>CM076993.1:17460000-19960000 GCA_039090855.1 Macrothele yani | reverse complement strand
ACGATTAAGTTAAACAACGTAAAAGGGAAATAAGCGACTATACGCGGGTAATATCTGGTAGACAATACGACAAACACGAAAAGGGAAATTAATAATTTTTCTTTTAGAAGTAGTAGACGCACCAGCGAATGGAAATAATAGCTGCAGAATAGATAAATGGGAAGTAAACAACCGTTATTTAATTATAATTTAGTAAGCTTAAGAAACACGAGTGATGAGATTTTTATTTTGTTGTTTTGTTGGAGAAAACCTACAAGTAGGAAGAAAAAAAAATACAATTAGAGAAAAGAGAAGCCTGGGATGGAATGCGCTTCGGAATTTCGAAAAATATATATATATATATATAAATAAATATGCACATAAAAACCCTTCACTTCCCGTAGGTCAGAGTGAAACGAGCTTTTCGAAGGAAATATTACTAGTTCTTAATGTAAAGCGTATATAATGCATGTGCAAGAGAAATACCGAGGTGATAAGGAGTGATTTCATGTGTATGTTTGTTTTGAGATAATTATGGCCGACAAGTGTTGACAGAACCATTACCACTTTTAGGGTATTTGAAGAGAGTGACATTCGTCAATAAAATGGACAAGATGAACGTGATTGCGTTCGCCGTGGTAATCTGGACAGTTAGCGGAGTAGCTGCTAATCACGAACTTTGTCATTTCAAGGAGATAAATATCAGTGCACTGTAGCATCTCGTGCCGAACTTTTTGAAACTAGGAATGCCGCGGAGTGCTTGTCATGCACATTCATGCGACGAGTGCGTGAAAGCCTGGAGGACATTCATTACGCACAACCATGAGCTTATCGAACCGAGAAATTTCTTCGTTCAGCAGGAACCGAACCCACAAGGAGCCCTTTCATTAATGGAGTGCACAAGAGACGGTTTACACTGTGCCTGCACAGCCGATGCACCGTGCAGTGGAACGAGCGAATATTGTGCACTGGCGAGCTGTGTGAATAAATCCGTCACTACGTGCAACTGCCGCCTGACGCCAGCAGTATCTACACTGATACATGAAGCGGAAGGACTACGGATTTCGAACCCAGCGCTGATCTCTTTCACAGAGTGCGTTGGAAAACCGCGCACTAATATTTTACCTCGGCGCCGTCACCAGAGACATTTGCTGTCTGACGAAGAGGCAGTATTTCAAAGGGAAAATATCAAAGTATCATACAACGACCCAATCATCACCAGCTCACTTCCAGGAACCCTGGTGATTCGAGTTCGAGGTATGGAGCGGGTTATCACTTTAAGGAACGCTCCGTATCAGACATCATTGCCACCGGAACTACTAGAGCTTTCTGCGGAACTAACTTTGATTTTCGTTACCACGGATGGAAAAACCCTAAGGGGTGCTTTGCAAATCGTAGGTAGAACAACGTGTAGACCCCTACAGTGCATACTGTGTCGTGAGATGCTACGACAGCTAAAGTGTTTACCCCACGCAGTCACTTATGTAGTGTATATTGTGCTAGTTTTAATTTCAGCGGTAACCTTTCTATATGCCAGGAAAGTAGTAATTAGCATCTGGAAGCTGTTGTGTGGAGTCGGAATAATTCTTTGGAAGTCATATAGATTCCTCAGAGGAACAACGTTTGTGGCAGTAAAGACAGGAGCCCTAACAGGAAATGTTTTACGTAACGGAGTAAATCAGATGCACGAATATTTGGAGAGGCAAGTTGCCCGTCCAGCGGCGCAACCGCCTTTACACGGACTGGTACTTTTGAGCTTATTTCTGTTGGTAAACGGAACTTCCGCGGAATGTAACGCACATTCGATTGTTGCATCAAAGGTGAAGGAGTGCACGGACTCAGAGGTAGAGCACAACTGCCGTCTAACTACTAATGCGCAGGTAACCCTAATGAATTTGGGGCATGAACAATGCATATGGTTTACGGACCAGGAAAATGACCATACACTTTTTTCCTTGAAAGTAACCTACCAGCAGGCAAACTGTATCTGGCACACGACGAGAGACTATTTTACGCACGTGACTACAATGCGTTATCTCAGCCAATTGGTTTGTGCAAATCACGAGACTTGCAATTGGGGAAAAGGATGTGTGCGATCAAAACAATTTGACGCACTGACAAAACAATCGCTAGACTGGCCCGGCATCACAGGCTGTCAGCCGTCCGACAGTGGGTCCACGTCATGCTGGATCATTGACTCGCAACATTGCCATTTCTTTCGAATATGGCTGGAAGCAGAATTTCCTGCGAGCATACGACGTACGCAGAATAGTATCGATGCAGTGTAGTTATCAGCTACTAATTCAACAGCACAACAACGACACCGTAGAGACTCTGACGGTTAAGAACCAAGCCACGACCTCTACGGGCATCACAGTGCAAGTAGTCGGATCACTGGACCAGCCTACACAAATCGTGAACACACATCTGATCTCTCGAGTGGGAAACCCTCAAGAGAGTTATATTGAAAGGGCAAGCTTACCTTCACGACCGATGAAAGGACATATCGGCGATACGCAGAGCAACGAATCGATGTCGAAAAATTTTATCTTCGACGAAAGCATGTTTTCTTGTAGCTATTATGAGGACTCTATGAAATACCACCGACAACAGTCGTATTTACTGAGTATGATAGAACAAAAAAAAGAGCGCCTTACCAATGGCATCAGCATGGCATCAACTGAAGGTTGACGGAAATGGCCAACTTGTTTCGGAACTGTTACACTCAGCCCCTATAGTGGTAAATCTTCAATTCCAGAAGTACAAGTACTCGATCGAAACCAGAACTGTCTGCCCAAAATTCACGGAGGCAGAAATCAAGGTAACAGGCTGTTTTGCATGCGAGCCCTTGGCTACGGTAGAGATCGAAGCTTTCTCATCGTGCGCAGCCGGGATTGTGGACGTTCACTTCGAAAAACTCACGGTGCACACTCGATCGGTAAAACTACAGACGGAAAGACGAACGATCAAGATAAATGTTACCAGGAACTATTCCTCGGCGCAATGGCACGGCACCCTTATGAACTGAACGTGGAGATGGTGTTAGCTCTACATCACTCCCGTCTGGGAGGCTGATCTCCAAAGGAACTCTGAGAAACTAGCTGAGTGCTTAAGAGATGGGAACGCCCAAAACCGAAACCATATCGCCCAACGGAGGCGCGTACCCGAGCAAATATTGTGTGTCGCCGAGAAGACGGCGGCTGAAGAAATCTGTCACTATCGGAAAGAATTCATATATATATATATATATATACAGTGCATATGTTATCTGTCAATGTCAAACTTAGAATTAGATTCGGTGGAGGAATTTAATATTTATTGAACATTGTTATAATAATCTTACTCGTAGTTTTATGCTTATTGTATGTGCTTATAATTACATTATGTATCATATATGCGCATAAGTTTTCGCAAATGATTGTAATTCATCGCATGTTGAAATGAGCGAAAACGAGCAGCCTTGCAAGAGAGGAAGGAATCCACAGCACCTAACTTTGGGGGACAAAGCTCTTCAACCCTATGGGAGAGGGAGATAATGTTACCCGTATGTCCTCCGGAATATCGTGTAACATTGGAGGACCATGATTTCGTAGGTATGAATTTCGGAAAGGGGGCCTACAAATTAGTAAGTGTGGGAAAGCAATATATTCACCAAATAATTCTACGGTATCGCATAGTACGAGGAAATAGTTAAACGAGGAAGAGTAGTTACCAAGTAAACAATTTAGAGAGCGCGGGAATTGGGAAAGAAAATCCGAGAAGCATAATGTGGACAGGCGTTCTAAGAGGATAATTATAATACCTATTTCATAATTTTTCTAAGACCTGGCTGAGCAGATTTCTTTCTTGAGGAGGAAATTCCTTATTTTTTTTTTCATCATTCTTTTGAATTGTTTTTTTTATTTTATTTTGTGTTCCCCGAGCTCTCCGGAAATTCCAGTAAGAATACGCACGAAACACACCCCTAGGTTAGTAAAGAGAAAACTCGGAGGTTTTAGCAAGCAACGCTACGAGAATGAAATGCTCGCAATCACAGGTGGGGGCCAATTTACTGGACCTTTCGCTATTAACGAAGTCACGTTTTACGCACGCTAGCGGGCAACGAACAGGGCATATTTCTCGTAGTGGGCGTAACTGGTTGACACCAACAGAAAGAGTCATACAGGAAGCGTACGTGAAAATTCTAAGGCAGCGCGGACATCCCGCGGAGCAGTTGACAAGATAAAGGAATATTCATCTTCAAGAAAACTCGATGTTCTCAAGCCTTTGCCAACGAATCGGAGGATTCCCATACAGGGATGTAAACCAATGCCGAAGCGAGGAAAAGCGGCCCAACCAATAAGGGGAGAACCATTTGGGTAGGACAGGAACACCCCGAACCCCTTAAACATAGACGAGAGAAAAAGTTTTTTTCTTTTTAGGCGGACATGATTTGGAGAGAACACGGGATGGAATGATGACTGCTATTTCTGGGTGAACGCAGAGAGGAAAGATGGACTCTAGATGAATCCTGGGCAGAATATCGCAGAAAGAATTAAGTTAGGAGTTTTCCTGGGAGGACGCTCAAAATTGAGCAAGATGATTTCCAGGTGAAGGGAAGTATGATGTTTTCCCTGAGAGGTTTTTACGCAAATTTTGGGTGAAGCATCGAGTGATCTTATGCGGGCAGTGTGCATTCAGCAGGACCGGATGAGGTCCCAACCATAGACTTTATACCTATAAGTAATACCGGACGACAACGAAATAGATGAAAAGAAAAGAATTTGGTGAGAAAAATTTCATAATTCCCAATATCTCGTTAGCATGATCATGATTTTGTCTCCTATACATCCTCGGTAGAAAAGATAATTTTAATCTCTTGCAAGTGCTGAATAACATAAGGTGTCTTATATTTTGCGGAAGGTGAACTTTAAAATATGATTGCGAATATCAAAAAGCATAATGAACTTAAAATATATTTTGGTTTAAATTAATAGAAATCTCCACCGATCAGTGTAATAGATTTTAAGGAAACACAAATGAAAATAAATTCTGTATTTTATAATGAAATTTACCCGAGTTTCTCAAATCTTTGAAAATTCAAAATAAGTGAATCTTTGTTTATTTTAACCTGAATAATTAAGTAGAACAATCGTAAAGTTTTGGTAGAGTAACAACTCCAAGATTTTAAGAAGAAAATAACTTTTAACATTTAGCAAACCCAGTCGCAGGAAAATAAAAGGTCCAAATCTGACATGAGTTTAATAAATTTCAAGCGGCATATGGAGGAATATGGGTTTCCCATGTTCTCCCATATGAAACACAACGCAATGCACCTGTCAACCCTGAACTTGGAGACCCTCCATTAGGGAACCCAACTTCACGGTAGACACCCATAGGCGGAAGATAATAGAGAGTAAAGAGTTACGAAAATTAACGGCCTTCTTAATAATTAATCCCACTGCAGCGAATAGGACGCAGCAGATGGTTCGCCCTCACATCGAGTAGGGGGTGGTAATATTAGATCTTGTCGAGAGCTTCCAAACAATACCACGTACAGTCGCGCTGCGCTCACGGTTGCCGAGATAGACTGAGTCAAACCGAGCGGCACCCCCCCAGAAGTATTGCATCATCTTCTCCGCGCACAGGGAGTGTCGCGCGCACGATGTTTTGCGCAGTACGCGAATTGGATTCCACGCTGTTTACGAATATGCTAACACGATTAGTGTGTGGCACGCATTTTTAACGCTATAATGATTACAATTGGGACCTATTTTTGCAACAGCCGGTAGGCCGTAAGTCGCCCCATACTATCCGCGGAGTTAGACGCAGACGCAAAAAAAAAAAAAAAAAAAAAAATGAAACTTCGACTTTTGTTAATGCTGAACATAGCCACTCAAACGTTTTACTAATCTGGTACAATCTTAAGTGATATTGTTTTAAATTACACTTCCAATATAGACAAAATAATATTGGATGGAGACGCTTCTGCAGTTAATTTGAAATTATAATGATGACTATCTCTCATCGCTGCCAATCACTAGTATGTCTGCTTGACTTGATGCTGGTTTCCAAGATTATTATTTTGGGAGAAGAGGGCTAGTTAGGCCCAAATGGCCTTTTCCCTCTTTTCATCCCTGTTGTTGCTCATCTGCTCCATAATCACCTTCTCCTAATCTATGTAATTTTTATGCGACAACTAAAATGAAATGAAATATAAACTTGTGTACGAGTTACACAATCCTCCTTATAGACTTTCTGTAAATTTTTAAGTATGTATCTTTACAAGTTCCGCCAAGTTTTTGACAAAATCTGATGCAAATTCGTTGATCAATTTTACGAAAAGTATTTACACACGTAAGGACATAGCATTACTGTAAACAAGTTAATCGCTCACAGTGGCCGTTAAACTTCCAATCAAAAACAAACAGCCGCCCCCGGTGGCGCAGTGGTCTAAGCGATGGCCTCTGATCATTCGTCCGAAAGTGGTCCGGGTTCGAATCCCGGTGAGGCATGGATGTTGTGTTTGTCTTACGGCACTAGCTCTCTCCTTCCCTGGAACCAGCTACCCTAAATTAGGGACGGGTGACTGCTTATAGCCCATTGAGTTGCTCACGGTGGTCGTTAAACCTCAAATAAAACAAAAACAATAATGCTTTAATTATTTTCCTTTATTTTTCATTTTTTTTGTCCTGATGGATTTTAAAAACTTATCGGTCGCCCCCGCCCCTCCTCGAAAAAAGATTCTATACACACCCCTACCTCTGAGGTTACGACACAACTGCATAAGAACGACCAACCTCTGTTAATAACATCGGCAAAACGCACATTGGTTATTATTATTATTATTTTTTGCTACGAATTTCGTCAAAATCTTTTTATTCATGTGTTCCTGAAGGTGACGAAGCAAGAAAGAAGAATCATTACTGTTTAATCCTGACAGCAAGTTGCAGCAAGTCAATGACAAAAAAAAAAAAAAAAAAAAAAAAAGTAAAGTAAATGTAATTTCAGCATCTGACTTGCTTTAAAAGTTGAGCAGAATTAAAAGTGACAGCGAAAACGAAGGAGGTGTTCTTCCATAAATAAAATATGGGACTTGACATGTGTTTATCTGCACTTTACCAGATTGTAGCTAGACACGGATTCGTCATCCTGCACGCAGTCTCGTATTCGGTAACCGTACGCCCGTTGTCATAGCAGCTGCACAGAGAGACACGGCAGAAAGAAAGGAATGAAATAAGCAAAAGGAGGAAAAAGGCGCCAATGTGACGCAGGCGAACTAAATAATCGTGCCGAGGGCAATGAAGATGTATTATTTGTGAGATAATACAGGAAAGTGTCCGGAAAACAAAAGATGAAGTCTTATTCGATTATTCGTTGTGCGGCTGGCGGAGATTGAAAAGAGGAAAAGGGAAATGCAGATTTTTTTCGTTTCTGGGAAGCGAGCGTTAATGAAGTAGAAAAAGGAGAAACTCGCGACTTTAATCAAGTTCTGCCATTAAATAATCACGTGACGTATTTGTTATTTGTTTCACGTTTTCAAATGACAGGAAATTTAGAGAGAATTTTTGTTTCAGACACACTTTCCTTTTCCCTGACTGAAGAATGCATTTCGGAGAGGCAAAGATTTGGAAAAAAACTAGTTGATTTCTTACGAAGACACACGCATCTTGATATTTAAGGTAAATCCAAGTCGGTAAGGGTATACAGTAAACCCCCCCCCACCCTTTTTCCGCGGGGGATACGTTTCAAGACTCCCAGCGGATGCCCGAACCGCGGATAGTACCGAACCCTATATACACCGAGGAGCAATTGAATTAGAGACAGCTGGCGTTATGCAAATGTGGCCCTGTAAACGGAAACGACATGACGTATGCAGCGATCCGACAATATAAGGAGTGATACGACGGGAATCAGTAAGAGTCGGACGCAGTACGGGTAAGACGAAGGATCTAAGCGCATTTTATCGTGGGCAAATTGTCGGGGCCCGACGAATGGGTCACTCCATCTCGGAAGTCATGCAGGCACTAGGATTTTTCACGGGCCACTGTGTCACGGGTGCACCGTAAGTACATCGCATCCGGTAAAACCATCCCTGCAAGGACCAACTGCCGTCTATTAGGGAACAACAGCGTGTGGATGAGAGAGGTCGTCGTCGGCTAGCTCGCATTGTAACAGCGGATAGACGGGCCACAGTGCAAGAAATCACTCGGCAATTTAACGCTGGTGCACAAAAACGTGTAAGCAGCCACACCATCCAGAACCATCTCCTCGCCATGGGGTACAGAAGCCATCGTCCCACGAGGGTACCGCTGCTGACCGCACATCACAGGGTGCAAAGATTAGCATGGGCGCGGGAACATCGCCACTGGACCCTAGACATATGGAAAAATGTTGCCTGGACTGATGAGTCGAGATTCACGTTGGTACATGCGGATGACAGGATACGAATACGGCGCAAACCACATGAAGCGATGGATCCTTCTTGCCAGCAGAGTACTCTTCAAGTTGGGGGGGGGTGGCATTCTCGCCTGGGGACTGTTTACGTGGACTGAAATGGGATCCCTGGTACGTGTGACATCGTCCCTCACAGGTCAACGTTACCGGGATATCCTGGACGACCATTTGCCCCCGTTTGTGCGTCTTCAACATCCCACTGGGGACCGCATCCTGCAACAAGACAATGCACCGTGCCATCACTCCAGAATTGTATCCGAATGGTTGGATGAACATTCCACCGACGTAACCTCGCTTCCTTGGCCAGCTACGTCACCTGACATCAATAACACCGAGCACATCTGGGATGCCATCGAGAGAGATGTTCGAGGTTCTGACCCCTCCATCAAATCTTCGTGAACTGAGGGAGCTTGTTCAGGGGTCGTGGATCCGTATGGCTTCCCAACGCTTCCGGTGTCTTGTCGAGTCCACGCCGAGACGAATCGCCGTAGTCATCAGGGCAAAAGGTGGTGCTAAACGTCACTAGACAGGTATCTCTAATTCAATTGCTCTTAAGTGTATAATATGTTTTTCCCTTTACATGCAGACCTGTGATAAAGTTCAATTTATAAATTAGGCACTGCAAGAGATAAAGAACAATAACTAATACAGAGGGCGAGTCGAAAGTTTTGCAATATTTGCATAATCGCATGTGCTGCGGCGGGTATGTCACGTGTTTAAACTAGTTCAAGTCGTGCACTGCAGTCAGTCGAAAGTGATATAAAGTGGTAGTCGTTGCTGTGAACAGCATTTCATGTCGTCATTCTGTCTGTGGTTGAGACGCAATATGAACAGTCACAACCGGCTAATTAGGAAACTTTTGCTTTACGAGTTTGAAATGGGCCATAACGCTGCTCAAAACACCACGAAACATTTCTCATGCGAAAGGGGAAGGTTCCGTGCACCACAGCACCGCAAATAGATGGTTCGAGAAATTAAGTTCAGGTGGCAGAAACCTCGACGATCAACCAAGGTCAGGCAGGCCGCGAACCGTAGATTCGGAGGCCGTGCGTTAGGTCATACAAGCAAATCCGACAACCAGCACTCGGAGATTATCAGACAAGCTGGGCATATCACAGACCACCGTGGTTCGTCACCTTCAGGACCTCGGCAAGGTCTACAGGAGCTGCCGCATTGACCCTCACGAACTGACGCCAGCTGAAGCAAACCGTCGAGTGGAAGTGTGCACGAAACTCCTAGGAAACCCGCGCGATGAACGTTTCATCAAGAAAATTGTTACGTGCGATGAAAAGTGGGTATATTTCCGCAACCCTTACACACAACGGTAGTTGTTGACCCCGGTCCAGCTTCCAGAACCTGTTGTGGGCGCTTCGAGCAGAAGGTGATGCTCTGCGTCTGATGTAATTTCGAGGGAATAATTCATTACAAATTTGTTCCAGACGGTCAGACCATCAACGCCAACCTCTACTCTGAACAGCTGGGGTGGATGTATGTCGTTTTGGAGGAGAAGCACCCGGCGCTGGTGAACAGAAAGCGCGCTCTCCTACAGTGGAACAACGCTCGGCCTCATACCGCGCGAACAACCCGGGCAAAACTCCGGGAACTTGAGGGCATCGAAATGATGCTACACCCAGCATATAGTCCGGATCTTTCCCCATCGGATAATTACTTGTTTCGGTCCATGGCCCACTTCTTTCGCGGGCGGCACTTCGACAACGTGTAGGAGGTGGCAGCTGGGGTGAAGAAGTTCTTCGCTTCGAAGGGTAAGAACTGGTACCGCCGCGGAATCGAAGAACTGGAAGACAGATGGCTAAAGACGGTGCAACACGATGGCCTATACTTTGAATGCTAGTCAGCTTTCATCGTAAAGGTATGTATGAAGACATAAAGTGATCCAAATATTGCAAAACTTTCGACTCACCCTCGGTAATAAAATAGAAGAATTATAACAATATACTGTAATAAAAGTTATGTGAATGTGAAACTAGCACGAATTTCTTTTTCCTTCTTCACAATTTCACGAACAGAAGATTCGTTCTTACCGTAGATCTTAGCATACGATATTTTCTTTACTTATTAAGTAGAGAACTTTCACCTTTTCACTTAAAGGAAGCACTTTAGGGCTTCTCTTTGGCATTACTACTTTTGAGCTTTGGGGCCATTATTAAGTAAAATAAGGGTTACTTGAACGCAAGCACTGCGATATCGCGACAGTCGATCTGATCAACTAGACGGCTACTAAATGACAAACGGACGGGTGGCGTATACAGCCACCACAGTGATACCGAGTGGATACGCTGGACAAAGGGATGATTCACGTCCCGGGTGGTACAGAGCGAGACGACGCGAGATTTAGTCACGCTACTCAGAACGGCGTGCAAATGAAAACATAAACTTTTAACTTCTATAATTTTCAATTTAATATTTTCGGACCGCGGATAAGGTGGAACAACTGCATATGTTCTATGGAAGGACGTTTTGTGTAAAAGTGCTATTGCGAACACTTTTACATCACTGAACATCAAACTTTTTATATTATTACTTTGAGACTCCCCAAATCCCCCTTGTGGATGATAGGATATAAGCAAATAATAATTTGTTTTTTTATTTTATTTGATTTGGGGTACAGCCACGAACAATTCTAAAGGCTAAGAAGTCGTCCATCTCAAATTTAGGGCAACTGGTTCCAAGGACGCGATTGCCGGGGCGCCACTGGACAAATGCAACCCTACCATGCTTCATTAGAGATTCGGACCCGGACCCATCTCGGACGAATGATCAGCACCCAATACCTCACACCATTTGGCCAACGGAGAGGCAAAATCATGGTCAAAATTTTAAGATATAAAGTGAGGCACCTCTGTATATGAAGTGTGAGATGTATAATATTTTAAAGTTATATTATTTTCAATAGCTTCTATTAAACAGTCACATGAATAACATAGATACGCTTGAGAACTAAAGATAGCAATAATGCTCAAGGACAGAGTTCGTGCGTCTGAGAAAAAAAAAGCGGTTTACTGAACTTCCCAGCACTCTTTATTAGTAGTCAATTGCTGATGTACAACTCGACGAACCATAACTTCGTGTGACAGACTCCACTTGAGATCAACTCCCCGTATAGCATGATAACAAACCAACAAGAAGTACCACATATTATTGAATCGCTGTTAACTTTCGTTTGTAACCTCTCTTACAGACTATATCATTGTCGTCGTTTTACATTGAGAGCATCACCTTTTATATATAATTTATAACTACAGAACTTGTGGCGTTGAGATGAAATAAAAATACCAACGTTTATCACAATTAAAGGTTTATAACACATACATCGACAATAATTTCGCAGAGCGTTTGGCTCGGCATCATCAGGACGAATGGCGCGTAAACACTCAAATCGTTGTGATCATTTCACGGCTAGTCAATGACATGACGTCGACTCCATTTCTTTCAAGCGCGTGGAAACAACTCACCATAAACCGTGACCGTCAGAACTCTGATGACGTCACAATGATTTAAATGTTTGCGTTCCATGCAACCTGATGATGCAGAGCCAAACGATTGTGATTGTGGTAAACGTGGGTATTTTTATTTTACATCACCTTTTATTCTGACTAGCTGTCAGTTCTCGCCAAAGCGTACGGAGAAACAGCGAGGTTCTGATGTGCAGTTCAAGGTAAAATTGAAAAGGAAAGTTAAAATAGAGATATACGTCATAGAGGTGACGAGATATTCTTAGAGCCAGCTTTGCCCACCTTTGGCTAATAAGACATCAGCGACCTTTCTGGATATGATTTACACGAGATGCCAGTAGGTATGTACTGCATATTTAACTCATTCCTTGTGCAACGCTATTGCCAGACCTACCTTGAAGGGAGGTGTTACCTGCCAACATCGGATTCCAGATCGTCCAACAAATGTTCTATTGGATTTAGATCAGGAGTTTGGGACGGCCAATCCAAATACTTGGATGTCCAGCACCTCAGACTAGTCTTGGACAGGTCTTGTAGTGTGGTAAGGCGCTCAATCTTACTGAAACAGGTAGGGGTAGGTGCCGAAGTACTGCCACAGCGAAGGTAGTACGGAATTGTTCAGATGTCTTCGTACCTGAGGGCTCTTAGGCTGAAGGGCAATACTATAAAAAAAGGACCGAGTCCTTCCCAAAGGAACAGCTCCACACCATCACAGATATCCCACAAAATCTGTGTACCTAAATGCAGTACGAGCACAGCGTTCCTCAGAAAAACGTCACACCAAGATACGTCCATCCAAATGAAAGAGTAAGTAGCGTGATTCGTCACTCCAGACGATCCTCTTCCACTCGTATTTTGCCCACGAACAGTGAGCAAGGCATCAGTGCAGTCGTCGTCTTGAATTGGCTGGAGTGATATAGGGCTTGCGTGCGGTTCACCTAGCATAGTAAACCCGTAAACACGCAGTTCCCGACTGACTGTGCTGGTACGAATCGCTGTTCTAGTGGCTTGTGCGACGTCTCCGGCCAGGTGTGTGGCCGAGGTCGTGGGCGCTTTCCTCAAATTCCGCAGTAAGCTTCGTATCGCACAATCATTCAGTCTGTGTGGCCTCCCAGAGCTCGACTTCGTGGACTGGCACCATCTGCTTTCCATCTACCAAGAACATCAGCTACAGTAGATATTCTGGAAATCTCTCAGAAGAGCGGCAATGCTAAGCACTGATTGCTTATTCAAGTGGTATCTACCCGCCATGTCTGTCCACCTATCATGTCTCTTTCAAAGTCCGTCAGTTCAGCTCCGCGTGGCATAGTGGCTTCCAATGTGGTCTGAAGCGTGTCCGGGCGTTCTTCTGTATATATAGAATCCAACACAACCCGCGCGTGAGCGTTTGGTTCTGCAAATACACGTTTTTTTTTTTTTTTTTTTTACACATGTGGAGATGTCGAAAATTTTTGTATACATAGTGTATACACATATTTGAACTGTTAGGTTAAGTACTGAAATGAAGTGATACGTTTAAATGTACTGGTGCTTCAATTAAATTAGTTAAAAACGCATTATACATTCTGTAAGAATCGCAGTGGAGGTGATGTCTCAAATTAATATTTAAATAGCATTTATGTATTGCTTTTAGTTTATTTTACATATTATTCAGAATTATTCAGATTTCAGTCACGAAAATGTATTTTTTTTGTGTGTGTATGTTTTAGTAACAGTAGTAACAGGGTAGATTAAGGCGTTAGTGGGCCCTCCGAGAGAACTTATGACGGGAATCATTATGAAGTCCGCTAAAACACGAAACTGTACCAATATGCTTGTGATAATCAATACGCAGTGCATTCTTCAAACCAATAAATTATCTACAGAGTTTTCATAATAAGTCACTATATTTTCGATTGCTCCCATAAGAATATTTAAATACTTAAGATTCCTAGACTTTGTCATGGATTTTCTAATGATTTAGCATTGTATATTTCTCTTAGTGCATTTTTTTTGTAATGCAATGTGAAACCACAGGGGACTTCGGCCATTAACGGTTCTATGTGCAAATTCAGAAGTGTGGGTGGGTGGTAATGAATCAACTGAACCCGTCTCGCTTACCCTGCTGTACACAGATACATGAAACCTTAGTGAGTCACTGCTTTGTATCTGTGTTCGTCTTCCAGCCTCTGTTTCTGACCAAGTGGGGAAAGCGAAGCATAACTACCTCACTCCATCTCACTCCACTCTACACCACCTCACTGCACTGCACTCCATCTCACTGCACTCCATCTCACTGCACTCCACCTCACGCCACTCCACTCCACTCCACTCCACCTCACTCCACCTAACTCTACTCCACTCTACTCCACTCCACTCCACCTCACTCTACCTCACCTCACTCACATCTATCTATCTATCTATCTATCTATCTATCTATCTATCTATCTATCTATCTATCTATCTATCTATCTATCTATCTATTTACTCAGGCATGCCTCCTGTGCCCTAGGTAATGGTGGGCTCCAAGGCTATATCCTCTACAGACCCCCCCCTAATCCGGCCCTAAGTAGTAATGCATCTTGTATGTGAAAGGACAGTTTATTATTTTGAAAAACTGCCCGCCATCTTTGTAGGACTGTTCTTAAAGGACGCCATGTTGGGTCATACTTTTCTAAGAGAGTTAAGTTGCCCTCACTTACATGGTGATGTTCAGTTAGCTTTCCACATGCATGGAGGAGGAACCTAAAGATCATTCGTTAACGACCTGTCAAGGAAGGACCCCCGATGAAGGGGGTCGGGGATAAGTAAGGGGATACACGGAGACGGACGGAAGTTGGGAAGAGACGGGGGTTGCAATGATATACAGAAATACTTTTTTTTTGTTCAATGGTATACGTATAACCCTTTAAATATTGTGTATTTAAAAATACACTGCCGGACAATTGCTAAGGACGGATGACAATAGCAACGATAGCAACCATAAAATGGAAAGCAGGAAAATGTGGAAATTAGCATAAGTGTGGGATACAGTAAGACGTGTTGTGCGTATGCAAATTTTGGATTGCCGAACTTGTTTGTGACGTCATAGCGCTGATAAGAGATATAAAGGATTTGACGCGTGTTGACCGTTGTTGTTCAAACGCAAAGTTGAAAGGGAAAGAATTAATTGACGAACTTGCAATTTTCAGTATGTCTTCCCGACATCACCTAGATGATTTTACGCGTAGCCGTATTATTGGCAAGATTCAAGAAGGGTGAAAAATAACAGATGTTGTCAGGGAGTTCGACGTCAGCCACAGTGTTGTTTCAAGGCTTTGGAAATCATTTCAAACAAATGGAGAGTGTAGCAAACGTAACGGGGGAGGTCGTGTTCGCAGTACTACACCTGCAGAAGATCATTACATAGTGCTATCAACAAAAAGACACCGGCGCAGCACTGCTAGTGAGGTAGCAAATCAGTTTATGGCTGCTACTGGCAAGCGGATCTCCCGAAAAACTGTCGCCAGACGTTTGCATGAAGGAGGACTATACGCCCGCCGTCCTGTTGTGTGCATCTCATTGTCGAGACGTCACCGTACCACCCGTTTGCAATGGTGCCATCAACATCGCAATTGGACTGATAACGACTGGTCAGCTGTCCTCTTCTCAGATGAGAGTAGATACAGTCTATTGTCTGATTGTCGACGACAACTGATCTGGCGTGATAGTGGTACTGCATATTGTCCAGCAAACATACAGGAAAGGGACCGATATCCGACATGTAGTGTCATGGTATGGGCTGGCATCATGATCAATGGCCGTACGTCCCTCTATGTGCTTCCAACTGGGACTATGACTGGCCAACGATACATTAATGATGTTCTGCTACATCATGTTCGCATGTTCCGTGGTGCTGTCGGTGATAGATTCCTTTTCATGGACGACAACGCAACATGTCATCAACAGTCGCTGTCCACGAGTGTCTTGACGGCGAGGATATTCAACGCCTCGTATGGCCAGCACGTTCTCCAGATCTGAGTCCCATTGAAAATGTGTGGGATGCTTTGGGGAGGAGTCTTGCTGGTCGCCAATGCCCTCCAATAAACAAGGACACCCTCATCCGTGCACTGACAGAGGAATGGGATAAATTACCCCAACAGCTGCTTGATAATGTTGTGCAAAGCATGACACGACGTGTGGAATCTTGCATCGCCCTCCATGGTGGCCATATCCCGTATTGACATCTTACGCCGGAACGCCTGCGGACGGTAATTGCATTTTTTTCACGTTTACGTATTCTGCACAATATGGCCTGTTTGTCCCTTGAACACGTTCCAAAGCCTTCTGGATTTCAGAGCACAATAAATTGTCTTTCTTGTAATGTCCTGGCATTCTGACATTATTTTATTTCACTTGGCATCCAACCACACTTACTTTTTTATGCGCTATATAGCCGTTTATCATCCGTCCTTAGCAATTGTCCAGCAGTGTACCTTGTACGATCAGTCTGGATAATAAATGACTGAACATCATACTGACTGATTACTGGGAACTTTCAATAAAGGCATGCATCCTAAAAACGAACAGCAAAGATTAGGCCTGACACGCGAGATTCTTGAACCCAGTGCCAGCTGTATGACACACTCCTAATTATTAAATATCATCATCATCATCATTGCTAACCATTATCAATCCACTGCTTCATGAGGTTATCTCCAACTTTCTTTCACAACGGTCTGCCTTGAGCCAGTCTCCAGCATGCTTTCGAATTTCCTCCACCCATCTCCCTCGTGGTCTTTTTCCAGGTCTTTTCCTGTGTCCTTTGGTATGCGGCCTAAAATTTCGGTTGTGCATCGGTGGTCCGTTCTTCTGACAATATGTCCAACCCATTGCCATTTCAGGAATTTTACTTTGATCATGATGCAATTATTAAATACACCGATGAGCCTATACATTATGACCACCTACCTAATAAGCTGTAGGACCCCCTTTAGCCCACAAAACAGCGGCCACTCGGCGAGACATCGATTCGATGAGGTGGCGATAGTATCCTGGGGTATCTGGTACCATAATATCAACAGCAGGTTCTCCACTTCCCGTACATTTCGGGGTGGTGGCTATTTAGCGCGAACCCGCTTTTCCATGTCGAACCACATATGTTCGATTGGGTTCATATCAGGTGAATTTATAGGTCACGGCATTAACAGAAAGTCACCAGCATGTTCCTCGAACCACTCTTTGACAATTCTGGCGGTGTGGCATGGCGCATTATCCTGTTGATAATGGCCATCACCAGCAGAGAACGCAGTTGCCATGAATGGGTGAACTTGGTCCGCAACGATGTTCAGATACCTGACGGCTGTCAGGGATTGTGCTATTGGAATAATGGGGCCTAAACTCTCCCCCCCAAAAAACATCGACAATAGACCACCGCCGCTGGCTTGTATCCGCCCAACAGTGCATTCCCAGGTGTCATAGCCTCCGTTGGTAATCGGCGTATCCGCGCTCGGCCGTCTACGTGATGCACCAGCAATCTTGCTTCGTCAAACCAGGTTGCTTTCTTCCAATCATCCACGGTTCAATCTCGATGGTCTTGGGTCCATTTCATGCGTTGTTGGCGATGACATGCAGTGAGCATGGGGTCCTGGCTGGGTCTTAGGCTATACAGGCCCATGCGCAGAAGGCTGCGATGAACTGTGTGCTGTGACACATTGCCCTGATCATCAATCACTGTTTTAGCTCGGGTGATTTGTCGCACTGTGGCGGCTGTGAACAATGCGCGACAGTCTCCGCTCCCCTCTGCCATCAATGAGCTGCGGATGACACACAGCTGGAGGACGGTTCGTCGTTCGGCTATCTGTGCGCCACTTTTGATACGTACTCACTACAGCGGTACGTGAACAACCCACGAGCCGCGTAGTTTCCGAGGTCGTAGCTCCGAGGAGCCGTGCCATCCCAATTTGTCCTTTTTCAAACTCCGATACATCGGCAGCTTTTCCCATTCTGACTCCAAACACTCTACCAACCGAAAGCCGCTCCTCGGGTTGTATATATATATACTGCTCTGTGAATTTCACGTGCGCCACCGTTCGGTCTCCAGGCGCGCTCATTTCTTTAGGCTGGGGGTGGTCATAATGGAATGGTTCATTGGTGTATACTGGCACGAAATTCAATTCCTGTATTCCTGCGATATTATCAACCTACGGAGTTGTTTTACACGCACCGAATGTATTTATATGTTTCAAGATTCTTCATACGTCATACTTACCTATCGCACGTGAAGTATTACGGCCGCCAGTTTCGGACGAATGATCAGAGGCCATCGCCTATCGCGATGGCCTCTGATCATTCGTCCGAACTGGGTCTGGGTTTGAATCCCGTTGAGGCATGGATGTTGTGTTTGTCTTACGGCACTGGCTCTCTCTCCCTTCCCTGGAACCAGTGACCCTAAATTAGGGACGGGCGACTGCTTATATCCCATTGAGTTGCTCACGGTGGTCGTTGAACCTCCAATAATAAAAAAAAAGTATTAGAACTGCCACCTAAAATCTGAGAAAGCATGCAAATTTACAGATTTTAATATCAAAATTAACAACAATTACGCGAATCCGAATTACACGAAGCTCTCCAAAAGCGCAACTTTTGAAGATATAGGGTCCGAAATGCATACGAACGATTCCAACGTAATGACGCGCGGAAATTTTTTAAAAGACAATTGTATTGTTCATTTCGTGGAAGAGAAAAAATATGAAAATATTTATAAACTTATCTTGTCGAAAGGCATTTGTTTGAAGCTTGTAACGCGCCGTTTAGTAGTTGAGCTTTTGTGCCGGCAGCTGACTGCTGCTTAGTGGAATTTCAGATCGAACCAGGCAGAATAATAACTTCGGTAATCCGTAGCGAATTTCCGGCACGAATGATAATTTTAGATATGATAATATCTGCGTGAGTTCTCATGTTATCGATTAATCATTCATCATCCAGCATTTGCAGTGTAGCTAGTTCGTGGAAATGTCCACTTTGCACGCGCCATCTCTCACCAGCGTGAGATTAAATTAAGTCTTCATGTAAGGAATTAATTAAACATGACAGAGGAATGAGACGTACATGCTCAAGCGAAACAAAAAGTGTCATTTATTTTCTTTTGAAAAGTTAACTACGATACTCTTTTCTCGTACAAATGTTTTCTTGTTTTCATGGTTGCAGTGATTACTTGCATTTATTATGTTCTACACCTACGTAGTAAACTGCTGCTTTTAATAAATGATGTTTATAATAAATTGAGTGATAAAAATCAATCAAGCGATGACATCGGCTTTATCCGGGGCTGAAAACAGACAACATCACTTCCTTTTATTTCTCACGTGAAAGGAAAACGAAGAACGGGAAATGCAGGAAGGAAAATCGACGTAAATATTCAAGTTAAAACACATAGTTCGTTTAATATCAGACTTATGATATCACAAAACGATTTATTCAAACTTTAGAATACTTCATTTATTCTAATGGCGTCCATAAAGTCTGTTTACAAGTTAAAAACATTATTACAAAAACAGTAGATGGGATAATTAATCATATTGGTTGCAATACACAGTCGTATCAGAATAGTATGACCACTTACTTAATAATGGGAATAATTTGGCCCGAATGACAGCTGCGAGACGGCGTGGCATGGATGCAATGTGGCCCTGAAAGATGGCCCGAGGCACACGTGCCCATTCGGACACTGCAGCAGAACACGAAGGTCCCGGAGATGACGAGCTTGTGGATCGGCATGTCGAACCTGTCGATCCAAATAGTCCCACAAGTGCTCTATGGGATTGAGGTCGGGCAATTTCGCCGGCAAATGGGAGAACGGAGACACCGATGTCGTGTTCCTGGAACCAGTCACATACTCCCTTAGCGACATGGCCAGGCGCATTGTCCTGTTGGTAGACAACATCACCACCAGGGTAAATGTCCAACATGAAGGGATGCATGTGGTCAGCAAGGATAGACAGGTAGCCATTGGCGTTTAGGTTGGTTGGTTGGTTGATGAATTTTAATGGCGCAAGGGCCAGGTTTGGCCAAAGAGCGCCAGACAAAGGACTATCAGCGACAGATGTTTAAAAGCGGGGAAAAGGATTAAGAGAAAACAGGCTTGGTAAAAGTTGGAAAAGAGGATGAAGAAAGCTGTGAAGACACGTCAGTGAATTAGGTTTATATAAAAATTTAGGTATGTAAGAATTAACTAATATAATGATCAGCAGTAAACACAACTACACAAAGGATGATTCACCAGGAGGGGGACGAACCGTCACTCTCCTCCCCACACTCCTCTGCAATGCTGGCAGAGGGCGGGGACGAACTGTCACTCTCTTTCCCCCATGTTCCTCTGCAATGTTGTTTGAGGCTGGGGACGAACTGTCACTCTCCTCCCCCCTATGTTCCTCTATAATGTTGGTTGAGGGTGGGGACCGCGCTGAGTCCGAGACAGTTGCAAAGTCGGCCATGATGGCCGCGACATGTGGATGGACACTGCACACCTTAGAGGATTGAGGGCCGGCTCTCCAGCACGTGCAGGCCTTCCGCTGGGAACTGGAAGAGTCGGTCGTCTTCAAAAGAGAAGGCGCAGACTCAGCTGGTGGAATAAGCTGGAGCTCGGTGAAATCCACCTGTGTCGCTTGTTCAACTGTAGATCGCTTGGCAAGTGCGGCGAGAGCTACAGGGCGCGGAACAAAGGGCTGCACGGGTGGTGGCTGAGACTGAACAACTGCGGCAAAACTACGCTGTCGGGTGTTGGGAATACCCAACTTGGCTTTGGCAGCAGGGTACGAGAGGCCGTCCAGGGTCTTGAGGCGCTGGATTGCCATCTCGTCCTTCCATTTCATACAGGTGCGGGAGTAAGCCGCATGGGCCTCACCACAGTTAACACAGGAGGCCGCAGAAGTGCAACCTTCCCCGTCATGTTCACTGGAGCCACAATTTGCGCAACGAGCGGAACTCTTACAAAAACGTTGTGAATGCCCGTACCTCTGGCACCTGAAACAGCGCAGAGGACTGGGAATGTACGGGCGAACTCCACAGACCAAGTAGCCAGCCTTGATTTCGGTCGGAACCTTCGGGGAGTTAAAAGTCAAGATAACATTTTTAGACTTAATTAAAGAACCATCGCGCCGAAACATCATACGGCGCGCAGCAATAACACCTTCTGATCTGCAAGTTCAGTCACCAATTCTTCTTCACTGCATGGCAAGAGATCAAACTCAGAAATAACACCCCGAGAGGTGTTAAGAAACGGGTGAGGTGTCACTTTGACAGGAATGCCTTGAAGACTAGTGAGGTGCAGAAAAGTGTTACTCTGAGAAACACTGCAAGTTTGGACAAGCAGGTCCCCAGAGCGAAGCTTCCTCACAGACCTCAAGGGGCCAACCGCAGCGTCCAAAGCTTTAGAAATGAAAAAGGGAGATCTGGTGGACAGTCTCTCATTCGGATCGATGGATTCTACAAGCAAGTGAGTAGCATGCGTAGTCACAGCAATTGAGGGGAGACGACGCTTCGGAGCGACTGGTACAGCTGCCGAAGAAGAGGTTCCACATTCTTGGTCCAGGTCAAGGTCTAAAGACCGTTTAAGGGTATGAGACTTGGTAGGTTGAGAAGACGAAGGACAGTCGTTGTCAACTATCATTTTGTCATTTGACTTAAATTTGGAGTTTTTGTTCTTTTACCCATGGAAAAAAAGGAGGAAGATTCGTCTGCAGACTACTCCACCCACCACCGAGCCCTACAAGGGAGAACTGGAGGTCTGCAAGCCAAGAAAATGACGCTGGACACAGTTCTGGAGCTTATACGTTGCAGATATAGTCCGTTGGCTGTGATCACACGCACTCGGCGGACACTTCGGCCTCCGGGTACCGTCATGCCAACGCCTTTGGCATGAACCCACAGCCCCCGGGCTCACCCCTGCCGTGCTATACGACAAAAAAGCCGCTAAAGCCGTGTACACAACTTGGTACAAGACTTCTGACTAGAGGTGGGTTAGTCTCTAGCCTCCCGTTTACAGCGAAGCCGGGGTCGAAGAGGAGTGTTGGTACACAGGAGGCACTTTATCCGGTCTCCTGCGACCTCAGCCGCCAGACATCCCATTTCCGCCTCACGGGTCTCCGCACGCGGCAAACATGCAGGTAGGTCTAGTACCCAAGCCAACTAAAAGGAAAAAAGAAATCTAAAGAAGACAAATCCTGGCAGGGAACCTAAACTGAATCTCAGCAACCTACGAACTGAGCGGTTAATATAAATCAGTTAGTGGTGGAGGGTAACAAAACCACAAGACCGGGGTGTTAGTACATAACGTGGTAGCGATTAGGTAAAGTATACAACACGGGCAACTAGCCAGTGGAGAAAATAAATAAAAACGAAAAAGCGAGACACAAGACCAGCTCGGGATCGTGGGGCCGCGACTCCCCAACAGCTGGATGAACAGCCGTCCCTGCAAATACCAACAGCACCAAAATAAGAAAAACAAGCTGTGGCATGACATCAGATGTTGACCAGTCACAAGGTCAGCTTCGGGCCGTGGGCGTTGCTCCCCAAATAACTGGAAAACCAGTTATCCCCGTGCGGGGCCATTGGCGTTTAGAGACCCATCCAGTGGTACCAGGTCATACCAGGAAAACATCCCCCAGACATGTACACTACCATCGCCTGCCTGTACTTGACCGACAAGCAAGACCTGCTATTGGTTCTTGTGTGTTTGACACCGTATCAGCCACCGCCCGTCATTTCTTTGGAGTAGATACCTCGACTTGTCGGAGAAGACAACTTTTTTCCACTCTTCCACTGTCCAATGACGGTAGCGGCCCTGGTGGCGCAGTGGTCTAAGCGATGGTCTCTGACCGTTCGTCCGAAAGGGGTCCGGGTTCGAATTCTGGTGAGGCATGGATGTTGTGTTTATCTTACGGCACTGTCTCTCTCCCTTCCCAAGAACCAGTGACCCTAAATTAGGGTTGCGCGACTGCTTATAGCCCATTGAGTTGCTCACGGTAGTCGTTAAACCTCCAACAATCAACAACAATGATGTTGGTAGTTCCATGTGAACTGCAGGCATCAATGCTGATGAACCTGGGTTAACAGGAGCTCCTAGACGCAGCGTCGACTCCGGAAAGCTATGCGTAACAAGGTTCGCTCTACTGTTAACGGGGACATGTACCTGGGTGCTCTAGCTTTCATTTGCGTGGTCAATTTCTTCATTGTTGCGCGTTAAGTACTCTCTGCCAATCGACGGGGGCAACGTTCTCGTTTGGGATCGATGGTCTTTGGGGCTCCAAAGTTATGACGTCGGGAGGCAATCGGTGTACCAGCGGTCCATTCTTGGCACAAGCTTAATACAGCACCCCGCGGACAGCTCACGAAATCTACTGTTTTTGAGATGCTTCCATCCTTGGCGCCGTAGCCGGTGATCATTCTTTTTTGAACGTCCGTTAAATCACTACCTCTGCCCATTGTGCTCACGTGACGTACTGTGGCTCATCTGTCCTGGCCGGCCGCTTATATCTCCGTGTGGTCGACCTTGTCACGTGTACTCTGTGACGCGCCTGGGCAGGTACACTTGATTAAGGGGGTGGTCATATTATTCTGATACGACCGTGTATATTCTAAGCAATAAACTAATTAACACAATGTTAGTTTGCATTAAACGGGGTCACGCTTTAACTCCTCCCACTGACAGCTTTGGAGCAAAGCATTTGCATTGAAGTAGCAAATTATATCTACCCAACAGAAAGTTCGGCCGCCCTTGTCCTTCAAAAAGAGCATCCATTTGATGTGGCACGGATTCAACAAGATGCTGATATCGTTCATTCAAGCGGATGTGATGGCGTACGATAGATCTTTCGATCTCATTCCAACAGGTGTTCAGTTGGGTTAAGATCTGGGGATTGTGAGGCCATTTTAGCACTTTGAAGCCACATTCCTGCTCATGGAACCACAGAGTAACGATCCCAGCCTCGTAGTATGGTGCATTATCCTGCTGGAAGTAGTCCTCTCCATCAGGGAACGCCATGAACATGTATGGGTGTGCCTGGTTGTCAGTGATGTTAGAACGCCTCGTTTAATCCAAATGCTGTTCCACAGGTAATAAAGAACCTAACGCCCACACCACAGAAATAGACCACAGACCATTACACCGCCTCCACCAACTTGTACAGTTAACCCTATAGGAAGCTGTAATCCATCGATTAGTAATGTTGACGCCATATTCTGGTCCTTCCATCAGCGTGTATTAACTGAAAAGGTGATTAATCGGAGCAGGTGACTTTTTTCCAGTCCTCAAAATGTCCTGCTTTGGTACTCCCGTGCCCATTGCAGATGACTTTGTCGGTCTCCAGAGAGACGAGTGGTAGACGAAGGCGAAGTCTGTTATAGTCCATTCCAACCAATATGCGACAGGCTGTGTATGATGAAATTCCCTCGCAGTGTAAAAACACAAATTTGCACGTAACGGGATCGAAATCGCGCCCCATCACTCCGGAGTAAGTTGCTCTCCCAATTAAGCGAAACGTATCGCTGGAGATTTATCGTCTCTGTACTACGTCATATCATCTCCCCTTAATTTTTTGTTCTTTCTTTTCGAAGCGAACAACGAATTTTTCATTAATTCTAGACGATGTGTGGAACAAACATCACACATTTTTCGAAGAACGCAACGGGCAGTACACCCATTTATACGTTCGCGCGCCAATGTCAAAACACAAGTTATTCTGTGACGAAGATCGGATCCGCCTCCCCTCCACTCACTCCGGAGTAAGTTGCTCTCCCAACTAAGCTACACGGACGGAATGTATCGCTGCAGATTTTTCGTCTTGACACGTGCTTTCTGTAGTACGCTACAGCGGTTACTTGACGCATTGGACATCTTTCTTTTTATCTTCCCTCAACCACTGAAAATGTACGAAGGTCATTCAGAAAGTGAAGAGCGTTTGCGCAGACTTCTAGCCGGAGTCCAATCAAGGTCAGCCGGGCCCAGTGCTCTGTTGGCTATGTCCTGGCGCCATTGTTGGGCTTTATTATCCGTTTGTGGTTACTTGTACCAATGGGGGGGAGGTACTTGACCCAGCACCGCGACCTGAGGTCTACTGTGCATCCCCAGCCCTAATCTCGAAAGAGACCAGATGCACGAGCAAAAGCAAGAATGCTCTTGACTGGTACTAAAGAGAGATCACTTGGTCTCAAGTTGTGAGTACCAAAGTGTTCAAGCCTGAGTGCTGCAAAAAAAGTCACAGTCACAAAGAAAATGCAAGGAAGTCTCCTCTTCCAAATGGCATCCTCTACAAAGTGAATCCTCTTTCACCCTAATCAAATTAAGGTGCCTGTTAAGACGACAGTGTCCTGTAAGTAGACCAACAATCAGTACAATATCCTTTTTTGGCAGTTTAAGGAGTTCTTTAGCTCTATGAGGCAAGGGTCCTTGATTAAGTTCCTTTGCCTGCCTCTGACCCCTGGTAGCATGCCAGAGGTCAAGCTGCTTAGTCCTCAGCAGCCTTTTAGTTAGTCCTCTGGCCACACCAGAGGCGAGCCCTAATGCAGGCTCTGGACCATAAAAAGCCTGCTCTGCCCCCTCTTTAGCAAGAAGGTCAGCTTTCTCATTACCTACAATACCCCTATGTCCTGGCACCCAGAACAGTTGCACTTTGTTCCGGTTTACCAGTTCAGTTAGGGTCTGGAGGCAATTCCAAACAATTTTGGATGAAATGCGGCACTGACAAAGTGCCAGTAAAGCAGCCTGGCTGTCTGAACAAATCTGGATACGCACATTGTGATACCCTTTGCTAAGATATTGTGAGGCACATGCTAGAATAGCATACACCTCAGCTTGGAACACGGTAGCATGCTTTCCAAGGCTTTGGCATGAGCCATAACCTCTGGATAGGCAATATTCCCCTGCTCCAACTCCTACGTTTGTCCTGGAGCCGTCAGTAAACCAAACAGTTTCACCGCTGCACCCAGGGACAAAGGATATTTCCCATTCACTGCGACTGGGAAAGTTCACACTGAATGCTTTATCAAAATAATATTTTACTAGCATGTTGTCGGTTCCCATTTGAAAGATGGGCTCCTTACAAAAATACTCCTGAATAGGCTTGGTATGGCTGCCAACCCACAACGAGGGTCTCCACATACCGTTGCAGCATAATCCATATGCCCCCATAATGGCCTCACCCTCAATATGAAGGTGAAGTAGCAGAATATCAAGAAGCAGCTCCAATGCAGCTGTTGGAGTAGTTCTCATTGCTCCTGATATACCTATGCAGGCCAGCCTTTGTAACTTGTTCAGTTCAGCCTACACCGTGCAGAGGTTAACTCTGCGCCACCACACCGTTGAGCCATAAGTGATCATAGATCTGGTGACCATAGTATATATCCATCCGTTTGTGGTTACTTACGATCTTTCGAAATGAACACACGCACTGAAAATCCCGCCAAATGCGAAGTTCGATCAGTTGACGGTAATATTTCAGTTATGAAACACGAAAGGTCCACAATATGGTAAAAATGGCTACCGCAGTCTTTGATGGGAAGTAAAACGGAGAAAAGAACAGGAGAATTTTTGCTCTAAAACCAAACTGAATTCTTATTTGATCACATAGAAGTAAGCACATATAAAAAAAAGGGGTAACGTGGTAATTATTATTGGATTTTGCTCATCATATTATGATTAAATAAATATGTATTATACTTCAGCAAAAGCTTTTACTCACCAAATGAATCAGCATCATCAGATAGGATCCTCAAATTGTTGGCTTTGACAATGTTGAAAGTTAGTCTCTCGGCTGTTGGAAGATAGCTTAATCCAAACAGGAGCTCCCCATTTTCCTAGAAAGCGCAAGAACAGTGCATTGAAATAAAATTGTATTATATAGCTTGGTCAAATATGTCAGTAACCTCTCAGAGTAATACGATATGACTAGCCTATAGCCAGTGCCATGTACGGGTGAAAAAGCTATAACTAAAATTTTTATAACACGAATCGTAAAATACGGATACATAGCTATAATAAACGGTTAAAAGTATTAATGGTCAGTCTATAAGATAGGTCACCACCAAAAAAATTTTCGTAATATTCCCATGACGAAAGCCAATTATAGGTTAATAGATTTCAAACCTGTCATATAGGTTAATAGATTTCAAACCCGTCATATGACGGTCACATTACGTAATTTCCATGCTCATCAACAGACAGGGGCAATTTTATCTTGCCCTTTCGGCAGCAGCTGTTAAATTTGCCATCAGATGAGCACTCAGCAGAAAAGTTTCTTGACATAAAGAACTGGCAGAGAATGTTTAGTGGGCCCCAGCTATGTTCAACCACTTGAGCGGTATTAGTGTAGCACGTATCCACCTGCGAGAAATTGTTTCCCCTTCAGTGTAGCACGTATCCTCCTGTAAAAAAACCTATTCCCGTCAGTGTAGAACGTATCCATCTGTGAAAAGAACTACTTTTAAACTTCTTATATAACATTTTTGTACTTTTGGTGAAATTGTTTTATTTATTTTTTTAATTTTTAATTTTTTCAATTTTAAATTTTTTAAATTTTTTTTTAGGTTTTTTAATACAATGAAAATAAAATACTCATACTTACATTAACTTTGACACTAAAGGAAATCGTCGAACTATTTCAGCTACAATACTATTAAATGGTGCCTGCTCATGCCCAGTTTTCCACCAGTATTCGGCCAAATGTCCAGGAAGCAAGACACCACGGGCGGCATGTTTCTCAAAATTTTTGTTTTCACGTGACGTCAGTTGGTTTCAATGTTTTGAGTGTGGACACCAGTTATGGGGTCAATGAAATTTTGCTGGTGGTTGACCGTTTGGTGTTGGAAGTTGAAACTCGGCCACTTATGAATGTTATTATAAGCCGCCCATTCATCGGACCAGATTGTAGTGCCAGGAGTCACATGACGTTGTATGATGGGACGTAAGGTATCTTCATTTCGTCGAAGAACATGGAACATTCGAAGATCTTGAGTTCCGTTTGAACGTTTCCAAAGCAGGCCAAAACCCCATGGTCCAACCACTTGATTTCCGTAATTTTGATGGGCAGGAGGCACGCAATTTCCTTGCAGCGTTCGACCACGGTTATACTTACGACGGCCCCTCATCAAGCTTTCATCGATCTGGATAATTTCCCCAGGTCCGCCCATTGCTTTTGCATCATTTAGTGCACGTAGGCATGCTTCTCGGATGTAGTTCCGCCAGTCTACCAGTGTATGATTCTGGGTTACCAGATTGTGAATCATGCCCTTTGTGTTACTTAATGACAAATCTTTTGCCCATAAGTACAAAATTGCCAAAGCTGCCTGGACTGAAATTTTTGTTTGGGATTAGCTGTTAGCACTAACCGTTGCAAAAAAACGACCGCAAATGATTTCCTTCGGATGCGCCTTGAATTTTTTTTTTTTTTTTTTTGATTGGAGGTTTAACGACCACCGTGAGCAACTCAATGGGCTATAAGCAGTCGCCCGTCCCTAATTTAGGGTCACTGGTTCCAGGGAAGGGAGAGAGCCAGTGCCGTAAGACAAACACAACATCCATGCCTGACCGGGATTCGAACCCGGACCCCTTACGGACGAATGATCAGAGGCCAGCGCCTTAGACCACTGCGCCACCGGGGCGGCGCCTTGAATTTCACCACCCACAACTGCATTTTTTTCTGCACGCCAGTTTTTGCATTTAGGACATCTAAATCCAGCATAATCCCTTTCCTCGCATGTGTTTGGAACGTGGTACCACTATGCCAGTGCAGCCAGGTGTGCCTAGTAAACATCGTTGTTGCTGTTGCAACTGCTGTTTTGATAAAAGTAAACCATTTCTCTGGGCAAATTCAGTTGTAAGTTCCTCAGTTGCTTTTAAGGCACAAAACTGGAACATATCCGGATCCTGCGCAGCCATTAATTCAGTCAGAAAAAGAAACACTGTTGCACAGACTGCTGTAATAGCCTCGGAACCAGACTATTGCTCTAATAGCCTGGGAACCATGCACAGGCTCTTGCAGCTCAATGTTCAGATGTAACAAAAAAATGAAACATTAGGTCTATGGGTTTAAAAAAAACCGTTTTCAAGGCTATAAAGTATAGTATGTCATTTATTTACACAAGTAGATACGTGCTTTAATGACGGGGATAAGTTTTTTTATAGGTGGATACGTGCTATACTGAAGGGGAAACAATTTCTCTAAGGTGGATACGTGCTACACTAATACCCACTTGAGCTTCATCAAATTGAACTACCTCTTCTCGAATAACTTGACCAAAATATTCTTGCTCAATTGCCTCTCGCTGGAGATGATTTGCTTGTAAGTGAGCATTTGCAGCACCTCGAGCCTGAAGTTTTTCTGGATTTTCTTGCTGCCGGTGAATTGCTTCTGAGAGAGCAGCTGCATTACGTCGAGCTTGTAGTTGTTCAGGTGTTTCTTGCTGTCGGCGTTTAGCATGTGCAATAGCATCAGTAATATGTCTGGCTTGTATTTCTTCAAAAGTTTCATTTCATCTGCGATTAGCTGTACCTTCGCTCAAGTTATGCAAAGTATTAGAAGATTCGCTTGCACGCCATCGCCGTTGTCAGTCCCTATTTAAGCGACGTTTTCTTTCAGCTTTATCTTCTTCAATCTTGTACTACAAAGAAAAAGTTCCATGGAACCAATAATTTTTTTTAATTTCCATCAGAGTTAATCAAAACTTCGCTTGCAGTTACTTTCTTACCATTTTACTTGTTGTTTTTTATGAAGAAAAATAACGTGATTCCTTTTTTTGAAATTACTCTGCAATGCGAAGGAAATGAAATAAAACAGGACATAACACCTACGTAACAGGACAATCGTCGCAGACAATTGTTCGAACACGTGCGTGTTGCCACAGATGAAGTCGTTTGTCTTACTAACTTTATTTTATTTTCGGGTATATCTCCTTGACTTTACGTATCGTGCGATAGCGGTGAGCTTAGTTCCGATTTCGGCTACCGGATAAAAGCAGATGGCGCCGCAGGTACTGAATGACGTCAGAGCGTTAAGACAGACGTAGCCTATTATATAGGTTAATACACGTACGATGTTCAAAATGTAATGAGACGGGCTTAATAAGAAATTTCACGTAGCTACATTTTTTCCAGTCTAAATCCACATGATCATTATCAAGAAGTCTCCTCTGACAGAGAAATACTTACTATAAATCTTAGACTACAAACTTGTAATCTAAGTTCATAAGGTTGAAGTAAACAATTATTAATCTCAATAAATTTTATTTTTCTTGTCGACCACAGTTCCGTCGTGCTTTGGCCAAGTTTTCTCAAGAAGAATGGGCCACTCTGGTGGCTCAGTGGTCTACTCTGGCTTCTGGCCATTCGTCCGAGATTGCTCTAAGTTAGATCACGGTGGGGCATGGATGCTGTGTTTCTCTTACGACACTGGTAACAAAAGTAACTTTCACAAAAAGTTACTTTCTTTCCAACCAAAGGTCACAAAAAGTTACTTTCTTTCCAACCAAAGGTCACAAAAAGTTAGGGATTTTGCATGTAATGGAGGATGTATGCATCTGACCCAAATAACGCGCATTGAAATAACGTCAGTGAGGCTTTGTAACTAACAAACGACAAAGAGTGCGTTTACAATAACAATTTATTGTGCAATTTCTGCACACAACAAGGTAGGACTGCAATATAGACAAAATGGTAAATTCGGAGAATGTCCATACCTCTGGATTTCAGTACTGGATAGCACCACCTCTCTGTCGAAGAATGTCTTTACACCTATACGAAGCATACTTGCCATGACATTATTGATGAGTGTCTGGGGTAGCTCGTCCCACATTAACAGGCATCACTTCAAGGAGGTTTGCCAGTGTACTGGGGTGTGAAACATGGTTATCTGTATGTCGCTGTACAGCGTCTCAAATGATCTCAATAGGATTAAGGTCAGGAGACTTCGGACGTGGCTGTAACGATTCATCAATGATTTTCCAACTCCTAAAACACGCTCCGGGCACTGACTGGTTGCATTGTCTTTCAGAGAACGAAATTCATGTCCAATAGCAGCGTGAAACAGTGTCACATTGAGAACAATGATCTCGTTTCGGTAGACTGAGGCATTCATGTTGCCTTAACAAACATACAAAGAGGTACGGCCATTGAAACACACTCCTGCCCAGACCAGAACTGACTGCCGCTGGTATCTAATGTTTACCAGGACCTTGTTCTTTCAGTTCGTGAGTCGTTTGAAAGAACAGAAAATTTCTTTCATGGTAACAGAAAGATTGAGCGACATGCCACACTGCAAACGTGTACCCGTGAAGCCAGAATCCTTCTGAGATGATCGGTTATCGAAGAAACATTCTGCGAAGTTTCTTCGATAACTGCATCATCTCAGAAGGATTCTTGATTCCATGGTTTTCGGATTTATGACCTTCAGACTGTTTGCAGTAGCGGATCCAGCAGCGGCGACTGGGGGAATCACCCCTTCCCCCAAAGCAGGCTTTCTAAAGCTTTCCTTTTTAAATGGCCAATATGTAAATAATGCATTTATTTTTGTAAAATTATAGTAATAAAATCACAGGTTTTCGTAAAATTTTTCATAACAACTGAAATTTGCTGTGAATTTGGAGATAAAATGTTCTCTTCTAGCTTCAGCAGAAAAAAAAACAAAAACAACAACGAAAAAACTAAAGGTCCAGAAACAGAGAAAGATGAGAGAGGAAATGAAAAGAGATTTTGACTAAACATGAAAATCAATGCGTGAGTTTTGTTCTGTTTTATCTTAGTATTTTTTTTATTGGAGGTTTAAGAGCTTTGTTCTGTTTGTTTAGTATTGTCTGGCATCATTAGTAACTGGGAGCAGGTAAAGTCACCGTGTGGGGTAGGCTTTGAAGTGTGTGTTAGATGGTGGGGGTCACAGAGCGAACTCGATTGGGCCATAAACAAAAAATAATAAAAAATTTCCAAGTTGGAAATTTTTCTGTTGACTTAACTCATCTGAATAAAAACTTTATTTTGAAAGATGTTATCTAGATGCGAGGTTTAAAAAGCATCAAGTTGGTTTCCTCGAAAAGCGGGCAATTGAACGCTATGATAATAGTGCTGATTTTTCAGTTCTCGTTTGCTGTTTGTGATTTAAAAATTTAGAGCAATTTTTAGTGGAAAATTGTAAAAAGCCTTGCCGTGCCAGGAAAGAGCAGCGCTGCAAGTTTGTAGTGTGTGTGTGTGTGTGTGTGTGTGTGTGTGTGTGTGTGTGTATGTGTGTGTGTGTGTGTCCTCAACAAAGTCTCTTTTTTCAGACAAGAGCAACTCCCCTTCCCCAAAGATGAGCTTCTATATGCGTTACTGGTTTCTTTCAGGGGCAAACAAAGAAACTTGAAAGAAAGAGTGTATTCAGACTCCCTCTAACCTGAAGACTTTGAAATTAATCGTTAGTCGCTATATAACAGAAATTTCCCCTTAAGAGCTAAATAGCTGTTAGCAGTTTCTATAAGAACTATGACTGGCCGCCCCGGTGGCGCAGTGGTCTAAGCGATGGCCTTTGATCATTCGTCGAACGGGGTCCGGGTTCGAATCCCGGTGAGGCATGGATGTTGTGTTTGTCTTACGGCACTGGTTCTCTCCCTTCCCTGGAACCAGTGACCCTAAATTAGGGACGGGCGACTGCTTATAGCCCATTGAGTTGCGCACGGTGGTCGTTAAACCTCCAATAAAAAAAAAAAAAAGAACTATGACTGTCGGAGTTCCACGACATTTGAACCAGAGACCTCACCGCATGTTTAAAAGAATTGCAGGTGGCGCTGCGCTCACTGTTCTCTTTGTTTGCTGTAGCGAGCGTCGCCTAAGATACCGTTCTGATGACGTCAATGAGTTATTGCGAAGTTAGTTTCTTGGCGAAAAAGAATTGTCGGCGATGTAGAGCTAATATGATAATATAAATATAAATATATATATATATATATATATGGCTTCCATTCAATACATATAGGTATGCGCTTCCATTCAGTACATAATGCTGACGCTAACTGTTGCTTAGTTGTAGGCCTTGGTTCCAAACTTCTTATGCGGCGCTCTAATTCATCCCATAGGTGCTCTATGAGATTAAGATCAGGGCTCTGTGCTGGCCAGTCCACACACGATACGGAATTATCGTCAAACCACGCCGTAACAGTCTTTGCTTAATGGCTCGGTGCATTATCCTGATGGTACAGACAAGGCTCGGTTCCATAATATTACAACAGAGTTGGTAGGGCATAACTGTCCAGAATATCGAGGTAGACGTGTTGATTAACAGGTTTGTCCACGATAACCAATGCATCGGCACCATACCACGAAAAACACCACCAAACGAGTACACTGCCAGCTCCAAACTTGATCGTAGGAACAGTACACTGTGGTAAATAGCGTTCCCAGATACACGGCCATCAGACTGATGGATAATCAGATACACGGCCATCAGACTGATGGATCGAGATACACGGCCATCAGACTAATGGATCGTGTATCTGGATTCATCAGTCCATAGGACCAGTTTCCATTGATCTACGGTCCAAGATGAATGTTTTTTACACCATGCTAAACGACGAGTAGCATTCCGAGTGGAGACGAAAGGTTATGAGCTGCCGCACGACCACGGTAACTCATGGAATGAAGTTCTTTGCGAATGGTACGTGTACATACCGAGGTTCCAGCATTATTACTCACTTTTACACTGAGGTATTTTGCAGTAATTCGTCGATTAGCTGTAACAAATCTCCTGAGGCCTCGACTCCCTCTATCATCGGTACGATTTGCTGCTTCAGGCACGCCATGTGTCTTCCACTTATTCAGTACATCCAAAACAGTTGAGTTGGGTATGTTTAAACGTCTATCGGTTTCTCTTATGGACAACCCACTAATATAACTCCCAATAATATTTCTTTTCTCAAAGTCAGTTCTCTCCCGCCGCAACATTTTCACTCAACCTCACAGTGCGATATGATCGCGGTCAGATGCAAGGTTGTTTTTATACCGTTTGCAGCTGTACCGCGCATCTGAACAACGCAGCGGATCCGTTCATTTGTTCTTGAAGGGGTGCCCGGTGACTTTTGTCAATATATTGCATATATATATATATATGTGTGTGTGTGTGTGTGTGTGTGTGAAGATGTGGTTTTATAGATGTTCAAGTGTTTCATCATGAAAGAAATACATCTTCAAAAAAATTTGTTCAAGTGTTTGTTTATTTTCATTCAAGTTTTTAAATGAATAAATGGGTTTTTTTAGTTTGATGAATGGTAGCTTCTATTTATTCTATGCTGAGTGAACTGCGGATCTCCGTACAGCTGATGAGTGGTTTACTGCTTTATATAAAAGGCAAACTTGAAATATAGATTTTATTTATTTAGATATTTCTAACAAAAGCGCGTATTTTAGAACATATGCCGACGTGTGAATTTATGCCTCAAGCAAAACGAACATTATTTCCAGCACCTTCTATGAGCCAAAATTATATTTTGAGAAGCCAATAGAAGACGCACACCAGCGCAGGTAAATTGGCGTAGGTGGTATAAGACAGAAAAAAAAATCCTGAATCTAGAGTTCGGAAACTTTTTTCTCACCCTGTATTTAAAAGCAATCTCCCGTAGGAAAAATTGGCAACCCAGTTCACTGTGAGCAGCCACAGGACGACCTCTATTCTAGGTAGTTGTAGAAACTCCTTTTTTTTTTTTTTTTGCCGTAAAATACGTCTTCCATACTGCCAGCAGAAGACTTGCGAAAGGAGTTTATGACATGGAGCGGAAAAATACTCTTTTCTTTTCTTTTAGCTTTAATAAAGAAAGCAGATAAAAAAAGGATAGGTTTTATTGATTCTGCCTTTTTACTAGCAGTGGTTGTAATGTCAGCTCTTTTTCTGGAAGGCGCAGCTGTCCACAAATCCTGCGTTAAAATTTTCTTCTGCTCAACACTATGTTAAAAGCACTAACTTTTAATTAATTTTGAAGTCTTCTACACAATTCATGGAAAAGAAAAATAAAGAAAGAAGAGGAAAAGAAATAACGAAAGAAGGAATTCTTTCGAAGGAAAAAAATGCGTATGAGAAAATAAAATAAAACGATGTAGAAATTATTTGTCAAATATCGCGGATATTAATTAACATTCAACTTGAAAAACACCGTAATTGAATAAATTATTGTTTTTTGGTAAATAAATTCCTTCATAAGTTCTCAGTGGACACTCGACAGGAGAATAAGCGGGGCGGCGCGGTTAGACGCCGCCCCGCTTATTCTCTTGTAGGTCGCCCCGGTGGCGCAGTGGTCTAAGCGATGGCCTCTGATCATTCGTCCGAACGGGGTCTGGGTTCGAATCCCGGTGAGGCATGGATGTTGTGTTTGTCTTACGGCACTGGCTCTCTCCCTTCCCTGGAACTAGCGACCCTAAATTAGGGACGGGCGACTGCTTATAGCCCATTGAGTTGCTCACGGTGGTCGTTAAACCTCCAATCATAAAAAAAAAAAAAAAAAAATTCTCCTGTAGACTGGGCGCCTCACGTATCTGCTACGTTCCCTATTTCCTCTGCAGTAGCTTTGTACAAAACTCAAAGCGTATATCATAAGAAAGATGAGAGGCTTCTGAAAATATCTAAAAATAAAATGACAGAGCGGTCAGTCTTCCCCAGATTGTGTATCTGTGCATTTAATGGCGAAGTTATGTTCATCGAATATAAAGCGTTTCTCATCGCCCCTTCTTTTTCAGAGTGAACAGCAGCCGTGATCACAATTAATGACTTGGTTTACATAATACAGATCAATAAGTTCTTTTCTTAGATTCACAAGTTAGCTCTTCAAAGAAAGCTCATCTGCCAGATGAAAGTTTAAAACTGATGCAGCTCGATTTTAATTACAGTTGATGTATCAAACGTCTCCAACTACAGCGATCTTGGTGCACAACTCGAGCTTCACTGACATCCATCACACCTCTCTCTCACACACACACAAGACTTTTTGTACTTATCTTTTTCATGCAACATTCGTGCATCTGGTCCTCCCATAATTTCCTTCCTCTACCTTCCTTTACTTCTTTACAGCCTTCCTCTACTTCTTTACTACCTTTCCCAATTCTCTTAATAAGAATCTCGAAACTAATTCTTTCAACGCAGTCAAACCACCTCAGAATATCTGTCTCCACATCACTAACAAAATGTTGCTTAACTGTCGGCAAAATTTGGCAAATGCAGCCATATTGTTTATATTAAGGAATGAAGTTCTTGATGCGGATCCATCGAAGATCCATCGCAAAATGTAAAATAATAGGATATGTAGTTAGAGCAGAGAATAGTACTTCGCATGAAAGGATCACAACGCGCCGAATGACTGCTTTTTTACGCTTTCCAATCGTTGGTTGAAGAAGCGTATAAGCTCCAGCTTTGTCCGTCTGTCCGCACGATAACTCGCGTAAAAATGGTTCGATTTCGATGAAATTTTAGAATGTAGTAGGGCTTCACACGGGGACGAACCCTTCTGAAAATGGACGAAATGGGATCAAAGGTCACGACACAGGAGCGGGATTCATTCCATTGCCCTTATGCGTCATAACTTGCGTAAATATGGTTCGATTTCAATGAAATTTTAGTATGTGGTAGGGGACCATCTGGGAACAAACTCTCATGAAAATGGGTGAAGTGGGGTCAAAGGTCAGGACATTGGAACGGGATGAATTCCATTGCTCCTATGCGTCATAACTTACGTAAAAATGCTTCGATTGAGACAAAACTTTATCATGCTGTTCCGGAAGTATACTTTACCGGTTCTGTTGAATATCATCGAAATGTGGTCAAAGATCAAAGCATAGGAGCGATATTTATTCTGCAACCATTATCCTCATAACTTGAGTAATGATTTTTGGTATGTTGGAAAGCGTATCATAGTCAATGCATTGCATGATTTTACTAACTTGTTATATTTTACACGAACTGAAACAAACACAAGGAAGCATTTTTATGGACTACAAACACAAGTTACATTTCTCCGTGCAATGTGATTTAAGCCTTTTATTTATGCTTTCCAACCGTAGGTTGAAGAAGCGTATATGCTCCAGCTTTGTCCGACCGTCTGTCTGTCTGTCCGTCAGTCCGTACGATAACTCGCATAAAAATGGGTCGATTTCGATGAAATTTTAGTATGTGGTATGGGACCACTTGTGGACAAACCCTATTGAAAATGGGCGAAATGAGTTCAAAGGTCAGGACATAGGAGCGGTATCCACTGTACTGGTCTTATGCGTCATAACTTACGTAAAAATGCGTCGATTACGACAAAACTTTTTCATGATGTTCCAGAGATATACTGAACCGGTTCTGTTCAATATCATCGAAATGGGGTTAAAGGTCAGGGCACAGGAGGGAGATTTATTTCACAGCCATTATCCTCATAACTTGAGCAATAACTTGAGTAATTATTTCTGGTATGTTGGAAAGCGTATCATAATCAATGTATTGCATGAGTTTACTAACTTGTTAACGACTACTGTTGTTTCCTTGCATGTAAAAATTTAATTTGTCTGATTTCACAATAACTGCAAATTTTTTCATGCGTGAAATTCGAAAGAAAATAAGAAAGATTACACCGAATTCTTGGATGTAATGAGCACATCTTTTCAATCCAAAAAGAATTTTTCGGAGCGGAATTTTCTTGTTTGTTTTAGCGTTGAACGACCATCGTGAGCAACTTTAAGGGTCATAAGCAGCCGCCGTTCCTAATTTGGGGCGGCTGGCTCCAGGGAGGAGACAAAGCCAACGCCATTCGCATTCGACAAGCACAAGGCCCATGTTACTTTCAGAACTCAAACCCGGGCCCATTTCCGATGACTGATCCAAAGCCCGCTCTTCGACCAAAGGAGCGGCGTGGGTTTTTAGGAACGGAGATAATAAGTTACGCCCTCTAGTGGCGAAATAATGCATCGGAGAAAAAACAAATGGCAAGAATCGTTGATCTTAGAGAGTTCAGGCTTAGTAATACAAAATGATTTTACTTAAGATGGATCCACCTAAAATCTTTGCCTTGTATTTCTAATGGACAAACATCTGTAGCCATTTTCTTCAGAATTAATATGTTCCCAAGGATGAAAATTTAAACATCGATAAAAATAACTTCATACTATAGCCTAGTATACTTAGTATTTTCTAAAACGTAACCATAATTATATATAAAAATCAATAACGTTTTTTTTTTTTTTTTTTTTTTTTGATTGGAGGTTTAACGACCACCATGAGCAACTCAATGGGCTATAAGCAGTCGCCCGTCCCTAATTTAGGGTCACTGATTCCAGGGAAGGGAGAGAACCAGTGCCGTAACACAAACACAACATCCATGCCTGACCGGGATTCGAACCCAGACCCCTTACGGACGAATGATCAGAGGCCAGCGCCTTAGACCACTGCGCCACCGGGGCGGCCAATAACGTTTCCTTCGGTGGTGTTGACACCAGAAAATAGATGGCACGACATGTACATTGATGATGTCAGTAGACAAACAAATGTTGGTTTGCTTAATTATGGTTAAATTTTAAAAAATGGTAAGTATACTAGGCTCTAATAGGAAGTTATTTTTATCAATGTTCAAATTTTCATCGCCGCCCCGGTGGCGCAGTGGTCTAAGGCGCTGGCCTCTGATCATTCATCCGTAAGGGGTCCGGGTTCGAATCCCGGTCAGGCATGGATGTTGTGTTTGTCTTACGGCACTGGCTCTCTCCCTTCCCTGGAACCAGTGACCCTAAATTAGGGACGGGCGACTGCTTATAGCCCATTGAGTTGCTCACGGTGGTCGTTAAACCTCCAATCAAAAAAAAAAAAAATAAAATTTTCATCCTTGGCAACGCATTAATTGTGGAGAAAATGGCTACAGAAGTTTGCCCATTGGAAATACAAGGCAAATATTTTAGGTGGATCCCCCTTAAACTAAACGAAGGTACACAGAAGTACGAACGGACGGACGGGGGGGGGTAGTGATGATACCATACCCAATTATTGAAATCATACTTTTTCAAGACTTTTTTTTTTTTTGTCTTTTGACATTATTAAATAAAATCTTTCTTTTTCAGGACTTTTTTTATTCCTTTTAATTGCTTGGAACTCGATATTGTGGGATTCTCCTTGAAGTCTTCGATTGTTTTTCTTTGATTGACCGTTTCGTCGGCCGCGGTTTTTTCCTTTTTTATCTTTAATTCCAGCATTCTGCGTTGTCGTCGGCTTCGTTATCAACCACTTATCTATGTGTTCTGCATCTCCACAAAGAGGATAAATTTAGTTTAGATCGCCTCGAAAGTTAACTAACGCACTGCAGTAACCGGAGTGAACTGGAGAGACGCTGGTCCTGCATAAATATGATAACGGAAAGTTCTGGAAATTTCTAGCAATCGAAAAGTTTTACCAGGGTGAATCATAAGTTCGTAGCGTTTCGCGGTACAGATGGAGAAGCTCCGTCAAACAGGTGGGGTATGCACAGTAAGGTGGAATGTGTCCCCCGCCTGATTGGGTGACATGCTCCGCTGCTCAGACATGTAGGCACGCGCCGGGCCCAACACGTGCGCGTCGCTCATACGAGACGAGAATGTCGGAGAAGAAACTTGTTGTTCGTGTGCTCCTACTCCGTTATCGGAAAAAAGGGTTGAACGCGACAGCTGCCGCGAAGGAAATTTGTCGTCTAGAAGGTGAGAGGACAGTGCATCCTGCGACAGCAAGAAAATGGTTCCAACGCTTCCGTTCCGGAGACACAGAGCTCGTTGACAAATCGAGGTGTAAGTGACCAGTCACCACCAACACCGAAGCCCTGCATCTAGCTGTTGAACAGCACCCACGAACCAGCACCCGATTATTAGCAGAGGAAGTCCATCCATCACAAAGCACCATCGTTCGTCACGTGCACCAGCTGGGTTTTCACTCCAGATGTCCGCGAATGGTTCCCCATGAGTTGAGTGCAAAGCAAACTGCGCCGCCCAGGTGGCGCAGTGGTCTAAGACGATGGCCTCTGATTATTCGCCCGAAAGGGGTCCGGGTTCGAATCCCGGTCAGGCATGGATGTTGTGTTTGTCTTACGGCACTGGCTCTCTCCCTTCCCTGGAACCAGTGACCCTAAATTAGGGACGGGCGACTGCTTATTAGCCCATTGAGTTGCTCACGGTGGTCGTTAAACCTCCAATCAAAAAAAAAAAAAAAAAAAAAAAAAAGAATAAATCTCGCTCATGGGCCCTGATCTTTGACCTCATTTCGATGATATTACACAGAATTGGTTCAGTATACCTTCCGAACAACATGATAAAGTTTTGTCGCAATCGACGCATTTTTACGTAAGTTATGACGCATAAGAGCAATGGAATGGATCCCACTCCTATGTCCTGACCTTTGACCCCATTTCGCCCATACCACATACTAAAATTCCATCGAAATCGAACCATTTTTACGCGAGTTATCGTGCGGGCAGACAGACAGACAGATGGACAAAGTTGGAGCATATACGCTTCTTCAACCAGCGGTTGGAAAGCGTAAAAATCACAGGTTTTAAAATCGCTTTTACTTTCCCTTACACATACAGTAACTAATCAAACTGGTGTTGACAGTGACTGCTGAACAGATTTCGGTAAGAATGATTTTGTGGGTTTTTACCGGTACAAAGAAAAAAAAACAAATACAACAAATTCGGGCACTGGAATCACTAAACACAAATTCCACGAAAGAGTACGTTTGCCTCTTCCTCAGTTTTGTTAAAAATAACGAACATTAACGAGTAATCTACTTACATTGTTAATGGCTGAAATTAAAATCTTTCCGTTCTTTCAAGTAAAAAAAAACGAAGGCATTAACCGTACATACGTCTTAGCACGAAAAGAGATTATTTGCGCATATTTTTTGTAGAAACAGAATTGAGTTCTAAATGGGAAGAAAAATAATGCAAGAAACAGTATCTTATCTTGAATAAAAAAATATACAACGGGATTAGATGCAGATAGAACTTTTCTGGAAAGCTTCGCTAAAATCCCACCATATCAACATCTAAGCTCAGAAACTTTTGCTGCAGAAATTTCCATAGTTTTGGCTTATGAAAGGAACCAATTTACATTAAACGCATTTTGTCTTCTTTCATACTGTTAGGCAAATTGCACAAAGTGAAAATATTTCTTGTTCTCTACTTCTAAAGACGTGCGTCTTCTGAAGTCTCTCTCCGTCTTCCAACGTAACACAAAGAAGTAAATGGTGCAATGAGTTCAGTCTCATGGGTTACCCATAAATAAGAAGACATCATGAATATTTATGAATCGCGCCGTAACAATAGACCCTTTAAGCAGAATTTTGCGAATTTTCGCTTTCCCGAAATCTACATCTCTATTTCTTCCTCACTCAGTACACTGTTTGAGCAACTGCCAGGAAAAATGTACGAAGAAAATGCATTGTCACGTACACCGTATGAAATGACTAATGGAATAATTTTGGGTAAAAATAAATTTTATTCGGACTTACTAAATGAAATTAAGTATATAATGGAGTGTTTTAGCTCTAATTTCATTTCTGGAACAATAGAGAATCGTGACTCGGGAGGAATTAATATTTTGCATGTTCAATGTAATCTGTCTTAATAAAAGAAGCCATGCATAGTCCTCAGCAGTGGCGTAGTTACCATAGAACTAGGTGGTGCAGTGTTTGCAGAGGGGCCCATTGCCAGCTAACGATAAGCAGCGGAAGGGGCGAAGGTAGCAATGAAAAATTGATTATAATACGAGATAGTAACTAACAATTTCTGCCTGGTTGCAGATAAACTTTTGTATGTCAATCTCAAACATGAACTTTTTCTTACAATAAGCCTATGAAAGACAATGGTAAGACAAGTCGAGTCACATTATTGTGACACCTCCTACTTTTGACGTCAACAGCACGTAGCAAATGAAAGAAGACACGTATCGAGATCTGGCTTGAGAGGTACATAAGGTGTGCTGTAGGCATTCTGAAAACATATCACTCATTGCTGCCATAGATAAATGGAGCGATTTATCAGATTTGCAATAAAGGATGATTATCGGCTTTCGGACTAAGGGTGGCAGAATTTCTGAAACAGCGTAGTTTGTTAACTGTTCGCATGCTGCTGTGATTAAAGTGTATCGTAATTAGAGAAGTGGCATAAGTGACGTGGAAACTGCGGAGCACCACGTGCCATTGATGTGAGAAGTGAACTTCGGCTTCGAAGGTGCACGAGGACCGATATGACACGCTACAGTGGAGCAACTCACTGGCCGAATGAACCAAGGGGACTACCGGAAGTGTGTGCAAAATGACAGTTCGGCAAACCCTGCTGCGTATGGGGCTCCGATGCAAACGGACGGTTATTGCACCTATGCTAACGAAGGTGAATCGGCAGAAAAGGCTTACATTTGCACCGCAGTATCGGAATTGGACCTAACTGATTGGTAAAGGATCATCTTCTCCGATGAGTCACGTTTTCTGCTTCATGGAACGGACGGACGTTAGCGTAAAAGGCGAGAAACATCGAAGAACAAACACTCTTCAACCACTGTTGGCCTACCAGCGTCGCTGTTTTGGAGATGCTCTTACCAAAGCGTCTTGCCATAACGATCTGGACTTTGTCGAAATCAGATAAATGCTTTGCTTTTCCCATGTAGAAACGAAACGAAATACTGACTGGGAGAGCTTCGACCCAGATATTATTACATATATCATTCGTGACCTTTGGCACGTGACGCCGATTGGCTGCACTTGCGCTTATTTGCATAACGCAGAGGCGGCTTTAATCTTTTGACTGATCGGTGTATGTGTGTGTTGTTAAGAGCTGTCGTCGGTACCTGTCAAAACGAGACGTTGTTTCAACCACTTTGCCGGTCGCCATGTGTAGCATTTATTAACAACATTGCGTGCACGAGAATCAGTGCGTTACAATCCGCGTAGTGGTTATTTCATGAATTTACAGTTACCGCAAGGAAAGAGAAAATGAATAAAAAGTGGAAAAAAATAAAAAGGTATTGTAGTAATTGTAGTAGTAATTATAGTTGAAAGACAAAATAAATAAAAAGATATTGTTCTCCTATTCGGCAAAATTAGACTAGCGCTTTCACATCCCCATTATTTACCCCTACGGGATTAGTGAAATAACGATCTCGTTCAGCTCATTTTGAGAGCTCAGCCCTAAGGGTTAAACCAAGGCCTCAAAAAAAAAAAAAAACACTGGGCCATAACATTAGAGAGATCCCTTCCCTCCATTTGTGACGTCAGTCATGCTATATGACTGATACTCCGGTGTCGTATTTGACGTCACACACGACAGCGTTGGAAACCAATCGGAAGCCATGGTTTCCGCGTGACGTCAGTAAAAGAGGGAACTCATCTCTCTAAAGTCATGCCATGTGGTTTCATGCCCGGGTATTGGCCCCCGGTAATAAATAAGGGCGTCTTCCTCCCCCTTTCTACTTCGCTTCCGTGTCATTTTCCTATTGGGCACTCTAGCCCAAATCTCCTAGCTTCCTATTTCTAAGGGTTGTTTAAGACCTGGGGTCAGACACTCCCTTCCTAAAATCCTCTACATATGATCATATGACCATTCCAGATGACCTTAGTTAAACTTCCTTGAGAGGGGAGATTTGTCATAGAACGTGGTGAAGTCACCAAGGTCGAAAGAAACGGCTGCATCTTAACAGTGATTTTTTTTTTTTTTTGATTGGAGGTTTAACGACCACCGTGAGCAACTCAATGGGCTATAAGCAGTCGCCTGTCCCTAATTTAGGGTCACTGGTTCCAGGGAAGGGAGAGAGCCAGCGCCGTAAGACAAACACAACATCCATGCCTCACCGGGATTCGAACCCGGACCCCTTACGGACGAATGATCAGAGGCCATCGCTTAGACCACTGCGCTACCGGGGCGGCACAGTGATTTTGAAACTGTTACTTGGTCACATGATTTCCGAACCATTTCTGCGCTCTACACTTAACGGTTGTTGCAATTCCTACGACTGTGCTCGTGTAATGAAAGACTTTGGAATTTTTTTTCTTATGATGAAATTAGAAAAATGATGCTTTTGCGCCATTACCTGTCTGGGTTCAAGGAAGTCTACAGTAAGCTGGTGCTCTTCTCCGTTTTTAGCAAGAGGAACTTCCCTGAGAGGAACAGTTACCTCTCCCAGCTCAGAATCATTGGCATACTTCTCTTCGTCGAAGGCGGAGACTTTGAGCGAATCTTCTCTGAGATCGGCTTTGCTAATGTCCATCACAAAGGTTTCCTTGAAGAGTGGATGTTGTGTTTTCTTCTTCGTAGAAGTACGGAATTCGTACAGCACAGAAGATTGAGATTTGGACCAACGTTTGCGCCCTTTGTCTCGAAACAGATGCAAGAGGATGTATGGGTCACATGTACCACCGTATGGTCTGGGAGGAAGATCTTGAGCTTCCTAAGGATAAACAAGTATAGGACATTTAAAAAAATATATACAATACATGACAAAACACGAAATATGAAGCACGTGGGCTTTAAAAAATTAAAAAGGAATTTCAATTAAGCATTAAAACTCGTGAAAGATGACAACCAATGTATGAAAATGAACAAAGAAACAACTGTGTAATCATATACAGCAAACTCTTGACCAACCGTGATAATCACCGGATGGTCGAGAGTTTACGGATAACTGAAAAACACGGATAATACGTTTTTTGCTTTTTACTGAAAAATTACCTTCTTATGTGCTATACAGTATATAAAAATACATTTGACACATTAAACTGTTAACAATAGAGTATATAACATTATAAAATATTAGTACTGTACTTACAATTTCTGTTGTTGCCGAAAGTAAAATACGATAGGCCTATTTTGTACATATAGTACGTTTACTAGACACAACCCACAAAAGTTATATGTCTTTTGGAGTAAAATAATCTGTAATGTTCTTTTGCTTCTTAGATGCATTTAATTGTTTTCTAACACCAGTACGAATATTACGAAGTGCCATAATATCACTGTAATTAAAATCCCCTTGTTCCACATAATCTATGAGCGTATCTACACATTCCAAAGTTGCACCATGACTCACACGTGTTCATTCTCTTTCCGCTGTTATTATCTCCAGCTCCACATTCCCAGAACCTTCACTTTGCCTGCCGGTCACTATGTTGACAATTTTTTTTCATTGCCTTGGAGCTGGAATCGAACATGCATCTTCCGATTTCTAGCATACTCGAACGGAAATCGGGAGATGCGGATTCGATTCCCGTCCTAGGGCGATGAAATTTTCAAGTTTTCTGAAAGATGTTACATGGATAACCAGTAAGTGGCACAAGCAAATTCGGAATTTATATCCCGTTTCCTTTGAATATTCTATAAATTATCTAGTTTTCTCCCAGGAATTAGTGGTAGATTTATGATGCTCTTAGAGAGAAACATTCAGTTCGTTCAACAAGCTGAACAAATTATCTACATAAGCGATTTCATTCAAACTGTCGTCTTGCTAAAATAGCTCTTTAAATTAGATTTTCCCTTTTCTGAGAACAAATCAGACACGCAAGTCATATACGTGTTCCGAAGTTTTCTCTCTGGAGAGCGGACGTAACTTCGTTATGAAGCCTCAGAGTTGTTGATCGAACATTCATTTCAAAACAGAGTTTGTTGAAAATCCTGAAGTTCAGAGCAATGAACTTAATAAAGTTTTCTGCCCGAATTAAAAGAGATGTAATTGGTTGAAAGTCTCGTGGAAACGTTCTCGGTGCCTAGACTTGCCGGTGAATTACACAATGTAAACCAATTACATTTCAAAGAACCCTTTTAATTTAAGTATGAAATCTGGATCTGCAGTCCAAAAGGGCGGGAGCACCTTCCGTACAAATTGCAGACAATTTTCCGCCACTCGATGCCGCGCTTGTAAAAAAAAAAAAAAAAAAAAAGGTGGACACAAGATAAAATTACATACAAGGTGTCATCAAAAGGTACCTAGACTGGTTGCATATGTTCCCGACAGAGCAGAAAGCGTTTTGCCACAGAGTGACCTTGCAACCTACTACTACGCACCAGAGATGGAAACGGGTCAACGGGACGACAATTTCTTGAGGGGCCCAACGGGTCGGGTCAGGGTGTTCCTGACTCGATTTTGACAAGGTTTTATTCCCGTTTAATTTTTGAAAAGTGAAAAATATGTTCCAAAGTTAAATGCGCGTTGTGGAATTCTGTAGCCGATACTGTTGCCCACGTGGGGTATAATGATTTGCCATGCAAAAATATTGTCGTCTCTTTCTTAAAGCAACGAAGATTTCCACAGGTCGACGTCAGACACACCAACACCATATCGTAAAAATATACTTCCTTTGCGTTCTTTTACAGTGCGATTGTCCAGGGCAAAGGTACAGGCAAACGCCATTTGCCTGCTTCTCAGCTGATTCACTCTCTTCGTGCGCAGTTCACTGTATGACTAAGAGTTTCTTTTCACATTGCATCTTTTACATTCAGCATTCAGAGGTTTTTGATTGATGTGCTAACATCCGGTTCCCATGACATGTCATGTCGAAATTAACTCCTTATTTGTTAATATGGATGGATTTAATATTGAGGAGGTTGAGAAAGGCGTCGAGGCCAACAAATACGTGCTTGTTGAAAACCACAAGGGGAAGAGTGAATGCTGGAAATTGTTTCGTCTCATTAAGGAACCGGTGAATAATTCTGTGGTGTTTGGTCTTGCTGGTTGTTCAAAATGTGGAAAGTGTATAATTACAAAGAAAGATGTCGACGGTGTAATAAAAGATTATGGAACCAAAAATCTAACGGACCATATGAAAGTATGTGCATCTCCATCAAAGTGTGGAAAGAGTGGACAATCTAAATACATTAAAAAATGCATTTGTGTAATCGTAAATAATGATTCCCATTTGTAATATACTCCATGGTCACGGTCATAGTCAGCCATTACTTCTGGATTACGCAAAGTAGTGGCACTGAAAATGGCACTAAAATTTAGCAAGTAACCAAATTTCATTATTAAAGAAGGATTTCAGTTATTAAATATCATGCAGTTATTGGAATAAATATACATATATATTACGTTTATATGGGATGTAAGGTCAGGTGATGCGTAACATCATAGCCTCTCCTTGACAAATGTCAACCCCGCCTTCTCGTGGTGCATCCTGTTCCTACTAAAGGGGCTCTGACGACCGCCAATAGCGGTATAACTATAGCATCGGGATTAGAGGAAATTCTATCCCACACTCACCAACCCGCTTGGCCAGCGTGGTGAGTTATGGCCAAACCCCTCCAAAATGACTCCACAACTTAAATCTTGGCCCTCAGTCTCCGGCAGCTGGAATGTACCTGGCCAAGGCAGCGGCCAGTGCGACATGAAGGCAGAGGGTGCTAAGAATCCCCGGAGGACCGGACTAGGCTGCCATCTGATGCTGACCTTGGCAACGTACAATGGACGCTCCCTATCTTCTGATTCAAGGATTCTTGAATTGGAAGAGGAACTACAAAGGATCAATTGGGACATCGTGGGGCTAAGTGAGGTAAGGAGAAAAGGAGAAGATCTCATCGAACTGAAAAGTGGACATCTCTTCTACTATCGTGGGACAGATACTGGCAGAACTAGTGGTGTTGGATTTATAATAAACAAGAAACTGAAGGATAAAGTTGTAGAAGTTGAAAGTTCCTCTGACAGAGCTGCACGGCTTGTTATCCAACTCTCGAAAAGATACCAGGCTCAGATTATTCAAACTTATGCACCCACCACAAGTCATCCTGAAGAAGAAATTGAAGAATTTTATGAGGAAATTCGTCATCTAAATAATAAAGGTAAGCAGCACTTGAAAATAATTATGGGAGATTTCAATGCAAAAATAGGGCAACGGCAACAGAATGAAACTTCAGTAGGTAAATTCGGTCACGGCAACAGAAACCAGCGTGGAAATACCCTCGTTGAGTTTGCAGAGGCAGAAGGGTTTTTCATCTTGAACTCCTTCTTCAAGAAAAAGCCACACAGGAAATGGACATGGAGACATCCAAATGGGACGACAAGTGAAATTGATTTTATTATGTGTAACAAAAAATTCGTCATAGAAGACTGCAGTGGGCTAAACAAGTTCAACACAGGTAGTGACCATAGATTGGTGAGATGTAAGACGCACCTCAACACTAAACTTGAACGTGGCAAGCTCATAAGACAAACAAAATCTATTGACATAACCAACCTTAAAAAACACCATAATACCTTCAAGTTGGAACTGAAGAACAGGTTCTCTGCTTTAGAAGGCCTAACATCGGAAGAAGTGGACATCTCTGAAGTTAACAGAAAAGTAACCAAAGCTCTTATGGAAACAGCAACAAAATTAGCTGGGTCTAAGAACAAGTTGCATGTAAATAAATTATCAGGAAAAACGAAAATGTTGATGCAAAAAAGAAGAGAGATGAGGACAACTAAAGAAGATGTGACTTCCAAAGTGGAATATATAGAGCTATGCAAGACAGTACGAAAACGTATCACTGAAGACGTAAGAAAATTCAACTGTGAACTAGTGAGGAAAGCAATTGAAAACAACCAAAGCCTAAAGATAGCAAAGGGACATCTCAGTAAGGGAAGAAAACAGATTATGGCACTGAGAAAAGAAGATGGCTCTGTAACAAGAAATAGAGGCGAAATTTTGACAAGAGTGAAAGATTTCTACTAAAAATTATATGAAAGGGATGATACATGCACTCCAGACATCATGAAAGATACCAGTACCAGAGTTCCTCCAGTCCTTCCAGCAGAAGTTGCACATGCAATCAAGAACATGAAGCGGGGAAAAGCTCCAGGAGAAGATGGAATTACTGTAGACATCATACAAGAAGCAAGTGGAGAAATCGAAACAGTACTCGCCCAAATTTTCACTCGATGCCTTAATGAAGGAAAGATTCCTGAGGATTGGAACACCGCTACAATGATCCTGCTACATAAGAAAGGTGACATTGAGGATCTCGGAAACTACAGACCTATCAGCCTCCTATCAGTAGTTTATAAAATCTTCACTAAAGTTCTTTCACACCGCTTGAAGGTAACACTGGACATGGCTCAACCGAGAGAACAAGCTGGATTCAGGAGTGGCTACAGCACAATAGATCATATCCATGTGCTGAGAGAACTAATTGAAAGAGCGAGGGAATATGAACTTCCATTGTGCATGGCTTTTATCGATTATGAAAAAGCCTTTGATTCGGTGAAACCATCAGCAGTTACAATGGCTCTGAAAACCTGCGGTATTGAAGATGCATACATTAATATTATTAATAACATCTATGAAAATGCAAGTGCAAAGATTAGGCTGTTTGAAAATACAACACACATAAAAATTGGAAAGGGAGTTGAGACAAGGTGACACCATATCTCCAAAGCTCTTTAATGCCACATTGGAGGGTGTTTTTCAGTCACTGAGCTGGGAAAACAAGGGGATAAAGATTAATGGAGATTATCTAACCCACCTTCGTTTTGCTGATGACGTAGTCATTTTTGCAACTAGCCCATCAGAGCTGCAGAGTATGATCCAAGAACTTGCTGACAAGAGTAAAGAAGTGGGATTAAAAATGAACTTTCAGAAGACAAAAGTGATGTTCAATGCTTTTACAAGAAATTAAGATTTATCGATTGATGGAGAAAAGCTGGAGATAACAGACACGTACATTTATCTTGGACAGCAGATATCAAGTGAGGGTCACATTGATGAAGAAATTAATCGGCGTACAAAACTTGCCTGGAGAGCTTTTGGAAGAAACAGCATAATTTTCAAGAGCAATATGCCATTATGTCTTAAAAGAAAAGTGTTTGATCAATGCATCCTTCCAGTGCTTACGTATGGTGCAGAGACGTGGACCTTAACTAAAAGAGACATACAAAGGCTGCAGACAACTCAAAGCAGCATGGAGAGGTGCATACTTGGTGTAACCAGGAGAGATAAGAAGAGGAACTCGTGGATCCGAAAAATGACAAGAGTGGAAGACATCATGATCAGAGTTAAATACCTGAAATGGCAATGGGCTGGACATACTGCCAGAAGGACAGATCATCGATGGACAGCCAAAATTTTAGATTGGATTCCAAGGGACAGGAAAAGACCCAGAAGAAGACCACATGGGGGATGGGTGGATAAAATTCAAAAGTGTGCAGGAGACATGGAGGAGACTGACACAAGACAGACCGTTGTGGAGGAAACTTGGGGAGACCTTCGTCCAGCAGTGGATTGATAATGGTTGACAATGATGATGATGATGATGATTACGTTTATATATATATAAACTGAGTTTCGAATTTATAGTTCAAAGCAAATTTGTCCGGGTCAGAGTCGGGTCCAGTTATGGGGGGTCCGGGTCCGAACTTTTTGACCCGTTTCCAACTCTGCTACGCATGTGCAGTGAGTCACGTCCCCCTGCTTGCCCGTTTTTTTTTTTTTTTTTTTTTTTTACAGTAGTGCTTTTTTCTTACGCGCGTGAAGCGGTTCGTTGCATGTCATGTGGTTAAAACTTGATCAACGAATTTGCATCAGATTTTGTCAAAAACTTGGCGAACCTTGAAATGGCACATATAACGAAGTAAATTTCTCCGTCATTTCTGTCCACGCCAGGATTCGAACCCGGATCCCCTCATTCCGGAATAAGTCACTCTACCAGTTGAGCTACGCGGACATCTTATTCTGATTCCTATCTACCTTTATGTCGTGTGCGTCCTTCTGGCAGGTACGTCACATCTCCTGGTACGTTGCACACATACTTAAAGTTACAGAAAGTTTATGGGGAGGATTGTATGAGTCGTGCACAAGGTTATGAGGGGTATAAATGTTTCAAAGACGATCGTGAAAGTGATGAAAGGTCTGGGAGGCCGGCAACAGTGATGTAGAAATACCTTAGCGCGTCTTAGCGACGCTAAGGCTCTTTTTCTCTAGGCTTAGCTGCCCTAAGGTACTTTTCGTGATTATTTGGAAGAGCAAAAAAGTTTTTAGATGATCATGTGCAAAGAACACTGATTCATATGAAAGCAAACTCATATATTTACAGAGCATTCATATTGTAAGGACGATACTAAACTGTCAGATCACGGAGTAAGGCGTGACGTGATCATCCATGTAGACAGCGATAAGTGGCCGCTACGACGGCATAGGCTAGTCAGCGTTCTTTTGGGTGGGCGTGGGTTCGAGTCCCAGTCGATACATTTTTTTGATTGGAGGTATAACGACCACCGTGAGCAACTCAATGGGCTATAAGCAGTCGCCCGTCCCTAATTTAGGGTCACTGGTTCCAGGGAAGAGAAAGAGCCAGTGCCGTAAGACAAGCACAACATCCATGCCTCACCGGGATTCGAACCCGGACCCCTTATGGACGAATGGTCAGAGGCCATCGCAGAACTGCTTCCCCCCTTCCGTCGAGCTAGTGACCTTAAATAAGGAAATAAATAATAAATAAACCAGTATAAGGAACTATATATATCCCTTATAGTTCCTTATGCTGGTCGTTACCCCCATCCCCCAAAATACAATTCTTTTATGGATGAAAAGGCCATTTCAGATAAACTCGTCACTGGCTCCAACAAAAGTAATCCCGGAGTCCATTCTGTGATTCCTTATGAATAACACAGAAGGACGCTCCGGGAGTCCGAGTGGGTCAGAGGCACTAGCTTCTGACCAGTCGCTAGAGATTAGCGCGCGCTCAGGGCGACATATGGGCGGTGCGCCGGCTCTACCGCCCTGTCCATTCCAGCATTCAATGGCTCCAAATCAGGGTTAGGCGAATATGGCCTTAGATGATCGCGGTGTCTTCTACCCAGAAAGAAACAAAAAGCAACACAAGAGATATCCGCCACTCCCACCTCATAATCTTAACAAAAACAGCATATAAGTAACATGTAGTCAGTATGACTGATACATATTATTCACACTGAAGATTTGGAACCGTATAACAAAACAGTAGCTTAAGGGAAATTTAACATTCTTAGAATCTGATTCCTACGTAACTTTCATCTTTCATTTAGAATTGCTACAATTAAAAAAATGTAAGTTGATGAAAATAATTGCCAATAAAAGTGTAGTAAAAAATATTGTCTGATGAAAACAACAAAACAAATTCTAAATTGCTTTAAAAAAATTTATGGAACTTCTAGTCTAGGTTTCTTTCACATGGCTCGTACACCGCTAAGGCACGTTTCTTCTTAGAACTACATCACTGGCCGGCAACCAGCAAAAGCGAAAGCAATGCCTAACTTGAGCGCACAGCTGTGCTGGGAAATCGCCGAATCAAAGAATACTACTATCATTCGGTAGTTACTTTGAGTTATCTGAAGACTTCAACTATAGTTTCGGTTCAGTTCACTCCAGTCTTAATGATAATTTGGATATGAGACGCGTCTCAGCCAAATTTGTACCAAAACTGCTTTCAGCTGAGCAATATTAGGACCGTGTTTCAGCTGCATGGGTACGCCGAAAATTTTTTTAAAAGCTATCACAACTGGTGATGAATCGTGGGTATGACCCCGAAACTAAGGTCCAGTCTTCAAAGCGGAAGAATCCACACTCTCCCAGACCCAAAAAGCACGACAGAGCCGTAGCAATGTCAAGACGATGCTGTTTTTTTTTTTTTCAATTATGTGGGAATTGTGTATCATCAATACGCTCCATCAGGCCCGACTTCAACAAGGAACACTACTGCCATTCGGTAGTTACTTTAATTTTTACACTTACATCAAACAGAAGTCATCGCTCTTTCCACATTTTTATACGTGAGAGAATTATCGCATTCTTAGGAAGCCGTATCGCCTAAGAGTGGTGCATGCTTTTGAAGAGTGATGATTGCTGCCTAAGAAGAAATTTCTGCACCGCACTGCAAGTTTCTGTGCTGGCAGCCTCGTTCCCCAGACTTAACACTATGCGATTTTTTCCTGTGGGGCTACGTGAAGAACCAAGTTTTTGTGTCTCCTGTACCTGCGACTATCCCGGAACTCGAGATGCACATCACCAAAGCCACTCAAACCATCAACGCCAAGATGCTGGGCCGTGCATGGGAAGAAACGGACTTCCTTGTAGATGTATGCAGTGACAAAAGGCGCTCATGTTGAGCATTTGTAAGGAACAGAATGAAACTTGGTGAGTTTACTTGTACAATTTGCAAAAAAACTAGGGTTCCATCTCAAGAGTAGTACGTGCAGCGATATTTTAAAACCCCGACAATCATTTTTAATAGCCCTGTACTCCGTTCACTAAGAACTCGTTTAAAAACTACTACAGCGGATATTTTCGTTCGAAAGAACCATAATTAAAATCGCCGTGACCGATTTTGAGTGGCAGCTGTTGTGAGATAATAGCACCCTCCTCGCGACACCTACAAGACCCAGTGGTGACATCGTGATGATTAAACCTCTGAAACACGACGCTGCCGCGCAAGTTGATTGGCTGGTGAGAAAATCGTGTGGACAGCCAGCGACGCATGCGCTTTAAGAACAGCAATGACCTGCCGTTAGCGAAGGCATATGTTTTCGCTTTGTCAGTCTCTCAGTTGTATATCTCAACTGAATTAAAATTCCATTCATTATGTTTATCTTAATTTATTTCATGTTTCCAATTGTAATCAAAAGCTCTTTTGGTTTTCGATTTAAAGCGGACTTTGAGAAAAGAAACGAACAACAACTCACATTGCAAGTATCACTCAGGTTTGGCACGCGTGTGCAAACTTTGTTTTTTTCTTTTATTCATCCTCGCGAGGCTGATTTCCCCACACTGGTCGGTCAGAGGGAATGAATGCGGTAGCGTCAGTACGTTAGAAGAAATAAACTTACGAAATTTAACTTTTTGCTGAAAAGAAAAATACGGAAGTTACCTCATTTTTTCTTTCTTTTGATATTTACTGAAACATTAAAAATATAGTTACAGAATTTCAGAACTCTAATTCTATTTGTTCTAGCCTCGTCTTATACTCAGGACTGACTGTGAATAAAGATTAAGAAATTGAGGAATTTAACCTATTTGACTTATCAACTTATAAGCCGAAAAAGATGGTAATATGCCCCAAATGCCCCCCTCCGTTTTATCTGTCAGATTATAACGAAGTTCGCATATATCGAATGTTTTTGACTCTCCTTTCAGCTTCGTTATGTGCGCTTTCGACTGTATAAATATGTACTTTTTGTGAACTTAGAACAATCTCCGTTAGTTTTATTGGTGTAGAAAACAAATTGTCATAGCCGAGCTTTCGCTCATACACGTGTGGCTTCGATCAAGGCTGATTAAATTTTAATCAACCTTGAAAAAGTCACACGCTTGTGAGCGAAAGCTCGGCTATGGCAATTTGTTTTCAACACCAATAAAACTAACAGATGCAGGGCTATAACTGGACTTTAGTTTTTTTTTTTGGGGGGGGGGGGTAAAACATTCCACAGTAAGATGTAATCTATCTATCAGAGCCGTAACTAGACTCTTCTTTGATAGATAGATAGATAGATAGATCTATCTATCCATCCATCCATCCATGTAATCACTTAACAAAAAATAAATTCTTTAGTTTTTAGTACATTAGTATTAGTTAGCGAGTAATGACACATGTACTTACTCATTATTAACAGAAAAACAAACTGAACAATATGAGACAGAAATCACATGAAAACAGCAAGATTACACAGGAGACAAGATGAAAGAAAGTACAATCTGAAAAAGGAAAATTATGAAAAAATTTGAAATCTCAGTCAGGAAGTGGATTTTAAAAATTCCGATAGCGATACATGAATCCACCATACCAAGGGACTTTGACGTTGAATTGGCCATCCATATAGCTGTTATCATTGCAACGATGGTATTTTCGTGCACTTCTGAGGTTCCGAGTTTTTTCTGGGGATTCTGTGCTTGCAAAGCATCTCAAATTAGGCGCAGCAAACGCGCAACATACCAGTCCTTTAATTCAAAACCAACTTATCAACATTTGCGGAAATATTATTCAGAATGCAATAGTAAAAAAACTAAATGCTGCAAAATATTTCACCGTAATGGCGAACGAAACGACTGACATTCCGCAGATCGAACAAGTGTCAGTATGTCTACGGGATGCAATCACTCACTGCGCTCTAACATTTCTAAACACAACCCATTCTAGTCTAGCATCTTGATGTTATAAACAAACAATACTCTACGATTTCAACTGCCATTTTTCTTTTTGTCTCTCTTAACACGATAAAGAAGTAAATAAATAAGCGATCTCAAAAATACCTGATAATAGAACAGTTCCGATTAATAAAGTGCCAGACACAGTTTCCTGTACTTCTATAAATTTGTTACTGCTGACCAGTTGGTATAGGGAGAAAACAATGTCCTTCTGAAGTAAGGTTTATCAAAGGAAATAACAGAAACAATTTGTAAAAAAAAAAAAAAAAAAAAAAAGTAGATAATGGCGACATGTTGATCTAATAACTTACGATAAACAAGCAAGCAAAAATTTGTCCAAAATATTCCAGAGGAGGAGGGGAAGGGGGGGGGTGGACTTTAATCCCCATGGATACGGCCAAGAACGGATATCATTCTAAGTTTATTAATTTGGTGTACATTAATACTCATTACTTATTGTTTAGCTTATGTACCTTCTTTGCTTGTTTTTACAAAAAAAAACGTGCAAAATCATCTGTGTGTGGTGTGTGATTTACATGCTATCAGTACCTGTTTCCTGTTTTGAAGAAATATTTTCTGCTTTTCAGAGAGTTAAAAGATTACATACACATTGATAGTGGTGTGTTCAGTGTTTTTCCTAACCATTCTAATCACACACCAGCTGCGAGTGTTTCCTCAACTAACGTGGGAACGAAGCATTAATTCTTGCAGTATACATTACAGGCAAGTTGGAATTTAAAAACTTTCTGCACCCACCCTTGCTTATTACTACTATTTACAAAAACGCATTCAACGGATTGTCTTCTTACAACGTAGGTACCAGTGAAAACTTTTCATGCTGTGTGTGATACAGGCGTCTTGTATTTAAAAATGACTGTTCTCCTTCCCTCCAAAATTCTATACACCGTAGGTACCAGTAAAAACTTTTCATGCTGTGTGTGATACAGGCGTCTTGTATTTAAAAATGACTGTTCTCCTTCCCTCCAAAATTCTATACACCGTAGGTACCAGTAAAAGCTTTTCATGCTGTGTGTGATACAGGCGTCTTGTACTTAAAAATGACTGTTCTCCTTCCCTCCAAAATTCTATACACCGTAGGTACCAGTAAAAACTTTTCATGCTGTGTGTGATACAGGCGTCTTGTATTTAAAAATGACTGTTCTCCTTCCCTCCAAAATTCTATACACCGTAGGTACCAGTAAAAACTTTTCATGCTGTGTGTGATACAGGCGTCTTGTATTTAAAAATGACTGTTCTCCTTCCCTCCAAAATTCTATACACCGTAGGTACCAGTAAAAACTTTTCATGCTGTGTGTGATACAGGCGTCTTGTATTTAAAAATGACTGTTCTCCTTCCCTCCAAAATTCTATACACCGTAGGTACCAGTAAAAACTTTTCATGCTGTGTGTGATACAGGCGTCTTGTATTTAAAAATGACTGTTCTCCTTCCCTCCAAAATTCTATACACCGTAGGTACCAGTAAAAACTTTTCATGCTGTGTGTGATACCGGCGTCTTGTATTTAAAAATGACTGTTCTCCTTCCCTCCAAAAATCTACACACCGTAGGTACCAGTAAAAACTTTTCATGCTGTGTGCGATAAAGGCGTTTTGTATTTAAAAATGACTCTTCTCCTTCCCTCCAAAATTCTAAACACCGTAGGCACAAAAAAACTTTTTGTACTGTGTGCGATAAAGGCGTCTTGTATTTAAAAATTACTGTTCTTTCTTTGTTTTTTTTTTGTTTTTTTTTATTGGAGGTTTAACGACCACCGTGAGCAACTCAATGGGCTATAAGCAGTCGCCCGTCCCTAATTTAGGGTCACTGGTTCCAGGGAAGGGAGAGAGCCAGTGCCGTAAGACAAACACAACATCCATGCCTGACCGGGATTCGAACCAGGACCCCTTACGGACGAATGATCAGAGGACAGCGCCTTAGACCACTGCGCCACCGGGGCGGCACTGTTCTTTCCCTCCAAAATTCTATACACCGTAGGCACCAGTAAAAACTTTTTATGCTGTGTACGATAAAGGAGTCTTGTATTTAAAAATGACTGTTCTCATTCCCTCCAAAATTCTATACACCGTAGGCACCAGCAAAACTTTTTATGCTGTGTACGATACAGGAGTCTTGTATTTAAAAATGACTCTTCTCCTTCCCTCCAAAATTCTATACACCGTAGGTATCAGTAAAAACTTTTTATGCTGCGTGCGATAAAGAAGTCTTTTATTTAAAAATGACTGTTTTCCTTCCCTCCAAAATTCTAGGAGGCCATATCTTAAATTTTACTGTACACTGTGGCCTAACAAAGCAACATTTGTGATTAATGATTTATCCCCTGACATCAGCCTCATCAATTATCTACAACCAGGGGAAGAAACAAACTTACACCAAAAAAAAAATGTTTTTAGAATACTCACAAAAAAATACGAAAAGCAGAAACTCAGTCGATTCTCACACATGGAAAGACACGAAACACTTCTTTCCTGTTTTTCCTAAATTACAAAGCCGGAGACATTACTTCCAAGATCCTCAGAAAATAATGGCTTCTTCTTTGTGACTTTCTAAACTGGAAAGCTAAGCGCGAGCATAATTACTTCTAAATAAGGACACTTTGTGAAAGGATTCGTAATGATCTTAATGAAAAATGAAACTGGCTGATTTATAGAATGCGTAAAGTGGTTTGCTTCTTGAACATGTTCAATATAAATAAGAAATTATTTCTGTTTTGTGTGCAGCAGCTCTGCTTTTACTCGAAATCGATTTCAAGCAGCGTCAAAAATTGCAAAACGACAATTATTTCTGCTAAATATCATTTTCGCCTGGCGATTCTTACGTAAATAGTTTTCTAAATTTAAAAGCATTTGCCACGAAAAAGATATTGTCTGTATTCTAGGATGAGCAAAATATATTTAGGAGAAAATGCTTTCTAAAAATGAGATAATCACGTATATAAAAAAAGTCACAGCAGTGCAAATAGATTTATTATTTCTTAAAGGATTTTCCGATTGAATTGCAAGTTTTCCTTTCCCTATATTGTCTTCTTTCTAAATCAGATCAACAAAGCAAACTTTTTTTGTTCAAGCGAATTTAAAGCTCAAAATCGGTAAAGCCCTCGTTTTTATTGCCTTTAAAGATGCTTGTACGGCAGATACATAATTTTAACATTTATTTCGTTCACAATTGGTTCTCAGCCGGGGACATGCGTACCCCTGGGGTTTCCTAGAGCTGTGCCAGAAATTACCTAATGCGTTGCACCCAAATGGCAGATTTCACATGCGCAATATTTTGTAAATAATTTCTCAGCTTCTTGCGATATTCATTTAGATTTTAAATAATATTGGGTTGATGCATAGGTTCATGCCGTTTTATTTCACGAGTGTTTCCCAGGTCAGTAGTGACGGTGCAGATGGCCAGTTGTATATCAAAATGTAGCCAGTAATATCGTGTATCTAAATCATATTGCGTTGTGTGATTGTGGCTAATTGTTTTTTTTTTTGGTTTTCAGGTCCGGAAGTATGGAGTGTCAAGTAGAGAGGAATGAACATTTCCGACATCTGCTCCTCTGCGAGTTTAACAAGGGATCCACAGTCGCCGATGCCACTCGACAAATTTGTGCTGTGTATGTGTATGGGGAGGATGCGATTGCTCCGAGGACAGCACGCAAATTGGTTTGAGCGGTTCCGAAGCGGCAATTTGGACCTCAACGACTCTCCACGCTCAGGTCGTCTCTCTCAATTTGATGAGAATCGTTTGAACCATCTCATCCGATTGGATCCGAGTCAAACCACACGCGAATTGGCCACTGAGATGACTGTGATCTGGCCACAGTGGTGCGACACCTGGAACGTATGGGAAAGGTCCAGAAATCGGAGTCTTGGGTGCCTCACACTCTCACCCAGGACAACAAGAATCAGTGTCTTGCCATATGTGGCTCCTTGCTCGCCCGTTATCGCGAATGTTCTCAGCAACACAAACCCTTTCTGCCACGTATTGTTACTGGAGATGAAAAGTGGTGCCTCTACGTGAATTTCAGGCATCGGAGGGAATGTTTAAGCCCAAATAAGACGCCCAACACCACGTCTAAAATATGATCTTCATCCTGCAAAGATCATGTTGTGCATCTGTGGGACATGGAAGGCATTATTCATTAGGAAATGCTGCAGAGGAATCGGACCATAAACGCTGCACTCTATTGTGGGCAACTCCGCCGTGTGAAGGGAGCAATTCAGCAGAAATGGCAACATCGGCGCCATGGTGTCCTTCTCCAACATGATAAAGCACGTCCTCACAGTGCAAACATGACCAAAATGGCCATTCAGGACATGAAATGGGAGATCCTTCCACATCCGGCCTATTCCCCAGATGTCTCCCCTTCAGACTATCACTTGTTCCGATCTCTGTCCAATGCACTCTGTGGCAGAACGTTCAACAACGACGTTGATCTCCAGAATTTTCTTGATGATTTCTTTGCAGAAAAATCTGCACGTTTTTTCAAGTATGGCATTGCAAACCTATCCACACGTTGGGACACCATCGTAAACAGTAGAGGGGAGGAGATACACAGTTAATTGATTACGTTTTCCCTTCTGATGTAATACATTCTTATAATGCGGTGAAAAAAACCCAGCATGAACTTATGCTTCAACCCAATATATACACGGTGGGCCAAAAGTCACGACGGGTTTTGAAGTTGTAATAACTTGTTTTGTAACGCATACTCTAGATTCAGTTTCTTTTTGATTTTACTATCTCTTGTTATTTTATTTTCCTATGCAAATTATCTTCTCACTTAACGAGATGTTGTTTCTCCCGCTGAATTATATGTGGCAACGAGTGTAAGTCATGACGTGGTGGTATGCAGTATATATAGGCGCGCTCAACGATACCGAGGAGCTTCGTTTTATGTGATAGGTTCTTCCTAATTATTGTTATGCGATTTACCTACGTTTCTACGATAGTACGAAAGTTCGGTCTATTAGTAGTTGTGTTATTTTGGAGTGTGTATTTGAGTAATACCAGGAGCTCCCCAATAAAAGGTTAAAAGTGAGTACGTTTTCTTAGTTCATTTTATTGTCAGACCTCTGTCTGGCCGTTAAGTCTATTTCATTGAGTGTTTGCGTTAAGTTCAGGGTATATTGTGTTTACCGCTCTAATAAGGAGCATTCAAGGTACTAAAACCGAAGTTATATTACTGATATTCAAGATAGTGAGGAACGCTGAGTAAAAATAATTCCATATTCTTGGAATTTATTGCACGTGCGTGTCTTACCTAAACAAACTCTAGCACTTTGAAGATTAAGCACACTTTAGCTACGTCAAGTAACCTTTCAATAACCCTAACGTGACTTAACGTAAGCTTTCCTGCACTACACGTCCAGGCGGAGAAGTTTATTCATTATAGTTTGTATTTAATTTTTTTTCATGTTTCTTAACAGATTTGATGAAGAAGACCTTGGAGAGTAACCGTGGAAAAATTCACGACCGAACAGCAAACACAAATTGTGAAATTTTACTATCAAAACAGAAGATCTATAATTCTGACCCAGCGAGCATATCGTCGCCATTACGGCGTGAGAGATTCTCCAAGCAACTCAATGATTAGACGTTTGATTGGTCGTACAACAGGGTTCAATAAGCGACCTTCCACGAACAGGCCGACCGCGCTCGGTTAGGAACGAAGCCACTGTTGAGCGTGTAAGGCAAAGTGTTGCAGAAGACCCGAGCACATCCACTCGAAGGCGGTCGGGAGAGGTTGGAGTCTTTCGGACGTCACTCCGGCGTATTCTGCACACCTTGAACCTATTTCCGTATAAAATCCAGTTGGTGCAACAACTGAAGTCACCAGATTATTCCAGAGGTTGCAATATGCAGTCAAATTTCAAGAATTAGCGAGGGTAGATCCCGAATTTATCCACAAGCTGATAATGTCAGATGAAACATATTTTCATTTGAATGGCTTCATTAACAAAGAAAGCTGCAGAATTAGGGGTTCGGAAAATCCTAGGTCAATGCACTAATGGGAATTTCACTCCCTTACCTGTACGGTCTGGTATGGGTTAACGTCACACCTTTTAAGTGATCGGACCTTACTTTTCCGAAGACCACGTTACGTGGGCACCTTGTCAATATTACAGGAGATGCATATCGGCCTATGATCAAACATTTCTTACGACCAATAGTTTGAGACAAACAGGACATGTGGTTCCAACAGGACGGAGCGACAGCTCACACAGCAAAGGCCGCAATCCAACTGCTCCGGCAAATGTTTGAGGGAGGCATAATTCCCAGCGGTTGCGTCGTCAGCTGGCCATCGCGTTTTCCAGATCTGACAAGTCTTGATTTCTCCCATATCTCAAGGAAAATGTGTATATTAACAAGCCTCAGACTCTCCAACAGCTGAAGTCCAATATTCGGCCGAATTCAGAGCACGGACACTTGAAACACTAACAGGTGTCATAGAAAACGCCTTAGAAATGGCAGGTTTGTGCGAAGCAGCAAGTGGACTCCATTTTCAAGATGGGATTTTTCACACCTAGATTTATTTCCTATATCTACTGTATATGATGCTATGGTATTGTACCTTTAAAACAAGAAATAAAGGAATTATTGCAGATTGAAACCCCTTCGTGACTTTTGGCGCACCACCGTTATGAGGAAAGGGGATAGCAGTTCTAATTTACGACTAAATACACTCACGGACAATGAAATTTACGCCCTTAGGAGAAAACATGCTACAACCGCGAAACTTTGCAAATAGCTAGAGTGCGTACTGACATGCAAATGATCCACGTTTGGTGCGAGTGCGCATGACCACACACCCTGTGGTGGCGCTGCAAGCACGAACCGGCATGTAGTCGGTGCCCCATGAAAGCGAAAAACATCGGCCGACGCAAGCAAGGGCACACAGTGACAAGAATGCCGGGCAGACGCCAGAGACGTCGATTTACGCAACTTACGGAATTTAAGAAAGGCCTGATCATCGGGCTGAAAACCGCAGGGTGGTCGGCGCGCCCTATAGCCCGCCACTTGAATCGTTCTGACCATACCGCCAGACTGTGTTGGGAGCAGTGGACACGTGACGGCACTGCCACACAGTAGAGCGACTCCGGACGGACCAGGAGAACTACCGGTAGAGAGAATCGACGGATCGTACGCCAGGCACGAACGGATCCCACGGGGACCCAGTCAACTATACAGACAGATGTGGCGACTCCTGTGTGCCCACGAACCATTTCCCGATGCCTTGCGGAAGCGAATCTGCGATCCCAGCGCCCCTTACACGTGCTGCCATTAACACCGGAACATCGCCGGCTTCGATTGCAGTGGTGCCAGGCCAGAGCGACGTGGAACGCCACAGGCTGGCGACGTGTGGTATTTAGCGATGAGTTCCGCTTCGTTTTGGGGACAGATGATCATCGTGTCCGGGTGTGAAGGTTCCCGGGTCAACAGCACAATCCCAACCTCGCTATCGAGCGCCATACCTCCCCCACTGCAGGCATAATGGTCTAGGGAGCCATTGCCTACGATAACCGATCAGTTCTAGTAGTGGTGCGTGGATCGTTGACGGGCCAGCGGTATGTGGATGAGATCCTACCGCCCCATGTACTCCCATACCTGACCAGGATTCCAGGTGACCTATACCAGCAGGATAACGCCCTCCCTCCTTCGGCTCGGGTTGACCAGGACTGCCTACGTCATGTCTGGACACTTCCATGGCCTGCCCACTCCTCGGACATGCCCCCTATCGAGCATGTGTGGGACCAGTTGAAACGCCAGCTGCCGCTGTGCCGCACAATCTGGGATTTGGTGCTCACCGTCCAACTCGTGTGGGGCAGTCTGCCGCAGGACAACATCAGGCGTCTGTTCAACTCCATGCCGGACCGTATTGCGGCATGTAGCGTCATCTTTTATCAATATGTCATAACATACACTATATTGGCAAAAGTCACCGGACACCCTTCAAAAGCAAATGAAAGGATCCTCTGCGTTGTTAAGATGCGCGGTACAGCTGCAAACGATATAAAACAAGCCTGCAGCTGACAGCGATCATATTGCACTGTGAATTTGAGTGAAAATGCCGTGGCGGGATGAAACTGACTTTCAGAAAGGAAAGATTGTTGGGTGTTATATTAGTGGGTTGTCTATAAGAGAAACCGAGAGGCGTTTAAACATACCCAAGTCAACTGTTTCGGATGTACCGAATAAGTGAAAGACACATGGCGTGCCTGAAGCAGCAAAACATACCGGCAGACCAAATAGAATCAGTGATAAGGGGCGTCGAAGCTTCAGGAGAGTCGTTCCATCTAATTGACGGAGTACTGCACAAGACCTCAGTGTACAGGTGAGTAAAAATGCTGGAACCTCGGTATGTACACGTACCATTCGCAAATAACTTTATTCCATGGGTTACCGTAGTCGTACGGCTGCTCATAAGCCTTTCTTCTGCACTCTGAATGCTACTCCTCGTTTAGCATGGTGTAAAGAACATTTATCGTGGACCGTAGATCAAAGGAAACAGGTTCTATGGACTGATGAATCCAGATACACGATCCATCAGTCTGATGGCCGTGTGTGGGTATGGCAGCAGCCAGGGGAACGCTATTTTCCACAGTGTACTGTCTCTACGGTCAAGTTTGGAGCTGGCAGTGTACTCGTGAGGGCGAGTTTTTAGTGGTATGGTTATCGTGGACAAATCTGTTACCAGCACGTCTACATCGATATTCTGGACAATTATGCCCTACCAACTCTGTGGCAATACTATGGAACCGAGCTTGTTGGTACCAGCAGGATAATGCACCGAGACATAAAGCAAGGACTGTTACGGCGTGGTTTGACGATAATTCTATATTGTGTGTGGACTGGCCAGCACAGAGCCCTGATCCTAATCCCATAGAGCACCTATGGGATGAAGTAGAGCGCCGCATAAGAAGTTTGAAACCAAGGCCTACTACTAAGAAGCAGTTAGAGGCAGCATTATGTACTGAATGGAAGCGCATACCTATCGCTGTGTTCCAAAACCTTGTCGAAATCATGTGTCGAAGAGTCAGTGCATGCATTCAGGCCATAGGTGGAATGACACTGTACTAATGTATGTCAATAAATGCTGTGTTGTGTGTCTCTTCTAGGTGTCCGGTGACTTTTGTCAATATAGTGTATGTGAATGTCATTGGCGATATTTTCATTCTAATGTAAGATACATCTCAACGCTACTCGAAAAACGTTTGTTTCCCGGTATACCTTGTAGAAAAAGGAATCGAACGCATGGACTTGCTAGCTCTCTCACCACTCCGTAATCCTATTTGACACTTACATAACAATCTAGAAAGAGAGACTGTATCCCTATGTGTTCCTCCAAGACCTTTACATAAGTTTCAAGTCGGGTTGAGAAGCTAAGTAACGCAATAAAACTAAATAGCAGCTAATATTTACGAGCTGAAAGACGCAGCAATTGGCATTTACGAAAAAATTCACTTACCTTGAGCACCACGATGAGTTGGCCAGTGGTTCCTCCATCGTCCATTTTGCACCATATGGTAAAGGTCACTTGGCCATAGTTCACCTCAAGATCACCATCTGTAACAGTAGCGTCAACGGAAACTTCACTCTGTAAAAGAAGCAGATTGAAGAAGTATAACTTGAGATTTGACAAAGGATATGGATCTTAATTTATCACGTTTAAATAAACTGTTCCGAAAACTAGATTATTGAAGAAAGCTAAGCGAGTCGGAAGGTCCTCTTGGATTTTGAAGAAAGCTATCGAGTATGTCCTCTTGGATTTTGAAGAAAGCTATCGAGTAGGTCCTCTTGAATTTTGAAGAAAGCTAAGCGAGTCAGAAGGTCCAACAAAATTATTAAAGAAAGCTAAGCGAGTCGGAAGGTCCAACAAGATTATTGAAGAAAGCTAACGAGTCGGAAGGTCTAATAAGATTATTGAAGAAAGCTAAGCGAGTCGGAAGGTCCAATAAGATTATTGAAGAAAGCTAAGCGAGTCGGAAGGTCCCCTTGGATTTTTAAGAAAGCTATCGAGTTGGTCCTTTTGGATTTTGAAGAAAGCTGAGCGAGTCGGAAGCTCAACTAGATTATTAAAGAAAACTGTCGAGTCGGAAGGTCCAACAAGATTATTGAAGAAAGCTATCGAGTCGGAATATCTAACAAGATTATTGAAGAAAGCTAAGCGACTCGGAAAGTCCTCTTGGATTTTGAAGAAAGCTATCGAGTAGGTCCTCTTGGATTTTGAAGAAAGCTAACGAGTAGGTCCTCTTGAATTTTGAAGAAAGATAAGCGAGTCGGAAGGTCCAACAGGATTATTGAAGAAAGCTATCGAGTCGAAAGACCCAACAAGATTATTGAAGAAAGCTAACGAATCGGAAGGTCCAATAAGATTATTGAAGAAAGCTAAGCGAGTTGGAAGGTCAACTAGATTATTCAAGAAAGCTATCGAGTCGGAATGTCCAACAAGATTATTGAATAAAGCTAAGCGAGTAGGAAGGTCCACTTGGATTTTGAAGAAAGCTATTGAGTAGGTCCTCTTGGATTTTGAAGAAAGCTGAGCGAGTCGGAAGGTCAACTAGGTTATTGAAGAAAGCTATCGAGTCGGAAGGTCCAAAAAGATTACTGAAGAAAGCTAAGCGAGTCGAAAGGTCCTCTTGGATTTTGAAGAAAGCTATCGAGTAGGTCCTCTTGGATTTTGAAGAAAGCTAAGCAAGTCGGAAGGTCAACTAGCTTATTGAAGAAAGCTATCGAGTCGGAAGATCCAACAAGATTATTGAAGAAAGCTAAGCGAGTCGGAAGGTCCTCTTGCAGTCGCGCGCCGCCCTGATGGCCACGTGATCAGGGGATTTCACCTTCTCTGCAAAATTGTCCACGTTTAGCCCTAGTTCGAAACTCAAATTGTACATGAAAGGTGTGTTTGTCTGACAGCACTGGTTATGTTTCTTTTCTAAAACCAAAAGTGAGTTCCGTTAATATACAAAAGGAATTGTGGAAACGTTTCTGCGAATTCAGAATTTTCCGTTAATATACGAAAGGAATTGTGGAAAAGTTTCTGAGAATTCAGAATTTTCCGTTAACACCGCTTAGAAACGGCAATTTGTCATCGATATAAGAGAGGAACTGTGGAATCATTTATGAAAATTCAGAATTTTCCTGGTGTACGAAAAATCCGTGAAATTCAGGTTTTTTTCCCGTCATTTCACGGAAAAAGTTGTATCAGAAATATGCTTCGTTAATTTAGGGAAGAAACCACGGAAAATCTCTCGTGAATTTCAGGAACTTTTTTACAATGTACCTAGTGCATGATGTCCATATCCAGGGGGACTAGCACTTCACCATCATGCCTTAGGTCATCGAATTGACACTGAATAGAGGACTAGAAGCAAGAGTTTTTTGCCCGAGATAGGTTTGCGGTTGGTGCTGCTGTGCTAAGAGGGGAAAAGAAATTGTTTCGTAATCATTCGTTCGAGATGGGACTGGATTTGAATACCGCGTGAGGCATGGACAGTACACTTGTCGTACGGCACTGGGTCTTACGTTTTCCTAGAACAAGTACCCCTAAATTAGAGACGGGTGACTGCGTATAGTCCATTGAGTTACTCACGGAGGTTGTTAAGCAGCCAAACAAACAAGCAACAACAACAACAAAAATGTGTGCTGCTGCTGGTGGTGATTATTTCGATTAATAAAATTAATTTATTTATTTGTTAGAGGTTTAAGGACCACCGTGAACAACTCAGTGGGCTATATATATAAGCAGTCGCCCGCCCCTAATTTAGGGTCACTGGTTCCAGGGAAGGGAGAGAACCAGTGCCGTAAGATAAACACAACATCCATGCCTCACCGGGGTTCGAACCCGGAGCCATCTCGGACGAATGGTCATAAGCCAGAGCCTTAGACCAAATTTATTTTGCATCTTATTTTGGGTGTGTCTGAAGTTTCCCCCAATCTTCCGACATATCATCCGCAAAAATCTAATGGGGACGGCTACCTACGCCACCTAGTGGCAGAAATGTGCGATGCGAAAAAATAACAAATTGTAATTAGAATGCTCCTTATAGCGGAAAGCATTTGGAACAAAAGAAATTTTTGCACATCGAAGAATTGGAAGCAGAGATATGGAAGGAAAAGCAGTGTAACCTTGCGGATACCAAAGGGAAAACTGAGCATTGTTTGAAGAGGAAAGTAGGCGCAAAATGTCCTTCATAACGAACAGTATTCTTCCAGGAAAATTTTTCAATCAGAATTTTAGAATCGGAGACACTATTCCAAATATCAATATACACTAAGGCTGCCTGTAGCAGTAGAACTCCACATAATGAAAAAGTGGGAAATATGGACAAAGTATTCTTTGTAACGTGTACAAAGAATAAAACCTTGCACAGGGAAAATTAAATTTTCCTTCAGAAGCAGTGAGGTAACAGACAAATTAATACACATAAGTTCTCTAGTGGAAAAGCTCTGCATTATTTAATGGGGATAATGTTGTCAATCTTTATCACAGCGAATAGCATACATAGTAAAAAGGAAGTTTGTAGTTGAATTTTTAGAAGTGGCGATAGAGTTGCCAAATGGAGGTACACACTCATGCCACCTAGCGTCGATAATCTTAATTAAGATACATTCAAAAGTATATGCAAAATGTTTCCCGCAGAGTATGGTATCCAGTGTAAACAAATTTTTAAATCGGATTTGTGTAAGAGGAGATATCGAGAAAACTAAAATATACTTTTACACCCCCTAGATGAAAAAATGGGTAATATTGAGAATTGGAAATGTGCTCAAAATGATTTCCGTTTTACATGGTATCTGGTCAAAAATGAAAGTTTAGAATCAGATTTTTGGGAGCGTAGATGCTGGTGCAAATTTATTTCATAAGGAAATACATAGTATGTTATAAATGGCATCGAACGGAAGAAAGATTTTTTTAGTCGTATATTTAGAAGCAAATGCATGCAATAAAATATATTTTGAATTCGAAATAACCTGCTTTTACGCCCTCTAGCGGCAAAGTTTTGCATCGGAAAAAACACGAAGTCAAGAATCATCACTGGCATATTTTAAGCTTTCCAATGCAAGAAGAACTTTTTTTAAATCGGACTATCAGTTGCAGAGATATGATGTCCTCAAACAGACGGACAAACCGATAACATAAGCACGATCTTTTTTACAAAAGGCGTGCTAAAATGGAACAGGGTCAGAAAAACATATAAAAGTAAGAATATAATGAGACAGGAATAACAAAACAACAACAGAAAAAGCAACAACAATCAAGGAACTTGACCTGGAAAGTTCAAAATGCGGAAACGGAAAACGACGGAACATTCTTATCCCTTCTGGAGAAGTAATTTCCAACGGTTTCGAACATTTACGACATTCGCATTCTTTTCCCCGGTTTTAAGTTTAAGAAAAGTGACGTCATTTTACAATTACTTTATTTTTCGTGTCTGCCAAGGTTTCACTGGGCTGTTGCTCAGCTTCTTCAGGACTAACTGCACGCAAATATTAATTTTCCCCGGTTTTTACAATCACTGGCATTGTATCCTTATTTTTCGACCTTTTTTTAAAATTGATCATTGCAGGAAAGAATTCCCGCACTACCACACAACTTTTCGCAAAAATACGAAAAATCGTAAACTTTACAAGCTCTAGAAAAAAGGGAAATAAAATTTCCGGACTTCTTCATGATTCCAGTGGCCGTATAAACTCTGTCACGAGACCAGACGCTCAAGATATCCAAAACATATTGAAAAATCATCGAAGAAATGTCACGATATTGAAAACATCTAAGACATATTGAAAAATCATCGAAAAAATATGTCACGATATTGAAAACATCCAAGACATATTGAAGAATCATTGAAGAAATATCACGATATTGAAAACATTCCAAGACATATTGAAGAATCATCGAAGAAATATCACGATATTGAAAACATCCCAGACATATTGAAAAATTATCGAAGAAATGTCACGATATTGAAAACATCCAAGACATATTGAAGAATCATCGAAGAAATGTCACGATATTGAAAACATCCAAGAAGCCCTCCCAAAAATGTTTAATAAATGGCAGAATCTTAAACACATGAAAATAAACTTTGTAAACATATTTAATAACATTATGTTATTGACATTTCCGTTTTCAGCATATATTCGATGTTTTCCGTAACCGTAACAGATCGACGATTTCCGTAATGACTATGGAGAAATCGTAGTACCTGGAGTCTGTGTAAACAGCGAGAATTGTACAATTTATCCAACAGTATTGATGAAACTATGACCTCTTACAATTTTGAATAGAATTTATAAATAAAATACAATGGAAAAATAAATAAGTTATATGAGTTTCATCAATAAAACGCAATGTATTCACTATGCATTCAAGAAACGTCTTTTACACTATTTTATTGCCTTCTTCTATTTTTGCATGCTCCTTTCCATTGCTTCTAACTGCTTTTACTTCGGCCTCTATTTTTCGCCACAACTTCTTCAAATTGAGAAAAGTTAGTGAAGCCAATTTGAAGTCTCTTATCCTCTACGCTTGTCTAGACACTTTTAAGTGGCTTTTGAATTGAGAAACATCTGAACGGAACAAACATAACCCAAGGGGTTTCCATTGACTTTCGGTAACAGAATCTTTGCAGGCGAAACGCCCTTTTCCTTTCCTATCATATTTGATTTTCAAGAATGCTTCTGCGCGAAATTAATAATTCATACTGACAATAACATCTGTATCTGTCTCGAAGTTTCCGGAGTACAAGACTGCTACGATTTCATTATATCAATTCACTGGCGAAAGCCACTATTGTTCTGATTAAAATTAAATAAACTGTTGTTAGTAATGTTCGCGATGGTGAATTTGAGCTGTTGACGTAAATGTCGCTGTCGCTTTCGAAACTTTTGCATTTCATTCTGTAAACAACTTAAAACTTCCCTAATTTCCAAACAATCCATAGAATATTCGAACATAAAATTTCAATCTCACTGCTGGAATAAATGGCGGTAGCGCAGAACTACCGAAATCCTCTTATTGTGTGACGAAAGACTATGACGCACGACCTGACATTCACAACAGCTGGTCAGCTGATGATATTGGTGTTTGGCAATAACACTTGACAGCTAAACAACATGGTGTCCTTTGTCTACAGAAACGGCTGAATACGTTGCTCACCAAACTGCGTAATTCATTAATGAATATGATTAGCAACAACTTATTTGAGTAATAGTTTACCACTCTCAGCTGATGTTATGGAAATTAAGAGAAAGTAATTCGAAGTGATGCGTAACATCTCAGGTTATGTAAAGCAGAGCAGTTCGTGGACAAAAATATTTAACTTCCTCCGAGAGCAGTAGCGCAGTGATACGTAAAAACAGTGAGTGATACTTGGCATATTTTTAATTCCTAGAATTAGCTATCAGACATTTTTACTGCATTTATTTTTCTACTCGTTAGTACATTTTCTTATCTGGGCCAAAGATACTAAAACATTTCGCCCGCTATCTGTCACTTTTCTGTTCCAAAGTACAACTTTTTACCTAGACAACGCATGCCGAAAATTTCCCGTTCTCACTCAAACTTTTCCTTATTTGTCAGTGGCTTTTTTCATCGTTGTACCAAAAATTTTGGAACTTTTCCTCTCTCCACCTTCCCATTTTCCTATTTCGTGGTATGCTTTCCCTTATTTGGACCAGGAGTGCTGAAACTTTCCCCTTCTCCAACTTCTCATTTGTCTATTTGACAGTATGTTTTCCCTTATCTACACAATGAGTGCTGAACTTTCCTGATTACCATCTTTCCATTTTCCTAATTGAGAATAAGTTTTCTTATCTGGACAACTAGTAGTGCTGAAGCTTTCCCGCTCTCCATCTTCGCATCTATCTATTTGACAGTATACTTTCTCTCATCTAGACCTCGGGTGCTGAAACTTTTACTCTCTTCCCCTTCCGGTTTATCTATTTGACAATATGCTTTCTCTTAGCTGGATCAGGAGTGCTGAAACTTTCCTGCCCTTCGCCTTCTTATTTGACAATATGTGTTTCCTTGCCTGTACAAAACATGTTGAAACGTTTCCTCTCCACCTTCCCATTTACCTATCTGACAGTTTGCTTTCCCTTATGGGAACCAGATATGCAGGAACATTCTGGCTCTGCACTTTTCCATTTATCTGTTTGACCGTTTGCTTTTCTTTTTCTGGATAGGAGTACTGAAACTTATCTGCTCTCCACATTTCCAGTTTCCTACTTGACAATATGTGTTTTGCTATTTAGACAAAACATGCTGAAACTTTTCTTCTCCACCTTCCCATTTACCTATCTGACAGTTTGCTTTTCTTTATCTGGATAGGAGTACTGAAATTTTCCTGCTCTCCACCTTTCTATTTTCCTACTTGACAATATGCTTTATCTAATCGGGACCAGAAATGCTGAAACTTTCTGGCTCTCCACCTTCCCATTTACCTATCTGAGAGTTCAGTTGCTATGCATTGTTTATAAAATAACGTGGACAGAGCGATGACATCGTCCATTTACATTATCTCCACATATTTGAGATAAATTCACCTATTTGAGAGTTTGCTTTCCCTTATCGGGACCAGATGTACCGAAACTTTCTGGCTTTCCACCTTCCGATTTATCTTTTTGACCGTTTGCTTTCCTTTATCTGGATAGGAGTATTGAAACTTTCTTGCTCTCTACCTTTCCATTTCCCACATGAAATATGCATTTTGTTATTTGGTCAAGACGTGCTGAAACTTTTTCGCTCTACACCTTCGCATCTATCTATTTGATAACATGCTTTCTCTTATCTGGATCAGGAGTGTTGAAACTTTCCTGCTCCCCATCGTTCCATTTTCATATTTTACAATATGTGTTTCTTTATCTGTACAAAACATGCTGAAACTTTCCCTCTCCACCTTCCCATTTACCTACCTGACTGTTTGCTTTCCTTTATCTGGATAGAAGTACTGAAACTTTCCTGCTTTCCACCATTCCGTTTTCCTACTTCACAATATGCTTTAATTTATCGGGACCAGAAATGTTGAAACTTTCTGGCTCTCCGACTTACTATTTACCTGTCTGACGGCTTGCTTTCCCTTATTTTTTTTTTTTTTTTTTTTGATTGGAGGTTTAACGACCACCGTGAGCAACTCAATGGGCTATAAGCAGTCGCCCGTCCCTAATTTAGGGTCACTGGTTCCAGGGAAGGGAGAGAGCCAGTGCCGTAAGACAAACACAACATCCATGCCTCACCGGGATTCGAACCCGGACCCCGTTCGGACGAATGATCAGAAGCCATCGCTTAGACCACTGCGCCACCGGGGCGGCTTCCCTTATTTGGACCAGATGTGCAGGAACACCCTGGCTATCCACTTTCTCATTTATCTGTTTGAACGTTTGCTTTCCTTTATCTGGATAGGAGTACTGAAACTTATCTGCTCTCCACCTTTCCGCTTTCCTACATGGCAACATGCGTTTTGGTATTTGGACAAAACATGCTGAAACTTTTCCGCTGTACACCTTCCCGTTTTCCTATTTGAGAGTACATTTTCCATTACCGGGAGTGCTGAAACTTTCCCGCTCTTTACTTTTCTAGCTTCCTATTTGAGAGTATACGTTATCTTACTTGGACAAGACTTGCTGATATGTTTCCGCTCCCACTTGCCCTTTTAACTATTTGGCAGTAAATTTTCTTCTTTAATGGTTCTCAAAATTTTAAAGATTTCCGCTATTCGCCTGCCCTTCTTTTCAACAGCATTTTTTCTACCGGGATCCGGAGCGCTGAAAATTTTCTGCTTTCCCATTTGACAGTATGTTTTCTCTTATCTGGACCAGAAAGTATTCAGATGCCTACTTCTCCGCTCTCCACCTTTCCACTTTCCTATTTGACAGAATTCTTTCTCGTATCTCGACGAGGGGTGTTCGAACTTTCAATCACTACACGATATTATTTTTACTTGTCTTCTATCTGAACGCTGAACTTTAAGCGAACCTTACACGTTCAATAATACTTTCATTCCCGTACTTCGAGAAATGGATGTGCACAGAAAAGTGTGTTTAAAAAGATGTGTTTTAAAAAAAAGTGTGTTTAAAAAAAAAATTGTTTTAAAGAAAAGTGTGTTTAAAAAGATGTGTTTTAAAGAAAAGTGTGTTTAAAAAGATATGTTTAAAAAAAAGTGTGTTTTAAATAAAAGTGTGTTTTAAAAAAAGTGTGTTTTAAAAAAATTTGTTTTAAAGAAAAGTGTGCTTAAAAAGATGTGTTTTAAAAAAATTTGTTTTAAAGAACAGTGTGTTAAAAAAGATGTGTTTTAAAGAAAAGTGTGTTTTAAAAAACAGTGTGTTTTACAGAAAAGTGTGTTTAAAAAGATGTGTTTTAAAAAAAGTGTGTTTTAAAAAAAAGTGTGTTTAAAAAAAATTGTTTTAAAGAAAAGTGTGTTTAAAAAGATGTGTTTTAAAGAAAAGTGTGTTTTAAAGAAAAGTGTGTTAAAGAAAAGTGTGTTTTAAAGAAAAGTGTGTTAAAAAGATGTGTTTTAAAGAAAAGTGTGTTAAAAAAAGTGTGTTTTAAAGAAAAGTGTGTTAAAAAAAGTGTGTTTTAAAGAAAAGTGTGTTAAAAAAAGTGTGTTTTAAAGAAAAGTGTGTTAAAAAGATGTGTTTTAAAGAAAAGTGTTTAAAAAGATGTGTTTTAAAGAAAAGTGTGTTTTAGCTTTAGGAACGAAACATTGTTAAGCCGAGGTATTGGGTGAAGGAATGGTAAAAACAACGTGATAAGTATTCAGATGTTGTCTTATTAAAGGAAATAAATGCTACGGAAGTGGATGATTATAAGAACTATTTCCGCGTGAAGGAAGATACATTTAATAAATACTGCGAATGATTTAACCGTTTTTAAGCAGAAAAGGTTGTTTTGCGAGTTTGATCTGAGTATTTACTTTCCTCCTCGCCCGTACAATTGGCCCCTGGTTTCATTTTATAATAAATGTTTATCAGCTTATCTAGAGCTACGTTTCTTTTTGTCTTGTTGAAGTTCGACGGGTGTGAAATATTCGACAGTTTTGGAAGAGCTTAATATGTTTCAATGAGTTTCCGAAGAATTTCATCTTTTCTTGAATCATCTTCCGCTTCAATGGCCTCGCTTGCATGGACTTCGTACTCTGGGCACTCACTGCCAACGGTGACACAACCTTCTTTCTATCACAGCCCCACAATTAGAACTGAGTAATGACGTACACGCCCTCACACAATCAGTATTAATGACAGAATTCTCTCCAACCGCCAATACTGACGTTCCGATATCGGAATGTCCGGATGAGCGTCATTACCGCATCATTACTTGCCGTCATTCCATCTCTAGCGACCTTACACGTTTGATAATACTGTCATTACTTTCAAGTAATGACAGCATTATTAAAAGTGTAAGGTCAGCTTCATGGTGTTCTAATGTTTTAAGGTTGATATTTTTAGCAAACTGCTAGTTGAACAAAACAGCACAATCAATTTCAACAAAATAAAGAACGGCCATGATTCATACGATTGAAAACAACTTACGTTAAATTCCGCGTGCTTTATTTCTCCCAAATATGGAAGTCAGGCGAAGACACTTTGCTGTAGTATCAATAATATGAAGCATCAACCACATATAAGTAAGCTTCATAATATTAAGTTAACATTCCAATGTAAATCAATCAGTAATCTCTCACGATGGCATCATCTCGCTCACCAGAATCACTGCACCATTATTGCTTTCGACGTAGTTTTTATTTACTCTTTGACCCACAGTCAGTGTTGCTAAAACATATAAGAGAATTCGGGGAAGTGATTTGCCGTTCAGAAGGAAAATTCCAACTGAGAAGTAATAAAATTTACTTAATAGAAATGGAAAAGGGAGATAAAATTAGAAATATACGTCACAACTATTCAAGTTCAGTATCTTTACAGCTGTTAAACGTTACTATTATTACGATCTGAAACCAAAAATATCGCAATTTTTTCATCATTGGCAATCTATTCATTTTTTGCCGTTTATGAAAAAGAAGGGCTTCGTTGAAGATAACATCAACAAAAGATATCTAATTCTAACCGTAAACTCTGACATTTGATAAGTAAACTATTGGAAAGTAAATAATTCAGTTTCTTAATAATTTTACAAAAACTGACAAATGTTACCTTTACATGCGGGTTTGCTTTCACTTTGAAAGCAATAAAGAAACATATCTAGTGCGATAAAAAAATTCAGAGACTGAGCTCGTAGCGCGCCAACAGATGGCAGCACGCGGATGCGCGAGCAGTGGTCGAGGGCAGTGATATTCTAGAGTCATTGTGCCGAGTGGCGTCGATCTGTGAACATCGGGAGCTGTGCTACACGGTATTTGGTGACTACGTGCAGAACACATCTGCGAATTCGGTATGGACTGCAAATTAGAGCGCCGCCCCGGTGGCGCAGTAGTCTAAGCGATGGCCTCTGATCATTTGTCCGAAAGAAGTCCGGGTTCGAATCCCGATGAGGCATGTATGTTGTGTTTGTCTTACGGCACTAGCTCTCTCCCCTCCCTGGAACCAGTGACCCAAAATTAGGGACGGGCGACTGCTTATAGCCCATTGAGTTGCTCACGGTGGTCGTTAAACCTCTAAAAAAAAAAAAAAAACTGGAGCAGCGAGCGAACATAAAATTCTGCGTCAAACTAGGCAAATCGGGAACTGAGACGCATGAAATGTTGCGACCGGCTTATGGTAATGAAGCAATGAGTCGTGCGAGGTGTGTTTTGAGTGGCACTCGCGCTTCAAGAGTGGCAGAACGACACTAGAAGACGACGAGAGGACAGGTCGACCGTCCATGAGCAGAATATTCGAAAATGTGAACAAAATTAGGGAACTGGTGCATGAGGATCGTCTGAGAACCATTCAAGACATTGCTACCATCGCCAATGTGTCATATGGAACAGTGAAAGAAATTCTGACGTCGGTTTTGAACATGCACTGCATTGCTGCAAAGTTTGTGCAAAAGATTCTGAACCTCGAACAGAAGGCGCTCCGTGTCGAACTCTGTCAAGATCTTCGTCAGCAGGTGGTGAATGAACCAACGTTCCTATCGCGGGTCATCACTGGGGACGAGACTTGGGTCTACGGTTACGACCCGGAGACCAAACAACAGTCGTCGCAGTGGAAGAGCCCGGCATCTCCACGACTGAAGCGCAACCAAAGATCCGGAGCGCAACCAAAAGCATGCTCATCGTGTTCTTCGACATTCGTGAGGATGTGCGTCGTGAATTCGTCCCCCAGGGCCAGACCGTCAGCGCCCATTTTTACTGTGATGTTCAGCGGATTATTAGGGAGGAGATGCGCCGCAAAAGACCTGAAATGTGGCGCAGGGGCGATTTCCTGCTCCATCACGACAATGCAACAGCTCACAGAGCGTTAGCAACATGCCAGTTTTGCAGCCGCAACAGCATGACTACCTTTCCTCACCCGCCGGATTTGGTCCCCCGCGACTTCTTTCTGTTCCCGAAGATGAAGCTGAAGCGCAAGGGTCTCCGTTTTGAAACTATGGACGAGATCTAGCGCGAATCGCAGACGGTGCTTGACACGATTCGCGAACAAGACTTCCAGGGAGCGATTCAACAGTGGCAAAACGCTGGCAGCGGTGTATCACTGCCTAAGGAGACCACTTTGAGGGAGATCATGGCCAGACTTAAGTAATGTAAGTACTTTGTTGCATATCGGCCTAGTGTCGGAACTTTTTGATCGGACCTTGTATTTTATCCTGTTGCATGCAAATCTACTCTTGCATGGTTTTTCATGGCGAGAACGTATTTCGAGTTCGACGATAGTAGACTATTCTCGATTTCTTGTCATTTCTTTGTAATGTTAAACTTTCTTACAATCCCAACTGTAAGCTAAAACATTCAACTCAACATTATGTTAGCAAAAGGTGTACATATACCGGCCACTGAATTAGAAACTTTTATTCAAGGCCAGGTCGGACCTCCGTGATCGCGAACTGCAGCACGTATACACGACTTGGCGTTGATTCTACAAGTGTTGGAGTGCATGTCTACAGCATACCAGGCGTTCACCAGACAGTCCTTTAATTGGCTCAGATTTGACGACGAAAGAAGACTTCCCTCTCGGATTTGTTTCTTTCTAACATGTTTCATACGTTCTCAATGGGGTTCAGATCCGGCCGTTGTGGTAGCCAGGGAAGAAGGTGGAAATCGCTGAATCATTGCTGAACATGTCTTGCGCGAGTAGCATTTTCGTCCATGAAACAGACGTAATGTTCTGCACAAAAATTCAACATTGCAGGATGGATTTGATCGGTGACAATGTGCAGAAAATCCTTCGAGAACGCCCGATTTTCTAGCAATATCAGGAGATCCGTTCCGTACCAACAAAACGCGCTGCACACCATGACACCATCTCCAGAAGCTTGAGTTGTGTTTACAAGGCAAGCTGGGTGCATTGCTTCATGGGGCCCCCGCCGAACACTCTGCCTACCGTCAGTAGGGAACGAGGTGTACTGCGACTCGTCAGACCACATGACTTATTCCCAGTCTTTCATGTCCAGTCACGGTGTTCCCAACATCACTGTAGACAAACTTTCCGGTTCTTCGCAAAAATCAACGGTTTCCGTATAAGACTCGTCGGACTATTTGACTTCTTTCCAGTGTCCAGTCACGGTGTTCCTGACACAAATGTAGACAAACTTTTCGGTTATTCGCATAAATCAGTGGTTTCCGCATAGGACTCGTCGGACCATATGACTATTTTCCAGTGCCCAGTCACGATGTTCCTGACACAACTACAGGCTAACTTTCCGGTTCTTCGCAGAAATCAGCGGTTTCCGTATAGAACTCGTCGGATCACATCATTTTCTTCTAGTGTCCAGTCACTGTGTTCCTGACACAACTGCAGACTAACTTTCCGGTTCTTCGCAGAAAGCAGTTGTTTCCATATAGGACTCGTCGGACCACATGACTTATTTCCAGTGCCAAGTCACGATGTTCCTGACACAAATGTAGTTGAGCATTCCGGTTCTTCGCAGAAATCAGTGGCTTCCGTATAGGACTCGTCGGACCACATGACTTTTTTCCAGTGCCCAGTCACGGTGTTCCTGACACAACTGCAGACTAAGTTTCCGGTTCTTCGCAGAAATCAGTGGTTTCCGTATAGGACTCGTCGGACGACATGACTTTTTTCCAGTGTCCAGTCACGGTGTTCCTGACACCACTGTAGACGAACTTTCCGGTTCTTCGCAGAAACCAGTGGTTTCCGTATAGAACTCGTCGGACCACATGTCTTTTTTCCAGTGTCCAGTCACGGTGTTTCTGACACCACTGTTGACGAACTTTCCGGTTCTTCGCAGAAATCAATGGTTTTCGTGTAGGACTTGTCGGACCACATGACTTTTTCCAGTGTCCAATCACGGTGTTTCCGACACCACTGCAGACGAACTTTCCGGTTCTACGCAGAAATCAGTGTTTTCCGTATAGGACTCGTCGGACTACATGACTTTTTTCCAGTGATCGGTCTGGGGGTTTCTAAAACCATTGTAGACGAACCTTCCAGTTCTTTGCAAAAATAAATAGTTTCCGTATAAGCCATGCGACCGACTGCCAATACCGATCCTTTTCAATTCTTTGCACATAGTTTACTGAGATTTGTGTAGGAAACAGCCATCACTGAATGCTTTGTTCAACTGCTGAATAAAAGCCTTCTCTGACGAGAGAGATCTCGTTCATGAGGGACTGTTGCCGCGCCATAGTTACGCCTCATGGACAAATAATGCGGGTTATTTTTCCACTGATTAAAGACCAGGAGTATTTCACCATTTGAGAAACCAGTAATCGCTGCTGTTTCCAAAATCGTCACTCCAATCAGACGGGTACCCACAATAAGACCTTTACCGAATTCCGAAAGACCCATTCTTTCTTCCATTGTGAATCGACACTACACTGCAAAAAAATTTCTGAAATTCATGTGCCACTTTTCGTTATTTCTTTCGTGAATAAACGAAGTATATTTCTGATACGGTCTTTACCGTGAAATGACAGAAATAAACCTGAATTTCACGGATTTTTCGTAAAACGGGAAAATTCTGAATTTTCAGAAAACTTTTCGCAATTCCTTAACGGAAAAACTCCGTTCTCTCTTTTTCCGTATCCATATGACGAGAAGTTACCGGTGATTGAAGCGATTGGTGAGAATACTTGAGGTTTGATTAACTTTTAAATTTCAATCGCCTGTCGAATTTTGAAGTTCCGTAAAGAGATCGGGTATTGTGGATAGCATATCGCATAAATTTTATTTATTGTGGCACAGGATATTTCTTCTCCTCTTCCACTATTTTGTGCATTAGATATTTATTATATGTATATTGTGGTACTGTAAGAAACCAGGTACTTAACTTACTGCGCAGATGATTACACGATGTCTATGCATCAATCTTTGGACGACTCAAGACAAAAGCTATTATAGCTATCAAGAGTACATTTTATATTTAGGAGGATTTTTTTATGAAATAATATTAAAACTATAAAAACGTACATTTCACCTTTTATAAAGATAACTGAAAGACATTGTCAGTTTAAAAAAATCAAGCTGCAAATAATTTTGTTGCTGCTAAAAATCATGATGAAAAATGCTTAATTTGTGAAAATTCTTCCGACTGAAAAAAAATTACTAACCTATTCAGAAAAATGATAAGCTCCATCAGAAAATAAAAGGACTAAATCACACGCATTAATAACAAAACCAAAAAAATTCCTCGTCGCGCAATTTTTTTTACGATGCGCGTCATTCAGATTTCCTAGCGTTTGTGGCACAGTAGTTAAAAAGGCGTGAGTTGCCTGTTGAACCAACCGAAACGTCGGGGGCTCGATCCTGACTGTAGCGGAAGGATTATCTGGGTAAGGGTTGAAAAATGCGGGATCGTCAATTTTGCAGAATTTCAGTTTAAATACGGAAAAACCTGAAATGGACTTTTTTGAAATAAACGGAATTTCTGACTACGGAAAATCTGTGAAAATACGGAAATTAAAATAAACGGGCACTTTCAAAAACGAAAATTTCTGAGAAAGACTGACATTTACCGGCAACTTTGCTGCACGTATGACGTACTACAGAGATGAATCACGTGCCAAGACGACAAACCTGCAGCGGTACATTCCGTCCGTGTAGCTCAGTTAGGAAAGCAACTTACTCCGGAGTAAGGGGGCGCAAGTTTGATCCCCTTCACGGACAAATTTGTGTTTTCCGAACATAAAAATGGATCTACTGGCCGTTGCATTCTTCGAAAAAATGTGTGATGTTTGTTCCATACATCGTCTGGAATTAATGGAAAATTCCTACTTCGTTTCAAAAAAAAAAAAAAAAAAAAAGTTAAGAGGCAAATGATGTGATGTATACTCTAATTTAACTTTCCTTTTTAGTTTCCTTTTCTATGTAAATTTGAATTCGTTCTCCTTCCCGTTTTTTAAACTTAACGTGAAATCTTCTTTCTCGCAAGAGTATGGTTGGCAACACCCTGAGATCAGAACGAATGACGTGTGGATGTCTGAGATGAGAACTGAACAATATATTTTATATAATGTTCTGAGAAGCAGCAGGTTGTGTTGTTGGTGGAAGTTAATGTCATTTGCAAAAGAGACGTTTTTTAGTTGAAGCTGTAACTATTGAAAGGCTGCGTGTTGTGCTGATACACTGTATACACAGTAGAGTCACATTATTGTGACCACCTCCTATTTTTGACGTTAAGAGCGTGTAGCCAATGAAAGAAGGCACGTGCCGTGAGCTGGTTTGGAGGGTATATAAGATGTGCTGTAGGCAATCAGAAAACATTCGTTCGTGACTGCCACGGAAAGGACCTCAGGTTCGATCCTAGGCAGGTGTGAACGTTCGATCCACTAAATATCCGCCGTGCGTCGGATGGGCACGTTAAGCCGTCGGTCCCCGGGTACTGGCCCCCGGTAATAAATAAGAGCGTCTTCCTCCCCCTTTCTACTTCGCTTCCGTGTCACTTTCCTATCGGGCACTCCTGCCCTAATCTCCTAGCTTCCTATTTCTAAGTGTTGTTTAAAACCTGGGGTCAGACACTTCCTTCCTAAAATCCTCTACATATGAACATATCAGAAAACATATCACTCGTTGCTGTCATGGATAAAAGGAGCGATTTATCAGATTTGCAAAACGATTATCGGCTTTCGGGCCAAGGGTGGCAGTATTTCTGAAACAGCGCAGTCTGAACTGTTCGCACGCTGCTGAGGTTAAAGCGAATCGTGATTGGAGAAATGACACCATTGCGAATAAGCTATGTGCGAACTGAGGAACACCACGTGCAATTGATGTGAGAGGTGAACGTCCGCTTCGAAGGTTCCTGTGGGTCGATCGACACGCTACAGTGGAGCAACTCACTGGACGAATGAACCAGAGGGCTACCGGAAGTGTGTCTAAAACGATAGTTCAGCGAACCCTGCTGCGTATGGGGCTCCGATGCAGACGGATGGGCACTGCACCTATGTTATCGAAGGTGCATCGGCAGAAAACGCTTACATTTGCAGGGCAGTATCGGAATTGGACCTCCGCTGATTGGCAAAGGTTTGCCTTCTCCGATGAGTAATGTTTTCTGCTTCATCGAACGGATCAACGTTGTCGTATAAGGCGAAAAACATCGGAGAACAAATACTTTTCAACCATTGTTGGAAGAACAAAAGCTAGTGGGGGCCGCGCTATGGTCTGGGGAATGTTTTCGTGAAATTCTCTGGGTCCACTCATAACGGTGGAAGGCATTATGGACCGAATTTGTTATGAATCCATCTTTTCAGACCACGTACAACCATATATGCTGATTGTCTTCCCTGGGGAGGATGGGATTTTCCAGCATGACAATGCGACGTGTCACACAGCTATAGATGTCCAAGAGTGATTGGAAGGGCACGATAAAGATTTCAAAGTACTTCCCTGGCCTCCTAATTTACCCGACTTAAACCCAATTGAGCATCTGTGGGACCACTTCGATCGTGTTGTTCGCTCTATGGATCCTCTAGCACGCGGTCTCCAGCAGCTTTCAGATGCACTGCAGTCAGCATGGCTCCACATACTAGTGGTGGACACCTTCCAGCACCTTATTGAGTCACTCCCAGCCCGTCTAGCTGCTGTCTGTGCTGTTCACGGCGATTACTCTGGATATTAGCCGGTGGTTACAATAATGTGACTCGGTCGTGTATATAGTTATCACTAAGAGTTCTACAAGTTAACATTGCTTAGTTCTGATGTTTACTATTAATCGGATAAGTTTAACGTTCGACGATTAAGTGTTCTGTTCTGTTGCAATGCTACTGTTCAAGTATTTGTTCACATCAATAATGGAATAGCTGTAATTAACTACCTCTTGAACTTTATTTGAGTGACTGCTGTTTCACTGTAGGTGAAGTTTTGAGAATTGATATATGTAGTGTTCAGTAAGTCAACTACACACAAACGCTACACACGTTATTTTCAGAAATTCACACCACTTATTTTTTACAGTGTACTGATAATTACTTACGAAATAGTTTCCTAGATTACAGTCTTAAATAGTTTCCTAGATTACGTGGTGACCCACGTGATCACGAATTTTTGCATATATGCTGCGTAAGTGACGTTCAGGTACGTCTGAATAAAGGTTTTAAATCCAGTAGGCGGTGTGCGTAGTTTTGTGACCATCATTGACCAATGAAATCACGGCAGACTGGAACTGATGAATTACTTTTTCATCCAGTAGAAACTCCATCGGAGGAAATACATCGTAGAGTTTTCTTTATGGAACTATAAACTAGACTTTCTCTTCTGTAGACAGCACTTCCGTACGCCTTCTGTGAATGCAGCAACGGTATACGTGACGACATATGCTTAAGAGCTCTTGCGCGCTTTTAAAGAAAAGAACAACAAAGATTTTAAGATTTTCTGAAAAGTTAAAGAGCATTCATACTCTGTATCCCCATATGATCGAAGTCTGTGGAGAGTTATCTTTTCTCGGGGTGATGGTTTCCAAACCTGAAAAAAGGCCGAAATGAAATGCCATTTTATTTTAAACCATAATATACAGATAGCATTTTTTGAAGGCTTTCACAGAATAAAAGAGCGACTTTTAGATCATATTTCAAATGTGCCTCACAACATTTTTCGAAATGGGGTCTTGCGAATAAGAATACAGCACACGTATTTCACCAATAATGGAAGCCTAGTAAGATAAAAAAATTGCAGATATACACAGTTGAGTCACATTATTGTGACCACCTCCTATACTTTAGACGTCAAAAGCGCGTAGTCAGTGAAAGAAGACTCGTGTCGTGAGAGTATATGAGATGCGATGTAGGCATTCTGAAAAAAAAAAGAAAAAAAGGCCGCGGGTGGCCTAGTGGGCAACGTTCGTGACTGCCACGGAAACGACCTCAGGCTCAATCCCAGGCAGGTACGAACGCTCGATCCACTAAATATCCGCTGTGCGTCGGATGGGCACGTTAAGCCGTCGGACCCCGGGTGCTGGCCCCCGGTAATAAATAAAAACGTCTTCCTTCTACTTCGCTTCCGTGTCACTTTCCTATCAGGCACTCTAGTCCAAATCTCCTAGCTTCCTATTTCTAAGGGTTCTTTAAGACCTGGGGTCAGACACTCCCTTACTAAAATCCATCTACATATGATCATTTGATCTGAAAAAATATCACTCGTTGCTGTCATGGATAAAAGGAGCGATTTATTAGATTTGCAAAAAGGGATGATTATCGGCTTTCGGGCCAAGAGCGGTAGTATTTCTGAAACAGGGCAGTTTGTGAACTGTTCGCGTGCTGCTGTAGTTAAAATGTATCGTGACTGGAGAACGGCACCATTGCGAATGAGCGACGTGGAAACTACGGAGCACCACGTGCCATTGATGTGAAAGGTGAACGTCGGCTTCGAAGGTGCGTGAGGGCCAATCGACGCGCTACAGTGGAGCAACTCACTGGCTGAATGAACCAGGGAGTTACCGGAATTGTGTCTAAAATGACAATTCAGCGAACCCTGCTGCGTATGGGGCTCCCATGCAGACGGATGGTCATTGCACCTATGCTAACAAAGGTGCATCGGCAGAAAAGGTTTATATTTGCACGGCAGTATCGGAATTTGACTTCCACTGATTGGCAAAGGATTGCCTTCTCCGATGAGTCACATTTTCTGCTTCATCGAACGGATGGACTTTGGCGTATAAGGCGAGAAACATCGGAGAACAAACACTCTTCAACCAGTGCTGGAAGAACACAAGTTGGTGGGGACAGCGTTATGGTCTGGGGAATGTTTTCGTGGCATTCCCTGGGTCTACTCATACCCGTGGAAGGCACTATGGACCGATTTCGTTATGAATCCATCCTTGCAGACCACGTACACCTATACATGCTGATTGTCTTCCCTGGGGCGGATGGGATCTTCCAGCACGACAATGCCGACGTGTAACACAGCTAGAAATGTCCGAGAGTGGTTGAAAAAGCACGATGAAGACTTCAAAGTACTTCCATGCCCCCTAATTCCCCAGAATCAAACCAAATTGAACATCTGTGGGGCCACCTCGATCGTGTTGTTTGCTCTAAGGATCCTCCACCACGCACCCTGCAGCAACTGTCAGATGCACTGCAGTCAGCATGGCTCCACATACCTGTGAACACCGAGCACCTATTTGAGTCACTCCCAGCCCGTCTAGCTGCTGTCCGCGCTGCACACGGCGGTTACCCTGGGTATTAGCTGGTGGTCATAATAATGTGATTCGACCGTGTATAATACTCTATTAAGTTACGAAGCAACTGAAAAGACTAATGTTACGGCCACGTCAACATCCTTGCAAGAGTTGTACTCACAATGATAATATCAAACAGCCAGTAAACGATACTCTACATAACGTTCAGGATGTATGGCACAACATCGACTTCTTCCATATCAACATCCTTGCAACGGTTTTATTTACAATGATAAGATCAAACAGTCAGTAAACGTTAATATCCATAATATTCGCGATGTATGACAAACAGCGACATCATAAGATAATATTCGTAACGATCTAAACTGAATGCCTTTATGATATCTGCAATTAAAGAAATCGTACATTCTGTGTTAGGGCCAGCGTCATGGGATGTTCTCCTTTCCCAGACTGCGATAGGAGGAACTGCGTAGTGCAAGTCTCAGAAAGTCAAATGTAGTAGAACCAAGGCCGTCTAGAAAGCACAAGGCCATAACTTTAGAGAGATGAGTTCCCTCTTTTAGTGACGTCACGCGGAAATCAAGGCTTCGAATTGGTGCGCAACGCTTTCGCGTGTGACGTCACACATGACACCGACGTATCAGTTCGTGTAACATGAGAGTGACGACACAAACGGAGGGAATTCGTTTCTCTAATGTCATGGCCAGAGATGGAAACGGGTCACAGGCCAGCGGGTCAACAAATTCTTTCGGGTCAAACCGGTCGGGTCAAAGTGTTCCTGACCCGATTTCGACCCGGTTGCATTTCCGTTTTATTTTTGAAAAGAAAAACAAAATTCGAAGAAAAATGCGTAGTGTGGAATTTTGTGCTAGTTGCTGGTGCCAGCAGAATGAGAAATGATTTGTCATACCAAAATATTGCGTCTCTTTCTTAAAGCAAGGAAGGTTTCCACCGACCAACGCTACTGCGCAGACTCTAGAATCACCGGTACCATATCGTAAAATGGTACTTCCTTTGAGTTTGTTTTCAGTGCGATCGGCCTGACAAGATACAGGCAAAAGCCTGTCGCCTGCTTCTCCGGCGATTCACTCTCTCACACCCCGCGTGTCATATAGTAAGACTGAGAGTTAGTTTTCATATCTCATCTGTCGCATTGAGCATTCAGAGATTTTCGTTTGACATGCTAACAACCCGTTCAATTGCATATAGAGTCGAAATAATGCCTTATTTGTTAATATGGATGAATTTAATATTAAGGAGATTGAAGAAAAAGGCGTCGAGGCCAACAAATATATTCTTGTTGGAAACAAGAATGGAATTAAGGAACCAGAATATGTTTTACAGCAACACCAATTTTCAGAAGCTTGTGATGAGTTGAAAGTTTCCTCCAAAATCTGAATGTTGATTTATGAGTCTGTCTTCCTCCTGAGGGGCACTTATGAAATCAACATCCAGATTTTGGAAACTTTGAACTCATCAGAAGCTGGTGAACACTGGTGTTGCTGAGAAACATTTTCTGAAGCTTATCATGTTATCAAGAAAACAGCAAAAACTGCAATTAAACATACAACAAGTTACTCAATTCAAAACTTTTGACTATAGCACCATCAAAATTAAATGGAGAACTCGGGGAGGGGGAGACCCTATGATTTAGATGTGTTCGAAATCATGTGCAAAAACAGTTATGTTATGTGAAGAACGACAGTTTCAACACTTTCTGTAAGAGTAAATTATATGTTTCCGCAATTCATTTATATGGTTTCTACGTAACCTACGATACCTACTGTGGACAGACTTTTTGAACGCCCTGTGTATGCATATATACCTGTGTAATTAAAATTGAGTTTCGAATTTATAGTTCAAAGCATATTTGTTCGGGGCGGGCCCAATTATGTGACGTCCAGATCCGGGTCCAAAATTTTTGACCCGTTTCCAACTCTGGTCATGGCCTTGTGTTTTCAAGACGGCCTTGGTAGAACCCACTTACAACGAATCCGTATTTGAAAAGAAAAACAGGAACTGTACCTCGGATTTGAAGAGAAAAACAGGAACTTTTGTTTAGCATAATGATAGTTCAAAGCTACTTCGATCGTTTTTGAAGCACAAAATTGAATGAATTTCTTGCAGAGGGAGAGAAAGGCTGTGATCATCTCTAACAAGCAAAGTAACAACATTTGGTGAAATTCCATATTTAACGAGGCAGAGAAAATCCGCTGTGCGCTGTCTGGAGTGGAGGAAGAGAAATGGTGGCATACAAGACGAAACTGCAGCAGCCCAGGGGATTCACGGTGAATTAGTGAAAGCAGGTTGAGAGAAAAGAAATGGAAAAAGCTCAACAAGCAAGTTGTGCAAGAAACTCTCCCTGCCACCCGTCCCAAGGGGCTATGCTTTAGTTGTATCGCGTCAGCAGAGTTGAAAGCAGGCCCCCTACTCCAAGGGACTATAACTTGGGTGTATCGCGTCAGCAGAGTTCAAAATAGGCCACAAACTCCAAGGGACTATAACTTGGGTGTATCGCGTCAGCAGAGTTGAAAATAGGCCACATACTCCAAGAAACTATAGCTTGGTGTATCGCGTCAGCAGAGTTGAAAATAGGTCGCCTACTCCAAGGAACTATAGCTTGGTGTATCGCATCAGCAGAGTTGAAAATAGGCCACCTACTCCAAGGAACTATAGCTTGGTGTATCGCGTCATCAGAGTTAAAAATAGGCCACCTACTCCAAGGAACTATAGCTTGGTGCATCGCGTCAGCAGATTTGAAAATTGGCCACCTACTTCAAGGGACTATAGCTTGGGTGTACGGCGTCAGCAGAGTTGAAAAGAAGCCACCAACTCCAAGGGACTATAGCTTGGGTGTACGGCGTCAGCAGAGTTGAAAAGAAGCCACATACTCAAAGGGACTATAGCTTGGGTGTCTCGCGTCTGCAGAGTTAAACATAGGCCACCTACTCCAAGGGACTATAGCTTGGGTGTATTGTCCCAGCAGAGTTGAAAACAGGCCACCTACTCCAAGGGACTATAACTTGGGTGTATCATGTCAGCTGAGTTAAAAATAGGCTACATACTCCAAAGGAAAATAGCTTGGGTGTATGGCGTCAGCGGAGTTGAAAACAGGCCACCTGCTTCTTGGCAAAATGCGGATGGGTTCAAGCATAAGTGGATTTCTGGTACAATGGCCACCTGCTTCTAGGCAAATGCAGATGGGTTCAAGCATAAGTGGATTTCTGGGGGACAACTGCAAGATTGAGTAATGAAATGGGGATGTTTCCAGAAGAAAAACAGGAGATAAGTCTCTGGAATTGTGTTCATTGCTTTTGTCATCCTCCAAGTGAGCGTTGAATTGGGAGTGTCGGCGCTCCTTTTGCTTCATGTGTGTTGTCTAGTTAAACTGCGGTCGGTCTAACATTGCCGTCAAGTTGAATATACTTAAAAAGCTCAAAAGGTATAATTAATTAATTATAGCATTAATGTAGTTAAATCTTTTATGTTGTATACGTTATGCATTTTTTTATGTGGAGGGTAGTTTTACCCCAAAACTCAATCAGCGGGTCCCCGGACTCAACGAAGGTTTCCTTCATCCCGAGCTCCTCGTTATAAGCGGGCTGTACTGTAGATAATAATCTTACAATGTATTCATAATGTTGGAAAAAATATATGAAATGTTTGTTTTGACAGGAGGCAACCAATGAAATTTGCTATTTCACACCTGTTGTTTGTCATTCGGAACTCTACCTCAGGGATCACCTGAATGTCACGTGTTGCAAAGCATGATTCTCTTCTTTGTGTCTCTCTTTGGTGGTACGTAACTGTGTATGTGATAAGAGCAAGCACCCCGCTAGCTATTAACTGACAATATTTTCTGTACGTTTCATACATTCTCTCCATGTAACTTTTAGTAGAGAGAGAGAGAGCGCCCTGTGTACAGTGATAGAAGTACAGAAGTGCTCGTTTTCTCCGGAAAATAAACAAATTACTGGTATCTTACACGTCTATGCTTTTGTGATATGTCAACTGGTCAAATAATGGTAAAGCTGCATCTTTTTTGTTATCGCCCCTTTTTTATGCGTGTTGTAAATATATCATATATAAAAGATAAGTTGTGTGCAAGGTCTTGGATAATCATGGTATAACTGGGAATCTGCCTAAAAGTATGCAAGCTACTGTATGTTCTTGTATGCTAGCCGTAGAGCATGTGTACGAGTGAATGGTGTTTTAACGAAATGGTTTTGTTTTGGCTCCGAAGCTTCTCACGCCTCAACAAAGATAATTGGAACATTTATAGTCTTTCACAAGAATAGGGAAGAAGGGGGTCGAAGGCTTTCCGCATGCTCTGCATTTGCCAGCACCTTCTTGTAGAGAAACGATGAGCCAGCACTGAGTAAAGTTATAGAAGAAGCAAAATTAATGTCCAAAAGACGTGCTACTGGAAAGACGATCGAAACACTGTCAACCAATGCATTCTAAAGAGATGTCAACACTATTCCCGAGTGAGGTAGAGAATATTAAACTTCGAGAGATTTATCTTCGCTTTAACCACAAGATTTCATGGCGGAGAATGCGTTTTGGAGATTTACCATCATTCTGCTTTATAATAACTTCCTCCTAAACGCGAAGATAAATCTCTGGAAGTTAATATTTTATGGCATGGAACCACGCCGGTTATTTTCTTTAACGCCAGGTTCTAAAATATTTTTTTATACTTTTACATTATGTAGTCATGCGCCTCTTAGCAAAACGAAGTACGAAGTATTACACATTATAATGTTGCATTCCTCTCTTTGGCCTTATTAATAGGAATCGTTACGGAAGTATTTATTCAACTGAACGCTGACAGAGAAGGTTCAAGCACTAGATCGAGATCTGTATGGATGTTGATATTTTAACTTAAAGAATTCAATAAGCAGCTCCAGAATAAAACTGAACGTAATTCAATACAACAATACCAAGTTAATCACAAACCTAGACTTAGATTAGATGTAAAAGTCAAAAGGGAAATTGAGAACTCGTTGCACGATGAAACAGGTGAGCAAAAATTAACTCGAAACCTGACACCTAGAGGCCAATAAAAGTTATTTTATCAGCAACATTCTTCTTGGGAAATTTTTTTTAAAACATTCTTCTTGGGAAAATTTTTTTAAACATTCTTCTTGGGAAATTTTTTTAAAACATTCTTCTTGGGAAATTTTTTTTATTGAAATAACATTCTTCTTTGCAAAAAATGTTACAGTTGCTCCTAATCAAAACTATCAAACACTGTGTGCGTTTCACAGGCTACCAATCTGGAATTTTGAAAAGAGAGAGAGAGTTCAACCGGCGATGATTCAGCTTTCTACCCCGCTCACGGAGTGTCACTATCAAAGCATGTCATAATATACGAAAGAAAATGCACCACTTAAAGTCCATCATTTCCTTTTCTAGCGACTTATAAATTTTTAGAACGCACTTCTCTTTTTAAAAAAAGGCCTTACTTACCTTATCACGATGTCTGTTCACCTGTGGACAGTACATCGCTGCAACCATTGACCCGATTTGAAAAATTATTTTTGCACTGGGAAGCCTTAACTGTAAGACGAATGATCCTTGCCTTTTGTGTTCTTGCGGTGTGTAACTTTCTCTCAGATGCTACAGAATTCAAAATGCATTTTATTCCATATTATTTCTTATAAAAATTCGATTGTAACAATTTTTTCTTTCTATCGATACGTCTCACAACGAAAACCATTTTGAGGGCAAGGGAGAGTAAATAAATAGATATTGAATTTTTTCCGATATATGTGGGCTTCTGGAAAGGCCGAGAGTTGCCTCGGGGTTAGAACAACCGCCTTCCGATCAACTGGCCGCGGAATCGATTCCAGGTTGGCCGAACCACTCCGAATCACCGAACGCCCCCCTGCGCCTGTAGGGCACGCCAAGGTGCTAGTCACGGGGTATTGGATACACCCCTCCCAACAAATATGTTTTCTACGTATAAACATTGGAAATTCAGTATTAATCAGTTGTCTTGAACTTAAGTGAAATCAGTTTTGTGATTTTACCAAACTTGAGTCGCAAATGGGACGAACATTCTTTGTTAGCTACACATTTTGTATTTAAGAGCAACTTGATCATATGTCGTCTGCTAAAATGAACGTTAAGTTACTTCAGAATCTTAGATTTTGAGGCGTACAATGATGATCCTTCGAAAATACAAGAACATTGAAGTAACACATGCTACAAGTCCTCGATCACCTATAACCAGGTGGGACAGTACAGATATAGTATATATGGCATCAAAAGAAGTTATTAAACTCAAACAGACAGATAAACACAACAAAATATACTGAGTTCTTACTGAAGTTCGACCAGCCCTGTGCAAAGTGAAGTTGTAATAAAGTCAATGTCCCTTTGTACAGGGTTGACTTGCACAGAGTAAGTGACGTTAAGTTGTGATGAACTTAACGTCACGTTGTATGTCACTTATTAGTTTGTTCACTGAATTACGACCACCCATGTACAAAGTGACATCACATACTGGTGTAACGACGAGGAGAGCGTGGCCAGCAGGTATAAGAGGTTGGTGATTCAGTTGAGAGCGAAGTTACGGGCGTGATGGGTAAAACCAAGGATTAATCGGAGTTTACGAAAGGCCAAATTGTGGGCGTACGAAGGGACGAAGACACTAGTGAATTGTTCGAGGGTCTCTGTGCTTAGAGTCTTCCAGGAGTGGTTAAAAATGGCGAACAACCAACCGGCAACACAACTGTAAAGGGCAGCGAAAGGTGGATTCCAGAGATGAACAACGGGTGATGCTGGTGGTAGCAACTGGATGTAGGTTCTAACCAATATGAACTTCACTGGATGTAGGTTCTAACCAACTTCACTGGATGTAGGTTCTAACAGCTTCACAGTATTTTTTAAAGAAGAAGCAGAAATAGGAATACAGAGGTTCTAACCAACTTCAGTTTAACTTCATGTAGGTTCTAACCAACTTCACTGGATGTAGGTTCTAACAACTTCACAGTATTTTTTAAAGAAGAAGCAGAAATAGGAATACAGAGGTTCTAACCAATTTCAGTTTAACTTCATGTAGGTTCTAACCAACTTCACTGGATGTTCTTGACTGATCTTCATGTAACCAACTAACTTCACTGAACCAACTTCAGTTTAACAACTTCCCTTAACTTAACGAACTTCACTTAACCAACTTCTTAGTTTAACCAACTTCACTTAAACAGCTTCAGTTTAACTTCATGTAGGTTCTAACCAACTTCACTTCACTGGATGTAGGTTCTAGCCAACTGGATGTAGGTTCTAACCAACACGAACGTCACTGTGAAGTATGATCTGAATTATTGTAACTGATTAATCTTGCTTGATTACCGGATAGCTTAAAATTTAGTAGCTGAAAATTTCTTTAGCTGAGCACCGAAATGTCAGTTGTGAAATTAAAATCCTCTTTCTGTCGGTGGCGAAGCTTGAACCCACATCCTTCTGTTCCGGAGCCGAATGCTTTCTCAATTCAGCTACGGCGGCAAGGGCTTATCACTTCTACTTACCATCTCGATACGTACTTCACCTCTGTAGTATGTAACATATATCCCCCCCCTTTGAGAAAGGCTGAGACAGAATCATAGTTTTCGGGTCCTCCGCAAACCATGTTTGAAATAACTCTCTGTAGAAGGAGGAATTCTCACTAATTCCAGACGCTGTGCTGAAGAAACATCACACATTTCTTGAAGCGAAGAAGGAATTATCGCCAATTCCAGACGATGTATGGAAGGAACATTACACATTTTTCGAAGAACCTAACGGCTAGTAAATCTATTTTTACGTTCGGGAGCCAATGTGAAATTCAAACCTTTTCTCTGCCAGTGGCTGTACTCGAAACCACATGCTTCTGCTCTGGAACCGAATCCTTTCCCAATTAAGCTACGCGCCATCTTGGCATGTGCGTCACCCCTGTAGTACGTCACACACTTCAAGAATACGTCTAGAGATCCAGTGAATACAAAGTTACTTACACATTTTGACTTCATTCATATACGTCACAGGTCATTCATAATCTACAGGTTGTTGCCACTCATTAGCGAATCATCCAGAACTTTGACTCTGGATACAATTAATTCTCGAATGCTTTAGGCAACCTTCAAACTGACACAATTTTAGGAGGATGCTCAAACAGAGCTAACAAGAAACAGCATACACCTAACAAAAGTCAGCACAGTATATCTAACGAAAGACAGCTTGCCATATACATCGTAAACATCCTTCTTATCTTTGTTGAACTCATACGTCCTCCTACTTCTGACCTCAATTCAGGTTGCCACAAAACGTTCATTGCGAGAGAAAATGTGGCATTAAGCCTAGAAAATGCTTAAGGAGAACGAACTGAAATTTACATAGGCGATGCCAGATTCTCCAAATTTGGTATATAAGCGACAGGGGAATTGCGCGAATGGCACAAAGCAGATAACTACAGAGGGTGAGTCATAAGTAATGAACCATGTGAGAGATAGTTTGAGATGGCGCTATTTTTTCAGAAATAAACAATCGTTTGGACTGGAGCTTGTTTATAGGTAGAAAGAGCATTTCATGGACAATCAGAATTTGCTTTGGTGGTGGACACGAATATGAATTAAATGTGGTGTTTTTTTTTTTTTTTTTTTTTTTGCTTTCAGAACATTGACGAAAAAACGGCAGTTCGAGTACTGTTGCGTCATTATTGGAAAAAAGGACTATCTGTGCAGTGGAAGGTGTGGCTGTAGTCAGCTACGCCACAGCAAAAAGATGGTTTGTTCGCTTTAACAAGGGGGACACCAGCCTTCAAGGTGGACCTCGCTCTGGCAGACCCCCAACGGTGGATTCGGAAGCTCCGCGTGAAGCCGTAGAGGCAGCACCAACCACAAGCATTCACAGATTGTCGGAAGAGATTGCGGTATCACAATCCAGTGTGGTTCGCCATCTCCCCAAGCTTGGGAAGGCCAATAGGAGCTGCCAAGTGGTACCCCACGGATTGACCAGAGCACAAGCTCAAAGGCGGATGGAATTGTGCAGAGAGCTGCTGAACCACTCCATGAACAAGCGTTTCATCAGGCGAATTGTTACGTGTGATGAAAAGTGGATCTTTTTCCGTAGTCCCGACATGCGAAACCAGTGGATTAACCCGGGCCAGCTTCCAGAACCCGTCGCTAAGCGGGGACGCTTCGAGCACAAAGTCATGTTGTGTGTTTGGTGGAATTTGGAGGAGCCCATACACTTCGAATTCGTTCCAGATGGGCGAGATGTCTCCTCTGCGCTCTACTCTCAACAACTACAGAGGATCTACGAAGCTCTGGTCCGTAAGTACCTGGCCCTGGTCAACATAAAACAGGTTCTCCTTCAGCACGATAACGCACCACCCTATACCACCTGTTCAACGAGGGATAAGATCCGGGAGTTCGATGGAATCGAACTTCTTCCACATCCTTCCTATAGCTCAGACCTTGCCCCCAAGTGACTACCACTTGTTTCGGTCGATGGCACATTTCTTCCTTGGTAGAACCCTCCGAAACCGTCATGAAGTGGAAGCCGGGGTGCAGGAGTTTTTCACCTCAAAACCCAAGGAGTGGTACAGAGCGGGAATTCACAAGTTGGCAAAAAGATGGCTTCAGACCATAAAACATAATGGCTTGTATTTCGAAGATTGAATTGTTTTCGTTTGTACTTTACACATGCTAGAAGTTTTCCTATCCAATGGCTCATTACTTTTGATTCACCTATATCTCAATAATCGTAGCCAATCTAACATTTTTGGTGTCATTTTGGTGTTTAACATTTCGATATGCACGAGAAGCAGCTGTTTGCACTTCCGCTACACTCTAAAGGTTAAAGAATGTTGTTCAGGGTTCCTATCGTTAATGTGAGGATGTCACAGTCTTTCAACATGGGCTGGAGTCAGTTCACGCGGAACCTCGCGCCAATGTCTGGTGACCTTTCCGAGTTTGTGTGGGTGGACAGCGGTGGTTGATTCGGAAACTCCAAGTTTGGCCCGACAAATTTTCGGGTGCTCATTGTTGGATTTGTTTCAAGTGTTGTGCGTAGGGCGTCCATGCCAACCACAGAGGGCCTTCTCGAACCTTTTTTCCACTCCAAGCGTATAACCTCCGGGCACGAACTTCTTCAATCAGATTTGCGCTGTCCGAGCAACTGTAACACCTTCTCCTTCGGTTAATGTTTTCGGACTGCTTCAGCAACTTGAAACTCTTGCTTCCAGGAATGGCGCAACAGAACCAAGATTTCAAATTTCGTGGCCATTTTGTACAACACGATAAAACGTTCGATGAAACTTTGCGAAACACGTGTAGCGTACATGAACCGGTTAGATAACTCAAGAATCGAAGATTCAACATTTTGAATTTTGAAAAAAGTCTTCGATTGCTGTTTCCCTCAACAGCTTTAGTCGCCCGCATGCAATTCTTACGAATCTTAACAGATGGGAAAGACGTGTCAAACTGTCTTGAAAATAGAAATGAGCAGATGTTCAAGACGTAGTTCAAACTGTCTTGAAAATAGAAATGAGCAGATGTTCAAGACGTAGTTCAAACTGTCTTGAAAATAGAAATGAGCAGATGTTCAAGACGTAGTTCAAACTGTCTTGAAAATACAAATGAGCATGTTCAAGACGTAGTTCAAACTGTCTTGAAAATAGAAATGAGCAGATGTTCAAGACGTAGTTCAAACTGTCTTGAAAATAGAAATGAGCAGATGTTCAAGACGTAGTTCAAACTGTCTTGAAAATAGAAATGAGCAGATGTTCAAGACGTAGTTCAAACTGTCTTGAAAATAGAAATGAGCGTAGTTCAAACTGTCTTGAAAATAGAAATGAGCAGATGTTCAAGACGTAGTTCAAACTGTCTTGAAAATAGAAATGAGCAGATGTCCAAGACGTAGTTCAAACTGTCTTGAAAATAGAAATGAGCAGATGTTCAAGACGTAGTTCAAACTGTCTTGAAAATAGAAATGAGCAGATGTTCAAGACGTAGTTCAAACTGTCTTGAAAATAGAAATGAGCAGATGTTCAAGACGTAGTTCAAACTGTCTTGAAAATAGAAATGAGCAGATGTTCAAGACGTAGTTCAAACTGTCTTGAAAATAGAAATGAGCAGATGTTCAAGACGTAGTTTAAACTGTCTTGAAAATAGAAATGAGCAGATGTTCAAGACGTAGTTCAAACTGTCTCGAAAATAGAAATGAGCAGATGTTCAAGACGTAGTTCAAACTGTCTTGAAAATAGAAATGAGCAGATGTTCAAGACGTAGTTCAAACTGTCTTGAAAATAGAAATGAGCATGTTCAGACAGGACAGCTTTAAAGCAAAAGTGATTAAAAGTTATAGTGTATACATTGCCATTGGTTAAATACTAAGTAGTTGGAAAGGAAAGTTTCATACTCTGATTTATATGACTTTCTGTATGTTTTTATGTTGGTGTTTCAAGCAATTATTTTCGGTGATTATTAATTGTCAGGATTGGTATTAACTGAATTAATTTTACTTATACAATGTGTTGGAAAGATGACACTTTGTTAGCATTGGGCATCTTATGCTTAAGAGCTACCCTTTGCAAAGCAAATAAAATCCTAAATGAGGCTTCACTGATACTGCTTTTGCATTGGGTATTTTACGCTTGACAGCTGACCTTTGCAAAACAAGTAAATCCTATAATTTGACCGTCTTTGCTTTTGCCTTGGGTAACTTAAGCTTCTAAAGCTGCCCTTTGTAAAGCAGGTACAATTCCGTTAGTGTCAGCTGAAAAGAAAAGATGGAGCTTTAGAGTTGTCAGAATGGGCGGGAAAGCTTAATAATGTAGGATCCCTTAAATCCACAAACAGCTTAAAAGAGACTTGCTCCCCGAATGTATAAAGGAATGCCCACGGAAAGAATGCTCACGAAAAAAATATGTCAACTGGCGACTGATAAGCTTTTATGTCTGTTATAAACGGAATTCGGACAACTGGTCACAGACAACTAGCCTCAAAAGCGATAGGGGTGGTACAAATATTGTGGTTTCTTTGCGCTTCACCTACATAACGAAAATGGGTGTAGGAGAAGTGGCCACCCGGAGAAGTGGCTCGGGAGAATTGGTTCCAAAAAGTTTAAGGGGCCGTATAGAAATTACGTTTTTGACCGCTTCCTGGCCACGTTCACGGTGGTTGGTTATCTGAGTCACATAAAGTTGCCGTAATTTCGTATTTTATTAATTGTGATATTAAACGTACTTTTTTTATAAAAAAATGTTAAGAATCTACAACTCAACAAAAATTTCAGGGTTTATAAACTACAGGTCAAAAAAATATTTACGGGCATCTGCTACCGCAGAAAACCTGTGGAAGGAGGGGGGCTTAATGCTAAAAATATTAAATATAAAAAAATCGTAGCCCAACCTAGAGCAGATTTACAGTGTTTCCGAGCTACACCTCAACAAATTCTCTAAGGGCACGTGCAAACGCAGGAAACCTGGAGGGGGAGGGGAGGGAGGCTTAATTCCGAAAATATAAAATACAGAGGATTTGTAGAGTTGTAGTTTGTAAACGGTAAAAATCTCCAGATCGGGCCTGAAATTCTTTATATTTTTGGTATTAAGCCGCCCCCCCCCCCCACCCCGCCGTCCGACAGGTTTACTCAGTTTGCACATGCCTGCAGGTATAATTTGTTGAGCTGTAGTTTATAAACCCTGAAATTCTTTTGTTGAGTTACAGATTATAAACATTTTTTTTATAAAGAAAACATTAAATATCACAATTAAAGAACTACGAAATTACGGATTCTTTACGAAACTCAGATAACCAACTTCTAACAACGTCGCCACGAAGCTGTCAGAAACGAAATTTTTATATGGGCTCTAAATATTTTTGTGGCCAGTTCTTCTACACCCCTCTGGTGCACCCTGACACAAGTACTTAGCCTATGCGGTGCCTCGTTTGTAAGTTCATTTTATTTTACCGTTTGTTTGAGCCTCATAGAGTCCAGGAACATCGTTAAACTTGCTTTCCCTGTTATGCGCCACTCCCTAATCCCGCGTGAAAAGAATGCTGGAGAGTTTTTGCCTGATGCGCAGTTACTCTTCTGGAAAAAGCCAAGCACACACCACACTCACACATGTTCATTTGAACAAAGGACATCTTCCGCCGTTTTGAAAACAAACTACGATGGCCTTATAATGTTAGATAACGTATAACGAAGTAAATTTCTTCGTCATTTTTGTCCACGCCGGGGGCTCGAACCCGGGTCCCCTCATTCCGGAATAAATTGCTCTACCAATTGAGCTACGCGGACGTTCGTTCTGACTGCTATCTGCCTTTATGTAGTGCGCGTCCTGCTGGGCAGGCAAGTTACATCCCCCCCCGAAAAAGGGCCTGGGCATGGCCCACGGGTCAGCCGTGACCATGAATCGTCGCAGGCAGCCATCCGCTGTAGAACGTACTTGAGAAGTCCCAGTCAATCTAGTGTGTGTAATGTAACGTCACACACATATATTATTCGAAGCGCTGGAGAAGGGATTCTCTTATTTTTCCTATCACGCGGTGTGGAAAGAACATTACACCATTGCGAGATCTTCAACAGCCGGGTCATCCGGAAAGTTCGGGCGCCATTATAACGAAGTAAATTTCTCCGTCATTTTTGTCCACGCCGGGGCTCGAACCCGGGTCCCCTCATTCCAGAATAAGTCGCTCTACCAATTGAGCTACGCGGACGTTCGTTATCGCTGCTATCTGCCGTTATGTCGTGTGCGTCCTGCTGGGCAGGCACGTCACAAACGTTATATGCTTGAGCGGAGGAAGCATTCCGATTACCTTTCTCTGTTGCTTAATTGATATTAAGAAAGGCCTCGCTTTTTCTTTTGGCATTTTTTCCTATTTTCGAGGTGGGCATTTTTTCCGTTGGCATTCTTTCTTCCTACCTTGCTCCCCTGGACCAACGTATCAGTCGACCAGGGGGTCAGAAGAGTGGAGCGTGAAAAGAAATCCACACACAGAGCTGTAATACCAGGGATACAACGTAGCCGATCCTAAAAGATATTTCACCATGTACGCCTCTACCCATCCTAAAGAAGGATGTCGTGAATTAATATCAGCAAGTGGTGCATATGTGATGCTTTCTGAAGCGACACGTAAACTCAAGCAGCTTATTCACTGAGCTGCCAAGTCCATGTTCGATCATAGTATGAAGTGGTCCATGACATGACCCGGTTTCCCACGCAACTAGCTTTTATACGATTTGCAACATCGACAACCTATCCCTATGAAACTACGCAAATCAGCAACACAACACGAAAAAACAATTTTTTTTATCGCGGGGGTCCGAATGATGCAGATATCATATGACGACTTACTTCAGTAATTAAAGCAAACAAATAGAAAGAGTAGAAGCAAAATAGAACGTACATAGTTGGAAACGGAGACGTTCCCTTGACTACTGGAAGACATACTGCTGTAAGTGGAATCTTCCCTTTTCCTCGCAGTCTTGTTAATGCCATGGGAGGCATCCGATCCCGTCTTAGAGACGCTGCGAGTTACAGGAGGTCCGGTTTCCACAGTGTACTGCGGGGTGCCTGAGAGTTTAATGAACGTCCCTTCATCCAGTCCCACGTTGGCGTACTTCATTTTCCTCTTTTCTGAAAAGGAACACACAGACACAGACATTAACATAACTAGAATTTCATGCAGTTTTCTCTCCGTCTCAATTACTACTCTCGAGGCAATTCAAAGCTATTTTTGTAACTGATCGATAAATGGCAAGGCACAGACAGCTACAGAATGTCCTATGTTACTAAAGTAAACAGTTCTAATGTGACTAATAAACATAAGAGAAATACTGGACTTTAATATATCATATATTTAGGAATTAAAGTGAAGGAAAATAACAGAAATATCACAAATTCATAACTGGAAGCACAGCATATTCAACAAGGGAAAATTTATCTTTTTTACTTACCGGGAGTGGAATCAATTCTTTCTCTTCTATTTTGATAATCTGTATAGTGATAATATTTAAGGCAATTAACATTTTTGGTCCCGTAGCAATGTTTTTTTTTTTTAGACCAAAATAATTTTACGTTTCTGACGCTAAAATGGAACTTTTAAAATAAACAATATTTTTATGAAGAGCAAGACTTTTAGCACGACAAAAGCTATTTAAAATATTAAAATAATCCTTTTTGACAAAAAAGAATTATGAAAAGAAAATAATTTTAGCACCAGGAAAGCTATTTAAGATAAATTTCGTTTTGAGAAAAAAAACAAAAAAAACAGGATCTTGATTCCATTTAGGTGCCAAAAATGTTGAAAAACAGAAAAGCAGGTAAATTCTCACCTTAGCTAAGTTCTTTAAGTGTTTCGACATGCATGCGCAATAAGAGGTTTTTTTTAGATTATGATAACGTGAAAAGATAAATCTTCCCCGGAAAAAAAAATAACGCCATTGCTAAATCAAAAGCTCCATATATTTATTTTATCTGATAGGCTTACCGGACTTGATTAAGTCCTACAGATTTTATTCAGTAATTTTTTTTGAAATGTAATTGTCCTTTGGAGGTGGTGGTGGTGTGTGTGTGTGTGTGTGTGGGGGGGGGGGGGGTTAGCGATCACCATGAGAAGCTCTTAGGGCTATGGAAGGTTGCTCGTCTCCAATTTTCGGGCGGCGGCGCAGTGTAGGATGCTCCCTAACCATTTCTCATCCGGTCTCGGACTAGCCAGGAAACAGCGCCTCCGACCATTCGGCAACCGAGGCGACGAAATCTACTATTTTTTTTAAACGATGGAGTTCATAAACATCACCTCATAGAAAACGCTTTTGCAATATCTCTGACTTTTAAACAGCGTATAGCTTTTGCGCCTTGAACGAGAATTTCCAAAGTCACGTACTTAGAACACGGGAATTGGCAATAAATTTGGTAGAAAAATGGATTTTAATTTCAAATGATGAACAACAGACACTGCATTAACATGCTTTTAATTGTAATGCAAAAAAAGCTACGTTTGTAAATGCAATTTTTAGTAACTTCGTGGTCTACTTTAGTTCTATGGAACATTAGTTCAGCTTTCTCGGGATAATGAAGTATAGATTTCTTGCGACGACGCGACGGCTGTTCGTTTTATGTGTCACATGTCAGGTTGTTGGTTATTGGTTTCGATGAGAGCTTTTCAAACCCTCGAGCTATATGGCGATAAGGATGGATCATTTACCAGGAAAGGTCGGTTCCGAAAAATGTGAAAGTCTTCCGAAGTGTCAAATTCAAACACTGATCTGGGTTTTTCTAACATTTTTACGCCATCAAACAGAAATTTCTAGTTACTCTTCCAATAGTACTTGGCTATGAAAGACTTGAACATACGACTGGTGCTCTTTGAGTCTGAATCTAAGAGATCTTTTTTGACCTATGTAAGATAGGCCACATTGACATACACATATTGACAAAAGTCACCCGACACCTAGAAGAGAAACACAACATAGCATTTATTGACATTAATTAGTACGGTGTCGGTCCACCTTCGAGACATGCTTTCAACAAGGTTTTGGAACACAGCGATGGGCATGCGCTTCCACTCAGTACAAAATGTTGCTGCTAACTGTTGCTTAGTAGTAGGCCTTGGTTGTAAACTTCTTGTGCGGCGCTCTAATTCATCCCATAGGTGTTCTATGAGATTAAGATCATGGCTCTGTGCTGGCCAGTCCACACAAAATACGGAATTATCGTCAAACCACGCCGTAACAACCCTTGCTTTATGGCTCAGTGCTGATACCAACAAGGCTCGGTTCCATAGTATTGCCACAGAGTTTCTAGGGCATAATTGTCCAGAATATCGAGGTAGACGTGCTGGTTAACAGGTTTGTCCACGATAACCAATGGGCCGGGACCATACCACGAAAAACACCCCCACACGAGTACACTGCCAGTTCCAAACTTGACTGTAGGAACAGTTCACTGTGGTAAATCATGTTCCCCCGGCTGCCGCCATACCCACACACGGCCATCAGACTGATGGATCGTGTATCTGGATTCATCAGTCCATAGGACCCACTCGTTTCCATCGATCTACGGTCCACGATAAATGTTCTTTACACCATGATGAACGATTAGTAGCATTCCGAGTAGAGATGAAAGACTTATGAGCAGCCGCACGACCACCGTAACCCATGGAATGAAGTTCTCTGCGAATGGTACGTGCACATACCGAGGTTCCAGCATTTTTACTCACCTGTACACTGAGGTCTTGTGCAGTACTCCGTCGGATGGCTGTAACACCTCTCCTGAGGCTTTGACGTCCTCTATCACTGATTTTCTTTGGTCTGCCGGTACGTTTTGCTGCTGCAGGCACGCCTCATGTCTCCCACTTATTCAGTACACCCAAAACAGTTGACTTGAGTATGTTTAAACGCCTCTCGATTTCTCTTATGGACAACCCACTATAACACCCAACAATCTTTCCTTTCTCAAAGTCAGTTCTCTCCCGCCACCATATTTTCACTCAACCTCACAGTGCGATATGATCGCGGTCAGCTGCTGGCTTGTTTTTATACCGTTTGCAGTTGTACTGCGCATTTTAACAACGCAGAGGATCCGTTCATTTGCTTTTGAAGGGGTGTCCGGTGACTTTTGTCAATATAGTGTATATTCCAAACGACTTTCGGTCAGAAATTGGGTCCGTTTTCACAGAGCAGATTATCTTAGTCACGGGAGTGAAAATCACTTTGAAATTTGACGACTTTAGGATTTTTTGGCTATTTTGAAGGAAATTCTAGGGATAAAAGGAAGAACTGCCAAGTTTCTGTGAAAGTTAGATCCACAGATGCCAACTACGAGGGTACTCCGGGGCGCAGGCTATTAATTGAGTCATTGTTAATAATCAAGTTCCACCCTCAAAAAAAAAAAAACATGGTTACAATAGTGCGTAATTGTACAATGGGCATAAAAATGAAGAGCGTATATAATTATACATCCGTTCCAATTTTAAAAACCATGTGACTAATTGGCGTGTAATCCACGTTCCACTATAGATTTATGTATGTACATGTGAGTATGTAGAAATTCGGGCATCCATTGGACTTCCCGTTCAGAACTCGAGCACCCATTGGATTTCATGTTCAAAGCTGGAGAACCGATTGGATTTCTGGATTTAACCATAGTCGGCGCCTAATGTTGAATCTTTTTGTCAGCCTGATTCGGGTGACTTCTGGAAGAAAGATCTTCCCTTTATCTTTAAATTTTCTTGCCTTTCGCTATTAATCACCGTGATGTTCCTTCCTGCAGTTATTTTTAGTTCAACCATTTCTAAAGAGGTCTTTTTCTTTTTCGGTGTCCCAGTTCATGGTTCCACATCCGACGGTAAGTCAATACTTTTCTGCTGTGTATTTATAAAATATTGTTACTGGCAATGGGTGCCGTAATTAATTTAATTAAAAAGAGACGACGCCATCATTCATTTGTGTAAAACAAAATTAACGATAACTGCGGCCCCCATACAGGGAAAGCTAAACAAAAATTAACGAATCGTAGCTTTTCCCTTTCAAAGGAAAAGGATCCTAAAAAGGAGGTTGTGCTATCTTGTTAGTGGGAGTGGAACTCAGGGGAGGAAAGCCCTTAGCGGTTTGGGGCCAAGTGCGCTCGATGGTTCCGCCAGCCAAGCACAGATGTGGGAAGGCTAAAATATTCGGGAGAAACGTTAATAGCGAGTTTAGAGGGCTAAGGCTGACAGAACAAATAAATAGAATAAGTGTTAACTAAGCTTTAAGACGGAGGTCGCTAAAAGGGGTCATACCGCAGTATTCCGAATACGCCACTTCCACATGTTTGCGCTTCTTAAAAGCTTTCTGCTATTAAAACGGCAACTGAGATAAAACAGAGCTAACAACAGGAGAAGATGAAAAGTGGAGAGCAAAGAATTGAGACAATTTTTTTTGAAGACTGAAGGAGAGAAGTCTGCTATGCGAGGTGCAAGAGCTCGGGGAAGCTCATGATGACTGGAGAAGGCGATTGCTTTGACAGATGGAAGTTAGTCCTGTTAGACGGCTTATGTGATTAACTCTAACTAGCAGGAACGAATTAATTCGGGGTTTGGAAAATCTGCTGAAATCTGTTCAAACAAATGTATGCGTTGTCTAAGAAGTAGACCGAACGCGGCTGGGACGAATTCATTGGGGGGTATGTTTAGTAGTCCCAACGCCGCTCGAACGAGTTATATACAGAGCATCCCTTTTGCTTTATTATTTAAAGTGGTCATTTAGGAAAATGATTGAGCCTAATCCTTTCTTACCTGCTAAAGGGCTATAACAATGGAGACGAGCCTGAGAAAAGAGACAGATGTTTCAATGATATGATGTCCATGTCAGGGGGAATAGCGTTTTCCTATTCACGCATTGGGTCGCGGATAAGATAATAAGGACTTGGGGAGCACGTATTGCACGTAATAGGTTTATGGATGGCACTGCTGGGACGAGGAGAATTGCTTTGCCTTGTGATGGAACTTGACTTAGCAGAGGCAGCTCAGCTGCTGGCGATTGTTTTAGTGTTAGTGGGTGACGTAACACCCGTAACCGCTGTACGCTGGTGGCTTTGGTTCTGGTTTGACTCTGCGAGCTAGACTGCTAGAAGGAGACGAAGTGTGAAGAAGGCAAGACAGTAATTGCGAAGTGAGAATTGAATATGAAGTTTGTGATCTATTCGTGCTAACGTGGGTCTTCCTGTATGTGTGTATTTGTGCATATAAATGGATTAGAAATCTCATCCTCGTCGCCTATCATTTTGTCGGAGTGACTCCTCAAAAAGGTAAGATTTGCACTTTCAAATAGATATCCGAAAAACCGTGAAAACAAACAGCTTCGCAAAACTTGGCCGCCATGTGTCTACACCTGTTTGAAGAGGCCAGAAAATTTGGTACCAATGCGTTGCAAGCTGCGACTGATTTTGGGCACTATTTGGTTCAAGTAGGTCGGCCGTTTAAAGAGTTAGAGAAAGTAGGGAATCTCGTGTTTGTGATTTTCAGTAAGTTGTACAATGGATTTTAACTTTCGGACTTGGTTCACAATTGAGCTTAGACACTATAAATAGGGCAGTAACTTTGTCGCGGGAAAAAAAGGCAAAATTCGCGGGGCCGTCGCGGGGTAAATTATGAAAGTTCGCGGTCGATGATATTACACTGACATCCCCCCCCCCCAAAAAAAAACGTCTACCAATTTACGAAGCAGTAATACAAATGACTAGTTCGTAACTAAATAAGCATTATAACTTCATAAGTTTTTAAAATTGTCACTTGCATTTATAAACCATTCAAATTCTGGCAATGTTATCAACGCTCTTACACGAGATCAAGATTTCCATTTAAGTGGACGTCATTTCGATACATTATATTGTACGTACAGATATTTTCTTCTTTAATGCTCTGTCTGTTGTCCTGTAACACGTTTTTAAATTTAGAAAAGGATCGTTCAGCATTGACACTGTTTGTGGATACTGACAGACGACAGATGGCGACCTTATGTAGCTTAGGAAAACGACCCTTTTTCGTATTCCAGAAGTCTAGCAAACCTTCAAAAGTTCCATTGAACGATGCTGTTCTTGTGCAGTTATTTTCTCAATTAATTCATCAACACATTTCTGCATTATTTTCGATTGACTGTTCAGACACATCTTTTTTTATGCAGCTTACTTGCTAAATGCTTTTCACAACAGTCCTTTCTTGGAAAATTCATTGGTATGTTTCAACACGAACAGAACAATGGATTTTTGTTCACATTAAACGTTCCCTTGCTGTACTGCTTGCATCTTTCAGATGCACTCATTTTACTCACGTGACTCATTCTCAAAATTAAAAAACAATATCTAGAAACTTCATAAACTACTCACATGAAAGCACAAATTTTCTAAACTAAGCTTCTGTGAAACACTTTTTCTGTGAGCTGCTTTTCCAACTAAAATTACTATGACGCAACTGACAACATCCGGTTTACGGTTTACTAGTCCGGCAAGTCGCAAAAGTCATTCGACAGTAGCGGGGGGGGGGGGGGGGTAGGGTCAGAGTGCGTGTGACCTTGAATTACCCGTCAAGCTTGTTTGGAAAGAGTATTTTCATAACGAACAATCTTGAGAGATAATTCAAGGTACAAAGCTCCGATTTGGACTTTTGAGTAGGATTACTTTGCGGTATATTTTTCGCATAAATTCTAACGGAGGCAGTATTAAAATTATTTAATTATGAAAAATACAGTAATCAAAAAATTATAATAGAAATTAGACAAAAAAATCCGAAATTCGCGGATATATTTGATACTCGCGAAATTACAGAAAACCTTCTAAAATTCGCGAACAAAATCGCGGAAATTCGCGCCGCGACAGAATTACTGCCCTAACTATAAATACACGAAAACGCAGCCTTTCCTATACAAAATAAAGCTGTTTCGAAGCAACTTGTGTTATAGGTTTATATTTTTGAAGAGCCAATAATTTTGCTGAATCAATGATTATGCATGCAGAGAAATGAAACGCAAAAATATTTTTCTGTTCTGAGTATGACGATTTCCCGCCGTTCGCTCGTCTGTAGACAACATACCTCTGCGCCTGTTATTCCAATTTAAAAAAAATCCTCTTGCATTTGGAACCTTCAATTGTGAGAATAATAATCCACATCTTCATGTCTTTTTCTGAGGCATAATTTTGCCGCTGGGGGAGGTAGATGCAGATATGCTATTGAATTCAAAAGATATATTTGACATCATATATAGCTGTAATATTCGAAATTTTTCGCTTCTACAGGACTCCAAATTTTGAATGTGTAACTGTCTGCATTACGCAGTAAAACATTTCCTGAAATTCACAGCCCTTTTCGGTGATTTATTTTGTGAATGAACGAAACACCTATTCCTGATTCAACCTTTTCTTCCGTGAAATGACGGAAGAAGAACCTGAATTTCACTGATTTTTCGAACGCCAGCAAAATTCTGAATTTTCAGAAACCTTTTGCACAATTTCTTTTGCATATTACCGGTAAATTGCCGTTTTAGGAAGTGTTAAAGGAAAATACTGAATTTTCAGAAACCTTTTGCGAAATTCCTTTTGCATATTACCAGTAAATTGTCGTTTTAGGAAGTGTTAAAGGAAAATACTGAATTTTCAGAAACCTTATGCGCAATTCCTTTTGCATATTACCGGTAAATTGTCGTTTTAGGAAGTGTTAAAGGAAAATACAGAATTTTCAGAAACCTTTTACGAAATTCCTTTAGCATATTACCGGTAAATTGTCGTTTTAGGAAGTGTTAAAGGAAAATACTGAATTTTCAGAAACCTTTTGAAAAATTCCTTTTGCGTATTACCGGGAAATTGCCGTTTTAGGAAATGTTAAAGGAAAATACTGAATTTTCAGAAACCTTTTGCGAAATTCCTTTTGCTTATTACCGGTAAATTGCCGTTTTAGGAAATGTTAAAGGAAAATACTGAATTTTCAGAAACCTTTTGCGAAATTCCTTTTGCTTATTACCGGTAAATTGCCGTTTTAGGAAGTGTTAAAGGAAAATATTGAATTTTCAGAAACCTTTTGCATATTACCGGTGAATTGCCGTTTTAGCAGCTGTTAAAGGAAAACTCTGAATTTTCAGAAACCTTTCTGCAATTCCCTTTCGCTTATTAACGGAAATTTATGTTCTTATTTTTTCCGTATCCATATGACGAAAAATTTCTGGTAATAGAAGCAATTCGCGGGAATGCTTGAGGTTTGATTAATACGTAAATTTCAATCGTCTATTGAAGGACGTGATTCTGAAGATATCTAGCGAGATCAAATATTGTGGACAGCATTTCACACACTATTAAATTTTTAGGCTATTGTGGCAACGGATATTTCCCTCCCCCTCATCCCCCATTTCGTGCAATTGTATCTTAAGACACCACGTACTTAAATTATTGTACGGGTGATTGTATGATGTCTATATATCAGTCTGTTGACCCCTTAAGACAAGAGGGATTATAGCTTTCAAGCGTACGTTTTACGTAGGTCGTTCAAAAAAGTAACGAGACTGACGTCATAGCGCCAAAACAAAACCTCGCAGAAAAATGCAGCTGCCCGTGTCGGAACACCTGACACAGGCAGCTGACGACGCATCGTTACAGCGCTCCGCTAGTTCATTCTTGTAGTAGACGGCGTAGAGTTCAGACATGTTTCTGTAACCCAGTATGGATTTAAAACAGGAGCAGATATAGAATTTTGCATGCGGTTGAATAAAACCGCTACAGAAACGCCCGAAATGATTAAAACAGCCTGTAAGGAAGATGCTTTGTCCCACGCAAGTTTTTAATTTTTTATTGGAGGTTTAACGACCACCGTGAGCAACTGAATGGGCTATACGTAGTCGCCCGTCCCAAATTTAGAGCCACTGGTTCTAGGGAAGGGAGAGAGCCAGTGCCGTAAGACAAACACAACATCCATGCCTCACCGGTATTCGAACCCAGAGCCATCTCGGGCGAACGAACAGATTGCTTAGACCACTGCGCCACCGGGGCGGCCAAGAGTTTTTGAGTGGCACAAGAAATTTGTGAATGATGAAGAGTGTATGCAAAATGCGCCACGAACCGGTAGGCCTTCGACATCAACTACGAAGGTTAATATCAATACCATCTGCGCGAAAACCACCGAATTACCATTGAGGAAGTTGCTAATGTGATGCCGATGCTCCTGCATAAGCAACAAAGTGGAAGCCCTCCCCCGAATGACCATTGAGGAGATTGCTAATGTGATAAGGGGCCCGTGCACATTGTGCTTTGCTTATCCAGCAGGTTATTCAAGATATAGGCATCTAAATGATGGTGCACCCTCCGTATTCACCGGACTTGGCGCCGTGTGACTTCCAGCTATTTTCTGAAGTGAAAAACTAACTACATCGGCTTCAGTTTGCATCAAATACTGAACAAAACACTGTTGTAATGGGTATCTTACAGCACATGTCGAGGAAGGGCTTAGAACACACCTTTCGGAAGTGGGTAGAAAGGTGTGTTCTAAGCCCTTCGTCGACATGTGGATAGCATTCAGATAGGGGAGAATACTTTGAAAGTATGTAAGTGTAAGTATACTTACTGCGTTACATTTCTTCCACATGTAAAATCAGTTTTGCAACTTTTTGAACGACCCTGATATGTTTAGAGTTTTGTGAAATAATTCCACGAAGCAGAACACCTGTTCTTAAACGTAATTAAAAGTCATTGTCAGTTTAACAAGTTAGTAAAATCATGCAATGCATTGATTATGATACGCTTTCCAGTATACCAGAAATCATCACTCAAGTTAGTACTCAAGTCATGGAAAATGGCTGTGGAATAAATCTCACTCCTGTGTCCTGATCTTTCACCCCATATCGATGATATTAAAGATAATTGGTTCAGTATACCTCCGGAACAACATACTAAAGTTTTGTCGCAATCGAAGCATTTGTACGTAAGTTATGATGCATAAGGGCAATGGAATGGATCCCGCTCCTATCTCTTGACCTTTGACCCAATTTGGCCCATTTTGAATAGAGTTTGTCCCCAGGTGGTCCCCTACCACATACTAAAATTTCAATGAAATTGAACCATTTATACGCACGTTATGACGTACAAGGGCAATGGAATGAATCCCACTCCTGTGTCCTGACCTTTGACCCCATTTCCAAAAGGGTTCGTCCCCAGTGGTTCCCTACCACATACTGAAATTCCATCGAAATCGAAATATTTTTACGCAAGTTATGACGCATAAGGGCAATGGAATGGACCCCGCTCTTATGTTCTGCCTGACCTTTGACCACATTTTGTCCATTTTTAATAGGGTTTGTCCCCAGGTGGTCCCCTACCACATACTAAAATTTCATTGAAATCGAACCATTTTTACGCGAGTTACCGCGCTGACGGAAAAACGGAAAAAGCTGGAGCTTATACGCTTCTTCAACCTATATTTGGAAAGCGTAAAAAAGATGTCGAGTTGCAAAACATTCTGTTGCTTCGAAAAAACACGATGAAAAAAGCAATTTATATGTTCTCCTATAAAAAAAATAAAATTTTAAATCTATTCAGAAAATAATAAGCTCCTACAGAAAACAAGTTAGTAAAATCATGCAATGCATTCATTACACTGAAGAGCAATTGAATTAGAGACAGCTGGCGTTATGCAAATGTGGCGCTGTGGGCGGCCTTGTAAACGGAAAAGACATGACGTATGCAGCGATCCGACAATATAAGGAGTGATGCGACGGGAATCCGTAAGAGTCGGACGCAGTATGGGTAAGACGAAAGATCTAAGCGCATTTGATCGTGGGAAAATTGTCGGGGCCGGACGAATGGGTCACTCCATCTCGGAAGTCGTGCAGGCACTGGGATTTTCACGAACCACTGTGTCACGGGTGCACCGTGAGTACATCGAATCCGGTAAAACTATCCCTGCAAGGGCCAACTGCCGTGGACAACAGCGTGTGGATGAGCTGGGTCATCGTCTTCTAGCTTGCATTGTAACAGCGGATAGACGGGCCACAGTGCAAAAAATCACTCAGCAATTTAACACTGGTGCACAAAAACGTGTAAGCAGCCATACCATCCAGAACCATCTAATCGCTATGGGGTACAGAAGCCGTCGTCCCACGAGGGTACCACTGCTGACCGCACATCACAGGGTGCAAAGATTAGCATGGGCGCGGAAACATCACCACTGGACCCTAGACATGTGGAAAGATGTTGCCTGGACTGATCAGTCAAGATTCACGTTGGTACATACGGATAGCAGGATACGAGTACGGCGCAAACCACATGAAGCGATGGATCCTTCTTGCCAGCAGGGTACTCTTCAAGCTGGTGTGGATGGCATTCTTGTCTGGGGACTGTTTACGTGGACTGATATGGGACCCCTGGTACGTGTGAAATCGTCCCTCACAGGTCAACGTTACCGGGATATCCTGGACGACCATTTGCTCCCGTTTGTGCGTCTTCAACATCCCACTGGGGACCTCATCCTGCAACAAGACAATGCACCGTGCCCTCGCTCCCGAATTGTATCCGAATGGTTGGATGAACACTCCACCGACGTGACCTCGCTTACTAAGCCAGCTAGGTCACCTGACCTCCATCCCAACGAGCACATCTGGGATGCCATTGAGAGTGATGTTCGAGTCTCTGAACCGTCTCCATCAAATCTTTGTGAACTGTGGGAGCTTGTTCAGGGGTCGTGGATCCGTATGGCTTCCCAACGCTTCCGGTGTCTTGTCGAGTCCATGCCGAGACGAATCGCTGCCGTCATCAGAGCGAAAGGTAGTGCTACACGTTACTAGACCGGTATCTCAAATTCAATTGCTCTTCAGTGTATTATGATACGTTTTCCAACATACCAGAAATCATTTTTTTTTATTGAAGGTTTAACGACCACCGTGAGCAACTGAATGGGCTATAAGCAGTCGCCCGTCCCTAATTTAGGGTCACCGGTTCCAGGGAAGGGAGAGAGCCAGTGCCGTAAGACAAACACAACATCCATGCATCACCGGCATTCGAACCCGGACCCCATTCGGACGAATGATCACATTCCATCGCTTAGACCACTGCGCCACCGGGGCGGCCCAGAAATCATTACTCAAGTTATGAGGATAATGGCTGTGAAATAAATCTCGCTCCTGTGCGCTGAACTAAGATCCTATTTCGATGATAACAAACCGAATGGGTTCAGTATACCTCTAGAACTACATACTAAAGTTTTGTCGCAATCGAAGCATTTTTACATAAGTTATGACGCATAAGGGTAATGGAATGGATCCCGCTGCTGTGTCCTTACCTTTGAACCCATTTCGACCATTTTCAATAGGGTACGTCCCCAGGTGATCCTCTACCACATACTAAAATTTAATCGAAATCAAACAATTTTTACGCGAGTTATCGTGCGGATGGTCTGGCGGACAGACAGACGGACAAAGCTGGAGCATATACGCCTCTTCAACGTAGGGTTGGAAAGCGACTAATTAACCCGCATTAATAGAAAAAAACATTTCATCGTCGCGCGATTCGAGTCATCTTCATTTCTACCTTACACGTGACCATTTGCTAAGTGTCTTTCTAGGTGAGTCGGCAGCGCGTCTCGGTGTCGTTGAAGAGATACCGGTTTAGAACCCCACGAGGATTTGTTCAGTTCGTACGCCAGGAAAGAATCTTTGGTAAAAGGGCTGAAAAAGTTAAGTTTGGGGATTTTGCAAAATTTCTGCATACCCTGAAGTGCCAGAAAAACTGGTACAGACGAGCTTATGCAAAATACATAGCAACGTCACCTATACGAGTACTCGGGTGCATCCGCCAATGCGTATATAAAGCGAAAGACATCCTTGCCAGCTGTCAGAGCGGTTTTCGGCATGAGAATAACAAGTAATAACGATTTAAGCGATTTTCAACGCTGGGGTCATAGTTGGCGCTCGTGAGATGGGCCATAGTATTTCGGAGGTAGAAACGAATTTTGGATTTTCACGGACGACCATTGCAAGGGTGTACCGTGACTACAAGAATTCCGGCAAAACAACCAACCTACGATACCAGTGTGGCAGTAAAAAGACATTGGGTGAACGTGACCATCGTCTGCTGTCAATAATCGTTTCACGCGATAGGCGTGCAACACTCTCGCAGGTATAATCGGAATTAAATGTTGGAGCCTCAACAAGCATCAGCGTCCAGACTGTGCAACGTACCCTGCACGATATGGGCTTTGGGAGCCGACGCCCAACTCGAGTCCCCTTGATGGGTGCACGACACACAGCTATGCGCCTCGCTTCGGCACGGCAACACTGTCACTTGGGCACTTGATGACTGGAAACAAGTAGCCTGGTCTGACGAGTCGCGTTTCCAACTGTATCGGGCAGATGGAAGGATCTGTGTGTGGCGCAAACCCCATGAAGCCATGGATCCCGCCTGTCAACAGGGAACTGTGCCGGCTGGTGGTGGGGGGGTTTCCGTAATGATATGGGATGTGTTTAGCTGGACTTCATTTGGACCCCTGGTACGTCTACAAACGTCTGTGACCGGCCAACGCTATGTGCGCATCCTTCCTGACGAGGTATACCCGTTCGTGTCCTGCAATCATGCAGATTGGTTGGACCTGTTCCAACAGAACAATGCTCCTCCACACAAGTGTCTGTATGCCACATAATGGTTAGAGGAGCATTCATCTGAGTTTGGGGTGTTGCCATTCCCACCCAAGTCCCCAGATCTGAAGGTGAAAGAACACATTTGGGATGCCATGCAACGCGCTATCGAACACAGGAATCCGAGACCTCGGAATACACCCGAATTGTGGAACGCTCTGCAGGAAGTATGGTGTGCATTACCTACAGTAAATTTTCAGAAGCTGTAGTAGAGTCTATGATTCGTCGTATTTCTGTAGCCCTGCGCTCCCGTGGGGGAACTACCAAGTACACTGCTGGAAAATTGCTAAGGACGGATCATAAACGGCTATATAGCGCATAAAAGAGTAAGTGTGGTTGGATGCTAAGTGAAATAAAATAATGTCAGAATGCCAGGACATTACAAGAAAGACAATTTATTGTGCTCTGAAATCCAGAAGGCTTTGGAACGTGTTCAAGGGACAAACAGGCCATTTTGTGCAGAATACGTAAACGTGAAAACAATGCAATTACCGTCCGCAGGCGTTCCGGCGTAAGATGTCAATACGGGATATGGCCACCATGGAGGGCGATGCAAGATTCCACACGTCGTGTCATGCTTTGCACAACATTATCAAGCAGCTGTTGGGGTAATTTATCCCATTCCTCTGTCAGTGCACGGATGAGGGTGTCCTTGTTTATTGGAGGGCATTGGCGACCATCAAGACTCTTCCCCAAAGCATCCCACACATTTTCAATGGGATTCAGATCTGGAGAACGTGCTGGCCATACGAAGCCGTTGAATATACTCGCTCTCAAGACACTCCTGGACAGCGACTGTTCGATGACATGTTGCGTTGTCGTCCATCAAAATGAATCTATCACCAACAGCACCACGGAACATGCAAACATGAGGTAGCAGAACATCATTAATGTATCGTTGGCCAGTCATAGTACCAGTTGGAAGCACATAAAGGGACGTACGGCCATTGATCATGATGCCAGCCCATACCATGACACTACATGTCGGATGTCGGTCCCTTTCCTGTATGTTTGCTGGACAATATGCAGTACCACTATCACGCCAGATCAGTTATCGTCGACAATCAGACGATAGACTGTATCTACTCTCATCTGAGAAGAGGACAGCAGACCAGTCGTTATCAGTTCAATTGCGATGTTGATGGCACTATTGGAAACGGGCGGTACGGTAACGTCTGGACAATGGGATGCACACAACAGGACGGCGGGCATATAGTCCTCCTTCATGCAAACGTCTGGCGACAGTTTTTCGGGAGATCCGCTTTCCAGTAGCAGCCATAAACTGATTTGCTACCTCACTAGCTGTGCTGCGCTGGTGTCTTTTTGTTAATAGCACTATGTGCCGATCTTCTGCAGGTGTCGTGCTGCGTACACGACCTCCCCCGTGACGTTTGCTACACTCTCCATTTGTTTGAAACGATTTCCAAAGCCTTGAAACAACACTGTGGCTGACGTCGAACTCCCTGGCAACATCTGTTATTTTTCGCCCTTCTTCAATCTTACCAATAATACGGCTACGCGTAAAATCATCTAGGTGATGTCGGGAAGACATACTGAAAATTGCAAGTTCGTCAATTGATTCTTTCCCTTTCAACTTTGCGTTTGAACAACAACGGTCATTACGCGTCAAATCCTTTATATCTCTTATCAGCGCTATGACGTCACGAACAAGTTCGGCAATCCAAAATTTGCATACGCACAACACGTCTTACTGTATCCCGCACTTATGCTAATTTCCACATTTTCCTGCCTTCCATTTTATGGTTGCTATCGTCGCTATTGTCATCCGTCCTTAGCAATTGTCCGGCAGTGTATTAGACTGGTGTACCAGTTTTTCTGACACTTCAGTGTAAATACGGAAAAACCCGAAACGGAGTTTTCTGATATAAAAGGAATGAATGACAACGGAAAATCTGTCAAAATACTGAAGTTAGAAGAAACGAAAACTTTTTAAAAACTGAAATTTCGTTAAAAGACGAACATCTATACCGGCAACTTTACTGCACGTTATTTCCAGGAACATTCCGTGAATTCACAGTACTCATTTTTTTTAATAGTGGCAAAGCTGTCAAAGATAACAAATGGATGTTGTTGAAACATTCATCGTTGTGTTGAAAAGAGAGAATTTTGCAATTGATGCAAAGAACAATTGCACGGTATCATGTCTGTAAAAAGAGAACAACCCCACAACAGAAACCGCATTATGATAGAACGATTCCTTTATCCAATGAAACGCGAATTTAGTTCTTAGATTGCATCAATCAATTTAATATTCGGTGAGGCGAGACGGCAACGCTTCATGTGAAAATCGTATTTCTGCAGGGGTATTTGAGCAACGCACGCTGAATAACTCTTTTCGAAGAGATCATGTTTTTTTACACAGCGGAATTAACTCAAAATGTTTGGAGATGTTTCCTTCGTACAACACAGTCTGTATTATGGGATCATCGTGTTCAATAATTAATGAACCAAAGTAATGGTAGATGAAAATATGAGCACGGATGATGAATGATAGGATTAACTACGAAACCGCCGGTTGGTAGAAAGATAATTTATGCCTCAGTACACCTGAAGGAAAGCATTCCTCATTCACCTGATAAAATGGAGTACAAGGTTGTCGTGTCAGGAAACGAGGTGGGGGTGGGGGAGATACAAAAGATCGATAAGCAAGTGGTGATACAGCGTTACCTGTGTTTTATTTCGCTGAAAACACAGGGAAACATCCTTCCTGTCGTTACTCCAACAGACAAGGAGGAAACAAGAAGGAAATGGGGAGGGTGTATGTATGCATGCATATGCAAATATGATATTATTGGATGAGTAATGAATACGTACAAGCTACCTGATCCGAAAGGGAAAACTGGCAGAATGCAGACTAACGGTATTGCCTATTCATTCCACACGTTTTGTAGTAACACACAGAAAATTTAGTTATTTGTGAATTCCAATCTGGAATCTTTTTTTTTTTTTTTTTTTTTTGGATTGGAGGTTTAACGACCACCGTGAGCAACTCAATGGGCTATAAGCAGTCGCCCGTCTCTAATTTGGGGTCACTGGTTCCAGGGAAGGGAGAGAGCCAGTGCCGTAAGACAAACACAACATCCATGCCTCACCGGGATTCGAACCCGGACCCCGTTCGGACGAATGATCAGAGGCCATCGCCTAGACCACTGCGCCACCGGGGCGGCAATCTGGAATCAGCCCCGCTTTTTAGCACGTATTTTGTGAAAAAGGTCGTGCTTATGTTATCCATTTGTTCGTCTTTCTGTGGACACAATATTTCGGCAACTAAATATCCAACTTCAAAAACTCATTTTGCACTGGGAAGCTTGAAATGTAAGAATGATGATCCTTTATATAGTTTTTTTTTCACGATGCACAATTTTGCCGCTAGAGGGCATAAATGAAGATGATATCCAATTCAGAATATATTTTATTCCATATATTTGCTTCTAAACGTCCGATTGAAAAATTTCTTTTACTTCTCGATTCCATTTATATCGAAAATTATTTTAGGTATAGTCACGTTTTCAAGTTACGCATGGATTTTCCGCTAAGGGGCGTAAAAGTAAATGGCGTTTCCTCCGATATCTCTGCTTCTAAAACTCCAATTTGAAAAATTCTTCCTGAAGCGCATACGGCTCCTGATGAAAAATCGTTTGCAGTATAGATAGATAGATAGATAGATAGATAGATAGATAGATATAAGAGTTTATTTTTGTTAAGTGATCAGATAGATATAAGAGTTTATTTTTTTAAGTAATTAGATAGATGTAAGAGTTTATTTTTGTTATGTGATTAGATAGATATAAGAGTTTATTTTTGTTTAGTGATTAGATAGATATCAGAGTTTATTTTTGTTAAGTGATTAGATAGATATAAGAGTTTATTTTTGTTAAGTGATTAGATAGATATAAGAGTTAATTTTTGTTAAGTGATTAGATAGATATAAGAGTTTATTTTTGTTAAGTGATTAGATAGATAGATACATAGATAGAGTCCGAAAAGTTCTCGGCCCGACAATGAAGGAAAAATCGTACATGTAGGGCCTAAGAGATAACTAGTAGACACTATGTATTTTTTTTTTTTTTTTTGAACATGTAAAAAAATATTATTGAATGTTTTATTTGTGACGTTGTGATATGCTACTGAGGTAAAGCATGTGTCCAGATGACAAATCTGCAGCGATAAATTCTGTCTGTGTAGCTTAGATGGGAGAGCAATTTGCTCCGGAGTGACGGGGCGCGAATTCAACACTCTTCACGAACGAACTTGTGTTTTCACAACTACGTCGCTCTTAATCTCCTGAGGGGAGGGGATCTAAAGCCCCCCCCCTTCATGCGTGCGCCAATGGTTTCCTGCCCCTAAAGCAAGGATGTGAGTTTTCTGAAGGTTGCTGACGAATCGAGGTTTCTACTCCACAGAAGTGACGGGCGGTGGCGGATATGACGTCAGACACACGAGAACCAACACCCGGACACCTTGTCGGTCAAGTACAGGCCGGCGGTGGCAGTGCGCAAGTCTGTGGTATGTTTTCCTGGTATGACCTGGGACCGCTGGTACAACCGGATGGGTCCCTGAGCGTCAATGGCTACATGTCCACTCTCGCTGACCACATGCATTCCTTCATATTTGACGTTTCCCCTGGTGGTGATTGGTGTCTACCAACAGAAGAATGCGCCATGCCACGTCGCTAAAGGGGTGCGTGACTGGTCCAGGAACACAACAGTCATGTCGCCGTTCTTCCTTGGCCGGCGAAATCGCCCGATCTCAATCCCATAAAGCACTTGTGGGACTATTTGAATCGACAGGTTTGACGTGCCGATCTACAACCACGTCATCACCGAGACCTCCATGCTCTGCTCCAGTCCGAATGGAACCATGTGCCTCGGGCAACCTACCAGGGCCTCATTGCGGCCTTGCCACGCCATCTCGCCGCTGTAATCCGGTCCAAGGGTGGTTATTCCCATTAATAAGTAGGTGATCATATTATTCTGATACGACTGTGTGTAGTGTCAACCCCGGAAGTTATAACGGAGTTTTGAAAATGATAACTCAGTACACTAAACACTCCCGGAAAAAAAAATAAACATGTTTTTTTGTTTTGAATAGGATGTGTTTGAAGCTAAATCCTCCCGTCCCCCGTAAATTGACTAGTGAAAGTCTTAATAACGAAATCTTGTGAAAGATAGGACAAAAATTGTTTTGAATCTGCTTCCCTCTAAAAGCAGAAACTCGTATCGTTTACATCGGGTTGCTAGAGTAGAGTCTTACGTGCCAAAATTCGTTTCTTTCTTTCCGCTTTTATCACCGTGCGTTTCAAAAACGTCTAAATGAATGATTCCCAGATATGGTGCTTTTCCGGAAGTTATAACGGAGTTTTGAAAATGATAACTCAGTACACTAAACACTCCCGGAAAAAAAATTAAACATGTTTTTTTGTTTTGAATAGGATGTTTTTAAAGCTAAATCCTCCCGTCCCCCATAAATTGACTAGTGAAAGTCTTAATAACGAAATCTTGTGAAAGATAGGACAAAAATTGTTTTGAATCTGCTTCCCTCTAAAAGCAGAAACTCGTATCGTTTACATCGAGTTGCTAGAGTAGAGTCTTACGTGCCAAAATTCGTTTCTTTCTTTCCGCTTTTATCACCGTGCGTTTCAAAAACGTCTAAATGAATGATTCCCAGATATGGTGCTTTTCCGGAAGTTATAACGGAGTTTTGAAAATGATAACTCAGTACACTAAACACTCCCGGAAAAAAAATTAAACATGTTTTTTTGTTTTGAATAGGATGTTTTTAAAGCTAAATCCTCCCGTCCCCCATAAATTGACTAGTGAAAGTCTTAATAACGAAATCTTGTGAAAGATAGGACAAAAATTGTTTTGAATCTGCTTCCCTCTAAAAGCAGAAACTCGTATCGTTTACATCGAGTTGCTAGAGTAGAGTCTTACGTGCCAAAATTCGTTTCTTTCTTTCCGCTTTTATCACCGTGCGTTTCAAAAACGTCTAAATGAATGATTCCCAGATATGGTGCTTTTCCGGAAGTTATAACGGAGTTTTGAAAATGATAACTCAGTACACTAAACACTCCCGGAAAAAAAATTAAACATGTTTTTTTGTTTTGAATAGGATGTTTTTAAAGCTAAATCCTCCCGTCCCCCATAAATTGACTAGTGAAAGTCTTAATAACGAAATCTTGTGAAAGATAGGACAAAAATTGTTTTGAATCTGCTTCCCTCTAAAAGCAGAAACTCGTATCGTTTACATCGAGTTGCTAGAGTAGAGTCTTACGTGCCAAAATTCGTTTCTTTCTTTCCGCTTTTATCACCGTGCGTTTCAAAAACGTCTAAATGAATGATTCCCAGATATGGTGCTTTTCCGGAAGTTATAACGGAGTTTTGAAAATGATAACTCAGTACACTAAACACTCCCGGAAAAAAAATTAAACATGTTTTTTTGTTTTGAATAGGATGTTTTTAAAGCTAAATCCTCCCGTCCCCCATAAATTGACTAGTGAAAGTCTTAATAACGAAATCTTGTGAAAGATAGGACAAAAATTGTTTTGAATCTGCTTCCCTCTAAAAGCAGAAACTCGTATCGTTTACATCGAGTTGCTAGAGTAGAGTCTTACGTGCCAAAATTCGTTTCTTTCTTTCCGCTTTTATCACCGTGCGTTTCAAAAACGTCTAAATGAATGATTCCCAGATATGGTGCTTTTCCGGAAGTTATAACGGAGTTTTGAAAATGATAACTCAGTACACTAAACACTCCCGGAAAAAAAATTAAACATGTTTTTTTGTTTTGAATAGGATGTTTTTAAAGCTAAATCCTCCCGTCCCCCATAAATTGACTAGTGAAAGTCTTAATAACGAAATCTTGTGAAAGATAGGACAAAAATTGTTTTGAATCTGCTTCCCTCTAAAAGCAGAAACTCGTATCGTTTACATCGAGTTGCTAGAGTAGAGTCTTACGTGCCAAAATTCGTTTCTTTCTTTCCGCTTTTATCACCGTGCGTTTCAAAAACGTCTAAATGAATGATTCCCAGATATGGTGCTTTTCCGGAAGTTATAACGGAGTTTTGAAAATGATAACTCAGTACACTAAACACTCCCGGAAAAAAAATTAAACATGTTTTTTTGTTTTGAATAGGATGTTTTTAAAGCTAAATCCTCCCGTCCCCCATAAATTGACTAGTGAAAGTCTTAATAACGAAATCTTGTGAAAGATAGGACAAAAATTGTTTTGAATCTGCTTCCCTCTAAAAGCAGAAACTCGTATCGTTTACATCGAGTTGCTAGAGTAGAGTCTTACGTGCCAAAATTCGTTTCTTTCTTTCCGCTTTTATCACCGTGCGTTTCAAAAACGTCTAAATGAATGATTCCCAGATATGGTGCTTTTCCGGAAGTTATAACGGAGTTTTGAAAATGATAACTCAGTACACTAAACACTCCCGGAAAAAAAAATTAAACATGTTTTTTTGTTTTGAATAGGATGTTTTTAAAGCTAAATCCTCCCGTCCCCCATAAATTGACTAGTGAAAGTCTTAATAACGAAATCTTGTGAAAGATAGGACAAAAATTGTTTTGAATCTGCTTCCCTCTAAAAGCAGAAACTCGTATCGTTTACATCGAGTTGCTAGAGTAGAGTCTTACGTGCCAAAATTCGTTTCTTTCTTTCCGCTTTTATCACCGTGCGTTTCAAAAACGTCTAAATGAATGATTCCCAGATATGGTGCTTTTCCGGAAGTTATAACGGAGTTTTGAAAATGATAACTCAGTACACTAAACACTCCCGGAAAAAAAATTAAACATGTTTTTTTGTTTTGAATAGGATGTTTTTAAAGCTAAATCCTCTCCGTCCCCCATAAATTGACTAGTGAAAGTCTTAATAACGAAATCTTGTGAAAGATAGGACAAAAATTGTTTTGAATCTGCTTCCCTCTAAAAGCAGAAACTCGTATCGTTTACATCGAGTTGCTAGAGTAGAGTCTTACGTGCCAAAATTCGTTTCTTTCTTTCCGCTTTTATCACCGTGCGTTTCAAAAACGTCTAAATGAATGATTCCCAGATATGGTGCTTTTCCGGAAGTTATAACGGAGTTTTGAAAATGATAACTCAGTACACTAAACACTCCCGGAAAAAAATTAAACATGTTTTTTTGTTTTGAATAGGATGTTTTTAAAGCTAAATCCTCCCGTCCCCCATAAATTGACTAGTGAAAGTCTTAATAACGAAATCTTGTGAAAGATAGGACAAAAATTGTTTTGAATCTGCTTCCCTCTAAAAGCAGAAACTCGTATCGTTTACATCGAGTTGCTAGAGTAGAGTCTTACGTGCCAAAATTCGTTTCTTTCTTTCCGCTTTTATCACCGTGCGTTTCAAAAACGTCTAAATGAATGATTCCCAGATATGGTGCTTTTCCGGAAGTTATAACGGAGTTTTGAAAATGATAACTCAGTACACTAAACACTCCCGGAAAAAAAATTAAACATGTTTTTTTGTTTTGAATAGGATGTTTTTAAAGCTAAATCCTCCCGTCCCCCATAAATTGACTAGTGAAAGTCTTAATAACGAAATCTTGTGAAAGATAGGACAAAAATTGTTTTGAATCTGCTTCCCTCTAAAAGCAGAAACTCGTATCGTTTACATCGAGTTGCTAGAGTAGAGTCTTACGTGCCAAAATTCGTTTCTTTCTTTCCGCTTTTATCACCGTGCGTTTCAAAAACGTCTAAATGAATGATTCCCAGATATGGTGCTTTTCCGGAAGTTATAACGGAGTTTTGAAAATGATAACTCAGTACACTAAACACTCCCGGAAAAAAATTAAACATGTTTTTTTGTTTTGAATAGGATGTTTTTAAAGCTAAATCCTCCCGTCCCCCATAAATTGACTAGTGAAAGTCTTAATAACGAAATCTTGTGAAAGATAGGACAAAAATTGTTTTGAATCTGCTTCCCTCTAAAAGCAGAAACTCGTATCGTTTACATCGAGTTGCTAGAGTAGAGTCTTACGTGCCAAAATTCGTTTCTTTCTTTCCGCTTTTATCACCGTGCGTTTCAAAAACGTCTAAATGAATGATTCCCAGATATGGTGCTTTTCCGGAAGTTATAACGGAGTTTTGAAAATGATAACTCAGTACACTAAACACTCCCGGAAAAAAAAATTAAACATGTTTTTTTGTTTTGAATAGGATGTTTTTAAAGCTAAATCCTCCCGTCCCCCATAAATTGACTAGTGAAAGTCTTAATAACGAAATCTTGTGAAAGATAGGACAAAAATTGTTTTGAATCTGCTTCCCTCTAAAAGCAGAAACTCGTATCGTTTACATCGAGTTGCTAGAGTAGAGTCTTACGTGCCAAAATTCGTTTCTTTCTTTCCGCTTTTATCACCGTGCGTTTCAAAAACGTCTAAATGAATGATTCCCAGATATGGTGCTTTTCCGGAAGTTATAACGGAGTTTTGAAAATGATAACTCAGTACACTAAACACTCCCGGAAAAAAAATTAAACATGTTTTTTTGTTTTGAATAGGATGTTTTTAAAGCTAAATCCTCCCGTCCCCCATAAATTGACTAGTGAAAGTCTTAATAACGAAATCTTGTGAAAGATAGGACAAAAATTGTTTTGAATCTGCTTCCCTCTAAAAGCAGAAACTCGTATCGTTTACATCGAGTTGCTAGAGTAGAGTCTTACGTGCCAAAATTCGTTTCTTTCTTTCCGCTTTTATCACCGTGCGTTTCAAAAACGTCTAAATGAATGATTCCCAGATATGGTGCTTTTCCGGAAGTTATAACGGAGTTTTGAAAATGATAACTCAGTACACTAAACACTCCCGGAAAAAAATTAAACATGTTTTTTTGTTTTGAATAGGATGTTTTTAAAGCTAAATCCTCCCGTCCCCCATAAATTGACTAGTGAAAGTCTTAATAACGAAATCTTGTGAAAGATAGGACAAAAATTGTTTTGAATCTGCTTCCTCTAAAAGCAGAAACTCGTATCGTTTACATCGAGTTGCTAGAGTAGAGTCTTACGTGCCAAAATTCGTTTCTTTCTTTCCGCTTTTATCACCGTGCGTTTCAAAAACGTCTAAATGAATGATTCCCAGATATGGTGCTTTTCCGGAAGTTATAACGGAGTTTTGAAAATGATAACTCAGTACACTAAACACTCCCGGAAAAAAAATTAAACATGTTTTTTTGTTTTGAATAGGATGTTTTTAAAGCTAAATCCTCCCGTCCCCCATAAATTGACTAGTGAAAGTCTTAATAACGAAATCTTGTGAAAGATAGGACAAAAATTGTTTTGAATCTGCTTCCCTCTAAAAGCAGAAACTCGTATCGTTTACATCGAGTTGCTAGAGTAGAGTCTTACGTGCCAAAATTCGTTTCTTTCTTTCCGCTTTTATCACCGTGCGTTTCAAAAACGTCTAAATGAATGATTCCCAGATATGGTGCTTTTCCGGAAGTTATAACGGAGTTTTGAAAATGATAACTCAGTACACTAAACACTCCCGGAAAAAAAATTAAACATGTTTTTTTGTTTTGAATAGGATGTTTTTAAAGCTAAATCCTCCCGTCCCCCATAAATTGACTAGTGAAAGTCTTAATAACGAAATCTTGTGAAAGATAGGACAAAAATTGTTTTGAATCTGCTTCCCTCTAAAAGCAGAAACTCGTATCGTTTACATCGAGTTGCTAGAGTAGAGTCTTACGTGCCAAAATTCGTTTCTTTCTTTCCGCTTTTATCACCGTGCGTTTCAAAAACGTCTAAATGAATGATTCCCAGATATGGTGCTTTTCCGGAAGTTATAACGGAGTTTTGAAAATGATAACTCAGTACACTAAACACTCCCGGAAAAAAAATTAAACATGTTTTTTTGTTTTGAATAGGATGTTTTTAAAGCTAAATCCTCCCGTCCCCCATAAATTGACTAGTGAAAGTCTTAATAACGAAATCTTGTGAAAGATAGGACAAAAATTGTTTTGAATCTGCTTCCCTCTAAAAGCAGAAACTCGTATCGTTTACATCGAGTTGCTAGAGTAGAGTCTTACGTGCCAAAATTCGTTTCTTTCTTTCCGCTTTTATCACCGTGCGTTTCAAAAACGTCTAAATGAATGATTCCCAGATATGGTGCTTTTCCGGAAGTTATAACGGAGTTTTGAAAATGATAACTCAGTACACTAAACACTCCCGGAAAAAAAATTAAACATGTTTTTTTGTTTTGAATAGGATGTTTTTAAAGCTAAATCCTCCCGTCCCCCATAAATTGACTAGTGAAAGTCTTAATAACGAAATCTTGTGAAAGATAGGACAAAAATTGTTTTGAATCTGCTTCCCTCTAAAAGCAGAAACTCGTATCGTTTACATCGAGTTGCTAGAGTAGAGTCTTACGTGCCAAAATTCGTTTCTTTCTTTCCGCTTTTATCACCGTGCGTTTCAAAAACGTCTAAATGAATGATTCCCAGATATGGTGCTTTTCCGGAAGTTATAACGGAGTTTTGAAAATGATAACTCAGTACACTAAACACTCCCGGAAAAAAAATTAAACATGTTTTTTTGTTTTGAATAGGATGTTTTTAAAGCTAAATCCTCCCGTCCCCCATAAATTGACTAGTGAAAGTCTTAATAACGAAATCTTGTGAAAGATAGGACAAAAATTGTTTTGAATCTGCTTCCCTCTAAAAGCAGAAACTCGTATCGTTTACATCGAGTTGCTAGAGTAGAGTCTTACGTGCCAAAATTCGTTTCTTTCTTTCCGCTTTTATCACCGTGCGTTTCAAAAACGTCTAAATGAATGATTCCCAGATATGGTGCTTTTCCGGAAGTTATAACGGAGTTTTGAAAATGATAACTCAGTACACTAAACACTCCCGGAAAAAAATTAAACATGTTTTTTTGTTTTGAATAGGATGTTTTTAAAGCTAAATCCTCCCGTCCCCCATAAATTGACTAGTGAAAGTCTTAATAACGAAATCTTGTGAAAGATAGGACAAAAATTGTTTTGAATCTGCTTCCCTCTAAAAGCAGAAACTCGTATCGTTTACATCGAGTTGCTAGAGTAGAGTCTTACGTGCCAAAATTCGTTTCTTTCTTTCCGCTTTTATCACCGTGCGTTTCAAAAACGTCTAAATGAATGATTCCCAGATATGGTGCTTTTCCGGAAGTTATAACGGAGTTTTGAAAATGATAACTCAGTACACTAAACACTCCCGGAAAAAAAATTAAACATGTTTTTTTGTTTTGAATAGGATGTTTTTAAAGCTAAATCCTCCCGTCCCCCATAAATTGACTAGTGAAAGTCTTAATAACGAAATCTTGTGAAAGATAGGACAAAAATTGTTTTGAATCTGCTTCCCTCTAAAAGCAGAAACTCGTATCGTTTACATCGAGTTGCTAGAGTAGAGTCTTACGTGCCAAAATTCGTTTCTTTCTTTCCGCTTTTATCACCGTGCGTTTCAAAAACGTCTAAATGAATGATTCCCAGATATGGTGCTTTTCCGGAAGTTATAACGGAGTTTTGAAAATGATAACTCAGTACACTAAACACTCCCGGAAAAAAATTAAACATGTTTTTTTGTTTTGAATAGGATGTTTTTAAAGCTAAATCCTCCCGTCCCCCATAAATTGACTAGTGAAAGTCTTAATAACGAAATCTTGTGAAAGATAGGACAAAAATTGTTTTGAATCTGCTTCCCTCTAAAAGCAGAAACTCGTATCGTTTACATCGAGTTGCTAGAGTAGAGTCTTACGTGCCAAAATTCGTTTCTTTCTTTCCGCTTTTATCACCGTGCGTTTCAAAAACGTCTAAATGAATGATTCCCAGATATGGTGCTTTTCCGGAAGTTATAACGGAGTTTTGAAAATGATAACTCAGTACACTAAACACTCCCGGAAAAAAATTAAACATGTTTTTTTGTTTTGAATAGGATGTTTTTAAAGCTAAATCCTCCCGTCCCCCATAAATTGACTAGTGAAAGTCTTAATAACGAAATCTTGTGAAAGATAGGACAAAAATTGTTTTGAATCTGCTTCCCTCTAAAAGCAGAAACTCGTATCGTTTACATCGAGTTGCTAGAGTAGAGTCTTACGTGCCAAAATTCGTTTCTTTCTTTCCGCTTTTATCACCGTGCGTTTCAAAAACGTCTAAATGAATGATTCCCAGATATGGTGCTTTTCCGGAAGTTATAACGGAGTTTTGAAAATGATAACTCAGTACACTAAACACTCCCGGAAAAAAATTAAACATGTTTTTTTGTTTTGAATAGGATGTTTTTAAAGCTAAATCCTCCCGTCCCCCATAAATTGACTAGTGAAAGTCTTAATAACGAAATCTTGTGAAAGATAGGACAAAAATTGTTTTGAATCTGCTTCCCTCTAAAAGCAGAAACTCGTATCGTTTACATCGAGTTGCTAGAGTAGAGTCTTACGTGCCAAAATTCGTTTCTTTCTTTCCGCTTTTATCACCGTGCGTTTCAAAAACGTCTAAATGAATGATTCCCAGATATGGTGCTTTTCCGGAAGTTATAACGGAGTTTTGAAAATGATAACTCAGTACACTAAACACTCCCGGAAAAAAAATTAAACATGTTTTTTTGTTTTGAATAGGATGTTTTTAAAGCTAAATCCTCCCGTCCCCCATAAATTGACTAGTGAAAGTCTTAATAACGAAATCTTGTGAAAGATAGGACAAAAATTGTTTTGAATCTGCTTCCCTCTAAAAGCAGAAACTCGTATCGTTTACATCGAGTTGCTAGAGTAGAGTCTTACGTGCCAAAATTCGTTTCTTTCTTTCCGCTTTTATCACCGTGCGTTTCAAAAACGTCTAAATGAATGATTCCCAGATATGGTGCTTTTCCGGAAGTTATAACGGAGTTTTGAAAATGATAACTCAGTACACTAAACACTCCCGGAAAAAAATTAAACATGTTTTTTTGTTTTGAATAGGATGTTTTTAAAGCTAAATCCTCCCGTCCCCCATAAATTGACTAGTGAAAGTCTTAATAACGAAATCTTGTGAAAGATAGGACAAAAATTGTTTTGAATCTGCTTCCTCTCTAAAAGCAGAAACTCGTATCGTTTACATCGAGTTGCTAGAGTAGAGTCTTACGTGCCAAAATTCGTTTCTTTCTTTCCGCTTTTATCACCGTGCGTTTCAAAAACGTCTAAATGAATGATTCCCAGATATGGTGCTTTTCCGGAAGTTATAACGGAGTTTTGAAAATGATAACTCAGTACACTAAACACTCCCGGAAAAAAAATTAAACATGTTTTTTTGTTTTGAATAGGATGTTTTTAAAGCTAAATCCTCCCGTCCCCCATAAATTGACTAGTGAAAGTCTTAATAACGAAATCTTGTGAAAGATAGGACAAAAATTGTTTTGAATCTGCTTCCCTCTAAAAGCAGAAACTCGTATCGTTTACATCGAGTTGCTAGAGTAGAGTCTTACGTGCCAAAATTCGTTTCTTTCTTTCCGCTTTTATCACCGTGCGTTTCAAAAACGTCTAAATGAATGATTCCCAGATATGGTGCTTTTCCGGAAGTTATAACGGAGTTTTGAAAATGATAACTCAGTACACTAAACACTCCCGGAAAAAAAATTAAACATGTTTTTTTGTTTTGAATAGGATGTTTTTAAAGCTAAATCCTCCCGTCCCCCATAAATTGACTAGTGAAAGTCTTAATAACGAAATCTTGTGAAAGATAGGACAAAAATTGTTTTGAATCTGCTTCCCTCTAAAAGCAGAAACTCGTATCGTTTACATCGAGTTGCTAGAGTAGAGTCTTACGTGCCAAAATTCGTTTCTTTCTTTCCGCTTTTATCACCGTGCGTTTCAAAAACGTCTAAATGAATGATTCCCAGATATGGTGCTTTTCCGGAAGTTATAACGGAGTTTTGAAAATGATAACTCAGTACACTAAACACTCCCGGAAAAAAAATTAAACATGTTTTTTTGTTTTGAATAGGATGTTTTTAAAGCTAAATCCTCCCGTCCCCCATAAATTGACTAGTGAAAGTCTTAATAACGAAATCTTGTGAAAGATAGGACAAAAATTGTTTTGAATCTGCTTCCCTCTAAAAGCAGAAACTCGTATCGTTTACATCGAGTTGCTAGAGTAGAGTCTTACGTGCCAAAATTCGTTTCTTTCTTTCCGCTTTTATCACCGTGCGTTTCAAAAACGTCTAAATGAATGATTCCCAGATATGGTGCTTTTCCGGAAGTTATAACGGAGTTTTGAAAATGATAACTCAGTACACTAAACACTCCCGGAAAAAAATTAAACATGTTTTTTTGTTTTGAATAGGATGTTTTTAAAGCTAAATCCTCCCGTCCCCCATAAATTGACTAGTGAAAGTCTTAATAACGAAATCTTGTGAAAGATAGGACAAAAATTGTTTTGAATCTGCTTCCCTCTAAAAGCAGAAACTCGTATCGTTTACATCGAGTTGCTAGAGTAGAGTCTTACGTGCCAAAATTCGTTTCTTTCTTTCCGCTTTTATCACCGTGCGTTTCAAAAACGTCTAAATGAATGATTCCCAGATATGGTGCTTTTCCGGAAGTTATAACGGAGTTTTGAAAATGATAACTCAGTACACTAAACACTCCCGGAAAAAAAATTAAACATGTTTTTTTGTTTTGAATAGGATGTTTTTAAAGCTAAATCCTCCCGTCCCCCATAAATTGACTAGTGAAAGTCTTAATAACGAAATCTTGTGAAAGATAGGACAAAAATTGTTTTGAATCTGCTTCCCTCTAAAAGCAGAAACTCGTATCGTTTACATCGAGTTGCTAGAGTAGAGTCTTACGTGCCAAAATTCGTTTCTTTCTTTCCGCTTTTATCACCGTGCGTTTCAAAAACGTCTAAATGAATGATTCCCAGATATGGTGCTTTTCCGGAAGTTATAACGGAGTTTTGAAAATGATAACTCAGTACACTAAACACTCCCGGAAAAAAAATTAAACATGTTTTTTTGTTTTGAATAGGATGTTTTTAAAGCTAAATCCTCCCGTCCCCCATAAATTGACTAGTGAAAGTCTTAATAACGAAATCTTGTGAAAGATAGGACAAAAATTGTTTTGAATCTGCTTCCCTCTAAAAGCAGAAACTCGTATCGTTTACATCGAGTTGCTAGAGTAGAGTCTTACGTGCCAAAATTCGTTTCTTTCTTTCCGCTTTTATCACCGTGCGTTTCAAAAACGTCTAAATGAATGATTCCCAGATATGGTGCTTTTCCGGAAGTTATAACGGAGTTTTGAAAATGATAACTCAGTACACTAAACACTCCCGGAAAAAAAATTAAACATGTTTTTTTGTTTTGAATAGGATGTTTTTAAAGCTAAATCCTCCCGTCCCCCATAAATTGACTAGTGAAAGTCTTAATAACGAAATCTTGTGAAAGATAGGACAAAAATTGTTTTGAATCTGCTTCCCTCTAAAAGCAGAAACTCGTATCGTTTACATCGAGTTGCTAGAGTAGAGTCTTACGTGCCAAAATTCGTTTCTTTCTTTCCGCTTTTATCACCGTGCGTTTCAAAAACGTCTAAATGAATGATTCCCAGATATGGTGCTTTTCCGGAAGTTATAACGGAGTTTTGAAAATGATAACTCAGTACACTAAACACTCCCGGAAAAAAATTAAACATGTTTTTTTGTTTTGAATAGGATGTTTTTAAAGCTAAATCCTCCCGTCCCCCATAAATTGACTAGTGAAAGTCTTAATAACGAAATCTTGTGAAAGATAGGACAAAAATTGTTTTGAATCTGCTTCCCTCTAAAAGCAGAAACTCGTATCGTTTACATCGAGTTGCTAGAGTAGAGTCTTACGTGCCAAAATTCGTTTCTTTCTTTCCGCTTTTATCACCGTGCGTTTCAAAAACGTCTAAATGAATGATTCCCAGATATGGTGCTTTTCCGGAAGTTATAACGGAGTTTTGAAAATGATAACTCAGTACACTAAACACTCCCGGAAAAAAAATTAAACATGTTTTTTTGTTTTGAATAGGATGTTTTTAAAGCTAAATCCTCCCGTCCCCCATAAATTGACTAGTGAAAGTCTTAATAACGAAATCTTGTGAAAGATAGGACAAAAATTGTTTTGAATCTGCTTCCCTCTAAAAGCAGAAACTCGTATCGTTTACATCGAGTTGCTAGAGTAGAGTCTTACGTGCCAAAATTCGTTTCTTTCTTTCCGCTTTTATCACCGTGCGTTTCAAAAACGTCTAAATGAATGATTCCCAGATATGGTGCTTTTCCGGAAGTTATAACGGAGTTTTGAAAATGATAACTCAGTACACTAAACACTCCCGGAAAAAAAATTAAACATGTTTTTTTGTTTTGAATAGGATGTTTTTAAAGCTAAATCCTCCCGTCCCCCATAAATTGACTAGTGAAAGTCTTAATAACGAAATCTTGTGAAAGATAGGACAAAAATTGTTTTGAATCTGCTTCCCTCTAAAAGCAGAAACTCGTATCGTTTACATCGAGTTGCTAGAGTAGAGTCTTACGTGCCAAAATTCGTTTCTTTCTTTCCGCTTTTATCACCGTGCGTTTCAAAAACGTCTAAATGAATGATTCCCAGATATGGTGCTTTTCCGGAAGTTATAACGGAGTTTTGAAAATGATAACTCAGTACACTAAACACTCCCGGAAAAAAAATTAAACATGTTTTTTTGTTTTGAATAGGATGTTTTTAAAGCTAAATCCTCCCGTCCCCCATAAATTGACTAGTGAAAGTCTTAATAACGAAATCTTGTGAAAGATAGGACAAAAATTGTTTTGAATCTGCTTCCCTCTAAAAGCAGAAACTCGTATCGTTTACATCGAGTTGCTAGAGTAGAGTCTTACGTGCCAAAATTCGTTTCTTTCTTTCCGCTTTTATCACCGTGCGTTTCAAAAACGTCTAAATGAATGATTCCCAGATATGGTGCTTTTCCGGAAGTTATAACGGAGTTTTGAAAATGATAACTCAGTACACTAAACACTCCCGGAAAAAAAAATTAAACATGTTTTTTTGTTTTGAATAGGATGTTTTTAAAGCTAAATCCTCCCGTCCCCCATAAATTGACTAGTGAAAGTCTTAATAACGAAATCTTGTGAAAGATAGGACAAAAATTGTTTTGAATCTGCTTCCCTCTAAAAGCAGAAACTCGTATCGTTTACATCGAGTTGCTAGAGTAGAGTCTTACGTGCCAAAATTCGTTTCTTTCTTTCCGCTTTTATCACCGTGCGTTTCAAAAACGTCTAAATGAATGATTCCCAGATATGGTGCTTTTCCGGAAGTTATAACGGAGTTTTGAAAATGATAACTCAGTACACTAAACACTCCCGGAAAAAAAATTAAACATGTTTTTTTGTTTTGAATAGGATGTTTTTAAAGCTAAATCCTCCCGTCCCCCATAAATTGACTAGTGAAAGTCTTAATAACGAAATCTTGTGAAAGATAGGACAAAAATTGTTTTGAATCTGCTTCCCTCTAAAAGCAGAAACTCGTATCGTTTACATCGAGTTGCTAGAGTAGAGTCTTACGTGCCAAAATTCGTTTCTTTCTTTCCGCTTTTATCACCGTGCGTTTCAAAAACGTCTAAATGAATGATTCCCAGATATGGTGCTTTTCCGGAAGTTATAACGGAGTTTTGAAAATGATAACTCAGTACACTAAACACTCCCGGAAAAAAAATTAAACATGTTTTTTTGTTTTGAATAGGATGTTTTTAAAGCTAAATCCTCCCGTCCCCCATAAATTGACTAGTGAAAGTCTTAATAACGAAATCTTGTGAAAGATAGGACAAAAATTGTTTTGAATCTGCTTCCCTCTAAAAGCAGAAACTCGTATCGTTTACATCGAGTTGCTAGAGTAGAGTCTTACGTGCCAAAATTCGTTTCTTTCTTTCCGCTTTTATCACCGTGCGTTTCAAAAACGTCTAAATGAATGATTCCCAGATATGGTGCTTTTCCGGAAGTTATAACGGAGTTTTGAAAATGATAACTCAGTACACTAAACACTCCCGGAAAAAAATTAAACATGTTTTTTTGTTTTGAATAGGATGTTTTTAAAGCTAAATCCTCCCGTCCCCCATAAATTGACTAGTGAAAGTCTTAATAACGAAATCTTGTGAAAGATAGGACAAAAATTGTTTTGAATCTGCTTCCCTCTAAAAGCAGAAACTCGTATCGTTTACATCGAGTTGCTAGAGTAGAGTCTTACGTGCCAAAATTCGTTTCTTTCTTTCCGCTTTTATCACCGTGCGTTTCAAAAACGTCTAAATGAATGATTCCCAGATATGGTGCTTTTCCGGAAGTTATAACGGAGTTTTGAAAATGATAACTCAGTACACTAAACACTCCCGGAAAAAAAATTAAACATGTTTTTTTGTTTTGAATAGGATGTTTTTAAAGCTAAATCCTCCCGTCCCCCATAAATTGACTAGTGAAAGTCTTAATAACGAAATCTTGTGAAAGATAGGACAAAAATTGTTTTGAATCTGCTTCCCTCTAAAAGCAGAAACTCGTATCGTTTACATCGAGTTGCTAGAGTAGAGTCTTACGTGCCAAAATTCGTTTCTTTCTTTCCGCTTTTATCACCGTGCGTTTCAAAAACGTCTAAATGAATGATTCCCAGATATGGTGCTTTTCCGGAAGTTATAACGGAGTTTTGAAAATGATAACTCAGTACACTAAACACTCCCGGAAAAAAAATTAAACATGTTTTTTTGTTTTGAATAGGATGTTTTTAAAGCTAAATCCTCCCGTCCCCCATAAATTGACTAGTGAAAGTCTTAATAACGAAATCTTGTGAAAGATAGGACAAAAATTGTTTTGAATCTGCTTCCCTCTAAAAGCAGAAACTCGTATCGTTTACATCGAGTTGCTAGAGTAGAGTCTTACGTGCCAAAATTCGTTTCTTTCTTTCCGCTTTTATCACCGTGCGTTTCAAAAACGTCTAAATGAATGATTCCCAGATATGGTGCTTTTCCGGAAGTTATAACGGAGTTTTGAAAATGATAACTCAGTACACTAAACACTCCCGGAAAAAAATTAAACATGTTTTTTTGTTTTGAATAGGATGTTTTTAAAGCTAAATCCTCCCGTCCCCCATAAATTGACTAGTGAAAGTCTTAATAACGAAATCTTGTGAAAGATAGGACAAAAATTGTTTTGAATCTGCTTCCCTCTAAAAGCAGAAACTCGTATCGTTTACATCGAGTTGCTAGAGTAGAGTCTTACGTGCCAAAATTCGTTTCTTTCTTTCCGCTTTTATCACCGTGCGTTTCAAAAACGTCTAAATGAATGATTCCCAGATATGGTGCTTTTCCGGAAGTTATAACGGAGTTTTGAAAATGATAACTCAGTACACTAAACACTCCCGGAAAAAAATTAAACATGTTTTTTTGTTTTGAATAGGATGTTTTTAAAGCTAAATCCTCCCGTCCCCCATAAATTGACTAGTGAAAGTCTTAATAACGAAATCTTGTGAAAGATAGGACAAAAATTGTTTTGAATCTGCTTCCTCTCTAAAAGCAGAAACTCGTATCGTTTACATCGAGTTGCTAGAGTAGAGTCTTACGTGCCAAAATTCGTTTCTTTCTTTCCGCTTTTATCACCGTGCGTTTCAAAAACGTCTAAATGAATGATTCCCAGATATGGTGCTTTTCCGGAAGTTATAACGGAGTTTTGAAAATGATAACTCAGTACACTAAACACTCCCGGAAAAAAAATTAAACATGTTTTTTTGTTTTGAATAGGATGTTTTTAAAGCTAAATCCTCCCGTCCCCCATAAATTGACTAGTGAAAGTCTTAATAACGAAATCTTGTGAAAGATAGGACAAAAATTGTTTTGAATCTGCTTCCCTCTAAAAGCAGAAACTCGTATCGTTTACATCGAGTTGCTAGAGTAGAGTCTTACGTGCCAAAATTCGTTTCTTTCTTTCCGCTTTTATCACCGTGCGTTTCAAAAACGTCTAAATGAATGATTCCCAGATATGGTGCTTTTCCGGAAGTTATAACGGAGTTTTGAAAATGATAACTCAGTACACTAAACACTCCCGGAAAAAAATTAAACATGTTTTTTTGTTTTGAATAGGATGTTTTTAAAGCTAAATCCTCCCGTCCCCCATAAATTGACTAGTGAAAGTCTTAATAACGAAATCTTGTGAAAGATAGGACAAAAATTGTTTTGAATCTGCTTCCCTCTAAAAGCAGAAACTCGTATCGTTTACATCGAGTTGCTAGAGTAGAGTCTTACGTGCCAAAATTCGTTTCTTTCTTTCCGCTTTTATCACCGTGCGTTTCAAAAACGTCTAAATGAATGATTCCCAGATATGGTGCTTTTCCGGAAGTTATAACGGAGTTTTGAAAATGATAACTCAGTACACTAAACACTCCCGGAAAAAAAATTAAACATGTTTTTTTGTTTTGAATAGGATGTTTTTAAAGCTAAATCCTCCCGTCCCCCATAAATTGACTAGTGAAAGTCTTAATAACGAAATCTTGTGAAAGATAGGACAAAAATTGTTTTGAATCTGCTTCCCTCTAAAAGCAGAAACTCGTATCGTTTACATCGAGTTGCTAGAGTAGAGTCTTACGTGCCAAAATTCGTTTCTTTCTTTCCGCTTTTATCACCGTGCGTTTCAAAAACGTCTAAATGAATGATTCCCAGATATGGTGCTTTTCCGGAAGTTATAACGGAGTTTTGAAAATGATAACTCAGTACACTAAACACTCCCGGAAAAAAAATTAAACATGTTTTTTTGTTTTGAATAGGATGTTTTTAAAGCTAAATCCTCCCGTCCCCCATAAATTGACTAGTGAAAGTCTTAATAACGAAATCTTGTGAAAGATAGGACAAAAATTGTTTTGAATCTGCTTCCCTCTAAAAGCAGAAACTCGTATCGTTTACATCGAGTTGCTAGAGTAGAGTCTTACGTGCCAAAATTCGTTTCTTTCTTTCCGCTTTTATCACCGTGCGTTTCAAAAACGTCTAAATGAATGATTCCCAGATATGGTGCTTTTCCGGAAGTTATAACGGAGTTTTGAAAATGATAACTCAGTACACTAAACACTCCCGGAAAAAAAATTAAACATGTTTTTTTGTTTTGAATAGGATGTTTTTAAAGCTAAATCCTCCCGTCCCCCATAAATTGACTAGTGAAAGTCTTAATAACGAAATCTTGTGAAAGATAGGACAAAAATTGTTTTGAATCTGCTTCCCTCTAAAAGCAGAAACTCGTATCGTTTACATCGAGTTGCTAGAGTAGAGTCTTACGTGCCAAAATTCGTTTCTTTCTTTCCGCTTTTATCACCGTGCGTTTCAAAAACGTCTAAATGAATGATTCCCAGATATGGTGCTTTTCCGGAAGTTATAACGGAGTTTTGAAAATGATAACTCAGTACACTAAACACTCCCGGAAAAAAATTAAACATGTTTTTTTGTTTTGAATAGGATGTTTTTAAAGCTAAATCCTCCCGTCCCCCATAAATTGACTAGTGAAAGTCTTAATAACGAAATCTTGTGAAAGATAGGACAAAAATTGTTTTGAATCTGCTTCCCTCTAAAAGCAGAAACTCGTATCGTTTACATCGAGTTGCTAGAGTAGAGTCTTACGTGCCAAAATTCGTTTCTTTCTTTCCGCTTTTATCACCGTGCGTTTCAAAAACGTCTAAATGAATGATTCCCAGATATGGTGCTTTTCCGGAAGTTATAACGGAGTTTTGAAAATGATAACTCAGTACACTAAACACTCCCGGAAAAAAAATTAAACATGTTTTTTTGTTTTGAATAGGATGTTTTTAAAGCTAAATCCTCCCGTCCCCCATAAATTGACTAGTGAAAGTCTTAATAACGAAATCTTGTGAAAGATAGGACAAAAATTGTTTTGAATCTGCTTCCCTCTAAAAGCAGAAACTCGTATCGTTTACATCGAGTTGCTAGAGTAGAGTCTTACGTGCCAAAATTCGTTTCTTTCTTTCCGCTTTTATCACCGTGCGTTTCAAAAACGTCTAAATGAATGATTCCCAGATATGGTGCTTTTCCGGAAGTTATAACGGAGTTTTGAAAATGATAACTCAGTACACTAAACACTCCCGGAAAAAAATTAAACATGTTTTTTTGTTTTGAATAGGATGTTTTTAAAGCTAAATCCTCCCGTCCCCCATAAATTGACTAGTGAAAGTCTTAATAACGAAATCTTGTGAAAGATAGGACAAAAATTGTTTTGAATCTGCTTCCCTCTAAAAGCAGAAACTCGTATCGTTTACATCGAGTTGCTAGAGTAGAGTCTTACGTGCCAAAATTCGTTTCTTTCTTTCCGCTTTTATCACCGTGCGTTTCAAAAACGTCTAAATGAATGATTCCCAGATATGGTGCTTTTCCGGAAGTTATAACGGAGTTTTGAAAATGATAACTCAGTACACTAAACACTCCCGGAAAAAAAATTAAACATGTTTTTTTGTTTTGAATAGGATGTTTTTAAAGCTAAATCCTCCCGTCCCCCATAAATTGACTAGTGAAAGTCTTAATAACGAAATCTTGTGAAAGATAGGACAAAAATTGTTTTGAATCTGCTTCCCTCTAAAAGCAGAAACTCGTATCGTTTACATCGAGTTGCTAGAGTAGAGTCTTACGTGCCAAAATTCGTTTCTTTCTTTCCGCTTTTATCACCGTGCGTTTCAAAAACGTCTAAATGAATGATTCCCAGATATGGTGCTTTTCCGGAAGTTATAACGGAGTTTTGAAAATGATAACTCAGTACACTAAACACTCCCGGAAAAAAAATTAAACATGTTTTTTTGTTTTGAATAGGATGTTTTTAAAGCTAAATCCTCCCGTCCCCCATAAATTGACTAGTGAAAGTCTTAATAACGAAATCTTGTGAAAGATAGGACAAAAATTGTTTTGAATCTGCTTCCCTCTAAAAGCAGAAACTCGTATCGTTTACATCGAGTTGCTAGAGTAGAGTCTTACGTGCCAAAATTCGTTTCTTTCTTTCCGCTTTTATCACCGTGCGTTTCAAAAACGTCTAAATGAATGATTCCCAGATATGGTGCTTTTCCGGAAGTTATAACGGAGTTTTGAAAATGATAACTCAGTACACTAAACACTCCCGGAAAAAAAAATTAAACATGTTTTTTTGTTTTGAATAGGATGTTTTTAAAGCTAAATCCTCCCGTCCCCCATAAATTGACTAGTGAAAGTCTTAATAACGAAATCTTGTGAAAGATAGGACAAAAATTGTTTTGAATCTGCTTCCCTCTAAAAGCAGAAACTCGTATCGTTTACATCGAGTTGCTAGAGTAGAGTCTTACGTGCCAAAATTCGTTTCTTTCTTTCCGCTTTTATCACCGTGCGTTTCAAAAACGTCTAAATGAATGATTCCCAGATATGGTGCTTTTCCGGAAGTTATAACGGAGTTTTGAAAATGATAACTCAGTACACTAAACACTCCCGGAAAAAAAATTAAACATGTTTTTTTGTTTTGAATAGGATGTTTTTAAAGCTAAATCCTCCCGTCCCCCATAAATTGACTAGTGAAAGTCTTAATAACGAAATCTTGTGAAAGATAGGACAAAAATTGTTTTGAATCTGCTTCCCTCTAAAAGCAGAAACTCGTATCGTTTACATCGAGTTGCTAGAGTAGAGTCTTACGTGCCAAAATTCGTTTCTTTCTTTCCGCTTTTATCACCGTGCGTTTCAAAAACGTCTAAATGAATGATTCCCAGATATGGTGCTTTTCCGGAAGTTATAACGGAGTTTTGAAAATGATAACTCAGTACACTAAACACTCCCGGAAAAAAAATTAAACATGTTTTTTTGTTTTGAATAGGATGTTTTTAAAGCTAAATCCTCCCGTCCCCCATAAATTGACTAGTGAAAGTCTTAATAACGAAATCTTGTGAAAGATAGGACAAAAATTGTTTTGAATCTGCTTCCCTCTAAAAGCAGAAACTCGTATCGTTTACATCGAGTTGCTAGAGTAGAGTCTTACGTGCCAAAATTCGTTTCTTTCTTTCCGCTTTTATCACCGTGCGTTTCAAAAACGTCTAAATGAATGATTCCCAGATATGGTGCTTTTCCGGAAGTTATAACGGAGTTTTGAAAATGATAACTCAGTACACTAAACACTCCCGGAAAAAAATTAAACATGTTTTTTTGTTTTGAATAGGATGTTTTTAAAGCTAAATCCTCCCGTCCCCCATAAATTGACTAGTGAAAGTCTTAATAACGAAATCTTGTGAAAGATAGGACAAAAATTGTTTTGAATCTGCTTCCCTCTAAAAGCAGAAACTCGTATCGTTTACATCGAGTTGCTAGAGTAGAGTCTTACGTGCCAAAATTCGTTTCTTTCTTTCCGCTTTTATCACCGTGCGTTTCAAAAACGTCTAAATGAATGATTCCCAGATATGGTGCTTTTCCGGAAGTTATAACGGAGTTTTGAAAATGATAACTCAGTACACTAAACACTCCCGGAAAAAAAATTAAACATGTTTTTTTGTTTTGAATAGGATGTTTTTAAAGCTAAATCCTCCCGTCCCCCATAAATTGACTAGTGAAAGTCTTAATAACGAAATCTTGTGAAAGATAGGACAAAAATTGTTTTGAATCTGCTTCCCTCTAAAAGCAGAAACTCGTATCGTTTACATCGAGTTGCTAGAGTAGAGTCTTACGTGCCAAAATTCGTTTCTTTCTTTCCGCTTTTATCACCGTGCGTTTCAAAAACGTCTAAATGAATGATTCCCAGATATGGTGCTTTTCCGGAAGTTATAACGGAGTTTTGAAAATGATAACTCAGTACACTAAACACTCCCGGAAAAAAAATTAAACATGTTTTTTTGTTTTGAATAGGATGTTTTTAAAGCTAAATCCTCCCGTCCCCCATAAATTGACTAGTGAAAGTCTTAATAACGAAATCTTGTGAAAGATAGGACAAAAATTGTTTTGAATCTGCTTCCCTCTAAAAGCAGAAACTCGTATCGTTTACATCGAGTTGCTAGAGTAGAGTCTTACGTGCCAAAATTCGTTTCTTTCTTTCCGCTTTTATCACCGTGCGTTTCAAAAACGTCTAAATGAATGATTCCCAGATATGGTGCTTTTCCGGAAGTTATAACGGAGTTTTGAAAATGATAACTCAGTACACTAAACACTCCCGGAAAAAAAATTAAACATGTTTTTTTGTTTTGAATAGGATGTTTTTAAAGCTAAATCCTCCCGTCCCCCATAAATTGACTAGTGAAAGTCTTAATAACGAAATCTTGTGAAAGATAGGACAAAAATTGTTTTGAATCTGCTTCCCTCTAAAAGCAGAAACTCGTATCGTTTACATCGAGTTGCTAGAGTAGAGTCTTACGTGCCAAAATTCGTTTCTTTCTTTCCGCTTTTATCACCGTGCGTTTCAAAAACGTCTAAATGAATGATTCCCAGATATGGTGCTTTTCCGGAAGTTATAACGGAGTTTTGAAAATGATAACTCAGTACACTAAACACTCCCGGAAAAAAAATTAAACATGTTTTTTTGTTTTGAATAGGATGTTTTTAAAGCTAAATCCTCCCGTCCCCCATAAATTGACTAGTGAAAGTCTTAATAACGAAATCTTGTGAAAGATAGGACAAAAATTGTTTTGAATCTGCTTCCCTCTAAAAGCAGAAACTCGTATCGTTTACATCGAGTTGCTAGAGTAGAGTCTTACGTGCCAAAATTCGTTTCTTTCTTTCCGCTTTTATCACCGTGCGTTTCAAAAACGTCTAAATGAATGATTCCCAGATATGGTGCTTTTCCGGAAGTTATAACGGAGTTTTGAAAATGATAACTCAGTACACTAAACACTCCCGGAAAAAAAATTAAACATGTTTTTTTGTTTTGAATAGGATGTTTTTAAAGCTAAATCCTCCCGTCCCCCATAAATTGACTAGTGAAAGTCTTAATAACGAAATCTTGTGAAAGATAGGACAAAAATTGTTTTGAATCTGCTTCCCTCTAAAAGCAGAAACTCGTATCGTTTACATCGAGTTGCTAGAGTAGAGTCTTACGTGCCAAAATTCGTTTCTTTCTTTCCGCTTTTATCACCGTGCGTTTCAAAAACGTCTAAATGAATGATTCCCAGATATGGTGCTTTTCCGGAAGTTATAACGGAGTTTTGAAAATGATAACTCAGTACACTAAACACTCCCGGAAAAAAAATTAAACATGTTTTTTTGTTTTGAATAGGATGTTTTTAAAGCTAAATCCTCCCGTCCCCCATAAATTGACTAGTGAAAGTCTTAATAACGAAATCTTGTGAAAGATAGGACAAAAATTGTTTTGAATCTGCTTCCCTCTAAAAGCAGAAACTCGTATCGTTTACATCGAGTTGCTAGAGTAGAGTCTTACGTGCCAAAATTCGTTTCTTTCTTTCCGCTTTTATCACCGTGCGTTTCAAAAACGTCTAAATGAATGATTCCCAGATATGGTGCTTTTCCGGAAGTTATAACGGAGTTTTGAAAATGATAACTCAGTACACTAAACACTCCCGGAAAAAAAATTAAACATGTTTTTTTGTTTTGAATAGGATGTTTTTAAAGCTAAATCCTCCCGTCCCCCATAAATTGACTAGTGAAAGTCTTAATAACGAAATCTTGTGAAAGATAGGACAAAAATTGTTTTGAATCTGCTTCCCTCTAAAAGCAGAAACTCGTATCGTTTACATCGAGTTGCTAGAGTAGAGTCTTACGTGCCAAAATTCGTTTCTTTCTTTCCGCTTTTATCACCGTGCGTTTCAAAAACGTCTAAATGAATGATTCCCAGATATGGTGCTTTTCCGGAAGTTATAACGGAGTTTTGAAAATGATAACTCAGTACACTAAACACTCCCGGAAAAAAAATTAAACATGTTTTTTTGTTTTGAATAGGATGTTTTTAAAGCTAAATCCTCCCGTCCCCCATAAATTGACTAGTGAAAGTCTTAATAACGAAATCTTGTGAAAGATAGGACAAAAATTGTTTTGAATCTGCTTCCCTCTAAAAGCAGAAACTCGTATCGTTTACATCGAGTTGCTAGAGTAGAGTCTTACGTGCCAAAATTCGTTTCTTTCTTTCCGCTTTTATCACCGTGCGTTTCAAAAACGTCTAAATGAATGATTCCCAGATATGGTGCTTTTCCGGAAGTTATAACGGAGTTTTGAAAATGATAACTCAGTACACTAAACACTCCCGGAAAAAAATTAAACATGTTTTTTTGTTTTGAATAGGATGTTTTTAAAGCTAAATCCTCCCGTCCCCCATAAATTGACTAGTGAAAGTCTTAATAACGAAATCTTGTGAAAGATAGGACAAAAATTGTTTTGAATCTGCTTCCCTCTAAAAGCAGAAACTCGTATCGTTTACATCGAGTTGCTAGAGTAGAGTCTTACGTGCCAAAATTCGTTTCTTTCTTTCCGCTTTTATCACCGTGCGTTTCAAAAACGTCTAAATGAATGATTCCCAGATATGGTGCTTTTCCGGAAGTTATAACGGAGTTTTGAAAATGATAACTCAGTACACTAAACACTCCCGGAAAAAAAATTAAACATGTTTTTTTGTTTTGAATAGGATGTTTTTAAAGCTAAATCCTCCCGTCCCCCATAAATTGACTAGTGAAAGTCTTAATAACGAAATCTTGTGAAAGATAGGACAAAAATTGTTTTGAATCTGCTTCCCTCTAAAAGCAGAAACTCGTATCGTTTACATCGAGTTGCTAGAGTAGAGTCTTACGTGCCAAAATTCGTTTCTTTCTTTCCGCTTTTATCACCGTGCGTTTCAAAAACGTCTAAATGAATGATTCCCAGATATGGTGCTTTTCCGGAAGTTATAACGGAGTTTTGAAAATGATAACTCAGTACACTAAACACTCCCGGAAAAAAAATTAAACATGTTTTTTTGTTTTGAATAGGATGTTTTTAAAGCTAAATCCTCCCGTCCCCCATAAATTGACTAGTGAAAGTCTTAATAACGAAATCTTGTGAAAGATAGGACAAAAATTGTTTTGAATCTGCTTCCCTCTAAAAGCAGAAACTCGTATCGTTTACATCGAGTTGCTAGAGTAGAGTCTTACGTGCCAAAATTCGTTTCTTTCTTTCCGCTTTTATCACCGTGCGTTTCAAAAACGTCTAAATGAATGATTCCCAGATATGGTGCTTTTCCGGAAGTTATAACGGAGTTTTGAAAATGATAACTCAGTACACTAAACACTCCCGGAAAAAAATTAAACATGTTTTTTTGTTTTGAATAGGATGTTTTTAAAGCTAAATCCTCCCGTCCCCCATAAATTGACTAGTGAAAGTCTTAATAACGAAATCTTGTGAAAGATAGGACAAAAATTGTTTTGAATCTGCTTCCCTCTAAAAGCAGAAACTCGTATCGTTTACATCGAGTTGCTAGAGTAGAGTCTTACGTGCCAAAATTCGTTTCTTTCTTTCCGCTTTTATCACCGTGCGTTTCAAAAACGTCTAAATGAATGATTCCCAGATATGGTGCTTTTCCGGAAGTTATAACGGAGTTTTGAAAATGATAACTCAGTACACTAAACACTCCCGGAAAAAAAATTAAACATGTTTTTTTGTTTTGAATAGGATGTTTTTAAAGCTAAATCCTCCCGTCCCCCATAAATTGACTAGTGAAAGTCTTAATAACGAAATCTTGTGAAAGATAGGACAAAAATTGTTTTGAATCTGCTTCCCTCTAAAAGCAGAAACTCGTATCGTTTACATCGAGTTGCTAGAGTAGAGTCTTACGTGCCAAAATTCGTTTCTTTCTTTCCGCTTTTATCACCGTGCGTTTCAAAAACGTCTAAATGAATGATTCCCAGATATGGTGCTTTTCCGGAAGTTATAACGGAGTTTTGAAAATGATAACTCAGTACACTAAACACTCCCGGAAAAAAAATTAAACATGTTTTTTTGTTTTGAATAGGATGTTTTTAAAGCTAAATCCTCCCGTCCCCCATAAATTGACTAGTGAAAGTCTTAATAACGAAATCTTGTGAAAGATAGGACAAAAATTGTTTTGAATCTGCTTCCCTCTAAAAGCAGAAACTCGTATCGTTTACATCGAGTTGCTAGAGTAGAGTCTTACGTGCCAAAATTCGTTTCTTTCTTTCCGCTTTTATCACCGTGCGTTTCAAAAACGTCTAAATGAATGATTCCCAGATATGGTGCTTTTCCGGAAGTTATAACGGAGTTTTGAAAATGATAACTCAGTACACTAAACACTCCCGGAAAAAAAATTAAACATGTTTTTTTGTTTTGAATAGGATGTTTTTAAAGCTAAATCCTCCCGTCCCCCATAAATTGACTAGTGAAAGTCTTAATAACGAAATCTTGTGAAAGATAGGACAAAAATTGTTTTGAATCTGCTTCCCTCTAAAAGCAGAAACTCGTATCGTTTACATCGAGTTGCTAGAGTAGAGTCTTACGTGCCAAAATTCGTTTCTTTCTTTCCGCTTTTATCACCGTGCGTTTCAAAAACGTCTAAATGAATGATTCCCAGATATGGTGCTTTTCCGGAAGTTATAACGGAGTTTTGAAAATGATAACTCAGTACACTAAACACTCCCGGAAAAAAAATTAAACATGTTTTTTTGTTTTGAATAGGATGTTTTTAAAGCTAAATCCTCCCGTCCCCCATAAATTGACTAGTGAAAGTCTTAATAACGAAATCTTGTGAAAGATAGGACAAAAATTGTTTTGAATCTGCTTCCCTCTAAAAGCAGAAACTCGTATCGTTTACATCGAGTTGCTAGAGTAGAGTCTTACGTGCCAAAATTCGTTTCTTTCTTTCCGCTTTTATCACCGTGCGTTTCAAAAACGTCTAAATGAATGATTCCCAGATATGGTGCTTTTCCGGAAGTTATAACGGAGTTTTGAAAATGATAACTCAGTACACTAAACACTCCCGGAAAAAAAATTAAACATGTTTTTTTGTTTTGAATAGGATGTTTTTAAAGCTAAATCCTCCCGTCCCCCATAAATTGACTAGTGAAAGTCTTAATAACGAAATCTTGTGAAAGATAGGACAAAAATTGTTTTGAATCTGCTTCCCTCTAAAAGCAGAAACTCGTATCGTTTACATCGAGTTGCTAGAGTAGAGTCTTACGTGCCAAAATTCGTTTCTTTCTTTCCGCTTTTATCACCGTGCGTTTCAAAAACGTCTAAATGAATGATTCCCAGATATGGTGCTTTTCCGGAAGTTATAACGGAGTTTTGAAAATGATAACTCAGTACACTAAACACTCCCGGAAAAAAATTAAACATGTTTTTTTGTTTTGAATAGGATGTTTTTAAAGCTAAATCCTCCCGTCCCCCATAAATTGACTAGTGAAAGTCTTAATAACGAAATCTTGTGAAAGATAGGACAAAAATTGTTTTGAATCTGCTTCCCTCTAAAAGCAGAAACTCGTATCGTTTACATCGAGTTGCTAGAGTAGAGTCTTACGTGCCAAAATTCGTTTCTTTCTTTCCGCTTTTATCACCGTGCGTTTCAAAAACGTCTAAATGAATGATTCCCAGATATGGTGCTTTTCCGGAAGTTATAACGGAGTTTTGAAAATGATAACTCAGTACACTAAACACTCCCGGAAAAAAAATTAAACATGTTTTTTTGTTTTGAATAGGATGTTTTTAAAGCTAAATCCTCCCGTCCCCCATAAATTGACTAGTGAAAGTCTTAATAACGAAATCTTGTGAAAGATAGGACAAAAATTGTTTTGAATCTGCTTCCCTCTAAAAGCAGAAACTCGTATCGTTTACATCGAGTTGCTAGAGTAGAGTCTTACGTGCCAAAATTCGTTTCTTTCTTTCCGCTTTTATCACCGTGCGTTTCAAAAACGTCTAAATGAATGATTCCCAGATATGGTGCTTTTCCGGAAGTTATAACGGAGTTTTGAAAATGATAACTCAGTACACTAAACACTCCCGGAAAAAAAATTAAACATGTTTTTTTGTTTTGAATAGGATGTTTTTAAAGCTAAATCCTCCCGTCCCCCATAAATTGACTAGTGAAAGTCTTAATAACGAAATCTTGTGAAAGATAGGACAAAAATTGTTTTGAATCTGCTTCCCTCTAAAAGCAGAAACTCGTATCGTTTACATCGAGTTGCTAGAGTAGAGTCTTACGTGCCAAAATTCGTTTCTTTCTTTCCGCTTTTATCACCGTGCGTTTCAAAAACGTCTAAATGAATGATTCCCAGATATGGTGCTTTTCCGGAAGTTATAACGGAGTTTTGAAAATGATAACTCAGTACACTAAACACTCCCGGAAAAAAAATTAAACATGTTTTTTTGTTTTGAATAGGATGTTTTTAAAGCTAAATCCTCCCGTCCCCCATAAATTGACTAGTGAAAGTCTTAATAACGAAATCTTGTGAAAGATAGGACAAAAATTGTTTTGAATCTGCTTCCCTCTAAAAGCAGAAACTCGTATCGTTTACATCGAGTTGCTAGAGTAGAGTCTTACGTGCCAAAATTCGTTTCTTTCTTTCCGCTTTTATCACCGTGCGTTTCAAAAACGTCTAAATGAATGATTCCCAGATATGGTGCTTTTCCGGAAGTTATAACGGAGTTTTGAAAATGATAACTCAGTACACTAAACACTCCCGGAAAAAAATTAAACATGTTTTTTTGTTTTGAATAGGATGTTTTTAAAGCTAAATCCTCCCGTCCCCCATAAATTGACTAGTGAAAGTCTTAATAACGAAATCTTGTGAAAGATAGGACAAAAATTGTTTTGAATCTGCTTCCCTCTAAAAGCAGAAACTCGTATCGTTTACATCGAGTTGCTAGAGTAGAGTCTTACGTGCCAAAATTCGTTTCTTTCTTTCCGCTTTTATCACCGTGCGTTTCAAAAACGTCTAAATGAATGATTCCCAGATATGGTGCTTTTCCGGAAGTTATAACGGAGTTTTGAAAATGATAACTCAGTACACTAAACACTCCCGGAAAAAAATTAAACATGTTTTTTTGTTTTGAATAGGATGTTTTTAAAGCTAAATCCTCCCGTCCCCCATAAATTGACTAGTGAAAGTCTTAATAACGAAATCTTGTGAAAGATAGGACAAAAATTGTTTTGAATCTGCTTCCCTCTAAAAGCAGAAACTCGTATCGTTTACATCGAGTTGCTAGAGTAGAGTCTTACGTGCCAAAATTCGTTTCTTTCTTTCCGCTTTTATCACCGTGCGTTTCAAAAACGTCTAAATGAATGATTCCCAGATATGGTGCTTTTCCGGAAGTTATAACGGAGTTTTGAAAATGATAACTCAGTACACTAAACACTCCCGGAAAAAAATTAAACATGTTTTTTTGTTTTGAATAGGATGTTTTTAAAGCTAAATCCTCCCGTCCCCCATAAATTGACTAGTGAAAGTCTTAATAACGAAATCTTGTGAAAGATAGGACAAAAATTGTTTTGAATCTGCTTCCCTCTAAAAGCAGAAACTCGTATCGTTTACATCGAGTTGCTAGAGTAGAGTCTTACGTGCCAAAATTCGTTTCTTTCTTTCCGCTTTTATCACCGTGCGTTTCAAAAACGTCTAAATGAATGATTCCCAGATATGGTGCTTTTCCGGAAGTTATAACGGAGTTTTGAAAATGATAACTCAGTACACTAAACACTCCCGGAAAAAAAATTAAACATGTTTTTTTGTTTTGAATAGGATGTTTTTAAAGCTAAATCCTCCCGTCCCCCATAAATTGACTAGTGAAAGTCTTAATAACGAAATCTTGTGAAAGATAGGACAAAAATTGTTTTGAATCTGCTTCCCTCTAAAAGCAGAAACTCGTATCGTTTACATCGAGTTGCTAGAGTAGAGTCTTACGTGCCAAAATTCGTTTCTTTCTTTCCGCTTTTATCACCGTGCGTTTCAAAAACGTCTAAATGAATGATTCCCAGATATGGTGCTTTTCCGGAAGTTATAACGGAGTTTTGAAAATGATAACTCAGTACACTAAACACTCCCGGAAAAAAAATTAAACATGTTTTTTTGTTTTGAATAGGATGTTTTTAAAGCTAAATCCTCCCGTCCCCCATAAATTGACTAGTGAAAGTCTTAATAACGAAATCTTGTGAAAGATAGGACAAAAATTGTTTTGAATCTGCTTCCCTCTAAAAGCAGAAACTCGTATCGTTTACATCGAGTTGCTAGAGTAGAGTCTTACGTGCCAAAATTCGTTTCTTTCTTTCCGCTTTTATCACCGTGCGTTTCAAAAACGTCTAAATGAATGATTCCCAGATATGGTGCTTTTCCGGAAGTTATAACGGAGTTTTGAAAATGATAACTCAGTACACTAAACACTCCCGGAAAAAAATTAAACATGTTTTTTTGTTTTGAATAGGATGTTTTTAAAGCTAAATCCTCCCGTCCCCCATAAATTGACTAGTGAAAGTCTTAATAACGAAATCTTGTGAAAGATAGGACAAAAATTGTTTTGAATCTGCTTCCCTCTAAAAGCAGAAACTCGTATCGTTTACATCGAGTTGCTAGAGTAGAGTCTTACGTGCCAAAATTCGTTTCTTTCTTTCCGCTTTTATCACCGTGCGTTTCAAAAACGTCTAAATGAATGATTCCCAGATATGGTGCTTTTCCGGAAGTTATAACGGAGTTTTGAAAATGATAACTCAGTACACTAAACACTCCCGGAAAAAAAATTAAACATGTTTTTTTGTTTTGAATAGGATGTTTTTAAAGCTAAATCCTCCCGTCCCCCATAAATTGACTAGTGAAAGTCTTAATAACGAAATCTTGTGAAAGATAGGACAAAAATTGTTTTGAATCTGCTTCCCTCTAAAAGCAGAAACTCGTATCGTTTACATCGAGTTGCTAGAGTAGAGTCTTACGTGCCAAAATTCGTTTCTTTCTTTCCGCTTTTATCACCGTGCGTTTCAAAAACGTCTAAATGAATGATTCCCAGATATGGTGCTTTTCCGGAAGTTATAACGGAGTTTTGAAAATGATAACTCAGTACACTAAACACTCCCGGAAAAAAAATTAAACATGTTTTTTTGTTTTGAATAGGATGTTTTTAAAGCTAAATCCTCCCGTCCCCCATAAATTGACTAGTGAAAGTCTTAATAACGAAATCTTGTGAAAGATAGGACAAAAATTGTTTTGAATCTGCTTCCCTCTAAAAGCAGAAACTCGTATCGTTTACATCGAGTTGCTAGAGTAGAGTCTTACGTGCCAAAATTCGTTTCTTTCTTTCCGCTTTTATCACCGTGCGTTTCAAAAACGTCTAAATGAATGATTCCCAGATATGGTGCTTTTCCGGAAGTTATAACGGAGTTTTGAAAATGATAACTCAGTACACTAAACACTCCCGGAAAAAAAATTAAACATGTTTTTTTGTTTTGAATAGGATGTTTTTAAAGCTAAATCCTCCCGTCCCCCATAAATTGACTAGTGAAAGTCTTAATAACGAAATCTTGTGAAAGATAGGACAAAAATTGTTTTGAATCTGCTTCCCTCTAAAAGCAGAAACTCGTATCGTTTACATCGAGTTGCTAGAGTAGAGTCTTACGTGCCAAAATTCGTTTCTTTCTTTCCGCTTTTATCACCGTGCGTTTCAAAAACGTCTAAATGAATGATTCCCAGATATGGTGCTTTTCCGGAAGTTATAACGGAGTTTTGAAAATGATAACTCAGTACACTAAACACTCCCGGAAAAAAAATTAAACATGTTTTTTTGTTTTGAATAGGATGTTTTTAAAGCTAAATCCTCCCGTCCCCCATAAATTGACTAGTGAAAGTCTTAATAACGAAATCTTGTGAAAGATAGGACAAAAATTGTTTTGAATCTGCTTCCCTCTAAAAGCAGAAACTCGTATCGTTTACATCGAGTTGCTAGAGTAGAGTCTTACGTGCCAAAATTCGTTTCTTTCTTTCCGCTTTTATCACCGTGCGTTTCAAAAACGTCTAAATGAATGATTCCCAGATATGGTGCTTTTCCGGAAGTTATAACGGAGTTTTGAAAATGATAACTCAGTACACTAAACACTCCCGGAAAAAAATTAAACATGTTTTTTTGTTTTGAATAGGATGTTTTTAAAGCTAAATCCTCCCGTCCCCCATAAATTGACTAGTGAAAGTCTTAATAACGAAATCTTGTGAAAGATAGGACAAAAATTGTTTTGAATCTGCTTCCCTCTAAAAGCAGAAACTCGTATCGTTTACATCGAGTTGCTAGAGTAGAGTCTTACGTGCCAAAATTCGTTTCTTTCTTTCCGCTTTTATCACCGTGCGTTTCAAAAACGTCTAAATGAATGATTCCCAGATATGGTGCTTTTCCGGAAGTTATAACGGAGTTTTGAAAATGATAACTCAGTACACTAAACACTCCCGGAAAAAAATTAAACATGTTTTTTTGTTTTGAATAGGATGTTTTTAAAGCTAAATCCTCCCGTCCCCCATAAATTGACTAGTGAAAGTCTTAATAACGAAATCTTGTGAAAGATAGGACAAAAATTGTTTTGAATCTGCTTCCCTCTAAAAGCAGAAACTCGTATCGTTTACATCGAGTTGCTAGAGTAGAGTCTTACGTGCCAAAATTCGTTTCTTTCTTTCCGCTTTTATCACCGTGCGTTTCAAAAACGTCTAAATGAATGATTCCCAGATATGGTGCTTTTCCGGAAGTTATAACGGAGTTTTGAAAATGATAACTCAGTACACTAAACACTCCCGGAAAAAAAATTAAACATGTTTTTTTGTTTTGAATAGGATGTTTTTAAAGCTAAATCCTCCCGTCCCCCATAAATTGACTAGTGAAAGTCTTAATAACGAAATCTTGTGAAAGATAGGACAAAAATTGTTTTGAATCTGCTTCCCTCTAAAAGCAGAAACTCGTATCGTTTACATCGAGTTGCTAGAGTAGAGTCTTACGTGCCAAAATTCGTTTCTTTCTTTCCGCTTTTATCACCGTGCGTTTCAAAAACGTCTAAATGAATGATTCCCAGATATGGTGCTTTTCCGGAAGTTATAACGGAGTTTTGAAAATGATAACTCAGTACACTAAACACTCCCGGAAAAAAATTAAACATGTTTTTTTGTTTTGAATAGGATGTTTTTAAAGCTAAATCCTCCCGTCCCCCATAAATTGACTAGTGAAAGTCTTAATAACGAAATCTTGTGAAAGATAGGACAAAAATTGTTTTGAATCTGCTTCCCTCTAAAAGCAGAAACTCGTATCGTTTACATCGAGTTGCTAGAGTAGAGTCTTACGTGCCAAAATTCGTTTCTTTCTTTCCGCTTTTATCACCGTGCGTTTCAAAAACGTCTAAATGAATGATTCCCAGATATGGTGCTTTTCCGGAAGTTATAACGGAGTTTTGAAAATGATAACTCAGTACACTAAACACTCCCGGAAAAAAAATTAAACATGTTTTTTTGTTTTGAATAGGATGTTTTTAAAGCTAAATCCTCCCGTCCCCCATAAATTGACTAGTGAAAGTCTTAATAACGAAATCTTGTGAAAGATAGGACAAAAATTGTTTTGAATCTGCTTCCCTCTAAAAGCAGAAACTCGTATCGTTTACATCGAGTTGCTAGAGTAGAGTCTTACGTGCCAAAATTCGTTTCTTTCTTTCCGCTTTTATCACCGTGCGTTTCAAAAACGTCTAAATGAATGATTCCCAGATATGGTGCTTTTCCGGAAGTTATAACGGAGTTTTGAAAATGATAACTCAGTACACTAAACACTCCCGGAAAAAAAATTAAACATGTTTTTTTGTTTTGAATAGGATGTTTTTAAAGCTAAATCCTCCCGTCCCCCATAAATTGACTAGTGAAAGTCTTAATAACGAAATCTTGTGAAAGATAGGACAAAAATTGTTTTGAATCTGCTTCCCTCTAAAAGCAGAAACTCGTATCGTTTACATCGAGTTGCTAGAGTAGAGTCTTACGTGCCAAAATTCGTTTCTTTCTTTCCGCTTTTATCACCGTGCGTTTCAAAAACGTCTAAATGAATGATTCCCAGATATGGTGCTTTTCCGGAAGTTATAACGGAGTTTTGAAAATGATAACTCAGTACACTAAACACTCCCGGAAAAAAAATTAAACATGTTTTTTTGTTTTGAATAGGATGTTTTTAAAGCTAAATCCTCCCGTCCCCCATAAATTGACTAGTGAAAGTCTTAATAACGAAATCTTGTGAAAGATAGGACAAAAATTGTTTTGAATCTGCTTCCCTCTAAAAGCAGAAACTCGTATCGTTTACATCGAGTTGCTAGAGTAGAGTCTTACGTGCCAAAATTCGTTTCTTTCTTTCCGCTTTTATCACCGTGCGTTTCAAAAACGTCTAAATGAATGATTCCCAGATATGGTGCTTTTCCGGAAGTTATAACGGAGTTTTGAAAATGATAACTCAGTACACTAAACACTCCCGGAAAAAAAATTAAACATGTTTTTTTGTTTTGAATAGGATGTTTTTAAAGCTAAATCCTCCCGTCCCCCATAAATTGACTAGTGAAAGTCTTAATAACGAAATCTTGTGAAAGATAGGACAAAAATTGTTTTGAATCTGCTTCCCTCTAAAAGCAGAAACTCGTATCGTTTACATCGAGTTGCTAGAGTAGAGTCTTACGTGCCAAAATTCGTTTCTTTCTTTCCGCTTTTATCACCGTGCGTTTCAAAAACGTCTAAATGAATGATTCCCAGATATGGTGCTTTTCCGGAAGTTATAACGGAGTTTTGAAAATGGTAACTCAGTACACTAAACACTCCCGGAAAAAAAATTAAACATGTTTTTTTGTTTTGAATAGGATGTTTTTAAAGCTAAATCCTCCCGTCCCCCATAAATTGACTAGTGAAAGTCTTAATAACGAAATCTTGTGAAAGATAGGACAAAAATTGTTTTGAATCTGCTTCCCTCTAAAAGCAGAAACTCGTATCGTTTACATCGAGTTGCTAGAGTAGAGTCTTACGTGCCAAAATTCGTTTCTTTCTTTCCGCTTTTATCACCGTGCGTTTCAAAAACGTCTAAATGAATGATTCCCAGATATGGTGCTTTTCCGGAAGTTATAACGGAGTTTTGAAAATGATAACTCAGTACACTAAACACTCCCGGAAAAAAAATTAAACATGTTTTTTTGTTTTGAATAGGATGTTTTTAAAGCTAAATCCTCCCGTCCCCCATAAATTGACTAGTGAAAGTCTTAATAACGAAATCTTGTGAAAGATAGGACAAAAATTGTTTTGAATCTGCTTCCCTCTAAAAGCAGAAACTCGTATCGTTTACATCGAGTTGCTAGAGTAGAGTCTTACGTGCCAAAATTCGTTTCTTTCTTTCCGCTTTTATCACCGTGCGTTTCAAAAACGTCTAAATGAATGATTCCCAGATATGGTGCTTTTCCGGAAGTTATAACGGAGTTTTGAAAATGATAACTCAGTACACTAAACACTCCCGGAAAAAAAATTAAACATGTTTTTTTGTTTTGAATAGGATGTTTTTAAAGCTAAATCCTCCCGTCCCCCATAAATTGACTAGTGAAAGTCTTAATAACGAAATCTTGTGAAAGATAGGACAAAAATTGTTTTGAATCTGCTTCCCTCTAAAAGCAGAAACTCGTATCGTTTACATCGAGTTGCTAGAGTAGAGTCTTACGTGCCAAAATTCGTTTCTTTCTTTCCGCTTTTATCACCGTGCGTTTCAAAAACGTCTAAATGAATGATTCCCAGATATGGTGCTTTTCCGGAAGTTATAACGGAGTTTTGAAAATGGTAACTCAGTACACTAAACACTCCCGGAAAAAAAATTAAACATGTTTTTTTGTTTTGAATAGGATGTTTTTAAAGCTAAATCCTCCCGTCCCCCATAAATTGACTAGTGAAAGTCTTAATAACGAAATCTTGTGAAAGATAGGACAAAAATTGTTTTGAATCTGCTTCCCTCTAAAAGCAGAAACTCGTATCGTTTACATCGAGTTGCTAGAGTAGAGTCTTACGTGCCAAAATTCGTTTCTTTCTTTCCGCTTTTATCACCGTGCGTTTCAAAAACGTCTAAATGAATGATTCCCAGATATGGTGCTTTTCCGGAAGTTATAACGGAGTTTTGAAAATGGTAACTCAGTACACTAAACACTCCCGGAAAAAAAATTAAACATGTTTTTTTGTTTTGAATAGGATGTTTTTAAAGCTAAATCCTCCCGTCCCCCATAAATTGACTAGTGAAAGTCTTAATAACGAAATCTTGTGAAAGATAGGACAAAAATTGTTTTGAATCTGCTTCCCTCTAAAAGCAGAAACTCGTATCGTTTACATCGAGTTGCTAGAGTAGAGTCTTACGTGCCAAAATTCGTTTCTTTCTTTCCGCTTTTATCACCGTGCGTTTCAAAAACGTCTAAATGAATGATTCCCAGATATGGTGCTTTTCTTCGGCACAATCTCCTATCTCACCACAAAGAAAAGCACGGATGAAATAAATCGAATAACAGCAACCAACTTTATATAATCTGTTTCTTTCACACAATTTCCATGTATTCAATTTCTTATGGCATTTTCCTGTTGTCTCAGAGGCTTTGTTTCTTGTTCGGAGAAAACAAAACATCTGACATTTGATTGTTTTCCCTGCGGTGAAATACGTTTCTGGTCGTTTTCTTATTCTATATATTTTACTGATCAGATAACATCTGTACCAACAAAAATCTCCTCATTCCACCTTTTGGTTTGTAGAGTAGAGAGGATAAAAATGCTATTTGAGAAAAATACCTTTCGTTACCAAGGGAGAAAACGTTTAGAGAGAAAAAAAGTGGAGATGTTTTCTTCTAGCAACGAGTTTGGTCAGCTTCGCTACAAATGCATGTCGATGCAAAAGGATATTTTTTTGTCTCCTGAAGTTCCAATTTCACAGTAACCGAAAACAATTCAACGCAAAAGTCATAAAAAGAAAGTTAAAGAATGTTTTTTAAATTTATTAATTTGAAAAAAAAAATGAACTTATTTCTCTTTTGCCAATATTGTTTTTGGGGAATTCCGTCATCCTGTTGCAGAGAAGAACTTGGAAATAGTTACAAATAAATATCTTTACTCATGGACCTAAATACCATTACGTACCTAACAATCCATAATTGATATGAAGCACATTGTTGATGTGTCAATTTATTTTCTTGATGGACACACTAATGCATTCCAACCATGTCGCGATTCTTCTAACTATTACTCCATCGGTAGGTGAAACACCTGGATTTATTCTATCATTCATGAACATTGTTGCAAATTGGTTCCGACACTCTAAATGCTAAAAACATATGAACATGTCGGCAACACTTCTTATTCCATCGATGTCCACATGCAGCTGTTGCACAACTAGTTGAAACTTGAAGTCTAAAAAAATTTTACCATTAAAATCCAATAAACAGTCTAAAATCACGTCATGCCTAAGATCACCACTATTCCACCATCAAACTCCCATTAAACTCTCGTTAAAGCTTTTCAACTTTTCTGAAGCCACCCTCAGAACTATCATCTGGTGCACGATGTTGTAGAAGTTGATCCTACTAAGATGATCCTACTATGGGGTCCATCTATGTGCGGAGGGACTGGACGATCACGTGATTCTTCTCCCTACATTCTTAAGTTTCTCGCCTTTTTGATGCTGTGCTCCCATTTACACTTGTGATGTGCCTGCGCCGCAGGTTGCACATGAGATAATGGCAGATAGCAGCGAGAGCATACGTCCGCGTAGCTCAGTTGGGAGAGCGACTTATTCCGGAATGAGGGGACATGGGTTCGATGCCCGGCGTGGACAAAAATGACAGAGAAATTTACTTCGTATTATATTGGCGCCCGAACTTCAAGAATGACCTGGCCGTTAAAGTTCTTGCATTGGTGTGATGTTCTTTCCACACCACGAGACGGGGAAAAATAAGGGAATCCCTTCTTCAGCGCTTCGAAAAATAAATGTGTGTGATGTTACGTTCCACACGCCAAATTGACTGGGATTTCTTCAATGTACGTTCTTCAGCGGATGACTACATACAGCAACACATGGTCCCGGCCCTCTTGGGGAGGGGGATGGGACGTGCCTGCTCCGCAGGACGCACATGAGATAAAGGCAGATAGCAGCGAGAGCATACGTTCGCGTAGCTCAGTTGGGAGAGCGACTTATTCCGGAATGAGGAGACCCGGGTTCGATGCCCGGCGTGGACAAAAATTACGGAGAAATTTACTTAGTTAGACACTTTTATACGCTGTTTGTTTCTCTAATTTTTCCTTCATTCTTTCTTGTCCTATTTTTCCGTTTCCATTGTTGTTCTTTACTTGAAAACGCTTCAAACGAAAAAAAAAATTATAATGTGGAACAGTAAATTTATCATCGTAAGTACCGTTAAAATCTTGCCCAGTTAAACAAATGCATTAATAATTAGCTAAAACGTTTCAGAGAGTTAGAAGATGTAAGAAATACAATACATCCAGTCGGATGGCAAGCAATGTTCGTTATTTGTAAATTGCTTCTTTTATTTGCCAAAGACTGTAAAAAAGTGACAAAAAGTTTAAAACAATGTGCATATTTCTTCAAAGTAGAATAACGTGGTTGGCGCTACTTCCCATAAAGATTTCCACTAATCATCTCCTCCTCAGCAAAACCATGAAAACTCGTGTTTGTTTTTCACAACTAAACTGGTGTCCAAATTTAAACGCGACAAATACAAATTTGAGAATATGCCAAAGCGAGATGACCATTCGTAAAGATTTTTCAGGAACATACGCAAGAAGAAACACTAAGTCGACGTTCCCAAGCAATATTTTTCTGGCTCTAATGGAAATATGCAAATGACAACCTTACGTCATCGAGCTGGCAGCCATGTGACATTGATAAACGTTGTTCAGATCGGGGAGCGGCAATTGAAGCTAGAGTTAGGCTGTTAGTAGAAGAATGGCTCCTCACCATTGCTTACTGTGGAGAGCGATCGGTAGACTGGAAGAAGGGTAAGAGCAAGATGAGGTAGCAGGATGAGTGAATGTGTCTTGAGTTGGACTGCTAGTGGAAGAATGGCTCCGCGCCATAGCATAGAAGACTCTTTATGGTGGAGAGCGATCGGTAGCAGGGAAGTCGCAAGCTGAGGTAACAAGATGGCTGAATGTGTCTTGAGTTGGACTGTTAGTGGAAGAATGGCTCCGCACCATCGCTTAGAAGAGTCTTTACGGTGAAGAGCGATCGGTAGATTGGAAGCAGGGCAATCGCAAGTTCAGGTAGCAAGATTGCTGAATGTGTCTTGAGTTGGACTGTTAGTGGAAGAATGACTCCGCACCATCGCTTAGAAGACTCTTTACGGTGAAGAGCGATCGTTAGATTGGAAGCAGGGAAATCGCAAGCTCAGGTAGCAAGATGGTTGAATGTGTCTTGAATTGGACTGTTAGTGGAAGAATGGCTCCGCACCATCGCTTAGAAGACTCTTTACGGTGAAGAGCGATCGGTAGATTGGAAGCAGGGAAATCGCAAGCTCAGGTAGCAAGATGGCTGAATGTGTCTTGAGTTGGACTGTTAGTGGAAGAATGGCTCCGCACCATCGCTTAGAAGACTCTTTACGGTGAAGAGCGATCGGTAGATTGGAAGTAGGGCAATCGCAAGCTCAGGTAGCAAGATGGCTGAATGTGTCTTGAGTTGGACTGTTAGTGGAAGAATGGCTCCGCACCATCGCTTAGAAGACTCTTTACGGTGAAGAGCGATCGGTAGATTGGAAGCAGGGAAATTGCAAGCTCAGGTAGCAAGATGGCTGAATGTGTCTTGAGTTGGACTGACAGTGGAAGAATGGCTCCGCACCATCGCTTAGAAGACTCTTTACGGTGAAGAGCGATCGGTAGATTGGAAGTAGGGCAATCGCAAGCTCAGGTAGCAAAATGGCTGAATGTGTCTTGAGTTGGACTGTTAGTGGAAGAATGACTTTGCACCATCGCTTAGAAGACTCTTTACGGTGAAGAGCGATCGGTAGATTGGCAGCAGGGAAATCGCAAGCTCAGGTAGCAAGATGGCTGAATGTGTCTTGAGTTGGACTGTTAGTGGAAGAATGGCTCCGTACCATCGCTTAGAAGACTCTTTACGGTGAAGAGCGATCGGTAGATTGGAAGTTGGGCAATCGCAAGCTCAGGTAGCAAGATGGTTTAATGTGTCTTGAGTTGGACTGTTAGTGGAAGAATGGCTCCGCACCATCGCTTAGAAGACTCTTTACGGTGAAGAGCGATCGGTAGATTGGAAGCAGGGCAATCGCAAGCTCAGGTAGCAAGATGGCTGAATGTGTCTTGAGTTGGACTGTTAGTGGAAGAATGACTTCGCACCATCGCTTAGAAGACTCTTTACGGTGAAGAGCGATCGGTAGATTGGAAGCAGGGCAATCGCAAGCTCATTTAGCAAGATGGCTGAATGTGTCTAGAGTTGGACTGTTAGTGGAAGAATGACTTCGCACCATCGCTTAGAAGACTCTTTACGGTGAAGAGCGATCGGTAGATTGGAAGCAGGGCAATCGCAAGTTCAGGTAGCAAGATGGCTGAATGTGTCTTGAGTTGGACTGTTAGTGGAAGAATGACTTCGCACCATCGCTTAGAAGACTCTTTACGGTGAACAGCGATCGGTAGATTGGAAGCAGGGCAATCGCAAGCTCAGGTAGCAAGATGGCTGAATGTGTCTTGAGTTGGGCTGTTAGTGGAAGAATGGCTCCGCACCATCGCTTAGAAGACTCTTTACGGTGAAGAGCGATCGGTAGATTGGAAGCAGGGCAATCGCAAGCTCAGGTAGCAAGATGGCTGAATGTGTCTTGAGTTGGGCTGTTAGTGGAAGAATGACTTCGCACCATCGCTTAGAAGACTCTTTACGGTGAAGAGCGATCGGTAGATTGGAAGCAGGGCAATCGCAAGCTCAGGTAGCAAGATGGCTGAATGTGTCTTTTTTTTCTTTTTTTTAATGGATGTTTAAAAAAATGATTTATTGGACCTGGTGGTACAGAGACATGACAAACAGGCAGACATAGACAGGAGACAGATGTTTCACTTCAGTACATATCAAACATGTTTTTTACAGTATGCTAAATGACCAATGCACACAGAGAGCCACTGTTGATCAAGTAACACATTGAGAGCCAGTGCCGAAAGACAAACACAAACATCCATGCCTCACCGGGATTCAAACCCGGATTCAATTAGGGCCTATGGTCATAAACCAGCACCTTAGACCACTGCGCCACCGGGTCAGCGAATGTGTTTTGAGTTGGACTGTTAGTGGAAGTGTGGCTCCGCACCATCGCTTAGAAGACGCTTCACGGTGGGAAGCGATCGGTATAGATTGGAAGCAGAGAAATTGCAAGCTGAGGTAGCAAGACGGCTGAATGTCTCTTGAGTTGGACTGTTAGTGTGAGAGTATGGCTTACCCACTTTGTACATATAGGGCGTCGGAAAGTGAGTGCAAAGTGGGTACCTCGGCAGTTGACACCCGATTTGAAGGAGATAAGGGTGGAAGTCTGGTCTGGTCTGGTCTGGTCTGATCTGATCCGATCTGCTGGAAGCGTTTGAAGCCAATGAAGTTACGTTGTATTCCGATCTGGTGACAGGGGATGAAATGTGGGGGTATCTTGACATCCGGAAACGAAGAATCAATCCATGGAATAGCGCCACACCTCTTCACCAAGGCCTAAGAAGTTTAAGAGCCAGAGCTCAGCACAGAAAGCCATGGTGACTGTTTTTTGGGATGACAGGGGTGTCGTTCGTCTTGATTTTCTGGGACGTGGCCGTACCATGACCAGCGAGCGGTTCATTGAGACACTCAACAAGCTTAGAGAAGCAATAAGGAGGAAGAGACCGAAGAAGGATCTGAAAACGATCCACATTCACCATCACAATGCGAAACCACACACATGTTTGGCAACAAATCAAGCGATCAGCAAATTAGGCTGCTCGGTGGTCCCCCATCTACAGTACATCCCACATCTGACGCCTTCCGACTTCCACCTGTTCGGTCCAATGAAGGACAGTCTCCGGGACAACGATTTGATGACACAGACGAGGTGAAAGTGGCTGTGAAGAAGTGGGTAAAACAGTCTACACCTGAATTTTTTTCAAAGAGGATTTGAGAGTTTGGTTCAACGATGGCGCAAATGCATCGCTTGTGATGGAGACTATGTTGAGTAGTACCTTTGTATAGAGAAAGACTTACTCTACTAATATGTGCAATTTGAAGGACCTCTGTCACTTAGTGAAAAATTTATGCCCACTTTTGCATTACTTTCGGTACAACCCTCGTATATATATATAAATGACAGCTAAGGTTCTTACGCAATGAAAAAGGAAACGGGTGCGCTTTACTTTTAAATCAAGATTTCGAAATGAGGTACTTCTTTATTACTGAAAAACAATTGATAGTCAAAATTATCAGGTTCAATAAATCAATATTAGTTGCGTATTTAAAGTGAAGATTTTCAAATTGAGATTTTCAAATGAAGATTTCGGAATCATGTGCGTCTTAAATAAGCAATAAGCAATATAACTGATAGCCAAGGTCCGAAACAAAAGAAAGGAAGCCAGTGAATTTTAAATGAAAAAGTGCTTTGACTTACTTGCTATTCTTTGGAGGCAGATGTGCAACCAGCATGTCGGAACCACCACGCAGATAGTTATGATCACAGTCAGAATCAAAAGACCACCGCAGATGCCCAACACAAGTACCTTTTCCCATTCGGTAAGGTGCAACATCCTGCAAAACAAAAACAAGAAAATTCAATATTTTAATGAACCCCAATAGCATTTTCACCAAAGGAGTGCAATTAAAAAGTGTAAATATTTACAGTTCGTTAAAACTGCTGGCTAATTGCAGTCATGTGCAAAAGTTAAAGACCACCTGCCAATTTACTGAAAATTAAGACTTTCAAGGAATTAACTAATTACTTAGAGATATTTGAAAAAATGACACTACAGATTAATACTTACATTCTTTAGAACACAAAAAGACCAAAACCAGTACTTTGTGTATCCACCTTTGTTTTTAGCACGTCTTTTGTAAAAAAAGATCGTGCTTATGTTACCGGTTTGTCCGTCAGTCTGTCTGTACCCACGATATCTCTTCAACTATTGGTGCGATTTGAAAAATTCTCTTTTTGCATTGGGAAGCTTGAAATATGCGAATGATGATCCTTTATTTCGTTTTTTTTTACGATGTACGATTTCGCCGCTAGAGGGCGTAAATGCAGATGATGTCGAATTCAAAAATACGTTTTATTCCAGATATTTGCTTCTAAGCATCCAATTGAAAAAAAAAATATCCTTCGATTCCATTTATGTCGAAGAGTATTTTAGATACAGTTAATTTTTGAAATTACTCATAGATTTTCCGCTAGGGGGCGTTAAAATAAAATGCATTTTTCCCGATAACTCTTCTTCTAAAACTCCGATTTGAAAATTTTTTTCTTCAGCAGATACAGCTCCTGGTGGAAAATATTTTGCATATAATTTCTAATTTTTGGTAAAGAATACTTTGACCACCAGGGGGCATAAGTGTTAATTTTTGCTTCTGATGTATTTGCCATATAATCTGAGCTTCTAAAATGTCGATTGAAAAAATTCTTTAGTGGACTGATGCCACTCACATCGATAAACCTTTTCGGAATATTTTCTTCTTAAAATATTCCACAGTTTCTCCGCTATGGGGCGCAGATTTATATCTTATTTTTGTCAATATCTCTACTTCTAGAATACCGATTTGAAAAATTCCTTCTTTGCTGGATAGTGTTTCCGATGCGAAATGTTTTTCCTATAAATTCAAAATTTTCAAGTAAATCATAGACTTTCCGCTAGGGGGCACAAAGGTAAATTGTGTTTTCTGCGTTATTTTTGCTCCTAAAACTCCGATTTGAAAAATTCTTCCTGTATCGCATACAACAGCTGATGGAAAATATTTTTCACATAATTTCTAATGTTTGGTAAAAAATGGTTTGGGCACCAGTGGTCATAAGTGTAAATTTCTGTTTCTGGTGTATTTGTAGTAAAATCTGGGCTCCTGAAAACTCGGTTATTTTTTTTTTTTTTTCTTGGACCGATACCGCTCATATGGAAAAACCTTTTGAGAATACTTTCTTTCTAAAATAATGCATGGTTTTTCCACCGGGGGGGGGAGTTGCATCTTATTTTTTGCCGATATCTTGTTTCTAAGAGTCCGATTTGAAAAATGCTTTCTGTGTTGGAGAGCGTTTCCGGTGCGAAATGTTTCTCATATAAATTCATGTTTTTCTTAACGCACAAGTCTGCAACCAGAGGGTGTAAGCTCACGATTCCGTTTACAGCAATATCTGAGGGCTTAAAAATCCGATTGAAAAACTTCTTTCTTCCGTCAGATACTATTGTTTTCCATACCGGTTCCATTGACTTTGAATAGCTTTGATAAATTTAATTTGCGTCAGAACGGATTCAAAAGACGTACTTACTCCACCCGAAAATTCGGTGTCATCTGTCTTGTTTATATTGGACAGAATACGATGTGGCATACTCTCAATGAGGGATTTGCTGTAGTCCCTTGAAATGTCTTTGCACCACACGCACTTTATTGTGTCAATCAAAACTTGGGAATTTGATGGCTATTTTTCTGTTACGTTGTCTTTTAAAATGGTCCACAACGTCTCGGTGAGGTTAAGGTTGGGACTTTTACCGGGCCAATCAAGCACAGTTATATTATTAATCTGCAGGTAGTCATTTACTGTCTTTGATCTGTGGCATGGAGCACCATCATGCGTAAAGATTATACATTCGTGCACTTGCATATCAGTTAACGTCTTCTCACCTAAGATTTGCACATAAAATGGACCAGTCATGGTAGTGCCTGTCGGCAAAAAGGATAATGAAGCAGTAGCGGATGCTGACATAGCACCCCATATCATCTGACTAGGCGGATGCTTTACTGTGCTAACGGTGTGTTTTTCATCAAACCTTTTGTTTTTTGGTCGTCGAATATGTGCTTCACGTGATTCAAATGGACGCATAGTTGATTCATTGGAAAAAAGAACTTGGCTCCAATTTTCAGCACTCCATGATTGATGACGCTTTGCAAACTGGAGTCTCTTCTTTTTCATGACAGAGGTTAGTCTAGGTTTAGGTGCAGGTTTATAAGACTTTAATCCAAAATCTTTGTTAAGACGTCGGGAACAGTGCTGATACTGATATCAGACCCTTTGAAAGGCCTTGATTTTCTGGTTCAACAAAAAAAAAAAAAATCATGAATCTGTTTCTAGGCCAGCTTTGTTCGAGTTTTACTGAAATCATTAAAAAGATACACTAGTGGCCAAAAGTTTAGAAAATTTGTATTTCTGAGGTTTGATATCTCATAACATCAGTCTTTTTTAGAATACCACACAATCGTGTATCATTAGAAAGATATTTATAATGCAGTATGTAATGCAGCAAACTTATTGAAAAAACACTGCATTTTAAAAGAAGTTATACACAGAAAACCGTGGTAAAGTGTATATCATAATTTCTCAGCAGTTCTGTTAGTACTTAGTCGGGAAACCTTTTGTCACAATTACAGCCTTACAACGGCATGCCATGGAGCGAACCAAGCGTTTTAGTTCATCAGGTGTTATAATGTGAAGCCAAGATTGTATCATTGCTTCTATCAGTTGTGCTTTATTTATTGGTTGCTCATAACAAGTTTCTTTAAGCGGCTCCGTAGTTTTCTATTGGATTCAGGTCAGGGCTATTACCTGGCCGTTCCAGCGATGTAACATGATTTTCTTCCTGAAACCACTTTTAGCACACAACAGCAACACGAAAAGCAGCTGAATCCTGTTAAAAATATATTATCCTGGAAAAGATCACTTGCTAAAGGTTTACGTTTTGGCTTAAGTATATCAATCATGTACTTTTTGCCATTTAAATTATCAATAAACGCACAGATTCTGCACATCTTTTGCTGTCGTACAACCCAGATCATAACACTAACTGGATGCGTTATGATAGCTATAATGCATTCAGCAGCAAATCTTCTCCATTTCTTCTTTTACTTCTTACATACTTCATTCTAACACTACCAAATATGGATATTCTGGTCTCATCCAGATGACACTGTTCCATTGTCTTTCAGACAGATTAACATCTTTTTATCCCATTCAAATCTCTTCTTTCTTTGTCTGGAAGACAGAAATGGGGTTTGTCTTGGAATTGTAGCATTTAAATCAAAGTCTTTGAATCTGCGTCTAACAGATCTAGCACTAATCTTCAAACCACAGTGAGACAATTCATTTCTAATTGACTCACATGATTTTCTGATGTCTCTTAAAAACACGGTCTTTAAATTCTTTTATCTCCACATGCTGCTGTGCACCTTATCCGTCCCTTACTAGTTTCGTTTTGAATTGACAGTCTGCTGTTACCTCTCGCACAGTTTAGGAATAACTCCTTAGGTTAGATTTCTACCTACTGTTCTTACGATTTCCTCATAAGTGTAGACTTTTTCACGCAAAGTTTGCATTTTACATAGCTTTCTATGTGGCCAGTCAACTCTTTTCACTCTGTCATCTTACTGAACAGCCAACTAATTTATCAAGGAGTAAAAAATGAAACCGTGAAAAAAACCAGTGGCCAACTGCGTGACACACAACTTAACAGGAGTTCGGTTATTATAAAGGTCTGATACCTGGTGGAAATGAGAGCTCACTTGCTGGTTCCATGCTGTGGCATTATAACACCTGATTGGCTCTCAGAACAGTCAGCCCATAGAAGAGTTTTGAGTTAAGGGAATTCACTTCTTGTTATATAAGTCATTTATGCTTTCTTTTTCTGGTTATTTGGCTACAACTTTTGACAGAATAAAAGTTATTTAAACGCATTTTGTTGCATTAAATTTTACATTAAATTATCTTTCTAATGATATATAATTTAATGGTATTATTCTAAAAACGACTGATGCTATGAACTATCAAAGTTCAGAAATACCAATTTTCTTAAAGGTTGCCACAATTTTGGCCACCAGTGTACATTGCGAGAAAACATTTAATTAAAATACAGTAGAATCCGCTCCTCAATTGTAATAAAATCCTAAAATTGTGTTAAAAAAGGATGTGGTAGATCTACCATCATAAAACAAAAAACTTAAAGGTGTGCAGCATAACACAAGCATTATTCAGAAACTGACATAATGGGAGAAAATCGTTATTCATAGTCTGGACATTTAACAGAATGTATGGCAAACTTTGATAATGACTGCAGTTGTAGTTAAAAAATATGCTCGTTTATGGATTTTCTTGCATTTTGTTTTGCTGGATTTTGATCAATCACGCAAGGAAAAAGTACCTCCACAATTTGCGCAGAAACATTTTCAGCGTCGTATTAGACCGTGCTTGAAAATGTATATGAAAGCTGTGCCTAAGACCTTCAAGCGATCCTCTCAAAAATTGCACATCTAGAAAAAAACACTGTCTGGGATAATAAAGATAACGTATCCCAATAACGATGCTTAAAAAAGTCACACATCTCTGCTTCAAGGTCTTCACTTTTAAACCTATTTTTACGAGTGCTCAGCAACAAGCACTACACAAGAAAATACCATGGAGAATGTTAAGAATTTAGAATTTTTTTTTCCGCCGTTATAAACAAATGTAAAATTCTGAAGAGTCCCCCTACCGCAAATAAAAAAACAAAAGGGGGGGGCGACATTTAAAATGACAGACTACAGCAAGATGCTATTCAGTGAAATACAGATGCTATTCTGTAACGAGAGGTAAAAATAATTAATAAAAAAGCTCACTTGTCAACACATGGGTATTAGACAAATTCTTTAATGTGGTTGAACACCCTTAAAAGCAGTTTTAGTTAAAAACATAGATTTAATACATTGTCTATATCTTGTTGAACGGGATTCACACTTAAATAATACAGTAAACAAATCTATACAAACCCCGTTTATTCGTGTGAAAGTTTAATTAAAGAAGGAATACAAGGGAAAATTGTATCTCCCGAGCTTTCGCTCTCCAACCGGGAGGCTTTCTCAAGGGTTGCAGACGTTCCTAACAAGTCTGGCGAGTATAATCAAAAGATTTCGAAACTTTTGATTATACTCGCCAGACTTGTTAGGAACGTCTGCAACCCTTGAGAAAGCCTCCCGGTTGGAGAGCGAAAGCTCCGGAGACACAGTTTCCCTTGTATTCCTTCTTTAATTCAACTTTCACACCAATAAACGGAGTTTGCATAGATTTGTTTACTGTATTGTCTATATCTTCCATTCATCTGCTAACCAAAAAACGTTAAATTCAATTAAAAACATAGATTTAAAGAAATTTTATTTCCCATTCATCTGCTTTCCAAAAAATGTTAAATTTATGCAAAACCAGTAGATCATAAGATATGATTTCCTGAAAGTTCAGTGGTTTCAGTATTTTCACCGGAAATGATCTCTCATTTTTACTGAAAGTAGCGCAATTTTGTCAAATTCAATTAAGATTTTGTTTTTAATTTAAATTTCTTTTATATATTAATTAAATAATATAATTTTGTTCCTAAAGTAACGACATGTTATTTCTCACCTCAACTGAGCTTCATATACAGAAAAGAGTTGGGACAAGTCTTCGCAACCTGAACAAAAAAGTGGAAAGCTTATGTGGAAATGGCAGATTGACACATGCAATGATAAAATTCAAAATTATCATGGCATTTTAATTAGGAAAAATGTGAATAATTTAGAAAACATAAAGCGAAACACTATAGCCGCTCTTTTTCATTGCGCATCATCAAATGAAAAGCCACGTCGTGAATAGTACACGAAAGGTGGGAACAGCTGATGCAAATACCAAAAGCTCCTACATTCACCAGACATCCGTTTCATGAATGAGAAGGGGCTTTCAAAGATGTACTAAATCAAGTGAATGCAACATACATGGAACTGTGCAATGAAAAGCTTTTAGCTAAATGTCTCCATGGAGAAACCTAAAATGCTAATGAGTGTTTTGACGACCTCATATGATTTATTTAAGATTTACTTCGTCGGCAAATCTACACTGTGCTTTGATGTTAATGCTGCAGTTATCACTTTCAATGAGAGTTATGAAGGACTCCAAGAAGTGTTTCCCCACATTTGGTGGCACACCGGTCATTATACAACCATGGTACTGAGGTACGTTGATATATATATATATATATATATATATATATATATTCAGTGTTTATCCGGAGCTAGCGATGCAACAACACCCCAGGCAAAAAAGGCTATTAAAATCTTGCGGGCTACAAGAAGGGTAAAAACTAGATTAATGATGATACAAGTTAGATGATACAGTTAGAGATTAATGGTGATACAAGTTAGTAAAATCATGCAATGCATAAATGATGATACGGTTTCCAACATACCAGAAATCATTACTCAAGTTATGAGGATAATGGCTGTGGAATAAAAATCCCACTCCTGTGCCCTGGCCTTTGACCCCATTTTGATTATATTAAACAGAATTGGTTCAGTATACCTCCGGAACAACATGATTTAAGTTTTGTCGCAATAGAAGCATTTTTACGTAAGTTATGACGCATAAGGGCAATGGAATGGATCCCGCTCCTATGTCGTTACCTTTGACCCCATTTTGTCCATTTTCAATAGGGTTCGTCCCCAGTTTATCCCCTGCCACATACTAAAGTTTCATCGAAATCGAACCATTTTTGAGCGAGTTATCGTGCGGACAGGCAGACGGACAAAACTGGAGTACATACGCTTCTTCAACCTACGGCTGGAAACCGTAAAAAAGGAAGATCTACAAATATGGTGGTTTTTAAATTCACCCACATACACTGAACGGCCAAATTATTATGACCATTTTATGGAAAGTAGCTATCCCGCAGATGCACGCTGAAGGTATGCACAGATTAATGAAATGCATTGCGCATGAAATAGTGGGTAAAAGATGTAATCTGACGGACTTTGAACGCAGATGATCGTGGGTGCTCGAAGCATTTGTGCGAGCATTAGCAAAACGGCTGCACTTTTGAAATGGTCGAGGGCAGCAGCCCTTAAAGTGCACAGAAATTGACCCACCTGTCAAAAAAACGGGTCTGGGCGCAAGGCGTTGGTCGTTAATGACTACTGGATGCTCAAGATGAGCAGAGACAAGGCAGTCTTGTTCAGTCTAACAGACAGACAACACTTCTTCAGATTACGGATAATCTGAATCAGGGAACAAGTCCAATGGCCTCTCAACGTACAGTTTGCAGTACATTTACATCGTATGGGATACGAAGCAGACGGCCTGTTCGTGAGCCATGCTACCTGCAGAGAACAATAAGATACGCCTCCAATTCGCCCAGGAACACAAGAATTGGACAGTAAATGAGTGGAAAAGGGTAATGTGTCTGCATGATGTAGTCATGTTTTCAACTACACCATGCAGATCGAAGGGTGAGGATATGGAGATAGCTGCACGGAAGCATGGACCCATCTTGCATTGTCACTACTCTTCAATTTGGTGGAGGCAATGCTATGGTCAGAGGCATGTTTTCACGGGAGTGTTTGGGCCCTTTGATTCGTGTGAAGCAATGTCTGATTACCCAAAAAATATAGCAGGCGACCAAGTACATCCAGTTATGTGGATGTTATATCCGAATGGAGTTGGGATAAAGCATCCCCATCCAGCACGACAATGCTCCATGTCATAGTGCTTATATCCTACGCGAATGCTTTGAGGAGCACCATGGATACTTTTCCCTGCTTCATTGGCCTCCTCAATCATCGGATCTTAATCCAATGAAGCATTTGTAGGATGAAGTCGAAAGGGGCATCAGACAGCTGGACCCACTACCATCAAAGCTTCATGAGCTGGAGGGTACAATTCATCGCATTTGGGCAAATACATCCCAAGCCAATTACCGGCATTTAATAGTCCATACCAAGGCAAATTCAAGCAGTATTAAGGGGTCTTCATGAGCTGGAGGGTGCAATTAATCGCATCTGGGCAAATATACCACAAGCCACTTACCGACATTTAATAGAGTCCATACCAAGAAGAATTAAAGTAGTATTAAGGACAAAAGGTGGCCCAATAACCTACTCACCAGGTGGTCATAATAATTTGGCCAGCTAGTTTATATTATTGATTGATTTCAACGAAAATAACTTTTATTTTACCATATTCGCAAATCTGAAAGTCATGTTTTGAAATACAATAACAGTGATATCTTAACTAATAGTTCGATATCAATTTTTTGGGGAGTACTTAATTTCCATTATGCCTGTTGTGCAATGAACTTAAGTTTTCGTTTTGGAACATGTACAGTTTGAGATAAATGACATACATTTCGAAACTTGAACATCTTTTTCATTATTTTCGTTAAGTTTTCATTAAAAATGTATACCAATTAGAAGAATATATTGAATTACATGAGAAATATGAATGTAGTTTCATTATATAGTAAATATTTTGGTTTACTGTTTTAAAACAAGAATGATTTCCTACATTTAAAATTTCTTAAGTTATTAGTGTGACAAAATATCATAAAATTAATTATTAATTAATAAGGTGTAATTAACTGCACATTTACTAACATTTTTCGCAAATATCACTAACTGCTAAACTTCTTGTATTCCAAAATTAGAATTGAATTGGCAGTTCAACAAATGAGCAAAATTTACCCACCTTAAAATACTACATTATGATGTTAGTTTATTAAGTAACCTGCCGTCGTCATCAGTAGCGGATGCAAAGGGGACGACAGGACGACTGCTCCCTCAAAACTGATTTTTCTATTTATTTAGTGGCAAATATATAAATAATTAATGCGTTTATATTAGGGATGTAAGGTCAGGTGATGCGTAACATCACAGCCTCTCCTTGACAAATGTCAACCCCGCCTTCTCGTGGTGCATCCTGTTCCTACTAAAGGGGCTCTGACGACCGCCAATAGCGGTATAACTATACCATCGGGATTAGAGGAAATTCTATCCCACACTCACCAACCCGCTTGGCCAGCGTGGTGAGTTATGGCCAAACCCCTCCAAAATGACTCCACAACTTAAATCTTGGCCCTCAGTCTCCGGCAGCTGGAATGTACCTGGCCAAGGCAGCGGCCAGTGCGACATGAAGGCAGAGGGTGCTAAGAATCCCGGAGAACCGGACTAGGCTGCCGTCTGATGCTGACCTTGGCAACGTACAATGGACGCTCCCTATCTTCTGATTCAAGGCTTCTTGAATTGGAAGAGGAACTACAAAGGATCAAGTGGGACATCGTGGGGCTAAGTGAGGTAAGGAGAAAAGGAGAAGATCTCATCGAACTGAAAAGTGGACATCTCTTCTACTATCGTGGGACAGATACTGGCAGAACTAGTGGTGTTGGATTTATAATAAACAAGAAACTGAAGGATAAAGTTGTAGAAGTTGAAAGTTCCTCTGACAGAGCTGCACGGCTTGTTATCCAACTCTCGAAAAGATACCAGGCTCAGATTATTCAAACTTATGCACCCACCACAAGTCATCCTGAAGAAGAAATTGAAGAATTTTATGAGGAAATTTGTCATCTAAATAATAAAGGTAAGCAGCACTTGAAAATAATTATGGGAGATTTCAATGCAAAAATAGGGCAACGGCAACAGAATGAAACTTCAGTAGGTAAATTTGGTCATGGCAACAGAAACCAGCGTGGAAATACTCTTGTTGAGTTTGCAGAGGCAGAAGGGTTTTTCATCTTGAACTCCTTCTTCAAGAAAAAGCCACACAGGAAATGGACATGGAGACATCCAAATGGGACGACAAGTGAAATTGATTTTATTATGTGTAACAAAAAATTCGTCATAGAAGACTGCAATGTGCTAAACAAGTTCAACACAGGTAGTGACCATAGATTGGTGAGATGTAAGATACACCTCAACACTAAACTTGAACGTGGCAAGCTCATAAGACAAACAAAATCTATTGACATAACCAACCTTAAAAAACACCATAATACCTTCAAGTTGGAACTGAAGAACAGGTTCTCTGCTTTAGAAGGCCTAACATCGGAAGAAGTGGACATCTCTGAAGTTAACAGAAAACTAACCAACGCTCTTATGGAAACAGCAACAAAATTAGCTGGGTCTAAGAACAAATTGCATATGAACAAATTATCAGGAAAAACCAAAATGTTGATGCAAAAAAGAAGAGAGATGAGGACAACTAAAGAAAATGTGACTTCCAAAGTGGAATATATAGAGCTATGCAAGACAGTACGAAAAAGTATCACTGAAGACGTAAGGAAATTCAACTGTGAACTAGTGAGGAAAGCAATTGAAAACAACCAAAGCCTAAAGATAGCAAAGGGACATCTCAGTAAAGGAAGAAAACAGATTATGGCACTGAGAAAAGAAGATGGTTCTGTAACAAGAAATAGAGGCGAAATTTTGACAAGAGTGAAAGATTTCTACTCCAAATTATATGAAAGGGATGATACATGCACTCCAGACATCATGAAAGATACCAGTACCAGAGTTCCTCCAGTCCTTCCAGCAGAAGTTGCACATGCAATCAAGAACATGAAGCGGGGAAAAGCTCCAGGAGAAGATGGAATTACTGTAGACATCATACAAGAAGCAAGTGGAGAAATCGAAACAGTACTCGCCCAAATTTTCACTCGATGCCTTAATGAAGGAAAGATTCCTGAAGATTGGAACACCGCTACACAATGATCCTGCTACATAAGAAAGGTGACATTGAGGATCTCGGAAACTACAGACCTATCAGCCTCCTATCAGTAGTTTATAAAATCTTCACTAAAGTTCTTTCACACCGCTTGAAGGTAACACTGGACATGGCTCAACCGAGAGAACAAGCTGGATTCAGGAGTGGCTACAGCACAATAGATCATATCCATGTGCTGAGAGAACTAATTGAAAGAGCGAGGGAATATGAACTTCCATTGTGCATGGCTTTTATCGATTATGAAAAAAGCCTTTGATTCGGTGAAACCATCAGCAGTTACAATGGCTCTGAAAACCTGCGGTATTGAAGATGCATACATTAATATTATTAATAACATCTATGAAAATGCAAGTGCAAAGATTCGGCTGTTTGAAAATACAACACACATAAAAATTGGAAAGGGAGTGAGACAAGGTGACACCATATCTCCGAAGCTCTTTAATGCCACATTGGAGGGTGTTTTTCAGTCACTGAGCTGGGAAAACAAGGGGATAAAGATTAATGGAGATTATCTAACCCACCTTCGTTTTGCTGATGACGTAGTCATTTTTGCAACTAGCCCATCAGAGCTGCAGAGTATGATCCAGGAACTTGCTGACAAGAGTAAAGAAGTGGGATTAAAAATGAACTTTCAGAAGACAAAAGTGATGTTCAATGCTTTTACAAGAAATGAAGATTTATCGATTGATGGAGAAAAGCTGGAGATAACCGACACGTACATTTATCTTGGACAGCAGATATCAAGTGAGGGTCACATTGCTGAAGAAATTAATCGGCGTACAAAACTTGCCTGGAAGAGCTTTTGGAAGAAACAGCATAATTTTGAAGAGCAATATGCCATTATGTCTTAAAAGAAAAGTGTTTGATCAATGCATCCTTCCAGTGCTTACGTATGGTGCAGAGACGTGGACCTTAACTAAAAGAGACATACAAAGGCTGCAGACAACTCAAAGCAGCATGGAGAGGTGCATACTTGGTGTAACCAGGAGAGATAAGAAGAGGAACTCGTGGATCCGAAAAATGACAAGAGTGGAAGACATCATGATCAGAGTTAAATCCCTGAAATGGCAATGAGCTGGACATACTGCCAGAAGGACAGATCATCGATGGACAGCCGAAATTTTAGATTGGATTCCAAGGGACAGGAAAAGACCCAGAAGAAGACCACATGGGAGATGGGTGGATGAAATTCGAAAGTATGCAGGGGTGACATGGAGGAGACTGGCACAAGACAGACCGTTGTGGAGGAAACTTGGGAGACCTTCGTCCAGCAGTGGATTGATAATGGTTGACAATGATGATGATGATGATGATGATGATTAGTAAAATTATGGTGATGAATCTATTGGTTTTCGTAAAAGTTTTCATGACACATTTTGCTGTAAATTTTGAAATAAAATGTTCTGTTCCAGCTTCATCAGAAAAAAAGGGCCAATAAGGAGCTAGAGATACAGCCGTTTTGCTAATTGAAAGCAGAGAAAGTTGAGAGCGGAAAATAAAAATAGAGATTTCGGTTGATCATGAAAAGCAATGGGTGATCTTTGTTCTGCTTTTTTTAGCATTGCCTGGCATCATTAGTAATTGGGAGCAGGGAAAGTCACTCTGTGAGGGTATAACTTTGAAATGTGTGTGAGATAGTGTGGATGACAGAGTGAAGTAAGTACCTCAAATGGGCCACAAACAAAAACTAGTAACAAATTTGTAAGCTAGAAAATTTTGTATTAAATTAACCATCCGAATAGAAGAGATCAAATTTTTTTTTTGAAAGATTTTGTTCAGACATGAGATTTTAAAAACATCAAGTTGGTTTCCTTGAAAAGCTGGCAATGGAATGCTGATTTTCCAGCTTTCATTCTCAGTTTGTGAATAAAAAACTTAGAACAGTTTTTTTAATGGAAAATTTTAAACCTTGCGATGCGAGGAAGGGGCAGCGATGCAAGTATATAGCGCGCGCACGCGCGCCTCCACAAAGTCTCTCTCTTTCTTTTAGATCGGAACAACCTCCCCCATCCGTAAAATGAGCTTCTAAATAAGCTACTGCTTGTCATATTTTTGCGGATTTTTGGTTTCTGTGGCCGGGGAAGGAACGATATATTTACGAGGGAGTAAAAAAGATGTGACTTTAGACTAAAGAGGGAAAATGCGAAAAAGCGGCTAAGAGGCAATACAGGTCTCTTGCACCTCGACCGTGGGTGAGGGAGAAAGAACACGCCAGAATGAAAACTATGATGGACTAGAGTCGTACTCTAGAAAGAAACTGAAGCAGTTGACGAAAATCCTGCGAAGTAATCGAACTTCTTGTTGGGACGGTTGCTCGGGCGCCGAGAGAGGAACCGCACCGATGCGCTGGAAGATTGTTCAGCGGCCAGCCGCGTGTAAGTGCCATCCCCCTCCCCTTCTAGCGAAGAGAACATATCGACTATGTAATTCGGAAGTGCTTCTAGATTATACGAGTACTTCATTCTTCACCTTTTTCCCCCCTCTTGGATGATGTTATCCCCCGGAACTAATGTAAGTAGACTTTCTTTTATTCCTATCCCTGAGCAGAAAATACTTACAAACTGATGGGCGCATATATGGCCCCTCGTGTAAATAGTCGTTTACATAAAACGCTGCTATTTTTGTAAATAAATGCTGTATGTAGAATTTGCATCCCTTTTCCGCATGTTTAAATTTCGCTGCGCGATTGTCTTGAAATAGGGAGGGAATTGCCTTGCAATAGGGAGAGAATTGCCTTGAAATAAGGGGAGAATTGTCTTGAAATAAGGGGAGAATTGCCTTGTAATAAGAAAGAATTGCCCCGAAATAAGGAGGAATTGCCTCAAATAAGGAGGAATTGACTTGAAATAAAAAGGATTGCCTTGAAATGAGCAGTGATTGCCTTAAAATAAGGAGGAATTGTGTTGAAATAAGGATTGTCTTGAAACAAGGAGGGATTTCCAAGAAATGAGCACAAATTGCCTTGAAGTAAGGAGGGATTGTCTTGAAATAGGAAGGAATTGCCTTAAAATAAGGAGGAATTGCCTTGAAATAAAGAAGAATTGCCTTGAAATAAAGAGGAATTGCCTTGAAATAAAGAGGAATTGCCTTGAAATAAAGAGGAATTGCCTTGAAATAAAGAGGAATTGCCTTGAAATAAAGAGGAATCAATTGCCACGAAATAAGGAGGAATTGCCTCGAAATAAGCAGGAATTGTCTCGAAATAAGCAGAAATTGCCTTGAAATAAGCAGAAATTGCCTTGAAATAAGAAATGATTATCTTGAAATATGGAGGGAATTGCCTTGAAATAAGGAGGTAATGCCTTGAAATAAAGAGGGATTATCTGGAAAGAAGGAGGGATTGCTTGAAAGAAGGAGGGATTGCTTGAAACAAGGAGAAATTGCCTTAAAATCTCTAATCCAGAGATTCGTTCCCCGCCCGAATTTACATCCGGTAATGAATGATGTTAGAAGTCATGATGGTTTCGTACGCTTAATTTGGACGTCAAATAATTTTGCTTCCTATACTTCCAATGGAAAAACTTTTTACACATTTCCTTCACAATTAGTGTGTTTCCAAGGATGAAAATTTGAACATCGATTAAAATAACCATATTATAACTTGGAATACTTAATATTTTCTAAAACATAACCATAATTATATTAAAAATCAGTGGCTTTTCCTTCGGTGGTGTTGAAACCTGAAAACTGGCCTCTGATCATTCGTCCGTAAGGGGTCCGGGTTCGAATCCCGGTGAGGCATGGATGTTGTGTTTGTCTTACGGCACTGGCTCTCTCCCTTCCCTGGAACCAGTGACCCTAAATTAGGGAAGGGCGACTGCTTATAGCCCATTGAGTTGCTCACGGTGGTCGTTAAACCTCCAATCAAAAAAAAAAAAAAAAAAAAAAAAAAAGAAACCTGAAAAATATGGCGCGACTTGTACTTTGATGACGTCAGTAGACAAACAAATGTTGGATTGCATAATTATGGTTATGTTTTAGAAAATATTAAGTATTCCAAGTTATAAATGAAGCTATTTTAATCGATGTTCAAATTTTCATCCTTGCAGGGAACGCATTAGTTGTGAAGAAAATGTGTACAGAAGTTTTTCTATTGGAAGTACAGGAAGCAAAATTACTTGACGTCCACCTTAAATAGCTCGGCCGTCCGGTAATAATATAAATGGCTCACTCCAACACGTAAGGTGAGTGAGTGCGGTGTAAATCAGGCAGACCAGCTCGTCGAGCATCAGTTGCCGTCGGCGTCTTTGAGGGAATGGGAAAACGAATGATCTGAGAGACCCTGAAGGTGGCACGATAGCGAACGCCCAGCGTGCTATCTCGAGAATCCTCCAAACGGCCGTACACCTCGGCTTTTCGTGCACAACCGCAGCAAGGGTTTTTACCCTGAATGGTGCGACACACACAAAATATTTCTATGAATCGGCGATCCTGCTGAGGGGAACAACTGGTGAATCAGAGGAGTCGAAACAGACTGGAGAAATGATGTAGCTCATTCGTGACGTGGTCGGATATGTGGTCAGTTCGGAAATGACCCTCGACACACCAGCGTTGAATTCTGCAGTGAGTTGAAGGTTTGTGGGACATCTCTTCGCTTGCACGATTCTAGTAAGTCTCCCTTGACCCCTTTCATCCACCAGCGGTTTTTGCCCACAGGATCACCAACTCCTGGAAGTTGTGGCGCCATTCAAGGTAAACTCTCATTGCGGTTGTGAGACAAAAGCCCAGAGAAGCGGCCGTTTGGAACCTTGCGCCAAATGTTATGCCACAATCCAAAGTTGCTCAAATCACTCCTTTTGTTCATTCAGATTCTCAATCGAACGCTAACTGTTGGTCGATTGAGATTTACGTAAGGGAGTGTCTGACTCCAGGTCTTAAACAACCCTTAGAAGTCGTGACCAGATTTACTCAGAATCGGGCACTAGGCACAGCGCGCGATGAGATTCCCTCACCCGTCCACATTCTTGAAAGAGTAAGTACATTTGTCACCACTAAATATTATCAATTAATTTAAAAGTTGATTTAATAAATGAGACACTGTGAGGGGTAAAAATAGGAAATAACATATACTTTTACTAAATGTCATTATTAGCAAGGAAATTCGTATTAAAAATATGGACGGTAAATAGTAGTTTACTATTGCTATTTTCGCATTTATTTATGTAACAATTTAAATATCCACAGATGTTCAGTTATTCATCCCCCTCCCCTTTCGTTTTATTTTTAACCGACGAAACATTATTTAGACTTAGTACCGACTGAATTTTTGGGGACAAGGTAAACTTCCATGTGGCTGATTAATCACCTGTGATGTGTTTAATATTATGGTAGAATAATTTTATTAGCAGAGGAATCATACTTAGACTTGAGAAAACATGCGTAACAAGATAATTCTCACACTCGTAAAAGCACATTATTCAGCTAATTAATTCACTTAAGGTGGCTCCACCTAAAATCTCTGCCTTATGTTTCCAGTGGTAAAACTTCTTTACATAATTTCTTCGCAATTAATGTATTCCCAAGGATGAAAATTTGCACATCGATGAAACTAACTTTAAGTTATAGCATGGGGTACTTAATACTTGCTAAAACATAACCATAATCAAGCAATCCAACATTTGTTTGTCTACTGACGTCATCAATGTACAGGTCGCGCCATCTATTAACAGGTTTGAACATTACTCAAATAAAAATTATTGAATTTTGATATAATTATGGTTATGTTTTAGCAAGTATCCCATGCTAAAACTTAAAGTTAATTTTACCGATGTGCAAATTTTCACCCTTGGTAATAATACATTAATAGCGAAGAAAATATGTAAAGAAATTTTACCATTGGAAACATAAGTCAGAGATTTGAGGTGGAACCACCTTAATTTAGACCCAAACAATTTTAAAATCTGATACTTTATAATATGAAATACTCAAAGCTTCTACAAAGTGTTTTAGCACTGCAAAACCTCTCTTAAGGGGTACAGTGGCGGCCCGTCAGATGAGGCAAGTGAGGCGCCGCCTCACCTGAAATTCCGCAGAATGAGAAGTGAAAGAAAAAAAAAACCTTCTGTCAGTAACAAAGATATAAGAACTTTGCAGGATAAATGAAACACTGAAATTCACATTGTGATTCATGAATGGTTAAAGAAAGGCTTTCGAGAAGAGGAATGAATCATTATTTTTGCAAAGCAGCTGCATGTTTTAAGCGCTTAGAGGAGATCGGCTGAATCGTCTCGATGAGAAGCCGGTTTTGGGAACTGGGGATCAGAGAAGAGCCCTACAGACTGAACCCCACCCCCCACCCCCACGGTCCGAGGTCTACCTAAAGAGGTGCCGGACTTCCAGTAAGAGAAAGGAAATTTCTGAGGCGACCCTCCATTTCGCTTAAACTGGAATCGCATCTCCGCTGTTATTGGAGAACCCAAGGATTGTGTATCCAATGGGCGCGGGAAAATGAGCAGATGACCCTTGTGAAAAGTGGTTTCACAGGCGATGACGCCGTTCGCCTCTATACGCTTTGGAGTACGAAGAGATCTACGTAAGCTTTAACTATTCGTCAGAGTGTATTTGAATCTAACTTTTTGTAGTGTGTTTTCAATCCTCTCTTCTGCGGGTGTTTGCTAGTTCATAGTAATGTTGAGTTTTTCTTTTTTCATTTTGTTATTGTTACTAAACAGCATATTTTGATTTTGGTTGGAAAATATGAATGGCCCAACAAGCGACGTGATTTGTGTTCTGGAAGAAATTCCTTTTAAACACTGGAAAGATTATGATAACAAGGATGTTCTCATATCTGGAAGACCGACACCTATAATAAGTTCAATATCTAAAAGATAAGAAGTGCGGCAAATCGTTTTTTAGGTCTTTCAATAAATCATAGTACGAGATTTTTCCCTGGCTTTCTGATGCTATTACAAGCAAACTCTCTTTTGCTGGCCATGTTTACTTTTGAGCAATAAGAAAAATGTGTGGAATACAACGGGTTATTTTGATCTAAAAAAACTTTTCTCGTAGTGCAAAATTGCACGAAAGCTCTAAAGAGCATAGAACTAACCACGTAGGTCTAAAACGAATGGAAAAAAACAAACACTATTTCTGATATGCTCAAAGAAAATGCTGCTCTTCATAAAGTCAAGTTTAATGAAAAGGTCAGACTAAATAGGCTTTTTATGGAACATATAATTGATTTAGTTGTCGTTCTAAGCAAGCAAGAACTGCCTTTTCGAGGACATGATGAAACTATTTCCTCATTAAATAAAGGTAATTTCAAGGAAATGTTCCAAATGTTACTTCGTAGGAGCACCCCAGAATTAAAAGCACATTTTGAAGAAATACGAAGCTTATTTTCTGGACAATCTAAAACGATACAGAATGATTTAATTGAGTGTATTCATGAATATATAAAAGTCCAAATAAATACCAGATTTGAAGATATGGGAAAGCTCGAGTTTCTGCAGCTAGTTGACAGCTCAAAAATACCATAGTTATTCAGAGTCATTTCCATCCAGTGCCCTTAACACTCTCAAAAAAATTTATCCAAACATTTTTACAGACACACAACGACTAAAAAACGAATTAGATTTTTTATATAATGATCACAACTTCAGGGAACTCAGTTTTCAGAAAACCTTGAAAACAATGAAAGAAAACGAGCTGAAAGAGGTGTTACCAGAAGCCTACAAATTATTTTCTCTTGTATTGACACTGGCGTCAACAAGTTCTTCTGCTGAAAGGAATTTTTTCTTGTTTGAAGAGAATTAAGACTTACCTCCGTAATACAACGGCACAAGATCGTTTGTCTTCACTCGCTAAAATTTCAATCGAGAAAGAATTGCTGAACCATCTAATGTCCATTCAACCATTTTATGATCTGATCATAGACAAATTTGCAGCCAAAAAGGATCGCAGAATTGAACTTATTTATAAAAAATAAACTGAAAGCATTCTGTTCGAGACCAAAGCAAATTAATATCGTATTCCCCTGTTTTTAATTCCAGGTTTAAATTATTTTATACTTTTTTTATATAGAAATGTGCTTCCTTAGCTTGACTTCTCCTGTACATAGTTATCACGAGCCTGGACTTCAGTTTGTGACCCGTGATAAATGCACCTTCACTAATATGCCAATCGAACTGTGACTTTTATTCAAGTTTCAAGAAACACTTCGTGAGAAAAAAAATTATATTCAAATGATTTACTTTGAATTTTTTAAGAAGTGGATCTCCGATTGGCGTTGGGATGTGAGTGACGCATTGACTAGCTAAAGAAACCGCGCAAATTGCGTATTTTCGCTCAAGTGTATTACATAAAAGAATACTGGTGAAATATTTCTTTCTTTGTTGTAAAATTATCGAATAATTGTTTTCATAAAAATATTGTTGCAAAAGTAGCGTATATTACACACACACATATATAGAGAGTGTATATGTACATTTTTCCTCTAAAATTTTTGGATTTTTTCGTGAAGAAAGACTCCCACGCCGTGTTTCATATATTTCTATAATTTTATTCCATTACTGTTTAATAATATTTGTATATAAGGGCTAAATGACATGGGATGGAGCCCTAAGGGATGGGGTTTACAGCTGTTAATAACAAGGCGCCGCTTACCCTGGACCAATGGCTTAACGAGACTTCCGAATCTCAGCGGATTTTAATGATTCAGCCGACTCGAACCCAGGACTTCAAAGATATCCAATGGGGGATACTGCCTTTGACATGAAACTTTTTGAAGGGGGGGGTTCTGCACTTCTGCTGTATAACTGTGTATAAGTACATATAACAATTTGGGGGGGGCGCTTCGACAAATATTTTCCTATTGGTACGTACGCACATCTTGAATATTAATACAAAATGAAGCTAATTTAATAAAATGAAGAAAATGCAATAAATTATAGTTGCTTTAATAAAAATTTAATAAAGCAACTTCTTTGGCCGCTTTGCTTTACTTTCTCTTCTATTATCAAGAAATTACATTGCTTTCCGAGTTATATAAAAATCAAAGAATTTAAATAGGGAAATTATCTATAAAACGTACTTAGAAAAAGCTAACTGTCTCGCCTAATAAGGGGTGTGCGAACCACGACCCCCCCCCTGCTACGCCACTGATAGATATATATATATATATTCGTATAACGTTATACGAATTTATATATTTTTCAATAACATACGTTTTACTGTTTTACATTTACATCAAGACCGTTCGCCTCACCAGCATTTTACACCACGAGCCGCCACTGAAGGGGTATATAGTATAAAAGGAATGTAGCACATTTATATTTCACTTGAAAGTTTCAGACGAAAATCACTGCGATTTTCCTCTCTTATCCAATACTCATATTTGAAATTAAAGTGTTAATCTTCATTTCAGGCAAAAAAAGACTTTACCCATTTTTTCCATTCATAATAATTAATAAAAAAAGCATTTTTTGCGTGGTAATTCTGGGGCCCCCTAAAATGCAGACCCCTAGGCCCGGGCTTTGCAGGCCTAGGCGTAAATCAGGTCCGGTAAAGAGTAGGAAGCTAGGAGATTTTGACTAGAGTGCCAGACAGGAAATTCACACGGAAGAGTGGTAGAAAGGGAAGGGGGAAGGAGACGCCCTTATAACCATACAGGGAGCCAGTACCCGGCGTCCGACGGCTTAACGTGCCTATCAGACGCACGGCGGATATTTAGTGATTCGAGCGTTCGTACCTGCCTGGGATCGTTCCTGAGACTATTCCCTAGCAGTTACGAACGATAACCACCGGGCCATCAGCGGCTCCACTAATGCTCGATGAGCTGAACTCCTGATTTGTACCACACACTTCGATCACGTGCTGTCTTACGTGTTAGAGCAAGCCATTTATGTTACGAGTGCAGGTGTGCCTAATAAAATGTCATCTGAGTGTACATTCCACAGATAACGCCCATTCATAATTTAATACAGCGTTCCGCAACCTTTTTCTACTCGTGGCACACCATAAATTATCCATGACTCAAAACGGCACACCATAAATTATCCACGACTCAACACGGCACACCATAAATTATCCATGACTCAACACGGCACACCATAAATTATCCATGACTCAACACGGCACACCATAAATTATCCATGACTCAACACGGCACACCATAAATTATCCGTGGCTCAACACGGCACAAAATAAATTATCCATGACTCAGCGCGGCACACCATAAATTATCCATGACTCAACACGGCACACCATAAATTATCCATGACTCAACACAGCACACCATAAATTATCCATGACTCAGCACGGCACACCATAAATTATCCATGACTCAACACGGCACAAAATAAATTATCCACGACTCAACACGGCACACCATAAATTATCCATGACTCAACACGGCACACCATAAATTATCCATGACTCAACACGGCACACCATAAATTACCCACGACTCAACACGGCACACCATAAATTATCCACGACTCAACACGGCACACCATAAATTATCCGTGGCTCAACAAGATACACCAAAATGTTCATCCCCTCAAAAACGTATGATATGACACTATTAATATAAATACATAATCAACTTATTAATATTAGGACGGAACACTCCGTACAAGGAACTTGTCCATCTTGAAAAAATAAAATAATTTAATAGTAATAGACAATAGCAAGACTGACTAGCAATCACAATTTTCGAGCTACTTCAAAGCACAGCTGTAATAGAACTGAAATAATTGTAAGACGCGAGACCTATACTCTTCAAAGGGAAGAAAGGACACATATACCGACTTATTTAAAATAAAGTCTAACAATGGGTGGGTGCCTTGGTACAGGAAAAACGTAATAAAGTTGTAGAAGCACTGACAAACTAGGACAAATACCAAAACAACGTAATAAAATAATAAAAGAAGGGAAAGTTTTGCTAATCCCCGCACTTTTAGAGAAAAGAACATGCGGCAAGTGTAACAAAGAAGCTGCATAGCGCAGCGGTAGAGGCGAGAAATACAAATATATCGACAAGCAAAACTGCGATATAACAACAACTGTGGGTAAATAATTTACATTTAATTTCTTAGAATACATAAAAATTCGGGGCATGTAATAAAGAATAAACAAGCATCATCTTATTTAATCAGTGCAGCGGCAGAGAATGAAATAAAAGCATATGAAACTAGGATAAAATTAAAAATAAAACTCGACAATTAATTTCTTACAATAGGATAATAGGTAAAAGTTTGCGTCACACCTTTCACCTAGTGGGGGCACACTGGTGTGCCGCGGCACACCGGTTGCGTAACACTGATTTAATACATTACACATCATACGGTTTTGATGGAGTTTTTACTCATCATGCGGTTTTGATCAACAGAGCGATACCCTTGTGTTGAGTGAGCATTCACATATACTGAGTTAGCTTTGCATAAGGAACATCTACTGATTACGCACTGGTTCACCTTACACGGCTCTCAGACGCCTACAAACAGACTCCACAAGGTGTCGAGCAATCTCCATGAGTAACCTGACCCATGTCCGCTGCACCAGCTTCTTCAGTTTTCTCTCATTCTGTGGAAAAGGATCAGCAGTTCTCACAGCCTGTTCTAGCATGTCCCATAAATGTTCAATTGAGTTACAATCAGGGGAATTTGGGGGCCAAGGCAATGAGGAGAATCCGTTGTCGTGTTCCTCCAACCACTGAATAGTTATACGGGCCTGATGACACGGTGTGTTGTTTGTTTTTTGTTGAAAGATGGCACTGTGTCCTGGTAAGCCTCCTGCAGATATGGATGGAGGTGGTTGGCTAGCAGGTCCCTGTATTGTCCACCATTCAATGTTTGTGGGATGATAACCAACGGGCCTATAACCTGCCAGAAAAAAGCTCCAAAGACCATAACACCACCTCTTTCGGCTTGTTGAACCCCAACTGCGCAACTAGAGAATATGGCTTCATAGTGTTTACGCCATATGCAAACACGGCCATCAGCATGGTGCAGCAGGAAATGGGACTAATCACTCCAGATTTATTTTTTCTATCTATCGAGGGTCCATTGCTGACGCTTCTTGGCTCATGCGAGGCATTGTTTGCGATGAATGGCCGTCGTCATGGGTACCCTCGTTGGTCTTCAGCTATAGAATCCAAGGCGAAGCAATGCATGGTGTATGTGGAAATAGGTCGAACTGCGTTGCTTTTGTAATGGTGGGTGAGCTGGATGACTGCTGCACGTCGGTGCTGAGATACCAGTCGTGAAACCCGACGCCCAACTTCAGAATCAACCGCGCGTGGCTGACCAATGTGAGCCCTTCTGCTGGATGTCTGTGCATGGTTAATCCAGTCCTGGTAAACCCTTGATACAGTAGTATGGGAGTAGCCAACAAGTGTGGCTGACCAATGTGAGCCCTTCTGCTGGATGTCTGTGCGTGGTTAATCAAGTCCTAGTACACCCTTTATACAGTACTACGGGAGCAGCCAACAAGTGTGGCTATCCAATGTGAGCCTTTCTGCTGGATGTCTGTGTATGGTTAATTCAGTCCTGTTACACCCTTGATACAGCAGTACGGGAGCAGCCAACAAGTGTGGCTGACCAATGTGAGCCCTTCTGCGGGATGTCTGTGTATGGTTAATTCAGTCCTGGTACACCCTTAATACAGTACTACGGGAGCAGCCAACAAGTGCAATTTCTTCCGGAATACTGGATCCTGCTCTCCGGGCCCAACTATCTCGCCGCAGTCAAATGGGCTTACCTTGCCACGTTTCCCGATTTCTGGCAGACGTTTACTTATTACATAGAGAGGATAAGTGTACACAATTTATAGTAGGCGCACGTGACGTTAATATCACGTGGTACTTTGTTATCACTCCGAATATGTAAAACGGAGATGTTCCTAATGCAAAGCTAATTCAGTGTATATCCAGGGTCGTAGCTAGGGAAGGGCCAGGAAGGGCGGCGCCCGAGCTGCGTTTCCTTTTGCCCGTCTTAGCTATTCACACTACAGTCCCATGTCCGACCTCTTTTATAGATATTAGAGATTTATGTAGAGGATTTTAGGAAGGTAGTGTCTGATCCCAGGACTTAAGCAACACTTGGAAGGAGAAAGCTAGGAGATTTGTGCTAAAGTGACCGACAGAAAAGTCACAAGTCACACGGAAGCGAGGCAGAAAGGGAGAGAAAGACACCTTTATTTATAACCGGGGCGGGAGGGGGAGGGGGTAATCGGGATCCTACGGCTTCACGTGCACATCCGATGCACGGCGAATATTTAGTGGTTTGAACGTTCGTACCTGCCTGGGATTGATCCTGAGACTTTTCCGTGGCAGTCCCAAACGTTGACCACGTGGCCATCGGCAGCCCACCTCTTTTATATATTTTGCCCGACCTCTTTATATCCTTCGCCCGATTTCAATAATCAGCCGCCCCTACCAACTTCTCTGTCTTACTACGGGCCTGTGTATATCGTGATTGAAGTTCTGTTCAACGTGTCTTGTTGTGTTACGATCGACCTGTGGACGATTAATTAGTGAAATGCTGGTTTGATTTCACTAAGTAGCATTCTGTTATTCAAGCTTGGCAGGGAGTTTAAAGTGATGCGTGTATGTATTTAGTTAAGATTTTCAGCTATAACCGATCGAGAAGTAATCCGGATTCAACGAAAAGAGGATTCAGTAAGCTTTAAATCATTTTCTTTCAAGTTAGGTCAAAGTTAAACCTAACGTAGAAGTTCAAATCAACAACCAACTTGAAATAATTATATTATATGGTAGGGTTTGTACACATCGTACAGTTTTGATCAAGAGATTTCTACATTCCACGGAGTTTTTATCAAGAGGGCTTTTTCCAGACATCATGAAGTTTTGATGAATGAATTTCTTACACTTCGCATGGCTTCGATCAATACGATTTAAGGTTTCTACACACATGGTTAAGTTGTGAGCATTTTCTGAATTACACATCACAGAGTTTAAATCAGCGAGAGTTTTCAAATGACGGAGTTTTAATCAAGAAATTTTTCACATCATCGGTTTTTAATCAAGCGATTTCTACATTTTACCAATACTTCATGCGTCATGAAGATTTGGTCATGGTGAACATTTGAAAAGAACGATTAGTCTCTTCCTTCAAGGGAGCAAATAAAAGTACGTATGATTAAAAGAATCTCCTAATTCCGGAAATCGTATTTTCTTCAGTTTCTCTGACAAAGGATGAAACCATTCATTCTGAGAACGAAATGAACATCTCCAATCCGGAGCTAATTAGGATTCAGTACTCAATTAGTAATATCGAAAAGAGGATCTAGCATTGAAGTAAATCCCCCTGTGCTTTAAGGCGACGCTTTGACGGAATGATGGCTTCCACTTTCCGCAACACAGTACTTGTTACGTAATCGACTTCTTCCCAGCACGTTAATTCTCCCCAACGACTTAAATCCCCAGCAGTACCTTCTGTATCACTCGCTTTCTCCCAAGCATCCATTAATTAACCGACGTCGCAGAGCAGCCTCTTAACAAGGGATGACAATGTCTGAGAGCTCCCACATTAGCGCACAGATGAATATAGAGAGAAGAAAACGAGGAAGCGGGGGGGGGGGGGTGATAACGGGAATTGATACCTTTAGCCACTTTGCCTGGAACGACGGAGAAGACACTCTGAAATAACCCTTATCAAACGATCCTCTCGGTTCAATAACCTTAAAAGTGGTCTTTGCGGAGGAATAAAGCCACCATCCTTCAACACATGAGGAAGGTCAACAAACGGGAAACAACTCACGCGGATGAAAGTTTACAGAATGACACGCGTCGTGGGATCCATTATTGTTCATTTCAGAATTGCTAAATTTTACTACCACATAAATAACAGGATTTATCTTCAAACGCTTATCAGATTTTCTGCCGAGCAGTACCTCCGAAGTAGAAAATATAAAAAACTTCGATCCCATGGAATAAGTCATGATGCAACAATATACCTGAAATAGTGCTGTTCGATTGGCGGCCCGCGAAACGAATTTTTAATGAGAACCGTAAGTGAAGAATAAACGCAAATTTTATTGGGTTCGAAAGAAAGTAGTGTCCGATGACGAGGTACCCGAAGTCGAAGATCCGGCCACGGCGCACATTGGCCACTGAAATTGCGCAGCACATAGCATGACATCAGCATGCTTAAGTCAGTGGCAGTTAGCGGTCAGAAGGCGAAGAGAGTAAGTGATAGCCAACATGGATGTGGACAAAGAGCACATCCGCCATTGCATGCTGTATGAGTTTCGTGACTTAAATCAGTAGCAGTTAGCCGTCAGAAGGCGAAGAGTGTAAGCGCCACCAACATGGAAGTGGACAAGAAGCACATCCGCCATTGCATGCTGTATGAGTTTCGTGGCTTAAGTCAGTGGCAGTTAGCCGTCAGAAGGCGAAGAGTGTAAGCGCCAGCCGACATGGAAGTGGACAAGGAGCACATCCGCCATTGCATGCTGTATGAGTTTCGTGGCTTAAGTCAGTGGCAGTTAGCCGTCGGAAGGTGAAGAGTGTAAGCGCCAGACAACATGAAAGTGGACAAGGAGCACATCCGCCATTGCATGCTGTATGAGTTTCGTGGCTTAAGTCAGTGGCAGTTAGCCGTCAGAAGGTGAAGAGTGTAAGCGCCAGACAACATGGAAGTGGACAAAGGAGCACATCCGCCATTGCATGCTGTATGAGTTTCGTGGCTTAAGTCAGTGGCAGTTAGCCGTCAGAAGGCGAAGAGTGTAAGCGCCACCAACATGGAAGTGGACAAGGAGCACATCCGCCATTGCATGCTGTATGAGTTTCGTGGCTTAAGTCAGTGGCAGTTAGCCGTCAGAAGGCGAAGAGTGTAAGCGCCACCAACATGGAAGTGGACAAGGAGCACATCCGCCATTGCATGCTGTATGAGTTTCGTGGCTTAAGTCAGTGGCAGTTAGCCGTCAGAAGGCGAAGAGTGTAAGCGCCACCAACATGGAAGTGGACAAGGAGCACATCCGCCATTGCATGCTGTATGAGTTTCGTGGCTTAAGTCAGTGGCAGCTGGCCGTCAGAAGGCGAAGAGTGTAAGCGCCACCAACATGGAAGTGGACAAGGAGCACATCCGCCATTGCATGCTGTATGAGTTTCGTGGCTTAAGTCAGTGGCAGCTGGCCGTCAGAAGGCGAAGAGTGTAAGCGCCACCAACATGGAAGTGGACAAGGAGCACATCCGCCATTGCATGCTGTATGAGTTTCGTGGCTTAAGTCAGTGGCAGTTAGCCGTCAGAAGGCGAAGAGTGTAAGCGCCAGCCGACATGGTAGTGGACAAGGAGCACATCCGCCATTGCATGCTGTATGAGTTTCGTGGCTTAAGTCAGTGGCAGTTAGCCGTCAGAAGGCGAAGAGTGTAAGCGCCACCAACATGGAAGTGGACAAGGAGCACATCCGCCATTGCATGCTGTATGAGTTTCGTGGCTTAAGTCAGTGGCAGTTAGCCGTCAGAAGGCGAAGAGTGTAAGCGCCACCAACATGGAAGTGGACAAGGAGCACATCCGCCATTGCATGCTGTATGAGTTTCGTGGCTTAATTCGGTGGCAGTTAGCCGTCAGAAGGTGAAGAGTGTAAGCGCCAGAAAACATGGAAGTGGACAAGGAGCACATCCGCCATTGCATGCTGTATCAGTTTCGTGGCTTAAGTCAGTGGCAGTTAGCCGTTAGAAGGCGAAGAGCGTAAGCGCCACCAACATGGAAGTGGACAAGGAGCACATCCGCCATTGCATGCTGTATGAGTTTCGTGGCTTAATTCGGTGGCAGTTAGCCGTCAGAAGGTGAAGAGTGTAAGCGCCAGCCAACATGGAAGTTGACAAGGAGCACATCCGCCATTGCATGCTGTATGAGTTTCGTGGCTTAAGTCAGTGGCAGTTAGCCGTCAGAAGGTGAAGAGTGTAAGCGCCAGCCAACATGGAAGTTGACAAGGAGCTCATCCGCCATTGTATGCTGTATGAGTTTCGTGGCTTAAGTCAGTGGCAGTTAGCCGTCAGAAGGTGAAGAGTGTAAGCGCCAGCCAACATGGAAGTTGACAAGGAGCACATGCGCCATTGCATGCTGTATGAGTTTCGTGGCTTAAGTCAGTGGCAGTTAGCCGTCAGAAGGTGAAGAGTGTAAGCGCCAGCCAACATGGAAGTTGACAAAGAGCACATCCGCCATTGCATGCTGTATGAGTTTCGTGGCTTAAGTCAGTGGCAGTTAGCCGTCAGAAGGTGAAGAGTGTAAGCGCCAGCCAACATTTGAAGTTGACAAGGAGCACATGCGTCATTGCATGCTGTATGAGTTTCGTGGCTTAGGTCAGTGACAGTTAGCCGTCAGAAGGTGAAGAGTGTAAGCGCCAGCCAACATGGAAGTTGACAAGGAGCACATCCGCCATTGCATGCTGTATGAGTTTCGTGGCTTAAGTCAGTGGCAGTTAGCCGTCAGAAGGTGAAGAGTGTAAGCGCCAGCCAACATGGAAGTTGACAAGGAGCACATGCGCCATTGCATGCTGTATGAGTTTCGTGGCTTAGGTCAGTGGCAGTTAGCCGTCAGAAGGCGAAGAGTGTAAGCGCCAGCCAGCATGGAAGTGGACATGGAGCACATCCGCCATTGCATGCTGTATGAGTTTCGTGGCTTAAGTCAGTGGCAGTTAGCCGTCAGAAAGCGAAGAGTGTAAGCGCCAACCAACATGGAAGTTGACAAGGAGCACATCCGCCATTGCATGCTGTATGAGTTTCGTGGCTTAAGTCAGTGGTAGTTAGCCGTCAGAAGGCGAAGAGTGAACGCGCCACCAACATGGAAGTGGACAAGGAGCACATGCGCAATTGCATGCTGTATGAGTTTCGTGGCTTAAGTCAGTGGCAGTTAGCCGTCAGAAGGCGAAGAGTGTAAGCGCCAACCAACATGGAAGTGGACAAGGAGCACATGCGCCATTGCATGCTGTATGAGTTTCGTGGCTTAAGTCAGTCGCAGTTAGCGTCAGAAGGCGAAGAGTGTAAGCGCCAGCCAACATGGAAGTGGACAAGGAGCACATCCGCCATTGCATGCTGTATGAGTTTCGTGGCTTAAGTCAGTGGCAGTTAGCCGTCAGAAGGCGAAGAGTGTAAGCGCCACCAACATGGAAGTGAACAAGGAGCACATCCGCCATTGCATGCTGTATGAGTTTCGTGGCTTAAGTCAGTGGCAGTCAGCCGTCAGAAGGTGAAGAGTGTAAGCGCCAGCCAACATGGAAGTGGACAAGGAGCACATCCGCCATTGCATGCTGTATGAGTTTCGTGGCTTAAGTCAGTGGCAGTTATCCCTCAGAAGGCGAAGAGTGTAAGCGCCACCAACATGGAAGCGGATAAGGAGCACATCCGCCATTGCATGCTGTATGAGTTTCGTGGCTTAAGTCAGTGGCAGTTAGCCGTCAGAAGGTGAAGAGTGTAAGCGCCAGCCAACATGGAAGTGGACAAGGAGCACATCCGCCATTGCATGCTGTATGAGTTTCGTGGCTTAAGTCAGTGGCAGTTAGTCGTCAGAAGGCGAAGAGTGTAAGCACCAACCAACATGGAAGTGGACAAGGAGCACATGCGCCATTGCATGCTGTATGAGTTTCGTCGCGGTATCAGTCCCGCAAGTGTTGTAAGAAACATTACCAGTGTGTACCCCAATGCCATATCACATCGTCAGTGCTGCCGTTTGTTTTAACGGTTAGAAGAGGAAGAATTTGGCTTGTCTGATCGTCCCAAAGACGAAAGACTCGCAGCAGTGAATATGGACATCATGTTGAAGACCTTAGTGGAGGCCAACCCACATGTGACCACGCGGGAGTTAACCGAACAGCTGGGGACTACCCACACGAGCATTACCACGCACCTGTGACAAACTGCACAAGAGGGGAAGTTTGGGTACCCCAACAACTCACAGTTTAGGAGAACGCAAATCGCACGCGTTTCTCTGCTTGCACGTGACCAAGTTGAACCGTTGCTGGACCGCATTGTAACCAGCAATTGGTCCTGTACGACAATGTGAGCGCTCGGAAAAATGGTGGAACCCAAAACAGAAGCTCAAGCCGACTAACAAAGCCGGCTTACCCCCACGTAAGGTCCCGCTGTCTATTTGGTGGGATATGCAGGGTGTCGTGTTTTTTGAGCTGCGGTCGGACACCACCATTTTTACCGCAGGTGTGTACTGCCGTCAGCTCGACGATCCGGACGCATCGTTCACGTCGAAATGACCAGCACTGCTGAACTGCAAGGGAGTCCTACTACAGTAGGATGGAGCAACACCTCACACAGCACGGGTGACCCGTCGCAAGATCAGGGAACTGGGCTGGTAGCTGCTGCCGCACCTAGCCTATAGTGCTTTCTAAAGCATTTTCAGTAATTAGGCATAAATTATTGTCGGGTATAAAGTACTCTATATTGACAAGATTAACCGGACACCACTTCAAAAGCAAATGAACGGATCCGCTGCGTTGTTAAGATGTGCGGTACAGCTGCAAACGGTATAAAAACAAGCCTGCAGCTGACCGCGATAATATCGCACTGTGAGGTTGAGTGAAAATGTCGCGGTGGGAGAGAACTGACATTAAGAAACGAAATGCTGTTGGGTGTTATACACTATCTACGAACAAGTAATTGGACACCCCTGCAATCGACGATATCTGCGGTCCTGATACACGTCACGGCCGCCGCCGTTAAATATCGTGTGGGAAACAACAACGCAACCAGTCGCATGCAAGATGCCACGTAGTTCGGAGCTCTCTGATTTCGAGAAAAGTGTAATCGACGGGTATCACAGAAATGGCTGATCCATACGTGACATATCCAGCGAGTTGAAGTACCCAAAATCGACAGTGGCCTACGTGATTGGCAAGTGGAAGATGAGAGGTGACTGTCGGAATGTGCCCCGATCCGGCAGACCCACAAAACTGGGAGTTAGAGACCGACGGGTGCTGGCCAGAGAAATTCAGAAGAACCGCCCCAAATCAATGGGCCACATCCGCGAGGAGTTTCAACAGGCATCCGGGAGTGTTCTTTCAATGAATACCATCCGTAAGGAAGCCCATCTGCTCGGTTATCATGGACGTGCTGCCGCTATGACGAAGTGAATTTCTCCGTCATTTTTGGTCTACGCCGGGATTCGAACCCGAGTACGCTTATTCCGGAACAAGCCGCTCTACCAACTGAGCTACGCGGACATTTTATTCTGATTCCTATCTGCCTTTATGTCGTGTGCGTCCTCCTGGCAGGTACGTCACATTTCCTGGTACGTTACACCGCCCACAAGCCTTTGATCACCAAGTCCAATAGCGATGCTTGGCTAACGTGGTGCAAAGAACGTCGACAGTGGACCGTGAACAGTGGAAACAGGTTCTCTGGAGCGACGAATCAAGGTTCACCCTCTACCGTTTGGATGGCTGGGGTCTGGGTTTGGCGTCTGCCTGGAGAACGCTTCCTGCCGGAATGTATTGTGCCAACTGTGAAGTTCGGCGGCGGTGGAATTATGCTATGGGGGTGTTTCTCCTGGTATGGCACGGGACCTTTGGTCGAAATTCTTGGTAGACTCAACGCCGAGACTTACTGCACCATTTTGGATGACCATGCACTTCCTACGTTATGGAAGTTTTATGGGGTGGACCCATGTTACTTTCAGGATGACAATGCCACCTGTCATGTTGCGAGGTCCAGCATGGCTTGGTATGGTGACAATGGGGTTAATCGAATGGACTGGCCTGTGCAGAGCCCGGACCTTAACCCTATCGAGCACCTCTGGGACGAGTTGCAGCGTCGACTTAAGGGGTGCCCCACAGTCCAAAATCGGTGAAGGAACTGACCTGTCTTCTCCAAGCCGAGTGGAAGAAAATACCGCTAGCCGTCGTACAGCGCCTAGTTGAGAGTATGCTCCGGAGGGTCGCAGCTGTAATCGCCGCTCGTGGAGGCTTCATCAACTATTGAAGGTGAATAAACTTCGTTTTCCTTTGCTACCACAGGTGTCCAATTACTTGTTGGTAGATAGCGTATTAGTGTGCTGTCCATAGGAGAAACCGAGAGGTGTTTAAAGATACCCAAGTCAACTGTTTTGGATGTACTGAATAAGTGGAAGGCACATGGCGTGCCTGAAACAGCAAAACGTATTGGCAGATCAAAGGAAATCAGTGATAGAGGACGTTGAAGCCTCAGGAGAGTCATTACAGCTAATCGACGGAGTACTGCAAGAGACCTCAGTGTACAGGTTAGTAAAAATGCTGGAACCTCGGTATGTACACGTACCATTCGCAGAGAACTTCATTCATTCCATGGGTTAGTGTTCGTGCGGCTGCTCATAAGCCTTTGAACTTCATTAGGAATGCTACTCGTCGTTTAGCATGGTGTAAAGAACATTTATCGTGGACCGTAGATCAACGGAAACGGGTCCTATGGACTGATGAATCCAGATACACGATCCATCAGTCCGATGGCCGTGTGTGTATGGCGGCAGCCGGGGGAACGCTATTTACCACAGAGTACTGTTCCTACGAACAAGTTTGGAGCTGGCAGTGTACTCGTGTAGGGGTGTTTTTCGTGGTATAGTTCCGGCCCATTGGTTATCGTGGACAAACCTATTAATCAGCACATCTACCTCGATATTCTGGACAATTATGCCCTACCAAATCTGTGGCAATACTATGGAACCGAGCCTTGTTGGTACGAGCAGGATAATGCACAGAGCCATAAAAAGCAAGGACTGTTACGGCGTAATTTGACGATAATTCCGTATCGTGTGTGGACTGGCCGGTACAGAGCCCTGATCATCCCATAGAGCACCTGTGGGAAGAGTTAGGGCGCAGCATAAGAAGTTTGGAACCAAGGCCTACTACTAAGCAACAGTTAGCGGCAGCATTATGTACTGAATTGAAGGGTATAACCATCGCTGTGTTGCAAAACCTTGTCGAAAGCATGTCTCGAAGGGTCAGTGCATGCATTAATGCCAAAGGTGGACCGACACTGCACTAATGTATGTCAATAAATGCTATGTTGTATTTCTCTTCTAGGTGTCCGGTGAATTTCGTCAATACAGTGTATGTTGGTTTAAATTTATTTGCAGTATTTATTAATTTAATTGATTTTAGTGGGTCAGATGTTGGGCATTTAACATGCATTAATATAGTACTTACTATTGCATATAATAAAAAAAACGCATTAAAGAAATATGATTACATTACACTCTAATTGCCAAAAGCGAGTTCCGGTACAGGAAGTCAGCCAAAAGGGGCGGAGCTTAAATTAGAAAGTCGAAGGGTGGGCAGATGGTGTGAAAAAGTGAGTAGCTCAAGATAATTTTTTTTTTTTTTTTAAGGCGACAAAGTGGTAAAGAAACTTTGCTTTTTCAACATAACTCGATTTTCTCTTAAGCAATAGCGAATTCCAGAAAAAAAACCGGGCATGTGAAAATATATATATTTTGGGAGTTAGCTCATAAGGCCTACTTGGCCCAGAATAAGGCAGCTAACTGGGTTTTTTTTTTTTTTTCTGATGTAACGGCGGTGTAGTCCGCTTCTGTTCAGAACCAGAAATCTTAGGAAAGAGAGTGGTTTAGGAAACTTCGGCACAATTTCATCCAGATGTGGCTTCCTATAGGTCGTTGTCAATTGCCGAACTGGCGATCCATAAACAGCCTAGGAAGCGGATCCTTTGTTGACCACTGTCAACGAAAAATTATCAAGACACCACAAACCTGAAATTAAGGATATTAGCATTACAATTTCCTGTTTAAACGTCTTCTCAGCACAAGTTGAAGAATTGCTTCGCGCGCGGTCAATAATTAGTTTAAAATTTTTTCCCGACTGCAGCATATGATTACCTATATCTCGTAAAACTTAAATGTTGAAACAAAAAAGCAGTAAAATTCTTCTGTTACTGAAACAATAGGCACGGCACATTCTCTAAGAGAAAGACTATTAAAGATTTTAAATGTTTCTTCACTTTTGGCGAGAAAAAAACTTTTAATGTGCCCATATTTGATTTTTTCTCCTAATGTGCCCTGTTCCTTGGAATCCAGTCTAAAATTTCGGCTGGCCATCGATGGCCTGCCCTTCTGGCAGTATGTCCAGCCCATTGCCATTTCAGGGATTTTACTCTGATCATGATGTCTTCCACTCTTGTCATTTTGTTCTGATCCAAGAGTTCCTCTTCTTATCTCTCCTGGTTACACCAAGCATGCATCTCTCCACGCCTCTTTGAGCTGTCTGCAGTCTTTGTAAGTCTCTTTTAGTTAAGATACACGTCTCTGCACCATACGTAAGCACTGGAAGGATGCATTGATCAAACACTTTTCTTTTAAGACATAATGGCATATTGCTCTTGAAAATTATACCGTTTCCTCCAAACGCTCTCCAGGCAAGTTTTATACGCCGAGTAATTTCTTCATCAATGTGACCCTCACTTGGTATCTGCTGTCCAACATAAACGTACGTATCTGTTATCTCCAGCTTTTCTCCATCAATCGATAAATCTTCATTTCTTGTAAAAGCATTGTACATCACGTTTGTCTTTTGAAAGTTCATTTTTAATCCCACTTCATTACTCTTGTCAGCAAGTTTTTGGATCACACTCTGCAGCTCTGATGGGGTAGTTCCAAAAATGACTACGTCATCAGCAAAACGAAGGTGAGTTAGATAATCACCTTTAATATTTATCCCTTTGTTTTCCCAGTTCAGTGATTGAAAGACATTTTCCAATGTGGCATTAAAGAGCTTGGGAGATATGGTGTCACCTTGTCTCACTCTCTTACCAATTTTTATGGGTGCTGTATTCCCAAATAGCCGAATCTTTGCACTTGCATTTTCATAGATGTTATGAATAATATTAATGTATGCATCTTCAATACCGCAGGATTTCAAAGCCATTGTAACTGCTGATGGCTTCACTGAATCAAAGGCTTTTTCATAATCGATAAAAGCCATGCACAATGGATTTTCATATTCCCTCGCTCTTTCAATTAGTTCTCTCAGTACGTGGATATGATCTATTGTGCTGTAGCCACTCCTGAATCCATATATTTTGATTGGAGGTTTAACGACCACCGTGAGCAACTCAATGGGCTATAAGCAGTTGCCCGTCCCTAATTTAGGGTCATTGGTTCCAGGGAAGTGAGAGAGCCAGTGCCGTAAAACAAACACGGCATCCATGCCTCACCGAGGATTCGAACTCGGACCCGGACCCCTTTGGACGAATGATCAGAGGCCATTGCGTAGACCACTGCGCCACCCGGACGGCGTATATATTGAAGAAAATGAAAAGAGTGAAAGACATCATGATCAGAGTTAAATCCGCGAAGTGCTAAAGGTCTGGACATCCTATTATCAGAAAAACGGACCACCGACAGACAACCGAAATATAAGACTGGAATTCAAGGGAATGGAAAAGACTCAGAAGGACACCACGTGGGAGATGGGTGGATGCAATTCGAAAGCATGCGGGTATGACATGGAAGAGACTGACTCAAAACAGACCGTTGTGGAAGAAACTTAGAGAGACCTTCACCCAGCAGTGGATTGATAATGACTGACGATGATGATGTATATATTGCGTGGTGTGTGTATTTTTTTTTTTTTTTTAGTTATTTCTATTAGCCCGGGATGCGGCAACCCAGTCCGCACCTGGTTGATGGTCTTAATGATGACATCTCAGAAGCAGTAGTAACGTCTAATGTTTGCCATGTTAACGATTTTCCTTATGCGTTCTGATGATGCTTTTCTCCTAGTTTCTTTCTCTGAAAGGAGTTGCACCAGAACACATTGAAAGCTTTATCCGACATGAAGTAAATGCAGTGTTACGTGAGTTGGATGAAATACTCTGAAAAACTAACAAAAATACAGAAAAAGACAGTATCTCAGGGCCAACAGAGAGATGTTATGTTTTGTTAGACCAGTCGCATGTTGGTCATGGCATTCGTGCGCATCTGACGGAGTCTCTTTCGGCTTCTTATGTTCCTGACAAGCGTATTGATTGAAGTGACCCACGAGAGAAAAGTCACGTGACTGCCACCGGCACGTGACACATAATACCCTGGATCCCAGGGAGAGACACAATGGCGAAAAGAATGAGATTCCTGTCGAAATTCCCTATGGCTATAAGATCTCACCGTCTTTGGAAATGCCCTCAAGATTTCTTGACATTTCTCACAGGTTAATTGGATTTGTTATTTGCCGTACAGTTGGTGGACTAAAGAGCTAGAAAAGAAAGAAAGAAATGTAGTTCGGTTTTCAAAGTTCTGAGGACATGTTTTACCAAATGTGGGTAAGTAGATGTGCTAAATACGGAGGAAGAAACTTATTTAAAAATTAAATGAACTTCACAGAGAACAACAAGAAAGATGACACTGAATTTTCGGTTGTAATGAGCACATCTTTTGAATACTTTCCAATGCGAATTAAATTTATCAAAGGTATTCGAAGTCAATGCAACCGATTAGAAAAAAATCAAAACCGGATTTCTACAATCAATAAAACATACAGAAATAGATCCAGAGATTTACTTCCATCAGCGGCTACAAAGTAAGTTACGAAAATTAACAAATGGCTCACAAAAAGTTTCTCATACTAGCAGAAGGCAGGTATCGTATTTTCAAATCGAACAGTTAAAAGAAGAAATATAGAAGGAAATATGATATAACTCTACGCTTTCTAGCCAAAGAATTTTGCATAATGGAAAAGTCGAAAATAGGCGAAAAATATTCTTCATGGAAAACGCTATGCTAACGAAAAACAGCTTTTCAAATACGTCTCACGGAAACTGGGTAAGCAAGAAAAAGGTATCGCCCTTTACGTCTCTTAACGGGAAATCTGGGCATTATTTAAATAGGATGATGCTCCTCATCTCGATTGTCCTAGAGTGAAAGAGAAATTTCTCAATAGGGTTTTTAGATGCGGCGAGACAGCTGCAAACTGAAGTACACAAACACCACCTAGCGACAGAACTGTGAACTACAAAACTCCTGAAATATTAACCTAAATACAAGGTTAATGGCATCCATTGTTGAACTAATTTTTTTTAAATCGCACATTTAGAAGTAGAGATATTAAGAAAAACAGATTAAACATTCGCTCCCCTAGCAGCGAAATTTTGCATTATTTTGAGAAGAAAATATACACAAAGAGTTATCACAGTTAGAGGTATCTGATCGAATATCTGCTAAAAACCTGATTGAAAAGATTTTTTTTCAATCAGGTTTTTAGTCCCACAGATATTGCTGTAAACGGAAACATGATCTTACGCCCTCTAGCGGCCCACTTGCTTGTTAAGTAAAAAATTTGAAATTACATGAGAAACATTTCAGCGGAAAAGCTCTCCAAAAAAGAAAGAATTTTTCAAATCGGACTCTTACAAGCAGAGATATCGACAAAAGTAAGATATACGTATACGCCCCCTGGAGGGGAAAATATGCATTATTTTAAGAAGAAAGTAATCTGAAAATATTTTCTCAGGTGAGCGTATCGGCCCACGAAAGAATGTTTTCAATCGTGTTCTCGTATGTTTAGATTTCGCTGCAAATTCATCAGAAGCAGAAAAAAAAAAAACAAAAAAAACCCGCTTACGCCCCCTGGTGGCCAAACCATTTTTATCAAAAATTAGAAATTTTATTAAACGTTATCCATGCGGAGCTCTTCTCGATGCAGGAATATTTTTTTAAATCGTAGGTTTAAAAGTAGAGATATAGAAGAAAACGTAATTTACACTTACGTCCCCTAGCGGAAAATCTCTGAATTACTTGACTTGAAAAACTTGAACCTATATCAGAAACATTTCCTACAGGGAATGCTCTCCAATAATAATAATAATAATAATAATATTTTTTTTTAATTGGGAGTTTAATGATCACCATGAGCAACTCGATGGGCTATAAACAGTCACCCATCTCTAATTTATGGCCACTGACTCCAGGGAAGAGAGGGCCAGTGCCGTAAGACAACCACAAAATCCATGCCTCACCGGGATTCGAACCTGGACTCATCTCGAACGAATGATCAGTAGCCATCGCTTAGACCACTGCGCTACCAGGACGGCAAAGAATTTTTCAAATCGGACTCTTACAAGCAGAGATATCGGCAAAAATAGGAAATACATCCAGGTGGAAAAAATATGCATGATTTTAAGTAGAAAGTACTCTGAAAAGGTTTTCCGAGGTGGGTGGTATCGGTTCACGTAATCATTTTTTCAATCGGGTTTTCGGAAGCTTAGATTTTGCTGCAAATAAATTAGAAGCAGAAATAGACACTTACGCCCCTGGTGGCCGAACAGTTCTTTGTTAAAATTTGGAAATTATATGCAAAACGTTTCACACGAGGAGTTGTTTCCGATGCAAGAAGAATTTTTCAAAGCGGAGTTTTAGAAGCTGAGATATCGGGGGAAACGCAATTTACTTTTACCCCTAGCGGAAAAATCTAAGCATTACTTGAAAAAGAAACTCTGCCTAAATTAGTATTCGTTATAAATGGCTAAGAAAGGAAGAAATAATTTTTCCAATCTGATATTTAGAAGCAAATATGCTTCTAAATATATATATAATGTAAAATGCATTTTGAATTCGATATCATCTGCATTTACGCCCTCTGGTAGATAAGTTGTGCATCGAAAAAAAACTGAATGCAAGGATAGTGATTCTCACATTTCAAGCTTCCCAACGCAAAAAGATTTTTTCAAATCGGATTAATAGTCGCAGAGATATGGTGTTCACAAGCGGACGGACGGACGGACAAACCAGTTACATCAGCACGATCTGTTTTTTACAAAAGACGTGATAAAAAGGATGAATATGAAGTACAAAAGATCTTGTGTGAGACGTGTGATGGATATCAGTGAAGCTCGATGCCAAACTCTCTGTAAATGGAAACATATGATACATAACTCTTTGATCTCACCTAATCCCAGCCAAGGGGGTCTTCTGTTTCTGCAGCCACCATACGCAGGAGGTCGTACGGTGTTGTCCTACATGCAAGGCGTCCAGTGGAGTACGGAATGTCCCTCTGACCCCATGTCGCAGAGAGACTGGGTGAATTGGTGCACAAAGCATGTAATATAGATTGAAGACCAAAGGAAGTGTGTATTATTCACTGATGAATCGCGATATTCTCGGTAGAGTGACTCTAAACGGCGCACATGAACTCGTCCGTCGACATAGTGTAACACAGAACGGCATTCGTCTGACCATGAGCCCTTCTTCCAATCTTTTATGGTCCAATAAAGAAGTGAGATTAAAAATGAACTTTCAGAAGACAAAAGTGATATACAATGCTTTTACAAAAAATGAAGATTTGTCGATCGATGGGGAAAAGCTGGAGATAACCAATACCTACATTTATCTTGGACAGCAGATATCAAGTGAGGGTACCTTCGAAGCCGACGTTCACCTCTCACGTCGGTGGCACGTGGTGCTCCGTAGTTTTCACGTCGCTTATTCGCAATGGTGCCATTTCTCCAATCATGATACATTTTAACCACAGCAGCACGCGAACAGTTCACAAACTGCACTGTTTCAGAAATAATGCCACCCTTGGCCCGAAAGCCGATAATCATCCTTTTTTGCAAATCTGATAAATCGCTCCTCTTATGCATAACAGCAAACAGTGATATGTTTGCAGATACTTTCCTTTTTTTTTCTTACTTTTTACATATGTAGAGGATTTTAGGAAGGGACTGTCTGACCCCAGGTCTTAAACAACCCTTAGAAATAGGAAGCTAGGAGATTTGGGCTAGAGTGCCCGATAGGAAAGTGATACGGAAGCGAAGTAGAAAGGGGGAGGAAGACGCCCTTATTACCGGGGGCCAGTACCCAGGGTCCGACGGCTTAACGTGCCCATCCGACGCACGGCGGATATTTAGTGGATCGAGCGTTCGTACCTGCCTGGGGATTGAACCTGAGGTCCTTTCCGTGGCAGTCACAAACGTTGCCCACTAAGCTACCCACGGCCCATGTTTGCAGAATATATTCAGTCAGACACAGTGAGGATGCAGGATTTGTCATTTTTATGTAGGACTTCCGTCCACAGGGAGTAGAGTTTAGGTCCCAGCCACCTACAGCGAGATCGCCTTTTGGGCAGGACACAGAAACGGAAGGAATGAGAGCAAGTCTAGCGACTTTGACAGAACAGTTTGTAGTGAGATTAGAGTACAGTAGATGGCGCCACCGTACAAGTACGATATTGCACATAGATGGGTGAGAGAATTTCAGGGGGGGCATAGGAAAGGATACCCATTTTACCAGTGGGTCCAGCCTGGGGGCCGTCACTTTACGTGCTCGTCCGATGCACGGCGGATATTCAGCGATTGTTAGTAAATCACACCATCTCTGAAAGATCAGCCCAGGCTTGAACCTGGGGACCCAGCATCGACAGTCTGAAACACTAACCACTAAGCCATCCGCGGCTCCATGTTTGCAGAATGCCTACAGCACACCTTATATACCCTCCAATCCAGCTCACGACACGTTCCTTCTTTCCTTGGGTACGCGCTGTTGAAATCAAAAGTAGGAGGTGGTCACAATAATGTGACTCGACTGTGTATAACACGATAAAAATGTAAAGCACATATATATGAAGCAGATTTGCAGTGCATGTATAAAATACGGTACCTGTATATGAATCAATGAAAATTATGTGTAGTCCGTATTTATTTGAAATACTCCGACCCAAGACTTTGTTTTCAATTTACGGGCATTTTTTTTTTCAAATGAATATATTAGTTCGATTTCGTCCTTCGTCTCAACATGGGACAAACAAAGGATTTATCTGATTTCGACAAAAGCCAAATCGTTAAAGCAAGACACCTTGCTAACAGCATCTCCAAAACATCGACGCTGTTACGTTGCTCACGCTAAGCAGTAGTTGGCACCAATCAAGACGGTCCGAAACAGGTGACAGTTTGAGCTGTCGACAAAGCGTGGGCAGTCCACACCTCATTGATGCAAGAGGTCAGCGCAGGCTCTCTCGCAGCAACAGGAGCCTAGTGTGCCTGACATTACCCATAATTTCAATTGTGGTGTAGGGGCAAATGTGTCCAAACACACGGTTCATCGTACGCTCTTCGAAATGGGTTTCCGCAGCCGCGCACCCATTCATACATCTATGCGCACAGCCGTCCATCGTCATCAGTGATTGCAGTGGGCACGTAATCATCGATCATCATCATCATTGTCAACCATTATCAATCCACTGCTGGACGAAGGTCACCCCAAGTTTCTTCCACAACGGTCTGTCTTGTGCCAGTCTCTTCCATGTTACTCCCGCATACTTTCGAATTCCAACCACTCATCTCCCATGTGGTCTACTTCTGGGTCTTTTCCTGTCCCTTGGAATCCAGTCTAAAATTTCGGCTGTCCATCGATGGTCTGTCCTTCTGGCAATATGTCCAGCCCATTGCCATTTCAGGGATTTTACTCTGATCACGATGTCTTCCACTCTTGTCATTTTTACGATCCACAAGTTCCTCTTCTTATCTGTCCTGGTTACACCAAGCATGCATCTCTCCATGGCTTTTTGAGTTGTCTGCAGGGTGCGTGAGGGCCGATCCACATGCTACAGTGGAGTAACTCACTGGCAGAATGAACCAGAGGGTTACCGGAAGTGTGTCTGAAACGAAAATTCAGCGAACCCTGCTGCGTATGGAGCTCCAATGCAGACGGATGATCACTGTACTTATGCTAGCGAAGGTGCGTCGGCAGAAAAGGCTTACATTTTCACGGTACTATCCGAATTGGACTTCTGCTGATTGGCAAAGGATTGTATTCACCGATGAATACCGTTTTCTGCATCATCGAACGGATGGACGTGGGCGTATAAGGTTAGAAATATCGGAGAACAAACAATCTTCAACCATTGCTGGAAGAACTCAAGCTGGTGGTGGTAGCGTTATGGTCTGGGGAATGTTTTCGTGGCATTCTCTGGGTCCACTCATACCTGTGGAAGGCACTATGGACCGAATTCGTTACTAATCCATCATTGCAGACCATGTACACCTACCTATACAGGCTGATTGTTTTCCTTGAGGAAAATGGGATCATCCAGCAGGACAATGCGACGAATCACAGCTAGAAATGTCCAAGAGAGGTTTGAAGAGCACGATGAAAATTTCGAAGTACTTCCATGGCCCCCATAATTCCTCAGGCGTAAACCCGATTGAGCATTTGTTGGACCACTTTGATCGTTTTGTTTGCTCTACGGATCCTCCACCACGCACCTTCCAGTAGCTGCCAGATGCACTGCAGTCAGCATGTCTCCACATACTTCTGAACACCTTCCAGCACCTTATTGATTCACTCCCAGACAGTCTAGCTGCTGTCCGCGCTGCATACCGCGGTTACTCTGGATATTAGCTGTTGGTGACAATAATATGACTCAACCTTGTATCATCATCATCATCATCATCATTGTCAACCATTATCAATCCACTGCTGGACGAAGGTCTCCCCAAGTTTCCTCCACAACGGTCTGTCTTGTGCCAGTCTCCTCCATGTCACCCCTGCATACTTTCGAATTTCATCCACCCATCTCCTATGTGGTCTTCTTCTGGGTCTTTTCCTGTCCCTTGGAATCCAATCTAAAATTTCGGCTGTCCATCGATGATCTGTCCTTCTGGCAGTATGTCCAGCCCATTGCCATTTCAGGGATTTAACTTTGATCATGATGTCTTCCACTCTTGTCATTTTTCGGATCCACGAGTTCCTCTTCTTATCTCTCCTGGTTACACCAAGCATGCACCTCTCCATGCTTCTTTGAGTTGTCTGCAGCCTTTGTATGTCTCTTTTAGTTAAGGTCCACGTCTCTGCACCATACGTAAGCACTGGAAGGATGCATTGATCAAACACTTTTCTTTTAAGACATAATGGCATATTGCTCTTGAAAATTATGCTGTTTCTTCCAAAAGCTCTCCAGGCAAGTTTTGTACGCCGATTAATTTCTTCATCAATGTGACCCTCACTTGATATCTGCTGTCCAAGATAAACGTACGTGTCTGTTATCTCCAGCTTTTCTCCATCAATCGATAAATCTTCATTTCTTGTAAAAGCATTGAACATCACTTTTGTCTTCTGAAAGTTCATTTTTAATCCCACTTCTTTACTCTTGTCAGCAAGTTCCTGGATCATACTCTGCAGCTCTGATGAGGTAGTTGCAAAAATGACTACGTCATCAGCAAAACGAAGGTGGGTTAGATAATCTCCATTAATCTTTATCCCCTTGTTTTCCCAGCTCAGCGACTGAAAAACACCCTCCAATGTGGCATTAAAGAGCTTCGGAGATATGGTGTCACCTTGTCTCACTCCCTTTCCAATTTTTACGTGTGTTGTATTTTCAAACAGCCTAATCTTTGCACTTGCATTTTCATAGATGTTATTAATAATATTAATGTATGCATCTTCAATACCGCAGGTTTTCAGAGCCATTGTAACTGCTGATGGTTTCACCGAATCAAAGGCTTTTTCATAATCGATAAAAGCCATGCACAATGGAAGTTCATATTCCCTCGCTCTTTCAATTAGTTCTCTCAGCACGTGGATATGATCTATTGTGCTGTAGCCACTCCTGAATCCAGCTTGTTCTCTCGGTTCCGGCAGCTGGAATGTACCTGGCCAAGGCAGCGGCCAGTGCGACATGAAGGCAGAGGGTGCTAAGAACCTTGTATATATACTGTATATATATATCATCATCATCATCATAACAACCACGACAGCCATTACTGATTCACTGCTAAATGGAAAGGTCCCCACAATTTTCCCCACAACTTTCTGTCTTGAGCTAGTCATCTCTATATCACTCCGGCTTGATTTTAGTAGCTGCCAGATGCACTGCAGTCAGCATGTCTCCACATACTTCTGAACACCTTCCAGCACCTTATTGATTCACTCCCAGACAGTCTAGCTGCTGTCCGCGCTGCACACCGCGGTTACTCTGGATATTAGCTGTTGGTGACAATAATATGACTCAACCGTGTATATATACTGTATATATATATCATCATCATCATCATAACAACCACGACAGCCATTACTGATTCACTGCTAAATGGAAAGGTCCCCACAATTTTCCCCACAACTTTCTGTCTTGAGCTAGTCATCTCTGTATCACTCCGGCTTGATTTTAGAATTTCATTCACCCATTTCCCACGTGCACTTGTTTCCTATTTTGTCCCTCGGCATCCAATTTAATACTTCAGTTGCCCAACGGTAATCAGTTATTGCAATATTTCCAGTAAGAATTGGTGTTCTTCTTTCATTGACATTTCAGGGATTATACTTTTTCATGATGTCATCTGCTCTTGCCATTTTCTTGATCCATCTTCATATTCCCGATTCTTTACTCTTTTGATAAAGTTTCTGAGTCCTACTTTGCAACCGTTAGGAGGTACATAGTCGAGTCACATTATTGTGACCACCAGATAATATCCAGAGTAACCGCCGTGCGCAGCGCGGGCAGCAGCTAAACGGGTTGCGGGTGGCTCAAAAAGGTGCTAGAAGGTGTTCGCAAGTACGTGGATCCATGTTGACTGAAGTGTATCTGACAGCTGAAGGAAGGTGCGTGGTGGAAGATCCATAGAGCGAACAACACGATCGAGCTGGTCCCACAGATGCTCAATTAGGTTTAAGTCTGGGGAATTAGGGGGCCAGGGAAGCACTTCCAATTCCTTGTCGTGCTCTTCCAAACACCCTCGGACGTTTCTAGCTGTGTGAGACGTCGCTATGTCGTGCTGGGAGATCCCATCTGCTCCAGGGAAGACAATCAGCATGTATGGGTGTACGTGGTCCGCAAGGATGGATTAATAAGGAATTCGGTACATAGAGCATTCCACAGGTATGAGTGGACCAAGGGAATGCCACGAAAACATTCCCTAGACCATAACGCTGCATCCACCAGCTTGTGTTCTTCCAGCAATGGTTGCAGAGTGTTTGTTCTCCGATGTTTCTTTCCTTATACGCCAACGTCCATCCGTTCGATGAAGCAGAAACCGTGACACATCGGAGAAGGCAATCCTTTACCAATCAGCGGAGATCCAATTCCGATACTGCAGTGCAAATGTAAGCCTTTTCTGCAGATGCATCTTCGTTAGCATACGTGCAGTGACCATCCGTCTGCATGAGAGGCCCATACACAGCAGGGTTAGCTAAACTGTCGTTTTAGACGCACTTCCTGTAGCCCCCTGGTTCATTCGGCCAGTGAGTTGCTCCACTGTAGCTTGTCGATCGGCCTTCACGCACCTTCGAAGCCGACCTTCAGCTCTCACATTAATAGCACGTGGTGCTCCGCAGTTTCCACGGCGCTCATTCGAAATGGTGCCATTTCTCCAATCACGATACACTTTAGCCACTGCAGCACGCGAACTGTTCACAAACTGCGCCGCTTCAGTAATACTGCCACCCTTGACCCGAAAGCGATAATCATATATTTTTGCAAATCTGATAAATCGCTACTTTTATCCATGACAACAACGAGTGGTATGTTTTCCGAATGTACACAGCACACCTTATATAAACTCCAAGCCAGCTCACGACACGTGCCTTCTTTCATTGGCTACACGCTGTTGATGTCAAAAAGGGAGGTGGCCACAATAATGTGACTCGACTGTGTGCATTTGCAAAAATTACTATCTCAGCATCAAATCGAAGGTACATTAAAAGATCTCCATCAATCTTTATACTTTGTTTTCCCAGTTCAATGGCTGAAAGACATTCTACAATGAGATGTTGATGACTTCGGGAGATATGGTCTCACCTTGTTTATATACACTGCTGGCCACCCAAAATGCAACACCAAGAAGGACACGAGATAGCAAAGCCAGATTTACTGGACACATAACAACAGATACAAAGATGAAACGATTGAGCTTACAGGCCCGTGCGACTTGCGGAACACGCAGACATCAATAGTTCGGGTGGCCTCCATGGCTGGCAATAACGGCCGCTGCACGCCGCGGCATCGAACGAAAGAGGCTTTACATGTGGGCTTGGGGTATGTCGGTCCAGGATGCTTCCACACGTTGCCACAGTTTATCACGCGTAGCTGCGGGTGGTGCTTGCCGGGCTACTCGTCTGCCGATCAGCGACCAGACGTGTTCGATGGGCGACATATCAGGAGAACAGGCTGGCCACGGCAGCAGTGAGACCTGGTAGGCGGTGAAGAATTGTTGCAAGATGCGTGCCACGTGCGGGTGCGCGTTGTCCTGTTGAAACGTGGCCGCTGGCAGGTCTTGCAGGTAAGGGAGGACTACAGGCTCCAAAACGTCGGAGATGTAGAGGTGGCTGTTGAGTGTACCGGCGATGCGTACCATAGTGATACGGGTGTCATATCCAATTGCGCCCCAAACCGTAACGCCAGACGACGGACTGACGACCATCGTGGTGTTGCAGGCAGAAGCGGGATTCGTCGGAGAAGACAATGTCCTGCCATTCCGTAGTCCAGGTGCTGCGTTCAACGTCCCACTGCCGCCGCGCTCGCCGGAGGTGTAACGTCAATGGTAATCGGAGTAATGGGCGCCATGCGACAAGTCCCCGCTCCTGCAGACGACGTTGAACGGTACGTGCTGACACAGGTTGTTGCGGAACACACCCTAATTCCTGCGCTAACGTTCGTGATGTGGCGGTGCGAGCCGTCAACGCCCGCCGCACAACGTTCCGGTCCTCTCGTTCAGTGGTGTGCCGCGGCTGCGGCAATCGCTCACGTCGGTCCGTCCGTCCCTCCTGCACCCACCGAATCCATACTCGCCTCACTGTGGCTGGATGTCGTCCCACACGGGCGCCGATGTCTCGGTACGATAAACCGCTGTCGCGATAAGCCACTATTCGTCCTCTGTCGAACTCCGAAACGTGCTGGAATGACTGCCGTATTCTGCGACGAGACATCAGGAAGCTTCCTACGCACAGGTCCGGCAGCACAACACACTTCCACTACTTACACCCCGCGATCTGTGCACCCTTCTTATAGTGCTTCTCGGTGGCGTGCCGGGCGCACATGATTTGCATATGCCCTTCAATGCTAATCGTTTGCATGTCCTCTCGCGGGCGACGCATGCTGCGAATTTCAGGCCAATGGGATGCTTCCTTCTTGGTGTTGCATTTTGGGTGGCCAGTAGTGCATATATATTAATATAGAAGACCATGTGAGAGATGGTGCATGAAATCGTAAAACATGTAAGAGTGACATGGGGAAGACTGGCTTAAGACAGACAACTGTGGGAGAAATTTGAGACCTTCATCCATCCAGCAGTGGATTGATAATGGATGTACAGTGGATTATTTTCGCTGTGTTCGTCTAGTCAACTCGTGAATTTTGAACAGTGAAAAAAATTGCAAACAGTATATGAATAATTTTATGCAATAATTCACTCTATTTTGTACAGTCATTGCAAAAGTTTAAGACCATCTGTTGGTATTAGGAGATTTCTGCCGATTGCGTCAGCTACTGTTTCTATTACTCTACTTCCTGTCGGTGTTGCATCATCCTACAGCGACAGGAAGTGATAGAGTTGTGGAAAGCGTGCAAGCGTCAGTTGTTGTTTTTTTCATACTGACAGGTTCTGTACGTATTTTCTATATAACGAAAACTGCGCAAAAAAGCGGCGTCATTAAGTGTTACTAAGAGGGCACAAGTAGTGAATTTATATCATGAATGATACTCCGAACGTGACATAAGCAGCAAGGTGAATGTGAGAAAGACTGATATTGATAATACGACGATCATGAAATATCGAGATACAGGTGAATTTAGCGAACGAAAGAGAAGTGGACGTCCAAGGAAAACAACCTCACGTGATAACAATACCATAAAGCGAAAATGAGAAGTTCGTGCATGAAAACGAAGGCCTTTCTGCATTCAACAGTGTTTGATACTAGTGTCAGCACTGTTTCTCGACGTCTTAGCAAAGATTTTGGATTAAAGTCTTATAAACCTGCACATAAACCTAGACTACCGGCTCGGTGGCGCAGTGGTCTCAGCGATGGCCTCTGATCATTCGTCCGAACGGGGTCCGGGTTCGAATCCCGGTGAGGCATAGATGTTGTGTTTGTCTTACGGCACTGGCTCTCTCCCATCCCTGGAACCAGTGACCCTAAATTAGGGACGGGCGACTGCTTATAGCCCATTGAGTTGCTCACGGTGGTCGTTAAACCTCCAATCAAAAAAAAAAAAAAAAAAAAAACCTAGACTAATCTCTGTCATGAAAAAGAAGAGACTCCAATTTGCGGAGCATTCGTGGACTGCTGAAAATTGGAACCAAGTTCTTTTACGATGAATCAACTATGCGTCAATTTGAATCACGTGAAACACATATTCGACAACCAAAAGGCAAAAGGTTTGATGAAAAAATACACCGTTATCACCGTGAGACATCCGCCTATGGGATAGCTATGTCAGAATCCGGTAGTGCTTCATTATCCTTTTTGCCGACAGGCACTACCATGACTGGTCTTTTTATGCGGAAATGTTATGTGAGAAGCTATTAACTGACATGCAGGTGCACAGATGCACGATCTTTATGCCTGATGGTGCTCTTTGCCACAGATCAAAGACAGTAAAGGACTACCTGCAGATTAATACTATAACTGTACTTGACTGACCCGGTAATAGTCCTTAACCCATGGACCATTTAAAAAAGACAAGGTATTAGAAAAACAGCCATAAAATTCCGAAGCTTTGATTGACGTGATAAAGTACGTGTGGTGCAAAGACATTTCAAGTGATTACTGCAAATCCCTCATTGAGAGTATGACACATCGTATTCTGTCCGTTGTAAAAAACAAAAGAGGCCACACAAAGTACCAGTTTCGGTCTTTTTGTGTTTTAAAGAATGTAAGTATTCATCTGTGGTGTCATTTTTTCAAATATCTCTGATTAGTAATTAGTTGTTTCTTTGAAAATCTTTTTTCAATAAATTGGTAGGTAGTCTTAAACTTTTGCAAATGACTGTACCTCATGTGGAATCTTGATGGGAATGTAGTGTTCATTCAAACAGTGCAACGCAAAGGAAGGAATGCAAAATAGTTCGCGAGTCAGATGTGCTGTAAAAAGAAATCACTGAAGTAATTGGCAAATAATTTGTCATTGAAATATTAACAAGAGACATTAAAGCGCAAAAATAACGTTAACACCTGCAAAGGTGATTCGCATGAATTTTTCTTCGGCAGAAACGACGAAAATTTCCTTCGGAGAAAACATCCGCGTTTCTTTTTAAAGTAAGCTTCCGACAAGTACAAACATAAATGATATTAGGTCGAAGCTATTGTTCCCCAATGTAACAAAAAAAAGTTGATCATACATAGATAAGAAAATCAAGAAGATAATTTTCTCCGAATAATTAGAATAAGGACATGCAGGTGATATGTTGTTTTTTTACACTCGGCGAAAACAGCAGTGATTAAAGATTATGCGGGCTGATCAAAAATTCTTTCTTCTTGCTAACGCTGATAACGCTTTTAACAATGCATGACACATTCACAAAAAACCGGTATGGAAAAACAGCGAATATGAAGGTAAAAGGAAATGATCTAGATTCCTTGGTCTTTCTATGTCATTCACTGTGGGTGAAATATGCATTTGTTATATCATTTAGAGGTCTACACAATAGTAGACATAAATACACTATCTACCAACAAGTAATTGGACACCCCTGCAACCGACGATATCTGCGGTCCTGATACACGTCACGGCCGCCGCCGTTAAATATCGTGTAGGAAACAACAACGCAACCAGTCGCATGCAAGATGCCACGCAGTTCGGAGCTCTCTGATTTCGAGAAAGGTGTAATCGTCGGGTATCACAGAAATGGCCGATCCATACGTGACATATCCAGCGAGTTGAAGTACCCAAAATCGACAGTGGCCTACGTGATTGGCAAGTGGAAGATGAGAGGTGACTGTCGGAATGTGTCCCGACCCGGCAGACCCACAAAACTGGGAGTTAGAGACCGACGGGTGCTGGCCAGAGAAATTTGGAAGAACCGCACCAAATCGATGGGCCACATCCGCGAGGAGTTTCAACAGGCATCAGGGAGTGTTCTTTAAATGAATACCATCCGTAAGGAAGCCCATCTGCTCGGTTATCATGGACGTGCTGCCGCCCACAAGCCTTTGATCACCAAGTCCAATAGCGCTGCTCAGCTAACGTGGTACAAAGAACGTCGACCGTGGACCGTTGCGCAGTGGAAATAGGTTCTCTGGAGCGACGAATCAAGGTTCACCCTCTACCGTTCGGATGGCAGGGTCTGGGTTTGGCGTATGTCTGGAGAACGCCTCCTGCCGGAATGTATTGTGCCAACTGTGAAGTTCGGCGGTGGTGGAATTATTCTATGAGGGTGTTTCTCCTGGTATTTCACGGGACCTTTGGTCGCAATTCCTGGTAGACTCAACGCCGTGACCTACTGCACCATTTTGGATGACCATGCGCTTCCTACGTTGTGGCAGTTTTACGGGGTGGACCCATATTACTTTCAGGATGACAATGCCACCTGTCATGTTGCAAGGTCCACCATGGCTTGCTACGGTGACAATGGGGTTAATCGAACGGAATGGCCTGCGCAGAGCTCGGACCTTAACCCTATCGAGCACTTCTGGGACGAGTTGGAGCGTCAACTTAAGGGGTACCCCCACCGTCCGAAATCGGTGAAGGAACTGACCTGTCTTCTCCAAGCCGAGTGGAAGAAAATACCGCTAGCCGTCGTACAACACCTGGTTGAGAGTATGCCCCGGAGGGTCGCAGCTGTAATCGCCGCTCGTGGAGGCTCCACCATCTATTGAAGGTGAATAAACTTCGTTTTCCTTTGCTATCACAGGTGTCCAATTACTTGTTGGTAGATAGTGTATGTGAAAGGGGAAACGCTAAGTCGACGAACCAAGGCAACATGGTGCTAGCACCAATGAAAATACATTCATTGTCGTAAAAATCCGTGCACCAAGGAGGCGGCGTAGGATTGAAATGAGATTTCAGTAGTGAGATGGTACATACCAAGGACAGAAATGATTACAATATCACAGCAGCAGGACGTTTTCCCGCGGTTATACGCTACACATTCCGTTCAGGGTTAGTACTACGTCGGACCGCCTCGTGCTCTGATACATCCGGTGCGGCATGGAGTCAAAGAGACGCCGTATGTTATCCTGGGACAAACTGTCCTACAATTCGTGCAACTGACGCTCTAAATCACGAACCCTGTGACATGAAAGAAGCTGGCGTCCCATCTGGTCCCACACGTGCTCGATGGGCGAGGGATCATGCTATCTGGCAGGCCACGGAAACGTCGAAGCAAGACGTAGACAGTCCTGGGAAACATGAGCGGTGTGCGGACGGGAGTTATCTCTTTGGAAAATGGCTCCGTGCCGACCAGCGAGGAAAGACAGCACTTGGGGCCGCAGGATCTCCTGTACGTAGCACTCGGCTGTCAACGTCCCTCGGATCACTGCGTGGAAAGTCCGGCTGTCATACGCGATGGCTCCCCACACCAATCACGCCTACAGTTCGGGACGTGTGTCTCTGTACAGTGAGGTTGGGATTGTAGCGCTCACCTGCGGTCTTCTACACTATGGTAGTCGTCCGTTCTTATACAGAAGCGGGATTAGTCGCTGAACACTATACGTCGCCAGTTCGTAGCATTCCACGTGATAATGGCAGAAAACGGAATGGCCGTCGGGAGTGCAGATTCGCCTCTTCCAGGCGTCTGGAAATGGTTCTGGTGGATACAGGATTCCCTTGTACAGTCGCCACATGTCTCTGGACATTAGACAAGGACGTCGTTGCATCTGGGCATGCCGCTCGCACGATTCCACGGTCCTTTCTGCTGGTGGTGTGTCTGGGTCGTCCGGAGCCAGTCCGCCGTGTCCGGGTGCCTTCCCGTGTCCACTGCTCCCAGCACGATCTCACCGTACTGTCCGACTGGCCCACATAGCGGCCGATTTGGCACGCCGGCCACCGTGCCTCTCTCATCCCGACGATACGGCCTCATTCAAACTCCGTGAGTTTCCCGTACGCACATCTACGGCGGCTCCTCGGCATGTCTATCGCTCAGGGATCTAAACTGGCTCTTACCGTACACTTCGGCACGCATGTGGAGTCCCCTGCGCGGCGCCTTATAATCCCAAAGGATTACGATTGCAGCGCCGGTCTTGGACGCGCGGACTTCATAGGATAGCAGTATGCAAATTTTTAACTGGTGCTACAGTCGTACAAAAGCTTCGACGCACGTCACAATTTTCATGAGTTGCGAGATGTAATGTCGTGAGTCAGGTTGAACAACCGCCGGTACGATTAGGGCAAGCCAACGTGAATTATCGGAGTTTGAAGGAGGCATGATAGTGTGAGCCAGATTGATGGGACATTCAATTTCCGAAGTTTTACGAACATTCAACATTCCTCGATCAACGGTGTCACGTGGGTACCGAGAGTACCTCATGGAAGGCATTACCACCCACTGTGGGCAGCACAGTGGTCGACAACGGGTGCTGAATGAACGTAACGAGGGGCATCTGACCAGGATTGTCCATGTTAACAGTCAAGCGACACTGGCTCAAATAGCATCCACATTCAATGCAGGAGGTACCAGAGACATATCCATCAGGTCAGTGCAGCGTAATTTACCGTCCATGTGGTATCGGAGCAGAAGCCCTAACAGAGTGTCTTTGTTAACATCACGACATCGGACACAGTACCTCACCTGGGTTGGTGAACGCAGTAACTGGAATCTGAAAGACTGGCAACATATGGCGTGGTCCGATGAGTCACTCTACCATTTGTTACGAGCTGATGGTAGGGTTCGGGTGTGGCGCTGACCCCATGCGGCCATGGACCCAAGTTGTTAACAAGGTACTGTGCAAGCTGGTGGTGGTTCTAAACAAGTGTGGGGTGTCTTTACATGGCACGGTTTGGGTCCTGTGGTCCTCGTAAACACGTCATTAACCGGAATTCGCTTTGTTGCTTTGCTGAGTGACCATTTACAGTACTTCGTGGACTTGATGTACCCCAACAACGATGGGAATCTTCAGAAGGACAGTGCACCATGTCATCTGACTCTAGATGTCCAAAATTGGTTCGAGGAGCATTCTGGACAGTTCCAACGGATGGTGTGGCCATCACGTTTGCCCAACATGAACCCAATAGAGCACTTATGGGACGCGGTGGAAAGGTCTATTCGCACCCAAGATCCTGCGCCTATAAATACCAGGGAACTCAGGCTGCATGTCTCAACATATCTCCAGAAGTCTTCCGGCCACATGTGGAATTGATGCCACGTCGAGTTGCTGAACTTCGACGGACTAGAGGAGATCCTACACTATACTAGGTACGTATCCCACGACTTTTGACACTTCAATGGATTCTGATTCGCTTTGCAGTATATTTTCATCGCATCTCTATTTTTATACATCAAGTTTCCAGAAACAGTTTCGTCATCCGTTCTTATATATCAGCTATTCATCACACTGTACCTTCGTTAAAATATCTCAGTAGAACCAGAAGAGTTTTATTTTGGGTCCTCGTTGATAACTCACACCGAAAGTTCATAGTAACAATTATACAGGGCGCATAGCAAAGTCCCTTTAGCCCGGAATAACTTGTGAACGGAGAGAGGTACATTTGTGCAAGTGAGATAACGGTATAGTAAAGCGACTACGCCCGATCGAATGCAACCAATAGCAGCGCCCCTAGTGGCGAAATGCGGAAGTTAGCCATTGCAAATCGAAAACGAAAAGAGAGCAAAATTTCCAATTACAAAGTTGTAGATCATCAATTAATTAGTACAAAACGACATTTGTTTCACAAGAATAAGATAAATTATCGCCTTAATACCCTAAAATGTCCGAAATCGATGCGCGACCTTTTATGTGAACGTTTGAAGGGAACAGGCATAGGTATGAGCAAATACACACAATTTATTGCATAAATGCGTACTTGTGTCAATACAGTTGATGACGTCAGACAAAGCAAAAACAAAAGAAGGCAAACTGGCGCACAGTGATAAAAATTTAATGTCGAGTATGTTCGAAGAGTTCGCTATTGCCCACGATGCACATCTGTATTCGTGAAAGTAACTCTGCATGCACATTCCTCAGCATGGAAGGTGTCACACTATTGCAAGCATCTGTAACACGACGACGTACAGTAGATCCAGCAGACTTGTAGGCGCTGTTGCATACACCTGATTTTTTACGTAACCCCAGAAATCCAAGCTCGCCATTCTCACACAGCGTACGTATACCTAAACTTCTGATCAGGGTACATCCTGCTACTGGTTTTTATAACATAGGTACGGTACAACGTCACAACCTGTATTTGCATTCGGCTACATTTACGAAATGTGAATATGCAGATTCGAATCGTTGCGCATCGATTTCGGACATTGCAGGGTATTCTGGCGCCAATTTATCTTATCTGTGTGAAACAAATGTCGTTTTGTACTAATTAATTTATGCTCTACAACTTTGTAATTGGAAATTTTGCTCTCTCTCTCTTTTCGTTTTCGATTTGCAATGGCTAACTTCCGCATTTCGCCACCAGGGGTGTTACTATTGGTTGCATTCGATCGGGCGTAGTCGCTTTACTATACCGTTATCTCACTTGCAGAAATGTACTTCTCTCCGTTCGCAAGTTATTCCATGCTAAAGGGACTTTCCTATGCACCCTGTATATTCCCTAATAGATTCATCAAGTGCACATTGTCGGCCTGCAACATCGTGTTTAGGACAAGTGTTCTGAGGATGATCTGATATAAGTCGAAAAGCTTCAACGAGAGTTTGGTGGAATGGTCGTCAAGCATACCGTGGTTTTAAACTTTTTATTGGATTTTAATAGTGAAATATTTTAAACTTCAAATTTGACTGCTGGTGCAACGGGTACAGTGAACATCGGTGGAATGTGATTTTTTAATGATGAATTTTTAAACTTCAAATTAAACTACTGGTGCAATAAGTACAGTGAACATTGATGGAACGAGATATTTTATCAACATGTATATAGTGATTTTAACATTTAAAGAGGTGGATCCAGAGTGCAATATTGTGTGTGCAATAGTGTACATAAAAGAAAAAGATTAAAACCAAATGTTTCATCTCCCAAAGAATTATCATTGGAATATCGCGACATGTGTTGAGAATCGTCAATGAATCCACAAACAAAGAAAAATGACACACCAACAATGTGCATTATATAAACTAAGGATTAGAGGTACGTAATAGTATTTGATCTATTAGTGAATATATAATTGTTACTGCACCTTCCTGTCTTTCTGAGGATAAAGAGTCCCAAGACTTAATATAAAGAATCATGCATGAATAAAACAACAAATGGATAATGCTGTAGTAATGTTGGAAAATAATGATTAATGGTGTCACATTTGATTTCGTTTATAAATTGCAATGCAACGATTTTAGATGATGCGTTATTTTAGTCTTCTCTGGGAAATAATGGCGATCTTCTTTAGTTTATCTTACTAAAAGGGACGCTCTTATAATGAAAAAATATCACATCATGGTTCCACTGATATTTTTCAAATAGCCTTAAATATCTTGTAAGAATCAATATGCTCAAGATAAAAATATATCATCCCCACGAGGATTACATATGACCATTTTGTTCTCCTGCGCACAAGAGAGCGAAGAAAGTCGAGCAAAATAAGTTGAACAACAAAGAGATGTGAAACGAAAAGCGAGACTAAAAAGGACATCGAAGTAAACACGAAATTGCACAGACAGCTAAGAGGTTCATTGACTCGTCTCTGAAGACTTTTTCTCAAACATACAAGATCCAAACAGAAAGAGGAATTCTAGTTTGGCTTTACCCATTGATAGAACAGACGAAGACGGTAGCTGCGGGTATTTAAGGAAGGAAATAACCGTCTGTACCAATCACGTACGAAAGAGAGGTTAGATCAAATGCCTTGCAAATCAGTCATTCGTTGCATTAGCTGGCACACACACGCACTGAATTTGTTATTACACCGGATATAATGAATTAGCTTTGCTTATCTTTTTGCTAAGCTAATTATTATGAATGAATAATGCTCTAAGCTTCAAAATGATGAATTCCCAAAAGGGTGTTGTTACTCGTTAATTATGAACTTAAACAAAGTCTCAACGCTGGTTATTTATATTAAGTAATCAAAGTCATAAACCTAACAGCCAGACAGAGGTCTGACAAAACTAAGAATTGAAAAAGACTGAACTTACAGAACAACTTGTTTATTATGATGACTCCTGGTCAACTAAGGCACTCATATATCACTACTACACAACAACACACTGCAACGCAACACCAACCACCCTCAACTCCAACGCAACAACACAACAACAACGCAACAACACAACCAACACTTCTCGATGAACGCGCCTATATACGAGCTACCACCACGTCATGACTTACACTCATTGCCAGATCTCATTCAGCGGGTGAAATAATATTCCGTTCAGTAGGAAGATAATTTACATAGTAAAATAAAATAACCAGAGATAGTAAAATCAAAAAGAAAGTGAATATAGAGTATACGTTACACGGAATCTGCCTTAAGTTTCAAGAAATAGTTGACAGATTGAATTAGCCCTTAGTATGGTACGTCCCCAAAGTACATATATAGACACTATAAAAATGCATTTGTCTGATGAACAAAACGGAATATGGCCATGAGTTCAAACAAATTTATGATAGAACACATGCGGCTTCTTAGCCTCTTTGCACCCACTGCAGAGTATAGGCCTCTCCTAGTCTTTTCCAAATTTATTTAGCCTTGGTCCACCATTTAGCACCTCTAAATTCTCTGGTGCCCTCTTTGTCTCTTTCCATCTCTCGGTTGTCATTCTGTTATTAATCGTGACCATCTTTCAGTCTTCCAACATGTCAAACACATCTCCACTTTGATTCTTTTGTTATTTTTATAATATATATTATTCCTGTTCTTTCTCTTATAAGTTCATTTCTAACTCTGTCTCTTCTTGTTATTCCCAACATTCGTGTCTCTAAATTTCTTACCGATACTCTTATTTTTAGCACGTCTTTTGTAAAAAAGATCGTGCTTATGTTATCGGTTTGTCCCTCCGTCCGTCTGTACCCACGATATCTCTGCAACTATTAGTCCGATTTGAAAAATTCTTTTTGCATTGGGAAGCTTGAAATATGCGAATGACGATCCTTCATTTCGTTTTTTTTAACGATGTACAATCTCGCCACTAGACGGCGTAAAAATGCAGATGATGTTGAATTCAAAAATGCGTTTTATTCGATATATTGGTTTCTAAACATCCGATTGAAAAAATTCTTTTATACTTCGATTCCATTTATGTCGAAGATTATTTTAGATATAGGTACTTTTTAAACTACACATAGATTTTCTGCTAGGGGGCGTAAAAGTAAATTACATTTTTCCCGATAACTCTTCTTCTAAAACTCCGATTTGAAAAATATTTTCTTCAGCGGATACACTTCCTGATGGAAAATCTTTTACATATAATTTCAAATTTTTGGTAAAGAATACTTTGGCCACCAGGGGGCTTAAGCGTTAATTTTTGCTTCTGATATATTTACCATAAACTCTGAGCTTCTAAAATATCGATTGAAAAAATTCTTTCGTGGACTGGTGCCACTCACATCGATAAACCTTTTCGGAATATTTTCTTCTTAAAATATTCCACAGTTTCTCTGCCCGGGGGGCGTAGATGTATATCTTATTTTTGTCAATATCTCTACTTCTAGAAGTCCGATTTGAAAAAAATTCTTCTTTGTTGGATAGTGTTCTCAGTGTGACATGTTTTTTATGTAATTTCAAAATTTTCAAGTAATTCATAGACTTTCCGCTAGGGGGAGTAGAGGTAAATTGCGTTTATCCCTATATATCTGCTTCTAAATCTCCGGCTTGAAAAATTCTTTCTGCACCGGATACAGCTCCTGGTGAGAAATCCTTTGCACATAATTTCTAATTTTTGTAAAAAAAATGGTTAGGCCACCAGGTGGCGTAAGTCTTTATTTCCGCTTCTGATGTATTTGCAGCAAAATATGAGCTTCTAAAATCTCGATTGAAAAAAAAAAGTCATTTGTTGACCGATACTACTTATGTCGGCAAACCTTTCAGGCACATTTTCTTCTTGAAATAATGAATGGTTTCTACGCCAGGGGTGTAGATGTCTATCTTATTTTTGTCAATATCTCTATGTCTAGGAATCCGATTTGGAAAATTCCTTCTTTGTTGGATGGTGTTTCCGATGGGAAATGTTTTTCCTAAAAATTCAAAATTTTCAAGTAAATCATAGACTTTCCGCTAGGGGGCACAAAGGCAAATTGCGTTTTATGCATTATTTCTGCTTCTAAAACTCCGATTTGAAAAATTCTTCCTGTATCGCATACAAGACCTGATGGAAAATATTTTTCACATAATTTTTAATGTTTGGTAAAGAACGGTATAGCCACCAGGGGGCATAAGTGTTAATTTCTGCTTCTGATGTATTGTAGCAAAATCTGGGTTCCTGAAAACTTGACAAAATTTTTTTTTTCTTGGACCTATACTGCTCATATGGAAAATCGTTTTGAGAATACTTTCTTCCTAAAATAATGCATGGTTACCCCACCAGAGGACGTAAAGTCAAATCTTATTTTTGTCGATATCTCTGTCTCTAAAAGTCCGATTTGAAAAAATATTTCGGTGTTGGAGAGCGTTTTCGGTGCGAAATGTTTCTCATATAAATTCATGTTTTTCTTAACACACAAGTCTGCAACCAGAGGGCGTAAGCTCACGATGCGTTCACAGAAATATCTGAGGGATTAAAAACCCGATTGAAAAACTTCTTTCTTCCGTCAGATACTATTGTTTTCCATACTGATTCCATTGACTTTGAATAGCTTTGATAAATTTAATTTGCCTCAGAACGGATTCAAAAGACGTGCTTATTTCTTGCTTACATTATCGTTCTGTGATACAACAGGTTTCACTTACATTAGTAAATACGGGGCTAATATATGCATTGATGGTTTTTCTTTTTTCTTTTAACACATTGAACAAAAAATAAGTATAATAATGCAACTTGCACCATAGTTCTATAGACAAAAAATTATAATACGAGTTGTCCCAAATGAATACACGGAACACAACAAATATGAATGGACACGTGGTTCTCAGAAGCTTGTGGAATTTCCATCATTTCTAATGACCCCGTATATACCATTTTCCATGGAAATTACCAAAGCATGCAACATTTCAGGTTCTAAAGTATGTATAACCACGCACGTTCTATTGCGGTCTTCAGGTCTGTCCGTCTGCATAAACCTGTCTTTTTATAATGCCTCACACATTTTTTATTGGGTTCAGGTCCTTGCTGAGTGGTGGCCTGTCCAGAACGGGCACATTTTTTCTGTTAAGGTAGACTTTTGTTGCATTGGAGATATGGATGGACGCGTTGTCGTGCTGAAGCATCCAGTTGTACCCCCTAAAATTTCACCCAAAAGTACAACATCAGTTTCTAGTGTCTCTATATACTTCACCGAGTTTTGTTGTCCACTACAAATACACCGCCGTGATGTCTGCTAAAAATGTTCTAGTTTCTTTCCTTAAATCATGCCAATAGCTTGCATATCCATCAGGACTATCCAGATTCCATTTGTTTTCATCACTGAAGAACGCGCTCAGATATTTGCCGCTATACGACATGTGCATAAGTGACCAGAGCAAATTCCTTTCTTGGTTACGCTTTGAGAATGGCGGTTTTCGAGCCATTTTCGTGTGTACTGTGTATAATCGCTTTCTTTAATACGTCTGTGAATGGTATTCTTCCATATTTTCAACTGGAAAACCTTGATTATTGTACGTGCGGGCATTTTCTGGGACGAAGACATTCTCCGTATCTTCCTGTACTCATGGGAACTTGTTGAACGTGGCCTTCCTGAACGAGGTTTTGGTGGGCGTGGGTCAGCACGAGCTACAACACGTTAAATCATACTTTTACAACGTTTTAGTACTTTTGTAATTTCATTTACAGGCTTACCTCGGAACTTTGTGCTGAATATTTTGGCAGCCTGATAGCTACGAAGCTTTAGGGATTTGGTTCCTCAGCAAAACTGGACCCTCTGACATTAGAGCTATCTTTTTTTAAGTCTCAAACCGACGTCACTGGCTACGCATTTGCAATTTGCATAATATTGTGTTCTATAAATATTTGGGGCACCTGTTTCTGATATACAGTAGTGAACAAAAGTATTTGGCGAAACACTTTTTCGACCATATTTTTTTCTGCTGGACCAAATCGGGTCATTTTGGGATATGATGCCGCGTAGTTTGTATTTCGCTCAGAGCGAATTTGTCGATCGAAATGGGCCATATTCAAGAGTCGCCAATTATTACCCATTTGTTTGCTGCATGTATTAATGTTTTTCTTGTGATTTTTGTGGGTTTTGTGATATGTAGTGTGATAATAAATCAATCTTAGGTTTTCAGAAATGGGTAAAAAGGCGGATCTCCCTGTTGGAGCTCGCCAGCCTGCCGTGAACATGATGGAATCCGGAATGCGCGTCACCGACATTCCGAGGGCCCTGAAGATCCGACACCAGTCCATTTCAGCTATCCTGTAACGTTATAAGAAGACTGGGACCGTCAAGAACAGTCCGCGATGTGGTAGGCCTCGTTCCACTACGTTGCATCAGGATAGACGCATCCTCCGTCGATCTCGTGTTGATCCCACCTTGACTGCTGTGGACATCGCCACCGAATTCCACGACAGCAACGACCTGAACGTCAGCCGAATGACCATCTCCCGTCGTCTCATTGCTGGTGGATTGAATGGAAAACTTCCAGCCAAGAAACCACTCATCGGAGTCAAGAATCGACGAGCCAGAGTCGCGTTCGCGCGCCGTCATCGACACTGGACCGCGGCGGACTGGAGTAAGGTGCTTTTCACCGACGAGAGCAAGTTCAACTTGCTCAGAAGTGATGGCATCCGATACGTACGACGTCCGTGTGGCCAGAGATTCAACCCCCAGTTCATTCGGCTGACTGCCAAGCACGGAGGAGGATCGCTCATGGTTTACGGCGCCTTCTCTCGCAATGGAATGGGTCCAATAATCAAGATTGCCGGAATAATGACCGGCCAGAGCTACAGGGGCATGCTCATCAACGATGTCTTCCCATGGGCAAACCAGAACTTACCACCCGCATGGATCATGCAGCAAGACAACGACCCGAAGCACACCTCCACAGTAGCGAAGGCAGCCTTCCAGCAGAAACAGGTCATACTTCTAGACTGGTCAAGCCAATCTCCAGACCTCAACCCCATCGAGCACATGTGGAAGGAGCTGGAGAGACGATGTGCGAAGAAAACCTGCCGGAATAGGGCCCAGAAGTTCGACCAGCTGTCTGCAGAATGGGCGCGAATTCCGGAGGTCACCGTCGAGAAGCTAATGGACTCGATGCCGTCCCGTTGTGCAGCTGTTATTAAGTCTCGTGGTTATCCCACTAAGTATTAGTTATTGTTTTGTCGTTTCCTCGTACTTGTTTTCTGTTCTCGTTGCATTAAATGAATGTGATACACACCTACTTTGTTGGTCAATTTGTATGATCTTTGCGATTAAGCTCGGTACCTGATCTGTGTTAAGGTTTGCGATCCATCTGCATATGGGTCATGTTTACAACTGAATAACACATATCATATCCCAAAATGACCCGATTTAGTCCAGCAGAAAAAAAAATAGGGTCGAAAAAGTGTTTCGCCAAATACTTTTGTGCTACTGTATATATTTAGAAATATTTTACGATCCTCGTTGTGATTTGAATGTTTTACTGTATATTGGAATTTGGGTCACTTCATAATCGGTTTTCACATGTTTGGTGCAAGACCCAACAACACCCATAACGTCATAATAAAGTTCTCCGCTTAACCCAGGATTCCAAACTTTTCGGACTGACTGAAAATGAAAAGAACCTTAAACTCTAAAATATGTTTTGAAATAAAACAGTAAGCGGCTTATTCACAGTTGCCTATCAAAAATTTATTTCTCCCCCTAAGCATCAGAGGAAAACGCCGCATGTTTAAACTGCTCCACGACCTGAAACTAATGAGAAAACAAATTCGTTACCCTACGCTTAAATTACTCAAACATTGACTCCCTATTATTCGATGTTTTACGAACTCACCTGAATGCTATAAACGGTTACTCCTCTATAATTTGGGTCCACAGGGACGCGAGTTGCCTAGTGATCAGAGCAACAGTCTTCCGACCAAGTGGTCGAAGATATCAGGTAGGTTCAATATCAGGTAGGTTGAGTTCAATATCAGGTAGGTTGAGTTGTTCTGAGCCGCTGAATGCACGCCGCGCGTCAGATGGGCACGTTAAGCCGCAGGCCCAGGTGTATTGGACCCCTTCAGAAATAAGGTCACGTGTTCCCTTCCCTATCATCTCTCCCTCTAGAAGTTCTCGTTTTGACCTCATACTCTGTAGCTCCCATCTATGCCGACTCGCACTTTCAATCTGGTGCTCTTTCTTCTCTGACCTGAGTACACTCTATAGTATCTGAGCTTCTTTTTTCAATCTAGTGTAACCTCAGTAATGATACATTGCACAAAAGTCCAATGGGACATAGAAAGTGGCGTCTAAACCTTCCCTGTGTGTGCAATCCCTAAGAGTGAGTCATGCATCATACAAAATCACATTAAAAAAAAAAAGACAATTCTCTGTCTCTCAATGCTCGAGCCCGAACTGCAACAAATATTATTCACCCTGAGCCCGGTTAGGGCCCGGGCACGATTTCTGGCTCTGTCTGACTCAGTACTGGCATGCTTGCGGATAGGCAGTAGCCATGGAGAGACGGCTTCAGTAGCCGCAGTGATGTTCAGATATGCAGTGGCGTTCAGATGTCCTTTGATGGGTATCTGGGGGCCCTAATGCCTAACAGGAAAACATTCCTCACACCGCCACCGGTCTGATATGATGGCTCCATGGCCTAATATTGCTTAGACCAAATTCGTATCCCACCATCCCCATAACGCAAAAGAATCTTGATTTTATCAGTCCACGCGACCATTTTGCAGCCCTTTTTCTTTTGTTTGGAGGTTTAGCCGACCACAGTGAGCAGCTGGATAGGCTATAAATTGTTTCCAGTCTTTAAGTTAGGGTCATTAGGTCAAGAGAACGGAAAGAGTTAGTGCCGTAAGCCGAAAACAACATCCATGCCTCACCGGGATTCGAAGCCGGACCCATCTCGGACGAATGATCAGGAGCTAGCGCTTAGACAAATGCCCCACTCGGGCGGCTTTCCAGTCTTCAACACTCCAGTGTCAATGCGCCCGTGCTCACTGTAGGCGTTCGAAGCTCACAACAACGACACTCGATATCGTCGTCGAAGGTTGTAACCATACATGTGGTTTGACACGTGGTGCATTCGGAGATGGCCCTCGACACATTAATGGTGAAATCCGCTGTGATTTACTGGGTTTTATGGCCCGTTTGTTCGGTTACAAGAATCTCGCCAACCTCCTTTGGCCCCTTAGATCCAACAGTTGTTTGCGGCCACAGAATCGCCGATAGCCGGAAGTATTTTGCATATCCCAATATACTAGGCAAGCCCTTTATGCACGAAAAGCCCAGGATAACGGACGTTGGGGGGGGGGGGGGGTGCTTGAGCTGCTACACCTGGTGCCAACAACTATCATGACACATTCAAAGTCGCTCAAATCACTCGTTTTGCCTATTTCAACCCTCAATCGAATACTAGAACTGATCTGTCTGACCTGCCTGATTTATACGGCTCACCTCTCGCACGCCTTACGTGTTGGAGTGAGCTATTTGTGCAAAGAGGGCAAGTGTATATTTTTTTCTGCGATCGTATCTCCACGTATGAAAAATTACTGAGAAAATTATTTTTGCGTCAGGCACCATTCATCCTGCTATTCATCATAAACTCTTAGTTATAAGATTTCAAATGCTAATAAATGTTTGCTCGTTTCGACATGTATGTTTCACATTAAATACTACCTTTTGGGTTATAAAGCATTCTCATTACGCACAAATATTCGGTTGTTACATCTTCCTTTTCTGTTTCCGAACAAATATTAGGCTTTCAATCGTGCGAGTTGGGACGAGATGTGGTGGTTCGCACGGTGATATTTATTGCCTCAGATGCTCACTACGAAGGCATTGCTCTTCTTCCCCAATAATAAAAATTAAAAAATCTTTCTGCGTAGATAGAATGCTCGAAATTTGCTCATGGAAAGCCATTAACGGGAAAGGCAGGGAACCATTGTGACGTACCTGCCAGCAGGAAGCACACGACATAAAGGCAGATAGCAGTCAGAACGAACATCCGCGTAGCTCAATTGGTAGAGTGACTTATTCCGGAATAAGGGGACCCGGGTTCGAGCCCGGCGTGGATAAAAATGACGGAGAAATTTACGTCGTTATAATGGCGCCCGAACTTTCCGGATGACCCGGCTGTTCAAAATCTCGCAATGGTATGATGTTCTTTCCACACCGCGAGATAGGAAAAATCAGAGAATCCCTTCTCCAGCGCTTCGAAAAATAAAAATGTGTGATGTTGCATTCCACACACTAGATTGACTGGGAGTTCTCAAGTGCACGTTCTACAGCGGCTGGCTGCCGTGGGCCATGCCTCCGGCCCTCTTTCGGAGGGGGGAGGTGACGTACCTGCCAGCAGGACGCACACGACATAAATGCAGATAGCAGTCAGAACGAACCTCCGCGTAGCTCAATTGGTAGAGTGACTTATTCCGGAATAAGGGGACCCGGGTTAGAGCCCGGCGTGGACAAAAATACGGAGAAATTTACGTCGTTATACCATCGATAACTTTAGAACCGGGAAGAAGAATTTGTATTTCTACCAGTTCAGAATAATGTTACTCTGGGCTCATTAGTTTTAGCGAAAGTTAGCATTAATAACCTTATTTTTGTTTTGTTTTTGTTTTTTTGATTGGAGGTTTAACGACCATCATGAGCACCTCAATGGGATATAAGCAGTCGCCCGTCCCTAATTTAGGGTCACTGGTTCCAGGAAAGGGAGAGAACCTGTGCCGTAAGAAAAACACAACATCCATGCCTCACCGGGATTCGAACCCGGACCCCTTTCGGACGCATGATCAGAAACCATCGCTTAAACCACTGCGCCACCGGGGAGGCCATTAATAACCTTGATCATGAATGGAATACGGGATTACACCATACAATACCCATTTTGAAGATGACTATCCGTTTTTTGGTGTAAATATGATAAGGATGCTAAGTCAGATAATATCCAAAAACTTGAAAATTTAGTCGTCCTGGAGCTGGAATCGAATCCGCGTCTCCCAGATAGCGCTCGGGTGTGCTAACCACTACACCACCCAGAACGACCAAGTCTCAAGTTTCTGATTAATTACGCGGGTTCGATTCCCGTTCCAGGACCACGAAATTTTCAAGTTTACGGATATTATCTGACTTACCATCTTTGCTATATTTACACCAAAAAACGGATTGTCATCTTCAAAATTTGTATTGTTTGGTGTAATCCCGTTTCCATTCATGATTTATCTGCTCCTCCGGGCAATCATGGGATAGGATTCTTAAGCTCTAGATTCGCTAAACATGAATGCCTGTTGCTTCGAATAGCGAATCCTGCGATGGTTATATTCAAGTTAATCGGAAACTTGAGACTTGGTCGTTCTGGGTGGTGTAGTGGTCAGCATATCCGGGCGCTATCTGGGAGACGCGGTTTCGATTCCCGCTCCAGGACGACGACATTTTTCAAGTTTTCGGATATTATCTGACTTACCATCCTTGTCATATTTACACTAAAAAACGGATTGTCATCTTCAAAATTTGTATTAATAACCTTTAATATCCTAAAAGTTTGTAGCCGTTACCCTGTTTCGTTAGCTCTTGAGGTGATAGTTCTGCCTTCACTAACTTCTTCCAGCAGTGTTACTGAATTAGAAGATAGCCACTCTCAGAGGAAACCACTATTACTGGCCATCTCCCTAGCTCATAGGGTTCAGTTTACGAGGTCAGATCAAAAAGTTTCCGACCGCATTTCTTTTCCTAAACTAAACAGAGTATGGAGCTGAGACTCAGTGTGGCGCGACCTTTACTTTAGTGCGCATGCGCGAATTTCTGCCACGCTGGCTCATTCGGTGCCTGGCAGTGAACGTTTGGCGGTGTGAACTCTGCGACCGTCTCACTCTTTTCTTCTGCTGCAATGACTGAACAATTTCAACAGAGAATCTGCATCAAATTTTGCCACAAATTCGGAAACAGATTAGATGAAACAATTAATTTATTAGAAAGGCTTTTGGTGATAAAGTTATGGGTGCAACATAAATCAAGCAGATTACACGACAAAAGGGCGAACGTCAAAAGGGCGATGCGACGGAAGAGCGCACGACAAAAGGGCGATACGATAAAAGGGCACACGATAAAAGAGCGATGCGACAAAAGGGCGCACGACTACCAGGACTAAAGGTTCACAAAACTCGGAGAACTATTTAACAAATTTGCAAGAAACGTTAAGAAGATATAAATTTCCAAATTGCTTATTTCATTTTATATTCAAATTCCAACTGAAAGCAAATGTTAAGTTTTCTGTACTTCATTAACCTATGGGGAGAACGCTTTCAAAAATACATTTCTAAAATTCCCGTGAAAGCTTCGATCAAATTGCTTATTTCTTTGTGTATTCAAATCCCAATTGAACGCAGACGTGACATTGTTTGTACTGAAATGCAACCTATACAGAAAGCTTTCTAAACTATTTTATTTTGAAAAAGGCCCCAGGGGCCCTTTGAGTAAATTGCTTATTTCTTGGTGTACTCAAATTCCAACTGAAATCAGACGTGACATTTTTGGTACTCCAAATGCATCCTAAGATCCTACAGAAAAGTTTGTAGTTGAAGCACAGAAATGTGTATGTTAAGGTGGACGTCAAATAATTTTGCTTTCTATACTTCCAATGGAAAAACTTTTGTACACATTACCTTCACAATTAGTATGTTCCCAAGGATAGAAATTTGAACATCGATTAAAATAACTTCATATTATAACTTGGAATACTTAATATTTTTGTAAAAAATAACCATAATTATATTAAAAATCAATAACGTTTCCTTTGGTGGTGTTGAAACCAGAAAAAAGATGGCGCGACCTGTACTTTGATGACGTCAGTAGACAAACAAATGTTGGATTGCATAATTATGGTTATGTTTTAGAAAATATTAAGTATTCCAAGTTATAAAATGAAGCAATTTTAATCGATGTTCAAATTTTCATCCTTGAGAACGTATTAATTGTAAAGAAAATGCGTACAGAAGTTTTTCTTTTGGAACTATAGGAAGCAAAATTACTTGACGTCCACCTAAAATTACTGAGATAAGCTTTACCAACAAAACATATGCATAACAAATTCTCTGCGTCACCATGGCAGCGGGTCACGGGACCAGAACGTTACTCTGTATTTATCGTGAAGACAGACAAGCCGATCGTTTCTTTCCTTTGCGTCTTTAAAAAATGCTTAAAAATCAGAAAATGACTTTCTTAATTTTTTTTTGTAAAAAAGGGGACGATAGTTGTAAATTTATGCTGTAAAAATTGCAATGCGTTATGATTTATAGTTTGCCATACACTGAAGAGCAATTGAATTAGAGATACCTGCCTAGTGACGTGTAGCACCACCTTTCGCCCTGATGACTGCGGCGATTCGTCTCGGCATGGACTCGGCAAGACACCGGAAGTGTTGGGAAGTCATACGGATCCACGACCCCTGAGCAAGCTCCTACAGTTCACGAAGATTTTATGGAGGGAGGTCAGAGCCTCGAACATCTCTCTCGATGGCATCTCAGATGTGCTCGATGGGATTGAGTTCAGGTGACCCAGCTGGCCAACGAAGCGAGGTCACGTCGGTGGAGTGTTCATCCAACCATTCGGATATAATTCGAGAGCGATGGCACGGTGCATTGTCTTGTCGCAGGATGAGGTCCCCAGTGGGATGTTGAAGACGCACAAACGGTAGCAAATGGTCGTCCAGGATATCCCGGTAACGTTGACCTGTGAGGGACGATGTCACACGTACCAGGGGTCCCTTTTCAGTCCACGTAAATAGTCCTCAGACGAGAGTGCCACCCCCACCAGCTTGAAGAGTACCCTGCTGGCAAGAAGGATCCATCGCTTCATGTGGTTTGCGCCGTACTCGTATCCTGCCATCCGCATGTACCAACGTGAATCTCGACTCATCAGTCCAGGCAACATTTTCCCCACATGTCTAGGGTCCAGTGACGATGTTCCCGCGCCGATGCTAATCTTTGCACCCTGTGATGTGCGGTCAGCAGCGGTACTCTCGTGGGACGATGGCTTCTGTACCCCATAGCGAGGAGATGGTTCTGGATGGTGTGGCTGCTTAACACGTTTTTGTGCACCAGCGTTAAATTGCCCAGTGATTTCTTGCACTGTGGCCCATCTATCCGCTGTTACAATGCGAGCTAGCCGACGATGACGGCAGTTGGCCCTGGCAGGGATGGTTTAACCGGATTCGATGTACTCACGGTGCACCCATGACACAGTGGCTCGTGAAAATCCCAGCGCCTGCACGACTTCCGAGATGAAGTGACCCATTCGTCGGGCCCCGACAATTTGCCCACGATCAAATGCGCTTAGATCCTTCGTCTTACCCATACTGCGTCCGACTCTTACTGATTCCCGTCGCATCACTCCTTATATTGTCGGATCGCTGCATACGTCATGCCGTTTTCGTTTACTGGGCCGCCCACAGCGCCACATTTGCGTAACGCCAGCTGTCTCGAATTCAATTGCTCTTCAGTGTATATCCGTTTTTTTATATAGATCCCATCGCAAAATAGAGAATTTTGTGAAATTTAGAAATTTAATTTCTCGTAAACTAAATCAAGATTCCAAAAAAGGGCGATGAGGTGCAAACATTCGGCCATGGCACTACATGCCTACAAAGTTTAGTGTTTCTGTTAGTGTGTCCAGGAACGCGACCTGATAGCACGTTTTTGCTTACCTTGACTTTCAAATACAATAGCTCTTGAAGTATCGCTAGAATCGAGAAACTGTTTATTTCAGCGTCTTCTCCAAACAATTCTCTACAAACGATGTAAATTTCGTATTTTTGTGTTCAATACGTTTTACGCTGCGAGCTAGGAAAGAGTGTCGCGAAATTTCTAAAACAGCGACAGCAGTTACTTTTTTTAGAATATAGAGATACGTACGTTGTGCGGAAGAACCATTACACAATTTTTTCAGTCATCAATGCCAGAAAATCCTTCTTCGTTTGGGAGCCAATACAGCCTTTATTTGCTGTCACTGGAATCAATTCCGCATCTTCGTACTCTGGAGCGGCTGTTGTCCCAATTGAACTATGCCGGCAGGTTTATTGCTGCTTCCTTGTCTATTTGAATCATACGTTCTAATATTTAATTTCCTTACAAGCGTAGGCTTGATTAACCCACACGAGAGCATTGAAAGAAACCGAGTGAATAGCCCTGCAACGGTAAACGCAAAACATTTCATGAAGAATTGGGATTTATTTATTGCGCAAATCTCGCTTTAGTAAATGCCTAACAACTGGGATGGATGCAATTTCGTTTTTTTTTCTTTCCGAGAACAAAGGAGGCGGGGTATTAAATGTGAGTTCTGACGACACGTATTTGTCATCTTATATTTGCATAAAATGTAGGACTGATTTCCAATAAAAAAACTCCTAAGCAGTTGTGCCTGGAAGAATTTAAAGAAGAATCGAGGAGCTTCATGTTGTTTGCAGGCAGCGCAGCATGATGAATCCAGATGTACTAAGCCTTCATTGAAAGGTCGAACAAAAGCTCTCAAATTATGCCCGACTAGGGGTGAGTATACTGTGCTATTGAGGCGAAAGAAACGGACAAGCATCTTCTACTTCTTTCAATAAGTGGCTTTGTTATGGCTTTCAGTCATAGAAGTGGGCGGGGAGTTTGAGAATTTGTAGAGAGGCGAACAAAGACGAGGAGGAGAAGAGCGAGAGCCGTCAAAAGAAGCCGACCAAACAAGACGGTGGTGAAATAATATCGATCGACGCAGAAGACTCGTCAACAAAACGTGACTTACACAATAACGTGCGAGCAAAACACCCGTTTATGATACAAAGAAAAATTCATGACACATCCTTGACGCCCAACAGAAGATTGGATCTCATGAAAAAAAAAATTACTCTGGCGCAATCTGGAAATTTGAATTCAGACAGGAATATGTGACAGGGAATTTATCTCATCCTGATTCTAGTTTAATGATTTGCAACGAAGCTCAACTCCAAAGGCATCGGACACCAAAACGGCATCATCTTTGGGTGACACATCATGTAAATTTCGAGAAAAATACATGTGGGAAGTCAACGCTGCTTGACAGCGTAAAATATATAGGCAGTAAATTTTTAAGTACAAAAACCAGGAGTTCTACGTGCACACTTATCTCCTAACATTATGAATAAATCTAGAATTTTTTTAACAGAATTCACACGCAGAGGGCCTTCAAAATTCTTACGTGTATGCAGTTATCAAAATCATGTTGAAATTACACTGAATGGAAAAATTATACTCAGTGATCACTGAATCTTGCCAACCTACCTAATAGTCCTCCTTTCGCCCTTACCGCAACAGCTAGCCAACGAGGCATCGGTTCAATAAGATGGCGGAAGCAGTCGGAAGGTATGTATCAACTAAGCTGTGTGTAATGTGACTTTCAGTGCAGGTATGGAGGTAATAATTGGTGTATCCAAACGCCTGATACGCCGTTCCATAATGTCCCGTAAGTGCTCTATGGGATTCATATTGGGTGAGTTCGGAAGCCAATCGATATGCAGTATGACTGAACTGTGTTCCTTAAACCATTTCTGCACAAGATTGGAACTGTGGCTTTGCGCATTGTCATCTCGGAAGACACTGTGGCCATTCGGAAAAAGTGCAACATTGCAGAGTGTACAGAGTCCGCAAGCAAAATTCATGATAGTGGGCACCAGTCATGCGTTGTTTCACACGCACCAAGGGTTCAAGTTCCTGACAGGTTAATATGCCCCACACCATGCAACCGCTTCCACCGGCTTACAATGTGGAGACCATGCAGGATGGATTGAGTGCCTCGTGTTATCTGCGCCAAATACGTACACGATAATCCACGGAGTGGATTAAAAAACGCAATTCGGCATACCAGGTAAAAAAAAACTTCACCTACAGCGAAACAGGAGTCATTCAAGCAAACGCCGGGAAAAAGTTACAATTAGTTTTTATTCAGCCCCTAATACTTTGGCACTTCCACAAGGTATAATCAAACGAACGTGATTTAATAGTAATACTTGGTTAAGAGAACAACACCAACACTAAAGTAGAACACGCATCCTTCAAATAACTCAAAACTTCAATTTAACAAACGTTTCTCCAGAATTAGTATGATAACTTCCACAATCAATCTGCACACATTTGCTGCTGCTCACACATTATACAGGGTGATCCATTTAAACCAGTACCCTGAAAAAACCTTACATTTTTGCAAGGGATCGCGCAAGGAACTTCCTTTTTTCAATAGAAGCAGAAACTCCTGGAGAATGAAAACCGCCACCGTGAAGAAGATTGTTAACCATAACTGTAACTCAGCTCGTGTTTTGTTTCTTGTTGCGTTGTCATTCACTTGCGTGCATTCGGAAACATGCAGTACTCTGTTCCAGAGCGTGTTTTTTTAGTGAAATCGTAATGGGTAACCAATTCTGTCATCAAAACGCAACGAGCATTTCGAAGAGAGTTTGGAGTTCGAAAAGTGCCAAGTAAGTCAACAATTCTGTCGATGGAAAAAAAAATTGGAGCAAACCGGTTCTCTTCTCAGCGGTAGCGGTAGACACCATCCTCCGATGCCCCAAACGCGTGTGGACGATGTTCGGCAACGTTTACTTCAATCTCCGACGAAATCGTTGCGCAGATTAAGCCAACAGACAGGATATTCATACGGAACTTGTCAAAGGGCAGCAAAAAAAACGAATATTCGACCATTTAAAGTGCACGTAATCCATCAGCTGCAGGAACCGGACAAGGGAAAGAGAGTAAGTTACTGCAAATGGTTTCAAAATTTTCTTAATTTGCGATCTGATATTCTCTCCATCACATGGTTTACAGATGAAGCCTGGTTTCATCTGTCAGGCTACGTCAATTCGTAAAACAGCAGATACTGGGCTGCCGAAAACCCACACGTTATGTGTGAAACACCGATGCATTCACAAAAGGTTGATGTATGGTGTGCGGTTTCGTCTACGAAAATTATTGGCCCCATTGTTTTCTCTGAGACTGTCAACACTAACGTTTATTGCCGCATATTCAATGAATTTGTGGAACAACTTGATGACATTGAATTGACACAGGGCTACTTTCAGCAGGATGGCGCTAAGTGTCACACATCGAAAGTCTCAATGGAACTCATAACCAGCTTCTTTGATGACAGATTAATTTCAAAAAACATACGGCCTCCCCGATCTCCGGACTTAACTTCCCCTGACTTTTTTATGGGGCTACTTAAAGGATAGAGTTTACAAAACCCATCCAAAAACATTGGATGCATTGCGTGAAACAATCACGACTGAAATTGGCAATGTTACTGCTCGTACTCTACATGAGACATCACTGAATATGATGCGGCGTGTTCAACTGTGTTTACAAGAAAATGGAGGACAATCCCAACATCTGCTTTGATAAAATGATTCTCCAATACCACATGTATAATTCTCAACTTACTGTATGATTTTGTTGTTATTTATTAAAAAGTTATAAGTAAATCACATGGTACTGGTTTAAATGGATCACCCTGTATATCGTTCTGTTCTCATCTGACATATCCACACGTCATACGTTCTGACCTCAAATTATTACCAACCATACTCTTGCCAGGGACAAGAGATCACGTTAAGTTTGAAAACCACTAAGGAGAACGAACTCAAATTTACAAAGAGAAAGAAACTAAAAAGGAAAGTTGAATTAGAGTACATGTTACACAACTTGCATGCTCCTTGCACCAGGTTAATCTTCTGCGCCGATGAACCGTGGATAGGAGAGGATGTCGTCGAGGTCATCTGCTGTTATAGCGCATACGTGCGAGCATGCGGCTCATAATTTTATTACAGATACAGTTCCGAGTAGTCCTCTGTTGCATTGGTTATGAGTCCACTAACCAATACAACAGGTTAGTCAACCCAGGTTGCCAAATCGAGATCGTACACAAAGATGCAGGCGATTTAGCAGTTTGGAGTGCGTCTACATTGTATTCCTCATACCCATCTAGACCTACCTCCATTACGGGAACAAGGTGTGTAAACATCCTCGCCGATTACACTGAACAACAATGGTTTTGTTAAAAAGAAAACTTTAACGGTTTTGTATGTATTTACTGGTGCTGAAACCAAATATGAAGTCACAATTGCTCCACTGGGTTCCAATTCCTTGTAATGGAACTCTATCGGGGTGAATGTTGTGTTACTTAAAGGAATTTCCGTATGTTTCCCAACGGAGACATCTGTCTGCAGTCAGGATAGCTGTGTCTCTGAGAGAAGACATACTGGCGCCATTATTTCCTGTTGTGCAATTCTTTCTGGGAGGGGGAACAAAGCAGAATTTTCGTCATTCAAATGCGTTTAATCGGTATTGAAGGACGTGCATTTTCTCGTAGTTTTAAGTAGTAGTTTGGATTGTAAGAAGTGCACGTTAAATAATGCCGCTTACTTGTGTGAACCATCCAAACAGTTCCTGCTACATTTGTGGAAAATTTACTTTAAAGTCTCAAAGGCGATATTTTACACCGTTGATTAGAAAATCGTATGAACTTTAGTTCCAGTGCAAAATGGGTGATGAAGATAAATCTTGAGCACCTCACATTTGTTTTAATTCATGTATAACTTTGTTGACTGGCTGGTTGAAGGGATCCTGTCAAATGCCATTTGCTGTTCCAATGGTGTACCAATGGATGAAGATAGATCTTGGGCGCCTCACATTTGTTGTAATTCATGTGAAACTTTGTTGACTGGCTGGTTGACGGGATCACGTCAAATGCCATTTGCTGTTCCAATGGTTAGGAGAGAACTGAACGACCACTCAACAGACTGTTACTTCTGCATCACTTAGATATCTGGAATTACAGCTAAGACCAAAGGCATGATGCAGTATCCCAGTATTCCTTCCGCCATAAGATCTGTTCCCCATGGTCCAGATCTTCCTGTTCCTGTACCTCCACAGTCACGGAGTTTAGATGATAACGATACTGATGAAATAAATCCTCACAGGGAAGAAGATACTGAAATACAACAAGTCCCTAATTTCTCGGAAGATTCTGTGCCTCACCTTATAAGTCAGGAAGAATTAAATGATCTGGTTCTTGACCTTCATTTAGCAAAAAGTCAGGCCGAAATATTGGCATCAAGATTGAAGGGATCTATCCTTTCTGCATCACTTAGATATCTTTTACAACCAAGTATAAAAATACATGTGTGTAGCTTTCATCGACGACAGCAAGAGTTTGAACACTTATTTTCGAAGAGTGGTGATCTTGTGTACTCCAATGATATATGTTAGAAGCCTTAGGACAGCAACACAAACCTGAAGAATGGAGACTTCATAGATTCCTCAAAAATAGGTTTAAAAGCTGTCCTTCATAACGTAAACATGTATCCGTTAGTACCTGTTGCGTATGTTTAATAACATGAAAGAAACATACGCAAATATGAAACTGTTGCTTCAAAGTAAAGTATACAAAAAACACTCATGGAATATTCGTGGCGATCTTAAAGTGGCAGCTTTACTCCTTGGTCTACAACTTGGATACACAAAATACTGCTGCTTCCTCTGTGAATGGAACTGTAGGGACATAAATTATCATTACATTAAAAAGACCTCGCCTAAAAGAATCCTTAATTGCACGTAATAAAAATGATGTTGCTGTACTTTTAGTAAGTCCTCAGAACGTGTACTTAGCACTGCTTTACATCAAACTGGGTTTGATTAAAACTTTTGTAAAGGCATTGAATAAAGATGGAGAAGCCTTTCGTTTTCTAAAGAACAAGTTCTCCAAAATATCTGAAGCCAAAATTAAACAAGGCATTTTTATTGGTCCACAAATAAGGGAACTTATGCTTGATCTTGCATTTGAAGGGACTTTGAATGAGACTAAAGCTGCTGCATGGAAGTCCTTTAAAGATGTAACCAGAAGGCAGAAAATTATAAAGAACTTGTTACTGAGCTTCTAGAAAACTATAAGACTATGGAATGCAATATGTCCCTTAAAATTCATTTCCTTCACTCGCATCTGTACTTTTCCCCACAGAACGTAGGAGCTGTAAGCGATGAGCACGAAGAACGTTTTCATTAGGACATATGTACCATAGAAAACGGCTATAAAGGAAAATGGAGCCCTAAAATGCTAGCTGATTACTGTTGGACTCTAAAAAGGGATGTAGTACAGAATAAAATCTAAAATAACTACTTTTTAAGGTAATTGCTTGTAGCGAAATATACATGCCAAAATGAAGGCTGATTTGTACACTGAAACAACAGGTTACTCCAGAACTATGCCCGATAGCACAATTTTGCAAGCAGATTTGTAATCAACATGACACATACTGTATGATTCAGCATATGCAGTCTTTGTAACTATAAAAAAAGTTTATTTTTGTTGTTCAGTGTTATCCACACTCGTTCGTAACGATTCTCTTTCTGCACCACGACGCCATTTTTCAACAGGACAACATCACGCCACATAGTTTCCGAGTGGCTATCAGCTCACTCTACAAGCATTCAAGTGACTTTACCAAACCCCAACTGCCACCTCGATCTCAGGACCTCAACGTCATCGAAAACATGTGCGACGAATTGGAAAGCCCCGCCGACCCCAACCGTCAATTGTTGTACTTTCCGATATTCGCTTCACGGCCATATTAGTTTTCAACACTCCACTGAGTCCTTACCAAGATGTCTGGCTGCTGTAAAAAAAAAAGGTTGCGTAACACCCTATGCGGTAGGAGTATATAATTATTTGTCCATTCAGTTTAAACTGCCGTTATGGAGGGAAAACCCGGAAGTCCCATTCGCTAGTTGGGTTTAGTAACCTTCGAAAAATAAAATACAAAGGTGCCTAGCTTCTACCAACCAACGGGTGGCTTTCTCGTCTGCTATAAGAATGCCATGCGTCGGCTGGCAAGAGTTTGGGGCCTATGTAATTTATTAACTTACACCAGTAAACGGATTTGTTGTTCTATCTGAATTGTACATTTTGATGTAAAAAGATTTTTCCTCAACTAACATCTGACATCTAATGACTGGATTACAATTCTGGCAAGTCTTGGTGCTGTGTTCTGTCCTTCCATATTTTGTATGTCTTCCAAGTAGAATTTAACCCTTTAAGCGGCCGATGTTTCTGAATCAAACGATTCTTAAACTTTTCTAAGTTTCCCAAACAGAAATTGTTCACGTAGCGACTTGATTCCACGAAAGCCACGAAAAAGCAATACCTTTACCTCCTCCACGTCAGCAGTACCGCACATAAACTTGTCGCTTATCTTGTCTCTTGTCGATAATATCTTGCTTCTGTAGTCCTCTGTTCTCTGCTCCATGACCTTAGACATGATGGGGAAAGTTCTTGTTCCCGTGACAAGTCCTACTGGGTAGAAACAAGTGCCTCAAACATATTCTGTCTGCCTTTTGTTAGGTTGGTCGATATTGTTACAGTCTTTCTTGCAGAAAAATCAGTTAGAAAGGATTAGTATCAATCATCCTGTTAAATGACCAATTCGAAAAAACAAAGTGGTCATTTAAGGGTGGTCATTTTGTGTCAGTCATCTCCCTAAACGACCACTTCGAGAAGCTAAGGAGAAAGCATCGCTCTCTGACGAGTGCGTTCACTCATTTGAGACGCGCCAGACACACTTTTTAGACAGCAAATATATTCGACCGAGCTGATTGTAGCCAAATGTTCGCTAACCCCGAGTTAGTTCGCTCCAGCCGGTTAAAGGATTAATACCAAAGGAATGAGTTAATACTTTCGGCTCTTTGATGGTCGCAAACGCGCGTATTCACACAAGTTTAGGCTCCAAACATATCAGCAAGAACAAAGCAGGTCTCTCTCTCTCTCTTTCTTTCTTTCTTTCTATGTAAATGCCCAGCGAAAGATTCCGGGATAAAGTTGGATTTTGTTTAAATCGAAGGCACAGTGGTAACTAAAAAGGTACGCAATCGATTACAACTCCAGAATTTATATATGTGCAATTAAACTTCTGTCCAAATTCATGCGACAAAGCATGTGAATTAATTACATCGTACAAAAAGATGTATACAGTCAGATCTACAGTGAGTCGTACAAAAAGTCCTATACAGAAGTTGCTATTCATTAATCTAACATTATAAGAGTTACTTTTGCACGTTACTAAGGGCAGTAAAACTTGGGCTGTGTCCGGTCTTCACTAAGGGCGTCTTAGTTTTCCAGGTTCCTTCGTTACTAAGGGTCTCCTAGTAGTTGGGCCGGGTCAGGTCACTACTAAGTGCGTCCTGGTTGGGCCGGGTCCGGTCGTTACTAAGGGCGTCCGAGTTGGGCCGGGTCCGGTCGTAACTAAGGGCGTCCGAGTTAGGCCGGGTCCGGTCGTTACTAAGGTCGTCCGTTGGACCGGGTACAGTCGTTACTAAGGGTGTCCTAGTTGGGCCAGGTCCGGTCGTTACTAAGGGCGTCCGAGTTAGGCTGGGTCAGGTCGTTACTAAGAGCACCCTAGTTGGGCCGGGTCCTAGTTCCCGGATGGGGCATATGTTGTGTTCTTCCCTTATGACTCTTTCTCCTTTCTTGGAACCAGGGGCCCTAAATTAGGTACGGGCGACTGTTTATAGCCCTAAGAATTCTTCACTGTAGTCGTTAAACCCTGAAAATAATAAACAAAAAAACAAAAAAAGTGAAATCTGGATAATACCTTTAGATTTAGAGTTTCACACTTTGAATACTGCGTGGTATTTAAATTTGACTACCACTGCACACACACATCGTCATCATCATTTTTCTCAAAGCTGTGTAGTGGTAGTTTAAAATTTCCTGATAGTCTTTAACGCACTACAACAATAAAGTTAACCCAGATATTTCGTTTGCTGGAACACCGATTTTTTCTTCTTCAATTGAGAAGGGATTTAAGAAATGTTCGTTATCTATGGAACGTCCGTTCATCCTCCAGGGATATTGTTATTCTGGGTAACGCTACGGCACAAAAAACGATCATCCACTCTGTCACCGCCGCACGTTCAGCTACGATTCCTTTTCGGCATAAATCTTATTTTGTGTACGAGATCGATTTCCGTTTTCACGTTAAGCCTATTCCTGAATTCTAGATCTCTTTTAAAGCTTAGTCTCGAATAAAAGGCATTTCATGTTCGGCAAAGCAGCAAAAGGATCAATGCTACGGATCTGTGTGTGTGTATGTGTGTGTGAGAAACCTTCATCCTTAACAAAGAAACTTTATTTTTCAAAATAAACAAGGCAAATCCAATCAGGATATTCTCCTTTTTCCGTGGTACAAATATCGTTTTCACACGAAAATCTGCGCAGTTTACGTTCACAAAGTAAATTAGAATTAGGAGCCACTTCTCTTCTGGGACTGTAGAAGAGTTTTTGAGGTATCAGAAATGTTTTTTGTTCTGCTTATTCGGAATGGTAGCAGAGACATTTCTCCAACGTTTCATTTTACGGAAAAGTCAGAAGTACCTCTACCTTATATTTTTCTTCACATTTTTTAATAAAAGAGTGAGACAGATCAAGCTCTAGTTTTCGTGAATGCAGATGTATTATTATGTTATGCAAATGTACTTAAATATATGTTCTTGTTACTTAATATTATAAAACCGTGCAGTTAATTACAGAAGTTAGAAAATCGGAGAGCATTTAAATTCCAGAGGAGCAATTAACCCTCTAACCGGCTGGAACGAATTAACTCGGGGTTAACAAAGTGGGCTGAACTCAACTCGAGCTAATATATTCGCTGTCTAAGAAGTGGGCAGAACGCGACTGGAACGAATTCATTCATTGTTTGTTTAGTGGTCCCAAAACTGCTTGTACGAGTTACCTTCAAGACCAGAGCATCGTAAAAAGGTTCTTTCGCCCATATATTTGTTATTCAGACTTGTCATTCAGTGTTATTCAGTTTTGTCTTATATTTGTTATTCAGACTTGTCTTATATTTGTTATTCAGACTTGTCTTATATTTGTTATTCAGGCGTATGTTTGGCACCAATCCTTTTTGACAAATTAATTAATAAATTGTTATGGCAATAGAGACGAGTTTAAGGAAGGGTAGAGGAGACATTTGAGTAACTTTTTCTTTACCCAGTTACATAAGGTTAGTGTCAGGCAGACTAGCTCTTCCTTATCGTGTTTTAGGCCATGGAACAGGGAATATAGGACTAGAAGGGAGGCCTTATCACCTGTGACAGGTTTATTTTCGCTGCTGCTGAGACCACAGGGGGTAAAGATAAATTACTTTGCCGTAGCTTTTGTAAAACCCGGTCGCTACACGAACATTTCTGTTTAGAGGGAGCAGAAGTTTTGGGCACCGTTTAGTTCAAGAACTGTACATCGGCCGCTTAAGGGATTAAGAGCGAACTTTCCAACCGAAGAAAGATATCTTACAGACCCACTCCATGCTTTCACCCCTTCCCGACGCTTCCAGACACCACCAGCGTCCTGGTGAAGGAGGTATGAATCACAGACAGCCAATTACAACCTTAATGAGGAGACCCCAGCGGCGCAGTGGTCTACACGCTGGCCTCTGACCATGCTTCCGAGATGGGTTGAGGTTCCAGTTCCGGCGATTCATGTATCTTATGCCACCGGGTCTAAATCTTTCCCGGAACCAGTGACCCTAAATTAGGAACGAGCAACTGCTCATAGCCCATCGAGTTGCTCACAGCAGTCCTTAAACCCCCAAACAAACATTTTTTCTTCGATGTAGGACTACGTCTAACTCCGCGGATAGTACGGGGCGACTGACGGCCGACCGCCAGTGGCAAAAATAGGTCCCAACTGAAATCATTATAGCGTTAAAAATATGTGCCGCATACTTATCGGGTTAGCATATTCGTAAAAAGCATGTTGTCCAGTTCTGCTACTGCGCAATACAACGTGCGCGCGACGCTCCCCTCGATCCCTGTGCGCGGGGGAGTTGATGCAATATTTCTGGAGGTGACTCTGCGTTCGACATAGTCTGCCTCGGCAACAGTGAGGGCAACACGACTGAGCGTGGTATCGTTTTAAAGCTCTCGACGAGATTTATTCAAATATGCGAGCAACATTTCGCAGTGATCTGAACTGAACATTTTAAAAATTGTTTTCTTGCGAACCGGTGAATACTTTTGAAAATATCGCGGCTTATCTGGACAACTATGAGTGCAAAACGACTGCGCTAGGTATTGTTTTAAAGCTCCAGACGAGATCTATTCAAATATACAAAGAACATATCGCAGTGGTTTAAACTAAATTTTTTTTAATTGTTTTCGTTTTAACATTTTTGACAATGCTGCGGAATTCACAGAATGAACGCAAGCAAAAGTGGAGAAAATCAAAACCAGAGGCAAGAGCAAGTGACGAGGAATGTAAGAAGCCCAAGAAGACAGAGCACCACGTTGGGTAATTTGTGTATCGATCAGCTTTGTGTTCGCAATGTATCCAGCATTATTTGTAAAAGTTATGTAAGCCACTTTTCATATTATAGACCTGTGTTTGCTATAACACATTAAATAAACGCTTTGAAACCATACTCGACTAGCTCATTTCAACTCTCCAGTCTGTAAGTCGTAGTCCTACGTTCCAAACTGATGGTTCATTCAGAACTGAGCCTACCTGTATTTTTTTGATTGAAGGTTTAGTGACCACCGTGAGCAACTTAGTGGTCTATAAGCAGTCTCCAGTCCTTAATTTAGGGTTACTAGTTCCAGGTGGAAGGATGTAAGCTAGTGACGCAAGACAACCACAACATCTATGCCTCACCTGGATTCGAACCCGGACCCATCTCGGACGAATGATCACAAGCCATCGCTTAGACCACTGCGCCACCGGGGAGGCCAAAACAAACTTTAATGAGCAAACCAGTGTGAAAGGAAAACTTTTCTTCAGTATGACACTTTATCCTACGCAAAACCAGCCAATTAAGAGTATACATCTGCGAGACGAACAGGAAAGGTATAAGTCAAATTCTAGCTAGTTAGATGAGACAAGGGCAGGAAGATCTCTTCTTGCAAGTACGAATAAACAGGAATTTGTTTGAGGGGAGGGAGAGGGGTTGGAGTTTAACGACTACCGTGAGCAACTCATTGGGCTATAAGCAATCGTCTGTCCTTAATTTGGATCCACTGGTTTCGCGAAAGGAAGAGAGCCAGTACCGTGAGACAAACAAACCATCCATGACATCCGAGATTCGAACCCAGACAAATCACGGGGAAAGGATACGGCACGAATAAATTAAGTACGAGCGGAAGAACGTTTTTGGTATTTTATTCTCCTCTACGCTGGAAGTACACTCATTGTCATAATAATCCGCACACGAAGAAAAAACCGTGCGATTAACGCGAAACTCGGCGAATAGCTACGGGAAGGGCAGACATGCAAATGATTAATGTTTCGTGTGATTCCGCATGCCCGCGAGTTCAAGACCGGCGCTACAATCGCAATTCTTGGGGTTCATAAGGCGCCGCGCAGGAGACTCCACATGTGTGCCGAAGTGCACGGTAAGAGTCAGATGCCGCCCCGGTGGCGCAGTGGTCTAAGGCTCTGGCCTCTGATCATTCGTCCGTAAATGGTCCGGGTTCAAATCCCGGTGAGGTATGGATGTTGTGTTGTCTTACGGCACTGGCTCTCTCCCTTCCCTGGAACCAGTGACCCTAAATTAGGGACGGGCGACTGCTTATAGCCCATTGAGTTGCTCACGGTGGTCGTTAAACCTCCAATCAAAAAAAAAAAGAAAAAAAGAGTCAGATGAGATCTCTGAGCGATAGACATGCCGAGGAACCGCAATAGATGTGCGTACTGCAACTGACTGGAGTTTGAACGAGGCCGTATCGTCGGGATGAGAGAGGCAGGGTGGCCGGGGCGCCGAATCTGTTGCCATTTAGGCCGGTCGGACAGTGCGGTGCGATCGTGCTGGGAGCACTGGACACGGGAAGGCACCCGGACACGGCGGACTGGCTCCGGTCGACCAAGACACACCAAAAGCAGAGAGGACCGTGGGATTGCGAGAACTGCACGCACAGATGCAAAGGACGTGCTTGTCCAATATCCAGAGACATGTGACGCCTGTACAAGGGACTCATGTGTCCGCCAGAACCATTTCCAGACGCCTGACACAGGTGAATTTGCACTCTCGACGGCCCTTACGTTTTCTGCCATTAACACCTGACCATCGTCGGCGCCGATTACAGTGGTGTCAGCAGCGAGCAAAGTGAAATGCCACGGACTGGCGACGTATAGTGTTCAGCGGCGAATCCTGCTTCTGTATGCGGGAATGGACGAGCACCGTGTCAGAGTGTGGAGGATCGCAGGTGAGCGCTACAATACCAACCTCACTGTACAGCGTCACACGTCGCGAACTGCATGCGATTGATGTTGTGGGGCATCAAACTTCAGAAATACAAATTTTCCATAAGACTTCCACAATTTTGGCCACTAGTGTATACGTTTCAAAACAGAAAACCAGAAATATTAAAGCCCTGTTGTGAAAGATTTGCAATGGATTGAAATGCAGACACGTACAGGAGTTGGGCACAATAATGTGAACACCACACTCACAGACGTGTCTTTTAACGCAGCTGCGTACGTCGCAATACGCAAAGGTATCCAACACTTTTTGGTTGAAATAGCTTTGTTTAGGACCTCAAGGTCCTGTTTAAGTGCATTTAAAGTGTCTTGTTGCAAAATTTATTTTGTGGTGACGACGAAATGAGCGACCTAACGGACTTTTAAAGATGGGCTAATTGTTGGTGGCCTGCTAGTTGGTGCCTCCGTGACAACAGTCGCTAGGGTAGTGAGGATATCGAGAACTACTATATCTACCGCCATGACAGCATACAGTGTTCCTGACAAAACCTCGTCTGCGAAACACAAGAACGGCCGCAAAACGACCCTGACTGATAGAGACAAGAGAACATTAAAGGTTTTTACCCGTAATAATTGATCCACGACGCCGAAAATTAGTGCGGAGCTCAATCCGCATCTCCAGACCAGAGTTTAATTTAAATTTAATTTTAATTGTTTTTTGGCACACTACAATATTCACATCTGCCACACTACACCATTTACATTTTGCCACACTACACCATTCAATCAAATCAGAGATAAAATTTCTTCACCAAAAAAATATGAACCAATTACAAATCGCACCATATGCAAACACAGAAGAAATACAGTAGATACATGTAAAAATAAAAATAAAAAATAAAAGAATTAATACAACACATAAATACAAAAATATACAACTAATACAAACACATAAAACATCAAACATGCAAATACAAATATTATACAATAATATTATACATATATTGAAAAGTGTAAATGAAGTAATAGGAAATACAAAAACACGTATAATAATATGAATAATTTTGTTTTTAGTTTAAGTAAATTGAAGCACCACTACAGGTTCTTAAAAGCAAATCAGTGCGGTGCACTGTGATTGTGGCAAGGGAACCAGGGGAAAAGGCTAACAACAGCCTGACGGGCCCCTAGTGCCCCCCCCCAAAAAAAAGAATCTAAATAGACAAGTCAAAGAACAATTTAACCATTATGCAGTAAATTAAAGTAATAATACGTAATATATAACCAAACGTTAATCAACCATTAATTTTGAAAGTCTTCAGTGCCTTTTTGAATACCGAAATGTGTATAATCGTCTTGATTCGAAGCGGCAACCCATTCCAACATCTAGGGCAGGTCAAGTTAATATTATTAAATAATAAATTAGTACGCGCTCTAGGTATTAAAAAAACTAGTACAATGTATTTCCACGAAGTGTCAAGATAATGCGAACGGAAATGTAAGGTAATTAGATCTAAACATTTATTAGCATATATACGTTCATGCATAAACAGTAATAATCGAAAAGTGTATAATTTATCAAATGACATTATCTGATAACTGAGAAAAAGAGAATGTACCTGAAAAGACGGATTCACCAAACGTTATTTTTTTTTTTTTTGTAAAACATATATTCCATTAACATTCCCAATACAGGACCTAGGGCAGGTCAAGTTAATATTATTAAATAATAAATTAGTACGAGCTCTAGGTATTAAAAAACTAGTATTTCCATGAGTGTCATGATAAGGGGAACGGAAATGCAAGGTGATTGATTAGATCTGAATATTTATTAGCATATATACGTTCATGCATAAACAGTAATAATCGAAAAGTGTATAATTTATCAAATGACATTATCTGATAACTGAGAAAAAGAGAATGTACCCGTAAAGGCGGATTCACCAAACGTTATTTATTTATTTATTTATTTTTATATATTCCATTAACATTCCCAATACAGGACCTAGGGCAGGTCAAGTTAATATTATTAAATAATAAATTAGTACGAGCACTAGGTATTAAAAAATTAGTATTTCCACCAGTGTCATGATACGGGGAACGGAAATGCAAGGTGATTAGATCTGAATATTTATTAGCATATATACGTTCATGCATAAACAGTAATAATCGAAAAGTGTATAATTTATCAAATGACATTATCTGATAATTGAGAAAAAGAGAATGTACCTGAAAAGACAGATTCACAAAACGTTATCATTTTTTTTTTTTGTAAAACATATATTCCATTAACATTCCCAATACAGGACCTAGGGCAGGTCAAGTAAATATTATTAAATAATAAATTAGTAGACGCTCTAGGTATTAAAAACTAGTATTTCCACGTGTGTCATGATAATGGGAACGGAAATGCAAGGTGATTAGATCTGAATATTTATTGGCATATATACGTTCATGCATAAACAGTAATAATCGAAAAGTGTACAATTTATCAAATGACATTATCTGATAATTGAGAAAAAGAGAATGTACTTGTAAAGACGGATTCGCCAAAAGTTTTTTTTTTTTTTTTTTGTAAAACATATATTCCATTAACATTCCCAATAGTTGTGGGACCCCAAGCCAAGAGACAATAAAATAGAAATGGATAAATAAATGAAAAACACAATAGCAATTTAACCGTGGCAGGCAACAAACTTGAAATCCTATAAATGACCCCAATGCGGGATCTGAGCCCAACCGCAATTTCACTAACATGTGCATCTCATCTCAAATTATCTTGAAAATATACACACAAGAACTTTACAACGAAAACAGTGAGCAGGGATAAACAAGATATTCATTGCAGAGCTGCTATTGAAAAACCTCTGGTAATCTGGGTGAATGCACAACGGCAACGGCAGTGGATTACACAACGTGGACTGCTGATGCATGGAAGTGTGTAATGTGTTCGGATGAATCCACATTCACAGTATTCCCCACCACAGGAAGTGTTCACGGGTGGAGTACACCGTAAGAAGCGTACAACCCAGTCTATCTGCTCCCAACAATGCAGTATGGTGATGGTTCTGTGATACCCAGGGGGGTCATATCGTGGTTTTCAGCAGGTCTCGTGTTCACCTTGAAAGGACGGATGACTGGCAAGGCGTATGAAACCATTTTGGCAGACCAAGTCCACCCAATGGCAGGGGAATTGCTTCATGCAGGGGATGCCATCTATCAAGATGATAACGCCCCAATTCACAGAGCTCGGAATGTCCAGTCGTGGTTTGTGGAACATTAGGACGAATTTTCACTTTCCTTGGTCTCTACAATCACCAGACTTAAACATCATCGAGCCACTGAGGACTGTTGGAAAACAGAGTAAGATCACGTTATTCTCCTCCTGCATCTCTCAAGAACCTGGGGCAGTTTCTGCATGAAGTACGGTGTAACATCCCACTAACCACCATCCAGGATTTGTATGCGTCCATTCCAAGGAGGAATCAGGCGGTTTTGAATGCCAAAGGTGGTTCCACACCCTATTAGGTACGTAAACCCTTCTTTCCTAGGTGTTCGTATTATTCTGTCCCGACCCTTTATATTGCCATTGAAGCCTCAGTACTTTTTTGTTTGCTTGTTTTTTCCTGTACTCTTAAGTAATGCGAGAACTTGAGCGCGATTCATGCATCCATTTACGAATGAACTTCGCTTTACTTGAGAAGACTTTGCCACACCTCCTTGTACTTCCGGTTAAACCCAAGAACAGGAAGGAAGCAGAGTTCACAAGACATAACTGCTTTCGAACAACAACAGATGATATCTGAACGCTCTAATTAAACGCAGAAAGAGTAGACGTAACTTACTGTAAAGACAAAGACGCGAAGTACCTTCTCATTCACTTAATTTTTTCCTCGGAATCGAAAGATTGAAAATATCTGAAACCAAAGCAAAGATGCGACCAGGAGTTTCTCTGGCAGGAACAAGAAAACAGAAAAACGTGTCTCATTACATTGGATCGATATTGGAAACTTCTTTTGCCCGTCAGATGAAACTTGGTGAATCGGGGGGGGGGGGGTGACCGAGTGATCAGAAGCGCTAGTTTCTGACTATTCTTCGCAGCTGAAAACAGCTCAGTTCCCGTGTGAGGCATAGGTGATGTGTGTGTGTGTGTGTGTGTGTGTGTGCGTGCGTGCATGCGTGATGCTGGCTTTCTCTCTTCCCTGGAAGCAGCGGCTCCAAATTGGAGATGGGCTGTTGCTTATAGACCTTGATCTGGTTGTTATTAAACCCCTAAACAAAAAAAATGATTAAACTGAATTTTCGTAACCCTTTTTTTTTCTTCGAGGTTTAAGCGGGACTTCAAGGGAAAATCTATTCCATACCTGCAATGTTAATTTGTTCTACACTCATTTTCCCAAAAACTATTACGTTCTGGTTTTCAAATTTCTGAACCCAAATAAATAAAGTACTAAGCTAATATAGGCCCCAGTTATAATTTTGAAAAATTTGTCAGAATATTTTTCAAAAATTCAATTTATCTCAATCGGTGCCGAATCGGAGCCCTATTGAAATAAATTAAATTTTAAAAGTTATTATAAATGTTTCGAACTCACACAGCTGCGGCATTTAAGGACTTAATTTATTTGGGCTCAGAATTCTGAAGAGCAGAATGCAATAATCTTTGAGAAAATGTGTTTAGAACGAATTTACATTGCAGGTAGGTAGATTTTCGCTTGTGTCCTATTTAACGACCGTGAGCAACTCTAAGGGTTATATATAAGAAGTCGCCCCCTCTCTAACTAGTATAGGAACACTATCTCTAGAAAAGTGAGAGAACCAGTTGCGTAAGACAAATATACCACCTTTGACTAACCGGGGCCCACTCGAACGATTAGTCAGACCTCAGACTACTGCGGAGAAGGTCATTATAATGTTACCAACGTTACTGTTCCCGTTAGATGAAGGTGATCACAATGTCAATCTTTTAGCATCTTAAATACTCTCTCCGACGAAATTAGAACTAATAACCTAAAACTGGATTTAAAGATTAATTCTAATTTCAGATATATAAGCGTCGTCCAAATGAAACAGACTGGGTGTTGGAGTTTAGTGTACTTTATTATAGTATAAGATTATGTACAAAGGTAAATATACACATAACAGACGGGTACTGATAGCGCTAGAAATAGGCGCCTCTAACATTTAGGTGGGTGTCCCATTGGTCGATAAGTTTAGGGATCCTCTGTCAGGTTCTTTGGAACCCACTGCGCACACACTTCCGAATACCCAAGTTCTTGGTGAAGGATTGTGCCAATGGAGCCCCTGCTGACTCCTATTCCAGCTGCTAACTCGCTAACTGTTATTCCATGGTTAATTTTCACCAGTTAGTCCACTGCTGAGATTGTGTCCGGTGTGATGGCGACGTGTGCTTGGCCACAGTACTTTCACGTCCACCCTGAAATTATTTGCACCATTTCAAGACCATTTGGCGTGCAAGGCACGCATTCCCGTAAACCACCTGTATGCGCCGTATAAGATTTCTGTAGATTTGTTTGAAAAAAATTGGATCACGGCTCGCTGTGCCAGCTTGGAAGTATCCATGAGATAGATCGTTTGCGTTCCTTTGATATTACTCACATCCAACGCATTGCACCGCCTAACTGCTTCGCACGCTGCATTCTTCTTTCATGTGTGTGGTTACTGCAACGCCACCATTGCTTCAGCCGATACGGCAGCACCACCCATTTACCAGAGTCTGTTTCATTTTGGACGACTGATATACACACAGTCGTATCAGAATAATATGACCAACTACATAATAATGGGAATAACCACTGTTGGCCCGGATGACAGCGGCGAGACGGTGGCGTGGCATGGACGCAATGCGACCGTGGAAGGTTGCCCATTCGGCATGTCGAACCTGTCGATCCAAATATTCCCAAAAGTGCTCTATGGGATTGAGGACGGGCGATTTCGCCTGCCAAGAGAAAACGGAGACATCGCTGTCGTGTTCCTGGGACCAGTCACTCACCCCATTAACGACGTGGCACGGCGCATTCTCCTATTGGAAGACATCATCACCACCAGGGTAAACGTCCAATATGAAGGGATGCACGTGATTAGCGAGGATGGACAGGTAACCATTGGCGTTCAGGGACCCATCCAGTGGTACCAGCGGTCCCAGGTCATACCAGGAAAACATCCCCCAGACATTCATATTACCCTTTTCGGCATGGGCTTGACGGACAAGCATGTCCGGGTGTTCGTTCTCGTGTGTCGAACGTCGTATCCGCCACCGCTCGTCACTTCTGTGGTGTATAAATCTCGAGTTGTCTGAGAAGGCAAGCTTTTTCCACTCTTCCACTGTCCAATGACTGTAGTCCCGTGCGAACTGCAGGCGTCGTTGCCGATGGACCTGGGTTAACATGCGCACCTACGATGGACCAGGGTTAACATGCGCGCCTACAATGGACCTGGGTTAACATGCACTTTTAGGAATATTTTGATCGACATAGATGCAGCGTCGACCTTGGAGACCCTTACATAACAGGGTTTGCTCTGTTACCCGGAGCACGTACCTGGGTGCCCCAGTGTTCATTTGCGTGGTCACTTGCTGCACTGTTGCGCGTCGGTTGCCCTTTACCAGTCGATGGAGGCGACGGTCCCCTCTTGGGTCGATGGCCTTTGTTATCACGTCGGGAGGAACTCGGTGTGCCAGAGTCCATTCTTGGCACGCCCTTACTGCAGCACTTCGCGAACAGCCCACGAAATCTGCTGTTTCTTAGATGCATCCACTCTTGGCGCGGTAGCCAATTATCATTCCTTTTTGAACGTCCGCAAAATCGCTACCTACGCCCGTGGTGCTCAGGTCACGCACTATGGCTCATCTGTCCTGGCCGGCCGCTCATATCTCCGTGTGGTCGACCTTGTCACGTGCACTATGTGACGCGCCTGGGCGGGTACACTGCGATTCCGGGTTTGGTCACATTATTCTGATACGACCATGTATACCGTATATATACATGTCTATCTTAAATGGGGTGTTAAAGTCTGGTAAACATTTTTCTTACTCGCGCTCGCGCGCGCGTGCACACTTCTACCATGTCTACATATAATCTTTATTTACAGAAAATGTAACATTGTGTGCTGCAAACTTTGGCCCTTATGTCACCTCGATTCTTCGTGGAATATTCTGCAGCAATTTTTTCTAAATATCCGCTGATATGCCACTGCATTCGGCTTTCAAAGAAGTGGCCAGTCTATCTTTGTTTCTTGGAAGACATCTTCTACGCACCTGAAATTTTTAGTTCCCAGGTGCCGCTGACCATGCGTCGTTGGCTTGTGTCCACAATTCATCAACATTACGAGGGAGTAGTGTACAGAAATTAAATCGTCTGGAAATGACGTCCCATACGTTCTCTATCAGGGAAAAGTCTGGAGATTGTGCTTAGCACTGTTTGCTCATGTCGGCTGTGTGCGGACGAGCGGTATCTTGTTGAAACTGGGCATCAGCGATACTACGGTGACACAGCAACAAAACGGGCTGCAGCACCACATAGACGTATCGTCGTGCTTTTATCTTACCAATCATGCGTACGAGAAGAGAACGGCTGTTGGAACTGATAGCGCCTCAAAACATGCTACCAGGCTGACGAACCGTATGACGCTTCTGGACGGCAGCAAGATCAGTCCGGTGACCGCGTCGTCTCCAGACCCTCAATCGGTGAACGTCGGTGATGAGACAGGAGCGAGACTCGTCGGTGATGAGACAGGAGCGAGACTCGTCGGTGATGAGACAGGAGCGAGACTCGTCGGTGATGAGACAGGAGCGAGACTCGTCGGTGATGAAACAAGAGCGAGACTCGTCGGTGATGAAACAAGAGCGAGACTCGGCGGTGATGAGACAGGAGCGAGACTCGTCGCTGAACACGACATGGTTCCATTCGTCCCTCTATGCATGCTCAGTATGGCACCATTGCAAATTTGTAGGCGATGTGCTGCGGCGAATGACAGTCCTCGCAATGGCTGGAGAGAGCGCAAATCTGCCCTCAGCCAATTTTCGATTCACAGTCCGTGTCATTACGGGGATGTCCATAGCTTCCCTGGACAGCTCATCTAATATCATCGGCAGTGGACTGTAGTGCTGCTACGGCTCGCTGTCGAATTGAGCTATAGAGGTGTTCGGACGTCCGACAACGTGCGTCAGTCCCATAAAGCGACGAACGTTACCTTCCTCCAAGTATTGTCGCCACATTCGTCTCACAGTTGCTGCATTCCGATGAGTTTCGGCGGCGATGCGACGCAAGAACTAACTAGTCGTAAGTAGCCCTATGTAAAAAGCAGAAATTAACAATTATGCCCCCTGGTGGCCAATTAATCTTTTACCAAATATTAGAAATTATATGCAAAACATTTCCCATCAGGAGCTGTATGCGATACAGGAAGAATATTTCAAATCGGAGTTTCGTAAAGATGTCCATGTGATGGTAGGATTCCCGATGACGTCACCCACGCATTCTCACTCCTTGCATTTTCTTTTGCCACCGAGATCACTCCGATGCAGCAGTCCACACGCACCGGTGAGAATGACAGAACGTAGCTACCCTCGAGCAGTTTTTCCCTCCTACACCTATCACATGAATGGTTCACAACTGTAATCACTTACATAACCAAACTCTCCACCAATTTCGATGACACTCGGACAGTGACTTTTTGAATGCCAAGCAGTATATGAATTGATGAAGCGAATTTAGATAGCTAAGCCGTAGAGGAAGTAATTACATAAATCTTTCGGACTTAAATCATGACATGAAAAACTGAACCACATCGGGCTATTAAACCACGGATAATTAAACAGAGAGGAAACCATGTACTAATCTAAATAATTGACATCTTAAGTATAAAATATACATTCCGCTTCTCAGTTGTTCTTAGCTCTTTCAAAACCAATGGCACAACTGCTAGAAGAAAAAACGAAATCCTACGTCTCGTAATAATATAAATTCGAACTTATCCAATAGGATTAAGTTTCTCAACTAGCTTTTCTTTTCAAGAGTCTGATATACACATTTCTCAAACACATTTAAAAATATATATTAGGATAAATAAGAACTTTCCATGATTAATGTTTTGCTCCAGAATTCCTCTCCAAACATAAAATACCCACGAAGTTTATAATTGTTTTACGAAAAATGTTTTACGCTAGAGCACGAAAGGGTTAAGCCAATTAGATATCTCATCTGAAAATTTTCTTGGTTGTTCTCGCGACCTGCAAAAAGATCGGGATAACTTTGGCATTTCAAAATATCTTAACAATTGAAAAATAGAAAGAAGAACACTTTCGGCTTTGTCCTCGAGGAAATGTTTAAATTAAAAGGGATACACCACAATCCCTGGATAGCTTACAAAGAATCCGAAGCGAAGCATTTTCAGATTTGAAGAGGAAAGGATTTTTCGTTCTGCACCGAAGATTCGAAAGTATATCATGCGAAACTTTCTCCATTACGTCGCCCAACAATTTTTAGAGGCCGGCAGATGAGTTGAAATAGTTATCGTTATTCATCATCTTGTGAAATTACTCTTCTCAGTTGAGGTTTTGAAAAATAAATGAAGCTATGTGAAATAATAAATCTTCAACAGTTAATGGGTACGTATGAAGTGTAACCCTTATATCACGATGGAGAGCACTCTTACAGCTGGAAAACTTTTTCTAGGTATCGAGCAATTTCTTTTGCTTCCACTTTTCAATTACAGAAACGATAAAACGAGAAGGGTGACAGAATTTTCGATTGCAATGAGCAAGTCTTTATGAATCTGTTCTGACGTTATTCCAAGTCAACGGAACCCTCTATGGAAAACGGTCCTATCTGACCGAAGAAAGAAGTTTTTTAATCGGGTTTTTAGTCCCGCAGATACTGCTGTAAACGGAAACGTGAGCTTACGCCCTCTGGTGGCAAACTTGTGCTGCAAGAAAAATTTGAAATTATAACAGAAACGCAGAGGAAACTCTCTCCAACAAAGAAAGAATTTTTCAAATAGGACTATTAGAAGCAGAAATATCGAGACCAAATAAGATATGCATCTACGCTCCCTGGCGGAGAAAACCATGCAATATTTTAAGAAAATATTTTGAAAAGGTTTATCGACGTGAGTGGTATCTGTCTACGAAAGAATTTTTTCAATACAGATTTTATAAACTCAACTCAGATTTTTTTTTTATTGGAGGTTTAACGACCACCGTGAGCAATTCAATGGGCTATAAGCAGTCGCCCGTCCCTAATTTAGGTTCACTGGTTCAAGAGAAGGGAGAATAGAGTCAGTGCCGTAACACAAACACAACATTTATGCCTCACCGGGATTCGAACCCGGACACATTTCGGACGAATGATCATAAGCCATCGCTTAAACCACTGTGCCACCCGGCAAACTCAGATTTTGCCGCAAATGCATCAGAAGCAGAAATAAACACTTACGCCCCCTGGCTGCATTCTTTACCAAATATTAGAAATTACATGAAAAACATTTCCCATCTGGAGTTGTACGCGATACATGAAGAATTTTTCAAATCTGAATTTTAGAAGCAGAGATATCGGGGAAAAGGCCATTTGCCTTTACGCCCCCTAGCGGAAAGTCTATGAGTTACTTAAAAATTTTGAAATTATATGAAAAACATGTCGCTTCGAAAACTCCATCCACCGAAGAAGGAATTTTTCAAATCGTACGATCAGAAACAGAGATATTGACAAAAATATGACATCCTTTTACACCCCCTGGCGGAGAAACCATGCAATATTTTAAGAAAATTTTCCGAAAAGGTTTATCGTCGTGAGTGGCATCGGTCTACGGAATAATATTTTCAGTCGAGATTTTAGAAACTCAGATTTTGCTGTAAATACATCAGAAGCAGAAATGAACACTTACGCCCCCTGGTGGTAAAACTGTTCTTTACCAAAAATCAAAAATCACATGCAAAAGATTTTTCAAATCGGAAGTAGAAATATTAGGAAAAGCAGATATAGAAGCAGAGATATCGGGGAAAACATTTTACCTTAGCAGAAAATCTATATGTGTAACTTGAAAAAGTGACTATACCTAAAATAGTCTTCGACAGAAATGGAATCGAAAGTTTAGAAGCAATTATATGGAATAAAATGTATTTTGAATTTGATATCATCTGCATTTACGCCTTCTAGCGGCGAATTTGTGCATCTTAAAAAAAAAAAAAACGAGATGAAGGATCAATCCGATCCGCTCGAAAAAATCAATTTTTTTTCAATCGGATGTTTAGATGCAATATGTATGGAATTCGATATCATCTGCATTTACGTCCTCTAGTGGCAAAATTGGGCATCTTGAAAAAAAAAACGAATTGGAGGATCATTCGCACATTTCAAGGTTTCCAACGCAAAGATTTTTTTTTTCTAATCGGACTAATGGTGGTGTTCATGGACGGTTGAACGGACAAACCGATATAACATGAGCACGATCTTTTTTTTATACAAAAGACGTGCAAAAAGGTAGTCCTCTTGAGTGTTTTCGGAATTAGTACTACCGTCTAATACAGATGTTCGATTTTCTCCACTACGTAAAAGAAATCCAAAACACACATGTGCCGCCTCTTCTTCAGCTGCATGGCGCCAACAGTCTCCATCCCTTCAATGAACACAGACTAGAGAAAGAAAACTTTTACTTGGCTGCAAGGACATTTTTTCTAGGTATGCTATTTTTCTTTTTCTAGAAATCAAAGGATTGGTAAAAGAGTGTAAAGGAAAAAGTTGCGTGGAACAAATGCGATCCTTTTGGAAAAGGGTTTTTACTTATTTATTTGTTTCATTCTCTCTCGACTGTCTCTGCAAGGGAATCAAGTAAAAGATGTAGAAGACAGAACGCATCTGTGGGTGACGCGACTGACTACCCACGTACACACAACGCGGCTTTACTTCGATACATGCACAAGCATCATTAAAAATTCAATAACGCTGTTTCAAAACAAGATTGAAACTAGAATACCTGCACGCAGGGATTTTTCGCTGTTGCTGTGGAAAATTTCAGCCTCGCTGAATCTTTCGCCTTGTCTACTTTTTTTTATCAAAGCTTAATGTTAACGACTACCGAAAATTCGAAGAAAGGCGATAATGTCAAACGATATATTTTTCATTCTCTCAAGCTCCAAAGCAACAATTGGCAAATGCAAAATACGTACAAGAAAAATAAAGGTGTTACTCAAAGATTTATGAAGCAGCTTTTTCTGAAACTGAGTTATAGTACTGCAATCCAGTGGGATTTTGCATTTCAGGCGCTTATGATCATAAGTTAGATACGCTGTACATCTACGGAGAAAACGAAAAGAAAATCAAAACAGCTTTATTCAAGTTTTCAGTTTGAAAATAACCAAACCGAGGATGTTCCTTGACCAAATATTTATTTGTTCATATTTTTTGGCCCATATGACGCTATGGTGAGTCATTTATCAAACCATATGCCCCAAAATACCACCGGTATTTTGTGTAACTCGGCTCTTGTGTAACCCAGATGGGCCCATTAATTTAGACGTAACATTAATTATCCTTTTTAGTACAGCATCTTAGTTAAAATCGTTTCTCTTTTTATTTGGTGCTTTTGCGGTGACATTGGTAGGTACCCTTTCACTAGTGTTCTGCCAGCCGTTTTAATGAGGGGAGTTGACCACTCCCTGCTCTGCTTCAACAATATTAATGGCCGTCTCCCCGTTCATGGAGTTAAAATTACTTTACTAACGTACATCCCATCCCAGAACGGTTGTTTTTAAGCTTTAAATAAATATTAATATATAGGGGGCGTTCCCCGTGCTATGACGGAGTGAAATTTTTAACTGAAGCACATCGGAAACAAATCAAATAGACGCCGGATTTCTGCAAGGAAATGTAGTAAAAACTTATATAGTAAGAACTCATTCATGTTAGAACTAAAAATTATATGCTATTTATTTCCGTTTTGCAAAAGACCTCGCGGTAAATAACATTGTGTAAAATATGTGTTCTTCAACAATTGTAAATCATGAAAGAAATACGGGATTACGCCATATAATACAAATTTTGATGATGACAATCCGATTTTTGGCGTAAATGTGACAAGGATGGTCAGTCAGATAATATCCGAAAATTTGAAAATTTTCATCGTCCTGGAGCGGGACTCGAACACGCGTCTCCCAGAAAACGCCCGGGTGTGCTAACCACTACACAACGACCAAGTTTCAAGTTTCCGATCAATTTGAATATAACCATCACAGGATGCTCTAGTCGAAGCAACCGGCATTCATGTTTAGCGTATCTGGAGGTTAAGAATCATATCCCGTGTTTGCCCGGAGAAGCAGATAAATCATGAAAGAAATACGGGATTACGTCATATAGTACAAATTTTGATGATGATAATCCGATTTTTGGCATAAATGTGACAAGGATGGTCAGTCAGATAATATCCGAAAACTTGAAAATTTTCATCGTCCTGATCGGAAACTTGAAACTTGGTCGTTCTGGGTGGTGTAGTGGTTAGCATTCCTGGGCGTTTTCTGGGTGACGCGGGTTCGAGTCCCGCTCCAGGACGATGAAAATTTTCAAGTTTTCGGATATTATCTGACTGATCATCCTTGTCACATTTACGCCAAAAATCGGATTGTCATCATCAACAATTGTAAGTTAGAGCGTTTAAGATAGATCGATATTTTGCAAAATGTGTAATATAATCAGCACTAAACTCGGAAAGTTGTTTCCATGTAAACTCACCTTAATAAGTTTTACTTTGATTTTTCACGTTAAATTACATTTTTCTCCGGCACACTTGTTATTTCCTTCACGGCTTATTTCAGACTGTCCTATTCGATGGTTAGTTTGAAACTTCATACCGAAGCTTTTTCTATAAAATAATGCGACATCTGGTACTACAAATCGTTACAATCTAAATTCTAGACAATGTACTATTGGGGCGATATCTGCTTTTAGATGCAATCTTGCTCACTTTGACATCTCAAGATTTCAGTTTTTATTGCAGGTTAGAGCGTTTAGATAGATCGATACTTTGTAAAATGTATAATATAATCAGCGCTAACTCGGAACGTTAGTTAAATTAAAAAAGTAAAAAATAATTAAGGCGTACAAATTAATATTCGAACTGTGCTAAATTAAATTAATGTACAAACACAACTTGCTGTGATATTAAAAATTCAATTTGAATTTCGTAGATCGGATAAATAGAACTCGAGTAATTGATAATAATCTAATGATTTTAAATTAGCACGCGAACATTTTGATATCTCCAAGTGATCGCGTGCTATTATACAGGGTGCATCGGAAAGTCCCTTTAACCTGGAATAACTTGCAAACGGAGAGAGGTACAGTTATGCAAGTGAGATAACGGTATAGTAAAGCGATTACGCCCGATCGAATGCAACCGATAGCCGCGCCCCTACAATTTCGTCTGCAGTAGACACGGGAACACCAAAACTGGACACTTGAGGGCTGGAAAAAGTCCGATGAATCACGTGATCAGTCAAAGACACGCAGGTTAACGGGACAGAATATGACGCCAACAGCGCAAATCGATGGATCCTATAGAGGGAACTGCACAAGCTGGTGTAATGATCTGCAGTCTCTCTTTTCATGCGGGTATTGGTTTCTGAAACAGCATTTGGATGAGGTATCTTAACATCACTGTGCTGAAGGCACACCGGTACATGGTGTTTCCTGATGGACAAGGCTACTGCCGGCAAGATAATGCGACATGCCATAAGGATCGGATCGTCACACAGTGGTTTCAGTGACTTCAAAGCGCTAAAATGGCCCACCACAGTCCCCCAGATCTTAAACCAATTGAGCACCTGTCAGATAACATTGAGAGAACCATTCATAACAGAGATTCTTCTGCTGCAAGCATTCCGCAATTGACGGACGCTATCACATCCTCTTAGCCGAACGTACCTGTAAAACGATATCAGCACCTCGTTGAATCCATGCTACGCCGAATCGAGGCTTTGGCAAGTCCAAGTATGACCCAACACGTTATTAGGTATGTGTTCCTAATAATTGCTACTTCCGTGTACTTTTCTGGATTTTTTTATTGGAGGTTTAACGACTACCGTGAGCAACTCAACGGGCAATAAGCAGTCACTCGTCCCTAATTTAGGAACACTGACACCAGGGGAAGGGAGAGTGCCAGTGCCGTAAGGCAAACACAACATCCCTGCCTCACCGGGATTCAAATTCGGAACGCCGTTCGGACAAATAATCAGAAGCCACCGGGGTGGCGTTGAAATTTAGTACCTTTATAAAATACAAAGCGACGTACTCCTAGAAGATCATAACACCTGAAAGTTTTCGGAAACATAACACCTGAAAGTTTTCGGAAACATAACACCTGAAAGTTTTCGGAAACATAACACCTGAAAGTTTTCGGAAACATAACACCTGAAAGTTTTTGGATACAACGCTCATAGTTTCGGTCGTCGTCGCCTTTGTCTTTAGCTTAATCTCCTGACAATTACGTTGCGTGATTTCCTTAGATTCTCTCATCTTTGATGATCTTGGGTAATCGGAATTCCGTTCGGACGAATAATCAGAAGCCTCCGGGGTGGCGTTGTAATTTAGTACCTTTATAAAACACAAACGACGGACTCCTAGGAGATCATAACACCTGAAAGTTTTCGGAAGTATTCCTTTGGATACAACGCTAACAGTTTCGGTCGTCGTCGCCTTTGTCTTTTTTTTTTTTTTTTTTTTTGATTGGAGGTTTAACGACCACCGTGAGCAACTCAATGGGCTATAAGCAGTCGCCCGTCCCTAATATAGGGTCACTGGTTCCAGGGAAGGGAGAGAGCCAGTGCCGTAAGACAAACACAACGTCCATGCCTGACCGGGATTCGAACCCGGACCCCTTACGGACGAATGATCAGAGGCCAGCGCCTTAGACCACTGCGCCACCGGGGCGGCCGCCTTTGTCTTTAGCTTAATTTCCTGACAATTACGTTGCGTGATTTCCTTAGATTCTCTCATCTTTGATGATCTTGGGTAATCGGAATCCCGTTCGGACGAATAATCAGAAACCTCCGGGGTGGCATTGGAATTTAGTACCTTTATAAAACACAAGCGACGTACTCCTAGGAGATCATAACACCTGAAAGTTTTCGGAAAAATAACACCTGAAAGTTTTTACACCTCAAAGTTTTTGGATACAACGCTCACAGTTTCGGTCGTCGTCGCCTTTGTCTTTAGCTTAATCTCCTGACAATTACGTTGCGTGATTTCCTTAGATTCTCTCATCTTTAATGATCTTGGGTAATCTGATTTCATTTTAATACGCACTCCATACTTAAATTTTCTTTGCTAACCGACGCATTGATTCCCATTGGAGCAGAAACACACATACACTTTCCCCAAGAAACCTAAAAGCGATTGCTTTTAAAATTACCTTCAATATTCACTGGAAATTTGACTACCTCTTCTAATGTAAGGTTAGTAATTATGAATGACATTTTCTTCCGCGTAAATCTGTAGAATAACTCGAAGGTTCATGCAATGTACGCAAGAACAAAGAAAAAAAAAGTAATACCCGAGGGTCTTCCTTGCAGCTAATGACATCTCCATGGCAACAGAAGGCTTTCGAGCAATCCCCTTCCTCTTCATTACAATTCATCATTCACTGCTTTCTACTCCCACGGAAAATACCAGACACTTCTTGCCATAGTTCTAGTTTTTTTTTTACTTCCTGGAACTGAGCAGTTTTATAGAAATCTTACTAAAAAGGAAGAAGCGAAGTAATGGAGCAAAGACGAATAAATTACACGGTCTCGCTGGAGGATAGGTTAGCTTCGAAACATTAAGCAGAAGCTCAAACGAGCATGTTACAGGGACCAATAGCAGGCCGGCTAATAATAATCACGTTACTAGGAGCACCGGTTTGCGGCTCATCTTTTCCTGACTTCGGAATCGAATCTAGAGTTCTTTTTTCAGGGTTTAACGACCACCGTGAGGAAGTGTCCTACACCCTTCCCTCCAATTTGTAGCCAATGCTTCCAAGGACGCGACAGAGCCAGTGTCGTAAGACAAACACACCACTCATGCCTCAATCCTCTACTCGAACCCGGGTATATCTCGGACGTGCTCCAGTGCTTAGACCTCTGCTCCAACGGGACGGCCGAATCGAGATGTTGCGCCCATCTTCATACCTCTGTTTCGCATCCTTCTGGGTTTTTTTAAAGAAAGGTTGACTGTTGAACGACCACTATGAGCAACTCAGTGAGCTATAAGCAGTCGCCCGTTCCTAATTTAGGGCCACTGGTTCCAGGGAAGAACCAGCGCCGTAAGACAAAAACCCAACGTTCATGCCTCACTGGGATCCAATCCCGAACACACTTGGACGAATGGCCATAAGCGAGCACTTAGACCACTGCGCCGCTGGGGTGGTATCCTTCTCTGGAACCAGTGGCGTTGAGTTCGGCGCAACCGCCTTATACTATCTACAGATGTTGATGGGGCTCGTTTAACCCGAAAACGACATAGATGACACCTAATTATCGGGATGAATGAGTGATTGAGTACGTCTTTTCCATCCCTTCCGACAGAAAATATACATCGTATTTTTCGGAATATAAGATGCACCCTTATCTGCTGAGGAATATTTAAGGAAAAAACAACATAAAATGGCATTTTAAAGATTTTTATTAAGAAAGAATTAAATTTTATAGTAAAAACTGCCGTTTTTGAATCAGGGAATCCCCGCGATTTGCGAAATCAGCAATGTGCGATACCGTTGATGAAAACAACAGAGAAACTCCATTCAGTCCATCAGCAAATGACGTACATGCACTGCAGGATTTGCTCGTGACGTCGCATCTTAAACAGTAACTAAAACGGCTTTTAAAGAATTGGCAAATGTTTATGCCTCCTCTAAATTATGAAGTATACTTATCACAGAACTGCGTGTGAAACCCCTGAGGTCAAATTAAGGGTATTATACCACAGACTGTACATGCTCAGAGCGTCGTACTTTCATGCCCCTCTGTGAAAGTTTAATCAGTTCTTGTCCGTCACTTTGCCTAAGCACTTATACATATCAGACGAATTCAGCCACCATCATCACACTGTAGAGAAATTTCGCCGTCGCGAAGTGTTCCCCTTAACCATATCCAACGTGTTCAACAGACATCTTACCATCGTTTTCACAACAAAATTGAGTAGGAGGCACGAACTGACAGAGCTAATAACTCACTTGGTATCCTTTCCCTCGGCTATCCGGCCAGCATTAATTTTTGCCGTTAATAATTTCTGTTAATTGCGTTTGGAGTCAGAAACGGCGAAACTAATCCTGGGTCCCATCGGACGAATTCCGATGCCAGTTCTCTCCCTAAATAAACATTTATTTCGCATCGCATATCCTGGCTGCTGCAGAGACAATTGTGCTTTACAGTCGATGCACACAATCCTCCGTGTCATTACAATACTCGGAAGGCTAACAATTAAATATTTCCCCTCCGGAAAGGCAGCAAGTGGGAGCAGGCTATTCGGCATCGGAATCCGGGTCCTATTCCTCCAGTAAAACATTTAAGTCAATGCAATAAGTGAAAACATCTGAAAGGTTCCCATGTCAGTTACTTAGTCCATTTGACTAAATCGGAAAATTCTTCTGCACGGAAGTCTGAGTTCAGGCTTAACAACCTTCCGTAGAAATACAGCGAGACAAAATCATTATCTCCTTCCCATGGAAACCTTATCTATATGTCCGCTCAACTTAAGATAGAATATAAATTTTTTCGAAGTACTTAAAGAGTTGTTGCACTCAATATATCACAAAAGACATTTATATTCTGCCCAAAGACTAAACGGATAACTTCTTACAGAAAGTAATGTCTCCATATATATATACAAGCCCAGTGGGAAGGTATCAAATTGAAACAAAACAAGATCAAAGCTCTGAATTTCTACTTTCATTCACATATTTTATGTGAATGAAAGTCCCCCTTATGCTCGATACAAATAAGAAAACGTTTAAAAAAGTTTTTTAAATTGTTAAAATCTTCAGGTTATTCTCGGAACCATTTCCTCATAACGGTTTGAACATTTTCGTCACGGGTGAACTGAATTCCTTTCAGATGTCTTTTGAGAGCAGAAAACAACCAGAAGTCGGACGAACTGAACATCTTCGTCACAAGTGAAGTGAATTCCTTTCAGATGTTTCTTGAGAGCAGAGAACAACCAGAAGTCGGACGGACTGAACATTTTTCAGATGTCTCTTGAGAGCAGAAAACAACCAGAAGTCGGACAGACTGGACAACTTCGTCACAGGTGAACTGAATTCCTTTCAGATGTCTCTTGAGAGCAGAAAGCAACCAGAAGTCTGATTGCGAGAAATCTGAGCTGTAGATAGGGTGTTCAAGAACTTCAAAAACCCGATTTTCTGTATGGTCTAGTTTAAGCCTAGAATAAGCCGCGCGCACGCGGCTTATTCTAGGCTTAAACTTTTAAAGTATGCGCGTAGCTTTCAGCATTGATTGTCGTAGCTTTGACTATGTACTCCTAATGAATAATACACCTCTGCAGTCCTAGAACATAGTGAGCATGCGTTTACTGGTAGAAATTTGAGATTTTTTTACTAGAAGAGAAGATGGGTGTCGGTATTCCAGCGATTGATTTTTCATTTGTGGGTCATAATGATGAACCCAACTCTCATCACCAGTCATAATGGTGAACCCAACTCTCATCACCAGTTAATAGTGAGTTCGACTCTCATCACCAGTTAATGGTGAGCCCGACTCTCATCACCAGTTAATGGTGAGCCCGACTCTCATCACCAGTTAATGGTGAGCCCGACTCTCATCACCAGTTAATGGTGAGCCCGACTCTCATCACCAGTTAATGGTGAACCTGACTCCCATCACCAATCACAATGCTTTAGAGAAAATCCCTTTCTTATTTTTCATAGCGAGCAAGCAACCTTTGGCATGTTTCAAGTCTTGATTTCTTTATTTCAACACACACTTGTTGTATACTAAAACGTTAGCAATGCCACTGACACTACATAAACTCATGTTATGTTTAGCTTCTATGGTTCTGCTATGGTTCTCTGAGTTATTCCTCGATTTTCCCTGATGAGCTCATCGACCTTTTACCTGCTCATATCGCAAGTTACGATTTCGGGACTCCCACTCCGCGGCTAATCCTTTACGGCCAACATTCCTCCATTGTTCTTTGATTTCCTTACTCAACAATGAACAGTGTTTATGTCCAAAGTTTCAGAACCATAAACTGCCACTAATCTAGTGTGAATTGCTTTGAGACCTATATTTTCATAAGTTAAAAACTCTATAACTGATCGTTGTTTGATACCCATCAACACAGTTGAAAAAGAATCGTCCATTTTAAACAGAAACACGAACAAATAGATGTACGGAGTTCTAATACGCAGTAACATGAAGTTAACGGCACAAAGAATAGTTTGCCGTCTGACTGGTTACTAGGCAACAAGTCATGCGCGAGACTCTTGCGCGGAAGCATTTCCTATGGAACGTATTACAGTTATGTTCAATGTATCAGAAGACATTTATTTTATACCCACAGACTGAATGAACAACTGCTTATTACTGCCATATAAATGCTCAGAAAGCATTTATATTGTCTTCACAAGCTGAACGAACAAGCACTTACCAGTTAGTGTTATACTTAGTATATCTGAAAAGATATACGGAGGTCCTAATAAAAGTTCTGCACACGGTCCATTTTTGAGAAAAGTGTGAAGTAACGTAGAAAACTTACCTTAATGCCGTTCAGTGTACTCCCTCCACTGCTAATGACGGCTTGCCAGCGCTGAGGTAGGTCCTAGATACCTCGTAGTACGCCATCTTTGTTCAGTTGTCGTATTACTCGGGTCACGTGCAATGACAGTTCGTCCAGCAATTCGTAGCGGATGCCACGGAGCCGATTTTTTAACTTTAGAAAAAGATCAAAGGTTGGGTGGACTGAGATCAGGGCTGTATGGTGGGTGGGATAAAGTTTCCCAGCCATATTTCGACAAAAGACCCCGTACAGACGCTGCACCATGACACGATGCGTTGTGATGCAGCAAGATCGCTCCCGCTTCCAACAAGTTGGGGCGATATTGAGGAATTTTGGTTCTCAACTTTGTTCTCAAAGAAATTGTGCTTTCATCAAGAGTTCCTTCCCCACAAAGTTCTTGTAAGGCAGTGTGGATATGTGTCGGAATTTTCACCCACAGAGTTTCTATTTTAACGTACGAGTGCTGGTCTAACGCTGTGACTGGACCTGAGGAGCTGCACATGTCCTTTTACATACCCTCCCACGTCCACAAAGCAAATGATAGCGGGTCGTTCTGACAACACTGCGTTACTGAGAGTCTGACCTTGACATGACGCCATCAGTTTCCTGATTGCATTATCCTCTTCCATTTTGGATTAAGGTGTTCAGAACCTTTGTTGTAACCCTTGTATACACTGAGATGCCAGTTTATCTGGTATACTTGCCCTTGTCACACAAATGGCACACTAAAATACGTAAGACGTAATATGAGCCCAGTGTGAGGTATAAATCTGGCAGACCAACTGGTCAACCATCACCTAAAGTTCGATTGAAGGTCGGAATGGAAGAAACAATCTGGGCGACTTTAACGTGGCGTGATAGTTAGCTACCAAACGGCAGTTCTCGTGTGCTTTTCATTCACAACCTTAACAAGGGTTACCCGTGAATAGTGCAACGCTTTCAGCAATGGAGGATACTGTGGACGAAATCAGCTGATGGGTCAAAAGGTTCAAATGAGACTGGTGGGAATCGTGCATGCGTATAAGACAGCGAACAACTCGGGAAATCACAGCAGAGCTCATCCCTGGTGTGTCGAAAGTCATCTCTAGAAGCTCCATGCATCGGATCATGTCGCGAATGGGCTAAAACAGTCTATGGCCATGCAGAGTGACGAGGTCAAACTAGTAGGCGCGGACGTACCGTCACTGGGTTGAAGACTGGAGAGAGAGGGCGCTTACCTGGACTAATAAAGATTACTTTCGCACCACGCGGACGGCAGGATCCGAATTTGGCGCAAACACGAGATCATGGAGCTATCCTCTCAGATGGCAACCGTAAAAGTCAGTGGAGTTGGTGTGCTGGTATAGCGAATGCCTTCCTGGCACGCATCATGCGCCGTTAATAATCTGAGACCAAAACTCCACGGCGCATCTCAACATCGTTGTCGACTAAACTTATTTCTTCAGGTCTACGTTTATCGTTAATCAGGCAGATACCTCCTACGGAAGGCCGCACCCGCTCACATTGTTCACACTATACAAAATGGTCTATACAATACAGGTCTATACTTTTATCGTTAATCAGACAGATACCTCTTACAGAAGGCCGCATCCGCTCACATTGTTCAGATTGTCACCAAATACTTGCAGGAATATGCCGACGAATTTTCTTCAGTACCCTGCATGCTCCTCAGATTTTCACCCCGTCGAGCATCACTGGAATGAGATAAACGGCTACTCTATGCGAAGCTGTGCCTCCCAGAGAAATACCAGATACTGGAATCGTCACTCTAGGAATGTTGTACTATGCGTAAATGACCGAGTCGCGCATTTGCTGCATATGGGACGTCGTCCAATTCGCAGCAACTGCGCGACTCAATCAATTCCGCATAGTAGAACATTCCAGCATCCGGTATAATCCATACCCCGATAAATTCGAGCTGTTCTTCAGGAAAACGGCGGCACCACACGCTACTACGTGAACGTACCAGAAAAAAAATCGCGCGCATCTTTGTGTATACTTCTTCTATGAACTGAACGAACAAGTTCTTACTATTTTCATTCTCGGTGTATGCCTCTGAAGGCATTTGAATTCTACCTATAAGTCGAATGAGCAATTAGGTATTATTGTTTCACTGAGGGTATCGCAGGTGACATTTATGAGGAGTGTACTCAAACTACAGGCACTACTGTTGTAGTCAGAGTGCCAAACATTGGAATTTAATTCATAGATATACCGATGAGCTATTACATTTTGACCACCCCCAGCGTAGAGACGGAACGGTGGCGCAGGTGAAGTTCAGAGAGTAGTACATACAGTGTGTTTCAAAAGTAATGGAAGAAACTTTAAGGGGTGATTGAAGACACCGAAACAAGCACTTTTAGTCATAGAATGCATGGTCGCAAGTTACACGATTAGATGCTAGAGGGCGCTTTCCGTTTCCCCACACACGCAGTCTTTCGCAACGAAAATACCCATATACACTGACGGAAAAAAATCCCAACACCAAGAAGGGGTTGTGTCAGATAAACGACAGTTGGTAGGCGGAGAGAGTACATCTGTAAGATGACGTCTATGAAAATTTCGAGCTCGGCGCATACGTGTGGCGCTAGTAGCGCCCCTCGGAACATGCAAAGCAGGTTTGCTGTAAATACGCGCTGTAACGTTCGAGAGCGTTAGTTATCGTTGAGATTCGACGTAGTGCGTTGATGTTAGTCAAGAATGACTTTAAGAAGACGAAGAAGCCATTATCAACAGCTCACGGAGTTTGAACGAGGTCGTGTAATAGGGCTACGAGGAGGTGGATTTTCTTTCCGCAATATTGCAGAACGACTTGGCAGGAATGTAGCCACTGTGCACGATTGTTGGCAGCGGTGGTCAAGGGAAGGTACTGCCTCAAGAAGACCGGGTTCCGACCGGCCACGTGGCACTACTGAGAGGGAAGACCGCCGTGTACGGCGTATGGCCGTGGCGCATCGTACCGCGTCTGCGGTAGCAATTCGAGCTGCAGTTGCCACCACAGTGACACAACGAACTGTTACAAATCGGTAACTTGAAGGACAGCTCCGAGCCAGACGCCCTGTAGCGTGCATCCACTTACTCCAAACCACTGCCGTTTGCGACGTCAGTGGTGTCATGCTAGAGCTCACTGTAGGACGGAGTGGAGATCTGTTGTGTTTTCTGGTGAAAGCCGGTTCTGCCTGGGTGCCAGTGATGGCCGTGTGTTGGTTAGAAGGAGGCCAGGTGAGCGCCTGCAACCAACCTGTCTGCGGCCGAGACACACTGGACCTATACCTGGAGTTATGGTCTGGGGAGCAATTTCCTATGACAGCAGGAGCACTCTCGTGGTTATCCCACGCACCCTGACGGCACAGTTGTACGTCAGTCTGGTGATTCAACCTGTTGTGCTGCCATTCATGAACAGCATTCCAGGGGTGCTTTCCAACAGGATAACGCCCGCCCGCATACCGCTGTTGTAACCCAACATGCTCTACAGAGTGTCGACATGTTGCCGTGGCCTGCTAGATCACCAGATCTTTCTCCAATCGAGCACGTATGGGACATCATTGGACGACAACTCCAGCGTCACCCCCAACCAGCACTAACCGTCCCTGTATTGACCGACCAAGTGCAACAGGCATGGAACTCCATCCCACAAACTGACATCCAGTACCTGTACGACACAATGCATGAACGTTTGCGTGCTTGCATTCAACATTCTGGCGGTTACACCGGTTATTAATGTACCATCATTTCACATTTAAAATGGCTCTTCTCGCGCTTACAATAAGCTGTGATCTTGAAACCTTAATCGATTAAATATGTTACCTATACAAATGTATTGCCGCCATTTCATTTCTCTATAACTATTTTTTCGTGGTGTTGGGATTTTTTTCCGTCAGTGTATTTTACAGGAATGTCTGGATTGGAGGGCGTACCTTATTTTCTTTCAACAAGTCTTGCCTGAATTGATGCAGAACGTACCGTCAGCCGCAAAATGTGGTTCCAACATGATGGCGCGGAAGCTCATTTCATCACTCAGGTACGTCATTACTTGAACGCCACATTTCCAGGCTAATTAATTAGCCGAGGTGGACCCATCGCTTGCCACGACGATCACCAGATCTGTCTCCTCTGGATTCATTTTTATGGGGGACATCTTAAGTCCGTAATGTAAGACGCTCCCATTGATTCCAATGAGGAACAAGTCGCTGCTGCAGCTGTCCAGCAAATGCCCGGTATTTTCCACAACACACAGGCATCTTTACGTCGACGATGAGAAGTCTGCATGAGGAGTGGCTTTCGCCCTTTTGAGCAGCTTTTGTAAATGTAATTTCAGTATTTACTTATTAATGTTTGCAAATCTCGTGTAATTTTGTGATGTCACGTTTTGTTTTGTTTTTAATTTTGTCTGCAATAAAGCATTGTTCTGATTTGTTGTGCCATTCCTGTCTTTGCGTTGCGAAAGACGGGGTGTGTGGGGAAACGCAAAACGCCCTCCAGCGGCAAACCGCGTAACTTGTGACCATGCATTCTATGACGAAAAGTGCTTGTTTCGGTGTGTTCTATCGCCCCTTAAAGTTTGTTGCATTGGTTTTGAAACACCCTGTATACAACCCGAGGACCGGCTTTCGGTTAGTAGAGTGTTCGGAGTCAGAATGGGAAAAGCTGCCGATTTATCGGAGTTTGATAAAGGACAAATTGTGATGGCACGGAGCCTCGGAACTATGATCGCGGAAACGGCGCGGCTTGTGGGTTGTTCACGTGCCGCTGTAGTGAGTACGTATCAAAAGTGGGGCGCAGATGGCCAAACGACGAACCGTCGTCCAGCCGTGTCTCGTCCTAAGCTCACTAATACCAGAAGGAAGCTAAGAGTGTCGCGCATGGTTGAATAGCTCCGCAGGGCTACACTGAGACAAATCACTCTCCGCTACAACAGTGGTGATCAGGGCAATGTGTCACAGCACACAGTTCATCGCAGCTTACTACGCATGGGCCTGCGTAGCCGAAGACACAGCCCCATGCTCGCTGAACATCATCGCCAACAACGCAAGAAATGGGCCCAAGATCATCGTGATTGAACAGTGGATGATTGGAAGAAAGTGGCCTCGTCTGACGAATGAAGATTCCTGGTGCATCACGTAGACGGCCGAGCGCGGATACGCCAAATACCAACGGAGGCTATGGCACCTGGATGCACTATTGGGCTGAAACAGGCAGGCAGCGGTGGTGGTGTTATGCTGTGGGCGATGTTTGTTTTGGGACACTTTACGCCTCATTATCCCAACAGCACAATACGTAACAGCTGTCAGGTATCAGAACATCATTGAGAACCTAGTTCACCCATTCATGGCAACTGTGTCCCTTGCTGGTAATAGGCATTACCAGAATCGTCAAGGAGTGGTTCGAGGAACATGCTGGTGACTTTCTGTTAATGCCCTGATCTCCAAATTCACCTAACATGAACCCAATCGAATATTTGTGGTTCGACTTTTAAAAGCGTGTTCGCGCTACATCACCACGACCCCGAAATGCACCAGAACTGAAGGGATACCGTGGTACCAGATACCCTGCGATACTTAACGCCACCTCATCGAATCGATGCCTCGCCCAGTGGCCGCTGATTTGCGGGCTAAAGGGGCCCCTGAAGCTCATGAGGTAGGTGCTCACAATGTATACCTCATCGGTGTAAGTCAACGACGGGGTACTATTTCAGGTATGCAGCTGCTTTAATTCTCACCTGTACCTCTGATGATTGTTGGTTTCTTTTAGTGATTTGACCAGTGGTAGTAGTGCCACAAAACAACAGCAAAGATGGTATTATTGGAAGGCAGAACCAAAGTATGTCATGTAAAAAACGAAGCACCCGGAGTAACGACATTCCCACCCACCTACATTTTTTTCGGGGTGGAGGTTTAACGACCACCGTGAGCAACTCATTGGGCTATAAGCAGTTGCCCGTCTCTAATTTAGGGACACTGGTTCCAGGAGAGGGAGAGAGCCAGTGCAGTAAGACAAACATGACATCAATGCCTCAAAAGAATTCGAACCCAGCCCCATCTCGGACGAATAGTCATAAACCGGCGCTTAAACCACTGCGCCACTCCCATCTACGTCCCAGCCTTTTTGCTTTTGACCTTTGTTATTTTTTTAATAAGACATGCCATATTTATCCGCGTAATTTGTGCCCTGAAAGTCCGCTATGGATGCTTAAAATATCCAGGGAGTTTTTAACAGGATAAAAATTTCACACAAAAAAACAACAACTATGAATTTCTCGTCGGTTTTTTTTTATGTAAACAAAATACAAAGTATTGATCAGTTAATGAACGAAAATTGCCTTATTTTCACCGTCATCCCTGATCTAACCAGTAGTACTAGTTTTCTTCAAAAATTACTAGAATACATTTTATGTATTGATGGGAAGGGGTGCTTCTCTTCTATTTAATAGTAACACGATCTTATCTGTGCGTACAGATGTACAATAAAGTTTTACCCCTTTTTTGCGATATAATATAAAGACATGTTAGACTTAAATCGTTATTTCAGAAATTTGCCCCTTTTTTACGCTTTCCAACCGTAGGTTGCTCCAGCTTTGTCCGACTGTCTGTCCGTCGGTCCGCCCGATAACTCGCGTAAAAATGGTTCGATTTCGATGAAATTTTAGTGTGTGGTAGGTTACCACCTGGGGTGAACCCTATTGAAAATGGGCGAAATCGGGTCAAAGGTCAGGACATAAGAGCGGGATCCATTCCATTGACGTTATGCGTCATAACTTACGTTAAAATGCTTCGATTACGACAAGACAAGACTTTATCATGTTGTTCCGGAGGTGTACTGAACCAATTCTGTTTATTATCATCGAAATGGGGTCAAAGGTCAGGACACAGGAGCAAGATTTGTTCCACAGCCATTACCTTCATAACTTGACTAAAAATGCTTCCATTGCGACAAAACTGTGGTATGTTGTTTCGGAGGTATACTGAACCGGTTCTGTTGAATAACATCGAAATGGGATCAAAGGTCAGGACACAGGAGGGAGATTTATTCCACAGCCATTATCCTCATAACCTGAATAATGGTTTCCGGTATGTTGGAAAGCGTATCATAATCAATGCATTGCATGATTTTACTAACTTGTTCTTCATAAATAAGATCAATTTTTTCCTCTTCCTTTTCTTTCCTTTGACCCTCTAACGACCATAACGCCCAAAACGCCCTTACGTTCAAACTTCCGCGACTGGTGGAAAACGCCAGTCTAGAGTGAGCAGTATTTCCTACCACTTCCTGTTTCTTGAATTTTCAAAGCATCTACGGGATTAGCAGAAGTTACTCAGTCACCATTATCAAGTTGGAAACATATGAAATAATTAATATAGATATAAATCGAGCTGGGGTTGTTGTTTTTTTCGTGTAACATAACCACAGGAATTTGAAAATTCAATCGTCTTGGAAAGAGGATCTATACGTAGCACTAAGAGGAGACGTTTATTTCGACTGGTGCAGTGAAATCAAAGTCTGGCGTTTCAGATTAATGGCTCAGTTGTTTGGATTTCAGTGTCCTGGGTGGTGTAATGGCTAGCATGCTGGAGGGCAAATCGGGAAATGCGGGTTCGATTCCCGTTGCAGGACAATTGACGTTTCAAATTTCTGTGGTTATGTTACATGGAAAAAAACAGCTCGATTTACGTCTATACTCAGTCACCATTGTTGTCGCTAAACAAATAAGTAAAGCGCATGCTTTTTCTGTGGAAGAACACACTGATCTCCCCCCTCCCAAGAAACCTCTAAAGTACGTCAAAACATCTGAAGGACATCGGTGCACATCAAGACAACAGATCGGAAGTTTCAAGCGGTGACCCAGCCCTACTCCTTCTTTCGTTAATTTGTAAAGTACAGGAATTCTGGAAAGCGCAGCAGACAGTTTCGGGTGTTATGGTATACACAAGATTTCAGGGTCCTGGTAACTATAGGGCTAAATCTTACTGTAGTACTTCTTCTGATAACCCTTTTCAGAAGTAACAGAAGTTGCATAAACCGCACTTCATAATATTTCCTTTTAAATTATACTGATTTTATTTACTGGACAAGAAGATTGGACTAGCGAATCGTGTGATGGTTATATTCAAATTGATCGGAAATTTGAAACTTGGTCGTTCTGGGTGGTGTAGTGGTTAGCACACCTGGGCGCTTTCTGGGAGACGCGGGTTCAAGTCCCGCTCCAGGACGATGAAAATTTTCAAGTTTTCGGATATTATCTGACTTACCATCCTTGACACATTTACGCCAAAAATCGGATTGTCATCATCAAAATTTGCATTATATGGCGTAATCCCGTATTTCTTTCATGATTTATCTGCTTCTCCAGGCAAACACGGGATATGATTCTTAACGTCCAGATTCGCTAAACATGAATGCCGGTTGCTTCGACTAGCGAATCCTGTGATGGTTATATTCAAATTGATCGGAAACTTGAAACTTGGTCGTTCTGGGTGGTGTAGTGGTTAGCATACCTGGGCGCTTTCTGGGAGACGCGGCTTCCAGTCCCGCTCCAGGACGATGAAAATTTTCAAGTTTTCGGATATTATCTGACTTACCATCCTTGTCACATTTACGCCAAAAATCGGATTGTCATCTTCAAAATTCGTATTATATGGCGTAATCCCGTATTTCTTTCAAGATTTATCGAGATGATGTTTGTTTCTATCTTTTACACTGATGGGATACATTTGTCCATATGGGATGGCATTTCTTCTCATACCGCACCACTTCGAACACTGGGTGTGACCAAAGCAGTCTAGAAAGTACAGGGCCATGACATTAACGAGATGGGTTCCTACTTTTAGTGATGTCACGCGGAAACCAAGGCTTCCGATTCGTGTAGGGCATCAAACACGAACACCGGCGTATCAGGCCGTGTAACATGAGTGACGTCACAAACGGAGGGAATTCATCTCTCTAATATCATAGCCTTGTACTATCTATACGGCCTTGGTTGGAAAGATTTTGCATTGACCGATGAGAACGAGTATATTTATCGGCGCTCTAAATATTTATGCAAAACATTAAAATATTCTTCGAACTTTTGCCATTTTCCTCTCTGTCGAAATATTTCGCGGTGTTACATCTACATCACACAGACACGTTTGTAGGAATAGGAAAAACAAAACTTGTAATTAGCTAGAGAAAGAAGATGCGATGTAGCATAAAAAGTTGCAGCTGTTTATCAGATGATTCTGACAAGAGATTGGGAAAAGCACCTGTTTCTGACAATAGCAGGTGGTGTGTCGAAATACCAAGTCTCCTATTTCCTCGTCTAGCCTATCTGTTCAACACTGAGATGCGTATGCATGGAAAAAAAGTTACCATTTTAGTTGCCAAGCCGCATTTTATTTTATTTTTTGTATAGATGCCAGCTTGTAATTTTCTTTATGAAGTAATCAAAACATCCACGACAAAAAAAAAAAAAAAAAAAAAAAAAAAAGAAACGCAAAGAAGATATCGCTTGAGAAATTCAGAGCATTAGATTTTACGAGATCATTGAGATTTATATCTCAGTTTTGTGGTTTTCAGAACTCTGTTTAGAAATTCACTGGAAAATTCACAGCGTGATTCTTGAAGACTTGCTTTAAAATAAAAACGTTTTCTAAAAGTTATTTGCACGTGCGTGCAAGCGTTTATGAGTGCGTGTCGCCTCTTTGAACTTTTCGGTAAAAAGTTTTTCAATCTGAGTTTTCCTGGATGCAAAATATGAAATACGAAATTTATTAGGAGACAGAATCAGTAGTTTTTGCTTCCTAAAAGACAATAGAAAAACGGAGCATTTTATTATCCAAGAACAATTGCACGTAAATCTAATCAAGATGTTTTTCGAGAACAAATTACACGCTAACTTTCTATGAACGAAAAGGAAGATCCGTAGCAAATTTTTAGACACCTTATTATTTTGCTCGCGTTTAACCTGCTGGAACGAATTACCTCGGGGTGAGCAAAATGGTCTGAAATAAGCTCGAACGAATATATTCCCTATCTTAGGAGTGGGCCGAACACGGCTAGTACGACTGAAACTGCACATCAGAAAGCATTATTTGCCCCTTAGCTTTGTTGTTTAAAGTGGTAAATTAAGGAAATGGTTGGCATTGGATCTTTGCTGGTGATTACCTGCTAAAAGGTAATCGTCGACGAACCTAAGAAAGGAGAGTGAAGGCGTTTGAGTCAATTATTTCTTTCCAGTGGCATGATGTCTATATCAAGGAGACTAACCCTCCCCAACATGCGATGGGGATATGAAGCAGAGAATAAAGCAGTAGGAGACGAGCTCTTATCACGAGCGACAGGTTCATTGTCGCTCCTGATAAGAGCTCGCCCCTCACTTGAAAACAGAGTAAAGACATCGTGTTTCAATGCAATCTACTGTGAAGTGCTTGTTCTTTCTTTCTTCCCCGCAATTTTATTATTTAGGAATATCATTCACCGAATCTCTCACTAAGAGGAAGATGTAAGACTAAAAAAGGAGGTAAGGTGTTCGGAACATATGTATGTTGTCCCAAATAGGACGCTTCAACCACCTGTTCCTTTGGTGGAAATACAAGGTAAGGAGATGCCAAACCCAATAGCATCACTACTGCAACTGAGCTTTGAAGTCTTCCTTTATCTTCTGTAACGTACCAGGAGATGTGACGTACCTGCCAGAAGGACGCACACGACATAAAGGCATATAGGAATCAGAATAAAATGTCCGCGTAGCTCAATTGGTAGAGCGACTTGTTCCGGAATAAGCGGCCTCGGGTTCGAATCCCGGCGTAGACTAAAAATGACGGAGAAATTTACTTCGTTATAATGGCGCCCGAACTATCCGGATGACCCGACCGTTCACAATCTCGCAATGGTGTGATGTTATTTCCACACCGCGGGATAGGAAAAATAAGAGCAGCACTTCGAAAAAAAAAGTAAGGGGGAGATGATGTAACGTACCAGGAGATGTGACGTACCTGCCAGAAGGACGCACAAGGCATATAGGAATCAGAATAAAATGTCCGCGTAGCTCAATTGGTAGAGCAACTTATTCCGGAATGAGTGGACCCGGGTTCGAATCCTGGCGCGGATAAAAATGACGGAGAAATTCACTTCGTTATACTTCCTTAAACTCAGCTATGTGCGTGCGTGCGTGAGTGTGTGTTCATGTGGAGCGAATCATCAAGAGAATTTAAACAATATGGCTGCAATGTGACAAGGTTAGGTTCGTTGAGATGAGAGAGATGAACTGTAACATGGGTTTCACGCTCTCATTTAAGATCATTTTAAAAATTGAACATGTGTACCCTAGTTAACAGTTATATCGTAAACGCCACTTGCCGATGACGAAACCGACCCCACCCCCTCCTTCTGCTTCGGAGCCGAATGCTTTTCCAATTAAGCTACACCGACGAAATTTGTCGCTGCAACTTTGTCGTCTTGACATGTGCGTCACCTCTGAGAGAGGAGCGTCGCTCAGTGGGCCATACTGTCTGCAAACAAAATTGTAAGAACTTGAAAGACCCCCAAGGACCACCCACCGTTTAGTCTCGTGAAGGGTGGTGACAGAGAGAGAGAGAAGAAATAGGTGTTTCATGTTTATAAAACTCACAGCACTTTCGTTGTCTTCCTAGAACTTCCCAATCTTTTTCTATTAGTTCCGCATGTTAGTGGCCGCGAAATGCAGGTATATTCTCTCATGAATTTCAAAAATGACTAACCATATCCGCGCCCTGCAGTTACCCTTATGCATTGTTTTTATTGGTGATAACATCACTGCCAATAGAAAGTACACAGTTTTGCGGATGACCGCGCAATGCGGGTGACCACCAACATAATTTTCACTGTACCAAAGTTGGAAACGAACCCGGACCCGACCCGGATCTGTAACTGACCTGGACATATCTGCTTTGAACTGTAATGCATAGAGAGAGCGTTCACAACGTCTCTCAGCAATGGGTATCTTAGATTATGTGGAAACCAAAAAAATGTGTTATACTGTACGAATATATAATTTACTCACTTTCTTACAGGAAGTATTGAAACTGTCGTCCTTCATTTGCCGGACATAACCTAACTGTTTTACACATAATTTCAAACACATCTTCGAGAGTCAAAGAGTTCTTCCGCAGTAACGTTAAGACTGTTCCACCTATAATTTTGATGGCGCTACAGTCGACATTTTTAAATTAAGCAACTTGTTGTATGTTTAATGTCAGTTTTTACCGTTTTCTTGATATTATATCAAGCTTCAGAATATGTTTCACAGCAACACCATTTTTCACAAGTTTATGATGAGTTGAAAGTTTCCAAAATGTGGATGTTGTTTTTCATCATTGCCTCTCAGAAGGAAGGAACACTTTTCCTTCTGAGGACCTCCCCCTTCATATTGCATGACAAATCCTTTTTCAATTTGCGGGCACCACTGTCTAGCACAAAATTCCAAAGTGCGCATTTTTCTTAGAATTTTTTTTTTCGCTTTTCAAAAATATATTGGAAATAAAACCGGGTCGAAATCGGGTCAGGAACACCTTGACCCAACCCGTTTGACCCGTTAGAAATTGTTGACCCGTTTCCATCTCTGCACTGTACTTGTGTTACTGGATAATTGCTTATGGTTCAAACTAATACCTCAACATTTACTTCTCTGTAATTACTAATCTGATTAAAGAGTAAACCTTATGCAGTCACTTTCTTCATTGGGCTGTAGTGCCCAATGAATTATTTAGCTGAATCCCCTTAGTTGTTTCCCGGATAGCTTTAATTCGTCACAGCTGGTACATAACATACCGTATTTTTCGGAAGATGCATTTTTTTACGCTTTCCTACCGTAGGTTGAAGAAGCGTATATGCTCCAGCTTTGTACGTCCATCTGTTTGTCCGTCCGTCCGTCCGTCGGCACGATAACTCACATAAAAATGGTTCAATTTCGATGAAATTTTAGTATGTGGTAAGGGACCACCAGGGGACGAACCCTATTGAAAATGGACGAAACGAGGTCAAAGGTCAGGACTTAGAGGAATCCACTACGTCGCCCTTATGCGTCATAACTCGCTTAAAAATTGTTCGATTTCGATGAAATTTTACTATGTGGTAAGGGACCACCAGGGGACGAACCCTATTGAAAATGGATGAAACGAGGTCAAAGGTCAGGGCAAAGGAATTCATTAAATTGCCCTTATGCGTCATAACTCGCTTAAAAATGGTTCGATTTCGATTAAAGTTTAGCATGTGGTAAGGGACTACCTGGGGACGAACCCTATTGAAATGGACGAAATGGAGTCAAAGATCAGGACATAGGAGCCGGATCCATTCCATTGCACTTATGCGTCATAACTTATGTAAAAATGCTTCGATTGCGACAAAAGTTTAGTATGTTGTTCCGGAGGTATACTGAACCAATTCTATTTAATATCATCGAAATGGGGTCAAAGGACAGATCACAGGAGCGAGATTTATTCCACAGCCATTATCCTCATAACTTGAGTAATGATTTCTGGTATGTTGGAAAGCGTATCATAACCAATGCATTGCATGATTTTACTAACTTGTTTTCCAAGAAATGTGTTAAAATCATCCTGCGTCTTGTGTACCGAAGGTCATTATTATCGCCATGAATATATACGTAAGTATGCTCCCATATAAATACTACTAAATGAGTTTAAAATGTTATCGTTTTATCTTAGGTACAGTAATTGATATTCTTCTGCACTTTTTTACAACGTTATTGTATCGTAAATGATTGAATATACTGTACTTTAATTTTCATCTATTGTTAACTATGGGTGTGCGTCTTTTTTTAACAGCCGGACCTACCGCAGAGCTTTAACTCCCGAGATTTGGGCCATGCTATGGCAAACTGCAGGCAAAAATCTAGATGCGTGCTCTGTGGCAGGCTCCACTGCAGCATAGACTGCACTCTAGACACGAAGGCGGGCTTCATTGCGTTAAAGCACTTGGGATGCACTGGGATATATGGCATGGTTGCCCAGTTTTCAAGCAGCTTTCCGTCAAGCAGCAGAAAACTCTTCAACCAAAACCCTCAGAAGAATGGGAACAACATAACTGGTAGTAAGGATATTTCCGCTACTGCTATTTCCAAACCCAAAGTGGCGAAGGAGACCGCTTCAACAGTTCCTACGCCCCCTCACCCTGATACAAGCTCGGGACAAAAAAAGTGTAAAACAGCTGGCCGTCCAGCTGAAGTGCCTATCAGGCTATAACTAAATTGGCTTCCCATATTGCCACTGTCTCAGTAGTCAAAGAACCGCTGTTTTCAGAGCTTGTCGCGTTTTACCCGCTGTCGTCAAACGGGTTCTGGTTGCCTGTCTGAGCACCTGTTACTTAATAGCGCATTATAAACCGGTTACACATAACTTGCAGAGCTTCAAAGGTTCCTGAAAGACCATGACCTCGATGCTTCTTTCAACTGAGGGTTCAAGCTCACACCTAAAGTCAAGAGAGTTAATGCTAAGAACTATCAGGTGTTTCGGCAGGACAGAAATCCTACATTCAAGAGACACGAAGCCGGAGCTGCTTATGTCAGCAACGAGTTGACTCCAAGCATTGCACTCTTTAAAAACCTCGCCATCAGCTGCTAAGCTAAAATATCCTATTTTTGGGTTCCCAAAAACAGGATGTCTGATAACGATTTTGACATCCTGTTTTTGGGAACCCATCTCTGCTGTTGTCTCTGGTTACTGGAATGCTAAACATCCTAACTGGAATTGTAAAATATCTAACAGTGTTGGTCCAACACTTTCGAAGTATATTGTCAATCTTGAACTTAATGTAGTGTGAGATAATACAGTAGTTGTTTTACGGAATGCGTATATGTTTCCAACTACTACCCTAACATGGAATTTCACAGTAAAGTACTACAACGATCATAGACTAAGGCTTAACTTCTCTAAGAAAACTTACTTCACCGCTAAGCTTCCTGAAGTAGTTTAACCCTTTAACGGCCATGACCCTAACATTTTGTATTACTCTAAATACCATTACGCCCAAACTATCTGTTGGTTCGCTCTTCTTTGTTTAGTAACAATAATGGTGACTGAATGTGATCCCTGATGATCCCTCATAGGTCGTACAAATTTAAAGAAAAGGTAAAGGTAGGAAATCTGACTCGTTCTAGACAGATGTTTTGGGCGGCTATGATCGTTTGGATGTACGGGCATTTTGGGCATTATGATCGCTAAAGGGTTAAATGAATCCCGCATAGCTTCACTTCGTCGCAGCTGTAAAAAAGGGGGAAATCGCTCTTATTGTTTTTTTTTTTTTTTTTTTTTTGATTGGAGGTTTAACGACCACCGTGAGCAACTCAATAGGCTATAAGCAGTCGCCCGTCCTTAATTTAGGATCACTGGTTCCAGGGAAGGAATAGAGCCTGTGGTGTAAGACAAACACAACATCCATGCCTCACCGGGATTCGAACCCGGACCCCTTTCGGACGAATGATCAGAAGCCATCGCTTAGACCACTGCGCCACCGGGGCGGCACGCCATTATTTGAAAGTGCCATAGAGGCCACGAATCACTAAGCTTTCATTGTACTCCCGTACAAAGAAACATTATTTTTCCAGAAATGTCATCATGCTAATGTTTGCACTATGTTCAATATCTGAAACTTTCATTTGATATGCTATTTTTGGAACTCAACACAAAAGATCTACAATGGCTACGTTGTTTAGAAATGAAAAAACTTTAATGCCGCCACGGAGGCACAGTGGTCTAAGCAATGGCTTCTGATCATTCGTCCGAAAGGGGTTCGGGTTCGAATTCCGGTGAGGCATGGATGTTGTGTTTGTCTTACAGCACTGGCGCTCTCTCTCTCTCTCTCTCTCTTCCCTGGAACCAGTGACCCTAAATTAGGGAAAGGCTACTGCTTATAGCACATTGATTTGCTCACGGTGGTCGTTAAACCTCCAATAATATAAAAAAAAAACTTTAAAAGATCTACAATGGCTACTTTGTTTTGAAATGGAAAAACTTTAGAAATCTATGCCCTCCATATTAGTAAATGGCAGGTGTACGATTTTTTTTTTATTTGTCGCTATGTTCTAAAATAAAGCACGTGACTAATAAAAGTTTTGGATATGAAAAATATAATGTTTTTTTAGTACATGCACGATTTTTTCGTCTGTATAATGTTTTAGATGCTTTACTTACGTGCGTTTTTCTGATTGTTTGTCGTAAATGATGTAATCACTAACATACTAAATGCTTAACACAATTCTTAGACGACTGCTAACGGTCTCGGGCATTGATACAGCAAGAAATGGAACTTAAAAAGAACTTGTTTGTTCCTGGTTGTTGACTTATTGCTTTTAGACACCAACGCAATTCCTTTTTGAACATAAAAAGAGCATCCTTGACTGAATCATTATCAAATGTCGTTGATTAAACTAGAAAAACTATCAGCTTACAAATCAAGACATCATAGGGTCCAAATTCCAACAATGAATCACCTACCTTCTTTCCACCACACACACCTTACACCCAGGGTGGCTTTTCTTTTTCCTGTGACTCACTGTCAGCCTTTGCCCAAAGTTATAAGGAATTTCAAAGTTGCCGCGCCGTTCCGAAAGAAAATACTGTATTACGAAAAGGTAACATAATTTACTTAGAGCTGAAACTCAGAAAGGAAAGTTAAATTAGAGATATGCATCGCATGTGTGACGTACTACAGAGGTGAAAACATGTGTCAAGACGACAAATCTGCAGAGAGACATTCTGTCCGCGTAGCTCAGTAGGGAGAACGACTTACTCCGGAGTGAGGGGACACAGTTTCGATGGCCGTAGCGGACAAACTTGTGTTTTCACACACGTGTTTGTGTGCTGTAATGTTCCTAGTTCAATCGGTGGGAGATCTCTTAATTATACTTATGTTACATCAAAACATTCTTCACGCAGTAGACCGCTCTATACGAACGATCAACCGAACAGGCACTGCCAACGGCACCCTACGACTTACACATTGCTGTAAAAGGGTGTTACACAATGCTGGTGACTACATTGAAGGACTAAAAATTTGAAACAGGTATGCGTTTTGTATCTGTAGTAATTACGCAGTTGCCACTATTAAAATTCCAACCCTCGTATAAAAGGCTTGCAAATGTAGAACACGCACAAAAAGAAAGGGCCTAGTGGTCAACGTTTGCGGTTGTCACGGAAAAGTCTCAGGTCGATCTCAGGAAGGTACGAACGTTCGACAAGCTATATATCCGCCGTCCGTCGGATAGGCACGTTAAGCCGTCGGACCCCACGTACTAGTTCCCCAGGTTATAAATAAGAGCGCCTTCCTTCCCTTTCCTACCCGGCTTTCGTGGGACTCTCCTGTCGGGTACTCTACCCCTAAATCTCCTAGCTTTCTACTTCTAAGGGGTGTTTAAGAACTGGGGGTCAGACATTCCCTTCCTAAAATTCTCAACATAACTCTCAGTATCTCTCAGAACACGCCCGCCTCTCACATTCCCCTTACCAGCCATATTTTGTACAGATAATTCTCATTCATTAACTATATGTCAATAGCTTCTGCCCGTGACGTCAGCAGTCCAAAATTATGAGCGTCCGTGAATCTCCTGATTTATTTGCTTACTTTATTCAGGTACCAGGCACGGAGAAGACCTCGGGTTCGATCCCAGCCAGGTACGAACGCTCGAACCACTAAATATATGTCGTGCGTCGGATGGGCACGCTAAGCCGTCGGACCCCGGGTATTGGCCCCCCGGTAATAAATAAGGGCGTCTTTCTACCTCGCTTCCGTGTCACTTTCCTATCGGGCACTCTAGCCCAAATCTCATAGCTTCCTATTTCTAAGGGTTGTTTAAGACTTGGGGTCAGACACTCCCTTCCTAAAATCCTCTACATGTGAACTGATCTGACCTTATTCAGGTACAGGAGTTCGAACTTATTTTGGCGAATTAAACGAGGCGTGTGTCGGCTTCCTTGTTGATTGTAGACATGATAGCTTTATTTCCTGTTGAAAACGCTCCCACTTTTATCTAGGAAAAGGAAACAGAAACCCAGATTCCTGAGGATATATTTTCCCCCATTTTTACAGCATTTCTATTTATTTATTTCCTCTTAAGGCAGTTGTGGAAACAAACAGGAACTTCCTGTACTGCTACACACCGTTTTTGATAGATCTTTGCTCCTTAATTTTTTTTTTTTTTAATTTTCTGCAACACCTTGATTGCCAGGGCATTTGAATTTCCTTCTTCACTCCTGCATCGTGCAGACCATTGAGCAAACACTGACTGTTGGCTTGCAAATTCCGATTCTGTTCAGATTTTAATAACGCCAGTTCGTTTCTAAGTAATCTGTCGTTCTCTAAGGTAACAGTAGCCTTTTTCATTTTTAAGATTGTACATCATTCGTAGAACTTTAGGAATAACCTTTTAGTAGGAACTATGATTTAATTTTCAGAATTTGCTCTTCATCAACATTATAATGCTTTAATTTAAACTTTTGCCAAAAAATACTCATTCAAAATTCACCGTCCGAAGTCGAAGTATTGATATAATAAAATACGAATGAGCTGAATCGACGGCTTAGAAGTTCTTGCAGTCCAAATTCCATTTGCACAAAGCTGCAGAGATACTCATGGAAACGATGTTGCGGGAACACACCCACATTTTCAAAAGTAGTTGAACTAAATTAACTGAAATAAATACACTCTTTGGAATCTTCCGAAGAGAGTTAATTATTTCAGTTATCACCCAAACCGGATGAAAATTGGTATGTACCATGTACATGTATCGGAAAGGGAATTATTGCAATTCCAGAGCAGTTGGCCATTTATTAAGATAAAACAGCTGCACCAGTGGAACAAGTCAGTACAAGTCAGCGCCACTTATAGCTCGGATACAAGAGGTTACTCGGCGTGGCATCGACGTACACAGTTCACGGATACTGTCCTGAGGTATAGAATTTTTTTTATTGCAGATTTAACGACTACCGTGAGCAACTCAATGGGCTATAAGCAGTCGCCCGTCCCTAATTTAGGGTCACTGCTTCCAGGGAAGGAAGAGAGCCAGCGCCGTAAGATAAACACAACATCCATGCCTCACCGGGATTCGAACCTGGACCCCTTTTGGACAAATGATCAGAGGCCATCGCTTAGACCACTGCGTCACGGGGGCGGCTGAGGTATAGTATGCCAGGCGGTGTCCAAATTGCGGGACATTTCGCCAACATTCCGGGATGGGCGTAGGTGGCTTCCATGATGTCCCAAACATGCTCGATCGGTGAGAAATCGGGAGATCGGGCTGGCCACAGGAGATTGTCGATATTATGGAAGCAGCCCTGGGACAGCCGTGCAGTGAGTGGCCAGGCATTATCCTATTGAAAAATTACTCGGTGATGCTGCGACAGGAATGGCAACACAACAAGTTCTAGAATGTCGTCGACGTACCGTTGAACCGTGATGGTGGTACTGAGAACTACCATGGGTGTCCAGCTATTGCAGAAATTGGCTCCGCAGACAGTCACTTCCAGTGTACGAGACGTGTGCCGTTCCACGGTAAAGGCAGGATCCGTGCGCTGGCCGGCTCCTCTCCAGATACGTATACGCTGGTCATCTGCGCCAAGTGCAAACCGTGACTCATCACTGAAGACAACACGACGCCACTGGACACTATCCCACTTTGATCGGGCATGACACTACTGCAACCGGTGGTGGCGATCCTCGCTGGTCAGTGGTAGGTGGCGGAGTGACCTTCTCGAGTGTAGTCCCCGTGCCACAAGTCGACTGGGAACAATCCGGATGGCCACTTCAGTACCTGTAGACGGCGCAATATGGCCACGAATGGTTGAGAGCGACGAATTCTGTTCTGTTCGTGAAGATCTCACAACCGCTCGATCCTCGTGTTTGGTCATTGCCCTCAGCCGTCCACTGCCCGCGTGCCGCTGGGTTGTGCCCACCTCGACTCATTCTCGGCAACATCGTCCAATTGCCTCGTGGCTCCGACCCAAATGACTGGTGATATGGCGAATTGACCAATCGGCCTATATCAGCCCAATTATACGTCCTCTCTCAAACTCGCTCAACTGCTCGTACTCTGCATGGATCCGACGTCGAGGCATCCTTACACTCCGTGAAGGTTAATGCAACCACAATCCGCTGTCACAATTGTCCCTGCGCGCGAGCTTTGCTCTTGTTATACCCTCCTGGATGCGCGGTCTCATGCGCTGTAGTGGGCACTGTTTAATCATTGGTCGTTATTGTTTAATCATTTGCATATTCTACCCTACGGTACTTGCATGCGGAGTTTCATCAAGGTCGAACGACTTTCTCGGAGTACTTTTTTTTCCTTTGCAAAAAGTGTATTCGTACGAATTTCTTGAAACAATCGTAACAACTCATCAGCGAAAAAACCTGACACCAATAACAATCACATCACCCCGCACCCCTCCTTTCTGCCTCACTAAATCCTTTTATTTCGTTTCGACTTGCTCCTAGCCGTTGCCTCATATTGATAAACCTTTGAAGTTCCCACATGTCAAGTACGAAAAATTACAAAAGAGAAACAAAACTTAGATACATGAACGAAACAAAACAGACAGTTATGACAATCATATCATCAACATCATCATCACTGTCAACCATTATCGATCCACTGCTGGATGACGGTCTCCTCAAGTTTTTTCCCCAATTGTCAGTCTTGAGCATGTCTCCTCCATATCACTCCGGCATGCTTTAGAATTTCATCCATTCACCTCCCATGGGGTTTTCTTCTGGGTCTTCTTCTGTCCCTTGGAATCGAGTCTAAAATTTCAGTTGTTCATCAGTGGTCTGTTCTTCTGGCAACATGTCCAGCACATTACCATTTCAGTGATTTCACTTTGGTCATGATGCCGTCCACTCCTGTCGAGTTCCTCTTCTTATCTCTCCTGGTTACACCAAGCATGCATCTATCCATGCTGCTTTGAGTTGTCTGCAGTCTTTGTGTATCTTTTTTAGTTCTCTGCTCCATAAGTAAGCACTGGCAGGATGCATTGATTAAACACTTTCCTTTTAAGACATAATGGCAGAATGATAAAAATTGCACTGTTTCTTCCAAAAGCTCTCCATCCAAGTTTTATACGCCGATTAATTTCTTCATCAATGTGACCCTCACTCGATATCTGCTGCCCAAGATAAATGTATCGGTTGTCTCAAGCTTTTCTCCATCAATCGCTAAATCTTCTTTTCTTGTAAAAGCATCGTGCATACTTTTATCTTCTGAAAGTTCATTTTTAATCCCACTTCTTTACTCTTGTCAGTCAGTTCTTGGATCATACTCTGCAATTCTGAAGGGGTAGTTGCAAAAATGACTGCGTCACCAGCAAAACGAGGGCGAGTTAAATAATCTCCATTAATATTTATCCCTTTGTTTTCACAGTTCAATGATTGAAAGGCATTTTGCAATGTGGCATTAAAGAGTTTTGGGAAATATGGGGTCACCTTGTCTCACTGACTTTCCAATTTTTATTAGTGCTGTATTCTCAAATATCAGAACCTTTGCATTTTTACAGATGTTATTAATAATGCTAGTGTATGCATTTTCAATACCGCAGGATTTCAAGGCACAAAATATCTGCATAATTGAAAATAGTTGACTATTAGTTTACGCAATTATTCACTGCAGACAGAAAAAAATCCCATTCGCGAAAACGCTTTCAAGGCATCTCTATTACCTAGAAGGAATGTTGCAGGGCTTGCTTGCTGAGTTGATTTCACTGCTCTTTCACGAGGGTTTGTTAGACCTATAATGTCCTTTCTTTTAGAGGGCAATGAAGAAATAAACATCCACATTTTGGAAACTTTCAAACCATCAGAAGCTGGTGAAAGTCGGTGCTACTGTGAAACATACACTATCTACCAACAAGTAATTGGACACCTGTGATAGCAAAGGAAAACGAAGTTTATTCACCTTCAATAGTTGGTGGAGCCTCCACGAGCGGCGATTACAGTACGACCCTCCGGGGCATACTCTCAACCAGGCGTTGTACGACGGCTAGCGGTATTTTCTTCCACTAGGCTTGGAGAAGACAGGTCAGTTCCTTCACCGATTTCGGACGGTGGGGGCACCCCTTAAGTCGACGCTCCAACTCGTCCCAGAGGTGCTCGATAGGTTCCGGGCTCTGCGCAGGCCAGTCCATTCGATTAACGCCATTGTCACCATACCAAGCCATGGTGGACCTTGCAACATGACAGGTGGCATTGTCATCCTGAAAGTAATATGGGTCCACCCCGTAAAACTTCCACAACGTAGGAAGCGCATGGTCATCCAAAATGGTGCAGTAGGTCTCGGCGTTGAGTCTACCAGGAATTGCGACCAAGGGTCCCGTGCCATACCAGGAGAAACACCCCCATAGCATAATTCCACCGCTGCCGAACTTCACAGTTGACACAATACATTCCGGCACGAGGCGTTCTCCAGGCAGACGCCAAACCCAGACCCTGTCATCCGAACGGTAGAAGGTGAACCTTAATTCGTCGCTACAGAGAACCTGTGTTTCCACTGTTCAACGGTCCGCTGTCGACGTTCTTTGCACCAGGTGAGCCGAGCAGCGCTATTGGACTTGGTGATTACAGGCTTGTGGGCGGCAGCACGTCCATGATAACCGAGCAGATGGGCTTCCTCACCAGTGGCGGCTTTTCAGGTGAAGTAGGTGAAGTGCCTCTTTACCTATTCTACTCAAAATAAAGTTTTATTCAGTATTTTTTTATAATATATTCTTTTTTGCCTTTATTCAGTTCCAAAATACTCAAAATTTTGAATAGATATTAATTCACATGGCGCGCTCAATACGGAAAACAAATCCCTATACGCAAAACACTGCAAGTGAAGAGCCGAAATGAGAATGCTTGGAAGTCTGCAGTTTTTCGCCGAGTTGCCATGGTAACCGTGACGTCACCCTCCCCAATCTGCTCGCTCAAGTGAAGTGTTTCAGCTTCACGCGCCTTACCTCTGCATCTTTCAGTTTTTGAGCGTAAAGTCGTGAGAGATTACGGTGGAGTGGGCGGACTACCATTCAATCTGCTAAGGCTTTTTTTCCTTGTAATGCTGTGGTACATTATTTTCCGAAAGGAATTTGTTCTTTCGTGCTTTGTGATTATTTGTTGAAAGCTTTAACTGATATTTTAGGTTTGTGTACAATTTAACTAATAGTGATAGTTTTTAGTATTTTTTGTAATTTATTGCAAACTCCATTTAATCTGGGGAAAGATGAAGATGAAAGAGACATTTTGCTTCAAGGACGACCAACGGATTCGCTGACAATTGTTGCCAAGAACGAAATCAAGAAGAGCGGTAAATCTAACAATATTAATTTTAAAAATTGTTGGTTTACTGAATATAAATGAATTTGCAGCACTTCTGTGTTAATTTTTTGGGGGGGCCCTGCTTATTTTTTAGTAATAAACATTCGGCGTTGAATAAAGACGGATTCTCAGATTTATTAAGCGTAACACGGTCACTTCATAAACATCGTGATTCTAGCAAACACCTGAAATGCGGATTAATGGTAAGGAATTTCGAAAAAATTCAAAACACCATTGCCGATGCCCTGAGGAAGAATGCTAGGCTTTTGAAAACGCATTTTAACGAAAACGTTCGTTTAAATAGACTTTTCCTGCAGGCAGTGATTGATGCAGTATTAGTCTATACTGTATTTGAGTAAACAAGAACTCGCATTCCATGGCCATGAGGAAAGCATGGGCTCGATAAATCGTGGAAATTTCATTGAATTACTTTCATTGTTGATATGAAGAAGTTCTTTAGAAATTGAAAATCAATACGAAAGGATAAAAAACTATTCAAAATGAATGAATTGAATGTATTTCTGAATATATAAACGATCACGTCAAAAATTAAATAATTTTTGATTGTTGATTCGGAAGGTGTATTGGTTGAGGGAATTTTGGGTTTCCAGGATGTGAATGAAGATAGAACGTCAGGAGCTTTATACAAAATGCTAGACAAAATTTTGGAACAGTTTGATTACCAACACAAACAAATAGGACAATGCTACGATGGGGCAAGTATAATGTCTGGACACTTAAATGGGCTACAGAAAAAAAGTCAAGGATAAAGCTTCTCAAGCTGTTTTTGTTCAATGCTTAGTTCATCGTTTGAATCTTGAATTACACCAGAGTTTTTCTAAAATTTCTAAGTGTCGAATACTTTTTGCAAGCCTCAGTGGAATTGCTTCGTTTGTTCACCATTCTGCGAAGCGGTCTTATACACTTATATCAACAACCGCAAGATGCAGACCAACCATAACAGAAACTCGATGGTCTTCCACTTCGAAATTAGTAAGTGTAGTTGTTAAAGATTGGGATAAATTGAAGGAAGTGCTCGGATTTCTGACGAATAGCGAATAATCAGACAAAAAATCAATTCATCTTGCCTGTGGGTTTTTGAATGATATGAACACTTTCGAATTTACATTTTTGGCTCCACCGATCTATTATTCGAACTTTTGAAGAAACAATAACTAAACATAAACTACTGTGTAACTCAAATTAAAAAAAAAAAACTCGTGAAATTTTGAGCTATAAAAAGAACAATGAGTTATTTGAAACACAGTTTGGAAAAGATAGCAAAATCACAGAAATAAGCACGGGAATATGCTGCTCTTACACAGGAAACAATTTTTCAAAATTATAAACAATTGTATTTATAAATTTTGGACCACATTCTTATGGAAATGGATATAAGATTTCAAGACTGTAAGAAACTTCAATTTGTCTGACTTGCTGACACAACCAAATTCGAATAATTTAATGCATGCTTTCCCACTCGCGCTCTTGAAAATCTACATTTTTACGGAAACATATTTACTAAACACCAGCGCCTTAAAATTGAACTGAGTCTTGTATATGCCGATGAAAAATTAAGGAATATATTGACTCAAGAACTCCTTCGAGTGTTTCACGGAGACAAAGACATTTTTACAGAAGATTATAAATTGGTTTTCCTCAGTTTAACAATTCCATCTACAAGTGTGCCAGTGGAAAGAAGTTTTCTTAAAAGAATACAAACTTGCTCAAGAAACACTAGTTCCCAAGATAGACTTGCTTCTATGGCAAATATTTGTATTCAGGAAGACATTTTATTGATGCTCACGAAGAAGCAATCATCTAACTATCTTATGACGACATAATCGACAAATTTGCAGCTTTAAGAGGAAGAAAAATGGATTTAATATACAAAAAATAAGTAAGTCCTCATTAAGGGATTTTCATTGCAGACAGTAGATATATTTTCATACTGCTCTTGTACCTCTTCACTTATTTTTCCAACCACGAGCCGCCACTGTTCCTCACGGATGGTATTCATCGAAAGAATACTCCCGGATGCCTGTTGAAAATCCTCGCGGATGTGGCCCATCGATTTGGTGCGGTTCTTCCGAATTTCTCTGTCCAGCACCCGTCGGTCTCTAACTCCCAGTCATGTGGGTCTGCCGGGTCGGGGCACATTCCGACAGTCACCTCTTATCTTCCACTTGCCAATCACGTAGGCCACTGTCGATTTTGGGTACTTCAACTCGCTGGATATGTCACGTATGGATCGGCCATTTCTGTGATACCCGACGATTAGACCTTTCTCGAAATCAGAGAGCTCCGAACTGCGTGGCATCTTGCATGCGACTGGTTGCGTTGTTGTTTCCCACACGATATTTAACGGCGGCGGCCGTGACGTGTATCAGGACCGCAGATATCGTCGATTGCAGGGGTGTCCAATTACTAGTTGGTAGATAGTGTATTATGAAGCTTGACATGTTATCAAGAAAAGAGCAAAAACTGAAACTGAACATACAACAAATTAGTTAATTCAAAATTTTTGACTGTAGCGCTATTAGAATTAAGTGGAACAGCCTTAATATTACTGTGGAGGGACATTTCGACACTCGCAGATGTTTTTGAAAACACATGTAAAACAGTTAGGTTATGTCTTGCAAATAAAGGACGAGAGTTTCAAGACTTCCTGTAAGTGGATAAATTATACGTTCCCGTAATACGTCTGCTTAATTTCCATATAACTCACGATACCCACTGCGAAGAGGCTTTTTGTTATGTATAATTACAAACTGAGTTTCGAATTTATAGTTCAAAGCAGATTTGACCTGATTTGAAAATTGTTGACCCTTTTCCATTTCTGCATCTGAGGAGCTTACCTGTAGCTTTAAAGGAAATCTGGCACACGTCATCTATTGGAATGTTCCATTTTTGTTGCGGAAGGGGGTGTCCGAAAACTTTTTCTTCTACACAGGATAAAATTGTACTACGTCATGCATACATCATTCCCAAGCACAACTGTTTCCATACTACGACGACAGGTAGCGCTGAGCGCAAGTTATTTTTTGATTCGCCTAAGCAGATAACGTACCATCTTACCCAAATAAGGAAGAATTGTATAGACATAAATCAAGCTGTTTTCCGTGTAACGTAAATACAGAAATTTTAAAATTTGATCGTTCTGCAACGGGAATCGAACCCGTATCTCCCGATATGCGCTCGAGTATGCTAACCATTACACCACTCAGGAGAATGAAACCCAAACAACTGTGGTATTTAATCTGTAATTTTCAAATTTCTAAAATTTCTGTGGTTACGTTAAAAGGAAAGAACAGCTTGATTTATGTCTATATTAATTGTTCCATGTGTTTCCAACTTAATATTTACTCATTTGCTGATGATCTAACTTAGCACTATGAAGAGACATTTGCTTCGACTAGTGCGGGGATATTAAAGATCAGATCAGATCATATGTAACTGATTTTAGGAAGGGAGTGTCTGACCTCAGGTCTTAAACAGCCCTTAGAAATAGGAAGTAAGAAGATTTGGGCTAGAGTGCCTGATAGGAAAGTATCATGGAAGCGAAGTAGATAGGAGGAGGAAGACGCCCTTATTTATTACCGGAGGACCAGTACCCGGGATCCGACGGCTCAACGTGCACATCCGACACACGGCAGGTATTTAGTGGTTCCAGCGTATCGAAAATGAGGTTATCTCCGTGCCAGTCACGAACGCTGACACTAGGCCATTCGCGGCCCACAGTTAAATCAAAGTCTGACGTTTCATATTAAATACCTCAGTTGTTTGGATTTCATTGTCGTGGGTGGTGTAACGGTTAGCATACTCGAACGCAAATCGGGAGATGCGGGTTCGATTTCCGTTCCAGGACGATCAAATTTTCAGATTTCTGTGGTTACGTTACATCAAAAGAACAGCTTGATTTACGTCTATATTGATTATTCCATGTGTTTCCAACTTGATAAGGAAGAATTGTGTTGAATCTCAATCCAATTTAATTAAAGTGTGTAAAGCTATATTTTTGATGAAGGTTCGCAGCACTATATTTTTATTTTATTTTTTTCAACCCGTGTAGTCCGAGCTTTTTTGGCAATACGAGACAACCTCAGTCCATTTTTCTTGAACTATAAAGATTCTACTGCATCATATAAGACCTCACGATATTCCATCTGATCAAGTCTTTATATCACAAGTCACATTGAATAAGCACCTAACTTTTCCTAATCATTACAGAAAGATGGTCCGAATGAAATGCTCACACAGTTGCATGTTTCCCATAATACGTGAAGTGTTCTGTCGATCTCATGAAGTAGTTTTCGTTTTCTAATTAATAATAATAATTTTTCTAATTATTTTAGCATCACGAGCGCAAAAAGTCTACATATGTGCTAAATCGAATGTACTAATATCAAGGAAGATTGAAAGCGTCTTGACTCAAATCTCTAATTTACCCTTTTGGGTTTCTCTTTCTTACGTAAATTTTTTCACTCCTCAGTTTGAATTTCCTACTGAACGGCACATTATTTCCCTTGGCAACGCTGACGGTGAGTCAAATGAAAATAAAAAGCTACATCGAAAGGAGAAAAGAGCAGGCATTTTACTGATACATGTATTGGATATTGCTATGATTGATTACTAAAACGCCATTTTATTTTTTTCCTTACATTTTTCTCTAAACATAAGAATGCTTACATTCCAAAAAATTCCGCATTTACTTAGTGTTCAGCAAGTAATTAGCTAATGAAATTAATTAACAACTTCAAAATACAAAAAACCTTAGAGCGTCGTGGGTGAGCATTTAGAATGTCAAAAAGGAGCGTGTGAGGGAGGTATGTGGTCCTCGAATGAATGCCGAATTTTTTTTTTTTTTACAGAATTTTTTAGAATGATCGATCAGTTTTATTTCGCTTGTTTGATACCCGTATTTAGACTTCAATTTCTCACAAGGCTACTAAATGGGAAAATACAGTTGGTACCAATACTCAGAGTGGTAAAAATCTAGTAGAAGTTGCACTGCGTAGTGAGGTATGAAAAACTCGCAAGAGCGGAAAATACATCAGCCAGTGGTGGAGAATAACTCTGTCTCCAAACTGATTCCCCTGTGGTGTATTGGGGCAACAGGAAATTAGCGGGAGGAGAGAGAATCTCGGTTTTACATTGCTCGCCACATCATCAAGGTTTTGTACTCTAACATCTCCAGGGAAATGGCTAATCACTTGAACATTATTCTGATTTTATGCGCTTTCCGAACGGTTGAGTTACCTTACAAGAAAGTCACGTCACATTCGCGCCAAGCGAATTCACTGGAGACATGTCTCCAAAGATAAAGAAATATTGATAACCACATGAGCGCTGAAGTTGGAAGTTTCAGACGCTAAAGCAAAAAATAATGTACTTTTGGGATTATTATGAGGTAATCAAGCTGGATATTTTTATGTGTGGTTTTTTTTTTACATACCGTCGTGTTAATTATCAGCGACAAATTCAAGACGCATATACAGAGGGTGAGTCGAAAGTTTTGCAATATTTGGATCACTTTATGTCTTCATACGCACCTTCACGACGAAAGTTGACTTTCCTTACAGGTTGGCCTGCTTGGTAAAATTAAGCATCTCTTCCCTATCAATGTCCTTAAAACATTTTATTATGCTTTTATTTATACCCATCTCCCCTATTGTCTGGAATCTTGGTATTCAAATATAAGTGAAAATAATAAGTTATGCTTGCTCAAATTACAGAAGAAATCTGTTCGCTATATGCTGAACACAGCTTACATGTCTCATTCAAAACCATTATTTCTAAAACTAAATATTCTAAAAATTCATGAAATTTTTACCTTAAAACTAGGTTTCAGGTTTTATAAAATAATGCATCTTAAACTGCCTATATTTCAATCTGACATCAAATATCTGGATTATTCTATCTTCACCAGATCTGTTGCTGACAACAAATTATGTCAGCCGTGTGTTAGACTTAATTATGGTTTAAATAGCATACTGTATAAAGCCATTATCCTATGGAATAATCTCCCAGAGAGCATCAGATCCCTGGAAAATATCAAAAAGTTGTCCTTGTCTCTGCGAAATTACATTGTAAATCACCCTGATCTCCATAACGAATCTCAACCCTATCATTAAATTGTAGTTCCAAGCATGCTGCTAACAGTGGTGCTTCTGTTATAACCATCTTACTTGCTTTCATATATGCCATATGTTTTATTCTTTTTCTTATATCTGATAGGGGGAATCGCCTTACAACCATTGTGTTCAGATTCCTCCTGGTGTATTGCATTTTCATATAACTGTAAGTTTTAAATGTGTGCAATAAATAATTGTATTGTATTGTATTGTATTCAAAGTATAGGCCATCGTGTTGCACCGTCTTTAGCTATCTGTCTGCCAGTTCTTCACGATCCGGACTATATGCTGGGTGTGGCATCATTTCGATGCCCTCAAGTTCCCGGAGTTTTGCCCGGGTTGTTCGCGCGGTATGAGGCCGAGCGTTGTTCCGCTGTAGGAGAGCGCGCTTTCTGTTCACCAGCGCCGGGTACTTCTCCTCCAAAACGACATACATCCGCTCCAGCTGTTCAGAGTAGAGGTTGGCGTTGATGGTCCGACCGTCTGGAACAAATTTGTAATGAATTATTCCCTCGAAATTACATCAGACGCAGAGCATCACCTTCTGCTCGAAGCGCCCACAACAGGTTCTGGAAGCTGGCCCGGGGTCAACCACTACCGTTGTGTGTAAGGATTGCGGAAATATACCCACTTTTCATAGCACGTAACAATTTTCTTGATGAAACGTTCATCGTGCGGGTTTTCTAGGAGTTTCGTGCACACTTCCACTCGACGGTTTGCTTCAGCTGGCGTCAGTCCGTGAGGGTCAATGCGGCAGCCCCTGTAGACCTTGCCGAGGTCCTGAAGGTGACGAACCACGGTGGTCTGTGATATGCCCAGCTCGCCTGATGATCTCCGAGTGCTGGTTGTCGGATTTGCTTGTACGACCAAACGCACGGCCTTCGAATCTTTGGTTCGCGGCCTACCTGACCTTGGTTGATCGCATTGGTCAACATGTGTATGTAAGTGCCTAAATGAGCAATTTCCCAAGATGAATTGGGCGTGGTGGTCTCATTCCGTGGCCTCCTCCCTCTCCAGATCTAACTCCACTGGATTATTTCATTCGTGTCTATATCAGACGCCTTGTACTGATTTGCAGGAACTGAAGCAGCGTACCACAGCTGCTATTAATTCCATAACTCCTCAGATGCTTGCCAATACATGGCATGAAATCAGTATCGCTTGGACGTACTACGAGGAACCAAGGGATCTCACATCGAAATTTATTAACTTTGCTTCTGGTTTTCGTGCTAAGAGGTTTGGTACGTATTTTCACTATAGCGAGAAATGGGCAAAAAAGCATCATTAAGTGTCACTCAGAGGTCACAAATAGTGAATCTATATCATAAAGGATATTCCGAACGGGACATAAGCAGAAAGGTGAATGTGAGCAAGACTGCTATTCATAACACAATCATAAAATATCGAGATACACGTGAATTTAGCGACCGAACGAAAAGTGGACGCCCAAGGGAAACAACCACAAGTGATGATACCATAAGGCAAATACACTATCTACCAACAAGTAATTGGACACTCCTGCAATCGACGATATCTGCGGTCACTGATACACGTCACGGGCACCACCGTTAAATATCGTGTGGGAAACAACAACGCAACCAGTCGCATGCAAGATGCCACGCAGTTCGAAGCTCTCTGATTTCGAGAAAGGTGTAATCGTCGGGTATCACAGAAATGGCCAATCCATACGTGACATATCCAGCGAGTTGAAGTACCCAAAATCGACAGTGGCCTACGTGATTGGCAAGTGGAAAATGAGAGGTGACTGTCGGAATGTGCCCCGATCCGGCAGACCCACAAAACTGGTAGTTAGAGACCGACGGGTGCTGGCCAGAGAAATTCGGAACAACTGCACCAAATCGATCGGCCACATTCGCGAGGAGTTTCAACAGGCATCCGGGAGTGTTCTTTCGATGAATACCATCCGTAAGAAAGCCCATCTGCTCGGTTATCATGGACGTGCTGCCGCCCACAAGCCTTTGATCACCAAGTCCAATAGCGCTGCTCGGCTAACGTGGTGCAAAGAACGTCGACAGTGGACCGTTGAACAGTGGAAACACAGGTTCTCTGGAGCGACGAATCAAAGTTCACACTCTACCGTTCGGATGGCTGGGTCTGGGTTTGGTGTCTGCCTGGAGAACGCCTCCTGCCGGAATGTATTGTGCCAACTGTGACGTTCGGCGGTGGTGGAATTATGCTATGGGGGTGTTTCTCCTGGTATGGCACGGGACCCTTGATTGCAATTCCTGGTAGACTCAACGCCGAGACCTACTGCACCATTTTGGATGACCATGTACCTCCTACGTTGTGGCAGTTTTACGGGGTGGGCTCATGTTACTTTCAGAATGACAATGCCGCCTGGCATGTTGCGAGGTATGGCGACAATGGGGTTAATCGAACGGACTGGCCTGCGCAGAACCCGGACCTTAACCCTATCGAGCACCTCTGGGACGAGTTGGAGCGTCGACTTAAGGGGTGCACTCACCGTCCGAAATCGGTGAAGGAACTGACCTGTCTTCTCCAAGCCGAGTGGAAGAAAATACCGCTAGCCGTCGTACGACGCCTGGTTAAGAGTATGCCCCGGAGGGTCGCAGCTGTAATCGCCGCTCGTGGAAGCTCCACCAACTATTGAAGGTGAATAAACTTCGTTTTCCTTTGCTATCACAGGTGTACAATTACTTGTTGGTAGATAGTGTAGTTACTCGTTCTCTGAGAAGTACGTGTAAGAAAATCAAGGCCTTTCTACATTCAAAAGGGTCTGATATTATTATCAGCACTGTTTCCCCGACGTCTTAGCAAACATTTTGGAATAAAGTCTTATAAAGCCTGCACATAAACCGAGACTAACCTCTGTCATGAAAAATAAGACACTCCAGGTTGCGAAGGGTCATCTATCGTGGACTGCTGAAAATTGGAGCCAGGTTATTTTTTCAGATGCATCAACTGTGCGTCAATTTGAATCACGTGAAGAACATGCTCTGCGACCAAAAGGCAAAAGGTTTGAAGAAAAATACACCGTTAGCACCGTGAGACATCCGCCTAGTCAGATGATATGGGGTGCTATGTCAGCATCCTGTACTGCTTCATTATCCTTTTCGCTGACAGGAACTACCCCGACTGGTCCTTTTTACGTGGAAATGTTACGTGAGAAGCTGTTAACTCATATGCACAGCACAGATGCACAATTTTTATGCATGATTGTGCACCATGCCACACATCAAGGACAGTAAAGGACTACACCTCCAGAGGAAAAACAGAACTGAGCTTGACTTGCCCGGTAATAGTCCCGACCTTAACCCTAATCGAAAATTTGTGGGCCATTTATAAAAGGCAAAGTAACAGAAAAACAGCCATCAAATTCCAAGCTTTAATTGACGCGATAAAGTACGTGTGGTGCAAAGATATTTCAAATGACTACTGCAAATCCCTCATTGAGAGTATGCCACATCGTGTTCTGTCCACTATAAAAAACAAAGGTGGCCACACAAAGTACTGACTTCGGTCTTTTTATGTTCTAAAGAATGTAAGTATTCATCTGTGATGTCATTTTTTCAAATATCTCTGACTAGTAATTAGTTGTTTCTTTGAAAATCTTAATTTTCAATAAGTTGGCATTTGGTCTACTTATTAACACATCTGGTTTTCAACTCAAGATGTTTGTCCCATCGCTCTTGAAAAATGCCCAGGCGGTCCTATAAAGACTCTGTAGTGTTTCTCAATGTTTAAAACGTGTGTGTATATAGCTTTTGATTTGAATGCCATCATTTTAATTAAGACAGTTTGATCGCTTAACGATTCAGGTGCGAATTTTTGAAAAACACGCGGTAGATAACTTAGAATACTTTCCACTAAATTTCTACACGCTGGATTCGCATTTGTTTGATTTGATTACTAACAAAGTGAGTAAGCTCACGTTTTCCTGTCCCACCTCATTCGGCAGATTCTTTCTATCGAATTGAGATCTGGTGACTGGGAACACCAAGGAAAGGTGCTTGAAGCCAGACTCATGTTTTCGATGACAATCGATTAAACGGCGATGAACAATGGGTTCGTCCTGGGGCAACCGGACTCCTCCAAGACTAATGTGATGCGTCGTGCGGAGCTCATGATTGTCGACGAGGCTCATGAACTTCGGGCAAGTGAAGTTCTGGTATAACGGCAGTGTACTCTCTTCATGTCGTATAAATGCACCAGAGGGAAATATACTGACTTGCAGCAGTTCAACCTTGGGGTATGTATGATACGATCAAAATATTGCTGGAGTGAGATGAGAAACGAGTTCTGTTTTCCTTTTCAAGTATGAAGCATTTTAGATTTAAATTGCTTTAACTGTAGGTTTTAGGACTTGCATATGCTTAAATGCTTATGTTGCTTTTTTTATGAGCTTCGTCTGTGAACGCGTGAAAGTAAATATAAAGCACTAGTAAATATAAAAATCAAGAACTACCAAGGTAATGAATCAGCTTAAACAAGTTACATGAGTCTAGTTTTGTTCTCTTTCACGGCACTTCAAAGCAGGTACCTCAGCACTAGCCAGAATATGAACTTTGCTGGCTTCAATTCATGTAACATTCACAATAATACTCTGTAATCGTGACATGCGCTTCTAACAAGAAGCATATCAAATGCCGCTATCAAAATGCTCCTCCCACTAACAAGTCGCTGTCATCAATTCACACCCTTTCTACCATCAGTGTTGACGTTATATTTATATCTGACCCACTACCAGTGCTGCCAAACTGAGAAAGTTCTTTTCTGAAAATAATGTATCGTTCAGTCAGAAACGTTTAACGAGAAGAAACCACATTTACATAAGAACACAGGAACTCAAAAGGAAGGCTAAATTAGAGGTATTCGCCCACGTGCTTTATGTGGTGTTAAGTTACAAAATATTTAACGAGATGAAACCAAATTCACATAAAAACACAAACTGAAAAGAAAGGTTAAATTAAATGTATGCGTCACAGTCTTTATTGACTTTTATGAGCTCCCAAGAGAATATCTCATTTCCAATTTAAATTTACTACCTCCAAGACAAGGAGCCAATCAGGACGGAAGATGAAATGTCAAGACAGCTTTAGCTGAATGAAGCCTTCAACGCGAGTAAGCCGTTCGGTCACAATAAGACGAATTACGGTGGTAAGACTTATAACGAAGTGAATTTCTCCGTCATTTTCATCCGCGCCGGGGTTCGAACCCGGGTCCACTCATTCCGGAATAAGTTGCTCTACCAATTAAGCTACGCGGACGTTTTATTCTGATTCCTATCTGCCTTTATGTCGTGTGCGTCCTTCTGGCAGGTACGTCACATCTCCTGGTACGTTACATCATCTCCACCGTATTTTTTTTTTTTTTTTATTTTTTTTTTCGAAGTGCTGGAGAAGGGATTCTCTTATTTTTCCTATCTCGCGGTGTGGAAATAACATCATACCAATGCGAGATTTTGAACGGTCGGGTCATCCGGATAGTTCGGGCGCCATTATAACGAAGTGAATTTCTCCGTCATTTTTATCCGCGCCAGGATTCGAACCCGGGTCCACTCATTCCGGAATAAGTTGCTCTACCAATTAAGCTACGCGGACGTTTTATTCTGATTCCTATCTGCCTTTATGTCGTGTGCGTCCTTCTGGCAGGTACGTCACATCTCCTGGTACGTTACAGACTTAACCAAGCCAATAGAGAACAAAACAATAACACTTCAACGATAAGTTTTTACTGTGTTAAACTGTGATGTACTACAGAGGTAAAGCCCGTGTCAAGACGACAAATATGCAGCGATGCATTCTGTCCGTATAGTTTAGTTGGGAGAGCAACTTACTCCGCAGTGAGGGGCGCGAGTTCGATTCCCGTCACGGACAAATTTGTGTTTTCACATTGGCACCCGAACGTAAAACTGACCGTTCGATTCTTCGAAAAATGGGTGATGTTTGTTCCACACATCGTCTGGAATTAATGAAAAAATTCCTACTTCGCTTCCAATAAAAAAAAAAAAAAAAGTTAAGAGGGAGATGATGTGACGTACTACAGAGGTAAAGCACGTGTCAAGACGACAAATATGCAGCGATACACTCTGTCCGTTTAGCTTAATTTGGAGAGCAATTTACTCCGGAGTGAGGGGGTTCGGATTTGATCCCCGTCACGGAAAAATTTGCATTTTCACAAAACAATATAAAATCATACTTCTTTTATTCAGCGCTTCTGATATTTTTTCCAAATGCATTTTTTACGCAAATCGAGCAAGCAAACGCATAAACGAAAACAGTATAAATCATTTTCACTCAATACCATTTCTCGAAATCATAAAAATATAGTTTTTGTTCTACATTTATTAAGTGCGATCATGTCTTGGGTAATTAGCTCCTCAACAAAAAAAACTTGTATACTGTAACAAGATTTTGAAGATTCGGAATGGCATGGGATATTCAGTTTCCAAAAAGCGGGATCAAAGAAGCACAAAGCAAAAACACTGTTACAGAGGAACGACGTTTGTTTCCTCATGCTATATTTTATTTCTTACCTGCGAGTCAAGGTATTGTGTCTGTTAAGAAGAAACAACAGCAAAGCAACGATGTACCTTATTAGTGACAAGGCCAAAATCACCTGATTGGGGTTAATCCTTGAAAACATGCTCCTTAAAAACACTAAAAACACATGTTTGACCCACATTCTTCTTCATTATTCCACGGTCTCAAGGATAATGACAAGTAAAAATAGCATGGAGACTTTTTTCTCAATGAAACAAAAGATTAAATGTCTTTTTTATCCAGGGCAATCTAAAGCTCTATAAAATTTTGACATGATCAATTTAGCTTAAAAGAATTTTTTTTTCTATGATTATACGTATAAACTCCCATTATGTATAGGACTGGTGTCCAAAGCTAAGCATTATCAATAAAAAGTGTTTAATTACAAAAACAAGGAGGCACAATGAAATTGGCTGTTTATTAAATATATAGAGATCTAGTGAGGAACCAAAGGCGAAGTGAAATCACATAAAAAATGATGAACCGGGAAAATGTACCAATAGTCTCAAGTGATGAAAACAGCAGGAATATCCCGCAAGGCCTTCTTGATTTTGTACAATTGTCTAGTAAGGCGTCTGGTGACCTCTTACAGCGATACAAGTGTCACACCGATGTTTCATGCTGTTGACAAGGGAAACAAGAAGACTCTGTGGCAACAAATCCAACTCCTCAACAAGAGCAGATCGGAGTTCCTCGAGAGTTCTGCCAAAAGGTTGAAGACCAGCAATGCGTCTCTCGAATGCATTCCACACATGCTCTATTGGGTAGATTGAGGTCTAAAGAATGAACTGAGAATGGTATACGGTGGGCATCTTCACTTTCCAGATAATCATCGACAGTAGCAGTGGTATGAGATCTTGTGTTATTGTACATGGAGACGAAATCTGTGACAGCATTCCCTAGAAGCGTTGCGTAGGGACCAAGGATTTCGTCTCTGTACCTCCGAACTGTTAAAGTTCCACCAGAATAGACATCGCTGTGTGAACCCGTTGGACATGCTGCTATCATAGACAGGTACACCACCACATCTGTAATGGTGCATTTCTAGGATGTTTGCGGAGAAATAACGGGTTCCAGGTTCTCCCCAGATGAGCACACAACGGCTGTCACTTTCGAGACTGAACCTGGATTCATCTGAGACGAGGACATTGGCCCATTGTATTTCGTCCCAGTCTCGATGCTGTCTTCACCATAGTACCATGGAATATTTTGCTGATGGAGGAGTGAGTGGGGTGCAAACTGCAGGTCTTCTCAACATCTCCCATGTCCTGGCACCTTCTACAAAGTCTGGATAAAATGAATTGATTCAATCCAGTGGCTGTGGCAACGTTACTCTGCGTATGACCGGATTCCAACATTCCGATAATCTGATCACGTGTAAACATATCGACTTGCAGTCTTTCTGACATACTGTTCTAACAAAAAATAAATTCTACTAGTAGCATGGCACAATGACGTCAAGAAATGTCGTTTTTCGCAGCTCTTTCTCAATTCCACAAATGTGCTGCTTCGCCTTTTATGCGTCCCGCTCGTCACGTGGTATTGCGTCACGATTTCCACATGTACATATTCCCACGTCCTCCGTATTTTACTTATTACCCTTGTTCCCCTTTCGTTTGTTCTTATATATATATATATATATATATATATATATATATATATATATCCTCATTGTCAACAATTATCAATCCACTGCTGGACGAAGGTCTCCCCAAGTTTCCTCTACAACGGTATGTCTTGTGCTAGTCTCTTCTAATGTTACTCCCGCATACTTTTGAATTTCATCCGCCCATCTCCCATGTGGTCTTCTTCTGGTTCTTTTCCTGTCCCTTGGAATCCAGTCTAAAGTTTCAGCTGCCCACCGATGGTCTGTCCTTCTGGCAATTTGTCCAGCCCATTGCCATTTCAGGAATTTTACTCTGATCATGATGTCTTCCACGTCCACTCTTGTCATTTTTCTGATCCACGAGTTCCTCTTCTTATCTCTCCTGGTTACACCAAGCATGCATCTCTCCATGCTGCTTTGAGTTGTCTGCAGTCTTTGTATGTCTCTTTTATTTAAGGTCCACGTCTCTTCACCATATGTAAGCACTGGAAGGATGCATTGATCAAACATTTTTCTTTTAAGACATAATGGCATATTGCTCTAAAATTATGCTGTTTCTTCCAAATGCTTTTCAGGCAAGTTTTATACGCCGATTGATTTCTTCATCAATGTGACCCTCACTTTAAATCTGCTGTCCAAAATAAATGAAGGTGTTGGTTATCTCTAGCTTTTCCCCATCAATCGATAAATCTTCATTTCTTGTAAAAGCCTTGTACATCACCTTAGTCTTCTGAAAGTTCATTTTTAATCCCACTTCTTTACTCTTGTCAGCAAGTTCCTGGATCATACTCTGCAGCTCTGATGGGGTAGTTGCAAAAATGACTAGGTCATCAGCGAAACGAAGGTGAGTTAGATAATCTCCATTGATCTTTATTCCTTTGTTTTCCCATATATATATATATATATATATATATATATATATCATCATCATCATCATTGTCAACCATTATCAATCCACTGCTGGACGAAGGTCTCCCCAAGTTTCCTCCACAACGGTCTGTCTTGTGCCAGTCTCCTCCATGTCACCCCTGCATACTTTCGAATTTCATCCACCCATCTCCTATGTGGTCTTCTTCTGGGTCTTTTCCTGTCCCTTGGAATCCAATCTAAAATTTCGGCTGTCCATCGATGATCTGTCCTTCTGGCAGTATGTCCAGCCCATTGCCATTTCAGGGATTTAACTGTGATCATGATGTCTTCCACTCTTGTCATTTTTCGGATCCACGAGTTCCTCTTCTTATCTCTCCTGGTTACACCAAGCATGCACCTCTCCATGCTTCTTTGAGTTGTCTGCAGCCCTTGTATGTCTCTTTTAGTTAAGGTCCACGTCTCTGCACCATACGTAAGCACTGGAAGGATGCATTGATCAAACACTTTTCTTTTAAGACATAATGGCATATTGCTCTTGAAAATTATGCTGTTTCTTCCAAAAGCTCTCCAGGCAAGTTTTGTACGCCGATTAATTTCTTCATCAATGTGACCCTCACTTGATATCTGTTGTCCAAGATAAACGTATGTGTCTGTTATCTCCAGCTTTTCTCCATCAATCGATAAATCTTCATTTCTTGTAAAAGCATTGAACATCACTTTTGTCTTCTGAAAGTTCATTTTTAATCCCACTTCTTTACTCTTGTCAGCAAGTTCCTGGATCATACTCTGCAGCTCTGATGGGGTAGTTGCAAAAATGACTACGTCATCAGCAAAACGAAGGTGGGTTAGATAATCTCCATTAATCTTTATCCCCTTGTTTTCCCAGCTCAGCGACTGAAAAACACCCTCCAATGTGGCATTAAAGAGCTTCGGAGATATGGTGTCACCTTGTCTCACTCCCTTTCCAATTTTTACGTGTGTTGTACTTTCAAACAGCCTAATCTTTGCACTTGCATTTTCATAGATGTTATTAATAATATTAATGTATGCATCTTCAATACCGCAGGTTTTCAGAGCCATTGTAACTGCTGATGGTTTCACCGAATCAAAGGCTTTTTCATAATCGATAAAAGCCATGCACAATGGAAGTTCATATGAATTGGAAGAGGAACTACAAAGGATCAAGTGGGACATCGTGGGGCTAAGTGAGGTAAGGAGAAAAGGAGAAGATCTCATCGAACTGAAAAGTGGACATCTCTTCTACTATCGTGGGACAGATACTGGCAGAACTAGTGGTGTTGGATTTATAATAAACAAGAAACTGAAGGATAAAGTTGTAGAAGTTGAAAGTTCCTCTGACAGAGCTGCACGGCTTGTTATCCAACTCTCGAAAAGATACCAGGCTCAGATTATTCAAACTTATGCACCCACCACAAGTCATCCTGAAGAAGAAATTGAAGAATTTTATGAGGAAATTTGTCATCTAAATAATAAAGGTAAGCTGCACTTGAAAATAATTATGGGAGATTTCAATGCAAAAATAGGGCAACGGCAACAGAATGAAACTTCAGTAGGTAAATTCGGTCATGGCAACAGAAACCAGCGTGGAAATACTCTCGTTGAGTTTGCAGAGGCAGAAGGGTTTTTCATCTTGAACTCCTTCTTCAAGAAAAAGCCACACAGGAAATGGACATGGAGACATCCAAATGGGACGACAAGTGAAATTGATTTTATTATGTGTAACAAAAAATTCGTCATAGAAGACTGCAGTGTGCTAAACAAGTTCAACACAGGTAGTGACCATAGATTGGTGAGATGTAAGATGCACCTCAACACCAAACTCGAACGTGGCAAGCTCATAAGACAAACAAAATCTATTGACATAACCAACCTTAAAAAACACCATAATACCTTCAAGTTAGAACTGAAGAACAGGTTCTCTGCTTTAGAAGGCCTAACATCGGAAGAAGTGGACATCTCTGAAGTTAACAGAAAAATAACCAAAGCTCTTATGGAAACAGCAACAAAATTAGCTGGGTCTAAGAACAAGTTGCATGTGAACAAATTATCAGGAAAAACCAAAATGTTGATGCAAAAAAGAAGAGAGATGAGGACAACTAAAGAAGATGTGACTTCCAAAGTGGAATATATAGAGCTATGCAAGACAGTAAGAAAAAGTATCACTGAAGACGTAAGGAAATTCAACTGTGAACTAGTGAGGAAAGCAATTGAAAACAACCAAAGCCTAAAGATAGCAAAGGGACATCTCAGTAAGGGAAGAAAACAGATTATGGCACTGAGAAAAGAAGATGGTTCTGTAACAAGAAATAGAGGCGAAATCTTGACAAGAGTGAAAGATTTCTACTCCAAATTATATGAAAGGGATGATATATGCACTCCAGACATCATGAAAGATACCAGTACCAGAGTTCCTCCAGTCCTTCCAGCAGAAGTTGCACATGCAATCAAGAACATGAAGCGAGGAAAAGCTCCAGGAGAAGATGGAATTACTGTAGACATCATACAAGAAGCAAGTGGAGAAATCGAAACAGTACTCGCCCAAATTTTCACTCGATGCCTTAATGAAGGAAAGATTCCTGAGGATTGGAACACCGCTACAATGATCCTGCTACATAAGAAAGGTGACATTGAGGATCTCGGAAACTACAGACCTATCAGCCTCCTATCAGTAGTTTATAAAATCTTCACTAAAGTTCTTTCACACCGCTTGAAGGTAGCACTACACATGGCTCAACCGAGAGAACAAGCTGGATTCAGGAGTGGCTACAGCACAATAGATCATATCCACGTGCTGAGAGAACTAATTGAAAGAGCGAGGGAATATGAACTTCCATTGTGCATGGCTTTTATCGATTATGAAAAAGCCTTTGATTCGGTGAAACCATCAGCAGTTACAATGGCTCTGAAAACCTGCGGTATTGAAGATGCATACATTAATATTATTAATAACATCTATGAAAACGCAAGTGCAAAGATTAGGCTGTTTGAAAATACAACACACGTAAAAATGGGAAAGGGAGTGAGACAAGGTGACACCATATCTCCGAAGCTCTTTAATGCCACATTGGAGGGTGTTTTTCAGTCGCTGAGCTGGGAAAACAAGGGGATAAAGATTAATGGAGATTATCTAACCCACCTTCGTTTTGCTGATGATGTAGTCATTTTTGCAACTACCCCATCAGAGCTGCAGAGTATGATCCAGGAACTTGCTGACAAGAGTAAAGAAGTGGGATTAAAAATGAACTTTCAGAAGACAAAAGTGATGTTCAATGCTTTTACAAGAAATGAAGATTTATCGATTGATGGAGAAAAGCTGGAGATAACAGACACGTACGTTTATCTTGGACAGCAGATATCAAGTGAGGGTCACATTGATGAAGAAATTAATCTGCGTACAAAACTTGCCTGGAGAGCTTTTGGAAGAAACAGCATAATTTTCAAGAGCAATATGCCATTATGTCTTAAAAGAAAAGTGTTTGATCAATGCATCCTTCCAGTGCTTACATATGGTGCAGAGACGTGGACCTTAACTAAAAGAGACATACAAAGGCTGCAGACAACTCAAAGTAGCATGGAGAGGTGCATACTTGGTGTAACCAGGAGAGATAAGAAGAGGAACTCGTGGATCAGAAAAATGACAAGAGTGGAAGACATCATGATCAGAGTTAAATCCCTGAAATGGCAATGGGCTGGACATACTGCCAGAAGGACAGATCATCGATGGACAGCCGAAATTTTAGATTGGATTCCAAGGGACAGGAAAAGACCCAGAAGAAGACCACATGGGAGATGGGTGGATGAAATTCGAAAGTATGCAGGGGTGACATGGAGGAGACTGGCACAAGACAGACCGTTGTGGAGGAAACTTGGGGAGACCTTCGTCCAGCAGTGGATTGATAATGGTTGACAATGATGATGATGATGATGATGATACTGAAAACATGAAGACTGCAAAAAAACATTTTTAACAGTTACCTTGTTTGCTTTTATATATATATATATATATATGTATATATTCCTCTACAGTAACCCTTCTTCATCATTGCAGATTTGAAGGAGAGAAGGTTGGAAATTTTCTCTGATCTGCTGGAAGCGTTAGCCAATGAAGACGTTGTTTTCCGATCTGGTGACAGGGCATGAAACATGGGCGTATCTTTTCCATCCGGAAACGAAAAATCAATCCATGGAACGGCGTTATACCTCTCACCAAATCCTCAGAAGTTCAAGAGCCAGCAATTAGCCCAGAAAGTCATGGTTATTTGCGGGGGGGGGGATGACAGGGGTGTCATTCTCCTTGTTTTTCCGGAACGTGGCTGTACCGTGACCAGCCGGTACATTGAGATACTCAAGAAGCTTAGAGAAGCCATAAGGAGGAAGAGACCGAACAAGAATATGAAAAGGATTCACATTAACCATGGCAATGCGAGACCACGCGCATCTTTGGCAACAAATCAGGTGGTCAGCAAATTAGGCTGCTTGGGGGTCCCCCTCCACCGTACAGCCCACATCTGGTACCCTCCGACTTCCCCCTGTTCGGTCGAATGAAGGACAGTCTCCGGGGACAAGGATTTGAAGACACAGATGAGGTGAAAGTGGCTATGAAGAAGTGGGTACAACAGTCCACACCTGAATTTTTTCAAAGAAGATTCGAGAGTTGGGTTCAACGATGGCGCAAATGTATCGTTTATGATGAAGACTGTGTCGAGTTGTACCTTTGTATAGTCTAGAAAGAGTTACTCGACCAACACGTGCAATTTGAACGACCTCTGTCAGTTAATAAAAAGCTATGCCCACTTTTGGATTATTTTCGGTACAACCGTCGCATTTTGTCTCTTTGGTGTTAGCTATGCAAGTGAAGCCACTTTAATATTCCGGAAAGTTCAGCTTTGATGTTCATGATGTGCTGCCTAAACATTAATTTTTCTTGGAAGATGGGGAACGAGATTTGTTTAGAAATAGAGACATCAGAGCAATTAAGTGGAGAAAATCGAAGGAATAGTTCATTAACGGCCATTGTTCCCAGCCGCTGTGAAAAATGAAGCAAAAGATCCACTAGAGAGTAGTTACGCGAAATTTCATTACATTCTGCCGTCAGATTCCTCTAAGACATAAACCCAGGGCTGGTATTTCTTCAGTGTGTCAGAGTAACGTTTTCGAAACAGCAAACGTCGACAAACTACCCTTGTTCTCCTTCAGGAATGGGGAACAACGAGCTCCATTTGACGCCATTAAACCCGGTTTCTGTAGGCTTTACTCTCTCGTTAAGTTTTATAGTATTCCATTAACGAATGGCCGCTTAAAATTTCAGGCATTTCCCTTCTGACGTTTATAATCCATTATGCTGGCTCGTAAATCACTAGGACATAGCTGTCCGCGTCTCTGGGATGCATGCAATAACTTCGTTCCACATAGGCACAACGGGATACACGAAGCACAGGTAAAACTACGAAACACGGAGAATTTGGAGTTAATTTTTCATACCATGCCCTATCGCTCAGAAAAAATAAAAATAAAAGAATGAAATGCGATTTTCTATTTATTTATTTTTATTCTATTTATCGTCACTTAATTAAATTTCCGGCATAATGGACTTCTAAAGATATCTCTACTTTTAGTAAGCGTGCGTGTGTTTGTCGCCTATTTTATAACACGTATAGGGGGTAACAACAAATATTCAGAAAATTATAATACGTATAGGGGGTAACAACAAATATTCAGAAAATTATAATACGTATAGGGGGTAACAACAAATATTCAGAAAATTATAATACGTATAGGGGGTAACAACAAATATTCAGAAAATTATAATACGTATAGGGGGTAACAACAAATATTCAGATAATTATAATACGTATAGGGGTAACAACAAATATTCAGATAATTATAATACGTATAGGGGAAAGGGAAACACATTCAAGAGAAAAATATGTTTTAATATCAAGAAACTGCACAAACACATTCACTACAGGTAGTAAATACACTATACATGGTGAAGAATCACACACATATTCAGCGGCTAGTATAATACATGCAGGGAACAACTACATACATAGTTAGTCACTGAAGTCATCATCATCATCATCGTCAACCATTATCAATCCACTGCCAGACGAAGGTCTCCCCAAGTTTCCTCCCGAACGGTCTGTCTTGTGCCAGTCTCTTCCACGTCACTCCCGCATACTTTCGAATTTCATCCACCCATCTCTCATGTGGTCTTCTTCTGGGGTCTTTTCCTGTCCCTTGGAATCCAATCTAAAATTTCGGCTGTCCATCGATGGTCTGTTTTTCTGGCAGTATGTCCAGCCCATTGCCATTTCAGGGATTTAACTCTGATCATGATGTCTTTCACTTTTGTCATTATTTTTTCGGATCCACGAGTTCCTCTTCTTATCTCTCCTGGTTACACCAAGCATGCACCTCTCCATGCTACTTTGAGTTGTCTGCAGCCTTTGTATGTCTCTTTTAGTTAAGGTCCACGTCTCTGCACCATACGTAAGCACTGGAAGGATGCATTGATCAAACACTTTTCTTTTAAGACATAATGGCATATTGCTCTTGAAAATTATGCTGTTTCTTCCAAAAGCTCTCCAGGCAAGTTTTGTACGCCGATTAATTTCTTCATCAATGTGACCCTCACTTGATATCTGCTGTCCAAGATAAACGTACGTGTCTGTTATCCCAGCTTTTCGCCATCAATCGATAAATCTTCATTTTTTGTAAAAGCATTGAACATCACTTTTGTCTTCTGAAAGTTCATTTTTAATCTCATTTCTTTACTCTTGTCAGCAAGTTCCTGGATCATACTCTGCAGCTCTGATGGGGTAGTTGCAAAAATGACTACGTCACCAGAAAAACGGAGGTGGGTTAGATAATCTCCATTAATCATTATACCTTTGTTTTCCCAGTTCAGTGATTGAAAGACATTTTCCAATGTGGCATTAAAGAGCTTCGGAGATATGGTGTCACCTTGTCTCACTCCTTTTCCAATTTTTATGTGTGTTGTATTTTCAAACAGCCGAATCTTTGCACTTGCATTTTCATAGATGTTATTAATAATATTAATGTATGCATCTTCAATACCGCAGGATTTCAGAGCCATTGTAACTGCTGATGGTTTCACCGAATCAAAGGTTTTTTCATAATAAATAAAAGCCATGCACAATGGAAGTTCATATTCCCTCGCTCTTTCAATTAGTTCTCTCAGTACGTGGATATGATCTATCGTGCTGTATTATACTTTATATATCATGATACACACCCCTCCCATCCCCCGAACTTGCCCTAGCCACTCACAATGTGCCAAGCCGAAACTTCTTGCGGACTCAAATGGTGCACTCCCTCGTACAATTGTATAAGAATTCACGGACGCTGTCCTCACTTCCCCGTACCTATTTATTCGTATAGTTGTTGTTTAAGAATTCATGGACGCAACACACACTTCATTGTATGCATTTCCACGCACTCTAGTTCCGTGTATAGTTGCTATTTAAAAATTCATAGACGCTATTCACACTTCCTCATTTCCTCGTACTCCACTCTCTCGTATAATTGTTTAAGAATTCAAGGACGCTGCCCCACTTCCTCGTATCAATTTCCTCGTATAGCTTCTGTTTACGAATTCACGGACGCTTTCTCGTATCCATTTCCTCGTATAGTTGTTTAAGAATTCATGGACACTACTCACATTTCACCGTATCCAGTTCCTCGTACTCTACTACCTCGTATAGTTACAATTTAAGAATTCATGGACGCTTGCCCCACTTCCTGATATCAATTTCCTCGTACTCCACTCCCTCGTCTAGTTGCTGCTGTTTAAACGTACCCGGACGCTTCACCTATTTCCCTATATCCATTTCCTTGTACTCCACTCCCTCGCATAGTTGTTTAAGAATCCAAGGATGTTGCTTCACTTCTCCGTATCCATTTCCTTATATAGTAGCTGTTTAAAAATTAACGAACGCTCACCCCACTTCTCCGTATCCATTTCTTCGCAGTCCATCGCTCATATAATTGTTCTTTAGGAGTTCAAGGACGTTTCCGCCACTTCCCGTATCCATTTCCTTGTACTCCACTCCCTCATACACTGACGGAAAAAAAATCCCAACACCACGAAAAAATAGTTGTAGAGGAATGAAATGGCGGCAACACATTTGTATAGGTAACATATTTAATCGATTAAGGTTTCAAGATCACAGCTTATTGTAAGCGCGAGACGAGCCATTTTAACTGTGAAATGCTGGTACATTGGTAACCGGTGTAACCGCCAGAATGTTAAATGCAAGCACGCAAACGTTCATGCATTGTGTTGTACAGGTGCTGGATGTCAGTTTGTGGGATGGAGTTCCATGCCTGTTGCACTTGGTCGGTCAATACAGGGACGGTTAATGCTGGTTGGGGGTGACGCTGGAGTTGTCGTCCAATGATGTCCCATACGTGCTCGATTGGTGAAAGATCTGGTGATCTAGCAGGCCATGGCAACATGTCGACACTCTGTAGAGCATGTTGGGTTACAACAGCGGTATGAGAGCGAGCGTTATCCTGTTGGAAAACACCCCCTGGAATGTTGTTCATGAATGACAGCACAACAGGTTGAATCACCAGACCGACGTACAACTGTGCCGTCAGGGTGCGTGGGATAACCACGAGAGTGCTCCTGCTGTCATAGGAAATTGCTCCCCAGACCATAACTCCAGGTGTAGGTCCAGTGTGTCTCGGCCGCAGACAGGTTGGTTGCAGGCGCTCACCTGGCCTCCTTCTAACCAACACACGGCCATCACTGGCACCCAGGCAGAACCGGCTTTCATCAGAAAACACAACAGATCTCCACTCCGTCCTCCAATGAGCTCTAGCTTGACACCACTGACGTCGCAAACGGCAGTGGTTTGTAGTAAGTGGAATGCACGCTACAGGGCGTCTGGCTCGGAGCTGTCCTTCAAGTAACCGATTTGTAACAGTTCGTTGTGTCACTGTGGTGGCAACTGCAGCTCGAATTGCTGCCGCAGACGCGGTACGATGCGCCACGGCCATACGCCGTACACGGCGGTCTTCCCTCTCAGTAGTGCCACGTGGCCGGCCGGAACCCGGTCTTCTTGAGGCAGTACCTTCCCTTGACCACCGCTGCCAACAGTCATGCACAGTGGCTACATTTCTGCCAAGTCGTTCTGCAATATTGCGGAAAGAAAATCCACCTTCTCGTAGCCCTATTACACGACCTCGTTCAAACTCCGTGAGCTGTTGATAATGGCTTCTTCGTCTTCTTAAAGGCATTCTTGACTAACATCAACACACTACGTCGAATATCAACGATAACTAACGCTCACGAACGTTACAGCGCGTATTTGCAGCAAACTCGCTTTGCATGTTCCGAGGGGCGCTACTAGCGCCACAGGTATGCGCCGAGCGCGAAATTTGCATAGACGTCATCTTACAGATGTACTCTCACAGCCTACCAACTGTCGCTTATCTAACATAACCCCTTCTTGGTGTTGGGATTTTTTTTCCGTCAGTGTATTTGCTGTTTAAGAATTCTTGGTCGCTCCCCTACTTCTCTGATTACATTTCCTTCTAATTCCCTCCTCGTACAATTGCTGTTTAAAATATCTGTATAAATACCAGTTTATTAAGTACGTTTTTTCTCGTCTTGGTACGTTTTTTTGTAGCCACTAACCCAGCGGCACTCCAATACACAAGACGCCACATGACAGCGGCGTGAGAAACAAATCAGGAAAACCAACTCGTTGAACATTAGTTGGTATTAGATTGTGGGTGGGAATGAACAAAACGAGGGCTCTGAACGACTTTGAGTGCGGCATGATATTTCGTACTAGGTGTAGTTGTTCGAAATGACTGTTCTTCTGGGATTGTCTGTGCTACCCCGTAAAATCCTCTCCTTCCTGCAGCGGAAACGATTGGTCAATGTTTGAGCTTTCCTCGAACATCGACCAGTCGCTGCCACCCATAGGAAGACCACAGTCTGCATTTTTTGTTGTTTGTGCGCCACTCATTGTAAAGCCACTGGTTTCAGGAAAGAGAGAATGGAAATCATTCCAGTAAATAAAACATAACCATATTTAGCCCAGGATTCGAAACCAAACACAGCAGAACCAGAATTTACAACGATGAGCCATTACATTATGACCACCCCCAGCCTAGAGAAATGAGCGCGCCTGGGGACCGAACGGTGGCGCAGGTGAAGTTCACAGAGCAGTATATATATATATACAACCCGATGACTGGTTTTGGGTCATCCGAAAAGCTACCGATTTATCGAGTTTGATAAAGGAAGAATTATGATCGCACCACTCCTCGGAACTACGATCTCGGAAACGGCGAGGCTTGCTCACGTGCCGCTGCAGTGAGTACGTATCAAAAGTGGTGCCCAGATTGCCAAACGACGGAACGTAGTCCAGCCGTGTGTCGGTCGCAGCTCATTGGTGCAAGAGGGGAGCTGATATTGTCGCGCATTGTTCCCAGCGACCGTAGGGCCACAGTGCGGCAAATCATCCGCAGCTACAACAGTGGTGATCAGGGCAATGTGTCACAGAACGCACTTCACCACAACCTTCTGCGCATGGGCCTGCGTAACCGAAGACCCAGTCGAGTCTCCATTCTCACTGCACGTCATCGCCAACAACGCATGAATATGGGCCCAAGATCATCGAGATTGGACCGTGGATGATTGGAAGAACGTGGCCTGGTCTGACAAATCAAGATTCCTGGTGCATCACGTAGACGGCCGAGCGCGGATACGCAGAAATAACAATGGAAGCTATGGCACCTGGATGCACTATTGGGCTGAAACAGACCGGCAACGACGGTGTTATGCTGTGAACGATGTTTTCTTGGGACACTTTAGGGCCCATTATCCCAATAGCACAATTCCTGAGAGCTCTCAGGTATCAGAACATCGTTGAGGACCAAGTTAACCCATTCATCGCAACTGTGTTCCCTGCTGGTGATGGTCATCACCAACAGGATAATGCACCATGCCACACTGTCAGAATCGTGAAGGAATGGTTCGAAGAACATGCTGGTGACTTTCTGTTAATACCCTGGCCTCCAAATTCACCTGCGACTGCTTATAGCCCATTGAGTTGCTCACGGTGGTCATTAAACCTCCAATAAAATTCCCCTGACATGAACCCAATCGAACGTTTGTGGTTCGACTTGAAAGAGCAAGTTCTCGCTAAATCACCACCACCTCGAAATGTACAGGGAACTGGAGGACCTGCTGTTGGCATTATGGTACCAAATACTCTAAGACACCTATCGCCACCTCATCGAATTGATGCCTCGCCGAGTGGTCGCTGTTTTGCGAGCCAAAGGGGGTCCTACAGCTTATTAGGTAGGTGGTCATAATATAATGGATCATCAGTGTATTTTACCCTACGATTCGAACCCAGACCCAGCTGCACCAGACTTTAGAAGCCTCCGCCCTAGACTAATCAACTTCCGGACGACAACTATATGTTTAATCTTGACTATTATTCTACACAACGTTTCTAAAAAAATTCAGTATCTCCTATTGGAACAAAATTGGGCTCTAAATTTTCCCTTGGGTAAACCTTTTTGCATTTTTTGTGGTTCGATGTAACATATTTCCCTTTATTCTGTATCCGAAAGCACAAATGCTTTTTCTTTTTAAATTATTCCCTCTGCACGCCCTTTAGGAAATAAAACAAATATATTATTAGACAGCCAACTCGCCAAAGAAAAATTGAAACACTCGAACAGACACTTGTCCATTGTCATCAGATAAAATAAGGGAGGAAAATTAAGAACTTGTTTTTAAATTCTGAACAGTGCCTATAAAAAGAAATTTAGAGCTCACTTTTATCAAGATAGAATGCCCTAACACGTTAATTAAAAGCGTCAAGTTAACCGAGACTAAACACGTACGGAAACAGCAACTAAAAGTTCTAAGACGTAGTGAAAATCCTCCAAATACGTGGGTCACTGAATAAACAAAGACATCGCTCCTTCCTACGTTTAGCAACGCACGGCAAACGAAAAATTGTTTAGCGCCGTAGATTGTTGGCCACCGTGGTGTTAAGGCTAACGCGCTCGGCTAGATATCGAGAGAACCGGGATTCGATTCCCCGGCGACGGCCGAATAAACAATTTTTCGTTTTGGTTTCTGTGCGTTGCAAAACGTGGAAAGAGCGATGTCTTTGTTTATTTAAGACGTAATTACTTGCTTGGGAAAGTATTCTATAAAAAGGTATCGACCGTGGAAAACTTTGTATGGCGGATCGACTTCGAACAACAGAAGCTGAATTTATCGCTACAGCGGAGATCAGCAAAGAACTAATATCGCTAAGGGAACTACTCAAAGACTTAGAATGTGAACAACAAAATGATACTGTAATATTTCAAGATAATAAATCCACCATACGTTTAATCCAAGGTGAAAAGATAAACGCAAGATCAAAACACATCATGGTGCGATACCAATTCATACGAGAACTACAAGGTACGATTCTCAAGTTGGATTATTGCAGAACTGACCAAATGGTAGCAGACATCCTGACAAAGCCATTGGCCAGACCACAATTTGAAAAATTAAGAAGATCCCTAGGTCTCATAGTGTAGAACTGTTCCGGACAAGTGGGAGTTTGTTGGAAAGAGTGCTTGCTATGTGTCCGTCCAAAACACAAAAGAACAATAGATGGTGTTGCTGCGTTAAGCGAACTTATTTGTAAATAGTAAAGGAAAAACTCTCATCCTCACTCGAACGCAAAAAGAAGTGTAGTGCTTGCCTGACCTTCGACCTGAGAAGAGAGAAGCTGTTCCCGTGAGAAAGCGAAAACAAAAACGATGGAGTTATGTGTGGACGTACTGCGTATGTGATGTTGTTCCAAAAACCAATATAAAAATTAGATAGCGTGTTTTTTCTTAGATGTTTGTGTTTCGGTAATGTGTTGTGAATAATGGATTATCTATTTAAAGGTGGTAAGTACTCTTTATACTTTCAACCATTCGTTCAGTGAATTCAAGAATTCTCTTTCGTTTGTTGATTCCGTCATATGAGATCAAGGTGCGAACCTACTTAGAATTTCTAACAGTTTTAAGTAACAATATACTAGGTATAATGAATTAAAAATCCAGACTTACTCCTTTATATGCATAATAAAAATAAACGCTACTTTTCTGTTAGCCGGGCGCAAGTGATAAATCGCCAGATATGGTTCACAAATCACATTTTCGGGGTTATTTCATTAAAGGCAATCGACAGTTCTCAAAACATGTTCCGTCACGAAAACTTCTTCTGCTGCGACATGAAGATATATTGCATCTCCATCTAATACCGTCATTAAAATACAGTTTTATTTGGTGATTGCTCCCACGATTCATATTTAATGGCAAAATCCCCTTTTCTTAAAAGAAAAAAACATTCAAAAAAGGATCAGAGTCTTCGGATTCCTTTGCTGATGCATCGAAATCTTGACTATGTTCATTACTTGGTGCACAAGAAATAATAATTTTATTCTGAGAAATGTCCGGTTTTCGACTGACCGTAACAGAATACTTTAACAGCGATCCCGCAAATTTTTGGTGGATTTTTCTTTTTCAGTCTGTAATTTCCCTTTAGCAGAATCTGACAGATACATTCTTTGAGACAAAAAAAAAGTACGGCTTTACATTTTAAACAAATACGATATCAGTCAAAATTCTGATAAAAACTACAAAATTAAAAAAATTATTATCTCACTTCAAACTTTTAACACATGCTAACACTAACAAAAACGTGAAATTGAGAGCTTCGCTACAGCCAAGTCGAAAAGCTTCATGGTAGAACCACATGCTATGAACAAGTGTTTGCTTTATAAATGTGTTGCCATTTTCCTCGGCAAATATTTCCATCCATGCGACTGCAGACTGAAAGAGTCATTATACTGCGCCAATCAACGTGCCACATTTTACGATAGTGGACATGGTAGCAATAGATAGAAGGCGGAGCTCACAATCTGAAATGTTTAAAATTGCTCACTGACTTAGTTAAGATGGGTGCCTCAGAAATTTTATTAGTCCTCTTGATAGTTCGTCCACTCAAAATGGAACTTTCAACAAAAAGAAATTTATAACATTACAAAAATTGCAAATTTGGGGGCCCCCTTTAAACTGTGGGACGGGGGGATGGGCACGAACCCCGCATGCCCCTGCGGTAATCAGGCCCTGGGAATGGACTGCAGTGAAGTGTCATGTGCAGAGGAGTGGACTACAGGAAGTATCCTATATGGGGGACTGGACTACGGAAAAGTGTCCTATACGTTGAATAAACCGCTGAAATTATCCTAAATATGTGAAGGAGTGGACTACAGGAAGTATCCTATATGGGGGACTGGACTACGGAAAAGTGCCCTATACGTTGAATAAACCGCAGGAATTATCCTAAATATGTGAAGGAGAGGACTACAGGATGTATCCTACATGGGGTACTGGACTACGAAAAAGTGTCCTATACGTTGAATAAACCACTGAAATTATCCTAAATATGTGAAGGAGTGGACTACAGAGAAGTGTCCTATAGGAAAGGGTGGTGGAATACGAGGAAGTGTCCTATACGGATGAGTAGACTCGGAGGAAGTGTCCTATACGGAAGACGGACCGCTGAAATTATCCTAAATATATGAAGGAGTGAACTACAGAGAAGTGTCCTATGGGGATGGGTGGTGGATTCCGAGGCAGTATCCATACAGAGGATACACCACTGAAACTGTCCTAAATATATGAAGGAGTGGACTACAGAGAAGTGTTTAAAGGGAGAGTTGGTGGACTACGAGAAAGTGACCTATACGGAGGATACACCACTGAAACTGTCCTAAATATATGAAGGAGTGGACTACAGAGAAGTGTTTAAAGGGAGAGTTGGTGGACTACGAGAAAGTGACCTATACGGAGGATACACCACTTAAATTGTCCTAAATATATGAAGGAGTGGACTACAGAGAAGTGTTTAAAGGGAGAGGTGGTGGACTACGAGGAAGTGTCCTATGCGGAGGAGTAGACTCCGAGAAAGTGTCTCATACGGAGGATGGACTACTGAAATTGTCCTAAGGAGTGAGCTACAGAGAAGTGTCTTATAGGAAGGGTTGGTGGACTAGGAGGAAGTGTCCTATACGGAGGAGTGGACAAAGGGGAGGTGTCCCATTGGAGGATGGACCACTAGAAGTATCTTATACGAAGGAGTGGACTACGAGGAAGTGTTCTATACGGAAGACAGACCACTGAAATGTTTTATATGAAGGATATCTTATACATAGGAGTTAACTTCGGGGAAGTATCTTATACCGGGGAGTGAATTATGGGGGGTGTCAGACACAAAGGAGCGACATGCAAGGATGCGAGTCTCTACTGTGTAATCTCACCACCACCAGTAACTTTACAGAAAGTGGCAACCGGAAAATCGGGTGTAAATTGCGGAGCATGTGTTTCTAAATAAATAATCCCATTGGACCGACGGCTTTCACAAAGACCAATGCATGAGATCTATTTTCCACAAATATCAATTCGAAGAAGTCCCAAAAAGTGACTTCTTCGAATTGGTACTTGTGGAAAATAGATCTTTAATTTGCTGTCGGGAAAAGCACATTATGTGATGCTTCAGGCATTATTTTTAGTAAGAAATATCTGAGAACATTAACACACTGCTTCTTCAAAGCATACTATGTTTACCAGACCTTGAAAATACTGAGTCTGAACGGAAAGTTCCGCAAAACGAGAGAAACTGGAGACAGAGGACAGAATCGTTTATTCCATTGTTTGACCAAACAACAGCTGCAACGTGCTAAAAATACCTCCCTTTCCATCTCCTCTCATTCTATGATCTCATGCATTGGTCTTTTGTGAAAGCCGTCGGTCACGCTAGACCAGCAGGCACGTAATTCCTAAGGGTATAATCGATCATTAGTAGTGTCAATCGTTAGGCAGGAAATCGATTTGATCGCAACCCCGCTACGAACGCACCAGATGACCCTCAGTTATGGTTTGCCGTAATTATTTCCTTCCCACTCCTTCAACCTGTATTTCAGCGTTTCATAATGCTCATCTGAAATTCGAGTTCCTCTGAATCACGAACAGCTAATTTCCTTAGCTGTCGAAATCAACATCTCGAACAGAAAACAGGCGTACCTTTCAGGAAGATGTGTGTTTGTATGCAGTCGTTGTCGTTAAGGTGGAGATATATGGGTGGTCATGTGTTCCGACAGTTTCGTTTCCGGCAAAAACAAAATGAAAACGAAAGTTATTAATAGCAAATATCACGCGCAAGTAATCATATGCAAACTCCACTCACCTCTTTCGTTTATCTAATTATTTTCAGTGGTACATTAATATTATCCTAAATTTAAAAAAACATCAAGAAAACCCAGAACCTACATAAAATATATAAGCAGGTGAAATTAAGTAGCATGTTGGACAATATGGAAGTCGTCCTGATACACCAGCGCGTTGCCTTCTTATTCCAACTGCTATGATAAATAACACCCACTAGTCAGTATACTGTAATGACGTTGAGTGACAACGATTTTCATATCCTTAAACCGCTGCCAATGGTTATCGGAAGTACTTATTAATGTTGAAGTTTGTAGTATCACATACAGTCTATTCTGTTCTCGTTTTGGACGTCTTCCCAAGGCCGTCTACAAAACACAAGGCCATGACATTAAAGATCTGATTTTCCTCTTTTAGTGACATCACGCGGAAATCAAGGCTTCGGATTGGTTTCCAGTAAGGTGTGTGTGACGTCAAAGAAAACACCGACGTATCAGTCGGTGTAACATGACAGTGACGTCGCAAATGGAGGAAACTCATCTATAATGCCATGGCTTTGCGTTTTCTAGATGGCCTCTGTTGTGACGTCATATTCCGAATGCTGTGCTATTCATTGGAATTAACCAAACATTATGATTGCTATGCAATTAAAAGATTAGGTTAGGCTTACTTATTCCCTTGAATTCATGTTGGTATTCCACTTTGTTATTGTACTTAACGTTAAACTTCGAAAAATCTCTAATAGATACGATGTTAAAAGAGAAAAATAAAAATACGTTCAAAATATCGGAGATAAAACTTAAAGTAGTTAGATAAAGGATTACAACTTTTTGGAAGGATAAGAATGAAAAACGTCACGTGTCTGAACTTTTTGAACATTTTTAAGAGACTTAATATTAAAAGCATTAAATATTTATTAATGTGATTCGCACTCTAAGTCACTTTCACCGCAGTACGATATCACGATGCGAAAGTGGTCCAAAGAAAGCATTCACTCTATATATGCAATCGTACACACACAACATAGTACGTACGATATGCGGCAACATGAAAGCTTGTTGATACTGTTATTTATTTCCTATGAGCATGGCATAATAAATCGCTAACGTTTTTTCTTGTTACAGCACTTCTAAGAGGGCTGCTTGTTCTCTAAATTGATCTCTAGAGGGTGGTGGTCACCATGCAGGAAAAGGCACAATATTTGGATTCATATATACGGTCAAAGTCACATGTTTAGAGAAACAAGGGAATTTCAGAACCTCTTGTGGCAAAGAACAGTTATTCATCATAATATCATCGCATCTAATGATATTATGATGAATAACAGTGATGATATTATGATGAAATTCCCTGAGTAAAATTTCTCAACCTCTCTCACTTATGCTTGCAACAATCTCCAGTACCCCACCTACATACACGCCACGACAGCCCAGCTCCCTGGGAATTTCCATGGAATAAATCGTACCTATCGGCTGTGCTTCATCATTGTCTACAATTGGAGACCGGCACGAGAAACTAACTGTATTATCTATTACTAACACCCCAATAAAAAAAAAAATTTCATCTTCTGCTAAACTTGGTCCTTAGCCTTGCCGCCTACCTCTGCAGCCAACATTAGTCCCAGTTAAGTTATTAATCACAGGGCGTCTTTATGCTACTCCTCTTTGCGAATATTCATTTTTTCTTAACTATTAAGGGTGCTAATGTTACGCGTTCACTCTTAACAGTCTACACCTAAAACTTAATTTTTTTTCTTCTATAAAACACTTTCCAATTAGGAGACCCTACCCCAAACCTACTACTTCATCTTTCGGCCCACACAACTGACTGTGAATTGGTTCTAAACCTTGGAATTTATTATTATTACTAGAGCATTGTAGTGGCCGCTTATTACTAAAGTATAATTTGTGTACATTCTCAATAACGGTTAAAACTGTGGAATTGTCCACAGCGGACAGAATAAAATTAGTTGTTCTGCATGAAGAGGGATATTCTTCAAGGCAAATCGCTTAAAGAGTGGGCTGTAATCAATCTACAGTTATTAGGCAACTGAAGAAAGTAAAAGACACGGGTGATATTAAAAATGTGTCGCAGTGAAAGGCCCAGATCCACTACAACCAGGCAGGATATGAGTGCTCAGAAATCTAAGCTTGGCAGACAGGAGGCTCAATTCACCTGAATTGCTTCAAAGATGGTGTGAGGTGATACACTATACTGTGCAAATTAATTGGGACAAAGTAAAAAATCACTCTTTTTTCCAAAACTATGCCTTTATGTCATTCTATGCCTTGATATACACTGATAAATACCTGTATTAGTATGAAGTATGTCCTCCTTTAGTAGAAATGACCCCTTGAATTCGTTTTGGCATTGACTCCACTAATTGAGTGCACATATTTTTGACTTTATAATCGTGGAACTATACTTTTATAGCACTCGTTATCATGCGTTCTTTGGTTGTACAGTCCATTTTACCTAAACGTCTCTTCAAAATATTCCACAAGTTTTCTATGGGATTTAAGTCTGGTGAATTTCCAGGCCAATCAAGCAAATGAATTTGATTTTCCAGCATGAAATTCTTGACCAATTTCAAATTGTGACATGGGGCCAAGTCATGTTGAAATGTCCCGTCAAAAGTTTGCAAGAATGGAACAATCCTACGTTGTAATATTTCTACGTACTTGGCTCTCTAAGCCGCGCAGCGACTTAAATTCCTCCGTGAAGTAAGCATGTTAGATTAAAATTCCCAAACCCTTAATTTTCATAAATCGAAAATCAATTACCTTCAAAAATAATAAATAAAATTCGGGCTCTCAAAAGTTTAAACACTTTTCTTAAATGCCGTTCGCATCCTTCTAAGTTCGTCTCATTGTCCTCTTCATTCTCAAAGGTTGCAAAATAGCCTCGCGCGAGCGGATAGCGAACGCGAGAATGCGGATTAATGAGTTTTCAACGCCGAGAAAGAGGCAGATATTGAGTCTTTTCTCAAAACAACACATCAGCGCCAGCTAATCGCAGCAAACCGTTACCAAGTTCATTGTGCTGACTAATGCACTTATGGTAGTTGGCGGGGGAAAGGCATTCCGGTCAGTTAAGTCGTAAGCCGTTGGTCAAAGTGTTGTGCTCAAAACTTTCTCAGATAATAAGGCAGATTTCTTCCAACATCAAAAACGCCTTTCTTTTACGCTTTCCAACCGTAGGTTGAAGAAACGTATATGCTCCAGCTTTGTCTGTCTGTCCGTACGATAACTCGCGTAAAAATGATTCGATTTCTATGAAATTTTAGTATGTGGTAGGGAACAACCTGGGGATAACCCTATTGAAAATGGGCAAAATGCAGTCAAAGGTCAGGACATAGGAGCGGAATCATTCTATTGCCCCTATATGCGTTATAACTTGACTAAAAATGGTTCGATTTCGGTGAAATTTTCGTATGTGCTAGGGGACCATTTGGAGACAAAACCTGTTGAAATTGTGCGAAATAGAGTCAAAGGTTAGGACATAGGAGCGGGATCTATTCCATTTGCCTTATGTGTCATAACTTGCGTAAAAATATTTCGATTTCGATAAAATTTTAGTATGTGGTAGGGGACCATTTGGGGACAAAACCTTTTGAAATTGGGAGAAATGGGGTCAAAGGTCAGGACATAGGAGCGGGATCCATTCCATTGCCCTTATGCGTCATAACTTGACTAAAAACGGTTCGATTTCGATTAAATTTTAATATGTTGCAGGAAAGACCTGGGGACAAACCCTCTTGAAAATGATGACAATCCCTATTGTGGGGAGGGACCACCTGGGAACAAACCCTATTGAAAATGGGTGAAATGGAGTCAAAGGCCAGGACTTAGGTGCGGGATCCATTCCATTGCCCTTTTGCGTCATAACTTACGTAAAAATCATTCGATTGAGACAACACTTTATCATGTTGTTCCGGAGGTATACTAAACCGGTTCTTTTGAATATCATCGAAATGGGGTCAAAGGTCAGGTCACAGAAGCGATATTTATTCTACAGCCATTACCCTCATAACTTGAGTAATGATTTCTGGTATGTTGGAAAGCGTATCATAATAAATGCATTGCATGATTTTACTAACTTGTTTAATTTAAAATCAATTGCGGAAAGAACGGTGATAAAAATGGAGGGATTAGAAAAAAATCAGGATTCCAATCCAAGTTCTAACTTCTACTGCAATAGTAAGAGAAGCTGAATGTGGTTTTGATGTCTGCCCAGCTCATCGGGTTAGGCCCGCATCGCCCATGGCCCCTTAGAGGGAATATTGATCAGAAAGCTTCTTTTTTGAGAAAAGAAGTGATCATAACGAGCAGTCATACAATAGGCTTAAAAATACAGAACCATGTTGCACACGAAATTTTATAAAAATAAAATATGGAAAACACGCCACCTTGTTGGTTTGATGATATATACGCAATTCAAACAAATTTAAACTCAGAAAGATAAATAAGAACTTTCTGTAAAATAAAACCGAGCGCTTGCTTTATTCCGTTTCGCTAGAAAATGTTTAAAAATTATAAACTGCAGCTGTAGCTTACTTAGTGTTCTGTAAAGTGGAGATTCAAATTTAAATTTTTATTGAATTTCCACCGAACTCCCATTCCTCCGAGGTTGTATAAATAAATTAGCGAGTCTCTTACTAAAAGAATAGACAAGTTCGTAAACTCTTACGAGCGGAAAGAACAAAAACAGATCCTGCATTGCGGGCATATCGTGGCAGTTGGTTTACTCAGAAACAACAAATTACAAACATGTTTAATATTTAAGTAATATTCTGTGTGCCATGCATCACAGAGTTCAAATCGAGAGGAGAGCTGCAGGGGGTTGCAACGTATTTGCTGCGCAAGCAATACAATCTTACACAGAAATAAGTGTCCAGTGAATCCTCGAGGGAAGAAAATTTGAAACCATATTTGTTTGTTCCATGTAGAGTTTTTGTTATTTTTTCTTTTATTATAAAGAAAAGACATCCGACTTATCCGGTTTTAAAGCTCTGAACAGCATTATTTTCTGCTGCTAAGCATTTTTCCAGACGTAAGTAAATCCCATGCAAAAAATTTCGACGCAACGAAAATGGGTAACGCAAGTACTCAAAACCATTGTTCTCGTTTCTGAGTTTTTGAATGCTGTCTCGTGAAGTGAAGCAAAAATAGCTAATTTCTTGTTTCTCAACAATATATTTTGCTAAGATATCGCCTAATATTATTTCATCACGTTTTACATAAAAGTAATATCTCATTACAATCTGCATAAATTACGAGAACCTCATGCCGAATGCCATAAAAGCCATTACAGAAATGCATTTTTGATGCTATGAAAACGGTGCGTCTTAGCGAAATTTGGCGTCCTCTTAACTCCACGTGAGGTTTACCTGCTATTGACGAGACATTTAAAATGATACATGGCACAACCTGTAGAGACCGTATATTTTAATGTGATATTTTTGACTACTTGCGTTACCCATTTTCGTTACGTCGAAGTTACCCATACTCCTGACTAACACACTTGCGATTCAGCTTTTTTCTACCTTGAGGTCAGCTTCTTACCTTGCGTATGCGCAAACGTGTTTTCTCAGCTGAATTACATTTCATCTGTGTCAAGGTCGTTTATTCGTTCGTCTAAATCTGAATAATATAATAATAATAAAAACAATTTTGTTTTCGAAAAACTAAACAGTCTACTTCTGTTCGAGACTTCTGTTTGGTGTTCCTGATCCACGTCGAGTGCATGAATTAATTATTCAATCCTCTAGTTATTTGTTCAGTTGCTTCTTTCCATCTTTGGTGAATCCCAAGCACTGTGCGGGGCACCATGAAGCAACCTGCCAATGGGTTTGGCAGTTAATCATTTGTGAGTCTAGAGAATTCGAGGCCGCTGTGGTGCAGTGGTAGAATGTCCGGTGAATAACTGGAAGACCCGGGTTTGATTCCCGGTGGCTGCCGATGAGAATTTTTCCGTGACTCATTAAAGTGGAAAGAGCGATGACTTCTGTTTGGTGATCTATTGCTATATAAATTAATTTCATTCTACTTCCTGCCAAAGGAAAATATCTGTGTTGAAACCCTTCGTCTTTTCCCCTTAGTTGCGACAAGGAGTGCTCATAGATACTGCCCTGATGATCGGGGTGTTTCCTGTTAATTGTTTCTTCCCTTTTGAGGTAGTATAATCAAGTTCTTGCTCAGCCCTAATCCCCCTAAACCAGCCTAACCAAAAAAGTTAATATTTGGAATAAAGAAATTCGAGAATATCACGCTACTTATATTTTTGTTATTTAATAGTGTTAAAAAATTTCTATTATATTGCAGCATTTCCTTTTTACTTTCTCCTTCCCTGGTTTAATACTGTTAGTTATCAAATATTCTCACCTTTTTAATTCCCTAAATCATCTACATAAAACTTGAAAAAGTAATAAAAAAGTTTCATTATCAAATCGGATCTTCTGCATTTAATTTTTATGTTTCTGTTTCTGATTACTGTAGCGCAGTTATAAAAGAAAAGCTCACTCATCTTTTTGACAGAATAAAAAAATGCAGGCTTTCTCAATTTTCCGATGAAAATAATAAGAAAAAAGGCTTTCAAGAAACAGTCTTGCCCTGAATGATGAAATTCGTACTGTCAAACTATTTGGGTTCATGGCATTTGTCTATGCTATGGACGGCTCTCTTCGATTTAAGGAACTGTTCGCCACAGAAAAACTGCTCCACGGAAGTCATCCACTCTTTTCAAGAGAAGTACTGAGCACAAATTGCATTTCACCCGATTTTTTTAATGTAAAGAACTTTTCCGGTTGCCAATGTCTTCAAATATTTTACTTTTACTTGATTCCATGCTCGTTGCCTACTAATTTGCTCATAACGTAAAAGCAAGACGACTTTCCAAAAATGGAGCAGTGGAAGGAGCAAGTTTTGAAATTTAAACGCATTCCAATTTTATGACAATTTATACGCAATATACTGATAAATTTAGAGAAATTTCATTTTCAGCAACCTTAGCGCTAAATTTGCAAAGTAATTTGCAACTGAAAAGGTGCTTAAAACAATCAGTTTTGCCTATGTATCAAACTCAAAAAGAACTTTTGCTGTAACTCAAATGGTGTCTTCGCAGCGTAAAGCTAAAATTTACTAAATTTCCACTTTCAGATTTCCTAGCGGGAAATTTAAAACTAGCAGAGAAATTTAAAATTGGCAAAATTAGTTGAATGTTTATGCCCTATCTATCATTAGCAAAACTAATTTTTGAAAAATCTGAAAATTAAATTTTTGGACTAAAACCTCCAGGAAATTAACGAGCTAACTGGAAATTTCAAATATTTGAAAAGGAGCAGTTAAGCCTGATCTGAGAGGCATAAAAAAATTCCTCTAAGTTGAATAGCTTCTTCAGAATAGAATTTGTTTTTTTGAACTTTCGAATTTGACAGCCTTTAGTGGTAAATTCATGAAGTATATGGTATATTTGAAGTGCCAAACGTTATATCCTTCACTTCCCTATTAGCCGCAAAAACAATTTTTGAAATACACTCATAGTCAAAAAAATAGTTGCTCCCAGAAGGAAGCAACCGACAGGAATGAAACTTGGTGGGTAGGTTTGACATCGTGAGACATGCAAATGATTAGAGTATAACGCTCGGCTGCGCATGTGACGCAAGCAAGGAGGGGTCGTAGCGCTGTGCTTGACCGGCTATATAAGGTCGTTCCGATGCGCGTGTTTGCCAATCCGACTCGTGCTGTTGTGTTAGTTGCATCCTTTGCAAGTGATGTATGCCCCGGAGAAAAGTTCGGAAGCAATTCGAGCAGTTGGAGAAGTTCGGGAGGGGCCGCATCGTCGAGCTCCTGGGAAGTGGCCGTATTGCGCGTCATACCGACCGTGCGGATATCACCATAGCACGCTGTTGGCGGTAGTGGATAGAACAAGGCACGCAGCAGGGACAGAAAAGGTCTGGGGGACCTAGCGAACCACATAGAGAGAGAGAGAGAGAGGACCAACAGGCACGCAGCAGGGACAGGGAAAGTCTGAGGGACCTAGTGAACCACAGAGAGAGAGAGAGAGAGAGAGAGACCAACAAGCACGCAGCAGGGACAAGAAAGGTCTGGGAGACCTAGCGAACCACAGAGAGAGAGAGAGAGAGAGAGAGAGAGAGGACCAACAGGCGCGCAGCAGGGACAGGAAAGGTCTAGGGGACCTAGCGAACCACAGAGAGAGAGAGAGAGAGAGAGAGAGAGAGAGAGGACCAACAGGCACGCAGCAGGGACAGGAAAAGTCTGGGGGACCTAGCGAACCACAGAGAGAGAGAGAGAGAGAGAGACCAACAAGCACGCAGCAGGGACAAGAAATGTCTGGGGGACCTAGCGAACCACAGAGAGAGAGAGGACCAACAGGCGCGCAGCATGGACAGGAAAAGTCTGGGGACCTAGCAAACCACAGAGAGAGAGAGAGAGAGAGAGAGAGAGACCAACTGGCACGCAGCAGGGACAAGAAAGGTCTGGGGGACCTAGCGAACCACAGAGAGAGAGAGAGAGAGAGAGAGAGAGAGAGAGGACCAACAGGCGCGCAGCAGGGACAGGAAAGGTCTGGGAGACCTAGCGAACCACACAGAGAGAGAGAGAGAGGACCAACAAGCACGCAGCAGGGACAGGAAAGGTCTAGGGGACCTAGCGAACCACAGAGAGAGAGAGAGAGAGAGAGAGAGGACCAACAGGCACGCAGCAGGGACAGGAAAAGTCTGGGGGACCTAGCGAACCACAGAGAGAGAGAGAGAGAGAGAGAGAGAGACCAACAAGCACGCAGCAGGGACAAGAAAGGTCTGGGGGACCTAGCGAACCACAGAGAGAGAGAGAGAGAGAGAGAGAGAGGACCAACAGGCGCGCAGCAGGGACAGGAAAGGTCTGGGAGACCTAGCGAACCACAGAGTTAGAGAGAGAGAGAGAAAAGGCCACCAGGCACGCAGCAGGGACAGGGAAGGTCTGGGGGCCTAGCGAACCACAGAGTGAGAGAGAGAGAGGACCAACAGGCACGCAGCAGGTAGAAGAAAGGTCTGGGGGACCTAACGAAACAAAGAGAGAGAGAGAGGACCAGCACGCACGCAGCAGGGACAGGAAAGGTCTGGGGGACCTAGCGAACCACAGAGAGAGAGAGAGGACCAACAGGCACGCAGCAGGGACAGGAAAAGACTGGGGGACCTAGCGAACCACAGAGAGAGAGAGAGAGAGAGAGACCAACAAGCACGCAGCAGGGACAAGAAAGGTCTGGGGGACCTAGCGAACCACAGAGAGAGAGAGAGAGAGAGAGAGAGAGAGAGAGAGAGAGGACCAACAGGCGCGCAGCAGGGACAGGAAAGGTCTGGGAGACCTAGCGAACCACAGAGTTAGAGAGAGAGAGAAAAGGCCACCAGGCACGCAGCAGGGACAGGGAAGGTCTGGGGGGCCTAGCGAACCACAGAGTGAGAGAGATAGAGGACCAACAGGCACGCAGCAGGTAGAAGAAAGGTCTGGGGGACCTAACGAAACAAAGAGAGAGAGAGGACCAGCACGCACGCAGCAGGGACAGGAAAGGTCTGGGGGACCTAGCGAACCACGGAGAGAGAGAGAGAGAGAGAGAGAGAGAGAGAGAGAACCAACAGAGTGTCCGATGTTTTTGACGATGAGTGTATCTAAAAACAAAAAGTGCGATGTGAAAGGACATACAAAGCGATTACACTAGCACTGGTTCTTACAAAACGTTTCTAATAATAGGAAGATAGAATGACATTTTAAAAAACGTAAAAACCTGTTTCTTCACTTTACTTATTTTTTTGTTAATCTGACGGATGAAAATTTCTGAGGCGATAAGAATGGGGGGGCTGAATCTTTTAGAGCCTAGGGCCCCAACACATCTAAAGTCGCCTCTGGGAGAACGTAAGGTTTCCCTCCTGTTCTCTTTTCGTGAAGAGTTCTGGTAAAAATGCAATTTCAAAAGTTATTGGACTCAGGACGAAGCCATGTGTATTTTCAGTAAGAATCATAAAAGAAATTTACAAAGAAGTTGCTTATAATAACGATAAGCATTCCACAAAATTTCGGAAAGCAATGCAGAAGCTAGAAGTTGGTAACACCCAACAGAAAAAAACCCAGCAACTGAAAGTTCGAGCTTCTATATTTCATGCAGGGTAAATAAATAAACTTTCCATCATTGACGCAAACTACTGACTGCCCTCAATTCCTCTAGGGACAGCGGAAAGAAGAAAGTGATTTACAATTCCGGAGAAAATGATGCCGTTCAATTTCAAGTAAACCGGATTCAGGAAAGAAAAGACAAAAATTTCTTACTGTGATTCAATCAGAGGTAAAAGACATTGAAGTGCAAATAAGTCACAAACACAATGAGTACTTTACCAGACATCTGACATCAAAATTTGATGAACGTGTGCCAAACCCTTATAAATGAAGCCGGAACAGATAAAAGCTTCATAGAGAGCAGAATAGAGAAGGTTAAATAAGAGCTCATAAAATCAGAATAGAAAAGTTTTACATGCGGGAAAATGATTTTCGATTTACAGTTCGTAGATAATCTATCACTATGAATCCAGTTCGTCTGTTTAACTCCTGGGTAAATCTTGTCAGAACATGGAAGTTCGTACCGTCATGGCCCAGAAAAATGACGAAAATACAGCTCCCCCAGCATTTTGATTTGAACTCAGAATTAAAGAATCTTTTATAGAAAATAAAGAAAGCAGAAATGTTGAAACATCAATCTTAAACTGAATTTTGTGCCATTTAATTGTTTCGTGTATGAATAACCACAATAGGCGGCCCGCGAAGGGTGTCAGTTTGGCCCGCAGTAAAACATTAAACTGAAAAGAAATGCATAAAATCCACAGGGGAAAAGAATGTTTATCAATATTCCTAACATTAAAACAATATTTTTGTTTCATTTAGTTCTGTGACTGTGTTTAAAGGTTTCAGAATCTGCATTCACACGTGACAAAGGATAAATGTAATTCGGTAGTTTTCTGCGGGATTCTCTGACGCTTCTATGCAACCCTCTACTAGGCGTCACGGGAGAAAGGAAGGAGGACTTGCACGTTCGTGCGTTCGGTTCTCCACTCGTCGCGACATCTGAATTCTCGCTAGCAGCATTTGGAACTAACTCTTCCCGCGGTTTATTCTGTATCGTGCAGCGTCTAGCACACCACCTCTAATTATTGTGATCTTTCAAAATGTGATTCTCAGCGCTAAAGGAGAGAATAGTTGACGATGAAAATCGTGAGTTTAACAGTGTCTAGACAGAGAAGTATTTATTTTTATTGTAGGTTTAACGACCACCGTGAGTAACTTAGTGGGCTATAAACAGTCGCCCATCTTTAATTTAGGGACTCCAGTGAAATCTGTTTCATAATTAGTTTTCACCAGGAGCCAGATTACTGGTGAAAAGTAACTCCTGGAAGGGAGAGAGCCAGTGCCGTAAGATAAACACAACATCCATGCCTCACCGGGATTCGAACCCGGACCATTCTCGGACTAAAGGTCATAAGCCAGCGCTTAGACCACTGTGCCACCAAGGCGCCAGTAAGTATTCGTCCATTTTACCATGCAGAAATGGGCTATTCCTTTATGCTTAGTGTGCAACGAAACCGTCTGTATGAAAGAATTCACATTCCTTTAATAAATCTTAAATATTAGGTGTGCAACTTATTTCTCGGCCACAGGCACGACACGTTGACAGCAAATTATAGCAAATCGAATATGTACCTAATCAGGGAAATAATCCCCGTCATGTTGGATACATTTGAGCCATCGGTCAGGGAGCTGCCGAATGCCACTGCGGGGAAAAAGAGGGCTGTTTCGAGTTAATAAAGTCATCAATATTTGTGTGGATCTCCTCGGCGGAAGTGAAGTGCGTATCACTCAGTTGATGTTGCAGGCAGCGAAAGAGGAGATAATCCGACGGGGCGAAGTCTGGAGAATATGCCGGGTGAGACAAAATCTCCCATCCCAGGTTGGTGATCGTGTTTAAAGTCGTTTTCGCGGTGTGAGGACGTGCGTTATCCTGAAGCAACAGGACCGACCTTCTCCATTTGCCGGTGTATAGCCTTTTCACCTCCATTACGTCACTCACGCGAATAAGTTGCTGATAATAACGCTCAGCATTGACAGTTTCACCTGGTTTGAGCAACTCATAGTGTACGACACTGCGCTGATCCCACCATATGCACAGCAACAACTTCCTGGCATGGATATTATTCGGTTTGGTGGTACTGGTGGTAGGCTGACCTGGATAAACCCACTATTTGCGCCGCTTAGGATTATCGTAGAGGATCCAATTCTCATCACAGGTCAAAATCTTGTGGGGGAAATTCTTCTTCTTGAATCTGGAAAGCATGGGCACAACAACATCGTAGCACCTAGATTAGTCCGCAGCCATGAGTTGGTGGCGCACTCAACAGCCCTCCTTGTCAATCCGTGCAATCTTGTGCAGGCGCTTTGCAATGGCTTGCCGTGTTACTCCGAGTTCCTGGGTGAGCGCTGAAAGTGTGAGACAGTGATCCGCGTCCAACAGTTGTTCCACTTCCTCATCGTCAACTTTCTCTGGCTGTCCCGGACGTTCTGCATTACGGAGATCGAAATTTTTCTGCTTAATCCGCTGGAACCACTTCTTACACGTACTGTAGGACACAGCAGCCAAATATGCACAGATCATTTGCTGGGCTTTCGTGGCACTTTTTTTCCAGTTGAAACGCGAACAGGAGGCAATGCCTCAAATGTTGCTTCTCGAACGACATTGCTTTCACCGTCAACTTTCGTCCCTTCTGTCACTGCAGTTGTGAGCGGTTATGGTTGCCTGGAAAACTGTTGGATGGCGCTGCAATCAGCCATTATCGCACACAGCTATTTGCATTTACCGACGTTCTTTGATCGCTTGCGGTTAGGGACAAGATTTCAGTTGCACAACTAATAAAAATAATGTTTATATGAGTATCAGTATGATATGTAACTTACATTTACCAAATTAAGTGTTCATACTCTTTGGCCCGGTTCCATGAAAAAAAATGTCGCCTCTGGTTAAAAGTAATTATGAACTGGTGTGCGCGATAAAGTCAGCTTGGCTACTGCACTTTTAGACTTCTGATGATTGTTGGTAAGCTAAATTGCCCTTAAAAACTAGAATCACACACAACAGAAATTGCAATTTATCTCGAAATGCCACTAATAATAGCATAATTGTTTACATGTCGTTGGTTAGGTAAGGGCTTTTTTTTCCTTCTCTAAAATGAACACTGTGCTATTGTAGAAGCTAGTGAAGACAGATAAATCTGATTTTCTCTCCTTTATTGAGACGAATCTGAGTTTCTCTTCGCGGCAACGTCTTTTCTATTCTAACATATTCTACAGAATTACTACGTGTCTTGGCTCATTTATTTCTACTCAGTAGTTCTCAAAGCTCTTAAAAGCAGCCGTATTTCAGCATTCCGCTCCATTATTTCATTTCAAACGACGCTCCGGTTATTTATGTTTCCCAATAGTTACAAAACGTCAGATTACGGCTTCGTGATGAAATTAACGGCGACCATTTCTCGCAGAAAGGCACGCGGCGTAACTGTTTTTTCCTCTCAGGATTTCATGAAAGACCACTTTCTTCATTGTTGTTCACGCACGACTCATTAATTGTAGCACATGACTTTTTTCCCCTTAAGAAATTATTGTTGTCTTTGGGATGGTAATGGCTACATATACACGGAAGAGCAATTGAATTAGAGACAGCTGGCGTAAGAAAAATGTGGCGCTGGGGGCGGCCCTGTAAACGGAAACGACATGACGTATGCAGCGATTCGACAATATAAGGAGTGATTCGACGGGAATCATTAAGAGTCGGACGCAGTATGGGTAAGACGAAGGATCTAAGCGCATTTTATCGTGGGCAAATTGTCGGGGTCCAACGAATGGGTTACTCCATCCCGGAAGTCGTGCAAGCACTGGGATTTTCACGAGCCACTGTGTCACGGGTGCACCGTGAGTACATTGAATCCGGTAAAACCATCCCTTGCAAGGACCAACTGCCGTGGTCTACAGCGTGTGGATAAGCGGAATAATCGTCGGCTAGCTCGCATTGTAACAGCGGATAGACGGGCCACAGTGCAAAAAGTCACTCGGCAATTTAACGCTGGTGCATAAAAACGTATAAGCGTCTATACCATCCAGAACCATCTCCTCGCTATGGGGTACAGAAGCCATCGTCCCACGAAGGTACCGCTGCTGACCGCACATCACAGGCTGCAAAGATTAGCATGGGCGCGGGAACATCGCCACTGGACTCTAGACATGTGGGAAAATGTTGCCTGGACGATGAGTCGAGATTCACGTTGGTTCATGCAGATGGCAGGATACGAGTACGGCGCAAACCACATGAAGCGATGGATCCTTCTTGCCAGCAGGGTGCTCTTCAAGCTGGTGGGGATGGCATTCTCGTCTGGGGACTGTTTACGGGGACTGAAATGGGATCCCTGGTACGTGTGACATCGTTTCTCACAATTTAACGTTACCGGGATATCCTGGACGACCATTTGCTCCCGTTTGTACGTCTTCAACATCCCACTGGGGACCTCATCCTGCAACAAGACAATGTACCGTACCATCGCTCCCAAATTGTATCCGAATAGTTCGATGAACACTCCACCGACATGACCTCGCTTCCTTGGCTAGCTAGGTCACCTGACCTCAATCCCATCAAGCACATCTGGGATGCCATTGAGAGGTGTTTTAGGCTCTGATCCCCCTCCATCAAATCTTCGTGAACTGTGGGAGCTTGTTCAGGGGTCGTGGATCCGTATGGCTTCCCAACGCTTCCGGTGTCTTGTCGAGTCCATGCCGAGACGAATCGCCCCCGTCATCAGGGCGAAAGGTGGGGCTACGCGTTACTACACAGGTATCTCTAATTTAATTGCACTTCAGTGTATAAATCTCGTCAAAAAATAGTTGCACCCAGAAGAACGCGTCGGATTACAGTGCTATTCGGGAGGAAGGTAAAGGTTACCGAGAACAATAAATGATTGAACATTGAGACTGATGATATGGGCAATATTTATTGAGCTACACGTCAATAAGTAATGTCTGTCAGTATGACCTCGGGCAGCCATGTTTGCTCACACAGCATGCCAAAGGCCTTGGCAGGGAGTTGTACAGGTTCCTGTTGGTGTCCTGGAGAAGCCATCCCATGCAACTTCAATCTTCTCACGCAGTTCCTGCAGATTGTGCAGTAGTGGTGGAGTGTGGATAGGGCGTCCAATAGCATCCAACACACTTTCAATCGGCGATAGGTCTGTTGGTGCTGCTGGCCACGGCACAGTGTCATTGACTTGAAGGCAAGCTCTTGAGCAGGCAGTAGTATGCGGACGAGCGTTGTCCTGTTGTAAAATCGAACTGGAGTGAGCGTTCAGAAAAGGTAGGGCCACTGGTTGAAGGACCTCATTAACGTAACGTTGGGCTGTCAAAATGCCTATAATGAACACCAAGGTGATCTGGCATCGTAGGCAATTGCACCCCACACCATGACACCAGGCCTTCTGGAAGTGTGACGCTCGACAACAAACGGTTCATCTTGGCGCTGACCACCGTGCCTCCACACACAAATTCCTTGGTCGTCTCCTCCAAGAAAACAGCGGGAGTCGTCCCTGAAGATCACCCTCTGCCATTCTGAGTGGCCCCATGACAGTCTGCCACGACACCATTGCAGTCTTTGGCGACGATGCAAGTGCAGTTGTCGTAACAGTCTGCGTGCGTGCAGTCCTACGTCGTACAGCCGTCTGCCAATGGTGCTGGTACTAATCGGACGATGCATGGAGGGCACCACTGCTCGCTGAATATAAATATCCGCAGTCGTGGCTGTTGGGTCACACCTCGCATGTCGGAAAACCCGTCGGTCCTCTCTCTTCGTGGTTCGCCTAGGTCTCCGAGACCCTTCCTGTCTCAGCTGCGTGCCTTGTTCAACCCACTGCCGCCGACAGCGTGCTATGGTGATATATCCGCATGACCGGTATGGCGATCAATACAGCGATACGACCATGCCGCTTCTCGTAGCCCGACGATGAGGCCCTTCTAGAACCAACTACTCGAATGGCTTCCGAACTTATTTCCGAGGCATACTTCACTTGCAAAGGATGTAACTAACACAACAGCATGAGTCAGAAGAATGGGTAGCACAGCGCAACGGTACGACCTTATATAGCCGGTCATGCACAGCGATTACGGCCCCTTCTTGCTTGCATCACATGTGCGGCCGAGCGCGATACTTGAATCATTTGCATGTCTCACGATGTTAAACCTACCCACCAAGTTTCATTCCTGTCGGTTGCTTCCTTCTGGGTGCAGCTATTTTTTGGCGATAAGTATATAAATACTCTCTGTATATATAAATTTTAATCCATCTTTGGTTTTGCATTTTGAAGTTTAGATTTTTCTCGCGGTCCGCGGCATGAGTGCAAGACCTTCCGTCTCAAGACGGATTTCCGTCCTGGAGAAATCCATGAGTCTGAAATCAAGACGGAAAGAAAAATGTACGGAAAGTAGGAAAAGCTTTAATTTTCCACATAATTTTATTTTTATTGAACGCGGTTTAAATATAAAATATAACGACCTTCTGCTTGATGAATGCAGACGATATACAACTGATCCCGAAATTGATGATTCAGAAAATTTAAATTTTTGTATTGAAGCTAATCAAATTAATTACAAGTGGCGGTCATGCATATTTTTCAACTGAAAGACAGTAATGGGCACTTGAAATTTAAGTATTTAGCATCTTTAGTTAAAGCTCTATTAACCATATTTTCTGGACCGCTCACTGAAGGGACTTTTAACACAATGTACGATATTGTTACAAGTGATAGGTTAACAGTAACAGTTGAAAATTACGAGGCTGTATAAAGTTAAGATGTAGAAAGATACGGTCTGTGGATCTTAAGCCTGATCCAACAATGCGGAACACAATCCATAAATCGTATCAGGCTTACCAGAGTTTGATGAAAGAAAATATAGGTTATAACGTAAGCCTTTTCGTGAGCAAGATTGGCGTTACGCTAAGTCTAGAACCATTAAATAAGAATACGATGCAATGGTCTACGGCCAGACGAAACATAAACAGAAGTCAACTTATGATAACTTTTTATTGACCCAGTCAATACTTCAGTAGATCCAACATATAACACAGCAGGTAAACTTCACATTTATCTTAGCGATCGAACGTCTACACACACACACATCCCCATGAGCAACTGTTGTATCGTCCTTTTTATCTACCGTTCTTATCACATTCATACGTCACTTTCTCTCTGACCTCAAATGTATTGCCAACCTCATTCTTGTGAGAGAGAAGATATCACGTTAAGTTTGGAAGTATAAAAGAAAACAAACTCAACTTTACATTGGAAAAGGAACTGAAAATGAAAGTTAATTTAGAATATACGTCAGAGGTTTCAAGAGTGAAATCCAGGAATATTTTAAAAGCCATGAAACAGGGCAAGCAAATTGCCAGCACCCCAATGAAAATTTTTCATTGCCAACTTTTAACACAATTGCCGATATTCCTGGATTTCACTATTGAACCATTTTTTATTTCAAGAAATCCTGGTAAACCTGATACGATTTATGGATTGCATTCCGCATTGTTGAACGCAATCCATATATTTGTATCAGGCTTACCAGGATTAAAGCGGGGTGCTCCTGGAATTGGCAACAGATTTTTCACCGATTCGTCTAAAAAAGACAACTGCTGATATCGTCAAGTCATCTATAAGTGCACCTGAAGTTGTCACTACTACAGTTGTAGAACATAAATCCAAATTTATGTAACCAAGTAAAATCGCAAGTTCCTTTGCAAGAAAATGATGCCATGTACTTCGACAAATTTTTGTTTATAAGTATTGAAGACGCGCACATTTTCAGCAATTCGTGTTACTACTGATTATCTGTTTCCCAATTTTTAATTTAAATGGCATTGGTTGATTTTTCCCTACTCTGGTTTCACATTTAGGACGATGTTTTCTCTTGTTTATATTCTATGTATGGATTGCTTTGAATTCAGATTCAGAGAGGTTTACTGCAATCAGTCCAGAAACTGTTTACTAGATTTTCCTGTGCAAGTCGAATATAAATCTGCACACCCCTTTGGGCAACGTCCACTCTCCCAAAAAGTTTCAGTCTTGGCTTGGATGAACTGCTTGCACCCATGGCCCTCGGGCTGATTGTATGTGGCCCGCCGGCACAAATTCCCTCAGGGAGGAGTGCACATAACGGAAATTAGTCAAATATCGATAGAAAAAAAATTAAAAATTATAGGGATATGAAAATTTTATTATTGGGGTAGATATAAAGATATGAAAATTTTGTGGAAGGATACAAATACACGCAGTATTTGCAATACCATTCGCAATTAATATTGAAACGGCGGTCGTCTCTCGTCGAGTTTCAGATGGAGTTGGCTGATCTTCAAAATAACTCCGAATTGAAGGCTACATTTGCAGAAGTTTCTTAACCAGAATTTCACATAAACTACTTGTTTGTGAAAAGAAGAGATTGTAAATCCACTTCCAAACAAGTTAGTAAAATCATGCAATGCATTGATTATGATACACTTTCCAACATACCAGAAATCATTACTCAAGTTATTACTCAAGTTATGAGGATAACGGCTGTGGAATAAATCTCGCTCCTGTGACCTGGCCTTTGACCCCATTTCGATGATATTCAACAGAATTGGTTCAGTATACCTCCGGAACATGATAAAGTTTTGTAGCAATCGAAGCATTTTTACATAAGTTATGACGGAGAGGTGCAATGGACTGGATCCCGCTCCTATGTCCTGACATTTGACCTCATTTCTCCCATGTTCAATAGGGTTCGTCCCGAGGTGGTCCCATACCACACAGTAAAACTTCATCGAAATCGAACCATTTTTACTAAGTTCTGACGCATAAGGGCAATGGACTGGATCCGCTCCTATGTCCTGCCCTTTGACCCCACTTCGCCCAATTTCAATAGGGTTCGTCCCTAGGTGGTCCCCTACCACATACTAAAATTTCATCGAAATCGAACCATTTTTAAGCGAGTTATCGCGTGGACGGACAGACAAAGCTGACCCAAAACATTCTGACGACCTGCCTAATATGATGTTGGTCGCCCACGTGGCTCTTACCCGGGGAGGCATGGATGTTACAAGATATTTAAAGGTGTCTTATGGTATCTGGTACCAAACTGTTACCAGAAGAACCTTTAACTCTTGTAAGTTAAGCGGTTGAGATGCCGCAGATCGGATTTTCTGTTCCAATGCAAATCACAGATGCTCGATTGGATTGATGTCTGAGAAATTTGGAGACCAGGGCAATACCTGGAAGTCTTCCTCATGCGAAACATTCTCGAACAATCCGGGCAGTGTGGAATTGTGCATTATTATTATTATTATTAGTTTGTGGTTTAACGGCCACCGTGAACAACTCGATGGGCTATAAAGCAGTTACCCGTCCCTAATTTAGGGCCACTGGTTCCAGAGAAGGGAGAGATCCAGTGCCGTAAGACAAACACAACATCCATGCCTTACCAGGATTTTTAACCCAGACCCATCTCGAACGAATTGGCAGAAGCCAGTGCTTTCGCCACTGCAGCGGAATGGCGCATTATCCTTGTGAAAGAAGACACTGCTAGAGAGGAATGCCGTTATCATGAAAGTTAGTGGAGCAAGCGCCAGGTTTGGCCATAAAGTGCCAGACACAGAACCACCAGAGAAAGATTTTTAAAAGAGGGGTGTGATGGTTAAAAGCAGGCTGATTCGGTAAACGTTAGAAAAGAGAATGATGCAAACGTGTGAAAGCTAGTTAGTAAATTAGTAGATTCTATTTTTTCTAAAGCTAGATAAGTTTAAAAAAGTCAATTTGTTTCAAAAAAGAAAAAACTGCGGAAGTGTCGGAGAGCTCACCTAAGAGCTTTTGGTTGGTTGGTGAATTTTTATGGCGTTACCATGAAAGCAAGTACCTTGTCTGCAATGATGTTTAGGTAGGTGGTCGACATTCTACGTAGTTTCTTTAACATGAATGATTAAAATTGCGAAGAAATAATAACATCCTAAAAAGCCATACAGGGTCACACCCGTGGTACCTAGTACTACTTATAGTGAATAAATATTGCGTACCTGAAAACTTTTTTTATTGGAGATAATATCAACGTCGAGTAAAATCTAGAAGAATGGAATTTCTTGGCAAAATGTTTGACAAGCATGTCAAAATTTGTACCCCTTCTCCCATGTACGACACCTAGCCCACCTAATATCCTCCCAGATCTGACTTGCAGCACCGTCATTGGTTGGGAGCAATATTTATTATAAGTTTTATCTTAGATTTTCCCACAGGAATTATAAATTATATCTTAAATTGTTTCTGAAATATCCTTGGAGTAAGGATGCAACTTCCCACAATTAATTAGAAGCATATGTTTAAAGATTCATTCATCCAATAACAATGCTTCTTAAGACACCCAACATATTCAGAGGAAAGTGAAAAATTCCTTGTGATTCCCGAAAAATTTTATCCACCCATCCAATGAGATATTAACTTTTTTTCAATAAAACCAACGAAAATATTTCCTAACTGTGTTTGTAACATAATCTACTAATGACTACTCAATTACAATAGTTAAAGAAAAATTTAACGAAAATAAAATACTTTCTAAATGCCTACGGTTAACTAAAAAAATCGCATATTCTTGTAGTATCAGTTTCAAGGGGGAAGTTCACCACTGCCTAATTTCCAGTTGCAGTTAAAAGAGTCGTTATAGAATGCTTGAATTCTTTTATACCAACTCAGAAAACAATCAACATCATCGTTAATTCTCATTTCAAAGGAAAAGTGGCAAGTCAGTGTCCTTTTCATGAACTTATTACTTCTCGATAACTGACTAAAGAAATTAACTTACGAACTGGTAAATGTATCGTTCATATAAAAAAACAAAAACGACACTGAAATAGATACATTTCCTGGAAACATGGCATTTATCCAGAATAATGATAAAGCACAACTTTACGAATAAAATTTTAATGTAAAACATGGCATTAACCCAAGATAATAAGAAAGATTACTGACGAAATACGATCAGCTTTTAGTACCACCAGCCAAATAATAAGTTGGAGCAACTTTGGTCTTTGGAGAAGCAGCCACTGATTTGGCAAAACTTTGGAAACGTTCCTGCTCAGTAACGGCCCATGCATATCGGATGCCATCTTCTAATTCACTCAGACTGGGTGGCAGTAGGTCCAAAAGTCCGATGTTTCGTTCGCCATCATCCTATAAATGCTCCATCAGACTGAGTTCTGGGGACTAAGGTGGCTAATGAAGCAGAGAAAAGACTCCATGTTCCTAAAACTACTCTGAGACGATGTAAGAATTTAGGAAATGGTGCCTATTCTACAGTCATTTGCAAACGTTTAGGACCACCTGTCAGTTTATTGAAAATTAAGATTTTCAAAGAAGCAACTATTAAGTGTGCAACTTAATTCTCGGCCCCTAACCACAAGCGATCATAGAACGTCGGCAAACGCAAATAGTTGTGTGCGATAATGGCTGATTGCAGCGCCATCCAACAGCTTTCCAGGCAAACGTAACGGCTCACAGCTGTAGTGACAGAAGGGACGAAAGTTGACGGTGAAAGCAATGTCGTTCGAGAAGCAACATTTGGGGCGCTGCCTCCTGTTCGCGTTTCAGCTAAAAAAAGTGCCGCGGAAGCCCAGCAAATCATCTGTGCATATTTGGCTGCTGTGTCCTACAGTACGTGTAAGAAATGGTTCCAGCGGTTTAAGCAGGGAAATTTCTATCTCCGTGAAGCAGAACGTCCGAGACAGCCACAGAAAGTTGATGATGAGGAACTGGAACAGCTATTGAACGCGGATCACTATCTCACACAGTCAGAGCTCGCCCAGGAACTCGGAGTAACACGGCAAGCCATTGCAAAGCACGTGCACAAACATGGACGGATTCACAAGGAAGACCTTTGGGTGCTCCACGAGCTCACACCTGCGAACAAGTCTAGGCGCTACGATGTTGCTATGTGTCCTTGCTCTCCAGATTCAAGAAGAAGGATTTCCTTTACAAGATGTTGACCTGTGATGAGAAGTGGATCCTCTACGATAATCCTAAGCGGCGCAAATCGTGGGTTTATCCAGGTCAGGCTTCCACCAGTACCACCAAACCGAATAATATCCATGCCAGGAAGTTGTTGCTGTGCATATGGTGGGATCAGCACGGTGTCGTACACTATGAGTTGCTCAAACCTGGTGAAACGGTCAATGCTGAGCGTTATTGTCAGCAACTCGTTCGTGTGAGTGACGCAATGGAGGCGAAAAGGCCATACACCGGCAAGGAAGAAGGTCGGTCCTGTTGCTTCAGGATAACGCGCGTCCTCACACCGCGAAAACGACTTTAAGCACGATCACCGACCTGGGATGGGATATTTTGTTCTACCCGGCGAATTCTCCAGACTTCGCTCTGTCGGATTATCTACTATTTTGCTCCCTGAAACATCACCTGAGTGATACGCACTTCACTTCTCTCGAGGAGGTCCACACAAGTATTGATGACTTTATCAACTCGAAACAGACCTCTTTCTTCCGCAGTGGCATTCGGCAGCTCCCTGACCGATGGCTCAAATGTATCCAACACGACGGGGATTATTTCCCTGATTAGGTACGTATTCGATTTGCTATAATTTGCTGTCAACGTGTCGTGTCTGAGGCCGAGAATGAAGTTGCCCACATAATAATTACTAGTCAGAGATATTTGAAAAAATGACACCACAGATTGATGCTTACGTTCTTTAGAAGACAAAAACACCAAAATCACTACTTAGTGTGGCCACCTTTATTTTTCATGAGGGACAGAATACGGTGTGGCATACTCTCAATGAGGTATTCGCAGGAGTCACTTGAAATGTCTTTGCACCACACGTACTTTATCGCGTCAATCAAAGCTTGGGAATTTGATCACTGTTTTTCTGTTACCTTGTCTTTTAAAATGCTCCACAAATTTTCGATGGGGTTAAGGTCGGAGCTATTACCGGTGGAGTCAAGCAGTTATGTTTTTACTCTGGAGACTTTGCTGTCTTTGATCTGTGGCATGGAGCATCGTCATGCATAAAAGATTGTGCATCTGTGAACTTGCATATGAGTTAACAGCTTCTCACGTAACATTTCCACATAAAAAGGACCAGTCATGGTAGTTGTGCCTGTCGGCAAAAAGGACAATGAAGCGGTACCGGATGCTGACGTAATACGCGATATCATCTGACTAGTCTCGCGGTGCATTTTTCATCAAACCTTTCGTCGAACATGTGGTTCACATGATTCAAATTGACGCACAGTTGATTCATCGGAGAAAAAGAACTTGGCTCCAATTTTCAGCAGTCCACGATTGATGACGCTTCGCAAACTGGAGTCTTCTTTTTCATGACAGAGGTTAGTCTAGGTTCATGTGCAGGTTTATAAGACTTTAGTGCAAAATCTTTACTAAGACGTATGGGGAAAAAGTTCTGATATTAATATCAGACCCTTTAGAATGTAGAAAGGCCATGATATTCTTGTACGAACTCCTCGGAAAACACAAAACTATTCACCTTATGGTATTGTCACCACGTGGGGTTGTTTCCCTTGGAAGGCCATTTCTCTTTCGTTCACTAAATTCACCTGTATCTCGATATTTCATGATCGTATTATGTATAGCAGTCTTGCTTACATTCACCTTTCTACATATGTCACGTTCGGAGTACCTTTCATGATACAAAGTCACGATTTGTACCCTCTGAGCAACACTTGATAATGCTTTGTTTGCCCATTTTCGTTATATAGAAAATACGTACAAAACGTCTCAGCATGAAAACCAGAAGCAAACTGACACTCGCGCGCTTCCCCCAACTCTATCAACAGCTGTAGGATGATGCAACACCGACAGGACTTTGAGTAATACAGACAGCTGACACAATAGGCAGAAATCCCCTAATACCAACAGGTGGTCTTGAACTTTTGCAAATGACTGTACTTATACAGTCCAGTCACATTATTGTGACCACCTCCTACTTTTGACGTCAACAGCACGTAGCCAATGAAAGGAGGCACGTGTCTTGAGCTGGTTTGGAGTGTGTTAAGGTTTGCTATAGGCAATCCGAAAACATATCACTCCTTAACTTTATTTTTAAATACACCAGAGTTGAATAATTACGAAACGCATATAGCGTATGAAATCCGTTTATTTTCATGGGGTAGTCAGCACAAATATTCGCCAAGCTTTCGCACTCCACTGGGAGGCTTTTTCAAGGCAATGATAGACACAACAATTATATCACTCGTTGCTGTCATGGATAAAAGGAGCGATTTATCAGATTCGCAAAAAGGGATGATTATCAGTTCACAATCTGAACTGAAAGCGCAGTTTGTGAACTGTTCGCGTGCTGCTGTGGTTAAAGTGTATCGTGATTGGATAAATGTCACCATTGCGAATAAGGCGGAGCACCACGTGCTATTGACGTGAGAGCTGTACGTCGGCTTCGAAGGTGCGTGAGGGCCGATCGACACGCTACGGTGGAGCAACTCACTGGCCGAATGAACCAGGGACTACCGGACGTGTGTCTAAAACGACAGTTCAGCTAAAATTGCTGCGTATGGAGTTCCGACGCAGACGGATGGTCACTGCACCTATGCTAACGAAGTGCATCGGCAGGAAAGGCAAACATTTGCACAGCAGTATCAGAATTTGACCTCCGCTGATTGGCTTCACCGGTGAATCACGTTTTCTGCTTCATCAAACGGATGGATGTTGGCGTATATAGCGAGAAACATCGGAGAACAAGCACTCTTCAACCAGTGCTGGAAGAACACAAGCTGGTGGGGGCAGCGTTATGGTTTGGCGAATATTTTCGTCGCATTCTCTGGGTTCACTCATACCTGTGGAAGGCACTATGGACCGAATTCGTTATGAATCCATCCTTGCAGACCACGTATACCCATACATGCTGATTGTCTTCCCTGGGACGGATGGGATCTTCCAGAATGTCAATATGACGTGTCACATAGCTGGAAATGTCCGAGAGTGATTGGAAGAGCACTCTGAAGACTTTAAAGTACTTCCCTGGCCCCCTAATTCCCCAGACTTAAACCCAATTGAGCATCTGTGGGACCACCTCGATCGTGTTGTTCGCTCAGTGAATCCTCCACCACGCACCCTCCAGCAGCTCTCAGATGCACTGCAGTCAGCATGTCTCCACATACCTGTGAACACTCAGCACCTTACGGAGTCACTCCCAGCCCGTCTAGCTGCTGTCCGCGCTGCACAGAACGTTTGCTCTGGATATTCGCTGGCGGTCACAATAATGTGACTCGACCGTGTACATTACGTATCACCACTAGGAAAGAAGAGAGTTTATTATCCAAAATCACTACAGAGTCGGCCCACCTTTGGACTACAGCCACCCTTCTAGGCATGCTTTCTACGAGATACTGGAAGATCTGTACCGAGAATTTCCTCCATTTCATCTGTGAAGTTTCTGCCAGAGCTGCAGTAGAGGAAGGTCCTACCAGCCCAGATCAAATTCATCATTCGAGTTCGTCCGTGTTTTATTGGAATAATAATTCGAGTTCGTGTTTTATTGGAATAAGGCCGGGACTTTGAACAGGCCAATCTAACACTTTGGACATACTGCCCTTCAAACTAGACCTAAACTTGCTGAAGCAGACAAGGATCTGTCTTGAAGTATTGAGACATCACGAAATTGTTCAAATTGCCTTGAGCGATGAAGAGCTTGTGTGCGCATCTGCCCTCGCATCGTAACCGTGGTCATACAATTCCCGATGAACTGTTGTGTGCTTGTGCGACGGTCAGGTCTGTGAAAGAGGACGTGGCGTCCTCTTCCAGCGAATTTGACACAACAATTTGTAAGTGCGAGAGATCACAATATATGGCGCCACCGTACAAGTACGATGTTGCTCATAGAGGGGTGAGAGAAAGTCAGGGGGGAGTAGGAATGGATACCCAACGTAACAAGGGGTCCAACCCAGGGGCTATCATTTAACGTACTCGTGCGATGCACGGCGGATATTCAGCGATTGTTAGCAAATCACACCATACCATCTTTGGAAGATCAGCCCAGGATTGAACCTGGGGACCCTCCATTGACAGTCTGACTCGCTAGCCCCTAGGCCATCCGCGGCTCCGGTCTGACAGGTGTTCCAACGCTCCTCTTTATGTACAGCACTAAAAACTTACCTGCGCGCGTCGTCTGGTTCTCTAAGTGCACGTTTATTAGCAAATGTGGAGAAATGAATCTTTAACTGAGAAACATGGCATTTGCGCATGATAATGAACAGTTTGCCTAGTGAAATAAATTACTTTAAAAAATGCGGTATTCGTTCGACATAACGATGCAATACAGCCAAACGAATGAATTTTTAAATGGAATAAGACGGTATTTAGCATCCGAGGTGGCGCAGTGATCTAAGCGTGGACTTCAGACCTTTGGTTTGATATGGGCGAGTCTTGAATAAGACATGGGGGGGGGGGTGTTTGTCTTACGGCACTGGCTCTCTCTCTTCCGTGGAACCAGTAGCCCCAAACTAGAGACGAGCGATGGTTTATATCTCATACACTGTAAAATATTTCTGAAATTCACGAGCCACTTTCAGTCATTCATTCCGCGAATAAACGAAGCATATTTCTGATGCAACCTTTTCCGTGAAAGGACGGAAAGAAACCTGAATTTCACGGATTTTTCGTACCACGGAAAAATTCTGAATTTTCAGAAACCTTCCCGCAATTCCTTTCTCGTATTAACGGAAAAACTCCGTCACTTTTTCCGTATTCATATGGCGAAAAATTTCTGGTAATAGGAAAGATTCACGGGAATACCTAGAAATCTGATTAACTTAAATTTCCATAGTTTGTCGAAGTATTTGATTTTGAAGTTCTGTAGCGAGATATGATATTGTGGATAGCATATCTCATGAATTTTGTTTATCGTGGCACAGGATATTTCTTCTCCACTTCCTTATTTTGTGCACAAGCTATTTGTTATATATTGTGGTACTGTAAGAAACCAAGTACTTAACTTATTGTACAGGTGATTATACGATGTCTATCAGTCTTTGGACCCTTAAAACAAAAGCTATTATAGCTATCAAGAGTAAATTTTATACTTAAGAGTTTTGTGAAATAATACTATAAAAAAGTATATTTCACATTTTTTAAAAGATAACTGAAAGTAATTGCAGTTTAAAAAGATCAACTTGCAAAGCATTTTGTCGCTTCGAAAAATCACGGTGAAAAATGTTTAATTTGTGAAAAATCCTCCTAGAGAAAAAAAGAATTACAAACCTATTCAGAAAAATAATAAGATCCAACAGAAAGTAAAATGACAATCACTCGCATTATTAACAAAAAAAAAAAATTTCATAGTGGCGCAATTTTTTTTTTTTTTTTTTTACGACCAACGTGAATTCAAATACCGAGTGTTTCTGGCTGAGTGGTTAAAGGCGAACGTAATCTGATGATCCCCACCCGAACGACAGGGGTTTGACTCAGCGAAAGGATTTTCTGGGGTAAGGGCTGACAGGTGTAGGTTTTTTAACTTTTGCGAAATTTCAGTTTAAATACGGAAAAACCTGAAACGGACTTTTCTGAAATAAACGGAGTTTCTGATTACGGGAAATCCGAAAATACGGAAGTTAAAATAAACGGGCACACTTAAAAAGGGAAATTTCTGAAAAAGACTGACACCTACCGGCAACTTTGCTGCACGTTCTTTTTTTTTTTTTTTCATAATTTTCACACCACACCCATTCACGTAACTGTTTTACAATTCAGAGTTACTCACGGTGGTCGTTAATCTTCGAAATAAAGAACATGGCACCGAACCAAAGCAACAGCAGACTATGTATTCGTGATTGAAACATGCAACTAAAAAGATAAACAGAAGTTCAGAAAGTACTTTTGCAGTACCTTTTTTTTTTTTTTTCACAGCAAAACTGATAAAGAAAGCTTACATACGAGTAACGAAGAAATAAGTAAATCCTTAAGTGCTTTTTACATCCGATCGCCGTGAAAACGCTGTTTAACACGTTTCTTCTTACTTGAGGAAAAGCAATCACATAGAGTATATCGAAGAATATTTTCACGGCTTTAAAACTTGTGACAGAAAAGAGTGCACTTCGCTACTGCAACAAAAACATTCATTCACTTTCCAAAAAATCTTTTCTCCAGTGCCAACAAAAATCGTGTCCTATGTTTGATTTCGTGTATCGTTTTATAATGTTTCAGTGACGTTGTTTTTTCTTGTTATAAGACCAAACCCAAGAAGCGATCGGGGCCAATAATTCCATCCCCGTCTCGGTTCGATCGAGCATGCTCAAAGGAAAACAACTCGACTAGAATATCTCACGCGACCCTTCGAAGCAGACTTTTCCTCGAATTGCTTTTCTTATCCTTTTCCAGACTTTTGTTGTTTTTTTTTACTTTCTCTTTCGGTTAGTTTCACCTGCAAGTCACAAATAGTCGACAAAAAACTGAAAGACAGAAATTAATTATATTAGAGTAAGATTGATGTGGCGAATTCATTTCTTCTCGCTGAAGCAATCTGAAATGCTCTTCATATTCTCGACGTATTAGATTATCTGACGGCAGCTGGTAGGTACGAGTTCGATTCTCTCTCCATTTTTTAGTTTATCTACAGTTCAGTTACGGCATTTTTATGGTAAAGTAGGGCTAGGATTTTTATGACCTAAAAATTGCTAGAAAATGCCCCATGAAAATGCATTTATGACAAAAAAACTAAAAAATGCCCTGTAAAACAAAAACATTATCTAGCAAATTGTGCACTTATTTTTTTATTTTCTTGCAAAGCTAATCAAAAAAAGAAGAGCTGCATGAAACAAAACTAAAAGAATCCAAAAAAAAAAGAGGAGGTGTGTGAAACAGAACTAAAATAATCTAAAAAAAAAGAAGAGATGCATGAAACAAAACTAAAATAATCTAAAAAAAAGAGGTGCATGAAGCAAAACAAAAGAATCTAATCTGTTGACTACCGCAGTGTCAACTGAAAATATTTTAATAACCAACACATCTCTCTATGTATACAATATCTACCAACAAGTAATTGAACACCTGTGATGGCAAAGGAAAACGAAGTTTATTCACCTTCAGTAGTTGGTGGAGCCTCCACGAGCGGCGATTACAGCTGCGACCCTCCGGGGCATACTCTCAACCGGGCGTTGTACGACGGCTAGCGGTATTTTCTTCCACTCGGTTTGGAGAAGACAGGTCAGTTCCTTCACCGATTTCGAACGGTGGGGGCATCCCTTAAGTCGACGCTCCAACTCGTCCCAGAGGTGCTCGGTAGGGTTAAGTCCGAGCTCTGCGCTGGCCAGTTCATTCGATTAACCCCATTGTTACCATACCAAGCCATGGTGGACCTCGCAACATGACAGGTGGCATTGTCATCCTGAAAGTAACATGGGTCCACCCCGTAAAACTGCCACAACGTAGGAAGCGCATGGTCATCCAAAATGGTGCAGTAGGTCTCGGCGTTGAGTCTACCAGGAGTTGCGACCAATGGTCCCGTGTTATACCAGGAGAAACGCCCCCATAGCATAATTCCACTGCCGCCGAACTTCACAGTTGGAACAATACATTCCGGCAGGAGGCGTTCTCTAGGCAGACGCCAAACCCAGACGCTGCCATCCGAAAGGTAGAGGGTGAACCTTCATTCGTCGCTCCAGAGAACCTGTTTCCACTGTTCAACGGTCCACTGTAGACGTTCTTTGCACCACGTTAGCCGAGCAGCGCTATTGGACTTGGTGATCAAAGGCTTGTGGTCGGCAGCATGTCCATTATAACCGAGCAGATGGGCTTTCTTACGGATGGTATTCATCGAAAGAACACTCCCGGATGCCTGTTGAAACTCCTCGTTGTTGTTTCCCACACGTCCATCGATTTGGTGTGGTTCTTCCGAATTTCTCTGGCCAGCACCCGTCGGTCTCTAACTCCCAGTTTTGTGGGTCTGCCGGGTCGGGGCACATTCCGACAGTCACCTCTCATCTTTCATTTGCCAATCACGTAGGCCACTGTCGATTTTGAGTACTTCAACTCGCTGGATATGTGACGTATGGATCGGCCATTTCTGTGATACCTGACGATTACACCTTTCTCGAAATCAGAGAGCTCCGAACTGCGTGGCATCTTGCATGAGACTGGTTGCGTTGTTGTTTCCCACACGATATTTAACGGCGGCGGTCGTGAAGTGTATCAGGACCGCAGATATCGTCGGTTACAGGGGTGTCCAATTACTTGTTGGTAGATAGTGTATATAAACGTGAAAGTTTGTATGTTTGTTCCGCATACGTTCCTAAACGGTTTGATGGATTTACACCAAAATTGGCATACATACTCTTCATCACCCAGATTAAAATACAGGTGGGACGATTTTTAAAAATTCCATCCCTAAGGGGATCAATTGTGTTTTTACTGGGCCCTCTAAAGACTGGATGCAAGTCGGCTGCTGCGGTATTACTCCACGTGTCAGAGCAACGGTTGTCAGGTAACGCCTCACTCCTCGTAAGCTTCCGTGGTTCAGGCATACGGGGAAGAGTTCGATTTTTGAAAACACAACGCCCCGGCGGAACATATTGTCATAAGCATTTTTTTGCTTTTGTTACCATGGCATTTTCTTTGTAACGACGAGGTTTCATTAGACTCCCAACAATTGGCGCTGGAGTCTCAACTATGTGTGGAACTGCAGATTCCCACCAATAGGCGTGGTTCTCTCAAATAGCATCAAAGTTAAGTTGAAGTTAAAACAGACGGTCTTCTTCATACATAAAATTTAAATACAAGATTAGTATTGGTATTAGTAGTGGCGTATATTCAAGGCTAGCTAAGCTAGCTGCGAAGCCCAGAGAATGCACCAGTAAAACTGAATTAAATATACACAAATAAAAGTCAATTATCAACGGTATTAAAATATGCAGATGCTTTCGCTGCGAAAAAAAAAACGTGTGCAGATTCGCTTCGTTGACTCAGTCTGGCAAGCGAAAACCAACGGCATAACGCAAGCAGCTCTTCCAGAGTCTTCGCAGTTCTGGTGCGAAAACCTTCCGTACATCACCTGCTAGCGTTTCCATGACAACGTGAATTAGCTGGTAGAGGGGAATGGGCCATTGCTTTGGAAAAGGTTCGCTCAGAAAAAAGAAGAACTAGACTATCTCAGTCACTCGCATACTCCCGCCCATAAGTGTTTCGCGAGAGTTATTTCAGTTTTTGTGAAGTATCAATGAATTAAAATCAGAGATATTATATCTTAAATTCGTGGCTTTGTTGGATTCGAACTGTTTTGATAAATTTCGTGAAAGCTTCCCTGAACATCTACTGTCAGAACTTGAAGAACTCTATGCTTCAAATTTTGATACAGCTCGACTAAAAAATGAACTGAAGGTGTTTTATTCCCTTGATGAATACCAAAACAAATCAGTAAGAGACATTAGGTGTTACATAAAGTTAAATAAATTGGACATAAGGTTTAGTGAGGTGTACAAATTAGCATACCACCTCATATTAAGCTTTCCATCAAAAACTGCAACTGCCGAAAGAAGTTTTTCTACATTAAAAAGAATAAAGATATATATAAAGATATATATTTGAACCACAGAAGGACATGCACATTCGAAAAACTTGGCTGTTTTGTCAGTAGAGAAAAAATTTCTTTTTAAATATGAAAAAGTACTCGGAAGAAACATTTTATGAAAACGTAACACTCAAGTTTGCACAAAAGGAAAGGAGAATGGAGTTCATATACAAAGAAGTGTTCAAATCCTAATCCTCATAATTATTTGGTATCATGGCATGTACCTAAAATTTAGAAAAAAGAATTACTTCTATTACTGAGCAATTAAAAATTAAATTTCGCAATTAAAAACAACAGTACTGGGGGTGGGGGTGAGATAGCCCAGGTCTTTGTGTTGTTATCTAGAAACGATATCATTTCGGGTCACGGAAAGAATACCTGAACACTCCAATGTAAGCCAGCCAACGACGGGTAAGCACATGTTTACACAATAATGAGGAAGTCATCGTTAAATTCGTATACGAGTAGTTGGAAAAATAAAAAAATAATGGGAATATTACGAAAAGTTTGTTGTTGGTGCCCAATCTTATACACTGCCAATTAATAACTCAACCGTTTATTATAGCAATGTATTTTATTACGATTCGTGTTTTACGACAAGAAAAAAATTTCAGTCAACTTTTTCAGCCGTGCAAGGCACGGGTTACGCACTAGTTTCTTTTTAAGTTAAACCTATCAGCAGTAAAGGTCAGAAAGATCCTCTTGCACCAAATTTGGGGCCACTGAGTCTGCAGAAATCGAGAGATTTCTACATAGTATAAACGAAATGCGATCCTGTTTTACGAGGAATTCGAATTCAGATCGAACTGTACAAAGAAGTCAGAATACTGCGACGAAGAAGTACGAATTACAGCTGTGTAAAATATGCCGTCGTTTCGCCTATCTGTTCTAAACATTTATCTTGATGATCAGCACGAAATGAGAGGTAAACGACATTCTTTACTAATGAAAATCTGTCACTTCTGTGCAGAATTACGTACATGAACTTTTGAAACATTGAAGACATGAGCCCTACTCATGATCTCATGCACGCGCATGTCAAACTGTTCCGCATTTCGATCCTACTCTAGGGATTATTAAAAACAGAACACGAGACAGCACTTCAGCTTATTTGAAAAGCCTCAAATAAAAACTCCCTAGGGAAATAATTTTCAGAATAGGAGAATGAATGTTTTAATAGGATGCCTTATGTTCTACCAACTTGTTTGTGCACTGGAATTAAAGTTCATTTAATGACTTTTTTATTCCTTCATTTTATCCCCCAGCAAATCCTGCTAGCGGCAATACTCCAGGAAATTTCCTGTAAGTAAGATTACGGTGAAACACTTATCACGGTTAGACCGGCTTCTGACTAAAAGAGGATTTTAGTATTTTAGCTTTAGAAGCATGATACCGAAAATATCTTTGCGTATTAAAATGAAAACCATTTCAGTGAGTTACGGACTTTTTTCTCGTTCTGCATTCCACATGCTTCTTATAGAGTTCTTCTAACCTTTACGAAAGACTAAAGAGGTATGCGATATTCCCTATCTAGTTTAATTTTTAAAGTGGGTGAACCATCGAATAAAAGTTCGTTTTTCAGTCTCCCTCGGAATGTGCCCGACAAAATATTTTTTCCATTATACAAACTATTCAGGACAAAGATTGTTTTTTTCTGCGTCCGTTTGGTTGAGTTTGGGAAAGAAGAATAGCCCATCCACTAGAGTTAAAATGTCTTTATGAAGACGACTACAGCCTAGAATATCTTCCGAAATATCTTCAGTAATTACGTACATTTGGTCGTAAAACACGCAATGCCGGCTTCTAGTATTACCTCCTCGCGGATTTACAATAGCTTGAGGAATTCCTGTCTAGTTTATCACTTTATTTACTGTGAAATTGAAATATTCAAAAAAAGCTGCTAGACTGATTTTATACCCTTACAGAGATTGCGACAACCGCTGCCCAAATCAGGAAAGTTGTTTTACTTCTCATGATGGACATGTGTCAGGAACATTTAAACGCTACCAATAGCTTGTGTGTGCACACGCTCGCACGCAAAAGGTCACATACATCTTCCCAAGTGTCTCGTTCAAACTTCCTTGCTCCCGTACAAATAACATGGCGTGTGTGTTTCAGCAAGCTTTTTTTTTTTTTTTTTTGGAATTTAGACTTGGAACTCCCAACTGCAACTCGACAACATCGAAATACAACGTTCCAAATTTTGATGTGGCTATAACCATTTTCCGATTAGTTATGGCTCTCTATCTCTCTCTCTCACACACCCTTTCCTTTTTACAGATATACATGACTGCAAGATAAGGAATCCTTGATTTACCTCACATCCAAGGGTGTCTAAAGTTGATTCATATTTCATTAACACAGGGTGCGGCAGCGTTCATAGGGTAATGTGCGACGTGTCGTACAGTGACGTCATATATCACTGCGCGCAGGATGACGCGGCGTTCTTATGTCAATGAGCCGCCATTTTGTTTGACATGGCGAGCCGGACGGCTGAGCATTGTGCTTTCGCTGTTGAAACGTATTTCAAGAATAACGATGCTATAGTTGCTACACAACGTCTATTCAGACGACATTTCAAAGCGGGACGTCATGGGAATGTGCCAGATGGTCGCACCATTACAAGGTTGGCAAGTTCCTTTAGATTAACGGTTGTAATCGTAAACCAGGAGGTAGCGAAAGGACTGTGCGGACACCGGAAATGATTGAAAACGTCCGTGCTGCAATCTTGCGCAGTCTTAAAAGATCTGCTCGGCGACACTCTACAGCTTTGCACATTGCCGATCGTTCATTCAGGAGAAAATTGCACGAAGATCTCCATTTTCACCCTGATAAACTCCAAATTGTGCAAGAAATGAAGCCCCAAGATTTGGTTGCACGCTAGCAGTTTTGCACAACGATGCGTGATTTCCTTCGTGAAAATCCACAGGTGTTACACACCTTGATTATGTTAGATGAAGCACACTTCGAGTTATGTGGTTCGGTGAATAAACAAATGTACACAGGTCAACTGCACATCAAGCCCTTGTACAATGCCCGTGTCACTGTTTGGTGTGGAGTTGCTTCCTTTGCAATTATCGGTCCGCATTTTTTTAAGACGATGGGGGTGTCACTGTAACTGTCACCAATGAGCATTATCTACAGATGCTGCAAGACATTTTGCTGCCTCAATTACGGATGCTGAACGTGGATATGGACCATTTATAGTTCCAACACGACGGGGCGACCGCGCACACGGCCCGCATATGCATGGACTTTTTACGACAGACCTTTCCACAGAGATTGATTTCTCGTTATGATGACATTCCTTGGCCATCCCGGTCCCCCGATCTAACATGTGCTGATTTTTTCTTATGGAGGTACCTCAAGCAAGAAGTCTTCCAAACACGTTGTGCCACCATATTGGAATTTAAGAGCCGTATCAGAGCTGCCGTCACCAATATCCCTGGCGATACGTTACGACGAGTAACGAACTCCTTCCAACGCCGCTTAGAAGAATGTGTGGTGCAGCGGGGACGCCATTTGACACGGGACATATTCAAACATTGACTGATCAATGGCATTCTTGTAACTACTATTTGACATAGAGAGTAATAAATAAAAAAGCATTTGTTCGCTTACGATGCGATTTTATAAATACGCTATCAACGCTGCCGCACCCTACAAGATCGACTCCCAGTTTTTGCAGTGTTTCGGATTTACATACTTCCACGAGACAAAGTGCTATGCTTTTAATTTTGCGAGAGAAAAACAAATTTGATAAGTGTATTAATTGGTAATCACCACCTCTCCCGGTGGAAAAAAATAAGAATAACGCGGTCATATTTTTCATTATTTTTTATGCCATGCATCAAGGTTAATAGACGTAAGGTTTGCTCATCCCGTCTTCCTCACAGACGAATAATAGTGACGTCACCGTCCTAACATGTAAATCGTAGATCCGAACTCTAGCTACGGAGGAAGATGTCTTGTCAACAATTTTTATAACACAAATACAAAGCAAAATCTTATGCAAAAGCACATTTACATTAAACGCAGAAGAAATTCATAGTCATGTGAATATTTTAGTAACAGAGATTTCAAAAATTCTCCCGCACATTTTTGTTACGTAATGGGTGAAAAAACGGTTATGCCTTTAAATGTAAATTTAGTTACAAAGAAATTTTTGCTGTTTTTATATAAATTAAGAAGGGAAAACGCACAGCAGGACATATTATTGCCTTATAATAAAGCATAGGAAAAACATATGAGCAACATTCCTTAATTTTGTTTTAATTAAAAATTGAAAACATTATGCATTAAAAAATCTGGTAGAATTTATGATGATTATTCCAGCTGGTTTACGAATAATTCCGACATACTGTTATGGTGCAGATAAAAAGATCAGATCATATGTAGAGGATTTTAGGAAGGAAGTGTCTGACCCCAGGTCTTAAACAACCTTTAGAAATAGGAAGCTAGGAGATTTAGGCTAGAGTGCCCGATAGGAAAGTGACACGGAAGCGAGGCAGGAAGGGGGAGGAGGACGCACTTATTTATAACCGGGCTCCATTACCCAGGGTCCGACGACTTAACGTGCCCATTCGACGCACGGCGGATATTTTAATGGTTCGAGCGGTCGTACCTGCCTGGGATTGAACCAGGGGTTTCTCCGAGGCAGTCACGAAGACTGACCACTAGGCCATCCGCGGCCCGCAGATACAAAGAAACGTGACGATTCGGTAGTCTTTCGTTGGCGATTAGGACAGTGACGTCACAAAGCAATCACCGGAAGTGCAGGATGAGCATAACCTTGGTTATGCATCTTTCCCGATAGTAGTAAGGTAAAATATTTCGCTGTAACGAAAGTGGAAACCGTGAGTCATTGTTAAAATCGGATCGGGCCACATACTGCCCTCATGAAGTGACCCAGCAATAATTTATTTATTTCATTGTTACTCAACAATATACATATTTTACTAAACTATCGCAGAACATTTCATGAAGTTTTACATTAACGTAACAATATCTCTCTACAATCTCCGTAAATCACGAGAACCTAATGCTAAGTCGTTCTCTCTCAGGCTTGGTGTTGCATCCTGCAATGGCGCATTTTCTTGTGTGTGAATAAGAAAATGTGGTTTTTTTCCTTACGCTGATAATCTCGTGTTCAGTGTTGCTGTTGTTTAATCAGTTAACATCTGCGTAATGTTGTGGTTTAGCAGCACTAGTGTTGGATGGTTTCGCTCGATTATTTCTGCCTCAGTTCTTCCGTAGTCTGTCACTACGGCATTCGGGCTTCGCCCTCTTCCTTGATGGTGATGACGTTCCTGGAATGTTGGCATGATTCTCTTTCCGAACGCCTTGTTTTATTTTTTCTCTGTACCACTCAGATCTACTAAATCTTTTTCTCTCAGTCTCATTTCTATTTTTCTCTGCGCTGATTCTTCTGTTTCCTAAGTATCTTTGCTTTTTTCTTTGATTTTTACTAGTAATTGATTTTTTCTTACCACCGATGTGATGGGTACTGCTATAACTTGTTTACTCTCAATTTTTATTCAGGGAATAATCATAAAGCTTCCTCCATTGCTAAATGGATAACTTTTCTTCTGTCACATTTCGCTACTATTTTCATTCTTTTGTGCTTGCAACTATTCTTCCATTTCCCCGGATTCTGACTTTTGCAGAGGGACGCTGCGTTCTCATGACATTGTGCAATTTCCGATCACCACCTAGAAGATCGGCAACTTCCAAAATCACGAAAAAATGGGTTAAATGAGTGATGATGTAGTAGGAGTATCGCGTTTGATGTGTTTTCTTACAGAACCAGTTAGGACTGAAGTTCGCTTCAGAACAGATGTAAGGATGTGTGTTTAGCGCCATTTTTGCAGGTCATGGGAAAAAACTCCAACTGACGTTATTATCATTCTGTCGACATTATTCCGTCAAACGAGTGTGCAAACCAACTAAATCATTCTAAAGTATTCAGTTATATGCAAAGACTGCAGATAAAAGTTGTCTTTGCATAATAAAGTTCATATTGAAACGAGAACAAAACGAGAACCAACTAAATCATTCTAAAGTATTCAGTTATATGCAAAGACTGCAGATAAAAGTTGTCTTTGCATAATAAAGTTCATATTGAAACGAGAACAAAACGAGAACCAACTAAATCATTCTAAAGTATTCAGTTATATGCAAAGACTGCAGATAAAAGTTGTCTTTGCCTAATAAAGTTCATATTGAAACGAGAACAAAGCGAGAATAACTGCTGTGGGCGAGTGTCAGAGTTGCTGGCTTCGTGTGGATCGTCCAATCCTTCTCGAAATATGGGTGATACTCTTTCAAGTTTGAAACGGGAACTATTTATATGTAGCCCTATATGCTCGTGACAACCTCCAAATAAAAAAATAAGTTAGTTGAAAACCTTATTTTTAGGGAATGACTGCTGTTTTAATATGTAAATTACGAAAAAAATATTTTATTTGTAAACTTATATGGTCGAATATGCCTTTACTGACCCTTAATGTTATTAGACTAATTCTGTATTTTTACCAACACTGGCATCTACCATGTATAAAGCCCAATTTCAAAATTAATTTTCAATATAGCACACTCTGTATGTCTTTTGTTCATTTATTTTTTCCTCACAAACAATATATCCCTCAGTTTGTACGCCTTTAAACACTGTTACTTGGAACATAAAACGTCTGATTAAAAAAACATTTCTGCACTACTATAGTTAATCATCCATTTCCCTTTTTTTCAACCGAACTGTCTCTCTATCCGTCTGTCCTGCCTAACTAAAATTCTTTGGTACCACACAGAACGTCGGCATTAAAAACAAATTTTCTTTACTTATACCCTGTCTTATCTACTTTTTCACTTTTCTTTTCTACCGACTATCTTTTCGCCCGTCTTTCCTATAAACACTCTCAGCTACCACACAAGAGGTTCGATTTAAATATACATTTCTCACCCTCATCTTCAATCATTTAGTTTTTGTTTTGTTTTTATTTCATTTTCTTTACGCTGAACTGTCTGGCCATCCGTCGGAACTTACTCGTTCCCACCGCAAAGAATCTCCGATTTAAAAAACTAATTTTCCTGAACCTTAGTACATCTCTGCTCCTGGTGGGACTACAGATACTTTATAATTCATATTTTCCGGATTAAGCACGCGCGTGCGCGCTCTCGCACAGTGTTACGGCCATTGCAGTACAGAATTATTGAGCCATGCCTCACCGAGATTCGAACCCGGACCCATCTCGGACGAATGATCAGAGGAGATGTTCATAAAGCATTTATTGAGCTGCTCTTTGAATACCCTGAAAGTCTGGACGAGATGGCAGTTGTTATTCATTCAATTTTTTGGATGAAGCCCCGCTTTCTTCACACGTCACGTGATCAATATAAAGTCACAGTACGTCGCCATCACCCCCTCCCCCTCACAAAATTAGCTGCAATGCCTTTTATATCGCAAAGAAGAAAACATGAAATTACTAAAATTATTCATGAGCTTGATGATTGACCTCTGGGGACGGGATCACGGAGCAGGCAAAGACGTGGGTTCGAACCAGATATGAGTTCGGGCTCAATTTTAGGAGCCCGGGCCCGGATTCTTGGAAGGTTTTGCTTATCAAGGCTTGCATTATTACATTATACACTAGCCAAAGATATGGCCCAAGCAAGGATTAGTTTTTAAAGTTTAGTTTAGTTAATCCACTTCACAATATTAATATGTTTTTTAGAAATACTACGCATAAAGCCAAATGTTCTGAAATGTGGATTTGAAAATAAATAATCAACGTGTCCTTCAACCGTATCAGGGAAATTAGTAATTTTGGTAAAAGCTGAAGATAAGAAAATCGTTTAGAAACAAAAAAATTCCATTCGTTATTTCTTTTTGATTTCTAAATTTACTTTTATTTTGAATAATTGCATTATAAAACGTACAGACGGCTGCAAGTGTTTGAAATTTTGACTATAAAAAACCAATCCTTGCAATATAATTTACATATATGCTAATTGGTAAAGGTAGTTTAGAGTAATGTAGTAGAATATAAAAAAAATCATGTAGGGAAATTTCCAAAATTAAAAAAAACGAACATAAAAGCATTCCAGACCAGATTATTCTGCATTTTGTAACATTAACAAAGCTTTGCGCTTAATAGTATAATAATAACAATATTATCATATGTGTGTGTGCAGTTTCCAGATCAAGTTTATCTTGAAAAAACAGAAAAAGAATTACTTCTAATGCCTCAGCGCTTCAACTTGATCTTTTCTCTAAAACTCGACCTGCTGCACTAAAAACCGACGTCACCCCAAATATCGCGGGAGTGAGGAAATTTAAAAAAATAAATAACAATACTTCTAACGGCACAATTTTGGAAATTAATACATCATTTTAAAAATAAAATTCTTGATTTTTAATAAAATACAAAAAGTGGGAATGTGCTTTTTTCTCAGTTTTTCGATACCAGACCTCCTTAAACTAATCCTTGCTTGGGCCATAGCTTTGAACAATGCATAATGCAAGTCTTGCTAAGCAAAATTTGGCTTGCAATGCCAGCTAGCTTAGGAAATAGAAAATCTTTCCATCATGGTAACAAATACACAATGAAATTCAACACGTGTAATTGAACAGGGCTCGGAATTACACGTGTTAAATTAGTTACAGTAATGAAATTCAAGACGTGTAATTTCGAGCCCGGGCTGTGCCCGAGCTCATCTCTAGTTCGAACCCCGACCGACAACAGGTTACATATTATACCGTACATATTAATTCACGGATATTAACGTGCATTACGCAAGAGTAGATTGCTAAATATAGAGAAAAAAGTTCTGCAGCTCAGTCTGTGAGTAAATGTTTCGCGAGATTTTAATCGTAATTTTCAGATTTATTTTTCTGTCTTCCCTTCTCTGTATTTTCCCTTCTTTGGTATTCGGGTTAATCAAAATAATGGGGACCACCTGGGTGGTGCATTGGTCCAAGCGTTGGCGTCTGACTGTTCGCTCGAGATACTGTGCAGTACTGCAACTTTGACGTACATGCCAAGATAGCAAAACTGCAGCGACAAATTTCATCGGTGTAATTTTATTGGAAACTCTTTCGGTTCCGGAGCATAAGGATGCGGTTTTGAGCCCCGTGACCGGCAATTTTTTGTTTCGCTATAATAGGATCGGGCTCGAGCCTAGGTTGTGGTGCGCTTGTCTTATGGCAGCGGTCAGAATCTAGTCGGCCCTGCACTGGCCCTCTCTTTTCTGTGTAACGAGTGGGCCCAAATTAGGCAAAAGGTGGCAGCTCCTAATCCATAGTGTTGCTCACGGTGGTGGTTGAAATACGAAACTAAAAAAAAAAAAGAAATACGATTACAAGTCTGAACGTTTCACTAGCACACCTGTAGAAAATACAATCAAGAGAATCGATAGTAATTTACTCGCGAACGACAAAACTCTGGAGCTTGAAGGCGCATGCGAACATTACAGCTGTGGCAGTTAAAAATGGCGATAACGCTTGAACGACGGCCTCTGGAGGAGGTCCGAGGTATAATTCGATTTCCGTAGGCAATAACGCTTTTGCCGATTGATATATATCAATGGCTTAATGAAGTTCATAGGAAACTGGTAATGGCATTAACATTTTACTAAATGTTGTACTGTAACCGATGCCACTTGCAGTTGAACTCCTCAACGGAAATCAACACTGCAGAAAAGTAAGAAATCGAATCTCCCACTGTGTGAAAAATCTAGCTATCAATTTTACGGTTTTGAACACTTGACGAGATTGTCATCACAAAGCCGCAAGACTACTAATTTTATGCTGCATTACAGAGGGTGTTCCGAAAGTTATGCCTCCATATACATGTACACTACATTGACAAAAGTCACCAGACACCTAGAAGAGAAACACAACATAGCATTTATTGACATACATTAATACGGTGTCGGTCCACCTTTGGCCTTAATGCATGCACTGACCCTTCGAGACATGCTTTCGACAAGGTTTTGGAACACAGCGGTACGTATGCGCTTCCATTTAGTACATAATGCTGGCGCTAACTGTTGCTTAGTAGTAAGCCTTGGTTCTAAATTTCTTATGCGGCGCTCTAATTCATTCCATATGTGCTCTATGGGATTAAGATCAGGGCTCTGTGCTGGCCATTCCACACGCGTTACGGAATTACACGCCGTAACAGTCCTTGCTTTATGGCTTGGTGCATTGTCCTTCTGATACCAACAAGGCTCAGTTCCATAGTATTGCCACAGAGTTGGTAGGGCATAATTATCCAGAATATCGAGGTAGACATTCTGGTTAACAGGTTTGTCCACGGTAACCAATAAGCCGGGATCATACCACGAAAATCACCCCCACACGAGTACACTGCTAGCTCCAAACTTGACCGTAGGAACAGTACACTGTGGTAAATAGCGTTCCCACGACTGCCGCCATACCAGCCATCTGACTGATGGATCGTGTATCTGGATTCATGAGTCCATAGGACCCGTTCTCATTGATCTACGATAAATGTTCTTTAAACCATGCTAAACGACGAGTAGCATTCCGAGTGGAGATGAAATGCTTATGAGCAGCCGCACGACCACGGCAGCCGATGGAATGAAGTTGTCTGCGAATGGTACTTGTAAATACCGAGGTTCCAGCATTTTTATTCATCTGTACACTGAGGTCTTGTTCAGTACTCCGTCGATTAGCTGTAACGACTCTCCTGAGGCTTCGACGTCCTCTATAACTGATTTTCTTTGGTCTGCCGGTACGTTTTGCTTCTTCAGGCACGCCACATGTCTTCCCATTATTCAGTACACCCAAAACAGTTGGCTTGAGTATGTTTAAACGCCTCTCGATTTCTCTTATGGACAACCCACTAATATAACACCCAACAATCTTTCCATTCTCAAAGTCAGTTCTCTCCCACCGCGTCATTTTCACTCAACCTCACAGTGCGATATGATCGCGGTCATCTGCAGGCTTGTTTTTATACCGTTTGCTGTACCGCGCATCTTAACAACACAGCGGATCCGTTTATTTGCTTTTTTTGGGGGGGGGGTGTCCGGTGACTTGCCAATATAGTGTATATATACAAACCTAGAAGCAAGGTATCGAATTAAAAAAAGGCAAGAACAAAGTTGAAAATTTCTACTTTATCAGTTTAGCAAGTTTTTAATACCCGTCTCTGTAAAAAATCTTCAGGTTGTTCTCAGAACCATTTCCTCATAGCGGCTTGAACATCTTCGTCACAGGTAAAATGAATTCCTTTCAGATGTCTCTTGAGAGTAGAAAACAACCAGAAATCGGACGGCGCCAAATCCGGGCTGTAGGTATGGGTGTTCGAGAACTTCAAACCCAATTTTCTCTATGGCGTCTGAAGTGAAAACACTGACGTGGTGTTTGCCTTGTTGTGTTTCAGAATCATTGGCTTTATCCTCCCACGCACGTGGTTTATTCTTTGCTTTAAGGTATGGACGTAGCTCTGAGAGTTGGTAGTCGTACAGGTAGATCTCGGTATACGCGGTTTCGTTATCCGCGTTTTCGGATTTACGCGATTCAGTGGCGCCATCTGTTAACACTAGGAGGAAACAGTAATTACAATAATGAGTTTGCGCATCTTGACGAGCTTCTTTTGACGTTTTTGTCGAGACGTAAGTGCTCGCTGAGATCAGATCAGTAGAACTGTAAAGCTGCGTGTGAGAGGATCTAGGACGTCAGGTAATGTTACAAAGAGTTGTACAGTCAGATGATGAAGAAAACTTCAGTCAACAATTAAACAGAATAGCTTGACACTTCATATGAACGTCAAGCGAGAACACTTCAACTGATTTGTCTCTTCAGAAACCCATCAGAGGAACTGGACTGACTGCAACATCAGAATCTTCTAATGTGATGAGCCAGAAGTTAACTACCGTATTAAGATGTGAAACTGGACTTTCTAAAATTACAGTGGATTGTTATGTTAGTGTATTCAGCATTAACATTACGACGTAAATACTATACGTACACAATATATTTTCAGAGTACTACGTACATATTTACATAATATGTACGTATTATATTTTGATTTTCTGCATTGAAATTAAGTTTCATTGTTTGCTTGTAATCTAAATACTACACTGCCGGACAATTGCTGAGGACGGATGACAATAGCAACGATAGCAACCATAAAATGGAAGGCAGGAAAATGCGGAAATTAGCATAAGTGCGGGATACAGTAAGACGTGTTGTGCGTATACAAATTTTGGATTGCCGAACTAGTTCGTGACGTCATAGCGCTGATAAGAGATATAAAGGACTTGACGCGTATTGACCGTTGTTGTTCGAACGCAAAGTTGAAAGGGAAAGAATCAATTGACGAACTTGCAATTTTCAGTATGGCTTCCCGACATCACCTAGACGATTTTACGCGTGGCCGTATTATTGGCAAGATTGAAGAAGAGCGAAAAATAACAGATGTTGCCAGGGAGTTCGACGTCAGCCACAGTGTTGTTTCAAGGCTTTGGAAATCATTTCAAACAAATGGAGAGTGTAGCAAACGTCACGGGGAGGTCGTGTTCGCAGTACGACACCTGCAGAAGATCGGTACATAGTGCTATCAACAAAAAGACACCGGCGCAGCACAGCTAGTGAGGTAGCAAATCAGTTTATGGCTGCTACTGGCAAGCGGACCTCCCGAAAAACTGTCGCCAGACGTTTGCATGAAGGAGGACTATACGCCCGCCGTCCTGTTGTGTGCATCCCATTGTCCAGACGTCACCGTACCGCCCGTTTGCAATGGTGCCATCAACATCGCGATTGGACTGATAACGACTGGTCTGCTGTCCTCTTCTCAGATGAGAGTAGATACAGTCTATCGTCTGATTGTCGGCGACAACTGATCTGGCGTGATAGTGGTACTGCATATTGTCCAGCAAACATACAGGAAAGGGACCAATATCCGACATGTAGTGTCATGGTATGGGCTGGCATCATGATCAATGGCCGTACGTCCCTCTATGTGCTTCCAACTGGGCCTATGACTGGCCAACGATACATTAATAATGTTCTGCTACCTCATGTTCCGTGGTGCTGTCGGTGATAGATTTATTTTCATGGACGACAACGCAACATGTCATCGAACAGTCGCTGTCCAGCAGTGTCTTGAGAGCGAGGATATTCAACGCCTCGTATGGCCAGCACGTTCTCCAGATCTGAATCCCATTGAAAATGTGTGGGATGCTTTGGGGAGGAGTCTTGCTGGTCGCCAATGCCCTCCAATAAACAAGGACACCCTCATCCGTGCACTGACAGAGGAATGGGATAAATTACCCCAACAGCTGCTTGATAATGTTGTGCAAAGCATGACACGACGTGTGGAATCTTGCATCGCCCTCCATGGTGGCCATATCCCGTATCGACATCTTACGCCGGAACGCCTGCGGACGGTAATTGCATTTTTTTCACGTTCACGTATTCTGCACAAAATGGCCTGTTTGTCCCTTGAACACGTTCCAAAGGCTTCTGGATTTCAGAACACAATAAATTGTCTTTCTTGTAATGTCCTGGCATTCTGACATTATTTTATTTCACTTGGCATCCAACCACACTTACTTTTTATGCGCTATATAGCCGTTTATGATCTGTCCTTAGCAACTGTCCAGCAGTGTATATAACCCGTTTATTTTAAACTGAATTTGTGAATAAGTGAGAACCTAACCCTATATTTTGTCGTATAAAATGCCTCCCGTTTCTCGCGAATTCGGTATGCACAGCGATTTCGCGGAACGTATCTATCGCGTATACCGAGATCTACCTGTGAATAATGCCTCTGTAGTCCCACAACACAGTGAGCAAGCACTTACCGAGAGAAATTTTACTTTTCAATTTTTTCGCTCAAGGAGAAGATATGTGTCTGTATTCCAGCGATTAATTTTTCATTTCTTGGTCATAATGGTTAACCCAACTTTCATTACCAGTTACAATGCTTTGAAGAAAATCATTTCCATATTTTTTATAGCGACCAAGCAAACTTTGGCATGTATCAAGTCCTGATTTCTTCATTTTAGTCGTTAGGTGACGCGGTACCCAACGAACACGCACTTTGTTGCATCCCATATAAAACGTTAACAATGTCTTTGGCACTACCTACACCAAAGTTCAGCTTACCAGCTACGGCTCTCTGAGTTGTTCATCGGTTTTCGTTGATGAGCTCATCGACTTTTGACCTGTCCAAATAGCAAGTTGCGACAAAAATATTTTTTATCACACCTTTTATGTCGTGTTTATAGCTTACGACAAAAACACGACAAAAAAAGGTGTGATCAAAAAATAAGGTGAATGTTTTTACCGAAGACAGAAATGCAATAGTCGAGTAACACAAAGTACGTAAACCTCTTCATATTAATCCTCCTCTGCGTGCATACACACACACACACACACACTTATTCCAGCGGTTCTGCATTGTTGAAAACACCCCTAAAAATCCTATTTCGGAATGCTCTGTAAGACCCCTGTTACATTTACTTTGATGTACTCCACGGGTTCAAAAGGTTTATCCTTCATAACTGAGTTAAGTTTTTGGAACAGCCAAAAATCCCTCAGTGCTAAATCCGGAGAACAAGGGGGTCAGGAAGCGCAGAAATTGATTTTGCAGCTAAGAATAGAATGATCGGCGGAGCACTGCGACTTCAAGTTTCATGTTGTTTTTTTATTGTTCTTGTTGGGGCTTTTTATTGGAGGTTTAATGACCACCGTGAGCATCTCAATGGGCTATAAGCAGTCGTCCGTCCCTAATTTAGGGTCACTGATTTCAGGGAAGGGAGAGAGAGCCAGTGCCGTAAGACAAACACAACATCCATGCCTTACCGGGATTCGAGCCCGGACCCCTTTCGAACGAATGATCAGAAGCCATCGCTTAGATCACTGCGCCACCGGGGTGGCAAGTTTCATGTTTAATTTGTCAGTGAGGATGACTTGAACAGAACCAAACGACAGAAGAGTCGCTGGTGCAATTTCTCGATGGTAAGACGTCGGTTCTCCCTGATTATACAGTGAATTTTCCATGACGTTGTCGTCGGTTGCCACCGTTGACGGTCTCCCGCGACGAGATGCATCTTCAATGGAAGAAGAGCCATCATTAAACCTGGAAAACTACTTAAACCCTATCTATTGGGTCACAGCATTTTCGCCATAAGCAGTTGTCAGTTTTTCATGCGTTTCTCTCACTGAATATCTAAGGTGGAAATAGAATTTCATGTTTGCGCGTTGCTCGAACTTCTCGATAGCGTTGAAAAAACGAGAAACACGCGTCTACTCTCTTTGCTGTCTGGTGTACTAGTTTTGCATTTTCTGCAAAATTTCAGGGCAGGCGACACGTGCGGGGGTTCAGGATTAGTGACTGCCTGCGTCAGACTCCTCACCTTTGCTTCCACACTAAGGGGCGGTTCTACTCTTTTTATTTTTACCTTACTCTTTTTTATTTTTTTTTATTTATTGGAGGTTTAATGAGCACCGTGAGCAACTCACTAGGCTATAAGCCGTCGCCCGTCCCTAATTTAGGGCCACTGGATTCAGGGAAGGGGGAGAGACAGGGCCAAAAGACAAACACAACATCCATGCCTGACCGGGATTCGAACCCGCACCCATCTCAGACGAATGATCAGAAGCCCTCGCTTAGACCACTGCGCCACCGGGGCGGCCAGCTTACTTTTTGATCACCCCTCGCACATTAATATGTATGTCGTGTTGTTAACGTTAGTCTCCACAATAACAGCTCAATCAATGAGCATGCGCAGTATCTCTGTTCCGTTCCTGTAGGTGCGTGCGCAACCTTTTTATGGGTGCGACTCCATTGTAGAATTATTTTATTATGGAGACCCCATGTCACCATGTAAATAAATCAAGGGGTTAAAAATTATTATAAATGCATTTTTAAAACACATTTATTTTAATTCACCAAAAATATCAGTTATATTTATTAATTAATAATTTCAAAATATTTCATCTAACTAGAAATAATGTAGGAAATATTGAAAAAAAATAAACACAATTATAGTGGGAGGAAAAAAAACTACACAACCTTTGTTTGAAAGTCCTAACGTGAAATCTGAGCTTGAATCTTGAGAATTATAGTTTCCATTCTTGGTTTTATAAGACTAGGAAAAAAAGAGGAAGAAATGGCGACCCCTTAATATACCCTCGCGACCCGAAAAGGTGCCCCGACCCAAACGTTGCGCATCCCTACGGTAGGTGACCAGTTCGTGTTGCCCAGCTCATGACTGTAAATTCTACAGCTGTAAGCTATTGAATATGTGTACGACATTTTATTGTAGTATTATGCAGTAATTTTTAAGTGCACACGGCGATTTCCACCTCTTTACTGTTGAATGATCGCCTGCTGCTTTACCGCAAGTGAAGAAGTAAAAATTGTAGGGTCCCAGTATGAGGGACAATTTTATGCTGAGGAAAAAAAAAGCCCATAACTCATAGGTGAATGTTTAGGTGATTATGTGTAAAAATAGTGTGTGAATGGGCGCTGTATTTTGTGAACAACTATTCAAAGAATTGAATATTCTGGTATGAAATATTGTCCTTGCAACGCTAACATTTTGTTCAACTATTCACGTTTACCTTTTTCATTTTTCTAAACAATAACTCATCTCATATCAAACAAAGCTGCAACTCTAAAGCATTTTTATCATCTCATCGTAAATACTTTCATTTTTTTTAGAACGCTCTAGACTCTAGAGATTCATTCCCCACTTTAAAGAATTTCCGAGGAAATCATTTCGACAAAGTTAAAGGAGGTCACTTTGTTTTCTAGCTTCATTCTGTCACATGGTTGCTTTGACCATAAATTCATCTCTTCCATTCATATCAAGGGAAGATAAGGCCGGCAAATTTATTTCCCACTTAGGATGGATCGTAAAAACCAATAAAGCAATTTAGATAAAATTGTCGCTTCCACTTTCTCTTTTCAGCGTTAATTCAACAAACGTTTCATGCTCAAACTGCTTCGCTTGTCGAAACTACTCGACGGAAATCCTATTTTACTAAAATACTGTACTTATTCTTAATAACACGTATTTATCCGTTGGTAATTTTTTTGTGTGTTGTTGTTATTGTTTGGGAGTTTAACGACCACCGTGAGCAACTCAATGGGCTATAAGCAGTCGCCCGTCCCTAATTTAGGTTCACTGGCTCCAGGGAAGGCAGAGAGCCAGTGCCATAAGACAAACACAACATCCCTGCTCAAGGCTTAAAAAATACAATCGTCTGCGACGAGTGAAAAGTTTAAGCTGATGAGTAAAAAATTTAGTACAGCAGTTTGAATTCAATCGGCAATTATTTATACGTTATTATGCCTGTTTTTGGACATGTAAAACTATTAGTTTCTTAATAAAACTTATTTTAATTCACAAAATTGATGCGTTATTCTGCGCCAGCATGGGAAATCGGTTTCTCCGCAAAAGAAATTGTACAGCGAATGCCGTGAGTCAAAAAAAACATCCGGGCACGGTGCGCGCTTAACAAGGAGCACGAGGAAGGAAGCCGCTATTGTGCCCGGTAGAATGATTTTCCCAAACGCTGAGGGAAAAGACAGGCAGTGTAAGAGTCCCATGTTCCTGGTGAGCTGCTGCTTAGCCAATTGCTGTCGTAGGTCAAAGGGCGAGCACGGGAATCCGTGTTTCCATGGAGCTGTTAGGAAAGTTCTAAAGCATTGAAGGATTCTTGCATCATCTACTCTAGAGGGAGTAAACTGAGTGTGGTTATTATATAATGTTTAAATTAGATTAGCGATGAAACATTATTCGGCCGCCCCGGTGGCGCAGTGGTCTAAGCGATGGCCTCTGATCATTCGTCCGAAAGGGGTCCGGGTTCGAATCCCGGTGAGGCATGGATGTTGTTTTTGTCTTACGGCAGTGGCTCTCCCCTTCCCTGGAACCAGTGACCCTAAATTAGGGACGGGCGACTGCTTATAGCCCATTGTGTTGCTCACGGTGGTCGTTAAACCTCCAATCAAAAAAAAAAAAAAAAACATTATTCGAGAGACGTGTACAAATTTATAACAAATCAAACTTTAAAACACGAAACAAAGTCGACAGCTGTGCAGGGCTCTCGATTTTTAGCTGGCGAGTGAGATATTTGCCAGACTGGTAAACCAGTACGAAATTTTTCAAGCCCTGACCATGCCTAACCGGGATTCGAACTCGGACTCGTCTTGGACGAATGGTCAGAGCTGGTAATTCTGGAGTCTTCGTTTTGATAAAGAAATGGGCCGCCCCGGTGGTGAAGTGGTCTAAGTGATGGCCGCTGATCATTCGTCCGAAGGGGTCCGGGTTCGAATCCCGGTGAGGCATGGGTGTTGTGTTTTGTCTTTCGGCACTGGCGCTCTCCCCTTCCCTGGAACCAGTGACCCTAAATTAGGGACGGGCGACTGCTTATAGCCCATTGAGTTGCTCACGGTGGTCGTTAAACCTCGAATCAAAAAAAAAAAAAAAAAAAAAAAGAAATGGGACTTTTATCGAGAGAAAAAACGACGAAACAATACTGATCAGTTGTTCATACAGATTTTTCAAAAGTTCAGAAAGTTTGACCACGTAAATACACTGCTAGACATTGAAAGTTCCCCATCCAGAAGAAGCAAGCGTATCGGCATGAATATTGGTAGATGTGTGCAGGCAGGTAGCATACGCAAATCATTCAAGTATTCAAACAATCGCGTGATATGTAGGAGAGATACAATTTTCAAAACAGAAATCCGAGATAGGTTCCGGTGAGGCATGTATGCTGTCTCTGTATTACGGCACTGACTCTCCCGCTTTCCTTGAACCAGTGGCCGTAAATTTGGGACGGGCGACTGCTTATAGCTCACCGAGTTGCTCACGGTAATTGATAAAACCTCAAACGAGAAAAGTAAGCTGCTACACCACCTAGTGTTAAAATAGTGCATGTGGGGAATCATAAGTTACGTGGATAAAAATATTTACTGTTTGACACAGCTAGGGTCAAAATAACATTCCCAATTCGACTCCGTAAAGCTGAATTAACGTTAAAATAAAAATTTATCCACCTTATCGGTGAAATTTTGAACCAGGAAAGCTGGGAAAGTAACGTGAAAAATGGTAATGGCTGCAGCAACCTGCAGAGAAATGAATTGCCAATCAGATGGCAGAGTGGTTAGAGGCGTAGGTTTCTGCCTATTCCCAGATGGAGCATGCGTGGCGTTGGTCTTATCGAAGTTGTTCCTGGAACCAGCGGCCCCCAATTAGCGACATGCGACTTTTTAGAGCTTCTAGAATTGTTCGTACGGGTCGTTATTCCACGACGCAAATAAATAAATAAATAATAAACGAATTTTTCGAAACACCTACAGTGGAACCTTGGTCATAGATTTTCCAGTTATTTAAAAAAAAAACATACAGTGTAACCTCGGTTATACGTTTTCCAGTCATTTCAAAACACATACAGAGAAACCTCAGTTATGAATTTTCCTTTTTTCAAAACACATACAGTGGAACCTTGGTCATGCGTTTTCCAGTTACTTCAAAACATATACAATGGAACCTCGGTTATACGTTTTCCAGTTTTTTCAAAGCACCTACAGTGGAACCTCGGTTATACGTTGTTAAGTGACGGAGTCGGGAGCCACTAATTATTTCCATGTAGTAATGTTTTCTGTAATTATTTCTCATTTCAAAGGTAATGTAATGTAAATTCAAACGCACGTGGTACGTTTCCTTTGTATGACGGATTGTGTAACACCGAACGAAGCACATGACTAGCAAGATCCGTTGACCTCGACCGGGTCTGATGTATAGGTCAAAGGTCCCCACTTCCGGTGAAGGGCTAACTCCATACCAAAAGGATTTCCAGAGGCTGAAAGGTGGGGGGCGAGATTAAGGATATAAAAGAAAGCCACACGTTCGCTAGAGGGGGTGGGAGCTTTTTTCGCGTTTCACCTTCCACGGGTTGGACGTCGTATTTTACGCAGAGGGTGTCGGTTAGACCTCTCGGGGTTTTACGTTTTCACTGACGGAGTAGTCAGGGTTTTTCGGCGATAAGAGATCGACCGGAGTTTTTGACGGAACGACTAAAGTCCACGTGGCGGAGGGTCTTCCTGGATATCGGTGAGATAGTGAAGTGTTTGCTAGCTGGAAACCTGTTGGCACGTGGAGATAGCCAATCGAACGGAACTTATTCTTTCATCTATTAAATTTTGTTTCGTCTAATCAAGGACTTGTTATTGCAGTTCCTCATTATCGTAGATCTTAAGAATTGCTGACTACACGTTCCAGTTTTTTTCAACTATCGAGTGTAACTCGACAGCACTCAAAAGAACCTACGTCAGGCCCATTTGAGAGATTCGGATTGCGTAAGGCCTAGTGGCAGATCGAACTCAGCGGGACCTGACATACGTTTTCCAGTTATTTCAAAGCACATACAGTGGAAACTCGGTTATAAGTTTTCTAGTTATACATTTTCACTTTTATACGTGATTTTGCTTTCTCCCGATATTTTATCGTAGTTTCCATCGTCAGTTGTAGGCAAAACATTTATACGCTCTCTGCGATTATACGTTAAATTTTGAACTGCAAGTTATCGAAAATATATTTTTTTATTCATTTATATGTAACCCGGTTTGTTACAACTTTCAGAGAATCGAGACAGCTTTGCTGTGTTCCTTCTTGGTGCAGCCAAAGTTAAATCTCATCACAAAAGGGTAGGTAGTCTACTTTCACCTCGGATGAGAAATCGTCTTCTCACTAAATCTATGGGACGTAAATTTGTAGCTGTACCTTTATTTTATGTATCACCAATATTCATCATTCAAATGGATACACCCAGGATCCGCAGAAATGATTTTGTTAATTCACGCGCTGCATACTGAAGCACTCGTCTTAGATTCTTATTTCTTTTGATCTAGAGTCAGAATTATTACGGACAGGGCTGTTGAAAGAGAAGTTTGATTTTCATAGGCTTTATAATTTTTGCAATGCGATAAAATAAAATTTATAACGTTTTTTTTTTTTTTTCAGCAGCCAATGAAAGAATTGTTAAAGAATTTCTTGTACTCCTTCAAAGCATAAATTGTAAAATAGTATTTAAAACATTTTGAAATTCCTTTTATACTTTTTTTAGATTTATACGCTTTTTGAGGCCATCCCTATGAAAACGTAAAACCGAGGTTCCACTCTATTTCGAAATGAAAATATATTGTGGCGCCTTTAGGTGGGAATACTACTGCGCCCATAAAGTTATAATACGTAACATACTGATTACGAGTAAAACTGACATATTAAAACTCTTCTTTTCCAGTCCAATCGCTAAGGCGGAGATATTGTTGAACTACAAATAAAAATTTAACGGGAACATATAAAACGTATATAACAGGCTACGTCTGTCCCTAACGCTCGATGTCATTCAGTACTTGCAACGCCATCTGCTTTTATCTAGCAGCTGGAATCTGAACTAAGCTCACGATAAGTAAAATCAATGAGAAATACCGGAAAATAAAGTTGGTAAGACAAACGACTTCATTGTGGCGACACACATGTGCTCGAACAACTGCCTGCGACGTTTGTTCTGTTATGTAGGTGTTATGTCGTGTTATTTCATTTCCTTCGCATTGCAGAGTAATTTCATAAAAAGGAATAAAATTGCAGAGTAATTTCATAAAAAGGAATCATCGTTATTTTATTTCATAAAAAGGAACATGTAAAATTTTAAGAAAGAAACTGCAGGCGCAGTTTTTATTTACTGTGACAGAAATTTAAAAAAATTTTGATTCCGCGGATTTTTTTCTTTGTAGTACAAGATGGAAGAAGATAAAGCTGAAAGAAAAACGGTGCCTAAATAGAGAACGACAACTGCGATGGCGTGCAAACCAGTCTTCTAATATACGATTCTTGTTATAAAAATTTCAGGCACAGCTTTTTGGCCCATGCACGGTAGTTGTGAGCTAGTTAAATAAAGATAAGCTTTGTGACAATGCATGCTAATCAGAGTTTTATTATCGAAGGCTGCAGCTTTGAATGCAAAGATAAATTTGAGTTTCCTCACAGAAAAATGTACTTTTGCGTCATCTACCGATCAAATTGTGCATCGCACAAACTAAAAACTTCATGGATCGTTTTTCACGTATAATATTTTTTTTAGCTGTTACATTATACCTTACATCAAGTTTATATTTACATTGGAGTGTAACAAAAGTGGTTATTATAACAGCCAGGGAAATCAGGGAAAAGATCTTTGATGACCTGACTAAAGCCCTGATCTCCCTACTCGATACATACAAATTATTTAAAAATTATCAGAGTGTGAAGGTGAAATAGTAGGTAGGTCATGCAGTAGATCAGCAGTTGTTAGTAGATATTAGTAACAATTAGAAATGGATTGAAAAGTTATAAAAAAATCCCTCAAATACCACACTGGCGGAAAGTGAAAAAAGAACACCAAGAGGGAATTGGCGGACGATCATGAAATTTACATATGTTAATTGGGTCGAGTTTACGTAGGTGTGATGTTAATTTCCGGACCAACCGGTGAGCGCTTACGTCACAGCACGGCATAATATGCAAATTATCGTCGATGGTATTTAAGGAGTACGGCGTACGGACACGTGCGAAGACCCTGAAGAAGCTGCAATGCCTGGACATGGAAGACGTGTACGATTTCAGCAGTTATCATACTTTGAGCGAGGTCGTCTATTCGCACTCCACGAGGCCGGGTGGTCGTATCGCCGTATTGCGGAGCGAATTGGACGGGAAGTATCGGTGGTGGTACGATGGTGGCGTAGATGGTCCGAGGAACATTCCCACACGAGAAGACGTGGAACCGGGAGTCACAGACGGACTGATGAGCGGACCGATCGACGCATAAGAAGAGCAGCGTTGTCAAGCAGAACATCCACTGCGACGCAAATCCAAGCTGCCGTTGCACCTGAGGTGACTGTGCGAACAATCCGCAATTGTCTACTGGATGCAGGACTACGTGCACGTGTGCCTCTGGCATGTGTAACTCTGACTCCAGCCCACCGTCAGCAACGGCTGCAGTGATGTCGCCAACGTCTGCACTGGAGAACGCAATGGCGATCTGTCGTGTTCAGTGATGAAAGCAGATTCTGCTTGGGAGCCTCCGATGGCCGTATGCGTGTTCGCAGACGCACAGGGGAGCGTCTCCACCCTTCTTGCATCCGCCAGCGACACACAGGGCCTACACCTGGTCTCCTGGTGTGGGGAGCGATCAGCTATCACTCCCGTACACAACTAGTGTTTGTATCGGGTACGTTAAACAGCATCTCCTACATCAACAACATCATTCAGTCCGTTGTTGTGCCATTTCTAAGGTCGGTCTATCGTGGTGTTTTCCAGCAAGATAACGCACGCTCACATACTGCACGGGCAACGCAACATGCACTTCAGGGTGTGAGACAACTTCCATGGCCTGCACGTTCATCGGATTTGTTCCCCATTGAGCACGTGTAGGATTTTAAGGGACAACGACTAATCCGGTCTCCACGGCCAGCCACGACCAGGTTGAGGATGCTTGGAACTCAATACCCCAAACTTACATCCAACATCTGTACGACAGACTCCATGCCAGAATTGCACAGTGTGACGCAGTTCATGGCGGTTCAACCTCGTACTAACCGTGTTACATGGAAATGTTATTTTTCAGTTTACCAGCAAATACAGCTGTATTTTGCCATAATGTTTTGATCAAGTTATCCTCTGTATTCCGTTATTATGCTGTATAAATTACGTTGGTATCAGACGTCTCCTTCTTGGTGTCCTTTTTTCACTTTCCGCCAGTGTATATAAGTTAAGCAAGTATGTTTTTATACTTTTTTCAAACAAGTTACAACTGTAAGTTACAATTATAACTTTTAAGTTACAAGTTAGACGTTACAAGTTACAATTGAAGAACTAAAACGTAGTTCAAGTAAAAGATTCCAAAAAGTTGTCCCTGATAGTTGATACTTTGTTTCATTTGTTGTGTTCTAGGCAAGCATGACTTTACTGAAATCTATTTCTAGTTCGATAATTATGGATATCAAAATTTATATCTATGATATCTATATTGATATTTTGTTTAATACTTTGAAACATATTTAATCCCAAAACATATTGATATAATTGTTTTTAATTCAAAATGTTATGTTTATTAACATCGACTCGCATGTAATTATAAATATTTGGATAAGGTATATTATAAGTATTTAATTTAAGGTCTAATATTCTAACTTATTCTAGAATACTTGGAGTTTCTTGATATTAGTTTGTGTTGTTTGTCCCAAACAGGATAGACAATAGTTAAAGTGTGTAAGCAAAAGAGCGTAGTATAACAATTTAAGGGTTTTATAAGTAAGATTATAAAGTACTCGGCTAAGTACTCGTATGTTTCTAGAGATTTTATTAATAATTTGTTCTATATGTCGATCCCATTTTAAGTTATGCTGTAGTGTTACTCCTAAATAGGTGAAATAATTCACTATGACAATTTTACTATTACACTGCTGGACAATTGCTAAGGACGGATCATAAACGGCTATATAGCGCATAAAAAAGTACGTGTGGTTGGATGTCAAGTGAAATAAAATAATGTCAGAATGCCAGGACATTACAAGAAAGACAATTTATTGTGCTATAAAATCCAGAAGGCTTTGGAACGTGTTCAAGGGACAAACAGGCCATTTTGTGCAGAATACGTAAACGTGAAAAAAATGCCATTACCGTCCGCAGGCGTTCCGGCGTAAGATGTCGATACGGGATATGACCACCATGGAGGGCGATGCAAGATTCCACACGTCGTGTCATGCTTTGCACAACATTATCAAGCAGCTGTTGGGGTAATTTATCCCATTCCTCTGTCAGTGCACGGATGAGGGTGTCCTTGTTTATTGGAGGGCATTGGTGACCAGCAAGACTCCTCCCCAAAGCATCCCACACATTTTCAATGGGATTCAGATCTGGAGAACGTGCTGGCCATACGAGGCGTTGAATATACTCGCTCTCAAGACACTCCTGGACAGCGACTGTTCGATGACATGTTGCGTTGTCGTCCATGAAAATGAATCTATCACCGACAGCACCACGGAACATGCGAACATGAGGTAGCAGAACATCATTAATGTATCGTTGGCCAGTCATAGTCACAGTTAGAAGCACATAGAGGGACGTACGGCCATTTATCATGATGCCAGCCCATACCATGACACTACATGTCGGATATCGGTCCCTTTCCTGTATGTTTGCTGGACAATAAGCAGTACCACTATCACGCCAGATCAGTTGTCGTCGACAATCAGACGATAGACTGTATCTACTCTCATCTGAGAAGAGGACAGCAGACCAGTCGTTATCAGTCCAATTGCGATGTTGATGGCACCATTGCAAACAGGCGGTACAGTGACGTCTGGACAATGGGATGCACACAACAGGACGGCGGGCGTATAGTCCTCCTTCATGCAAACGTCTGGCGACAGTTTTTCGGGAGATCCGCTTGCCAGTAGCAGCCATAAACTGATTTGCTACCTCACTAGCTGTGCTGCGCCGGTGTCTTTTTGTTGATAGCACTATGTACCGATCTTCTGTAGGTGTCGTACTGCGAACACGACCTCCCCCGTGACGTTTGCTACACTCTCCGTTTGTTTGAAATGATTTCCAAAGCCTTGAAACAACACTGTGGCTGACGTCGAACTCCCTGGCAACATCTGTTATTTTTCGCCCTTCTTCAATCTTGCCAATAATTCGGCCACGCGTAAAATCGTCTAGGTGATGTCGGGAAGACATACTGAAAATTGCAAGTTCGTCAATTGATTCTTTCCCTTTCAACTTTGCGTTTGAATAACAACGGTCAATACGCGTCAAATCCTTTATATCTCTTATCAGCGCTTTGACGTCACGAACAAGTTCGGCAATCTAAAATTTGCATACGCACAACACGTCTTACTGTATCCCGGAGATATGCTAATTTCCACATTTTCCTGCCTTCCATTTTATGGTTGCTATTGTCATCCGTCCTTAGCAATTGTCCGTCAGTGTATTATAGTAAATAGTTATATCTTGATATTGGGTTGGATTCTGTCTTGTAAAAAACATAGCCTTAGTTTTAACTGTATTTACAATAAGTTCATTAGAGGTCAGCCAGTCGTGATATTTACTTATTTGATTATTATAGAGGTTAATTATTTGTGTACTATCATGTCCTGTGAACAGAATTGTTATATCGTCAGCATAAAGTGTTATGTGTATGTTTCTTGATACTGTAAAAATATCATTCATGTAAATGTTAAAAAGTATATGGGTCCAAGTATAGAACCCTGTGGTACTCCCATGATAATTTTTTCCAATGGTGATTTATAGTGGTTAATTTGCGTGAACTGTAATCTCTTAGTTAGGTAATTTTTAATTTAGATGTCCCCGTAATACCTATCTTACATAATTTTGTTATGATAATACTATGGTTTAGACAAAGGCTTTTGTAAGATCCAGAAAAAGTGTAAGTTGTTTATTATCTTCTTCTTTTAATATAAAATTTTGTAGTGATAGTATAGTTGCTTCAGTGGATCTATTCGGTTGAAATCCATGTTGATTAGAATTGATAATAGCATATTTTTCCAAATATATATATATATATTTTTTTTATTGGAGGTTTAACGACTACCGTGAGCAACTCACTGGACTATCAGCAGTCGCCCGTCCCTAATTTAGGGTCACTAGTTTCAGGCGGAAGGGTGGAAGCCAGTGCCGTTAGACAAACACAACATCCATGCCTCACCGAGATTCGAACCGGGACCCATCTCGGACGAATGGTCATAAGCCAGCGCTTAGACCACTCGCCACCAGGGAGGCATTTTTTCAAATAAAATAGAAATTTGTTATAAATGAACTTTTCCAGAATCTTAGCAAAAATAGTGATTTTCGCAATAGGTCGATAATTATTCATATTATTAATAGATCCTGATTTGTATTTACGAGAGATCTTATCTTAAGATCGTCACGGAAGATTCCTGTTTCAAAAATCAAATTAAATATAAGAAGAAGTGGCACTGCAATTATGTAAGCGACAAATTGAATTACCTTCGGATGAATGTCATCATATCCTGCAGTACAGTTTATTTTTTTAAGTTCCATTATTAATTCTTGATATGATATTTCTGTAAGATAAAAGTTATTTGTTCGATTTGATTCTTTTAAGTAAGCTGCGAACAGTAGATTAGGTTTACTCAAATTTTGTTTTATGGCACTTGATGTCATTGTGAAATGATGATTTAAACGTGTAGCAATGTATACTTGATTTCGAATCTCCTTGTTATTCTCGTTAAGAATTCTGGTATTTTTATTTTATGATCTTTTCCCAATAATTGGTTACGATGTTGGCACGTCCTTTGGGGGCAATTCTGAGAAAAAATAAGACTTTAAAAAAAAAAAAAAAAAAAAAGGTGTGTTAATAAATAAAAGTCCGCTGAATGCACGGTAAAAATGAACAACAGGTAAAATTTAAGAAAACTGATTTTACTGGTCTGCGAAATAAACCTTCCGCCTATAATACACTTTTGGCACCGTTCGTATTACTACTGGAAGCTATAGAAAACCTTTTTCCTTTGTTATCGTTCGTAGCTGGATAGTCACGCTCGCTTGAACGTCCAAAATATGTCCGCAAACCCTTTAGCGATTTCAGACATGGAAACAAAAAAGTAGTCGGCGTGTGCCAGATCAGGCGAATATGGGAGAGATTCAACGTCTAGCTCGGAATTGCGCCGCATTCTTTCTCACAGCTCCGTGTTGGTCACATATGTTCGCTCATGTACTTGGCAGCATCGCGTAAATAACCCCACCTTTCACAACATTGCCTTTCACGCGTTCAGACAGCGTTCACAGAGCTTTTTGACGCACCTTGTAATTCCAGCTGTGTGTTAACTTTGAGGATACATAAAAATATCCTCGAGGTTAACACAACCCGAAGTAAATTTTATAATTACGACTTTAAGATGCGGGGATGTCGCACTAAAGACGAACGGAAAAAGGATGTTGTAAGAACGGATATATTGACTATGTTAAAATATAATAATACTGAACATTATGTTACTTTTTCACAAAGAAAAATAAAACAGTACAAGCCCAAGAAGGCGACAGAAGGTTCGAGAATATTTTTTTCCAGATGTCGAGAGCCTCAAACAAAGAACCTTAGTTTCTCACGCCTTAGAAAGGGAGAGGCTTTTTCGACGAACTGATAACATCTTCAATGATACCGCGTCTTTCGCTAAACATTGTCAGCGTTGCCCAGACGCCTAAGAGTCTGGAAAACAGCCATCCAGCTTTGTGTGAATATAACAATGTATATTGTACGAATGTTCTTCGGTGGTAGGATTGCTTTCTCAAAGGGTACACTTCCTAATGGGGAGATCTGACGGGCCGCAGAAACACGAAAGTTAGGATTAAAACCCATCAACGAGGCACGCCTAGCCAACACCCAGGGTTAGTCGGCGAGTGACGTCAGAGGAGGAACACGTGGCCGAAGAATGCGAGCCACTTCAGCAGGTCAGCGCCGGGGTCTTCGCGCATGCGTAGCGCGGAGGAGGTGAGGAGGATCAGGTCTCTTAGAAAGAACCTGTTAGTCAGTCTTCTTTCGTCTAGGGGAGAGAGTAGTTCTCCGGTAAAGAGACGTGAAGCGTTTTTTTTTTTGTTTTTTTTTGTGAGCAGACGGACGCTCCAGTTACGGAGGTCCGAGGCTCTGGGTGAGATTAGTCAGCACACTATCCTTGAAGAGATAGAGTGTTCGGTTGAAGCGCTACAGGTCCCGGTCAGGGAATCCCGCTTGAATAACAGATATTCCTCTACAGTAAGTCAATCCTTAGCACAGGCTAAGATTGAATCAATAACGACAGGGAAGTACAGTTATTCATAATATTCTCAGAGATACAAATCTACCTAAAAGTAGGTAGATTCTCCCTAGAACGTCAACGCCGAAAGCGAGGACTTAGATAGTTTTCTTCGGAAGTGGTTCTCCTAGATTTTAGGTCCCGCCTTGTCAGATCTTATCCTTTAGGAAAACCGACGCTAGAGGAAGATTAATCCACCGCCGTCGAAACCTAACTGATTATTTAATAAATGTTTGTATTGTATTAGTAACTCCTTTCGATATCCTTATATCTTGGTTGTGAGTATTATTCTGTCCGTTCAGCTGTTTCGATCCGCCTTCCCGATTCACAGATTTCATAACAAAGTGGGGAAGGCTTCGTTTGTTCGCTCGAATAGAGTTTGGGGAGAGTTTCAGAGAAACACCAACACTTCCTTGTGTCTGTAAGAAGCACCTGTAGCGTGAACGCCTCAGATTCATAAGTAGGAGGCGGAGCCACGGCGCGTGACCAGTACTTTCGCTCTCACAGACGCATTTTTCTTTTTTTTTCAAATTCCGGATTAAAGCACAGCATTTGGAAACTAAAAATTCACGTCCGATTAGTGATGCGTTAAGTTTCGGGCCATAACAGGTCTAGCAAGAACTAGGTAACAGAAAGATGCTATCAGAGATTTGCTGCTGCCCCGATGGAGCAGTGGTTAGCCGATGGCTTCTGACCATTTTTCCGAGATGGGTCCGGTTCGAGTCCGGTGAGGCATGGATGTTGTGTTTGTCTTACGGCACTGGCTCTCTCTCCCTTACCTGGAACCAGTGGCCCTAAATTAGGGACTGGCGATTGCTAATAAGCTCACTGTGTTGCTCACGGTGGCCGTTAAACCTCCAATCGAAAAATAAAATAGTTGCTGTGTTTGAGCTTTTAACCGGTCTGAACGAATTAACACGGGGTTAGAAAAATGAGCAGATATCAGTTTGAGCGAATATAGTCGCTGTCTAAGAAGTGGACAGAACGCGGCTGGGACGAGTGAACCTGTGAATCGTAAAGGTTTGTTTTCCCCTCAGCTTTTTATGATCATTTGGAGGGATGATTTACACTAATCATTTCGGGCTAATTAGCTGCTAAAATGGTTATCTATGACCATGCCGACAAACTTGAGAAGGAGAAAGAAAATGTTTCGGTTATTACCGCGACAAGCGTCCCGTTTGGGAACTTGCCAGCATAAATTTTGTTAATTAATTACGACCGTCTAAAGTGGCAACAATTACATTTGGTTTCCTAAAATTGGCGACCCAGTTTCATCATTGGGACTGTAAGCGTTGTGTTTCATACTAACTCGTACGAGGTTGTCCCAAGAACTTATATGCCGCAATGAAATTAAGTTGTAAAACTAACATTTCTGTATTGCGTTTTAAATCATAGTTCCTTCAAAAAAGAAAACTTTACCTTGAAGTAAACCGGAACTCAACACTCATACTTATTTGCAGAGCAGCAGCGAAGAAAAACACGTTTGTTTAGAGAAACAACTATAAAACTTATTTTAACATATTTCTTAATTTATGTGCAAATCAATGGTGGGACCAGATTAAGCTATGTTAAAACATCACTACAAAAATGGTTATGGTTAAGCCCAAGATTCACAGAAACGTTTCTTAACAGGAATCCAACTAATACGAGGTGAGGAGTAATATTTCATTTTCAAATTTCAATGATTACTCAGCATGCAAGGGATTGAATACTGGGATACGTCTTACCCTGAATCCACTGTTAAGAGTTCCTGGAGTTGATCACGGGCTTCTCATCCATCAGCGGTTTCTTCTTGCGTCCGCGATACAGGGCTGGTATTCTCATGGATAAAACCGCCGCCCGGGTTTACTTAAAGAGACGTTGGTGCTCGTACAGCTTCTTCAAACACTATTTTTTCACTACCATCAGCTTGGCTTTTTCCCCCACTGCTAACTTCCAATGGCGCCTAGCATATTACGAAAAGTCCGATTTTTTTTTTTTTTACTCGCGCACGGACGTTCACACTGATTTCTCCAAGCTTTCGCTTTTATTTTTCCTGTCGGTACTCCTAGGCGTGTTCTATTATATATATGTGGAAATTAATTGTTTTATCTCTTGGAGGTGTCCCCTTCGCCTTCATTGGTTCCTGAGGGGTCCTCCATCGTCCACTAGTAGTCCGCCGTCAGGTGTACGCTGACCAGTGGCTATTTCAAGCTGATGTTCTTCTGGCCAGTGACCATTTGCCGAGCTAAGCCCTTTAAAATTTTATTCGGCCCTAACTGTAACAATGTTCTGAGGTTCGACTATTAGGCTATCCGAGATAACCTTTCTAAATCTTTTGAGTATGCTCGAATGCACAGATCAGATCAGATCAAATGTAGAGTATTTTAGGAAAGGAGTGTCTGACCCCAGGTCTTAAACAATCCTTAGAAATAGGAAGCTAGGAGATTTGGGCTAGAGTCCCCGATAGGAAAGTGACACGGAAGCGAAGTAGAAAGGGGGGGGAAGACACCCGGGAGGCCAGTACCCGGGGTCCGACGGCTTAACGTGTCCATCAGACGCACGGCGGATATTTAGTTGATCGAGAGTACAGACCTCAGTAGGCATAGATTTTATAATCTATGCCTTGATATACACTGATAAATGCCTGTATAAGTATGAAGTATGTCCTCCTTTAGCAGAAATGACCTCTTGAATTCGTTTTGGCATTGACTCCACTAATTGAGTGCACATATTTTTGACTTCATAATCGTGGAACCACACTTTTATAGCATTCGTTATCATGCGTTCTTTGGTTGTACAGTCCATTTTACCTAAACGTCTCTTCAAAATATTCCACAAGTTTTCTATGGGATTTAAGTCTGGTGAATTTCCAGGCCAATCAAGCAATTGAATTTGATTTTCCAGCATGAAATTCTTGACCAAATTCGAATTGTGACATGGGGCCAAGTCATGTTGAAATGTCCCGTTAAAAGTTTGCAAGAATGGAGCAATCCTACGTTGTAATATTTCTACGTACTTGGCTGAATTAACACTGGACATGGCTCAACTGAGAGAACAAGCTGGATTCAGGAGTGGCTACAGCACAATAGATCATATCCACGTACTGAGAGAACTAATTGAAAGAGCGAGGGAATATGAACTTCCATTGTGCATGGCTTTTATCGATTATGAAAAAGCCTTTGATCCGATGAAACCATCAGCAGTTACAATGGCTCTGAAATCCTGCGGTATTGAAGATGCATACATTAATATTATTAATAACATCTATGAAAATGCAAGTGCAAAGATTCGGCTGTTTGAAAATACAACACACATAAAAATTGGAAAGGGAGTGAGACAAGGTGACACCATATCTCCGAAGCTCCTTAATGCCACATTGGAGGGTGTCTTTCAGTCGCTGAGCTGAGAAAACAAGGGGATAAAGATTAATGGAGATTATCTAACCATCTTCGTTTTGCTGATGACGTAGTCATTTTTGCAACTATCCCATCAGAGCTGCAGAGTATGATCCAGGAACTTGCTGACAAGAGTAAAGAAGTGGGATTAAAAATGAACTTTTAGAAGACAAAAGTGATGTTCAATGCTTTTACAAGAAATGAAGATTTATCGATTGATGGAGAAAAGCTGGAGATAACAGGCACGTACGTTTATCTTGGACAGCAGATATCAAGTGAGGGTCACATTGATGAAGAAATTAATCGGTGTAAAAAACTTGCCTGGAGAGCTTTTGGAAGAAACAGCATAATTTTCAAGAGCAATATGCCATTATGTCTTAAAAGAAAAGTGTTTGATCAATGCATCCTTCCAGTGCTTACGTATGGTGCAGAGACATGAACCTTAACTAAAAGAGACATACAAAGGCTGCAGACAACTCAAAGCAGCATGGAGAGGTGAATGCTTGGTGTAACCAGAAGAGATAAGAAGAGGAACTCGTGGATCCGAAAAATGACAAGAGTGGAAGACATCATGATTAGAGTTAAATCCCTGAAATGGCAATGGGCTGGACATACTGCCAGAAGGACAGATCATCGATGGACAGCCGAAATTTTAGATAGGATTCCAAGGGACAGGAAAAGACCCAGAAGAAGACCACATGGGAGATGGGTGGATGAAATTCGAAAATATGCAGGAGTGACATGGAGGAGACTGGCACAAGACAGACCGTTGTGGAGGAAACTTGGGGAGGCCTTCGTCCAGCAGTGGATTGATAATTGTTGACAATGATGATGGTGATGATCAAGACATAAAATGATATAAAGGCATTGTTTTGGAAAAAAGAGTTATTTTTTATTTTGTCCCAATTAATTTGCACAGTATAGTACAAGAAATTGAAAAAGAATTAATACGATAACATGAATTGCCTATATCAACCATGTATAGTTTCCTCTTAATCACTCCCACTCAGTAAGTTTTGTTAAAAATTTATCCTGTATGTTACTTTCATTAAAATGCATGATAAACTACTACATGCGGGATTTCATCCCACACAGTTTCCCATCTCCGATAAACAAGTTAACACATAATTTCTGCATACGTACGCACTGATATTCGAAGAATTGTGTAACATTTCATCCTTCGCAATTTTCCAAGACGAAAGCCAAGAAATACACTCACTAAGCTATAAATCTATTCCGCCCCAAGTATTAAAACATTTCTGTATCCCTCTTCGTCTAATTCATTCCGTCGTAAGACTTTCATTGATTACAGACGAACTGTTCAATCCTCTTCGGCCGTGCAAAATTGCGCAGCAGCATTTGATATTTATCAGTGCTGAGGAATTATTAAATATTTTAATAACTGGGGCGGAATAGATTTATTAATATTAATGCACATCTATAAGTATTTGCAGGATATTATGTGACGCCTACTTCAAGTATCTATTTTGCATATTTTATCCCTCAAAGACATGCATCTGAAAAGCTCTTGTATTATAACATTCTAAGTTCTTTCTTCGTAACACGCAGTAGACTTTCCTGTACCGCTTTCGTCTGTTTAAAACCGTGTCGTTCTACACGAGTGGATTCCGTAGAAAATGCGTTGCTCATGAATATTCATTATTATTAAATTATCACACGAGCGAAGTAAAGATCCGATGCATTTGCGTCAGTGTGAACATATTACAAAACTTTCCATGTGCTGTAATTTATTTCTTGGTCTTTCGCGATTCAGAGCACCGAGAAATGGTAACTACTTCGAAAAATTAAATACCCAAGAATTAAAGATTTCGATGATTCGGGAAGAAAAGATGATGCACTTTACAGGTCTAAGAGCACATCTGCGGAACTCTAATTTCAATTAATACTTACCGTATTTTTCCGTGTATAAGACGACCCCTCCTTTTTCGAACCGAAAATTAAAAAATCAATATTTTAACACAAAAAACATTTGATATTTTTAGAAATTAGGTAATATTTGAAGGGCATGAAATGACATTTGATATTTTTGATATATTTGATATTTTTTAGAAATTTGGTAATATCATTTAAAGGGCATGTAGAAATTAGGTAATATCACAAAGTCTGTGGTAAAATATAAAAAAGAAAGAGAAATTTATATTATTTACAATCTAGATAATATTTTTTTAGATATAAAACTGTGAAATTATGCATCACTTTCGTCAGCACTATTAGTTCCAGACCACTTTCTTCAACCTCAACTGCTGTCGTCTGAGTCACTGTCTATACATATTAGATCATCCTCAGTTCCATCCATGGCATTGCTGCTTCCACATTTCGTGAAGGACTTCACAACCACCTCTTTCTTGACTCCATTCCATGAGTTTAGGATCCAGTTGCAGACCTCAGTAATGGTTGGTTTTTCCGCTCTTCCTGTCAGTGTCAAATTATTGCCTGCTTTTTGCATCCATTTATTCCATTCTTCTTTCATCAGGGCTTTGAAGGGCTTTGCCCTGTAACAAACTCATGCGGCAGTCCGGATTTCGGATTTATGATATTTCGGATATTTCGAAATCCGGATTTTGGATTAATGATATTTCGGATATTTTGAAATCCGAAATCCGGATTTCATGCGGTAATCCGAATTTCGGATTTATGATATTTTGACGGCACTACTTTTAAGTCGTAGTGGGGAGAGAGGATAAGATGTACTGGCAGTTTCGCCGCGGTAACCGCAGGGTTCTCTCAACCGGTTACCCCCCCGTGTATAAGATGACCCCCAATTTTTGATCTAAGATTTTTGAAAAAAATATCGTCTTATACACGAAAAAATACGGTACTTCAATGCAACATTATTATAACAAAAGTAACAGATTTCCTCATCTCCCGCGAGGAAGAAATCATTTTGATCTACGAGTTAAGAAAATACGGTACTTCAATGCAACATTATTATAACAAAAGTAACAGATTTCCTCATCTCCCGCGAGGAAGAAATCATTTTGATCTACGAGTTAAGAAAATTCGGTACTTCAATGCAACATTATTATAACAAAAGAAACAGATTTCCTCATCTCCCGCGAGGAAGAAATCATTTTGATCTACGAGTTAAGAAAATTCGGTACTTCAATGCAACATTATTATAACAAAAGTAACAGATTTCCTCATCTCCCGCGAGGAAGAAATCATTTTGATCTACGAGTTAAGAAAATACGGTACTTCAATGCAACATTATTATAACAAAAGTAACAGATTTCCTCATCTCCCGCGAGGAATCCAGTTGCAGACCTCAGTAATGGTTGGTTTTTCCTCTCTTCCTGTTGGTGTCAAATTATTACAAATATAAACGATTTTAGTGAAAAAAGTTTTCTGAAATCCACGAGCCATTTTCCTTATTTCCTTTCGGGAATTAACAGAATATTATTGATAAAACCTTTTTCCGTGAAATGAAGGGAGAAATCCTGAATTTCGCGGATTTTTCACACGCTACGAAAATTCCGAATTTTCATAAAACTTTCCTCACTTCCTTTGGTACATTAATGGGAAAATTCTGTTCACACTTTTTCGTATCCATATGACGGAAAATTTCCTGCAATAGGAGCGATTTTCGTATCCATATGACGGAAAATTTCCTGCAATTTTGCGGAAATTTGCGAGAATGTACTTCAGGTTTGATTAACTAATAAATTTCAATCGCCTGTCGGAAGACCTGATTTTGAAGTTCTGTATGTGGATATTGTGAACAGCATATTGCATGAAATTTTGGCTATTGTCGCACCGGATATTCCTCCCCCCTCCCCCCATTTGGTGTACCAGCTACTATATTGTGTTATAAGAAATCGGGTACTTAAATTATTGTACAGGTGAATGTATGATGTCTATGTATCAGTCTGTGCACCTTTGAGACAAAAACTGTTACAGCTATCAAGAGTGAATTTTATATTTTGGGGGTTTGTGAAATAATACTATAACGCAGTGCATTTCAACTTTTATTAAACATAACTGAAAAACATTGTCTGTTTAAAAAGATCTCAAGTTCCAAAACGTTCTGTGGCTTCGAAAATTTAGGATGAAAAAATATTTAATAAGTCCTCCTAAAGAAAAAATAATGTTATTACAAACCTGCTCAGAAAAATAATGAGCTCCAACAGAAAATAAAGTTATTAATTCACCAGCATTACTAGTGAAAAACATTTCGTCATTGCTAGATTCGAGTCCCTCTTCATTTCTACGTTATGCGTGACTATCCGTTACGTACCTCAATCGGCACCACGTTGAAGACACACACGACTGTCGTTGAAGACGCTCACGGGTCAAACAGGGTGTCTACTGATTTCCAATGAGCCAAATTCATGACTTTTTCATGACCTTTTCATGACATCTTCAGTTAAATTCATGACTTCTCGACAATGCGTGGCACAATGACAATGATCATATGTAGAGGATTTTAGGAAGGGAGTGTCTGACCCCAGGTTTTAAACAACCCTTAGAAATAGGAAGCTAGGAGATTTGGGCTAGAGCGCCCGATAGGAAAGTGACACGGAAGCGAAGTAGAAAGGGGGAGGAAGACGTCCTTATTTATTACGGGGGAGGCATATCCGGGGTCCGACGACTTAATCTGCCCATCCGACGCACGGCGGATATTTAGTGGATCGAGAGTTCGTATCTGCTGGGATCGAACCTGAGGTCCTTTCATGGTAGTCACGAACGTTGCCCACTAGGCCACCCGCAGCTCGGCAAAATGACAACCATTCTAGACTCATAATCCAGTACCCTTAGCTTGAGATCCCAGGTTATTTTTTATTTTTACAAACACTGAAATTAATTCCATGCGACAATAGTTTAGGCAAAACTGATGTGTGTACAATATTGTTGCTATAATGGGTATACGATGGGAGGGGGGCTTTTTAATGAACCCCTACCCTAAAGCTAGTTGAGATGAAAGCTGAATATAATTCTTATGTCACTAAAATTGCTTAACATGAATAATGTAATTATGTATGGCTTGCACTATGCCATTCACCAAATTCTATGTGTTTAAAAAAAAACATTCAACTCTCATTTAATATAGGGTATGGCTATTTTCAGAAATATTTATCATTACATCTATTAATACACAAATTTTTTTTAACATGGTAATGCTGTAAAAACTTACAAGTTTTTATTAAGGCAATATAAAAACTATGAATGTACAAAATTTATAAAGACTGAAATTTCACAGTGAAAGACTCAGTGTTTAAGTATCTTAGCTAAACTTGTTATCTCAGAATCTAGAACTTCAGCTTCTTCTTTTGCCTTTTCTATAAGCTTTCTTTTCTTATCTTTAAGTTCTTGGACTGCTCTCCTTTTACAAATGACCACTTCACCTTCGTCAGACTTATTCTTCTTTAAGGCTTCTACTCTTTTTGATGAAGTATTTTTGACAGCTAATATCATTGATTTTGTGATGTCCACATTCAGTTCTTTCTCACTATTAGCTAAACCACCTAACGATTGTATTGCACTGTAAACACTTCTTTCTGCAACAACTGCATCTTCTTCTAAGTTTTCAATTAAAAGTTATTTGTTAAAGAAAAGCCTCTTTCAACTGCAGCATTGCCATGAAACATGCATAGCAGCTTCTGTAAGAACTTGATAAAGTCATGGTTCGCACTTTGTAGTAAGTTCATCAGGAAGTAAACTAAATAGGCTGCAATGGATTACCATCTTAGCACCATTTATTTTAAAAGATGAAATACTGTATACAGGTTTTCATCTTTTAAAATAAATCGTGCTAAGTCGGTATTCCATTGCAGCCTATTTAGTTCTGTTGCACGAAGTCTTCTAGCTTGTATATTCATAAGGAAGTGATGAAGTTTTGTCCTCCTTAGGATTGAACTTTTTCAGTTGTTTTTTAGAAGATTCACAACATTTTAAATATTCCCTCTTCACAACATCAGCTTTTGATGTAGACATATGTGGTTTATATATATGTCATGGGGCATCGACTACACGCCGGTTTATAAGGGTGCAGGTTCGTATTTTCTTCTAGGTGTGCAAACTTGTCTTCATCCAGGTGCTGATACAAAAAAAAAAAAAAAATTCATGACCGCCCACTCAATTTCATTACTTTTTCATTACTTCATGACCACCTGCACAATTTCATGACTTTCATGACCAGTAGACACCCTGTCAAACCAAGGATTGCGTGCGGGAAGCGACAATGTTGAAGCGACTATATATATATATGCAAATCGTAGTCAAATTATTTACATCTAATTAATTAATTACTTACATCAAGTTTTTTCTACTAAATACAAGTTTTTAATAACATTTTACATATGTATACAAATCGTAATCAAATTACTTACATCTAATGTCAAATTATTTACATCTAATTAATTAAATCTTCTGAATTTTGTCCTTAGTCCAACTTGGTAACATAGCTTAATGCTTTCAGGCATTTTTTAAGGTCTTTAGAATTTCCAAATTCCGCCATGACATTGCGAATGCGTTCGTCTACTTGTATATACATTTTCTTCCTTTTTGGACCAAGTTCTCCTAGTTCTTTTAATTGTGCATCACACGTCGAATTTGGAAATTCTAAATACTTAAAAAATTCCTGAAAGCATTAAGCTATGTTACCAAGTTGGACTAAGGAAAAAAGCTACAAAATTCAGATGTAAGTATTTAATTAGACGTAAATAATTTGACTACGATTTGTGTGTATATATATGTATATATAATGATATCAAAAACTTGATGTTATTAATTAATTAGATGGAATAATTTGACTACGATTTGTATATATACTGTATATACAAGTAAAATGATTCGATTAGCAGGGTCGCTTGGCGCACGGTCGCTGCGCGCATGACACCAAACCAAGGCCGTCTAGAAAGTACAAGGTCATGACGTTAGAGAGATTAGTTCCCTCTTTTAGTGACGGAAACCAAGGCTTCCGAATGGTTTCCAACGCTGTTGTGTATGGTGTCAAACACGAAATCGACGAATCAGGCCGTGTAAAACGAGAGTGACGTCACAAACGGAGGGAACTCATCTCTAATGTTATGTATGGCCCTGTAGTACATCTGTAGTACTGAGTATGTCTGGAAAGATCTGAGCGTTTGTGACAGGTGTATGGTTGAGCGGGACGTATGCAGTCATGTTTTTTTGAAAACACACGAGATGTTGGCAACAATGAAAAGTGGCATTTGCATGCGGCGTTCAGCCATGTGTGGCTGACGACAAGTGGAAGTAGTGTTTGTTTAGTACGTTTTAAACACGGATGATCAAAATTTGCATTTTCGGAATGTCATGATATTGCTTTATAAAAAGGGGGAGGGACGCTGCACAGAGGTGTAAAAACATTTGTGAAGTGTATGGAAAGAATGTTATTTATGATTCAACGGATCAGAGGTGGTTTGGCGAAATTCAAAGTCGGCGATTTCCGTTTAGACGACGGGAATCGATGTAGAAGACATCAGCAGTGGACGACAATCTCATAAAGGCAGGAATTGAGTGAAACCCAAAATTAATGACTCGGGAGTTAGCAGAGACTGTAAAAATGCCGAAAAGTACTGTTCATGAAGATTTAGTGAGGCTGGGATACACTTCTCTTTATGATATTTAGGTCCTACACAAGTTGTCAGAGAAAAACTGCATGGACTGGTATTCTATATGCGATATGCTCTTAAAACGCAACAACAGGGATCCATTTTTCTAAACGATAAGTGAGAGGAGATGAAAAATGGATAGTCTACGACAATATAAGGCGGAAGAGATACTGGGGTCACGCTGACGAAACACGTAAACGAACACCGAAGCCGAATATTCATGGACGCTCTGTTTGGTGCGATTGCAAAGGCATTATTTACTATGTGCTCCTCCGACACAATCAGATGATCAATTCGTATGTGTTCTGCAGCCAGTTGGAACAATTGAACCAAAACCTGCAACAGAAGAGGCCAGAGCTTGTGAACAGAAAGAGTGTTGTGTTTCAACAAGACATCGTGCGGTGCCACTTTTCTCACTTTTCTTTTGTCACCCACAGAAAGTTGCGCCATGGGCTGGGGTGTTTTACTCCACCCATCTTATTCCCCGGTCACTGCGGCCTCCTACTTTCATTTGTTTCGGTCTCTGCAAAATTATTTATATGGAAAATCATTTGGTGATCTCAACGCTGACAAGAAACACGTGGATGACTTTCTGCTTCCAAGCCAACCACGTTCAACACGTATAGCATTCTAAAATTGCCCGAAAGATGGACTAACGTCGTGGGAAAAAATGGGCAATACTTTGAGAAATAAAGGTATGTTCTTAAAATTATTGCATTTGTTTCATTTTGCATTAAAAAAACGCTCAGGACTTTCCAGACAACTCAATATTTTCTATTAGGCCTTAGTCAAACTCGATCCAGGGCAAAGAGAAACGATTCGTTAACTCCGTACACCAGCGAAGAAGAATTTCTAGTAAATTAACTCTGCAAAAGTTAAAATCGGAGTTTTTGAAAAATTCCTGTATAAATACGTAAAATCCGAAATTGACTTTTCTCAATTAAACGGAATTACCGACTACGGAGAATCGGTCATAATATTGAAGTTAGAAGAAACGAAAATTTCGTCAAAAGGCAGACACCAACCGGCAACTTCGCTGCACATTATTTTCGAGAATTTTCCGTGAATTCACTCCACTTATTTTTTACAGTGTGCAATGTATATCTTTTTGTCACCACTACTTTTTTCACATTTTAGTGCAGCGCAGCTGAAACTGGAAAATATAAAAAATGAAAAATTAATCTTACACGCACACAAATTATTTCGTAGATCTTTAGTGCGAGTAATAATTAGAAAGAAAGGCACGAGAGCAAATGATCGTACTTCTTAGGGTGGTTCCACCTAAAATCTCTGCCTTGTGTTTCCAATGAAAAAACTTCTTTACATATTTTCTTCGCAATTAATGTATTTCCAAGGATGAAAATTTGAACATCGATAAAACTAACTTTAAGTTATAGCATTGGATACTTAATACTTGCTAAAACAATAATAATTATATTAAAAATCAAGCATTTTTCTTTGAGTAATGTTCAAACCTCTTAATAGATGGCACAACCTGTACATTGATCACGTCAGTAGACAAACAAATGTTGGATTGCTTAGTTATGGTTATGTTTTAGCAAGTATTAGGTATCCCATGCTATAACTTAGTTTTATCGATGTGTAAATTTAAGTTATAGCATGGGATACTTAATACTTGCTAAAACAACCATAATTAAGCAATCCAACATTTGTTTGTCGACTGACGACGTCAATGTACAGGTCGCGCCATCTCTTAAGAGATTTGAACATTACTCAAAGAAAAATGATTGATTTTTAATATAATTATTGTTATGTTTTAGCAAGTATTAAGTATTACATGCTATAACTTAAAGTTAGTTTTATCGATGTTCAAATTTTCATCCTTGGGAATACATTAATTGCGAAGAAAATATGTGAAGAAGTTTTACCATTGGGAACATAAGGCAGAGATTTTAAGTGGAACCACATTAATAGGAACTATCAGTTAAACTGATTTTGTCTTCAAAGTTGTTTTTGTTTCGTAGAACTTTGTGCCTAATGTTTTTGAGAAATTAAGCTTCAAAAAAATCGTGTTGCGGATAAGGGGAGAATTAGTGCACCGCGATGGAAGTTTTAAACGCTACATTTTCCTATCACTCAAATGGTTCATTATCCTTTAATAAAATCTGCTAAATACATTTGCCGGAAAGTGAAAAAAGAACACCAAGAAGGAATTGGCGGACGATCATGAAATTATCATATGTTAATGGGGTCGAGTTTACGTAGGTGTGAAGTTAATTTCGGGACCAACCGGTGAGCGCTTACGCCACAGCACGGCATAATATGCAAAATTATCGTCGGTGGTATTTAAGGAGTACGGCGAAGTGAATGTAATCAGTCGTCGGCGTACGGACACGTGCGAAGACCCTGAAGAAGCTGAAATGCCTGGACATGGAAGACGTGTACGTTTTCAGCAGTTATCGGACTTTGAGCGAGGTCGTCTGGTCGGACTCCGCGAGGCCGGGTGGTCGTATCGTCGTATTGCGGAGTGAATTGGACGGGAAGTATCGGTGGTGGTACGATGGCGGCGTAGATGGTCCGAGGAACATTCCCACACGAGAAGACGTGGAACCGGGAGTCACAGACAGACTGATGATCGGACCGATCGGCGCATAAAAGGGCGGCGTTGTCAAGCAGAACATCCATTGCGACACAAATCCGAGCTGCCGTTGCACCTCAAGTGACTGTGCGAACAATCCTCAACCGTCTACTGGATGCAGGACTACATGCACGTGTGCCTCTGGCATGTGTACCTCTGACTCCAGCCCACCGTCAGCAACGGCTGCAGTGATGTCGCCAGCGTCTGCACTGGAGAACGCAATGGCGATCTGTCGTGTTCAGCGATGAAAGGAGATTCTACTTGGGAGCCTCCGATGGCCGTATGCGTGTTCGCAGACGCATTGGGGAGCGCTCCACCCTTCGTGCATCCGCCAGCAACACACAGTGCCTACACCTGGTCTCCTGGTGTGGGGAGCGATCAGCTATCGCTCCCGTGCACAACTAGTGTTTGTACCGGGTACGTTAAACAGCATCTCCTACATCAACAACATCCTTCAGTCCGTTGTTGTGCCATTTCTAAGGTCGGTCCATCGTGGTGTTTTCCAGCAAGATAACGCACGCCCACACACTGCACGGCAACGCAACATGCACTTCAGGGTGTGAGACAACTTCCATGGCCTGCACGTTCATCGGATTTGTTCCCCATTGAGAACGTGTAGGATTTTAAGGGACAACTACTAATCCGGTCTCCACGGCCAGCCACGACCAGGTTGAGGATGCTTGGAACTCAATACCCCAAACTTACATCCAACATCTGTACGACAGACTCCATGCCAGAATTGCACAGAGTGACGCAGTTCATGGCGGTTCAACCTCGTACTAACCGTGTTACATGGAAATGTTATTTTTCAGTTTACCAGAAAACACAGCTGTATTTTTCCATAATGTTTTGATCACGTTATCCTCTGTATTCCGTTATTATGCTGTATAAATTACGTTTCTATTAGACGTCTCCTTCTTGGTGTTCTTTTTTCACTTTCCGCCAGTGTATGTTAAATTGTAAGTAAAGTTTCATGGGAAATATATATATTTACGAGAGAAGTAAACTACCGAAATGCGGAATTTTCCCCATGACTTCGCATCTCTTCTGTAGAAAGAAAGCAGCACAGCATGAACTCATGTGATCACGTAAGCCGCAGGTGAAAGTACAGCAGGCAGATTTTGTCCAACGGTTTCGTTGCTGGGGTTCCGTGCTCCATCTGCGTAATCCCGTTGTCACTATTTGTGCGCGCTTTGGGTTTTGTTCCTTTGCAAAAAAAAAAAAAAATGGCTTCCTTCCTAGACAGATAAGAGGTTCGTCAAGAGGAATCACTATCGATATTTTCCCAGTGTTTATCAGTTCTTGTACCTGTGAATAACTGTTTCTCGTTCACATATTCATGTAACAATGTACGTTTTGCTGCCTATAACTAGGGCTTCAGTCACATATTGTGGTGTATACTACAGAAGTAACGCACATGTGAGGACGGCAAAGTTGCAGCAATAGATTTCGTTGGGGAAGCTTAATCGGGAAAGCATTCAGCTCCGGAGCAGAAAGGTGCAAGTTCAATCTCTACCACCGGCAAATTTGTGTTTTCATAATGTCTTCAGCCCCTTTAGATTGTCGTCTAGTAGCTCATTTTATTATTAATCATTTAATACTTTACAATATTGTATTAAATAAAAATACACTTAAGAATACCGTGATCATCTACTGATAGAGTGTTGCGTCGCCTTTCACCATGGTAACCGTTTGCATCCGTCGTAGTATCGATTCCACTCGGCCACGGAAGGTGTCCTCAGTTATGCTGTACCCGTTGGACCGAATAGCGTCCCGGAGTTCATGCACGAAGTGAACCGCTGGCGTACACCGGCTAATGCTGTTTTTCCACTGCGCTCCAAAAACGTTTGATAGGATTTATTTCCAGAGAATTTGCATGCCACAGTCTAAAAAATAAGTGTGAATCCACGAAAAATTGCTGAAAATAACGTGCAGCAAAGTTGCCTGTAGATAAGTTTTTTTACTAAATTTTCTTTTAAAAGTTTCAGTTTCTTCTAACTTCGGTATTTTGACAGCATTTCCGCAGTCGGTAATTCCGTTTACTTCAAGTCCGTTTCCGTGTTTACCGTATTTAAACAGAAATTTCTCAAAATCTCCGTGTTTGACGTTTTCAGCCCTTTTACGAATCCTTTCCCCCTGGCGGGTTTCGGATCAGGGACCTTTTCTACGAGAACCGAGCGTGCTACCGTTCAGCCAGAAAGACTTATACACTGTAACTTGCATTCGCGTATAAGGTAGAACTCTAATCACGCGATGATGAAATATTTATTGCTATTTAATGTGGGTGAATTAGTCATTTTATTTTCTGTTGTAGCCTATTAATTTTTTGAATAGTTGTGTAATGATTATATTTTTTCTATATGAGGGCCTACCACAAATTACGCATTATTCACATTGTGAATTTTCAAAGCAACAGAATGCTTTGGAACTCAAGATCTTTTTAAACTGACAGTTACTGTCAATTGCACTTAAGAAAATGTGAAACGTACTGCTTTATAGTATTATTTCACAGAATTTCTAAATATAAAATTACTCTTGGTAGCTATACAGGTATTATCTGCTTTTCGAGAGTTCGCTTTTATGAAAAAATCGAAAATAGCGTTTGTTTTGCAGCGAGAGTGACGCCGCCAAGCTCCTTACGCGGGAACTACATTCAGCATCAAGCCGCCATAATTTTGAACTGTATGAATCTGTGCTTTATCTCGATTTATTTTGTGCATCCGTTAGCGAAATGTGTCCTAATGTATCAGAAAAGCTTTATCTCGATTTATTTTGTGCACCCGTTAGCAAAATGTGTCCTAATGTATCAGAAAAGCGTAAGAAAGCTCGTAAGGGTGTTGTGCTTAGCCTAAAACTGGACGTAATTAAGTCTTTCGACAGAAGATGAACGAAATAAACAACGACATTGTGCGTGCGCTGAACTTTCTCTTCCGCCATTCATACTTCTTACACGCAGACAGAATCTCGAAAGCTGTAGAAGTTACAAGTGGAGTTCTGCGTGAAGCAAAGTGGTCTCTTTTAGTCGTCATCCAGTAATGGATAAAATGAAAAATATATTGCTTGAAGGGATTGATGAATGTACAAAGAAGCATGGTGTTCCCATAAAGTATGGGTGTTCCGTTAAGTTGTCTTACACTTAATACGAAATCAGTCAATCTCTTTAATAAGCTGAAACAGAAAACACTAGACGATGGAAATGAAAGTGTTGCGAAAGTAGAATTTAAAGGTAGTCATGGGTGGCTTGATCGGTTTTGGGGCGAGGGCAGCTTAAAGGTTACTGGAGAGAGTGCTTCGGTTGATACTGAAGCTGCACGAAAAGTTCGCAGGACTGAAGAAAATCACAGTAGGTGGTTTCTCGCATAAGAAAGTGTTTGTGATGGAAATACAATTTTATTTCGAAAACATTGTCGAGGAAGACGAAGAAAAAATTGCGGAGTTTCGTTGGAAGAAAAGCAGGCTAACGTGTTACAAGGCTTCAAAGGATAGGTTTACCTTATGCCTATTATGAAAGTTAATGGTGATTCTGTCCTTTTGCTTCTTCTAGAGTACCATTAAGAAAATCCGATGGCACTGAATGGCATTGATAAGAATACACTTCGTATTGTATTTCGTTCACGTCCAAGCGGTTGAAATACCAAAGTCATTTTTTCTGAATACACGAGTTTACAGAAAAAAAAATCCAGTACTCGGTAATACACAAACAAAGACATCGCTCTTTCCTCGTTTTAGCAACACACAGCAACCGAAAAATTGTTATTCGGTCACCGCTGGGGAATCGAATCCCAGATCTCTCGTTATCTTGCCAAGCGCGTTAGCCTTACACCACGGTGGCCAACAATCCACGGCGCTATGTGTGTTTTTCTGTAAGCTTCTGACATCATAAATCCGTAAGATGGGACCATCTACTGAGTCGTCTCCATCTATTCACTGACGCCACGTATTTAGAGGATTTTTACTTCGGATCTCACCCTTTGGATTTAACTGCTATAATTAATGTATTGCCAGTGCCGTTAATGTCCACCAGGTGGAGACGTACCAGTAGCTGGAGCCCATCTTACGGATTTATGACGTCAGAAGCTGACAGAAAAACACACATAGCGCCGTGGATTGTTGGCCACCGTGGTGTAAGGCTAACGCGCTTGGCTAGATATCGAGAGATCTGGGATTCGATTCCCGAGAGGTGACCGAATAACAATTTTTTGGTCGTTGTGTGTTGCTAAAATGTGGAAGAGCGATGTCTTTGTTTATTCACTGAAACCACGTATTTAGAGGATTTTCACTCGTTAATACGTTAGTCCTTTTGTTGGAAAATATTTTTGAAAAAATAACCTCGATGATAAGTGTATTTTGATTGTCGATAATTGCGCTGCTCATCCATCTGGTATTACCAAGTCTTAGAGGTAACAATCGTGTTGTGTTCTTGCTGTGGAACACGACCGACGTCGTCGTTCCTACAACCATGTGATGAAGATCTAATAGTCACAATTAAGGATTTCTATATGCAAAATCTGATGCTTTTTATTCTAAGTGTCCTTGACAGAGAGACGCAACTTCGAAACATCTTTCCCATAGATCTGGAAATGCAACATAAAATTGGCAATCGCCAACCTTGGAGATGCTCTTGACATACTAACAGTCTCGATGAGAAATGGCGTTTGGAGGAATTGTGTCCCGCAGCGTGATCGATTTTTAAAGGCTTCGAACCAACGACAATAAATACGGCAATAGTGACTTTGGCTAAGAAGGCTAAGTTTGTGGAAGTTGATGAAGATGATGCTGAGGAGGTTTTGGCATCTCACAGGATGAAGAACTGACAGCTGAAGAGCTTATGCAATTGCAGGAGGAAAGGATATGAATCGAAACTGAACGCAATAATCCGAAAGTGAAGTCGGCCAGGAACTGAATGTTAAGCACTTGCGGGAGATTTTGCTACGATTGACAGTACTGCAATGATTGTAGAAACATATGACTTTAGTTTTAAAAGGGCACGTAGGTTTGCAAGATGTTTTCAGTGCCTACAAAGAACTGTATGGGAGAAAAACGCGTGATGCTAAGCAGTCAAGCATACTGCTGTATTTCAAGCCTTTCGCATCAGCCACAGCAGACGACGAACCTCCTTCGACATCGATGCAGGCAAACATACAGTAGAAGGTGTAGACGTTAGTGACCTGCCTGCCCTGATGAATTCAGACGACGATGAAATGTTAGCAGATGACCCTCTTCCTCTATTCCCAGTCTTCTGTACCTTCCCCACTATTCCGACCTCTGACGACCCAGCCTAACTCATCACCATTACCACCGCTCAGCCATCCACAGTAGGCTCGCTGTCTTCACTATTCTGGTTAGTGAAACTACACTGTACATACATTATTTCTACTTTATATACTCTGCATTTATATCATTCCTGCTTTTACTATATGTTTGTGTTATTTTAAGTTCTATGGGTTATTTCGTAGGTTATTTTTTCAGTTACAGAACAAAACATTTTCCCACATGAATTAATGGTAGTTGCTTCTTCGCTTTATGCAATTTCGGCTTACGAAAGGTTTCACTGGAACGCTCTACTTTGAGATAGCGGGAAAAACCTGTAATAGCTTTTGTCTTAAGAAGTTCACAGACTGATATACACTATATTGACAAAAGTCACCGGACACCTAGAAGAGAAACACAACATAGCATTTATAGACATACATTATTACGGTGTCGGTCCACCTTTGTTTGGCCTTAATGCACGCGCTGACCCTTCGAGACATGCTCTCGACAAGGTTTTGGAACAGCAATAGGTATGTGCTTCCATTCAGTACATAATGCTGCTTAATAGCAGGCCTTGGTTCCAAACTTCTTATGTGGCGCTCTAATTCATCCCATAGATGCTCTATGGGATTAAGATCAGCGCTCTGTGCTGGCCAGTCCACACACGATACGGAATTATCGTCAAACCCCACCGTAACAGTCCTCGCTTTATCGCTCGGTGCATTATCCTGCTGGTACCAACAAGGCTTGGTTCCATAGTATTGCCACATAGCTGGTAGGGATAATTGTCCAGAATATCGAGGTAGACGTGCTGGTTAACAGGTTTGTCGATAACCAATGGGCCGGGACCATACCACGAAAAACACCCCCATACGAAAACACTGCCAGCTAAAGCGTGACTGTAGGAACAGTACTCTGGGGTAAATAGCGTTCCCCCGGCTGTCGCCATACCTACACACGGCCATCTGACTGATGGATCGTGTATCTGTGGATTCATCAGTCCATAGGACCCGTTTCTATTGATCTACGGTCCACGATAAATGTTCTTTACGCCATGCTAAACGTCGAGTAGCATTCCGAGTGGATATGAAAGGCTTGTGCGCAGCCGCACGACCACGGTAACACATGGAATGAAGTCCTCTGCGAATGGTACGTGTGCATACCGATGTTCCAGCATTGTTACTCACCTGTACACTGAGGTCTTGTACGGTACTCCGTCGATTAGCTGTAACGACTCTCCTGAGGCTTCGACTTCCTCTATCGCTGATGTTCTTTGGTCTGCCAGTACGTTTTGCTGTTTCAGGCACGCCATGTGTCTTAACTTATTCAGTACATCCAAAACAGTTGACTTCAGTATATTTAAACGCCTCTCGGTTTCTCTTATGGACAACCCACTAATATAACACCCAACAATCTTTCCTTTCTCAAAATCAGCTCTCTTCCGTCGCCACATTTTCAACCTCACAGTGCGAATGATCGCGGTCAGCTGAAGGCTTGTTTTTATACCGTTTGCAGTTTTACCGCACATCTTAACAACGCAGTGGATCCGTTCATTTGCTTTTGAAGGGGTGTCTGGTGACTTTTTTCAATACAGTGTATAAACAAACAGCATAAAATCACCTGTGCAATGATTTAAGTACCAGGTTTCTTATGGTAACACAATATACAATAGTTGGTGCACGTAATGGGAATGAGGGGAAGAAATAACCGGGACCACAATAACCAAAATTTCATGCAATATGCTATCCACAATATCTTATCTCGCTAGAGAACTTCAAAATCAGGTCCTTCGACAGGCGATTTAAATTTAATAGTTAATCAAACCAAGTATATTTTCACGAATCGCTCCTATTACAGGAAACTTTCTATCATATGGAAGGAGAAAGTGAGAACATAATTTTTTCGTTAAAATACGAACATAATTGCAGAAAGATTTCTGAAAATTCAAAAATGTCCGTTCCACTTAGAAACTGCAATTTACCGTCAATATACGAAAAGAATTGAAAAATCAGTGAAATTCAAGGGGGTTTTTTCCGTCCTTTCACGGAAAAAGTTGTATCAGGTTAATTTACGGAAAGGAATCACGGAAAATGGTTCGTGAATTTCAGAATTTTTTTTACAGTACATAGAGCACATAAAATGCTTGGTCATTATCCTCGAACAAAGGATGCGAAATGCGGGCCTTGTGACACACGCGGCGTTACCTTTCGAAGCGTCCAGTGTCATCTGGACACAAGTTCGCCGTGTACTGGTGGTATCTATCTGTTTCGAAGCAATGCCTGTTTAAGTTTCTGCACTAAATTCACGAAAGTACAATATTGATGGAGCTGTATTGACATAGAGAAAGCTATTAATGAAAGTGAAAGACTGGTGGACCTGTATTCCCTTAGAGAGTGATTCACGAAAGTGCAATATTGATGGAGCTGTATTCACATCGAGAAAGCGATTCACGAAAGTGCAATATTGATGGAACTGTATTCACATCGAGAAAGCGATTCAGGAAAGTGCAATATTGATGGAGCTGTATTCACGTAGAGACTCACGAATGTGCAATATTGATGGAGCTGTATTCATGTAGAGAGCGATTCACGAAAATGCAGATGTTGAACGATTTTGGTACGTGCTACTTGTAGTCGATAAGATTCTGGTATTGAAATACCAGTGCCATGTATATTGTGCAAAGTTATTAATTGAAATTTGAATCCGTGTGTTGTCACTAGCAAAGTGATTCATTTCTACTGGTGACGTGCTTCGATGTTAGTAAAAAGGAATTGGACATAGTAACTTGAATCTTGTGCTGCTTTGCATTCCGGCTATTATCTGAAAGTGAATGTTATGTGATGTATAGACTTTCAGCTACAACGAGGATGTTGAAGTACTCCAGTTTTTACAGTGAAAGTAAATTCACTAAGGCTACAAGTCAACTTAAATTTTACAAGAGCTAAGCTTTAAGTTGACTTAGAGTTGAAACCTTAACGTAAAGTCAAAATGTACAACTCATTTAAAACGATTACATTATAAGCAACAGAACGGAGAAGCAAGGAGACACGCCGAATTTTAAATTTGGGAGAGCGCTTTTTCTTTCTTTGGAGATAAAATACGAACTTTAGACCTTGTTCTGTGACGTGCTTATTAATTCCCGATTAAACTGAAGACTTCAACTCCATTCAAGACAAATACTACGTGCCCGCCAGTGAAGCTCCATGTATACTTATTTAAATAAGATGTCTTTTTTGAAAAAGTGAAGTGCTGGGAAATTTCTAAGAATTAAAAACCTAACGCTAAAGTAAAAGTCTCCTTTTTTGCCATGAGTATAACTACTAAGTGTTATGTTTCGGTCCCGCGATAAATATCTAAGGCCCATTTTGTGGAAAAAAAAAATTTAATCACTTAATAATCTCTGGATAACAAGATACCACAAATTTTGTGGTATGTAAAAGAGAAATCACAGTGATTATGGGAGTTTCGTAGAAGAAAGTTTTGTTTTATTTCGTATTTGTACTTCAATGCAAAATCTCTCGGATTAGGTTTTTAATTTGAAAATCTCTATAGATTAAAAATATCAGTTCCTAAAATGCATACTATGACTAAATTCTCGAAAACATTTGATGCAAATTAAACATACAGAAGCCGAAAACAGAATAAATGCTTATATTAAAGAAAAATCATAAACAAAAACATAAAATAAAAAGTGCATTACAAAATTAAATTTGCCGAGCAATGAAGTTTAAATTTAAAGCTCAAAGCAAAATGGATCAGCTCAAATTAATCTTTAAAAAACAGCTAAAAGCAATTTTTTTTTCTTCACTTCACAAGAAAAAAAATTTTTTTTCTAAAAGAAAACAGATAGCTCAAGAAAATAATGTATATTCCATCCTTACGCAAAAAGAACTGTGAAAGTAATTTTGCTTCCGTGATTTCCTCCAGGAGTGGTTTCACCATATTGAATGATCATGTCAAGTTGAAAACACATGGGCCGCCCCGGTGGCGCAGTGGTCTAAGCGATGGCCTCTGATCATTCGTCCGATAGGGGTCCGGGTCTGAATCCCGATGAGGCATGGATGTTGTGTTTGTCTTACGGCATTGGCTGTCTCCCTTCCCTGGAATCAGTGACCCTAAATTAGGGACAGGCGACTGCTTATAGCCCATTGAGGTGCTCACGGTGGTCGTTAAACCTCCAATAAAAAAAAACATTGAATAATTAATACAGATATAAATCAAGCTGTTCTTTCCATGTAACCTAACCACAGAAATTTTAAAATTTCATCATTAATATAATCATTATCAACTTGATATACAGTATACTCATTTCCTGGTGATCTAACTTAGCACTACGATATGACGTTTGTTTCAGCTGGTGCAAGAAAATCAAAATGTCTGACGTTTCAGATAAAACTTCAGTTGTTTGGATTGCATTATCCTGGGTGGTGTAATTGTTAGCATACTAGAGCGCAAATCGAGAGATGCGGATTCGTTTCACGTTCCAGGATGACATTTTCAAATTTCTGTGGTTATGTTACATGGAAAGAACAGCTTGATTTATATCTGTATTGAATGGTCATGAAATTCAACAAAGAATTATTTCTTTCTATCTGAAAACGTTCTTTTCCGAAGAAGGAGTTATTTTTTTCCCCATTTGAATAATTGTTTCCAATGGAGGAGTTATTCTCCCATCAGGAAACAAAGAAGTCAAGGGCGAAGTGACTGAATGTAATGGAGGAGTAACTGCGTAGTTTCTTCCCCATTTGAATGAAATATAGTGATTCCAGTCTTTTATTGTCTTGTATCTTTTACTTTCTGCAAAGCTGATAATTGGCGAATATTAAATCCTTTTGGGGGCGAGGGAGGGTGTGTTACCGACCACTGTGAGCAGCTCAAGTAAGCTATAGATAGTGGACCGTTCCTAATTTAGGGCCATTGGTTCCATGGAAGGGAGAGAGGCAGAGAGCCTGTACCGTAAGACAAACACAACATCCATGTCCACCTCCGACGAATGGTCTGAAGCCAGCGCTTAGTCCACTGTAAACTGCTTGGCGGGAAATCTTAAATTTTGGTGCTTTCACTAAACTTTATGCCCAACTTGTCTTCAAAAAGATTTTTCAGCAGGTGTTTATTTAATGATCCGCTCCATACATACACCCACCACGACTCCCTTCTCATTATTAAAATTCTCTTCAATCACCATGTTCCTTGCCGGGATCTCCGCCAATTGAGAACAAGATCTCAAAAAAAAAAAAAATCATCGCCCTAAGAACACTAAGACAAATTGCTATAATATTCTTTGCTATCTCAATTTTTGTTATCAGTACAACCTACTTCCATCTTATTACCCACTCCCTATTCAAAAGTACCATGTTCTTATGCGCCAGTGCAATCATCCACGGTAACTCTGATCATTCGTTCGTAAGGGGTCCGGGTTCGAATCCCGGTGGGCATTGATGTTGCGTTTGTCTTATGGCACTGGTTTTCTCCCTTTCCTGGAACTAGTGACCCTAAATTAGGGACGGGCGACTGCTTATAGCCCATTGAGTTGATCACGGTAATCGTTAAACCACCAATAAAAAAAACTTTTTTATGCCCAACTTGTCTTGTGTTTAAAAACGATTTTTCCCTTTCTATAAAATATTTTAAATGCTCCTAAAGTATTCACGTTCCATTTTAAACAGAAACCACGTTACAAGTTTCGTAATTTGTTAGTAGTGTCTATAATTTCGGACAATATTACCTGGGTGATTAAAAAAGTTTCTTTCGTCATAATTTTTCGCCTGTTGTTAACATTTAATGCTGATCAGAAAAACTTTAGAACTCTGCAAGGCGCTAATTCAATCACCGTGCATTTTTTCATTCCAATTTTAATTTACTTTTTTTCGGCGTGTCTTTCAATTTCACAGGTTTTAAATTTTAGCACGAATCTAAATTTAAGAAAGCACAGTCGATACCGTAAAAAAAAAAAAATTCTTCGTCACGCTAAAACCCAGTTGATTGCATCATCGTTGAAGAAAAGGCTTGTTTCGGTTCGTTTATTCAAAGCGTTTATTAATCGTTTTATCTTTAAAGAAATGTATTTTTAAAACTGAAAAATTTCTTTGTGAAAAAATTATTTCATTACTTTCCTTTTCGGTTACTAGAAGGTTCAGTTTCGTCTATTTAAAATTTTAAAGAAGCAAACTTCAATTACAATATTTTCCGCTAACTAATCAGTGACAGGTCCAGAAATTTTGAGCATGATGTGGGGGGGGGCTTATTTTTTGCATACTTTTGATAAACATTCTGTGATATTTAACAAAAGATCTTGATCTAAATTTTATTGAAAGATTATAAGTTGTATGCGTTTGAATCAAAACTTAACACGACCAGTTATTATTGAATATTTTATATAACTACCGATAAAATAAGTTACATGCAAGTTTTTTGTTGGATTTTTATCAAGTGCATTAAAGCAGTTTTTTTTATTTTTATTTCAGAGAAACAAAATATCACCAACATATCATAGCCATTAAATTTATCCTCAGATGTGTGGCAAATATTTCTCTTGGTTTGTGTTCTATTTCTTGTATTTTTCACCTTCTCACCTGCATTTTTCTTCCTCATAATTGATGAGACTCGACCTCCATTTTTTTCAACTTTCTTTCGTACTGGCCGGTAGAACACTGATTCAAAATTCACCGCTGGACCCCGAACTCAAAAGACAGTTTAATGAAATTCGAGTGGTTCAGTAATCAGTCAGAACAGAGGGGAAGCTGGGCCGCTTTCGAAAAGGATAGCTGAACCTATTACCTAAGAGGAAAGCTGAGCCTATTACCCGCGGAGGAAGCTGGGCCAACAACCTAAGAAAGCTGAGCCAATTACCAAACACGGAAATCTGAGCCAATTATCCAAGAGGGCAGCTGAGGGAACAACCTACGAAACTGAGCCTAATATCTAAGAGGAAAGCTGAGCCAATTATCTAACTGGGCAGCTGAGACAACTACCTAAGAAGAAAGCTGAGCCAATTACACAAAAGAGTAGCTGAGCCTATTACCTACGAAGAAAGCTAAGTCCATTGCCCAAGAGGGAAGCTGAGCCTACTACCTAAGGAGAAAACTGAGCCTTTACCTAAAAAGAAAGCTAAGTCCATTACCTTAGATGAAGCCTGAGCCTACTACCTTAGATGGACGCTGAGCCTACTACCTTAGATGAACGCTGAGCCTACTACCTTAGATGAACGCTGATCTTATTACCTTAGATGAACGCTGAGCCTACTACCTAAGGAGAAAGGTGAGCCCATTTACCTAAGAAAGCTGAGCCAATTAGCCAAGGAGGTAGCTGAGCCTATTACCTAAGAAGAAAGCTAAGTCCATTGCCCAAGAGAGAAGCTAAGCCTACTACCTAAGGAGAAAACTGAGCCATTACCTAAAAAGAAAGCTAAGCCTACTACCTAAGGAGAAAACTGAGCCATTACCTAAAAAGAAAGCTAAGCCCATTACCTTAGATGAAAGCTGAGCCTACTACCTAAGGAGAAAGCTGAGCCTATTTACCTAAGAAAGCTGAGCCAATTACCCAAAAAAGCTGAGCCTATTTACCTAAGAAAGCTGAACCAATTACCCAACACGAAAAGCTGGACCAATTACCCAACACGGAAAGCTGAGCCAATTACCCAAGAGGGCAGCTGAGGGAACAACCTACGAAACTGAGCCTAATATCTAAGAGGAAAGCTGAGCCAATTATCTAACTGAGAAGCTGCGCCAATTACACAAAAGGGTAGCTGAGCCTATTACCTAAGAAGAAAGCTAAGTCCATTGCCCAAGAGGGAAGCTGAGCCTACTACCTAAAGAGAAAGCTGAGCCAATTACCCAAGGAGGAAGCTGAGCCTACTGCCTAAGGAGAAAACTGAGTCTTTTACCTAAGATGCAAGCTAGGCATTTTACCTAACTGGAAGACTGAACGTTCGTCGTATTATATACCTGCATAACCATTGCGAAGGCCAGCTAGTTAGCATGGTGAAGATAAATTTGCAATTGAACTATGTGGATTGTGTACATGTAATGCAATCAACTTAATTTTACGTCTTTATTTCACAGTTAAAAATGTTCTTGTATACACACGCACAAAAAGTATGGCAGACGAGCCTCCTGATCCCCCCCCCATTTCTGATCTGAGTTTACCCTGACATTTCAGCACCATCCAACGCACAATTGGAAAGCCATAAAACATCCAACAATTTTCCGGGGCACTGTATTTTAAAGATTTATATCTCCTCATGTATCTGTCATTTTAAAGATCCGCCAAAATGCTTAAATAAGCAATTGTGGAAATAACATTTTGTTTCAGACGAGCAATTTTTACGGTTCCGTATATCTTTTGTATTACATATTTATTTCGCAACATTCTTCGTCTTCCATCAAAACAAAATTGAATCAAATAATACTCGTAGTATTCATTTAAGTCTAGGTTAATAACACACTAAACAGCACTTTTTTTTTCATGTGCACGAACAGTGACAGTTATATTTCTTCCGAAATATAACTCACAGATCCTCACCTATTTAGCAATGTATTAATCTATTTATTAAAAACTGTTCATATAAAACAGTTCGTCCGGCACGGAGTAATAATTCCCTGACGATTTAGAGATTTTATTTACTTTTACAGGACGACACACGAGGATTATTTTCCCAACTGATATTAAAGTGAAAACAACCACTGATTTGAAATAATTATAATTATGTAAGCTTGTTGTGGTACAAATTATCAGGTTGGTGACTATCTGAAATTTTTCACAATGGAGGAGGAATACAAGACGTTAAGTTGTTTGTTTTCAAAACTTACAAACCATTTCATAAAATCATGCAAATGTATTAAAATATCGTAACGTGATTAATTTTCATGGGAGTACGGAATAAAAGGAAAACTTTGAACTTACTTTTTGAAAAGTTCTTCACCGATCAGTCCAAAAACAATCCATGACGTTCCACTCTACTTCTTCAGAGGTTCCAGTGATATTTGTTCGGTGTTGAGAAACTCTCAGAAGCTAAAGCTTCTTTCTGCCAGGTATGTCTTAGAATCATCAGCACAATGTCGTAAATATAAGCCGCTTCAGTTGAAGAGGAGTTAGAACATTTCCCTAGTACGTGTAAATGAGTTGTTACATTACGGTAAGCAGTTTACTGAATCGCCGCAGGCAATAGGTAACTCACGTACTAGCATCAGCTCTTACCAAAGAGCTCTACGTTCTTATCGTTTCTCTATCGCCACCCCCATTCCGGAAGCGCAAAGGAAATGCGACGCTCGATGACAGCGTCCCCCGTGGCAGACGGTGGAAGTAGAAATGGATAGCTGTATCGGTTACACCGACTGCTAAAACGCGCGCCCGGTCGGAATCCTGTGCCTCACATCTTTGAATAACAAGGATTGATTTTTTGTTGCTATAAGGGGAAGCTGCATTGACTGTCGCATTTCCCGGAACTTCGATAAGTTTCAAATGCGATAAATAGCTCCCAGAAAAAAAAATTGGGAAAAATCTTTTTCCATACTATATAATAATGTCGGCAGAAATCCCCGTATATATATATATTTTTTCAATTGGAGGTTCAACGACCACAGTGAGCAACTCAATTAGCTATAAGCAGTCGCCCCCATATCTCAGATTATTCCACAGGGTTCTTTCATTGAGGGCAAGATTTCAACTGCTTAAGATGACACAAAAATTGTATTACAAATAAAATTGTAGCTGGTTGCGTAAGCATTTTTCCAATTTTAAAAAAGTATTTCTCGACTCTTCAAGCGCCGTCACGATGGCGCAGTGGTCTAAGCACCAACTTCTGACGATTCGTCTGTAATGGGCGTGGGTTCGAATCAGGAGTGGATCCATAAACTTTTTTGATCTAAAAAAATAAGTATAGATAGTGAGTGAATTTGTGGAAGGGAAATACACTAACTGGCAGAGCTTCCCCTCCTTGGAATTGAACGATTTTTTAAAAACTTTTTCGATCAATAAAGTTCTAATACATTTTTAAATCATAAAGGGGAGGTAAACAACTGAAAAATCAGCACTAATTTCGTGGTTCAATTGCTTTCTTTGCGGGGAAAAGAGCTCTGTACGTTTTAACCCATCAAGTCTGGATGCAATCTTTAAAAATAAATTTCAGCCCTTCTATTCCGACAGTTTTGTTTATTAGAAAAATTTCCAGCTTCAGTCATCGAATCATGCCTAAGGTAAGCAATGTGACCTGCGATTCCTCGTTAAAATATTCGCTTATTTTTCCTCAGTGTACGATTCCCAATTCATTTGAAAGGAACTTCCATTTACGTCGTTTCATCAAGTCATTCATTTTGTCACTGGAGATGTTCTCTCGGAAGTTTGTGGAAATACAACTTGCATCTTTACTAAACAAAGCATACCCATTGATTTTAGTGATCAGTCAAAATATATTTTCCCTTCCGATCTCAGCTTCCTCTGTTTCTGAAAGCATGGCTTTTATTTGCTTTCTGTTCTCACTTTCTTTCTCTTTAAAGCTAGAACACAATGTAAATAGACATAGTCATCACTCTTTCCACGGTTTTCTTCAATTAACACACAGCAACCGAAAAATTGTATTTCGATACCGTTGAGATCGAACCCCAGATCTCTCGACAACTAGCCCAGTGCGTTCGCTTTACGCAACGGTGCCAACAATCCACGGCGCTGTGTGTGTTTATCTGTCAGCATCTGACTTCACAAATCCGTAGGGATGGGCTCAGCAACTGAGACGTCTCCATCTGGTGGTGCTTAACGGCATAAGTTATTTAATCATAACTAAGAAATCCAGAGAGATCTGGGGTTCGATCCCAGTGGTGTCGAAATACAATTTTTCGGTTGCTGTGTGTTAATTAAAGAAAAACTTGAAAAGAGCGATGACTATGTCTATTTTCATTATCTCCACGTATTTGGAAGATTTTCACAATTTCTCTCGCCCTTTGGATTTATTAGCTATAATTAAACAGCTGCTGCCGTTAAGCCCCACCAGATGGAGACGTCTCAGTTGCTGATCCCATCTCTACGGATTTGTGAAGTCAGATGCTGACAGATAAGCACACATAGCACCGAGGATTATTGGACCCTTGGCGTAAGACGAGCTCACTCGGCTAGTTATCGAGAGATCTGGGGTTCGATCCCAGAGGTATCAAAATACAATTTTTCGGTTGCTGTGTGTTAATTAAAGAAAAACGTCGAAAGAGTCTATTACATTGTTTCCACGTATTTGGAAGATTTTCACCGCTAGAACGCAACATTTAATCTCGAAATTCACGGCAAATTTAATTGGTATAAAACATTTCACGAAAATCTGTGGATTTATTACTAAATTTCCCAAAAACAAATGCAAGAATTATTTACGATCTCGGACATTTAAAAACGAAAAGTCTGCTTTAAGGGAGGGGAGCATCGCACCTGTTTCCCCTCGCTGGATCCACTACTGGTTCGAATCCCGCTGACGCATGGATGTTGTGTTCGGCTAAATGAGCTGGATCCACTGCTGGTTCGAATCCCGCTGACGCATGTATGTTGTGTTCGGCTAAATGAGCTGGATCCACTACTGGTTCGAATCCCGCTGACGCATGGATGTTTTGTTCGACTAAATGAGCTGGATCCACTACTGGTTCGAATCCCGCTGACGCATGTATGTTGTGTTCGGCTAAATGAGCTGGATCCACTACTGGTTCGAATCCCGCTGACGCATGGATGTTGTGTTCGGCTAAATGAGCTGGATCCACTACTGGTTCGAATCCCGCTGACGCATGTATGTTGTGTTCGGCTAAATGAGCTGGATCCACTACTGGTTCGAATCCCGCTGACGCATGGATGTTTTGTTCGACTAAATGAGCTGGATCCACTACTGGTTCGAATCCCGCTGACGCATGTATGTTGTGTTCGGCTAAATGAGCTGGATCCACTACTGGTTCGAATCCCGCTGACGCATGGATGTTGTGTTCGGCTAAATGAGCTGGATCCACTACTGGTTCGAATCCCGCTGACGCATGGATGTTGTGTTCGGCTAAATGAGCTGGATCCACTACTGGTTCGAATCCCGCTGACGCATGGATGTTGTGTTCGGTTAAATGAGCTGGATCCACTGCTGGTTCGAATCCCGCTGACGCATGTATGTTGTGTTCGGCTAAATGAGCTGGATCCACTACTGGTTCGAATCCCGCTGACGCATGGATGTTTTGTTCGACTAAATGAGCTGGATCCACTACTGGTTCGAATCCCGCTGACGCATGTATGTTGTGTTCGGCTAAATGAGCTGGATCCACTACTGGTTCGAATCCCGCTGACGCATGGATGTTGTGTTCAGCTAAATGAGCTGGATCCACTACTGGTTCGAATCCCGCTGACGCATGTATGTTGTGTTCGGCTAAATGAGCTGGATCCACTACTGGTTCGAATCCCGCTGACGCATGGATGTTTTGTTCGACTAAATGAGCTGGATCCACTACTGGTTCGAATCCCGCTGACGCATGTATGTTGTGTTCGGCTAAATGAGCTGGATCCACTACTGGTTCGAATCCCGCTGACGCATGGATGTTGTGTTCGGCTAAATGAGCTGGATCCACTACTGGTTCGAATCCCGCTGACGCATGTATGTTGTGTTCGGCTAAATGAGCTGGATCCACTACTGGTTCGAATCCCGCTGACGCATGGATGTTTTGTTCGACTAAATGAGCTGGATCCACTACTGGTTCGAATTCCGCTGACGCATAGATGTTGTGTTCGGCTAAATGAGCTGGATCCACTAATGGTTCGAATCCTGCTGACGTATGGATGTTGTGTTCCGCTAAATGAGCTGGATCCACTACTGGTTCGAATACCGCTGACGCATGGATGGTGTGTTCGGCTAAATGAACTGGCTCTCTCCTTTCTGTGGAGCCAGTGGTCCTGAATTAAGGGAAGGCGATTGCATTTGTATCCCATCAAGTTGCTCACGGTGGTCGTTAAACCCCCAAACAAATGATTTTTCTTTTCTTTTGAAGCACAATGACACGCTTTCAGATAACTCAAAGCCGTACGCCTACTAATTTCACAGTTTTCTTTTTCTTTTTTTTTTTTTTGAGGGGAATAATCCTTTGAGCAGCAGTGCCGTATATACACGTTACCATTTTTCTATCCTCAAAACAGCAACAACGTAAATACACGCTCATCAGTTTTTTTAAGCAGTAATAACTACACGGTCGAGTCACATTATTATGACCACCAGCTGATATCCAGAATAACCGCCGTGTACAGCGCGGACAGCAGGCAGACGGATTGGGAGTGGCCCAATAAGGTGCTGGAAGGTGTTCACAGGTATGTGGAGCCATGCTGGCTGCAGTTCATCAGACAGCTGCTGGAGGGTACACGATGGAGAATCCGGAGAGCGAACAACATGATCGAGGTGGTCCCACAGATGCTCAGTTGGGTTTAAAAATGGGGAAGTAGGGGGCCAGGGAAGTATTTTGAAGTCTTCATCGAGCTCTTCCAAGCACTCACGGACATTTCTAGCTGTGTGACACGTCGGATTGTCGTGTTGGAAGATCCCATCCGCCCCAGGGAAGACAATCAGTATGTATGGGTGTACGTGGTCTGCAAGGATGGATTCATAACGAATTGGGCCCGTAGTGCCTTCCACAGGTATGAGTGGACCCAAAGAATGCCACGAAAACATTGCCCAGACCATAACACCCCCCCCCCTCAGCTTGTGTTCTTTCAACAATGGTTGAAAAGTGTTTGTTCTCCGATGTTTCTTGCCCTATACGCCAACGTCCATCCGTTCGATGAAGAAAAAAACGTGACTCATCGGAGAAGGCAATCCTTTACCAATCAGCGGAGCTCCAATTTCGACACTGCCGTGCAAATATAAGCCTTTTGTGCCGATGCACCTTCGTTAGCATAGGTGCAGTGACCATCCGTCCGCATAGGAGCCCCATACGCAGCAGGGTTCGCTGAACTGTCGTTTTAGACACACTTCCGGTAGCCCCCTGGTTCATTCGGCCAGTGAGTTGCTCCACTATAGCGTGTCGATCGGCCCTCACGCACGTTCGAAGCCTACGTTCACCTCTCACATCAGTGGCCCGTGGTGCTCCGCAGTTTCCACGTCGCTCATTCGCAATGGTGCCATTTCTCCAATCACGATAAACTTTAACCACAGCAGCACGCGAACAATTCACAAACTGCGCTGTTTCAGAAATACTGCCATCCTTGTCCCGAAAGCCTATAATCATCCCTTTTTACAAATCTTATAAATCGCTCCTTTTATCCATGACAGCAACGAGTGATATGTTTTCAGAATGCCCACAGCACAGCTTATATACCCTCCAAGCCAGCTCAAGACACGTGCCTTCTTTTCATTGGCTACGCGTTGTTGACGTCAAAAGTAGGAGATGGTCACAATAATGTGACTCGACTGTGTATAATATGACTTTTTTAATTTGGTCCGTCGACTTGAACTTTTACGTTACGCTCATTTCGAATTTTAACTTAAGTTATGATATGTAAAGGCGATATCAACATTGCATCCACTGGTTTATTTGTACTGCCAACCCAATAAATGATATTAGGTGTGCACAAAAGTTCTACCCGCTTTTATTAGTCGGGAAGAAAACATTTTTTTAAATAAATAACATCTTTATTCTCTTACATAATTGCCATTATTACCTATGACCTCCATGACCTCTTGTCATCTTTCTGGTAGTAATTGATTGTTACCTATGACCTTTTGTCATCTTTCTGGTAGTAATTGATTATTACCCATGACCTCTTGTCATCTTTCTGGTAGTAATTGAATTCCCCTTCTGTTGAACTCCTCTGTGTGCCGAAGATTTCGTCAGCGAAGTTGTTCTGAAAAGAGCGTAAAAGGTGGTAGTCCGTAGGTAAAAGATCTGGGGAATACGGGGGTTGAGGTAACTCTTCCCATCCAATGTCCAGTAATTTTGTCTGAGTAGCGAACGCAGTATGGGGTTGCGTTGTCATGTTGCAAGATGACGCTATAACGAAGTAAATTTCTCCGTCATTTCTGTCCACGCCAGGATTCGAACCCGGATCCCCTCATTCCGGAATAAGTCACTCTACCAATTGAGCTACGTGGACGTTTTATTCTGATTCCTATCTGCCTTTATGTCGTGTGCGTCCTTCTGGCAGGTACGTCACATCTCCTGGTACGTTACAACGCCTTTGCGATTAACCAGTGCTGGGCACTTCGATATCAGCTTTTCTTTCAACCTTTCCAACTGGGCAATAAAGGTCAGCATTTATCGTTTAGTTGAGTGCAAGTGGCTCCCAGTGGATTACCCCTTGTTATCTCACCATACACTTAACAAAACTTTTCTGAGATGCAGTCCTTCTCTTGAAGTGTATGGAGCAGGCTCTTCAAATCGGCGTACAGTCCGTTGACGCTTTACATTTCTGTAAAGAATCATCTTTTCATCACCCGTAACTATCGTTCCAAGAAAGTCTCATTATGTGATGCTCAAGTAAAGAAAGACAGGTGGTCGTTCTGTCTGATCGATTTCTTGCTGATAGGTCATGTGTTGGAACTTGGTGATACACCGAAGCTCATGCATCCTTCTTTCTGCTGTTGTTCTGTGTGCAGAAAATCTTTTAATAATTCTGCAACGGTTAGATGTTAGTCATTTGGATAGGATTTGGTTGAGATCCTCTTCAGAAACCTCGGATGAACGTCCAGAACGTGGTTGATCCCTGTAGCTTCTGTCTCCACGGAATTTCCGGAACCAACAGCGACGCGTGCTTTCAATTTGGAAAATGTGAATCCGTTTATTGGTGTAAATATACATGGATGTTAAGTCAGATAATATCCGAAACCTTGAAAATTTCGTCGTCCTGGAGCGGAAATCTAATCCGCGTCTCCCGGATAGCTCCCGAGTATGTTAACCACTACACCACCCCAGGGCGACTAAGTTTCAAGTTTCCGATTACAACCATCGCAGGATTCACTAGTCGCAGCAACTGATGTTCATATAGTGGATCTAGAGGTTTAGAATTCATTCTGGTGATTGCTCGGAGGAGCAGAATATCAATTAATGAAATACGAGATTACATGCATCATTGTACAATACAAATTTGGACGATGTGAATCCGTTTAGTGGTGTAAACTGACATGGATGTTAAGTCAGAAAATATCCGAAAATCTGAAAATTTCGTCGTCCTGGAGTGGGAATCGAATCCGCGTCTCCCGGATAGCGCCCGATTATGCTAAGCGAGTTACTTCGGCTAGCGAATCCTGTGATGGTTATATTTAAATTAATCGGAAACTTAAAACTTGGTCGTTTTGTGTGGTGTAGTGGTTAGCATACTCGGACGCTATCCGGGAGACGCGGATTCCATTCCCGCTCCAGAACGACGAAATTTTCAAGTTTTCGGTTATTATCTGACTTAACAACCATGTCATATTTACACCGATAAACGGATTAACATCTTCTAAATTTGTATTGTACAATGGTGTAATCCCGTATTTCATTCATTGACACGTGCTTTCGTCTACAGCACCTTCGTCTATGTGCTTTCATTGCCATACACCTCACAAATGTTGCGGCAGGCATCAGTTGGATTTTTTACTTTGTCGAACTCATAAAAACAAGCAATGCCTATAAATGCTTGAACATGTTAATCCTATATATGCTTGGCATGTTAGTCCTTGTACGACTTGTTTACGAACGAGATGCATATTTGGTGCCATTTTATAGCTTACTCCACGAAACATTTTAGACATCTCACGCTCCATCTGTTATTGCACTTGTTACTTAAATTTTTTACTTAGAATTTGCATCATGCAAAATGGGTAGAACTTTGCACTCACCTAATACTAAAAAGATATACACTGCTGGCCACCCAAAATGCAACACCAAGAAGGACACGAGATAGCAAAGCCAGATTTACTGAACACATAACAACAGATACAAAGATGAAACGATTGAGCTTACAGGCCCGTGCGACTTGTGGAACACACAGACATCAATAGTTCGTGTGGCCCCCATGGCTGTCGGTAACAGCCGTTTCACGCTGCGGCATCGAACGAAAGAGGCTTTGGATGGGGGCTTGGGGTATGTCGGTCCAGGCTGCTTCCATACGTTGCCACAGTTCATCAGGCGTGGCCGCGGGTGGTGCTTGAAGGGTCACTCGGTTGCCAATCAGCGACCAGAAGTGTCCGATGGGCGACATATCGGGAGAACAGGCGGGCCACGGCAGCGGTGACACCTGGTGGGCCGTGAAGAATTGTTGCACGATGCGTGCCACGTGCGGGCGCGCATTGTTCTGTGGAAACGTGGCCGCTAGCAGGTCCTTCAGGTAAGGCAGGACTACAGGCTCCAAAACGTCGGAGATGTAGCGGTGGCTGTTGAGTGTACCGGCGATGCGTACCAGAGAGGTGCGGGTGTCATATCCAATTGCGCCCCAAACCGTAAAGCCAGGCGACGGACCGGTATGGCGATGCATAATGCAGGCGTCATACAGTCTCTCGCCGCGGTGCCACCACACGCGGATCCGACCATCGTGGTGTTGCAGGCAGAAGCGGGATTCGTCGGAGAAGGCAATTTCGTGCCATTCCGTAGTCCAGGTGCGGCGTTCAACGGCCCACTGCCGCCGTACTCACCAGTGGTGCATCGTCAATGGTAATTGGAGCAATGGGTGCTGCGCGACAAGTCCCCGCTCCTGAAGACGACGTCGAACGGTACGTGCTGACACAGGTTGTTGCGCTACACACCCTAATTCCTGCGCTAACGTTCGTGATGTGGCGATGCGAGCCGTCAACACCCGCCGCACAACATGCCGGTCCTCTCGTTTGGTTGTGTGCCGCGGCTACGGCAATCACTCACGCACCTGCCGAATCCATACTCGCCGCACTGTGGCTGGATATCGTCCCACACGGGCGCTGATGTCTCGGTACCATAAACCGCTGTAGTGATAAGCCACTATTCGTCCTCTGTCGAACTCCGAAACGTGCTAGAATTACTGCCGTATTCTGCGACGAGGCATCAGGAAGCTTCCCACGCACAGGTTCGGCAGCACAACACACTTTCACTACTTACACCCCACCTTCTGTGCACCCCTCTTACATGCTTCTCGGTGGCGTGCCGGGTGCTAATCGTTTGCATGTCCTCTCGCGGGCGACGCATGCTGCGAATTTCAGGCCAATCGGATGCTTCCTTCTTGGTGTTGCATTTTGGGTGGCCAGCAGTGTACTTTGAATACATTAAAATTATATTTTTTAATCCTTTAAATCAGGGGTCGGCAAACTACGGCCCGCCGCCTCTTTTTGTACGGCCCGCGAGCTCTAAGAATGGATTTAAAATTTTCAAATTCTTTAAAATGTCAAAGTACGCGCTATAACGGAGCGGGCTACCGCCGAGTTGAGGAGTTGCGAGATATGATAGCATGTGACGCTCCTATTGATTTCGCATTCGGTGGCGTCTGCTGTGACGCCATGCAGTTATAATTCGGCAGCGTTTCCAGTGCCACGTGTATCGCTGTTCTGCGACATTTTGTTCTCGTTTGATTACCCTTGCATATCAATCATGTCACTGTCAAAACCAGAAAAAAAGAAAAAAGTGGACTTTGAATGTCGTGCTTTTAAAACAGAGTGGAGTGTGAATTATTTTGTTACCGAATTAGATGGCAAAGCATTGTGTTTATTGTGCAGCGACACTATTGTTGTTCTAAAAGAGTACAATATACGTCGTCATTACCAGACTAAGCACTCGACACAGTATTCACAACTCACAGGAAAGCAACGATCAGAAAAATTGGAAACTTTGAAACGGAATATTTCATCACAACGCGATTTATTCACGAAAATGAAAAGTGAAAATGAAGTAACTAAAGTCAATTTACGAGTAGCTTATTTGTTAGCCAAGGAAGGAAAGCCGTTTACTGATGGTCAGCTAAATCATGTTTGATTGTAGCAGCAGAAGAAATGTGTCCAGGGAAAATGGATTTATTTAAATCTATTAGCCTTTCAGCGAGAACAGTTGCTCGAAGAGTTTTTGACATTGAGAGCAACACTAACAGCCAATTAAAAAAATAGGCAAATGATTTCGAGTGGTTTTCCTTGGCTCCGGATGAGTCGACAAACGTTACTGTTACCGCTCAGTTGCTGCTTTTTGAAATGAATGAAGAATTAGCTTCTATGAATAGCCTGCGTGGAACAAATGCATGCGAAAATATTTTTAGGAAAAATAAAAAAACGATGGCAAAGTACAATCTGAAGTGGAATCCGCTAAAATGTGTCACAACTGATGCTGGTAAAAATATGTGTGGAACAGGGAAAGGCTTAGTTGGCAAAATTTGCGAGGCTTGTTAAAATGCAAGTTGTTCAAAGCCTATGGTTATTCATTGTATTATTCACCAGCAGGTACTTTGTGGGAAATATTTGAATGTATCATGTGTTCTTGATCCAGTTGTGTCAGCGGTGAACTTCATTCGCTTTCGTGGACTTAATCGTCAGTTTCGTGATTTTTTTATCAGAAATGGAAGTTGGTTACTATAACGAAGTAAATTTCTCTGACATTTTTGGTCTACGCCGGGAATCGAACCCAAGTCCGCTTATTCCGGAACAAGTCGCTCTACCAACTGAGCTACGCAGACGTTCGTTCTGACTGCTATCTGCCTTTATGTCGTGTGCCTCCTGCTGGCAGGTACGTCACATCCCCCGAAATAGGGCATGGCCCACGGGTCAGCCGTAACCATGAATCGTTGCAGGCAGCCATCCGCTGAAGAACGTGCACTTGAGAACTCCCAGTCAATCTGGTGTGTGGAATGCAACGTCACACACATTTATTTTTCGAAGCGCTGGAGAAGGGATTCTCTGATTTTTCCTATCTCGCGGTGTGGAAAGAACATCACACCATTGCGAGATCTTTAACGGCCGGGTCATCCGGGAAGTTCGGGTGCCATTATAACGAAGTAAATTTCTCCGTCCTTTTTGGTCCACGCCGGGGATCTAACCCGAGTCCATTTATTCCGGAACAAGTAGCTCTACCAACTGAGCTACGCAGACGTTCGTTCTCGCTGCTATCTGCCTTTATGTCGTGTGCGTCCTGCTGGCAGGTACGTCACAATACCCTGCCTTGCCCTACCATACAGCAGTTCGATGGCTCATCAGTGGTAAAGTTTTACTGAGATTCTTTGAACTCAGAGGAGCGATTGAAATTTTTCTCAATGAGAAAAACCGCCCTCAAATACTATTATCGAACACGAAATGGCTTTGGAAATTAACTTTGCTACCAATATCATAGGATTTCTTAATTTATTCAACTCAAAACTAGAAGGCAAAACCGTGTTCATATGGGAAACTTATACTGCGGTAAAGTCATTTCGACGACAACTGATTGAGTCACAAATCATGTCAAGCTGCTTGGTGCATTTCCCATGCTCTCAAAAGTTAAAAGAAGTGAAATCTCCATTCCCACACAAATTTGCCGCGGATAAATTTTCTGACCTCAAACTACAGTACCAGCAGCGTTTTTCGGATCTTGATGCAAATGTAGAAGACATTTCCATATTTCAAAATGCATTCGATTGTACAGTTGAGGAGCTTTCACCTAACCTTCAATTGGAAGTGATTAATCAGCAAAGTGATGACATGTTAAAACGCAAATTTCAAGAGAAGAATCTAACAGAATTCTACAAATGTCTTCCAAGCGATGAATATGGACAGTTAAGATCATATGCTCGGGGATTTATAACTGTGTTTTGCAGCCCCTACCTATTTGAAAAGACATTTTCAAAGATGAAATATGTAAAATCTCAATACAAGTCAACATATTTAACAGATGAGCATTTGCAATCAACTTTGATGATAGGGAGTCTTAACTTTCAACCCCAATTTGGTGAAATCTTATTCCACAAAAAGCAATTCCATTTTTATTAATAGAGCTGTATTTCAAACAACTGCAGTCCTTTTTTAGTCTACTTATTATTATTATTATTATTATTACGTTATTTTTAGTGTACTTATTATTCTTTTCTAGTCTACTTATTATTATTATTACGTTAATTTTAGTCTATTATTACGTCTTTTTTTAGTCTATTTATTATTATTATTTGTTATTTCAGAGTAGGCCTGCTTACTTAACTAACAAAAAAAAGAGACCTATATATACACTATATTGACAAATGTCACCGGACACCTAGAAGAGAAACATAAAATAGCCTTTATTGACATACATTAGTACGGTGTCGGTCCACCTTTGGTCTTACTGACCCTTCGAGACATGCTTTTGACAAAGTTTTGGAACACAACGATAGGTGGTAGGTATGCGCTTCTATTCAGTACATAATGATGTCGCTAACTGTTGCTTAGTAGTAGGTCTTGGTTACAAACTTCTTATGCGGCGCTCTAATTCAACCCATATGTGCTCTATGGGATTAAGTTCACACACGATACGGAATTATCGTCAATCCACGCCGTAACAGTCCTTGCTTTATGGCTTGGTGCATTATCATGCTGGTACCAACATGGCTCGGTCCCATAGTATTGCCACAGATTTGGTAGGGCATAATTGTCCAGAATATCGAGGTAGATGTGCTAGTTAACAGGTTTGTCCACGATAACCAATGGACCGGGACCACACCACGAAAAACACCCCCACACGAGTACACTCCCAGCTCCAAACTTGACCGTAGGAAACGTACACTATGGTAAATATCGTTCCCTCGGCTGCTGCCATACCCACACACGATTATCAGACTGATGGATCGTGTATCTGGATTCATCAGTCCGCATGACCCGTTTCCATTGATCTACAGTCCACGATAAATGTTCTTTACACCATGCTAAACGATTAGTAGTATTCCGGGTGGAGATGAAAGTCTTATGAGCAGTCGCACGATCACGGTAACCCATGGAATAAAGTTCTCTGCGAATGATACGTGTACATACCGAGGTCCCAGCATTTTTACTCACCTGCACAGTGAATTCTTGTCCATTACTCCGTAGATTAGCTGTAACGACTCTCCTGAGGCTTCGACGTCCTCTATCACTGATTTTCTTTGGTCTGCCGGTACGTTTTGCTGCTTCAGGCACGCCATATGTCTTCCTCTCTTTCAGTACATCCAAAATAGTTGACTTGGGTATGTTTAAACTCTTTTCGGTTTCTATTATGGATAACACACTAATATAGCACCCAACAATCTTTCTTTTCTTAAAGTCAGTTCTCCCAGCCACCACATTTTCACTCAACCTCACAGTGCGATATGATCGTGGTCAGCTGCAGGCTTGTTTTTATACCGTTTGATGCTGTATTGCGCATCTTAACAACGCAGCGGAACCGTGCATTTGCTTTTGAAGGGTTTCCGGTGACTTGTCAATATAGTGTATATCCTCCAGTTTGCCTCTTGGCCCGCAGAGCCTAAAATTTTTACTATTTGGCCCCTTACAAAAAATGTTTGCCGATCCCTGCTTTAGATGATTGATAATACTATTTTCAGTGGCAACACTAGGTAACACTGTAAAAGCACCTTTCGCCCTGATAGATACTCATAGCTGTTTGTAAACTAAAATATTCACCATGATCGATTGTTTTACAGGTAAATGTAACGAAATATGCACAACGCTTAAAGTTTAGGTAAAAAGTTGGAATACACTGACAATGGAAGTTCTCTTTTCAAATCATTTCTGGAGTTCAAATTGTTTAAAATGTACATTACGAAACTCATAAAATGGGAATACCTAATATAATATAAGTATACAATTCATCTTTTGTGACAACGACATGGTGATGGCGTTTTGAATTTTAAATCGTTGGTTAAGCCTCAGAGCAATCTAGAGTTCATAAAAAATCATCTTTCCGCTCAGTAGCATATAATATAGCTTTCAAAAAAATTCTTACTTTGTATTATGCTTGATGGATGGGAAGAAGAAATCAAAATGCAAAAGGGGAGCGAATACGAGATATGCAAATGAAGGGAATCTCCAAACCCAAGATAAAAATGAGCTGTCAGAAACACTTTTAAAAGTTTTGAATTTCCAGAGAGCAGCTTATACAGCAAATAAATGAAGCTAAAACCGCAATAATAACGAGTAGGACGTACAGAAAAAAAAAGTGTGAGTTTGAACAAAACAATAAGACACAACAACAAATTACAATAACTGGTCGTCAATTCTCAGTCAGCTGTAAAGAACTAAAAATAATCTTTAGAAGAGTATTTTCTCAAGAAAGAACTGATAAAACCTGTAGAATAATAGTTATTTTAAGGAATATGTTTCTGGTTTATAGCCACTATTATCCTAACATAATGTTGGCTTTTGTGTAAGACAGTATGAGCTTGTTAGGTTTACGTTCGTTTTAGCTTTACTGTAATATTCGTTGAACTCGGATAGCTTGAAGCATTAGACCTAAATGTAATTCTTAATTAGCCTTTTTATCGGCTGAAACGAATAAACTCAGGGTTGACGAAATGTGTTAAAATCAGCTCAAACGAACATATTAGCTGTCTAAGAAGTGGGTGCAACGTGGCTAGGACGAGCAAACCTCAGCATCAGAATGAGTTACTTTTCCCTCAGTTTTGTTATTCAAAGTGGTCATTTAGGGGGATGATTGACACTAATCCTTTCTGGCTGACTACTTCCTAAAGTGGTTATAGCAATGACAACAAACCTAAAAAATAGGATGTTTGAATCAGTTCTTTTTTTACCCAGTGGTATGATGTCCGTATCAGAGGGACTACACCTTCCCCATCATGTCTTAGGTAATTGAGCATAGGATAGAGGACTAGAAGCGAGCTTTTATCACTAGTGACAGGTTTACGGTCGGTATTGCTGAGATACAGGAAGAAAGATTTTTTTTCCGCTGCCGAATATGTGAACATTTCCATTGTGGGGAGAGGAGAAAATTTTGGGTACAATTTGGTTCACGAATAACGGCCGCTTGAAGTGTTAACCATACAGCAGAAGCTAAGTAAGCTCTTGTAGATAAAGGCTAGGTTGAGTAAAAGGTCGAACTTACAGAGTCCACTTCTATTTACATTTTTCAAGAGTGAGTTATTTGGGAAAGACTTTGCTCAGTCATCTGTAGCTTAGTCACAGTATAACAAGTTAGTAAAATCATGCAATGCATTGATAATGATACGCTTTCCAACATAATAGAATTCATTACTCAAGTTATCAGGCTGTGGAATAAATCTTGCTCCTCTGCCCTGAACGTTGACCCCATTTCGATGATATTCAACGGAACCAGTTCAGTATATCTCCGGAACAACATGATGAAGTTTTGTCACAATCGAAGCACTTTTAGTCATGTTATGAGGATAATGGCTGTGGAATAAATTTCGCTGCTGTGCCCTGACCTTTGACCTGATTTCGATTATATTCAACAGAACTGGTTCAGTATACCTCCGGAACAACATGATAAAGTTTTGTTGCAATCGAAGTATTTCTACGTAAGTTATGACGCATAAGGGCGATGGAATGGATCCAGCTCCTATGTCCTGACCTTTGACCCCATTTCGTCCATTTTCAAAAGGGTTTGTCCCCAGGTAGTCTCCTACCACATACTGAAATTTCTTTGAAATCAAACCATTTTTACGCGAGTTATCGTGCGTACAGACAGGCAAACAGACAGACGGACAAAGCTGGAGCATGTACGCTTCTCCAACCTACAGTTGGAAAGCGTATAAAACGTATATTTGTCCGTGAAGGCGATCAAACCCGCGATCCCCTCCCTCCGGAGTAAGTTGCTCTCCCAACTAAGCTACACGGCGGACGGAATGTATCGCTGCAGATTTGTCGTCTTGACACGTGCTTTACCCCTGTAGTATGTCACAACAGAAAAGATCCAAGTAGAACACAGTTCTCTCTATCTTAGCAATATACAACACTGAACTCGCTTCAGTACAATCGGAAGTCGCAATTCGTAACAATTCAAAATGTTGTACTCAAAGCATCGTAATCGTAAAATATTGGGTAGGTGCGAATGAAATGTCCGGCGCGAACGAGTAGTGGAGACAGGCCCCCACCACAGCGGAATGGTACCACCCACAGGTGTTGCGGTATTACGTCACAGAATTACTATAAATAGCTAGCACGTGTGAGAAGAATAAGGTTCAGGCGTGGTTTGTTTGGACGTAACGTGGCTTGCAAAGGAAACACGCAGACTCCCAATTTGAGAGTCACCTTTCTGTATGAATTTTAAATGGTCCATTCTGCAGGAATTACCGCTCGAAACGTTAACAAAGCGTTTGGGGAGAATACAGCCAACGGATGAACCATTCGGCGATGGTTTGTGAAGTTTTAAAGCGGAAGTACGGACCTGCAAAACGAAGCAGGTGGTTGGCAACTTGTTGCTGTTTCTGATAGTGTTCTGTTGCGTGTGGTTGAAGCTGATCCCCGAAAAACGTGTCGTGAGATAGCGGCAGAGGTCGGTGTCCACCACACGACAGTTGTTCGCCATCTGGCTGCACTGGGTAAGGTGAAAAAGCTGGACATGTGGCTGCCGCATGAGTTGACAACTGCCAACAAGACTAGGCGTTTGGAAGTCTGCACGCCGCTGCTTGCCAGGAATAAACAGGAATCTTTACTGCATCGAATCGTCACCTGCGACGAGAAGTGGATCCTTTATGATAATCGGAAACTATCTGAACAATGGTCAAGAAAGGCACAGCCTTCTGGACGGCATCGTAAGCCACCCCTACACACCAAGAAGATGATGCTCCTTGACTGGTGGTGCACAGACTGGATAATTCATCGTAGTTTTTTGGCAAGAGGCCAAACCATCACTGCAGAACGTTATTGGGCTGAATTACACCAGATGCAACGGAAATTGCTGCAGAAACAACCGGATTTGGTCAACAGACATGGTGTTCTTCTGCTCCAGGACGACACTGCCCTCATCTCGCACAACGAACGATGCTGACACTAAGTGCCTTGGGCTATGAAGCACTGCATCATCCTGCCTATTCCCCGGACTTGTCTCCGACAGACTATCATCTGTTTCATCGCCTGGATCACTTCCTGTCAGGGAAACAGTTCACGACAGACAACGAGGTTCAATGTGCAATTGATGAGTTCTTCGTGTCCCAGATACAAGAATTTTTTCGTTCCGGGTTCATGGCCTTGCCGGACAGATGGCAACTATGTATCGATGCCGAGGAGGATAAGTTTGCCTCGGTAAGTTGTCTTCCTCTTCTGTTCTCACCATGCACGTGTGCTAGTTTTTTGCGGGACATTTCATTCGTACCTACCCAATATAATCAGCGTCATGAGCAAGTGAACGTGAGAGAGAACGAGATACATTCCAAATCAGCAGCCTTTATTTTCAGCTTGAGCATACGTCATTACTCTTCTGCCTGTTGTCAGGGTTGCCAAATACAAATTCGTCGGACAAGAAAACAGAAACTGTTTAACGAGAAGAAACCAAATTTACACAAGAAGACAGGAACTCAAAGGGAAGGTTAAGTTAGAGGTATATGTCACAGAATTGATGTGCCGTTAACTTACAAAATATTTGGGGAGAAGAAACGAAATTTACATAAGACAGGAACTCAAAGGGAAGGTTAAGTTAGAGGTATACGTCGTAAACCAAAAAAAAAAACGAAACATATCCTCAAAACTACAGAAAAAAAACCATACACACTGAATATTAGAATAAACACGAGAGACCACACAATTTTTTTCGCGTCTTTTTAAAATGTTAAACTGTGCAATTAGTAATATCATATTAATTAGCAATATCGTTCTTAATTACTTTTCACCTGGGGCTACATTTATTTTTTCATGGAACGGAGACAGAGAATATGAACATTTAATTTGGTAAATGATACAATCCAAATTATATTATATATCATACTGATACTCATATAAGCATTATTTTTATTTTAATATTTCTTAAAGGTAATGTGAAAATGATATTAGGTGCACAAATAAGTTTTAAAGCGTTTATTTTTGTGTGACGTATACCGCTAATTTACATATATGGCATCCCCCGCGTTGTTGTCATGTGACTGTAACTGGTCCAGAGTATAAAATGTGACACAGAAGTTTGCCCAATAGTCAAACGCACTTGCACATCGGTAAATGAAAGATGGCAAGCGATACTGCACTGCATTTATTCGACACTGCATGCGTTACGAATTTCATCAAGGAAAAAGTACTGCAAAAGCATGTGCATCGATGTGTTCTGTTCTGGGGGACAATATATTGCATCGAAAAGCACGTGTGAGTTTTGATTTAGACGGTTTAAAGCAGGTGATTTTGATGTTAGCGATCGAGAACGTAGCGGCGCCCGCAGAAGATTGCACATGAGGAATTATAAGCATTGCTGGATGAAGATTCGTTTCAAACGCAAAAAGAACTAGCTGAACAACTAGGGGTAACTCAACAAACCATTTCCAATCCTTTACGCGCAATGGGAAAGATTCAGAAGGAAGGAAAATGGGTGCCACGTGACCTGAGCCAGTGGAACGAGGATGAGCGTGTCATGAAGTGTTCGAATCTTCTGAATAAACAACACAGAAAGTCTTTCCTGTGGAAAATCGCTACGGGTGATGAAAAGTGGATAAGGCACGACAATCCCAAACGTAAAAACCACTGGGTAGACCCTGGTGAAGCAACGACTTCGACACCGAAACACAATATTCACTCCAAGAAAGTTCTGCTGTGCATCTGGTGGGATATGAAGGGTGTGCTCTATTATGAACTATTGGAACAGGGTCAAACTGTTACTGCTGATCGCTAAAAGCAACAATTGCTGCGACTGAACCAGGAAATCTGTCGAAACGTCCATTCACAGGCAAAGGATTGCGTCCCGTGAAATTACTGCATGAAAATGCTAGCCGCATGCCGTGAAATTGGTCAAAGAAGCGTTATTGACGCTTGGCTGAGAAGTTTTGGAGCATCCAGCGTATAGTCCCGACATAGCCCCTTCAGACTGTAATTTGTTCCGACCGATACAACGTGATTTGTCTGCTGTATGGTTCCGGATATGTGACGAAGTGCAAAAATGGATTGACGGCTTCATAGCTGGAACCCGTCAGCTGCCCGACCGATGGCGGAAGGTGATAGATAAAGACGGCGCATATTTTGATTCGTAAAGGTATTGTTGTTTTCTCTCAAATTTCATGTTACGTTGTCCTAAAACGCTTTAAAGCTTATTTGCACACCTAATAAAATAGCCCTTTTTCTCTGCGGTAAAATAAAGAAATAGTGGTGTGTCCAGTCAGTGTAAAACTTACAATATACAATATCAACATTTCTCTTCTTCAGCGTTGAGATCGACATTGGGACTATCACAGTAATTACAGCTGTTGTGCTCAGCGCTTACGCATGATACGGAATAAACCGCGTGAAGAGTTAGATCCAAACGCTGCCAGCGAAAATTCATAGATGTCCCGTCGAGTGAAGAACCGAACATGCGGATATCTATCTCCCCGTGACGCCTAGCAGAGGGTTGCATAGGAGCGTCAGAGTCCAGTAGAAAACTACCGAATTACGTTTATCATTTGTCACGTATAAATGCACATTCTGAAACTTTTAAACACAGTCACAGAGCAAAATCAAGCAAAAATATTTATACTGTTTTATATTATAAATATTGATATTTTTTTTCGCCTGTGGATTTGATACATTTCTTTTAGGTTTAATATTTTACCGCAGGCCACACTGACACTCTTCGCGGGCCGTCTATTGAGAACCAGTGTCATAAAGAATATTGAATTTACTCCACCCAGGTTGTGGCATCGATAAAGCTGAAAAATCCTTAGAAAATCGTGCCCCGTCGTTTCAAAATTTGTCTTCAAAATGGCACTTTTAGAAGAACATGTACAATAGGGAATGCAAATATTACCTTCTACCTTCTAACGGAGAAAGAGTGCATGATGCATCTTGTAAAAGTCAGATTTCTGAATAATAATCGTTCGCTGTTAGCACAAGTAAGTATTCAAAGAAATTTTCAGGCCAATTTGTAGAAATTCAGGTATAGACGAACGAAAAATCCCGATTCACTAATACTCTAAAGCTCAAAGTAATCTCCCGTTTCTAATTTAGAGCCGGCTTCTGGCCATTCGTCCGAGATGGGTCTACATTTACATTTTGGCCCTGGCTATCTTCCTTCTCTGGAACCGGTAGCCCTAAATTAGGGACGGGCGATTACTTATAGCCCATCGAGTTACTCACGGTGGAAGTTAAGCCCTTAAAATAATAGGGCCGCTGGTTCCAAGTAAGGACCAGAACCAGTGCGAGGGGATAATCCCACTGGTTCCAAGTAAGGGCCAAAACCAGTGCGATGGGATACTCCCACCACTCATTTATCCATGGGACATGAGTGCGTGTCCAGCTCAGGTGATTGCGCGCCTCTGACCGCTCGGCCGCATTGGTGGAGTAAACATTTTGCATCAGAAACGCCAGAAGAATCTGGTAAAGTAGCAGTCATGGATAAGGCAATCCGATTCAAAAAAAATTTTTCAACTTGAAAAGTTAGAAATGTAAATATTGTTGAGATAACGAGAAGTCAATTCGTGCCACCTAAAGGTAATATTTGACGTAAGGAAATTTCCATAACATTCGTGATTTGTTTTTCAAAATTTCTGTTATTGGATGCAGAAATAATTTTTCAAACCAGTTTTTTAGAAGCATCGATATGGTATTAAGTGAAAGCATGCATTTTAGTCACCTTGTAGAGATATGCATACGTGCTACCTAGTGATAAAATTGTTCTTCATGAAAAGCAAAAAAACGCACGGAAAATGTTGTTCATAGTTCCAGGTATTCGGATGCAAGAAAATGTTTACCAATCGGACTTTTAAAAGTTCAGATGTCGTGCTAGGCCTGAAACTTAGAGACGTTCACGAGTGTACGAATCACCATTTTCCTGATTAGTTTTATCTGGTGCAAGTTTGTTTTTGAATCTGGTTTAGGAATGAAATGTCTGCAGATACAAGCACGAAAGGAACTCACCTCCGGTTGAAAAACTGGCGCTATATTACAGTAGAGAAAGCTGCAAAAAAAATGCAAAAATCTTGCAGAACAGAAGGCACAATTTATGGCTACGCAATAACATGTTCAATTTGCTGTCCTCCGTTTTCTACATGCTGAAATCGCAAAATACCATGCATAACCACAGATCAAAGTGTTTCACTGGAAATATTGTGGATGTAGCGCATAATGTTTGCCTTGAAGTACACTAAGTTTGCTATATGACCATGATACACAATTTTTTTTAGATCTTCCCTAAGCCAAATTTCTCACGGTTTCAGCTCTGGTGAGCGCGCTGACCAATGTTGAAAACTGGCGACTGTTACTATTTCGTTGGTAAAATGTGCTGCAGCAACTGCTTGATAGACATTCCCATGTTAGGAAGAGCGCCGTCCGGCATAAAAGCTGTTGAATCGAAGCACTGACACTGTTGAAGTATTGAAATCACCTTGTTTGCCGAAAGAGATGCATATCACTGGCCATTGACAGAGCATATAAAGAGACACATAGGGCCGAATTTCTCAAGAAAGAAGAGTCCAATGATAAACTACTCTGCAAAACCACGTCAGATGCTGACTTTTAGAGAATGGAGTGGAGTCTCGCTCACGCTGTATAGACTTTCTGTTGTCCAAATTCTACATTTGTGCGTACTAACAGCACTATAGAGACGGAAATGTCCACAAAATATTTCATGATCATTCTTTGTCCAGAAAGAAACTGCAGTGCGAATTTTTTTTTCGTGTACCGAGATCAGGGGAAATCAAGTGCTGAAAATGGGAAATCCAGTAAGGATAGCAGCGCAGTATTCCTCTTAGAACTTTGTGGGCTTATGCTTGAGGGCTTGCTTAAGAACTGAGCAACACGCCACGTGCTGCTACTTCCCACGAAATTTTACATCCTGTCTGCCTCTGACGCTGTGGCTACATCTTCCACGGTCTGCTAGTCGACTGGCTTTCGTCTTCTACCAGGTTTGACGTCCAAAGAACCTGTCACTTTAAACTTCCTGATCATTTTACGTAAACCATTTGCAGTAATTGGCCCAATTTTTAAATCCTTTAACGTTCTGGACTTACGCGGCGACGTTGCACAGCTGCTATTCTGGTTACGCAGCAGTGCAAGAAGTGTACAGTCTTTTGGTGAAAGTACCATTCCGCTTTTAAACATTTACTACACTCCTCTAGTGAAATGACGCATTCCGCAAGTGCCTGCTTTCACAGCAGTTTTTGTAATTTGCATATTTGGACGATGGAAGCTCGTATAACTGCAGCTCCTCATTACAACACGAGATTACAGCGCTATTTTTCCCCTGGAAGTGAGTTTTGGAACTAATATTTGCTTATCTGTCAAACAAAATTTCATTACTTCAGGAGACCTTATATCGAATTTGATGTCATTCCGAACAATTCCATAATTTCTCCTGCAGCATCCTTCGAATTGTGAACTTCAATTACAGACACCAGGTATATTTCCAATTTAGCATGGGCAAACATGGTCATATCATGGTCTACGTTCTCTAGAAAATAAAATCGTTTTCAAGGAACTTTATCTATTATTCAATATACGTTACTGCTGACTTGTCAGCTCCGCGAAAAGCTGGCTCTACGGGAAGCAATGGAACCGTTTCAAAGTAGTTGTTTGGTAAAAGCCTTGCGTGACTAACCATTCTGGGATCGCTGGAGCTCAACCCGGGACAAGAACGGTCGGAGAACCGGCCAGCTGCTGTTTACCCTAAGGAAATATACCTGGTATCCACTGGACCACCACCATCCACCTCCAACTCATAGCCCGCCGGTATGACGTGCTAATGGGCTGGAGATCTAAAACGGGGGACTAGGAGATACGTTCGCTACCGCGAAGTCTTTTGTGGGAGCTCGTGCTTTATTGAAAAAAAAAACGTACACTAACACATTTGTACAAAACTTAGTTCTCATGTTACGGGGAAATCGGTCCTTCTTTTCGACGAGAAATTTGACAAAGGTGAATGACAAGAATGAAAAAATGATAATTTCACTGAGAGATGAGTATTTTACAAGCCCTGTGGAGAACATTTGGGCGGGTGTTAGATTGACGACTTTGGCTCTGAGTCGTCTACATCTCTGATCTCTCAGTTTCTTCTTTCAATCTCAGTATAAGCATGCATCAAAGCTCAGTAAGAGATATATTGTGTATATGAAACAGTAACTTTACAAAGTAAAAGGCATTAAACCGCTGTCTGTTCAATTTGTATTTAAAAGGATGAATTCCGTTGTTCAGGAGCTTCGAAACATCTATGGAGAACATAATTTTAAGAACACAAATTCGGGAACAAAATCGTTTATGCAGCCGTTTTGCCAAGTCATATCTTCACCAAATGACTGATGATTCGTTCGTCATCTTAAATTGAATTGCCAGTTTTTGTAACATTGTTTTGTGTCACGTGGTTGCTGCAGATCGTATTTCAGTAGTCTTACTGTTGAGAGACATAACACCTTTCCAATTTATAGAGGATGCTCACACATTTACAGAACGTTTTTGAAAAGCAAATGCGGAAAATAAAAGAAGTTCAAGAAATTGAAACATGGAAACCGCGTGTTATATGTACACGAAAGAAATGTCTCCTGCAATTTAATATCATCTGCTAAGAAAATGTCGCACGTAAATAAGCTGTGGATAGAAGGTTTGTATTCCTTCTTTTCGAAGAGAAATATTCGTATTCTATAATTAAAAACGCTGTGAAAATCATGGAATTTGCATTTCTAAATGCAAAATAAGCAATATTATTAACAATAGTAAGGGAAATCATGAGGCATTGCTTTTTAAAAGAAAACGAACACCAACAAATATCCAGAGAAGGTACGTACTTTTACGACTATTTCAAAAGTAAAGTCTCTGGTCTTAAAAAATAATCCACAGACCCAAAGAGCAATCGCTAAATAGTTAAAGATCTCTGTATCAACTGTAAACAAGTTAATAAACAAACATTTGAATCTGAAAAAAAACAAAAAAAAACACGATGTTCATCGCCTTTTGCTTAGGCACGTGGCTGAGCGCAGGCTACGGTGTAGACTTCTTTATAAAATCCCTCAGCCGGATACAGATGCAAATTCATTGTGACTGTTGATGAAGTATTGATTTACCTTAACGACTGTACCCCCCCCCCAAAAAAGCCGAATTGCCATCGTAAAAGAGTATAAAAAGGCTTACAATCTTGATTCCAAGAATCCAAAGAAAGTTTCAATAAAGGATTTATGATTATTGCTGGTTTCTCGCGCAATTGGATGCTAAAGTGAAGAAATATTGAAAAGAATCAATTTTCTACATATTACCAAATAATGTTTTAACTCCTATATTTAAAGAGGGAATACCATTCCTTTATCCACAGAGCCTTCTAAGAGTAGAATTCCATTAGGATAAGGCTACCAGTCATACATCCAAATCCGCCACTCTGTTTCTTGAAAAAATGAAAAAAGAGACGAGTGTCACGTTTATACCTTCTGCTCATTCTCCTTCAAAGTCCCCTGATGTGACACCAATGGACTATTGTGCCTTTGGGCTGCTAAAAAGAGCCCTTTGTAAACGCAGACCGAAACAATGATTGGACAATGAAACGTATTGGGAAAGGAGTGTAATAAAATGCTGCCACCAATATTCCGGCTGTCGGTGAATGCGTGTAAGGGAAATATTATCCTATATGAAACTTCAGTAGGTAAATTCGGTCACGGCAACAGAAACCAGCGTGGAAATACTCTCGTTGAGTTTGCAGAGGCAGAAGGGTTTTTCATCTTGAACTCCTTCTTCAAGAAAAAGCCACACAGGAAATGGACATGGAGACATCCAAATGGGACGACAAGTGAAATTGATTTTATTATGTGTAACAAAAAATTCGTCATAGAAGACTGCAGTGTGCTAAACAAGTTCAACACAGGCAGTGACCATAGATTGGTGAGATGTAAGATGCACCTCAACACTAAACTTGAACGTGGCAAGCTCATAAGACAAACAAAATCTATTGACATAACCAACCTTAAAAAACACCATAATACCTTCAAGTTGGAACTGAAGAACAGGTTCTCTGCTTTAGAAGGCCTAACATCGGAAGAAGTGGACATCTCTGAAGTTAACAGAAAAGTAACCAAAGCTCTTATGGAAACAGCAACAAAATTAGGTGGGTCTAAGAACAAGTTGCATGTAAACAAATTATCAGGAAAAACGAAAATGTTGATGCAAAAAAGAAGAGAGATGAGGACAACTAAAGAAGATGTGACTTCCAAAGTGGAATATATAGAGCTATGCAAGACAGTAAGAAAAAGTATCACTGAAGACGTAAGAAAATTCAACTGTGAACTAGTGAGGAAAGCAATTGAAAACAACCAAAGCCTAAAGATAGCAAAGGGACATCTCAGTAAGGGAAGAAAACAGATTATGGCACTGAGAAAAGAAGATGGTTCTGTAACAAGAAATAGAGGCGAAATTTTGACAAGAGTGAAAGATTTCTACTCCAAATTATATGAAAGGAATGATACATGCACTCCAGACATCATGAAAGATACCAGTACCAGAGTTCCTCCAGTCCTTCCAGCAGAAGTTGCACATGCAATCAAGAACATGAAGCGGAGAAAAGCTCCAGGAGAAGATGGAATTACTGTAGACATCATACAAGAAGCAAGTGGAGAAATCGAAACAGTACTCGCCCAAATTTTCACTCGATGCCTTAATGAAGGAAAGATTCCTGAGGATTGGAACACCGCTACAATGATCCTGCTACATAAGAAAGGTGACATTGAGGATCTCGGAAACTACAGACCTATCAGCCTCCTATCAGTAGTTTATAAAATCTTCACTAAAGTTCCTTCACACCGCTTGAAGGTAACAATGGACATGGCTCAACCGAGAGAACAAGCTGGATTCAATAGAGGCTACAGCACAATAGATCATATCCACGTACTGAGAGAACTAATTGAAAGAGCGAGGGAATATGAACTTCCATTGTGCATGGCTTTTATCGATTATGAAAAAGCCTTTGATTCTGTGAAACCATCAGCAGTTACAATGGCTCTGAAAACCTGCGGTATTGAAGATGCATACATTAATGTTATTAATAACATCTATGAAAATGCAAGTGCAAAGATTCGGCTGTTTGAAAATACAACACACGTAAAAATTGGAAAGGGAGTGAGACAAGGTGACACCATATCTCCGAAGCTCTTTAATGCCACATTGGAGGGTGTTTTTCAGTCGCTGAGCTGGGAAAACAAAGGGATAAAGATTAATGGAGATTATCTAACCCACCTTCGTTTTGCTGATGACGTAGTCATTTTTGCAACTAGCCCATCAGAGCTGCAGAGTATGATCCAGGAACTTGCTGAAAAGAGTAAAGAAGTGGGATTAAAAATGAACTTTCAGAAGACAAAAGTGATGTTCAATGCTTTTACAAGAAATGAATATTTATCGATTGATGGAGAAAAACTGGAGATAACAGACACGTACGTTTATCTTGGACAGCAGATATCAAGTGAGGGTCACATTGGTGAAGAAATTAATCGGCGTACAAAACTTGCCTGGAGAGCTTTTGGAAGAAACAGCATAATTTTCAAGAGCAATATGCCATTATGTCTTAAAAGAAAAGTGTTTGATCAATGCATCCTTCCAGTGCTTACGTATGGTGCAGAGACGTGGACCTTAACTAAAAGAGACATACAAAGGCTGCAGACAACTCAAAGCAGCATGGAGAGGTGCATGCTTGGTGTAACCAGGAGAGATAAGAAGAGGAACTCGTGGATCCGAAAAATGACAAGAGTGGAAGACATCATGATCAGAGTTAAATCCCTGAAATGGCAATGGGCTGGACATATTGCCAGAAGGACAGATCATCGATGGACAGCCGAAATTTTAGATTGGATTCCAAGGGACAGGAAAAGACCCAGAAGAAGACCACATGGGAGATGGGTGGATGAAATTCGAAAGTATGCAGGGGTGACATGGAGGAGACTGGCACAAGACAGACCGTTGTGGAGGAAACTTGGGGAGACCTTCGTCCAGCAGTGGATTGATAATGGTTGACAATGATGATGATGATGATCTGCAATGTAAATACTTTTGTACGCATTTTCTCGAAGACTATTACTTTGTAGCGTTTGAAATTTTGATCACAAATAAAAACGACCTATAGCTAATACGTGACACAGTTATTATTCCGAAAAAATTGTTATATTTTTTTAATTCAATTTATCTGACTCCCCTGGGCTACCTCCACTAAGTACCTAGGGCTCCAACTAGATTGTCGACTTTCGTGGATGGCGAACACCAGCTACCACACGAATAAAGCTAGACAATGCCTTGGGCAGCTAGCTCCACTACTCCGCCGGAGAAGCTTCCTTACAACACGGCACAAAGGGCTGCCGTACGAGACGGTCGTCAGGCCGGTGCTTACCTGCGCCTCCTCCATCTGGATTGGTATTAGTAGGAATCAGGGAGAGAGAAACGAAAGGGTGCTGAGCCGACCACTTCGAATGATCACTGGGGCTCCCCCTTGGACCCCACTTCGGAACCTGAGGAACAGACTTGCAATCGAGAAGGTACATGAGTTTTCTACCAGACTCGCCAAGAAGTTCTTCAAGAAGGCGGGAACCCACTCTGCCGCCCCGGTGGCGCAGTGGTCTAAGGCGTTGGCCTCTGATCATTCGTCGGAAGGGGTCAGGGTTCGAATCCCGGTGAGGCATGGATGTTGTGTTTGTCTTACGGCACTGGCTCTCTCCCTTCCCTGGAACCAGTGACTCTAAATTAGGGACGGGCGACTGCTTATAGCCCATTGAGTTGCTCACGGTGGTCGTTAAACCTCAAAAAAAAAAAAAAAAAAAAAAAAGAACCCACTCTAATGAACTTGTTAGGGGCGCGGTTGATCATAATCCCAGAGAATTCTTTAGGTATCCCAGAACTAAGGCGGCGATCGTTGACCCCCTTTGACAGAGAGAGAGTAAGTATGTGAACACTGGTGGGTGTCAGACAGACCCCCCCCCCCCCCCTTCTTTTTCAGATTTGCGTTGAGATGGTGAAAATGGATTCTGCTCGGGCATTTGGATTTCGTCTCGTTGAGTTTCAGTCACTCCCTGGTGCGTCGGCGGCCAGGGGGTGTTGTGGTTCCTGTGATGTTGTGCGGTGCTTGGTTCCCCTTGTCCCCCTTTCCCCCGGACTGCAGTCACGGTTCACAGTTTGAAAGATATATAACCCTCTTCTTTCACTCAATTTTTCTGTTTGTCTTTCCTATTAAGTTCACTTACTCAGATCTCCTAGCTTCCTATTTCTAAGGGTAGTTTTAGACCTCTGGTCAGACACTCCTTTCCTAAAACTTCTTCAAATATCGTATAATTTATCTGACTAGAAAATATTCCAATTTGGGCGCTAGATGGCGCGATAAGTTAGCTTAGCAGTGTTTCTGTCTGGGAGAAACGAAATCTCACATTTCTGTCTGATTTTTTTAATTATCTAGACCAAACAAAAATAATTAAATGGGGCCAAAATTGAGACGGGAATCTTGTCTCCCATAAATCATCTTAAATCCTACTGACTGTACGTTCATTTTTGGAAGAGAAAATGTGTACATTATCAGAGAAACCCTTAATTTGAGCCACAGAAACTCCGCCTGCCTACTAAGCTCCATCCCCCAAAAAAGTCATTGGTTAAAACGTAACAACGTGTATTTTGTCTTTTCATTGTGGAGCCAACGAGAGATCGCTTCTATTATGAATATGGAGAGGTCTGCAGTGATTAGCTGACGCCAAATTTTGACACAGTCCTTCAAGACATAAAAGCCACGCCCAAGGAGGGATGTTTTACGCCATCTATCGCAGAAGATGAACCCTAACACTCATTCAAATACAGCCTTAAGAAATGCCCTGTTATCTTGGAAATCTAGATGTAAGTTCATAGTCCAGAGACAGAGCTATCAGATAGAACATTTAAGAATGAAAGAATTTTGTTTTAGACGTTAATTTTATTGCTGGGAAATCGTTCTAAAATGTGTGAACATTTTAGAACGATTTACTCTGTTTACATAAACACGGTATCAAAAGACTATTTTAAGAATCTGAAACCTTTTCTATCATTGTTCTGTTGTTCTATTTGTGATGCGCTCTATAAAACTCGCAGTAAATTATCAGAATATAACACTTCAGTAATGGCCGTGAAATTAAACAAAATTGCTTTTATCGCATCATTCGCAATTGCCTGTTTCTGCACATGCTTAATTTGTTTTCTTTTCGTGTGTACGTGTTCATTCTGCATCGAGCCCCTGAAAAGATTATCTCCACTTTCAGATACTCGTGAGTTAAATAAACGCTTCGTGAAAATTTTATAATAATACAATTATTCTGAAGCGTAGGAAGAGTGAGTGAAAACTTCTGCTGCATGTAGTTTGCGAACTAAAAGAAACTTCTAATTTAAATGCCTGGGGACAAGAGCAATCCTCCAGAGACATTTTGGGAAATTTGAGAACTTTGGTGTTATTCCCTTTATACAACAGAATCGGTGAGATAGCCATAAAAACATTCATCTAGATACTCTTTGACGGAATATTTTACCTTCCACGAGATTAAAATTTATTACGCTATCATTTGCATTATTCTGTATTCCCGGAGCTGCGTATGTTTCGGAAAGTGTTGCTCCTTTATGCATCACAGCTCAGAGTACCGGATGTGTCTGAAATTTGATGCTTTTTTCACTACAGAAAATGATTCTTCCGGGAATAAAAAACAAAGTATCCTTATAATTTTTGTTCATCTGAAACAAATGATCTTAATTTAATTTATGCTTCTACGAATTGATTCTCTTCGGGCTGAATAAGTTCGTGATCCATTTGATACTTCTGAGAAATCTAATTTACAAAGTTGGAAAGATCCAATTAATTTATTAATTTGGAAGGAAGGTTCAGTTCTTTAGCAGAAAGAAAAAAAAGATTTTATGAATAAATATATACAGTGAGAGCTCTATTAAAGAACACCTCGGAACAAAGACAGCCTTCGGGAAACGGCAAGTTTTGGTTTGTACAGATGAGCTTTCCTGTGATTAACATTAACGATAACCTCTGAACAACGGAACCTCTTAACAGCGGTCAATGCACACACCAATCAGTCCCGTAGGAGATTAACTGGACACCTTGTGCATTAGGATTTTACATAGGTCCACTGGTTCTCGGTGAGAGAGACAAATAATACTGCTGAAGGAACTGTGCCTCGGACACAATGGTGTGCTTAAGTGAAAGAAAGAGGTTTAGCCCTTTAAGATGTCACCGTAACTAAACCAAATCGTGCCCAAAATTTGCTTCGCCCATTTCTAGTAATTTATTTTCTGGTCAATGACCCAATGCATGATTCATGTAATTTTCTCGATGATTTTCTGAGGTTCAATAAAGGGAATAATTCCACACATCCGTGTTCGACGTAAATAAGTTTGACTGTAATATACAAAGGATGTTCACACATTTTTTAGAGCGTTTTTAATAAGAAATTACAGAAAATAAAACAAGTTCAAGAAATTGGAACTGGCAACAGCGTGTTAGGTGAAAACGAAAGAAACATCTGCTTTAGTTAAATATCGTCTGCTAAGAAAATGGCGCGCGTAAACAATCTGTGGATAGAAGGTTGTGTATTTGCTCTTTACGAAGAGAAATATTCGTATTCTGTTATTAAAAAAAGGTGTGAAAATCATGGAATTCGTATTTCTAAATATAAAAGAAGCAATATTATTAATAACAGAGGGAGAAATCATGAAGCACTGCTTTTAACAGGAAAAAGAACACCAAACGAATACCAAAGACGGTAAGTACTTTTACAACTATTTCAAAAGTAAGGTCTCTGGTCTTAAAAGAAAATCCACTGACCCAAAGAGCAATCGCTAAGTCGTTAAAAATCTCTGCACCAACTGTAAACAAGATTTGAATGTGAAAAAAAAAAAAACAAGAAGCATAATGTTCAACGCCTTTTGTCTCGGCACGTGGCTGAGCGCAGAATATGGTATAGAATGTTTTATGAAAAGCACTTAGCCGGGACAGACGGAAGTTTATCGCTACAACTGATGAAGCGCGTATCTTCCTAAACGACTCTAACAACAAAAAAAAGCTGGATTTACTATCACAAAATAGCAGAAAAATACTTACAAACTTAGTTCCAAGAATCCAAAGAAAGTTTGAGTAAAGGATTCATAATTACTACTGGTTTCTCGTACAATGGGAAATTAAAGTTAAGAAAATTTGCAAAGACTGTTAAAATCAATTCTACATATTACCAAAATAATGTTTTAACTCCTATATTTAAAAAGGAAATACCATTCCTTCATCCACAGAGCCTTCAAGGAGTAGACCTCCATCAGGATAAGGCTCCCAGTTATACATCCAAATCTCTATTTCTTGAAGAAATGAAAAAATAGACGTCTATACCCTTTCAAAACCTTTGCTTGTATATTTTTCAAAATCCCCTTATGTGTCACCAATGAGCTATTTTGCTTTCGGACTGGTAAAATGAGCGCTTTCTAAATCCAGACCTAGAGAAATGATTGATCTCTATGGAAAGCCGTGGAAGAGGAGTGCAATAAAATACCACTACCAATTTTAAGAAATGCTTTGCGTTTTTTATTGGATGTTTAACGACCACATTGAGCAACTCAATGTGCTATAAGCAGTCGCCCGTCCCTAATTTAGGGTCACTGGTTCCAGGGTAGGGAGAGAACCAGTGCCGTATGACAAACACAACATTCCTGCCTCACCGGGATTCGAACCCAGACCTCTTTCGAACGAATGATCAGATGCCATCGCTTAGACCACTGCGACACCGGGACGGCGAAGCGCTTTGTTAACTTGTAAATGTAGATGTCCAGAGAAGGGCTATCAGATAGAACACTTAAAAAAAGAAATTATTTTATTTTAAACATTAATTATATTGCTGGAAAATCGTTCTAAAAATGTGTGAACATCCTCTGTAATATTCACAGAGCCCTACCCCTGTGAATATTACAAAGGGTGTTCACACATTTTACCCGCAGCCCCTACATTATGTGCGGCCCTAAAGTTCTGGGGGAATTTAAATTGCCGTGCTGTAATTGAAAGCGATTAACGCCGCCCCGGTGGCGATGGCCTCTGATCATTCGTCCGAACGGGGTTCGGGTTCGAATCCCGTGAGGCATGGATGTTGTGTTTGTCTTACGGCACTGGCTCTCTCCCTTCCCTGGAACCAGTGACCCTAAATTAGGGACGGGCGACTGCTTATAGCCCATTGAGTTGCTCATGGTGGTCGTTAAACATCCAATCAAAAAAAAAAAAAAAAGAACGCGATTATACGAGTAGTTTATTTGTGCTTATTTTGTTCTGTGTGTTTTCCTTCATATATGCATTAGCCACAAAAAGTTTGGCCGTTCACTGATTTTGGTATCCAGTTTGCAGATCATGGAATCCAGTTTGAACTATGGATAACCATGATGTGCAACGTAATATTTTCGTAATATCCAGTTTAGTGCAAACTGGATTTTACGAAAATTGTGGATGTTGGGCAAACATACTTAATGGATAAAGCTTGTAAAGTATTCATATTTTGTACTAATTTCTTGTGAAAACATAAGTTAGTCCGTGTCGCCTCACTCCGGACTAAGTCGCTTTCCCAAATGAGCTACGCGGACACAATGTCTCCCTGGAGATTTGTCGTCTTGGCACATGGTTTCATCTCTGTAGTACGTCACACTCTTAAGAGTGTTTTCAACAGTTTGTTTCTTCTGTTAAAGATGTCATATGTTTCTTCTTAACATGTGATGCGTCTACCGACTCAAGTACAATAGAACAAGCTAATTATTTACCTTGAGTTTTGCAGTAGTGAAATTTTTATGTATCTGTTCATTTAACGAGGCCGATGCTGAATCAGTCTATTTTGCCTTACGTGATGCACGCATGAATTTACTTTTACTTATATCAAGTTGAAACACATGGAACAATTAATACAGGCATAAATCAAGCTGTTCTTTCCATGTAACATAACCACAGAAATTTGAAAATTTTATCGTGCTGGAACAGAAATCGAACCCGCATGTCCCAATTTGCGTTTGAGTAATGAGTATGCTAACAATTACACCATCCAAAACAACTGAAGCATTAATCTGAAACGTCAGACATTTTGATTTCACTGCACCAATCGAAACAAACGCGTCTCATCGTAGTGGTAAGTTATATCACCAGCAAATGAATATATATATCAAGTTGTGTTTCAATTTGTTATATATACAGTGAATGCAGTAAGCTTTTTGGACAGGGAATAAAAATACTTCTCACGTGATTTTCAAGAAATATTTTGTGATTTCTAGAGGTAGCACCCCCTTAGTTTCCAAAAGACTGCCATAAAATTTTTCATTTCTGAAGAGAACTGTTTTTTCTATTTTATTAAAACTATATGCATTACAATGTAACAAATCTGTTCTTTGGGCATGCAGATAATTTAATTATTTTAATAAGTATAGCAAAATTAAAAAAAAATTGCGTGATAATTACTAAGGTTAAAAACATGCATCCTTACCTCTGAGGCAAAGATGAAAATTCTGGGATATATGTATATAAAATTCTTCCTACACATGTAATTTAGTATTGCAACAGGTTGTGATTGAGAATTATCTCAGTTTCTCATATTTTTAATAAAAAAAATGTCTGATTTTTCAAGTTCAGTTCTGTTCATTTACTAAAGGTCACTTATCTGCAAGCCGAGAATTAAAATTCACGGCACGGTCTAACGTCGGAAGAAGTGGGCCTCTCTGAAATTTACAGAAAACTAACCCAGGCTCTTATGGAAACGGCACCAAAAATAGCTGGTGCTAAGAACAAGTTGCATACGAACAAATTATCAGGAAAAACCAAACTTTTGATGTAAAAAAGAAGAGAGATGAGGACAACTAACGGAGATGTGACTTCCAAAGTGGAATATATAGAGCTATGCAAGACAGTAAGAAAAAGTATCACTGAAGACGTAAGAAAATTCAACTGTGAACTAGCGAAGAAAGCAATTGAAAACAACCAAAGTTTGAAGAGAGCAAAATCTGAGTAAGGGAAGAAAACAGATTATGGCTCTGAGAAAAGAAGATGGTTCTGTAACAAGAAATAGAGGTGAAATTTTGACAAGAGTGAAATATTTCTACTCAAAACTATATGAAAGGGATGTTACATGCACCCCAGACATTACGAAAGGTACCAGTACCAGAGTTCTTCCAGTCCTCCCAGCAGAAGTTACACATGCAATCAAAAACATGAAACGGGGAAAAGCTCCAGGAGAAGATGAAATTACCGTAGACATCATACAAGAAGCAAGTGGCGAAGTTGAAACAGTACTCGCCCAAGTTTTTACTCGATGCCTTAATGAAGGGAAGATTCCTGAGGCTTGGAACAATGCTACAATGATCCTGCTACATAAAAAAGGTGACATTGAGGATATCAGGAACTACAGACCGATCAGCCCCCTATCAGTGGTTTAGTGGTTTATAAATTCTTCACTAAAGTTCTTTCACACCGCTTAAAGGTGTAACGTACCAGGAGATGTGACGTACCTGCCAGAAGGACGCACACGACGTAAAAGCAGATAGGAATCAGAATAAAACGTCCTCGTAGCTCAATTGGTAGAGTGACTTATTCCGGAATGAGGGGATCTGGGTTCGAATCCTGGCGTGGACAGAAATGACGGAGATATTTACTTTATAGGCGCCCGAACTATCCGGATGACCCGACCGTTCAAAATCTCGCAATGGTGTGATGTTATTTCCACACCGCGAGATAGGAAAAATAAGAGAATCCCTTCTCCAGCACTTCGACAAAAAAAAAAAAATAAGGGGGAGATGATGTAACGTACCAGGAGATGTGACGTACCTGCCAGAAGGACGAACACGACATAAAGGCAGATAGGAATCAGAATAAAACGTCCGCGTAGCTCAATTGGTAGAGTGACTTATTCCGGAATGAGGGGACCCGGGTTCGAATCCTGGCGTGGACAGAAATGACGGAGAAATTTACTTCGTTATAAAGGTGACACTGAAAAATGGCTCAACGGAGAGAACAAGCTGGATTCAGGAGTGACTACAGCACTATAGATCATATAAACGTACTGAGAGAACTAACTGAAAGAGCGAGGGAATATGAACTTCCATTATGCATGGCGTTTGTCGATTATGAAAAGGCCTTTGATTCGGTGAAAACATCATCAGTTACAATGGCTTTGAAGTCCTGCGGTATAGAAGATGCATACATTATTATTATTAATAACATCTGTGAAAATGCAAGTGCAAAGATTCGGCTATTTGAGAATACAGCACTCATAAAAATTGGAAAGGGAGTGAAACAAGGTGGCACTATATCTCCCAAACTCTTTAATGCCTCATTGGAAAATGTCTTTCAATCACTGAACTGAACTGGGAAAACAAAGGGATAAAGATTAACGGAGATTATCTAACTCACCTTCGTTTTGCTGATGACGTAGTCATTTTTCAACTACCCCATCAGAGCTGCAGAGTATGACCCAGGAACTTGCTGACAAGAGTAAAGAAGTGGGATTAAAAATGAACTTTCATAAGACAAAAGTGATGTGCAACGCTTTTACAAAAAATAAAGATTTATGGATTGATGGGGAAAAACTGGAGATAACTAATACCTACATTTATCTTGGACAGCAGATAACAAGTGAGAGTCACATTGATAAAGAGATTAATCGGCGTATAAAACTTGCCTGGAGAGCGTTTGGAAGAAACAGTATAGTTTTCAAGAGCAATATGCCATTATGTCTTAAAAGAAAAATGTTTGATAAATGCATCCTTCCAGTGCTTACGTACGGTGCAGAGACGTGGACCTTAACTAAAAGAGACATACAAAGACTACAGACAACTCAAAGTAGCATGGAGAGATGCATGCTTGGTGTAACCAGGAGAGATAAGAAGAGGAACTCGTGGATCAGAAAAATGACAAGAGTGGAAGACATCGTGATCAGAGTTAAATCCCTGAAATGGCAATGGGCTGGACATATTGCCAGAAGGACAGACCATCAATGGACAGCCGAAATTTTAGATTGAATTCCAAGGGACAGGAAAATACCCAGAAGAAGACCACGTGTGAGATGAGTGGATGGAATTTAAAGGTATGCGGGAGTAACATGGTGGAGACTGGCACAAGACAGACCGTTGTGGAAGAGGCTTGGAGAGACCTTCGTCCAGCAGTGGATTGATAATGGTTGACCATGATGATGATTATTATCATATGTCGAGGATTTTAGGAACGGAGTGTCTGACCCCAGGTCTTAAACAACCCTTAGAAATAGGAAGCTAGGAGATTTGGGCTAGAGTGTCCGATAGGAAAGTGACACGGAAGCAAAGTAGAAAGGGGAGGAAGACGTCCTTATTTATTACCGGGGGCTGTACCCGGGGTCCGACAGCTTAACGTGCCCATCCGACGCACGGCGGATATTTAGTGAATCAAGCGTTCGTACCTGCCTGGGATCGAACCTGAGGTCCTTTCCGTGGCAGTCACGAACGTTGCCCACTAGGCCACCCGCGGCCCAATGATGATGATGATGATGTGTGTGTGTGTGTGTGTGTGTGTGTGTGTGTGTGTGTCTGTGTGTGTGTGTGTGTGTGTGTGTGTGTGTGTGTGTGTGTGTGTGTGTGTGTGTGTGTGTGTGTGTGTGATGCGTAACATATAGCCTCTCCTTGACAAATGCCAACCCCGCTTTCTCGTGGTGCATCCTGTTCCCACTAAAGGGGCTCTGACGACCGCCAATAGCGATATAACTATACCATCGGGATTAGAGGAAATGTTATCTCACACTCACCAACCGGCTTGGCCAGCGTGGTGAGTTATGGCCAAACCCTCCAACATGACTCCACAACTTAAATCTTGGCCCTCAGTCTCCGGCAGCTGGAATGTACCTGGTCAAGACAGCAGCCAGTGCTACATTAAGGCAGAGGGCGCTAAGGTTTAAATATTCATTTATTAAACACACGGAGTACAGAATGAGAATGTGAGTCATGAGATGATTATGTACAAATGAGCGCCAGAACAAGTAGGCAAAGAAATAAAACTATATACACTTCCTGGGGTTAAGATAGAGGGGGAAATTAAGCAAGTAAATTAAAGATGTAATTGTCAACAAAGGAGTAGAGTATTCATAATAGTTCAAACTGTGAAGGAGACTCTCATGCCATCAATCTGGAACCAGATGAGGTATGGTTTCCAGAATTTCTAGAAGTTGGGAAGAGTTTCTGTATTAACAGCATGTTGATGCGCTGACTGTATATGGAACTTTAGTCGAGCTGTGAAGTGATGGACAAGCTTCTCGCTTGCCTATGTAATAGTAGGTACAATGGAGTTTTCCTGATGCGTCAGTTGATGGGAGTAAATTACTATTTTTGCAAGCGTGAAAATATAAACACACACTGATGGGAGAGGAGAAGCAGGAAAAATATCTTGACGTTGGGTAAAATATGAGACATCACTCAGCTTTCCTGGGCAAAGATGGTGTGCAATACAGAGCATGAGATTTAACACAGGTAGCAAGACTGGACAAAACCAATAGACATGTTCAATGTCTGCCGGGACATCACAGTAGGCACATTGTGGAGAGACAACAAGAGTCATTCGGTGTAATGATTGAAGAACGGGGAGGCGGCGATACAGAAACAGCTAGTGAACATTCTTCTCACGAGGTGCAACAAGGACAGGATGTGCCGCAGACCAAACAGCTGTCAAGGAGGCAGACGGAACAGTAGGGATGGGCATTGGTTGCTGAGGTGCACATGTGCGAAGAATTTCACTCAAAATCTTCCGTGTGCATGTCTCAAGCGTACAAAATTTCATACGGAATTGCACAAAAACGGGAAGAGTCGCGGTGCTTCTGCAACCAGTAAAATTCCTTCAGGAGAGGCCAAAGATGGGTATAAACAGATGATCGACGATTTTATCGACGTTGTAGAGTGTCCAGGAGGAGACGGAATCATGAAGATGAGTAGATAGGCGAGAGAAGTCTTTCCATGTAAGGTTGAGGTTCATAAGGTCTCGTACAGCAATAATGCCTGCACGCATCCATTCTGGAGATGCAAAGAATCGCCGGTCAGAGGGATGAAGAGATGATGAGTAGAAGATTGGTTCTCCGTAGTGGAGGATAGGGGTGCTCTCTGTAATGGGAGAGACCTCAGGATTTCTATGGCCTCCCAGTAAACGGCCGCGAGGCTTTGTCGCAAAGCTGGGAAACCATCAATTCGAAGAAAGACAACGAACGTTAATGAAGGATTTTTCAATGAGGCAAGAACATTGCGTACTGTGCATGTATCTGGGTTGGAGCTATTGAGCCCATAAAAGAACCAGTGAAGCCGTGCAGCACGGTAAACGAGGTCTACAGCAGGAAGACCAATTCCTCCCTGTGAAGGTGAGAGGCAGAGAGTAGAGGAGCTGACCCAATGATACTTTGACCATAAGAATCACTGGAGGACCGGACTAGGCTGCCATTTGATGCTGACCTTGGCTACTTACAACGGACGCTCCCTATCTTCTGATTCAAGGCTTCCTAAATTGGAAGAGGAACTACAAAGGATCAAGTGGGACATCGTCGGGCTAAGTGAGGTAAGGAAAAAAGGAGATCTCATTAAACTGAAAAGTGGACATCTCTTCTACTATCGTGGGACAGAAACTGGCAGAACTAGTGGTGTTGGATTTATAATAAGCAAGAAACTGAAGGATAAAGTTCTAGAACTTGAACGTTCCTCTGACAGAGCTGCACGACTCGTTATCCAACTCTCGAGAAGATGCCAGGCCCATATTATTCAAGCTTATGCACCCACCACAAGTCACCCTGAAGAAAAAACGAAGAATTTTACTAGGAAATTCGGAATTTCGGAATCTAAATAACAAAGGCAAACAGCACTTGAAGGTTATTATGAGTGATTTCCATGCGAAAGTAGGGCAACAGCAACAGAATGAAACTTCGGTTGGTAAATTCAGTTACGGGAACAGAAATCAACTTGGAAATACTCTCGTTGAATTTGCAGAAGCAGAAAGGTTTTTCATCATGAACTCCTTTTTCAAGAAAACGGCACACAGGAAATGGACATGGAGACATCCAAATGGAACGACAAGTGAAATTGGTTTTAGTACGTGTAACAAATAATTCGTCATCGAAGACTGCAGTGTGCTAAACAAGTTCAACACAGATAGTGAATATAGATTGATGAGACGTAAGATGCACCTCAACAATAAACTCAAACGTGGCAAGCGCATAAAACAAACAAAATATATTGACATAACCAACCTTTAAAAACACCATAATGCCTTCAAGTTGGAACTGAAGAGCAGATTTTCTGCTTTAGAAGGCCTAACATCGGAAGAAGTGGATATTTCTGAAGTTAACAGAAAAGTAACCAAAGCTCTTATGGAAACAGCAACAAAATTAGCTGGGTCTAAGAACAAGTTGCATGTGAACAAATTACCAGGAAAAACCAAAATGTTGATGCAAAAGAGAAGGGAGATGAGGACAAATAAAGACGTAGCTTCCAACGTGGAATATATAGAGCTATACAAGACAGTGCGAAAAAGTATGACTGAAGACATAAGGAAATTCAATTGTGAACTAGTGAGGAAAGCAATTGAAAACAACCAGAGCCTGAAGAGAGCAAAGGACATCTCAGTAAAGGAAGAAAACAGAATATGGCTCTGAGAAAAGAAGATGGTTCTATAACAAGAAATAGAAGCGGAATTTTGACAAGGGTGAAAGATTTCTATTCAAAACTATATGAAAGGGATGATACATCTATCTCAGACATTACGACAGGTACCAGTACCAAAGTCCCTCCAATCCTCCCTGCAGAACTTACATATGCAATTAAGAACATGAAACTGGGAAGAGCTCCAGGAGAATATGGAATTACCGTGGACATTATACAAGAAGCAAGTGGAGAAATTGAAACCACACTCGCCCAAGTTTTCACCAGATGCCTAAATGAAGGGAAGATTCCTGAGGATTGAAACAATGCTACAATGATCCTGCTGCGTAAAAAAGGGGACGCTGAGGATCTCAGGAACTACAGGCCCATCAGCCTCCTATCAGTGGTTTATAAAATCTTCACTAAGGTTTTTTCACATTGCTTGAAGGTAACACTAGACATGGCCCAACCAAGAGAACAAGCTGGATTCAAGACTGGCTACAGCACTATAGATCATATCCATGTACTGAGACAACTAATTGAAAGGGCAAGATAATATGAACTTCCATTATGCATGGCTTTTACTGACTATGAAAAGGCCTTCGATTCCGTGAAACCGTCAGCAGTAACAATGGCTTTGAAATCCTGTGGTACTGAATATGCGATCCAGAATATAAACATTTCTTTTTATCTGGAAAAATACGAGTACTTATTGGCATAAATTTCGTGAAATTTCATTTTCAAGAAGTATTCAGGAAAACTGCAAATGTACTGTGACGTGCCTGCCTCGCAGGAAGCACACGACATAAAGGCAGATAGCAGCGAGAAGGAACGTTTGCGTAGCTCAGTTGGTAGAGCGACTTGTTCCGGAATAAATGGACTCGGGTTCGATCCCCGGCGTGGACCAAAAATGACGGAGAAATTTACTTCGTTATAATGGCGTAAACACCCAGATCTATCTGCTATTCTCTCTGGAACGCTTGACGTCCCACCAACGTCTGCATTGTTCCACCATCACTTATCGATCAATTGGTGTGTGCTCTCACGATGTCAAAATTACTGCCTGCTATATAAATAGCACGTGATCACTTTTAGATGTCAAGGTGATCGCATGCTAATTTAAAACTATTGGATTATTAATGACTCGAGTTCAATTTTTCCGATCTACAAAATTCGAATTGAATTCTTAATATCACATCAAGTTTAGTTTGCACGCGATCACGTTGAGATATCAAGGTGTTCGTGTGTTAATTTAGAAACACTGGATTATTATCAATGACTCGAGTTCTATTTATCGGATCTACAAAATTCGAATTAAGATCTTAGTATCACGGCAAGTTGCGTTTGTATATTAATTTAATTTAGCACAATTCGAATATTAATTTGTACGCTTTAATTATATTTGACTTTAATTTAACTAACTTTCCGAGTTTAGTGCTGTAATATTAAACATTTTGCAAAATATCGATTTATCTAAACGGTCTAACCTACAATAAAAACTGAAATCTTGAGATGTCAAAGTGAGCAAGATTGCATCTAAAAGCAGATATCGCCCCAACAGCACATTATCTAGAATTTACATAGTTCCGATTACACCCAGAAATATTGCATTATCTCCCCATGCACAGGGAGCCAGGGGAGCGTCACGTATAAGATGTACAGTGTAGCGCAGTACGCGAATTGAACTCCATGCTGTTTACGAATATGCTAACACGATTAGTCTGCGGCACGTATTTTTAGCACGTCTTTCGTAAAAAAAGATCGTGCTTATGTTATCGGTTTGTCCGTCCGTTTGTAGACACGATATCTCTGCAACTATTAATCCGATTTGAAAAATTCTTTTTGCGTTGGGAAGCTTGAAATATGCGAATGATGATCCTTCATTTCGTTTTTTTTTTTCGTTTTTTTTTGCGATGTACAATTTCGCCGCTAGAGGGCGTAAATGCAGATGATGTTGAATTCAAAGATACGTTTTATTCCACATATTTGCTTCTAGACATCCGATTGAAAAATTATTTTACCTTTCGATTCCATTTATGCCAAAGAGTATATTAGATATAGTAACTTTTTCAAATTACGCATAGATTTTTGGCTAGGGGGCGTAAAAGTAAATTACGTTTTCCCCAATTAAAACTGCGATTTGAAAAATGTTTTCTTTAGCGGATACAGCTCCTGATGGGAAATCTTTTGCATATAATTTCTAATTTTTGGTAAAGAATACTTTGGAGACCAGGGATCGTAAGTATTAATTTTTGCTTCTGATGTATTTGCCATAAAATCTGAGCTTCTAAAATCTCGATTGAAAAAATTCTTCCATGGACCGATGCCACTCACGTCAGTAAACCTTTTCGAAATATTTTCTTCTTAAATATTGCATGGTTTCTCCGCCAAGGGGCGTAGATTTATGTCTTACTTTTGTCAATATCTCTACTTCTAGGAGTCCGATTTGAAAAATTCCTTTTTTGTTGGATAGTGTTTCCGATGCGAAATGTTTTCCCTATAAATTCAAAAATTTTCAAGTAAATCATAGACTTTTTGCTAGGAAGCGCAAAGGCAAATTGCATTTTCTGTATTATTTCTGCTTCTAAAGCTACGATTTAAAACATTCTTCCTGTATCGCATACAACACCTGATGGAAAATATTTTTCGCCGCCCCGGTGGCGCAGTGGTCTAAGGCGCTGGCCTCTGATAATTCGTCCGTAAGGGGTCCGGGTTCGAATCCCGGTCAGGCATGGATGTTGTGTTTGTCTTACGGCACTGGCTCTCTCCTTTCCCTGGAACCAGTGACCCTAAATTAGGGACGGGCGACTGCTTATAGCCCATTGAGTTGCTCACGGTGGTCGTTAAACCTCCAATCAAAAAAAAAAAAAAACATTTTTCATATAATTTCTAATGTTTGGTAAAGAATGGTTTGGCCACCAGGGGGTATAAGTGTTAATTTCTGCTTCTGATGCATTTTCAGCAAAATCTGGGCTCCTGAAAACTCGACTAAAAGTTTTTTTTCTTGCACTGATACCGCTCATGTTGAAAAACCTTTTGAGAATACTTTCTTCCTAAAATAATGCATTGTTTTCCCACCAGGGGGCGTAAAGTCACTTCTTAGTTTTGTCGATATCTCTGTCTCTAAGAGTCCGATTTGAAAAATAAATTCTGTTTTTTTTTGTTTTTTTTTTTGATTGGAGGTTTAACGACCACCGTGAGCAACTCAATGGGCTATAAGCAGTCGCCCGTCCCTAATTTAGGGTCACTGGTTCCAGGGAAGGGAGAGAGCCAGTGCCGTAAGACAAACACAACATCCATGCCTGACCGGGATTCGAACCCGGACCCCTTACGGACGAATGATCAGAGGCCAGTGCCTTAGACCACTGCGCCACCGGGGCGGCAATATAAATTCTGTGCTGGAGAGCGTTTCCGGTGCGAACTTTTTCTCATATAAATTCATATTTTTCTTAACGCACAAGTCTGCAACCGGAGAGCGTAAGTGCACGATTCCGTTTACACCAATATCTGAAGGATTAAAAACCCGATTGAAAAACTCCTTTCTTCCGTCAGACACTATTGTTTTCCATACCGGTTCCATTGACTTTGAATATCTTTGATAAATTTAAATTGCGTCAGAACGGATTCAGAAGACGCGCTTATTACACCCGAAAATTCGATGTCATCTTTCTTGTTAACGCTATAATGATTTCATTTGGGACCTATTTTTTTGTCACAGGGTCGTTAGTCGTGCGATACTGTCCGCGGAGCTTGACGTTGTCCAACTTTCTGGGGAAAAAATGTTTTACTGAAACTTACGCTTATCTGCAGAAGTCGCAGGAAATTCTATGTCTAGCACCTCGCCACAGACGTTGCTTTTTCTTCCAACCTAGACAGACCAGTCTGCTCTTTTTCCTGCTTCTGGAAACTGGTTCCAGCAGACAGTAAAGTGTGCTCCATAACCAACATCCGCAAGAAACTTGGCTGTCTTTGTAGTGCAGGGTGTTTCAGGAGTCTCCGAACTCTGTGTTTCGTCAAGATTTTTTAATGACATGCGATAAATTGCCAGGCAAATGTCTGCCAGCGAGTAGGGACAACACTGAAGGATGTTAAGTTAGTCATTGGCTGGTCACATGACCTCGCTCGAGCAGAAAGGGCAGGTGGCGCAGTGAAGGTCAGTCAGCCTGGAGTCTCACGCGAGAACAACGTGTCGCGCTTCTAGAGGGCTATTTTTAGACAAAATCCCATGAAATAAGTGTTGAAATCTTAACTATGCCATAGCGGGATTATCACAGACTGGGTAAAACTACTAGTTCTGATATCCATAAGCGCTTTCACGGAGTAAAAAATGTTTGTGATCAGCAACGAAGCGAAAAGCCACCAGTAGTAACGCCAGAGATGATGGAAGATGTCAGACAACCCTCGTTACAGTCATCCAGGGTGTGATTGAGACGTTGGTCGCAACAGGTACGTACACCTCTTACATCAGTTTTTCGAGCAACGAGAAAATTAAAATTTCATCCACGCAGAGTAATAGTGCATGAGTTGCGCACAATAGACAGGCATAAGAGTGTTGGTTACTTTCACTGGTTCTGAGCATTCACTCATAACAAACTGTACTTGGCATTGCATTTTTCACACATAAAGCGTGATTTCATTTCAGCGGCTATGTGGACTCGTAAGAAACGAGATAATGGTCTGCTGAAAATCACCGTGACCTTCAAGAGATCCCACTGCATGCAGAAAACGTCGGTGTTTGGTATGCTGTTTCCCTCCGAAAAGTGATTGGGTCGATATTTTTGATACTATGCATCTTTCCCGACAGCAATAAAATAAAACCTTTGCATAGAATTTCGATGTAACGAAAATGGGTAACGGAGGTAGTCAAAACCATTGTTGAAAATATGATTTCTGAATGCTGTCCCATGAAGTCATGCAGCAGTATTTAATTTCATTGTTACTCGACAATATATTTTACTGAACTATCGCCGAACATTGTTTCATCACGTTAAATCCGAGAACCTCATGCTAAATGGGATGCATTTTGATTATATGAAAGCGGTGCGTCACAGTGAAATTTGGTTTTCTCTAGACCCTGAAGGGAGGCGGCGCAATAGTCCCTCTAAGAAGCCATGGGCAATGCGCGCCTAACCCAATGAGCTGGGCAGGCATCAAAACCACTTGGGAAACAAATTTTATTTTGTCAGCTTCTCTTACTAATGCAGTAGAAGTTGTAACTTGGATTGGAACCCTTAGTTTTTTCTAATCCCCCCCCCATTTTTATCACCGTTCTTTTCGCAATTGATTTTAAATAAAAAAAATATTAAAAAAATTTTACTAATTAAAAATTTTATTTTATACAAAGTGAGAAGCTCAAACTTACTTCTGGAATAAAAACACTGGAAATTGGAAAAGCATGTTTACGCATAATTGGGGCCGTCCATTAAGTACGTCCGAGATTACAGGGGGAGGGGGTCTGACAACTGGGCCAAATGTGACATGGGGGAGGTTTGGTAATTGGGACGTCCAGCGGCAAAAATGTAGTGGAGGGTATTTCTTTGTTTTGTTTTCTGTTGTTTTTTCTCTTTTAATAGTTAGAAAGAGGTATGAAATATTTCAGATTTCTGATGATATTTAGCTATATCAGAATATTAAGTTCTCGTATCTGTACTACCAAATCTATCGTGTTTTGTAGATGGTATAATCGGGAGTGTTGAAACCTTGAATGCGTACGTTCATTTGTAGATCTTTTTTTCAGAATGATAAAGTTCGGGTAGCATTTGAGAATAAATTAATGCCTAAATATTTAATGAATATTTTCTGAAGCAAACGTGTAAATATATGGAAGACTCCTTTAAATAATTACATGTTTTGTTTCTGTTTCTCAACGGACTTCTAAAAGCAGTCGTCAAAAAAAAGGGGGTTGCGAGAATTAGGACGTACTTTTTAGGGGGAGGGGTGTCAACAATCGGAAAAAATGTGACAAGGGCTGGAGGAGGGAGTCTGAAAATAGTAAAAAATCCCGGACGTACTTTATGGACGGCCCCTTTGCATATCAAAATACCCAGAAGAATATGAAACAAAATAACACCTAAACGCAAAATAATTAGTTCAAATAGAACAAGTGCAAAATCGATTCTGATCTGACAGTCCTTTCAAGTAATAAATCGCCTCTCATTTTTTTCCCCAAACCGAACACTTCACCGTGGGAATTTAGGACCCCCCCTCCCCCCATCTTTGAGAGTACTCGGAAAATATTGTTCACCATTTATGAGACTCAATATCTGCCTCTTTCTCGGCGTGGAAAAAATCACTAAATCGCATTCTCGCGTTTTCACTTTCTGCTCGCACAAGGCTACTTTGCAAGAAGCCTTTGAGAATGAAGAGGACAATGAGACGAACTTAGGAGGAGGCGAAAAGCATTTAAGATAATTGTTGTTTTGACTTTTGAGAGCCAGAATTTTATTTATTTATTATTATTTTTGCAGGTAATTGATTTTCGATTTATGAAAATTAATTAAGGATTCGGAAATGTTAATCTAAAATTCTTACTGCGCGGAGGAAGTTAAGTCGCTGCGCAGCCGCGCACGCGCGCAACTTAGAGGGAACATTAGGGGGGAGGGATGTCTCTATTGATGAGAGCTTTAAAATGATGTCTAACATGATGGGGTGTATTGTAACCAGTAGATATCCTAGACCAAAAGTTATCAATCCCCCTCACTAACACACTTGCGATTCAGCTTTTCTTTCTATCATGAGATCACATTTTAGCTTGCGCATGCGCAGATGGACTTTCGTAGCTACATCACAGTTTATCGGTGTCAGTGTCGTTTCTCACGTTCTTCTAAAACTGAATAATATATAATAATAATAAATATTGATTTTGACGACCTGAACAGTCGAAATACTTACTATTGCCGCCGTCATAGTTTAGCAAGTATTTATTTATTTAGTTTTATTTATTTTTTTTATTGGAGGTTTAACGACCACCGTGAGCAACTCAGTGGGCTATGAGCAGTCGCCCGTCCCTAATGTAGGGTCACTGGTTCCAGAGAAGGGAGAGAGCCAGTGCCGTAAGACAAACACAACATCCATGCCTCACCGGGATTCCAACCCGGACCCCTTTCGGTCCAATGATCAGAGGCCATCGCTTAGACCACTGCGCCACATGGGGCGGCATTTACTTTTGTGACTCACATATCTTCTTTCATTGGTTTTACAACAATACCATTCATTAATCCACTTACCTAGGTACCGCTCAATGTCAGGAATTACCAAACCTTATTGGTTACTGTTAGGCTTTAATTCCACTCAGTATGTACCGGACTGTGTCTCGTTGTGGTCGTGAGTGACGCGAATAAATGCCATGTGTTGTACGTAATAAATGTATAACCTCAAATCATTACTTTTATTTCACACCCACAGAGCTCTTGGCATGAGAAAGATGCGTTGCATAAATTATCCACAAAGAGTACAGAGTAATCTCTCGATTTTTTTTAAACTGCTCTGAACTCGGAAGTTTATGCTGGTATTGGTGAGCAGTTTATTGCCTTGTTTGAAGCTGACGAGCGTTATTGTTGTATTCAACAAGGTGGCGCAACATCTCATAGTCGAGGCTCTACTCAGAGAACACTTTGAAGATTTGCTCATCTCATGAGATCTCTGGCCTTGTGACGTGCCTGCCCCGCAGGACGCACATGACATAAAGGTAGGTAGCAGCGAGAACGAACGTCTGCGTAGCTCAGTTGGTGAAGCGACTTGTTCCGGAATAAGTGGACTCTGGTTCGATTCCCGGCGTGGGCCAAAAATGACGGAGAAATTTACTTCGTTATAATGGCGCCGGAACTACCCGGATGACCCGGCCGTTCAAGATCTCACAATAGTGTGATGTTCTTTCCACACCGCGAGATAAGAAAAATAAGAGAATACCTTCTTCAGCGCTTCGAAAAATAAAAATGTGTGACGTTGCATTCCACACACCAGATTAACTGGGAGTTCTCAAGTGCACGTTCTTTAGCGGATGGCTGCCTGCAACGATTCATGGTCACGGCTGACACGTGGGCCATGACCACGTGTCAGCCGTGACCCTCGGCCCTCTTTCGAGGGGGAGATGTGGCGTGCCTGCTCCGCAGGACGCACACGACATAAAGGCAGATAGCAGCAAGAACGAACATCTGCGTAGCTCAGTTGGTAGAGCGACTTGTTCCGAAACAAGTGGACTCGGGTTCGATCTTAAGGATAAAATCTATGTGAATAAGCCCCCACATGATGGAAGACCTGTAAGTGAACCTAACGAACGATGTTCAGGATATAAACCATCAAACATTGAAAAATGCATGTAAGAGCGTGTGCCTAGGTCGACTTTTGTATACAAAAAGAAAGAAATGTGGACACCTTTTGTAAATTGAAGATTAATGTTAAATTATCTTAATATTTCCTCATATTGCTATAATATTTTGCTTGCTTATGATAATCTGCCAGCAAAATTCACAAGCAAAATATTTTGCTTTGAGTTCGAGGACTTGAGAAACACCCTGTACTTTTATCGTCACTGAATTATCCTACTTACTGAAATGAAAGTTCATTAACATTTCAATGCGGTTATGTAATACGCATTGAAATGTTAATGAACTTTCATAATGCGCATTGACGTGTTAATGAACTTTCATAAGCAAGCAAAATATATAATATTTTGCTTGCTTATAATAATCTGCCAGCAAAATTCACAAACAAAATATTTTGCTTTGAAATCGAGGACTTGTGAAATACCCTGTACTTTTGTATCAGTGGATTCTTTATTGTCACTGAATCATCCTATTTACTGAAATGAAAGTTCATTCGCATTTCAATGCGGTTATTTAATGCGCTTAAAATTTGTAATTTGATGTTAATTCTTAGCTCTCTGTAAATATCAAATCTTGGATCGACAAAAAAAAAAACTCAGCGAGTTATATTCTGTGACGTGGAAGGGGAGGGCGTATCCCCCGATTCCTAACGAAATTGAACCTTTGTTGGAAGTAGCATGTTGAAAGGAAGAAAACAGCTTCTATCGAAAATGAAAACATAAAAGCTATTTTTCGAAAGGAAAAATCGCTCTTAATAATGCTGCAGATGTGCATGTATACTCTTAATTACTTAATAGCTCGTTTGTCCTGTGTATCGTTGACTCAAGACAGACAGCGAATAATTGCATAATTGAGAAATCTGATTAGGCAAGGTCAGTATCCCCTTTCTTCTTCTAAACGCGCAATTATCTTATAAATACAAAATGTGCTTTTTCTTATTTATTTATTACTAGCCTGTTGCACCCGTCGTTGACGGGCTAGTGATAGTATCAAGTAAAAGCTATATCGGCAGTTAAATTAAGACTGGCAAATCAAGGTTTGTACAACTTTGTAGTACAACTTCCCGGAATAGAATATTCGGGTAAAAAATTGTATTTTAATTATTTAGTAGTTGTCACGTCCAATGTAAATAATTCAAAAAGTTTGAAAGCAGAAGGCGTATGCAGTGAAATTGATTGAGATGAAAAGGGTCTTATTCTTGTAGAACCTAGGGATAAAAAATATTAACAGTCCTTCCATTCGGAGCAAAGATGTAAAGATTTTCCCCATTTCCGACTCTGGAACAACCAGCGTACAGTTGACCATGGGGAAAAACATGGACTTTTTAGATCCAGTCCAACAACTTTTAGAGACTGCCCTTGTGCCTTATTGATGCTCATGGCGAAACTCAAACGAATCGGGAATTGAAGACCTTTAAATTGAAACGGGACATCAGATGGGATGATCGGGATCCTTGGAATAAAAACGTTTTTGCCTGCTGCATGTCCAGTCATTATAGTAGCTTCAATAACATTCTTCATCAGTTTCTTGACAGATAATCTCGTGCCGTTGCAAATTGAAGGCGGATCCAAATTTCTCAAAAGCATAATAGGTGCACCAATCTTCAGCTCTAAAATATACTGACGGAAAAAAATCCCCACACTAAGAAAGGGTTGTGTTAGATAAACGACAGTTGGTAGGCGGTGAGAGTACATCTGTAAGATGACGTCTATGCAAATTTCGCGCTCGGCGCATACGTGTGGCGCTAGTAGCGCCCCTCGGAACATGCAAAGCAGGTTTGCTGTAAATACGCGCTGTAACGTTCGTGAGCGTTAGTTATCGTTGAGATTCCACGTAGGGTGTTGATGTTAGTCAAGAATGCCTTTAAGAAGACGAAGAAGCCACTATCAACAGCTCACTGAGTTTGAACGAGGTCGTGTAATAGGGCTACGAGAAGGTGGATTTTCTTTCCGCAATATTGCAGAACGACTTGGCAGGAATGTAGCCACTGTGCATGATTGTTGGCAGCGGTGGTCAAGGGAAGGTACTGCCTCAAGAAGGCCGCGTTCCGGCCGGCCACGTGGCACTACTGAGAGGGAAGACCGCCGTGTACGGCGTATGGCCGTGGCGCATCGTACCGCGTCTGCGGCAGCAAATCGTGCTGCAGTTGCCACCACAGTGACACAACGAACTGTTACAAATCGGTCACTTGAAGGACAGCTCCGAGCCAGACGCGCTGTAGCGTGCATTCCACTTACTCCCAACCACTGCCGCTTGTGACGTCAGTGGTGGCAAGCTAGAGCTCATTGGAGGACGGAGTGGAGATCTGTTGTGTTTTCTGATGAAAGCCGGTTCTGCCTGGGTGCCAGTGATGGCCGTGTGTTATTTAGAAGGAGGCCAGGTGAGCGCCTGCAACCAACCTGTCTGCGGCCGAGACACACTGGACCTACACCTGGAGTTATTGTCTGGGGAGCAATTTCCTATGACAGCAGGAGCACTCTCGTGGTTATCCCACGCACCCTGACAGCACAGTTGTACGTCGGTCTGGTGATTCAACCTGTTGTGCTGCCATTCATGAACAGCATTCCAGGGGGTGTTTTCCAACAGGATAACGCTAGCCCGAATACCGCTGTTGTAACCCAACATTCTCTACAGAGTGTCGACATGTTGCCGTGGCCTGCTAGATCACCAGATCTTTCACCAAACGAGCACGTATGGGTCATCATTGGACGACAACTCCAGCGTCACCCCCAACCAGCATTAACCGTCCCTGTGTTGACCGACCAAGTGCAACAGGCATGGAACTCCATCCCACAAACTGACATCCAGCACCTGTACGACACAATGCATGAAGGTTTGCGTGCTTGCATTCAACATTCTGGCGGTTACACCGGTTATTAATGTACCAGCATTTCACATTTAAAATGGCTCTTCTCGCGCTTACAATAAGCACTGATCTTAAAACCTTAATCGATTAAATATGTTACCTATACAAATGTATTGCCGCCATTTCATTCCTCTACAACTATTTTTTCGTGGTGTTGGGAATTTTTTTCCGTCAGTGTATGTGAAGGTACTCCAGGTGGCTCCAAAGAGTTAAGAAACTCAGTTGGGTGGTTGACCGCATCGTCCGTATTGCAAACGGTATCAACTGACTTGTAAATTTGAAGAATGCTGGGCAAGTGAGCTAAAAGCTGATTATTGGTGACTCTAACACTGTCGTTTTTCCGGTGCAAGGATGGCACTTTGGCACAGCCAGTCATGATTGTTAAAGTGCTCTCCAATGTTTGGAAAAACTGCATCTAACAAATCTTGATGTGTTTTAACAATTTTTCCAGTATCTGCCATTGATATACATCCATCTTCCTTATCAGGTGTCATATATCCGTTTCCTAGTTTCAGTAGTTTGTCAGGAAACAACTGTGCAGAAGTATCGCCAGTAATATTAACTCGCATGTTAGTTTTGAAGTAAAGTCTTTGTATTGCATTCCAAATATATGAAGATTTTAAGCATGATTGCATTTCATCAGCTCTCGTTCCATGTGGAATGACTGGCAGTGTTTGCCAAAAGTCGCCGGCTAACACCAGAGTAATCCCTCCCATTCTTTTGTTGTTATGTCTGAGGTCTTGTAAAGTGACATGAAGGGCTTCAAATGCAGCTTTGTGCGACATAGTACGCTAATCCCAGACAATTAGCGTACAATCTTGTAGAACCTTTGCCTTTCCTGAACCCCTAGAAATGCTACATATTGGCGTTTCTGTGCTTGCCAAATTCAGAGGCAACTTGAAAGCCGAGTGAGCTGTCCTTCCTCGTGGTAGTAGTGTAGCAGCAATTTCAGATAAAGCAACAGCCATGGCAATCTCGCTTCTTTGTCGTACTTTAGCCAAAATAAGATTGATTTGAAAGGTTTTTCCAGTACCACCTGGTGCATCCAGAAAAAATATGCCACCAGATCCCTTGAAAACTGCACTTGTAATCTTGTCAAATGCTGCCTTTTGATCAGAGACCATTATATTTTCATTTTCCCCTAAATATTTTGAAAGCTCTTCCGTGTCATTACTAATTTCTTCTAGTATTTCATTGGAAAGTGCTGAAACATGGTTTCGAGTCTGTTGAGGTATTCCAAAAGATTTTAAGTCTGATCCACCTAAGGTTTCAATCTTGTCCTCAATTATGATTAGAGTTCTGTTGAAGATGATGTCATTGTAGTTTAGTTCCATATTCTGTTCTTGAACTCGTTGGATGCAGTATGTCTTCGGACATTTTCTCCTTTTGATTAATCCATAATTGATGAGGATTTGACATTGCGCATGTTTGCAACATAACAGCAAAGAGGTTTCGAAGCATTGTTGGTGATCGAGAGAAAGCTGCTTCTTCTAAAGTTGCATTCCAGTGTTCATCATTTTCCAAAAGTCCTCTAAGCTGGCAAGCTTCTTTGTAAGTTTAACACACCCTTCCTTCAACTATTCTCAGTCTCAGTTCTTGAAATGATTTTGGGCCACGTACTTTGTGCAGGAGCAGTCTGAGACGGAAGCATTCCGAGTTGTTTGGATGGACAGTATACACTCGACCGAGTGCATCACTGGACCTGATTCCTAAGTGGTGAGGTACAGTTAATTCCATTTTACGTCTGTACCATATCTTATTTCCACTGTTCCACGAGTAGTACTTTGGGACTTCTTGATACAATAGGGTCCGGGCAAATTCATCTTCAACACAGAGTCGGACGAAAGATGTCAATGTCGTTTCTTGAGGAACATGGGCTCGTTCAATTGCATTATCTGTGGTGAAGTAAACTCTATCCATTCGCAAGGTGGACGCTTAATTGAATCACTGTGCGGTAGCGTTCATGTATTTGAAAGTTTAGTATTCTCCAAACAGCTACATTGCTGCTGATGTATCTTCCTATTTCATATCGATGAACTTCATTCACATCACTTTCCGAAGTGGTCAGATCAAACACAGTCATGTCAGATCCTTTGTTAACGTATTTGCATACATGCTTTATTGATTTGATTGAATTGCAGTACTCTATATTTGTATGAGCATTGAAGATTTTTGATAACAGATGGCAATATGGAACAATCCATCTATTGTTTACTAACACCTCAGATCCTCGAATAAGGATGTTTGCTACAATTCCCCCGTCTTCTGGACTTCTCCGACGATACATTGGGTATCCATCTTGCCCTGTTTGTGCTTCTTTAAAAAAACCACGTGGGTATCTTTTGGTACATTTTCCATCCTTCATGCCTGGAGAATTCGGATTAATGTTCCCACAGGGATCATGTACCATCTGCGTTGTTATACAACGAAACAAATGTGGGTCTCCTTCTGGACATGGTATTTCGGCACTGATGAAATCATCAACTCTCTGTACGTATATCCTATCTTTAAGCCACACCAGAATGTGGGAATGTTGAAATCCTCGTTTCTGCCACTCCATTGTATAAATGTAACATTGTACACTGCCAAATATCTTGGCCTTGCATATGATATTGATGAGTGTCTTGTGCTTTTCATGGAAGACTCTCTGGCCAATAAATCGTGACGATCTTGTGGTTTTTTCCCTGGAAACAGTTCATTCTTGATTTCATCCCAAGCTGGATTACATGTGAAAGTAATGAAGACATCAGGTCGACCATATATCCGCACATAACTCATAGCATCTTGAGTACGTTCATGCATATACCTAGGACTTCCAGTGAAGCTGGATGGCAAGATGACCAACCGACCAATGTTAGCAACATTTCCATCATTGTTGACAGCGTCTCTGAGATGAACATATTGTTCCACTCTCAGTGCCCTTTGATTAAGTTGAATGTGCCTCAGCCTTTCAGATTCAATTTTGTCATACATATCCTCAATAAATTGGTGGAAAAGGTGTTTGCTTCGCTGTATGGTGTTGAAACTTGAAGAACGTACCATAATCCTAAAGGCATAAAAATCCATAGCAGATATCTTCTTAGATGATAATATTCCAGTAGATGTGTTTGTTTGAAACAGTTGGAAATGGTATCCATCTTCTCCTTGCCAAAACATTAATGGATACTGCAGAGCATCGTATGACCTGTGAGTGTCGGCAATTCTCTTGATGGTGCTGTTTTTCAATTCTAAGACTATGTCTCTCGTTCCATGTTGTTCTCCCAACATGATTGCTGCCACTTCTGATGTCGTCGGTGCATTGAATCGTCCCTCGTTTTCACCTGCTGGAGTTCTGTCTGCTAAAATAACCAATTTTAATTCAGGAGTAATCATTTCTAGAGCCGTTTTAAAGCTCTTGATATAAGCATTTTCTCAATGAAGCATTTCTTGCAGCTTCAATACTATTTCTCGTCTTGTTTGCGGCACATTCCTGCAACGTTAGTCGGCTTGCTGTGTATCATCGCATACAAAATAGATCTGCAAACATTTTGGCTGTTCATTGGGTAAATGATGTAGACTACCGATTCTATGATACACTTGTCCTTGTACCCCAAATGTGGGCATGTAACCAGGCTGTCTAAATTTTTTAGTTGTGCCAAATGATGTCATCTGAAAACAGGAATTATAACGGCGTAAGTTGTTTTGAAAATGTTTTGCATCTGATGAGTTATCAGTCAAAAACATACGTAATATCTCATTGAGATCCTGCAATAATGGCAACTGAACCTTCCCACCATTACAACACATACCTGGGGCTTCACCTTTCCATTTCATGGCTGCACAGTATTGACACGTTAATGACATTGATCCAGTGACACATGATGGATCAGAGGCATAATCCGTGGACGGGTTGTAGACGAATGCTGCATTTTCGTTTTCTCTCCAGATGTTCAACCGAGCATTAGTCGTAGTGAGTCGAATATGCTGAAGTCGTGTGTCTCGTTGCTGGAGTGTTTCCTGTGCCCTTGATTGCGCCGTAGAAGTCCTATTGTGTTCCAGTCTTCTTTCTCGCTGCTGGTATGATTCCTGTGTCCTTGATTGTGCTCTGGAAATCCTATCTTGTTCCAGCCTTCTTTCTCGTTCTTCTGCTGTTTCTTGTTCTCTTATCCTTCTTTGATTTTCTCTATTCATTCTTTGTGTTCTTCTTACCAATTGTTTCTTTCTGGGAGTTTGAGGCATAGTATGATGACTTTCTAACGTATGACACTTTTGAATTAATAACGGAGAGTGAAAAGCAACGTTCTATTTTCTTTTTTTTTCTTCTTCGCCCTCACGGTCATCATACAATTGGCAATCAACGCTTAACAAAAAACATGTGCCGTTCCGCTTTCTTTACCGCTTTGTTTACATGCAACCAGATCCCACCCAACGCGATGGCGCAAAGATAAGTAGTTCACGATAAATTTGAGTCATTTCTTTTTTAGAATTTCGTTAAAACAACGTTCTATTTTCTTTTTTTCTTCTCCGCCTTCAAGGTCATAATACAATCGGCAAACAACGCGTACAAAAAAGGCCGTAATAAATGTATTTACGAATAAAAATAGTCGTAACGGAATTCTAAAAAAGAAACGCCTAAAATGTATGGTGAACTACTTTTCTGCACGCCTTAACGTTCGGTGTGATCAGGTTGATGTTAACAAAGCGGAAAGACACACTCAGATCGGGTAGAAACGCGTAACATTAAATAACTAAAAATCAAATTCAAATTATTAAAAAATCGCTTCGAGGTGCACCAGAAGATGTCTACAGGTACCTTCATAACAAATTTCGTCGCTCTAGGTTGCCTAATTCTATGTGAAATCCGACCGACAGACACACACACAGTCTGTTTTATATATAGAGAGAAAAGTCGACAGGCCAGCTTTATTTCTTTTTTTAGCACTTCCTTCGTAAAAAAAATTATCGTGCTTATGTTACCACTTTATCCATCCGTCTGTCTGTGGCCTTCGTATCTCTGCACCTATTATTCTAATCTGAAAAAGTATTTTTGCTTTGGAAAGCTTGAAATGTGAGAATGAAGATCCTTGCATTCCCGTCTTGTTTGTTTTGTTTTTTTCGATGAACAACTTCGCCGCTAGAGGGCGTAAATGGAGTTGATTTCGAATTCTAAATACGTTTTATCCAGTATACTTGTTTCTAAATATCCGATTGGAAAAACGTTTTTTTCCTTTCGATGTCATTTATGTTGAAGACTATTTTAGGTACAGTCTCTTTTTTAAGTAATGCACAGATCAGATTTTCCGCTAGGAGGCCGTAAAGGTAAACTGAATTTACCCCGGTATCTTTGCTTCTAAAAATCTGATTTGAAAAATTGTTCCTGAATCGGATACAGCTGCTGATGAAAAATGTTTTGAATACATTTTCTAATTTTTGGTAAAAAAATGGTTTGGCCACCAAAGGGCGAAAGTGTTTATTTCTTCTTCTGGTGTATTTGCAGCAAAATCTGAGCTTCTGAAAATTCAATTGAAAAAAATCTTTCGTGGACCGATACTTTTCACCACGGAAAATCTTTTGAGAATAGCTCCTTTTCAAAATAATGCGTAGTTTTCCTCCAGGGGGCGTAGATGTATATCTTATTTTTGTCGATATCTCTGCTTCTAAAATCCCGATTTAAAAACTTCTTTCTCTGTTGGAGAGCGTTTGCGGTGTGAAATGTTTCTCATACAATTAAAATATTTTCTTATCGCACAAATGGGCCACTAGAGGGCGTAAATTCACGTTTCCGTTTACAACAATATCTTCGGGACTGAATACCCCATTGAAAAATTCCTTTTCGGTCATATACTACCAACTATGAACACTCTTTGTGTTTGTTTTCTTCTCAACATAATGCAAAATTTCGCCGTAAGGGGGCACAAATGCTGAATCTGTTTTTCTGAATATCTCTACTTCTAAATGTGCGATTTAAAAAATTATATCAACACCGGATACTATTTACTTTCTGAAGTACCTTAGATTTGTATTTGAAGAGTTTTATAGTTTACAGTTCTGTCGCTAGGGTGTGTTTGTGTACTTCTGTTTGCAGCTGTATCTCCGCTTCTAAAAACCATATTGAGAAATTTCCTTTTTTACTGTATGCCATTCACTACAATAAAAATGAGAATCATTATCCTCTTTAAATAATGCACAGCTTACTCCGCTAGGGGGCGTAAAAGTAAGAACCATTTTTTTTGCTGTCTCTGCTTCCGAGACACGTATTTAAAAAGTATTTTTTTTTCTTAACATAGCTTCTGCCATGAAAAATACTTTTCACCTATTTTCAACTCTTCCATTAGGCAAAATTCTTCCTCTAGAAGGCGTAGATTTATATTATGTTTCCTTTTTGTATTGTTTCTTTTAACTGTTCGGTTTGAAAATCTCTTTGTCTCTGATGAGGGCCGGCTGGACCATAGGGGCAACCGGGGTGGTCGCCCCGGGCTCTGCGCCTTCACGGAGCTCCGCAGTTTAGGATATAAAAACAGAATCGTTTTAAGTAGAATTTGTGGTATTTATTATTTATTTTTGTAAGTTCTGAGGCGCAAGGCCTTTAAAAAGATATTAATTTTTTTTCAGTTTCCAATTCCGCTACTTTTGAATAGGTTACCACCACCCTTCGCTGTATAAACACTGATATTTTCAGATGTCAAATGATTATTGTTACCACTTTATTATTTTTCGCAATCATAAAATAGCGAATTAAATTTCATCCTTTTGTGGCTGCCTACCTTCATATATTCAACAGTTTGTGTGTAAACCAGATATTTAAATAGTAAAATATAAAAGAAACAGTATAAAAGTGCAGTTTTTAAGCTTTATATGGAAGCCAATTATCTGTGGCTACAAAACCATTGCTATAAATTAACAAGTTAGTAAAATCATGCAATGCATTGATTATGATACGCTTTCCAAGATACCAGAAATCATTACTCAAGCTATTACTCAAGTTATGAGGAAAATGGCTGTGGAATAAATCTCACCCCTGTGCCCTGACCTTTGATCCATTTGGATGATATTCAGCAGAACTGGTTCAGTATATCTCCGAAATAACATGATAACGTATTGTCGCAATCGAAGCAATTTTTCGTAAGTTATGATGCATAAGCGCTTTGGAATAGATCCCGCTCCTGTGTCCTAACCTTTCTTCACCCCATTTCGCCCATTTTCAATAGGATTCGTCCCTACAACATACCAACATTTCATCCAAATCGAAGCATTTTTACGTAAGTTATGACTCATAATGGCGATGGAAGTGATTCCACTCCTATGTCCCGACCTTTGACCCCATTTCGCCAATTTTCAATAGGGTTTGTTCCCGGGTGGTCTCCTACCACATAGTAAAATTTAATCGAAATCGAACCTTTTTACGTTAGTTATGAAGCATAAGATCAGTGGAATAGATCCCGCTCTTATGTCCTGACCTTTGACCCCATTTCGTTCACTTTCAATAGGGTTCCTTCCCAGGTCTTCCCCTACCACAAACTAAAATTTCTTCAAAATCGAACGATTTTTACGCGAGTTATCGTGCGGACGAACATACGCACACAACGCGTGACGTAATGAGGCTGATGGGAATCGCAACCATCTGCTAGCAAGGTGTGACGTCATAAAACTTTAATACAATCCGCAAACAACGCGTGACGTAATGAGATAGATGGCATGACCACGCGCCAACATCTAATGGGGCGACGCCATGACACCACACTACAAACTTGGTAATTCGGGGTGGTGGTTATTTAACCCACTAAACCAATTTTCTTAAAGTCGAGATCAAGCTAAATCGATTTCTAGTACCAGAAAACGGTAGGTTAACGACGTTCATCAAAATCCTTAGAGCCGTTTTCAAAATAAAATTTACATACATACAAGAATTGCTCCTTTAAGGTGAACGTCAAGTGATTTTGCTTCCTGTACTTCGAATGGAAAAATTTCTGTACACATTTTCTTCCCAATTAATGCATTCCCAAGGATGAAAATTTGAACATCGATTAACATATCTTTATTTTATAACTTGGAACACTTAATATTTTCTAAAACATAACCATAATTATGCAATCCAACATTTTTTTGTCTGCTGACGTCATGAAAATACAGGTCGCGCCATCTTTTTTCTGGACAATTAATGCGTTCACAAGGATGTAAATTTGAACATCAATTAAAATAGCTTCATTTTATAACTTGGAATACTTAATATTTTTTAAAACATAACCATAATTATGCAATCCAACATTTATTTGTCTACTGACGTCATGAAAATACATGTCGCGCCGTCTTTTTTCTGGACAATTAATGCATTCATAAGGGTGAAAATTTGAACATCGATTAAAATAGCTTCATTTTATAACTTTGAATACTAATATTTTCTAAAACATAACCATAATTATGCAATCCAACATTTGTTTGTCTACTGACGTCATCAAAGTACAGGTCGCGCCATCCTTTTTCTGGTTTCAACACCACCAAAGGAAAAGTTATTGATTTTTAATATAATTATGGTTATGTTTTAGAAAATATTAAGTATTCCAAGTTATAATAAAGTTATTTTAATCGATGTTCAAATTTTCGTCCTTGGGAACACATTAATGTGAAGGAAATGTGTACAAAAGTTTTTCCATTGGAAGTATAGGAAGCAAAATTACTTGACGTCCACCTTAATAATATGGGATAAGAGCGATGGAATGGATCGCAATCCTATGTCCTGACCTTTGACCCCATTTCATCCACATTCAATTGGGTTCGTCCCCAGGTGGTCCCCTACCACATACTTAAATTTCATCGAAATCGAACCATTTTTACGCACGTTATGACGCATAAAGGCAATGGAATGTATCCCGCTCTTATGTCCTGACCTTTGACCCCACTTCACCCATTTTGAATAAGATTCGTCCCCAGGCGGTCCCCTACCACATAGTAAAATTTCATTGAAATCGAACCATATTTACGCAAGTCATGACGCATAAGGACAATGGAATGATCCCGCTCCTACGTCTTGACCTTCGACCCCATTTGTCCCATTTTCAATAGGGATTGTTCCCAGGTGGTCCCCTACCACATAGGAAACTTTCATTGAAATTGAACCATATTTACGCAAGTTATGACGCATAAAGTCAATGGAAGGATCCCGCTCCTACGTCGTGACCTTTGACCCCATTTGTCCCATTTTCAATAGGGTTCGTCCCCAGGTGGTCCCCTGCCACATACTAAAATTTCATCGAAATCGAACCATTTTTACGCCAGTTATCGTGCGGACGGACGGACGGACAAAGCTGGAGCATATACGCTTCTTCAACCTACGGTTGGAAAGCGTAAAAAAAGAAAGCAATTTTCGTATTCTAGAGCTTACAAATAAATTAAACAGTCACTAATTTGTCAGTTACCGCACTCTGCAACAACATTCATCACTAAATCATGTATCAAGAAAAAAGCTATTTGTACGAATTTATATTAGGGAGATCCTTGCTATCCTTACACAAAAATATTCGCAATGCAAAAATATTATATTCGATGCAGGTACCGTTTTATCATATTGTGAGGAATTTTTTATAAGAATCGCAATACAACTTCAGCCCTGTCTCCCTGAAAAGAATATCATAGGTTTTAACATTTTTTACTCTCTCTCTCTCCCTGTCTCTCTTCCTCTCTCTTCTCTCTCTCTCTCTCTCTCTCTCTCTCTCTCTCTCTCTCTCTCTCTCTCTCTCTCTCTCTCTCTCTCTCTCTCTCTCTCTCTCTCTCTCTCTCTCTCTCTCTCTCTCTCTTTCTCTGTCTCTTTTTTTCTCTCTCTCCTTCTCTCTCTCTCTCTCTCTCTCTCTCTCTCTCTCTCTCTCTCTCTCTCTCTCTCTCTCTCTCTCTCTCTCTCTCTCTCTCCCCACCTCTTCTCACTTTCTCTCCTTCCTCAGTCTCTGAACTTTCAGTTCATATTATGCTCTTTTTCTTAAGCTTGAAGCAAATACTTCTATGAGATAATCATTTTGTCTTTATGATAGTTTTCTTGTGTTCTCTACGGACGACATTTTTCTCGTGACGACTTCATTAAAGTATGAGATTTATTTTCTAGGGCCTGCAATGAAATTTCACCCTGGGCCTTGCAAAAGACACTGCTTTGCCTAATATGAATTTAAGTCACGAGGGAAAAGATTTCCGGTCCAGCTCTTATGCCTTCCTTCTGCTATCAAAAACTTTTTGTGAGCCATTTGTTAATTTTCGTAGCATACGTTTTAGCAGCTGGTGGATGAAAGTAAGTAGCTGTTTCTATTTCTGCATATTTATCGATTGTATAAATCAAGTTGAGTTTTTCCCCTAACTGTTTCCATTGAGTTTGAACAACTTTGATGAATTTTATTCTCGTCGGAAACGACTCAAAAGGCATGCTCATTACAACCAAAAATTCCGTGTTGTCTTTCTTATTTTATCTTTTTTTTTTTTTTTTGATATGTTCTGTAAACTTCGAAACACCAACGAGATCCACACCGCTGAAATTCTGTGGAAGGGGCCAACAACTCGCAGTTCTGATATCATTTGCAAAACTTCAGTTTTTCCAATATTTCTTCTCTTTGGCTTTTCTTCCGAAAGCCTTTTGCAGACACTGCTTTGCCTAATATGAATTTAAGTCACGAGGGAAAAGATTTTAGGCTACCATCTAGAGAAACACGTGCTCTGTGTTTCACCAGCTTGGTAAAAAAAAAGTAGCAAGGAACGAAACGAGGGAAAGGAAAGAAAAGAAAAGAAGTAAAGTAAAAAGCAAGGTCAAGACGCAGAACTTACGGTCTGATGGTTTCACCGAAATGATCCATGTTACATACAGAGAAACAGTCTTTCTTTTTATCTGTTTCCAGTTCCTTTATCTCCTGATTCCTTTACCAGCAAAGCTACGAAATAGATTAGAGGTATGGGAGAAAATATCATTACTGTGTGACAGAAAAAGTGCACTGGCACTAAAAGGAATCTCTGGGGTGTACCCTGTTAAGAGGGGAGAAAGAAACAAAAACAAGAAGCTTCGAAATACCAGCCAGCCACAAACAAGAGAAGAACCATTGGGGAAGCAGCGAGAGCTGATATATCACAGGAAAGCAATTGGCGCATGCATTTCTACAAGCAATGAAGCTTTCTTTGCTCACAGTTCAACTTTCATGAATCCTTGTGCTTCCCAAGGGATATCGGGAAGCTACTATTTTGCGTGTTTGTTTTGAGAGACGTCCGGAATATGAAAGCGGTGCCTGCCAATGTTGGACTTGACTGAAACACACTCTCTGATCAAAAGTATCCAGACACTTGCCTATCCACAAAATGCCTGTAATATGAAAGGACGAAATAAATGATCAAATGATCATATGTAGAGGATTTTAGGAAGGGAGTGTCTGACCTCAGGTCTTAAACAACATTTAGAAATAGGAAACTAGGAGATTTGGTCTAGAGCGCCCGATAGGAAAGTGACACGGAAGCGAAGCAGAAAGGGGGAGGAAGACGTCCTTATTTATTACCGGGAGCCAGTACCCGGGGTCCGACGGCTTAACGTGCCCATCCGACGCACGGCGGATATTTAGTGGATCGAGCGTTCGTACCTGCCTGGAATCGAACCTGAGATCCTTTCCGTGGCAGTCACGAACGTTGCCCACTAGGCCACCCGCGGCCCGCGAAAGGACGAAATATCGTGTTGGTCCACCTTTTGCTGCTATCACAGCGTCAACTCTGTTTTAAAGACTTTCCACTGGATTTGGTACGTTGCTGTGGAATTTTGCCTTCTACACTGATGCCCAAAATTAACGTGACAAACACAAAATCACAAAGAAAGCAAAATCCGCTCGACGAAGTTTAATGACAGAATGCCATCACCGCATGATGGCATGACGGCAGTGGCGTCGGACCATTACGGGCAACCGGAGCTAAGCCCAGCGTGAAAATGAGAAAAAAGATGGTTTTTCATTTAACTGGAAAAATTACAAAAGAAACTTCATGCGAGTAACCAGTTCCCAGATTTTCTGAATGCTAATGTGAGCCACTACAATAGTTGAGTAATTGAGTAACACATTACAGTCTTCCATATCCATTCACTAGAACGCAATGAATACTGCGTGGTGGTCGAGGCGACACCCGTCAACTCGTCGCCTTGGCTGCCGTGCTTCAGAGAACAGTAATGAATGAGCAGATGCGGGCTGAACTACGCATGCGTAAAACTGTCATTCGGAGCTGGTCGCCTTTCTGTTTAACAGTAGCAATTTTGCTGCCGCGTCGTCGTACAGTGAGCTGCTGATTTTCGTTTGTGGAGTTAAGCAAGCTGTAAGGTTCGTTCGTGTAAATAAAATGAACAAAGTGTCTTTCTATTGGAACATCCTTTTAGTTTATTAAGGGATGAAGAAAAAGAACCATTAAAGACTTGGGGCCCACATTGACCAAATATTTGCTCGGTGCAAATACATAAGTATCAGTTTAGAACCTTTTAAGGTGGAGTAATAGCAAATTATCCTGGTTAACTGGAAGCGAAAGCAAACATACTTCGTTTTTAAATATATCAAGATAATACAACGTAGTTTGTCACAAATATTTAAGACATACATTCGGAATTGTGACCTAAAGAAGTCATCGATGGCTAAACACTGTTACTAAGAGGACCACATATTTCTCTTTGAAGAAGCAAAACTAATTGAAAAGCCAGATTCAAACACCAAGCTTAATATTTTGGAAAGCTTCCCATATATATCAGAAGTCTTTGCAACTTCTTAATGACATGGCATCCACGCCATTTCTATCAAGCGCGTGGAAGCATTTAACCAAAACACGTGACTGCAAACACAATTTATGATGCCATACATAATTTGAATATTTACGTGCCATTCGTCCTGATGAAGCTAGGTCAATACCCAGCAAAACCATGGTCGGCTTGAAAAAATAAATATTTGTGACAAACTACACTGGTGTGCAAAAATTAAGGACGAAGAGGAGAAATTAGCATAACAGCGGAACGAGCAGGCAGAACGGACCGAAGGGCCACTCAGGAGATATACTAGGGTCCGCTACGGTGGGGCATGCGCATATATGCAGCATGGCGTAGGGGGTGTCGACAGGGTTTAAAGCACACGGGCGGTGTACGCTCAGCAATTCGGTATAAGCTATTGCACGGTGTACATCGGTTTGAACGACGTCGAGTTGCTGCCACCGTGTGATATGGCCAACAAGCAATCCAGTAGACGACATCTGGATGACTTTACCCGAGGTCGCTTCATTGGGAAGTTGGAAGAAGGTCGAAGTGTGATTAGTGTGGGCGAAGGAGTTCGGGATCGCTCACAGCATCGTTTCACGAGCTTGGAGAGCATTTCAAACGACAAGAACAGCTGTCCGAGAGTTTAGCAGTGGTCGTCCACGAGCAACCACGGCGGCGGACGACCGGTATATTTTCCTTCTGGCGAGATGAGACAGACGGCAGACAGCGGGAGAAATCGCAAGGCACATGCAACACACAACTGGACGTGCGTTATCGCGTTTTACCGTGGCCAGGAGGCTGCACAAAGGTGGTCTATTTGCACGACGACCAGTACGGTGTGTGCCATTAACGCCTGCTCATCGTAGACGGCGGTTTCTGTGGTGCCAGGAACACAAGAACTGGACACATCAGCAATGTGGTCGAGTTCTCTTTACGGATGAGAGCCGATTTTGTCTGACGAGCTATTCTGGACGTAAACACATCTGGAGTGAGCAGGGAACACGCAATCACACCTCCAACATTATCGAAAGGGACCGGTTTGGAGGTGGCGGAGTTCTCGTTTGGGGTGGTATCATGCTTGGCAGCCGTACTGACCTCCACATCTTCCAAGGAGTTTCAGTCACTGGTGTCCGCTATTGTACCGAGGTTCTCCTGCCTCACGTGCGTCTGTTTAGAGGTGCTGTGGGTCCTGAGTTCCTCTTCATGGACGACAACGCTACACCTCATCGTACAGTGGCTGTCGCAGAGCTGTTAGAGAGTGAAGATATTCAACGCATGGATTCTCCCGCAAGTTCCCCGGACCTAAATCTAATCGAACACGTATGGGACCTTCTTGGGAGACGCTTGGCAGCACGTCACCAGCCGTCAGCAACGATGCCGCAGCTGCGATTGGCGCTACAAGATGAATGGGCCACGATGCCTCAACAGCTCCTTGACAACCTCGTCCTCAGTATGGACAGACGTTGTAAATCCTGCAACGCAGTCAAGGGTGATCATATCCCCTACTAAAGACTGGATTTTTCTTGGCATCCGCCTATCACATGGAACGTTTCTTTCTTCTGTCCAGTTGTGCTCGAAGCTACCTTTTCAATAAAGTGCCTTTGTGTCCTTTGGATTCCTTGTTTGGACGGTTTTTCTCACTTGTCCCATATTCTTACATATTGGGGATCTTATGGTATGATTTGAGTCGATGTGGTGCACTTCTGCACGACGTTACATTCGAAAAACGGTCTCGTCCTTAATTTGTGCACGCCAGTGTACGTTGTATATTATCTTGATATATTTACAATCGTCACAAAACTGTAGTCTTTTAGATCAAGAATACGTACTTCGTTTTGTTTCTACTGTTTACTACTGTTTAGTTTCTAATGTTTTTTATGTTATACAACACTGCGTACACATTAAAAAAATTGTACTTTATTCTATGTGGATAAGTATAATTTCAGCAGGTGGCGTTTGGAAACATCACAATCCACTGAGAAATTATGTTTCACAGTACGGAAGAAGGTTCAGAGAAGTTTTTTTTTATTAATTTATCCCAGGATAAATTTTAGGTCACCCTACGCCACTGCATAACTCCAGGCCAGTCCAAAAGCCTTGTACCAAGCGGCGTGAATTTAGAGCTGCTAATAAGGAGTGCATTTATCCTGAACAGCCACAGTACTCGCACAACGAACCTTCATGCCGTTTAGAAGAACGTGAATAAGAGTTTGAGGCAATAAGTGCCACTCCTCTACCAAAGCGCGTCGGGCTACAGAGAGGTGACAGCGTGCCCCTTTTCCCCTCCAGAACAGAACACCCCTGGTATTGCTCTGAAAAGCAAATCTAGACTCATCTGTGAAGGAAACTAATCTCCATTTGTTTTCAGTCCAATAGACGTAAAGCCTTTCCCAATTCAAAGGTTTCCCATGTGACGGGAGGGAAAGAAGTATTCAAAGTACTGGTCGCCGAACATAAAGATCTCCTTTGTTAAGCCTTCTGTGCACAGTGGAAACAGGTACCACCGTTCCTGCAGATGGAGCAGGGGAATATTGCAGCTGTGTGGGAGTAGCCGTCTTGTTCCTACGGACAGTAAATCGGAGATATCAGTCGTCCACGGATATTGTAGCCTAGGCCTTCCTTCGCTGTACCTTCGGGAAGCTGATTACGTATTTTGAAATTAGTTCCACAGTCCGTGAAAAACAGCGGAACTCACGTGCAGCCATCTTGCAGTTTCCACCTGACTTTGGTCTGCCTCTCATCTTCCAATTGTTCTCTACCTCAGTACAACTGTAAAGGCTCTGTGTTTTGAATGAGTGTTAGGGAAATTCTACCCTATATCTGCAATATAAATTCTTTTGTACACATTTTCCCCGAAAACTATTACTTTGTAGTGTTTTAAATGTTGAGCACAAATAAAAACGGCGCATAGCTAACATATGCCACAGTTATTAATCCGAAAAATGTGTTAGAATTTTTTTTAAATTCAATTTATCTAACTAGAAAATATTCTAATTTGGCGCTAGATGGCGCGATAAGTTAGCTTAACCGTGTTTCTCTCAGGAAGAAACGAAATCTCACATAGCTGTCTAATTTTTTTAACAATCTAGGCCAAATAGAAATCATCGAATGAGCCCAAAAGTGAGATTGGAATCTTGTCTTCCATAAATTATCTTAAATCCTACTGTAAGTTCATTTTTTGAAGAGAACATGTGTACATTACCAGAGAATCCCTGAATTTGAGCTGTAGAAACTCCGCCTACTTACTGAGCTCCGTTCCCAAATAACGTCATTGGTTAAAACGTAACGGCGCGTATTTTGTCTTTTCACTTTGGAGCCAACGAGATACCGCTTCCATTTTGAATATGGTGAGGTCTGCAGTGATTCGTTGACGCCAACTTCTGGGCCAGTCCCTCAAGACGTAAGGAGTGATATTTTGCGCCATCTATCGCAGATGATGAACCCTAACACTCATTCAAAGACTGCCTTAAATGATGTCTCGAAGCCATTACATTAAATCTACTGTCTGAAAGTCCTTTTTTTACACTCCGCAAACGATGTGACGCACGCCTCCGCAATAACCCATTTTATGTTGCTGCTTTTTTGCATAAACTGATGCCATCATCACTCCTTTGCATACGATACGCCGCACTGCATTTACGTCATGTATTTAAGTTTCATGCATTTCAAACTGTTCTTTCACAAATAATCGTGATTTTTCTGTATTTTTCCTTAAGGAGGCCCATAATGTATCCTGAGCCGCCATTGAAGCCCATGTTAAATTTCAGATATTTATGTACCTTTTTCTCGGAAAGTATTAAACCTAGAGGTACAATTTTTATCACACAATAATGTAATAGTTGTGAACACTTTAATCTGGCCTTTTTTTTCATTTTTGTTTATTTCTTTGTGAAATATAATTTTTTAACCGAACTCTACTTTTTGAATTACGAAATTTTCATACTTAAAAAATCATAAAAAAATGAAAATAAAAATAAAACACCTTATCAAAGTATGTATCTGCATGACATAAAGAACTGGTAAAAGTTTCAGGCTATTATTTTAAATGGGTCTTCAGAAAAAGGTACATAAGTACCAAAAAATAAGGTTTTGAGATAATCAACTTTTAAGTCACAAACGCACTTTATCACAAACTTACTTCTATATTTAGTACGATCCGGCACAATAAGAAGGGTTCTCTGGACCTTCTTCCTTCATAAAACTCCATTCTAAGACCAATTTCCTTCATTCCTTAGTTCCTTTTTTTTTTTTTTTCGTGCCCTATTTTTTTTTTCTTGTAATCAGTCACTATTTGATCTGCAACACTGACACGTAAATTATTATCACCCCAGGAATCACACCAACACTTGCTAATATTTTGCATTTAGTAATATTGCCATTATCAAAGTTTGAAATTGCTTCATAAACACCAAATTTCGATGTTGTGCGGTAAACAAATATCATTTTTGGCACGCGTGCCCGTGTCACACTGATTAGATTCATTTGGGTCTGGGTATTCAAAATTCCACGCAGTTAACACTATACGACGACTAAATAGAACGTACCAGTTGTGGTTGATGGTAAAGTGTTATCAGTTGCGGTTACCATAAATAATATGGAGCTCAAGTAAGAGCATAGAGCTGTTTCGTAGTTTGGTATCCATCCAAAGATGTTAGTACCTTTTTATGAATGTTACATCATTTTGAACATAAGATTTAAAATGTTTAGAAATAATGAAAGAGCAAAAAAGTGTTTTTTATTTCACTATAGGCCCCATGGTTTATGGAAGCCTGTGTATTTCTGCTGTGTGTATGATACCAGACATTCCTTAACAAAAGTAACCTTCCGAAAATCATTAAGGCTTTTGCGCTACTTTTTCAGAGATAGCATAGCTCACCTAAACACTTAATCGCTTTCTGCATTTGCTCTTTTGAAAGAGAAATGCTGCGTTTATGAAAATTTCGTCATGGCAGTTATTTTGCCGACGTGAATTTGCCCTTGGAGTTCGTTATACTTAGAATCATACTTTGTGTCGCAGTGACATTTCAAATTATATTCCTTTACCGCAGAGACTGATTCTTGACAAACAAACTGGTTTTCAAAACAGCATAGGGAAACCCACTTATCACTGAACACACTATAGAATTTTATTTATTATCCGCAACTCCGTCCATGATGCAGCCTATCTTCTCTCTGTTCCGGAATGCATCACTGTTGCAGCAGCCACAGCGGAGGGCCGGAGAAGAACCTCCTTCGATAGAATGGCGTGCTGTTCTATTTGGATGTCAGAGGTGACAAATTTAAACGTAAGGGAATACCTTTTTTTCTGTGTTATGTTTGTTGGATTTACGTTTTTGGGTCAAGCGACCATCGTGAAAAACAAGTTTCTCCGTGAAAAGAATCGAATCGGCGCCCCTTCACTCCGGAGTAAATTGCTCTCCCAACTAAGCTACACGGACGGAATGTATCGCTGCAAATTTGTCGTCTTGACACGTGTTTTACCTCTGTAGTACGTCACATCATCTCCCTCTTAATTATTTTTTTAAGCAAAGAGCGAACTTTCATTAATTCCGGACGATGTGTGGAACAAACATCAAACATTTTTCGAAGAACCCAACGGCAGGACATCCACTTTTACGTTCGGACGCCAATGTTAAAAAAAAAATTGTCCGTGAAGGGGATCAAAATCGCACCCCCTCACTCCGGAGTAAGTTGCTATCCCGACTAAGCTACACGGACGGAATGTATCGCTGCAGATTTGTCGTCCTGACACGTGCTTCGCTTCTGTAACACGTCACAAACTTTCATGTGAAAGACTCTATAAGCAATCGCCAGAACCTAAATTAGGGCCACTAATTCCAGGGAAAGGACAGAGCCGACGCAATCAGACGAACGCCTCAAACATGCCTCATTCTGGACTCGAACCCTGGCTTCATCTGGGACTAATAGTCAGAAGCCAGCTCCTCAGACCACCTATCCACCGGGGAGGCGAATACAGTTTTTACAAAGTTTAAAGTAGGTGTATAAATTTTTACGAAAATCCATGAATTAATAGCAGAGCTGTGAGTCTCTAGAGAGAGAATCGCTCTATATTTAAAATACAGTACTACGCGATCTGTTCTCTTTTCCTCCAGTTTTGGGACTTTTCAGAAAAAGATTGTATTACATTTAATACAGCAGCAGTGCGTTTATTAATTAGGGTACTTACCTACTATTTTTGAGCTTTCTGCATGTTTTATAATATTATGTTAATAAGAACATCAAAACAATTGTCTGGAAGTTTTAATTTGTATGCATTTTTTTTCATACTGAATATTTTAGCGAGAATGAAGTAATAATACCTGCTTTCCGTTAAAGAAGCATTATAAATTGCATTATATGATACGTGTATTTCATAAATGCTCTCTTGGAGCAATATCTCTGCAAAACATTATGGAAATGCATCATATTAAACTTTTTAATTTGTGAAATGTTAACTTTTTAATCGACTTCTTTTTTTTTCTGTTGTTACTTAGTTCTTCAAAAGCATGGATTTTTTAAATATTTTAAAGGAAACTGAAACAAAACGCTATAACTCCTTCAAGCTAATCTGCATCAGAATTCCGTCATTAAGATTAAAAAGTAAAACATAATTTAAAAATTAAATGTTTCAAATGGAAAAGCAGAAAAAAAGCTCCTAATAAAGCAAATCATAGAAAAAATTCTCTTGGCAAGCAATTATTTAATTGTTAAATTGGAGATGACTAATATTTAATATAAAATGACACGCAATTAGCGGAAAGCACTCCGTAGAATGTCTTTCCGTGAAAAAGCAAATGGTGATAAATTCGCAAGTATTTATCGAAAAAAAAAAAGGGGGGGAGATAAGAGCTTGGAAGTTGGAAGTTTCATAAAATCTTTATAAGTGGGCTTACGCATCATAAAAAAAAAGCATCAAACTGCAAAAACGAAATGAAATGTTTCGCAGGAATGAAATTATTCTTTTAAAATTCAGAATAAAAACTCACTAAAAAGCAAAATGAGTGTGTATAAAATATCAACACGTGGAAATGAATTCCTCAAAGTAACATTAGATGTATGTATGATGTCAGAAAGAACGGTTGACTACACACCAGAGTAGTTGCGAATCTCATCACTCTTAAAAACTACCAATTACTAGATAGCCATAATTTTCCACTAATTTTGAAGCAGATAAATATATATGAATAAGAAGCGCAAGTATACACTAAATTGAAAATCCGTTTTTTATTGGAGTAAATAACTGATATTGCCAAGCTTTCGAGCACCAGTGCCTGCTTTATTGCAGTCAAAAAAAATTGTCTGGAGTTTTTAATTTGTATGAATTTTTTTTCAAACTGGATACTTTTTTTTCATAGGTTAATACTAGTCTGTCTCGACAACGCCATACTCTGGTTGGAAATAGCAGTTATTTACGCCAACAACAACAAAAAAAAAAAAGGATATCTGTAATAGCGGCATTTGAAAAAGGTTGCTCGCGGGATTTAAAAAAGGTGGTTCGTAAACATACCTCTACAGAGCTACAGGTCTACAGTAGTTTTATTGTTTGCGATTTTTTGTTTCTCTCTTATTAATTCCGATGTGCTCATTTCAAAAACTTGAAAGATGCAACCGAATTTTCAGTTGTAATGAGTCCTTTCCGGCAAGAATAAAATACACTGCTATTAATAGAAATGGCAACACCAAGAAGGAAACAAGCAATCGCAATGAAATGCATGGGAGTGATTTACGGTACAAGCTAAAAACGATCACAGTTATACACCGGTTAGTCATGAGAAATGCCAGAAAATTAGTAATCAGTAAATCCGCCATGGACGATTATAACCGACCCCACACGCCGTGTGATCAAATGAAACAGAGTTTGGATGATCGTCTGCGGTATTGAATTCCATTCTGCTTCTACACGCATCCACAATTAGTTGGTTGTGACAGGCGGCGAGATCATGCGAGCCAGTCGTTGCGCGATAACACTCCAAATGTTCTCTGTATACGTATACGATAAATCTGGCGAGCGAGCAGGCTAGGGAAGACAAGCGACTTGATGCGCACAGAGTACGTCTTCAACGGTACGAGCAACATGTGGTCGGGCATTGCCTTGATGGAGGTACTTAGAAAGAGGAGAGGTAGATCCAATCGCCTTTGTTTCCGTGCCGCCGGCGAGCTGTCACCCTACGAGCTGGAGTGTGACGTCACAGTGACCATAAACGATCACTTGAGCATTCGGAGTCATTCGGAGCTTGTGCTGTAGTGTCGATTACTCGCTGCATTTCTTTGTCAATTTTAGACCTGCTTTGTCGTTTCATTCATTTTTTTCTTCATTTTGTTTTTGCGTACAACTATCTCGAAATTATCTGCGTACGCTGTTGCCCTTTGTCGTAATCACAGTTCAAAGGAAAGGAAGTTAGATGTTGCATACCATGTTTTCCCATCGGATAGAGATTTCTTGAAGCAATGGGTAGCGAAATGCTATCGAAAGGATGTATTCGATGCAAAGAAAGCACGAATGTGTTCAGAACATTTTGATGTTTTGAAGTAAGAGCGAGATCTTAGAAATGAATTGCTGAACTTGCCTCCCAGAAAAAAACTGAGAAAAGATGCCGTGCCTACAAAAAATATGCATTAGCAGATGGAGGAGCAAACTTCTGTTCGAAGTGAACGGTTTAAGATCGGAGAGGTCAGGAAAAAATGCATTAAATCGAATTGAAAGTATATCTCCAATTAAACGTCTAATCACAGGTCACAATGAAAGTGACATCATTCCTGACCAACATTTTATCATACCGTCAACGTTATGTGAGAAGTGCGAATGTCTGAACAAAAATATATTGCAACTGAAGTGTGAAAATAATTCACAACGGGAAGAATTATCAAACGTAAGAAAACAGTTGGTAATGGTAAAACAATGCTTTTGCCTCGAGAAAAGAAGCCTAAAAACGGAAATTAATATTGTAAAACGCAAATGCAAGAATAGAAATTTGCTGAGCAACCGTGAAAGGTGACCAGCTATCATAAATTTGCTTGGTCATTGTTTCACTGAAGTGCAAATTCAAACTCTTGGGTCGAAAAAGAGACCAGCAAAATGGAATGAAGAAGATATAAGTCAAGCGCTTGTTTTGCGTGCTATTTCTCGAAAAGCATATCTATTCATCAAAAATGAAATGCACATACTGCTTCCAAGCATTTCCTCTCTGAAGCGTTGGTGTGGTAATGGGCATAGGTAGTGATGGGCATAGGTAGTGATTTGATGGACGTTCAAAAATGAATCGTTATCGGCTACCGCGCCATGGGTAGAAGCACTTCAGAAACAGTAAACTTCGTGGGCTGTTCGCGAGGTGCTGTAGTAAGGGTGTACCAAGAATGGATCGCTGGCACACCGAGTACCTCGCGACGTCATAACTTTGGAGCTCTAAAAGCCATCGAACCCAAAGAAGAACGTCGCTTCCATCGACTGGTAAAGGGCAATCGACGCACAACAGAGGAGCAATTGACAACGCAAATGAACGCTGGGTACACCAGGTACGTGTCCCCGATAACAGTAGAACGAACCCTTTTACTGATGGGTTGCCGGTGTCGGCGCTGCCTTCCATGTTAGTCCCAGGTCCATCGGCAACGACGCCTGCAGTTCGAATGTGACTACCGTCATTGGACAGCGGAAGAGTGGGAAAAGGTTGCCTTCTCCGACGAATCGAGGTTTCTATTCCACAGAAGTGACGGGCGGTGGCGGATAGGACGTCAGACACACGAGAACCAACACCCGGACACCTTGTCGGTCAAGTACAGGCCGGCGGTGGCAGTGCGCATGTCTGGGGGATGTTTTCCTGCTATGACCTGGGACCGCTGGTACCACTGGATGGGTTTTGAACGCCAATGGCTACCTGTGCTTTGTCGCTGACCATATGCATCCCTTCGCGTTGGTGGTGATGGTGTTTACCAACAACACAATGCGCTGTTCCACATCGCTAAGGGGGTGCGTGACTGGTTCCATGAACACGACAGCCATGTCTCCGATCTCCCTTGGCTGGCAAAATCGACCGACCTCAATCCCATGGAGCACTTGTGGTACTATTTGGATCCACAGTTTCAAATAGTCCCACAAGTGCTCCATGAAATTGATGTCTAAAAATTTGTGATGTCTCCGTCCCAACCACGTCATCTCCGGGACTCCCATGCTATGCTGCAGTCCGAATGGGCACATGTGCCTCGAGAAGCCTCATTGCGTCCATGCCATGCCGTCTCGCCACTGTCATCCGGGCCAAGGGTGGTTATTCCCATTATTAGGTAGGTGGTCATATGATTCTGATACGACCGTGTAACAAAAGTTATTTGCACTATTAACACAGTTGCGAGGCATCAACACTACTGCTGGATTTACACTGGTGGAATCCCTTGTGTATGTGACGCACGAATAAATAAATGGGAGTGTAATGCAGGAAGTGGCACAAACACTTGCTCACCCTACGAGACTTCAATTTATGCTAATGATTGCGTCATCTTACTACATCAGAGAATGATGCTAGGGGGTGGTGAGGTATGATGGGCTGATACAATGTGACGCAATACGTTGCGTACTGAGTCTCTCCTGAACAACAGCCAATCGACAGATTTTTTTGTCGTTTTCATGTTCAGCTCATTGATTTTAGTAAAGATTCGCTATTTTCATTTCAGAGGCAAATTGTGTGTTATCCAGTGTTATTTAAGGAAATGGCTCCAGAATTGAATGTCCCAACACAGCCAGTTTTAACGAATTGGGGAACATGAATTTCCTCTGCAGTTTATGTTTCGTTCATGGAACGGATTTCGGATATCGTAAATGCCCTTGCGGATCGTAAATGCCCTTGCGGATTAATATTTCTCTATGATAGTTAGATCCAAACAACTCTTAAGAAAATCAGCTATCATCAGTAAACTTGTATTTGTTAATGCTTATTTCCCAAACGACAGCTATATACTGTTTATGTGCTCCGGAAAAAAGGGATGAAACTTTAGGGAACTCTTTCAAGTGACAGAAGACATCAAGACAGACATTGAAATATACACTGCTGGACAATTGCTAAGGACGGATCATAAACGGCTATATAGCGCATAAAAAAGTAAGTGTGGTTGGATGCCAAGTGAAATAAAATAATGTCAGAATGCCAGGACATTACAAGAAAGACAATTTATTGTGCTCTGAAATCCAGAAGGCTTTGGAACGTGTTCAAGGGACAAACAGGCCATTTTGTGCAGAATACGTAAACGTGAAAAAATGCAATTACCGTCCGCAGGCGTTCCGGCGTAACATGTCAATACGGGATATGGCCACCATGGAGGGCGATGCCAGATTCCACACGTCGTGTCATGCTTTGCACAACATTATCAAGCAGCTGTTGGGGTAATTTATCCCATTCCTCTGTCAGTGCACGGATGAGGGTGTCCTTGTTTATTGGAGGGCATTGGCGACCAGCAAGACTCCTCTCCAAAGCATCCCACACATTTTCAATGGGATTCAGATCTGGAGAACGTGCTGGCCATACGAGGCGTTGAATATCCTCGCTCTCAAGACACTGCTGAACAGCGACTGTTCGATGGCATGTTGCGTTGTCGTCCATGAAAATGAATCTATCACCGACAGCACCACGGAACATGCGAACATGAGGTAGCAGAACATCATTAATGTATCGTTGGCCAGTCATAGTCCCAGTTGGAAGCACATAAAGGAACGTACGGCCATTGATCATGATGCCAGCCCATACCATGACACTACATGTCGGATATCGGTCCCTTTCCTGTATGTTTGCTGGACAATATGCAGTACCACTATCACGCCAGATCAGTTGTCGTTGACAATCAGACGATAGACTGTATCTACTCTCATCTGAGAAGAGGACAGCAGACCAGTCGTTATCAGTCCAATTGCGATGTTGATGGCACCATTGCAAAAGAGCGGTACGGTGACGTCTGGACAATGGGATCCACACAACAGGACGGCGGGCGTACATTCCTCCTTCATATAAACGTCTGGCGACAGTTTTTCGGGAGATCCGCTTGCCAGTAGCAGCCATAAACTGATTTGCTACCTCACTAGCTGTGCTGCGCCGGTGTCTTTTTGTTGATAGCACTATGTACCGATCTTCTGCAGGTGTCGTACTGCGAACACGACCTCCCCCGTGACGTTTGCTACACTCTCCATTTGTTTGAAATGATTTCCAAAGCCTTGAAACAACACTGTGGCTGACGTCGAACTCCCTGGCAACATCTGTTATTTTTCGCCCTTCTTCAATCTTGCCAATAATATGGCCACGCGTAAAATCATCTAGGTGATGTCGGAAAGACATACTGAAAATTGCAAGTTCGTCAATTGATTCTTTCCCTTTCAACGTTGCGTTTGAACAACAACGGTCAATACGCGTCAAATCCTTTATATCTCTTATCAGCGCTATGACTTCACGAACAAGTTCGGCAATCCAAAATTTGCATACGCACAACACGTCTTACTGTATCCCGCACTTATGCTAATTTGCACATTTTCCTGCCTTCCGTTTTATGCTTGCTATCGTTGCTATTGTCATCCGTCCTTAGCAATTGTCCGGCAGTGTATATCCAACGTACAAGGACAAGCTATATAAAAAATGCTTCAATGTGCTCTCTCTCTCTCTAGTAATGCTGGTTTCGAAAAAAAAATTGAGAACATTTTCAAGGAGAAAATATTGATTGTGGAAATATGTTTCCCACTTACATTGGTTGATTTATATACATACCGATAACCTCTGTATTTTAAGGAAGGACTTTTCCATGTATAAGCATTTTTTCACTGACAGAATGCATTCTCTTTTACAAAAAATATGAAAGTGCATTTATCAAGTTCAAAACACATGGAATTATTCCATGTGTTTCCAACTCGATATTTACTCATTTGCTGGTGATCTAACTCAGCACTACAATACAACTACAATGAGAAACGTTTGTTTCGGTCTGACGTTTCAGCTAAATGCCTCAGTTGTTTGAATTTCATTGTCCTGGGTGGTGTAACAGTTAGCATACACGAACGCAAATCGGGAGATACGGGTTCGATTGCCGTTCCAGGATGACGAAATTTTCTGTGGTTATGTAACATGGAAAGAATCGCTTCATTTATGTCTATACAGGTGCATTTGGTTATCATATGCAATCATAAAAAGATTCAATGTATTCGTACATGCATCTCTCTCTCTCTCTCTCTCTCTCTCGTCCTCCCATGGCAGGTTGAGTTCCACAAAGGCGACTATGCGCCCTTGAGGTTTACTGTAAAACTAATACAGGCGGCTTGGCATTCTTCTGCTGCATACAGATAAGTGACAAAGTGCGTCCGGGGCCTACTTCACAGGGATCCATCCACCTAGGCATTCGTGTCCCAAACACAGGGAGTCAGTGGAAAACACATCTCTCTCTCTCTCTCTCTCTCTCTCTATCTATCTATCTCGTCCGCCATGGCTGGTTGAGTTCCGCAAAGACGACTATGCGTCCTTGAGGTTTACTGGAAAATTAATGCAGCCGGCTTTCCATTCCTCTGCTGCATACGGGTAAGGGACAAAGTGCGTCCAGGGCCGACTTCACGGGGAACCATCTAGGCATTCGCGTCCCCAAACACAAGGAGTCTGCGGAAAACCCAGGAAAACCCGCAGACTAGGTGACCGGCAGGACCGGGTTTCGAACACCCATCAGAAACGTCCGTCTCCCACATTGCGCATAGAGACTTAACCAACTGCGGTATGCCGGTGGTACGTGCATCTATATCATCTAAATATATAAATCCTAAAGTAAAACTTTCAGGTGTGTTGAGTGCATATTTCTTCTATTTTAGTTCATATTTTTGAATTTTGTAAAGCATAAATATTTGCTTATTTTGAAAAATTTTAGTACTTGAACATCCGGGCTTTAATGATTAAATACAATGATTCGTTTGTTTGGTTTTTTTTTTTCGTGTTTTTAGCACGTCTTGTAAAAAAAGATCTTACTTATGTTACCACTTTGATCTTCCGTCCATCTGTGGACACCATATTTCTGCAACTGTTAGTCCGATTTGAAAAATTCCTTTTGCAGTGGGAAGCTTGAAATGTCAGAATGATGAGCCTTGCATTCCGGTTTCTTCAGATGCACAACTTCGCCGCTAGAGGGCGTAAGCTCATATGATATCGAATTCAAAATACATTTTATTCCATAGTTTTGTTTCTAAATACCTGATTCAAAACATTATTTTTCCATTCGATGTAATCTATATCGGAGACTATTTTAGGTACAGTCTCTTTTTCAATGCATAGATTTTCCACTTGGGTTGTAAAGTTAAATTGCGTTTTCCCCGATATCTCTGCTTCTAAAAGCCCTATTTGAAGAATTCTTTCTGCATCGGATATAGCACCTGATGGGAAATGTTTTGCATACAATTTCTAATTTTTGGTAAAGAATGGTTTGGCCACCAAGGGGCGTAAGTGTTTATTTCTGCTTCTAACGCATTTGTAGCAAAATCCGAGCTTCTGAAAACTTGATTGAAAAATTTTTTCGTGGATCAATACCGCTCACATCAGAAAATCTTTTGATAATAACTCCTGATTAAAGTAGCCCGCATTGTTTTTTCTAACAGAAGGCGTAGATATATATCTTATTTTTGTCGATGTCTTGACTTCTAAGAACCCGATTTGAAAAATTCGTTCTTGGTTGGAGAGCATTTTCGGTGTGAAATGTTTCTCATTTAATTTCAGATTTTTCTTTACGCACAAGGGTGCCATTAGAGGGCATAAGTTCACGTTTTCGTTTAGAGCAATATCTACGGGACTAAAACCCCGATTGAAAAATTCCTTTTTCTCTCAGATACCTAACAATGAAAAAATTTTCGTATTTTCTTCCCAAAACAATGCACAATTTCGCCTTTAGGGTCACAAATATTTTATCTGTTTTTCTCAATCTCTCTGCTTCTAAATGTACGATTTAAAATATTCTTTTAAGGTATCCCACTACGTTGAAAAAGTCGTTTTGAGCCAAATTTCACGTTTTGCGAAAATGCGTTCATTTTACAGTCCCATTCTTTAGGATTCCAAAACTGCTTTTGTTTCTTGTCTACGATGAATAGATAGAGTTATAGCAATCGGAATATCTAAACCCAGGTGTCAAACGAACAGAAAGTGGCAATTGAAACGCATCTTTTGCAGGATGAGATTTTCGTCCCGAACTCTTTACGGAAAACCTGATAACTGCAAAAGGTATGTAAATAAATTGATGAAACTTGGTATACATCTTTCTTACAATGTTGAAAATGCAATAAACTAAAAGTTTTGCTGTTTCTCAGTTCAGAGTTAGGTTATAGCTATTTACATTCAACATAGTGAAGAAATTTGTCGAAAATTCACACTAATGCATGTAGGAATGCGTGTATCTCAGCAGTGTTTAGAAACATCACTTACCTTTTAGTTCACTGCATAGATAATAGTCATGCGCATATACCAATAAAAATGCCTAATAGTCATGCGCATATGATGCAAAAAATGCCATCATATATCTGTAACTTTTTTATGTAGAGCGTTTACCGTAAACGATATATTTCTTTAAATTCTTCCACAAATTTCCCAATTTCTTGAAAATTTATATTGATATCATTTTGTTTTCCACGTTTATGTGATTTTGTGTCTTAGCCTTCCTAAAAAAAATTAACCATTCTTGCATTTTTTCAAAAAAAGTGCCCCCCAACGTAGAGGGATACCTTAACACTGGATACCATTTACCTTGTGAAACACTTTAGGTATGTATTTGAGGAGTTTCGTAGTTCACAGTTCTGCCGCTAGGTGGTGCTTGGGTACTTCTGTTTACAGCTGTATCTCCGCTTCTAAAACCCCTGTGAGATTTTTTTTAATGTATGCTATGCGCTATAATAAAGATGGAATATTAATAATCCTCTTACAATAAAGGTGAATATTTCATAATGCTCTTAAAATAATGCACAGCTTTCCCGCTAGGGGACGAAAAGCTCAAAATTTTCTCGATATCTCTGCTTCCGGGAGACGTATTTGAAAAGTTCTTCTTGTTTTAGCATAGTTTTTGGCATGAAGAATAACTTTTCGCCTATTTTCAACTTTTCCATTGTGCAAAATTTTTCCGATAGAAGGCGTAGAGTTATATCATGTTTCCTTCTATATTTCTTGTTTTAACTGTTCTATTTGAAAATGTCTTTGTCTCTGATATTCTTTCCGCCATGAGAAACTTTTTATGCGCCATTTGTTAATTATCGTAACATGCTTTTTAGCCGCTGGTGGAAGTTAGTAGCTGTTTCTATTTGCGGATGTTCTATCGATTATAGAAATCTGGTTGATTTCTTTCCTAACCGGTTCCATTGACTAATAAATTTCTCAAAGTTATCAATGGAACCGGTTTCAGTGATTTTTTTTTTCTAACCGGTTCCATTGATAACTTTGATAAATTTATTCGCGTCGAAAAGGATTCCAAAGACATGTGCATTACAACCGAAAACTCGGTGTCATCTTTTTATAGTTTTTTTTTTTTTTGGAGGGGGGTGGTGGTCAGTCAAGTGGGACATTTTCCTAAATCACTCTTATTCTACACAACGTCAATGCATCTAATGCGTAGGTTTTAGTCATTCACATGTGCTCAGAAAATCTGATTTACTTGAGAAATGAATGCTCATACTGCATATGTTGAATAGGATTCCATTTATTTTTTTCCCTTGCTTCTTTTATTATTTGTTTGTTGTGTTTCCTAGAAGCGTAAAAAAGTTCAGACTTTAATATAATATGTTTTTGGACAGTCCTCAGACTAAAAAAAGGGAGAAATTCAATGAGAAATGGGGAAACCGATATTTCTCCATAAGGGAGGAAAACATCTCGCATACTACCCAGTAGGATTTATTGAAAGCGTCTCAAAATATAAATAGGTTTCCATTTCGAAAAAAGGAAGAAAGAAAGAGAAAACACTATAGAAGGAATTTCGATCGCAAGAGAAACAGGATGGAGAGAGAAACTCGCATTGTCAAATGCAGTTGTCGAAGGTTCTGTGTTTGATACGGATGATGACCGAAAATGAAAAATATGTGAAACAGCCGATAAACAGTTGTATTAAAAAAAACAATCAAAGAAGAAAATTTTGGAATCGAAGACCAGAAAAATGGAAGGAATCTGGGAAAACTGAAATTAGAGGGGGGGGGGGAAGAGGCAGACATCATTTGGTGTCTAAAAAAATGACGTTATTTCGTGATAAATGAAGAAGTTTTTGTCTTTCAACGGCATATTAAAAATTTAATGATCACTGATTGTTTGATTACAAAAGAAATTTCAAAGAATGATTCATCAGGTAGTGGAAAATTATTATAAAAATATTTATTTATTATTTAATGCGGGGTTAATGGGGCATTATGATTTAGCTGAGAAGTGGAAAATTATTGAGGAATGATCAGCCCACTGGCATTGGGAAATTCTTCAAAAACAGTCTTTTAATTATGTGGTTGGTTGGGTCAGAATGCATGTGGCATGTCTAATTGGTTTATCCACTGATGAGGGAGAAAGTAATGAAGTATGGTGGAATTACGAGTCTGTTGTTCAGCAGAAAATTAACGAGAAACTGTTGTTATGTTGTTTAAAAGAAAATTAATAGGGAATAGCCGTTGGTTGATTAGAGCGGGACTCGGGTGGAGTTATTGGTAAGTGTTCAATAATGAAGTTATGAGAAATATGTAAATGAATTTTGGTTAAGATGAAGATACATGCGAAGAGATCGCAAAGCTGTCTTTCATGATACTTAAGTTCCAGAACTTTTGAAACACCTCCTTTTCTATTGGAATATGTAACTCTTAATGAGTACCGAAACTGTAGTGTCCCCTGACAAAATTTCATCGAAACCGCGTGGGTTTTTTTTTCCTTTATTGTTTCATTGCTTAACGATGGCTATGAGCAACTCTGAAGGGTACAAATTCCTAATTTGGGGCCACTGGCAGAGATGGAAATGGGTCGCGGGTCATCGGGTCAAAGGGTTAAACGGGTCAGGTAAAAGTGTTCCTGACTCTCTTTGGACCCAGTTTTATTTTCGTTTTGTTTTTGAATAGAAAAAAAATATTTCAAAGAACTCTTCATATCACTTTGAAATAATACTACACAGCAGCAGAGTATGATCCAGGAACTTGCTAAAAATGCATTTTCAGAAGACAAAACTGATGTACAATGTTTTTTCAAGGAATAAAAATTTATCAGTTGATGGGAAAAAGCTGAAGATAATCAATTTCTGAATTTACCTTGGGCAGCAGATATCAAGCGAGAGTCACATTGATGAAGAAATAAATCGACGTGTAAAACTTGGTTGGAGAGCTTTTGGAAGAAACAGTGCAATTTTTAAGAGAAATATGCCATTATGTCTTAAAAGAAAAGTGTTTAACCAATGCATTCTTCCGGGACTTACGTAAGCAGCAGAGGCGTGGACCTTAACTAAAGAAGACATATAACGATTGCAGACAACTGAAATAAGCATGGAGAGATGCATGCTTGTTGTAACCAAGAAAGATCACAAGAGTCGTGGATAAGGAAAACAGCAAGAGTGGAAAACATCAGGATCAGAGTAAAATCCCTGAAATGGCAATGGGCTGGACATATTGCCAGGAGAATGGACCACCGATGAACAACCGAAATTTTAGACTGGATTCCAAGGGACAGAAAAAGACCCAGATGAAGACCACGTGGGAGATGGGTGAATGGAAGAGACAGGCCCAAGAGAGTCCGCTGTGGAAGAAACTTAGGGAGACCTACATCCAGCAGCGGATTGATAATGTTTGACAATGATGATGATATATTCGACTTTATAGCTCAAAGCAGATTTGTCCGGGTCAGGCCCACGTCGGGTCCAATTATGTGACGGTCGGGTCAGGGTCCAAAATTTTGAACCAGTTTCCAACTCTGGCCACTTGTTCTAGGGAGCACAGTATGACAAGCACAAAACATTCGTCATAGAGGAATAGTCATATAACCGGCACTTCTAAACACCCGGCCACCTGAACTGTGTTACCTTGTTTATCGACCTCCAGGTACAACTCTAAGGGCAATAATCAGTGGTCCGCCACTAATTTAGGGCCACTGGTTCCAAGGAAGGGAGAGGACCAGAGCGCCATTCAAAAGCACACCACCCACGCCTCATCTGGCCTTTGCCATCTGGAGCGACTAATCCAAATCCCGGGCCTCAGACCACTCGGCCACCGGAGTGGCCGCGCGTTTTTATAATTTCCATGCTAAAACACACGCGCGACTTCCAGGCGGACCGACATTGAGCAAAGCCTGGTAATTACTAAGCCCTCCTTGGAGTTGAAGGAGCTCCATTAGTGTTCCACAGCTCCAAATACTTGCCATTGCGCAGAAGTCCCATGAACCCGTTGGCTTCGGTATAAGAATTCCTCGTTATAAACAAGCCTATCTCCCCTTTTCCTTGGGACTTCGGCCAAGGAAAAGGGCCGAAGCCTCAAGGAAAAAGCACACGAGGAAAACTTACTGTCAGGGTCAATGTTTTTACTAAAGTAGTACAGTCGATACTTGTAGATTGGAGCTCATTGCAGTTGAAAGTTCAAGCTTATCCCGTTCCTTCAACTGCCTGCGCACAAACAATGCACAGTAACGGTGCCTGTGTGTTGCCTTAGGCTCTAGCAGGGAACGTGAGGAGTGTTAGTGTATCGAAATTTTTAATACATTATTTCAGGCAAGGCTGACTACGACGTGTGAAGAGCGTCTACAGTAAGGCAATTATCTACATCAAGGCGCCATATTTATGATGCAAATTTTAAACTTATAGTGGCAAGATGTGCAAGGGGCTGCAGCCAGAATATACGGCGCGTAAATGAAGTTAGCTATCTCCAGATGCATTTAAGGGGCAGCACCTGAAACAAAAATGTGAAGTCCGAAGTTTCGAAGATGAACACAGATTTGCTAATCATGCCAGGAGGCATCGCTTCCTAGTTTCAGGTTCTTGATTGTTGTCGCCAACAAGCTGTTTAAGACTATCTTTGGCTCCTTTACGCGGTACAGTTTCTCACTGGTAACGGCCCCCTAACACCTAGAAAAACTGAAGAAACCTTCTGAGGCATTGCTTGGACACTGGATAAAGATAGTGCCGACCCGGTGGCGCAGTGGTCTAAGCTCTGACTTCTGACCATACATCCGAGTTGGGTCCGGGTTCAAATCCCGGTGAGGAATGGATGTTGTGTTTATCTTACGGTTCTGGCTCTCTCTCATCCCTGGAACCAGTGGCCCTAAATTAGGGGCAGGCGACTGCTTATAGCCCATTGAGTTTCTCCCGGTGGTCGTCAAACCCCAAACGAAAAATGACAGCATGGGGCAATATCTTATCGGGTGCATTTATTATCATTCTTAGTGTTAGAGGACATTTTTTCGAGCACTGTTCATTAAAGCATCCTTCGGAAACCTTGGAATTCTCTTTCACACACACACACGTTCTTTAATTTCATTCTTCTCAGTTTCATTTTAGATTCAACAGTTCATACCTTCAAAGAGTGCTGCTTATCGAACAAATTGTATGAAACTGAAGACGATGTAATATGGTAAGAAATTATTATGAAAGACCAAAATCATAGCAGTGAGAATGATTACGACTAAATAGAAAACTGTTGGTTTCTCATACTGACAGAAGTGTAATTCGAGGTTTATATTACATCCCGCGTTATAAATAGAACTTTTTCATGAAAAGCCAAGTTTTTTGGGGGTGGTTTGCGGGTGGGGTGGAGTTTAGGTTTGATTTAAGAATTCAGTTGACGTAGACCTATATGTCTAATGTGTACGCTGTTTTCCTACAAACGCTATATAGTTTTAGGAGGGTTGTAACATCCCTACAGTTCCACACTTTTGGTGACGATCCACAAGCTTCTGATCTCATTGCAGAAGGATTTCTGTTGTCCCTTCGGCCGAACAGCCGACGACGAAATGCTTCTTTAAGAGGGTCGAAGACATGAAAACAGCCTGGCTTGAGATCCGGGATGAAAGGTGAATTTGGAGGAACCTCAAACTTGAAAACCTGAATTATTTCCATTGGTGCAAAAGATCAGTTTTTGCCAATAATCTTCCAGTTTTGTTTCCAATTGAAGGTTTCAGCTGGTCTTTAAGCCTTTCTGAACATGTTGCACTGTTGGCAGTTCGTCCGTGCTAATGTTACAAAATAGGCTCATTCGTATTCCAAGACAAGGTTAGCAACGCTGACATTTTTTGACACAGGGCTGCACTTGTAAACTTCTTTTTGTTTGGAACTAAAGGTATACTTTGTTTCTCCCACTTTGTCTCTTGCTTTCAGGGTCAAAATTATGCATCCAGATCTCATCTGCAGTGACAATCCATTCCGTAAACCTAGACCTTCTTTATTACGCTGCCAAAAACTGGATGGAAATCGTCATACACTATTTCTTATGTTGATCGGTCACGTGTTACGGAAATCATTTGGCACACACTTTTCGGTTTCCTAAGTTGCCATGCACCACTATACATGCAGAACCATAACTTAAGTCCAACATGTCAGATAGAGTAATCCGTCGGTGTTCTTGAATAAAAGAGTATACATGATCGGCATTGGCATTGTCTTCCGTTCGCGTTGTTAACGGGCACTCTGATCGAGCTTCATCAGTCACACTTGTCTTCCCAGGTATAAATCTTTCTTCAGCAGTCACACTTGTTTTCTCAGGTACAAATCTTTCTTCATCGGTGACACTTGTCTTCCCAGGTATACGTAAATCTTTCTTCATTAGTCACACTTGTCGTCCCAGGTATTAATCTTTCTTCATCGGTCACACTTGTCTTTCCAGGTATAAATCTTTCTTCATCAGTCACACTTGTCTTCCCAGGTATAATTATTTCTTCATTAGTCACACTTTTCGTCCCAGGTATAAATATTTCTTCACCGGTCACACCTGTATTTCCAGGAATAAATCTTTCTTCATCAGTCACACTTGTCTTTCCAGGTGTAAATCTTTCTTTATAAGATACATTCGTCTTCCCAGGAATAATGTTTTCTTCATCAGTCACACTTGTCTTTCCAGGTATAAATTTTTCTTCATAAGTCACACTTGTCTTTCCAGGAATAAAGCTTTCTTCATCAGTCACACTTGTGTTCCCAGGTATAAATCTTTTTAGCCATTTGTAAATGTTTCCATGGGACATTTATTACCATTCAACGGAACCATTCTTCTGTGAATTTCAGTGGGGTTGTCCACTTCAACCCCAAGAAACCTGTAACGTACTAAGTAGCATGACACAATGACGTACTACTGAAGTGACCCATGAGTCAAATCGACAAATGGGGATGAGGGGGGGGGTCGGAGGACCGAATTGAAAGCCATGTTAAACTGAAGATATTTATGCACTTTTTCGTCAGGAACTATCCGCTGAAGCTGCACAATTTTTTCAACACGTATTAGGTTACTCATTTGCTATATTTTATCATGACTGTTTTTTAATTTTTTTATTCATTATTTTTTGCAATTTGTTAAACCAACCGCTACTTAAAATGGACAGAAACTGAATTTGAAACAATTAAAAAAAAAGTAAGAAGAGTAGAAATAAAAGCTCATGCTAAAGTTTGTACCTTCATAAAATTAGGAACTCCTAAAAAGTTCGAAATATCATGCATAGTTTTTGAGAAAAGATGCATAAATATGAAAAAAAAATATTTGTAGAAATTGGCTTTCAAATGAAATTTAGCATGTCTTACCCCTATTCTGACACTTTTAATACAGTCCAGCACGATAGAAAGGTGAATCTGGATTCTTTGCTTTTTCAATATCTTGTTCTGATTGTTTTTTGTTTTTGTTTTCTCTTTTTTGTCGAGCCATTTTTTCTAAAGCACTGACTTTACGATTTGCTAAGCTGATTCGGCGAAAGTCAATGTTCTTCATAGCATTCACGCAATTATAACCGGAAGAAACCCCAACACCTTTTAAACGCGCCCACTTTTTTATGTAGCCTTCGTTGAAACATGCAATTGCTTCATATACTCCAAATTCTAATGTCAGTAAAGTCACAAATATTGTTTTTGGTACTCGTTCGCACATGATCACAGTTGACGCATTCGACACAAAAATGTGTCCATGTATGCCCATGGACACATTTTTGTAAAAGGTTAGGTTGAGACACCTCTCTGAAAATTGGCTAAAAATAATTATAATCATAATCATGGAGCTGAAAGATATGGTACAGCGACAACAAAACTTCCATCAAAGTGTGGGTTAGCGGTAACGATGTAAAAGAGTTTTTCTGGTGGACATCCGTCCTCGTCCATTATAAAAACCTTTTTTTTATTGGAGGTTTAATGACCACCGTGAGTAACTCAATGGGCTGTAAGCAGTCGCCCGTCCCTAATTTAGGGCCACTGGTACAGGGAAGGGAGTGAGCCAACGCCGTAAGACAAACACAACATCCATGATTCGAACTCGGACCATTTTGACTTCAAAAACAAAAAGAGACTTCCCGCTGCCAAACCTTTTATTATTCGTCCGAGATGGGCCAGGATTCGAACCCTGACCCATTTCGGACGAATGATCAGAAGCCATCGCTTAAACCACTGCGCCACCCGGGCGGCCCAAAAACTTTGAAGGTAGATTTGCTTTAAAAATCAAATAAAAATACTTCAATTCGCTTATACAGACATTTGACGTGGACGAGGTACATCAAAGAGAGGTCATCGCTCTTTCCACGTTTATAAATGAGTCACGGAAAAATTCTCATTGGCCGCCACTGGGAATCGAACCCAGGGTCTTCCAGTTACGCGCCGGATATACTTCCACTGCACCACAGCTGCCTCGGATTCCTCCAGGCTCACACACACTAACTGCCAAGCCAATTTGGCAGGTTGCTTCTTGGAGCCCCGCACAATGCTGGGGATTCACCAAAGATGGTAAGCAGCAACTGAACAAATAATTAGAAGGCGAATGAATAACTAATACAGACATTTGACGTGGACTGTATTAGTTATCCATCTTTGGTGAATCCCCAGCATTGTGCGGGGCTCCAAGAAGCAACCTGCCAAAGTAGCTTGGCAGTTAGTGTGTCTGAGCCTGGAGGAATTCGAGGACGCTGTGGTGCAGTGGAAGCATATCCGGCGCGTAACTTGAAGACCCTGGGTTCGGTTGCGGCTAATTATAATTTTTCCGTGACTCACTTATAAACGTGGAAAGAGCGATGACCTCTGTTTGATGTTCCATTCGCTTGTTTGTCATGAATAGTATATCATTTTAAAGATATTATTTCATATTTCTATAGTCCGTCGAAAACAGAAAATGACAGTTTTTTTTTATTTTGGCCTTCCGAACCCCCTTTTAAGCAGCGATAAACTTGTCGACGTAGCTGAGTTGGGAGAATAGCCGCTCAGGAGTAGGAAATCCTGACACGGGCAAAAGGTTATATGTCATACTGGTGTCCGAACAAGGATTAACCTTCTGGCCTTAAGGTTCGAAAAATATGTGTGATGATTTTTCCATACATCTTATGGAGTTAATGAAAAATTCCTCCTCCTACAGTGAGCTGAACCTGCAAGTATGGTTGTCGGCGAACCGAGAGCCCGCGATTTCAATCCTGGTTATGTAACGTACTACGTAACTCAAAAACTTTGCAGTGGAATATCTTATGATATATCTATCACTAGCAAAAACGTGCTGAAACGTAAATATTGTTTGCATTAACTGACAGAAAAGCTTTTTTTTTTTTTTTTTTTTTGATTGGAGGTTTAACGACCACCGTGAGCAACTCAATGGGCTATAAGCAGTCGCCCGTCCCTAATTTAGGGTCACTGGTTCCAGGGAAGGGAGAGAGCCAGTGCCATAAGACAAACACAACATCCATGCCTCACCGGGATTCGAACCCGGACCCCGTACGGACGAATGATCAGAGGCCAGCGCCTTAGACCACTGCGCCACCGGGGCGGCAGAAAAGCTTTTGAAAGGCAGGAGTACTTAAAAACTCAGTATGAGTTCGGAGACAGTCCCATGTCGCATCCAAAGTAAAAACAGAAGTCATGAAAGTACAGGGTGTAACCAATTTCAAATAATCATAACAGTTTTAATATAAATGATCTCAATACACAACTTGTGTTAATTGACAGAACAAATCATGAAGTTTTTAAAGTGGTACTTTCATGACTTGTGTATATACTTTGGATGGGACATGGGACTGTCTCCGAACTCATACCGAGTCTTTTAAGTACTCCTGCCTTTCAATGTGCGTAGTTTTTAAAGCATTTCTTTCAGTTAATGCAAACAATACGTACTACGTAACGTGATTTAAATGATCTACTACGTAACGTGACGTAAATCACGTGATACTGCGGTGATATAGGAATCAAAACGGTGATGTTGCAGTGATAAACCTGCCGGCGTAGCTCAGCTGGGAGAACAGCTGCTCCGGTGTAGGAAGATATGGTTCACTAAAACACTTGCGATTCAGCTTTTCTTTCTGTTTTGAGGTCAGATTTTATCTTGGGAATGTGCAGATGGACTTTCGTACCTACATCACATTTCATGGTCGTTTCTACGTTCATTTAAATCTGAATAACATATAAAAATAATAATAATAATAACCTATATAATAGGCTACGTCTGTCCCTAACGCTCGGATGTCATTCAGTACTTGCTGCGCCATTTGCTTTTATCCGATGGCCGGAATCGGAACTAAGCTCACCGATACGTAAAGTCAAGAAGAAATAGCGGAAAATAAAATAAAGTTAGTAAGACAAACGACTTCATCTGTGGCAACACTCACGTGCTCGAACAACTGTCTGCGACGTTTGTTCTGTTATTTAGGTGTTATGCCGTGTTTTATTTCATTTTCTTCGCATTGCAGAGTAATTTCATAAAAAGGACAACGCTCTAACGTCATTCTGTACTTGCAGCGCCATCTGCTTCTATCCGGTGGCCGAAATCGGAACTACGCTCACCGCTATCGCACAGTACGTAAAATCATATGTAGTAATGGGGCTTGGGTGCAATTGGTTAAGACATTATTTTCTATTGATTGCGTAACAATTTCAGGCATTAAAGCAGATAGTGGGGAATTGACTTGGTGATCATACTATCTGCTTTAATGGCTGAAATTACTATGCAATCAATAGAAAATAATGTCTTAACCAATTGTACCCACGCCTCATTACTATGTATGAGGTATATCGACGATATATTAGTACTTTGGCCACATTCCCTTGACGATCTTGAAGAATTCAGATTACGTTTGTCGTCGGTATACCCCACCATACAATTTACCATCGAATTGGAGAATGAAGAATTTTTCCCCTACCTTGACTTGAGCATCAGACGGAACATGATCATCAACTCAATTTAGTTTTTTGTGTATTGTAAGCCAACCAGCTCTACTGTGATCATCCCATATAACTCTTATCTTCCACACAAATATACAGCTGCAAGTTTTAGATTTCTTATAAGCCGAGCATTTTCACACACGTCGAATGCCAAATTGCGGAGAACCGAACTAGAAAAAATAATGGAAATCGCGACCCAGAATAGGTACAATAGGAACTTTGTGAATGCTCTGATTGCTCAACACAAGGAAAAGGTCTGCACAACCTTAACCAGCAAGCATAAGAGTATTAAGTACCAACGTTGGTACTATTGAATACCAGCCGCAAATCTCGCACATTTTGCACAACATCTGCAAGAAACACGGCAAATCATTTGGCAAGTCCTCCAGTAATATTTTCCAGCTAATGCGTAGAAATCGGGACGTCAAGCCTGAGAATGAAAAATGTGGTGTGTATTGCATACCATTAAAGAGTCTGAGCTCAGAGTTCAACGATAGCTGGTATATAGGATCTACCCTTCGGAGCCTAGGTATTCGTACAGCCGAACACCGATATTCAACCCGAACAGGTGCCTCTAACACTGCTTTGGCCCGCACAGTCCAGGAGGCAATCCACACCCCCTCATGGAATGATGCATATATTCTTCTATGCACCAAAGAAAAAAGATCTACATTGTTTGCGGAAGCATTGTTCTTTTTTTCTTTTTTTTTTTTTTTTTGGTTGGAGGTTTAACGACCACCGTGAGCAACTCAATGGGCTATAAGCAGTCGCCCGTCCCTAATTTAGGGTCACTGGTTCCAGGAAAGGGAGAGAACCAGTGCCGTAAGACAAACACAACATCCATGCCTCACCGGGATTCGAACCCGGACCCCGTTCGGACGAATGATCAGAGGCCATCGCTTAGACCACTGCGCCACCGGGGCGGATCCATCACTATCGTGGACGGTGCTGTAACGATGACATTCCCACTACTATGCCATATGTTTGGAAACAACTGTTTAATACAGTTTATATTAAAGAAACAATTCAAGATTTAAAACCCCCACTACACAATCAGTTAACTTAATCTAATAACACCGTTCAAAGACGGAACTACGTAGCATCAGAAGTTAGATAGGAGGGACCAATCGTCATCAACTAATGAACATCATTGTACATCATGACGTCAAGACACCGACACTTTATGACTTCGCACTAAGTATGTTCAAATGCAGTCTTCACCAGATGATGCAAGGGTCGCCCTTGTGAAAGATTTCGTGTTTGTATTTTTTAACTTGTAAATATTTTATTGATTAAAGATTTTAACTATCGTGCTTCAGACAGCAAATTACACTCGACCTTTAGTTATTCTCAGCACGAAGACATTTATCTCTTATGTAGCAAAATTTTACAGACAGGTTACAAAGCTAGACACGACAGGGTTGCAAAATTGATTCACTGGTCATTATGCAGAAAGCACGATCTGCCAGCATAGAAAAACTCATGGGAACTTCAGGCTGAGAAAGTCTTAGAAAATGATCAGGTTGCGGAATTTTCGATTTCAAACCGATCGGCACCTAGAACATTATACACCAAACATAACAGTCGTAGGAAATCCGAACGGAAAGACTCAATAGTTGATATAGCGATTCCTGGAGATACCAGAATCAGTGAAAAAGAACTGGAAAAAATGACTAAATATAGAGAACTTTCCATGAAAGTTACCCGCTTACAGACTGAACACACAACGGTAGTCCCCATTGTCATCGGGGCACTTGGAACAATGTCAAAAAAAATTTATGAATCATTTCAAAAAATTGCCGCTTTCTGATATAACACCTGCAGAACAGCAGAAGACAGCTTTACTTGAGACGTCACATATTTTACACCGATTCTTGACTGATACCTAGGTATCCGATGGAAACAACACCAGTCAATGATAATTTATTGAAATAACACCAGTCAATGATAATTTATTGGTCTCCGATGCAAACAACATCAGTCAATAATAATTTTGTTGTTTATGTTTGATTGTCATAGGCTGTGTTTCGTATATTTTGAATAATAATAAACAATAATAAATATTGTTTTTGAAAAACTAAATAGTCGAAATACTACCATTTCTCTCCCCATATTTTAATAAATATTTGCTTTTATGACTCACATATACACGGTCGAGTCGCATTATTGTGACCACCAGCTAATATCCAGAAGAGAACCACCGTGTGCAGCGCGGACAGCAGCTAGACGGGCTGGAAGTGACTCAATAAGGAGCTGGAAGGTGTTCACGGGTATGGGGAGCCATGTTGACTGCAGTGCATCTGACAGCTGCTGGAGAGTGAGTGGTGGAGGATCCATAGAACGAACAACGCGATCGAGGTGGTTCCACAGATACTCAATTGGGTTTAAGTCTGGGGAATTAGGGGGCCAAGAAAGTACTTTAAAGTCTTCATCGTGCTCTTCCAACCACTCTCGGACATTTCTAGCTGTGTGCCATGTCGCATTGTCGTGCTGGAAGATCCTATCCACCCCAGGGAAGACAATCAGCATGCATGGGTGTATGTGGTCTGCAAGGATGGATTCATAACGAATTCTGCCCATAGTGCTTTCCACAGGTATGAGTGGAACAGGGAATGCCACGAAAACATTCCCCACACCATAACGCTTCCCCCACCAGCTTGTGTTCTTCCAGTAATGGTTGGAGAGTGTTTGTTCTCTGATGTTTCTTGCCTTATAAACCAACGTCCATCCGTTCGATGAAGCAGAAAATGCGACTCATCGGAGAAGGCAATCCTTTGCCAATCAGCGGAGGTCCAATTCCGATACTGTTGCACAAATGTAAGCCTTTTTTGCCAAGGCACTTTCGTTAGCATAGGTGCAGTGACCATCCGTCTGCATCGGAGCCCCATACGCAGCAGAGTTCGCCGAACTGTAATTTTAGACACACTTCTGGTAGCCCTCTGGTTCATTCGGCCAGTCAGTTGCTCCACTGTAGCGTGTCTATCGGCCCTCACGCACCTACGAAGCCGATGTTCACCTCTCACATCAATGACACGCGGTGCTCCGAAGTTTTCACGTCGCGTATTTGCAATGGTGTCATTTCTCCAATCACGATACACTTTAACCACAGCAGCACGTGAACAGTTCACAAACTGCGCTGTTTCAAAAATACTTGCCACCCTTGGCCCGAAAGCCGATAATAATCCCTTTTTGCAAAGCTGATAAATCGCTCTTTTTTTCATAGCAGCAACGAGTGATGTATTTTCAGAATGCCTACAGCACACCTTATATACCCTCCAAGCCATCTCACGACACGTGTCTTCTTTCATTGGCTACGCGCTGTTGACATCAAAAGTAGAAGGTGGTCACTCGAGTGTGTAGAATATTCAAATCAAACAGATTATAAATTTTGAGTTTCCTTGTAACACTTAATGCTCATCCATATAACACCTCTCAGAAAACTTGAACATTTCATCGCCCTGGAGCGGGAATCGAACCCGCATCTCCCTATTTCCTTTTGAGTATGCTTATATTCTGTTTGCTTTGAATATTCTATCGATTTCCCATGTACACTGAGAAAAACGTTTTGTTAATTCAGCAAAAACAGTGTTGAATCAACCAAAAAATTTTGTCGATATATAGTCAACAAAAATGTTTGTTGAACTTACAAATTTATTTTGTTGAAAATTATTGTTGATTCTACAAAATTTATTATTATCATAACAAAACGTTTTGTTCATTTAACAAAATATTTTTGTCGATTTTGGGGAATTCCTTTGATCCACCAATATGTATTGTTATCGTGATAAAAGGTTTTGTTGCTGCAACCAAATCGTGACACAGTAATTTCTTGCTCCAACAAAATTTAGAGTTATGTAACTCGGAGACTCTGTCCCTAAACTTTTTTCCCGATGGCAACACTTTGCCGGTGCGCTTCGATCCTGGGTGTCCGCCGTCTTTTTTCCCTCGTGGTATTTTAACTTTTCCCGACGTATTTATTTTCTAGTGGTGTTTAAATGAATTCAGACATTGTTACGTTACGAGGAAATGTTTTCAAAGCCAGACGAAAAATCTATCGCCGCGCGGATTTGAACCTGAGACCTTTAGCTTACGAACTAGGCGTACTAACCACTCGGCTGTACCTGCTCGCGCGAATTCAGCATTTGACGGTGTGTTTATTACCTTCTTGCATGTTCACGGACTATTTGTACTTGACATAACGATATATTGACACTATTTTGGTACGTGTGTAACATGTTTCTGAATCCGATTTCTTTTTAAATGTTTTCCTTAGTTTTTTTGATGAAATAAATTATTGGCATTTTCGGTTAGACACAACAAAATCTTAATATTTTTTTTAACGTTCTATATGTTCCAGGGTACTATCACCATGAAATCTTTGGTTCCCGCGCGAATTTTGAAACATTCTTTATATATAGCCTATACATGAAATCAAGCTTTATACATAAATTAAAACTCTTAGCATTACCTCATGTGCCAATTTTTATTTGCGGTCAGGAACCGCAAGCTGTTATAAGAAATATTTTATTGCTGTATCAGAAATCTGGGTTTAAATTTAATAAACCCCTGTGCATCTAATAAGATGCGGATTCTATCGTGTTCATTGTAATTATGAATCTACAAAGCGCGGCCAAATTATCACTAAAATTCACTGAATCCAACCAAAATAACACACAATAAACACTAGCATAAAAATACGACGGAATTATTAAGGTATATTAGAAATTCTTACTTCTAAATGTCTCTATCAGAGTTGACAGTTCCCAGTCTTCTAACAATAAACTCACTTCGCAGTCAGCCATAATTCAAAGCAAAATCTTAAGCGCAAAACCGTATTCTTCTGGTCAGTGGTAGTCTGGTAGTGCCCATATGGAATAGCTAGTAATCACATGCGCTTTGTCGTAAGGTCGACGCTACCTCCATACAGTTTAATTAACAAAATATAGCCTACGAAATAATTTTGTGTTGCCAACAAAACAATTCCGATGCAGTTTTGCAAAAGCAACAAAAAAAATCGACAAAACAGTTCAAAAAAATTATTGTGTTGTTTCAAACAAACCTTTTTTCTCAGTGTATATGAGGAGCATTTCTTCCTTCATTGACTTACATATGTCCTTTCATTGGTTTTACGACAGTAGCATTCATTTTTCCACATACCTAAGTACCAATCAATGTCAAGAATTAGTAAGCCTTAATATTTGCTGTTATGATTTAATTCCACTTAGTATGTATCGGACTGTGGCTCGATGTGGTCGTGAGTGAGGCGAATGTGTTATTGTTTGCTGTTGTGATTTAATTCCACTTAGTATGTACCGGACTGTGGCTCGGTGTGGTCGTGAGTGAGGCGAATGTGTTGTTATTGTTTGCTGTTGTGATTTAATTCCACTTAATATGTACCGGACTGTGGCTCGGTGTGGTCGTGAGTGAGGCGAATGTGTTGTCTTGTATGTTGTTATGATTCAATTCCACTTAGTATGTACCGGACTGTGGCTCGGTGTGGTCGTGAGTGCGGTGAATGTGTTGTTATTGTTTGCTGTTGTGATTTAATTCCACTTAGTATGTACCGGACTGTGGCTCGGTGTGGTCGTGAGTGAAGCGAATGTGTTGTTATCGTTTGTTGTTTTCATTTAATTCCACTTAGTATGTACCGGACTGTGGCTGTGTGTGGTCGTGAGGGAAGCGAATGTGTTGTTATTGTTTGTTGTTATGATTTAATTCCACTTAGTATGTACCGGACTGTGGCTCGGTGTGGTCGTGAGTGAGGCGAATGTGTTGTTATTGTTTGTTGTTGTGATTTAATTCCACTTATTATGTACCGGACTGTGGCTCGGTGTGGTCGTGAGTGAGGCGAATGTGTTGTTATTGTTTGTTGTTATGATTCAATTCCACTTAGTATGTACCGGACTGTAGCTCGGTGTGGTCGTGAGTGAGGCGAATGTGTTGTTATTGTTTGCTGTTGTGATTTAATTCCACTTAGTATGTACCGGACTGCGGCTCAGTGTGGTCGTGGGTGACGCGAATAACTGCAATGTGCTGCGCGTAAAGAAATGTATACTCTCGAATCACTCGTTTTATTTCACACCCATAAAGATTTTCTCACGAGAAAGTCGCATAGCATAAATTATCTACAAAGAATACCAGGGTACTCTCTCAATTTTTATTTTTATTTTTTGTATAAGCAAAATAATAGCTATATTACTCTCAAATTCTCAATGCACTTGATATTTTCTAAGTTTCTTTGTTGATTACTACCACGATTGCCCGTTTGTCTTGTGTTTGCTCTGTCATCCTCGGATTTTAATTGAAAATTCTGTGTTCCTGGAAGCGAAACATCAGAAGCTTCAACTATCGAAAGTTTCAAATCTTTATAAGCATCGCCAGCAATTGATGCCTTAAGGTTTTCAGTGCCTAAGAAAAAGATGTTCTTTTTTTTTTTTTTTTTTGTCAGGCTCATATCCGTTAAATGAGAAGCTCACTGCGGAAATTAACCCATAGCACAGTGCAAAGTAAGGTGATTCTTCTCTTAGAACACGAGGTGTCATAAAGACAGATTTCTTCCCTACAAAAGACTTTGCAGAGAAATATATTGCGACATTTATAATACGATGGATCGAAAATTCTATTTCGCTTTTGCGTTCGGATTTCCTGTAGAGCGAGAAGCGTTGCCTGTAATGTAAGACTTCTGAAGTAGCGTGCATAAAAAAATTCAATCAATGTCCTAGGGCTTCGCACAGACCTCGGTGTTCCATTATTATTGATGCGGAAGATCGGAAGAAGTTCGAATTTCCTATAACAAAAGTAAAAGGATATGCTAGGTTTAAAATAAAAATCCGAAAAGGCGAAACGTTCCAGCCATTAAATGGCTGGCAGAAATTCAATGCTCAATAAAAAAAAATTTAAGTACTTCAGGATCAATATAACTTCATTCATTTTATAAGGTTTCCTAACGTTATAAGACTTTAATTGCGCATGCTAGCAAAAAAATAACCATTTAGCTTTAGAGATTAACTGAAGTACCTTCCAAACTAAAACAACTAATTTATTAACCTTTTATTAATGAAGGTGATTTTTTTAATTCCAGTGCAGGTCAAAATTCTCATAACAAACTTTGTTTAGTGGTACTAAAACAATTAAATTTAGACATTGAAATAATATTTTGCTTTATCAAGATTGAGCTTTAAATAGCTGTAGTTTAATGTTTCCGAACTTAATTATATCTCTGCTAATGTTCGTAGTCAACTTCGTCTCGTTTTGTCAAAAGTTAACCAAAAGGCCAGGTGTAAGAATCAGAAAGTCAACTTGCGTTACTCCACTCTAATTTATTCGGTAAATACTTGCACTCCAGGCGCTGACTGGGCCGCCGGGATACCGAGAGAATTCCGGGTGGGCCGCCAAATTGTGGGCCGGTAGACCTAATGCCAACTCAAGTAATAAAAAGTGTGTAGCACCTGAACTTCAGTATTTTTGTAAAAGAAAACAGAGTTATATTAAAACGGCCAAGTATGTTTACCGCATTGACCGCTTCAGAAAAGAGCCAAAACAAAACCTACGTAGCAAATGTTCTATTGAGCCAAGCGCTGTTTTTGATAGACTCTTTTTCCCTTTCTCGACACTCAAATTTAAGCCTCGTCCCGTTGGACTGGTATGTTCTCTACCTTAGTCCACTTTTGCTAATCAAGAAATGAATCAAACACTTTCGCTAATCAAGAAATAATCAAGAAATAAATCAAATATATCTAATATCTAATGAGTCAAATATAATAGAAATGAATCAAATATAATAGAAATGAATCAAATATATCTAATATCATATATATATATATATATATATATATATTTATACTAGAATTATTGACATAGTGAGAATGCGAAATAGGAGACCAACGCCCAGCTGCGCAATTGCAGCACACCAAAACATGCCTCAAAATAGACAAAAATATATTATACACCAAAGTAGCGTAAGCCTAAAACACGAAAGATTAACCAAACCATGCAAACTATGAGCACGGAAAGAAAGAGTCAAACATATCACCATAATAATGGACAGCCCATCCTACAAAAAAAAAAAAAAAAAAAAAAAGAACGCCCACTTAAAACCCAGATTAAAACCAAGTAATTAACTTCATACCAGCAGAACATACATGTCAAAACAACCTAAAAGCAGCATTAAAAGTCCTAAAAGACATAATCCCGAAACTCCATAAATGCAAAACATGAAACACAGAAAGAAAAATTCAAACAGATCACCACAATAGCGGACACCCCAGTCTACACAAAAAAAAAAAATCCTTAAATCCCAGATTAAAACATGGTAATTAACTTCAGGGCAGCAGAACATACATATCAAAACAACCCAAAGGCAGCATTAGAAGACATGTTCCCGAAACCCCGTAAATTCAAAACATGAAACACGAAAAATCAGAGTCAGAAAATCGTAGTATGAAAGAAATACATAGCCCTAACCTGACAGAAGTAAAAGAGGACAACGTATCAAAATACCAACCCCAAAATTTATGAAGCCATTCGTTCTCATCAGGGGAACACCGATTGGCGTGTGGCCTTTGGAATCACGGCAAGAGCTGGAACAAACCAAAAGCCCACCATATATATATATATATATATATATATATATAGGGATGTAAGGTCAGGTGATGCGTAACATCACAGCCTCTCCTTGACAAATGTCAACCCCGCCTTCTCGTGGTGCATCCTGTTCCCACTAAAGGGCTCTGACGACCGCCAATAGCGGTATAACTATACCATCGGGATCAGAGGAAATGCTATCCCACACTCACCAACCCGCTTGGCCAGCGTGGTGAGTTATGGCCAAACACCTCCAAAATGACTCTACAACTTAAATCTTGGCCCTCAGTCTCCGGCAGCTGGAATGTACCTGGCCAAGGCAGCGGCCAGTGCGACATGAAGGCAGAGGGTGCTAAGAATCCCCGGAGAACCGGACTAGGCTGCCATTTGATGCTGACCTTGGCTACCTATAACGGACGCTCCCTATCTTCTGATTCAAGGCTTCTTGAATTGGAAGAGGAACTACAAAGGATCAAGTGGGACATCGTCGGGCTAAGTGAGGTAAGGAGAAAAGGAGAAGATCTCATTGAACTGAAAAGTGGACATCTCTTCTATTATCGTGGGACAGATACTGGCAGAACTAGTGGTGTTGGATTTATAATAAACAAGAAATTGAAGGATAAAGTGGTAGAAGTTGAAAGTTCCTCTGACAGAGCTGCACGACTCGTTATCCAACTATCGAGAAGATACCAGGCTCAGATTATTCAAACTTATGCACCCACCACAAGTCATCCTGAAGAAGAAATTGAAGAATTTTATGAGGAAATTCGTCATCTAAATAATAAAGGTAAGCAGCACTTGAAGATAATTATGGGAGATTTCAATGCAAAAATAGGGCAACGGCAACAGAATGAAACTTCAGTAGGTAAATTCGGTCACGGCAACAGAAACCAGCGTGGAAATACTCTCGTTGAGTTTGCAGAGGCAGAAGGATTTTTCATCTTGAACTCCTTTTTCAAGAAAAAGCCACACAGGAAATGGACATGGAGACATCCAATTGGAACGACAAGTGAAATTGATTTTATTATGTGTAACAAAAAATTCGTCATCGAAGACTGCAGTGTGCTGAACAAGTTCAACACAGGTAGTGACCATAGATTGGTGAGATGTAAGATGCACCTCAACACTAAACTGGAACGTGGCAAGCTCATAAGACAAACAAAATGTATTGACATAACCAACCTTAAAAAACACCATAATACTTTCAAGTTGGAACTGAAGAACAGATTCTCTGCTTTAGAAGGCCTAACATCGGAAGAAGTGGATATTTCGGAAGTTAACAGAAAAGTAACCAAAGCTCTAATGGAAACAGCAACAAAATTAGCTGGGTCTAAGAACAAGTTGCATGTGAACAAATTATCAGGAAAAACCAAAATGTTGATGCAAAAAAGAAGAGAGATGAGGACAACTAAAGAAGATGTGACTTCCAAAGTGGAATATATAGAGCTATGCAAGACAACACGAAAAAGTATCACTGAAGACGTAAGGAAATTCAACTGTGAGCTAGTGAGGAAAGCAATTGAAAACAACCAAAGCCTTAAGATAGCAAAGGGACATCTCAGTAAGGGAAGAAAACAGATTATGGCTCTGAGAAAAGAAGATGGTTCTATAACAAGAAATAGAGGCGAAATTTTGACAAGAGTGAAAGATTTCTACTCCAAATTATATGAAAGGGATGATACATGTACTCCAGACATCATGAAAGGTACCAGAGTTCTTCCAGTCCTCCCAGCAGAAGTTGCTCATGCAATCAAGAACATGAAGCGGGGGAAAGCTCCAGGAGAAGATGGAATTACTATAGACATCATACAAGAAGCAAGTGGAGAAATCGAAACAGTACTCGCCCAAATTTTCACTCGATGCCTTAATGAAGGGAAGATTCCTGAGGATTGGAACAATGCTACAATGATCCTGCTACATAAAAAAGGTGACATTGAGGATCTCAGGAACTACAGACCTATCAGCCTCCTATCAGTGGTTTATAAAATCTTCACTAAAGTTCTTTCACACCGCTTGAAGGTAACACTGGACATGGCTCAACCGAGAGAACAAGCTGGATTCAGGAGTGGCTACAGCACAATAGATCATATCCACGTACTGAGAGAACTAATTGAAAGAGCGAGGGAATATGAACTTCCATTGTGCATGGCTTTTATCGATTATGAAAAAGCCTTTGATTCGGTGAAACCATCAGCAGTTACCACGGCTCTGAAATCCTGCGGTATTGAAGATGCATACATTAATATTATTAATAACATCTATGAAAATGCAAGTGCAAAGATTCGGCTGTTTGAAAATACAACACACATAAAAATTGGAAAGGGAGTGAGACAAGGTGACACCATATCTCCGAAGCTCTTTAATGCCACATTGGAAAATGTCTTTCAATCACTGAACTGGGAAAACAAAGGGATAAAGATTAATGGAGATTATCTAACCCACCTTCGTTTTGCTGATGACGTAGTCATTTTTGCAACTACCCCATCAGAGCTGCAGAGTATGATCCAGGAACTTGCTGACAAGAGTAAAGAAGTGGGATTAAAAATGAACTTTCAGAAGACAAAAGTGATGTTCAATGCTTTTACAAGAAATGAAGATTTATCGATTGATGGAGAAAAACTGGAGATAACAGATACGTATGTTTATCTTGGACAGCAGATATCAAGTGAGGGTCACATTGATGAAGAAATTAATCGACGTACAAAACTTGCCTGGAGAGCTTTTGGAAGAAACAGCATAATTTTCAAGAGCAATATGCCATTATGTCTTAAAAGAAAAGTGTTTGATCAATGCATCCTTCCAGTGCTTACGTATGGTGCAGAGACGTGGACCTTAACTAAAAGAGACATACAAAGACTGCAGACAACTCAAAGAAGCATGGAGAGGTGCATGCTTGGTATAACCAGGAGAGATAAGAAGAGAAACTCGTGGATCCGAAAAATGACGAGAGTGGAAGACATCATGATCAGGGTTAAATCCCTGAAATGGCAATGGGCTGGACATACTGCCAGAAGGACAGACCATAGATGGACAGCCGAAATTTTAGATTGGATTCCAAGGGACAGGAAAAGACCCAGAAAAAGACCACATGGGAGATGGGTGGATGAAATTCGTAAATATGCGGGAGTGACATGGAGGAGACTGGCACAAGACAGACCGTTGTGGAGGAAACTTGGGGAGACCTTCGTCCAGCAGTGGATTGATAATGGTTGACGATGATGATGATGATGATATATATATATATATATATATATATATATATATATATATATGTAAAAATGTTAATAAATTAAAAGCAAAATATTAATATTTTTATTAAAGTAAAAATATTAATAAATTAAAAGCAAAACCAGAATGCAGAAAGTGTCGAGAATGCCGAGCCTTGGCTTTATCAAGGACCAGCAAAACTCTGCATTTTCTCACTTCCACATAGACCTAGTTGTAAATTGGGTTTCTGCAAAGCCATAGATGCAAGTATAAGTCCCACAAGAATTTTTAATTAACATGACCGCCCTCAATGGTGCGGAAAAAAATAATTTACCAAAAGTTTTTGCATACATCTATCACTTTCCTGGCCCAACCCCTACTCATCATCTGTCACAAAAAACAGAAAAACGTTGTCAAAAAACTCACTAAATGTGAGAACGCTTGAACAAACCAACTGAAAAATCCAGTTAAAGCACGTGGTTGAGCTACCATATCGCCCAAGTGAAGTTCCAAACGTGAATCAAAGTACCAAAAGCTCTGACATCACACACGTTTTATTTTTTGAAGCGCTGAAGAAGGGATTCTCTTATTTTTCCTGTCTCGCGGTGTGGAAAGAACATAACACCATTGCGAGAACTTTAACGGCCAGGTCATTCTTGAAGTTCGGGTGCCGATATATAACGAAGTAAATTTCTCCATCATCTTTGTCCACGCCGGATATTGAATCCGGATCCCCTCACTCCGGAGTAAGTTGCTCTTCCAACTGAGCTACGCGGACGTATGCTCTCGCTGCTATCTGCCTTTATCTCATGTGCGTCCTGCGGTGCAGGCACGTCACAGTAGTGATATGTGGCTTTTGTGCTGCTTCTCTACCATAATAACCCACACTGTACAACTCTCTGCGGATAGCTATGGGACTAACCGACCCATTACAAACATTTGTCACTTCAGCAGCGATTGAAACGGCAGACGAAGAACGGGGTTTTTTAATGTTTCTTACCATAGCTCTTCTGTCATGTTCAGTCAGTTTGTGCGGGCTTCCTGAACGTTTTTATTTATGTATTTATTTATTTTTCTGTAGTTGCACCGTCCTGCTTCCATCTTCTCTTCACGACATCACTTACAGTCGATTTTGGTATGTTTAGTTTAGCTGCAATACTTCGTATGGAAATGTAACTCAAATGGCAGCCTATGAACAACTTTCGCTGGAACTCGGAAAGCTCACGTCCACGTGGCATATTCGCTTCAAAGTTACTGATAACACGATCAGATCAGATCAGATCATATATGTAGAGGACAGAACATCTCAGATTTATATGCGTACCTCCCCGCTCACAGCGCACCGTCCTGCGCAATTGTTCTTTGCACTTATGCAAACATTTGGTAGTGTCCGAATACTTTTGATAATATAGTTTATAAATCGCCTATAACTCTATCGTTTATAAATCTCTAGACAACTCCACATCAACTACACGCTCAACTCTCTGCTTCATCCCGCCGTATAAAGCAACTAAACTTACGTGCCAGAACATTTTGATTACTTTGTAGATGCATCCAACAGTCAGGGTGCCGCCCCTGTGGCGCAGTGGTCTAAGCGATGGCCTCTGATCATTGGTCCGGGTTCGAATCCCGGTCAGGCATGGATGTTGTGTTTTTCTTACGGCACTGGCTCTCTCCCTTCCCTGGAGCCAGTGACCCTAAATTAGCCCATTGAGTTGCTCGCGGTGGTCGTTAAACCTCCAATCAAAAAAAAAAAAAAAAACAGTCAGGGTTGTGAAATTACGTGTAAAAAACTGTTTTATACGTGACATGAATACATAAAAAAAAAGGCTCTTGTGATGTTTATTATGTACGACAAAAAAGCGAAGATGTTTTAAAAAACCAAAAAATGAACGGTAATTAAAAAAGATTAAAAACTTGCACTAAAACGCGCCCTTCCCTCACGTAAAAATAAAATTTTAAGTTGGAGGGTCAAGGTTAGAGCGTGGAGCTCTTCGCACAAGAAACAGGAACTTCAGAGGTGAGCCCAGAATGTCTCAAATAAATAAAGTGTTCCGAACGCCTAAAAAATGCTAAACAGGCTGCTTAACCAATTTTGAATGGAGGAACAATTGAGGCCTGAAAAGAAGAAAGAATTTAGAATACGCTAGCAGAGACCCACCGCTCTCAGGGAGACACAAAAAGCAGCGCTTAGGGAAACATTCCCCTTTAAAGAAACCAACATCCCCTTCGGGGTTTTTATATGATTTTATTGGAGCATAGCAAACTGTCACGGCCACGTGGCATATAAGTAGCACGTCATATTCTATGTTTAGCCTTTATATTCACTCGAGAAATGACCTTTCTTTATGACAATGTGAGCAGCACTCTTAAAGCTACAGTATTATTTTCGGCAAAGATATTATTTTCGACTAAGGAAATCAGAAGCCACGGTGTAGTTTAAAGTGAAACGAGACGATGGGAAAAATCAAAATAAATCGTCACCTTACCTTTGATATCCATTCACCGGCTGCCAGCTAGTGGCTCCACTCACACACAAGCACAAAGTGTCTTCTCTTTCCACTTCCAATTATTACGAGTGAAGACAATTTCTTTGTGAATAGTTTCCGACGTTTTTTACCGGAAACTACGTGTGTCACTGTACAGAAGCTTCAACGCTTTGTCGGTGGTAAAACAATAATAACAAATATGCTAATCACATCTGTTCTCGGTTATTTAAACACTGGGGGTTTTAGTTTGGGCTTCAGTTCCAAGCTGAGAGCTATCTTGTTAAGCAGTGTTTTTAAAAAAGCACGTCTTTTGTAATAAAAGATCTTGCTTATATTACCGGTTTGTCCGTCCGTCCGTCTGTACCGATGATATCTCTGCAACTATTAGTCCGATTTGAAAAATTCTTTTTGCATTGGGAAGCTTGACATATGCGAATGATGATCCTTCATTTCGTTTGGTTTTTTTACGATGTACAATTTCGCTGCTAGAGGGCGTAAATGAAGATGATGTCGAATTCAAAAATACGTTTTATACCACATAATTGCTTCTAAACATCCGATTGAAAACATTCTTTTATCTTTCGATTCCATTTATATGGAAGAGTATTTTAAAGATAGTTACTTTTTCAAATTACGCATAGATTTTCCGCTAGGGGGCGTAAAAGTAAATTACATTTTTCCCGATAACTCTTCTTCTAAAACTACGATTTGAAAAATATTTTCTTCAGCGGATACACCTCCTGATGGAAAATCTTTTGCATATAATTTCAAATTTTTGGTAAAGAATACTTTAGCCACCAGAGTACGTAAGTGTTAATTTTTGCTTTTGATGTATTTGCCCTAAAATCTGAGTTTCTAAGATATCGATTGAAAAAATTATTTCGTGGACTAATGCCACTCACATCGATAAACAGTTTCGGAATATTTTCTTTTAAAAATATTCCACAGTTTCTCCGCCAGGAGGCGTAGATGCATATCTTATTTTTGTCAATATCTCTACTTCTAGGAGACCGATTAAAAATTCCTTCTTTGTTGGATAGTGTTTCCAGTGTGACATGTTTTCGTATAATTTCAAAATTTTCAAGTAATTCATAGACTTTCCAGTAGGGGGCGTATAGGTAAATTGATTTCCCCCTATATCTCTGCTTCTAAATATCCGATTTAAAAATTCTTTCTGCACCCGATACAGCTCCTGGTGGAAAATCGTTTGCACATAATTTCTAGATATGATAAACACACTATCGTGCTGATTGATACACAAATAAAGAAGATAGCTGTCTAAGCACGAACACTTTAGCTCAAACCAATTGCAACACTCAAATGAAGCTAAGAACGTATCACCGGTATCAAAAGTATACACAGTTAAAAACCATGACGACACAAATAACTCATTCCATTGAGGTTTAAAAAGGTTCAATGTTAAATACTTGCGAGATCTTTCGAACCTACGACTTATAGGTTCATCATCAGGCACCAAAACTCGCAAGGTGCACATGAAACGTATTGGTTATATACACGTGTGGCTATGGGCAAAGACCGCGCATGCGTACAAGTCGGAACAGTATGAGGTCATAAAATACATACATTTAAAATAACCTGTAGGGTAAAAAACACATAATGGTTGTCATAAATATAAGAAATATAAAATGAAGGTCAAAGTTATTTCGCCTGATTTTTATATATGTACAATAAAATCAATGGTTGTCTAATCTTGTTTCTTGGTTTTTCAGTAGGTATCGCCAAGGTGCTGGTATATTGGATGGAGCTTCATCATTACAACATTGTTCATTCAAATGATAAATATACAAGCTCTCGAGAAACAACAGGCCATTTTTAGTTTGGGTCGTCGATAACAGTTTTACATTGTCCCAGTCAGGATAGTGCTCTCCTTTTAGTACCTCTCGCGCTGAAGAAGGTGTTAAGGCATGTGTACGAACACTGTATTTGTGTTCTGTAATTCGTGTCTTTAATGATCTACAAGTGGATCCCACGTAAGAAGTAGATTGTGAGGTAGTTGAGAAAGAGTTCAGTGGTACCGAATAAACGCCGTATTTATCTAAGATTGATGTCGGGTCTCGGTCTGATTTGGTCAGATTGAACAAACTTTCCGAAGAAACACCAAAGGAACAATCGTATTTTTTGCATGAATTTTGTAAGATCGGTACAATGGTTGAATGGAAGGGGATGGATGCCACGTATTTTATGGTTACTTCATCACGTATTGGTTGTAACGTTGTGGAGATCCGTCGTTGATACCTGCGTAACAATTTTGTAAATAGATATCCGGGATAACCGGAAACCTTTGTTAGATTGAAAATCCTGTGTAATTCTAGTTTTAAAGATCTTTTGGTGGATGAATGACTATAAGCCCTACAGATTAAAGAGGAATAGAACCTTCATTCCATAGGGAAGTGGTACACACGAATTATATAAACATGAAGTTCTATTCCTCTTTAATCTGTAGGGCTTATAGTCATTCATCCACCAAAAGATCTTTAAAACTAGAATTACACAGGATTTTCAATCTAACAAAGGTTTCCGGTTATCCCGGATATCTATTTACAAAATTGTTACGCAGGTATCAACGACGGATCTCCACAACGTTACAACCAATACGTGATGAAGTAACCATAAAATACGTGGCATCCATCCCCTTCCATTCAACCATTGTACCGATCTTACAAAATTCATGCAAAAAATACGATTGTTCCTTTGGTGTTTCTTCGGAAAGTTTGTTCAATCTGACCAAATCAGACCTAGACCCGACATCAATCTTAGATAAATACGGCGTTTATTCGGTACCACTGAACTCTTTCTCAACTACCTCACAATCTACTTCTTACGTGGGATCCACTTGTAGATCATTAAAGACACGAATTACAGAACACAAATACAGTGTTCGTACACATGCCTTAACACCTTCTTCAGCGCGAGAGGTACTAAAAGGAGAGCACTATCCTGACTGGGACAATGTAAAACTGTTATCGACGACCCAAACTAAAAATGGCCTGTTGTTTCTCGAGAGCTTCTATATTTATCATTTGAATGAACAATGTTGTAATGATGAAGCTCCATCCAATATACCAGCACCTTGGCGATACCTACTGAAAAACCAAGAAACAAGATTAGACAACCATTGATTTTATTGTACATATATAAAAATCAGGCGAAATAACTTTGACCTTCATTTTATATTTCTTATATTTATGACAACCATTATGTGTTTTTTACCCTACAGGTTATTTTAAATGTATGTATTTTATGACCTCATACTGTTCCGACTTGTACGCATGCGCGGTCTTTGCCCATAGCCACACGTGTATATAACCAATACGTTCCATGTGCACCTTGCGAGTTTTGATGCCTGATGATGAACCTATAAGTCGTAGGTTCGAAAGATCTCGCAAGTATTTAACATTAAACCTTTTTAAACCTCAACGGAATGAGTTATTTGTGTCGTCATGGTTTTTAACTGTGTATACTTTTGATACCGGTGATACGTTCTTAGCTTCATTTGAGTGTTGCAATTGGTTTGAGCTAAAGTGTTCGTGCTTAGACAGCTATCTTCTTTATTTGTGTACATAATTTCTAATTTTTGTAAAAAATGGTTTGGCCACCAGGTGGCGTAAGTCTTAATTTCCGCTTCTTACGTATTTACGGCAAAATATGAGCTTCTAAAATCTCGCTTGAAAAAGAAGTGATTTGTTGACCGATACTACTCATGTCGATAAACAATTTAGGAACATTTTCTTCTTGAAATAATGCATGGTTTATACGCCAGGAGCGTAGATGTATATCTTATTTTTGTCAATATCCCTACTTCTTGGAATCCGATTTGAAGAATTCCTTCTTTGTTGGATAGTGTTTCCGATGCGAAATGTTTTTCCCATAAATTCAAAATTTTCAAGTAAATCATGGATTTTCCGCTAGGAAGCACAAAGGTAAATTGCGTTTTCTGCGTTATTTCTGCTTCTAAAACTCCGATTTGAAAAATTCTTCCTGTATCGCATACAAGATCTGATGGAAAATATTTTTCACATAATTTCTAATGTTTAGTAAAGAATGGTTTGGCCACCAGGGGGCATAAGTGTTAATTTCTACTTCTTCTGATGTACTTGTAGCAAAATCTGGTATCCTGAAAACTCGACTAAACTAATTTTTTTTTTTTTTTTTTTTTTTTTTTTGGACCGATTCCGCTCATATGGAAAAACATTTTGAGAATACTTCCCTCCTAAAATAATGCACGTTTTCCCCCAGGGGACGTAAAATCACATTTTATTTTTATCGATATCTCTGTTTCTAAGAGTTCGATTTGAAAAATGCTTTCTGTGTTGGAGAGCGTTTCCGGTGCAAAATGTTTCTCATATAAATTCATGTTTTTCTTAACGCACAAGTCTTCAACCAGAGAGCGTAAGCTCACGATTCCGTTTACAGCAATATCTGAAGGATTAAAAACCCGATTGAAAAACTCCTTTCTTTCGTCAGATATTATTGTTTTCCATACCGGTTCCGTTGACTTTGAATAGCTTTGATAAATTTAATTTGCGTCAGAACGGATTCAAAAGACGTGCTTATTACACACGAAAATTCGGTGTCATCTTTCTTTAGTGTAGTAAAATCAGTGCATTTTAAAAACTTCTGTCGAAAAATGCGACTTGCCTACAAACCACTAACCAGAAAATCCCTTTCTGGTAAACTTCTGGAAGAAGTTTATTTGAAAGGGGAACAGTGTCGGGGATCCCCATCTTGTTGAAATAAGTTGTCAGGTTGCAGTTCCTGAAGCTGTGGTAAAACGAATTGTTCCAACATATCAAGACAAATAATCCCGTTCACTGTCTTTTCGATGAAAAAGAAAGCCCGGATTACGCGGTCATGTATGGCATCACAGCAGACTTTATTATTATTATTATTGTTATTATTATTTGTTTAGGGGTATAACGACTACCACGAGCAACTCGATGTGCTATAAGCAGTCGACCGTCCCTAAATTAGAGTCTCTGGTTCAAACGAAAGGAGAAAGCTAGTGCCGTAAGACAAACCCAACATCCCTACCTCATCGGGATTCGAACCCTGACCAATCACAGACTAATAGCAATGAGCCAGTGCCAAAAGACAAACACAACATCCGTGCCTCACCGGTATTCGAACCTGTACCCATCCCGGACAAATGGTCAGAACCCAGTGCTTAGACCACTGTGCCACCGAAACGGTCTTTGAATATAACACCGCTTCTTTCATGCTCGCGTACAGTATGCGAGGGTTCAGAACCCCATATTTGAGTAATTTGGCTGTTAACATGATTTGACGCGTGAACTGTCGCTTCGTTCGAAACGTTTGAAAGCAGTACGCTCTTCAGAAACGTGTAATCTTTATCAATTTGATACCAAAACTCTACCGCAAAGTCCATCCTTTTAGGTTTGTCGTGAGCGTGGAAAGCTTGCAAAATTTGCAGTTTGAAAGGAAACAGTTCTTGTCTTTTACGGAGCACTTTCTGGACTGTTGAATGTGGTATTCGAAGTTGCCGGTTTGCCTGCGCTGCGTTTAAATGCTTGCTTCTTGGACTCCCCCTTCTAGTCAGAGGCACGTGGACTTCTGAGGAGGAATTCTTTGACACATTACTGGATGCCATAAAGTGATCATACCAGTTTCTTATGTCACGTCTATATGGTGGATTACGCAGTACATACGTTCGAATAAGATTCCACTGTAGTTGGGTGGCTGATTTGGTCTCGATGAACTATTTCACACTCACAGCCTTCTGCTCCACGGATAACACCATTTCTAACAGAATGTTCGTCAGTTCTCTTCTTCTCTTTTTTTAGTTTGTTTCGGAGTTTAGCGTCCACCGTGAGCAACTTAAAGGGGTAATAAGCAGTCGCCCGTTCCTAATTTATGACCACGGGCTCTAAGAAAGAGACAGAGAGCTAGAGCCGTAAGATAAACACACCACGCACATGCTTTATCCAGGACTCGAACCCGATCCACCCAGACAAATAATCAGAAGCAAGCGCTTAACCCCTTAACGACCATGACCCCAAAATCTTGTATCACTCTAAATACCATAACACCCGAAACTGTCTCTTGTTTCACTTCTTTGTTTAATAACAACAATAGTGACTGAGGGTGACTCCTGCTGATCCCTCATAGGTCGAGAAAATTTGAAAAACAAATAAGGGTAGGAAACCTGACTCACTTTAGACAGGCGTTTCAGGCGGCTGTGGCCGTTTGTACGTACGGGCGTTTTGGGCGTTACGGTCGTTAAAGGGTTAAACCACTGCGCCACCGGGGTGACCTTCTTCACTATACCGTTCATTTGATACATGCAACGCCATCTGTTAACACTAATAGAAAACTCCCATTCTTACTTTATCACTAGCAAAATAATAATACAGTCAAACCCCTATTTAACGAACTGCGATTTAACGAATTCCGCGATTTTACGTACATTTTTTATGGTCCCGACGGAATCACATCGAAATTAATGCTTGGCGTTTCCCTATTTAACGAACACATTTCCTCCATTTAGCGAACGTTTTTTATTTTTTAAACCACAAAACTATGTTAACCAGCATTTTCACGTTAAAGGTCAGCCCAAATGCAATCCCTTGATGATGTTTTCCATGAACAGATTTGACTAAATGCATCAGATTCTGATGAAGAAGATGAAGCAGAACTGAAAGTTAGCTGTCTTAGTGATGCTGGTAACAGTATAGAATGTGCTAAAAGTGCTTGATGTCCTTCGATATTAATCATGCGCTTCACAAAATTGAAGCTGCAATTTATAAAGTTAAACGTTCAGAAAAAACTTAAGCAATCTCCTCTAAATCATTTCTTTTCTACAATGTAAAACAGGTAATCAACACATATTCTGTATTTACAAGTTAATTAGTACTAATTAATGTTCTGTTTCATGCAGTTTAGGATACTGAAATCATCATTTAAGAAGCTAAATGCTTGGGAGAAAATCCACTATCGTATTTTTCTTGCAATTTTAAAGTACGCTTAAATTTTGATGCTACACATTGAAGTCTAATATCTCTGAATTATGTATTTAATATGCAAAGTAAATGTGTACATATTACAACATTTTTTATAATAAATTCGTAATTGAAAGTACTCTATATAATTTAAATGTCACTGAAAGAAAGAGAACATAGCTGCTTACGTATTCTATTGTGAACACTTGGTTAATTTGAATGTTTCATTCGAAAGGCTTCCTCGATTTAGCTAATTTCGCGATTTTACGTACAAGAATGTTGGTTCCCTGAAGTTTGTTAAATCGAGGTTCGACTGTAATAATAATAATAACAAAGAGTTTTTTTATTACAAAATTATCCTTTGGCGACATTCTTTTATATGCACCTGTATTACCGAGAATTTCATCATTTAAATTTGTCCTTTGGGTTGTTTTCTCCTGGTTTTATGCTCCGAATAAGCATTCTTTAAAGTGTTTTCACGAGTAGAGGCATCAATTGAACTAAAATGAATATCTGGAATGCACTGAACACAATGCTTACCTTAGATGTGGTCAATAACGCCGATATCTCGTTTTATCTCTCGACATCATACGGAACTGGATTGGTGCTACTTGAGTGGGAACAATTTTGATAAACGTCTTAGAGTTTTATATATTTAGAAAGAAAAGGAAGTGCTTCTTTTTCTTTAAATTTTGTCTTTTTCTCTTATTGGTGAAATGCTAGGCTTAAAAAGCAGAGTGGCGGTTCGGTGGCCTAGAAGAGATGTAGCTTGGGAGAGGGGGTGTCAGATAACATCAGTTTAAAAACAGGTACGACTTTGCCATACTAACAGTAAACTCATAAATTAAATTAAATGAAAAATGAATACTTTTATTTCGAAGAACTCAACTAACAAAGTAAAACAGAATGCATAGTGGTCCCATGAATATTTTTGATCCAAATGCGCTTGAATCTTAGACTGGCGCTGTAAATTTGGCCAGGTCTTATGCCACCCAGTGGTCATCCTTTAGCAATGTCGCAGATTCTTCCTCATACAGAAGTCGATTGACACTTAAACCTAGTCCACACTTGGAAACATTGTTGTTTTTATTGGAGGTTTAACGACCACCGTGAGCAACTCAATGGACTATAAGCAGTCGCCCGTCCCTAATTTAGGGTCAATGGCTGCAGGGAAGGGAGACAGCCAGTGCCGTAAGACAAGCACAGCATCCATGCCTCACCGGGATTCGAACCCGGACCCCTTTCGGATGAATGATCAGAGGCCATCGCTTAGACCACTGCGCCACCAGGGTGGCGAAACATTGTTTGCAAGCAGTTTGCAAACAATGTTTTCTGAATTCTGAAGATGTCTCCAAATGTGACGGGGCTTAGTAACCACTCTGAGAATTTCAGTGCATTCAGCCAGCCGCACATTGGTGCGAATAAAATACAGCACTGGACACCCCCACCCTCCCAGCTCCACCCTCACCTCTTCCTCTACCACTATTTTCTGCTACAAATTGAAACATTCGTCTGAGGTTTGCACGGGATCACCAAACTGGACACTTGAGGACTGAGAAAAAGTCGTCTGGTCAGATGGATCACGTTTTTTCGGTTGATACACGATGATCCACGGGGAGTCAACAGCACGAATCGACGTATCCACCAAACTGGACACTTGAGTACTGGGGAAAATGTCGTCTGGTCAGATGCATCACGTTTTTCCGGTTGATATACGATGATCCACGGAAAGTCAACAGCACGAATCGACGTATCCACCAAACTGGACACTTGAGGACTGGGAAAAAGTCGTCTGGTCAGATGCATCACGTTTTTTCGGTTGATACACGATGATCCACGGGGAGTCAACAGCACGAATCGACGTATCCACCAAACTGGACACTTGAGTACTGGGGAAAATGTCGTCTGGTCAGATGCATCACGTTTTTCCGGTTGATATACGATGATCTACGGGGAGTCAACAGCACGAATCGACGTATCCACCAAACCGAACACTTAAGGACTGGGAAAAAGTCGTCTGGTCAGATGCATCACGTTTTTTCGGTTGATACACGATGATCCACGGGGAGTCAACAGCACGAATCGACGTATCCACCAAACTGGACACTTGAGGACTGGGAAAAAGTCGTCTGGTCAGATGAATCACGTTTTTTCGGTTGATACACGATGATTCACGGGGAGTCAACAGCACGAATCGACGTATCCTAGTTTTCTAACGTTAACTATACAAGCTGGTGGAGGCTGTGTAATGATCCGGGGTCTGTTTTCACAGGGGGAATCAACAGCATTTGGATGTCACGAGATGTCTAATCACCACTGCGGATCAGGGACACGCGTACACGTGCATGGAATTTCCTTTTGGAGAGGGCTACTTCCAACAGAATAATGTGCCATGCAACAAAACTCGGATAACCACGTAGTGGTTCCTGGAGCACGACAGTAGCTTCAAAGTGTTAAAATGGCCACCATAGTCTCCAGAACGTAATCCAATTGATCGCCTGTGTGACTAGATTCAAAGAGTCATTTGTAACAGAGATTCTCCACCAGAGATCATTCGGCAATTAACTGACGCCATTACATCCGCTTGACTCAAAATATCTGTAGAACGATATCAGTACCTCGTTGAATCCCATTCCACATCGAATTGAGGCTGTTTTAGAAGGTTAAGTGTGATCCAACACGTTATTAGGGTGATGTTTCTGATCATTTCCTACTTCAGTGGATTTCTGATGCGCTATTTTTCCACTATAGAGAAATAACAGTACACTTGAAATCATCACAATATCAGATTAGTTTTGTTTTAAAAATTTCTTTTAATTTCGTATGTTTTTTCTTTCTCCCCGTGGCCCAGTAGTTTAAGGTGGATCCACCTAAAAACTCTGCCCTATGTTTCCAGTGGTAAAAACTTCTGTAGACATTTTCTTCGCAAATAATGCATCCCTAAGGATAAATATTTGCACATCGATAAAAAAATTTATATTATAGTCTAGTATACTTAATATTATCTAAAACTTGACCATAATTATACTAAAAATCAATAACTTTTCCTTTGGTAGCATTGAGATTTGCAAATAGATGGCACCACATGTACAGTGACTTGCTAAACGCAATCACGTCTCATTTGTTTTTCAATTTCAATATAATTATCGTTACGTTTCAGGAAATATTAAGTACACTAGGCTATAATATAAACTTTCTTTTTATCGATATGCAAATTTTCATCATTAAGAATGCACTAATTGCGAAGAAAATGCTTACAGAAATGTCTACCTTTGAAAACATAGGGCAGAGTTTTTAGGTGGATGCACCTTAAAGCGCTGGCTTCTGACCATTCGTTCCAGATGGACCCTGGTTTCAGTTTTAGATGAAGCACGGGTGATTGTGCGCTTGCTCTACGGCGTTCTTTCTCTTTTCCCTGAAACTAATAGCCCCCAATTTTGGGGGTGGACGGCTACCTATAGCCCTTACAGTTGCTATTTCTTTGTCACGCTATTGCGATGATTACGTCCACAATTTCCCATACATTTTTCAACTTTTCTAAGGCAAAATGTTTCCTCTAGGTTGCGTAATATTTGATGTTATTGTTATAATCGACTGATCACACAGTTCAAAATTGAAAATTTCAAAAACAAATTCCATTGAACTACTCCGCCACCTCTGTGGCCGACTGGTCAGAGGCGTGGGCATCTGTCTAAACGTCCGGAGTAGGTCCCAGATGAGGCATGGGCTGTGCCCTGTCATGCGACAATGCCCCCCCACCCATCTCTGGAAGAAGTTGCCCAAAATTATGGACAGCGACTGCTTAGAGCCTTAAACGCTCACGGTGGTTAAATCTTTAAAGAAAAAACTAAAAAAAGCCAAAACGCCTCCATTATCTTCAGCAGAAAAAGTCAACTGGAAATACTTTTGGGATTTCCTTATCTAAATTTATGAACCTTCTCAGTCAACCGATAGCTTGTAGAATGACAGCTGCTGTACGATTTTTATTACCTACGAAACTAAGGTGCTTTCTTTGTCTAGTTGCAACCCATTGTCCGTATACGAGCATTTGAAACTCCCATTTTGTGCTTTAAGAAATTGAGGTAACAATCAGCTAGCACAAAAAACTCCCACGAAGAAAGATGGTATAAGAGGTTTTCCAATAAAAGCACGGAAAAACTTCTGTTAGAAATTTCTTTTCGTATTTTGACGCAGTTTCTAGCGACCGCTTTCGCTAGAGTCCATCGTTAAATTCCGTACTAGAGCAGCGACATTCCAAATTTTTATTAATAATTTCATTTAATCCTAATAACATTGCATTTCGCCCTTTGACAAGGTCAGGGTCAGTTGTTCGGAAATGTATTGATAACTATCGTTCCCACAAATTATTTACCTTTCCCATCTACTTCCAAAAATTCATGAGCGTAATAATGAGCGCAAGTCTGGCAAAATGCCTGCCATTATAATTACTTGACTCTCAAATGTTTGTTTTCCAGAGTTTCAGATGTTTACCAAACTGTCCTCCCGCGACACTAAACCGTAGGCTATCTAGAGTTTAATCTATGCATTATAAGTGGGCAAATCGATAAATTTCCTTTTGTAACATAATTAGGAAAGTTTTAGAGACTCAGCTTTGTCTAGTGCAGGAAAAAGGCACATTTTCAAAGGAAAAGGCGGAATAATTTGCCTCAGGGTCCTTTCTGTGAATATCCAAAAGCTCTTAAGAACAAAGAAATTTTTCTAGAAAGAAGGTGATTGCTCTCTTAATGAAATATTTCTCGAATAAAGACATATAACTGTATTACTCTTTGAGCAGCAAGCAATAAAACACCAGGATAACGAAATGTGTACTCAGTTATGAGCGTGCAACTTTAATTAGGAAAGTCTCAGAAATGAATGTAAAGTACTTCATTCTGATATACAGAGAGTATTCAGGAAACAATGCCTCCATATTTATACACCAGCCCAGTAGCAAGGTATCAAATTGAAACAAAACAAGAACAAAGCTCAGAATTTCTACTTTAATTAATATATTTTATTCTTTTACATAGTTCCTCTCACGCTCGATGCAGATTCGCCAGCGTTTAACAAGTTTTCTAAGCCCGTGTCCATAAAAATCTTCAGGTCATACTTGGAACCATTTCCTCATAGCGGCTTGAACATCTTCGTCATGGGTGGACTGAATTCCTTTCAGATTTCCCTTGAGAGCAAAAAAAAAAAAAAAGTCGGACAGTGCCACTTTGCACGCCTTGCGACAGGATGTTCAAGAACTTCAAACCCGACTTTCTGTATGGCCTGTAAAGTGAAAGCACTCACGTGGAGTTTGGCGTTGTCGTGTTGAAGAATTGGCTTTTTTCCACCACGCACGCGGTTCATTCTTTGCTTTAACTTTTTAAAAGTATCAACGTATCTCTCAGAGTTGATAGTCGTACCTTCGACCATGTACTCACGATGAATAATACCTCTGTAGTCCCAGAACACAGTGAGCATGTACTTACCGGCAGAAATCTGAGTTTTGAATTTTTTGAACGTACCTCTCAGAGTTGCTAGTCGTAACTTCGACCATGTACTCCTGATGAACAATACCTCTGTAGTCCCAGAACACAGTGAGCATGTACTTACCGGCAGAAATCTGAGTTTTGAATTTTTCGCTCGAGAAAAAGATGGATGTCGGTATTCCAGGGATTGGTTTTTCATTTCTGGGTCATAATGGTGAACCCAACTCTCATCACCAGTCACAATGCTTTGGAGAAAATCACTTCCATATTTTTCATAGCGAAAGAGCGACGTTTGGCATGTATCAAGTCTTGATTTCTTCATTTCAGTCATTAGGTGACGTGGTACCCAACGAGCACACACACTTCGTTGTATCCTAAAACGTTAACAAAGTCATTGACAATACCTAAACTAATGTTTATCTTACCTACTATGGTTCTCCATTCATCGATTTTTGTTGATGAGCTCATCGACTTTTTTGCCTGTTCAAATCGCAAGTTGCGATTATGGGCCGCCCACTCAGCGGTTGATCCTTTACGGCCGACATACTTCCACTCTCCTTTGATTTTCTTACCCAAACGACAAACAGTGCTTAAGTACAAATTTTCAGAACCATAAACTGCTACTAATCTAGCGTGAATTTCTTTGGGAGGAGCATTTTCATGAGTTAAAAACTCTAAAACTGATCGTTGTGTGACACCCGTCGACACAGTTGAAAACAATTCATGGATTTTAAAGACAATTAAATACGAACAATAGATGTACAGAGTTTTATTTTCCAGTAAAATGAAGCTAATGGCACAAAGAATTGTTTGCCGTCTGAGTGGTTGCTAGGTAACAAATCATGCACCACAGATCAATGATCAATGATCATATGTATAGGATTTTAGGAAGGGAGTGTCTGACCCCAGGTCTTAAACAACCCTTAGAAATAGGAAGCTAGGAGATTTGGGCTAGAGCGCCCGATAGGAAAGTGACACGGAAGCGAAGTAGAAAGGGGGAGGAAGACGCCCTTATTTATTACCGGGGGGCCAATACCCGGGATGCACGAGAGACTTGCGCGAAGGCACTACTTATTGAACATCCTGCGTAGGACAGTTAAATATTTGACACGCCTCGTAGGAAAATTAAATATTTATATAACACGCCCCGTTAAAGGCAAACTTATTTAACACGCCTCGTTAAAGACAATTAAATACGAAACAATAGATGTACGCAGTTTTATTACCTAGTAAAATGAAGCTAATGTCACAAAGAATTGTTTGCCGTCTGAGTGGTTGCTAGGCAATATAAGTCTTGCGGGAGAGACTTGCGCGAAGGCACTGCTTATTGAACATGCCTCGTAGAACAGTTAAATATTTATTTAACACGCTTCATTTAAGACAATTTAACACGCCTTGTTAAAGACAAACTTATTTAACACCCCTCGTTAAGGACAATTAAGTACAAACAACGGATGTACGTAGTTTTATTACCCAGTAAAATGAAGCTAATAGCACAAAGAATCGTTTGCCGTCTGACTGGTTGCTAGGCAACAAGTTATGCGCGAGACACTTGCGCGAAAGCATTACTTATTGAACCCTTCTCGTAGTTGCGATGGTAAATTATCAGATATCAAGCACTTGTTATTTGCTCTAAAGTTTCTTCAAAGTAGAACACATACAGGAAAAAAATAGTTTCTTAATTTTTCTTTTATTTATAGCTGTGCCAGATGCTACGAAAAGGTGATTAAAGGTGAGTTGCTCACTTTGAGAAAAGGTAAATTGTAGTTTCTGAGACGATTGATGCTTTGAGCAACAAAAAATTAAAAAACCAGCAAGAAACTAGGAACAGCAGTGGATCGATCAATGACCAGAATACCATAATGAGATGAGTTGATTTGCAGGTGTGACTAATCACTTTAATAGCAAGATCTTTGGGGACAGCCGAAGAAACAAAAGCAAACATTTAAAAGCAGTTTCGTCGATGCAGTTATGCTCTTCGACGAGCATTGCAGAAATTTAAGACGAGGAAATTGAAATCTATTAAAATCCCAGAGCGAGAACATAAACGAAAGTACTTGTCGGTCGGAAATCTCTCCCATGGCACGCCGTCTCTCTTTATCACTGGAAACAGTGGCCCCCAATCACGACAGGCGATTGCTGATAAGGGTTAGTGATCGTTAAACCTAAAAAAAAAAAAAAAGAAAGGAAAGGATAGAAAAGAAAAGGGGGGAAAAAGAGAAGAAAAACTCACTTGCAAATTTAAAGACAGCATGGCTTACTTCAGTGCAATTCCTTTTCAGACTACACGAAATATATATCTGTTGCATCTTGCCGATACAAATTCAGATAGAATTATCATGACTTCAGATTTCGCTGTCATGATTTTCACGAAATTAATATCTCGACCCGAAGTACAGGGCGAGTCAAAGGTCGCAGGATACCATTGTATTTCAGAAACGGGAGCAAAACTGAAATATCTAAATACCCCAGCAAAGAATCAGTGAGAAGACCTATCTTTTAGGATATTTCCTGAACATGGCCGCCATCTTGAAATCCGCCATATTGGATCAACGTAAAATTTTTCAAAAGGTAAAGGGGTCATGTTGCATATCAAACAAGACAAGAAATTTCTCAGAAATTGATTGCCGTAATCATATTTGGCATATGTATTGTGGTTCACAAGTTATCAACACAGAAAGTTGAAATAACTATTGCTTGTTGCAGGGAACTGAACATGGCACTGACGAAAGAGGAGAGGAGTCGGGAGATCCCACGATGGCCATAACTAAAGTTCTGCACACGTTAATCTAAAACGGAAGAGGATGAGGCAATCGGGAAAATTATTGTGTCATGCCAAGGTCAGACTCTCAGCAACGCAGTGGTGTCAGAACGACGCGCTATCATTTGTTATGTGGACTTGGGAGGGTTTGGAAATGGAAGCGTGCAGCTCCTCAGGTCGAATCACAGAGTTAGACCAGCGCTTGTACGTGAAAATAGAAACTCTGCGGGAAAGAATTCGTACACAGATCCACACTGCCTTGCAAAAAGTGTGTGGGGAAGGAACTCTTGACCGAAGCACAATTTTTGCTGGACGTCGCGCTTTCGGGAGGGCCAAAGTAGCATCGATGATGATCACCGCTCAAGCCGACCTCATACGGTCGCAGGCAGAAGATCTGTCACCACATTGATGTGCTAGCAGTGATGCCACCTTAAAAACCTCGTCGGGGAAAATAATGTGTTGTTAAGTTAGAAACTATTTAACGTGGAGAAGCCAAATTTACATAAGAACATAGGAATTCAAAAGGAAGTTCAAATTTGAGTCATACGTCACATACGTTGTGTGGCGTTGAGTCAGAAAATATTTAAGGAGAAGAAGCTAAATTTATATAGGACACAGGAACTCAAAAGAAAAGTTAAATTAAAGGTGCGCTTTACATTATTTACGTGTCGTTAAATTAGAAACTATTTCACGAGAAGAAACCAAATTTATATAAAAACATGGGAATTCAAAAGGAACTTCAAATTAGAGTTATGTGTCACATGTTAAGTCAGAAAATACTTAAGGAGAAGAAAGCAAATTTACATAAGGGCAACGGAACTTAAAAGGAAGGCTAAATTAGAGGTGCGCGTCACAAGCTTTATATGTCATTAAGTTAGAAAATATACAAAGAGAAGAAACCAAATTTGCATAAGAACACGGGAACTCGGAAGGAAATTAGAGGTATACATCATATACTTTATGTGGCGTTACGTTAGAAAATATTTAACGGGAAGAAACTAAATTTACATAACACAGAAGCTCAAAAGAAAGGTTAAATTAGAGGTGTACGTCATAACGGTCTAAGCAGGAAAACGTGGAAACAACTTTGCTCCCTGATCTGACAAGTGCACTATTTCTTGTCCTTATTTCACGTGAAATCTTTATAATTTTCCCTGATTTTCATGTTGTGACGTATAACTGCATTTAGCCTTCCTCTTGAGTTTCCGTTTCTGATGTAAATTTCGTTACTTCTTTGATAAACATTTTCTCACTCAACGACACATTACTTCTCTTGACAGCCTGTATGTTTTGGCCACGCTTGCAGTGATTTAGGACAAAATAAATAGTATCCTTTGAATATCACATGTGTGGAATGGAATAGTACAGTAACGGAAAGGTGAAAACCTTATTGTAAATCAGTTTTGCCCAATAACCTACCAGCCGAACGAAATTTTGCGCCCCAAATGAATAATAAATCAAATTTCATTTCTGACTGAAGAGAGATTGAATCAAATATGAAATGTTACTTTCCATCGCACACCAAAAAACATTATTTGGATAATCAAATACACTCACAGACAATGAAATTTGCGCACCAAGAAGGAAGCATCGGATTGAACTGAAATTTTATGGACTTAATGAAACAGATAAATAATGCACATGATGGCAAAGAAAGAGCTGCAAGACAATTACAGAGGGATCTGTTTCACCCAGTCCAGTCATCTTCAATAGCGCCTCACATCGCCTCGTGCGGCGATACATGCTGTAATACGGTCCGGCATGGAGGCGAACAGACGCCTGATGTTGTCCTGAGGCAGACTGGCCCACACGTGTTGGACAGTGTGCTCCAAATCCCAGATAGTGCAGCACGGTGGCAGCTGGCGTTTCAACTGATCCCACACATGTTCTATAGGGGACGTATCCGGGCAGCAGGCAGGCCATGCAAGTGTCTGGACATGACGTGGGCAATCCTGAGCAACCCAAGCCGTGTACAGGCGAGCATTATCCTGCTGGTATAGCGCACCTGGAATCCCGGCCAGGAATGGGAGCACATGGAGCCTTAGGATCTCATCCACATACCGCTGGCCAGTCAATGATCCACGTTCCACTACTAGAGCTGATCAGCTATCGTAGGCGATGGCATCCCAGACCATAACCCCTGCAGTGGGGGAGGTGTGGCCCTCGATAGCGAGGTTGGGATTGTGCCGTTGACCCGGCGACCTCCACCCCCGGACATGATGATCAGCTGTCCCCAAAACGAAGCGGCACTCATCGCCAAACATCACACGTCGCCAGTCTGGGGAGTCCCACGTGGCTCTGGACACGAAGCCGGCGATGTTCCGGTGTTAATGGAAGCACACGTAAGAGGCGCTGGAATAGCAGATTTGCTTCCGCGAGGCGTCGGCAATGCTTCGTGGGCAGACAGGAGCCTCTACATCTGCCTGTGTAGTGAATCGGGTCGCCGTGTGATCCGTTGGTGCCTGGCAGAGGAACCATTGATCCTTTCTAGTGGTGGTCCTCCTTGTCCGTCCGGAGCCTCTCCGCCGTGTGGCAGTGCCGTCACGTGTCCACTTCTCCCAACACAGTCGGATGGTATGGTCAGAACGATCCACGCGGCAGGCTATTCGGCGCTCCGAATACCCTGCGGTTTCCAGCTCGATGATCAGGCCTCTTTCAAAGTCCATAGGTTGCGTAAATAGACGTCTTTGGCGTCTACCCGGCATTCTTGTCACTCTGTACTCTTGCTTGCTTTCATGGGGCATCAACTACACGCCGGTTTGTAAGACTGCCGGTTCGTGCTTGCATCGCTACCACAGGGTGTGCGGTGATGCGCACTCGCGCCAATCGTGGATCTTTTTTTATACCAGCACGCACTCTAGCTATTTGCAAAGTTTCGCAGTTGTAGAATGTTTTCTTCTAGATGCGCAAAAGTTCATTGTCGGTGATTGTGCGATAGACAAGGCAGTGAAAATAAAGATTTTAATTCGTGGCTGATACCGTGCTCTTACACACAGAAAATTTAAAACTTTATACACCGATGAAGCATTGCATTTTGACCACCTACCTAATAAGGTGTAGGACCCCCTTTAGCCCGCAAAACAGCGGCCACTCGTCGGGGCATCGATTCCATGAGATGGCGATAGATATCTTGGGTTGTCTGGTACTATAATGTCAACAGCAGGTCTTCCAGTTCCCGTACATTTCGGGGTGGTGGGGATTTAGCACGGACCCGCTTTTCCAAGTCGAACCACAAATGTTCGATTGGGTTCATGTCAGGTGAATTTGGAGGCCAGGGCATTTACATAAATTCCCCAGCATGTTCCTCTAACCGCTCCTTGACGATTCTGGCAGTGTGGCATGGTACAATATTTGCTGGTAATGGCCATCACCAGCATGGAACACAGTTGCCATGAATGGGTGAACTTGGTCCGCAACGATGTTCAGATACCTGACAGTTGTCAGTGATTGCACTACTTGATAAGGGGGCCTAAATTGTCCCAAGAAAAATCGCTGACAGCATAACACCAGCCGCCGGTACTGTTTCCGCCCAACAGTGCATCCAGGTGCCTTAGCCTCCATTGGTAATCGCTGTATCCGCGCTCTGCGATCTACGTGATGCACCAGCAATCTTGATTCGTCAGACTAGGCCACTTTCTTCCAATCATCCACGGTCCAGTCTCGATGATCTTGGGCCCATTTCCTGCGTTGTTGGCGATGACGTGTAGTGAGCATGGGACTCAGCTGGATCTTTGGTTACGCAAGCCCAAGCGTAGAAGGCTGCGATGAACTGTGTGCTGTGAACACATTGCCCTGATCATCACTGTTGTATCTGCGGGTGATATGTCGCACTGTGGCCCTGCGGTCGCTGTGAACAATGAGCAACTGTCTCCACTCCTCTCTGGTATCAGTTAGCTGCGGACTGCACCCGGATGGACTACGGTTCATCGTTTGGCCATCTGTGCACCACTTTTGGTACCTACTCACTACAACGGCACGTGAACAACCCACAAGCTGCGTCGTTTCCGAGATATTAGTTCCGAGTCACTGTGCCGTCACAATTTGTCCTTAATCAAACTCCGATAAATCGGTAGCTTCTACCATTCTGACTCCGAACACTCTACTAACCGAAAGCCGGTCCTGGGGATGTCTTTATGTACTGCTCTATGAACTTCGTCTGCGCCACCGTTCGGTCTCCAGGCGCTCTCATTTCTCTAGGCTGGGGTTGGTCATAATATAGTGGCTGATCGGTGTAGATGAACTTGATGCCGAATGTGGTGATTTTCTATTGTACAATCGACACCTTTGGTTGAGCCCTGGAAAATGTTTAGTGAGATTTTTTCAACTTCATAAAGAACTTTATCTGTCTTCATTGGAAGAAATAAAATGTGATACTGATCTAACTAAAAATTCTTGGTGATGTGGCTTTTCTTAGTTCACCAGCTTTCCTAAATGATATCACGCAGCATTTGAATGCGCTAAATATTTCCCTGCAAGGGAACAACCAAAACATCTGTAATCATTTCAGTCATACAGCTGGTCTTTCATAACAAGCTGCCATTGCTAAAATCAAATCTAGGAACAAACAGTTTGACTCACTTCGAAACCTGCAAGGAGCATCTGATTGAAATAACAATACGTGGTGAAACTGTCATTGAGAACTTTGGTGACGGGTAATAAACAATTTAATGAACTCAAAACAAGCAAATGTGTTTTCAGCAATCCGTTGAATATAGGCATTGAAAATACAACCCCCGTTTATCAAATGGCATTATGTGAACTTCAAGCAGATGAATTTATTGAAGCTCGCTCAGAGACTAAAGCAAAATTGTTTTAAAATTCTGTTCACCGGGAAATACCCAAACATATAAAAAAAAAGTGGGGTCTAAAAGTTATTTCAATGTTTGGAAATACAGTGAAACCTCGCTTTAACGAATTTCAAGGGATCAACATTCTTGTGCGTAAAATAGCAGAATTCGCTAAATCTAGGAATCATTTAGAACGAAACCTTCAAATTAAGCTAGTTTTCATAACAAAATACATAAGCAGCTAAGTTCTCTTTCAATGAAATTTAAATTATGTACAGTACTTTTAATTATGAAATTTATTATCAAAACTGATATAATACGTACACATTTATTTACACTCACGGACAATGAAATTTGCGCACCTGAAAGAAAGCATGCTACATCCGCGAAACTTTGCAAATAGCTAGAGTGCGTGCTGGTGTGCAAATGATCCACATTTGGTGCGAGATGCGCATGACCGCACACCCTATGGTAACGCTGCAAGCACGAACCGGCAGTCTTATAAACCGGCGTGTAGTCGATGGCCCTTAAAAGCGAAAAGCACCGGCTGACGCAAGTAGGAGCACACAGTGACAAGAATGCCGAGTGGACGCCAGAGACGTCGATTTACGCAACTTATGGAATTTGAGAGAGGATTGATCATCGGGCTGAAAACCGCAGGGTGGTAGGCGAGCCGAATTGCCCGCCACGTGGATCGTTCTGACTATACCGTCCGACTGTGTTGGGAACAGTAGACACGTGACTGCGCTGCCACACGGCGGAGCAGCTCCGGACGGACGTGGAAGGCCAACGATAGAGGGGGTCGACGGATCGTGCACAAGGCACGAACGGATCTCATGAGGACCCGATCCACTATACAGGCAGATGTGGCGGCTCTCGTGTGCCTACGAACCATTTCCCGACGCCTCGCGGAAGCAAATCTGCGATCCCAGCGCCTCTTACGTGTGCTTCCATTAACACTGGAACATTGCCGGCTGCGTGTGCAGTGGTGCCAGGCCAGAGCGATGTGGAACGACACAGACTGGCGACTTGTGGTGTTTAGCGATGAATGCCGCTTCGTTTTGGAGGCAGATGATCATCGTGTCCGGGTGCTGAGGTCGCTGGGTCAAAGGCCCAATCCCAACCTTGCTGTGGAGCGCCACACCTCCCCCACTGCAGGTATTATGGTCTGGGAAGGCATTGCCTACGATAGCCGGTCAGCTCTGGTAGTGGTACGTGGATTATTAACGGGCCAGCGGTATGTGGATGGGATTCTACGGCTTCATGTGCTCCCATTCCTGTCCGGGATTACAGATGCGCTATACCAGCAGGATAATGCCCGCCCGTTCACGGCTCGGGTTGCCCAGGACTGTTTACGTCATGTCTGAACACTTCCATGGCCTGCCCGCTCCCAGAACATGTCCCCTATCGAGCATTTGTGGGACCAGTTAAAACGCCGGCTGTCACCGTGCCGCACTATTCGGGATTTGGAGCACACCATCCAACACGTGTGGGTCAGTCTGCCGCAGGACAACATCAGGGGTCTGTTCGCCTCCATGCCAGACCGTATTACAGCATGTGTCGCCACACGAGGCGGTGCGACGCGCTATTAAAAATGACAGTATAATGAATAAAATTCCCCGGCTGGAAGTGTAGTGCAGGAAAGCTTACGTTAAGTCACGTTAGGGTTATTGAAAGGTTACTTGACGTAGCTAAAGTGTGCTTAATCTTCAAAGTGCTAGAGTTTGTTTAGGTAAGACACGCACGTGCAATTAATTCCAAGAATATGGAATTTATTTTTACTCAGCGTTCCTCATTATCTTGAATATCAGTAATATAACTTCGGTTTTAGTACATTAGTACCTTGAAGGCTCCTTATTAGAGCGGTAAACACAATATACCCTGAACTTAACGTAAACACTCAATTAAATAAACTTACCGGCCAGACAGAGGTCTGACAATAAAATGAACTAAGTAAACGTACTCACTTTTAACCTTTTATTGGGGAGCTCCTGGTATTACTCAAATACACACTCCAAAATAACACAACTACTGATAGCCCGAACTTTCGTACTATCGTAATATCGTAGAAACGTAGGTAAATCGCATATCAATAATCAGGAAGAACCTATCACATATAAAACGAAGCTCTCCGGTATACTTGAGCGCGCCTATATATACTGCATACCACCACGTCATGACTTACACTCGTTGCCACATATAATTCAGCGGGAGAAACAACATCTCGTTAAGTGAGAAGATAATTTGCATAGGAAAATAAAATAACAAGAGATTGTAAAATCAAAAAGAAACTGAATCTAGAGTATACGTTACAACAGGACTGGGTGCCACAGATCCCTCTGTATTTGTCCTGCAGCTCCGTTTTTGCCACGATGTGTATCATTCATCTGTACCATTACGTCCATAAAATTTCAGTTCAATCCGATGCTTCCTTTTTGGTTCGCAAATTTCATTGTCTGTGAGTGTACTTTGAATATTAAATACATAATTCGTAGGCATTAAATTTCAATATGCAGCATCAAAATTTAAGCGTGCTTTAAAATTACGAGAAAAATACGATAGTTGATTTTTTCCGAGCATTTATCTTCTGAAATTACGATTTCAGTATTATGAACTAATTAACTTGTAAAAACAGAGTATGTGTTGGTTACCTTTTTGTACTGTACAAAAGAAATGCTTTACAGAAGACTGCTTTTTTTTCTGAACGTTTAGCTTTATGAATTGCAGCTTCAATTTTATAAAGTGCGTGAAAAACGTCATTATTAATATCGAAGGGCATCAAGTAGTTTTTAACACATTCTATACCGTTAGCAGCATCACTAAAGCAGCTAACTCTCAGTTCTGCTTCATCTTCTTTAACAGAATCTGACGCATTTATTCCGATCTGTTCATCCAAAACAACATCAAGAGATTGCATTTTCCAGATATGCGTCATAATCAACGTAATCGGAAAACACAATACCTGATGAGGCAATTTCATTCCATTCTGTAAGATCGTCATCTGCAAAATTTTCAGCAGGATTTTCGGTATTGGACCCACTTTCTTCTTGTTCAAAACCTGAGAAGCCTGCTTTTCTAAACCAGTTTTGAATGGTATCTGTCGTAACTGCATCCCACGACTGTTCGCACGAGATGCTTTGCGTCGAGAATGTTAACTTTAACTTTATCATCCTTCGCATCGGTAACAGAAAGTACTTTCTGTATGAGAAGCTTTCGATAATGGGCTTTTAAAAGACCTAATGACACCCAGATCCAGAGGTTGTAATTCACTAGCACAATTTCCTAGGGAAAAAATTGACTTGAGTATTTTTCAGAGTTTACCGGAGGATCCGCAGCACACTGATCAATGAATAACAGGACTTGTCTCTTTTTTTTGTACATCTGAGTATCCAAGTCTAGCACATAATTTTTTGATAAAGCTGTGGTAACACAAGACGTTTTATGTACTTCATATTTGGTGGGCAAAGATTTCACATTTTTGAAGCAACATGGTTTAGCAGATTTGGGTATAACTAAATGGTGCAATTTTTTCTGACCCGTCTGTATTGGCAGCTAGAAGAACAGCAATTCTATCTTTTGATTTCTTTCCTCCATGGCAGGTGCCATTTCATAAACACAGTGTTTTATCTGACTATAGGTTATGAAACAAACCAATTTCAACAGCATTAAAGATGTCACACAGTATGTCTTGAATAATTTGTGGCAGCTGTTCATTTTTTCCCGTTTGTGCCGTCACGGGATCAACACTTTTGCTTTCGCCGGATCGAGCTCTATACACTATATTATGTCTTTGCTTAAAACGATGAATCCATCCATCTGATGCGGTGAATTGCTTAATTTAAAGTCGGTTGGAAAGAGGAACTGTTTTTCCCTCAGAAGTGATCCGCTAATAAGCAAATTACAAGCCCGTGTTTGTCGGAACCAAGTGACAAGAAGAGCGTTTTCCAACTCACTCTGGAGCGATGGTTTGTTTCATAGCTTTCCTCTTACTCGAAAAATTGCTAACACTTCCATGCGCAGCTTTCAATTTTTTTTTTTTTTCTGTTTTTCGCTATGGTACACAACGTTGACTTGGAAATTCCGAGTTTCTCTGCTGCAGCAATCTGTGATCCTGGGTTCGTGTCAAGCTGCGACAAAATGTCCATTTTTTCACTGATAAAATCTTTTCCGCTTTTTTCTGCTGCAGTCATCCGTTTTCCATTTTATTAAATGCTCTTACAAAATGCACTTATGAAAACTACAGTGATCAATGAATTCACTTCAAACTTTCTAGTGATATCTATGTTCATCAAAACTGTATCCATAAACGAGCTGTGTCATTTAAGTTGCCCTGTAGATTTAACACTGAGAGGAAAAGAAGACGCGCAATTTGGGGAAGAATTCCAGAGGTTCATGAATAGGCACGTACAATGAGTGTCCGTGACTTCACAGAAAACTATTGTTCTGTCTGCAGCTGAAAACAAGAACCCCGGGGTACTCTAGATTTCCTCCCCCACAACGCCTTTATTTTTTCTGCTTCCCACCCATGCAAGAAAACGTTGCGCTCCTTTGGAACTTGTTGGTCATTTGCTTCCTCCTGTAAGAAGCTTACGCTTGATAGTCGGAGGAAAGGCGAACTGGCTTAGGATTCCGTCAGGCTGTGTCGCAGATGGTGTTCTTTGAAACGCTGGTTAACTGCATGCGTAAAATTTTACTGTTATGCGAGGCTCTCTTTCTAGCTGACTTTTAACGTAAAAATGCTGGTTAACATAATTTGGTGGTTTTAAAAAATAAAAGTGTTCGCTAAATTGAGGAAATGTGTCCGTTTAAATCGGGAAACGCGAAGCATTAATTTCAATGCGGTTCCATCCGGACCATAAAAATGTGCGTAAAATTGCGGAATTCGTTAAATCGCAGTCCGTTAATTAGGGGTTTTACTCTCTCTATATATATTTTTTAATTTACTGTTTTTGTCCCTTTCTGTGTATCCACGCAATGGCATCTAGGAAACATCCGTGTTGTATTTCGACTCTTTTTGCTCCTTTTATTCAGTTCCCCACTTTCCTCCAGCTATAAGGGAGCATTTCACTTTGCTGATATTCAGAAGTAGGCTCTCTTACCGAGGTCAACAGTCAAACGCTCTTCGCTCCCCGTTCAAAAACCGAGAGCCGTCAGATTGCCGCCAACGAACTCCTTTTCTCCGATACAAAGCATCGTAAAAACACTCCTACTGACAGAAAAACAATGAACAGGAAGAAGTCGAACGGTAACTTTCTCTCTCTCTCTCTCTCTGTCTCTTGGCAGTGAGATTTCCCTACAGCGGTTGCTGTGACTTTTTAAAGTTTTCGCTAATTCATTCGCCAAATTCAATTTTTTTCGCCAAATGTAATCTGAAATCACCAATTTTTTTTCTATGCATTGGAATTATAAACATCATAAAAACAGAAGTGTTGTAATAGGTCTTTCGGGTCTTACGCCAGGTTACCTCACTCTTTTCACGTGATCGATTTCCTTCTCACACGCAATGAAGATATTGAAAAAAGCAACTCACATTCGAATTTCATTTTTCAAATACCAAATCGAATAAAAAAAAGATTGTTTTTTGCTTGGACGTCATAAAAAAAGTAATCGGCAGTATTTTCGCCCAAACTTTTATCAATCGCCAAATTTTCTTGTGTTTATAGTAACAACATTCGCATAACATATATATGCATTATATCTGTGCAATTACTACTAACTTTGCCTCTTGTAATTAGTACATACCTGCATTGCAATAAAGGTACTTTATGCTTTTTCAGCTTACTCTCAGTGCACCTATTTGTTAGCTTTACACATTATAATATTTATGGTTTTTCATCCTAGTTCACAATTGTAACCAAAAAATTGCGCTCCAATCTTACTTTTTGTTAAAATTTAAGCTTCTTGGGGCACCTGAAGATGAATGCCGAAAATTCGGAATTTTTTTGTATATCAATTAAGAATCATTATTTGTGTTTTCCAAACACAGGTCAGTTAATATTTTTTTTAAATAATGCAAATAAAAAATTCTTATAAATGACGCAAAAACGACATTTTTTGCAAATTTCAAACCCTTGGGGCACATGACGATGCAGTGCTAGAAGCTTCAAATCTTGCTGTGATACATATGTTGGGTGCCTTCATATATCCCAACCTAAGCTGATATGAATTCACAAAAAAAATATTTTTTCACTCCACCCTAATGGACAACGACTATACGCGAGAAGGCCTCCATCCCACTCACTGAGTCAACAAGAAATGCCAGGGTACTGTGGTGCAGACCACATCGAGACTGGAACGAAAATCAATGAACCAATGTCCTCTTTACGGCTCAACAAACAAGGAATGTACGCAAGAAGACTTGAAGTTTGCATTCCACTCACTCCGCCAGCAAGAAATGCCAGAGTACTCTGGTGCGGACAACATCGAGACTGGGACGAAAATCAATGAACCAAAGTCCTCTTTATGGCTCAACAAACAAGGACTATACGCAAGAAGACCTGAAGTTTACATCCCACTCACTCCGCCAGCAAGAAATGCCAGGGTACTATGGTGCGGACAACATCGAGACTTGGACGAAAATCAATGGACCAATGTCCTCTTTATGGCTCAATTGACAGGGACTATACGCGAGAACCACTCACTCCATCAGCAAGAAACGCCATACGTGAGAAGACTTGAAGTTTGCATCACACTCACTCCATCAGCAAGAAATACCAGGATACTGCAGTGCAGACAACATCGAGACTGGGACGGAAATCAGTGGGCCAATGACATCTTTATGGCTCAATGGACAAGGACTATTAGCGAGTAGACCTGCAGTTTGCATCCCACTCATTCCGTCACCAATAAATGCCAGGGTACTCTGGTGCGGACAACATCGAGACTGGAACGAAAATCAATGGGCCAATGTCCTCCTTATGGCTCAATGGACAAGGACTATAAGCGAGAAGACCTGCAGTTTGCATCCCACTCACTCCATCAGCAAGGAATGCCATACGCGAAAGGACCTGAAGTTTGCTTCACACTCACTCCATCAGCAAGAAATACCAGGATACTGCAGTGCAGACAACATTGAAACTGGAACGAAAATCAATGGGCCAATGTCATCTTTATGGCTCAGTGGACAAAGACTGTACGCGAGAAGATCTGCACTTTCCATCCCACTCACTCCATCAGCAAGAAATGCCATACGTGAGAAGACCTGAAGTTTGTATCACACTCACTCCATCAGCAAGAAATGCCTGGATACCGCAGTGCAGACAACATCGAGACTGGGACGAAAATCAATGAGCCAATGTCATCTTTATGGCTCAATGGACAAGGACTATTAGCGAGTAGACCTGCAGTTTGCATTCCACTCACTCCGTCAGCAAGAAATACCAGGTTACTGTGCCGCGAACAACATCGAGAGTGGGACGAAAATCAATGGCCCAATGTTTTCTTCTCGGATGAATCCAAGCTGAGCCTCGAGAATGACAGCCGTCGTATTCTCATCTGGGGAGAACCGGGAATTCGTTATTCCCCACAAATATCCAAGAAATTCACCATTACAGCGGTGGTGATTTAGTTGTCTTGGGTGGCATTATGTCCGAGGAGTGCATACAGCTCCATATCTATTCTGGTGGAACTTTAACAGGTCGGAGAAACAGAGACGAAATCATTGGTATGCCGCGGATGGCCTAGTGGTCAACGTTCGTGACTGCCACGGAGGGACCTCAAGTTCGATTCCAGTAAGGTACGAACGCTCAAACCACTAAATATCCGCCGTGCGTCGGATGGGCACGTTAAGTCGTCGGAGCCCTGGTACTGGTATCCCGGTTATAAACAAGGTCGTCGTTCTCCCCCTTTCTACCACGCTTCCGTGTCAGTTTCCTGTCGAGCACTCTAGCCGAAATCTCCTAGCTTCTTACATCTAAGGGTTGTTTAAAACCTGGGGTCAGATACTCCCTCCCTAAAATCATCTATATATGATCTGATTTGAAATTATTGGTCCCTACGTGAGGCTTTTTCTGGGTGCTGTTGGCCTATACCTCCTGTTCATTAACGATAACGCGAGACCTCATACAGCTGCTATTGTCGATACTTATCTAGAAACTGAACATATCTACCGTATGCCATGGCCAGCGCATTCCCCAGATGTTAACGCAAGAGTGGGATGCATTGTGGAGACGCATCGCAGATCGTCAACCCCCTGCCAGAACTCTCGAGGAATTCCGATCTGTTCTTGTTCAGGAGTCTTCTTGTTTCACCTTTCGACAGCATGAGATATCTATGTAACACTTGTATCGATGTAAGAGGTCACCATACGCCTTACTAGACCGTTATACAAAATCAGAAGGGCTTCCTGAATATTCCTGCTGCTTTTACCATTTTGGGCTACTGGTACATTTTCCTGATTCATCATCTCTTCATGTGATTTGTACAGCGCATTTGGTTCCACACTAGAATTCCTAAGTACAGTAAACAGCCTGTTTCATTGTGGCTTCTTGTTTTTGCAATTTAACACATCGTATTGATTATGAATAATTTTTGAACACCAGTGTATATGTTGCTATTAGGAAAAGAAACTACCACCAGAAAACAGCATAACAGAACAAAAACTTGATCGAGAAGAATGTTTAGTAATTTCAAAAGAAATGTCAACAAAAAAATTTAAATGTAATATCTGTGAAGTTCATTTTTCGTTAATAATCCGTAAATATAAAAGAGAGTGGCAACCGAGAGATGGAAGGAGACGAAAAGGGCGCCAGAGATTAAGATGGTGGTTGGAGAGATGATCTTCAGAAACTTAGAGATGGTGGACTGAAGCGAAGGATCGAGAAGTTGGAAAAGACTGGGGAGGGGGGGGCTTCACCTTGCAGTGGGTGTCAACAGGCTAAGAAGAAGAAGAAGAAATATAAAAGAGAATGCCTGTGAATGGGTCTGTGGCAGACGTAACTCGTCGGAAAATCGTGGCATTCACTTCAGAATTTGGCAGATATTTTTTTATTGTCTGATTTAGAAGGGCCGCCGATATCAAGTCGGAATTTCAAAAGGGGGCTTGCTACAGACAAAAAATAATTTTCGCCAAGTTGAAACACATGGAATGATTAACATGGACATAAATCAAGCTGTTCTTTCCATGTAACACAACCACAGAAATTTGAAAATTTAGTCGTTCTGCAACGGAAATCGAACCCGCTTCTCCCGATTTGCGCTCGAGTATGCTTACCTTTACACAACCTAGGAAAACAATACCCGAGCAACTGAAACATTAATCGAAACGTCAGACATTTTGATTTTTTTTTTTTTTTTTTTAGATTGGGGGTTTAATGACAATCGTGAGAAACTCAATGCAATGGGCTATATGCAGTCGCCCGTCCCTAATTTAGTGTCACCGGCTCCAGAGAAGGGAGAGAGCCAGTGCCGTAAGACAAACACCCAATATCCATGCCTGGCAGGGATTCGAACCCGGACCCTTCAATAACAAATGGTCATAAGCCAGCGCTTAAACCATTGCGCCACCGGGGAGGCTATTTTAATTTTACTGCACTAGTCGAAACAAACGCGTCCCATCGTAGTGCTAAGTTAGATCACCAGTAAATATATTAAGTTGAAACACGTGGAATAATTAATACGGACATAAATCAAGTTGTTCTTTCCATGTTACATAACCACAGATATTTGAAAATTTCATCGTCCTAGAACGGAAATCGAATCCGTTTCTCCCGGTTTGCTCTCGAGTATGTAGTTATGTTATAAGGAAAGAACTGCTTAATTTATGTCCGTATTAATTATTCCATGCGTTTCAACTTGATATATACTGAAATTTGTATGAAACATACTGTAAAACTCTGTGCACGTTTTCATCACTTGTGGCGAAATGAAGATACACGGTGGCTTAATACATTTTTGAATACATAAACCAAAATTCTTTGTAATCTGTGAAACGTGTTGTTATTTTAATTACACATGATCTACAAACACATGTCTTTCAGATTGCGAAATATGAGGTAAGAACATGTTGTTCTAAGGTGAATTGAATGAATCGCACACAATATTGTAGTATACTAAAGTTCCATACAAGTTCCATTGAAGTTCGATACCCATGGAAACTTATATTGGAAAAACAAACTCAAAATAAACCAAAAAATAAAAAGACTCAATATAGCTTAGGAAATATTAGAGTTGTTGGGAACTGTCCACTTAACTATGATCCTGAATTGAGTTCACTAGTCGGCTTACAGCAAAGTGTTAACGAAGTCCCTCACAACGAGGAATCAATACATGACATCACAGATGGCGTTGACAAGACGTGACAGCCAATGATATGCATCGATGGGTTATAAATACCCAGGTGCTTTACTAGCAATACTAAGAACCGCTTGATAATGGTATAACAGACATACCGAAACGCATCGCGCGTTTCAGAAAGATCACACGAATGTACTTTAAAAAAAACAACGGGGTGGTGTGGTGATGTCAGTGACAATTGAGTAGTTCTACTTCTTCATTTGATTTTGACTAGTCCACAGATTGACTATTGAACAAGAGAGTAGAATACCTCTGAGAAGGCCTAGTGTCAGCTGCGAAAAATTCATTCGAAGCCAGTGGAACAAGGTTTTCATTGTTTAATAGCTCTTAACTAGCATCTGGGTTTTAATGAAATAGAATGTTTTAGTATACTACAATATTTTGTGCAATCCATTCAATTCACCTTAGAACAATATGTTCTTACCCCATATTTCGCAATCTGAAAGACTTGTATATACACTGAAGAGCAATTGAATTAGAGACCGCTGGTGTTATGCACATCTGGCGCTGTGGGCGGCCCTGTAAACGGAAACGACATGACGTATGCAGCGATCCGACAATATAAGAAGTGATGCGACGGGAATCAGTAAGAGTCGGGCGCAGTATGGGTAAGACGAATTATCTAAGCGCATTTCATCGTGGGCAAATTGTCGGGGCCCGACGAATGGGTCACTCCATCTCGGAAGTCGTGCAGGCACTGGGATTTTCACGAGCCACTGTGTCCCGGGTGCACCGTAAGTACATCGAATCCGGTAAAACCATCCCTGCAAGGGCCAACTGCCGTGGACAACAGCGTGTGGATGAGCAAGGTCATCGTCGGGTAGCTCGCATTGTAACAGCGGATAGACGGGCCACAATGCAAAAAATCACTCGGCAATTTAACGCTGGTGCACAAAAACGTGTAAGAAGCCACACCATCCAGAACCATCTCCTCGCTATGAGGTACAGAAGCCATCGTCCCATGAGGGTACCGCTGCTGACCACACATCACAAAGTGCAAATATTAGCATGGGCGCAGGAACATCGTCACTGGACCCTAGACATGTGGAAAAATGTTGCCTGGACTGATGAGTCGAGATTCACGCTGGTACATGCGGATGGCAGAATACGAGTACGGAGCAAACCACATGAAGCGATGGATCCTTCTTGCCATCAGGGTACTCTTCAAGGTACTCTTTATGTATTCAAAAATCCATTAAGCCACTGTCACTGGTGTGGTATCTTCATTTCGCCACAAATGATGAAAATGTGAACAGAGTTTTACAGTATGTTTCATTCAAATTCAATTTCGATATCTTTTACGCACATTAAATTTGCTAAGTAGTTTTTTGGTCTTAAGATTAATATATACTCATTTGCTGGTGATCTAACTTAGCACTACGATGAGACATGTTTGTTTCGACTGGTGCAGTCAAGCCAAAGTCTGACGCTTCATACTAATGCCTCAGAGCGCAAATCGGAAGATGAGTGTTCGATCCCTGCTACAGGACGACGAAATTTTCATTTTTTTTTTTATTGGAGGTTTAACGACCACCGTGAACTTTTCAGTGAGCTATAAGTAGTCGCCCGTACCTAATTTAGGGCCACTGGTTCCAGGGGAGGGAGAGAGCCAGAGCCATAAGACAAACACACAACATCCATGCCACACCGGGATTCGAACCAGGACGAATGACCACTGAGCCACCGGGGAGACAATTTTCGAATTTCTATGGATATGTTGCATATAAAGAACAGCTTGATTTATGTCCTTGTAAAAAATGTTCGTGCTATTTCTACGAAAATATGTAAATCGTAATTCTAATCTCGCCTGATAGGAACAATGCATATGCTCGTAAGGTTTTAACAGCAGAACTTGGTTGCCATTCTAACAGTATGAAAAATGCATACTGATTAATAAAGCTCAGTATCAGATGTTATTATTTATACTGTGTCATGACCTTCACACGCGGCGGCGTCTACCTGCAGTTGCATCGATTTGCATAAAGACACGCTGGTCATAATGTTTTAACTCTTCTGCATATAACCACACGATCTTTATTTAAATCACTTCCAAGCAAAATTTTAACGCTCTGTGTTTTAAAAAGTGAATTTTTCATCCGAAGCCGTTCTTTGAAAAACAGTTTTGACTTTATTTTTAGAGAAAGCGGGAGACGACAAAGGAATTGATTCTGTGAACTTCGCAGAAATTTATTTCTGTCCTTGGCGCACGTGTCCTTCTGATTATTAAAGACGTAACTCATTATCCTGGAGTTTTTTTTTATCTTTCACGAAAGATCTGAGTTGCCGTCAAAAATAACTAACAGTAGTATTTTTGACTTGCTTTCGTCAGGGCGGACTGAAGAAATCATTTTAACGAGCGTCGCTGTTGGTCGAGACAAAACTTAATTATCAATACCTTCACTTTTAATCCCGTGTTTCACCATTATTAAGGAAATTTCTGCTTAATTTGGAAGAATAAAACAAAGGCAGTCTGACATCATTAGGATTTCTCAACAACCTTCAACTAAAATTACCGTATCAATTTTCTGAGGTCTGTAAAACCTTTACTTCTTCGTCTATTGCTTTATGGGTTATGCTGTCGAAGACATTTAATGAAGCAGATCGTGTAGTACCTAGTACAACTAGGGCAGAAGCATGTTAATATCCAGTGTTGCCACTCGAAACACTATTAAATGAATTATTATAATTTATTCAAATAGGGAAAACGGTAAGACACGTAATGCAAGATACGTATGAGCAATCGCTCATTCCATATTTGCCGTGAAAACATATCGCGCCATTGAGGGATCACATAGCGGTTCCACTGGCAAGGCCACGCATTACCACTTCTTGTAATGGTAACAAAACACTGCGAGTTCTGAATGCTACGCCTGCGCACAAAGCAGAAAGAAAACTCTAGTGGCTGTAACCCACACTCTAGGTGTCACCGGTCAAGAGTTAGGATACACGGCATATTCTTGGGTTTTTATCTTTTTTTTCTCTCCTTCACATCTGTCTTTTTCCGGCGTTTGTTTTGCGAGCTACCTACCGCATGTAGAAAAATATTTTTTTTTTACTTAGCGGATTATTTTCATTTTTCACACAATCAAAGTGAACCGCAGTGCTATATCTACGTCCAACACTTCGAATATTGGTACCGTGGTTGAATGTGTCCATGTGGTTACGAGTTTGATGAATTTACAGTTTTCTGCGAGAAAGTATGATAAAAAAAACAGGAAATAGGTGGGAAAAGGCAGACCCTCTTCTCCGCCAAAAGCAATAAAAAATCTGAAAACGTAATCCGCCACTTTCACGATTTTTGGTTTTCTGACCATTCGTGGCTGCATGTATGGCTGCAAAAAAGGACGAACTTTACTGTAGGCTGTATGTACAACTTTTTACAGAACCAAACGCTTGGACTGAAAATTCAGCATACAATTTGCATAGTTCTAGAATCTCACAGTTTCGTCATGAAATATCTTCTAGAGTTAATAATTCCGTAGCTTAATTTGATTGAGTTTGGAAAGAAAAAAAACGAGTAAAATTTTGTTTGAGCTCAGTGATTAAGAAACAATGAGAATGAAGATTTGTGCTTAAAAAGCACAGAATAAAAGAAGGAAAAAAAGAAAGGGCAAACCAAAAACAGTGAGACAAGCAACATAAATCAAATTCTGTTCAGGCGATTTTCAGCCTTGTGATTTAAAGAAATTGGAAAAGCGAAAGTAGCACGACAATAGAATATTACGAGTGGCAGTTTACCTCATATACTTCCATTGTAAAATTCAGGTAACGCTGTCGAAAAGCATCACGCCTTGCACCGAATACGACACATTTATTTAACAGTGGTCTAAATGAGTTTTATCACCTAGCAGACGACTGCCGGCGTCGCTACTAGTACTGGCGGCCCCAGTACTCCACAACTGGGAGCGGCAATTAGATGCTAAGTATCGTACGGGAAGCACAAAGACAAAACTTTTCCCAAAAAATACCATTCATGTAGATTTTGCCCGACGCTATAATGTTCATTCTGTATGTAGTACACTGCCGGAAAATTGCTAAGGACGGATGACAATAGCAACGATAGCAACCATAAAATGGAAGGCAGGAAAATGTGGAAATTAGCATAAGTGCGGGATACAGTAAGACGTGTTGTGCGTATGCAAAGTTTGGATTGCCGAACTTGTTCGTGACGTCATAGCGCTGATAAGAGATATACAGGATTTGACGCGTATTGACCGTTGTTGTTCAAACGCAAAGTTGAAAGGGAAAGAATCAATTGACGAACTTGCAATTTTCAGTATGTCTTCCCTACATCACCTAGATGATTTTACGCGTGGCCGTATTATTGGCAAGATTGAAGAAGGGCGAAAAATAACAGATGTTGCCAGGGAGTTCGACGTCAGCCACAGTGCTGTTTCAAGGCTTTGGAAATCATTTCAAACAAATGGAGAGTGTAGCAAACGTCACGGGGGAGGTCGTGTTCGCAGTACGACACCTGCAGAAGATCGGTACATAGTGCTATCAACAAAAAGACACCAGCGCAGCACAGCTAGTGAGGTAGCAAATCAGTTTACGGCTGCTACTGGCAAGCGGATCTCCCGAAAAACTGTCGCCAGACGTTTGCATGAAGGAGGACTATACGCCCGCCGTCCTGTTGTGTGCATCCCATTGTCCAGACGTCACCGTACCGCCCGTTTGCAATGGTGCCATCAACATCGCAATTGGACAGATAACGACTGGTCTGCTGTCCTCTTTTCAGATGAGAGTAGATACAGTCTATCGTCTGATTGTCGACGACAACTGATCTGGCTTTATAGTGGTACTGCATATTGTACAGCAAACATACAGGAAAGGGACCGATATCCGACATGTAGTGTCATGGTATGGGCTGGTATCATGATCAATGGCCGTACGTCCCTCTATGTGCTTCCAACTGGGACTATGACTGGCCAACGATACATTAATGATGTTCTGCTACCTCATGTTCGCATGTTCCGTGGTGCTGTCGGTGATAGATTCATTTTCATGGACGACAACGCAACATGTCATCGAACAGTCACTGTCCAGGAGTGTCTTGAGAGCGAGGATATTCAACGCCTCGCATGGCCAGCACGTTCTCCAGATCTGAATCCCATTGAAAATGTGTGGGATGCTTTGGGGAGGAGTCTTGCTGGTCGCCAATGCCCTCCAATAAACAAGGACACCCTCATCCGTACACTTACAGAGGAATGGGATAAATTACTCCAACAGCTGCTTGATAATGTTGTGCAAAGCATGACACGACGTGTGGAATCTTGCATCGCCCTCCATGGTGGCCATATCCCGTATTGACATCTTACGCCGGTACGCCTGCGGACGGTAATTGCATTTTTTCACGTTTACGTATTCTGCACAAAATGGCCTGTTTGTCCCTTGAACACGTTCCAAAGCCTTCTGGATTTCAGAGCACAATAAATTATCTTTCTTGTAATGTCCTGGCATTCTGACATTATTTTATTTCACTTGGCATCCAACCACACTTACTTTTTTATGCGCTATATAGCCGTTTATGATCCGTCCTTAGCAATTGTCCAGCAGTGTATTTATTTAATGTACGAAGTACTGAGAGCCATAGACACGAACCACAACGGCGTTTAACAAGTCATTATTTCGTCGCAATATTAGCTTACGTAATTTTTTAATCTTTTTTTTAATATTTGCTGTCAACGGCTGGTTATGAATTGCAGTTTATATGACAAGGAATATATACACTTAATGCAAAAAAACATTAGATATACCTACCTAATGGCGTGTTGGTCCTCCTCTTGCGCGAATAACAGCTTGTACACACGGAGGCATCGACTCCACCAGATGCAGGAGGGTTTCAGGATGTGATACCTGTCATGCCTGTTGCAGCATTATCCACAACACCGCCCGAGACGTCTGTTCAGGATCCATGAATCTGATGCTCGACTCCACGGCATCCCAGAGATCTTCCATAGAGTTTAAATCCTAGGGCATTGGCGGCCACTCGATGCTTCCAGACCCAAATGAGGGTAAGATGTACATACCCCGCAGGACGCACATGAGATAAAGGCAGATGGCAGTGAAAACACATGCCAGTGTAGTATAGTGGATAGCACTCGGAGCTCCGGAGCCGAGAGTTGTGGGTTCGAATCCCTCCCCTGGCATAAAATGATGGAGAAATTACTTCGTCATAAGGGTTCCTCGAGCCATTCCTGGGTGTTGGCGGCCCGTTGGGGCGGTGCATTGTCTTTCTGGGGCAGACCATCGGCAGCAGGATGCGCAAAGCCCATGAAAGCGTGTATGTGATCAGCAATTACACTGAAGAATAAATGAATGTGGCGCTGCGGGTGGCGGCCCTATAAACAAAAACGACATGACGTATGCAGAGATCGGACAATATAAGGAGTGATGCGAAGGGAATCAGTAAGAGTCGGACGCAGTATGGGTAAGACGAAGGATCTAAGCGCATTTGATCGTGGGCACATTGTCAGGGCCCGACGAAACTTCCCATCTCGGAAGTTGTGCAGGCACTGGGATTTTCTCGAGCCACTGTATCACGGGTGCACCGTGAGTACATCGAATCCGGTAAAACACTCTCTGCAATGGACAACTGCCGTGGACGACAGCGTGTGGATGAGCAAGGTCATCGTCGGCTAGCTCGCATTGTAACAGTAGATAGACGGGCCACAGCGCAAAAAATCACTCGGCAATTTAACGCTGGTGCACAAAAACGTGTAAGCAGCCACACCATCCAGAGCCATCTCCTCGCTATGGGGTACAGAAGCCATCGTCCCACGAGGGTACCGCTGTTGACCGCACGTCATAGGGTGAAAAGATTAGCATTGGGTGCGAGAACATCGGCACTCGACTCTTGACATGTGGGAAAATTTTGCCTGGACTGATGAGTCGAGATTCACGTTGGTACATGCGGATGGCAGGATACGAGTACGGCGCAAGCCACATGAAGCGATGGATCCTTCTCGCCAGCAGGGTACTTTTAAGATGGTGGGGGTGGCTTTCTCGTCTGGGGACTGTTTACGTGGACTGAAATGGGACTCCTGATACGTGTGACATCGTCCCTCACAGGTCAACGTTACCGGGATATCCTGGACGACCATTTGTTCCCGTTTGTGCGTCTTCAACATCCCACTGGGGACCTCATCCTGCAACAAGATAATGCACAGTGCCATCGCTCCCGAATTGTATCCAAATGGTTGGATGAACACTCCACCGACGTGACCTCGCTTCCTTGGCCAGCTAGGTCACCTGACCTCAATCCCATCCAGCGCATCTAGGATGCCATCGTGGGAGATGTTCGAGGCTCCGACCCCCCTCCATCAAATCTTCGTAAACTGTGGGAGCTTGTTCAGGGCTCGTGGATCCGTATGGCTTCCCAACGCTTCCAGCGTCTTGTCGAGTCCATGCCGAGACGAATCGCCGCCGTCATCAGGGCGAAAGGTGGTGCTGCACGTTACTAGACAGGTATCTCTAATTCAATTGCTCTTCAGTGTATATGATGGTAGCGCTCAGAGGTTAACGACTTCTCCAGACAAACAAAGAGACCTAATGTGTCCCATAAGAAGGCTCACCAAAGCATCACAGAGCCACCACCGCCTTGAACAGAGTGGACGTGGCACGATGAACCATCACAGAGCCACTACCGTCTTGAACAGAGACAACCTGGCACGATGGTGCCATTGCCTCGTGCTGTCGACGCCACATCCGCACCCTCCCGTCAGCTCCGTACAGCTGGAAACGGGATTCATTTGAACACACAACGCGCTGCCACCCTGCAGAAGTCCAGTTCTAATGTTCCTGGCTCCTGGCGAGGCGTACTGTCCGATGACGAGCAGTCAACAGTGACACACGAGTAGGGCGTCGGCTTTCGTAGCCCATGGTATGCATTGTGCGCCATACCGTTCACACGCTGACGCAGCTTGCGCCTCCGACATATAACGTGGAAATGGTTCGTGCCGTCGTTGCAAAGCGGTCGCTCTATACCAGCCTGGATAATTTACGTCGTCCCCGGTCATGAATGGCGTGTGGTCGGCCACCGCTTACTCTCTTGGCACTGGTACGTCTGTCGATGGTATACTTGCGATACGCCCTTGATACAGTTGCCCTCGGAAACCCTAGGTTTCTTACCACTTGGACGATAGAATGACCCATCTGTTTTGCGCAGACAATGCGTCCATGATCAATGTCTCTCAGATCACCACGTTTACCATGTTTGTCATTTGTGAGACACTGTTGGAGAACCCTTATAACGAAGTAAATTTCTCCGTCATTTTTATCCGCGCCAGGATTCGAACCCGGGTCCCCTCATTCCGAAATAAGTTGCTCTACCAACTGAGCTACGCAGACGTTTTATTCTGATTCCTATCTGCCTTTATGTCGTGTGCGTCCTTCTGGCAGGTACGTCACATCTCCTGGTACGTTACACCCTACTATCCGCCTATTTATCGCTTACTCAGCCTCAGAGCGATTTTTACACTTCACGTTCAAAGTCTTCGTCATCCACGAAACATTTGCCGCCAAGATGAGTTTTTATTAGCTGACCAAACAGGTGGGAATCGCTTGGGGCTAAGTCGGGAGAGTAAGGCGGATATTCGAGAAGTTCTCAGCGTAGTCGTTTCGTTTTATGCTGGGTTAGTCATTCCGTATGAAGTCTGGCGTTGTGATGGAGCAGTACTCTTCTAGTCAGTAGGCGAATATATTTCAAATACGTGGAGAGAATGTAAATAGAATCGCTCAGTGGGAAGGAGAAATTACATCCTGTATTTACATTATCTCCACGTATTTGAAATATATTCATCATTTCTATCGTCCTATGGATTTATCAGCTGTAATTAAATAGCTTGCTATTTTGAATGCCAACAGATGGCGACACATCATTTGCTGAGCCCATCAATAAGGATTTGTGTAGTCAGATGCTGACTGATATACCACGCATAGAACTGAGAATTGTGGGCACCGTAGCGTAAAGTGAACACACTCGACTAGTTATCGAGAGATCTGGGATTCGATCCCAGCGGTGTCAGATGAACAATTTTTCAGTTGTTGTGCGTTGTTTATAAAATAACGCGGAAAGAGCGATGACATCGTCTATTTAGTCAGTATGCCCAGACGTTGTTTTTCTTTTCGAATTGCATCCCCAAGCATCAACAAAATTTCACAGTACATTCTCGCTTACTTCTAGGAATGAGCTAACAGCACTCATTGAGAATACCAAAAGAATGTAAGCATAACCTTCCCTGCTGATGGTGAAATTCGGAATTTCTTGATTGAAAGTGAAGAGGGATGTCTTCATTGCATTGAAGGAAGCTTTGATTCGGGGTGGTAGTGATGCACCGATGATTTGTCCCCAGTAACTGTCCTGTTAAGCGTATCTTTTCTTTCACATGTGTATCGAGAGAGATGTTGCAAAGACAGGCCCATTCGATTCATTTTGTGTTCCTGAGTCAGTTCTCTGGGCACCCATCGTGCGCACACTTTACCGAAATTCAAACGATCATGCATTTACACTGAAGAGCAATTGAATCAGAGACAGCTGGCGTTATGCAAATGTAGCGCTGTGGGCGGACCTGTAAACGGAAACGACATGACGTATGCAGAGATCCGACAATATAAGGAGTGATGCGACGGGAATCAGTAAGAGTCGGACGCGGTATGGGTAAGACGAAGGATCTAAGCACATTTTATCGTAGGCTAATTTTCGGGACCCGACGAATGGGCCACTCCATCTCGGAAGTCGTGCAGGCACTGGGATTTTCACGAGCCACTGTGTCACGGGTGCACCGTGAGTACATCGAATCCGGTAAAACCATCCCTGAAAGGGCCAACTGCCGTGGACAACAGCGTGTGGATGAGCGAGGTCATCGTCGGCTAGCTCGCATTGTAACAGCGGATAGGCGGGCCACAGTGCAAGAAATCACTCGGTAATTTAACGCTGGTTCACAAAAACGTGTGAGCATCCACACCATCCAGAACCATCTCCTCGCTATGGGGTACAGAAGCCATCGTCCCACGAGGGTACCACTGCTGACCGCACATCATAGGGTGCAAAGATTAGCATGGGCGCGAGAACATCGCCACTGGACCCTACACATGTGGGAAAATGTTGCCTCTACTGATGAGGTACATGCGGATGGCAGGATTCAAGTACGGCGCAAACCACATGAAGCGCCGGATCCTTCTTGCCAGCAGGGTACTCTTCAAGCTGGTGGGGGTGGCATACTCGTCTGGGGAGTGTTTACGTGGACTGAAATGGGACCCCTGGTACGTGTGACATCGTCCCTCACAGGTCAACGTTACCGGGATATCCTGGACGACCATTTTTCCCGTTTGTGCGTCTTCAACATCCTACTGGGGACCTCATCCTGCAACAAGACAATGCACCGTGCCATCGCTCCCGAATTGTATCCAAATGGTTGGATGAACACTCCACCGACGTGACCTCGCTTCCTTGGCCAGCTAGGTCACCTGACCTCAATCCCATCCAGCGCATCTAGGATGCCATCGAGAGAGATGTTCGAGGCTCCGACCCCCCCCCCTCCCTACATCAAATCTTCGTGAACTGTGGGAGTTTGTTCAGGGGTCACGGATCCGTATAGCTTCCCAACGCTTCCGGTGTCTTGTCGAGTCCATGCCGAGACGAATCGCCGCCGCCATCAGGGCGAAAGGTGGTGCTACACATTACTAGACAGGTATCTCTAATTCAATTGCTCTTCAGTGTATGTTGTAAGCTAAACCATGAGAACGTCGTATTGCAGTTGCTAGCTACACTGTCTATCGTTACTCACTTGTCAGCTCAAGTAACCTTTCCCACTCGCCTCACAGTTGTTTTTGTCGACACCTGAACAGGAATACCAGGTCTGACTTCATCAGCAACTTTTGAACATCCTTGAGAAAATATATCGACCCAGTTGTGTACCGCTTTACGAGGAGATGCTGATAAATTCTCGGCCTCACCAAGAAGGAAATAACATTCTGGAATCTGATCACTCAAATACTACTCTGCTGCTGATATCACCTCCTAATCATTCGAAAAATGCTCCCCTTTCAAACATTTTTGAAGGTTTGGGGACAGGAAATAGTCTGATGGAATAAGGTCTGGTGAGTAGGGTGTATGGTATATGCACTTAAGGTGGTTCCACCTGAAATGTCTGTCTTATGTTTTCAATGGTAAAACTTCTTTACATATTTTCTTCGCAATTAATGTATTCCCAAGGATGAAAATTCGCACATCGATAAAGCCAACTTTAAGTTATAGCATGGGATACTTAATACTTGCTAAAACATAACCATAATTAAGCAATCCAACATTTGTTTTGTCTACTGACGTCATCAGTGTACAGGTCGCGCAGTCTATTAAGAGGTCTGAACATTACTCAAAGAAAAATGATTGATTTTTAATATAATTACGGTTATGATTTAGCAATTATTAAGCATTCCATGCCATAACTTAAAGTTAGTTTTATCGATGTGCAAATTTTCATCCTTGGGAATACATTAATTGCGAAGAAAATATGTAAAGAAGTTTTACCACTGGAAATATAAGGCAGAGATTTTAGGCGGAACCACCTTAAACTCCAGATTCCTCAAAACATCCATTGCCTTGCCAGCCTTGTGAGCCGGCGCATTGTCCTTCAAAAAGATAACACCTTTCCGTAATTTTCCTCGCCTTTTTTCTTTTAATCGGCACAGCAAGTTCGAATAGTATTCAACATTTATTGTTTGGCCCTACGGGAGATAGTCAGTAAATCGCCTTCCGAATCCCAAAAAACCGTTGCCATGACCTTTCCTGCAAACCTTTGAGTCTTGAATTTCTTTGGCCGTAGAGAACCCTAGTTCAGCAACTGTAGAGACTGTTATTTCGTCTTTGGATCGTAGTGATGTAACCACGTTTCATGAACAATGACAAGTCGCTGCAAAAAATTATCACCAGATCGCTCAGAATGCTGTAAAACCGATTTGGAACTGTGCACTCATTTTCGTTTCTCATTGGCGTTTAAACCATTGGGCACCCATTTCTCTGACATCTTCTGCCTATCCAAGTGCTCATGAATTATGAACCCAACACGTTCCCTGGATATCTCCAGTGTCTCGGTGTCCCTGGATATCTCCAGTGTCTCAGTTATTGTTTTAACCGAGATTCGCCGATGTGACAAAATCAAGTCATCAACACGATCAACAATTTCAGGTGTTGTTACTGTTGAAGGCCTCCTAGATCTTGCTGCATCTTCGGTCTCAAAATGTCCACGCTGAAAGCTGACACGCCATTTCTTCACAGTGAAATATGAAGGGCACTTGTCACTTAATGTTTGCGTCATACACTCATAGATTTCCTTTGCAGTTTTCTTCTGCAGGAACAGAAATTTCATGACAGCCCGGAGTTCCACATTCGAAAACTCAACACTTTGCATTAACATGATTCAGTTCAGGACGTCGAACATCAGCAAAAAATCGAGCTATTAGTCTGAAAATTGGCACTTTAGAATAGAATAGAACACTCTTTCGAGCTGCAGTGACAAAATAATGCTACAATTAGAGGAAGTGGGTTAGGCCGAGGACTTTTCAACATCCCCTCGTAAGTGGCAAACACGGGAAACATTGGAAACATTTCTGTATGAATATCCGGAATGAGCGTACACACACACACACACACACACACACACACACCCAGCTTTGCATTAGGAACAACTACCTGATAATGCGTCAGTCCGCCTTTCTGTGCAATCACGGCTCGCTTATGCCTAGGAACAGATTCTACAAGGTATCGAATATTCTCCATGCTTAACTTGGCCCATGTCCACTGCAGCAGCTCCCTCAGTTCATGCTCATTCCGTGGGGAATAGTCAGCAGTTTTCACGCCCCTTCCTAGCATGTCGCACAAATATTCAATTGGGTTACAGTCAGAGGAGTTCTGGTGCTAAGGCAGTGTGGACAATTCTTTGTCAATTTCCTCCAACCACTCATTAGTTACACGAGTCCGATTACACGGTGCGTTGTCATTTTGAAAGATGGCACTATATAGTCCGAGTAAACCTCCTCATGGATGGCTATGGTCGTCTAACATGTCCCTGTAAAGACAACCAATCACTGATTTTGGGATGACAACCAACGGACCTAGGGCTTGCTAGGAAAAAGCTCTCCAGACCAGAACACCACCTCTACTGGCCTGTTTATCCCCGACTGTGCAACCAGGGATAAGGCACCATGCTGTTTACGCCCTATGCGAACCCGGCCATCAGCAGAAGGAAACGGGACTCGTCGCTCCAGACGACCTTCTTCCATCTGTCGAGGGTCCATTGCCGACTTTCCTTGGCCCATGCGAATCGTTGTTTCAGATGACTGGGCGTCATGATGGTTACACTCGTTGGTTTCCTGCTGTGGAACCCCAGGCGAAGCAACGTACGGCACATGTGGAAATAAGTCGAATTGCACCGCTGTTGTTCTGGTGGGTGTGCTGGGTGACTGTTTCACGTCGTTGTTGAGATACCAGTCCCGACACCTAACGCTCACCTCTAGGATCAACCGCACGTGGATCTGACCAGTGTGAGCCCTTCTGCTGGATGTCTGTGCATATAGTTCATCCAGTCCTGGTACGTCCTTGATGCAGTAGTACGGGAACTGCCAACAAATACGGCTGTTTTCGAAATATTGGCACCTGGCCTTCAGGCCCCAACTACCTGGCCGCGGTCAAATTGGTTTAAAGATATCTAAAGAATTGAAAGTTCAAAGTATTGAAGCGAAGCTTCAATACTTTTGAAAGCAGTCTTCGATTGCTGTTTCCCTCAAAAGATTTAGTCGCCCGCATGCAATTCTTACGAATCTTAGCAGAAGGGGAAGGAAGTACAGCCGTAGGTCCAACTGTCTTGAAAATAGAAATGAACAGATGTTTGAATAGGAAAGCTTTAAAGCAGAAATGATGAAAAATTCGAAGTAGAATGTATGCATTGTCATTGGCTAAATGCTAAGTAGTTGAAAAGGTAAGTTTCATACTCTGATTTAAGTGACTTTTTGTATGTTTTTATGTTGGTGTTTTAAGTAATTATTTTGGGTGATCATTAATTGTCCGGACTGGTGTTAACTGAATTAATTTTTCTTACAATGTGTTGGAAAGATCATACTTTGTTAGCATTGGGTATCTTATGCTTAAGAGCTGCCCTTTGCAAAGCAGGTAAAATCCTAGATGAGACTTGACTGACACTGCTTTCATTGGATATCTTACGCTTATAAAGCTGCCCTTTGCAAAGTAAGTAAATCCTATAATTTGTCTGGCATTGCTTTTGCCTTGGGTAACTTATAGAGTTGCATTTTGCAAAGTAAGTAAATCCTATCATTTGACTGTCATTGCTTTTCCATCGAGTAACTTACGCTTATAGAGCTTCCTTTGCAAAGCAAGTAAATCCTACGAGTATAATTTGAGTATTATTGCTTTTACCTTAGGTAACTTACGTTTATAGAGCTGCTCTTTGCAAAGCAAGTAAATCCTATAATTTGACTGTCATTACTTTTACCTCCGGTATCTTACGCTTATAGGGCTACCCTTAGCAAAGCAAGTAAATCCTGTAATTTGACTGCCATTGCTTTTGCCTTGGGTAGCTTAGGCTTATAGAGCTGCCCTTTGCAAAGCAAGTAAATCCTATAATTTGACTCTCATTGCTTTTGCCTTGGGTAGCTTAGGCTTATAGAGCTGCCCTTTGCAAAGCAAGTAAATCCTATAATTTGACTGTCATTGCTTTTACCTCGGGTATCTTACGCTTATAGAACTGCTCTTTGCAAAGCAAGTAAATCCTATAATTTGACTGTCATTGCTTTTACCTTGTGTAACTTGAGCTTATAGAGCTGCCCTTTGCAAAGCAAGTAAATCCTATAATTTTACTGTCATTGCTTTTGCCTTAGTGTAACTTACGCTTATAGAGCTGCTCTTTGCAAAGCAAGTAAATCCCATAATTTGACTGCCATTGCTTTTGCCTTCGGGTAACTTACGCTTATAAAGCTGCTCTTTGCAAAGCAAGTAAATCCTATAATTTGACTGCCCTTGCTTCTACCTCGCGTAACTTACGCTTATAGAGCTGCCCTTTGCAAAGCAAGTAAACCTACTAGTATAATTTGACTATCATTGCTTTTGCCTTGGGTAACTTACGCTTATAAAGCTGCACTTCGGAAAGCAAGTGATGATGGGTGTGAACAATTTATAGTAGACGCACGCGACATTGATATCACGTGGTACTTCGTCATCGCTCTAAATATGTAAAACGGGAGTGTTCGTAATTCAAAGCTAACTCAGTGTATATACAGTAGAACCTCGCTTATACGTTTTGTAGTTATACGTTTTTCACTTTTATACGGAATTCTGCGTTGGTCCCGATATTGTGCTGTAGTTCTTATCGTTTTTTTTTTACGTTTTCCAACCGTAAGTTGAAGAAGCGTATATGCTGCAGCTTTGTCTGCCTGTCCGCGCGATAACTCTCGTAAACATGGTTTGATTTCGATGAAATTTTAATATGTAATAAGGGACGACCTGGGGACGAACCCTACTGAAAATGGGTGAAATGGGGTCAACGGTCAGGACATGGAAGTGGGATCCATTCCATCGCCCTTGTGCGTCATAACTTACGTAAAAATGCTTCGATTGCGACAAAACTTTAGTATGTTGTTCCTGAGGTATACTAAACCGGTTCTATTGAATATCATCGAAATGGGGTCAAAGGTCATGGCACAGGAGCGAGAATTATTCCACAGCCATTATCTTCATAACTTGACTAAAAATGCTTCTATTGCGGCAAAACTTTTAGTATGTTGTTCCGGAGATATATTGAACCAATTCTGTTTAATATCATCGAAATGGGGTCAAAGGTCAGGGCACAGGAGCGAGATTTATTCCACATCCATTGTCCTCATAACTTGAGTAATAACTTGAGTAATGATTTCTGATATGTTGGAAAGCGTATCATAATCAATGCATTGCATGATTTTACTAAATTGTTATTTTTAATCGGTTATATGTGATTCATTTATATGGTCTTTGCAATTATACGTCAAATTTTTAATTTCATATTATCAAAATTACAAGGTTTTTTGATTATTAAAAATGCATAACTTTGAGAAAATAGAGATAGCGTTGTTCCGTTCCTTCTGGGTGCAGCCGAAGGTGAGTCTCGATCCCATTGGAAAAGAGTATGCTGTTTACTTTCCGTTTGGATGATGGATTGGTTTCGTATTTCATGACGCACGAGGATGTTCGCGATTTAAAATTTGATAAATCTCTGGGAGTTCTGGGACACAGCTTTGTGGCTCCACCATTTCGTGGCATAATAGAGTAGAATCTTAGATGTATCATCAATATTCATCATTCCGGTTTCAAATGGATGCACACAGAATCAACAGTAAAAAAAACTGTTTATTCATGTGTTACGTATTGAAGTAATGGCCTCAAAATTCTTATTTCTAAAGATTTCATTTAACCTGGAATCAGGACTTTTGTAAATCAATAGAGCTGTCGAAAGGGAAGTTTGATTTACGTAGGCTTTATGATATTTGTAATGCGATGAAGTACAGGGTGGCCCCAACAAAACTATACCCATAGTGGCCCAAACAAACTTATACCCATTGTAACGTATACTCTAGATTCACTTTCCTTTTGATTTTTACTATCTCTGGTTATTTTATTTTACTATGTAAATTATCTTCTTACTGAACGAGATGTTATTTCTCCCGCTGAATGAGATCTGGCAATGAGTGTAAGTCATGACGTGGTGGTAGCCAGTATAAATAGGCGCGTTCAACGATACCAGGGAGAGCTGTTGTTGTATGGTGAGAGTTTTTTGTTGATGTGCGTAGGGAGAGCTTCGTTTATGTGAGTAGAGCTACGTTATTTTGTGCCAAGAGCTTCGTTCTATGTGATTAGGTTTTTTCTTCATTATTGTGATACGATTAATGTGACTAGTGTGTGTGTGTTGGAGGATATCAGGACTTTACCTGAATAAAGCTTTTGTTGTAAGTACGTTTTTCTCAGTTCATAGTTTTGTCAGACCTCTGTCTGGCTGTTAGGTTTATTTCATTAGTTGTTATTATTAACAACCAGCATAAGACTTTATTCATCTTAATTACTACTACAACATTACTAGCAGTTAAAAGCTTGTTCATTATTATTACTACACTACTAGCAGGAAAGTTTATTCATGATATAATTAACAAACAACAACCATTAGAAGAAGTTGAATTCATTATAATTTAGAAGAAAAACCTGAATTCATTATACCATGGTAGCCCAATTTAACGGTAACTTATTTGGTTACAGGTACTGACAATCTGCAGTATTAACGGAACAGTTTGTTTCTTGTTAATTATAATTTTTTGGTTAGAGGTGCTGACAATCCATTGATCTACATACCAGTTTACTTGTGAGGTATACCTATCCTTTATCTAAGTGGATATGTAAATTCTCAGAACCATCGATATTGGAGCACAGAAAATCCCCATCAATTTGTGGAGACCCCTGTACATGCGCAGAACCTTGGTGCGTGGTGTGCTGTGTCAGCACGTAGGGTTATTACCATTTTTTCCCACGAAACCATAATCTCAGCTCGATATATTGCAAACATTTTCAACCCATTTGTCAATCAGCTTACCAAAGAGGAGAAGACATATTGTTACTTTCAACAAGATGGAGCTACAGCTCATACTACCCACCATTCAATGAATGCGATTTTTGAGATGTTTGAGGAAGACCGTGTTGTAAGTCATGATCTTTGACCTGCTCGATCCCTGATCTGTCTGTGCGTGAATTTTACTTGTCACGCACAGACAGATCAGGGGATCACTAAAAGGTCAGGTGTATTCCGATAACCCGAGAACTCTTGAAGAGCTTCAAACCAACATCTCCGCTGAAATTGCTGAGATTACATCACAACAACTTCAAACTGTGTTCCAAAACATGCTGCGAATATCCGATCTGTGCCTTAATAATGAGGGCGCTAATTTCCAGCACCTGCGGTAGGAACTGTCTTGGACTCTATAACATTAAATAAAACTTGTTCTTATTTGATTTGTTCATTTGGCAAAATTTTGTTTGGGCCACCCTGTATATTACAATTTGTAATGCTTTTTTGTTCTTTTGCCATCATTTCTAATTTAAATAAATCATTATTATGGAATATCTTGCATTCCTTCAAAACATATATTTTACAATACTATTTAACATTTTGAAATTTATTTTCGACCACTGAATAAGACACCTTTATGCAGATGTACGTAATCGTCACTTACGCAACGTACGAAGGCCGTTCCATAAAAACTGAGAGTAATGTTTTCTTGAGTTGGCAACAGTGCGAAGGAGAAAATAACCACGCGGACGACTAACTGAATTAAGAAAGTATCTATGGCAACAGTTATCAGCCGTGGCAGACGATTCTGGTTTTGTTATTGCGCAGTTGTTTTAAGGCACGTCTGCATTTCGCCATACAGCTATGGAAGTGAGTGATTCAGAGTTAAGAAGTGAAATGCGTTTTGCAATAAAAATTTTGCTATCATTTGGGTAAAACGGCTCCAGAAACAGTTGATTTAATGAAAAAATCTTACAAAGATAAATGTTTGGGTGGGTCAACGATTTTTAGATGGCACCATGATTTCAAAAAAGGGCGGTTATCGGTAGAACTGGCTCCTAGGCCTGATCAACCTGAAAGTGTTGTTACGAAGCGTATTGTTAACACTGTTTGGGTAATCCTGCAAGAAGATCGACAAATGCCGTGTGAAGACATAGCAGCGTCAACTAATATTTCAAAAACGTGGGTATTCCGCATTGTACGCCACAAATTATTGCTGCATCGTGTGTGTTGCAGATTGGTACCTCATCACCGGACGCGAGAACAATTGTTAGCCAGAATTCAGGTATGTCATGAGTGGAAACAAATGATTACAAAGGATCCAAAATTTCTAAACACAGTAATAAGTGACGATGAAACATGAGTCCACTATTTAAACCCTTTCACGAAGCGCGCAACGAGTGTCTGGAAACACGCGGGCTCGCCTCCTCCGAAAAAAGCCCGCCAAACCAAATCAGCTGGGAAGATGATGATGATGATAATCTTCTTTGATCGTAAAGGTGTAGTTTACCAGCATGCCGTTCCTCCACAAGTTATTGTGTATTACATTTCAGTCCCGAAGCGTCTGCGATGACACATATCGATTAAGTGATCGGAAGTGGTGGGCAAATGGACTCTACACCATGATAACGCCCGCCCACATGTGGTTGTTTGTGTTCAATAGTTTCTTACGAAATGCAGTATTGGAATCATGCCACAGCCTGCCTACAGTCCTGACCTCGCCCCGTGCGATTTCTGGTTATTCCCAATAATAAAGGAGAAGTTCCGTGGCGCAACATTCAACACATATGCTGGCGTTATTCGAGCTGCATGTACAAAGGTCGCTAAAGCAGCTTCCACAAAATCGTTTCGCCACATGCTTTGAAAAGTGGACTAAATGATGAGATCGTTGCATATCATCCGATGGGAGATACTTTGAGAATGAATATCTTAATTAATACAGACATTTAACGTGGACCAGGAACATCAAACAAAGGTCTTCGCTCTTTCCACGTTTATAAGTGCGTAACTGGAAGACCCTGGGTTCGATTCCCGGTGGCGGCCAATGAGAATTTTTCCGTGACTCACTTATAAACGTGGAAAGAGCGAAGACCTTTGTTTGATGAATATCATATATTTTGCTGTTCCTATATTTCTTCATTTTGTGTGATTTTACTCTCAGTTTTTATGGAACGGCTGTTGTATATGCAAAATACGTGGTCGCGTGCGTCACCACGTGATCTAGGCAACTAGTTAAGATTTCTGCTCATCAGTAATCATCTGTGGTATTGATCCCAATTGGAAAAACAAAGGATCTTTCGGAGTTCGATTAAGGGCAAATTGTGGCTGCCCACCTGGCAGCAGCAACGATTTTGAAAACAGCAGAGCTGACTGGTTTCAAAAGGTGAGATATCCTAGGTCTTTAATCTGTGGAAAAATAACCCACATTGCTTGTCTAAGAGCCGAAAGTGTGGCGCGACGACAATCTGTCAGAAACGAGATAGCCGTCGTCTGAGAAGGTTTGTACGGAGAAACAGGTCTTCCTGTCTTCAGCATTTGACCGAAGCATTCAATAAAGGCGCTTCCTTACCTATATCTCAGCTAACTACGCTGTGTATGCCCGGAAAATTCGTCTACAGTGGTGTCAGGAAATCTGGACACTAGAAGATTGGGGAAAAGGCATGTGATCCGACGAGTTGCGGTTCACCTCGACGGTAGGCAGAGCGTTTGGTGAGAGCCCCATGAAAAAATGGACCTGGTTTGCGTTGTAAACACAACTCAAGGCTCTGGAGATGGTGTGGAGCACGCCCTGTTGGTACGTAACGAGTCCCCGCGGTATTGCTGGTAGGTCTGGTGTCCTCCAGTGATTATCTGAAAAATTATTGCCGATCAAGTCCCTCCTGCACTGTTGACTTTTTATCCAGCAGGTGACGGCCAATAATAAATGGGGAATAAAGAACGGGAAGAACAAGGCACAGAATCGTGAAGAATGGAGGGCTATCCTGAGGCAGGCTCAGGTACTAAATGGACTGTAATGCGAAGGAGTAGTAGTAGTAGTAGCAGCAGTAGTCGTAGTGGTAGTAATAGTAGTAGTAGGTGACGGCTGGTTCATGGACGACAATGCTACTGTCTATTGCGCAAGATGTGTTGAGAATGACAGCAACTTCCATCATCTTTCCTGGACACTACAAAGCACGGATCTGAACCACATTGAGGAGGATGGAATATGTTAGAAAAAGAGTTCGAACAAGAAGTTCTTCTTCCGTCAAGTCTGAGGCAGTTAGTGGACTGTCTGTTGAACGCTTGGTATGCTGTAGACGTATATGCACCCCAACACCTTGTGGAATCTACGATCAGACGAGCTTTGAACGTGGAATGATCGTGGGTGCTCGAAGCATTGGTGCGGGCATCAGCAAAACGGACTTTGAACGTGGAATGATCGTGGGTGCTCAAAGCATTGGTGCGAGCATTAGCAAAACGGACTTTGAACGTGGAATGATCGTGGGTGCTCGAAGCATTGGTGTGAGCATTAGCAAAGCGGACTTTGAACGTGGAATGATCGTGGGTGCTCGAAGCATTGGTGTGAGCATTAGCAAAACGGACTTTGAACGTGGAATGATCGTTGGTGCTCGAAGCATTGGTGTGAGCATTAGCAAACGGGCTTTGAACGTGGAATGATCGTGGATGCTCCAAGCATTGGTGCGAGCATTAGTAAAACGGCTGCACTTGTGAAATGTTCGAGAGCAGCAGTTGCTAAAGTTTATAGAGTGGACCACCAGTCAAAAAACCGATCATGAGAGTAAGGCGTGTGGCCATCAAAGGCTACTAGATGCTCGAGCTGAGCGAAGAGTAGGAAGACTTGTTCAGTCCAACAGACGGCAATACTTCGCCAGAAATATGCATCAGGGGGCCAAGTACGATGGCCTCTCAACATACAGTTCGTCCCTATGATTCGCGTGGAGCCACGTCTGACGATCCAAAGTTATTTAAATATCGTTGCCAACCAGGTCCACCCAGTTACGTTGATGGTTCATCCCAATGGAGATGGATACTTCCAGAAGGACAATGATCCGTGTCATAGTTCTCACATTATACGCAAACGGTTTGAGGAGCATCACAGATACTTTTCTCTGCTATATTAGTTTCTTCAATCACCGGATCTCAATCCAATGAAGCATTTGTGTGCTGAAATCGAAAGAGGCATCGGACAGTTGGATCTGCTACCATTAAACTTCAAGAGCCGGGGGTGCAATTCATTGCATTTGGGCTAATATACACCAATCACTTATCGACACATAATAGAGTCCATACCAAGATGAATTCAATCAGTGCTAAAAACAAAAGGTGGGCCAACAACGTGCTAACCAGCTGGTCATAATAATTTGGGCCGCCCCGGTGGCGCAGTGGTCTAAGCGATGGCCTCTGATCATTCGTCCGAACGGGGTCCGGGTTTGAATCCCGGTGAGGCATGGATGTTGTGTTTGTCTTACGGCACTGGCTCTCTCCCTTCCCTGGAACCAGTGACCCTAAATTAGGGACGGGCGACTGCTTATAGCCCATTGAGTTGCTCACGGTGGTCGTTAAACCTCCAATCAAAAAAAAAAGAAAAAAAAAGAAAGAATAATTTGGCCACTTTGTGTGTGTGTGAGGATAAAACTTCTCTACAAACATTTGCAAATGAGAAATTTCCGAGAAAGCCGAAAGCGCTCGGTCTTCGAAGTACCTGTAGCGCTTCAAGCAATGCTCCTTCGTAAATGAACTTAAGAACATCTTCATAATCTCATTTGCAAATAGCTTTGTTTGCTTGAAACCTCGCAAAGAACATATTAATTTCAACCGCTCGAAGATAGACGGGTGCGCAAATACAAAGGCAGCCAGACGCTGGTTCCAGTCTATCTATTTTTTCGTTTCCTACAAGGATATTGCACTTCAAAGACTGAAGCTACCATGGCAATATCACGTGGTCCATTTGCTTCCGGGAGATATTCTGTGTGACTTGGGCTCAAGTAAATATTCGTGACACGCAAGCATATATTCCTTCTGTCATCAAGTCGATTTGATGATGGGTTCAAAACTTCATACAGAGCGACAGTAAAAACTGAAAAGTCCTTTACCGGAAAGAATTCGTAGTTCAAGAACCATCGATTTATTCATATTTGTCATGCAGAAAAGAAGCTGCATTGAAAATGACGAACGTGTACGTGTAAACGTCTCGAGATAATTTATTCGCGTGCTGTATAAGGTACAATTCATTTGGACAGCATTTGTCTCAAGAAGCGAGTCGAATACCCTCCAAAATGAAACGGACGTCTAGACTCATTTTTATTCATGAAACTATTCCTAGAAATGTAAAGACTGTATGGAAGCACTTTAAGCACAAATAACTTCTCTAATTTATCAGAAAAGTTAACAAAAGCGTTCCTAAAAAAAGAAAAAATTTGTAAAACTTTGAAGAAATTTAAGAAAATAGTTCAAGAGTTTTTGTTTCTTTCGTTTAAACATTATGTTTCTAGAAAACTAGAAACGCGTGAAAAAACTTTCACTTTTTTATTTTAAGGACAGCTAATTAAATGTTCCTAAAAATAAAAAATTCGGTTATAGTTAAAGTAGCTGAAGAAGAAAATTCAACTGCTCGTTGCATTATATATTCAACTGCTCGTTGCATTATATATTCAACTGCTCGTTGCATTATATATTCAACTGCTCGTTGCATTATATATCAAACTTCTGTGAAATATGTAAAACCTAAGCGTTTCTCTGTCTAAAAGTGGAAAATTGTATACTTTAAAAGAACTTAAAAAAAAACTTGATTTACTTAACTACATATCTTGTCTCAAAACAACTGAGAATGTCTTTATAAAAAATGTGCAATACTGCCTTCGACTTTGGCACGAGTCTCGAAAAAACGGTAGTCTTTGTATGGGTTGGTGTCTTTGTATGGGTTGGTGTCTTTGTATGGGTTGGATGAAATGTCCGGCGCGAACGAGCATTGGAAGCAGGCCCCCACCACAGCAGAATGGAACCACCCGCAGGTGTTGCGGGTATTACGTCACAGTATAGCTAGCACGCGTGTGAAGAACAAAGTTCAGGCGTGGTTTGTTTGGACGTAACGTGGCTTGCAAAGGAAACATGCAGACTCCCAATTTGAGGGTCACCTTCCTGTATGAATTTTAAATGGTCCAATCTGCAGGAATTGCCGCTCGAAACGTTAACAAAGCGTTTGGGGAGAATACAGCCAACGGACGAACCATTCGGCGATGGTTTGTGAAGTTTCAAAGCGGAAGTACGGACCTGCAAAACAAAGCAGGTGGTTGGCAACTTGTTGCTGTTTCTGATAGTGTTCTGTGGCGTGTGGTTGAAGGGGACCCCAAAAAAACTTGTCGTGTGATAGCGGTAGAGGTAGGTGTCCACCACACGATAGTTTTTCGGCGTCTGGCTGCGCTGGGTAAGGTCAAAAAGCTGAGCATGTGGCTGCCGCATGAGTTGACAACTGCCAACAAGACTAGGCGTTTGGAAGTCTGCACGCCACGGCTTTCCAGGAATAAATAGGAACCTCTACTGCATCGAATCGTCACCTGCGAAGAGAAGTGGGTCCTTTATGATAATCGGAAATGATCTGCCAATGATTAAGCAAGGAACAGCCTGCTGGACAGCATCCTAAGCCACCCCTACACACCAAGAAGATGATGCTCCTTGTCTGGTGGTCCACAGCCGGGATAATTTATCAAAGTTTCTTGGCAAGAGGCCAAATCATCACTGCAGAACGCTACTGTGCTGAATTACACCAGATGTACCGGAACTTACTGCAGAAACAACCGGCTTTGGTCAACAGACATGGGGGTTTTCTCTCCAGTACAACGCCCGCCCTCATCTCGCACACTGACACTAAGTACCTTGGGCTATGAAGCCCTGCATCATCCTGCCTAATTCCCGGATTTGTCTCCAAGGGACTATCATCTGTTTCGTCGCCTGGATCACTTCCTGTCCGGGAAACAGTTCACGACAGACAACGAGGTTTAACGTGCAGTTGATGACTTTTTCGGGTCCCAGCCCCAAGACTTTTTCGTTCCGGGATCATGACCTTGCCGGACAGATGGCAACTATGTGTCGATGCCGAAGGGATTTGCCTAGGTAAGCTGTCCTATTTTTCCGTTCTCGCCGTCCACTTGTGCTAGTCCTTTGCCGGACATCCGACCCATAGTATCCATAGCCACCGGCCACACCTGTTTAACACGCATACTTCGTCGGAAGTGGTCAATTTAATAAGCGTTGTTTCGTGAACCCCTAACAAGTGTATTCGCGATTTTTCGAAAAAATGGATGTGACAGAGGAACAAAATGCGCCATTGAATTTTGCTGTCGACTTAAGAGGTCTGTGACTTTCCGTCTTTCAAGTCTTGTAAAGATGAATGTCTAGGAAAATAAAGAATTTACAGATGGCATAAAGAATTTATGGATGATCGTGAGTCGGTAGCTTTAATCTCGCATGGAGGGAGACCTACAACGAGAGTTACAGAGGTAAACACCAACACAGTAGGTGTTATTATACGGGAAGACAGGCACCTATCAATTAGAGATATCGAAGATGTGGTTCAAATTTCAAAATCATCAATTCACAGAATTTAACCGAGCATTTGGGAATGAAAGGAGTTTGTTCAACTTGGGTTCCCCATTTCCTTCTGTCTTTTCTTATTTGCAGAAAATGAATATTAAATTGATACCCCAAACTGTATACAGTCCAGACTTGTCATCATGTGACTTCTGATTGCTCCCCACTTTAAAAAAAAACATTACGGGGAGGACAGTTTGAGATTGATCAACAACTTATTACAGTCGCGCAGGCGTGTTTCAACAGCATTTCAGAAGATGAATACCAGAAGGCATTCAAAAAGTGGGAGGAACGTTCGCGCATCTGTGTTCAATGCAATGGACAGTATTTCGAAAAAAATGACCACTTCCTTGATAATTAAGGTACGATATCTTTTTATAAAAAAAAACATTCTCAGCTATTTTCGGACAACACTTGTATCACCACTTTTAGAAAAGCAGAAATGCATGAAAACGCTTTTGACATAAACCACTTATTTATTTCAAGAATAGTTAAGTAAAATATCCCTGAAGGTGAAAATTCCAAAGGAATTTTAAAAGAATTTAAGAACAATTCAAAGGTATTTTTCATTCAACTACTAGTTCCAAAATAAAAACTTTTCCGTAAAAACGTAAATTTCTGTGAAACTTAAGTGAACTGAGCTAGAAAGCTCCCGGGTGTCTTTCGTTAAGCTACAGACATTTGTATTAGGGGTATGCAAAAGTTTCTGCCGTTTTAAGGAGAAAGGAGACAGGAACAATCAGGAAACCAGTACACATTTATTCAACGAAATATTGGCCGATTAGCATCAATGACCGTTTGCCATTTTTCGGGTAACAAATGAATGCCTCTGTGATAAAAGGACTCGGGTTTTGAGCTGACGAAATTTTCCACCTCTGAAACTGTGGAGAATTGCTGTTGGGTTAGGGCATGTAGCATAGAGCGAAACAGATGAAAGTCTGAGTGTGCAGTGTCCGGGGAGTAATCCGGGTGCGGTAAAACCTGCCAGTGTAACTGTTCAAGAGTTGATTTTGTGGTGCCACCGACATGTGGTCTGGCATTACCGTGTAACAGGATGACTGAGCGGCGTCCTTTACATGTCCATGGGCATTTTTGCTCGATTGCGGCGTTCAGTTTCATTAACTCATCGCTCTATCGTTGTGCAATGATTGTTTCTCCCGGTTTCATCAGTTCGAAGTACAACACTCCGTACACATCACACCACACACAACAGCACCTTTTTCCCGCGGATATCCTGTTTTGCAGTGGGTGTTGATGGCTGGCCTGTGTGAACCCAGGATCGCTTGCGTACGGGGTTGTCGCAATAGAACCATTTTTAACCCCTGTGACAGCCATCCACAAGAAATTCTTTCCTTGAAACCTCTTCATCAACGACATGCAGATGTCTAATCGTTGACCAATTTTACACTCCTTCAAAGTATGCGGAAGCCACTTACCAATCTTCTGGATCTTCCCCAAGGCCTGTAGGCGCCGTACCATCGTCGATTGAGCCACTTTCAAACGTTTTGCCATTTGCGTGGTCGATTGTGTGGCATCCTATTGAAACAGCGATTCCAGCTCCTCGTCTGCGAGTTCCTGTGGTCTACCTGCATGTGGCTTGTCTTCCAAGCTTAGATCACCTTTTTTAAACCTGGCAAACCATTCTCAACACGTCCGCTCACCCATAACTGTTTCGCCATACGCCTGACATATTGAACCGTATGCTTCACTCGCACTTTTCCCAAAATTAAACATGAATAACAAACAGTGCCGTCAATTAACTTTATCGATCGCTATGCTCGGCTTCATGTACGAACTGGCAGCGCGGGTTACCGGCCGGTTAGACCCCTACAGCGCTAGCTAGTGGGGAGTGTGGAAACTTTTGCATACTCCTAATAAAATGCACTGCTCGGCGTGGAAAATATCGCAACGTGAAGGAATGAACAAATGAGACGAAGCTTACCACACATGTTGACAATTAGGTGGGACAGAAGTTATTTAGTTTCTGCGAGGTTACATGAATTCAGTGGAGGGAGAAATTCCCCTGATGGTGTCATAGGGTGCGTCGTTGGCCTGGGTGACGGATCATTTCGTACACAGTTCACTTTGTCTGCTCTTCATTCAGTCCACCGCTCACTTTGCCCACATAAATTTCGTCCTCAGAATGGATGAATACCATGGAAATTTTCTGTTTTGATGGAAATTTTTTTATTAGGCAGAAAAAAATGGTCAGTGGACATCGGTTACATGCGCTTTTATATTCCTGTTTAAGTTTTCCGATTAAAATATAACTATTTTCAATGATATTTAAATTAAAAGGAGGAACTGGACTGTGAAGTGCTTTTTAATTCTTTGTGTGGTACGATGTCAATCTCTATGACATAAATCAAAGTCTTACAAAAATCCTTTAATGTTCTGAAATACATCTTGTACATTGTTTTCATATAGTTCTTAGCTTTACAGCATATTTATTTCTTATTTAGATTATTAATTGTTTATAATTTACGTATTACTAATTTTATAAGAATAATGCTCTATATGCGTATAGAATAGCTATTTCACGTGAGAAAAAAATCCATAAGAGTATAATGGTAAAAAAAAATTTAGATTGATATTTATTGTCAATTTGCGTGTGAGAGAAGGGAAATAGAGACATTTTATATAAAAGGGGTTTTAAAGCTTTCCTCTGCAATCCAACACATTTATGTCCAGTGGAATAAACTTTGACTTATGTTATAGTGATTGTCATCGTACCACACAAAAGAATTAAAAATCTCTTCAAAGTTCATTTCCTCGTTTTTACCTTAAATAGCATTTTAAATCATTATATTTTAATCGAAAAACTTAAACAGGGAAACAAAATCACATAAAGCAATAACCATTTTTTTCTGCCTAGTAACAAATATTCTATCAAAGCAGAAAATTTGCACGGTGTTTTTTTTTTTTTTTTTAATTGGAGGATTAAAGACCACCGTGAGCAACTCAATGGGCTATAAGCACTCGCCCGTCCTCAATTCAGGACCACTGGTTCTAGGGAAGGGAGAAAGCCAATGCCGTAAGACAAACACAACATCCATGCTTCACCGGGATTCGAGCCCGGACCCCTTCCGGACGAAAAAACCACTTAAACCACTGCGCCACCAGGGCGGTATTTGCAAGGTGTTCCATTCATTCTGAGGAGGAAATGAATGTAGACACAGTGAACGGTGGACAAAGTGAACCGTGATGAAATGAACTGGAGGACCAAGTGAACGTGGACGGAATGAACGCTGATAAAGTGATAGGGAACCGTTGGCCTGTGCCCAACGTACTTCCACAATGAAAGGGTGACGTGCAGGGGCTTTAAGTCGTCTGCCAATAACTTCCAACACGTTCTTTATCGGGGATAAATCTGGGGATTGCGCTGGCCAGAGCAGCACCTGGACACCTTATAGGCACTGTCTGCTCATGTTGGCAGTGTGCGGGCGGGCGTTATCTTGTTGAAATTGGGTATCAGATATGCTACAGAGATAGGGCAACAAAACGGGTTGCAGCACCTCTTTTCCGTATCATCGTGCTGTCATTGTGCCCTTTATGTGTACAAATGGTGAAAGGCTTTTCGAACTGATACACGGTGAAAAATAAGTTGTGTGAATTCACAGAAAATTTCTGAAAATAACGTGCAGCAAAGTTGCCGGTAGGTATCCATGTTTTTCAGAAATATCCGTTTTTAAAAGTGCACGTTTATTTTAACCCGTATTTTCGCAGATTTTCCGTAGTCAGAAATTTCGTTTATTCCAGAAAAATCCATTTCAGGTTTTTCCATATTTAAACTGAAATTCCGCAAAACCGACGGCCCTACATTTTTTCAGCCCTTTTCACCAGATAATCAATCCTTCCGCTCCAGTTAGGAGTGAACCCGCGCCGCTTGGACTGGTGAACAGGTAACGCGCGCCTTTAACTACTGAGCCACAGACTCTCGGATATTCGAATCATGTACATCGTAAAACAAATTCCGCGACTTATTTTCTGTTGGAGCTTATTATTTTGCAGAATAGGTTTGTAATAATTGCTTATTTTTGTAGAAGGACTTTTCACAAATTAAGCATTTTTCATCCTGATTTTTCGAAGCAACAAAATGGTTTGCATCTTGATTTTTTAAACTGACAATGACTTTCAGTTACCTTTAAAAAAAGGTGAAATGTACTTTTTATAGTATTATTTCACACACACACACACACACACACACACACACACACACACACACACACACACACACAAAACTGCTAAATATAAAATTTACTCTTGATAGCTATAATAGCTTTTGTCTTAAGTTGTCCAAAGACTGATGCATAGACATCGTATAATCATCTGTGCAATAAGTTAAGTACCTGGTTTCTTACAGTAACACAATATACATATAATAAATATCTAATGCACAAAATAGGGAAGAGGAGAAGAAATACCCTGTGCCACAATAAAATATCCCGGCCCGTTTTCCCAACTTAGAAGTGAGCAAAGGCCCGACCCGGCCCACGCGCCGGGCCTGGCCGGTCTCGAGCCTAAAGGGCCGGCTCCGGCCTGTTCAGACCTCTAATTTGCAGCGATGGACATTAAAAGTTAGGGGTTTCTTGGGTACACAAATTTCTTGTTCTGTCAGTCTTTTCAGTTTCCGCGGCTCCTTTCTGCGCTCAGTTTTGCATTTTCGTAGGCATTTTGATGCTTTTTTCGGCTAATTCTACAAACCTGCGTAAAAAATAATAATAAACCATCTGCTCTTATCATTAACAGTTGCAATTTTAATTTTATTTTTTCAGTTCACACGACTAGTCCACTACGTTAACATTAATTACATACCAAAATCAATTTTCAGTCACATTTAATTCAGAAGTACTGAAAACGGAAAAAAAGTATACTCGCGGCGCAGAGCACAAAAATGACCCTCCACTCCGGCGCGCTGTCACGAACTGCCATTGATCCGCCGGCCCCACCACTTATTTATAATTGTCATTAAATTTCATCTATGCGCTGTCAAACGATACTAGCGCCGTTGCCATGTCTCCGATAATCCCGGAGTTTTACGAGTTAAAATCGGTCACACAATTATGTCGCGTCCACGGCTAATCTCTATAGTACGAGAAGACGTAGTTCTACGTCAAAAGAATTTTTCAAATACGTCTCCTGGAACTGAGAAAAAAAGGTCACGTTAGAGACGTATTTGGTCTGGACGAGAAGTGCTTACTAAAATCAATGTTCCTTTAGTTCAGAAATATTGTAAACGAAAACAAAAGTATACTCGCGGCGCAGAGCACAAAAATTACCATCCACTCCGGCACGCTATCACGAACTGCCATTGATCCGCCGGCCCCACGACTTAATTGTTGTTGCCATTAAATGTCATCTATGCGCCATCAAACGATACTAGCGCCGAGTTGAAATACGTCACACAATTATGTCGCGTCCGCAGCTAATCTGTATCGTACCAGAAGACGTAGCTCTACGTCAAAAGAAGTTTTAAAATACGTCTCCTGGAACTGAGAAAAAAGGTCACGCTGGAGACGTATTTGGTCAGTACGCGGGAAAACGGTTTTGACATTTACATCACCCAGTGAGAACGCTGTGCATTATTTAAAGATGATAAGTTCCATAAATTTTGTTTTCTCTTATTTTTACTTCCTGCTATCGCTATTTTCGAACAATACTGCTATTTCTGTTCAAGACGCTGTTTTTCAGTAAGAAGCCCAGGTTATATCTACTCTTACGGCAGCTGAACTACGAGTGCTGTTTTGCTGTAGATGTCTCGTACTTAGGTTAGAAACATGACAATGCAATTGCGTAAATAATATCTTCTCTTTGCGGTCTGCATCATTATGTAGTTGCATCAGAAAACAGCCACTAGCTGACATCCGTTGTTTATAGTCGGAAGGAAAAAAAGGAAAGCGGAATTCTCAGAACAATGTTAAAACGGTACGGAAACAATTGTTCAGCTCAAAGTAAAACAGAAGGATGGAATCAGCTGTTAAGCAAAGTTAATCAGCTGTATTGAGAACCTATAAAGACTGGTTTTCCACAGCAAGTACAGGAAAAAACATTGAGCGATTATTGAAGTCTTAGAGAACGAAGACCATTGATGAAATTGCTGCTAGTGTTAACGTTAGTTATTGTGAAAACACCAGTTTGTCCCCGCCGGGCATCGAATCCGGGTCCCCCTCGCTCCGGAATAAGTCGCTCTCCCAACTGAGCTACGCGGACATGTGCTCTAATTGCTATCTGCCTTTAACTCATGTGCGTCCTGCGGGGCAGGCACGTCACATTATCGAAAGGGTGATGAATCACGGGTCACCTTAAAAACAAATCAAATCGGTCAATTGATGCCGAGTGGCCAGAGGAGGGAGTTTTCTGCAAATCGCAGGAACTGAACTCCGTTTTTTTTTAGTTATGGGTGAGGCATGCGTGACTTGTCTTTGTTCCTTCCTGGAACTAGACGTTGAATATCTGTTTTTTGTTGTTTTGTTTGTTTTATTGGGGATTTAACGAACACCACGAGCAATTCGATGAGCTATAAGCAGTCTCCCGACCCTAATTTACGGCCATTGGTTCCAGGGAAGAGTGAGAGCCGGTGACGTAAGACAAACACAACATCGATGCTTCACCGGGATTTTAACCGGAGTTGGAAATGGGTCAAAAATTTTGGATCCGGACCTGACTCATACTCGACCCGGGCCTGACCCGGAAAAACTGCTTTCAGTTATAAACTCGAATATATCATCATCATCATTGTCAATCAATTGATCCACTGCTAGATGAAGTTCTCCCCACGTTTCTTCCACAACGGACTGCCTTGGGCCAGTCTCCTCCATCCACCCATTTCCCACGTGGTCTTCTTCTGGGTCTTTTCCTGTCCCTTGGAATCCAGTGTAAAATTTCAGTTGTTCATCGGTGGTCCGTTCTCCTGGCAGTATGTCTAGCTAGCCCATTGCCATTTCAGGGATTTTACTCTGATCGTGATACCTTCACTCTTGTTATTTTCCTTATCTACGATTTCCTCTTTTTATCTTTTGTGGTTACACTAAGCATGCATGCACCTCTCCATGCTGCTTTCATTTGTCTGCAGACTTTGTCTTTTTTAGTTAAGATCCACGTCTCTGCTCCGTACGTAAGCAGTGGAAAGATGCATTTATTAAACACTTTTTTTAGGACATAATAACATATTGCTCTTAAAAAGTGTACTTTTTCTTTCAAAAGCTCTCTAAGTTTTATATGCCAATTAATTTCTTCATCAATGTGACCCTCGCTTGTTATCTGCTGCCCAAGGTAAATGTAGGAATTTGTAATCTCCAGCTTTTCACCATCAATTGATAAATCTTCATTCCTTGTAAAATCATTGTACATCAGTTTTGTCTTCTGAAAGTTCACTTTTGATCCCCATTTCTTTACCCTTCTCAGCAAGTTTCTGGATCATACTCTGCAGCTCTGAAATATTATTTCAAAGACCTCTGAAGGATTCTCCGAAATACACTGGTGTGCAAAAATTAAGGACGAAGAGAAGAAATTAGCATAACAGCGGAACGAGCAAGCAGAACGGACCGAAAGACCCCTCGGGAGATAGACTAGGGTCCGGTACGTTAGGGCATGCGCATATATGCAGCATGACGTGGGGGGGAGAGGGTCGGAAGGGTATAAAGCACACGGGCGGTGTACGCTCAGCAATTCGGTGAAAGCTATTACACGGTGTACATCGGTTTGAACGACGTCGAGTTGCTGCCACCGTGTGATATGGCCAACAGGCAATCCAGTAGACGACATCTGGATGACTTTACCCGAGGTCGCGTCATTGGGAAGTTGGAAGAAGGTCGAAGTGTGACTAGTGTGCCCGAGGAGTTCGGGATCGCTCACAGCATCGTTTCACGAGCTTGGAGAGCATTTCAAACGACAGGAACATCTGTCTGAGAGTTTAACAGTGCTTGTCCACGAACAACCGCGGCGGCGGACGACCGGAATATTGTCCTACAGGCGAGAAGAGACAGACGGCAGACAGCGGGAGAAATCGCAATGCACATGCAACAGACAACTGGACGTCCGTTATCGCGTTTTACCTTGGCCAGGAGGCTGCACAAAGGTGGTTTATTTGCACGACGACCAGTACGGTGTGTGCCATTAACGCCTGCTCATCGGAGACGGCTGTTTCTGTGGTGCCAGGAACACAAGAACTGGACACATCAGCAATGTGGTCGAGTTCTCTTTACAGATGAGAGCCGATTCAGTCTGACGAGCGATTCTGGATGTATACACATCTGGAGAGAGCAGGGAACACGCAATCACACCTCCGAGATCATCGAAAGGGACCGGTTTGGAGGTGGCGGAGTTCTCGTTTGGGGCGGTATCGTGCTTGGCAGCCGTACTGACCTCCACATCTTCCAAGGAGATTTAGTCACTGGTGTTCGCTATTGTACCGAAGTTCTCCTGCCTCATGTGCGTCTGTTTAAAGATGCTGTGGGTCCTGAGTTCCTCTTCATGGACGACAACACTACAACTCACCGTGCAGTGGCTGTCGCAGAGCTGCTGGAGAGTGAAGATATTCAACGCATGGATTGGCCCGCAAGGTTCCCAGACCTAAATCCAATCGAACACGTGTGGGACCTTCTCGGGAGATGTTTGGCAGCACGTCACCAGCCGCCAGCAACGATTCCGCTGCTGCGATTGGCGCTACAAGGGGAATGGGCTGCGATGCCTCAACAGCTCCTTGACAACCTCGTCCTCTGCATGGACAGACGTTGTAAATCCTGCAACGCAGTCATTGGTGATCATATCCCCTACTAAAGACTGGAGTTTTTTCGGCAGCCGCCTGTCACATGGACGTTTCTGTCTTCTTTCCAGTTGTGCTCGAAACTACCTTTTCAATAAAGTGCCTTTGTTTCCTTTGGATTCCTTGTTTGGACGGTTTTGCTCACTTGTCCCATATTCTTACATCTTGGGGATCTTATGGTATGATTTGAGTCGATGTGGAGCACTTCTGCACGACGTTACATTTAAAAAACCGTCTCGTTCTTAATTTTTGCACGCCAGTGTATATATAATTTTTGCACGAAAGTGTATATTTTTTCTATTTAAAAATAAAATGGAAATATAACCGCGTCGAAATCGGTCCAGGAACACCTGGACCCGCCAGAAATTTTCGACCCGATAAATTTCACACTTTCTTTGTTGTTGTTTATGGGAACTGAGCGTCTTTTCAATTTTTGATGTTTTTTGGGTCGTTTTAACGAAGAATTTGATAAAAATGGGGAATTTTTGTAATAGAATAAATCGATTTTTTTAATGAAAAATCGTTTTTTTTTTTTTTTTTTGACAAAAAATATTTGAGTTTTGTGTTATTAAATTGGTTAGTTATTTTTTTTTAGAAAAAATCGAAATGATAAAAATAGTCATGGGCAACGTATTTGTCTGTTTTTGGATGATTTAATGACAAAAAAATTGTTAAAATTGGTGTTTTAACGAACTTTAGGTCGTGCTCTGATGACTGCGCCGGAATATACATATGATACCTATGATACCCGTGACCCGTTTCTGTTTCTTCTTCGAACCCGGACCCATTTCGACGAATGGTCAAAAGCCAACGCTTAGACCACTACGCTACTGGGGTTAAAGATCTGCACGGGCTTTAATTTGAAAGTCCCACCCAAACCCGAGCTTTAGAGGGAAACTGGAAAGTAAACTGGAAAGTATCAGCTAGACCAGTACCCGATCTAGATGATACTTTCCAGTTTACGGTTCCTTCTGTTTCAGACTTTCGACAAAGGTTCTGCTCCACTTATTGGAAATAACGTGAGGAGAAAGAAATTTGCTCTTCTGATCTGAACTACGTACATCAGTAGTAAAGGGAATGTAACAAAGAGAGACGTGCTATTCCTCGCAGGAATTCCTCTCACAGATGAAATTTAGACCTGACTACCTACTTCCGTTATAAAGGTAAACGCATTTCTTCATCCACACTTAAGCATAAACAAGGTGACCTTCATGCTGAAATATGTAAACAAATACTTCGAACTTCCTCGTCTACGTTGTAGAAATGAATCTCACCAGAAGCTCGATTATATGATTTCGTGAAGCTTAAACATCTGTTTGCGTAAACCATGGGTCCTTAACCTATGGGTCGTGACCCACACTCGGCGGCGTAGTTTCCTCAGGAAAAAAAATAAATTGTTAATTTTTTTTTTAATTTTAAATTTTAAACCTTCTTCGGTTTTAACACGTGTAAAAGCCCCGGAATTTCTAGAGATGACATCACGGGGACCACCAGCGTTGCTTCTTCCGGTCACTGAGATCGTGGGAATTTTTAGGATGTCACAACATTGCAAAATTTCCCCCTAAATTTAACGGGAAAACCTCCAACTTGGCAACAGTGGCCTGCCCCCAGAATCCTATGACAAACGATCAACAAATGTGACACGGAAGGGGGACGGCAGAGAGAAAGAGAGAAAGTATGAACTGTGGAAGCTTTCAGCGAACATTCATTAATAATAATAATAAAGAGAAGATGTCTAACTTCTAAAATTTGCCATCGGATTTTGACGAAATTTCAAATGGGATTTTAGTTTGACGTGTCTTGGTTATTGTAAAAATTGCATTCGGTTATTTAAAAAATTGGAGAAACTGAAATCTGTTTTATAAAAGATTTTAATTTCCAATTATTCATATTATTTGTCTCACAATATGTTATTCCCTCTTTTAGTGACGTCACGCGGAAACCAAGGCTTCCGATTGGTTTCCAACGCTATGACGTCTAAACTCAACACTGACGTATCAGAAAATGTAACATGAGGGTGACGTCCCAAATGGAGGGAACTCATCTCTCTAATGCGATGGCCTTGTACTTTCTAGACGATTTTGGTTGAATATCAGTTAATTTTGTCGATCAAGGTATCTTGCATTCACAGTCATGCATGCTTGCGTGGGATGTAATTCGTCATCGATAGGAACGGTACTTTTTCTAGGTGTAGTTATGTGTTATATGTAAATATAACTTCTCTTATCGTTCAAATCAGAATCGTTCGGTTAGACAATCATAAACAAAATGCAATGCAGTGCTTGCATTGATTGAATTCGACGTACAAAATGAATTGCAATCATCCTCAGCATTAGAGAAAAACTTGCTCAAATTTTGGTAAGCGTGTCAGTATACTTTTGGTAGGGTAGTTTATGTTAACCGCGGGCAAGGAAAGCTCACAACAGTGTTTACCAGATCAATTCAGGCCTATCGATTTCTTTCAACATTACGTTCATTCCCCTTACACTGATCTGTTCACAGAGCAACGGAGAAGCCGATGGGGTTTCTTTGCTTTGCTTAAATTGTTTTATTTGCTTAAGCAAAGTGCATTGTCGACTGCTAATTTATAGGTCTTCCCTCTGGGTGGGAAATGTAGGCTCAAGGGAAAGATAGAGAGCAAATGGTTTCAGTGCTACACACCCAACCGAGATAAATTGACTACAAATAGAAGGACGATACTAACTTTAGCTCATCAGCGTTATGTTGGAGCGAAACTAATTTTCGAGATGGTTGTCCTGGCCTCCAGCGAAATGAATGTTCCTTGACCCAGTTAGTGCGTTGCGAACTGTGACTGGGATTTAATCGATTAATCGTGTCCCAGTTTTGTGCAGCAAGAGTTATGTTTTCCTCCAGAAAGCATGAGATTGGAATGATGTTGATGTCTTCTACTCCTCCCACCTCACTGCTGCGCCCAGTGCCCTTGGCCTCCAGTGAGACCGCCAAATGTAAAAATCGATTCTCCGGGTTCGTTTCAAACAATACGACTCCCTGCTCTCCCCCATCCCACCCGAACAACTCCATCACACACACACACACACACACACACACACACACACACACACACACCAGAGCTACTGAAGGACGCCTCATCGATTAAGGATATTTACTTGAAAAGATACGCAGAACGGACACCTTCTTTGGAGCTTTTGAGTGCGTGACTGACCAAAAAATGCTCATTCTCTTAAAGTGTAATATGAAAACAATTTTCTCTTCAACATCTAGATGCACTGTGTACAATACGAGACAGAGTACTAAATACTACGCTAGAAAGGTTATTTTATCTGAGAAGACAGCATACGGTCCTTGAAGATCACTTCAGCAGAAAGTTGGCCATACAATCTCAACGAAATAGGTTATCTATAGTTTTTCAGGAAATACTTATAGCCATTCAATGATTCGCACATGACGATTTAAAAATAAACAGTGAATTGAAAAGTAAAACCTTAGACTGCTCGTTAGATGGCTAAGTGATCCAGAACACTGTCTTCTGTGTCCGCCCATGCCCATCTTCGAATCTCACTAGAGATATGAATCTCTATTTTCTTGCAGCTCTAGTTGGTATATTTCCGTGGTGTTTTTCTTCTTATCTGACTGGCCTGGTTCAGTGCTGGAAAAAAACCCTGTCCAGTTGTAGTTGATTCTTGATATCCATTTTCTCTGCGTTTCCTTCTACCTGATTCAACCATCTCTTTTCGCGTATCCTCCTTCTTGTGAGTCTGGTTTGATCCACTATACAATAAAGGCTTTCCCTGTTTCTCTGCAGCTGTCGTTGGATCTTGACATCCTGCACCCCTTCTCTTTAATCCAACCGTTTCTTCCTGGATCTTCTTCTTCCTTTCAGTCTTGTTCGATCCACTGCCGAATGACAGCCACCCCTATTCTTCTCCAGTTGTATTTGGCTATTGACATCCATTCTCTTCCTGCACTTCCTTCTCCCGGATCCAACCACCTCTTTCTGAGGCTTCTTCTTCTTCTTGTGAGTCTAATTTGATCCACTGCAGAATATAAGTCTCTCCTGTTTTCTCCTGTTGTTGCTGTCTTTGATTCTTGATCATTATTATCTTCCTAAACTTCCTTTTATCTCATCCAAACATTTCTGTTTGGATCTTCTCCTGCTTTTCACCCTGGTTCAGTCCACTGCAGAATGAAAGCCTCCCTTATTTATCTCCAGAAATTTTTGGCTCTTGGCATCCAGCATCCGTTCTCTTTTCGTGCACTTCCTTCTTCCTAATCCAACCGTTTCTTTTTAGGGACCTTCGCCGTTTCGTGAGTTTGATTTTAGTCGCTACAAAATGAAAGCCTCTGCTGCTTCTCTCCAGTTATTTCTCTCTGTTTTTGTCGCGTGATTACCATTGTCTTCCTAAATTTCCTTTTATCTCATCCCATCATTTCTGTTTGTATCGCCTTCTCCTTTTTGTCAATCTGGTTTGGTCGACTGCAGAATGAAAGCTCCCCTTGTTTTCCCCAAGTTGTTTCTGTCTTTGAATCATGATCTCCATTATCTTCTTAAACTTCATTTTATCTCATTCAACTATTTCTGTTTAAGTCTTCTTCTTCTCAGGCTGGTCCCGTCTACTACTGAAGTCTTCCTCTCTATTTCTCTCTTGTTTTAATTTTTGTTTGTTTGTTTGTTTGTTTGTTTTTTGTCTTGGACTCTTGACCTTCCAGACTGTAGAATGTTCCTTCCACTTCTTTCAGATCGAGCGACATCCTAAGGTAATCCTCTTCCTTGTCCCATTCCTATAGAAAAAATCACGGGCCGTAAGTTCCAACTATGGGCAGGCCAAGCATACACAACATGTCGGCCAATCCATCGTTATTGGAAACGATCATGCAGCCATACACGTTCATCGTTTGAAAATATGAGGTGATGCGACCATTAGATCAACTCCATGTCACTTCTCAACAATTACCTTCCTCTAACTCTGTACGATCAACTGTGATGCTCACTTTCCTAGTAAAATTGTTACACGTGATTTTCGGCTGCTTCACGTTTATCTTCGAGGTTGCCTCTTCGCTCTTATTGGCAAGTTTTGAATCCTGGATGGCAACTCTAAAGAGCTAGTTGCAAAGGTGGCAATATCGTCAGCAAACCGAAGGTTGGTGTCAAGAGATCGTCATTAATCTTCAGAATCTTCAGACCTGCCTTACTTTTCTTCCGAATCGAACTGTTTCGGTGTTTTTAAAATAACCTAACCTTTCCCTCCTCATTTTTAGAAATGTTGTCGAAATGTCGATAATCGTAAAGTAAGCATTTTCTATGGCGCAATACTTCAAGATGCCTATAAAAATTGTGTTTTGACTGAATCAAAGGCTTTTTCGTAGTCGACAAAAGCCATACACAAAGGTATTTCAGATTAACTGGCTGTTCCAATTATTTCTCTTAAGATATGATGCGGTTGGTACATATAGCACTACAGCCACTTCTGAAGCTAGCTTGCTCTCTTCACAACACCATATCCAGTTTTATCAGTAGGCGACGCAACACCAGCTTGTGAAGACCCTCTAATTAACGAGAAGCAGGATGATTGGCGGATAGTTAATAATGCCTAGTACTGTATATGAAGATTAAACGTACTTTTGCTGTCTTTTATCAGTAAAATCTGTCAGGAGGTAAATTCAGCGTTAACGTGAGGCGACGCAAAAATTGTACTGCTTTCCAAGTCACTGAGGCGTACAAAAAGACTACTTAACTTCTACGTTATTACCTCCATGTGTAGTTGAGACGTTGCAAAAGATCTTCATGTTTCTCCTCTGTCTAATTCAGACAAGAAACACCCCTTCAGACACCAAAGAAATTCATTTTGAAGGACCCTCAACAGCATTTCTGACGCAAATAAAGCATGCTCTGTCAGAGAGTTTTTTCAGCCATAGGAAAAGATTTCTTAGCAGAGATTACAGACAACGTTTAATAGACAGGAAAGCACTTACGAGGAGTGTTGTTATAAGTTCGTATTCTATGCGATTTCTAGTGAATATCAATATGCAATACTTTTTCTACGGGTAATACATATTCTTGTATGTTACTGTACCAATGTGTTTAAAGCTAAATACCCATTTGCTCTCTTTTATTTTCTTTAAGAGATTTTGTGAACTTAAAAGTTGAGACTTTGTTGAATGGAGAATAAAAGAACTTGGGGTGGGTGATAAAACACCTGTCTTAGGAAGACATGACTCCACGGGAACTTCAGGAATATGAGGTGCAGCTATTGGGGATAAGGCTGCTGCATAATTTAGAGTCGTCCAAACAGGACGTTTATGATGATATGGTTAAGACATTAGGGGATAAGGCCCCTGTATATTCCGCAGTCATCGTCACAGGAGGTTCATGATATCATGCAGACATTGGAGGAAAAGCTCCTGCATTTTATAGAGTTGTAGAGTTGTAGAGTTTCACAGAAAATTTCGGTGTGGCATGGAAGTTTGACGAAATGCAAATCGTTCTAGACGACCCTCTACATCCATTCCTGAGAAAAACATCAACCGCATACGTAAACTCATGATGCAAGACAGACCATTGACTCTTCAGTGTATAACTGTGTGTGTAGGCATTCCAATCGGTATTGTTGATTCAATCCTGACGAATTCTTTGAAGTTGAAAAAGGTCAGTATGTGATGGTTCCCGCGAATGTTGACAGAGGAGCACAAGGAGTGTCGCAAACGAATGTGCCTCACCAACCTGAGCACGCTTCGTGTGGTTTCAATAAACTTCTGGTCACTGATTGTTGCAATGAATGAAACATGAGCTTATCATTTTAACGCAGAGACTAAAAATTAGAATATAAGATGGAAGCTTGCATTTTCTTCGCCACTCAAGAAATTTCGGTTTGCTCAGTGAACCTACTCGATGATGGCACCAGTTATTTTGGAATTTCGTCATGAGTAACTACCTAAAAAGGGTAGCCATTGTCAATACCTAGAAAGGTCCACCATTGTCAATCATTGTTAATACCTAGGAAGGGCCACCATTGTGAATACCTAGAAAGGGCCACCATTGTTGATACCTAGAAAGGGACACCATTATCAGTGCCTAGGAAGTGCCCACCATTGTTAATACCTAGGAAGGGCCACCATTGTCAATACCTAGGAAGGGCCACCATTGTCAATACCTAGAAAGCGCCACAATTGTCAATATCTAGGAAGAGTCAATCCCTAGAAAGGGCCAGCATTGTCAATATCTAGAAAACCCACCATTGTCGACAACTAGAAAAAACCACCGTTGTCAATAACTAGAAAGAGCCACCCTTGTCAATACCTAGAAAGGCCCTCATTGTCAATAACTAAAAAAGGCAACCATTCTCAATACCTAGAAAAGGCCACCATTCTCAATACCTAGAATGTGCCACCATTGTCAACATCTAGAAAAGCCACCACTTTCAGTAACTAGAAAGGGCCACCGTTGTCAATGCCTAGAAAGGGCCACTTTTGTGTCTTGTGAATACTACGCCAACCACATAAGCCAACTTCCTGCAGCTATCCTCGAGAAGTGGCATGTAATCAAGACAATGCACCGCTTTACGGCTTCCAGATTGCGAGAGCTGTTGAACAGAGAATAGGGTTTTAGCTGCTCTAGCATCCACACAGTTCTCCAGAGTTTCCACTAGAGAGTTTTATTTATTTTTTATGCTGAAGAAAAACATCCTTCGACTGTGAACTGTGGCTTTGAATCGGAAGACCAAGAAAAGACTTTTGTCCCCCACCAAAATCAAGGTACTAGAAAGCCGGTGGGAATAGTGCGTTGCAGTTGCATGCGACTACGTCCAAAAGTAAAAATGAAAACCTAATGGCATAGTGTGTGCTAGATTACTGACATTTCAAGCCACCCTCGTGGGTAGGTTATTGATCAGAGTTTCAGACACTGAAAAAGGGCGTTTCTTCTGTATCTCAGAATAGGACCTGAGACACGAAGAGAAAAAAGTTTGAAAAACTCTAAGACCGCGTCTCTGGCACAAAATGAAAACAACACTTCGAAGGGCTGCCTGTCACACATTGCTTCTAACACCAAAGAAAAGTACTTAAAATGGATCTCTAAAAGTGTGTTATGCAAAGAGAAAGCCATGTTCTTCTTTATCTCAGAAAAGGAGGTAAAAACACTAGGAATGCTCTCCAGCAGCATTCCAAACACAAAAGAAAAGTACTTAGAATGATCTCAGACAACTAGACTCAGCCCCTAGAAAACGGCTGTTAAATGCTATTGACGAGAGCTTTAAAATGACGTATAACACGATGGGGTGTAACCCGTAGATACCCTATAGACCAAAAGTTTCCGATCCCCTTCATTAAAACCCTTGCGATTCATCTTTCCTTTCTATCTTGAGGCCATATTTAAGCTTCCGCACGAGCAGATGGACTTTTGTAGCTATATCACATTTCATCGGTGTCAGGGTCGTTTATTACGTTCGTCTAAATCAGAATATGTAACAATATTAATAAAAATAAATATTGTTTTTGAAAAACTCCGACAGACGGATGGACGGACAAAGCTTGGGCATATACGCTTTTTCAACCTATGGTTGGAAAGCGTAAAAAAGATATTTTTGTCGCTGCCGGAACTTCAGACGACACCATTTTAAATTTACATTTTATTTTCAAAGATACTTTGAGTTAATGTAATGCCTGCTGCATGCTTCTACTTACTGTAGTAGCAGCACTTTAAATATTAATTTATCTACATGGGTAATTTTTTTTTTTTTTGCGAAATACATTTCTGACAGAATATAATCAAGCAAATGGAAACATATTGGTTCACATGTAAGTGATATATGTAGAGATATTTTAACACAAGATTTTTTTCTCTTTTTCTTTTTGAAATATTGGGTTGATGCATAAGTTCATGCCGTTTTTTTCACCGCACTACAGGAATGTATTACATCATAAGAAAAAACGAAATCAATCAACTATGTACCCCCCCTATTGTTTACGATGATGTCCCAACGTCTGAATTGGTCTGCAATGCCATTCTTGAAAAACCGTGAAGGTTTTGATGCGAAGAAAGCATCAAGAAAATTCTGGATATCAACATAATTGTTGAACGTTCTGCCACGGAGTGCATTCGACAGAGATCGGAACAGGTGATAGTCTGCATGGGCGACATTTGAGAAATAGGCCGTATGTGGAAGAATCTCCCATATCATGTCCTGAATGGCCATTTTGGTCATGTTTGCATGGTGAGAGCGTGCGTTATCATGTTGGAGAAGGACACTATGGCGCCGATGTTGCCGTTTCTGCTGAATTTCTCTCTCCACACCGCGGAGTTGCTCACAATAGAGTGCATCATTGATGGTCCGATTCCTCGGCAGCTTTTTCCAGTGAATAATGCCTTCCATGTCTAATCAGACACACAACATGATCTTCGCAGGATGAAGCTCATGTTTTGAATGCGGTGTGAGCGGCTTGTTTGGACTTAACCATTCCCTATGATGCCTGAAATTCACGTACAGGCACCACTTTTCATCTCCAGTAACAATACGGGACGAACCACATATGGAAACACGCTGATTCTTGTTGTCCTCGGTGAGAGTGTGAGGCACTCAAGACCCCAATTTCTGGACCTTTCCCATACGTTCCATGTGTCGTACCACTGTGGCCAGATCACAGTCCATCTCAGTAGTCAATTTGCGTGTGGTTCGATGCTGGCCTAAGTGGGTGAGATGGTTCAGGTCATCCATCTCACTTTCACTTCATCAAAGTGAGATGGATGACCTGAGCGTGGTAAGTCGTTGAGGTCAAAATTGCCACCTCGGAACCGCTCAAATCATTTGCGGGCTGTCCTCGCAGCAATAGCATCCTCCCCCATCATCATCATCATCATTGTCAACCATTATCAATCCACTGCTGGACGAAGGTCTCCCCAAGTTTCCTCCACAACGGTCTGTCTTGTGCCAGTCTCCTCCATGTCACTCCCGCATATTTACGAATTTCATCCACCCATCTCCCATGTGGTCTTTTTCTGGGTCTTTTCCTGTCCCTTGGAATCCAATCTAAAATTTCGGCTGTCCATCTATGGTCTGTCCTTCTGGCAGTATGTCCAGCCCATTGCCATTTCAGGGATTTAACTCTGATCATGATGTCTTCCACTCTCGTCATTTTTCGGATCCACGAGTTCCTCTTCTTATCTCTCCTGGTTATACCAAGCATGCACCTCTCCATGCTTCTTTGAGTTGTCTGCAGCTTTTGTATGTCTCTTTTAGTTAAGGTCCACGTCTCTGCACCATACGTAAGCACTGGAAGGATGCATTGATCAAACACTTTTCTTTTAAGACATAATGGCATATTGCTCTTGAAAATTATGCTGTTTCTTCCAAAAGCTCTCCAGGCAAGTTTTGTACGCCGATTAATTTCTTCATCAATGTGACCCTCACTTGATATCTGCTGTCCAAGATAAACATACGTATCTGTTATCTCCAGTTTTTCTCCATCAATCGATAAATCTTCATTTCTTGTAAAAGCATTGAACATCACTTTTGTCTTCTGAAAGTTCATTTTTAATCCCACTTCTTTACTCTTGTCAGCAAGTTCCTGGATCATACTCTGCAGCTCTGATGGGGTAGTTGCAAAAATGACTACGTCATCAGCAAAACGAAGGTGGGTTAGATAATCTCCATTAATCTTTATCCCTTTGTTTTCCCAGTTCAGTGATTGAAAGACATTTTCCAATGTGGCATTAAAGAGCTTCGGAGATATGGTGTCACCTTGTCTCACTCCCTTTCCAATTTTTATGTGTGTTGTATTTTCAAACAGCCGAATCTTTGCACTTGCATTTTCATAGATGTTATTAATAATATTAATGTATGCATCTTCAATACCGCAGGATTTCAGAGCCGTGGTAACTGCTGATGGTTTCACCGAATCAAAGGCTTTTTCATAATCGATAAAAGCCATGCACACAATGGAAGTTCATATTCCCTCGCTCTTTCAATCAGTTCTCTCAGTACGTGGATATGATCTATTGTGCTGTAGCCACTCCTGAATCCAGCTTGTTCTCTCGGTTGAGCCATGTCCAGTGTTACCTTCAAGCGGTGTGAAAGAACTTTAGTGAAGATTTTATAAACCACTGATAGGAGGCTGATAGGTCTGTAGTTCCTGAGATCCTCAATGTCACCTTTTTTATGTAGCAGGATCATTGTAGCATTGTTCCAATCCTCAGGAATCTTCCCTTCATTAAGGCATCGAGTGAAAATTTGGGCGAGTACTGTTTCAATTTCTCCACTTGCTTCTTGTATGATGTCTATAGTAATTCCATCTTTTCCTGGAGCTTTCCCTCGCTTCATGTTCTTGATTGCATAAGCAACTTCTGCTGGGAGGACTGGAAGAACTCTGGTACCTTTCATGATGTCTGGAGTACATGTATCATCCCTTTCATATAATTTGGAGTAGAAATCATTCACTCTTGTCAAAATTTCGCCTCTATTTCTTGTTATAGAACCATCTTCTTTTCTCAGAGCCATAATCTGTTTTCTTCCCTTACTGAGATGTCCCTTTGCTATCTTAAGGCTTTGGTTGTTTTCAATTGCTTTCCTCACTAGCTCACAGTTGAATTTCCTTACGTCTTCAGTGATACTTTTTCGTGTTGTCTTGCATAGCTCTATATATTCCACTTTGGAAGTCACATCTACTTTAGTTGTCCTCATCTCTCTTCTTTTTTGCATCAACATTTTGGTTTTTCCTGATAATTTGTTCACATGCAACTTGTTCTTAGACCCAGCTAATTTTGTTGCTGTTTCCATTAGAGCTTTGGTTACTTTTCTGTTAACTTCGAAATATCCACTTCTTCCGATGTTAGGCCTTCTAAAGCAGAGAATCTGTTCTTCAGTTCCAACTTGAAAGTATTATGGTGTTTTTTAAGGTTGGTTATGTCAATACATTTTGTTTGTCTTATGAGCTTGCCACGTTCCAGTTTAGTGTTGAGGTGCATCTTACATCTCACCAATCTATGGTCACTACCTGTGTTGAACTTGTTCAGCACACTGCAGTCTTCGATGACGAATTTTTGTTACACATAATAAAATCAATTTCACTTGTCGTCCCAATTGGATGTCTCCATGTCCATTTCCTGTGTGGCTTTTTCTTGAAAAAGGAGTTCAAGATGAAAAATCCTTCTGCCTCTGCAAACTCAACGAGAGTATTTCCACGCTGGTTTCTGTTGCCGTGACCGAATTTACCTACTGAAGTTTCATTCTGTTGCCGTTGCCCTATTTTTGCATTGAAATCTCCCATAATTATCTTCAAGTGCTGCTTACCTTTATTATTTAGATGACGAATTTCCTCCTTAAAATTCTTCAATTTCTTCTTCAGGATGACTTGTGGTGGGTGCATAAGTTTGAATAATCTGAGCCTGGTATCTTCTCGATAGTTGGATAACGAGTCGTGCAGCTCTGTCAGAGGAACTTTCAACTTCTACCACTTTATCCTTCAGTTTCTTGTTTATTATAAATCCAACACCACTAGTTCTGCCAGTATCTGTCCCACGATAATAGAAGAGATGTCCACTTTTCAGTTCAATGAGATCTTCTCCTTTTCTCCTTACCTCACTTAGCCCGACGATGTCCCACTTGATCCTTTGTAGTTCCTCTTCCAATTCAAGAAGCCTTGAATCAGAAGATAGGGAGCGTCCGTTATAGGTAGCCAAGGTCAGCATCAAATGGCAGCCTAGTCCGGTCCTCCGGGGATTCTTAGCACCCTCTGCCTTCATGTCGCACTGGCCGCTGCCTTGGCCAGGTACATTCCAGCTGCCGGAGACTGAGGGCCAAGATTTAAGTTGTAGAGTCATTTTGGAGGTGTTTGGCCATAACTCACCACGCTGGCCAAGCGGGTTGGTGAGTGTGGGATAGCATTTCCTCTGATCCCGATGGTATAGTTATACCGCTATTGGCGGTCGTCAGAGCCCCTTTAGTGGGAACAGGATGCACCACGAGAAGGCGGGGTTGACATTTGTCAAGGAGAGGCTGTGATGTTACGCATCACCTGACCTTACCCATACACAGCACAAATTTGTCGAGTAGCTTCGGCGGCTGTGGATCACTTGTTAAACTCTCAGAGGAGCAGATGTCGGAAATGTTCATTCCTCTCTACTTGACACTCCATACTTCCGGACCTGAAAACCAAAACAACCATTAGCCACAATCACACAACGCAATATGATTTAGATACACGATATTACTGGCTACATTTTGATATACAGCTGGCCATCTGCACAGTCACTACTGACTTGGGAAACATTCTTGAAATTAAACCGCATGAATTTATGCATCAACCCAATATTCCGGTAATTGGTTATGTTAAATAAAAAAAAATTGTATATTCTGTAGCTTTAAAAATCAATTACTTCTAATAACAAATTCTAAAATAAGTAGAAGTTCCACTGTTAATACGCGTAAATGCGGTGTAAGAAGCATAAATACATTTAACACGAGTATATTTTATTTTTTTCTCGTTGTCATTGGTTAAAAATTTACAGAAGCACAATTTTTTTTTTTTTTTTTGGCTTTTGTTAGCTGTAGAACAAAAAATGTTTTTAATTGTAAATTTCAAGATAACTAGAAACGTCATTGTTAAATAACGCAAATGTGTCCAATATAGCCAAATAAAATATTTCGTAACAACGTTTTTATTAACTGTCTGAAAAGAAATGGAAACCCATAGCACATTTAATATCCTAGAAATAAGACTGCGAATGTCTCCCCTAGGCCATGGCATTTGATAGATGACGCCACTCTTTTAGTGACGTCACGCGGAAACTAAGTGTCGTGTATGACATCAAACACGGCACTAATATATTTAAACGTGCAACATGCGAGCACAAAGAGAGAGACCTCATCTCTCTAATGTAACCTTGCACTTTCTAGGCAGCTTTACCTCAATACTGCCGTCCTTTAACATATTTTCGCAGATTGAAACACTGAACAAACATATTCTAAAACCGAAGTTGCCGATTCATTTTTCACACGACATCACGTTCTCATGTTGAGCATAAGTAGCATATGTAAATTGAATTAAAGATATTGTCTTTCTCAATACGCTTTTAAGGAAAAATTCGACACTGTCCACTTTTTTTTCATGTTTTGAAACACAATTATGATCCTGAATTGTTCGGATTCGGAAAAGTATTTTATCAACGCCGAGACCTACTGCACCATTTTGGATGACCATGCGCTTCCTGCGTTGTGGCAGTTTTACGGGGTGGACCCATGTTACTTTCAGGATGACAATGCCACCTGTCATGTTGCGAGGTCCACCATGGCTTGGTATGGTGGCAATGGGGTTAATCGAATGGACTGGTCTGCGTAGAGCCCGGACCTTAACCCTATCGAGCACCTCTGGGACGAGTTGGAGCGTCGACTTAACGGGGTGCCCCACCGTCCGAAATCGGTGAAGGAACTGACCTGTCTTCTCCAAGCCGAGTGGAAGAAAATACCGCTAGCCGTCGTACAAAGCCTGGTTGAGAGTATGCCCCGGAGGGTCACAGCTGTAATCGCCTCTCGTGGAGGCTCCACCAATTATTGAAGGTGAATAAACTTCGTTTTCCTTTGCTATCACAGGTGTCCAATTACTTGTTGGTAGATAGTGTATTTCCTTTCATTTTTTTTTTTTAAAGACCTGTGGATGAAGATATTCAGCCCCGGTGGCGCAGTGGTCTAAGCGATGGCTTCTGATCATTCGTCCGAAATGGAGTCTGGGTTCTAATCCCGGTGAGGCATGGATGTTGTGTGTGTCTTATGGTACTGGATCCCTCCCTTCACTGGAACCAGTGGCCCTAAATCAGAGACGGGCGACTGCTTATAGCCCATTGAGTTGCTCACGGTGGTCGTTAAACCTCCAATAAAAAAACTATTCAAATAACTTTTTAAAAGATTATACGAAACTTCCAGCTGGAAATAAAGTGAAACGAAATATATTTTTTTTCATCTTACACCAAATTAAACAAGAAGAGTAGAAAGGTAATGGGAAATAAATACATAGGAACTTCTGCTACTGCTTTAATAAAGCCATGGGCTAAAAACGTCTCATGTGGTAATCGGAAATAGATATTTCCAGGATAGTGAGTGACATTTCAGTTATATAAGGTCCCCGTGGGAAATTAAAGCAAAAATCAGTCTGAGTGTTTTGTTTTTATCAGTCTGGATACTTTTTTTAATACTTGCAAATCCCTTATATGGACTATAGCGAACATTATTTTAACGTTATGTAAACAGATAAAAAATTTGCCCTTTTTTCCAACAACATTTGAAATTTAATAAATTCTAAAGAAACAAAATTACGCCCACCGAAACCTTGGTTGTAATAAACGTCTTTTAAGAAAAATAAGTACAGGGTTTTCTGTGTATCTTGGCACCGTGTAAAGAGACATTCTTAAACATATTCTTAAAGATAAAATTTCTCTTAAAGAATTTTCCAGTAATTTTGTTACCATTAGGTTCCTAAATAAAGCCTACGATAATCTCAATGTAAGGAAGCTGTTCTACAATAATGCAATTTTTTTTTCCCATCCACAGGCACCAGTCTATTGTAAGTTTTAAATATGTTAAGACCTTAGGGTCAATAGTTAAAAACTACAAACTTAACTCTTCGAGCTACATTCCTGTAATTACTACTTGTTCTTGTGATGAACATAAAGAAACAGTTCACTATGATAAGAATTACAACCATATTATCACCGGAAACTTGAGTTTTGTTGAAAATGAAAAGCTTAGGAATTTATTAGAGTATGGCTCTAATTTCAGACCTTCCTTCACAATTTCCAAAGAAAGGATTCTTGAGAGCTTCACTCAAGATGTAAATAAGTACATCGTAAAAACCAGTTTAACGTACAATCAGCCTATTGAGGCCTTCGCAGAATGGAAATATAATATAATCAATAGCTTCACCGGTGAGTTGGCAGGTCTGGACTTTTGTTTCGACAGAAATCTCTTTTTCTCTGGAGAAGCTAAAAGGTCACTCTCCAAACTACAAGACCAATTTATTTTTACCACTACGGATAAAGCTAGCAATAATTTTGCAATTATCTGTAAGAAGTTCTATTTTGAATTGTTAACTATGGAACTCAATAATAGAGTAACATACGAGCCCGTAAGTTATTCTACCAAGCAGTTAGAAAATCGGTTTAAGGCATTCTTCAAGAAACTTAAAATTCCGCAAACTAGAAGATATGGGCCTGAATTTCCATTTCTTTTTGCAACGGTTAAGTTTCATAAGGATCCTGTGAAGTTCAGGTTCATAGCTAGTGGAGTAAGGAGTCATAAAAAGAAAATAGATCTTGCTTTTGAAGATGTCTTAAAGAAGGTTTTGAAACACATTAGAAACTGTTCTAACTTGATGTACAGAGATTTTTGGATAATTAATAATAATGCAGAAGTAATTTCTACTATACTCAAAGTTTGTCCCCTAGATATTAATAGTTATGATTTTGAAAAACCTATATACTAATCTGCCTCTATCAGATATAATCACTACCTTTAAAGAGCTGTATGCAGAATTTAAACTTAACCAATTTGTTGATGTAGGAACTTGGAACTCTTATCTCAATTGCTGCATTAAAAATAACCATATCTTATATAATAATACTCTCTATAAGCAAGTGAACGGTATTCCAATGGGAACATCAACGTCCACGAATATCGCTAATCTATTCCTGTTCTTTAAGGAATATAAATTCATTAAAAATCACCCCACCTGCTCAGATAACTACCTTTACACTTTTAGATATATTGATGATCTGCTGTGTATCAATAATTCCGAAGTTATAGAGAGTGATTTTGATAATATCTATCCTAGCTCTCTTAACTTATGTAAAACCAACCACAGTAATCAGGAACTTGAGTTCCTAGACTTAAGCATTAAGCTCAACAGAGGTAACCCATCTATTAACCTCTTTGATAAAAGAGTTAATTTTCCTTTCAAAGTAATTAAATATCTTCACTGGAATAATAACATTTCAACCAAAGTAATTGAGAATGTACTAATTTCTCAGGTCCTAAGAATTTCAAGAATTTGCAGCAACAATTTGGACTTCAATTACCACATTAATATACTATTAGAAAGTTTTCTAGAGAACGAAATTCCTTCTTCTTTCATCAAAAGAACTTTAAGAAAAATTATTCTGAATAATAGAGTAAGGTTGGCAGATCTGCTTTAATTTTCTACACAGTTAATAATATGATTCTGACCAATCAAAGCCGTAAGGAAGTTGGCTAGAGGATGCCTATTAACTACCTAAAGGAACCTTAGTGCTATGGATATGACGGTCCTATTAAAACAAAAAAATTAAATAATATAAACAAAATCACAAAAAAGCTTAAAAATCTGTTTATAAAAGAAAATAAAAACAAATAAAAAAGAAAACTAGTTATTCATCACTAGGATAGCTATACTAAAAATAGTAAAACCAACATTAAAATTAATAAGATTCTGATTAATCTATAGAAGCTCACTAAGGTGATTTAATACATGCAAAGATTATTAAATAAACTGCTCGTGTATTTTATAATATTTCTCATGTATTCTGGAGAGTTAATTCTGCTCATTCTGATCATACAGATCCACAGTCTTAAGTTTATATATTTTTTTCTCTGGTTAAAATCTCCGCGCGTTGGTTTCTTGCTGTATGAGGAGGCCATCAGCCCCACCCTCACTGCCCCCAGCGTCTAGGGAGTGGCGGAAGAGGTCAGCCATGTTCTCCTCTTGTGAGGAGAAAAGTTTTTGTAACACCAGAGGTAAGCTCTCTTCCTTGTTTTTGGGTTCTAGGTTTTATAAGTTCAATGTTTGTACTTCATGTACCTTTTCTCTGTCGATTTTTAGCTTTTCAGCTTTTAAGCATTGGTTTGTCTGTTAAAATTTATGCGGGTTTTAACTCTTACTTTTCTTTGTAACTTTGAGCGTCTTTTGTGGTACCTAGGAACAGAAGATGGCTAAGCTTGTTCCTTTTCTATGCGCTGTCTATGCGCTGTTTTTTCAAAGTAGTTAAGTTCTTAATAACTAATTAATTATGCACTTAAAGCACTGCTGAAAGACTTTGTACATATTGCAACTAACTGTTTAAGGTATATAACTTTCACAAAGTTTTCTTTAGTTAATTATTATCTTTAACTTATTCTCGTTTTCGTGCTGTCATAAGTTGTAGAGTAGGGGGTTTTAGACTCAAGTTTTCTTTCAAAAATCTGTTCGTTATAAATTAACATTTCCTTTTTTAATTGCAATGTAAAATTTGTTTTTCAGGTTTAAATTCTCTCTCAAACGAACTTGGAATTTCGTTATAGCTGAAAATCATTTCTATTTATTATGTCACTCTCACAGCTTGAGTTCTCTTTTAATCTTCTTCTCTCTGTTTAATAGTAACAGATGAAGAGCATGGGTCGGGCCATGAAGGTTAATGGATGCAAGCGAAATTGTTAACTAGTGCTAGGTCATGCTACTCTACGGAGGACATGACTTATATATATATTTTTTAAACTATTTTAGGTGGGAATGTTACTTGCATCTATGGCCTTGCAGAAACCCATTTCCAACTAGGTCTTTGTGGAAGTGAGAAAATGCAGAGTTTTTGCTGGTCCTTGATAAAGCCAAGGCTCAGTATTCTCGACACCTTCTACATTCAGTTGTTTTATTTTATTTTTTTTTCTTTTCTCCTTTTACTCACACAGGTAGATACATAACCTTTTCTATGTTGTACTAGGTGTGAGTCAAAATTATATATGTATTTTTTTGCTTAGGTATCTTTATAGAATGTGAATTCTGAATTTTCAAAACTGCTGCGTTGCGCGTTTTGATTTTCAGGTTATTTTGCACCCTTCGTTTTAAATTCTAAAATTTTTTCCTTAGTCTTCCGTTTTGCTCTTAAGTAGGCTATAATTATCGTTATAGACATTCAAAATGGAAACAATTTTAACTGGTTATCTAGTGTTCTTTAGAAAAATCTTTGAATTAACTTATAAAGCACTGAAATTAAATTATGTGGGAAAATGGCATTCTTAATCAATATACCGGGTGATCCAAAAGTCTTGCACATTTTGAAAACGTAATAACTCGCGGAGTTTTGAGAGTAGGGAAACGCGGTTTGCGTAAAATTGATCAAAATGGCATCAGGTTTTTTACGAAATCACATAAATGTTTACTCATTTTACTTACATTTTTCATTGCCAGATAGCCCAGCAACCACAGGTTGAAAGTGTCGAGAAAAAAAGGCACCTCATTGTACCAGGTTAGACACCTCATTGTACCAGGTGTTCAATGTGATGGCCGTCCTGTTCCAGCACTGCTTGCAGACGAGAGAAAACACCATGGACGGCATTGAAGAGCTTGTACGGTGGTATAGCTGCCACATGGTGTCGAATGGCATCTTTCAGCATGGCCAATGAAGTGGGGCGACATCTGTACACTTGTGATTTTAGGTAACACCAGAGCCAGAAATCTCAGGGTATCAGGTCTGGTGACCGAAGAAGCCAGGCCTTCGGAAAGTGTCGGCTCAACACACGATTTGCACCAAACGTCTCTTGCAACAGTTGCTTAACGGAACGTGCGATGTGAGGTGGTGCTTCATCCTGCATAAATGTGCACAGATTCACTGCGTTCCGCTCTTGCAAGCTAGGGATAACGTACGTTCGTAACATGTTCGCATAACGTGCACCTGTCACTGAAACGGTTTCGAAGGAGGTGCCGTGGACCTTTTCAAAAAAAAAAAAAAAAAGGACTGATTATGAAGGAAGCCGTGAATCCACACCACACTGTCACTTTCGGTTGATGAAGTGGCGCTTCAACGACTGCTCGGGGATGTTCCGTGGCCCAGATGCGGCAGTTGTGCGTGTTTACCGCTCCGTTTAGGGAAAAGTGTGCCTCATCAGTCCATAAAACGTTCATCAGCCAGTTGTCGTCGACATCCATTTGTCGAAAAAACCATGCTGCGAACTCCTGACGCTGCACGTAATCGCCAGCTTGCAGTTCGTGACGCCGTTGCAGTTTGTACGGGTGTCTGTGCAGAATCCGTCGTAGTGTTCGCCATACAGTCCCGTATGGAATGCCTATTTGCCGAGAAACCTGGCGAGCACTGGAGTCGCCATGTGCGGATGACATTGCAATCACATCCATTTCCTGCGTAATCGTCTCTGCTGCAGCAGCACGTGTTCGTGGTCTACCGCTTCGTGGGCGTGCTGCCAAAGATCACGTTTCCTCGAATTTTTTCACCATTCGCCGCAGCGCAGCACTTTCCATCGGTCATTTCCCACTGAGATCACCTTTCAGTGACCAGTAGGCTCTCAACGCAGCACTCGCACATTCAGCGTTGCAATAGAACAATTTCACCAAGAGCGCTTTGTGCGGTAATGACAGGATATTGACACGGACCGCTGTGACTTGTAGTTGATCTGATCTGATCATCTGATCATATGTAGAGGATTTTAGGAAGGGAGTGTCTGACCCCAGGTCTTAAACAACTCTTTGAAATAGGAAGCTAGGAGATTTGGGCTAGAGTGCCCGATAGGAAAGTCACTCGGAAGCGAGGTAGAAAGGGGTAGGAAGACGCCCTTATTTATTACCGGGGGTCCAGTACCCGGGGTCCGACGGCTTAACGTGCCCATCCGACGCACGGTGGGTATTTAGTGGTTCGAACGTTCGTACCTGCCCAGGATCGAACCTGAGGTTATCTCCATGGCAGGCACGAACGCTGACCACTAGGCCACCCGCGGCCCTGTGACTTGTGGTTGATCATGATAATGATCATATGTAGAGGATTTTAGGAAGGGAGTGTCTGACCCCAGGTCTTAAACAACCCTTGGAAATAGGAAGCTAGGAGATTTGGGCTAGAGTGCCCGATAGGAAAGTGACACGGAAGCGAAGTAGAAAGGGGGAGGAAGACGCCCTTATTTATTACCAGGAGGCCAGTAACCGGGGTCCGACGGCTTAACGTGTCCATCCGACGCACGGCGGATATTTAGTGGATCGAGCGTTCGTACGTGCCTGGGATCGAACCTGAGGTCCTTTCCGCGGCAGTCACGAACGTTGCCCACTAGGCTACCCGCGGCCCATGACTTGTGGTTGCTTCCCAGCTGCTGCTTTTATACCCACTATCGCAGACCTGTTCGCCTATGGCGCCATCTGGCGATGAAAAATGTAAGTAAAATGAGTAAAAATTTATGTGATTTCATAAAAAAAACGATGTCATTCTGATCATTTCTACGCAAACCGCGTTTCCTCCTCTGAAAACTCCGCGAGTTCTTACGTTTTCAAAATGTGCAAGACTTTTTGGATCACCCGGTATATCAAGTCGTCGGAAAATACTGGCGGCTTTTCTGAGGTGCCACGTTCAACTCGCCCACAATGCTTGCAGACCAATCCGTTCGCAGCGCCGTTCTTACGAGTTAAAGGGCGACTCAGACGCCACATACACGCCAAAATCGGTTGAGCTGCAGCCGTTGCTACTCGTGTGAGAGTTGCCTGTACAACATGTTAGAAAGGAGTGAGATGCGGATGATTCTGCCTCGTCGGTGGTGTGAAAAGTTTCATTCCAGTAACACGTGACCACAAGATGAGGAGGACCGAGAACGACATTCGGTCATTTCTGAAGGCAAATTCTCGCGTCACAGTCATAGAACTTGCCAAACAGTACAATGTGTGGGTGTCAACCATTTCCGAACATCTCTACCAAATCGGTAAGGTCAAGAAGCTCGATACGTAGATCTTACACGAACTGATGAAGCATCAGAAACAACAACGGTTTGAGATGTGCAGTAACCTTCTGCTGCATGACGAAAAGCAGTCCCTACTTGATAGCGTTGTAACCAGTGATGTAAAATGGGTGCTATACGACAATCGTAAGTGTTACGGAAATTGGCTGAATTATATTAACCACCTAAACAACATCCTGAACCAAAGTTGACACCAAAGAAGGTTTTGTTGACAGTGTGGTGGACTGTTCACGGTGTCATACTCATACACAGTGCGTCAAAGAATTTTTAAGACTGAGTCTGTAAAATGAAATAGAAAGAAAAAATTATAATTTGTTTTGGTTTGTTATTCAAAATAAGTCCGTCCGGCTTCAATACACTTGTTACAGCGATTTAATAATGATTCGAATGTCTGTTCGAGTTCACTTTGTGGAATTGCCTCCAAAGCACGCGTCGAAGCTGTTTTGTATGGTCGAAATATCGTAAAAAAAAACACCCTTCTAACGTCATTTTAAGTTTTGAGAACAAAGAAAAATCGCAGGGTGCTAAATCAATCGAATACGGTGGATGATTCAACACACAGACGTTATTTTTCGCCAAAAATCTACGAACAAGAAGTCAGGTGTGACTGGGTGCATTATCGTGCAACAAACACTAACTGTTTTCATCTCGATATTCAGGACGAATGCGACGAATTCTGCCCATCAAACGCCTCAAAACATTTAAATAAAACTCACCAGTAATTGTTTGTCTACTTGGAACAAATTCTTTATGGATAATAATAACCTTACTATCGAAGAATGTAATGACCAATGTTTTGATTTTCGATGGAACTTTTCTTGTTTTTTTGGCTTGTGGGGAGTTTTTGTACTTCCATTCCGCACTTTGTCGCTTTGTTTTAGGATCATCTTGAAAACACTATGTTTCATCACATGTGACAATCGATTTTAAGAAGTTTGGATAATTTTCAGCGGCTGAAATGATGTCTCTGCAATGTGCACTTCTCCTTGATTTTTGTTCATTGGTTAACGTGTGTGGAACAAATTTAGCACAGACTTTTGTTTTGCCCAAATCTTCATGCAGGATGGTTCGAATCGTTTCTTTGTTGATGTTTTAAGATTCTTCCATCATTCTTAGTGACGCACATCGATTGTTTGCCACGAAATCACGCACTTTTTCAATAATCTCAGGTGTCCTAGATGAACTTGGTCTTCCGGTATGCTTATCCTCTTCTAGCGTCTCTCTTCAGTCCAAAAACGTTTGTGCCACAGGAAAACGTTTGATTTACTTAAACAAAACTCACCGTGAACTTGTTTCATCATTTGGTACGTTTCCGAGGCACTTTTACCAAGTTTTGCGTTAAATTTAATAACAGCCCTTTGTTCCATCTTAATAATTCAACATGAAAACAATTTTACTTCTCTAATGAACGGCCGTTTCGTTTGAGTTACTTTAACAACTGCGCAGTACTTTTGGCAGAAAGCAAGCAGATGGTCACGGTTTATAACGCATTCGCGATTACACTGGTGGCGCCACCGTAGGCTGAAATCTAGCGCCAGTTTTAAAAATTCTTTGACGCACTGTGTACAGTATAGGTTCTTGAATGTCAGTGAAGACATTATCTCAGTCACATAATGTGAAGAAATTGAGTGAATGCACCAGAGTTGGTGTTCCAAATAGCCATCGTTGGTGAACCGGAAGGATCCTATCCCCTCCATGATAACGCGAGACCACACGTGTCACAAATGACGAAACAGAAACTACATGAACTGAGGTTCGAATCCCACATCCAGCCTATTCGCCTGACTTTGCACCTACCGATTTCCACATTTCCATGCATTTTAGCAAATACCTCAAGGACAGGACCTTCAGAAACCGAGAGGAGGCCGAAATTGCATTCCGGGACTATCTTGCTTCCATGGAACCAGATTTCTTCCGGACTGTCATTGAAGCACGTGTCCCTCGCTGGCAGAGGTGTGTAGCTGTCGAAGGTGCCTATTTCGAATAAAACAAAGTTGTGTACTACGAGGTATGTCTCTTTCATTTTTACCTTCGAAATCGGCCATCATTTTCCGAAAGACCTGGTTTGTGTACAGGAGCTTATCGCCGATCGTCTGGCGGGCCTCCACCGTGGTCCGCCAGACAGTTTGGAGACTTTGACTATTATATTAAGAGATAATTTTTATGTTTTCAAGTAGAAGTTATAATAGATATGTCATTTAAAATAAATGGATATTTCAGACAGAGGCGAGAGGCTTTATTTTGTCGCCCAAGAGAATTGCATATATCCGCCTCAAATACGAGCTGGCGTTTTTTACTCCAGTGTTTATTAATAGCGAACACTTAATTGCATCGCTATTCGAATGGTCTTCTCAATAAGGAACGTACTTCTGAATAAAGAAAACCGCTCTGACTTCAGCTAAATGTGAAAATTTCATTTTAAAGTTTAATAACGAAATTTCCTTGTATGCGTCATCTAATGTTGACTCTAAGTTTGCAGGTCTGTTCCGTAAACTTCACTTTTCAGGAACCTCTAAGGCAAAAAATATGGTGCGAGTAAGTCCGAGGAACGGGGTGCCTATGTGACCTGTCCCCTATGCGATCTGACTCGTTTGAGAAGTTCTGTTTCAGAAAATCCATGCCGCCGCGGTAGAGCAGCGGTCTAACCGCTAGCTTATGGTCATTCATCCGAGATAGATCCGTGTTCGCCGATGAGGAATGGATGTTGTGTTTGTCTTATGGCACTGGCTCTCTCTCCTTTTTCTGGAGCCAGTGGCTCCAAATTAGGGACGGGTGACTGCTTATAGCCCACTGAGTTGCTCACGGTGGTCGTAAAACCTTCAACCAAAAAAAAATTCAGGAAGTGGCATCTGTCGTCATCCGGGTTTTTCTTTTCTTTTTTTTTTTATTGGAGGTTTAACGACCACCGTGATCAACTCCATGGGCTATAAGCAGTCGTCCATCCATAATTTAGGGTCACTGGTTCCAGGGAAGGGAGAGAGCTAGTGCCGTAAGACAAACACAACATCCATGCCTCACCGGGACCCTTTTCGGACAAATGATCAGAGGCCATCGCTTAGACCACGGCGCCACGAGGGCTGCTCATCCTATTGCAATGCACATCTAGTCTCCATGATTCTGGGATGAAAAACGTTTGCAACGTATGGAAATGCCGATGTGCTACTTTCCTCTGTTTCAAAGAAGTACAGGTCGCACAGCAAAAAGCAACCTTCTGAGAGTGCCAAGATTTCTCATGCATTTCCTGTGGGTTAACATCAGGCAGAACCGACGGTTTTGTTTGTTTACATATCCTCTCAAGTGCAAATGAGCTTCGTCGCTGGTAATCAAGTTTCGAAATGGAGATTCACAGATTTTGAGAAATTCATTACGTAATATCACTCTATGTTCGACATCCTTTTCCTTGACCTTACTGTGCAATCTGGATTTTACATAGTAAAAAAAATGCGAGTATTCTGTGAACGGATGAACGGCTTGCTGCGGTTTCACTGGACAAACGGAGAACAGATTGTTGGACTTCTTTGGATTGTAGCTCCGATTGCTGCACTAGTTGCAACTGTCCTATTTGTTTCCTTCCGGATATGCTATTTAAGAGCAAGCAATCCTTCTGTACGAAATCTCTCACCAAACTGGAGGATTGCCCTTTTACTAGGAGCATCGCTATGTCGTAATTATCTTCTCCTGTGAATGCTCTCCATGCTAGTACAACACAATAATTTCATTATTTTTTTGAAGAGGTTTGTAATAATTTCATCTTTTTCTGTATAAGGACTTATCACAAATAAAGTATTTTCTTCATCGTGATTTTTCAAAGCAACAGAATGCTTTTAAAACTTCAGATCCTTTTAAACTGACAAAGACTTTCAATCATCTTTAAAAAAAATGTAATGTACTGTTTTATGGTATTACTAGAGAACAGCCCGTTCTAGAACGGTTGTTTCTAAGCTTTAAATAAATATTAATATATAGGGGATGTTGTCAGTCCTATGATGGAGTAAAAGTTTTAGTTGAAGCAGATTGAAAACAAATCAGATATACGCCGGATTTCTCTAAGGAAACATAGTAAACACGTATACACTGAGTGGCCACTTTATTATGACCACCCCTCAGTACTTTGTTCGGCCATCTTTTGCCTCTAATACTGCGTCGATTATTCGTGGCATGGACTCCACGAGATGTTGATAGGTGGTTTGTGGAATCTGAGACCATGCTTGATGAATAGCACTTTCCAGGAGTGTGAGATTGCAGGGTTGGGTTTCTGCCGGCAGAAACTGGGTATATTCGGTTCAAACCGGCAGAAAATGGCAACAACTGGCAGAAACTAAAAAAAGTACTTAAACCATTTTTGTATCAATTAGTACACGAAATTTACAGTAAATCAGAGATGACAAATATTTTTTATTACAATAATTTTGTATTATACTGATTTGTAATAATAAATCATTTCAATAATTAAAATATATTACATACAGCTTATGTGCTTCATCCAAAGTACATGGGATCTAAATTGTCACATGAGCAGGAAGAAAGTGCTGGAAAATTAGTTTATGACATCAAACCAAATTTGTGCCTTACATCATACCTTTTCAAGCAAAATCAGGTCCTTTTCCTGAAACATATTACTCCAATGAAGTCTTAGAAAATGTCTCATCTTCTACATGATTGTCTAGTTTAAAGAAAACAACTGTAAACGAAGATTTCACAACTCTTGCTTGCACATTGATGATATTGCCTGCAAGTTCTGCTGGGCTTGAAAGAATATTCTCAAGCTTTTCGTTTATTCACAATAAATTAAGAAATTGTTTGGGTTTGGAAACAACAGCAAAATTGATCTTTTGCCATCAACTACTTCGTGGGAAAAGTGCACTTGAATGGTGAATTCACTGCGATGTAACCTTTGAATAAATACTGCAAACATTGCAACTGAACTTATTTTACTTTAAAATGCATTTTCCTATGCTATTCATTGTATGCTATTTGTGGTACTTTAGTAAGTTTTTATTACAAGACAATTATTTTCTGGGTTTCTGCCAGTTATTGCCTAACCAGATTCTGCCATTCCGGTTTTAACCGGTTACAACCAGTGGTTTTAACTACCTTGGCAGAAACCTGCCAACCCTGGTTGTGGATCCAGCTGTCTGATGGCTCGTTCAACTTCATCCCACAAATTCTCAATGGGGTTGAGATCTGGAGATTGTGGGGGCCACTTAAGCAAAATAAACTCGCCGGCATGTTCCTAAAACCAATCCTGTACAATACGAGCACTATGGCAGGACGCATTATCTTGTTGAAAGTAGCCATCGCCATTGGGATAAACTATCCACATGACAGGATGCACTTGGTCCGCAACGATGTTTAGATATGATGTGCCAGTCAGACGTTGATCAACACGAATTAAAGGGCCCAAAACATGCCAGGAAAATTTTTCCCAAATCATAACGTTTCCTTCACCAGCTTGAAGGGTTGTAGCAATGCCCTTGGGGTCATGCTTTCGTGCTGTTTCCGCCAAATTCTCACTCGGCCATCGGCATGGTACAACTGAAAACGTGATTCATCGCACCACATCATTCGTTTCCAATTATCGACTGTCCAATCCTTGTGCTCCTGTGCGAACTGTAGACGTTTTCTCTTGTTAACTGCAGACAGCAAAGGCGTTCGAACTGGACTTCGGCTATCATATCCCATTCGATGCAGTGTACGGCGAACAGTGCGTGCAGAGATCATTTGAGGGGACCCTTGATTAAGATGGTCTGTAATTTGCTGCATTGTTGTCCTTTTGTTGTCTGTTACCAGTCTGGACACTCTCCGTTCCGCCCGAGCAGTCACTAGTCGATGACGACCACACGTTGCACGTAGAGACCCAGTTTTTTGGCTGACAGTCCAGTCTTTAAACACTTTAACAACAGCTGCCCTGGAACATTTCACGAATGCGGCGATTTCGGTGATACTCGCTCCGAGCTCCTACAATCATCCCACGTTGAAAGTCCGTCAAATCGCATTTTTTACTCATCTCGTCACCCAAAAATCCCTTCTACTACTGTCGCAAGCACTAAGCTTTCCCTTTTTATACTAGCCTCGCCCTCTGGCGGCGACAGCGTGCAGCCATAGCTCATTTGCTTAAAACTGTCAGGTGGTCATAATAAAGTGGCCACTTAGTGTATAGTAAGCACTCATTCATGTTAGAACTAAGAATTATATGCTATTGATTTCTGTATTTCAATAGGCCTCGCGATAAATAACATTCTATGTAAAATATTAATTGTTTAACAATTGTATATTAGAGCGTTTAGGTAGATTTATATTTTGCAAAATGTGTAATATAATCAGCAGTATACTCGGAAAGTCATTTTCGTCTAAACTTACCTTAATAACTTTTACTTTGATTTTTCACGTGAAATTAATTTTTCTCCGGCACACTTGTTATTTCCTTCACGGTTTGTTTTAGACTGTCCTATTCGATGGTTAGTTTAAAACTTCATACCAAAGCTTTTTCTACAAAATAGTGCGACATCTGGTATTACAAATCGGAACTATCTAAATTCTCGACAATGTGCTATTGGGGCGACATCTGCTTTTAGATGCAATCGTGCTTACGTTGACAAGTCAAGATTTCAGTAGTTGTTGTAGGTTAAAGCGTTTAGATAAATCGATATTTTGCAAAATGTATAATATAGCACTAAACTCGGAAATTTAGTTAAATTTAAAAAGTAAAAAATAATTAAAGCGTACAAATTAATATTCGAATTGTGCTAAATCGGATAAACAGAACTCGAGTCATTGATCATCCAATGTTTTTGAATTAGCACGCGATCACCTTGACATCTCAAAGTGATCGCGTACAAACTCAACTTGCTGTGATATTAAGAATTCAATTCGAATTTTGTAGATCGAAAAATGGAACTCGAGTCATTAATATTCCAAAGTTTTTAAATTAGCACGCGATCACCTTGACATTAAAAGTGATCGCGTGCTATTATATAACAGGCAATCATTTTGACGTCGCGAGAGCACACACGAATTCATCGATAAGTGACGGCACAACAATGCAGACTTTGCTGTGACGTCAAGCGTTCCAGAGAGACAGACAGATAGATCTAGGTGTTTATGTGTTTATATACACTATCTACCAACAAGTAATTGGACACCCCTGCAATCGACGATATCTGCGGTCCTGATACACGTCACGGCCGCCGCCGTTAAATATCGTGTGGGAAACAACAACGCAACCAGTCACATGCAAGATGCCACGCAGTTCGGAGCTCTCTGATTTCGAGAAAGGTGTAATCGTCGGGTATCACAGAAATGGCCGATCCATACGTGACATATCCAGCGAGTTGAAGTACCCGAAATCGACAGTGGCCTACGTGATTGGCAAGTGGAAGATGAGAGGTGACTGTCAGAATGTGCCCCGAATCGGCAGACCCAAAAAACTGGGAGTTAGAGACCGACGGGTGCTGGCCAGAGAAATTCGGAAGAACCGCTGTAACGTATACTCTATATTCACTTTCCTTTTGATTTTACTATCTCTGGTTATTTTATTTTTCTATGTAAATTATCTTCTTACTGAACGAGATATTATTTCACCCGCTGAATGAGATCTGGCAATGAGTGTAAGTCATGACGTGGTGGTAGCCAGTATAAATAGGAGCGTTCAACGATACCTAAGGAGAGCGTTTGTTGTTGTACGGAGAGCGTTTGTTGTTGTACGGAGAGTGTTGGTTTATGTGAAAGAGAGCGTTTGTTTATGAGTATAGAGCTCCGTTCATTTGCAAGGAGCTACGTGTTATTTGAGTAGCTGTGTGTGATGATACCAGTAGAAGTTCATAATAAAAGGTTTTACGTAAGTACGTCTTTCTCAGTTCATAGTACTGTCAGACCTCTGTCTGGCTGTTAGGTTTATTTCAATTAATATTACTAGTAACAACCAGCATAAAACTTTATTCATTATAATTAGCTTAGCTGGAAAAAGAGTTTATTCATTATACCGCACCAAATCGATGGGCCACATCCGCGAAGAGTTTCAACAGGCATCCGGGAGTGTTCTTTCGATGAATACCATCCGTAAGGAAGCCCATCTGCTCGGTTATCATGGACGTACTGCCGCCCACAAGCCTTTGATCACCAAGTCCCATAGCGCTGTTCGGCTAACGTGGAGCAAAGAACGTCGACAGTAGACCGTTGAACAGTGGAAACAGGTTCTCCGGAGCGACGAATCAAGGTTCACCCTCTACCGTTTGGATGGCAGGGTCTGGCTTTGGCGTCTGCCTGGAGAACGCCCCCTGCCTGAATGTATTGTGCCAACTGTGAAGTTCGGCGGCGGTGGAATTATGCTATAGGGGTGTTTCTCCTGGTTATGGCACGGGACACTTGGTCGCAATTCCTGGTAGACTCAACGCCGAGACCTACTGCAACATTTTGGATGACCATGCGCTTCCTACGTTGTGGCAGTTTTACGGGGTGGACCCATGTTACCTTCAGGATGACAATGCCACCTATCATGTTGCGAGGTCCACCCTGGCTTGGTATGGTGACAATGTGGTTAATCGAATGGACTGGTTTGCGCCAAGCCCGGACCTTAACACTATCGGGCACCTCTGGGACGAGTTAGAGCGTCGACTTAAGGGTTGCCCCTACCGTCCGAAATCGGTGAAGGAACTGACCTGTCTTCTCCAAGCCGAGTGGGAAAAATACCGCTAGCCGTCGTACAACGCCTGGTTGAGAGTATGCCCCGGAGGATCGCAGCTGTAATCGCCGCTCGTGGAGGCTCCACCAACTATTGAAGGTGAATAAACTTCCTTTTCCTTTGCTATCACAGGTGTCCAATTACTTGTTGGTAGATAGTGTATATTATTTCACAAAACTCCTAGACATAAAATTTGCACTTGATAGCTATAATATCGTTTGTCTTAAAGCGGTTCCACCTAAAATCTCTGCCTTATGTTTCTAATGGTAAAACTTTATTACATATCTTCTTCGCAATTAATGTATTTCCAAGGATGAAAATTTGCACATCGATCAAGCTAACTTTAAGTTACAGCATGGGATACTTAATACTTGATAAAACATAACCATAATTAAGCAATCCAACATTTGCTTGTCTACTGACGAACTCAATGTACCTGTGGCGCCTTCTATTAAGAAGTCTGAACATTACTCAAAGAAAAATGATTGATTTTTAATATAATTATGGTTATGTTGTACCAAATATTAAGTATCCCATGCTGTAACTTAAAGTTAGTTTTATCGATGGGCAAATTTTCATCTTTGGGAATACATTAATTGCGAAGAAAATATGTAAAGAAATTTTACCATTGGAAATATAAGGCACAGATTTTAGGTGGAACCACCTTAAGGACTCTACAGACTAATATACATAGACATCCTACAATCAGCTGTACAATAATTTAAATACTCGATTTCTTATAGTAACACAATGTACAATAGCTGGAGCACAAAATGGGGGAGAAGGAAGGAATATATCCGGTGCCACACTAACTGAAAATTTCATGCAATATCCGAACTCGCTACAAAACTTTAAAATTAGATTCTTCGACAGACGAGTGAAATTTAACAGTAAATCAAACCTCTAGTATTCTCGCGAATCGCTCCTATTACCGAAAATTTTTAGTCATGTGGATACGGAAAAAGTGATAACGGGGTTTTTCCGTTAATATACGGCAGGAATTGCGCAAAGTTTTCTGAAAATTCAGAATTTTCAGTTAAGGTGGAAGTCTAGTGATTTTGCTTCCTATACTTCCAATGGGCAAACTTCTGTACACATTTTTTTCACAATTGATGCGTTCGCAAGGATGAAAATTTGAACATCAATTAAAATAACTTCATATTATTACATGGAATACTTCATATTTTCTAAAATGTAACCATAATTATATTAAAAATCAATAACTTTTCCTTTGGTGGTGTCGAGACCAGAAAAAAGATGGCGCGACCTGTAAACTGATGACGTCAGTAGACAAACAAATGTTGGACTGCTTAATCATGGTTATGTTTTAGAAAATATTAAGTGTTCCGAGTCATAATAAGAAGTTATTTTAATCGATGTTCAAATTTTCATCCTTGGGAACGCATTAATTGTGAAGAAAATGTGTACAGAAATTTGCCCATTGGAAGTATGGGAAGCAAAATCACTAGACTTCCACCTTAAGGCTGTCTTTGAATCAGTGTTAGGCTTCATCTTCTGCGATAGATGGCGCAAAATATCACTCTTTGGGCGTGGCTTTTACTTGAGGGATTGTCCAAGAATTTGGGGTTAGCGAATGACTGAAGACCTTACCATATTCAGAATGGAAGCGGTCTCTCGTTGGCTCCACAATGAAAAGACAAAATACGCGCTGTTACGTTTTAACCAATGACATTGTTTGGTGTGGAGCTTAGTAGGTAGGCGTAGTTTCTGTCTCAAATTCAAGTGTTTTCTGGTAATGTACGCATTTTCTCTTCAAAAAATAAACGTACAGTAGAATTTAAGATGATCAATAGAAGACAAGATTCCAATCTCAGTTCATTGCCCATTCTTTGATTTCTATTTGGCCTAGATAATTAAAAAAATCAGACAGAAATAAGAAATTTCGTTTCTTCCACACAGAAACATTGCCAAGCTAACTTCTGGCGCCATCTAGAGCCAAATTGGAATACTTTCGAGTCAGATAAATTTAATTTTTAAAACAATTCTAACAATCTTTTTGGAAAAATAACTGCTACACGTATTAGCTATGGGTCGTTTTTATTTGTGCTCAAAATTTCAAACTCTACAAAGTAATAATTTGTGAGAAAATGTGCACAAAAGAATTTGCATTACAGATATAGAACATTATTTCTGTTACACTCATTCAAAGACAGCCTTAATATATCTTCAGAACGGCAATTTACCGTCAATATAAGGAAGGAATTGCGCAAAGGTTTTTGAAATTTCAGAATTTTCTTGTGGAACAAAAAATCCGTGAAATTGAGGTTTCCTTTTGTCATTTCCTTTTCCGTAAAATGACAAAAGGAAACCTCAATTTCACGTATCAGAAATATGCTTCGATAATTCACGAAAGGGGTCACGGGAAAGTGGCTCGTGAATTTCAGAAAACTTTTTAGTGTTTACTGCCAGTTCTGAAATAGAGCTCGAAAGTTTTTGATCCCTGTTTTAACTTTTAACCATCATACAGCCCTAAACGGCCATACGGGTTGACGACCACGGCAGCCCGAACCGCTCGTTTAGAGTGAGTAGAATTTCTTACCCCCATATATTTTTTGAATTTGCACGACTTTTGTCGGATTAGCCGAAGTCATCCTCAGTTACCATTGGTGTCTCTAAACAAAGTGAACCAGGGGATGGTTCCTTCCGGGCGGTATCTTTCACTCTCAGGACATTTTATCTCTTCTCGGTGGAAGAACGCAGTACTTGCTCCCAGGAGACGTCTGAAGGTTGATTCATATCAAACCTACAAATTGGAAGTTTGATGTGGCAACCTAGCACTAATCCTTCTTTTGTTAACTTGTGAAAGGGGAGGACAGAAATTTTAAAAGTAGCAACTGATAGTTTCGGGCGTTATGGTTTTCTGTGAGATACACGATTTCAGGATCTTGGCCGTTTAAGGGTTAAACATAAGATTTTCATTAGAACAAATATTCATACATCCGGAAATAGCTTGAAATGAAAACTGTAATGATGCTATGTAGACATTGAAAAAAAAAAGACATAATCGAAATAGTGTCGTGTTTCATGGACATCTTGTAAATGACTGAGTTAGTTAACAACTCGTAATTACCGCCCCTATGGAGCAGTGGTCAGAGGCTACAGCTTCTGGCAGCTAATCATCTGAGCAGGGCCTGAGTATTGGGTAAGGCATGCGCGATGCGTCGGTATGAGAGCACTGCCCCCCCCCCCCTCCAACGTACCAGTACCCCCAGATGCTCATGGGAGTTATTAAACACCTTCCACCTAAAAAAATCGGAGTCTCTCACAAATCGCGGTAATTTTCCGATGTTTGCGGAAATGTGGTATGTGCAGACGTTAAACTGTTCCACACGTTTTGGGGTTTTTTCTTGCAACTATTTTGTTTATAATTGTATTTTAAAAGTAGAAAAAACTAGGAAAGTAATACAATTCAACTACTATCTAGAGCAAAAACCACAAAACTAAGAAAACAAGGCAACTCAACTACAGTAGAAACTTAGCAAAGTAAGATAACTACCATCTAGAGGTAAAATACAAAACTTAGTGAAAACAAGACAACTCAACTGCAGTAGAAAAAAAAACCTAAGAAAGTAAGGCAATTCAACAGGTAAAATACAAAACTGAGAAAACAAGACAACTCAACTACAGTAGAAAAAAACATAGGAAAGTAAGAGAAAATTTTACTAACATCTAGAGGATAAATACAAAACTAAAAAAACAAGATAACTCGACTCCTATCCAGCGGAAAAAATCAAAGCTAAGAAAATAAAACAAGGCAACTTAAGTGCCATCTACCGGAATAACCAAAATTAAGAAAATAAGACGACCAAACTGCCATGCAGCGAACAAAATGAAAGCTAAAAAAACAAGGCAACTTATAAAACAAAAACTAAAAAAAATTAACCTTCATCTAGTGGAAAAAACAAAAGAATTTAGCTGCCATCAAGCGGATAAAACCAAAGATAAGAAAACAAGACAAATGAACTACCACCTAGCGGACAAAGCCGAAACTAACAAAATAAGGCAACCAAACAGCCATCCAGCTGACAGAATCAAAGCTAAGGAAACAAGACAACTTAACTACCACCTAGCGGACAAAACCGAAACTAACAAAACAAGACAACCAAACTGCCATCCAGCTGATAGAGTCAAAGCTAAGGAAACAACACAATTTAACGGACAAAACCAAAACTGAGAAGACAAAACAATAAACTGCCATCTAGTGGGGAAAAACAAAGCTAAGAAAACGAGACAACTTCACGACCTTCTAGCGGACAAAACCATAACAAAGAAGACAAGACAACTAAACTACCATCTAGTGGCGGAAAGCATAACTAAGAAAGCAAGACAACTGAACTACCATCTAGCAAGGAAAAACTAAGCAAACAAGACAACGAACTTCAGAGAAAGTGGAAAATTCACTGAAATGTTTTGGACTGAGTGTCCATTTGACAAACTTTTTTTCTTGACAGTCTATCTTCCAGAGCAAATATTGTCGTGGCAAAAATATCAGTGTGCGCTGTTGCATAGCACGAAATACTAAAAAACGTATACAAGAAATTTTGGTCTTTCGTTTGCTACCGAAAAATATTTTGGAAATTAGTCATCTGGTAATAATTTCGCCACATTTACAAACAGATAAAGGCATAATAGAAATAGTATTCATTGGTATACATACATACGGAAGAGATGAGCTGAAAAGGAAAATTTTCACTCTTCTCGCTAAGTTAATTAAAATTTAACTTTGCAGAAAAGCAATATATTTTTCTTAACTTGACGTAAGTTCTTGCCCTCCCTTTTCTCAACCTGCCATGAGACATTTTCGAAAATTAAGATAAAATGCAAATACTTCCATTGTATAAGAAGACAGTTTCTTTTTAAAAATGCAAAGTTTAATGGAATTAGTTTTCTCTTTATAGCAGCGGTTAATTTAAAGGCAAAAAAATTGCTTGTTTTTACTGTAAATGGGCTTTTCTTTCGTCTGAAATAAATCAGTTTTCCTTGTGTTACAAGCAGTAACGCATTACTTCTCTGAACCAAACTGTAACAACATGGAACATAAGAAAATCCATTGCCATAACCATGTTTTCATGTCGAAACCTTTTAAGAGTTTTTCCTGCGTCAAACTGTCTTTCTTATCTTCCATTCCAGTCAAGAAGACTATAATAAATCATACTCTAAATCTAGAAAGTGAAGGAAGGAGAGACTGGTGGATAATTTTTGTTCGCAAAAAGCTGGTTCATGAGATTTACGACAGCTTTCATTAGATTTGTCGGTATCAAAAGTGTCCAAATTTTTAAAAGCATTTTTCTCCAAAGCGTTTTTTTATTCCTCTCTTTCCAAGCTCAATCGATCCGAGTTCAAGAAAATCCCTCCTGACTTTTCCTAAACACTTCGTTTTCTCTTCATTCTAGCACTTCGTTCAGCATTTTTTTTTTATTTATTTCCAACAAGTTCTCCTTTTACGGTTTTGATACTGCGTGACTTTTTATTTTATTTAAATTCAAATATTTTCCGAAACCCTTATTTCCTTACTCCATTTTTCAACGACACGCGTCTTTTAAATCACGTTAATCCGATTGGCCAAGTTTTATGTACATATATCTCATTGAGTTTAAGCTTCCCAGCGTCGGTTCTGAAATTATATGCATTTTTACTTTTTCTAAACTTTGTTTCTAATGCAGTATTGCTTTGGAAGTTTGTCGTGTTATGTTTTTATTTAGTAGCGCATATCGTTCGAGTAAAATCAGACCAGCCAGTGGTCTAGGCGACGGTCTAAGTTTGTCGTGCTATGTTATTATTTAGTAGCGCATGCCGTTCGAGTAAGATCATGGCACAGCGGTCTAAGCGATGGCCTCTGATAATGGGTCCGGGTTCGAATCCCGGTAAGGCATGGATGTTGTGTTTGTCTGACGGCACTGGCTCTCTCCCTTCCCTGGAACCAGTGACCCTAAATTAGGGACAGGCAACTGCTTACCCTAAATTAGGGACAGCCCATTGAGTTGCTCACGGTGGTCGTTAAACCTCCAATCAAAAAAATCAGACCAATCTATAAAACCTTCTTCGAACCCTGGCCGTTTCAAGTTTTGCAGAGTCCTAACTTAACTTTTTTTTTCACCGTTTTACTTTATTAAACTATTTAAAAAATCGAGATAGTACCCTTGTACTCTTGTCAGATAATCTATGCTATGCATCTTTTGCATATCAAGATCTTTGTGGGTGTAAAGTAAAACGAGTAATTCGAGAGTATACATTTATTTACATACAACACATTGCATTTATTCACGTCACTCACTACCACACCGAGCCACAGTCTGATACATACTACGTGGAATTAAATCATACAAAAAAACAATAAATTAATTTTACTAATTTCTGACATACAACAAACAACGAAGTTTACAAATGCCGGACATTGAGCGGTATTTAGGTATTTGGATTAATGAATGTTATTGTCGTAAAGCCAATGAAAGAAGATATGTGAGTCATAAAAGTAAATATATTCTAAACAATAGCGGCGGCAATAGAAACTATTTCGACTGTTTATTTTTCAAAAACAATATTTATTTATTTTTTATTATTAATTTTAGAGATGCCACCTCTTCTTGAGGTTTTTCTTCTCTTCCTTCCGGGACGAGTGCGACATACCAAGTCTGGGAAGTGGTATTTCTTTCTGTCAGTTGTCCAGGAACTTCCTTACTATCCTACAAGTGTTCAGGATAGCTGCCTTCTGTAGTTCCATGTAGATCTTAGTTTGAAGGTCTAGTGTCTGTATAGAGCTGTGCATGGCCTTAGGTACAACTTCTGTTGCTGATATTACTATGGGGACGCTAGTGATGCACATTTCCTTGGCTTCGTACCGTACTTTGACAGCTTCTCTCCGTGCGTCTTCTGGGTGTTGCACGTGTTTGGCACGGCTATGTCAATGAGGTATATTGACTTCTCCTTGTCGACCAGAACGATGTCGGGCCGATTGTGGGGGATGGTTTTACCTGTTCTGATCGATCTGTCCCAATACATCTTGTGGGTGTTGTTCTCTAGAAACGTTGTTGGCTCATACTTCTCTAGAAGTGTTTTGCTCATATTATTGTTATTATTATTATTTAGATTTAGACGAACGTAAAAAAACTAACTTGACACCGAAGAAATGTGGTGTAGCTACGAAAGTCCCATCTGCTCATGCGTAAACTAAACTCTGACCTCAAGATAGAAAGAAAAGCTGAATCGCAAGTGTGTTAGTGAGGGTGATTGGTAACTTTTGGTCTAGAATATCTACAGGTTACAACACATCGTTTTATAAAGCGTTTCGAAGTTCTCATCAATAACAGGTAACCCCCCTCCCCCTTGGGTGATCGAGAGAAAGCCAAATTTTGCTGCGACCCGTACTTTACTACCGTCGCAAAAGATGCATAGCATCAAAATGCATTTGTGCAATCGCTTCTATCACATATAGCATCAGGTTTCCGTAATTTACGTAGATTGCAATGAGATATTGTAACGTGTATATAAAACGTGATGAAATAATGTTCGGCGATAGTTTAGTAAAATATATTGTTGAGTAACAGTGAAATTAACTGTTGTTACGTCAGTTCATGTCATAGCATTTAAATATCAGATTTCAACAATGAATTCGACAATGACGCACCGTGACGCATTTTCGTTACATCGAAATTTTTTACTTGAGATAATGTCGGGAAAGATGCATAGCATCAAAAGGGCTTGGCAATTCTTGAGATTACAAGATCGCTCTCAACTTAACAGAGATTTTATTCTCTCTCTCTCTCTCTCTCATTTCTCTCTCTCTCTCTCTCTCTCTCCTCTCTTTCACACACACACACACACATTATTTCTAAATTTCCACTTTCTCCATATCATCCACACCAACTATCTCTGTCTTTCTCTCAATTTATCTTTCTCCCCTTCCCGCTGTGCCTTACTGTCATTGTCTTTTTTTTCTTTCTCCTACTCTCTTTTGTTTCTCTCTTTCATTGCCTCCTTTCTCAATTTTCTACTTTCCTCTCTCGCATTCTGTCTCGCACTCTTTTTCTCTTTCATTCTCTTTTGATTCCTTTTTCTCTTTATCTTTCATTCTCTTGCCCTCGTTTTCTTGCCCTTTTGCTCCCTCGCTATTGCTATGCAGATATATCTGCTCATTAATTACTATCATAAAAACAGCGTACCGTTAATTACGCGAACTAGGAAAGCGAAATGTTCAGGCTTCCGAGAAGCAATTAAGAGGGAACTTCTCATCAGAAGAAAGATCCCACAAATCTCTACACAAAATTACCGAGTGACGCATCCACATCCCATCCCCCTGAGACGAATAAAAGATGCAGTCTTCCATCCTAAAGCAAGGAGGAGCGGCTTCAACGCCCTGAACAACGAGACCAAAATTTACGTAAACGGTAATTACCATCCTCTAGCGGCGGATCGAGTTATGTAAATTGGTGTCTCCGAACATCATCACACTCTCCTGATTAGAATGCGTTGTTTGGCACCGGAGTTGGAATAAAAATGCAACGCGAAAATGACAACCCTCCTAAAAACTTTTTCTCTCTCGGAGGTGCACACTTCGCAAAGCAAGAAGTAAAAAAATAAATATTAATCTCTTGTTGATCAAAATTTGAACAAAATTTTGTTTAAATTCAGTTTTCAACAAGTGTAAAATCCAGTTTTATTGGATTTTACAATTGTACAATCATGTTATAACCACGGGTTTTTTTTTTTTTTTTTTTTTTTTGTGTGTGTATGAGGAAGGGAGAAGCGACCAGCGTGAAGAACGCACTGGGCTACAAGCAGTAACCGGTCCCTAACGGAGGGAAAAACTTCTGTACACATTTGCTTCACAATTAATGAGTTCCCAAGGATGAAAATCTGAACATCGATTAAAATATTTTCATTTTATAACTTGGAATACTTAATGTTTTCTAAAACATAACCATAATTATGCAATCCAACATTTGTTTGTCTACTGACGTGATCAAAGTACAGGTCGCGCCATCTTTTTTCTGGTTTCAACACCACCAATAGAAAAGTTATTGATTTTTAATATAATTATGGTTATGTTTTAGAAAATATTAAGTATTCCAAGTTATAATATGAAGTTATTTTATTTGATGTTCAAATTTTCATCCTTGGGAACACACTAATTGTGAAGGAAATGTGTACAAAAGTTTTTCCATTGGAAGTATGGGAAGCAAAATTACTTGACGTCCACCTTAAATGCCCAAGATAGCATAGAAACCTAGATCGACCGGATAGGTGGATATCAAACAAATTTCTGTCATTTTTCATCAACGTTGAAGCGTTATAAATTTTCCATTAACTAATCGCTTGTAACTAGGAAACGGTTTACTGAAACAGAAAATGAATCAAAAGAAACATATTCTCTCTGTCTCTCTCTCTCTCTCTCTCTCTCTCTCTCTCTCTCTTTATTTTCCTCTATTTTTTTTTGGGGGGGGGGGAGACATTTACATGCATGACACAAAAATAGCTTCAGGTCATAACATTTATCCTCATCGTTTCTTAAAACTTGTTTTCTTGGCTGTCCAGATTTTTCATTAATAAACCAAAATAGTTAATAAATTAATAAATGATGCGGAATAGTGAGAGAGATATCAGTGCCGGTATTACTGAGATAACTTCCTTTTTTTTTCTTCTTTTTTTTTTTTTTTTTTTTTTTTGTGGCCGCATCTTAACAGTCCTTTTGCGTGCAATATTCTGTTAATTTCGGCGATGGCTCGCTGAAATCATAGGCATAAAATATTTATGCTATGATCCCCGCAAATCTCTTTCTTCAACGCCCTTAGTCTATCGCGGACTGGAGGAGATGCTCTTTGTTTAACTTCCATTCCGATAACAGCAGGTGCTTGTGTTCTCATGAAAAGGGACCACCTGTCGGTTGATTAGTCACCCTTCACAATGCAAAAATGGCTGCTGGCTCTCTCTCTCTCTCTCTCTCTTTCAAAGAACGTATACATAACTAGAAGTAAAAAAATAAAAAACGAAAACAGCTGTTTATCCCGTTTCATGTTTCAGACAATAGCTGCTTTTGTGTATGCTGTTTAGCAGGCATAAAAGGAAAAGTTTTACAAAGGATAGCTCCAGCAGAAGTGATCATTTCACGTTTAAAGATCTTGCTCCGTTGAAGTCAATATGCCAGAAATTATTGATCGTGTGACCTTTGCAAATATTTATCTGTGATGATGACAAAAAATAAGAAAGGAAGTTACAGGAAGCTGATATTTTTCGACAAACGGCGGAAGTATCATGGGAAAAGCATGGGAAACCGTTTGTTTGTCGACCAGCATGAGCAAATCTAAGGTCTGTAAGCAGTCGTCCGTTCCTAGTTTCCTAGTTTAAGTAAATTGCTTTCAGGAAGAAGGAAGAGCCAACGCGATAAGCCAAATCCACCAACCATGCCTCACTAGGGCCCAGTTTGAATGACTAGCCAGAAACCCATGCCTCTGACTACTCTGCCACCGGGGAAGCCATAAGATATTAAGACTCGCCGTAAAACGGAAGCGGAATATATTTTGGAAAACATTCCGATTTTCTAGCTATTGTATGCAATACGAAAATGTATAACTTTTTGACTTAGCACTACGTCTAACTCCGCGGATAGTACGGGACGACTTACGGCCGAACGCCTGTGACAAAAATAAGTCCCGATTAAAATCATTATAGCGTTAAAAATACGCGCCGCACACTAATCGTGTTAGCATATTCGTAAACAACATGGAGTCCAATTCGAGTACTACGCAATACATCGTTCGGGCGACGCTCTCCTCGATCCCTGTGCGCGGAGGAGATGATGCAATATTTTTGGGTGTGTCGCCGCGTTTGACTATCTCGGCAACCGTGGGCGCAGCACGAGTGCGCGTGGTATCGTTTTTAAGCTCTGGACGAGATCTATTCAAATATACAAAGAACATTTCACAGTGGTTTTTACTGATCATTTTAAAAATTGTTTTCTTGTGAACCGGTGAACACTTTTGACAATATCGCGGTTTATCTGGGCAACAGTGAGTGCAAAACGACTGTGCGTGGTATCGTTTTAAAGCTCTCGACGAGATCTATTCAAATGTACGAAGAACTTTTCGTGGTTGTTTGAACTGAACATTTAAAAAAATGTTTTCTTGTAAACCGGTGAACACTTTTGGCAATATCGCGATTTATCTGGACAACCGTGAGTGCAAAACGACTGTGCGGGGTATCGTTTTGAAGCTCTTGGTGAGAGCTATTCAAATATATAAAGAGCATACCGCAGTGATTTAAACTAAAATTTTGAAGAATTGTTTTCGTGTGATCGGGTTAACATTTTCGACAATCAAATCAAAACGAGAAGCGAGAGCAAATGATGAGGAATGTAAGACTGCAGCCCAACGAACTAGAGAGTATCGAGAACGCCTGAAAGTAGCCGCCGCCAAACAAAAATCCAACACACCGATCGAACCCGTACCCGGCCCGTCTTGAATTCTGCTTTGTCTTCGCAATGTATTCAGTATTATTTGTAAAAATCATGTAAGCTACTTTTCATTTCATAGACTTGTAGTGGCTATATAACAATTACGCTTTGAAACCATACTCGACTAGCTCATTTCATCTCCACTCTCCGAACTGCAAGTCGTAGTCCTACGTTCCAAACTGACGGCTTAATCAGAACTGAGCCTACCTGTATTTTTTTTTCCCAGTTGGTTGTATTTACGTACAGTCAACCCGCGATGCACCGCCCCTCGATTTTTCGTCACCCTTGGGTCTGAACAGACGTGCTCTATATATAAAACATCCCTAGATCCCTTGATACACAGCCAACCGCCGATATATATTATTGCGCCAGCCTGAATTTCCCAACATTTTCCTATAATTAAAATGGTAACTTGTCTGTCTATTATGCAAAGTAAATTTCCTCATTTTATGCATACCAGGAGCTTCCACGATGAAAACGGATTCTTTGAACTACAGTGCGCACTAAGTACACATATTTCTGGTGCGATATTTTCCCTCTCGGTTTCTCAAAAAAAACATTTGATGAAATACTGTAGACTGCGCAGTATAAAATTAAAAAACATGTATTTAACATAAGTTTCAGACATCTGGTAAGAAATCAGGGCGGCTGGTGGCCTTGTGGTCAGCGTTCGTGACTGCCATGGAGATAACCTATGGTTCGATCCTGGGCAGGTACGAACGTTCGAACCACCAAATACCCGCCGTGCGTCGGATGGGCATGCTAAGCCGTCGGACCCCGGGTAATAAATAAGGGCGTCTTCCTCCCCTTTCTACCTCGCTTTCGTGTCACTTTCCTATCGGGCACTCCAGCCCAAATCTCCTAGCTTCCTATTTCTAAGGGTTATTCAAGACCTGGGGTCAGACACTCCCTTCCTAAAATCCTCTACATATGATCTGGTAAGAAATAGGCTCGTTACACTTTAGAATTCGACGTCATTCTTCCTTTCATTTGAAACTGTGCAGTCTTCAGTCTGGTAACAGAAGATCGAATTTTACGTCCTTTGGAAGATTTTGCATAAAAAAGAAAAGGTGCATTTCTAAGTAGATGCAGAGTCACTCAGTTAAACATTTAAGCCTTATGAATTTTATTGCAGTTTTAATAGGAATTTAAATCACAAAAATTAGCTTCTCTGATACATTTTTATCTTCAGTTTATTTATTTAAATATTATCTCGCAAGAGCTCCGGATATTTTTCGACTGTGGAGGTAAAAAACGCCATTAGCGGTTTGTAGAGCTATAAGCAGTCGCTTTTACCTAATTTTGGGGGCACTGGTTCCAGAGAGAGCAGAGTGCCAGTGGGCACCCTGATGGGAAGAAGACTCATTCACTGCTGTGGCCAATTCATCTTGGACTTTGTGAGAAGTTTGTGAAGTTACTGAAAAAAATTCAGCGGTGAAGACGCCTCTTACTACTTATAACATAAAAAAGAACTAACAAATTTTCAGTACCTTACGAAACGTACATTGCGAAATTCGAACTTATTTTAAAGTTTCGCAGAATTTCATATAAACTGTTATAATTTTTTTATGGTTCGCAGAATTTCACCATAGCGAAATTTTTTAAACGATTGACAGGGTCGTAGCTAGATCTCATAACCAGAGAGATTTAAGACTCATCTGGGGGGGGGGGCTCTGTGTTCGAAGAAAAGCTATATTCACCTACGAACCACGAATACAGATGCAAGGTTTGCTTTCTAATTTACTTCCGTTTGTTAATGTAGTTCACTAGTGAACATTTTCTCGATGCTGCAAAGTAATACAAAAAATTAAATTAAAAATATTAAAAAGGGGGATTGAACTCTTTTCACTCTTTTTCTTTAAGATATAAAAATTAATCGCATTATCAGAATTTTTTTGACGGTGGTTGAGTTGCAGGGTCATTATCGCTGGAGCAATGATAACTTTCAACTATCATATAAAAAAAATTATTTATTTTTTAAATTACTCTTCTGGTTCCTTTCCGTGGATCAACGCAGTGGCATCGAGGAGCTATTGATCAACTCTTCTCCATCTTTAATCGCGCATTCTCCTTCGCTAGTGCTTGGAGATAGTCTCTTCTTATGGTGGTCAACAGCCAAACCTCCCTTCCCCGATCAAAAACTAAAACCCTCAGTTCCCGCAAATAAACACTTCTTTTCACACGCATGCGTCGCAAAACCATTCCTACTGGCAGCAAAACAAGGAACAGAAAAAGGTGGAAAGAATTTTGAAGCTTTCTCGCTGTTCCGCATAAAGATTTCCTTTCAACACTGTTTTACATCGCCTAGAATGATACCTTTAGTTTAAAAAAATAAAAAAAATTCTCTTTCCTGGCCCTTAACAACAACAAGTCCTGTGCCGTTGATTGATTTCAAATCCCTGCTAGTAGTACAAGTATTAAGTAATTATCCGTAATTGCACAGATCTGGAACAGTGGATGAAAAATATTAAAATCCATGATGTATTAAATGACTTTAATTCACATATTCTCAGTCATAAAACCACATATTTACAAAATAAAACGAATTAATTTGTAATTATGTGGTTTTATGACTGAGGATATGTGAATTAAAGTCATTTAATACATCATGGATTTTAATATTTTTCATCCACTGTTCCAGATCGTGCAATTACGAATAATACCTTAATACTTGTAATCCTGTGCCCGTGTGGCAGAGAATCATTGGCGCAGCTGTACTTACTGATTCACATTTTCAATAATTTCTTTTGAACTATCCATTGCTCGAGCTGTATTCTTTCAATTTTGCTTTTTCTTAGAAAACGTGCAACACACGAATAAATAAGGTAAAGTACTTATGCTTATAATGAAATACAAAAGAAATTTTCATATGCCACCGAAAATAAAAGTTCAGAGAGTGTACATCTTCTATTTTCCGAAGGGGGGGGGGCTTGCTCGCCTTTCAAGGTGGGGGATGAGCTCCCTCTGGCCTCCTGCTAGCTACGGACCTGCGACTGAGAGATATTAATTGTTGTGTTTAATTAAACGACAAATAAAAACAGGAACTCTTGCTTTAATATGTAAGTGGTTCTCATTATGATAATTCACAGTTTCTGTATATCTTTGCCAAAATTAGCATTTCATAAATTTCCACAAAAAACCTTCGAAATAACAAGCGCGTTCAAAAGTTGCTAAATGGGGTATATTTTGTGAAGTCTATCTTACACGAATAATAAAAAGTTGCTGCTGTAATGGATATTCACCCAAAGCAAGGAATTATCACAACGATTAAAACTTTCTTTTCAAAAAATGAATTCAAATTATCGAATTTTCGGAAACCTTTACCCCACAATTACAAGGTAAATGAAAATCAATACATGCTGTAATTGATGTTATTGCAAACACACGAGTCATGAAAAGCATTAAAAAAATTGCTTAAAATGAATCTACAAATTGCGGTAAGCACGAATCATAACCTCTTTTCTTCAGAAACTGAACAAAAAAAAGGCTTATCAACTGTGGCACTTCCATTCATTTTCTAGAACCTGCCGTAATTAATTTATTTACTCCACCCATTACGTAAATTAGCGCTTTGTTTTTGTGCTGTGATAGTAGCCTACTTAACTGTCGATGACAATTTAACAAAACGCTATGATGGAAGCGTTGTAACACGGATGAAAGTATGTTAATGATAAAGCCTGCAGCTAATCAGCCATTTCAGCAGGAGCGTGTCGTGAGTGCTTTACGTGTGTGACTTTTAAAATTACAAACTTGTTACTATAAAATTAGGTTTAATTTGAGAATAACCGTAAATTGAAGTTAGGCTACGGAGATTTTTTTTATAGAAAATAACTCTAACTAAGATCCTGTGCAGATCGGGCTAAAATTATCAGTAGAAAAAATAAAGTCCGTCTTACGCACGATTAAAATCTTTAATGGTTAAAAACAAATTGACTAAAAACCTAATATATACACGAGATCTTTCGAGTCAGCAACTAACTCGTCTTCAGATGTGAATACATTTGCCGACTAGAAATGTTCAAATGATCATATGTAGAGGATTTTAGGAAGGGAGTGCCTGACCCCAGGTCTTAAACAACCCTTAGAAAATAGGAAGCTAGGAGATTTGGGCTAGAGTGCCCGATAGGAAAGTGACACGAAAGCGAAGTAAAAAGGGGGAGGAAGACGCCTTTATTTATTACCGGGGGGCCAGTACCCGGGGTCCGACGGCTTAATGTGCCCATCCGACGCACGGCGGATATTTAGTGGATCGAACCTGAGGTCCTTTCCGCGGCAGTCACGAACGTTGCCCACTAGGCCACCCGCGGCCCTTTGCCGACTAGACAAGAACCAAATAGTATAAATACAATCACTCAGTGACGTAAGCATTGCTTGATAGTAGGCCACCAATGAAAGGCATGAAGCCTTTCATTGGTCGCCTACTATTAAGCAAAACACTAAAACTGTAATATTAGGTGAGTGTCCAGTATTCATAGTTCAGATTGCACTTCCCCATCTACCAAAGTTTTCCAAGGCAGCGGGAATACAGTAGGGTAATCGTCGTTACAGCACATGGGTTTTAACTGGTGAGTCAGTAGGATCTCGTTCAGTGAAAACAAGATTTTAGGCTTGGTGCGTCAAAGATCTTGGCCTAGGCCCAGAGCGGATATTGGCTACCGCATGAACACAATCAGTTTTTATATCCAGGGGGGCGAAGCCGTCCCGGAAATGACCATCAACCAGAGACATTTTAGGTTACCGAACCAAATTTTAATAAATTCAGGCTATGATGAAAAAGGAAGTTTCGTTTCTTTTTATGCTACAAATATTTCTCCAATTATATTTTTTTTAAATATTTGTTCAAATGGTACTATAGTTATAGTTTATATTATTAAAAAGTGTATTACGACGCAAGAAATATTCTTCAAAATATAATAAGTAGACTAATCATACCTAATTATCTGGGAATCATGTGATCCAGGATCTCTTGACGGTGAATGCATTTTGATAGATAAAAATTTCAAGCCTGCGGACACCCCCCCCCCCCACACACACACACACACACCCTTCCTTTAGCTGCAAAAAAGTTTGTTATTCCTGAAATGTTTGAAGAAGTAATTACTAAATCAGGAATGTGTATGGAATTTTTCTTCGGGGAGGGGGTGTAAGGGGGACGAAAAAAGGAAGTTTTTGAAATCCACCATCTGGAACAAGATTAAAGTTAATGAAAAATTGAAGAAAAATTAAATTTTGTAATATAAGTTGATACATTTTTATAAAATTAAGGCATTTTTTTTATAATGTAAGTCGTGTTTTAACCAAAAGAAAAATGTAACATTTTCCGGGGGGAAGGCAAGGTCCCCTCTAAATGCGCCCTTGTGCTAGATATATAGTAATTACAGTACTTCTATATATATAAATATAGCAGTTAAAATAATATATATATAGCAAATGGAAAACTTGCCCCCCTCTAAGGTTCCATTTGTCCGCCTCCAGACCATAAGGTCCTGAAAGAAACACTGAACCCAATGTTGACAGGACTGTGGTGGGAGCCCCAGACTTTAAATTATACTTATGTTCTGAAATTCTGCAACTAAGATAGCAGGATGCAGATCCCACGTATATCCAGCCGATTTCATCTGGTTCCGTGGCTTTAAGAGGAATGGCATAAACCCCAAAACGAGACTATTGGCATCGAATCCCTGCCGTTTTTTATTAAAGTCAAAATGTTGTTGGCTCTGACTCCAAAGCCCACGTCGTTTTGTTTTTTTTTTGTTTTTTTTGCAGATTTTCTTTAAGACATTTGTAACACCTGGAATGTACTGCAACGAGGCAATATACCTAATGCATCTTCCCGCTCGTCACGAAACCGTGCATACCATTCAAAAACTCTTTTGCGGGATAATGCTGTGTCTCCATACACTTCTATTAACATTCTGTAAGTTTCAGTAGCTGACTTACCAAGTTTCCAACAAAAACGGATGTTTACTCTCTGCTCTTCCATGGATAAATTGAAATGGGGCGAGAATGCTGGCTATGACTACCTTAATGCCCATTTACCGCCTGTCGGTAACGGTATAAACCGTTTTCCAGCAGTTCGCTGATTGGCCAAGGACTGCTTGTCTTCTGGCACACACGCGATATTTTTGCCCCGCTGCTGTTACGCCAATTATGCTGTCAGTCCTGGAACTTTTCGGATGTAGGTTGTATGTAATGTCACCTACAAAGTATTCATAAACATAAGCTTGATCTTATATCAAAGGGACCCTATTTAAATACCTTCAATATCTAGATTCAGAGCCCGACTTAGACATGAGAAGCCCCTCAGCCTACCTGCAAATCTGGGCAATTACATTCTGCGAAACCACATAGAACACTATGTTTTTTGTTCGATACAATGCACTTCTGAAGAAATTGGGGGCTTCCTAAAAATGGGAACCTATGGCTTGGGTCCTGTAAGCCTGTGCATAAATCAGACCTTGTCTGGAGTCGAAAAGTCGAAACCTAAAAAACTTAAAATCAAAAGATTTAGTTCATCACAAAACGTATAATTCTTCAGGAAGAATTATACGTTTGTAATGAACTAATTTGTAATTCCAAAGTAATCGAGGTAGTTGCCTTCAATGCACGATCTTAAAAACAAGAGTCACTCACAATGCAAATTTAAATTCGTTGGCTGTTCCTTCTCCTGTATCTGATGATGGGTTCTAGGGAAACCCAAAATTTCTTATACAATAAAATTTTAAATTCAACCAACGAATTTAAATTTGTATTGTGAGTGACTCTTGTTTTTAAGATCGTGCATTGAAGGCAACTACCTCGATTACTTTGGACTATTTCTGCACGAATTTGAATTCTCCTAATAATTTGTAATTATAAATGTAATTATACGTTTGTAATGAACTAATTTGTAATTATAAATGTAATTATACGTTTGTAATGAACTGTTTGTTTCTTGTTTTGTCAGACTTATTTTTCCCAATAATCATTCATGTTTCTGCTCAGCGAGCAGCAACATGAATGATGATATTCATTTGGCATATCATTCGTGCAGGTTGGAAACTCGACTGAACCTTTCGATTTCAAATCTTCTAAGTCAAGCACTGGTGGGCCTTTTAGAGCTATATCACTTTTCTCAGATGACTACCGTGAATGAATGAACGATGCTGGAAAAGATTTCATTGTAGGAAATGTCTGACCACATACACACATACACACAGGTGTTGAACAGTCCAGGGATTCGATGCCAATAGAGTCTATATTCACACTTGGATAAAGATCTCTCGAAACTTTCTCCAGAAATTTGTCAGAAGAAGGAATTTAGGAGATTTGTACTAGGGTGCCATATAGGAAATGAGAAGTGAGGTACAGAAAGCTAAGTGTTTATCAGCCACTTCTGTTCTCTTCCCAAATCCCAGGAAGTGAAGGGATGAAATGTCTTGGTTCCATGTCTTGGTTCAATGTCTAGGCAGTTTATCAATGAATGATGTTGGAGAGAATCTTAGGAAGGAAGTATCTGACGCACACAGATCTTTACTAGCTCTTAGAAATAATATGCTGGGAGATTTGAGCTAGAACGTCCGATAGGAAAGACAGATGGATGTGAGTTAGAGGAAGCTCTGTGTTTGTGTATCAGTTCTGTCCTCTATCCAGATTCCAGGGAGGGAAAGAATCTTGGTTGCAAGTCACCAGATGACCAGAGAAGGAAACTCTGAAAAAGAGGAGAAGCATTTCACTACCCCTGTGGTTTGGCAAACAGTCCGCATCATTTCAGTTACCAATAGATAATACACACCTCGGAACTTGTCAGAGGAGCAAAGGCTGTGTATGGGGTGCCGCTGCCTTAGTATCCGTGGGCGCCTATAGAGGGGGGCAAGAGGAGGTATTTGCCCTCCCCTGGAAATCGATTTATATCCTTTCTCTCCTTGGAAGGTACAGCAGAGATTTTGGCTATAACACTGATTCTGATTGACAATATTTTTCGTAGAACTTCTAGATGCATGTGTAGTAAGTAAAAATAGGAAAAACGTTGCGAATATTCAGTAGAAAGTAACAATAAATTTTCCATTGCATGTTGGTGAACAGCGTTCATGCGTACAGTACGAAAAAAAACATATGAAAGGTGAAGAAATGGAAAACATATCAATCATCCTCTGTAGCAAATATTCACACTTGGATAAAAATCTCTCGAAAACTTTTCCAGAAATTTGTCGTGAGGATAGTTTTTCATTCTTGATGACTGATTGAGTAATCGCTGAGGCTTCGTGGCGCATGTGACATAAATGACCAAAGAGATCAAAAAAACGACAAAGAATTTTTATCACAAAAAAATTTCCTCATTGTCTTAACGTGCTGTCTAATTTTATTTATCATCTGTTTTATGCAGTTTTTGAGTCGTCTGATTTCTGATTAAATTTATGTGTTGGGAGTGTGGTAAAAACGGTTAGATATTGTAACAAGAAGGCACAGAGAAATTTGCATATGGTGTTTGCATACGTTATTCATAGTTAAAATTTCTGTTTGCCCCCACCTGAAAACTACACTATGGGCGCCCATACTATATAGTATCTATCTCAAAGAGGGACTAGGACTTCTGCCATCTGCCTGGGGTGCATAAGGGCAGCATTCTTGTTGTAGCCCACCGCTTCCCTGATCAGTCATTTTGTATGGTTTTCGCCCTACTGAAGAACTCCTTAAAGAGTTTGTGCGCAAACTCACATTTTCAACTTTGAGCTAGTCCCTCAAATCTCTATGTGAATGCACGTAACCCGAAAAATTGTTTTAAAGCACTTTTCATTGCAGACGAGAGACATTCAACAAGACTCAGCACCAGAATAGTCACTGAATTTTTAGAATTCCAATTGGCGCTCGAGCTTTGGACCTGAAATCTAATGAGCTCCCGAGTTCTGAACGAGAAGTCCGCTGAGTGCTCTAGCTCTGGATAACTCCTTTTGGTGATAGAACTCACGACATGAAATCTAATGGGTGTTCGATCTCTGGCCATCAAATTTATCAACTGATAGAGCTCTGGAAAAGTTCCTTTTTTGTGCTGGAGCTCTGAATTGGCCCTGGAGTTCAGGACATGAAATCCAGCGAATGCTCGAGTTCTGGACGTCAAATTCAATGAGAGATGCAGCCCTGAATAGCTAAGCCCCTTTTCGTGCTGAGGCTCAGGAAATGGAATCCACTGGGTACTCTAGCTCTTTACACACGCACACACATACAAAAATGTACAGTGTGACGTCGATTACACACCACTTAAAGCGTACGATTTAATCGGTGGTAAGTTTCTGATATTAGGATGGATATATAATTAAGCACCATGTAGATTTTTGCACTTGTGAAAACACAGTGTAAAACTCTGTCCACGCCGCCCATCGAATCCGGGTCCCCTCACTCCGGAGTAAGCCGCTCTCCCAACTGAGCTACGCGGATATGTGCTTTCATCACTGCTATCTGCCTTTATCTCATGTGCGTCACATCTCCCTGCCCCATACCCACCGAAAGAGGGCCGGGGGCATGGCCCACGGGTCAGCTCGGACTATGTATCGCTGTAGGCAGTCATCCGCTGAAGAACGTGCATTTGAGAAATCCTAGACAATTTGGTGTGTGGAACGTAACATCACACTGATTTTTTTTTTCAAAGCACTGAAGAAGGAATTCACATTTTTCCTGTCTCGTCGTGTGGAAAGAACATCACATCATTGCGAGAAACTTAACAGCCGGGTCATCCTGGAAGTTCGTGCGCCAATGTAAAAACACTGGTTTGTCCACGCCGGGCATCGAATCCGGTTCCCCCTCACTCCGGAGTAAGTCGCTCTCCCAATTGAGCTACGCAGACAGAATGTCTCGCTGCTATCTGCCTTTATCTCACGTGCGTCCTGCGGTACAGGCGCGTCACATACTCTTTAATACGTGCCTCTCTATTCAATTTACGTGTGTCTCTATGTGTATGTACGTATGTATACAGCATGTTTATGAAAAGCCATTTTTTGATCGAATTATTTCCATCCCTTTGTCTTCATCACTCTGAATGTATGATTCCGAACTGCTTTTTGGAAGTTTTCATCAGCATGAGAAATATACGTTCTTTTCACAGTAGTATATATTCTCGTAAGTGTATGAACCACATAACTTTTCACCCCCTCCCAAGCGATATCAACAAACGTAAATATAGACTTTGTTCACAGCATACACTAGCGTTGTAATAAATCGTTTTTTATATAGATTGGTCCATGAGCCGCCCCTGTGATACACTAGTCTATGTGCTGGTTTCTGACCATTCGTCCAAGAATGGATGGTGCGCTTGTCTTACGGCAAACCCTCCTACCCGGAAGGAGTAGGGACGGGCTGCTGCTTATAGCTTATGTATTAGCTACGGGCTGCTGCGTATAGCTTATGTATTAGTGACGGGCTGCTGCTTATAGCTTATGTATTAGCGGCGGCCTATATATACTGTATATTGGGGACGGGCTACTGCCTATAGTCTATATATTATGGACGGGCTACCGCCTATAGCCTTTATATTAGGGGCGGGCTACCGCCTATAGCCTTTATATTAGGGGCGAGCTACTGCACATAGTCTATTGAGCTGCTTACGGTGGTTGTTAAACCTCAAAACAAAAAATACTTATCCAGAAACTTCCCGACATGACTAAAGAAATGGGCTTAAAGAGGAACTTCCAGGGAAAAAAATACAGGTAGGCTCAGTTCTGATTGAGCCGTCAGTTTGTAACGTAGGACTACAACTTGGAGATTAGGGAGTTAAAATGAGCTAGTCGAGGATGGTTTCAAAGTGTTTATTTAATTTGTTATAACCAACACAGGTCGATGATATGAAAAGTAGCTTACATAATTTTTACAAATAATGCTGAATACATTGTGAGCACAAAGCAGATCGATACACGAATTACCCAGTGTGGTGCTGTGTCTTCTTGGGCTTCTTGCATTCCTTATCACTTGCTCTTGCCTCTCGTTTTGATTTTCTCCACTTTTGCTTGCGTTCATTCTACGAATTCCGGGGCATTGTCGAAAATGTTAACCCGTTCACACGAAAACAGTTTCTAAAAAATTTAGTTTAAACCACCGCGATATGTTCTTTATGTATTTCGATAGATATCGTCGAGAGTTTTAGAACTATACCACGCTCAGTCGTTTTGCACTCACGGTTGTCCATATAAACCGCGATTTTGTCAAAAGTGTTCACCGGTTCACAAGACAACAATTTTTTAAATGTTTAGTTAAAACCACTGCGAAATGTTATTTGTATATTTGAATAGATCTCGTCGAGAACTTTAAAACGATATCACGCACAGTCGTGTTGCGCTCACTGTTGCCGAGATAGACTGAGTCAAACGCGGCGGCACACCCAGAAATATTGCATCATCTCCCCCGCGCACAGGAAGAGAGGGGAGTGTCGCGCGCACGATGTATTGCGCAGTACGCGAATTGGACTCTATGCTGTTTACGAATATTCTAACACAAATAGTGTGCGGCTCGTATTTTTAACGCAATAATGATTTCAATTGGGACCTACTTTTGTCACAGGCGGTCGGCCTTAAGTCGACCCTTACTATCCGCGGAGTTAGACGTAATCCTTCGTCAAAACTAGATGTACAATACTTTTACAAGAAATGAAGATTCAGAGGTTAATGGGGCAAATTTTGAACTAACAGATCACTACATCTACCTTGAACCACAGATTTCATACTTGGGCCACATCGAAGAAGAAATTAGACGTCTAAAGTTTGGCTTGAGTGCATTTGAAACAAACAGTACAATGTAGCGTTACGTCTTAAAAGAAAGCTATTTAATCAATGCCTCTTTGCAGTTCTTACTTACGAACTGGACCTTAACTGAAAATAATGCGCAGAGGCTGCAGACAACTTGAATAAGAATGGAGAGATGCATGCTCGGTGTAACTAGGAAAGATAGAAAGAGAAACTCATGGGTCAGGCAAATGGCAATAATACATGATCATGATCAAAGTAAAGGTCAATGGACTGGACATATTGCTAGAGGAAATTGACCACCGTTGGACAACTGAAATACTAAACAGGATTCCAAGAGACAGGAAAAGTCCCAGATGACCACGAGGGTGTGGGTGAATGAAATTCGAAAGCATGCCGGCGTGGAATGAAAAACAATTACTCGTGGCAAAGAGTTGTAAAAGAGACCAGGGGGGGCCGTCATGCTGCAGTGGACTGAGGATGGTTAATGATGATGATGATGAAGTTACAGAAGTACTGAGAAGAAGGAGATTAGAAGAGCTATCCCATTAAAAAATAATAAACGATGAATGTATTTTGAGATCTATCGTGAGCGATTAAATGGATGCCTGTACCCAGAGCACCTAATCGGTTGGTGCCAATAAGCCGAAGTGCTCAACACAAAGTTCGTGAGGAGAGACGTAATTAGTAGAGCTCAGACAGGCTAAGCCGAGCCCGAAAGCCTGAAGCAGAGCCCAGGCCAGAATTGGGCTCGGGCTGTAGAATATTTACTGCGGTTCGGGCTCAGGCTCTTAGAGAAAGGGACAGCGAGAGAATTTTGTTTATATATAAATGTGATTTTATATGATTTAGCAAATGAGACACTTTATAATTAGTAAAGGGAATTCTTCGGCAACTGGTTCTCGTTGGGGAGCGGGCATTCAAGATGGCTATTTATTCCAGGCTTGGGTAGAAAATACCATAGGCTGACCGTTAATGTGTTCCTGCAGAGAATAAAAAGTGTCTTACGGCACTGGCTCTCTCCCTTCCCTGGAACCAGTGACCCTAAATTAGGGACGGGCGACTGCTTATAGCCCATTGAGTTGCTCGTGGTGGTCGTTAAACCTCCAATCAAAAAAAAAAAAAGAAAAAAAGAGAAGAAAAAGCTTTTTCAAGAACTATAGATATTGCATGGTTGATAGCATGCCGACGATAATTTACCATCTATCTCCACGCAGTAGCTAGCTACTAATTCTGTTTAGTAATGTACATATTGCAGAGCATTATGGCGCGATAATATTAGCATTATTTGAGCAATATGCAATTCCAGCACCTCCAGATCATTTTGGATGCCCAGCCGCCCGAAGCACTTCAGGCTGAAACGAACGGTCAAAGAAAATCGTACAGTTACACTGTAAAAATAGATAGAGGTCCCTTCCAACCACTCCGCATTTGAGAAATGCATTGACTAATTGCAGGAGGAGGAGATAGTGGAAGTGTGGAAAAGGAGATGTTTTTTTTTATTAATGATTCAGCAGGTTAGCCAGTTTTCGGGCTAGTTCGGGCCCGGGCTCTATCTTACTCGGGCTTATATGCCATTGGCTCGGACGGGCTCGTGCTCCGAAAATTGAGCCCAAACTCAGCTCTAGTAACTAGGCATTTCTGCACCAGGACAAGCCACAAAATATTGCGCGCCCTTTTGTCTTTCTATCTTATACACACCCACATACAGCCCTGTAAAAAAAATAAGGTCGCACACAAAACAGTTTATTACATAAGTACTACAATTCTAGAGGTCCTAATATTTAACACAGTATCAAAGCAATGTATAATCGGAGTACAGACAAAATATTTATGCGAATGTTGCATAATTAACAATGAAATATAATTATAAATATAATGATCCGATTTATTGGTGTCTAAAGTAAGAAATCACACAAATTTCACTCCGCAAGCTTTCTCCGTCAACGGACGGCTTCATCAGGCGGTTACATACCCTATCAGATACAAATGCGCAGCCATGCTTACAAGTATCGCGAAGGCACGGAGTAGAAATTACATTCAGAAGCTCCCTAATGAATTAAAGAGGCTCAAAAATGATAGAGACATTGTTTTCCTGCTAACTGATAAGTCGGGGCAGATCGCCATAATGGACGAGAAAGACTACGACATAAAAATTCGTTCTTTCATTGATTCGAACGCCGTTATGCAGACAAAAGACCCTCTCAACAGATGGAAAGCAAGAGTCAGGAAAGCTTCTAATTTTAAAGCCCTTCCAGACGCCATCAAGCGAGCAGCGAAACTCCCTCCTGGGGCATCCATACCCAAATTATTCGGGAGATTAAAGCACCATAAAGAGGGTAACCCAATCAGACCGATCGTTTCAAGGAAGAAAGCATCATCAACACACCTTGAGAAAGCCCTGTCAACTTTTCTTATGCCATTCCTTCCGAACACAGACAGAGTCCTTAGATCCTCGAATGACTTCATCTCCAAGCTAAAAGATATCACCATTGCACATGAACTCATTGGCAGCTTTGATGTTATCTCCCTCTACCCCTCTGTTCCAATACCAGAAGCAACGCAAAACATCAAACAAACTCCTGGCTGGAGCTAACCTTTATGATAAAGAAGCTCTGAAAGATATCTTTGCTGTTCTTGACTTAGCTGCAGAATCCAACTTCTTTACCTATGGCTCCCACGTCTACAAGCAATCAAAAGGAGTCCCGATGGGTTCAGCCTTGTCTCCAATACTCGCTGAAGCCATCATGAGACCTATTGAAGAGATCATACTCACCACTCTTCCCAGGACACCAAGAGTATGGCTACGCTATGCAGATGATATCTTTTTTGTCTGGGAGCACGGAGAAGCCTACTTGCAAGACTTTATGGTAGACATAAACAACATACATGAAGACATTAAATTTGCGATGGAAATAGAAAATCAAGGAGAGTTACCATATTTAGATGTACTTGTGAAGAAATCGATTTCAGGTACACTCACTACCAAAGTCTGCTATAAACCCATGCACGTACCTAACCCTACTCCACCAGGATCAGCCAACCCAACAACACACAAGTATGCTCTATTCAAATACCGGGCTAAAAAAAGCCAAAGATTTTTGCACCTTGAAATCTGACTATGATGCCGAAATTAAGTCTTTGAAAGATCTTGCCTTTGCAGGAGGTTTTGACGTCTCCCGCGTAGGGGACACAATAGCGAAAGTTGAAGCCAACACACTTGCTACACCGAACAGAAGAGCACCTTTAAAATTTGTTGGTTCGATCCCGTACATCCCAAAATATCTTATTTTATTAAAAATCACTTTCAGAAGAAAGGATTGGATGTTGGCCTTAAAGCTTCTAAACACATGGCAACCGTCCTCAGCACAGCAAGAAGTAATAGTACCTTGAAGCTCACAGATGCGGGCATCTATTGCATCCCATTGTTATACCCAGACTCCTCAACTAAATTTTACGTAGGTCTCACAAAAAGGTCATTTGAGGAGAGAATGAATGAGCATAAGAGGGACGTTGCACAAAAGAAACTTTCTACGTCACTTGCCAAAGAAGTAGCTAATCATCAAGCTCAACCCCAATGGCAGAATATCTCGAAGATCGCACCATATGGAGACGCAAGAACAGCTGCCATAAGGGAAACAGTTGAGATATTAACGAAACAGGTTGTATGCAACACCGATGTCTCTTTCTAACTACCGGTGGCTTGGAACCATCTGCTAGGCATCGCAAGATGGTCTTCATGATTCTAGTTTCTTCCTAAAGTTTACATTGTTTGCTTTTGCATTAGCTTTTAAGATATTGTATTCACCACGTTCGTGGTTATTTATGCGCGCGGTCTTCACGCATGATTTCATTTGTCATATTGGAATTAACGTTCTGTCTACAATTTTGATTCTATATTCTCTATGTAACCGCCTGATGAAGCCGTCCGTTGACGGAGAAAGCTTGCGGAGTGAAATTTGTGTGATTTCTTACTTTAGACACCAATAAATCGGATCATTATATTTATAATTAGTTTTCTGGTGTTGGCTTCCCACAAGCTATATATAATGAAATATAAAATTGTAATTATTAGACCATTTTCATTTTGGAAAAAAAAATAAGGTCGGTATACATGTTTGAGCAATTTACCACTTAACAGTCTAATTGTTTGCCTTTCTTTTCAATGACTGCAATCAATCTATCAGTCTTAGAGTTTGCAAGTTTCGATAGTGTCGGAATTTCGATGTTTGCCCATGCTGTCTGCATGGCTGCAATAAGGTCCGCTTTTGTCTGGAAATGTCTGAAGTCCTTGTAGACAGAGAGCACCATTGTACCCCAAAGGTTTTCCATCGGGTTGAGGTCGGGGCTCTGTGAAGGCCAGTCCAAAACACGAACGTCATTGGCTTCAAACCACGCTTTAGTAGACCGAGAGTTGTGGATGCTGGCATTGTCTTGCTGAAAAATCCAATCTCCCGATACCATAAGGGGAGCAACAGGTAGTAAATTATCCGCCAGCATATATTGGTACTTTTCGGAATTAATTTTGGTATCAATAATCACAAGTGAGGTTTTTCCAGTAGCAGAAAATGGCCCCCAAACCATGACCGAGCCTCCGCCGAATTTGCGATATAGCTCGCCACGTGGATCGTTCTGACCATACCGTCCGACTGTGTTGGGAGCAGTGGACACGTGACGGCACAATCACACGGCGGAGCCCGTCCAAATTAAATTTCTTTTCATCGGAAAAGACCACGTCTTTCCGCTTATCTCCGAAAGTAATATGCCTTTTTGCAAACTCTACTGGAGCACATATATGTTTAGCCTTCAGGTAGGGTTTTGGCTTTAGATTAATGTATTGGATGTTTGAATTGCTGGCTAAAACATTTCGTACAGTTCGGCCACTGCAGGACAAGTTCAGTTCACGAAGAATTTCATTGGACGACTTTTTGTTAGCACATGCAAGTTTACAAACTCTACGTTTCATGCGCTTTGAAATTGATTTTGGCCTACCTGTAAATTTCTTTAGTCCATAAGAAGATGGATTTCGTAAATAATTGTTCACTACGGTGTTGGATCGGCCTATAGCCTTTGCAATTTCTGCACCACTCTTCCCACTCACATGCAATCCTTGTATTTTACCGTGTTCAAAATCCGACAACTTCTTGCCCTTCGCCATAGCAATACTCTTCTCAAAGCCAACACTGACGTTGCCACTTGCTCTGCTTATCAAAGCGCCTGTTCCTACACATGCATGAAACAACCTAATTTACATAATCTTCGGGAAACGTTCCTGACCTTATCATTTTTTCCACCTGCAAATATAGTTAATTCAGTTTTCTTCTTTTTATTTTTTTTCCGCCAACATTTTTATCGCATTATTATTTCAGAAGGGTTTGAAACTTCTTTTTGCACTGTTTGAACGGTTCGCTCCATTAACTTAGTCATCTACTGTCTGCATTTTTGCATTTATTTACACGACCTTAACATTTTTTCCAGCACTGTATAATACATACACACTGCTCGACAAAATCGATTTTCACACCCCAAAGTTATCTCTACGGGGAAGGCACAATAAAACTGACAGTTTATACAAAATACTTCGAACAGAAGATCCGATCCTCAAATACTTCGGAGCTCGGATCTTCGGTATCATATCAAACGGACCGAATGCAACTGGCAGTCGTGGCTCGCAAAAATGATCGAATAGCCCACATAGAACTTTCAAGAATGTGAACAACATCCGTATCTTGCGCCGTACATGCGGCCGGGTTTCATTTCTGAATGTGAGCTACTAATATTCGCCGAACATTTTGGGAAAGAAATGTGAATTTAGACTGCCAAAGGGGGAGACTCGCAAAACATAAGCGAATTCTGTTAATGGACAAATGACAAAGTAGGGGCGAAAAAACTAAACCCGACACTGGTGGAAAAGTTTCAATTCCGATTTCAATCAGATTGTAAGCAAAAGTGTAATTGTTTCTACTCTCATGTACGGCAGTGAAACCTGCGTACTACAGAAGAGACATAGGAGTCGTGTGTGTGCTAGAGAGACGCGTTACTTATGAGGGGCTTGGGCAGTGGATCATGTGATTAATGAAGATGTGCTGCAGTTTTGTAATGTGAGGCAAAATGCTAGTGAGGTGGAGACTAATATTCTGAGGTGGTTTGACCATGTTGAAAGAATGAGTGATGAGAAGCTTACTAAGACAAAAAGTTTCATCCCAAATGGCGGGAAAGAGAGGTAAAGAAAGGCCAAGGAAATCATGGGAAGATCAGATTCAGGTATGCCTGCATGGGGAAAAGATTATGAGGGTGAATTACAAAAAGGGCTTTTGTGCATCGTGTGATGGATGCCAGTGAAGCTCGAAGCCGTGTGCCGAGATCGCTATAAATGGAGTCGTTTGATACGGCAACTGTTAGTAAATCTAGTTCCATCAGTTAAACATTTATCTGGCAGATTGTCCTTCTTTGAGGGGTAGCCTCTGAATCTCAGAGAATATCTTAGGGATATGTATGTAAGTATGTACACTATACTGACAAAAGTCACCTGACACCCCTTTAAAAGCAAATGAACGGATACGCTACGTTGTTGAGATGCGCGGTGCAGCTGCAAACGGTATAAAAGCAAGCCTGCAGCTAACCGCGATCATATCGCACTCTGAAATTGAGTGAAAATATCGCGGCGGAAGAGAACTGACTTTGAGAAAGGAAAGATTGTTTGGTGTTATATAAGTGGGTTGCCCATAAGAGAAACTCAGAGGCGTTTAAATATACCAAAATCAACTGTTTTGGATGCGCTGAATAAGTGCAAGACACATGGCGTGCCTGAAGCAGCAAAACATACCGACAGACCAAAGAAAATTAGTGATAGAGGACGTCGAAGCCTGATAAGAGTCGTTACAGCTAATCGACGGAGTACTGCACAAGACCTCAGTATACAGGTGAGGGGAAAATACTGGAACCTCGGTATGAACACGTACCATTCACACAGAACTTCGTTCCATGGGTTACCGTGGTCGTGTGGCTGCTCATAAGCCTTTCATCTCCACTCGGAATGCTACTCGTCGTTCTGCATGGTGTAAAGAACATTAATCGTTGACCATAGATCAATGGAAACGGGTTCTATGGACTGATGAATCCAGATACACGATCCATCAGTTTGATGGTCTTGTGTGGGTATGGTGGCAGCTGGGGGAACGCTATTTACCACAGTGTACTGTTCCTACGGTCAAGTTTGGAGCTGGCAGTGTACTCGTGTGGGTTTGTTTTTCCTGGCATGGTCACTGTCCATTGGTTATCGTGGACAAACCTGTTAACCAGCACGTCCACCTCGATATTCTAGTATTGCCACAGAGTTGGTAGGACAATTATGTCCTACCAACTCTCTGGTAATACCATGAAACCGAGCCTTTTTTTTTTTTTTTTTTTTTTTGATTGGAGGTTTAACGACCACCGTGAGCAACTCAATGGGCTATAAGCAGTCGCCCGTCCCTAATTTAGGGTCCCTGGTTCCAGGGAAGGGAGAGAGCCAGTGCCTTAAGGCAAACACAATATCCATGCCTCACCGGGATTCGAACCCGGACCCCGTTCGGACGAATGATCAGAGGCCATCGCTTGGACCACTGCGCCACCGGGGCGGCGAAACCGAGCCTTGTTGGTACCAGCAGGATAATGCACCGAGCCATAAAGCAAGGACTGTTACGGCGTGGTTTAACGATAATTCTGTATCGTATGTGGACTGGCCAGCACAGAGCCCTGATCTTAATCCCATAGAGCACCTATGAGACGAATTAGAGCACCGCATAAGAAGTTTGGAACCAAGGCCTACTACTAAGCAACAGTTAGTGGCAGCATTATATATTGAATGGAAGCGCATACCTATCGCTGTGTTCCAAAACCTTGTCGAAAGCATGTCTCCAAGGGTCAGTGCATGCATTAAGGCCAAAGGTAGACCGACACCGTACTAATTAATGTATGTCAATAAATGCTATGTTGTGTTTCCCTTCTAGGTGTCCGGTGACTTTTGTCGTTATAGTGTATGAGTGTATGTATATAAGCTGTGGTTTTTGCGCCCTCTCTTGAGCTGCGCCCGGGGCCGCCGCCTCGCTTGCCCCACCCTGGTTACACCTCTGCTCGTGAGGCGACTGCTCCCGTGGCGAATCGTTATTTAGGTTTAACGAAATTATAACTCTACATTCATGTGTTTTCCTCATCATGCTCCCGTCAATTACCCTGGCAAATTGAACAGCGCGTATCAGTAAGTTGGTTGGTTGGTTGGTGTATTTTAATGGCGCAAAGGGCCAGGTCTGGCCAAAGAGCGCCAATCACGAAGTAATAAAAGAAAACAAGTTAAAAGCTAGGAAGAGTAATTAGAAGCACGGTGGATCAGTAAGTCAGTGAGATGCTGAGAAAAACTACGGTGCTGAAAAGAAAGAGAGCATTGAACCCACCAACATGCCATTCCATTTAGTTATTTATTTTATGTTTGTCGTTCACTTTTGCGTCGAAATTTCTGATTATAGGCAATTGTGGGCGGTTCACTGTATTTTTCCTCACATAACAACATCATTTCTCTCCTACTATTGCATGACATAACTCAATTACAGCGCTCGGCTTTAGCTGTCAAGTGCCCTACATGAGCAACGATCTGACGTTGCTCTGAGCATTTGTCTGCCATCCCCTTGTGATGTTCCTCTACTGCAGTACCGGAAGAATATCATCATAGCTAACATTATCTTCACCGGAAATCTAAAAAAAACAGAACGCGGATGTGTAATAAAGAAAAGGTACCTCAGGCACAGTGAACTTATCTTGGACCTCCTACACTGTTTGCACTGTGTCGTATCGTAATACCAGAATAAATAAAGGAACAAGATGACAAACTATATCTATGAGTCAGTGTGGGTGTACATGTTTCTGCGTCGTGGTTTATGAGGTCTCTTTCTGACAAAATGCAAAAGCAATAATAGCTTTCGCACTCTCTTTGACCAAAGAAAAATAAAAAAGTTTAAATCCTTATTTTAACGAAAGTATTTTACTTACATGGATAAACACTTAAGGTGGACGTCAAGTAATTTTGCTTCCTATACTTCCAACTTCTGTACACGTTTTCTTCACAATTAACGTGTTCCTCAGGATGAAAATTTGAGCATCGATTAAAATAACTTCATATTATAACTTGGAATACTTAATATTTTCTAAAACATAACCATAATTATATTAAAAATCAATAACTTTTCCTTTAACATCAAACAAAGATCTTCGCTCTTTCCACGTTTATAAGTGAGTCACGGAAAAATTATCATTGGCCGCCACCGGGAGTCGAACCCAGGGTCTTCCAGTTACGCGCCGGATGTGCTTCCGCTACACCACAGCAACCTCGAATCCCTCCAGACGCACACACGTTAACTGCCAAACCAATTTGGCAGGTTGCTCGAGGCCGCTGTGGTGTAGTGGAAGCATATCCGGCGCGTTACTGGAAGACCCTGGGTTCAACTCCCGGTGGCGGCCAATGATAATTTTTCCGTGACTCATTTATAAACGTGGAAAGAGCGAAGATCTTTGTATGATGTTCCTGGTCCACGTCGGATATCTGTATTAACTTTTCCTTTGGTGGTGTTGAAACCAGAACAAAAATGGCGCGCCCTGTGCTTTGATGTCGTCATTAGACAAACAAATGTTGGATTGCATATTTATGGTTATGTTTTATAAAATATTAAGTATTCCAAGTTATAAAATGAAGCTATTTTAATCGATGTTCAAATTTTCATCCTTAGTAACGCATTAATTGTGAAGAAAATGTGTACAGAAGTTTTTCCTTTGGAAGGATAGGAAGCAAAATGACTTGACGTCCACCTTAACTCACTACAAAATATCGTCCTTCACTTATGCATCTGTTCCCGTGTTTATCGAAAGCATTGAGTTTTTGGAATTGTTGATAATCGCTTAATCGCAGTTGATATTTTGTTCCTACATAATTTCAAAGCAGTATTAAGGTTTTCAGGAAGTCCTTTAAAAAAAAGGTACGTAATTTAAATACACTCACGGACAATGAAATTTGCGCACCTAGAAGAAAACATGCTATAACCGCGAAACTTTGCAGATAGCTAGAGTGGGTGCTGGTATGCAAATGATCCACTTTTGGTGCGAGTGCGCAACACCGCACACCCTGTGGTGGCTCTGCAAGCACGAATCTGCAGACTTAGAAACCGGGGCGTGTAGTCGATGCCCCATGAGAGTGAAAAGCATCGGCCGACGCAAGTAAGAGTACAGAGTGACAAGAATGCCGGAAAGACGCCAGAGACTTCGATTTACGCAAATTACGGACTTTGAGAGAGGAATGATCATCGGGCTGAAAACCGCAGGGTGGTCGGCGCGCCGTATAGCTCGCCACGTGGATCGTTCTGACCATACCGTCCGACTGTGTTGGGAGCAGTGGACACGTGACGGCACTATCACACGGCGGAGCGACTCCGGACGGACCAGGAGGACCACTGGTAGAGGGGATCGACGGATCGTACGCCAGGCACGAACGAATCCCACGGGGACCCGGTCAACTATACAGGCAGATGTAGCGGCTCCTGTATGCCCACGGACCATTTCCCGACGCTTTGCGGAAACGAATCTGCGATCCCATCGCCCTTTACATATGCTTCCATTAACACCGGAACATCGCCGGCTCGGTATGCAGTGATGCCAGGCCAGAGCGACGTGGAACGCCACAGACTGGCGACGTGTGGTGTTTAGCGTTGAGTGACGCTTCGTTTTGGGGACAGATGATCATCGTGTCCGGGTGTGGAGGTCCCCGGATCAACGGCACAATCTCAACTTCACTTTCGAGCGCCACACCTCCCCCACTGCAGGCATTATGGTATGGGGAGCCATTGCTTACGATAGCCGATCAACTCTAGTAGTGGTACGTGGATCATTGACGGGCCAGCGGTATGTGGATGAGATTCTACTGCCTCATGTGCTCCCTTTCCTGGCCGAGATTCCAGGTGCGCTATACCAGTGGATAAAGCCCGCCCGCAAACGGCTCTGGTTGCCCAGAACTGCCTACGTCATGTCCAGACACTTCCATGGCCTTCCCGCTCCCTGGACATATCCCCTATCGAGCATGTGTGGGAGCAGTTGAAACGCCAGCTACCGCCGTGCCGCACTATCCTGGATTTGGAGCACACCGTCCAACACGTGTGGGCCAGTCTGCCGCAGGATAACATCAGGTGTTTGTTCGCCTCCATGCCGGACCGTATTGCAGCATGTATCGTCCCACGAGGAGGTGCGACGCGATATTGAAGATGGCCGGACTGCGTGCCACTGTAATTGTCCTGCACCTCTGTTTTTGCCATCATGTGTATCATTCATCTGTACCATTACGTCAATAAATTTTCAGTTCAATCCGATGCTTCCTTTTTGGTGCGTAAATTTCATTGTCCGTGAGTGCATTACTTGGTTCCTTTGTTTGCTTAATTGCACCAGGGGTCAGAGCCGCCCTTTAGGGTGTGCGACAGGTGCGGTCGCACAGGGCCCCGCGCTCACACCCTGAGAAAAAAAAGAAAGAAAAAGAGAGGAGGAGAGAGTAAAAGCGAGGGGCAGAATTTCTTATTTTCAATTATTCTAATTTTATATTTTAAACTCCGTCTCGTTTAATTATTTTTGTTTAATATCGATTGCTGAATTTATATTTACCCAAATATCGGCAGCAAACTACAATATTATGCCTAGCGAAACATTCATATCTTTCAACGGGCACCGTACACTCATAGTTATGGAAAAAGTTGTGCTACGTGAGTTACTTCCATCTGATATCAAAACTGAAGCCAAGATGCATGAATGAAATTCAGAATCCTTTCCCTAATGCTGTCATCGCCTACAGCATATTACTTACTGTCCCAGTAACGGTGGCAAGCGTAGAAAAAAGCTTTTCACGCTGAATCTAATTAAATCTTAAGATCTGTCATTTGTCAAGAAAGATTGATGTCTTTGGCAACTTGTCAATTGAACAGGATAAAGCAAACAAAATAAATTTTGATATTTAATAACCGACCTTACTGGGACAAAAGCAAGAAAAGTCCAGTTCTTATAAGGTGAGTTCTATAATGTACAATCGTGGCCAAAAGTCCTGCACCAGTAGACCGCAAGTCAAATTTTTGATGTTTGTAGTCCACTCATACAGCGTAATGGTAAAGTCAGGAATACATGTTATACAACATTTTAAATGAAATTTTACTGTGAATTTAAACACACTGCTGGCCACCCAAAATGAAACACCAAGAAGGACACGAGATAGCAAAGCCAGATTTACTGGACACATAACAACAGATACAAAGATGAAACGATTGAGATTACAGGCCCGTGAGACTTGTGGAACACGCAGACATCAATAGTTCGTGTGGCCCCCATGGCTGGCAATAACGGCCGCTACACGCCGCGGCATCGAACGAAAGAGGCTTTGGATGTGGACTTGGGGTATGTCGGTCCAGGCTGCTTCCACACGTTGCCATAGTTCATTAAGCGTAGCCGCGGGTGGTGCTTGCGGGGCCACTCGGTTGCCGATCAGAGACAAGACGTGTTCGATGGGTGACTTATCGGGGGAACAGGCGGGCCACGGCAGCAGTGACACCTGGTGGGCCGTGAAGAATTGTTGCACGATGCGTGCCACGTGCGGGCGCGCATTGTCCTGTTGAAACGTGGCCACTGGCAGGTCCTGCAGGTAAGGGAGGACTATAGGCTCCAAAACGTGGGAGATATAGCGGTGGCTGTTGAGTTACCGGCGATGCGTACCAGCGGGGTTCGGGTGTCATATACAATTGCGCCCCAATACATAACGCCAAGTGACGGATTGGTATGTCGATGCATAATGCAGGCGTCATACAGTCTCTCGCCGCGGTGCCGCCACACGCGGATCCAATCATCGTGGTGTTGCAGGAAGAAGCGGGATTCGTCGGAGAAGACAATATCGTGCCATTCCGTATTCCAGGTGCGGCGTTCAACGGCCCACTGCTGCCGCACTCGCCGGTGGTGTAAAGTCAATGATAATCGGAGCAATGGGAGCCGTGCGACAAGTCCCCGCTCTTGCAGACGACGTCGAACGGTACGTGCTGACACAGGTTGTTGCGCAGCAAACCCTAATTCCTGCGCTAACGTTCGTGATGTGGCGGTGCGAGCCGTCAATGCCCGCCGCAAAACATGCAGTTCCCCTCGCTCGGTGGTGTGCCACGGCTGCGGTAATCGCTGACGTCGGTCCATCCGTCCCTCCTGCACCCACCGAATCCATACTCGCCTCACTGTGGCTGGATGTCGTCCCACACGGGCGCCGATGCCTCGGTACGATAAACCGCTGTCGCGATAAGCCACTATTTGTCCTCTGTCGAACTCCAAAACGTGCTGGAATGACTGCCGTATTCTGCGACGAGGCATCAGGAAGCTTCCCACGCACAGGTCCGGCGACACAACACGCTTCCACTATTTACACCCCGCCTTCTGTGCACCCTTCTTATAGTGCTTCTCGGTGGCGTGCCGGGCGCACATGATTTGCATATGCCCTGCAATGCTAATCGTTTGCATGTCCTCTCGCGGGCGACGCATGCTGCGAATTTCAGGCCAATCGGATGCTTCCGTCTTGGTGTTGCATTTTGGGTGGCCAGCAGTGTATTTTTACAGAATGTTATTACCAGTAACAGAGCTAAAGTTACAAGCAAAAGTACAGCGTCTAGGCTTAAAAAGCAACAAATGGTGAAATTTGTGAAATTAGTGTACAGTGCATTTAACGTAAAATTACTATACACTACATTATTGACACTTGCAGGACACTTGAAATAAACAAAAGCAAAATACACTTTAATATCTAATTGAATAAAAACGGTTAGTTAGAAACAAAGTGCACCTTCTTGGCGTGGGAATAGTGAGATTCTCTAGTTGTCCATTGGTGATAACACGGTGCCATACGGCCTTTACAAACTCAATTAAAGACTTTAATTGAATCTGTAAAGGCTGTATGGCAATTAAAGTCTTTAATTGAGTCTCTAAAGGCCGTATGGCACCGTGTTATCACCAATGGACAACTAGAGAACCTCATTAGTTCCATGCCAAGAATGTGCACTCTTGTTACTAAGAAACCGTGGCTATCCAATTAAATATTAAAGCGTATTTTGCTTGTTGTTAAGTTGTTTAAAGTGTCCTGCAAGTGTCAATAATTTACTGTACAGTAATTTTACGTTAAATGCATTGTACACTAATTTCACAAATTCCTCTATTTTTTGCATTTTATGACTAGACTCTGTACTTTTGCTTATAACTTCACTTCTATTACTGGTAATAACATTCTGTAAAACTATTTGAATTGAGCATAAAATGTCCCTTAAAATGATGTATAATATGTATTCCTGACTTTACCATTACGCTATATAAGTTTACTTCAAACATCAAAAATTTGACTTTCAGTCCACTCGTGCAGGACTTTTGGCCACGATTGTAAGTCCTGTCCCATAATAGGTAGAGACGGAGACATTGTGAGGGAAGGCCGTATGCTGGTGTGCTTGTTTTATCTACATCATTTAAGACATTTACAAAATATCAGTAGTGTTAACAAAAATTTGTAATGCTATCTTTCGTTATTGGTTAATTTTCAAACGTCTTGACGTTTCATTAAACTGTAAAGATAACTGTAATGAACTATGTTTTAAGCCTAGTGCATGTTTTATGTTTAGTGAAGGGGGAGGGTGAAAGCAAGGGGCCCCGCGGCTGCTAAGGGCGGCTCTGCCAAGGGTCTTCAACCTTTTCAGAATCGCAAGACACGTGACAAAATGAAATGGAACTGGCGAGTCATATGGTAAAAATGGAATAGGACTAACTGTTCACATGGAAAAGGGCCAAAATTTATGTGTTTATTATTAATATGTAGTATTTCAAAGAGGTTTTGAATCCTAAAACTTAACTATCCGATAAAAGATGATGTAGTTATCAGTGACAGGTGGGGATTTAAAAATATATATATTCGTAGTACACTGGAATGTATATACCCGTATGTGCAGTGCGTATAACTAAGGGCGTCTAGAAAGTACAAGGCCATGACATTCGAGGGATGAGTTCCCGCCATTTGTGACGTCACTCTCGTGTTACACGCCCTGATACATCAGTGTCCTATTTGACGTCTCGCACGACAGCGTTGGAAACCAATCGGAAGCCTTAGTTTTCGCGTGACGTCACTAAAAGAGGGAACTTGTCTATCTAATATCATAGCCTTATATTTTCTAGAAGGCCTTGGTATTTATTTAACACAATGCTAAGATATTACAAAAGAAAAATTCTAAGACATAACAAATATATTACGTGCTTTATACGGTGGTCATAATAAAAGTTCTGCACACGGTCCATTTCTGAGAAAAATGTGAAGTAACGTACAAAACTTACCTTATTGCCGTTCAATGTATCCCTCCGCTGCTAATGACAGCTTGCCAGCCGTGAGGTAGATCCTGAATTCCTCGTAGTACGCCATCTTTGTTCAGATGTCGTATTACTAGAGTAACGTCCAATAACAGTTCGTCCAGCGATTCGTAGCGGATGCCACGGAGCCGATTTTTTAACTTTGGGAAAAGATCAAAGTCGGGTAGACTAAGATCAGCGCTGTATGGTGGGTGGGATAAAGTTTCCCAGCCATATTTCGACAAAAGTCCCCATACCAACGCTGCACCATGACACGATGCGTTGTCATGTAGCAAGATCGTTCCCGCTTCCAACAAGTTGGGACGATTTTGACAAATTGTTGGTCTCAATTTTGTCCTCAGAAAGAAATTGTGCTTCGATCAAGAGTTTCTTCCCCACAAACTTCTTGCAAGGCAGTGTGGATCTGTGTCAAAGTTTTTCCCCGCAGAGTTTCTATTTTCACATACGAGCGCTAGTCTAACGTTGTGACTCGACCTGAGGAGCTGCACGATTCCATTTCGAAACCTTCTCACGTCCACACAGCAAACGATAGCGCGTCGTTCGGACACCATTGGGTTGCTGAGAGTCCGACCTTAACAGGACGCAATCATTTTCCCGATTGCATTATCCGCTTCCGTTTTAGATTAACGTGCGCAGAACTTTTGTTATAATTCTCGTATATTGTTTACGCTTTCCAACCGTAGGTTGAAGAAGCGTATATACTCCAGCTTTGTCTGTCTGTCTGTCTGTCCGCACGATAACTCGCTTAAAAATGGTTTGATTTCGATGAAATTTCAGTATGTGCATGGTAGGGGACAACCTGGGGACGAACCCTGTTGAAAATGAGTGAAATGGGGTCCAGTACATAGAAGAGGGATCCATTCCATCGCTCTTCTGCGTCATAACTTACGTAAAAATGCTTCGACTGCGACAAAACTTTATCATGTTGTTCTGAAGGTATACTGAACCAATTTTGTTTAATTTTATCGAAATGGGGTCAAAGGTCAGGGCACAGGAGCGAGATTTATTCCACAGCTATTATCCTCATTACTTGAGTAATGATTTCTGGTATGTTGGAAAGCGTATCATAATCAATGCATTGCATGATTTTACTAACTTGTTTTTATTTATAATTTTTGTTTGTTTATTTAGCGATCACCGTGAGCAACTCAATTGGCTATAAGCAGTCGCACTTCCCTAATTTAGGGCCACTGGTTCCAGGAAAGGGAAAGAGCCAGTGCCGTATGACAAACACAACATCTATACTTCGCTGGGATTCGAACACGGACCCATTTTGGACGAGTGGTTAGAAGTCAGATCACTGCGCCAATTGCAGGTCTTATAAATTGTTTTTAACAATAATTACATGTCCTGTTAATTGTTCTTAATAATAACATAAATTTATCTCTAAAGTTTGTCCGATTTTGCTATTGACAAGAACAAAATCATCAGGTTGATGTGATCCTAAATGTTATACTTCTAACTTTTTAGAGTGCAGAAAGAATCTACATCTTTTTTTTTTCCCTAAAATAAAAATTCTTAATTTTGGAAAAAAAATCTTCGTTCTTGTAAAAATGAAGGTTTAATATCACGACTATGTGCAAGCTTCACTAAATGCAATACGGGGGAAAAGCACGGTTATATTCACATTTCACGCTTCACAACAACTTCATACAGCCAGATATAAAGCACAAGACTACGGCTACCACATCCCTTTTACAGATGAAGTGATCACATCACACGGAGAAATGAGCGACACTTCATCCACGTTCGTCTCCAATCTAAACCTCTCAAGGTCGAACGACCACGTAATACATAGGGATATTTCAGGTTTTCGCCACAGTGGTACTCTACGCATGCTCGTTTACGCGTACTTCTCGAGCGCTGAGGATCCTTCGTTAGGGCTTTGCAAACCACGTCACACGACTCAGAGGATCATTAGCAACTGTCCGTTTTTAGCACGTCTTTTGTAAAAAAGATCGTGCTCATGTTACCGGTTTGTTCGTTCGTCCGTCCGTCTGTGGACACCATATCTCTGCAACTATTAATCCGATTGAAAAATTCTTTTTTTTTCTTTTGATAAAAAAAACAGTACTGGGGGGGGGTGATATTGCCCAGGTCTCGGACCCAAGATACACCACTGGGTGGACCCAAGTAGCTGTTTCCATTTTGTGGATGTTTTATCGATGGCTGAAACCCGGTTGACTGTTTTCCTAACTGGTTCCATTGACTTTGAATAACTTTGATAAATTTTATTTGAGTGAGAAAGAATTCAAAGACGCTCATTACAACCAATAATTCAGTGTCATCTTTCTTGTTGTAAATTAGGAGGGAAAAGAGCGTGGTGTTCGCTAGATTTGACGAAGGTGAAGATATAATGACGGTGCGAGATACGAGGTAAAGTGAGAGAGAAAAGTAAACGAAGTCAAAGTAGACTCAGAGCAGTTATATCTATGGAAAATTTATACACCGATAAGCCATTTCATTGTGACCACCCCCAGCCTAGAGAAATGAGCGCAACTGGAGACCGAACGGTGGCGCAGGTGAAGTTCACAGAGCCGCCCCTGTGGCGCAGTGGTCTAAGGCGCTGGCTTCTGATCATTCGTCCGTAAGGGGTCCGGGTTCGAATCCCGGTCAGGCATGGATGTTGTGTTTGTCTTACGGCACTGGCTCTCTCCCTTCCCTGGAACCAGTGACCCTAAATTAGGGACGGGCGACTGCTTATAGCCCATTGAGTTGCTCACGGTGGTCGTTAAACCTCCAACCAAAAAAAAAAAAAAAAAAAAAAAAAAAGTTCACAGAGCAGTATATATACAACCCGAGGACCGGCATTCAGTTAGTAGAGTGTTCGGAGTCAGAATGGGAAAAGCTGCCGATTTATCGGAGTTTGATAAAGGACAAATTGTGACGGCACGGCGCCTTGGAGCTACGATCTCGGAAACGGCGCGGCTTGTGGGATCGTAGTTTCGACAAGCCGCGCCGTTGTTCAAGTGCCGCTGTAGTGAGTATGTATCAAAAGTGATGCACGGATGGCCAAACGACGAACTGTCGTCCCGCCATGTGACGTTCGCAGCTCACTGATGCCATAGGGGAGCGGAGACTGTCGCGCATTGTTCACAGCGACCGCAGGGCCACAGTGCGACAAATCACCCGCAGCTACAACAGTGGTGATCAGGGCAATGTGCCACAGCGCACACAGTTCATCGCAGCCTTCTGCGCATGGGCCTGCGTAGTTGAAGGCCCAGCCGAGTTCTCATGCTCACTGCACGTCATCGCCAACAACGCATGAAATGGGTCTAAAATCATCTAGATTGGACAGTCGATGATTGGTAGAAAGTGGCCTGGTCTGACGAATCCTGGTGCATCACGTAGACGGTCGAGCGCGGATACGTCGATTACCAGCGGAAGCTATGGCACCTGGATGCACTGTTGGGCGGAAGCAGCCCGGCGGCGGCGGTGTTATGCTGTGGGCGATGTTTTCTTGGGGCACTTTAGGCCCCAATAGCACAATCCCTGACAGCTGTCAGGTATCTGAACATCGTTGCGGACCAAGTTCGCCCGTTCATGGCAACTGTGTTCCCTGCTGCTTATGGCCATTACCAACAGGATAATGCGCCATGCCACACTGCCAGAATCGTCAAGTAGTGGTTCGAGGAACAGGCTGGTGACTTTCTGTTAATGCCTTGGCCTTCAAATTCACCTGACATGAACCCAATCGAACATTTGTGGTTCGACTTGGGAAAGCTGGTTCTCGCTAAATCACCAGCCACCCCGAAATGTACGGGAACAGGAGGGCCTGCTGTTGACACTATGGGACCAAATACCCCAGGATACATATTGCCACCTTATCGAATCGATGCCTCCCCGAGTGGCCGCAGTTTTGCGTGCTAAAGATGTCCTATAGCATATGTAATAGCTCATCGGTGTATATATACATTAAAACATAAAACAAAATTTTTAATAGAGTATAAAATTTTCTTATGCTCGTTAAAAAAATCTACACATACAAGTAATTAAAAATGTAAAAATAAAAATGCCATAGTTTTGCTTTAATTCAGTAATGCACCACGGATTTCACCATAGGGTGGTGTGAAATTTTAAGGAAGCTGGACAAATAAATATTGATAACACTGTGCTGGACGAAATTCCCCTCGAAACATTAGGAGTGGTAAAAATGTCGTCGCTTTACTACAAGCGTGTTTCTCATTATTAAGGAATCATTCTGGCGTTTCCTGAAAACGTATGGTGTAAACCACTTCCCTGCCACTTGATTTCAGCCTCTTTAGATTATTTAGATTAGCACATAATAGTGAAAAACAAACTACGTAACCATTTGGATGCCAGTTTGAGGTGCCTTGATTTTTTTTTTTTTTTTTTTTTTTTTTTCACCACCCAATGCCAGGGGGAAAAGTACTTTTTATGGGAACGATTTCTAATAATTTGCTATTGTTAAAACTTAGGTAGCAAATATTTTGTTATATTGGAAGCAGTTTCATGTTTCACTGAAGGATGATAGAAATTTCAAATTGAAGTCCATATGGAAGTGTGTGTGTGTTTGTTGTTGTTGTTTATTTGTTTTGTTTTGTTGTTTTTTTTATTAATTTAATATTTTCCCTCATTTTCTTAAGTTTTTTTTTATTAATTTATCCAACTATTCAGCCAAAAACGAAAATAATTTGACTAAATATAAGGGGAGATCATCAAAAAACTTATGGGCGGGGAGAACTTTCGGGGTGCTAAGCACACACGAGAAGATGCCTGAATACATGACTGCAGTGATGCCATATCGGCAAGGAGCTATTTACAGTCTAAATACTTCTGGTTAACTCTTGACATTAAGAAATTATAACAGATTTTGAAAATTCGCACTTCGCAGCATGAATCAGCAGCAGGAGTTTCAACAACACGGTATTTGTAGAGAGTACAGATATGTTCGACGATGCCAATATAACTTGGAACAAGTACTTTGAAATATTTGAACGTCAACCACGAAACTTCAAAATATCAACGATAGGTGGCAGCAGTCTCACTGTTCCAAGAGCAATTAAATTATTTGAAATGAAAGCACATAAAATTAAAACTGTTTGAAAAAACAATTGTAGTTCCAGAAGTAATTGTATTTTTTGCTAAAATATAAAATGTCAAGAGAATATTTGTCCATTACAGGACAATCACAGTTGCTTTGCGTCATGTGTTCTTCGTGAAAACACACGACAAATGTAAATTAATTTCCGCACCAGCAAACTTTTTCTTTCTTTCTTTTTTTATTTTTTATGTTTTTATTTGTTTCGAAAACCTTTTTTTTTTCTTGCAGTTTAACAAACTCCGTGAAAGTGGAAACACAGAAGCATTCGCCCACAGTTTCGAATTTATTGTTCATGGGTTCCTGAGTGGGAGGATATTTTGGAATATTTCATTCAGTACCTCTGAAATAATTTTCGCAATTATAAAAACAGTCTTTCATATTACTGAAAAATGTAACAATAAATGTTTAGAAAAACATTAAAAACTCTTTAAAGGAAAGCAGCACTTGTTCAAATGTTATATCAAATGTATAAGTTAAGTAAAAAAATTCGTAATAAGCAAATTAACAATCAAAGTGTGCTTTGAGAGAGAATTATTGATTCGATTGACATTTCATTCTGTTCTTCCTAACTGGCTGTGTTGAGCATTGAGAAAGGAATCAGAAACTTTAACACGCCCGTGATTCAATTTTTGACTGATTTCCGCAAAGCCTTTGATGACACTCGTAAGAACATATAGTGTTCATTTACCACTGCAACAGAAATAAATGTTAGAGCATTTTTGAAGAAAAAAAGGATTATTCACTAAAAGGATTAATTATTTGCTGTTCCTGATATACAGGTAAGATTGCTTTTCTGTCTTAAATGATATAATGGGCAAAGTTTAGTTATTTATATATGCATTGAAAAACGAATTTGTTATGCATATGTTTTGTGTTGGTAAAGCTATCTCAGTTGTTTACCAGTTTAGCATTTTAACAAACAAACACACATCTTATGGAAATGTTTTTTGCATCGTGGCGGTGGAGCAGTTTTCACACATCATGTGAATTCTAATGTATGTTCATTTCATAAAACAATCCCTTTACGTAGGATAATAATTATAATCATTAATGCCATTAATTTGATGGTCCTATTGTGTGTTAGACCATAACATTAATCCCAACTTTGAATTTTCCCCAAGTTTTTACCTGAAGTGAATACAGTTATTATTCTTGTGATTAAAGTCTCTTAGAAACCCTTATGTCTTGTAGTCAAAATTGGCTTGCTGTTGTGTCAGTTTTGTGTAAAAAATATAAGTGGGTGTAATATTAATTTGTGTGTACGGTTTAGATTACTATATCTGTGGCACTTATAAATATAATTTGCTTGCATTAGTAAAAAATAATAAATAAGCAAAAATAATAAGCTAGGAATCAGTTGATCACATAACTTCAGCGACAGCCGTTCGTTTAAAGGCCTGTTCCTTCCAGTGGGCTATGCCATTTAGAAGTGTGACGTCCTACAGAGGTTAAACACGTGTTAAGACCCCATATCTGCTACGATACATTCCGTTGTCGCAGTTTAGTCGGTTAAAACAACTGTCTACGGAGCGAGAAGGTGTGGTTTCAATCTGCGTCACTAACAAAATTTGTGTTTCCACAAAAGGTAAAAACATATGTGATTAGAAGAAAACACTAACGGAAAACAGGTTTTATTTGTTCTAGCTAATATAAACCTAATACAATATATACTCCTTAAAATAGTATTCAACTAGAAAAAAATGCACGCAATATAATGTGAGATGGCTACTGCTCAGTAGGTACGCCAACCGCTCAGAACTGGGTGGCTATTAAAGGGGATAAGCATGATGGGAGGGGGCACAAATTTTGAAGTGTTCGGCAGAAATTTTACCAAAAAAATCCATTCATGTGCGTTTTTATCCTTATTAAAAAAGTTTTCAAATGAATACTGTACGTAGTAGCTATGATGTTTATTCAGTGTATATACACGGTCGAGTCACATTATTGTGACCACCAGCTAATATCCAGAGTAACTGCCGTGTGCAGCGCGGACAGCAGCTAGACGGTTTGGGAGTGACTCAATAAGGTGCTGGAAGGTGTTCACAGGTATGTGGAGCCATGCTGGCTGCAGTGCATCTGACAGCTGCTGGAGGGTGCATGGTGGAGGATCCATAGAGCGAACGACACGATCGAGGTGGTCGCACAGATGCTCCATTAGGTTTAAGTCTGGGGAATCGGAGGACCAGGGTAGCACTTTGAAGTTTTCATCGTTCTCTTCCAACCACTCTCGTACATTTCTAACTGTGTGACCTGTCGCCTTGTCTTTCTGGAAGATCATATCCGCCCCAGGGAAGTCAATCAACATGTATGGGTGTACGTGGTCTGCATGGATGGATTCATAACGAATTCGGTCCATAGTGCCTTTCACAGGTATGGGTGGACCCAGAGAATGCCACAAAAACATTCCCCAGACCATAACGCTACCTCTTGTGTTTTGCCAGCAATATTTGAACAGTGTTTGTTCTCCGATGTTTCTCGCCTTATACGCCAACGTCCATTCGTTCGATGAAGCAGAAAACGTGACTCATCGGAGAAGGCAATCCTTTGCCAATCAGCGGAAATCCAATTCCGATACTGCCGTGCAAATGTAAGCCTTTTCTGCCGATGCACCTTCGTTAGCATAGATGCAGTGACCATCCGTCTGCATCGGAGCCCCATACGCAGCAGGGTTTGCTGAACTGTCGTGTTAGACACACTTCCGGTAGCCACCCTGGTTCATTCGGCCAGTGAGTTGCTCCACTGTAGCATGTCGATCTGCCCTCACGCACCTTGGCAACCGACGTTCACCTCTCGCATCAATGGCACGTAGTGCACCGCAGTTTTCACGTCGCTCATTCGCAAGGGTGCCATTTCTCCAATCACGATACACTTTATAACAGCAGCAGGCGAACAGTTCACAACTGCGCAGTTTCAGAAATACCCCCACCCTTGGCCCGAAAGCCGATAATCAACCCTTTTTGCAAATCTGATAAATCGCTCCTTTTACCCATGATAGCAACGAGTGATGTGTTTTCAGATCAGATCAGATCATATATAGAGGATTTTAGGAAGGGAGTGTCGTACCCCAGGTCTTAAACAACCCTTAGAAATAGGAAGCTATGAGATTTGGGCTAGAGTGCCCGATAGGAAAGTGACACAGAAGCGAGGTAGAAAGGGGAAGGAAGGCGCCCCTATTTATTACCGGGGGAGGGCAGTACCCGGGGCTTGACGGCTTAATGTGCCCATCCGACGTACGGCGGGTATTTAGTGGTTCGGGCGTTCGTACCTGCCTGGGATCGAACCTGAGGTCTTCTCCGTGGCAGTCACGAACGTTGACCACTAGGCCACCCGCGGCCCTTATTTTTTCAGATTGCCTACAGCACGCTTTATATACCCTCAAAGCCAACTCACGAAATGTGCCTTCTTTCATTGGCTACTCGCTGTTGACGTCAAAAGTAGGAGGTGGTCACAATAATGTGACTCGACTGTGTAGTATGGTAACCATGGATACGAATTTCTGTGGCAAGTTGCTATTTCTGTATTTCTTAGCAATTTTAGCTTACTTAGATCTTTTATTTATTTATTTATTTTATTTTATTATATATTTGCTTTCATAAAGGTGTTTATGAATTTTAGTTTCTCTCTCTCTCTCTCTCTCTCTCTCTCTCTCTCTCTCTCTCTCTCTCTCTCTCTCATCGTTATAAACTATAAGTTACAAAAATGGTGTGTTTTTACTACTCACTTAGAAATTCGTTCAGAGGACTCCCTCCATTTCCCATAGGTACAAACACTAAATTTAACGAGGAATAAATTTTGTATGAAACAAAATTTCAGGGAATTCGAGAAATTCACATACATTTATCCCTAGAATCTTAGATGGTTTCACCCGCCATATGTTCGAAATATTTTGCGGGGTGCTAAAGTGTGTGCTCGAAGAAAAGCTGAATGGGAGCCAGTGGCGCCCATATGAGTACTTTTACGGGGGGCTAAGAAAAATCCTTACCTCCTTCAAGGCTGTCAAACATTTTAGTAAACGTACAAGATACCAAAATACAACAAAAATAATTGATACAATTAATCATTAATATCTTATTATTTTAAAAAATGCTTTAAAAAAGGTTTCGTCTATACGTGAGACATAGAAATTCTGCTACTGCTATGTGAGACGTCCATTCTTACTTTTCATAAAAACATACCAATAGATGTGAAAGAATTTCTCCCAGTTTCGTGCTAGAGACGTATGAGCTGCACGTCTCTTCCACTGTCAGGAGGGGGGAAGAAAAGGGGCAGAATGATAAGCTACGTGGGGCCGCGTATGGCCTAGTGGTCAGCGTACGTGACTGCCACGGAAGAACCTCATGTCCGATCCCAGGCAGGTGCGACCGCTCGAAACACTAAATATCCGCCGTGCGTCGAATGGGCAGGTTAGGCCGTCGAACCCTGGGGACTGGCCCTCCGGTAATAAATAAGGACCTCTTCCTTTCCCATTCTACCTCGCTTCCGTATCCCTTTCCCGGACACTCTAGCCCAAATCTCCTAGCTTCCTATTTCTAAGGGTTGTTTAAGACCTGGGGTACGACACTCCCTTCCTAAAATCCTCTACTATAAACCATGAGAGTCGACGATCTGATAAACCATGAGAGTCGACGTATATTTTAAAATGCAATTGTAACTGCTCAGCAGCAAATGAACAAAGAAACCAAAATATTATTTTACCGAATATTCATATTTAAAAAAAAAAAAAATTTAGCCTGTGATTTTATAAAAATATCCACAGATATTTTATTTCCAAACGCTTATAAATATATATCATCATCATCATCATTGTCAACCATTATCAATCCACTGCTGGACGAAGGTCTCCCCAAGTTTCCTCCACAACGGTCTGTCTTGTGCCAGTCTCCTCCATGTCACCCCTGCATACTTTCGAATTTCATCCACCCATCTCCCATGTGGTCTTCTTCTGGGTCTTTTCCTGTCCCTTGGAATCCAATCTAAAATTTCGGCTGTCCATCGATGATCTGTCCTTCTGGCAGTATGTCCAGCCCATTGCCATTTCAGGGATTTAACTCTGATCATGATGTCTTCCACTCTTGTCATTTTTCGGATCCACGAGTTCCTCTTCTTATCTCTCCTGGTTACACGAAGCATGCACCTCTCCATGCTTCTTTGAGTTGTCTGCAGCCTTTGTATGTCTCTTTTAGTTAAGGTCCATGTCTCTGCACCATACGTAAGCACTGGAAGGATGCATTGATCAAACACTTTTCTTTTAAGACATAATGGCATATTGCTCTTGAAAATTATGCTGTTTCTTCCAAAAGCTCTCCAGGCAAGTTTTGTACGCCGATTAATTTCTTCATCAATGTGACCCTCACTTGATATCTGCTGTCCAAGATAAACGTACGTGTCTGTTATCTCCAGCTTTTCTCCATCAATCGATAAATCTTCATTTCTTGTAAAAGCATTGAACATCACTTTTGTCTTCTGAAAGTTCATTTTTAATCCCACTTCTTTACTCTTGTCAGCAAGTTCCTGGATCATACTCTGCAGCTCTGATGGGCTAGTTGCAAAAATGACTACGTCATCAGCAAAACGTAGGTGGGTTAGATAATCTCCATTAATCTTTATCCCCTTGTTTTCCCAGCTCAGTGACTGAAAAACACCCTCCAATGTGGCATTAAAGAGCTTCGGAGATATGGTGTCACCTTGTCTCACTCCCTTTCCAATTTTTATGTGTGTTGTATTTTCAAACAGCCTAATCTTTGCACTTGCATTTTCATAGATGTTATTAATAATATTAATGTATGCATCTTCAATACCGCAGGTTTTCAGAGCCATTGTAACTGCTGATGGTTTCACCGAATCAAAGGCTTTTTCATAATCGATAAAAGCCATGCACAATGGAAGTTCATATTCCCTCGCTCTTTCAATTAGTTCTCTCAGCACATGGATATGATCTATTGTGCTGTAGCCACTCCTGAATCCAGCTTGTTCTCTCGGTTGAGCCATGTCCAGTGTTACCTTCAAGCGGTGTGAAATAACTTTAGTGAAGATTTTATAAACTACTGATAGGAGGCTGATAGGTCTGTAGTTTCCGAGATCCTCAATGTCACCTTTCTTATGTAGCAGGATCATTGTAGCGGTGTTCCAATCCTCAGGAATCTTTCCTTCATTAAGGCATCGAGTGAAAATTTGGGCGAGTACTGTTTCGATTTCTCCACTTGCTTCTTGTATGATGTCTACAGTAATTCCATCTTCTCCTGGAGCTTTTCCCCGCTTCATGTTCTTGATTGCATGTGCAACTTCTGCTGGAAGGACTGGAGGAACTCTGGTACTGGTATCTTTCATGATGTCTGGAGTGCATGTATCATCCCTTTCATATAATTTGGAGTAGAAATCTTTCACTCTTGTCAAAATTTCGCCTCTATTTCTTGTTACAGAACCATCTTCTTTTCTCAGTGCCATAATCTGTTTTCTTCATTTTCTGAGATGTCCCTTTGCTATCTTTAGGCTTTGGTTGTTTTCAATTGCTTTCCTCACTAGTTCACAGTTGAATTTTCTTACGTCTTCAGTGATACTTTTTCTTACTGTCTTGCATAGCTCTATATATTCCACTTTGGAAGTCACATCTTCTTTAGTTGTCCTCATCTCTCTTCTTTTTTGCATCAAAATTTTCGTTTTTCCTGATAATTTATTTACATGCAACTTGTTCTTAGACCCAGCTAATTTTGTTGCTGTTTCCATAAGAGCTTTGGTTACTTTTCTGTTAACTTCAGAGATGTCCACTTCTTCCGATGTTAGGCCTTCTAAAGCAGAGAACCTGTTCTTCAGTTCCAACTTGAAGGTATTATGGTGTTTTTTAAGGTTGGTTATGTCAATAGATTTTGTTTGTCTTATGAGCTTGCCACGTTCAAGTTTAGTGTTGAGGTGCATCTTACATCTCACCAATCTATGGTCACTACCTGTGTTGAACTTGTTTAGCACACTGCAGTCTTCTATGACGAATTTTTTGTTACACATAATAAAATCAATTTCACTTGTCGTCCCATTTGGATGTCTCCATGTCCATTTCCTGTGTGGCTTTTTCTTGAAGAAAAAGCCACACAGTTCAAGATGAAAAAGTACAAGATGAAAAACCCTTCTGCCTCTGCAAACTCAACGAGAGTATTTCCACGCTGGTTTCTGTTGCCGTGACCGAATTTACCTACTGAAGTTTCATTCTGTTGCCGTTGCCCTATTTTTGCATTGAAATCTCCCATAATTATTTTCAAGTGCTGCTTACCTTTATTATTTAGATGACAAATTTCCTCATAAAATTCTTCAATTTCTTCTTCAGGATGACTTGTGGTGGGTGCATAAGTTTGAATAATCTGAGCCTGGTATCTTTTCGAGAGTTGGATAACAAGCCGTGCAGCTCTGTCAGAGGAACTTTCAACTTCTACAACTTTATCCTTCAGTTTCTTGTTTATTATAAATCCAACACCACTAGTTCTGCCAGTATCTGTCCCACTATAGTAGAAGAGATGTCCACTTTTCAGTTCGATGAGATCTTCTCCTTTTCTCCTTACCTCACTTAGCCCCACGATGTCCCACTTGATCCTTTGTAGTTCCTCTTCCAATTCAAGAAGCCTTGAATCAGAAGATAGGGAGCGTCCGTTGTACGTAGCCAAGGTCAGCATCAGATGGCATCCTAGTCCGGTCCTCCGGGGATTCTTAGCACCCTCTGCCTTCATGTCGCACTGGCCGCTGCCTTGGCCAGGTACATTCCAGCTGCCGGAGACTGAGGGCCAAGATTTAAGTTGTGGAGTCATTTTGGAGGGGTTTGGCCATAACTCACCACGCTGGCCAAGCGGGTTGGTGAGTGTGGGATAGAATTTCCTCTAATCCCGATGGTATAGTTATACCGCTATTGGTGGTCGTCAGAGCCCCTTTAGTAGGAACAGGATGCACCACGAGAAGGCGGGGTTGACATTTGTCAAGGAGAGGCTGTGATGTTACGCATCACCTGACCTTACATCCCATAAATATATATATATATATATATATATATATATATATATATATATCAGAAATTAGTTTGGTTACTCAAACAAAGAACAAGAAGCGCAAGAAGTAAATACACATAAATAAATGAAGGCGCTAGAGATTATACGTTTCTGAATTTTTATTTATTTTACTTTTGATAATTGTTTTAAACATTTACCACATAGCACGAGAACATGTCAAACAAAATAGGGGGCCGGAAACCCTGTTTCTTATCCAATGAACAATGCTGAATATGGGTAAAAAGTGTTCATTTATTATGTTATTTATCGCTTTGGCCTTATAAGATGGAGATATGGTCCAGCGTATGAGGCTAAAGAGATTATTTAATTAAACAGGACGAAAAATATTGGGTTGGCAATGCCCCCCGCCCACCAATAAAATTATTGGAGGGGCAAGATTCGCCTCCCCCCTAGTCGGCGTCTATGACACCACGATTATCGAGATGGCTTTGTTCGATGCTGATGGTGCTCCGACTTCTCTGAAAATCCCGAAAGTTTGATTTTTTTGTTTAATTGCCCCTATTTCAATTTTTTAGGGGAGGGGGGTCAAAAATTGAGGGCAAAAAAAAAAATAAGAAATTGAGGGCTTTTGTCGTCCTCAGTCAGTTTTTACGGGATTGAGGACGAAGCGTTGAAATTGAGGAATATTCCCATGACTGGTGGTTGAGACGCTCCGTTAAACGTGTGGCTACCCCAACCGAACAAAATCAGTGAGCAAGTGTAGTAAATCTAGACGAGCGCTTCTGGTGCCTACAGCGGCGGCATTAACCTATCGTCAGCTGCTCCAATGCCGGCAGTTTCCCACGGACTACTGAAACGCGTTGTTCAAACGCACGTGTAGAATAAACTAGCGTTTCCTAGCAGTTCGACAGCGTGCGACTGGAAAGCTCCCGTGTCGAATAACCACTAAAAAGGGGAGCAGCTAGCGTCTCAACCGCCGCCTTTCGAGTGCTCGAGTAGAATGGGCCTAAGGCTAAGATAGGGAAACCAAATATAAAGATAAAACGAAAACAAGTTTTCAAAGAAATAACTTTATTTTTCTATTGAACCTTTCTGTATTTGCAAGAAAAGGAAATTGAGAAGCTTTTAGAAAATTCGTGTTGTAAAGGGCAAAGTCAGGGCAAAATATCCAGACCTAGTTTTTCTCAGTCTTAATCCCTCGATATCTGCCATTTTCAGATATCGTTAAGTATCTCTTATCCACGGAGTTTCATCTTTTGTCAGAGGCGTCGGGGCATTATGGGCATCCGGGGCTAAGTCCCGCATGGAAATGAGAAAAAAATTGTTTTTTCGTTTAATTGGAGAAATTCCGAAAGAAAATCCGTGTCAGTAACCAGTCCCTAGATTTTCTGAATGCTATGTAAGCCACTACGATAGTTGAGTAATTGGGTAGCACATTACAGCCTTCCATCCATATTCGTTGACCAGAATGCACTGAATACCGTGAGGGTGCGAGAGAGAGAGAAGCGACTCTCAACTCGTCGCCTTGAGCTTCGGAGGACTGTAATGAATGAGAAGGTGCGCGTTGAACTGCGCGTGCGCAGAACTGTTTCGGGTGTGGTCGCTTTCGCGTTGTCAGCCAATGAGCGGCTATTTTACGAGGGCAGTTCAAAAATAACAGCGAATTGAATATTTTGAGATACATAATTCAATGAGAGATACAAATATTTCATTTTTCTACATAATCACCCACCTTTTCAATACATTTCTCACACCGTCCATCAGAAAAAAAAATGTTTCCGGTTGTGCCTTCAGCCAGGAATGCACCGCTTCTTTGACTTCCTCATCAGTCTCTTAAATCTTCGTTCTCTCAAAGCGTCCTTCAGGGGTCAAAACACATAATAATCAGAGGGAGCAAGACCAGAACTGGAGATGCTGTAAGATCTTATCTCAATCTGCGAATGATGTCAAGAGTTGCAGCAGCAGGTGTGAGGGTGAGCATTATCATGAAGGGGAAGAACGCCTTTTGACAAAAGTCCTCTGCTACGGCTCCGTATTGCTGGCTTTAGTTCCTACAACAGTGTGCTGTATCGGGCACTATTCGCTGATTCCCCCTTTTTCTGGTAGTGCTCCAAAATTGGTCCATTCATATCCCAGAAGAGAGTGAACAGGACCTTTCTGGCGGAGGGTTGAGACTTGAACTTCTTCTTGACGGGAGATGTGTGCCGCCATTCTGAAGACTGCCTCTTGCTTTCGAGCTCATAGTGATGCACCCAAGTTTCGACGGAGGGTTGAGACTTGAACTTCTTCTTGACTGGAGAAGATGTGTGTCGCCATTCTGAAGACTGCTTCTTGCTTTCGGGCTCATAGTGATGCACCCAGGTTTCGTCGGAGGGTTGAGACTTGAACTTCTTCTTGACTGGAGAAGATGTGTGTCGCCATTCTGAAGACTGCTTCTTGCTTTCGGGCTCATAGTGATGCACCCAGGTTTCGTCGGAGGGTTGAGACTTGAACTTCTTCTTGACTGGAGAAGATTTGTGTCGCCATTCTGAAGACTGCCTCTTGCTTTCGGGCTCATAGTGATGCAACCAGGTTTCGGCGGAGGGTTGAGACTTAAACTTCTTCTTGACTGGAGAAGATGTGTACCTCCATTCTGAAGACTGCCTTTTGCTTTCGGGTTCATAGTGATGCACCAGGTTTCGACGGAGGGTTGAGACTTGAACTTCTTCTTGACTGGAGAAGATGTGTGTCGCCATTCTGAAGACTGCCTCTTGCTTTCGGGCTCATAGTGATGCAACCAGGTTTCGGCGGAGGGTTGAGACTTAAACTTCTTCTTGACTGGAGAAGATGTGTACCTCTATTCTGAAGACTGCCTTTTGCTTTCGGGTTCATAGTGATGCACTCAGGTTTCGTCGGAGGGTTGAGACTTGAACTTCTTCTTGATTGGAGAAGATGTGTGCCAGCATTCTGAAGACTGCCTCTTGTTTTCGAGTTCATAGTGATGCACCCAGGTTTCGACGGAGGGTTGAGACTTGAGCTTCTTCTTGATTGGAGAAGATGTGTGCCTCCATTCTAAAGACTGCCTCTTGCTTTCGGGTTCATAGTGATGCACCCAGGTTTCGACGGAAGGTTGAGACTTGAGCTTTTTCTTGATTGGAGAAGATGTGTGCCTCCATTCTAAAGACTGCCTCTTGCTTTCGGGTTCATAGTGATGCACCCAGGTTTCGACGGAGGGTTGAGACTTGAACTTCTTCTTGATTGGAGAAGATGTGTGCCTCCATTCTGAAGACTGCCTCTTGCTTTCGGGTTCATAGTGATGCACCTGGGTTTCGTGCCCTGTGACGATACGTGCGTGGAAGTCAGCACACGGATCATCTTGTGCTCATCAGTCAGCATCCTAGGCACCCACCGTGCACACAACTTGCAATATTTGAGAACCTCCGTGACAACGGTATGAGCGGATCCGATACTGACATCTAATTCCATGGCCAGAACTTCTAAAGAAATGCGCCTGTTTTCCCGAATAATGGCGTCAGTGCGTCCCACCTTCTCACCAGTGACGGCCGTGCTGGGATGAGCGGAGCGTTGCTCATCACGGATGAAATTTCGTCCATTTTTAAACGCATCTTCCTATTCGTACACTCTTCTTTCGTCAATGCAGGTATCTCCATAGTAGTGCAGCATTCTTCTATGAATTTCACGAGGTTTCACACCCTCGGACCACAAAAACCAGATGATTTCCCTCTGCTCTTCTACGGTTTAAACAGTTAACGGTGCCGCCATTTCGTTTATGCTGCCCTTCCGCTTAAGCACGCCACGCCATCTATTGGGCAGTGTCAACACTTTCTCCAAGAATGTATCTACCCTGCGCGGGAATTTGAAATGCCTGAAGTATTCGTTTTATAAAATACTATCAATTTGCTGATACTTTTGAACGACCTACGTAGTTTGTGTAGATAAACTGAAAGGTTCGCTCGTGTAAGTAAAGTAACAAAGTGGACATTTTATTGGAACATCTTTTAAGATATTAAGGGATGAAGAAAGAAAAGGTAGGTATAGATTTGGGCCAGCATCGACCAAGTATTTGCTAGGTGCAAAAACATAAGAATCAGCCTAGAACTTTTAATGTGGGGTAGTATAGCAAAATACCCTGGTTAAGTGGAAACGAAAGCAAGATACTTTGTTATGTTTCTGTTTTATTTTGTTTTTTTTTTTAATGTTATATATAGAAATAAAATGTCTACCTCATTCTATGTGCTTAAGTATGATTTCAGCAGCTAGCGGTTGGAAACCTCACAATCCACTGAAATTATACTTCAACTTACGGAAGAAGGTTGAGAGCAATTTTAAAAGTATTTGGCCCTGAATAAATTTAGGTCACTCTGCTCCACTGCCTTTTGTGATAGTCATCTGGCTGGGTGAGCAGTAGCTTCCTTGAAATAAGAAAGGTTAAAATTTCTGCAGGATACAAATATTAATCTTCGACCGATTAAAATAGATGTTTATATCAAGTCACTAGTGCAGATTTTCAAAATTTGCGAATATTTACTGGCATACACATAACCGCTGTATCGTCAGCATGTAAGGGAAGACTCCAAAATAAATCCAGTGAGGTGCCTGTGTGAATCATTTATTCAGCGATTTTTTTATTAGGTTTAAATGGCCAAAGCTCTATTTTCAAGAAAATATCTTGTAATTTCTATATAACAACCAAAGCAACTGAGTTTAATGAAATTAAATATTTAAGACATTTATTTCAAAATTTTGGCGTTTGTATTTGAAGGACCGTTTACCTATAAAGGGAGTGACGTAGTTCCCTGTAACATATGGAGGTTCCAGCATTTTTCTCACCTGTACACTGAGGTCTTGTGCAGTAGTACTCCGTCGATTAGCTGTAACGACTCTTATCAGGCTTCGATGTCCCCTATCACTGATTTTCTTTGGTCTGCTGGTGTGTTTTGCTGCTTCAGACACGCCATTTATTCAGTACATCCAAAACAGTTGACTTGGGTATGTTTAAACGCCTCTCGGTTTCTCTTATGGACAACCCACTAATACAACACACAACAATCTTTCCTTTCTCAAAGTCAGTTCTCTCCCGCCGCGTCATTTTCACTCAACCTCACAGTGCGATATCATCGCGGTCAGCTGCAGGCTTGTTTTTACACCGTTTGAAGCTGTATGGCGCATCTTAACAACGCAGCGGATCCGTTCATTTGCTTTTGAAGGGGTGCCCGGTGACTTTTGTCAATATAATGTTTATATATATATATATATATATATATATATATATATAGGGATGTAAGGTCAGGTGATGCGTAACATCACAGCCTCTCCTTGACAAATGTCAACCCCGCCTTCTCGTGGTGCATCCTGTTCCCACTAAAGGGGCTCTGACGACCGCCAATAGCGGTATAACTATACCATCGGGATTAGAGGAAATTCTATCCCACACTCACCAACCCGCTTGGCCAGCGTGGTGAGTTATGGCCAAACCCCTCCAAAATGATTCCACAACTTAAATCTTGGCCCTCAGTCTCCGGCAGCTGGAATGTACCTGGCCAAGGCAGCGGCCAGTGCGACATGAAGGCAGAGGGTGCTAAGAATCCCCGGAGAACCGGACTAGGCTGCCATCTGATGCTGACCTTGGCTACTTACAATGGACGCTCCCTATCTTCTGATTCAAGGCTTCTTGAATTGGAAGAGGAACTACAAAGGATCAAGTGGGACATCGTGGGGCTAAGTGAGGTAAGGAGAAAAGGAGAAGATCTCATCGAACTGAAAAGTGGACATCTCTTCTACTATCGTGGGACAGATACTGGCAGAACTAGTGGTGTTGGATTTATAATAAACAAGAAACTGAAGGATAAAGTTGTAGAAGTTGAAAGTTCCTCTGACAGAGCTGCACGACTCGTTATCCAACTCTCGAAAAGATACCAGGCTCAGATTATTCAAACTTATGCACCCACCACAAGTCATCCTGAAGAAGAAATTGAAAAATTTTATGAGGAAATTTGTCATCTAAATAATAAAGGTAAGCAGCACTTGAAAATAATTATGGGAGATTTCAATGCAAAAATAGGGCAACGGCAACAGAATGAAACTTCAGTAGGTAAATTCGGTCATGGCAACAGAAACCAGCGTGGAAATACTCTCGTTGAGTTTGCAGAGGCAGAAGGGTTTTTCATCTTGAACTCCTTCTTCAAGAAAAAGCCACACAGGAAATGGACATGGAGACATCCAAATGGGACGACAAGTGAAATTGATTTTATTATGTGTAACAAAAAATTCGTCATAGAAGACTGCAGTGTGCTAAACAAGTTCAACACAGGTAGTGACCATAGATTGGTGAGATGTAAGATGCACCTCAACACTAAACTCGAACGTTGCAAGCTCATAAGACAAACAAAATGTATTGACATAACGAACCTTAAAAAACACCATAATACCTTCAAGTTAGAACTGAAGAACAGGTTCTCTGCTTTAGAAGGCCTAACATCGGAAGAAGTGGACATCTCTGAAGTTAATAGAAAAGTAACCAAAGCTCTTATGGAAACAGCAACAAAATTAGCTGGGTCTAAGAACAAGTTGCATGTGAACAAATTATCAGGAAAACCCAAAATGTTGATGCAAAAAAGAAGAGAGATGAGGACAACTAAAGAAGATGTGACTTCCAAAGTGGAATATATAGAGCTATGCAAGACAGTAAGAAAAAGTATCACTGAAGACGTAAGGAAATTCAACTGTGAACTAGTGAGGAAAGCAATTGAAAACAACCAAAGCTTAAAGATAGCAAAGGGACATCTCAGTAAGGGAAGAAAACAGATTATGGCACTGAGAAAAGAAGATGGTTCTGTAACAAGAAATAGAGGCGAAATTTTGACAAGAGTGAAAGATTTCTACTCCAAATTATATGAAAGGGATGATATATGCACTCCAGACATCATGAAAGATACCAGTACCAGAGTTCCTCCAGTCCTCCCAGCAGAAGTTGCACATGCAATCAAGAACATGAAGCGGGGAAAAGCTCCAGGAGAAGATGGAATTACTGTAGACATCATACAAGAAGCAAGTGGAGAAATCGAAACAGTACTCGCCCAAATTTTCACTCGATGCCTTAATGAAGGAAAGATTCCTGAGGATTGGAACACCGCTACAATGATCCTGCTACATAAGAAAGGTGACATTGAGGATCTCGGAAACTACAGACCTATCAGCCTCCTATCAGTAGTTTATAAAATCTTCACTAAAGTTCTTTCACACCGCTTGAAGGTAACACTGGACATGGCTCAACCGAGAGAACAAGCTGGATTCAGGAGTGGCTACAGCACAATAGATCATATCCACGTGCTGAGAGAACTAATTGAAAGAGCGAGGGAATATGAACTTCCATTGTGCATGGCTTTTATCGATTATGAAAAAGCCTTTGATTCGGTAAAACCATCAGCAGTTACAATGGCTCTGAAAATAATATTAATGATATTAATGTATGCATCTTCAAAACCTGCGGTATTGAAGATGCATACATTAATATTATTAATAACATCTATGAAAATGCAAGTGCAAAGATTAGGCTGTTTGAAAATACAACACACGTAAAAATTGGAAAGGGAGTGAGACAAGGTGACACCATATCTCCGAAGCTCTTTAATGCCACATTGGAGGGTGTTTTTCAGTCGCTGAGCTGGGAAAACACGGGGATAAAGGTTAATGGAGATTATCTAACCCACCTTCGTTTTGCTGATGACGTAGTCATTTTTGCAACTACCCCATCAGAGCTGCAGAGTATGATCCAGGAACTTGCTGACAAGAGTAAAGAAGTGGGATTAAAAATGAACTTTCAGAAGACAAAAGTGATGTTCAATGCTTTTACAAGAAATGAAGATTTATCGATTGATGGAGAAAAGCTGGAGATAACAGACACGTACGTTTATCTTGGACAGCAGATATCAAGTGAGGGTCACATTGATGAAGAAATTAATCGGCGTACAAAACTTGCCTGGAGAGCTTTTGGAAGAAACAGCATAATTTTCAAGAGCAATATGCCATTATGTCTTAAAAGAAAAGTGTTTGATCAATGCATCCTTCCAGTGCTTACGTATGGTGCAGAGACGTGGACCTTAACTAAAAGTGACATACAAAGGCTGCAGACAACTCAAAGCAGCATGGAGAGGTGCATGCTTGGTGTAACCAGGAGAGATAAGAAGAGGAACTCGTGGATCCGAAAAATGACAAGAGTGGAAGACATCATGATCAGAGTTAAATCCCTGAAATGGCAATGGGCTGGACATACTGCCAGAAGGACAGATCATCGATGGACAGCCGAAATTTTAGATTGGATTCCACGGGACAGGAAAAGACCCAGAAGAAGACCACATGGGAGATGGGTGGATGAAATTCGAAAGTGTGCAGGGGTGACATGGAGGAGACTGGCACAAGACAGACCGTTGTGGAGGAAACTTGGGGAGACCTTCGTCCAGCAGTGGATTGATAATGGTTGACAATGATGATGATGATGATATATATATGGCATTGAAGAGTTTGGGGGAAATGGGGTCACCTTGTCTCACTCCCTTTCCGATTTTTATTGGTGCTGTATCCTCAAGTACCGAACCTTTGCACTTGCATTTTCATAGATGTTATTAATAATGCTAAGGTATGCATCTTCAATACCGCAGGATTTCAACGCCATTCTTACTTCTAATGGTTTCACGGAATCAAAGGCCTTTTCATAATCTATGAAAGCCATGCCTATTGGAAGTTCATATTCCCTCGTTCTTTCAATTAATTCTCTCACTACATGAATATGATCTGTGGTGCTGTAGCCATTCCTGAATCCAGCTTGTTCAATTGGTTGAACCATGTCTAATGTTACCTTCAAGCGATGTGAAATAACCTTAGTGAAGATTTTATAAACCACTGAAAGGAGGCTGGTAGGCCTGTAGTTCCTGAGATCCTCAATGTCACCTTTTTAATGTAGCAGGATCATTGTAGCATTGTTCCAATCCTCAGGAATATTTCCTTCCTTGAGACATCTAGTGAAAACTTGGGCGAATGTAGTTTCTATTTCTTCACTTGCTTCCTGTATAATGTCAACGGTAATTTCATATTCTCCTGGAGCTTTTTCCCGTTTCATGTTCTTAATTGCATGTGCAACTTCTGCCGGGAGGACAGGAGGGACTTTGGTAATGGGACCTTTCCTATCGACTGGAATAGGTGTATCATCCCTTTCATATAATTTTGTGCAGAAATCTTTGACTCTTGTCAAACTTTCACCTCTATTTCTTGCTACAGAGCCATCTTCTTTTCTCAGAGCCAAAATCTGTTTTATTCCCTTACTGAGATATCCTTTTGCTTTCTTCAGGCTTTGATTATTTTCAATTGCTTTTCTCACTAGTTCGCTATTGAATTTCTTTATGTCTTCAGTGATATTTTTCCGAATGGTCTTGCATAACTATGTATATTCTACTTTGGAAGTTAAATTTTCTTTATTTGTCCTCATTTCCCTTCTCTTTTGCATTAGCATTTTGTTTTTCCTGATATCTTCTTCATATGCAACTTGTCATTAGTACCACCTATTTTTGTTGCTGTTTTCATAAGAGCCTTGGTTAGTTTCCTGTTAACTTCAGAGATGTCCACTTCTACCGATGATAGACCTAGAGCAAAGAAACGGTTCATCAGTTCCAACTTGAAGGTATTATGATGATTTTTAAGGTTGGTTGTGTCAATACATTTTGTTTGATTTATGAGCTTGCCACGTTCCAGTTTAGTGTTGAGGTGGATCTTACATTTCACCATTCTATGGTCACTACCTGTGTTGAACTTGTTAACATTACTGCAGTCTTCGATGACGAATTTCTTGTTACAAATAATAAAATCAATTTCACTTGTCGTCCCATTCGGATGTCTCCATGTCCATTTCCAATGTGGCTTTTTCTTGAAAAAGGAGTTCGTGATGAAAAACCTTTCTGCCTCTGCAAACTCTACGAGAGTATTTCCACGCTGGTTTCTGTTGCCATGACCGAATTTCCTACCGAAGTTTAATTCTGATGCTGTTGTCCTATTTTCGCATTGAAATCTCTCATAATGATCTTCAAGTACTGTTTGTTGTTATTTAGATGCCAAATTTCCTTGTAAAATTCTTCAATTTTTTTCAGAATGACTTGTAGTGGGTACGTAAGCTTGAATAATCTGAGTCTGATATCTTTTAGAAAGCTGGATAACGAGTCGCGCAGCTCTGTCCGAGGAACTTTCAGCTTCTAGAACTTTCTTCTTCAATTTCTTGTTTATTATAAATCCAGCATCACTAGTTGTGCCAGTATCTTTCCCACGATAGTAGAAAAGATGTCCACTTTTCAGTTCAAGGAGATCTTCTCCTTTCCTTCTTACCTCACTTAGCCCAACGATATCCCATTTGATTCTTTGTAGCTCCTCCTCCAATTCAAGGAGCCTTGAATCAGAAGATACATAACGACCATTAAACGTAGCCAAGGTCAGCACCAGATGGCAGCCTAGTCCGGTTCTCCGGTGATTCTTAGCACCTTCTGCCTTCATGTAGCACTAGCCGCTGCCTTGGCCAGGTACATTTCAGCTGCCGGGGACTGAGGGCCATGTTTTCAGTTTCTACATCATCTGGGGGGAGTTCACCATAGCTCACCACGCCGGCCAAGCTGGTTGGTGAGTGCGGGATAGCATTTCCTCTAATCCTGGTGGTATAGTTATACCGCTATGTGTCGGACGTCAAAGCCCCTATAGTGGGAACAGGATCCAGCACAAGAAGGCCGGGTTGACATATATATAGCCTCTCCTTGACAAATGTCAACCCCGCCTTCTCGTGGTGCATCCTGTTCCCACTAAAGGGGCTCTGACGACCGCCAATAGCGGTATAACTATACCATCGGGATTAGAGGAAATTCTATCCCACACTCACCAACCCGCTTGGCCAGCGTGGTGAGTTATGGCCAAACCCCTCCAAAATGACTCCACAACTTAAATCTTGGCCCTCAGTCTCCGGCAGCTGGAATGTACCTGGCCAAGGCAGCGGCCAGTGCGACATGAAGGCAGAGGGTGCTAAGAATCCCCGGAGGACCGGACTAGGCTGCCATCTGATGCTGACCTTGGCTACTTACAATGGCCGCCCCCTATCTTCTGATTCAAGGCTTCTTGAATTGGAAGAGGAATTACAAAGGATCAAGTGGGACATCGTGGGGCTAAGTGAGGTAAGGAGAAAAGGAGAAGATCTCATCGAACTGAAAAGTGGACATCTCTTCTACTATCGTGGGACAGATACTGGCAGAACTAGTGGTGTTGGATTTATAATAAACAAGAAACTGAAGGATAAAGTTGTAGAAGTTGAAAGTTCCTCTGACAGAGCTGCACGACTTGTTATCCAACTCTCGAAAAGATACCAGGCTCAGATTATTCAAACTTATGCACCCACCACAAGTCATCCTGAAGAAGAAATTGAAGAATTTTATGAGGAAATTTGTCATCTAAATAATAAAGGTAAGCAGCACTTGAAAATAATTATGGGAGATTTCAATGCAAAAATAGGGCAACGGCAACAGAATGAAACTTCAGTAGGTAAATTCGGTCACGGCAACAGAAACCAGCGTGGAAATACTCTCGTTGAGTTTGCAGAGGCAGAAGGGTTTTTCATCTTGAACTCCTTCTTCAAGAAAAGCCACACAGGAAATGGACATGGAGACATCCAAATGGGACGACAAGTGAAATTGATTTTATTATGTGTAACAAAAAATTCGTCATAGAAGACTGCAGTGTGCTAAACAAGTTCAACACAGGTAGTGACCATAGATTGGTGGGATGTAAGATGCACCTCAACACTAAACTTGAACGTGGCAAGCTCATAAGACAAACAAAACCTATTGACATAACCAACCTTAAAAAACACCATAATACCTTCAAGTTGGAACTGAAGAACAGGTTCTCTGCTTTGGAAGGCCTAACATCGGAAGAAGTGGACATCTCTGAAGTTAACAGAAAAGTAACCAAAGCTCTTATGGAAACAGCAACAAAATTAGCTGGGTCTAAGAACAAGTTGCATGTAAACAAATTATCAGGAAAAACGAAAATGTTGATGCAAAAAGAAGAGAGATGAGGAGAACTAAAGAAGATGTGACTTCCAAAGTGGAATATATAGAGCTATGAAAGACAGTAAGAAAAAGTATCACTGAAGACGTAAGAAAATTCAACTGTGAGCTAGTGAGGAAAGCAATTGAAAACAACCAAAGCCTAAAGATAGCAAAGGGACATCTCAGTAAGGGAAGAAAACAGATTATGGCACTGAGAAAAGAAGATGGTTCTGTAACAAGAAATAGAGGCGAAATTTTGACAAGAGTGAAAGATTTCTACTCCAAATTATATGAAAGGGATGATACATGCACTCCAGACATCATGAAAGATACCAGTACCAGAGTTCCTCCAGTCCTTCCAGCAGAAGTTGCACATGCAATCAAGAACATGAAGCGGGGAAAAGCTCCAGGAGAAGATGGAATTACTGTAGACATCATACAAGAAGCAAGTGGAGAAATCGAAACAGTACTCGCCCAAATTTTCACTCGATGCCTTAATGAAGGAAAGATTCCGGAGGATTGGAACACCGCTACAATGATCCTGCTACATAAGAAAGGTGACATTGAGGATCTCGGAAACTACAGACCTATCAGCCTCCTATCAGTAGTTTATAAAATCTTCACTAAAGTTCTTTCACACCGCTTGAAGGTAACACTGGACATGGCTCAACCGAGAGAACAAGCTGGATTCAGGAGTGGCTACAGCACAATAGATCATATCCACGTACTGAGAGAACTAATTGAAAGAGCGAGGGAATATGAGCTTCCATTGTGCATGGCTTTTATCGATTATGAAAACGCCTTTGATTCGGTGAAACCATCGGCAGTTACAATGGCTCTGAAAACCTGCGGTATTGAAGATGCATACATTAATATTATTAATAACATCTATGAAAATGCAAGTGCAAAGATTCGGCTGTTTGAAAATACAACACACATAAAAATTGGAAAGGGAGTGAGACAAGGTGACACCATATCTCCGAAGCTCTTTAATGCCACATTGGAGGGTGTTTTTCAGTCGCTGAGCTGGGAAAACAAAGGGATAAAGATTAATGGAGATTATCTAACCCACCTTCGTTTTGCTGATGACGTAGTCATTTTTGCAACTACTCCATCAGAGCTGCAGAGTATGATCCAGGAACTTGCTGTCAAGAGTAAAGAAGTGGGATTAAAAATGAACTTTCAGAAGACAAAAGTGATGTTCAATGCTTTTACAAGAAATGAAGATTTATCGATTGATGGAGAAAAGCTGGAGATAACAGACACGTACGTTTATCTTGGACAGCAGATATCAAGTGAGGGTCACATTGATGAAGAAATTGATCTGCGTACAAAACTTGCCTGGAGAGCTTTTGGAAGAAACAGCATAATTTTCAAGAGCAATATGCCATTATGTCTTAAAGAAAAGTGTTTGATCAATGCATCCTTCCAGTGCTTACATATGGTGCAGAGACGTGGACCTTAACTAAAAGAGACATACAAAGGCTGCAGACAACTCAAAGAAGCATGGAGAGCTGCACGCTTGGTGTAACCAGGAGAGATAAGAAGAGGAACTCGTGGATCCGAAAAATGACAAGAGTGGAAGACATCATGATCAGAGTTAAATCCCTGAAGTGGCAATGGGCTGGACATACTGCCAGAAGGACAGATCATCGATGGACAGCTGAAATTTTAGATTGGATTCCACGGGACAGGAAAAGACCCAGAAGAAGACCACATGGGAGATGGGTGGATGAAATTCGAAAGTATGCAGGGGTGACATGGAGGAGACTGGCACAAGACAGACCGTTGTGGAGGAAACTTGGGGAGACCTTCGTCCAGCAGTGGATTGATAATGGTTGACATTGATGATATCGGGTTGAAGGCCGGGTGGTATATATATATATATATATATATCATCATCATCATTGTCCACCATTATCAATCCACTGCTGGACGAAGGTCTCCCCAAGTTTCCTCCACAACGGTCTGTCTTGTGCCAGTCTCCTCCATGTCACTCCCGCATACTTTCGAATTTCATCCACCCATCTTCCATGTGGTCTTCTTCTGGGTCTTTTCCTGTCCCTTGGAATCCAATCTAAAATTTCGGCTGTCCATCGATGGTCTGTCCTTCTGGCAGTATGTCCAGCCCATAGCCATTTCAGGGATTTAACTCTGATCATGATGTCTTCCACTCTTGTCATTTTTCGGATCCACGAGTTCCTCTTCTTATCTCTCCTGGTTACACCGAGCATGCACCTCTCCATGCTGCTTTGAGTTGTCTGCAGCCTTTGTATGTCTCTTTTAGTTAAGGTCCACGTGTCTGCACCATACGTAAGCACTGGGAGGATGCATTGATCAAACACTTTTCTTTTAAGACATAATGGCATATTGCTCTTGAAAATTATGCTGTTTCTTCCAAAAGCTCTCCAGGCAAGTTTTGTACGCCGATTAATTTCTTCATCAATGTGATCCTCACTTGATATCTACTGTCCAAGATAAACGTACGTGTCTGTTATCTCCAGCTTTTCTCCATCAATCGATAAATCTTCATTTCTTGTAAAATCATTGAACATCACCTTTGTCTTCTGAAAGCTCATTTTTAATCCCACTTTTTTACTCTTGTCAGTAAGTTCCTGGATCATACTCTGCAGCTCTGATGGGGTAGTTGCAAAAATGACTACGTCATCAGCAAAACGAAGGTGGGTTAGATAATCTCCATTAATCTTTATCCCTTTGTTTTCCCAGTTCAGTGATTGAAAGACATTTTCCAATGTAGCATTAAAGAGCTTGGAAGATATGGTGTCACCTTGTTTCACTCCTTTTCCAATTTTTATGTGTGTTGTATTTTCAAACAGCCGAATCTTTGCACTTGCATTTTCATAGATGTTATTAATAATATTAATGTACGCATCTTCAATACCGCTGGATTTCAGGGCCATTGTAACTGCTGATGGTTTCACCGAATCAAAGGCTTTTTCGTAATCGATAAAAGCCATGCACAATGGAAGTTCATGTTCCCTCGCTCTTTCAATTAGTTCTCTCAGTACGTGGATATGATCTATTGTGCTGTAGCCACTCCTGAATCCAGCTTGTTCTCTCGGTTGAGCCATGTCCAGTGTCACCTTTAAGCGGTGTGAAAGAACTTTAGTGAAGATTTTATAAACCACTGATAGGAGGCTGATAGGTCTGTAGTTCCTGAGAACCTCAATGTCACCTTTTTTTATGTAGCAAGATCATTGTAGCGTTGTTCCAATCCTCAGGAATCTTCCCTTCATTATGATCATTGTAGCGTTGTTCCAATCCTCAGGAATCTTCCCTTCATTATGATCATTGTAGCGTTGTTCCAATCCTCAGGAATCTTCCCTTCATTATGATCATTGTAGCGTTGTTCCAATCCTTAGGAATCTTCCCTTTTTTATGTAGCAAGATCATTGTAGCGTTGTTCCAGTCCTCAGGAATCTTCCCTTCATTAAGGCATCGAGTGAAAATTTGGGCGAGTACTGTTTCGATTTCTCCACTTGCTTCTTGTATGATGTCTACAGAAATTCCATCTTCTCCTGGAGCTTTTCCCCGCTTCATGTTCTTGATTGCATGTGCAACTTCTGCTGGAAGGACTGGAAGAACTCTGGTACTGGTACTTTTCATGATGTCTGGAGTACATGTATCACCCCTTGCATATAATTTGGAGTAGAAATCTTTTACTCTTGTCAAAATTTCGCCTCTATTTATTGTTACAGAACCATCTTCTTTTCTGAGTGCCATAATCTCTTTTCTTCCCTTACTGAGATGTCCCTTTGCTATCTTTAGGCTTTGGTTGTTTTCAATTGCTTTCCTTACTAGTTCACAGTTGAATTTCCTTACATCTTCAGTGATACTTTTTCGTGTTGTCTTGCATAGCTCTATATATTCCACTTTGGAAGTCACATCTTCTTTAGTTGTCCTCATCTCTCTTCCTTTTTGCATCAACATTTTGGTTTTTCCTGATTATTTGTTCACGTGCAACTTGTTCTTAGACCCAGCTAATTTTGTTGCTGTTTCCATAAGAGCTTTGGTTACTTTTCTGTTAACTTCATCTGTATAAATATATATATATATATCATCATCATCATCATCATTGTCAACCATTATCAATCCACTGCTGGACGAAGGTCTCCCCAAGTTTCCTCCACAACGGTCTGTCTTGTGCCAGTCTCCTCCATGTCACTCCCGCATATTTACGAATTTCATCCACCCATCTCCCATGTGGTCTTTTTCTGGGTCTTTTCCTGTCCCTTGGAATCCAATCTAAAATTTCGGCTGTCCATCTATGGTATTTTGGAGGAGTATACACCTCCAAAATGATATATATATATATATATATATATATATATATTTATTTATTTATTTATTTATTTATTTATACACTCGGTCGAGTCACATTATTGTGAACACCAGCTAATAACCGCCGTGTGCAACGTGGACAGCAGCTAGACAAGCCCGGAATGACTCAGTAAGGTGCTGCAAGGTTTTCAAAGGTATATGAAACCATAGTGACTGCAGTGCATCTGACAGCTGTGGGGGTGCGTGGTGGAGGACCCATAGAGCGAACAACACGATCGAGGTGGTCCCACAGATTCTCAATTTGGTTTAAGTCTAGGGAATTAGGGGGCCAGGGAAATACATTGAAGTCTTCATCGTGCTCTTCCAACCACTCTCGGCGGGCATTAGCAGCTGTGTGACACGGCGCATTGTCGTGTTGGAACCCCCCCAGGGAAGACGATCAGCATGTATGAATGCACGTAGTCTGCAAGGATGGATACATAACGAATTCGGTTCATAATGCCTTCCAAGGGTATGAGTGGACCCAGTGAATGCCACGAAAACATTTCCCCAGACCATAACACTGTCCCCTCCAGATTGTGTTCTGCCAGCAGTTATTGAGGAGCGTTTGTTCTCCAATGTTTCTCGCCTTATGCGCCAATGTCCATCCATTCGATGAAGCAGAAAACGTGACTCATCGGAGAAGGCGATCCTCTGCCAATCAGCGCAGGTCCAATTCCGATTCTGTCGTGCAAATGTAACCCTTTTCTGCCGATGTACCTAATTTGTTAGCATAGGTGCAGTGACCATCCGTTTGCATCGGAACCCCAAACACAGCAGGGTTTGCTAAATTGTCGTTTTAGACACACTTCCGCTAGACCCTGGTTCATTCGGCCAGGGAATTGCTCCACTGTAGCGTGTCGATCGGTCCTCACGCACCTTCGCAGCCGACGTTCACCTCTCGCCTCAATGGCACATGGTGTTCCGCAGTTTCCACGTCAGCTTATTCACAATGGTGCTGCTTCTCCAATCACGATACACTTTGACCACAGCAGCACGCGAACAGTTCAGAATCTGCGCTGTTTCAGAAATACTGCTACCCTTGGCCCGAAAGCCGATAATCATCCCTTTTTGCAAATCTGATAAATCGCTCCTTTTATCCATGATAGGAACGAGTTATATGTTTTCAAAATCAGAGCCTGATTTACGCAAGGACACACAGAGCCCGTGCCCAGGGCCCCCATGGACTGCCAGGCCCCAATTTGAGCATTTAACATTTTATTTTTATTAATATGGGCAGAAAAACGGCCACGACGGCGTGCAGCAGTTAATTTGCACCGAGCGTAAATATGCATCGATATGTTGCTTCAAAAAATCGATTATTAATATTCATTTGAAAGATGGAGATAAAATGTTTACTTTTAATTTACAATTTTTGAACATTTATTGTTTCTTGTATTTATTAAAGTACATAATACTTGTGTATTAAGGCAGCACTTCTTGTGCTTTATACAATTATTCCGGCAATTATAGAATAATTACGCGAAGCACCAGGGGTGCTGCCTTAATACGCAAGTGCCATTGTTAATATATTAAGAGTACGATTCATGCCCGGGGATGGGGGCCCCCAAGTTGTTTGTGCCCAGGGCCCCACTTGTCTTAAGTCGGTCTCTGTTCAGAATGCCTACAGCACACCTTATATACCCTCCAAGCCAGCTCACGACAAATGCCTTCTTTCATTGACTACGCGCTGTTAACGTCAAAAGTAGGAGATCAGATAAGGTCATATGTAGAGGATTTCAGGAAAGGAGTGTCTGAACCCAGGTCTTAAACAACCCTTAGATATGGGAAGCTAGGAGATTCGGGCTAGAGTCTAGAGTGCCCGATAGAAAAATCACAAGGGAGGCAGGTAGAAAGAGGGAGGAATACATCCTTATTTATTACCGGAGCCCGACGGCTTAACGTGCCCATCCGACGCACGGCGGATATTTAGTGGTTCGAGCGTTCGCACCTGCTGGAAATGAAACCGAGGTCTTCTCCGTGGCAGTCACGAACGTTGACCGCTAGGCCACCCGCGGTCCCTCAAAAGTAGGAGGTGGTCACATGTGGAGGTATGTAGAGAGAGAGAGAGAGAGAGAGAGAGAGAGAGAAATTGTATAAACCCTTATAAATTTTAAATTCACTTAAATATAATATGTCTATATCACAACGCGTAGGTTATACGTCAGCAGCAGGAATTTCGTATCTGAAAAGCGGTGAAAACATTTGGAATTCACTAACAGTTCTCCTACCTAAATATGCATACTAATTATTCAATTCATCGACATAATGCGGCATCAGAACGACGAGAACTACACATCTTTGTAACTTAAACTTACAAAGGAACACCTCAGAGGGTATTCTTTTCAAGGTTACCAAAGATACAGCTGCTGTTAGACACTACTTTAAACAATTAGAGGATGTCGTCTTCCCCGGAAGTCAGTGTGGCCTTTTTTTTTTTTTTGATTGGAGGTTTAACGACCACTGTGAGCAACTCAATGGGCTATAAGCAGTCGCCCGTCCCTAATTTAGGGTCACTGGTTCCAGGGAAGGGAGAGAGCCAGTGCCGTAAGACAAACACAACATCCATGCCTGACGGGATTCGAACCCGGACCCCTTACGGACGAATGATCAGAGGCCAACGCCTTAGACCACTGCGCCACCGGAGCGGCTCAGTGTGGCCTTGTTCAACTGCTATGTACCAAATCATCACTATGAATGAATTTAGTTTCAGTATTCTGAAGCTATCCTTCAGCACTGCTACTAATTCAGGATTCCGCCCTGCAGGATAACGCACGTAATGTGAAATCAAAAGGGTCGAATGCGAGCATCCTGTACGAGTCTTTAGCTAAGAGTACGAAAGACAAAATTTATTGTCTCACTTCAAAAGCTCTGAAAACTGCAAAATCAGAGAGAAATCTTTCAAACATAAAAGTTTTGCACCAATTCTAATGGAATTCATAGATGTAAATAAACTGGGAGCCTGAATTTTCTTTGTGTACTTCAGGAGCACATTTGTTTAACTTTTCTTTTTCCAAACTTCTATGTGCTTTTGTTCACAATTATTTTTTTTAGCGGCACGTCGTTCCCGTTACCCCATTTCACCCAAAGACCTTGGAGAATACAGCTACTTCTATCAGTTTTTGAAAACTGGATATTCGCCATTAGCGAGGACTGAAAGCTGTTCCTGGGTATATGCTGGTTGCGTGCGTGTTGCAAATCGTGCTTTGAATAGTGGTCATAAAAAATAAATATCGTCAGGTTTGGGTCAGGTACTGTGTTAGACATGGATGTAACATAACGGCCGACATAAAAAACGGATATTTTCACAAGTAAGTTAAATGTTTTGCTCATTGTTTTTCATAATGTCTTTGGCTGTAGTTGCATAGAGGAAGCTTTTTACCAGTATAAAGGAATATATGGACATTACATCATGTTAAATATATAATAATTATCTATAGAACAATGTTTTTAGGTTTGAATATAGGACTGTTTACAATTTTTGAACACCCTCTGTTGTTCATTTCAATTTTTGTATTCAATGTTCAAAAAATCAAACCTCGAAACGCATGTTAGACAACCAAATAGTCATATTTGGGACCTGAGGATTGTTCGCAATTGAGGTTTTCGAACATGGGATACTGAAAATATCCAAAACCTGTCTGTTTCGAGACATCAGAATTTCTAAATTGTGCCTGGGAGCATTAGAAATGCAAATACAGTTCCTCGACAATCACCCCTGTAAAAAGTGTAAAAAGCGACATGCTGTTCCTTCCCTGTGCAAAGATGAAATATATTTATTTTTCATCTTTGCATGCTGTTCCTTCCCTGTGCAAAGATGAAATATATTTATTGCCTCAATTTTTTTTAATTTTCTGAAAAACACCAGTTGGATACTATTTTCCCCTATGAAGGGATATTGAAAATATCAAAACCTGTGTGTTTCGAGACATCAGAATTTCTAAATTGTGCCTAGGAGCATTAGAAATGCAAATGCAGTTCCTCGACAATCACCTCTGTAAAAAGCGACATGCTGTTCTTTCCCTGGGCAATGATGAAATATATGTAGCAAGTTACGATGCGAAACTGGAAATATTTGCGACGAAAGAAGGCAATTCGGCCAACACAAAATGCATTGCAATAACTTTGAAAACCATCATCTTTCCCACACTTTGACGGCCGTTGCTCGCGGTTATAGGCTTCACGCAAAGCGGTACTGCTCCATTAACAAGGGCATCTCCAGATATTTTATTCTAACCTCCTTGGTTCCTACCCTGTGGAATGATCAAGTATTTGTATTGCCTCACATTTTTTTTTTAATTTGCTCAAAAACACCAGTCGGAAACCATTTTCTCCTATGGATTTAAATGTTTAATCATTTTTTGAGTAAGATTGCCCGAAAACATGATGTAAAGCCTCCAAGGCTCTCTGCGTAAACATCTTTTATACGCTCCAGCCCTTTTGGAAAGATTATATAAATTATTACCTTTTTTTTTAATTTGGTGAAACACACCAGTTGGAAACTATACTGTATAATATGAATTATTGATTCAAAACTTTTAATCATATTTTGAATTAAATTGCCAGAAACCTAGCGAAAAACATTCGGAAACTTTCTCCGCTTCTCTGGACAGTGCATCAACAACGTTCATTGAGTGACGTGCAAGATTCTTTGGTTTAATAACCCAGTAAGTCAGGTTTGTAAGCCCATGTGACATGGTTATCAAGTAATGCTGAGCCACTGCACAATATAAGGTGTCAATGTGTTAACAGAACAATTTCAAATGGAAGGTGTGCTCATGTCAAAGTGTCAGGTGGTCATGTAATTCTCATTTTATTCGATCACAGCTGGGTGAAGTGAATTTTGTGTTGTATAGCAACCAGAACAATTTCAATTGGAAGATGTGCTCATGTCAAATTGTCACACAATTCTCATTTTATTCGATCACAACTGGGTGAAGGGAATTTTCTATATTCTCACCCATTTTGTTTACTGTGGTTGTGATAAACACAGCTATTCTGTACTTGCTTACAGCATACAATCGTTGAATACAAGGTGCCAATGGGTAACAGCTTGGCGAAGTGAATTTTGTCAAATGTTGCTACTGGTTGCTACACAATCGTTGCATACAAGGTGTACGATTAAAAATAACTCAGCACATTCTCAGATTGGCTATCGAGAGAAACATCCTACAATCTCGTCGGTAAAAAGTTACACTCATGGAAATCGGCGTATTCCGTGGTGAGAGGGTCAAAACATCATTTGATTACAGAACAGTTTGTTACAGTTTGTTGCCATTCAGTTCATATTAAAACTAGCATTTGACTAAATCATAACTGCAGGATGAAAAACAAAGCTTGTTTACCACTATTTCAATGCCTATCTTGTGCTATGTTCTCATTTTTGATCTTTTACAAGATAATTTCAAAAAAAAATTTTACATAGTCATCTTTTCTTAGCAAAAAGAAAAAAAAAACAGTTCACGCAGGTCTGTAGTCCAAGATAAAAATAAGGTAAGAAAAGGAGTTTTGTATGCATGTATTAGTTAGAAGGAGTGATATTCTAATTGCTCGTTTGCTTCATAAGAACATACTGTACAGTGTTTACTGAGACATAGAAGTGCTTGGTTAGAAAATTAGATGAGATAAAGTGCTGTGTTATTCTTTCAAATTATACGTAAGAATAACTTCTAAAATTAGTTTATTGAGTATGAATACAGCACTGCAATTAATAATAGATATAAAAAGCTCTGCATGTCTGAGAAAAAGCAGTGATAGTTTTGTAAACATGATATCTGTAGACCCCCTTTTTTATTTTATGCGATATTTATTTTTCATGCATGTGGTAAAATATTTTTCAATAAAACAATTTGAGGAACAATATCGAGTGATTAAGGGTAATATGAAGGAACGATAATGCGGTATATTTAAATTCGCATTGCTGCCACTCCAGGTATGAGGTGGTTGCTTTATGTACCGGCGTATTTTCTATTTCAAAGCTTATTTTCATCGAAATTGAGAACTTGCTTATTAAATTTTGATCTAAAAATTTGTTGGTTCGCTTTCACACCCGAATATTCTTTCTGCGCTATTTATACGATATATTATGCGTTGAATCAAACACTATATGTACCTTTCCAATAGGTATGTATTTCTCAGTAAGTCCTCGCGGAAACAGATGGCGCTGCTATCTCAATTACTGCTTGTTGCTTCCGAAGGGTTAACATTAGTAACATTAGGTTTGCCAGTCTATTCCCTCCAAGGTCTTTGCTTTCACCATTGAATCTTCTGTGAAGTTTTCAATTAAGTGCTGACGATTTGCCAGGTAAGGTATTGAACCAGCGAAACAACTGAAAAAGCATTACTCTGACGTTTCCATGAACATTTATGAGTGATTCTTCTTGGATTAAAAAAATTATTTATTTGAAATTTTTTCTATTGAGTTGTGAAAAGTATTTGAATTTTTTAAATTAGATTAAATTTGAGGCTGTCAAAAGACCATGGGAAATTTATGAGAAAAATGGGAATTTCTTGGCATGGTGTTGGGAAATTTTTTCAACTGTTGTGAATGGGGAAAGTGAAGTAGTGTTGATCATTTGGTGTTGAAGTTGCGGTACAATTTGATTGTATTATTTATGTGCTGTTAATTTTTGTTTAGTCCATTGTTGATGTTTTATTTTTCTCACTACTATTTACACCATTTTACAGTAGTAGTGACCTAAGAGTGCCACGTAGGATCCCTACAAAGTTTGCAAAAATCTTAGTAGGACTTGAAGCAAACGTTCTCATGTGGAAGATATAAAACAAACATTAAATGATCATTAAGTTCATCCATTCTGTTAACAAAAATAACATTTTAAAACATGGATCTCGAGAACCGATTATTTCTTACATCCAACTGTGAATTATTTGCATCATCTTTCGAACTTAGTACTCAGCTTTTAAGCTTCTTAAGTCTCCGAAATGTTTTTTCGCATGACACGCTATCAGAAATTTTGTCCATAGATGATGAAATGACGCGAAAGATCGAACTAATTTTAAAACTTACAACGAGGGGTCCTGAAGCCCTTCAGGAATTTTTAGCAATTTTAGAAATAACGAATCAAACGGAAGCGGTTAACTTAATGAAGAGTAGACCACCTCCAGACGATCCACATTTTCGTTATCATGCCATACCTGATGAACCTACCCTACAAATTTCAGTTCGACCCGCTACAGAGCTTAGATGTGGACCTGATCTATTTAAAATGACCTCCTATCCACGTGGCAAATGTCTGATTATTAATAACATGGACTTTGGCGACCTTAAGGAGTATCGTAAAGGATCAGAATTGGATGCTCTGGGACTCAAATTGGTCTTTCAGCAGTTAGGTTATTATGTAACCTTGAAATACGACCTAACCGCAAGGAAGATGCTAGAACTCTTAAGATGTTTTTCCCAAGATCACGAGCATCAAAGTTTGGATTCTTGTGTAATAGTAATTTTAAGCCATGGACGTTCAGGTTTAGTTTATGGTATTGATCTTGGATATGTTCGCTATAGTGATATTTTGGAAATATTTGATAATGAAAACTGCCCATTTTTGAAACAAAAACCGAAAATGTTTTTCATACAGGCATGCAGAGGAACAAATTATAGTGGGGTGTCCAAGAACAGCACATATGACTCTTTGCCTTTGCCAACCCCAGAGGATGCAGAATTTGAAGCAATGGAACGTCAAAAATTGATGCGTATGCCAAGTTCTACAGATATTCTGGTATCATTTTCTACTGTTGACGGGTACTTATCTGCTCGGGATTGGAATCTTGGCACATGGTATTGTCAAGAACTGATTTATCTGCTGGCTGAAAAAGCTTGTGATACAGACTTGGAAACAATTCTGAAACACGTTGATCGCAGAGTTCAGCAAAGAATGTCTGATGAAGGAGAAATGCAAGCCACTGAGTGGACACTTCGTGGATGGAATAAAATCCTTTATTTTAATCCTGGTCAATATGATCAACTCTAGCAGTATGTATTATTTTACATAATATGTGTTAATGTTGTTGTTTTTTTATTATTGAATTGCCATTTTCTGTACCTAGAATCATCAAGTTCAGTTTTTTTGGAGAATAGTAACAAAGACCATGTGCCCCTAATACCCACTTTTTTTTAAGTTAGTTTTATGTATCAGTTTCTGCCTGCTTCGAACCCATGCACAGAGTTGTATAAAAATAAAATGTATCTGTGTACACAACCAATGAAACAGAAAATTGCTGCAAATCTGCGAAGCACGAACCACAATAACAATAGAATAAGATAATTTATGGAAAAATTAATAAAACAATAAATGATTATTAGAACATTACAGATTCCAATGAGGACAAAAGTACATTAAAGTTGAATGTGCACCAATGTGTGTGAAATGGACCTTTAGGGCAAAATATTGGACTATGAACCTCACAGAAACAAGAGACTAATTAAAGAAAGTTTTTATATCGAAAAAAAAACAGTTCCTTTAATGAATCTTCAAAAGTTATAAATAGCATTTTCAACAATTTAATCCAAAAATAGTAGACTTACGGAATACATAAGAAAAGGTTTTAATTTAATAACTAGCAACTGCAAGAGAAACCTAGCAATAAAATTTAAATTCTTTCTGTGTAAACAAAACTTTTGATAACAATTAATATAGGCATTTAACATGGACCAGGAACATCAAACAAAGATCTTCGCTCTTTCCACGTTTATAAGTGAGTCACGGAAAAATTCTCATTGGCCGCCACCGGGAGTCGAACCCGGGGTCTTCCAGTTACGTGCCGGATATGCTTCCGCTACACCACAGGGCCTCTAATTCATCCAGACTCACACACGCTAACTGCCAAGCCAATTTGGCAGGTTGCTTCTTGGAGCCCCGCACAATGCTGAGGATTCACCAAAGATGGTAAGCAGCAACTGAAGAAATAATTAGAAGGCGAATGAATAATTATTACAGACATTTAACGGGGACCAGGAACATCAAACAAAGATCTTTGCTCTTTCCACATTTTTAAGTGAGTCCACGTTAAATGCCTGTATTAATTATTCATTCGCCTTCTAATTATTTCTTCAGTTGCTGCTTACCATCTTTGGTGAGTCCCCAGCATTATGCAGGGCTCCAAGAAGCAACCTGCCAAATTGGCTTGGCAGTTAGCATGTGTGAGTCTGGAGGAATTCGAGGCCGCTGTACTGTAGCGGAAGCATATCCGGCGCGTAACTGGAAGACCCTGGGTTCGACTCCTGGTGGCGGCCAATGAGAATTTTTCAGTGACTCACTTATAAACGTGGAAAAAGCGAAGATCTTTGTTTGATGTTCCGGATCCACATTAAATGCCTGTATTAATTATTCATTTGCCTTCTAATTATTTCTTCAGCTGCTGCTTACCATCTTTGGTGAATTCCCAGCATTCCTCTAAATGCCTGTATTAATTATTCATTTGCCTTCTAATTATTTCTTCAGCTGCTGCTTACCATCTTTGGTGAATTCCCAGCATTCCTCAGAGCTACAAGAAGCAACCTGCCAAATTGGCTTGGCAGTTAGCGTGTGTGAGTCTGGAGGAATTCGAGGCCACTGTGATGTAGTGGAAGCATATCCGACGCATAACTGGAAGACCCTGGGTTCGACTCCCGGTGGCGGCCAATGAGAATTTTTCTGTGACTTACTTATAAACGTGGAAAGAGCGAAGATCTTTGTTTGAGGTCTTTTGATAACAGTTCCTGTACATCAAGAACATGTCTTGTCTTGTGTTTGGCGTTCTTTGGCCAGGCATGGCCCTTGCACCATAAAAACTAACCAACCAACCAACCAACCAACCAACATCAAGAACAGGCCATCGTAAAATCTAGAGGCCAGAAACGTACCTGTAAAAACAAAAGAACTTAGAAGATGTGAAAAACTAATTGGAAATTCTTCAAGTTAAAATTGAATTAAGTACATGATAATTAACACAGCAATCAGACATCACAGAATTGACTGTAATTACTGCTTCACACGCAATATCAATCGCCTAAAAAAAACTTGAAAATTTCATCGCCCTGAAGCGGGAATCGAACCCGCATCTCCCGATTACCGTTCGAGCATGCTAACCGTTAAACCATCTAGGACGAGAAAGTCACAAGTATCTGAGTGTTAAGAGCATTGAAATGTTCTCCAACAGCCTTCTTAACCAAAGCTTTTTTATATTACATGTGAAACAGTAATTGCAGTCAATTCAGTGATGTCTAATGCTGTATTAATTATCATAATGTATTGACCATGTATTATGAGAAGAATATTTCTTCCTCACTGTATTGAATTAAGTACATTAATTTGAGTAAAACCTTGAGTAAGTGTTATAATTCTGTAAATAACATTTTTATTTTTCTTAATCTACAAGCAAAAACTATGCAAAATCTGCTGTAATTTGGAAACTATTTCTGTACATCATACACTCATGCATCTACATTGTGCTACTCTGATTAGTATACTCTGTAGAAAATTGCTTTAGCCAGGTTGTGAGGAATGTCAAATACGTTATACTTCTGTTCTCATCCCCCTTCATTTTCCACCAATCCAGGCAAGAGCCAGGAGACGGAACATTTTTTACTAAATTATAAGTGTTAGGGGTCATCCACTCTTAAGTATAAATAACAAAAGAAATCCAATTTCAATTTTTGCATGTAAACAAAAATGGTACTAGTAATAACATTAGTGGTGTAGCATAAATTTTCATGTTTTCACTTGCAGTGGAAATGTAACTTTGATGCACTTCTGAATCTTAAAACTTTCAAGTAGTTTCTGACTTCATGTATATTGCTTTGCCTTGTTTACATATAGCCTGCTCACATTCACCACGAAGGGAAAAAGGAGCTCCAGATAAATTTCATGCAGAGTATTTTTATAGAAAATTCATTTCAGTGCTTTACTAACAAGGTTTTTTCTTGTGCAGATTTGTTTGCATGAGTGAAATAACAGAACAATTATAAAACAATTGTTTAATTCATTTGCATTTTTGAACATCACTTTTAGTTGGTAAAGTTCGATGAACACTTACCGCACGTGGGGCTTGGATTTCAATTCATATTTCCGTTATGTGGATGCGGCACGGGGGGTTGTTCATTTGGCCACGGGTCCGCTTCTTTTTTTTTTTTTTTTCCGTTGGAATTTATTTTGCCTCATCACCAAATGAGTTTTTTTCCTTTGCTGCATCCTCATTTATACGATGCAGGAAGAAAAGGACATTTTCTTCCTGCATCGTATGGAAGAAAAACCAGAAGTGTACTGTCGATACGTGGATGATATTTTCATTCTATCAAAACTGAAAGAAGAAGAATTAAAAAAATTAACAAAATGTTACAGCGCTTTATATCCAACTATAGAACTCACTGTTGAAATAGAAAAAAATAATGCATTAGCCTTTTTGGATGTACATGTTATCAAATCCACAGATAAGTTACTATACAGGGTTTCTCGGAAAAGTTCATTTGTTCCGGTCCTAATCCCGTACAGTTCAGCACATCCTTATCCTCAAAAATGCAATAGTATAAAAACCTTAATTAAAAGAGCATATACGCATTCTGAAAATAGTCAGTTCATCAATGAAGAAATCAAATTCATAAAAAAAATTGCAGGCAGCTTTGGTTATCCTAACCATTTAATAAAAAAATGGAACACAGAAGTAATAAAGAAAATAAAAAATAATGCTGTAGTAAATAAAAAAGAAGTCAAATATTTAAATGGTTTTCCTTACTTAAAAGGTACTACCAATGAAATTAATAATATTTGTAAAAAGCATAACATTCAAATTGGAGGAAAAGTAAATACCATCAAAAATATAGTAATAAAAAATAATGAAAAAAATAAAAATGTTAGAAAAAGCAGGTATTTACTCAATTCCTATTACTGAAAATCCTCCAATGGCTTATATAGGAAGTACCAAAAATAAGCTTAAACACAGATTAAAACAACACGTAAAAAACTGGCAGAAAAAAGAAGAAAAAACAGCACTTATCCAATACTGTCTGGATAACCAAAAATATCCTAAATTCGAAAATATAAAAGTCATTAAAAGCTGTAAATCAGAAAAACACCTCAGAATAGCAGAGTCGGTAATGATTGAAAAAAATAGGACAAAAGTTTGCAACCATAATGACCCTAATAATTTGAGAAACAGCTGGAGAAATTTAATTAAAATTGAGCAAAAAAATGAAAAAGTTCGAAAAATGAGATCACTGACCAACAAGAGATGGCGCCACAACGCCCAAGAAGAAGCGATAGCCGATGACAGAAGCAGCCCGCGAGAACCACCGAAATGCCCAGCTGACACGGTCCGTGCTAGTCGGAGCAAAACGTCCCCTCGAAGACGGTAAAGGAGTATTACCGAAAGTACTCGGGTATGAATAAATATTGAAGTAAATGAGGATGCAGCAAAGGAAAAAAAAACTCATTTGGTGATGAGGCAAAATAAATTCCAACGGAAAAAAAAAAAGAAGCGGACCCGTGGCCAAATGAACAACCCCGTGCCGCATCCACATAACGGAAATATGTATTGAAAGCCAAGCCCCACGTGCGGTAAGTGTTCATCGAACTTTACCAACTAAAAGTGATGTTCAAAAATGCAAATGCATTAATGCACGTTAAATAATATAACCTCCAATATCGGAAGTAAATTGAAACTTGTTTAATTCAGTTTTAACTTTTGCAGCCAGCCGACTTGCTCCAATTGGCTGCAAGTTTTCATCTCCCTTCAGTGGTCCATGGCTGTAAACTTGTGTGCACAATGCAAATTCACAAAGGGCTGAACAGGTGTGATAAAAAAATAAAAATAAAAAAAAAGCCTGTATTTTTGAAAATTGTAGTTATGTAGTTTGCCCGTAATTTTTATTTTGAATACTAACAACATAGCAAGGCTTGAAAAATACCATGCCCAAGATACCAGGGGCATGTAAATTATTGGCCTGAGAAGGTAAATAAAAACTTTAGTTGCCTAGGTTGGGCAACCAAATTTAAAAATAAAAAAGTTTGGAATAGAATTTCCTGCCACAAGAAAAAAAGACAATCGTTGCATGCCGTGTTTCATTTCACTGCTAATTACCGAAAGTTTTATTATTGTTATGGATTGCTAAGGACGTAAGAATATCACTTTTTTTATCAAATGCTGTAGGCCTAGAAATTAAAACCGTATGTAGTTTTGCTCCAAATGTTGTTTATAGTCAGCGACTGGATGCATGCCTCTGATGGAACTAGTCTCCGGTATCAGTGACCTAGGGCAAAAACTTCAACGAAAGGAACATGGCAGAATTACTATATTTCTCAAATACCAATTTCATCATCATTCCATTTCATACCACTTTCAGCATCAGCATCTTAAAACTTGAGATACATGCTTTTGGGCATTGTGCATTTTGAATGCATGTACAGACTCTTTGAACTGAAATGAAAAACCTGTAAAAAAAAAAAAAAGTTCATTGTATATTTTAACTTAAAAAAATATGTGGATTATGATTTGTTATCTTAAAAGATAAATTTTCTAGAGCATCAAGTTTTTACAACCAACTGGGCATGTAATTTTTCAGATATTTTTCTAGCCCTGAGTATGCTAGTTACTATCCATAGCTGCATCCCATTGTTTGCCCCCAATTTATTTTGGGTCACAGCCATGGGTAATAACTGGCATGAACTTCTCCATGCCCTCCACCCCCTAATGGAGAAGTACTGTGTGGAGTGGGTGGACAAAGAAAGGTGCATTAATGTCAGAAGGCCACCAAACTATATCAGTGTCTGGCACAAAAAATAAACATCTTTGGTTTTTAGAGTTCTATAATATTTTTATATAGAAAGAACAAGTACATGGCTAAGTGATAAAATTATCATTAGACCCATCTGTGCAATAAATGCTTTCAGTTCATCTTTTGTCAAAACAGAAATTTCTGTTCTGTGACTCATATTAATTTGTTCTGCACTGCATATGTTCTACGAAGGTCATTTCAGAACCTTTGCACACTCTGAGTTATCTCTTTAAAAATGTTTATTTCACAACATACCTTTAAAGGCCTTTGAAGTAATGTCCATGTTTCTTTATGACAGCAGCCCAACATTTGGGCAAGTCTTGTATTCCACTTAGGACACCTCCATTGTTGAGGTGTCTGATTACTCGGGTCACTTCATTAGAAACGTCCTGAATCATACTCAATCGTTTCCTGCGGAGTGGCTTCTTCAGTTTTGGGAACAAGTCATAGTCTGGTGGGCTCATGTCAGGACTGTATGGCGCGTGGGGAAGCAATTCCCATCCATACTTTACCAGAATATCTTACTGTATGGGCAACATGCAGTCTCACATTGTCGTGCAAAATGATGACACCAGCTTCAAGCGTTTTGGGCTTTCTTTGGTGAATCTTTGGGCGTACATTTTGCAGATACCTTCTGTAGTATTCTGCTATTAAAGTTGTCTCCTCAGGCTCTCTGTCTGTTGCTGTCATTCCAACCTTGTCGTAGGCCATAATCATTATCAGCTTAATCTTCAATTGTTGGTGGCAGAATTTTTTCTGGCAAGGTGATTCTAGATGTTTCCACTGAGTGGACTGAGATTCCAGCTCTGGTTCAAAATCTTGTATCCAGGTTTTGTCTATAGCAACAATTCTCTCCAAAAACTTCTCACCTTCTGTCTCATACCACTGAAGCAATTCTTCTACAATCACTTTGCAAACTGCTTGCTGCTCTTCACTCAGATTATGCAGAACCCATGTGGCAGCCACTTTTCTCTTCTGTATTTTTCAGTTAAAATTCTGAAAACTGTAGCAGTAGACATGTTTGCTTCATATGCAATCTCTTCACTTATTTTCCGTCGATCTTCTTCCAAAATGCTGTTGACAATTACCACTGAAGTGTTGTCCGTTGTATCTGATGGCTAGCCACTTCTTGGGTCGTCTTCGATACTCTCCCGACCTTGGCGGAGACTAGAAGTCCACCATGACACTGTGCTACAATCCACTACACTAACCCCACAAACTTCACACAAAGTTTTATGAATTTTCCTCTCAAAGTTTCAATATTAATGTAGGATCGCTGGTCGCTACGGGAGATCTGACCTGACTCACTTTCTTCCTCCATTTCTAGGCAGAATTTTTTGGAACAGTAACAAATTGGCCAGCAACCATAGACACAACTTTGTATACTGAAGTCTGACGTCTGACTCACAACTGACACGATTGGAGTGATTGCATTATCCTATGGGCAGCGCCTGCATGATATGCAAAACTTTTGAAATGACCTACATATTTGGGGTGTTTATGGATTGAGTAGTTAAACTGTTAAGAGTTAGTATGAATATAGTTAGGTAAGCACACTAGTTATGTTAAGAAAACTGTATTTTCTTTTGATTAACAGGCAAAGCAATTATCTGTAAAGCATGGAAAGGAGATGTATCATCCCTTTGAAACCAAAAGCAACATGCTGTATATTTAAGTCATAAGATTTCTGCCTTTACAAGATTCATAGTAGACTTTCACTGTTGCAAATGGAAGTTTTATTTTTCCCAGCAAGGTAAGTCTTCAATTTGCTGGTGTCTCCCATATGCAAGCAGGTAGATTTTGAAGAAAGACATTTATTTGTTGCCAGAGAGAGAGAGAGAGAGAGAGAGAGAGACAGACAGACAGACAGACAGACAGACAGACAGACAGACAGACAGAGAGAGAGAGAGAGAGAGAGATAGATAGATAGATAGATAGATAGATAGATAGATAGATAGATAGATTGATTGATTTGAAAACAACCCACCAAATCATTTACCTTCCCCATCTACATCAATGAATAGTTACTAGGCTGCAACTTTTGTTGGGAAAAGAAACCCTGTCAAACTTAGGCTGAAACTGTGTAGCCCATATGTACTTATCATTATCATGGTATTTTTGTGATGATTCGCTGCATTACAAAACTATTAGTATATTTTGAAACCCATTTAAGTTGGGAAATTTGAATTTTGCAAACTCAGAAAACAATGTCTTTAAAGTGGAAGTTAGTGTGTGGGCAATACAATTAAAGTTAACGATAATACTTTTAACTATTTCAGTACTTTCAGTGTTTGTCCTCTTTATTTGACACTTTTTCACTTTTTATCTCATAACCGCACACACACACTAATTTTGCTTCTGACTGGGACTGCATCTGACCACCCGCAAATCATTACATATAATGAAAATGGATCTTCTTCAACAATCTGAACAACCAAAAACCATTCTTGAATTCAAAGATTACAGTCCTGTGACGATTATATATATTAAGATAATACAACATCGTTTGTCAGAAATATTTATTTTTCAAGTCGACCATGGTTTCTTTTTTTTTTTTTTTTTTTGATTGAAGGTTTAACGACCACTGTGAGCAACTCAATGGGCTATAAGCAGTCGCTCGTCCCTAATTTAGGGTCACTGGTTCCAGGGAAGGGAGAGAGCCAGTGCCGTAAGACAAACACAACACCCATGCCCCACCGGGATTCGAACCCGGACCCCGTTCGGACGAATGATCAGAGGCCATCACTTAGACCACTGCGCCACCGGGGCCGCAACCATGGTTTCACTGGGTATTGATCTAGCTTCATCAGGACGCATCGGGCCTGATGAAGCTAGGCCAATAAATACCCAGTGAAACCATGGTCAACTTAAAAAAAAAAAAAATCTTAATAATAACAAGGTTGCTTACCTTTTTTCACATTTCACTGCATGTTTTATTCTTTTTTTTTTTTTTGTCATGCTTGGTTCAAGCCTCCGGTGCGGTGTTCTATTTTTTGTCTTCAGGTTCTTTTTTTTTTTTTTTTTTTTTTTTTGATTGGAGGTTTAACGACCACCGTGAGCAACTCAATGGGCTATAAGCAGTTGCCTGTCCCTAATTTAGGGTCACTGGTTCCAGGGAAGGGAGAGAGCCAGAGCCGTAAGACAAACACAACATCCATGCCTCACCGGGATTCGAACCCGGACCCCTTCGGACGAATGATCATAGGCCAACGCCTTAGACCACTGCGCCACCGGGGCGGCCTTCAGGTTCTTTCAAATGTCCGACAAATGCCCAAGTCCATGAAGTGCATTGCTTTCTAGGTCCCAAAACTGTATCCTTCCCCCTCCCCACCCTTCCCAGTGGTCTAAGGCGCTGGCCTCTGATCATTTGTCCGCAAATGGTCCGGGTTCGAATCCCGGTCAGGCATGGATGTTGTGTTTGTCTTACGACACTGGCTCTCTCCCTTCCCTGGAACCAGTGACCCTAAATTAGGGACAGGCAACTGCTTATAGCCCATTGAGTTGCTCACGGTGGTCGTTAAACCTCCAATCAAAAAAAAAAAAAAAAAAAACTAACCTTTGTTGGTAAAAACCCCAATTCTTGAACTCTGCATTGGAATGGCTTAGGGTTTGGTGAATAAATATTCTGGTTGTTCATGAGGTGTTGAGAAGGGGAGTTGAAAGAACAAGATGAGTTAAATAGTTGTATATACGTTTTTAATATTTTTGTTCGGCATTTTGTATGTATGTAAATAGGCAGTTTATGTTCATTGATGATATCAAAAGATTTTGAGTTCAAGAAATGGGGTTTTTACCAAAGAAGGTTGGGATTTACACGCTGGTGGGAAGGGTGGAGAGGGGGAGGATACAGTTTTGGGACCTAGAAAGCAATGCACTTCATGGACTTGGGCATTCGTCGGACATTTGAAAGAACCTGAAGACAAAAAATAGAACACCGCACCTTAGGCTTGAACCAAGCATGACAACAAAAAGAATAAAACGTGCAGTGAAATGTGAAAAAAGGTAAGCAACCTTGTTATTATTGTAATTGTATGCACATAAATTTAAAAACAACTGTGGCTTCTGCTATAGATGTTTTAACTTGAAAAAAATATCTGTGACAAACAACATTGTGTTATCTTTATATATATCAACCAAAGACCAGTTTGTTTTATAAATTCTTTGAATCTTGTATCTTTGGAAACTGAAGTATCAGTAGGCTGTCTTTAACTAGTGAGTAGGGAGACTATCTCGCTTGTGGAATATGGTGTGTGTGTGTGTGCAGGTAGGAATTACAGAATGGATTTGTGAAAGGAAGATTAGATTAAATGCCAGACATGAAATAATATCGCCAGGCTTGCAGTAACATGTTGGGACATTTGCCAAATTTCTGTTTTAGTTTTATTCAAGATGCAACTTGAGTCCCAATACTCTTTTGCCCTTCCTTCCCCCTCTCAACTTTTTTTTTTTTTTGTTAACTGGAAAAGTGCTTTTTTTATTTTTGTAAAAATTGAAACATGAAATTCAGTGAAGCATTAATAATTTCCTGATAGTTTTTGATTGCAGGATTTATAATGCACTTTTTTCTTACAGTGGTTGCCTGTTGAATAACAGAAATAGTATCAAGATTTGAAAACCATCAAAGGCGTGTGTATGAACAAAACGAAAAAAGGACTGGCCCAGTGTTCATAAAATAAATGTGCCAAGTGTGCAATATTCTGCATTAATCACTAAGAGTTATAGTCCAATAGGACTGAAGCCCTAATAATGATCTCTGAAACCACTGGGATGCAGTTGAACTGTATGAGCTTCCTTCAGAGATACAGTGGTAAGATATCTACACTCATTATATGTATTTAAAAATACAATTTCCCTATTTTTCTTTATACTGAAATGCAGTACTCAGGTGAGAAACACTGATAGGTGCAAATATCTCTGCATTTTGAAACTGACCTGACTGCCTGACATAGGCATACTGTAATTTACAAAATAAATGAAAAAGTACAACACGCCTCTGTTACTACATTTTTGTAGGACATATGTTAGCTCAAGTGCCTTTGTTTATACTGATTTTTTTTTTCAGTAAGAAAAAACGATTTGTTGTGTTTTTCTTGATAAAAAGTTATGCAAAGTAGTAAATAGAACATCCTAAAAGTCTGATGGAAATCATAGTTTTGATAAAACATTAGTGAGCAGTTGCGTATGTAACACAAAGAAATATTGTTCAAGGACTTCTTTTATGTTGCATAACAAGGTATGCATATTTCTTGTATTTTTATATATGTCTTTGTAGTATTTTTACACTTTCAGTATTTGTACAATGTGGAAAATTTCAAATTCTACATAGCTGTAATTTGCTCATGTCATCATTTTCTATGTATAGTACATAGAACTTTGAAGATTTCTCACTGATTTTTTTAAAAAAAGGCTTCGTGTACAGTAGTTGATCTTATAAAGCAGGAGCACCAGAGTGGGATTTTGTTTCTGTTGTGGTATGTGTGTAAAAAGAAATATTGTTGAAATTTTTAGTAGGGCAATGTCCCCAGGATTTTTTCTTGGGAAATACATTTCCAAAGTGCCTCTTCCCCCTTCCTGTTCTGGTGTCCCCGATGTTAAAGGATGTTTGATAAATTTTTGTAAAATCCTGAAGTGCAATAGTCTGATTGCTTCCTATTTAAATGTCTAATATCATAACCCCCCCCCAAAAAAAGAGAGAGAGAGAGAGAGGTTTAGTAAGTGTAATGCATTTTGTATGAATTTTTTTTAAATATTGTTTTAAATGCATGGATTATAATAAAGGCTTGACAACAAGTCAACAAGTGTCAAACTCATTAATTGTCAGGTAATATTTTGATGAGTGGATGTCTTTTTATTGAGCTTGTTTTTCTTGAAGGTGCAGGGTTCACCTTCGTAAATTTAATTTTACAAAATGATACTTACTCAGATTGTTAACACCAAACTGTAGTCTTTTTAGAACTGTTTGCCCTGAAACCAGCAAAGAATTTTTAAGACCTTTTTTGCTTAATTGTAAATGTTGATTTGGACATTGAATCATGCAAAGTGTAGAACAGTGCTTTGAATTTCACATGTAATCATTTAATAGTAATATATTACATGCACACATTTATTTGCTATATAGTTTTTAACCTTTAAGTCAGACTGGCCTTTTCCTGATTGGGGTTGTCCTCCCCCCTGGCCTGAGCTGATCTTTTTGTTTATATCATATGCTATGACCGACACTCTTTGGCCCTGTGCCTCCCTTTATGTCAGTTTTGTTTTTAAACACAGAAACAAATTAACCTTTTGAAGTTTCTGAGTGAATATGACCAATTTTTAAGGAAAACTGTATTGTTCTAAAACAATCTTTTTAATTTTAATGCTTTGGTTAAAGAACATAATTGAATACTGTCCTTGTTAAAATAGTGCTTACAAAGTGTGCTGTAGATAATGGTACTTGTTAGAAGATTCTGCTTCAGATTGTATGTATTGTTAGACAAGGGTGGCTGTTCCTTTTTAGAAAGATGTCAAATTGCAGGAATTTTCCAGATGCTCTATTCTTTTCTTGTTTTTGAGGTAGTTCCTATCAACTCATATGTATCCCAGTAGTGCAGCCAAGATTTTGTTCTTGGAGAGGGGGGATGTGAGTTTTATATGGAACGCTTTGTGGAAATAAAAAATATGTAGTTATAAAGAAGCAATGTAAATTAATGTTTTTTCATTGAAATCCTATTGCGTAATTAGTTAAATATAGTTTTAAAATAGTTAAATCAAATCAAACCTTGTAGCTGAATCGTGCCTTGTTCTTTTCTGAAATATTTAAAAAAAAATGTTTTTCTATACCTAAAAACGGTTTGAAAATGAATGAAACACGTTTATTAAACATTTATTTTCATCGTTCTTTGCTTACGTGCAAGTTCTTCTAATACCTCATTTTCATTCATGGGTATTCTCTGATGTATGTACATGACAGCCAATCCATTAAGGCACTCCTCTCGTGTGGTGTTTCTGAGGTACATTTTCAGAGCCTTTAGTGATGAAAGTTTCCTTCTTTTTACGTGGTGGCTCATTAAGTTCCAATGGCCCAGAATCTCGATGGCCTCAGAAAGCAAGACCTCTTCTTGCAAGGAACATTGCTGTGTTGATAATTGGTTTTAAAAAATGCTCACTCTCTATGCAGTTGAGTTTGATGTCCGTCATCCAATGCCTTGTCAATGCTTCTAATCGAGCCTGACTTAGTGGCCATGAATAGCCCCGCTCTTTCAAGGCACTGGGCATGATACTTTGCCTTCTCATGGTTACGGAAATCTTCTCTTGCGTCTTTCCAGTTTCTGTACAGATATTTCACAAGTTTTCCCAGAGAAGGACATTGTTTCCCAACTGTTGTTGAGAATAAAGCACAGTTCTTACAGTAGGCACCATCCTGAGATGAAGAATAAGTAAGCCAGTTCCATCCCCCAAGCCAACACAAACCAAATTTCAGGTTTCTAGAGCCAAATGAAGGACACTTGAATCCAATGTCAGGTTTCCATGGGTTGAGAAGGAGTTCCATCCGGACAGTATCATCAATCTGAAAAAAAGAAACAGAAAATAGTATTTAAGACAAATCTCATTAGAAGCTACCTGAGCACATCTTTTCTTAACTTTTATGTTATTTTTTATTATTAAAGGGGAAAGTGGGGTAAAACCGGGTACCTAAAATATTTTCGTCAATACTAAAACACCATTGTAAAAAAAGTTTCAACTTCCATTTACTGTTGTTGTATAAACATTAAATTAGCAGGAAATAAGGCATTTGCTTTTTAAAAAAATGTTTCATTTGCCCAGAAAATTTAGTTTTGTGACAAAGTACACAGTACCTGGTTTTGCCCCAGCCATGGGGCAAAACCAAGTACCGATTTGCAACCGTGTAAAATGAAGTAAAAGTTTTACTGTGAAACTGATATAAAATCACGAATTATTTGACCGATATTCTATGGAGATAATGTTATTAGCATAAAAATTGTGAAAAAATGTTAAAAAAAAATTCCGACTTGCCTGTATATTTTTAATACAAATGAAATATTATTGTAATTGTTCATATAACTTCATTTTCTTTTGTGATATATATTATTGCACCTTTCCTACTCAAACATCCTGTCAATGAAGTATAAAATAAATTATAAAATAAATAAAATTTACGTTATAATTGCATACGGAACTTTGAGGTTAGTAATTGTTTATTTTATGTACCCATAAGTAATCAAATGAACACTTCATGTTTTTCAATCAATATATAATGTTATATCTCAAATCATATAAAATTAATGTATACCCGGTTTTGCCTCAACCAGACAAAACGCAAAAAACATGGTGTCGCTCGGCTCCACTGTAATGTAAACAATTGATCAAATGACAAAATACTCTTCCAAAGGTATATTTTATTTATCAGAATAAACTTTCACATTCCTGCATTGATAAATTGGAGAAAAGCTGACACAAAAGAAAATCTATTCCTTTTTGGTGACAAAAGTTTTACAGAAATTCTCAGGCACAATGAGACATATTCACAGGCCAACAAATAATTTCTGAATGACATGGTGACTGTAAAGAACGAGTACAATAAGTTGCTTGATAGATGGCAACACATTACGGAGAAACGGGGGTACCCGGTTTAAGCCGACCACCCGGTTTTGTACAACTTTCCCTTATATATCTATGACATTGCAAATTTATTTAGTTATAACTGATAACATGCTTCAGCAAGATGCAAAAATGAAGTCACAAAGTTGGAAGCTTGCTCTACATTATCTCCAAAGAATAAAATTAATAATCATAAAATTCTGGATACTTTACCTGAGTTGTCTCAAACTCAGACCCTTGGAAGGGCCACTTTCCAGTTTTGAAGGAATTTAGGGGGCCACATGAATATTAATATTTCTGATAAATAAATATCAACTTTACAAAACTGCACCAATTGCTTGGCACTACACTGGAATATTATTTCTGATTATCTTTAAATAATAAAAACAAATGCTTTGTCAATCACTGAAAACAATCACTTTTACATAACAATTATTTTTCACTCAAATCTTAAAACAATTACATTTTATCAACTGAACACAGCAAATGGTACAGAAAATATTACATGATCTGACCAGAAATTTGGGCTTGCTTCTCTGTCACTAACTTATCGATATTTGGAATAATGTCGTTTGAACATACTACTTTTTTAAAGTGAGCATAAGTGACTGTCCCTTAACCTATTCCTTTCAAGGCATTGTACTTGGTTCGTTCTTGAAAGACTGCAGAAAACTCAAAGAAGCTTGGAGAGATGCATGCTTGGTGTAACCAGGAAAGATGTGAAGAGGAACTTGTGGATAAGAGAAATGACAGGAGTGGGCAACATCATAACCAGATTGAAATAAGTGAAATGACAATTGGCTGGACATGTTGCCCGAAGAACGGACCACTGATGGACAGCCGAAATTTTAGACAGGATTCCGAGGAACAGGAAAAGACACAGAAGAAGACCCCATGGGAGGTGGATGGATGAAATTCAAAAGTATGCTGGGGTGACATGGAGTAGACGGGCTCAAGACAGACAATTGTGGAAGAAACTTGGGGAGACTTTCATCCAGCAGTGGATTGATAATGGTTGATGATGATATATATATATATATTTCTGTCTTGTGTTACTTCTAAACTTTGGTGTATAGGGGGAGGGGGATACTTACAATAGATGTCAATATGCAGTGAAATCTTAGTTGTACATTTTTCTAGGGAACAGCCTTAAAAAATGTATAACCGAAATTTTAAAATGTTAAATACTATTGTAAAATAATACAGACATTTGATGTGGACTAGGAACATCAAACAGAGGTCATTGTTCTTTGCACATTTATAAGTGAGTCACGGAAAAATTCTCATTGGCCGCCACCGGCAATCGAATCCAGGGTCTTCCAGTTACGTGCCGGATATGCTTCCACTGCACCACAGCGGCCTCAAATTCCTCCAGACTCACTCACGCTAACTTCCAAGCCAATTTGGCAGGTTGCTTCTTGGAGCCCCACACAATGTTGGGAATTCACCAAACTAGGAACATCAAACAGAGGTCATCGCTGTTTTCCACGTTTATAAGTGAGTCACAGAAAAATTCTCATTGGCCGCCACCGAGAATCGAACCCAGGGTCTTCCAGTTATGTGCCAGATGAGCTTCCACTGCACCACAGTGGCCTTTGGTGAATCCCCAGCATTGTGTGGGGCTCCAAGAAGCAACCTGCCAAATTGGCTTGGCAGTTAGTCTGTGTGAGTCTGGAGGAATTCGAGGCCGCTGTGGTGCAGTAGAAGCATATCCGGCGCGTAACTGGAAGACCCTGGGTTCGATTCCCGATGGCGGCCAATGAGAATTTTTCTGTGACTCTCTTATAAACGTGGAAAGAACGATGACCTCTGTTTGATGCTATTGTAAAATTTATGCTTTAAAGGAGTATAAAATGTTCATTAATAATGATTCACTTAAAGTCAAAGGGGTGAGCAAAAGAAAAAATGTGTTACAAATTTGAATATATTTAATTGCATGCAAAAATCAATTCATAAAGTTTATGAATATCAAACTTTTCTTTTGATGACTCTGTAAAAATCCCAATTCCAGATTAAGTGAAATCCTTACAACTAAGAATCTGAGACCAGTGCTTCACTATAGAACTTGTGAATTAACAGCTTTTTTTTTTTCTTTCTGGGGATCCTGAGTGCATCCATTTGGAACCAGAATGCTGAATATTGAGAATGCAATTAGGATTCTGTTCTACTACGCCACGAAATACGGAGCCACAAAGTTATGTTCCAGAGATTTATCAATTTTTAAATAGTGCATATGTGTGTGTGATTCATGAAATGCAAAATCAGTATTTCATCCAAACTGAAAGTAAACAACATGCCTTTCGCTGATGAATGTCTGCTTTCATCATCCTCGGTGGGCCTCCCCAACCGAAGAGCATCATTGAGGTCAAAATCACCAGCACGGAATTTTGCGAACCACCGCTGGCACTGACGTTCTTGTAAAGCATTATCACTGTACACTTTACGCAACTTTTCACAAGCTTGACGCGCGTTCTTCCCTTTATGAAGGTAAAACACAGTTTGGTCTTCCATCTTCAACTTGATGTCAAATCTCCACAAATCAACCAAATCGCTCACTATTCCTTTTAGACTGCAGACTGCAGCTAGAACTGGCACCTGTCGAATGCCATATAGCGATTACAGAGCTGCGCATGCCTCTAGTACTTCTAAAACCGCCCAACCGCCATCAGGCGCCAAAATACGTCATGACTTTTCCGACAACCCAATACAATAAGCAAATGTGAGTGGAATTCTTTTAAACTACAATAAGCGAATGCGGGGGGGGGTTATAAGTGTAAGGTACTAACATCTCAACCGGGTTTGCGATCTAAAGAGATACATTATACATCTGTAGTTCTGTGTAAGAGCCAGAAGAATTCCAAATGTAAGTAAAACAAAATATGCATTTTATAAGTCAAAATAGATTAAAGGTGAAATTTTAGCATATATATTGTACCCGCAACTTGACAGTGCTTTTGGCTTTAAGTTAATACTAATGAAGATTAACTTTCTGCTGTCAAGCCTTGCTTTTTTTCAAGTTTTCCTTGTATTTGTCTGCAACTGTTGGCCATATTCCATAGTGCCCAAGGGGATGTTGCTTTCAATTTCTTATGTTTTATTCTTCAGTTAGTTTGACTTTAATAAAAAAATATTTTGCTTTTAACTGTTTTGTTAAATGTTTAACACATTGTGTCAGTGATAAGGAAACCTGAAATCTTGTGGAACAATAATACCTCACCAAGGTGTGCCCTTATGTTTAGACATAACTATAATTGAACTTTTTGACTGCTTGTTACAACTTATTTTAGTGTTTCACACGAGTTCTTATCGGGCACAAATATAGTCTTGAAAATTTTTTATGAGTCCTTGAAAAGTCCTTGATTTTTTTGGTGGAAAAAGAGTGGGAACTATGTAGAAGCTATACAGTAAAATATTAGGTCTAATGCAGAACTACATATAAAAGTGAAAAATGTGTAGCTGAGAAACATATAACCAAGGTTCCACTGTATGTGCACAAACAGTTTGCCCCCACCCGTTAATTGAATTGTTAGAGGCATGGATTCAAATTCAGGTAAGATGTGGATGTCACGTTTGCCCTGTGATTCTGGTTGTTCCTTTTTTGTGGGGCCTCTGACCCTAAATTAAGGATAGGTGTCTTTTATTCATTGTTTTTCAGAGAAGGTCTCTAAGTTGGAAAAACAAAAATGCAGGTGCTTGGCCTGCCAGTAATATTTGCAGAAGTTGGTAAAACTGTGGTTGAGGTTTATTGATAGGACAACTGCACATTTAGCATACCAATTTTGCTAGAACTCCCTAGGAAATTATTTCTGATATCACAGAAGATAATATATTATTGTTTTGCTAATGCAAAGGAAATGGCATATGAAAATCATAATGCTGTGTATACATCATGCATAATTATGTGATATTTGATACAACAGGCAATTTTTCATGATATCAGGAAGATATCGATGAATTCTTTTTATGTTTTTTATTGTTAGATTTTCAAAAATCGTACTTGAAACTTATTCAAAGAATTGATAATGAGTAACAGTACACCAATTAAGTAGTAAATAGTAGCACTATACTAGTGATCTGGTTTATTGGCATAGGAAATAGACATATAAGCGTTTCCAAGCTTTTGCACATCAACTAGATGGCTTTTTCAAAGAGTTAGACAAAAAATCTGGTTGATGTGCAAAAGCTTGGTAACGCTTATGTGTCTATTTCCTACTCCAATAAATCGGATCACTAGTATAATGTTACTATTTACTACTTCAAAGAAACAGTTTGTTTTTGTGATACCACTGTTTTGGATTAATGCATTCAAGGTTAGTCTCTTGTACTGACCTAATTGTTAGCATATGTGTAGTATGTTTTAAATTTTGAATCGACCACCCTCTCAGTAACCAAAATGATATTTGCATATTAAGACCAAAAAGACTAAAAACTTATTAAGCCTTATTCTTTTCACTTATGATTAAGAAACATTAAGCTAAAATATTAATTAATTTAAAATAAAATATGCCTAGATAGGCATATTTTATTTTAAATTAATTAATATTTTTGATTTAGATAAATCAGTGCTGCTATATTACAATTAACAACTGAGGGAAAAGTTTGAAACATACTACTATATATGTTAAGAATTAGGTCAGTAGAAGTGACTAAAACTTTGAATGTACATTACTACATAATAAGTATACCAATATACACTGAAGTGCCAGAAAAACTGGTACACCAGTCTAATACTTGGTAGGTCCCCCATGGGAGTGCAGGACTGCAGAAATACGACGGGGCATGGACTCCACTAGCTTCTGGAAATATGCTGTAGGCAATGCACACCATACTTCCTGCAGAGCGTTCCAAAATTCGGATGTATTCCGAGGTCTCGGATTCCTGTGTTCAATAGTGCGTTGCATGGCATCCTAAACGTGTTCTATCACGTTCAGATCTGGGGACTTAGGTGGGAATGGCAACACCCCAAACTCAGATCAATGCGCCTCTAACCATAATGTGGCATCCCGACACTTGTGTGGAGGTGCATTGTCCTGCTGGAACAGGCCCAACACATCAGCATGAATGCAGGACATGAACAGGTGTGCCTCGTCAGAAAGGATGCACACATAGTGTTGGCCGATCACAGACATACCATGGGTGCCCGTGAAGTCCAGCTAAATACACCCCATACCATTACTGACACCCCCCCCCACTGGCCGGTACAGTTCCCTGTTGACAGGCAGAGATATATGGCTTCATGGGGTTTGCGCCACATACGAATCCTTTCATCTGCCCGATACAGTTGGAAATGCGACTTGTCAGACCAGGCTACTTGTTTCCAGTCATCAAGTGTCCAGTGGCGGTGTTGCCGTGCCCCCATCAAGGGAACTCGAGTTGGGCGTCGGCTCCCAAAGCCCATATCGTGCAGGGTACGTTGCACAGTACGGACGCTGATGCTTGTTGAGGCTCCAGCATTGAATTCCAATGCTACCTGTTAGAGTGTCACGTGAAACAATTCTTGACAGCCGACGATGGTCACGTTCACCCAATGTTTTTTTACGGCCACACTGGTATTGTAGGTTGGAGGTTTTGCCGGAATTCTTATAGTCACGGTACACCCTTGCAATGGTCGTCTGTGAAAATCCGAACTTCGTTTCTACCTCCAAAATACTATGGTCCATCTCACGAGTGCCAACTATGACACCGCTTTGAAAATCGCTTAAATCGTTATTACTTGTTGTTCTTATGCCGAAAACAGCTCTGACAGCTGGCAAGGGTGTCTATCGCTTTATATACGCACTGGCGGACGCAACCGAGTACGCGCATAGGTGATGTTGCTATGAATTTTGCATAAGTTTGTTTGTACCAGTTTTTCTGACACTTCAGTGTATGTGTATTATATTTATTTAGCTATTGTTTTGGGTGTATTATGAATGTGCAATTTCCTGATGATGGATCATTTTTGAAATTGTTGCTATGATCCAAACCCCCCCCAACCCCCCAGGCCAGGCATAAATAGTATTGTGTCTTTTGTAGCAATGTGAACATTGCATTGTTCTGTTTTCTTCTTCAATTCAAAAATTTAAACTTGAAATGATTTGTTTAACTTTGAACTTTCATAGACTGCTTTTCAATCTGTTAATCTTAGATTAGATCAGGCTCAATCTTTTAAGTTATAGTATTGTATTATTATTTTTTCCTGTTTTACATATTATATCTATTCAATGTTAGTAAATATTTCTTTCTGTGATCTCATGTGTAAATTATGTTTTTAATATAGAGGATTTAAGTGTCTTCGTTATTCAAGTATGTAGACGAGGAAACATTTTAAAGCCAGAATTTATAGGGGTGCGAAAATTCTGAATATTCTTACCAGCCAGAAATACTCTCCACCAGCCAAAATATACATTGCAAATTACTGTATTCACACACTGTATATTTGCAAGAAGAAATGTGTATTAGAAGAATTCCTAATATCATCATATCATGCATATGTTACGTTAAGAAATTATAAGTGGTGGGACATTTTGGTAGGTACTTCTTCTACCTTCATCAGCCATGGAATGAAACATGTAAAATGAACCATGTGGTATAAGCATCAGTTGTTGTCAGGTTTCAAAATAACTTGCCAAATGATTGGGACGTGAAAAAGTGCATCCGTATTGCAAGTGTTAGGGGTAAGGTAGTTTTCAATGTTTTCACGGTACCTGAGGTCTTTCCGATTGCCGAACGTGAAGGGAGTGATATGTTTAACATTTTACCAATCGGGAATGTATTGCTGATGGTTAAAATTGAAAGGGAGGTGGAAGGGTTGCCTTTCTTAACATCAGCGATATGTTCCATCAATCGTCGATTGATGCTGCGGTAAGTACTACCATTATAGTGGGCCACATCTGTGGAAGTGTTGACAGAGACATCTTGTAAATCTAGGGGTTTATTGGAATCTCTGTCTTTAAGAATGAGATTAAGAAGATGTGATGGTGGTTTAACTGTAATCCTGTAGCCAAGAGATTTGAAAATAGAGCAAACTTTATGAGTGAAGGACAGACTAAAGGGCAAAGTGCCAATAAACTGATGAGTGGTTCAGGCAGTAAAGTAGTAGCTCTATTGTATGACTCAAATTTCTTAATTAGCCAATGTACTAAGAGGGGTGGAAAGCCATGCAATTTGCCAATGTTGGTGATGCTCTGATATTCTTTTTATAAAGCAGGAGGGCTGTTGCAAATAATGTTAGCTCTGTGTTTGTAAGACTTCATAACAACCAATTTATATTTTTCCAAGGTGCAAAAAAGGTAAGGGATGATATTATGGGTGGCAGAAGGTTTTCTGTAAACAGAGAGGCCAAGTAAAAAGTCTGAATTGATGTTAACATCCAGAAAACTAATATTGTTGTCAACCTGTTCTTGAGACGAGAATTTTATATGAGGGAATTTGAAAGTTATGGAGGACATGAGTTTTATTAGTGAGTGTTTTTGGTGTGGCCAAATGATGAAGATGTCATTAGCATACCTTAACCAAATGGTTGGTTTTAAGAGGGATGGGGCAACTATTAATTTTTCAATATTCTGCAAATAAATTTCAGCAAGTAAGGGGGAAAGAGGAGATCCCATTGTTACACCTTCTTTTTGTTGGTAGTAGATACCATTGTATACAAAACAGGAAAACTTTTCCAATGTATCAAAACAGTCATAAAAATATTTGATAAGTTCCCCAGGAAGTCGAATGGAGCACCAAGAACTCATCAACGAAATACAGATACCACTTGTACATTAAAACTTCTGAAATAGTGGACGCCCTGGGACTATTTGTCTGCTATTCGGGTGGTTGACTTCTGAGCCTGATGAGACACACAATACAAAATACTTTATATTAAGTATGTACATCCAATACATAATTAAAATGATGTTTTTTTTATTAAATGCATTATGTGTGTATGTGTGTTGTTTCCCAGTAAGAAACAATACAATGTGGGTTGACATAGTACATGCACTGTGATATCATTTTAAAATACAATACATATGATGTATGTATCTTGATGTACAGGGGTTGTCCAAAATAATGGAAACACCTTGAAACAATAGGTTTTACACACCTAATATGGTGTGGGAGCACCCTTGGCATTTAAAACTGCTTGAATCCTCCTTGGAATGGATGCATACAAGTCCTGGATGTTGGTAAGTGGTATGTTGTACCATTCTTCCTTCAGAAACTGCTCCAATTCCTTGAGAGACGCCGGAGGAGGATAACGGGATCGCACTCTGTTTCCCAACACGGACCACAGGGGGTCAATGATGTTTAAGTCGGGTGATTGTGCAGGCCAGGGAAGGTGTGAAACTTCATCCTTAATCATGTTCCCCAAACCATGAACAGTTCGACTTCTGTGAACAGTTCGACTTCTGTGAATCGGACATTATCATTTTGAAAGGTTGAACAGTTCGACTTCTGTTCGACTTCTGTGAATCGGACTATCATTTTGAAAGGTTGAACAGTTCGACTTCATTGAACAGTTCGACTTCTGTGAATCGGACATTATCATTTTGAAAGGTGCAATCTCCTGATGGAAACAATGTCTGCGCCAGTGAATGCACGTGGTTGGACAAAAGAGTGTCATAGTCACCGCTAGTGATCCGTCCATGTAAGGTGATAATGGGACCTCCTGCAAACCACGAGATCATGGCTCAAACCATTATGGAACCGCCACCATGCTTCACTGTAGGAAGAAGACAGTCTGGGTTCTAGGCTTCTGTGGGGGTTCTTCACTCTTAAACCCGTCCTGTGGTGGGGAATCGTGAGAAACTTGATTCTTCGGAAAACGAGACGTTTCCATTGATCCGCAGTCCACGTTTTATGTTCCTGGCACCACTGTAGTCTCCGTTTCATATTTACCTGTGACACCAGGGGTTTTGCAATCGCAGCTCTGCCGTAAATATTGTGCTTATGCAGTTCCCTTCACGTGGTATGGGTTGACACTGGGTTTCGGAGATGTGCATTAAGCTCAGCAGTCACTTTCGTCTCCGTGGTCTTCCTCCTTGCGGTCACAATCCTCTTTAATGTACTCCTGTCTCTCGCAGTGAGTTTGGTTTTCCTTCCCCAGTTGTGTCTCGCAGATGATATGCTGTGAACATAGTATGCTGTCATGACCTTCGACACAGTACCTCTCGAGACCCCCAATACCTGTGCCACTATAGTCACCGACGCACCAACCAGACGGGCTTCTACAATCTGCCCTCTTTGGAACTCCAACAGGTCAGTCATTGTGCCTTCTCCTGGAACAAAATTATGCAAACACTGATTTACAATACAATCACACAAACCCTTGAGACCGTAAGCAACACTTTTTAACAAAAAAAAAATTGTAGCTACATGTTCGTTTTACTCAAAAAGAAGCACACGCCAAAGTCACTGCTTACAGCGAGGTGTTTCCATTATTTTGGACAACCCCTGTATGTTTAAACATACATGCACAACAATAAAATCTTACACCATATATTTTGAAACACACATACTTGCTGCTTATTATGTAATTTAGATCAGTCAGCAAATTTTGAATGCAAAAATCTAATAAAAGCATTTTTTATTATTTTTTTCCAATTTGTAGCATGTTTTTCAAAACATTTTGAAAATTTTCAATAGTGCTAATGCCTCGATATTCCTTTTGTGTACAAAAAAAAAAAAAAAAAACTGTAACTTATCACTACACTTTAAAACATCTTTAAAAGAATTGCATACCTCTTCAGCAACTGCATCAGATGCTTCCTCAATCAAATAATTTTCTTCTGATGTTTTCAAAGCAACGAAGGGGCACATATTGTTCTTTGCCTCTTCGATACACAGATCTTCATTGACTACAATGAAACCATTTGCATTTCCTTCACTGTTTACTCACCTAATTAGTTTGAAAGTTGCATCTGAATTGACAATGAGTACCCCATTTTTTTAAAAAAAGCTAGTTTGGCCGTCGCAGTGGTCTAAGCGTTGGCTTCTGAAAATTCATCTGAGATAGGTCCGGATTCAAATCCTGGGTGAGGCATGGATGGTTTATTTGTCTTACAGCCCTGACTCTCTCCCTTTCCTGGAACCAGTGTCCCTAAATTAGGGATAGACAACTACTTACAGTCCACTGAGTTGCTCATGGAGGTCATTAAAAACCCCTTCACTGCTCTTTTGCTCACTTCTGAGAAAATGTCAACCATGCTGAAACCACAGACCAGTAGTTTTTGTGATGGGAATCTGGAAGACGAAAAGTACCCTATTTCTGTCTGAAGAAGTTTGACAAAATCTTTGCTGCAAATTTACAGATATTTTTTCCCTTGAACATTCCTGTTTTTAACTAACTGTCTTATGACTAAGATCAGTGTCCATTATTTAGAGCGTCTGCTGTTTGGAGTTAAATACACAGAACTATACTTTGAGGCTGGGGATCACAAAACTGTCCACTATTCGGGAGTGTCCGTTAAGTAGGTTTTGCTGTATTGGGTAAATGCAGACATTCTCGCAATTTGCATATTTTTAAAGCAAATGTGTTTTTTACTGACACCATGTTTTATTTTGTTGTGCCCACAGTGACCAATCCGGTGGTTACAAAGCTTTTTCCAGGTAACAAGCAGTAACAGGACACTCATATTTAGATATGTTGGAGATATGGCTATTTTTGCAATTAGATTAAGATTCACGCGACTACATCTTTCAGCTCGATAAAGCGCCGCCACATTGGCATCTGGATGTTCGCCGTTACCTTGACGAACAGCTTCCTAACCGCTATCCAGCGCTGTGAGATTTTTTCTTATGGGGATATGTTAAAGATAATGTGTATGTGCCACCATTGCCTGAGCACTATGAATGATGAACTCAAGGTTCGCATTCATAGTGCTCTGCAGTCATTGACAACAGACGTGCTTGATCACGTATGGCAGGAATTTGATTATCGCCTCGACATGGTTCGCGTTACAAATGGAAGTCGCATAGAACATTTGTAAGGTATGAAAACAAAATTTGAACATTTTCTCTTTATCCTATGTACATTTAATCGCTGTATATTTAGAAACACATAAAATACAGTCATTTGAAATCGAATGAATCATTTTGAATTACCCTGTATATTATTGTGCCAAACTGCCTTCCCCAACATAAAACATACTTGATGTACCCAGATCCGGATTTAGATCTTCAGGGGCCCCAGGCCCCTGAAGATCTTCAGTTTCGGTGGACCCCTTCAAACTCAGAAATTAAAATGCACAGCAAAAAGGACAATTCATCAAATTTACACATCACAGCCATTTTACTGCATGCTATTGGAGCTGATATAAATAGAAAAATGTCATTGTAGCAGTAGCACATTACAAAGTAAAGTAGCTTGTAGCGGAAAATTATGCTACAAATAATGCTACTTTAAAAAAACTAAAACAAAAAAAATCTTCAAATCATGCGCCATTTCCGGATTTCTTGGAACATTTTTGGCAGGAACAGGAGGTTTGAATGTACCTTGCCTACAGTCACTTGCCTGGCTTGACTTACTTGGTAAAAGCTGACCAAACCATTAACCATAAAGTTATTATCTTCTTTACTTTATTCTATTTACATGAAAGTCTTCTCAGTCAGTCTGACAACACAGCATGTATGAGATGATTGAGCTAGCGATTTTGTTGCTGACAGTTGATGGCGAGATTCAATTCTCTTAGTAAAGAAAATGAGAATTCGCTGATACTTGTTGATAGTGTTTTCATTTGAATTCCCTGGGCATATCTGTAGCCTTGAATATAAACCATTGAATGTGATAAGATGTGTTACAGATGATTATCAGAGCTGAGCCAAATACAAAGGTATATTACTTGTATATTTTACCTTGATATTTAGCTCTTATGTAAGAAAGTACAATAAAGATAATCTTCAGAAATTGCATTTTTAACTTAATGTTAATCGAAGAAAAAGTAGTGTAACTAGCTACTTTTCAGAAAAAATAGTGTAGCTGGCTACTTTTTGGAAAAAATAGTTGTAGCTGTAGCAAGCTTCTTTTTCTGGAATGTAGTGGTAGAAGTAGCTAGCTACTTTTAAAAAGTAGTTTTCCTATCACTGACAATACCCATTACTCAGCTGTTTAATGATAAACATTCTATGGGGCCAAATTGATATATGCAACACTGGTTAAGTATTTAGTTACACATAAATGATCTGAATCACCAATGAGGCTGCACAACCACAAGCTACTGTTCTAAATGCTCCTTTTTACAATTTTTAATCTGCTTTATTAATAAGGGGTGTCATCTCTTTGGAAAGAGTAAAAAGCCTCTTTAAGAATGGAAAATAATAAATAGGTAGAGGACCGAACTTCTGTCATAGAACAGATCAGGATGGCATTGTGGATGATGCACACACCACCTTGTATGACTGCACAACTAAACAGCACCAGTTAGAAACCAGCTAACCATAGAAAATTGTGCACACAACTAACATGAGATCTGCACCTTCAAAGCACCCATAAAAGTTTTATATGCTTAAGTTGGTATTTCAGTTGCCAAAAGTATTATCAGTTAATGTAAAACCATTATCATTTTCTTCCACCAACTGTGTGCATTTACTGTAAATCTTTTCAACAATCTAGCAGTTGTTACATTTATGTGAATGTACTTTGCAATTGCAAAACTATGTTTGACCAACAGTATTTCTGTCTAAGTTATCAAGACACAAATTTTTGGCATGCCTTTTATCTCAGGTGATATTTTGCTTTATGGAATTTGGCTGTGTATAATTTATGCCTGTGTTTATGTAACCTTTGTTATCATATATGCAATTCCGAAGAGATCTCATGTTGAATTTTCTTTTATGTAGTAAGATTTTAGTGAAGGATACTTTTTTTCTTTGTGGTATCTTATACATCTACTTAGTTATACCATCTGTTGCTGTTTCTGTATGCACAATAATGAATGCACATATGTCTCAACCCTATCATTAAAAAATAAATCGAATCTCAACCCTATCATTAAAAAATAAATCGAATCTCAACCCTATCATTAAATTATAGTTCCAAGCATGCTGCTAACAGTGGTGCTTCTGTTATAATCATCTTACTTGCTTTCATATATGTCATATGTTTTATTCTTTTTCTTACGTCTGATAGGGGAAATCGCCTTACAACCAATGTGTTCAGATTCCTCTTAGTGTATTGTATTTTATGTGATCTCAAACTTCAGATCATTTGATAATTAACACAGCAATCGGACATCGCCGAATTGACTGTAATTACTGTTTCACACGTGAATTAAATCGCATCAGGAAACTTGCAAATGTTCATCGCCGTGGAGTGGAAAAAATTCTTGAAAAATTCGATGCAAGTTTTCTGATGTGATTTAATTCACGTGTGAAACAGTAATTACAGTCAATTCGACGATGTCCAATTGCTGTGTTAATTATCATGACATATTTACCACGTATTATGTGAATATTTCTTCAACTCTGAATTTAGATCATTTGTTTGCAAAAAATGTACACAGATTTAGCCAGAATGATTAGCCTTTTGCTTACACACTACTTACAAAGCCTAGCAGACTTAACGATGTATGACAAGCTGGAAATTGAAAGTTTTATTGTTGCGAGTCACTAGCATAATGAGTGAATAAATTGTTGTGTTCCTTTGTCTTTATACTTATGAAGCTTATTATCATGGCTCTTACTCGAGTGATTTCTGTTATCAGAGCATGGAATCACAGCTGTCAATACATTATCCATAACGAAGCTATCACGTAAGTTTGGCTAGTGCAAGATACTGATTTGCTCTAACAAATGACTCATTATGTTGTTGCTGATGATTGGAAATGCACATGAAAAGTTGGAAATTCTAGCTTTATGTTTGTCAAATTCAGTTTTTATATGTTTAAAGAGTCTTTGACTACAAACCTTGCAATTCTGAGATTGATCCAACAACATGTATTCATAATATATATATATAGAGAGAGAGATGTATATATACGGATTTTGGTGAGTTGTTTCCACACGCTTCAGAGAAATGGGGTTGTTGGCAAGTTGCGAAGAGCTGTGATTTGTGTGGAAAGCTCCCAAAGTATCAAACTTGATGGTTGAATCAGATTAATCGGTAAGTTTCACGTTTTGAAAACAGGATTAATGGTTATTTTTGTGACATGGTGATCTATAGACAACTTCTTTGGTTCCCAGTTCCATACGTAAGTCGTATTCTTTCATATGGAAACGTATGGCCCTGCAGGTCTGTCCTATATGTGAGCGCCCTCGTTCACAAGAGATCTGATAAATTCCCCAGGAATTTATATTTTAGACAAAGTCTTTTGATTCGTAAAAATTCATTTTGTTTGCGGGTTTGATAACTACTTTGAAATTAAAACGTTTGAGAACTTTAGAAATGCTGAAGCAAATCTGAGGGGCAAATGGGATAACAGCCTAATTCTCTTCTATGTGGTCTTATAGACATGATCATGCAGACAAATGCTCAGCAAAATTATAGTAGACTTTAAAAAATAAAATATGTTCTGAATATATGTTATTCATTTGATCTATCTTTGTTTTTGTGTGAAATAATTGGAAAAATTTTGTTTGCCCTTGATTTACCTAGTTATAAGTCATGTGTTCACTGAAAACTACCTGGTAAGAACTTCCAAAATTTTGATATAGTGAGAATTTTTTTAAATCTAGCAAAGTGATATATGTTATACTTTTACAATTGAATAAATGTTACTGTGTTATATGCCTTAATGTATTTCTTGTAGATCGATAGAAGGCTGTCAGAAGTGGGCTAAATTTTTACTAACCTCAGTGGCAATTTTTATGTTAGTACATAGCATAAGTATGAAAGATAAACTGAGTTGCATTTGCTCACATAAATGTTTAGGTGTTCTATGAATTATGTATATGTGTTAATGAAATGAACCTGCAAATATTAAATGTGCACTCTCATCTCAAATGTTAGCTCATCTAAAGTTAATTTTGCTGTGCTGTGACAAGTTAGACTACATTTTACCACCAATTTCTGGTGGTGAAATGTGGTTTAGTTTAAATGTAAATTGCTTGAGGTCTGGGCAGACTACCATTCTTATCCATAGATTGGGTACATCTTTGTAAATGTGGTAGTTTTCCTGTGAAACATTTTTGTTGAAAGTGCCATTGTTCTCTGACTTCAGCTTACAACATAACTGACCATTGCTGTCTGTGTTTTCCTTCCATGGCATTCTTAAGATTTTCATCTTTGGTGCCATAATATTTTCATGACTTGTTGAAAATCCAGTTTGAATTGTTGTTTTTGGCATTGTTAAATTTCATTATTTGTATGTGTTTTGTCATTAAAACATAAGTGTAAAAACTATTGACATGATGATAGGATAGTACATGACAACCTATACATATTTTTGCTATAACACAGTATTAGAAATATTTACAAAAGCTAAAGGAAAGAAAAGAATCTTCATGCTGAAATGTTTTAATGTCACAAGACCTAGTTCTCTGGATGATGACAAAGCAGTAGGTGTTGCCCTTCGAGGTCCAAAGGCCACAAGGTTTAGTAATTTCATTCTGAGTGGCAACACTGCACACTTTGATGTCATTTATAGTTTATTGTATCCTGAGTGGCAATCCCTGCTGTTTTGACATAATGCTTTTGTTTTGTTTGATTTGTTTGATTGGAGGTTTAACGACCACCGTGAGCAACTCAATGGGCTATAAGTAGTCGCCCGTCCCTAATTTAGGGTCACTGGTTCCAGGGAAGGGAGAGAGCCAGTGCCGTAAGACAAACACAACATCCATGCCTTACCGGGATTCGAACCCGGACCCCTTTCGGACGAATGATCAGAGGCCATCGCTTAGACCACTGCGCCACCGGGGCGGCTTGACATAATGCAAATGATATAACATGCAGCTCAAAAATTCAACATTTGTGGGAATGTGTTTCTTCATGTATGATTCTTGTAAAAATTCTTAAAATTATGAATGCTAGTTTTTAATTTTGTGCAAGTGTTTTGGTAGAAAAGTTAAGACAAATGTTTTATTAAACTTATTAAACTTGACCAAAATACTGCATTGTTTTCACCATTTTTGGTAATCATATATGATGCTCTTTCATTATTTTTGAGAAAGCAAAAATGGCTGAGAATCCACAAACATTGCTAAATATTGAAATAACACATTCCTGAATTCAAGAAATCGACTACATAAATGCAATAATATGCAGATTGAAGGGTGTGCTGATGGTATACTTAGTTTTGCACCATTCAAGAAAGAAAAAAATATCATGTTTTGGTGTTTTATGATTTTATTGCTCATATGCCTTTATCTTACATGCCACAAATCTTCCAAAATTGTGTACTTGGAATGTGGCACATCATATTACTGACATTTTTCATGTAGAAAGATGATGTATTAAAAGGTTAGAGTGTTACACAAAACTGCAGTAAGGGTCATTTCATTGTGTGTTGTCTCTTCTTTTACAACAATGTACTTAAAAAATACGACGTAGTAATGAAAGTGTTTCTAGTTGTTCACCAAACTTACGAAATATAGTTTTTTTGTCCAAAAAAGTGTTTCTTCTTATTTCTATTTTTTTTTTTTTTCATACAGTTGCAATTCCACCAATACTCAAGGCCTTAGTGGACCCCTAGGCTAAGACATCTGAGTGGGCATATGCTCGTGATAATTAATACTATTAATTAATAGTACATTCTTCAGATTAATAAATTACCTGTGCAAAGTTTTCATAAAAAGTCGCTGTATTTTCCACTGTTCTCACAAGAACATGAGTTAGAAGCTTAAGATACCTAGATTTTGTCTTGAAATTTTTTAGGAATTTTTAATAATTTATCATTGTGTACTTTTCTGGGTGCTTGTGGTTCCAGGTGCAAACAGAGAGGTGTGGATGGAAGTGAAAAAGCTGAAACTGTCTCGCCGATCCCTCTGTACACAGCGACACGAAACGTTAACCCTTAGTGAGTCAGTGCCTTGAAATTTCTTTGTCTTCTAGCCACTGTTTGCGATCGAGTGAAAATGATAAGAGACAAAACTAAATGACTTCTCGCTACATGTAAATATACAAGATGTAGGCTATAGCCCCGTTAGACGACCGTCCCCTTCCCCTAATCCGACCCTGAGTTCCACACCAAATATAGTGCATATTCGGAGAGAAAAAGTATTACCGTATTTTTCTCCAATTAAAACCCGCAGTGCTAAACTCGATTTTACAAACATGCAGGTCTGAACTGCGGCTTGTAATCGTTTGCAGTAATAACTAGCGTCTCGCGACAGCGATATCCACATGTATCGAGTTATCTCATTGGCAGCAAATAAAACCGGCACCCACCAATTGGCGACCGGCACTGAAACAGCACTTGTAGTTCGTATACGTCGAAATCGTGACACAGGTTGTTTACATCTTAGTTAACATTAGTTTCTTCATTGGTGGTTGTCGGCACAAATCGAACAATTTAACCTGTTTGCAGTATACATCCAAATATAAAAATGGCTATTCTTCCACAAACGGGCGCATTCCTCATTTCTCACAGCTAAGACAGCGGAACGCTAGAACAGCTCCGCGAGCAATCTACTGTTTTCGATCTGGCAATGCATCTTTTGTTGTTTACATTCGAATGCAAACATTATGGGTGGTTATCTTTCCATTCTGTTCATATTTTTTTATTCATCATGATGACTAAAGTTGGTTTCACCAAAAAAAAAATATTTCGTGTACTAAATGAAAACTATAACTGAGATGTTGAAAAAGAACTAAAAAAAATGAACGATCTTACCGCTATATACGTTGGGACACTGATAAAAAATTATACTTTCGTATTTACAGTAAGTATTTTAATTCGTACTGAGAAATATATAGCAAAAGACAATTTAAGAAGAAAATCATCGATATTAATTGCCATTCGTGATTCCTTATTATTTCAAGGGTGGGTAGAAAACCATATCTTTTACACCATGATATGCATGGTTTTCTATCTCGTACGACATCGTTAACGAGACTATACAAATTCCATTGAGGCATTATAAAATACAACAGACCAATTCAACGACAACTTCATGGAATTTTAATACTATCGAAGGGTAATATGGACGGACAACTTAATATTTACTGAGCGTTGCCAGATCGAAAACAGTAGATTGCTCGCGAAGCTGTTCTAGCGTTCCGCTGTAAACAACAAGTACCGTTTCAGTGCCGATCGCCAATTGGTGGGTGCCGGTTTTATTGCTGCCAATGAGATAACTCGATATATGTGAATATCGCTGTCGCGAGACGCTAGTGCAGTAATATAGATTTCAACCGTCGTTCACAATATTAAAGCCGCAGTGGTCTAAGCGATGGCCTCTGATCATTCGTCCGAAAGGGGTGCGGGTTCGAATCCCGGTGAGGTATGGATGTTGTGTTTGTCTTGAGGCACTGGTTCTCTCCCTTCCCTGGAACCAGTGGCTCTAAATTGGGGACGAGCGACTGCTTATGGCCCATTGAGTTGCTCACGGTGGTCGTTAAAATTCCAATAAAAAAAATATTAAAACAAATTATTTTGTGGATCGCTTATGGTAGTCTCTGAGCCATAAAGAAATTGGAGAGTGTCGACTCTTCGTTGATGACACAACATACACGAGATTCTTCCGCGTAGTTCCGCCTTTTTCGTTGTCATTTGGGTCAAGCCTCGAGATCGATGCATAACTGAAGATAAATGTTTTGGGGGGCGGTATTTCGTCTTTCAAAACTTTCGAAGATGGAAGTTTTATTGTCGATTTAAAAAAAATTATTAGACTTCGTTGACAGATACATATACAGTACAGACATTTTGCGTTTCGACGTCAGCAATGTACATATGTAGTGAATACTGAATGCCGGGTGAACAAGAAATACAGCGAATAAACCCAAGGCTCTAGATACAAGGGCTGGCTCATACGGCAGATTTTAGTTGTCCCCGGAAGTTGCGGCTGGTGACGTAGCTGGGATGCATCACTGAGGGTTGGGAATCGCGTTTGCTTTGCTCCGTGCTGGGAACTCTGATGATAAATACAACTGCTGAGCTGCCGAATATGAAACAAAAGGAGTGAAGCAGATTGATATCATTGATTGTTTCCCTTTATATATATATGCGTGCATTACTTCCATTAAACACGAAAATAATGCTTTTTTTATTAACAAAACCTCGGCTACTGTAATTTTTGTGAAACGTTTCGGATATCCAGGTGTCCATTTAATTCGACTTTTACCCTCTACAAGAGAGGTTACCTGTGTTTTTGTAAGTATGTTTCGAAAGCATTTGCCATTTTTTTTTCAAGTTTTGAATTTTCGTATTTTGGTTTTAAAACGTAATTTTCAGTTCTCTGATTTGTTTCAATAAAAGTCGGCGCGAATGATTCCATCTTCTGGCTTTGCTAGAAAAGCTCTTTATTTTTTTATTTTTTTTTTTTCCTGTTTTCAGAAAGTTTTTCTTTTTCCGTTATTGACAATTTGCCATTTAAAAAATTTACTTTTTTTTTTTTTTTTGGAACATATCTCATTTTACGCAGAAAATTGTCTCTTCATCTGATGCCGGTTGAATGGGGCCACATTTTCTGCAAAAGACCTTTTTGGGGACTAAGATTTTTAAGTCTATCAAAAGCATCCTGCAGTATTTTTCTCTTTCTTTGTATTTCACCTCTTGCAGTGACATTTTCAACGTTTGATCTTGGTAAATTGACTGTTGGTATAGCCGACGATTTCAATATTTTTTTCATTGGTAAACCAAGCAGGCGATCCATCAATCGTCTTCGTATTTACTATAGTATTTAAAAAGCGTTCACTGCAAATCCTGGTATTTTTCTAACTAAAAGAATCTGCTCTGCAACACCTGTTAACCCAGTCTTTTGTAACTATTGGATCGTTTCGAGGAAAACAGTGAAAAATTATGTTTCGCCCTTTCGTACTCCTGCAGGTATTTCGGCACGTAGCAACAGCGCAGGAAACCATTGTACGAAAACGATGTACTAAAGAAATTAAAGAAAAGAATTCATTGTAAGAAATACAACCAATAAACAGCAGATAACTAATGCGAATGTAACAAACGTGGGTCAACAGCATCCATCGAGCGCTTTACATTGCGCACTGACAAGTGACATGCATCCCCGTGGCAAGCCACACAACATCCATGCCACAAACACAACATCCATGCCACACCGGGATTCGAACCCGGACCCCGGTGGCGCCGTGGTCTAAGCGATGGCCTCTGATCATTCGTCCGAACGGGGTCCGGGTTCGAATCCCGGTGTGGCATGGATGTTGTGTTTGTCTTACGGCACTGGCTCTCTCCCTTCACTGGAACCTGTGACCCTAAATTAGGGACGGGCGACTGCTTATAGCCCATTGAGTTGCTCATGGTGGTCGTTAAAAATCCAATAAAAAAATCCCCGTGACGTCACTGAGCGGCACAGGAAAGGACCACTTCAACGACCAGAAACACAAAGCGATGAGCCAGCCTTGTTACTAAGCCCTGGAATAAACCCCCAAAAGACAAACAACCATGCCTTACCCGGTATTCGAACCCAGACCCCTCCATTAGGCGAAAGATCAGAAGCCCTCGCTTAGATGACTGCGCCAGCGGAGTGGCCGTAAAACACACGACATCCATGCCTTCCGCGGGATTCAAACCCGGACCCCAACATTGGGCGAATGATCGGAAGGCATCGCTTTGATCACTGCGCCACCGGGGCGGCAAAATGGGAGCGAAGGTTTCCCCGTTATTGTATTTTTTTTTTCTCGCGATGTTGCCTAGGTCCCGTATTGTTAAATATTTTGTTGCATAAATGCTTGTGTTTAAACATGAAACTGTTGGCAATTTCCAAAATCGAACGTTAAGGTGGCACGGGGATTTCCCAGTAATCTTCAGGAATGAGATTCTTCTGTGGATTCGAGGAATCCCGCATTTTCCATTATTGTTTGGGTTACACTCGAGATCGTTGCACAAAAATTCTCTCTCATACCATTTTTCCTCAAAATAAAAACTTAATTTCGCTATCTGTTAATTCGTCCGCTCTTAGGTATAAAACAATTATTTTGATTTTAGCTCCTTGGTTTACGGAATTTACTATCATTTGACTTTGCAACAATAAGACAGGATTTATTAAACCTTGGCCGACCCAGGTGGCGTAGTGGTCTAAGCGATGGCTACTGATCGTTCGTCAGAAAGGGGTCCGGGTTCGAATCCCGTGAGCTATGGATGTTGTGTTTGTCTTACGTCACTGGCCCTCTCCCTTCCCTGGAACCAGTGGCACTAAATTAGGGACGGGCGACTGTTTATAGCCCATTCAGTTGTTCACTGTGGTCGTTAAACCTTCAATAAAAAAAATATTAACCTTGTTCGCATCGCAAAAAGTAATTAGTTTAAGTCATTCTGCACAACCAAAAATCTGCCGTCGCTTGACTTCCTCTCTTTTTTTTTTTTTTTTTTTTTTGATTGGAGGTTTAACGACGACCGTGAGCAACTCAATGGGCTATAAGCAGTCGCCCGTCCCTAATTTAGGGTCACTGGTTCCAGGGAAGGGAGAGAGCCAGTGCCGTAAGACAAACACAACATCCATGCCTCACCGGGATTCGAACCCAGACCACGTTCTGACGAATGATCAGAGGCCATCGCTTAGACCACTGCGCCACCGGGGCGGCCTTCCTCTCTTTAGAGGACACGGGAGGAACCCAAGCGATAATGGACCGATTTACTGGCGCCAAGCGATTTAGTTTACATTTTGCAGTGCGAGGTAGGCTTGAAGTAGTTCCATCTAAAATCTCTGCCTTATGCTTCCAGTGGTAAAACTTTTTTACATATTTCCTTCGCAATTAATGTATTCCCAAGAATGAAAATTTGCACATCGATGAAACTAACTTTAAGTTATAGCATGGGATACTTAATACTTGCTGAAACATAACCATAATTATATTAAAAATCAATCATTTTTTCTTCGAGTAATGTTCAGACCTGTTAATATTTAGATGGCGTGACCTGTACATTGATGACATCAGTAGACAAAAAAATGTTGGATTGCTTAGTTATGGGTATGTTTTAGTAAGTATTAAGTATCCCATGCTCCAACTTAAAGCTAGTTTTATCAATGTGGAAATTTTCGTCCTTGGGAATACATTAATTGCGAAGAAAATATGTAAAGAAGTTTTACCATTGGAAACATAAGGCAGAGGTTTTAGGTGGAACCACCTTAAGCGACAGTCAGAGTCAGAGGCGGCACTTGCTATGAGGCTGTGGAGCTGCAGACCCCCCCGGTACCCAAAGCAGTTTTTTTTTCATGCCGTACCAAGACAGAAGTTTTGTGAACTCCGCTGTGCCGCCCCGGTGGCGCAGTGGTCTAAGCGATGGCCTCTGATCATTCGTCCGAACGGGGTCCGGGTTCGAATCCCGGTGAGGCATGGATGTTGTGTTTGTCTTACGGCACTGGCTCTCTCCCTTTCCCTGGAACCAGTGGCCCTAAATTAGGGACGGACGGGCGACTGCTTATAGCCCATTGAGTTGCTCACGGTGGTCGTTAAACCTCCAATCAAAAAAAAAAAAAAAAAAAAAAAAAGAACTCCGCTGTAAGTTTTTTCAGCATAACGCCACGACTGAAGTTTTCTGAACTCAACTGGAAGTTCTTCCTGCAGAACACCACTGGGACCAGAAGGAACGTTTTATTCAACGTAATAATTCTAACAACAATGTTACTCCCATCGAGCAGGAGATTATTCGTGTTTGCTAATAACAAATACTCAGTTGTCGAGACTTTTGCAAAAACGTTTTACTTATATTTTCTCTTCTGGTCAAAATGGGCATGTGAACAAATTGTGATTAAGAATGGAGTTCAGTATTGGATAAATTGAAAAAAAAAGAGAGAGAGAGACTAATTTCTGCAGCAAAGTACTTGCACAAAATTGATTTCTTCACTTACCAAGCACAGCGAAATTTTCGGTTTTAAACTCATGTAAATTTTTTTTATTCACCAAAAATCACTGAAGTCACTCCACTGGGTACATTTTATTTTCTGCTGTATCCCCCTCCCCCCCCCAATAAGCTGCTCATTTCGATTGAGGTAGTGCATTATACTTAATTACTTTGAAAAGAACATTTGATCAGATATCATTGTTTAGAAAATTTACGAAGTTGGTAAATTTTGGAAAAAAAAATTCCACACTAAATTGTTATCATGGCTTCAAAATTAACATTGGACTGAATATGTTTGCAATCCGTGTTTATTAAAGAGAATGCTAGTGTGTAGTATCGCAATAACAACTTATCGCGAAATTCTGGCAGACACTTCGAAATTCCACAAAATGTTTTTAATCGCCGTCCAAGTTGCAGTGGCCGGTATCAAGTCAAAGTTCCAAAGGGCTGCCCCGGTGGCGTAGTGGTCTAAGTGATGGCCTCTGATCATTCGTCCGAAAGGGATCCGGGTTCGAATCCCGGTGAGGCATGGATGTTGTGTTTGTCTTATGGCACTGGCTCTCTCCCTTCCCTGGAACCAGTGACCCTAAATTAGGGACGGGCGACTGCTTATAGCCCATTGAGTTGCTCACGGTGGTCGTTAAACCTTCAATCAAAAAAAAAAAAAAAAGTTCCAAAGGGAGTGTATCAGAAGAAAAATATTTGTCATATTTCTAGGGGTCACAATGAGACACTTGAGAACGCGTACATGACCTTGAGTGTGTCTCCGTTGCCACTGGCACACGCATTAAAATTGTTTGTCCTTCTATATATATATGTAGACATATCATTTACAACCACTTTCAATCCACTGCTGGATGAGAGTCTCCAAGTTTCTTCTTCCACAACAGTCTGCCTTGAGCCAGTTTCTTTCATGCTTTCGTATTTCATCTTCTGGGTATTGTTTTTTCCCTTGCTATCCAGTTCAATATTTCAACCATCCGTCGGTGGCTCTTTCATCTAGCAATATGTCCATCCCATTGAAATTTCAAGAATTATGTTCATAATGTCTTCCACTCTTGTTATTTTCCCGATCCACGAGTTCCTATTTGTATCTTTTTTGGTAATATAAAACATGCATCTCCACATGCTGTTTTCAGTTGTCTGTATGTTTATTTTAGTTGAGGTCCATGTCTATGCTCCATGAGTAAGAACTGGATAGATGCACTGATTAAACAGTTTCCTTTTAAGAAATAATGCATCCGACGAAGTTCTGTAGTTTGATTATTTTCTTCATAAATGTGACAATGTGGCCATCGCTTAATATCTGTTGCCTAATTTAGGTATCGGTACCTTTACATTTTCCCCATCAACCGCTAAATATAAAATCTAAATATTAATTTCTTGTAAAAAAAAGCCCTTTCGATCAGTATATATATATATTATTTTTATTATTATTATTAAACGGACAGCGTCAGCACAGGCGCAGTAGCTTAACTTTCGAAGTGGTATCGTGATATCTACAAAATTGAGATGCAGCCCCCCCCCCCCCCCATCTCAGCTTACCACGAGCCGCCACTGTCGAGATCTAAAAAATACAGAGGAGCCAAAGATTTGATTTTAACTAAAAGTCAGATTTGCTAACAAATTAGCTTTCAGCCCTACAAAAACTACAAAAAGTTTCACTTCTGAAAAGAAGTTCCTGGAAGAAAAAAAAAACACGTGCACAGAAGTGCCGATTGGGGACCGAAGCGTTTATTTCAAAAGTATTTTGACTAAAAGACAAACTCTAAAAGGTGTTCTATAAAAATAGTCAGTAGCAATAAAATCTAAGCAAAAAAACAAAACAAAAAACAGTAAACGCCCTTTAAATTCAACTTGAAAACTTTGAATCAACGAATGAAACGCTTGGCCCAATGAGTGCAAGCATTGCACTCATTGCATAGCGTTTGAACAAGTAAAAGATAGATTCCCTGCTTTACCAGAAATCACTAATTTCTGGATAAAACAAACATTTAAAAGGTTCTCTGCCTTTGAAGAGTGTAACTCTTCAATAAAAAGTGTTTTCTGAGCTCTGGGAAGCAATCTCCCTTTGTTTGGCATATAAGCGAATTTTTTCTGTACTGCCTTTAGAGACAGCAGCCTAGTAGCCTGAAAAAGACTTACGTCTCGATTTCTTTATTACCGAAATTCATAATGCCACAAAATCTAGGCATTTTGGCTTCAAAATTTTATAAACACCGACCGCTAATGATTGCACTTTACACACTAACTAAGTACAGGATAGCCTGCTATGCTTGTCCTTCAGGAACTTGCAGGGACTGTTGTCACTTCACTGAAACTTCTCGATGACGTCACGTGCTACATTTCATACATATCCCTAGGGAAATTTTGTTGAAAACTAGGGAGTTTTTGCCTGTGATCTAGGGAAACATTTGAGGAACAGCTGGCAGCACTGGCGGGACAGTTCACTTCCCGGTGAGCGGACCGAAAACGCTTCTAACGAATTCGTCTGCTACTTCCGGTCCTCTGTTGGGGATCTCACGTACGTGAGTGAGCCTGTTAGGGAATTCACGTACGTGACGTGAGAGTTTCTACTTTGTGGTTCTTAGACGACACGTGCGTTGTCAAACGGAATCCCAAAGTTAAATAACGAGTGTAAAGGTGGTGTATCCTTTATAGCGTAAGTAAGTAGTGTTGAAATAATTTATAAAATTCCCTTAGTGGATCTTTTATTTTAAGGTAACACCAATAAATATAGATATTTTTCATTATACCAAAGGTATCTGAGACTTAGATTGCAATGAAATCAGGTAAAAGATATGCTTGTGAAATTTGTCAAAAAATCTATTGTAGGCAGCAGGGTTTAGATGAACATCGCAGAATAAAAGGCCATTACATAAGTAGACTTACTGATCCTGCCCCAGGTGCATGGAATTTTCAATGCCTAGTTTGTGATAAATCATTTACCCTTAAGTCATCATATCTGAGGCATTGCAAAATATTTTCTCATTTTTCTGATGATTGTGGTAGATTACATTGCCCAGAAAATAATTGTGATATGAAATGTAATCTGCTAAATGATTTTATTTCTCATTTGAAAAATGTTCATGGTGTAGAATTTGTAGAGGGCACTCAGGAATTTCCTTCTGTAGCTGATTTTGAGGTGTGGAAAAATGAAATAGAAAACAAGTATAAGTGTAATTTTATTAATCGGAGGGGCACCAAAGTAACAGCTTCTGGTTCATATCAGTATTATGTTTACCATAAGTCTGGAAATCCAAAAGACCAGCACATAAGAAATTCTAAGAAAATTGGATTTCTGTGCACAGCACATATGCATGTAAAGATATGTGATAATGTTTTTGTAAAATACAATTTATCACATTATAGGCATAATAATAACATTGAAGATATGCGTATTCCACTTGAAGAGAGGAGAAAAATTGTTCGAGATTTGAGTTCCGGCATTGAACCTTCAACTATTGTTAAAAAAATAAGGAATTCATTTACAGGTGCTTTTGAAAGAAAGCACATGATAGGAAAATTGGATGTACGAAATATTCAGAGGTCATTTGGAATTGGAGAAATTCCAAAGCATGTGAATGAATTTGACAGTTTAAATAGTTGGGTTCTTGATTTGCAAGCTAAAGATAATTCCTCTGTGTTGGCTTACAAAGCACAACATGAAGTGTCGGAAGAGTTTAACACTCTCAAAAAGACAGATTTGTTTTTAGTTATCCAAACCCCACTTCAAAAAAGCATGCTACTGGAATTCGGTCCAGATCAGGTTATTTGCATGGATTCAACCCATGGAATGTCCCAGCATAATTATTATTTAATAACAGTTCTGATAAAAGATAAGTTTGATGAAGGTTTTCCTGTTGCATGGTGTCTTACTAATCGGGAAGACTATACAGTTCTGTTTCATTTTTTTATGAGTATTAAGAAAAAAAGTTCCAACTTTAAAACCATGTTGTATAATGACAGACGATGCTCCTCAGTATTTTAAAGCATGGGTTGCTGTCTTTGGTGAGGGTCCAAAAAAGTTATGTTCCTGGCATGTACTCAGGGCTTGGAAGTCTAACCTAAAAAAGGTTGCTGGTTCAACTGAGCATCAAACAGAGGTTTTTCAAACATTAAGAATTTTAATGGATGAAATTGATGAAATAAAATTTAACCAATATTTACCAGTAGTGTATGAAAAATTTCACTCCGAAAATCGAACAAGAGAGTTTGCTGAGTACTTTTTCAATCATTATTTTTTGAGGCCAACAGAATGGGCTGCTTGTCACCGAGTTGGTCTTGGGATCAATACAAACATGGCAGTAGAAGCCTTTCACAAAGTCTTAAAAGGAAATTATTTGCAGAGGAAAGCAAATCCACGTGTTGATGAGGTATTGGTTAAGCTTTTTAACTATGTAGAAAATAAAGGGTTTGAGCAAGTGATTAAACAAAAAAAAGGGAATTCTGGTGCATATAAGATTAAGATATTAAAAAGAAATCATAAGGAGAGTGAAAATATTCCTTTTAGTAATATTAGGGTTGTTGGAGAACAGGCGTATGTGAAATCGTCGAGTACAGAAGAAGAATATGTAGTCACAGAAACTGGAAATAGCCATGCTTCGTGTGAGTTGACTTGTATAAAATGTCATATTTGTCAGCATGCACTTTCTTGCAACTGCTATAGTTATCTTCGCCGCAACGAAATGTGCAAACATGTACATTTGGTGGCTCGGTATAGGGAACAAAGTGGTTTGTCCAGTGATAACATAATAATTGGTGAACACAGAATGGAAGAAGAATCTACACTTAGTCACTTAAGAAAACCATTGTGCACAATTGAAGAAAAAAAGAAGATACTTGAACGGTTAGAGCATATTTCCAAGTTGTGTGAAAAAGCTACAGATTTGGATATTATGCAACAGTGCGATGAATCAATTGCAACAGCTGAAAGACTTTTACTTTTATCAGTCAATAAGCCAAATGTGTCACTTCCCAAGGTTTTAAACAGAGCTCCGAATCAGAAGATTAAAGCTCAGAGGCGCTTTGTTTCCACACAAAAAAGGAAACGTCCCCGCAGTAGGATGTGTAGACCAACAAATAATGAGGCAATGGGTATAAAGAAAAATTTAGAGCAGCTAATTGCTCCTGAGCAGAACAGTTTTGGTGATTCCATTGAAAGTGTAGATACCTCGACCCCTCCAGATCTGCCACATTTCAGCGAATCTGTGACTATTGAAAATATAAATCAACTTGTTCCTGAGGGAGAAGTGATTATTGAAGAACAGGTATGTGCTAGCTATGTTGATGTTGATACAACAGATGCTACAGCCATCATAACACAAAACTTTTCTCCATCACATAAAGAGTTTAAAATTCTAGAATGTATATTGGGGGAAAGTATCGCAGAAGTAATGAAACAAAAGAAGATAATAGAGGCCCATCAGATCCCTTTAGACTTTGAAAGTATCTCGGCAGATATTTTAGATGTTGATGTGTGTTGTGTTCGACAGTATTTTTCTGAAGCAGCTTGGATGGCAGTTCATCAGAGAATTAAAGATTTAAAAGCTTCGTGGAAATGCTGGGATTGCTCTTTAGTAACGAGTAAGCGTAGTATGGCAGGTTGTGATAGTTGTAATAAGTGGTTTCATTTCCAGTGTCAAGGCATACACTCAAAACTCCCTGAAAAATGGTTTGTAAACACTGTGAAAATGCATTGTAAACATAAGTAATATTTCCAAAAGTGTAGTTTGTCACTTGTGCTTGTTTAGTTCTGTGGGTGGTACAAGGCAGTTTTTCCTTACACTATGAATGAGAAAAATAGAGTGGGCTACCAATTTTCAGTGCATAAAGTAGTTCTGGTTATGTATCTGCTGTTTACATATGCTTGTGCATGCCTGCCAGTACAGGCAGGGTAAAAAAACTAGATCCACCACTAGAAAAAAAAAAAAAAACAGGAAAAGGAAGAAATATGATTTAGAGTGGTTTGTTTTATGAAGAGAGTATACAGAAAAATGGAATGGAGAACAAATACAATAAAGTGCCAAAAGTCATGGGATACGTACCTAGTTTCATGTAGGACGTCCTCTAGCCCGGCAAAGTCCAGCAAATTGATGTGGCACTGATTCCACAAGTGGCCGGAAGCCTTCTGGAAAGGTGTTGAGCTATTCCGTCTGAACAGGCGCCTATAGTTAGCTGGCATTTGTAGGTGCAAGATCTGGGGTGCAATCTTTCCACCAACCACGTCCCATAAGTGCACCTTTGGGTTAATGCCGGGCGAACATGGTGGCCCACCATCCATCATAACTGTGCTGAATGCTTCTTCTCACACCAATTTTGAACAACTTGGGCCCGATGACATAGTGCATTGTCCGCTTGGAAAATCCCATCATTGTTGAGCCCATGAAGGGCTGCAAATGGTCACCCAGCAGAGTAGGTTAATGATGTGTTTACGAGGACCAGAGAACCCAAACAGTGCCACATGTATGAAACCACCACCAGCTTGCACAGTGCCTTGTTGACATATTGGGTCAATGGCCTGGTGTGGTCTGTGTGCCACACCAGAACCCTACCATCACCTCGTAACAACTGGAAGTATGACTCATCAGACCAAGCCACATGTTGCCAGTCTTCCAGGGTCCAATTACCGTGTTCACAAACCCAGGTGAAGTGCTGTGTCCAATGTCGTTTTGTTAAGAAAGGCACTCTGGTGGGTCTTGTGCTCCCATACCCCAAGGATGCTAAATTATGCTGCACTGACCTGATGGATATGTCTGGTACCTCCTGCATTGAATGTAGATGTTTTTTGAGCTAGTGTCGCTTGTCTATTAGCATGGACAATCTCGGTCAGGCTCCGCTAGTCACGGTCATTCAGCACTTGTGATCTGCTCCGTTCATGGTGGGTGTTAATGTCTTCCATGAGGTATTCTTGGTACACACATGACACCGTTGATCAAGGAATGTTGAATGTTTGCGCAACTTCGGAAACTTAATGCCTCATCCGTCTGGCTCCCATTACCATGCCTCATTCAAACTCTGATAATTCACATTGGCTTACCGTAATCCTACTAGTGGTTGTTCAACCTGACTCAAGAGATTACACCTCACAACTGAAACAAATTGTGATCCGTGTCAAAGCCTTTATATGACGACAGCACCAGTTAAAAATTTGCATATTGCTGTCCCATGACTTTTGATACTTCAGTGTAGATACATGAGGTGCAGAATACAGATTTGCTTCTTAACAAAAAGTTGAACAAAAGGAATTTGTCATACAGATAATTAATTACAATATTTCTGAATTATTATTTTTTTGTATTCTGATTTACTTTGATTAATTCTTGAAAGGAATGTTAACTCTGCGTTCAGCACCAATTCTGAAACCAAAATTTTATGGCCTGTCTGTCAAATGTTCCAACTTAAAAGCACAGTTGTATAAAGGTAAAATGTATCTGTGCAGTATTGGAAGCTTTTCATTAGGGCTGTTGCACAGGAATAAGGAATTGCAATGTCACAGGTGCTCCTTGCACTTATAAAGAAAAACATGGTGTCTAGCAGTCTTGATAGGTTATTGTGTTCAATTTTAGAGTTTGCATATTTCTTTATACCTAACACTGCTTGTAATCTTTCAGAATATGAGTACACTACTTTCTACAAATTGTGATCAACCATTCCATCCATTTTTGGCATTTGTCTCTGTGAAACAGGTATTTCTAACAGCAAAAAATGTTTTTTTCATTTTCAAATATACACTATCTACCAACAAGTAATTGGACACCTGTGATAGCAAATGAAAACGAAGTTTATTCACCTTCAATAGTTGTTGGAGCCTCCACAAGCGGCGGTTACAGCTGCGACCCTCCAGGGCATATTCTCAACCAGGCGTATGACGGCTAGCAGTATTTTCTTCCACTCGGCTTGGAGAAGACAGGTCAGTTCCTTCACCGATTTCGGACGGTGGGGGCACCCCTTAAGTCGACGCTCCAACTCGTCCCAGAGGTGCTCGATAGGGTTAAGGTCCGGGCTATGCGCAGGCCAGTCCATTCGATTAACCCCATTGTCACCATACCAAGCCATGGTGGACCTCGCAACATGACAGGTGGCATTGTCCTCCTGAAAGTAACATGGGTCCACCCCGTAAAACTGCCACAAAGTAGGAAGCGCATGGTCATCCAAAATGGTGCACTAGGTCTTTGTGTTAAGTCTACCAGGTTCCGTGCCATACCAGGAGAAACATCCCCATAGCATAATTCCACTGCCGCCGAACTTCACAGTTGGCACAATACATTCCGGCAGGAGGCGTTCTCCAGGCAGACGCCAAACCCAGACCCTGCCATACGAATGGTAGAAGGTGAACCTTGATTCGTCGCTCCAGAGAACCTGTTTTCACTGTTCAACGGTCCACTGTCGACGTTCTGTGCACCGCGTTAGCCGAGCAGCACTATTGGACTTGGTGATCAAAGGCTTGTGGGCGGTAGCACGTTCATGATAACCGAGCAGATGGGCTTTCTTACGAATGGTATTCATCGAAAGAACACTCGCGGATGTGGCCCATCGATTTGGTTTGGTTCTTCCGAAATTCGGTGGCCAGCATCCGTCAGTTTCTAACTCCCAGTTTTTTGGGTCTGCCGGGTCGGGGCACATTCCGACAGTCACCTCTCATCTTCCACTTGCCAATCACGTAGGCCACTGTCGATTTTGGGTACTTCAACTCGCTGGATATGTCATCGGCCATTTCTGTGATACCCGACGATTACACCTTCCTCAAAATCGGAGAGCTCCGAACTGCGTGGCATCTTGCATGGGACTGGTTGCGTTGTTGTTTCCCACACGATATTTAATGGTGGCGGCCATGACATGTGTCAGGACCGCAGATATCGTCGATTGTAGGGGTGTCCAATTACTTGTTGGTAGATAGTGGATATGCATGTAGTGCATACACACTATTATGTTTTTGTTGTATTTGTCATCAATGTGTTGAGCAGAAGTATAATAGTATATATATACCCTGAAATTCGAAAGTATGCAGGGGTGACATGGAGGAGACTGGCACAAGACAGACCGTTGTGGAGGAAACTTGGGGAGACCTTCGTCCAGCAGTGGATTGATAATGGTTGACAATGATGATGATGATATCCTATGTATGTATCTGAACCATCTAAGCTACACAATACAATGGTATACCATATAACAGTTTGCAGAAATGAGCTCAACAAAAATATTTCAAATTGCTTTTTTCTTTTCTGATATCACTGCATTTCAAATATCTGTGACATTTCTTTTTGCCAATATTTAGTGTGTATTTTGTAACTATCATGTGCAATAGTTATGTTCCATAGATGCACTCTTTGATGGGATGGGGCAAGTGCAAGTATGCTGCAATGGATAAAAGGTTGCAAAACCATCAAAATTCCCTTTTGACTACTTTAGACGTGTTGTTGTACTTGTTATTTCTTCAGTCAGCCATGTTAAGCTTGGCTAACATTCATATGTTTTGTAGGAAAAGCGGCCACTTCCTGTATTTATTGTTACAAATTTTGCGATAATGTCCTTACCGTAGTTAAATCAAGGGTACATCTCCTCCTCGCCTCCTTGTCCTGCATCGGTGGGTGCAGTGCTGTTTTCCCTGAATAAACTGCATTTGTGATCTCTATGGTTCTTAACGGTGGCATATTATAGTGGTTTTGATATTTGCATAAACAATATATTGGTTTTTAGCGTGAAACTTAAACAGATGTTTATAATGAAGCTATGTTGAATTAAAAAAAAGCCTAATATTCTTTTAGCCATTAGCGAATCAAAACGGAATGCCAAAATGAATGAACTGGGTTGTAGTAAGTGCATTCATCTTTTGAAGGATTACTGCATTATTTGATTCAGTACTTTGAGTCATTATATGTATAGGTATATGAGGAGTGAAATGTCAGAAAAACCGCTTATTGAAGATTGTATGCTGCCAGTTGCAAAAAATCAGGACTGTCAGCACCTGCAAATTTCTCAAAGATCTGTAATGGCAATGTCACATTCTCCATATTAAAAAAAGAAAAAGAAAACGTAGTTCAGCAGAAACCTGGTGACCTGTGAGAAAGTAAAAAATTGCATCTGTTGCTGGTTAGTGGGGGAATCAGCTTCTTTACAACACCTACCAGCTGGAAATCTATCAGGGCTGGTAGGATTATAGGCTGTTGTGTTTGACAGCTCGGTATCAGCACTAGGTCTCAGAAAACCTTTATATTGTTCTTGAGGATGTGTGTGGGGCAAAATGTCAAAAAAACTGCTTATTGAATATGTACGCTGCCAGTTGCAAAAAATCAGGACTGTCAGCACCTGCAAATTTCTCAAAGATCTGCAATGGCAATGTCACATTCTCCATATTAAAAAAGAAAAAGAAAACGTAGTTCAGCAGAAACCTGGTGACCTGTGAGAAAGTAAAAAATTGCATCTGTTGCTGGTTAGTGGGGGGGGGGGAATCAGCTTCTTTACAACACCTACCAGCTGGAAATCTATCAGGGCTGGTAGGATTATAGGCTGTTGTGTTTGACAGCTCGGTATCAGCACTAGGTCTCAGAAAACCTTTATATTGTTCTTGAGGATGTGTGTGGGGCAAAATGTCAAAAAAAAAAACTGCTTATTGAATATGTACGCTGCCAGTTGCAAAAAATCAGGACTGTCAGCACCTGCAAATTTCTCAAAGATCTGCAATGGCAATGTCACATTCTCCATATTAAAAAAAGAAAAAGAAAACGTAGTTCAGCAGAAACCTGGTGACCTGTGAGAAAGTAAAAAATTGCATCTGTTGCTGGTTAGTGGGGGGGGGAATCAGCTTCTTTACAACACCTACCAGCTGGAAATCTATCAGGGCTGGTAGGATTATAGGCTGTTGTGTTTGACAGCTCGGTATCAGCACTAGGTCTCAGAAAACCTTTATATTGTTCTTGAGGATGTGTGTGGGGCAAAATGTCAAAAAAAAAAACTGCTTATTGAATATGTACGCTGCCAGTTGCAAAAAATCAGGACTGTCAGCACCTGCAAATTTCTCAAAGATCTGTAATGGCAATGTCACATTCTCCATATTAAAAAGAAAAAGAAAACGTAGTTCAGCAGAAACCTGGTGACCTGTGAGAAAGTAAAAAATTGCATCTGTTGCTGGTTAGTGGGGGGGGGGAATCAGCTTCTTTACAACACCTACCAGCTGGAAATCTATCAGGGCTGGTAGGATTGTAGGCTGTTGTGTTTTACAGCTCGGTATCAGCACTAGGTCTCAGAAAACCTTTATATTGTTCTTGAGGATGTGTGTGGGGCAAAATGTCAAAAAAAACTGCTTATTGAATATGTACGCTGCCAGTTGCAAAAAATCAGGACTGTCAGCACCTGCAAATTTCTCAAAGATCTGTAATGGCAATGTCACATTCTCCATATTAAAAAAGAAAAAGAAAACGTAGTTCAGCAGAAACCTGGTGACCTGTGAGAAAGTAAAAAATTGCATCTGTTGCTGGTTAGTGGGGGGAAATCAGCTTCTTTACAACACCTACCAGCTGGAAATCTATCAGGGCTGGTAGGATTATAGGCTGTTGTGTTTGACAGCTCGGTATCAGCACTAAGTCTCAGAAACCTTTATATCATTTGTGTGAGGCAAAATATCACAACAGACACTTGTCAAAACTTCAAAAAGCCGCCCCGGTGGTGCAGTGGTCTAAGCGATGGCCTCTGATCATTTGTCCGTAAGGGGTCCGGGTTCGAATCCCGGTGAGGCATGGATGTTGTGTTTGTCTTACGGCACTGGCTCTCTCCCTTCCCTGGAACCAGTGACCCTAAATTAGGGACGGGCGACTGCTTATAGCCCGTTGACTTGCTCACGGTGGTCGTTAAACCTACAATCAAAAAAAAAAAAAAAACCTTAAAAAAGATTTTAATTTTTGTGTTCATATTTTCCTGCTTATTGAATATTTCAGAAACACCATACAGGGGTTGCGCTGGCTTTTCTAAAGTTTTCACCAATTTAGTCGCCAAATTCAATTTGTTTTCACCAAAGTGTTATAACACTGTGAAAAGGTAATTGGCAAAGCTTTTTTTCCATTGCCAAAATTATTTCTTTTGCTCAAATTGCGAAAATTGTGATCGGCAGCGCGCCCCCTGCTATATATTTGTTAAATATTTGTGTTAATTGACTTTGTTCAAGGGTTCCGACTCAGCTCAAAATGACCTCTTTTGAACTGGGAAGCCTCCCTTAATAAGAAACACTTTTTCTCTGTTAAGGTAGTGCGGATAAAGGAGTAAATTCTGTTTTTCAGTCTCATGGTACTTGAATTTTTTTTAGAAATAATGACAACATGGGACCTCAAATTATTAATCACAGTGAAAGAAATTTTTAATTACGAGTTTTATACAGGTAAGTTTTAATACATTTAGTGGTCATATTTTAGAACTGAAACGTAGTTCATCATGAAGAACCTAGTTTATTCAGAGTGACACATCTGAGAATCAACTATATTCTAGTTTGAAAATGTGACTACCAAATGCATTAAAATTTTCCTTTTTAAAACCCGTAATTAACATTTTTTGTTGATTATTTTTCAAGTGCTTGCCACTGTTGAAATATAAAAAGATTTTTCTCCTTGCATATATATAAACAAAATTTCCAAAGTGTTTCTTATGAAGAAAAAAAAAGGCCACTCCGCTGATGACATCATGCCTTGACGTGGCAGCGGAGCTTTAAACTAAATGATGTCGAGGTCTGCTGTTTTTGCATATAGGCTTTAATTAAACAAATGAAATTGTTCTACTGAAATTACTTGTAAAAGATACAACTCTATATATTTTTTAAAGTTTAATACAGTGAGTTTAGTAGCTTTGCTCTTTCACCTTCAGCCTGCTGTGCTCCAAATAATTGCTCTTTGCATTTAAAAAAGTATGTATCATTCATATCATTAAACTGGTCTCTGATATTCAGTGATTAGCTTACAAAGAAAGTCCATCTGCCAGATTAGTATTTAACTGATGGAACTAGAATATATTTACTGTTGCTGTATCAAACATCTTCATTTACAGAGATATCGGCACACAGATTGAGCTTCACTGACCTCCGTCACATGGCGCATATAAGACCTTTTGTACTTCATACTCATAATCTTTTTCTCATGCAGACATTCCTGAATCGGGTCCTCCCAAGGTTTCCTTGGACTTCCTCTACCTTTCTTTCTTTCCACATGGCCAAACCACTTATACTTCGATTCACCCTAAGATGACACTGCAGTTTAAGGTACAAGAGTCTATTAACTCACCGAGCCTAAGGGGATGGCCGATAGTTATGTTCATCTGCGTCACTCCCCACTGTGTCCTGCTGTTAGCAGCTGTCAATCACCCCCCCCCCCACCCACAATCAACTCATTGGCATCCTTGTCTCCCAAACATTGCATATCTACGCATGCATGTGTTGGTCTAATTTTAAAACTTAATTTTTCTTAATTTCTGAAAATAGATCATTTTTAGATTTGTCTAAAATAACTAAATGTACTTATAAGTAAACAGTTAGGACAATATAAAGTATGATTCTGGGCAATAAATGTGTTGGTTTTCACGGAAAATGACAGTCCGGCAGTGGACTGAAAGATGTGACGACACTTCGTCCACATGGCAGTGACGAACTGTATCACATCTTTGCACCTGTTAGCACAACAGTGGAGCACTGCAACAGGTGCGCGGTTGTCTGCCTCAACAGTTCAACGCCGTCTACTGCACAGAGGACTGCTTGCAAGCATCCCTCTGCGGCGGATTCCTTTGACCCTGAACCATGGGCGCCTCAGGCTAGAATGGGGTTTTCAATGCAGACAATGGCGTGTTGATTGGCAAAATGTCGTGTTTTCGGACGAGTCCCGATTCAATTTGGACGATTCTTTACAAGTCAAAATACGTTCCGATAGAACAGCTTGGCAAAACATTTTGGGGGACATTCTTGGAAATAGTTTCTCCGAAAATGTTCCTGTTCAATTGCCATTAGTACCATAACCCTGGTAACACAACCACGTAGAATTTACATTGAAATTACGTTCCTTATAAATTTGAATTCACGGCGAAAAGTGTGGTAAAACTTACGTTGGAAATGTCCAAACCATCCACGCAAATTCAACCCTATGGTTTCAACTGCATTTCTACCTGATTTCAACTACCAAATGTCAACCACTATTCTTCCTCATTGCACCGTGTTTTATTTCTGCGTAAATTCCCCCATCACTACTTATTCTGCCGTACAAATTTTCACGTACAATCATTTAAGACTTTCCGCTAGGACGCATAAATTACGTTTTGTACTCCGATTTGAAAAATTCTTCCTGATCTGATGAAACAATATTTTTTCACATAATTTCTAATGTTTTTTAAAGAATGGTTTGGTCACCAGGGGTGTTAATTACTGCTGTAGCAAAATCTGGGCTCCTGAAAAACTAGACTAAAAATTTTTTTTTCTTGGACCGCTCATATGGATAAACCTTTTTTGTGAATATTTTATTCCTAAAATAATGCATGGTTTTTACAATCAGGGGAGTCACATCTTATTTTTTTGTTGATATCTCTGTTGTTCGTAAGCTTAAGATGCATCTGAGGGATTAAAGACCCCGATTGAAAAACTTCCGTCAGAGTTTTCCGTACCGGTTCCATTGCCTTTGAATAGCTTTGATAAATTTAATTTGTGTTAGAACGGATTCAAAATACCCGAACATTCGGTGTTATCTTTCTTGTTGTTTTTTTTTTTTTTTTTTTTTTTTTTTTTTAACCTCATTTATTTTTAATCGTCTTCATTCTTGCCCTGATTTTCAGTAGCAACAAATAATGGATTGTCTGCCCCAGTCTCTCTATGAATTAATGGGCACCGTATAACCAATGGTGTCCTAGAAAAATAGTAATTATAGCACGGTGGTCTAGTGAGAAGCTGCCAGTAGATGATGCCTTTTGCTTATAGTGGCCTTCAAGATTATCCAGACCTTTTGGACGTTTACGGCCGTCTAGACAAATATTTATTCAGACTGACGTACAAAAGGTCCCCCAGCTATCAGTAGATGATCACGTAGGCGTGGCTACGAGCATAAAAAGAGGAACAGACTCAGTCGCTTTAGCCGATCGCCATGGACCATCTTCTATCGTTGAAACCGAAAGAGTTTTTTGACCGGTGCCACGGAGAGATCCATCGTTGGCGCGAATTGATGGACAAATACGAGGACCAGACGGCAAAGCATCTCGACAAAGTATGCATGGTGGTCGAGATGCACGGCTTCTGGCTCCAGAGCCAGAAGCGGTTCGTGCCGAGGGAAATGAGTATCGTTCCTGTTTTTGTCAACGAGCCGGGCTATCATTACTCGTTCGATCTGGGCACGCATCAACCGGCGGATAAGCGCCAAATTGAATACGTAAAGAGGCACATACACGGACTTCCTTTTTATCCTTCCATGGGAGAGCAATGTTTGGATCTGAAGGAGCTCGACACTTTGATCAGAGACGCTCTCCGACAATTCAAAGACAGAAGGCATACACTCATCGCCTTCAGAGGGAGTCAAAAGGAAGTCTTCCTTAACGGTTTCCACACGTTGCACCTGGACAGTGTCCGTTGTCCGTCCAGCGATCGGCTCGTACCCACCTCCGACATAGGGTGGAACTGCCAGTTACATGGAACGACGATGGACCACACGTGCTCGTATGTTCGCGCCAAAGCAATTAAAAAGTGGATACTGCAACAGTTGGAAGCTCCACCAAAAGGAAGTTTCACCCCGTGTCCAGATACGTGGATTCCTGCGCCCATTCCCCGTTCCGACACGTGGATCGCCGAGAACTCGAAACCGTCAGCCATTCCCCGTCCGGAAGTGGACACATGGATCGCTGAAGAATGGAAACTGTCAGCCATTCCCCGTCCCGACACATGGATCGCTGAAGACGGGAAACTGTCAGCCATTCCTGAAGTGGAGGACTTGAAACCGTCAGCCGACTGCATAGAGATGGAGCTGATAGCACGATTCCTGGCCGCCATGGGCTATCACAAAGTGTCCGATTCAACGCCATTTGTCTATGTTGTGTAAATATAAAAAGAAAATACATCATATCTTCCTAATCGTCTGATGAAAATTCATAGTGTCTTCTAATAATTTTGTGAACATCGTGTAATTTAACGTGCTTAATAATTAAAGGTGGAAGCTTTTCTTCATATTTGTTCTGTTTTAACAATACTTGACAACATAAACATTCGAGTGATTGTCCATTGAAAGGTATGTTTGACAAAGGATTATAATATATAATTTTTTCTAAGGCTGTAGGCTCTTTTCTTAAATCTCCATTATCATCATAAGCTACTACTGGATGACACGACATGAGAGAAATTTGGTATTCATATGGTAAATATCCAAAATTTGCTATCATTTTTTGACACATGTAAACATAAGCGTCCGGGTCGTTAGAAATGTAAGCTAAACGAAAAGCTAATATAAATATATTTTTGTTAAAATATAAAGCTGGCTCATCGATGATATCATGTATAATGTTTTTCTTATCATAAAATGCTTAATATAGTTTTTTAAGTAGAACAACCGGATGGCTTTCATTTTCTAGACGGTATTCAAGAAGCTCTGGAAGACTATTAGGAAATAAGCGCTTGAGATAATATAAAAATTCTGATTTATGTCTTTGAGCGGCTCTATGTTGTTCCAAGTTGCACTTGTACACGTCAATAACATCATTTGAGGGAAACAAAGGGAGAAATAATCTATTTTTAAGATAAAAAGCAGAAGTACGACCTTCAAGATCGCAAATGTCTGGATCTGCACCACTACTGAGTATCAATTGTACATCTTCTTCGCTGGTATCAAAATTTTTCAATGCCATCATTAAAGGGGTCTGCCCTTTTTTGTTGGTATTATTCACGTTTTTTTTTTTTTTTTTTGATTGGAAGTTTAACGACCACCGTGAGCAACTCAATGGGCTATAAGCAGTCGCCCGTCCCTAATTTAGGGTCACTGGTTCCAGGGAAGGGAGAGAGCCAGTGCCGTAAGACAAACACAACATCCATGCCTCACCGGGATTCGAACCCGGACCCCGTTCGGACGAATGATCAGTAGGCCATCGCTTAGACCACTGTGCCACCGGGGCGGCGTATTATTCACGTTAACACCCATAGTGAGAAGTCTGCTAAGTATTTGAGAATTTCTTTCTGATTTTTTATCAAAGTACGCCGATAAAGCGTTGTCACCTTTGTGATTTTGAACGTGTGGGTTAAATCCAGGAATACTAACCATCCAATTGAAGTATGCTACATTATGTAAACAAGAAAATAACGGTCTACAATGATTAACACCGTTTATATCTGCACCAACATCAATCAGATATTTTAGTTCCGTATTACGTGAAAAGACTTCCGTTAGTTGATCTTTGGATGGTTTGCACAATTTAATCCAGATTTTTAAAACAGGAAGATTGGCATCATCCAAATAGATTATCTTTGGATTTAAGAACAGTTCATTCAATAACCATGGATGATCCTGTGGGCAGATATGAGATGAAAAATGTTTAAAGTCACGTAATATTCTCAATAATGTTAATCGAACTTGACCATCTATTTTCGCGAAATCCAATTCGCGAGATTCAAATGTGGTCATGTATGAAGAATATCCAGACATTATGCAACTTGTAGTGTATGCAACGTACAATAAATAATGTTTCAACCTATTACCTTTATTAATATATTTATTAATTCAGCCAAATAAACGACGCATCTTTGCTGCATTAAAAAAAAAGAGCCCCCTTTAATAAAGTAATTGTTTTGGGTAAAATCAAGAACTATCTGCATCCTCAGAGTGGGGGAGCTAAAGAAGTAGGCGATCGATTTGAAAGTTGCTTTAGGAGTCGATTTTAGTACAATAAACAAACTCCGCCAAACGCAACTTTTTCCGGTGTTCCCCCATTCTATTGATGATCCTCATCAATAGGCGAATTCATTGAAAGTTGCTTTAGGAGTCGACTTTAGAGATTCATGAGCTCAACAGAATAAACAAACTCCGGTCAAAAGAGGGCGCCAAGCGCTAAAATTCTCTGGCTTCACGGCTGTGAGCCATTGGTGTCATTTGTTAATAGAGATTTATTGACGCCTTTACTTTGCAACATAAAAGGTCAACCCCCCCCCCTTTTTTTAACAAGTTTTATAACGAGGTTGAACCATTGGTGTTATATAATGATCTCACGCTAAAAAAAAAAAAAAAAAAAAAAAAAAAAACTTTTACATTGGTGTTATATAATGATCTCACGCTAAAAAAAAAAAAAAAAACTCTTCAGATCAGCAATGTTGTGTGGCCTTCCCTTCTAGTAACGCTTTAGATGGGTTACCTTCTCTTTTAGCGATTATAACGGGGTTGCCTTCTTTTTCCGGATGAAACTATACATCACGTGATCTGGAATTTTTAAAATCGTTCGGATTTATACTGGAGGGACTGTACCACCTGGGCCTATTGTGCTGGCTGACTCTCAATTAAGGACTCGACACTCTACCTCACCTACTAGGTGGACTTTCCTTATCTCCCTTATGCTCTCCGAGCTCACGTTCCCGTTACTGCTCCAGTTCTCTCCGTATACCCTGCCTACCAGCTGGTTCACGTGTTTCATCCGTTGTTTCCTGGGTGAGACTCCCTTGCATTTGTACATATCCTTCGTGGAATTTACTTGACCTTGCTTTCGGCACCTAGATGGGGTCCCGATTTATTTAGTGTGCCCATGTACTTGTGTATGTCTGTGCTATTCCATCCCTTCCCTGGAACCAGTGACCCTAAATTAGGGACGGGCGGCTGCTTATAGCCCATTGAGTTGCGTTCGACTGCTTATAGCCCATTGAGTGATCGTTAAACCTACACTATCTCTCTCTCTGGAGTCAGGTCCGCCTAACCTCAGAGAGGTTTCACGTGCATTTATCAGTATTCCTTAGTCCTGAGTGGAATTATCTTCAGCATATGATCATATACCATCATGTTCCTTCACTATCCTCTTTTTTCGTGCTCGGCGGCCCCATGTATTGTCTACTGAGTATCTATAAGCTTGGTTCCTGTTTTACAATGTATGTATGGCCTTTAGGCATGTGTCATTTCACCTGTTGCACCCCTATCTTTACGTTTTCTAGGAAACGTGGCCTTGTGCTTGGTCATTATTAGTCCAGGCCAAGGAGGTTATATTACTGGAGACACCAATGGGTCTGCCGCCATCACAAATAATCTGTGGTGTGACGTCACAAACAGGCAAAAACGAACTGAAACATACCGTTGATAAAACAGTAAGGTTGTGTACCATTGATCAGAATTATTGAATTACTCATCTTTCTGCGGCTGCGTCGTGCCTGCTCATGACGTCATTTGCAGCACGGACGGTGGCTTATGGTGGCCAATGCTGCGTGCATAGGAGTGGTGTCTCCAGTAATATAACCTCCTTGGTCCAGGCCCGTAGCCAGACAAGCAAGTTGGGAGGGGCGTCTGATGATTGAATTCGGGCGAAGGATATAAAGTGGTCGAGCTCAGCCCGGCCTGGCCCTCCCCTGCCTACGGCCCTGTATTAGTCCTGTATGCTGCGCGTTTTCACTCTTGCATCTGTTGTACTTCGTTACTGTTGCACCTGAGCAATATTGCCTCTGTCAAGGCGTTACTTGTTTTTATCAGTTTGTATTACTTTATGCTGATGTTGACCAGCTATTGTACATAACAGTTTTCTCGCTATTTCTTTTGGCGTCACATGGCGTCCTGTAAATATGTTTCCCCGAATAAAGAACTTCTGAACTCATGCAGTCACCTGATGATGAAAACTGTCATCAGACGACTGTATGCTATTGTGCATTTGCTCACTATGGCGTAGCATTGTTCCCTTGGTGTATGCCAGACTTTATAACATTTCAGAGGTGAACTAGTTATTTTTTTCCACATTTTGAAGGGGGGCGCCTCCCGACGCTAAGCCTATGGTCGGAATTTCTTCCCCTGTGTGTTGTTTTCTCTGAAGTAAGTAACGATGCTGCAGTGAAGTCCCAATGTGCAGATGTTTTTGAAAAGCCGAACAGAAAGCTTTTCTTTATTTTTAAAGGACAAGACTGTCCGCCCCTGAAGCCATCAATTGCCATATGCAGCAGAAGTTCTGAGCACAAATGTGGATTTCAGCTGTCATGGTCTTACAAGTTTTGCTATGACCACTTATCAGTGATCACAGTCAAACTTTAAGAACTCAAGAAGCGAGTTGTTTCAGCCAGTTCTTTTACAGCCAAAGGTACTTTAGAGCTTTTGTTGTTTTTCCCTATGAACAAAGGAAATGAAAATTTTGATTTATTGTGCAGTCATTGTTTCTCCTCAAAAGTTTAAAAATAAACGCTGGTGATGCATTGAAGATCTGTGTCATGCAGGCACATGGCACAGATATTCAATTTTGAGGAATAGTAGAACTTGATTGCTGGTTCGGAAGCAACAATTACAATATAACTTCTTTTTGAGCCACTACTAAACTGCCGGCAAGTCTCCATGAAAATAATTGATAGTCAGTGTGATATATTACGCATGATTTGAATGCAGTTGCTACGCATTAAGCAAATGCAGCAGCTCTATACAATTAAGAAATAAAAATAGCATTTACATAGGTACAATGTAGCAGGTAATGTAAGCCATGTTTTGTGGTAATCAATGTTGACTTCCATACTGAAAAACTTTTAAAGATCATTAGTAATTGTACTGATAGATTTGTGGTGAATTACATTTTACATATACTGTTTTGTGATCGTGAAAACTTGGAACTGTACACACCCCAGGATTTCATTGTGACATTAATTTCATAAATTTTGGAAGATCTGTATGTCTATAAATGGAACTACATTCCAGACAAACATTCTTTCACAGTTAAACAATCAAGGAACTACTGGACATAAAAGGGATACTTTAATGGTTTTAATTATCTATGTAGCCAGTTGTTTATCCAGGACTAGGAAACAGTGGCTGACAAGTCCTATTCACCTCAACCAGTGTTGTCAGGAATTTCAAGAAATCTCACAATACAGAGGCACATTTAGCCAACGTTCCCCTTAAAGTTAAAGAAAAGGCATTCAAATGGTATAAAAACAGACCTAAATTGCAAAACAAATATAATACAATCCGTATTTATTGGTGTAGGAAAATATATATATAATCTTCCCGCAACCTTTCCATCAACGGACGGCTTCTTCAGGCGGTTGGCTAACATCCACGTCATATTTACACCAATAAACGGATTCACATATTTCAAACTTGAGTTGAATTTAGTTGATATTTTCCCGTATGTTGACACATGCATCAGGATTTTGTTTTTTAACAATACCAATTCCCAACTGTTCAAGCGAACGCTCGTTTTTGGTTCTGAAAAGAAGTGAGCATAGACTTACAGCAAGTTTAAAAGAAGTTTCAAATGATGCTCTTGGAATACTGTCCATTGAAAAAGTGATGTAACAGCAGATTTCAGTTTTGAAGATATAATTGACGATTTTCAAGCCAGAAAAGTTTGAAAAAAGCTATTTTTTAATGTCCAGCTGCCAATACAACAGTTAAAAATTAGCAGGCATTTTTTTAAACGATTTGATTTATACATTTCTAATGATTTGTTTAAAAACGGAGTGTAACTTATAATCATGCTCCTACAATAACATGTAGGCAAGTTGTTTTTTTTCTTGAGAACTCATATCACAAGTGAAGCCTATATTCAGAGTAATACAGTATATTATGCATGAAAAGCATTTCAGCAAAACATGTATAATTTACTAAAAAAAATTTTATTAATATTATTTGTGAGAGCAAGATTTGTGAATCAATATTCATAATTATGTAGGGTTTATTTTTATATATATAAAAATACATAAAAAGTTTAATTGACAGTACTTTATTTAAAGACTGAAAATAATTTACATGGACTGTTGCAATAACTTATCCACAATGTATGTAGTCAGCTCTAACATTTTGTGAGGGATTACTTCTTACAGCTTAAACTACCATCAGTTCATCATTTCCATTTAAATTTATGGTAAACTAGAAGTGTTAAAACAGCTCTGCAGGTGCAGAGAAGAATAAAGTGGTGTGAATGCTCCTCTATTACAAGCCACATTGGCTATAAAGTTGACTAGCATGTGGGATTTGTTTTAATGTTTTACTACAAAAAAAACTTTGAAAAAAAAACAAAAAACAACAACGGAAGAGTCCTTTGCAATGGTAATCTTAGATGTGCTGTGCTACGTAATGAATCAGCCGTCAATTTGCATTAAGTCACATAATGCATGAAATTCATTGTTTCTGCAGATTTTACACATTTCCTGTGTAATTAATCTATTACAGCTTCAATACGTGATGTTGAACTTCTTTTCCTTTTAGTTATTCTGTTCTGAGAACGTTTTTAGGGTGATGTTGCTCCTGCAACTTCTTCAGAGGCCTCTGAGACAAAAACATTAGCACAAACTTAAGAAGGCACATAATCTTCATCATTTTATTGTTAGTATTTAATAGCTAAATGTGGAAAAATACATTTGAAATACAATCATAACAATTAAATGAAAATAACATATTGCAGGCATCTAATGAATCATTTCAAATGATTATTAATTCACTGACAAGCTGAATTTAAAATTTTTTTGCAGTGGCCATAGCTGTGGCCACGGCAGTGACACTGAAAGCAGAAACCTGTATGACAGGCCTGGTATTCCCAACTGCCTTCAGGCACCAGTTCCCTGCCGAACACCAGCCTCAGTTCGTACCGGATTAGCCGGCAAAGGACTGCACCTCCAGCCCAACTGGTATGCAGTCCATCCACGGCTAACTTTTTTTTCAAATTTCTCCCTGCAAAGGCTGCCTGAAATTCGAGAATGTCATAGATACAGACAAGCCAACAACATGACACAAACTTTTCAAAATGACAAGTAAAAGAAAGATATTTTTAAATTTGCTATTTGTTTTCCATGATATAGTCAATCATATCACACAAAAAGTGGAATTACAGTGACTTTTTTAAACACATAGATGCAAGATATGGCAGTTAGTACATATTTCTTTCACAAACACAGAAATGCACATAATCACAACCACAGTGCTAATTTCAGAAAAGGACTTTTTTTTTGTTCTACTTATTCCGCTAGTAAACTGTTTTTGGCCGTGCATCGTTTTCACTTGTAAATAAAAAAGCTTTTTATTATTTTTTAATTTTCTTGTCTTTTGTTTGCTTTGGGGGTCTCGTTATAGTTAATCAACCTGTTACTGTACAGTTTTGTCTCATTTTCACTTGTGTAACAGAAAAGGTTATGTAAATTTTTATTTTTGAATCAAAATATCTTCTCATCTTCAATGGTTATCTTTTAGTGTGGGAATGCTGAAATCCTTTGCCCAGTTAAGAAAAACGTAATATTCTTAAATTACTTTAATTTTTTTAATGTTTCAGCCTAAGAGCTCTCCAGGACTAAGTTTTTTTGCTGGAGCCCCCATTCAAAAGCTTGGTTTTTTTATATTTACTTTTAATTTTATTTCTTATTTTATGCATTTTGCTCGGTAATGTTAATATTTTATTCTGTCGATGAAGTCAAAATCTATGTCATTAAATTAAGGCAAAAACCCAAATTCTAGGTTGTGGTGTTAAATAAAGGAGTGTTTGTTCTGCATGCATTGACCTTGAAAACACCATGTAAAATGTCCGCTTCATTTTTCAGCCTTGTTTAATTTCTTCTCTCACCTCCTTTTTGGTTTTAACTCATTTCTTTTTCCATGTTGGTTTCCTTTTTTATTCTTCTCCTTATATATATATATATAATCTTCCATACTACTAAAGGGGCAATTCTTGTATCCATGTAAATTTTATTTTGAAAATGGTTCTAAGGATTTTGATGAAAGTGGTTAACCTACCATTTTCTGGTCCTAGAAATTGATTTAGCTTGATCTCGACTTTGTAAAAATTTGTTTAGTGGGTTAAATGACCACCCCGAGTTACCACGTTTTTAGTGTTATGGTGTTGTCCTATTAATGTTTCCCGTGCTTATAAATCATATAACGTCACACTCTTGCAATTGAGATGTTGGCGTGCGGTCACGCCACCTGCCTCACTAAATCACATGGTGCGTGTGGATCCTCGTAAAGTTTTATGCCATCACACTCTCGCGAACAACTGGCCCATTACGTCATGCGTTGTTTGTGTATTGTGCATTACTTTTAATTTCTTCTAGAACAAAAAGTTAGTTGTGCCAGCTGCTTGGAGTTCGTGCGTAGTACAGTATAAGCAGCGGAATGCTGATTTTGCATGTTTTTCCCTTCAAAAGGGAAACTGTTAATATAGCATTTTTTTTGTTTCATTTTTTAATAGTCATTTGACGACGAGCGTATCCGCTGTGTTAAAATATGATTAGTTAGTTCATTTTTATTAATTACTATTAACAGAGTGTCACGTAAATGGTAAACTTGACTATCAAGAAAGCTCTTCAAATTATCCTGACAACATGGAGGACTTAAACACCTCAGCCAAATATTTACAAAATATAATTGGATGAAGAACCCCATGGTAACATTTATTGTTTGGTGTTTCATGTTCGGAAATAATAAAAACAATTTAAAAACATTTCTTACTGTAACACAATTACAAAATTATCATTCATCTTTGTGTTGATGTTTATTCTAAATTAATTTGTCCCTAATTCGTCTATCATTATTAATCATGATGGTTTAGAATTAGCATTACAATACTTGGAAATAACATAACAAAATAGAAATTTTTTTGTGCCCTCCTCCCCCTTTACCCAAGCAATGCTCGGTGTTCCTGAAAATATATATACAGTATTTGCAGTGGTACCTTGGTTGTAATTTTTTTAGGGGTTGGAAAAACATAAATACAATTGCAAGATGTAAAATTTTAACATATTCTGAAATCTAGTGGGCAGCTGAATTTTTTGTGCCCAGATATTGGACGACTGGGTGGGGGCATGGGAAGAGATATGCACATAATCATGAAAGAAATACTGGATTACGCCATATAACACAAATTTTGAAGATGACAATCCGATTTTTGGCATAAATGTGACAAGGATGGTAAGTCAGATAATATCTGAAAACTTGAAAATTTTCATCGTCCTGGAGCGTGACTCGAACCCGCGTCTCCCAGAAAACGGCCAGGTATGCTAACCCACTACACCACCCAGAACGACCAAGTTTCAAGTTTCCGATCAATTTGAATATAACCATCACAGGATTTGCTGGTCGAAGCAACTGGCATTCATGTTTAGCGAATCTGGAGGTTAAGAATCTTATCCCGTGTTTGCCCGGAGAAGCAGATAAATCATGAAAGAAATATGGGATTACGCCAAGATTCTTAACCTCCAGATTCGCTAAACATGAATGCCAGTTGCTTCGACCAGCAAATCCTGTGATGGTTATATTCAAATTGATCGGAAACTTGAAACTTGGTCGTTCTGGGTGGTGTAGTGGGTTAGCATACCCGGGCGTTTTCTGGGAGACGCGGGTTCGAGTCACGCTCCAGGACGATGAAAATTTTCAAGTTTTCGGATATTATCTGACTTACCATCCTTGTCACATTTACGCCAAAAATCGGACTGTCATCTTCAAAATTTATACACATAATATCAAAGTCATGTACACTTCTTTTAAAAAATAATGCTTTACCCTAAGGCTTTATAGCTTATCTCTCCTTGGAGGAAAAGTAAAGAAAACGGTACTCAGTAATTTTTTTTCTGTGAGGCTCACAAATTCTTGAATTACAGTTATTTTTGTTTATCTTCAGACTCTGGAATTTGCAGAATTTTCTTTTTACCTTCTTATATCCTGTGACGGCATATAATTCGCAGACTGTGACATTCAAAAGAAAAAAAAAAAATCACAGTACAATACGCACATAACAAATGCTGATCCGGAAGCGGAATTTTCGACAGAAAAGTTGGTCGCATAAAGACCCAACTTTTCAGCTTTTGGAAACTTATTTCTTTCGAGTTTCAGCCTTTTTGGATTCCCAGAGTTTTTTGTTTGTTTTTTCACTCAAATACCAACCCTGTGACATCCTACCCGAGGAGTTATATCAGTAAACATTGTTTTATGATAAATCTGTTAGGTTATTTCATTAGCATATTAGGTTAGACTTACAGGTGAGATTAAAACTTTTTTCTAAATTCTTCTCTGAGTATAGAAACTTCCACCCTTAGGTATCTACAGGCATCTCTTCTACACCTTTTCATTCATTAGTTTATTAGCTGGAATTAAAATCATCTAGTAATGGCAGTGGAAAACTGCAGGTACAAATGAATGCATTATTGCAACAATGGTCTTTTCATATATATGAAAAAAATACTTACTTCAGTGTGCATTAGTTTAATGCTATATGGAAGCAGCCTTTTCAGTGTTTTATTCCATTTTTTTCTTCTTTTATCTTTCTCCTCATCTCTCAAAATAGGTATGATCTCACAAATGATGATGTGTAGGTTTGGATTTTTTTTTTTTAATCGTTTCAAAAAATGTAACACATCACCTAAAATACTTAAGAAATGATCATTCATGAGATCATTAACACCTATTTCCAGGATGAGGAAATTAAAAGAAGATACACCGAGGCTCAAAATGAAATTTAAAATTCTATGAGCCCCAGCACCTGGTTTGCTGAAGGTGCAAATATTTGCACCTAAAGATGGCCCTACAATCCTTCTGTTTGTAATATATTTCACCATTGAGGTACCAACAATACAGCCACGGATACTGCAAAAAGAAAAATCATTATCCCACATTAAGACAAAGAGTTCAACACAACAGAAATGTATTTTCACCAATGACATACAAATACATAGCATAAAATACTGTACAGCAGAATTATCGCAACAGACACTGTCAACATAATGGTTCATTTGCAAACTGAAGCATGCTATACACGTACTGGAAGTTCACGTGGCAGAAAGTATGAGAATAATGAAGGCATGTTAATTAATTGTTTGGAAAATGAAGCAGTACAAAAATCATTCATTAACCGTGTTGCAATTATAAGACAGTCATTACTTATTCAAAAATTAGTTATTTACATGGTAGTACATTAACATTCAGTTCAAAAAATAAGGGAAAACAGCAGAAACTCATTCTCACTGTCAAACATACTGCTTTTATTCGGAGGGGGGGGATATTTTTTACAAATTTTAACATATCACTTATAAGGAAACATATTTCCCAATGTGTGGTTTTCAATGGTTTGTTTCTTCTTTTAAGCAATAAGAGCAAATAATTTCGAAACACATGCATTTAAAAACATATAAAGACTTCATTAAATTTTCAACTGCAAATCGTGTGATCTGCACCAAACAAGGTTGTGCCTCAACTAACACTTAAAAATATCTTCTGCTTACTGAACTGAAAAATAACAAGTACTGATATCACTTTTCATTCGAAGAATGAATGCACTAAACCAATAAAAATGCCGTTACATTGCTCAGTAATATACTAAGGAAACAGTGGAAGATGGGATAATTAACTGTGAGAAAATCACTTCTAAAGAGCACTACTGCCTTCTCTTTACATGCAGTTACATTAGCTCATATCATGTTGTTTAGGCATTCTTAGAAATAACTCCATTCAAAATCAAACGTGAAACCATATAATTTTTACGGTACTTACTGAGGAGAAAAACGTTTTTTCGACAATTTAATTTTTGAATTTGTTTTGATTATAAAGCCTCTCCAAATTATACAGGTAACAGGGTTACAACACATTATATTACAAATTAATAACAAGAAACTGTACAGCAAGTACTCAAAATAGTGTAACTGTACTTATCAGAATTTATTGGCGTAGAATGAAAATCAAAGTTTCCAAGCTTTTGCACATCAACCAGATGGTATTTTTTTTTCAAGGAAGGTACAAGCAAACTGAATAAAGAATGCTTCAACAATGTAAGCCTGGTGTCAAGTCACCATGGTTCAAATTGTTGAAGTGTTCTACTATTCAGTTTACAGTCTCCCGTTCCAGCAAAAAGCCTTTTGGTTGACGTTAGAAAGCTTGGAAACTTTGATTTCTGTTTTACCTCAATCAATTCTGATACTAGTATAGTTATACCATTTTGCACATTACATAACAGCAGTATCCTAATTCAAACACTTGACGTGGATCAGGAACATCAGACAGAAATCATTGCTGTCCACATTAATAAGCGAGTCACGGAAAAATTCTCATCAGCTACCACTAGGAATCGAACCCAGGGTTTCCCAGTTATGCGCCAGACCATGCAACCTTGAATTATCCAGACTCACATGTGATTAACTGCCAAACTACATGGCAGACAGTTAATCACATATTATGTGATTAACTGCTTGCCACTTATTGCAATGTTTTAACTGCCAAACTACATGGCAGGTTGCTGCCTGCCATGTTAATCCCATGGCAGGCAGTTGATCACATGAAATGTGATTAACTGCCGGGCCGCTGTGGTGCAGTGGCAGCATGTCCGGCGTGTAACTGGAAAACCCTGGGTTTGATTCCCGGTGGCGGCCGATAACATTTTTCCGTGACTCGCTTATTAATATGGAAAGAGCAATGGTTTCTGTTTGATGCAGTATCTTACCTACTATTAGTAACTTTCACTTTTGTCATCTTCCCTTTCTTTGACGAGGAAACACCTAAATCTTCTGAGAACAGCTTAGTGAAGTGATGTTTCTCCTTAACAGTGTAATGCAAATTCTTGTCTGCATCTTTATTTGAAAACTAACTTAACGCTTCCATCATGGAGCTCTGCTTGCTACCCCAATTTTTTTAAATATAAATTTCGTAACATGAAATGTATGTTGTACAATTCAAATATTTCACTTATCAATGCAAAAAAATAACTGAAGGGAGCAGATGGTATATGAAGTATCCCCTCCCACTAAAAACAAAAAAAGGTAAACTATATATAAAAGGATTCAGACAACAGAGGTGGGAGGTGAGATTTCTTCAGTTATGTTATTATAGAAGTGCCAACAGTACCTACCTGGGCATGCTCATAGTTGTTTTATAGGAATTCTCTTCACTATAAGAACCTATTTCACCTAAAAAGAGGCAAGAAAAATAGACAACACACGCAAACTATAGCTAAAATCAAAGAAGAAAACCATAAAAATATAACGTTTTATTTCATGCAATATCACTACCTTTTTAGTAACCTGAGAGAGATTGTGTGTGTGTATAGTCTCCATGTCTTCCTTAAGGTTACTGTCCTACAATTTCCAACTTTCAATTTTGCTCACAATAGAGATACATATAGTGAAGGCATGGGCAACCTTTCCTGGTTTTGGGGCCAAATTATCATTCGCTCTCTGACTCAAGGGCCAAACTAAACAGAATTTGGCAAACACTACATTAGTGCAAGTTCTGCGGATGATCAAAAAGTGCCCACCTTTTCATGTTTTTATGTCTAGACTCCTTAAATCTGTTACAATTTACCTGTTTTGGTAAATTCCCAATCATACATCACACTTTTGTCTGGTATATTACAGAAATTAAAATGAGAAATAATTAAATGGCAGTATTTTTTTTTTTTTTGATTGTAGGTTTAACGACCACCGTGAGCAAGTCAACGGGCTATAAGCAGTCGCCCGTCCCTAGTTTAGGGTCACTGGTTCCAGGGAAGGGAGAGAGCCAGTGCCGTAAGACAAACACATCATCCATGCCTGACCGGGATTTGAACCCGGACCCCTTACGGACGAATGATCAGAGGCCAACGCCTTAGACCACTGCGCCACCGGGGCGGCAAATGGCAGTATTAAATAAATGAAAACAAGTTACTTATGTCATTCATTAGCCTGTACTTGTACAACTTTTTTACTTATATTCTATGTATATTTTATAATCATAATTACGAAAAGCTGCAAAGTATTTGTAAACACCCCTGCTTGATTTTTCTTTTAAAAGCTTATGAAAAGCTGAAAAACTTGCAAGCAACAAAAATAATAAGCTAAAAAAAGAACTGAATGAACATTATTAATAATAAGCTGAAAAAACTGCAAACAAATAATTAAAATAACTTGTAAAAAATTGTTACACACAACAAAATCTTACCAAAAAATACCCTTGATAGCCTCAAACTCCAGCATGAGCAGCGCCTTGCCTAGCAGGGGGCGGTTGAGTTGGTCAACGAACTTCGAGTCCACTGGCCCGATTAAACAAGGCTCACTAACTCAGATTAGGGTATGATTTTTCAAGGCGCACAAACATAGGTGAAAATGTTATGCAAATCTTGCTGCAGTACCGAAAGCACACGTAAAGTATTTTCAAGCAGCACAAATAAAGACAAAGATTATGTAAATATGAATGCAGAACAAAAAGCACAGTGCAAATTTTTTTAAGCGGCACAAACATAAATGAAAAGGCAGCCCTGCTGGCATAGTGGTCTAAGCGACGGCTTCTGATCATTCATTTCAGATGGGTCTGAGTTGGTATCCCAGTTAGGCATGGATGTTATATTCGTATCCCGGTGAGGCATGGATGTTCTACTTGTCTTACAGCACTGGCTCTCTCTTTCCCCTGGAATAAGTGGCTTTAAATCAGGGTTGAGCGATTGCTTATAGCCCATTGAGTTGCTCACAATGGCCTTTAAACGCCCAACAGAAAAAATTAGTGCAAATGCTACGGCAGTACCAAACCCAAACATAACGATTTTTCAAGTGGGACAAACATAGATGAAAAGAATATGCAAATGTTACTGCAGTACCGAAAGGACATGCAAGCCGCCCCAATGAAAGGTAACGTTAGGGATACTGATTTATGAACATTAGTCAGAGAAGGTGTGGGCTCGAATCCTGGTGAGGCATGGACGTTGTGCTTTTCTTACGCAACTGGCTCTCTCCCCCGTTCTCTGGAACCAGTGACCCTAAATTAGGGATGGACGACTGCTTATAGCCCATTGAGTTACTCATGGTGGTCGTTAAACCTCCAATGAAAAAAAAAAAAAAATCAAAAAGGACACAACAATTTTTCAAGCAACACAAACATAGATGAAAATATTATGTAAATCTTACGCAGTACTAAAAGTACAAACGCAGATGAAAAGAATATGCAAATCTTACTGCAGTACCGAAAGAGCAGAGACGTAACGATTTTATTTTTCATGCGATTTTATTTTTCATGCGGCACAAACATAGATGAAAAACATGTGCAAAAAGTACGGAATGCGGCAGAAACATACACGAAACGAATATGCAAATGTTACTGCAGTAAGTACCGAAAGAGCACGTAACGATTTTTCAAGCGACACAAACATAGAAGAAATTATTATGAAAATGTTACAGCAGTACCGAAAGAGCACATAACGATATTTTCAAGCAGTAGAGATGGGGAAATATTATGCAAATGTTACCGCAGTACCGAAAGAGCACGTAACGATTTTTCATACGGCACAAACATAAACGGAAAGAATATGCAATCATAACCACACTACCGAAAGAGCACGTAACGATTTTTCAAGCGACACAAACATAGAAGAAATTATTATGTAAATGTTACAGCAGTACCGAAAGCAAACGTAACGATTTTTCATGCGGCACAAACACAGACGAAATGAATATGCAAATGTTACTGCAGTAAGTACCGAAAGAGCACGTAACGATTTTTCAAGCGACACAAACATAGATGAAATTATTATGAAAATGTTACAGCAGTACCGAAAGCAAACGTAACGATTTTTCAAGGGCACAAACACAGACGAAATGAATATGCAAATCTTACTGCAGTACCGAAAGAGCACATAACGATATTTTCAAGCAGTAGAGATGGGGAAATATTATGCAAATGTTACCACAGTACCGAAAGAGCACGTAACGATTTTTCATGCGGATACATAGACGGAAAGAATATGCAATCATAACCACACTACCGAAAGAGCACGTAACGATTTTTCAAGCTACACAAACATAAACGGAAAGAATATGCAAATGTTACTGCAGTAAGTACCGAAAGAGCATGTAACGATTTTTCAAGCAGCACAAACATAAATGAAAATATTATGTAAATGTTACAGCAGTACCGAAAGCAAACGTAACGATTTTTCATGCGGCACAAACACAGACGAAATGAATATGCAAATGTTACCGCAGTAAGTACCGAAAGAGCACGTAACGATTTTTCAAGCGACACAAACATAGATGAAATTATTATGAAAATGTTACAGCAGTACCGAAAGCAAACGTAACGATTTTTCATGCGGCACAAACACAGACGAAATGAATATGCAAATCTTACTGCAGTACCGAAAGAGCACATAACGATATTTTCAAGCAGTAGAGATGGGGAAATATTATGCAAATGTTACCGCAGTACCGAAAGAGCACGTAACGATTTTTCATGCGGATACATAGACGGAAAGAATATGCAATCATAACCACACTACCGAAAGAGCACGTAACGACTTTTCAAGCTACACAAACATAAACGGAAAGAATATGCAAATGTTACTGCAGTAAGTACCGAAAGAGCATGTAACGATTTTTCAAGCAGCACAAACATAAATGAAAATATTATGTAAATCTTACCGTTCAAGGGCACAAACACAACGAAATGAATTTGGAAATCTTACCGCAGTGCCGAAAGGATCGTGACGAGTTAGAAAACCAAAATAATTAAACGGAGCACGCTTAGGTTTATGGCGAGTACAAAGACGTGTAATAGCACGCGGGTTAAACACATGTCATAATAAGAATGCATGAAGAAAAAAAAAGTGATCGCCACAGTGCAGGAATTTCGCCTTGAAAGTACAATATGAGCACAATATGGTGTAAAGCTGGCTCGTGACGAGTTATAAAAGCAAAATAATTAAAAGGAGCATGCTCAGATATGTGAGAAACAAACACGTGTAATAGCACGTGGGTTAGACATATTTGTCATAATAAGAATGCATAAAAAAAAATTGATCGTAAAGTAAAATATCAGCATAACATGGTGTAAAGAATACATGCAAAACTTACTGGGAAAAGGAAATTATTGTTACTGGGAAAAGGAAATAATCAGCCTCACTTTACAAATACAACGACTAGCACGGACCCAAAACACACGTCAGAGAGAGGGGAAAATGAGTCTATGAGACCAGTGGGAATATTCACGTTGCACGTGAGACGAAGCTTCACGTAAAATTAGTGACGTAGGGAGAACAGCTTAGAGGGCAGCCATGATTGTTAGGGACTACGTGCCTACTTCCGGCCACGCCCAAATCGTTAGCTGCGTTTTCGGTATTCTTAACGTTACCTGACAGTTTGAGTGAACTGTTTATGTCTTTTAGAGTTTTAGTTTGTGTTTCATTCTGCAAGTTCAATCGTGCATTTTAATTCCTCAAAACTGCTGCGTATTATTATCAGCTGCAGTGCTGTTTCAGTCTTACAAAGGTTTAGTTAAGTTTCAGGTGGCATGATATACGATTTGAGTATTTTTATTTTCCGAATTACTGAATTAATCACGTTCTGTTGACATTAAGCTGTTCTTTAAAATTTCCGTAGTTGGATTTCTAGGCACTATAGTTGGATCATTGATTGCCCTCAAAAAGGAAAAAAAAATTTTTTCAATTTATTCAACGTGCGCTTGAAGAGTGGAAATGATGGATTCGGAGGATCGGCAATTTCTTTCTTTAAATTACAAACAGTTAGCATCATTATTCCACTTAAATGGTCACATTTTAAGCTTTTTAATTCTGCGTGGTGTTTTTACTCTTTCCATGTTGTTAGACATTCTGTCCGAAGGTGATGAAAAAGTGAAAAAGGAAAAACTTGTTTTAGAACTTTGGTCAAGGAGTCCACAAGCATTTGAAAAGTTTCTGTGTATTTTAGAGTTAACCAATCAAGCAAATGCAGCTGATTTAATGAAGAAGAAAACACCTGGGGCTGAAAAAGATATTTGTAATGACTTAAATGTTAAACCAACCCCACAAATTTCAGTTAAACGTGCCACTATCTTGAGAACTGGGCCAGATTTATATCCAATGATCTCCAAGCCACGGGGAAAGTGCCTAATTATCAACAATATGGAATTTGCTTGTAAGTCCTATCGTGAAGGATCCGAGTTAGATGCAGCAGGACTTACAACAGTATTTGAGCAGCTGGGCTTTTTGGTAACTCTGAAGTGTAACTTAAATGCTGAGAACATGGAAGAGCAATTAAGTAAGTTTGCTGAAGATACAGAACACAAGTTGATGGACTGTTGTGCAGTAATTATTTTAAGCCATGGGCTGTCTGGCAGAATTCTTGGTGTTGATGAAAATAGTGTTTCCTATGAGTATATTTTTAAATTGTTTAACAATGAAATGTGTATACTTTTAAAACAAAAACCAAAAATGTTCTTTTTTCAAGCCTGCAGAGGAAGAGATTATGATTGTGGAGTGCCTAAAAATAAGACCTCGAATTCTAAACTAAGGTATGATAGTGGCATGACTACTGGTAATGAACAGGAAGACCTTATTGAAAGAATGCCAACTTGTACAGATATTCTGGTATCATATTCAACTGTTGAAGGCTATATGTCAGGTCGACTCCCACTTGGCTCATGGTACTGTCAAGCACTGATTTACTCGCTAGCTGAACATGCTTTGGACACGGACTTTGAAACTATTTTAAAACTTGTTGACCGTACAGTTCAGAGCAACATGTCTGAAACGGGAGATATGCAGGCTACTGAGTGGATGCATCGAGGATGGAATAAGTCTCTTTACTTTAATCCTGGACTTTAGAATAACCTGTAACAGTAAGTTCGTTTATGATATATTTATATGTACATTTACTTAATCAACCAAGGTAAAGTGATGGTACCATGTAATGGTATTATTGTAGAAGAGGTGGTTCGTCTTTAAATATTTTTTGGGTGAAGTCACGGTAGCAGACCTTACTAACTGGTCATAAATAATGTAAATGTGTAACATGATGTATAATTTTGTAGCAGTGTAGCTCACAGTAAGAATGGCAAAATGTCAAGAATACAAACAAATAAAGGTTTGCTAGTAACTAAATCTTCTTTTTTTTTTTTTTTTGGTACTAGTTTCCATTAAGTGTTTCATATAATTTGCCCAAGTTTCTTTGTGAAACCCATGTTCTCCAGTTTTTGTGTTCCTATGGTGCAGTATAAAAGAAAAATCTTCAATGCATGTATTATCCCTGTGTTTACATACGGAAGTGAAACATGGAGTATCACACAGCGACAACGTAAAAAAATAAGAGCATTGGTAAGAAAAAGAAGAATGTTAGGAATAACAAGAAGAGTTAGAAATGAAATTATAAGAGAAAGAACATAAAAGACAGAGGAGATGGGCTGGGCATTGTTGGAAGACTGAAAAAGGGACCAGATTAATAGCAGAATGGCAACTGAGAGATGGAAGGAAGGCACCAAAGAATAAGATGGAGAGATGACCTTCAGAAAATTACATACATATCACTAAGCTGTTCTCTGAGATTCAGAGGTTAGCTCCACAAAGAAATGCAAACTACCAGATAAATTTTTAACTGATTACTTACTGACTTAACAATCAGAAAGGCCAAACACTTACCTAAGTTAACGTACACGAAGTGTATAACAGGAATGAAGCCAAGAACTTTTAGGTAAGTGGCCTTTCTGATTGTTAAGTCATTAATGACTTGCACGTAAATAGTGCATTTTTTGGTACTTATTTTTGCCTATGAAGATGCAAATACTGTAATATGATTACTTACTGTTGCCATATCAGACTTTTCCATTTACAGCAATCTTGACACACAACTCGAGCTTCGCTGACATCCATCACACGACGTACACAAGACCTTCTATACTTCATACTCAGAATTTTTTTCTCATGCAGACACTCCTGAATCTGAACCTCCCATGACTTCCTTTGCCCTTTCCTTCTCGCCACTTGGGCTAAAATGGTTTTCTTAGTAAGCATCTCATTTCTCATCATGCATTCTTTCAGCATGCCCAAACCACTGAAGCATAGTAGTCTCCATCTTGCTAACAACATTTTGCTTCACATTACCCAACTCCAACACATCTTTGCCAGGCATAAAACCACTCTGAACGTCCCACACTCTCTCTGATGTAAGATCTCGTACTTTTTCAATAATGACCTTACCAAACACTTTCCCTGGCACACTCAGTAGGCTACTACCACAATAGTTCTTGCAGTCAGTCTGATCACCCTTTCCCTTATACAAGGGAACAATCATAGCATCCTTCCAATACTGAGCGACCATTCCTAACTCCTAGCACAACTGGCAAATTTCAGTTAATCAGTCAATTACTGAGTCACCACCATATTTCAACATCTCAGCAGTTATGCCATCTACTCTCAGAGCCTTACCATTCTGAAGAGATTTTAGAGCGATCCCTTCTGTGCTTCCATCCTTCACTGTGACATCATCAGTTTCTACCTCAGAATCACCTTTGCTTTCTTGATCTAATAACTCACAGAAGTATTCACCCCATCTTTCACTTAACTCATTGGGCTCCCATATCAATTCCTTGATCCTATTCGTCACACAACTTACAACTTTGGTTCTCCTATTTTTCCTGAGTCTTGTGTATGGAAAGAAAGTTTTCCTATCTTTCCAAAAAGCCAATTCATGCCTTTCCACCTCCTTCCTGTCTTTTGCCTTACTCTGGCGAATCAGCTTAGAGATGCTAAATGGTTGACTGAGGCTAAGGATGGAGGAATTTGGAAAAAACTGTGGGAGGCCTATACCCTGCAGTGGGTGTCAACCATAGGCATAACTAACCACTGGGGGTCAGGACCTTACTGATTTTCAGTCGGGGATCCCTAATGTAAAGGACCCCCTCCCCCAAAATTTTTTGGGAATATGTTGATATAATGCACACTTTTTTATGATTTAAACCAACTAAATTTGATAATATAAAGATTGTAATTTTTCATAGAATGCAAACATGTGTATAATGTGTACTTAATAAAACAGCGATGTCGATTTCTAATAAGCAAAGTAAGTTCTACAACTTTGTAATTTACATATTTAAGAGTTGCGTTCGCTAAGTTCCACCATTTGCCAACAGAGGCACCTATGTTGTGCATGTTAGATTGTGCCTCAGCAACTTCTTTGCTCCTGCGTGTGTGTAGGGGAAGCGGGTCCCAAACTCTATCTTATACAGTATGTATGTATAGTGTATACATATGATGTGTGATCAACCCTTCCCTGGAACCAGTGACCGTAAATTAGGGACGGGCAACTGCTTATAGCCTATTGAGTTGCTCACGGTGGTCGTTAAACCTCCAATAAAAAAAAAATAAATAAATAAAAATGTGTGTGATCGGACCCCTACACCCTAGATTTTGAAACATGGTTACGCCACTGGTGTCAACAGGCTAAGAAAAAGATGCCATATCAGTTGCAGGAGCACCACTTTTGCCGTTTAAATTAATTTGAAAAGTTTGAAAAATGGTACCTACCTGCTGCATGCTTCGGCAACTGCCATTTTCAATAGCATGTAAAACTAATTTCACTACATAGTTATCATGTGCTACATGTTAAATAGAGAGAGCACTAGCTCTACCAAATATTTTGTATGAAAGTATATTTGGATTATCAAAATTTAAAGAATATTACTCCCTTAATGAAGACTTCATTATATTTTACTAAATTTCTGAACATGCTGTTGACAAATCAAAGTCGTATGTGTTTTCGACTCTACTGTTCTTCTGCACCACACTGTCATTACGCAGCACAAAAAGGAATTTAAATTAAATGAATCCATGGTGCATTGTTCATATCTTAATCTTCGCAAGATTATTCGTGAAGTCGAATAGACAGTCACACAACCGTAAGTTCCATGTAGCAGACAACACCTTTTCAGTAAAAAAACAATTTTACATGTTACTACAAATGGCGGGTGCCGAAGCATTGCAGTGGGTAGGTGCTGATTTCATTTTGATGAATTTAAATGGCAAAAGTGCATGCTCCTTCAACTGATATGACATTATAAGACCACAAGTAAATGGGAAACATGGGTTTAATGAGGATATTCAAGTAAATTATATGAAGCGCCTAATGGAAACTAGTACCCCGTCCCCCCCAAAAGAGAGAGACTTGCATTTATTGATAGCACTGTGGACAATTAAACTGCACTAAAAGTTGTTGCATGTCCACTTCAATGCTTTTCATTGAAAGTTAGAAAATACTCTTTCGCATATGCAAGTACTTCCAAATATACTCATAATTCCAAATCTCTTATGTTTGGATATTTGTCAGTAAAAAGCAGTTTAAACACACAATTTCTCTGCAGTCTGATCAAGCTGTATGCATTTAATCTGCTGGAAATTCACATAAGTTTGTTTTGTAAATGGGGTTTGTGCTTTCAATGCCAACATTCAATGGATAGCTGAACACAGGGGCTGATCCAGGATTTTTGTGAGGGTGTGTGTGTAAGTGTTGGGAATAACTGGGGACCTTTCTGATATTTTCCTGCAAAAAAAAACAACATTTTCTTAGTATGTCTATAAATTCTTCCAATTAATTAATGAAAGTAACATACTTTTAACCTCTTAAGTGGTATGCCCGGAAAAATTTCGGGGGCTAGCTCTACTGCCCATACTGTTCTATCCCGGAAGATTTCCGTGGTCTGTGTAGTGCTCAAGGTGTTCACGCACGAAACATTTCCGGGCCCATTTTGGGAGGTGTGACATGGTAATAAATAATAATCGAAACATTCCTGGGCCCACCATGGAAGGTGTGACATGGTAATAATGCAGACACCACTGAAGGGGTTAAGTTATTCTTTCGTGAAAAAAATATTCAATTTGTTATTAAAACCTAACAAATTGAAACTTTTCTTTGTCTCCCCCCTCCCTTTGGATCTGCCCCTTGCTTAACAGATGTGTTCTTGGTTTCAGTTCATCAAAATTTTTTATACCTGTCATCAAAGTTCTTAATCAGAGTGTGTAGTTCAAGAACAAATACTTTAGCATCTATAATTTCAAGTATTGTCAATTCATCAAAAAGCTCCTTTCAGGATTTGAAGTGTTTCTTTGTAGATTTTATTGTAACAATGGCAGCTTGTTACAAAAACTAGCCATGTGTTCGTAAAGATTATATATATTTAATCTTTCCCTTGCTGAGCAATATTAACACATTGAAATGCTGCATACTATCAGTTCAAAAAGCTACAGAAGTAAGAAAAGTGACCGCACTAAGACTTTTAGTTAGATCAGTGTCACATTTTATTTTGTCTAATAAAAAGAGATAGTTCTTTTCGAAGTTAGAAAAATCTCAATAAACATCCCCCCCTCAACAAATGGATTCAATTGTGCAGAATCAAGTTTACATATTCAGCATGAAGTTAAGTTCATCTAAAACTGTTTTTAATTTCTGTGCATAAGAGCACAGATTATACCACTAATTATATTCATTATTTTACTACTGTTTTCATTATATTTGACAATCCCAGTGAAGACTAAAGCTTGTTGGTGTAAATGTAATATAACATTTTAGATTTGAGATCATCTCTCTCACTTCAGTCAGAAATTTGTTCATTCTTCCTTTGTGGGCTGCAAAATTTTGTTCCTCTCTGGCTGCACACAGCCAGTTAGACAGCACTGCCATATTAAATTCTCACTAATAGAATAGTACTTAACTAACAGAGCAAAACAGTACTGCAGTAATGGAACTGTTAGCATTTCTAAATATACTTTTTGTGCCTTATTTTTTATTATCAGAACCTATTTTATGGTTATTGTTAATGTTTTCTTTTAATTTTACAGCATGGCATGCACCAGTGGCCGAGTGGTCAGATGTGCTGGTTTCTGACTAATCCAAGTTGGTCCCAGGTTTTTAACCCTGGATGAAATTATAGGGTTTGTTCTATAGTGCTTACTTTTCCCCAAATATGCATAATTAGTGTTTTTTCGTGTCCGTACTCTTCTCGATCGTGGCTTTTTCGAGGTAATAATTTGGTAGTGGATACGAAAAGAAAGTCTGACTGGATGAGAATAGTAGAAATATCTCAAGAGTTGAACATATTCTTATTAATATAGAGAACATATATATTCCTGTCAGTAAACGTCGGCCATAGATTACTAAAACTCAAAATTGATGTATTCAAAACACGCAAAATGTTAAGGACCTTTTAGTAGCTTGAAAATTTAATAGAAGTTCCAATAATATTACTGTATGCAATAATATTGGAGCTTCACTATATTGTACATTTTACTGCCAGCAATATGTACAATATATGAACATTCTAATTATTAAAAAATATAAATTTATTTCTCAAAAATTTTAATTGTACCTTTTTTCCACTTATGTATTTTTTGAAAATTTTATTTATTTCTTATAAAAATTCAGTGATAGCCTTATAGTTGTGGGTGGGCCCCTTTTGTCTCCTGGCAACCAATATTTTTAGACCCAGTCCGCCACTGGCAACAACGCCTGCAGTTTGCATGGGACTACCGTCATTGAAGAGTGGGAAAAGGTTGTTTTCTCTGACGAATTGAGATTTCTACTCCACAGAAGTGATAAGCGGTGGTGGATACGGCGTCAGACCAACAAGAACCAACACCCAGGCACGCTTGTCGGTCAAGTGGCGGTGGAAGCGTGCAAGTCTGGTTGGATGTTTTCCTGGTGTGACCTGGGACTGCTGGCACTACTGGATGGGCCCCTGAATGCCTATGGCTACCTGTCCATCCTCGCTGACCACATGCATCCCTTCATGTTTGATTTTTACCCTGGTAGTGATGGTGTCTACCAACAGGACAGTGTGCCGTGCCACGTCGCTAAGGGGTGCGTGACTGGTTCCAGGAACACGACAGCGATGTCTCATTTCTCCCTTGGCTGGCAAAATCGCCCGACCTCAATCCCATAGAGCACTTGTGGGACTATTTGCATCGACAGGTTTGACATGCTGTCCCTCAACCACGTCATCTCCGAGACCTCCATGCTCTACTGTAGTCTGAATAGCTATGTGTGCCTACGGTAACCTTCCAGGGTCTCATTGTGCATCGTCTCAGCTCTGCCATCCGCGCCAAATGTGGTTATTTCCCATTATTAGGTAGGTGGTCATATTATTTTGATACGACTGTGTACAAATTGTTAACAAAAGATAATTTCGGTTGCTCTCTCCCCCTTCCCCCAGAGTTGGAGCACGCTCACCAGCCCTCATTTCTGCTAGGACACGCTTAACCGTTTAACCGGCTGGAATGAATTAACTCGTGGTTAACAAAATGGACTTAAATAAGCTCAAATGAATGTGTTTGCTGTCTAAACGTGAGCTGAACGCAGTTGAAGTGTGCACAACACCAAAATCGTTGCTTTTCCTTTAGCTTTGTTATTTAAAATGGTAATTTAGCCGGATTATTAAGACTAATTCTTTGTGACTGCTCATCTGCTAAAAGAGCTATAACAATGGCAACAAACTTGAGAAAAGGGAGAGAACGTGTTTGAGTAACTTGCTTCTATCCAGTGGCAGGATGTTTGTGTAAGATGGACTAGCATCATTTCTTGGGTCATGGGGATCACGTTTGGGGTCATGGAATCCCTGTCGTGCATTGAATCCTGGAGCAGAGAAAGAAGGAGCACTTCCCACCAGTGACAGGTCTCTGGTCGGTACTGTTGAGACGAGAAAGGAGAGGAATGGTTTTGCCGTGAAAACAACCAGCTTTCGTAAAGCCCGGCCCCGGGCCGCTATACACATGTACCTATTTCCGTTTGAGAAGCACAGAAAATTTTAGGCACCAGTTGGTTCTTGTACATCGGCCGCTTAAAGGGTTTTAAGCAACCAAGCATGTCTGTAGTCAGCGTCTTTGGTATTCAGAAGAGGCTCTGGTAAATGCTTACATGTTTATTTTGTGCATTTTTCTTTCTTTTTTTTTTATGTTAATGCTTTTCTGTGATGATAATCAATGCTTCTCACTGCAGACGACAAAAATTGTGTTTTCATGTTGTTGTTTTTTTTTTTTTGGGGGGGGGGGCTTTATTTTTTATATACATGATTTCATTATACAATGTAGATGAACTTATCACATGCTCAGCAGGGATGAGAGGTGCTAAACCGGCAACCAAAACCTAGCTCGGGCTCTAGTTGAATAATATTAATGCAGATCGGGATCAAGCTGGCTCAGGCTATGATTTTTTTCTTTTTAATCTGAGGTTCTGTATGATGTAACATAGGAGACTTTTATTGCACTTCTTAGTTGCTAAAAAGAAATTCTTCAACGTCTGGGTGGTGAAGACGAACTGGGGAGGACTATTTATTCTGGGTTTGGACAGCAAATGCCATAAACCATACATTACTGGGTTTTAGCAGAGAAGAAAAAGCTTCTTCAAAAAGTTTAGGATAGATCATGTATCCAGAGTTTGCCAAAAAAATAATTTAAAGGAGTATTTTTACTCCTTTAAATTATTTTTTTGGCAAACTGTGAATACATGATCTATAAGTGGACATCTCTTCTACTATCATGGGACAGATACTGGCAGAACTAGTGGTGTTGGATTTATAATAAACAAGAAACTGAAGGATAAAGTTGTAGAAGTTGAAAGTTGCTCTGACAGAGCTGCACGACTTGTTATCCAACTCTCGAAAAGATACCAGGCTCAGATTATTCAAACTTATGCACCCACCACAAGTCATCCTGAAGAAGAAATTGAAGAATTTTATGAGGAAATTTGTCATCTAAATAATAAAGGTAAGCAGCACTTGAAAATAATTATGGGAGATTTCAATGCAAAAATAGGGCAACAGCAACAGAATGAAACTTCAGTAGGTAAATTCGGTCACAGCAACAGAAACCAGCGTGGAAATACTCTCGTTGAGTTTGCAGAAGCAGAAGGGTTTTTCATCTTGAACTCCTTCTTCAAGAAAAAGCCACACAGGAAATGGACATGGAGACATCCAAATGGGACGACAAGTGAAATTGATTTTATTATGTGTAACAAAAAATTCGTCATAGAAGACTGCAGTGTGCTAAACAAGTTCAACACGGGTAGTGACCATAGATTGGTGAGATGTAAGATGCACCTCAACACTAAACTTGAACGTGGCGAGCTCATAAGACAAACAAAATATATTGACATAACCAACCTTAAAAAACACCATAATACCTTCAAGTTAGAACTGAAGAACAGGTTCTCTGCTTTAGAAGGCCTAACATCGGAAGAAATGGACATCTCTGAAGTTAACAGAAAAGTAACCAAAGCTCTTATGGAAACAGCAACAACATTAGCTGGGTCTAAGAACAAGTTGCATGTGAACAAATTATCAGGAAAAACCAAAATGTTGATGCAAAAAAGAAGAGAGATGAGGACAACTAAAGAAGATGTGACTTCCAAAGTGGAATATATAGAGCTATGCAAGACAGTAAGAAAAAGTATCACTGAAGACGTAAGAAAATTCAACTGTGAACTAGTGAGGAAAGCAATTGAAAACAACCAAAGCCTAAAGATAGCAAAGAGACATCTCAGTAAGGGAAGAAAACAGATTATGGCACTGAGAAAAGAAGATGGTTCTGTAACAAGAAATAGAGGCGAAATTTTGACAAGAGTGAAAGATTTCTACTCCAAATTATATGAAAGGGATGATATATGCACTCCAGACATCATGAAAGGTACCAGTACCAGAGTTCTTCCAGTCCTCCCAGCAGAAGTTGCACATGCAATCAAGAACATGAAGCGGGGAAAAGCTCCAGGAGAAAATGGAATTACTGTAGACATCATACAAGAAGCAAGTGGAGAAATCAAAACAGTACTCGCCCAAATTTTCACTCGATGCCTTAATGAAGGGAAGATTCCTGAGGATTGGAACACCGCTACAATGATCCTGCTACATAAGAAAGGTGACATTGAGGATCTCAGAAACTACAGACCTATCAGCCTCCTATCGGTAGTTTATAAAATCTTCACTAAAGTTCTTTCACACCGCTTGAAGGTAACACTGGACATGGCTCAACCGAGAGAACAAGCTGGATTCAGGAGTGGCTACAGCACAATAGATCATATCCACGTGCTGAGAGAACTAATTGAAAGAGCGAGGGAATATGAACTTCCATTGTGCATGGCTTTTATCGATTATGAAAAAGCCTTTGATTCGGTGAAACCATCAGCAGTTACAATGGCTCTGAAAACCTGCGGTATTGAAGATGCATACATTAATATTATTAATAACATCTATGAAAATGCAAGTGCAAAGATTAGGCTGTTTGAAAATACAACACACATAAAAATTGGAAAGGGAGTGAGGCAAGGTGACACCATATCTCCAAAGCTCTTTAATGCCACATTGGATGGTGTTTTTCAGTCGCTGAGCTGGGAAAACAAGGGGATAAAGATTAATGGAGATTATCTAACCCACCTTCGTTTTGCTGATGACGTAGTCATTTTTGCAACTACCCCATCAGAGCTGCAGAGTATGATCCAGGAACTTGCTGACAAGAGTAAAGAAGTGGGATTAAAAATGAACTTTCAGAAGACAAAAGTGATGTTCAATGCTTTTACAAGAAATGAAGATTTATCGATTGATGGAGAAAAGCTGGAGATAACAGACACGTATGTTTATCTTGGACAGCAGATATCAAGTGAGGGTCACATTGATGAAGAAATTAATCGGCGTACAAAACTTGCCTGGAGAGCTTTTGGAAGAAACAGCATAATTTTCAAGAGCAATATACCATTATGTCTTAAAAGAAAAGTGTTTGATCAATGCATCCTTCCAGTGCTTACGTATGGTGCAGAGACGTGGACCTTAACTAAAAGAGACATACAAAGGCTGCAGACAACTCAAAGAAGCATGGAGAGGTGCATACTTGGTGTAACCAGGAGAGATAAGAAGAGGAACTCGTGGATCCGAAAAATGACAAGAGTGGAAGACGTCATGAACAGAGTTAAATCCCTGAAATGGCAATGGGCTGGACATACTGCCAGAAGGACAGATCATCGATGGACAGCCGAAATTTTAGATTGGATTCCAAGGGACAGGAAAAGACCCAGAAGAAGACCACATGGGAGATGGGTGGATGAAATTCGAAAGTATGCAGGGGTGACATGGAGGAGACTGGCACAAGACAAACCGTTGTGGAGGAAACTTGGGGAGACCTTCGTCCAGCAGTGGATTGATAATGGTTGACAATTATGATGATGATGATGATATATATATAATACATAAATAACATAAACACTACAAGCACATCGAAAGTAATCCCTGGAAATTCTTTGTACCATTTTGGTAAAAAACAAAAATGAATTTCCAACTTTGACATTGATTTAACACAGGAAACATCGTCTTTATCAACGCATTCTTCATTTTCTAATGAAGTGTCCATGCCCGTTGGCTGCTTTCGTATTTTCACTGCTAGTTTTTTTTGTAGTTTTCATTGTTTCCTTCCTCTGCCTTTTGTTTCTTTTAGCTACACCATTGGACTAAGTCTTGCCGGGGGAAAAAAGACATTAAAGTACACTGTTTCGACACATCATTCAATACTACAGTGTCTGATAAAGCTGCATCAATCTCTACAAATCATGATTCCACGACCACGGACCACCGTCATGACCAAGTACAAATCACGACTCCACGACCTGCACCGGAATTGTGATAGCAAAAGCGTACTTCACTCAGCTGATCGAGCATGAGCTGTAGCAGCAATGACAGTAGATTTGCGAGCTGTAGCCCATGCGATTGCGCTCCCGATGACGTCAAGGTAAGAAATAAAGTCGCCCTGACTGGCTGGCGGAACCCGCCGCTATAGCTCCGGTTGCGCCAAGTAAACCACGGCCAGGTATAGATCGCGTACAACGAGAGATCTGGCCTGAGGTAACAAAGGATACTGCTGCTCATATGTTTGAAGCACAAAATTTTAATAAAAAAATTTTTGCTTAAAATTCTTGATTCGTATTTTTACGCGTTGGCAAAATTTCGATGCATATTTTTATGCATTGGGAAAATTTCAATGCGTACTAGATGCGTAATTACACATTTTGGCGAACTCTGCATGTATCTAAATTTTGCCTCCTCCCCCAAACAGTAGTTTCTTGCTAATTTTATTGAGCAACTTTCATAGATTGCAGTGCAGCCTAATTTTGCTAGATACCCAGTTGCCTGAAGCATTTTAGGAGGAAACAGTAAAAGAAAATCACATAGCTGTACTATAGAAACAAATTAGTGTCCATTCTCCATTCCCCAGTTGAGAAAGACATCGGTTAATTGCAGATGTTTGGAAGAAAATATTTATTATTATTATTGATGCCTAAACAAGCTAGTCATAGTTTCCAGGCTTGAACAAGCCCCGACTCCACTTTGTGACCTAAAATTTGTACTAGAGCTCTTAAATTTGTCCTCTTCTCAGCATTATTAGTAAGAAATCCTACATCCAATTTGTTTACCTTTCTCTAACCAACTATTGAAACCACTCTCACAAATAACATGTCCCTAGCTTGCACCCCTTTAATGGCAGAGAGGAAACAGAGCAGTCCCTATGCAATCGGTGGAAAAGGTCACAAAACTATCAAATCTCATTAAACTGCCATGTTGTTTTTGTTCATCGTGCCAAATGGGCAGTAAGCGGGGGCATAAAAAAAGTGTAAAATTAATTGAATGGCAATATGATAAAGAGATAAAATAAACATACGTTCTTATATATTGGATATCTAATTCTGAAAACATAAAGATTCCCTGAGATAATGAAACAGGATTTTTTTTTTTTTTTTCCAACAGTGTTTGTGTTTAGGAATTTTCAAGAGTGCTCAAAAATCACCAACCATGTTAGTTTTAAATTTCATTTTCTTGGGACCTATTCAGAAAACTACAGACCTGGGTAAAGTGCCATTTAAAAGCTTATGAAATGGTCTTCCATTGGATGTGTAACTCGGCGTGTTTTGGATGGAAAAAAATATAGTTTTTCAAATTTTAATACTTTAAATTACTCAATCATTTTTTTTTTTTTTTAATTTGAAAAAAAAAATTGTTTGTACAGATTTACAGAATATAAAATCCAAATTTCAGAGTGGTATCCCCATGGCATCATGTAAAATCATTATTTTTTTAGTTGCTATATAACATGCCCTTAATACTTGCAGTGCAGTATGTTACTTTACAACAGCGGTGGTCAAACTTTGAGGAACCAAGATCTACCGTAAGCTATCATTCCCTACTGTGATCTATCGTGGTTTAACACAATGATATAGGCATATTTAAATTGGAATAAGCTTATATCTTTGAGTGTTTTGTTAGTGTGTATGATTTTGTAAGTATGGGAACAAATACAGAAACATAACATTTAAATAATTTTTTATTTCTGAAACACTATTTTTCAAAAAAATTATATAATTTTTCTTATAGATTCTTTATTTACAGTATTTGTTTTGTAGATGTTGATAGTGATTTAATTATTTTCATTTCTGAAAAAGCTGCTTCACAGAGATATGTGGATCCAAAGAAAGCAGTCAGCTGCAAAGCAACAGATCTCAAGCAGGTATATTTTTCTTCTGACAATAGAGACCAAAATGTGTTATCTGATGCTCTTGCCTTCACTGCTATGTCTGATTGAAGTTTTACAATTTCTGATTTTAAATCTGAAAAATCGAACAGGAAAGTAGAGGAAATCCAGTTTGATAAAACTTCCTCAATATCACATTCACTTGTAGTTTGATAAAACTTCATCAATATCACATTCGCCAAAAGTGTATGACATAAAGCTTAAAATGGGCTGAAACTTTTTCAGGTCTATGAATTGTCTGCCAGATTCTGTTATCAGAAATTCTATCTCAGTGATGTATTCGTCAAAATTGCAATCAGTTTGATGTGTTGTGTGTTTTTCCAGAGTGGGAAATTTTTCAAATTTCCTTACCAAGTTGAGATTTTAACAAGCGTAGTTTTAATTCGAAAGCATTCAGCGAGCTCACTAAATCTATAACACACTTCTTTTTCCCTTGCAGTTCAAGGTTGAACATGCTGTAGTGGCCTGTGAGATCAGTTATTAAAAGCTAAAATTTGTAGCCAAGTAGCATCTTGTAGCTGAGCATAATTTTCTCCCATTGCGTCTAGGAATTCGATTATTTCTGGCAAGAGATTCAAAAAATGTTTCAAGAAACTATCCTTTACTAAGCCACCTAATATTCATGAAAAAAAAAACAACAGCAGGTCTTTGTATTCAGCTTCATTTCCTTCTAGTTGGCTTTGAAAACGCCTCCTATGTAAACTTCATGCCCAAATAGAATTAGCTATTATTATATTTGCACTTTTAAGGTATTAACCTCTTGCAAAGTGCGCATAGTTTACGTGCAATTCATAAATGAAAAAACCATTAGGAAGAACCACTCACTCACCATAAAGATCATGGTAACCTCCAATGACCACACACTTCCAACACGTCATTCATCGTGATGTAACTGGGCTTCCACAGGTTTACAGACTTCTTGCTTACGCTTCTTATTTTCGGGTGTGAAACATCGTTTTTTTTTTTTCTCTTTTGCCTTATAAGATGTTACTATAATGCTTGTCAATTCGATAAAAATCACACATACAACTCATTCATACCAAGTAAAAACTATGTACATAACCTTACATTCACAGGTGATTAAACCTTGGTCAACTCTAATTATCAAACTCCTCCTTCTGTTTCACAACCTCTGCTACTCCCACTGCAAGTGTCACACCCATTCAGCCCCACACATCCAATCCTCTAGTACTTTTGACAGGTCCCTGTCATCTTCAGGAGGCAGGTGTGTCTCACCCGCCCACCACAGCTCAAGTGAGCAGAGCCATCGAGGCCCGGGCTCCAGTCGCTATCTCTGAATCGTTGTGTCTCTGGCGCAACGATTCAGAGATAGCGACTGGAGCCCGGGCCTCGATGGCTCTGCTCACTTGAGCTGTGGTGGGCGGGTGAGACACACCTGCCTCCTGAAGATGACAGGGACCTGTCAAAAGTACTAGAGGATTGGATGTGTGGGGCTGAATGGGTGTGACACTTGCAGTGGGAGTAGCAGAGGTTGTGAAACAGAAGGAGGAGTTTGATAATTAGAGTTGACCAAGGTTTAATCACCTGTGAATGTAAGGTTATGTACATAGTTTTTACTTGGTATGAATGAGTTGTATGTGTGATTTTTATCGAATTGACAAGCATTATAGTAACATCTTATAAGGCAAAAGAGAAAAAAAAAAAAAATGATGTTTCACACCCGAAAATAAGAAGCGTAAGCAAGAAGTCTGTAAACCTGTGGAAGCCCAGTTACATCACGATGAATGACGTGCTGGAAGTGTGTGGTCATTGGAGGTTACCATGATCTTTATGGTGAGTGAATGGTTCTTCCTAATGGTTTTTTCATAGAATTAGCTATTTTGGCAGTTATGTTGATAATGTCTTTCACATTTAAAACTTTGACGCATAGTGTGTTTCGGTGTATAATGCAGTGAAAAGTGGTAATGTCTGGAAATTCATCATTTTTCCTACAAAGTGCTATGAATCCATTGGTTTAGTGTACCATTGAAGGTGCCCCATCAGTAGTGATATACGAACAAGCTTCCACAATGGCAAATTTTTTTGGGGGCGAAATCCGTAAATATATTGAAGGAACAGTAAATTCATTTCGGGCATTTTTTTTTTTTTCCTGCATGAAAATGCAATGTTGAAAGAGACATGAAAAATGACACAATCAGAAATGTTTTATCGTAAGAGTTCTCCTGCTAGAGCATTTTTTAAAACCAGCAATGATGTCACACTAGACAAGAGACGGGATGCTCAGCATGCAGAAGGCTCCAGTCAGTGCTGTTTGCCATTCTGTGCAGCGCAGTCATTCCCATCAATCTGTAAAATGGCTGGTGTAAATCCTTATTCATTTGAACTATGATATTCTGCCGATACAGTACGAATGTTTAACAAGGGATGTGAAAACAAATTCGAGGGTAGAAAAGGTCATTTTGACTGATGCCAATGTGATAATTCTGCGAGAGAATGTCAACAGACGCTGAGTGTTCGTGAATTGCAACGAGAGTGATCAGATGATGAAAATAAAAGGTAGTACCTAATGTATAATAAACCACGAATGATTCGACAGTGTTGTTGTTTTAAGCATCCACACCTTACAGGCAAGTCATTATCAAATGATTCTTCAGGCATGAAAAAACAAGAAGAAACAATATGAACTTGTATGTAACAAAGTATGGAGACATGTTGCATACAAACAATTCGTATATTGGGTGAATGCCTGGATATCTGTGGGGTGAAAAATCAGAAAAGTAATCTTCCTGTGTTGTGAGTAAAATTAAAGAATGTTTTCCTGAATCTAATGAACAGTATTCAGGTTTTGTTTGTTGCCCTAGAAATGACCCAGACTAGATTGACTTCCACTGTCACTAAAGATTTGTCAGCTGCTGTCTATATACAAGTATACTGTATAAAGGTATTTTTCATTGAACTAAGTGCATATTTATTTTATTGTTTAGTTCCTCCTATTGTCATGGGGGAAACAACTTTATGAGTACTTTTCGTAGCCCAAGTGAAAAGCCATTAATGCCCCCCTCTCATGAAAATAAAAATACCGCAATAGGTGAACATGATATATAGCTCTAGAAATAGCAGTTAGATACCTGCAATTATTTGGCTGCTATTAATATTTTTATTATGCCTGCTATTTATTTTTTGGACTTCCTTGCTTCTAAAGTATCGGGATTTCCTCCTGTTGTTTGGAATGTCACACCTTGATGGTGCGTTGAGGAGAAGTGACAGTACAGCAGGGTTTGTTTTTTAGAATTATTTTTGATGAACTACTTGCCAGTAATTCCCTCTGCAAAACAGATGACAGTTCATAGTGTTTTTTATAATGTGGGGAACACACAGCACTATAATTACTAGGCATAAAACTAACTCTTATTTGGCTAACCATACTTTATAACTCTCTGGAGATTTGTTTTTGTCAGGGGAAACTCAGACTGCTTTTTGCATTTATTAGTTGTATTTGAACAACCAACAATGCAACACGAGTCCATGTTAAAACAGATGACTAACAAACAGGACATGTGCAACATAAGGAGAGAAATTTCTGACACTAATTACCTCATACTTTTCCTTCACAACCTCGAGTTGTCTACCCACCTACCAACCCCAAAAAAACCTGGGCAGGTTTGTTTGTTTTTAAACCCACTATGTAGTGGGTTTTATTGGATTTAAAAAAAAACTGGAGTATACTTTGGAGTTTTATTGTCATTTTGGGATATTTTCTTCAAAAAGTTTCAAAAGCAACTTTTTAAAATGGGAAAGCTTGGTGCTCAGATTGTTTTTTTATTATACCTATTTTGCTTTTGATATTACATAGATGCATTATACCTGTTTGTTAAGCACTCAAATGATCTGCAAATTCCCCCAAACATAAATAAAATTTCAGAGAATATAATCATTTACAAAAATGCAGTACACATGCTAAAACAACTAAAAGAGGTTAGTAGAGTACTAGACATTTTCCTAGCTGAACAAACAAACATTTCTGTGGCAGTGGAATTGTGGCAAGATCTTATGGAAAATGCAGATCTTGAACCATATGCACCGGTGATAAAAAAAAAAAACCAAAAAAAAAAAACCGATGGATCAAGCACTTCAGCCTTGCCACTACTTGGCAAACTTAATGAATCCAAAATGGCCAGGGAAAGAGAATGAGCCCTGAGCAAGAACAAATTGTTGATAACTGGGTGTCAGAAAAGAAACCTGAATGGATAATTTTTGTAATGTGTTTTAAAATATGTGACGCAGAGTACTATCCAAAGTCTATGTTTGTAAATAATGTTGTGCAAAACTTGAGTGCTGCCAAATGGTGGCAGCTGATGGAGCGACATGCAAGTGTGACCAAAGCTGGAACCCTAAAAGATTTTTGCTCTTACATGTCAAGTCTATGTGGTTTCCCAGCCAGTTCATCTGCAGTAGAAAGGATATTATCTACTTGCGGTGGACTAGTCTGATCAAAACTTCACAATCGCTTAAATCATAATATTTGCACTTTTAAGGCATTACACACCAGCAAAGTGCGCTTATTTACGTGCAATTCATTAATGATATATTATTAAAATAACCAATCACTTACCCGAAAGATCATGGAAACTTTTTTACGCTTTCCAACCGTAGGTTGAAGAAGCGTATATGCTCCAGCTTTTTCCGTCCGTCTGTCTGTCTGTCGGCACGATAACTCACATAAAAATGGTTCGATTTCGATGAAATTTTAGTATGTGGTAAGGAACCACCTGGGGACGAACCCTATTGAAAATGGTGAAAATTGGCGAAATGGGGTCAAAGGTCAGGCAGGACATAAGAGCGGGATTTGTTCCATTGCCCTTATGCGTCATAACTTGCGTAAAAATGGTTCGATTTCGATTAAAATTTAGTATGTGGTAGGGAGCCACTGGGGACGAACCCTATTGAAAATGGGCGAAATGGGGCCAAAGGTCAGGACACTGAAGTGGGATCCATTCCATTGCCCTTGTGCATCATAACTTACCTAAAAATGTTTCGATTGCGACAAAACGTTATCATGTTGTTCCGGAGGTATAGTGAACCGGTTCTGTTGAATATCAACGAAATGGGGTCAAAGGTCATTGCACAAAAGCAAGATTTATTCCACAGCCATTATTCTCATAACTTGCGTAAAACTGCTTCTATTGAGACAAAACTTTAGTATGTTATTCTTGAGGTGTACTGAACCGGTTCTGTTGAATATCATCGAAATGGGGTCAAAGGTCAGGACACAGGAGTGAGATTTATTCCACAGCCATTATCCTCATAACTTGAGTAATAATTTCTGGTATGTTGGAAAGCGTATCATAATCAATGCATTGCATGATTTTACTAACTTGTTTCCTTTAACACTTTAAGCACGTCAATCGTCATCATGTAATGTCAATCGTCATCCTGTAATGTTGTTAACACATTATGTAATGTTGTTGGCCTTTGAAGGCCAACAACATTACATGATGATGATTGACGTGCTTAAAGTGTTAAAGGAAAAAAGTGACCATGATCTTTCGGGTAAGTGATTGGTTATTTTAATAATATATAATCGCTTAAATGTTGATAAAGCACAGAAACTTGTCAAGATCCACAAATATTTAAAAAACAAACATTAAATTTGTCACAAAAAAAAATACTGAAATTTGTAGTTTTACCCAAATTTAATTAAACATCTCAGAAATGTTTGATGAGGGCTTAGAGTTTGATCAAATACTAATTTATAGATTGCAGTGAATGGTATGTAAAGTATCTTAAACTTTGTGTAGATTTAAATAAAATTCTTTCAAGACTGCATAAAAAGGAGATTTTTGTTAGCCAAATAGGTAAGTTGCATGGATTTTTCATTAATAATATTTAATCATTTGAAATTTTAATGAAAAGATGCAAAAACCAAATAGAAACCTGTCAAAACCCCATAAAGCCCCCAAAAAGCACAATAAAATCCACCCAGGTTGGGTTTTTAACCCTGTCACAACCCCTACCACACCGAGTACACAGATGCGGTTGGCATGGGAGAAGTGGCCTGACCGCTTGTCTAGTGTGACATCATCACCAGAAATTTGTCGGCTGTTTACTCAGCTCCCAATGGCCATAGGGAAACAAATTTCAGCTCTATGAGCATCCTCCCATCACCCGCATAACATGACAACAAACATTCATATTATCGAGGACCTTTTTCTAAAGTTTACTGTTCCTTTAAAAATATCTTGACCTCGAGTTGTTCCTTTGATAGCAAGGATGATGAGAAATTCTTCTTTTGACGCCCTGTCCAAGAATACCATTCATATAAATACAGTTAGTTGAGCTGTATCAACTACATCTGTTGATTCATCAAATTGTAAAGAGAAGAAAGAACAGATTTGCAAGTCTTTGTCCAGTTGTTGATTCACATCCTCATTCATTGCTTCAACGTATCAGTTGACAGTTTGATGTAAAAGCGGCAGCTCCTTAATTGAACTTATTATGTCACTTTCATTTTTAAATTTGTTGAATTGAATTGCACTAGTCTATAGAAAGCCTCTTTTACCATTTCCCCATCCTTGAAAGTTTTTTTTATGTTTGATCAAAACACGAGTAATTCGAAATAAAGCCTTTTATTCATTCTATCATCTGGTCGCTGGCAATTCGTATGAAACAACATACACTAGCACAATAAAACAAATGATCAACCATACAATAGCTCGCGATTGACCATTTGACCACCCCTGCTTTACAAAATGCATATGTACAGTTAGAGAATGCCAGTTTGCTTTTCTTAACTAAGATCTGGGGTTGGAACTGATTTGATTAAAAATTTAATTTAATGATGTTTTAAGTATTTTTTTATTAGTCTATTGCAAAAAAAAAATTGATGTCTGTATGAGAACTGGCACAGAATAAAAGATTTCTAATGTGCTTTTATTTTTGCTTTGCCTAGGTGGTGGCCTGTTTCACAGTGAAGCAGCTGTAATACAGTTTTTTTCAAAGTCTGGGAACATTTGTGAGTTGTGGAAAGGATTAAGATGTCATTCACAACTGTGCATTGGCTAAAAAAAGTGAAATCTTTTGATAATCGACTAAAGTACCCCTACAATGATATGAGGTATTTCTTTTATGTATAATGTTTTTTTTGTTTTTTGTGTTTTTGTTTTTTTTTACCTTATGAAGGCATTTCATAAATGTACTGCATGCTTTTACTTTCTGTATATGTATATATATATATGTGGACATTATTGAGCATGTAAAATTGATGATGAAGAGGTGGGCTTTTATATATGGCAAGAAAGGATAATGGAGATTTCTAAAGTATGACCCTGAGAAAGCATGAGTCCAAGGGGAAGACCCATGGAATGATGAAGTGAAGAATATAAGAAACACATGAAGTTCAGGAGACTGAGAGTGGGCATTGGAGTAGTTTTTGTGCAGCAGTAGACAAAAAAAAATAGCTGAAAAAAAGAGATATGTGTTTGCATATTTTATTTCTGCTAAAATATAATGAGTTTTTCATTTAGTATCTTGTCTGATTGACTCATAATGAGCATTGCTTTTACTATTCATCAGCATTTTTGTGCATGCAGCAGTGTACTTACTGTGTTTCAAAACTGGTTATTATGGCTAAATTCAGTACTTTGTTTTTGAAATACTGGATCTCGGTGTCCTTGAGATATGAAGTACAAAACATTCCTGTTTTTTTTTTTTTGTTGTTGTTGTTGTGAGCGTGTGCGCGCGCATCAGACTTATAACAAAAAAAAAAAAATCATTGAACTAGACCATTTTATTTTCAGTTAAATTTTAGGTAATGTAAAAAAAAAAAAAAAATGCACACCTACTAAGTTTTCTTGATTTTTACTGTTGTCTTCCAATTTTCCAGCCTGAAAAGGCATCTTCCCGGATTTCGTCACATTTCTGCATCTGAATAAAAAAAAAATGTGTCTGAAGAAATAAATATATGTATAGGTATTTTAGGCAAGATTCAGGTTAATCCATGTGATGGGTTTAAGAAATCAACTAGTCCGATGCCTAGGTTCAGAGACTTTCATGTTTAGGCTAACTCGGAATTTTTTAGTAGCCTTAGAGTCCTGGACTACTGCTATTTTTGAGTACTTGTGTCTTGGTATCACATTGTTTTCTGGGCCAAATTTTCTTGCATTTTTAAGCAAATGAGAACAGATGTTCTGTAATTTAATGCTTATGCTGTTCAGAAAAGAAAATCGATCTATGCCAAATGTTTACAGATCATTGAACGTCCACCAGCAAGCACATGTGATAAGAGAAGGCAAAACTTTGCCATTCTTTTCCCCCTCTCAGTGTAAACAGTAATTAATCAAAGTTTAGGTGCCATTAGTTGTCTACATTATGTTCTTAACTAAGGCACCAAACAACTTTCAAGAAAGGAAAAAAAAAGTTATTGGAAGCAAGCCATCCTCACCAATGAGCCCAATTCTGTGCATGTATCATCTATCTATGTATCTGTAGCTGATAGCACCAGAACAAAAAACTGAAAAAGTGTTTTCTCATAACTAAAAGAAAAATCCATTGAATTTCTTATAAACCCCCAAAGTAAAAGTGTGCTTTTATATTTCTCAAAAATATGTTAAATCATGTCAAAATTATTCAAAAGTAAGTTAATCATGACATATGAGCAAGTCTTATTAAAAATATTGCATGTGTAACTTCTAAAGTTCTGAACATATTTTAGCAAAATTTAAAATGGAAAATGAACTTTATTTTGATGTGTTTTGGCCATTATATAAAAAGAAAAGTATTCACTTCTTTTAAAAGTTGGGAAGGTTAATTATCATTATCAATTTTTAATTATCACTGTTTTTTTGTTTTTTTTGCTAGTCCTTTTGGCATTGAGCTGTCAAATTCCAGAGAGAAAGATTGACAGGTAGCTTTTCCTTACTCCCAATTTCCATGTTCTAGGGCTGTGTTATTGTGATAACATCCTCTGTCATGTTTTCCAAAGTTTTCCACCCTTAATCTCACTGAAGGGTTGAGAAACAAAAAACAATTTTTTCTTTCACTTTGCTGGCATGGCCTAAAGGAATCAAATACACTTATTAAGAATGGTCAGGGAAGGAGCCAAAGCATTGGAGTGTTGCATTTCTTTTTATCCCCAAGAGTTCAAAAGAAAGATGTAAACCTGTTTTGTGTGTGCAACATGACAAGTGCCATAGACAAGTCGATCACTGATGTTATACTGTATATATGCCATCCTACAGATGTATTCTTACTACATTAGTCTAATACATAATACTTTTGTTCTGAAAACAGGGCAAACTGTTGATTATTTTGCCTTATACAACATATGTACTGATTGCATGTTGCACAACTTCACCTTTCTGTTTGTTGTCTTTGTTCAAGTTTTAAATTTGCATTTGTGCCAATCATAATCAGCTTATGAATTCAGGCTTAAAAAAGAAGTGTGTCTAGAGTTTCAGAGAATTGTACTCATTGGCATTCCCATGTATCTCATATGATCCACCCAAAGACCCAAGCAGAAGTGGCCAAAAAATTTGGTTGTGTGTAAGCAATGAGTGTTGCAGTAATAAATGAAATTTCAAATGAGAAAAGGCAGAAAATTGTCTTGGAACATCAGAATACACCATTTTCAATAGGGTTAATGGCATCCAATTGTTGTGATGACATATTATGATGAGAAAGAAAAAAAAATCATTCACTGTTACTGTTGTCAGTCCTAGTTTTACTTGTATATATGTACAGTAACAGCCTGATTTACGTAACATGTGACTTATGTAAATTCACAGTTACGTAATAATTGCTGCCTCTTTATCTGCACTTGCTGCCTCACCCGGGACCTTCATCCTGACATAAAAAAATAATTCTGAGAACTACTTACTAACGCATTCAGGAAATTTACTTGCCACCTCTGTATCTGCACTTGCTGCCTCACCCGTGACCTTCATCCTGACATTTAAAAAAATGAAAATTCTGAAAACTACTTACAAGCGCGTATGAACGTGTTTGTGGCTTTGTGCAGCTGCATATTTGACAGCCTTATCGCAGTAAGCACATTTCAGTTTCACTTGATATCTTGCTTCGCATGGTTAGGTTAGTCACTTGTTTATCACTGTTAATGTTCGTTGTTTGTTTCATAAAACTTTGTTTAATCAAAATGCAAAACCGAATGACATACATGCATATCACTAAGCTGTTCTCTGAGATTCAGAGGTTAGCTCCAAAAAGAAATACGAACTACCAGATTTTTTACTTACTGTTGTCGTATCAAACTTCTCCATTTACAGTGATCTTGACATACAACTCGGGCTTCACTGATATCCATTACCCACCGTACACGAGATCTTTTATACTTCATACTCATAATCTTTTTCTCCTGCAGACACTCCTGAATCTGATCCACCCATGTCTTCCTTGGCCTTCCTCTGCTTTTCCTTCCTGCCACTTGGGCTAAAAATATTTTCTTAGTAAACATCTCATCACTCATTCTTTCAACATGGCCAAACCACAAAGCATATTAGTCTCCACCTTGCTAACAACATTTTGCTTCACATCACACAACTGCAACACATCTTCATTCCTCACACAATCGGAACATGTTTCACCACAAACCCCTCGTAGGTAATGCATTTCTCCAGCACACAAACAACTCCAATGTTTCTTCTGTAGTACCCAGGTTTCACTGCCATACATCAAAGTAGGAACAATTACAGTTTCATACACAGCCATGCGGGACTCTCTAGAGAACCCATCATTCCTGTGAAAACCTCCCAGAGCAGCTATGACTTTCAATGAAGAATTCACTCTCCTACTAATTTCACCATCCAATTTGTTCTCTCTGTCAAACATGCTCCCTGAATACACAAACTCACTCACCTGGTCAATCACAGTGCCATTTATACTTACATTACATTCAATGTTACCTGTTCCTCACTCAAACACCATAACTTTGGTTTTTCCCTTATTTATACTCAGTTTAAATTTCATGCAAACTTTGTACATCCGAGACAACATACTCTGCAAATCACTTTTGCTCTCTGCCAGCAGGACAGTGTCATCAGCATACAGCAATCTGCACACACAGATATCACAAGACATAAACCAGTATTATCTAGTTTGGCATCACACATGCATGCATCCATAAATATATTAAACAGCCATGGTGACATTACATAACCTTGAGTTGGATGACTTTCATCCTGACGTAAAAGTTGTTTACCTGCCTCCTAGAACCACCTCATTGTTGCAACCAGTGGATCAAGGTCAAAGCCAACTATCTGCGGTGTACGTTTTCGCAAGCAATTGAGGCCATTTATAGTGGTAAGGGTATTAACCTACGTGATTTCTGGAAGAACTATAATATCATTGATGCTATCAAAAACATCGTGGTGGCGTGGAATGAAGTCAAGCAGACAACAATGAACGCTGTGTGGAAGAATGCCCAGAAATGGTCCATAATTTTAAGCTTTTCACGGAAGGAGAGCAGACAATGACTGCTCCAGGTGCTGAGTTGACACAACAATTACAGCAAGCGGTGGAGACGTGTGTGTGCAACTGGCACAGCAATTAGAGCTGGAAGTGGATAACAGTGACATTAACAAGCTACTTTTGAGGCACAATGAAGAGCTTACTAATGATGACCTTATTCAGTTAGAGACATTCCGAAATTCCGAAGTAAATACTAAGCCGACTGAACTGCTAAATCCAGACATAAAGAAATTTACAATAAAAGGACTAGCCAAAGTTTTTAACCTGATAGACATGGCATTAGCAAAATTAGAATCGATGGATTCAAACACCGAGCGGTTTGAGAATGTTAGCCATCGTATCTACTCCAATATGTCTAGCTGCAAGGCCATCTACAATGACAAGCGTGTGACCACACAATCTACTCTAGACATGTTTATGAGATGCCGCTCACAACAAAGTCAACATGACAACTCAAACGACCTCGACTACCCTCAGCCTTCAACATCGAGAGGGGTAGAAGTTGCCGCAGAACAGCATTCCTCTTCACAATCATCCACTCCCAGCGCCGGTTCTCCCCCTACAGAGCCAACTTAGCCATCACAAGATATTTTTTTACCTATCTGAAAAGTGAATACACGTGTACAGTATTTCAGTTTGTTTTTGTATTCTTTTACATATGTATATATAATTTCATACTTTTATAGTTTACATATATCAGAGTAAATATTGCTACATGATGTCTCTTTTATAAAATAATATTAAATAATATGCATATACGTACATATAATAATAAATATTGCAGTTTCTTATGAACATAATTTACAAATTTGACTTGCGTAAAATTAAAGTTGTGTAACAGTTTATGGAAGGCATTACTTATGTAACTTGGGGTGTTACTATATACATGGTCATCAGAATAATATAACCACCCCGTGGAATCACAGTGTACCCGCCCAGGCATGTCACAGAGTTCACGTGGCAAGGTCGATCACATGGAGATATAAACGGTCGGCCAGGACAGATGAGCCATAGTGTTTAACATGAGCACAATGGGCAGAGGCAGTGATTTGATGTGCGTTCAAAAAGGAATTATCATTGTGTACCACACCACGGGTGGAAGCACATCAGAAAAAGCAGACTTTGTGGGCTGTTTGCCAGGTGCCTCACAATCCACAGAGGCCTCAGAAAATTTCAGAATATGTTGGAGAGGGGAGATTTTAAAATTTTTATGTACTGTTGAATGCTTTCTAACTTTCCTAGGGTTGGAAAATCACAGTGGTGAAAGCATGGCACTTATGGTGTTGGACTATGTAAATAAAGACTGTATGGTTGATTTCAGTAAGTGCAGGGGACAGTCATATGGTAATGCAGCAAAAATATGGCTGGTAAATACAATGGAATGCAGCAAAAAATTCTAGAGGTAAACAAGCATGCTATGTAAATTATATATTCCTTGTGCTAGAAATTCACTGAGGACATTCACAGATCTTATTGGCCATGCTGCAATAGATTGCTGTTTAGATACAGTAAAGTTTTTTGCTGTTGTGCAAGAAATATACACTTTCATTTCATCTTCTACAAAGAGGTTGGCTGTGTTGTTATCATTCTTGAATGCGAACTCCAGAGGTTGGCTGTGTTGTTATCATTCTTGAATGCGAACTCCAGAGGTTGGCTGTGTTGTTATCATTTTTGAATGCGAACTCCAGAGTACCAAAGTATTTGTCAAACACCAGGTGGGAAGTACATGCCAAACTTGTGTCTGTCATAAAGGAGAATAACTGGTCAATCATAGATGCTCTCATCTCGATACTAATGAGAATGAAAAGGGTGATACAAGAATACAAGCTAGTACTCTTTTGGAAAATAATGGAGACATTGGAGTTTGCTTTTCTGCTACATTTATTGACTCATTTACTGGAGAAATTTCACAAATCCAATGAGGCTCTCCAGGATCCACAGATCACACTTACCATGTGTAGAATCTGTACACATCACTCTTCCACTTTGTGAAAAATATTCGAGAAAACTTTGATGACATTGAACAAGGAGCTAAATCCAAACTGCCAGATGTTGAATACAAGTGTGCAGGGAAAAGGAAGAGGGTGAGAAAAAACAAGCCGATGAGGGAGCTCAACCAGACATTGTTGAAGAGCCTTTCTCCATGAGATGAAGTTTGAATGAAATCGTTCACTCCGATAATAGATGTCCTGGAGGCAAACTTGAGCAGAAAAGCAACAGTGTACAATTATGCTGCAAACAAATTTTCATTTTTAGTACGAGTAGATTTAGAAGCTTCAGAAGCACAGCTACACTGAGCAGCAGAAGCCTTGGTGAAAGGATGTCCAAACAATGTTGATATTAACCTTACAGGTGAACTGATTCACTTCCATGCTTATGTTAAATAGAATTATCCAGGAAAAGAACAAATTTGCCACAAATATCTGTATCAAATCATCTTCCGAGATAAGATTCGTTTAGTTTTTTCTAATGTGGAAACAATTCTACAACCATTCTTATGCCTGATGGTAACAGATTGTTCAGGAGAAAGGTCATTTTCACAATTAAAGAGAACGAAAAATGAACTGAGATTAATCATGTCTCAATAAAAACTTACTGCACTTAGCATCATGGGCATAGAAAGTGATAAATTTCATAGCAAATGATTTGAGGACATAATTCATGATTTTGTTTCTAGGAAATCAAAAATGAATGAAAAAGTTTTTAATTGTAGGCCTGTGTGATATAATTTTTCTGCATTTTGTATGTTAAAATTATTTTGTAAATTACATTTAAGTATTGTTTTCAATTGGTATACTATATTATAATCTATGATAGAGATCAAGGCAACCAAATGATAAATATGTATTCAATAAATGCATTCATTCGAAAATAAATGATATTTTTCACTTTAAATATCTTGCTATTAAATAATTAAAAGGCATACCAGTATATGTTTTCAAGTTTTGTGAGACCTTCTGATGTGATTTTTTAACAAGGAGCCTCCAGGCTTTATATAGCTTAGGGCCTCATCAAGTCTAAATCTGGCACTGATTCAGTTTGTAACTGTTGTTACTTGTCTGTTAACAAATTTAGACACACACACTCACACACACACACACTCACACTCACTCACTCACTCACTCTCTCTCTCTCTCTCTCTCTCGTTTTGTACAAATGGGTTATTATTAATTGCTAGTAATGCAAAGATCACCTGAAATCTTTTGGAACTTTGTTCACTGGTAATAATTTTCCAAGGATATCCTGAAAGTATGGCATCATAATAAGAAGGAGTGGCAATAATACACATAACATAATAAAAATTAAGAGAAGCAATAAATTTCTCTTACCCCATGCATTGATTACATTATGGGAAAGTAAATGATGGGACATTTCAGTAGTTAATTTCTACCTTCCTGAGCTATGGAATGGCTGAGCAATTACAAAAATTCTTCCTTCCTCTAGCCATTCCATGGCTAAGGAAGATAGAATTTTTGGTGGAATTCTACCTCCCTCCAGTGTTTCTTTCAGGACTTTTTGGTTGGGAGGGCAAATACTGTAGAACCTTAGAGGGGAAAGTTTTCCATTTGCCGCACACACATATAAATATAATTTTAAGTACTATGTTTACATATATAAAAGCAATTACTGTATATATATATATATAAATTAATTTTCAAAGATTTCAAGAACAAACTTTCTTCAGTTAAATGAGGGAGGAAGGATTTCAAAATATTGCAAATTGAACTACAGCCACAAAATGTATAATTATGTAAATGCTTCCAATTAAGTGGAAAGTGGGTTAAAATTTAAGGTTCAACTTGCAAATTGCCGCCCCGGTGGCGCAGTGGTCTAAGCGATGGCTTCTGATCATTCGTCCAAAAGGGGTCTGGGTTAGAATCTCTGTTAGGCATGGATGTTGTGTTTGTCTTACGGCACTGGCTCTCTTCCTTCCCTGGGAACAGTGACCCTAAATTAGGGACGGGCGACTGCTTATAGCCCATTGAGTTGTCGCGGTGGTCGTTAAACCCCCAATAAAAAAATAAAAAAAAAACAAAAAAACTTGCAAATTTTCTATAAAAATTATTTTGTTTTCACCAACAGAACTTCCAGAATAGAGCAGCACTGTAAAATAGCTTTTTTTTTCATATGATCTAATAATTAAAATTTCAAATGTACATGTGAAATTAAAACTGTACAATGAAAACCCCAGTTGGGATGAGTAGTTTACAAATGTTTAGTACTTACATTAAAAATGCAGCCATATAGCATAGGAAATAATCCATGAAGTTCATAATGTACATTTCATTTAATCACTTTTCTCAGTTACACTGGTTTTTTTGTTTTGTTTTTTGTTGTTGTTGTTTCGTATTTTAAAGAACAGCATGTGTCTTAATACACTTTTTAGGCAAAACAAACTATAGTACTTGAACAAATATTAAAAAATATATATAATTGGAGAAATATTTGTAGCATCAAAAGAAACGGAACTTTCTTTTTCATTTTAGCCTAAATTTATTAACATTTGGCTTAGTAACATAAATTATCTTAGGGAGGGAGGGAGGATTGAAATCCCCTGTATGTGTGCCTAAAAGAAACACTACCTTACTCAGTCATGGAATAGCTAGAAGAAGGCAGAATTTTTGTAATTCGTCAGCCATTCCATGGTTGAGAAAGGAAGGTAGAAGTTAACTATCAAACAGTGGCGGCCCTAGCCCTTGCGGGGCCCAGGGTGATGGTTCTTCATGAGGCCCTTTACAACCGCAACAACCCTATATCGTAATATTTTGGGTGAATTCAAAATATTACCTGTTGTATCTCATTGACTCTTGTACCCAAAATTGTGGCAAAACTCCAATGAAAAACATCTTGAAAAAAAAAATTACATTTAAACATTTCTCCACAATTTTCCTGCTGATAAAATGTCTCTGACCAAAAAATACATTTTTTTCTAACAGAGTAACTTTTTGATGTCACTAATTAAAAGCAGTAAACAAATATTAAAATTGGTCATTTATTTGTATATAATCGTGAACTACAATATTTTAGGTGATGCCAGGCAAAAATTACTAATTAATTGGCGGCTGTGCAGGGGCCCTGGGTGGTTGCCCGGTATGCCCGTACCTTGGGCCGCCACTGCTATCAAAATATTCCATCATTTACTTTCCTGTAGCGTAACTAATGTGTGATATGAGAAATTTATTGCTTCTTTTAAAGGTATGGCATAAAAATTACATACTTGATTGAGTATCACAAAGTAATATTATAAACCAAATAAGGCATTTTTGTTAAAATATTGCATTGCAGGAATAAAAATTGCAATGTGAATATTTTTGATGCAATGCAGATGTCAAAAAAAATGCATAAAATGTGCCAAAAAACTTTGTTCTTCCAAGATATTAGATATTATCATCAGCAATTATAGAAACTATCACAGTAATCAGTGAAGAATAAAACAACTGAAGTATATGGCAAAACATATAAGCATGTTTTTTCAGAAGTGCTTTTTAACTCTTCTCCATGTAGCATCTCCTCAAACAAAAATCAAGAGGTACTGGTTAGATTCCTACTCCAGGACAATGCAGTTTTCTGAGGAGATGCTACAGAAGAACAGTTAAAACGAAGCCACTTTTGCGCCAAATTGTTTTGCTAATAAGCTAAAGATCATAGTATTTTTTGTTTTTTATGTTTTTTTACTAAAATGTTACAAGATGTATGTTATTATTATAATTATTATTATTAAAGTGGGACATTAGTGTGCTTGATAAAATATTTTAATAGATGTTGAAAATAATATAAAGGTACAGTGTAAAAAAAAATCTGTAGGATGTTGAAAATTGATAATATAAAGTATTGTGAGAATTATTTTTTATTTTAAATATAAAATTATCATATTGAAAATATTATTAGAAATTAACTCTGAATCACATATGTATTTTTAGGATTTTTGATATTTTTTGTAAAGTTACCACTGTTTTATGTTATAAGCAAAGTGTGATCATGAAATGTGTTTCATATATTGTTAGAGTTATTTTTGTTTTGTTCTGTTTTAAATCTTTAAAGATAAAAAATTAGAATGTTATAAAAATATTGTATAAAAAAAGTGATGGAATGTTACAAAGTGATGATATCTTGAGCCTGGGATGTGTGCATAAATTTGTTTTGGTGAAATGGTAAAATAAAGGGAATGTCTTAAAGCAGATCTGGGAAACGTATTTATTAAATACTCTTAGGATAACATAAAAACTGTGATTTTGATGATGAACGGCAAAACCTATAATACATAGCATCATAAGCAGCTTTCTTATCTGCTCAAAAGTTCCTTAATTATCTTTAATTTAAATAGTTGAATGGTGTAATTTTCTGAGAACTTATAAAATGTTAGAATTATAACTGTTAAAGTTCTACAAGATAGCAGAGCAGTTATTAAATACTTATCAGCTGGAAACAGAGGCTGTTGGGCATAGGCACCAACTATGGAGTGGGGTAAGGTAAATCTTGCCCCCCCCAATAATTTGACTGGGGGCAGTGCCCACCCAATACTTTTCATCCTGTTTAATTAAACAAGTTTTTGTGTGTCATTTTCGAAATTTGTGAGATGAAATATTTCTATAGAGAAAAAATGTTTTTCCCTACATCTTCTACTTTTATCTCCCTCCCACCTTTCATTTCCACAATATTCTGATCTTCTCTTGGGTTCTCTTACCCACTCTTGTAGCTTCTTACTTTCTTTTAAGGAGGTTGAGATCAACTGGTCAGATCTTAACATACTCTCTCCCAGAAATCATATTGATGGTCCAAATAATGAATTTCTTTCATTTATAGAAGTGTATTATTTAATACTGTTTCTAATTGCAAAAAATGCAGTTTTTTCCTTTATAGAAATACACTGAAGTGCCAGAAAAAACTGGTACACCAGTCTAATACTTGGTAGGTCCCCCACGGGAGCGCAGGACTGCAGAAATACGGCGGGGCATGGACTCCACTAGCTTCTGGAAATATGTTGTAGGCAATGTACACCATACTTCCTGCAGAGCGTTCCACAATTCGGGTGTATTCCGAGGTCTCGGATTCCTGTGTTCGATAGCGCGTTGCATGGCATCCCAAATGTGTTCTATCACGTTCAGATCTGGGGACTTGGGTGGGAATGGCAACACCCCAAACTCAGATGAATGCTCCTTTAACCATAATGTGGTATCCCAACACTTGTGTGGTGTCCTGTTGGAAACAGGCCCAACCCATCAGCATGAATGCAGGACATGAACAGGTGTACCTCGTCAGAAAGGATGCATACATAGTTTTGGCCAGTCACAGACATTTGTAGACGTGCCAGGGGTCCAGTGAGGTCTGGCTAAACACACCCCATACCATTACGGACCCCCCACCAGCCGGTACACTTCCCTGTTGACAGGCGAGATCCGTGGCTTCATGGGGTTTGCGCCACACATGAATCCTTCCATCTGCCCGATACAGTTGGAAACGCGACTCGTCAGACCAGGTTACTTGTTTCCAGTCATCAAGTGTCCAGTGGCAGTGTTGCCGTGCCCAAGCGAGGCGCATAGCTTTGTGTCGTGCACCCATTAAGGGGACTCTAGTTGGGCGTCGACTCCCAAAGCCCATATCGTGCAGGGTACGTTGCACAGTTCGGACGCTGATGCTTGTTGAGGCTCCAACATTGAATTCCGATGATACCTGCGAGATTGTTGCACACCTATCACGTGAAATGATTCTTGACAGCCGACGATGGTCACGTTCACCCAATGTCTTTTTACGGCCACACTGGTATCGTAGGTTGGAGGTTTTGCAGGAATTCTTGTAGCCACAGTACACCCTTGCAATTGTCGTCCATGAAAATACGAACTTCGTTTCTACCTCCGAAATACTATGGCTCATCTCACGAGCACCAACTATGACACCGCGTTGAAAATTGCTTAAATCGTTATTACTTGTCATTTCCATGCCAAAAACAGCTCTGATAGCTGGCAAGGATGTCTATTGCTTTATATATGCACTGGCGGACACAACCGAGTATGTGCATAGGTGACATTGCTATGTATTTTGCATAAGCTCGTCTGTACCAGTTTTTCTGGCACTTCAGTGTATATTATTCTTGGTGGACCAAGCTTCACCTTATGAGACCAAAGCAATTTATTTCTAAAAAAATTATAAATAACTTAAAAGAAAAAACTTTTTTCCCATATTCAGCATTGCTCATTTGATAAGAAACTTTATTCCCAGCCTGTATCGTGTTTGACAAGTTCTCATAATATGTGGTACATATTTAAAATAATTATCAAAAATAAAATAAATAAATAAAAACAAAGAAACACATAATCTTTAGTATCTTGAATTGTATGTTTAGTTTTTGTGCTTCTTGTTCTTTGTTTGAGTAACTGCATTAATTTCCTATGTTTTTTGTAAGCATTTGGAAATAAAATCTCTGGATATTTTTATAAAATCAGTAGCTGAATTTTTTAAATAATAATATTCAGCAAAAGAATATTTCTGTTTCCTTGTTTATTTGCTGATGAGCAATTACAATTGCATTTTAAAATACAGGTTGAATCCCCAAGTTTATCTTTTTGCCCCCTTTTTTTTTATTGTCCCTTCCTGACAATGGAAGAGATGATCTCATGCCCCCCCCATAATTTGATGAACTCGGCGGTCATGTTGCTGGCTGTTTTCTTTGCAGATTAATAGAAAACTGCAGGTACAGGAACAAGGGTTAAAACCACTCTTGGCAGCTACACCAATGCTAATACTAGTATAATACACACAAAAGCTGCCACTGCCAACCTGTAGAAAAAAGACTGAAAAGTTCAGTGAGTTTTGGATTATTAATAGGCAAACTGCTCATTTATAATGCACATCAATAGGCTAAATTTGAATATCAAATGTTAGATCTAGGGTTGAACAAACTTGTAATTTATATAGTGCCAATAATTTTGCAAAGAAAGCATATCACCTAGTACAAAAGAGAATTTATGTTGTTTTTTTTTCTTTCATTTTTATTCAGAAATTAGGTCACATAGATGCAAGAGATGGATTGGAAATTATGTCACTGTTATTTTGTCACAATTACAACCAGTGACAAAATGTAGCAGTTCCAAATTCACTGATAAGAATGCCGCTGTAAGCAGAACCCCAGCAATTGGGGTCCAAAATCATTGTTACATCATAGTTTTGGTTACCATGTCACCATATCTAAACAATGTGTGTCCTTTTCAGTGGAATCATCACAGAAGTCACTAGTGACGTGAGCTTTCACTCTCCCCTTTTCCTTACGCTTAAGGTAGTTTTTGTTTCGGTTTTTCCTTTGTGTTCTCATAAACAACGAATTAAAAGCTAGCTGATTGTAACAGGAATTTTGTCATTGTTACAAGCGAGACGGGGACTGGCTATTATGTTGCTGCTCTGTCACTCATATCATAAACTGATTTTTCACAGTTACAAGTAAGGCTGTGAGAGTTCCTACAGCTTTACTGCTCTGTCAACCTTTAAAGTCACTGTCACTCCTGTGGGAAAAAGTGCTAAAATGTGCAGTACTTCTGTCACCTAATGACAAACATTACAAATCAAGAAATAAGGAATGTTAAGGTGCAGCTGCCGACCTCCATTACCTCCGTTATGAGCAGTCGATCACATACAAAGACTTACCCTAATGAAAACTGTGAATTAGAGTGGCTGTCTATTGGTAAGGAGGTGGTAAGAAGGTCAATCTCAGCAATAAAGCAAGGAGTTTAGATTTTTTCCTCAGAAAAACCAACAACAGGACCATTCAAATGAATGAGGTGAAGGAGTAGAAGAGTTAAAATTTTGCAAATGCACTTAGAAAGAAAACAAAATGAGAGTGATGATCATTTGGACAGGGTATTAAATTTTCACATTTCCTCTTATTGAAACATGCTATTGTTTTGAGTTGGGAGTGAAGTAGATATGTTGTTGCAAAGGCTTTGTTTTTGAAAGCTACAGCCAAGAATCAAGTTTTATTGGACCAAGATTATTAGATCAAGATTTTAAGGCATGAAGTAGCAATGTTAGAAAGGGAATGAAAGTTTTGTTATGTTAGAAGCAAAATTTTTCTCAATGTTATTTGCAAATGAAATCAAATTGCTGTTTTTTTTTTTTTTTTTTTTCATTTTTTTAGTTCATTATTTTTTTCATGAAACTCCTGAAATATTTTTAGGTTCTCATTTTTGTCCATTTTGTAGGGCATAAATAAAACCCATTAACCACTGAAACACTGCAGTTAATAATGATATCATAGTACAGAATAATGCTGAAGTATATTATTTTTGATAAAGCCTTATAAGAAATGTAAAAGACCTGAAAAAAGTAGTGTTTTTGAAAGGCAGTTGTTGACAGACAAAAGAAGAAAGTACTTTTGGTAAAAAATGCTGAAGTTATGAAGTAACATGTGAGAGCAAGTTTCTGTGATAGTACGTTGCAAAGTAATAACGTAAAAGAATTATGTCGTAATAAATTATTTTTTATAAATTTTTAAAAAGAGCTGATAGTTTGTAAAAATATGATGCAGAAATGATTATTATTTTATAAAATGTAGAAAGATGTATAAGAATAACATTAAAGTGTGATGTGAAAAAAAATGTTTGGTATTGCTTTATTCTAAATATTTGTATAATGAAAAATATTATTAATTTGTCTCCACTCATATTGATCATGTAAGATACATCCTCTGGAATTCAGTTGTAAATATTTTTTTTAACTTGAAAATAACTAAACTTACAAATACGATCAAAATAAACTGATGGATTGATATAAAGCAAGCATTGTTTCTTCTGGGTAAAACTTTGGCAGAAAGATGTCCTTGCATCTCGTTTCTTGTTTTCAAGATAAATCCACTTGTCTAAAATGGTTTGTAAATTCATTTGTCTACAAGATGTTTAGTTTTGGATTTTTGTGTTGTATTTAGATTTTAAAAGATTTAATTTAGAACATATGTCTTTAGATGTTTACAAACTAGCTGTCTGTTAGCAAGCACATAGAGCACTTTTGAAAGTAACATCCACTTTCCTGTTTTGGAATTTGTTTCTCCTTTTATCAATCCAAATAAGTATTACGATTTTATAAAAACTTAAAATATGGAAATAGAGAGAAAATTTCAGGTTTCTGTTAGGAGCAGAGAAACTAAAAAAGGAAGGACTGTCAAATCAATTACCAGCTAATTTTAGACATACATAAATAGGCCATGAATTCATTCAGTAACAAAACTTGCCAGCAAAGAATATAAATTGACTAGTAAAAAGAAAAAGAACCCCTGCTCGTGCATTTTACAAAATGGATCTACCAGAGGCACTGTTTTTAATTTTGAGAAGGAAGTCTGGGACACTTGTCTAAATTGTTCAAAAAATGTGATACAGAGGATTAGAATAACTGCTTTCACTTTTTCTTCTTGTCAGACACACAATCCATTGCTTGTGGAAGGAAAACAGCTTTTCTCCTTTTTAGTAGAACAAACAAGCACATCAGCCCTGTAAGATCAGAAGTTCTGTAGAAAACTTTTGGGCAGCTGCTGAATTCTCTCTCTGTGGTCTGTGTGTGCTGTTTAAAGTGCCACCCTCTGTGCATTATCATGTGTTTGACAGGTGGAAATGGGTTATGTTCTAGTTGTAACAGGCTGTGAAGGGTGAAGCATCAGTGCCCTAAATGGATATGCAGTTCCTAATTAGTCACAGTGTTATTTCAGAAGGTCTGGGTATCAGTGATGGTTCTAATATTATAGTTTGTTCATGAACAGAAGTGATCAAACTCATAGAAAACTTCAGTGAGAGTTTTGAGGCATTTTATTTCATCATCTGCACTTTTCATGTAAGTAGATATAAATGTTTTGTTATATTGCTTTGAGGAAGCATTGGTAGTTCTGAAGAAATGTTCTCTTGGGATAAAAAAAAATGCATCAATAGAAGACATTTCATTTGTCAGAAAGGAGACTGCTTCAGATCAGGATGGAGAATTGCTGGATAATTTTTACAGTTCTAACGCCACTGATTAGGTAAACAAACCACCTAAAAAAAAGCGTGATATTTCCGTGAATGATGGCAAAATCGGAACTGTGCAAAACTGGATGTTATTCAAGAAATGGAATTCACTAATATAGAGCACCAGAAGGAACTGCTTCACATGAAAAACATGTGGTGTTATACATGCCATTTCTATGACAAAAAGAAATATTTAGGAAACATTTTAGTTGATTTGGGAGAAACATGCCATGAAAAGGGCCTTTTGACTCTCTCTCTCTGTCTATCTCTATCTATCTATCTATCTATCTAATTAATGAATATTTCCTCTAAATTAGGGTTATACAGACGGCACTTGGTTTATCGGCCAAACAAGATAAATATCTTGAAAACAAAGTATTTTTACGATGACATTTGGGTTCTTCACGTGTTGTTTCGGTATTAAAAGCTTGACGCCTTAATGTTTCCTGCCTGGCTTCGGTGATCGAACGAGGAATCGCAAGTTGCGATTTATGTGGGAAGCAGTGGCATAGCCAGACATTTTTAAATGGGGGTGTCCATGGATTTGGTTCATTGGTGAAAACCTCATATATACAATGGCGTACTGGGAAAAACTCGGGGGCCCTCCCGCCAAAAATATCTTCGAGGCCCTTTTTTGAAAATGTATTACCTTTCAATTACTGAAATTTTAAAATACCATATTTTTAACTAGGTTTTATGGGCGTTTCAATAATTAAATTTCTTTGGAACCTAGAGGTATTTTTTGTAAAATGAAAATGACTGCACTTTATTGCGTGTGATACAACACATTGTGCACATTGCAAATAAAATTACTGCCTTTGTTTTACACCAATTGAAAATACTACAAAACAGTTATGCCTAAGTTAATCATATTACACAAATTTTATTCTTTTAGAGAAGTCTCCTCATAAGAGAAGAAGTTTGCTCTTTAAAATGCCTTAGGATCACACGTGCAAAACACATAACCTTGCCTTGTGACAGTGCCTAATGACCTTTCTGGATTTGTATGAAAATGCAGAACATATGTAAACAAATAAATTAAGAACAATTAAGAATTGGAACTGGGGCACGAAAATGTAAAATTACTTAAATTATTTACTCTTGAACATATAAAAAAAAAAACACCCTTAATATAATGCCACAAAGTTTTGCATATCAAAATAAAAAAAAATCTCTTGACTGCAATAAAACAATAGCACAGGTCTCTCTCGGTTTTTACGTCCCCGCAAAGAACACCTTTTAGTTCAATATATTCTGAAGAATGCATAGTTTATGTGCAAACTACTGTAATACATAACACCTTATCCTTATTGGAGTAAAAATTTTAAACTGATATTTCTTTCACATTCTCTTATTAAAATGCATGTATATGACTGTGAAAGGGGAGGGGGGCTTATCTCCTCTGGAATAACTAGCTTCCCCATCATCTACAAACTAAAACGGCGAAAGAAAAAAAAATTACTTTTTTTTTTTTTTTTTTTTTTCTGTAATGTAATACTTTATTCATCAAAAATTCCTGGCTATTTTTTTGCCAGCTGAATATGAAGTCTACAAAAAAGATTTTTTTTTTTTTTGGCCGCCCCAGTGGCGCAGTAGTCTAAGCGATGGCCTCTGATCATTCGTCCGAAATTGGTCCGGGTTCGAATCCCGGTGAGGCATGAATGTTGTGTTTGTCTTACGGCACTGGCTCTCTCCCTTCCCTGGAACCAGTGACCCTAAATTAGGGACGGGCGACTGCTTATAGCCCATTGAGTTGCTCACGATAGTCGTTAAACCTCCAATAAAAAAAAAAAAAAAGATTTTGTAAAATATTTTTGCTGAGGCTAGAGGCCTTCGTAGCTATGCGCCCCCGCTGAAAGTGCGGGGGGGGCTAACAGTACGCCCCTGTGCATATACTGTATATTGCTCTAAATTCGTACTCAATCCATCCTCAAAGGGAGGATTCGGACACTAGGACCCCCTCCCCTGCTACGCCTCTGGCGGGAAGAGATTGTCAAAAAATAGAAGGAACGTTTTTATGTGTTGGGCCGCTGATGATCTAGTGGTCAACGTTCGTGACTGCCACGAAGAAAACCTCAGGTTCGATCCCAGGCAGGTACGAACACTCGAACTACTAAATATCCGCCGGACGACGGATGGGCACGTTAAGCCACCGGACAGCGGGTACTGGCTCCCCGGTAATAAAGAAGGGCGTCTTTCTACCTGGCCTCCGTGTCACTTTCCTATCGGGCACTCTAGCCCAAATCTCACAGTTTGCTATTTCTAAGGGTTGTGTAAGACCTGGGATGAGACACTCCTTTCATAAAATCCTCTACGTGTGATCTGACCTGATCTCTGATTTGGGGAGTTTGTGCTTGTGAGTATTCACCTAGAACATCAGCAATCCATGGGTCGTTGTTTCTTTTTTCCTATCCTTTTCTTCTACTTACTGTTAGTTTAATATAATTTGGATTAGAATTTTTTTTTTTTTTTTGTTTAAATGCGAGGGAGAAATCCGGAATTTTAAAAGTCTTTTTTTTATTTATTTTTTTAGGTTTAACGACCACCGTGAGCAACTCAATGGGCTATAAGCAGTCGCCCGTCCCTATTTTAGGGCCACTGGTTCCAGGGAAGGGAGAGAGCCAGTGCCGTAAGACAAACACAACATCCATGCCTCACAGGATTCGAACCCGGACCCCTTTCGGACGAATGATCAGAGGCCATCGCTTAGACCACTGGGGCGCAAAGTCTTTTAAGAAGCAACGGTCACCTTCGGCGGTCACTTTGAAAGTCTTTTAAGAAGCAGCGGTCACCTTCGGCTTCGACAATCAGGATTATCTACTATTTTGGTCTTTTCCATGACGCAGTGTGCAATCTGGGAACTTTAGTATTACCAAGCCCAGCAGAGTATTTTCGGTCATATGAACTGGGCGAGAAATACGCAGGAGTCACCACAAACAGAGGAAAACTGAGTCGAGAAAACAAATTCTAAAATATGAAATGAATATGACAGCGGGCAAACGGAAAGTATATTAAAATGTCTTTCGGGGAAATTCTCAGCTCCACCTTGTGACGGCTCCTTAGTAGAAGAGGTGTTTCTATACTCGCGATCAAGCACTCAGCAGGGCTGTAGATACGTCTCAGGACCAACAGGGGTTGAAGACTCGTCTGGTAGGGGCTCCGTGTTCAGCGACAAACTATATTCATCCACAAATACGGACGCAAGTTTTGCTTCGTATTTTTGTTCCTTTTGTTAATTGGCTTCACGAGCGAACAATTTCCCCATGCCGAAAAGAAGAAAAATGAAATTCAAAATATGAAAAGGCAGATTGGGGAGAGGAGAAAACTGAAATCTCTTGAAATATATATAAATAAATCCGAATTTGTTGGACACTGGCTGAGTTGCAAGTTCATTATCGCAGAAGAAAAGATCTCCCAACTAGCTTGAAAAAACTATTTATTTTTTAGTTTACTAATCCGGTTCCTTTCCGTGGATCCGCGCAATAGCATCGAGGAGTTATTGATGCTAAATTTCGGCTCTTTCTTCTCCATCTATAATCGCGCATTCCATTATTATACATCCTTCAACCAACCTCAGGTGGGACAGACGACTCAAGTGTGAAAGAAAGGTGGGGACGAGGACAGAGTATCTTTGATCAGAACAGCGGTGCGATCGGAATTGGCGTATTAAATCGGGCTCTAAGAAGTAGAAATATTGACAAAAATAAGATACATATCAACGCCCCTGGTGGTCAAACAATTTTTATCAAAAATTAGAAATTATATGCCAAAAATTTCCCATCAGAAGCTGTATCCAGTGTAGAAAGAATTTTACAAAATTGGTTTCAGAAGCAGAGATATCGGGGGGAATGCAATTTACCATAACGCCCCCAGCGGAAAGTCTATGAATTACTTGAAAATTTTGAAATTATATGAAAAACATGTCGCACTGGAAACTATCCAATAAAGAAAGAATTTTTCAAATCGGACCATTAGAAGCAAAGATATTGATGAAAACAAGATATACATCTACGCCTTTGGCGGAGAAAGCCCGCAATATTTTAAGAAGAAAATAATCCGAAAAGATTTGTCGACATGAGTGGTATCGGTTCACTAACGAATTTTTTAAATCGAGAATTTAGATGATCAGATTTTGCGTCAAATACATCAAAAGCAGAAATTAACACTTACGCCCCCTGGTGTCCAAACCGTTGCTTATCAAAACAATTAGAAATTATATGCAAAATATTTCCCATCAGGAGCTGTATCCCTTGAAGAAAAAAATTTTGAAATCGAAGTTTTAGAAGCATAGATATCAAGGGAAACGCAATTTGCTTTTAGTCTCCCTAGAGGAAAATCTATACCTAACTTGCAAATGTGACTATACCTAAAATAGTCTCCGATATAAATGGAATCGGAAGGTAAAAAAAAAAAAAAAATTAATCTGATATTTAGAAGCAAATATATGGAATGAAATGTATTTTGAATTGGAGAGCATCTAAATTTACGCCCTTTACTGGCGAAATTGTGCTTCGTAAAAAAAATGAAATAAAGGGTCATCATTCGCAAATTTCATACTTCTCAATGCAAAAAGAAATTTTCGAATCGGACTAATAGTTGCGGAGATATGGTGTCCACCCACAGACGGACGGACAAACCGGTAGCATAAGCACGATCTTTTTTTAACAGAAGACGTGCTAAAAATCACAGCTTGGGTCCCTAATAGTGATACAATATTAGGTAAATACTAAATAATAATAGTTTAACAAACAATTTCCACTAGTACGGGTATAATAAGGTGATATACGTAGTTTACCAGTATCTCAGTGAACTATCATATCAAATCACATAGTCAAAAAATTACAGCTTGAGTCTTGGAATTAGACTAAATCACAAAGGTACTTAGCGAGCCTTACGACTGCAAATAAATCTATTACTTTTGAAAAATCACAATGTTTGGCTAGCTCAGCCTCTACTGATAATAAGCCCAAAGACGAAAGTCGGTTTTGATGCATAGTTGACTGTAACACATTTTTATTCCTTGATAGGCAACTAAAAGATCGTTCTGCTTGATCCACAGTCACTAGCAGTTACGTAGCCAGAATATTTTTTAAGGAGGGATCCCCGGAGCCCATTAAAGGAGGAGGGGGCTGCAGCCCCAGGCTCCGCATTTTCAAGGGGCCCCAGAATTATGCAGGATGCTTGAAGAATTGACAGAGTTCTACATTTTTTTTATTTTTTTTTTCGGATTGCACAGCAGAAACTATAAGAAATGCCTTGTGAAAAAAAAACTTTCTGGTTTTTTCTCGTTTCTTTGGGAAGAGTCCGCAAAAAATGCAGTTGCCCCCCATTCTATCCTCAAATCTTTTCAAAGCATTATAGAAGGTTTTTTTTATATATCTGTAATTGAGAGAAATTTCCATTCATTAAGAATTCGCTTAAATCATGACTTTTGGATCATGTTATTTTGTCCAAAACTTCGATATAATTTCAACAAGCTAAACCGAACCGGGGGGGGGGGGGTAAACAGAACTGAACTGGTATCTATTTTTTAACCACGCACATTTGCGTTTTCTTGATACCACTGATTCGTCCATGAATCATGGGATGCACACTTCAATACGGCAGGGATATGTTCATGTCTTCCTCATCATATTTTGGGAATGTTTTCTCCTGGGTGTTTTTTTTTTTCGTCCACCCATAATGAAATCCTAGATGTGCCACTAATACTGGGGCCAGGGCCTGATTTGCTCCTAGGCATGCAAGGCACATGCCTAGGGCCCTCAAATTGAAAGGGCCCCAAAATCTCGGTTAAAAAAAAAAAAAACTTTCCCTTTTTCAAAATATTTATGCGTGGGTAGATGTGATGTGGAGTAACTATATATAAATCGCTGGCAAAACACAAGCAAGTACTGGCAATATAATATGTGTTATTTCTAGTTAATATCAGTAACATTTTCCAGATAATTTGGGGAGGGTTTTTGTGTGAGATTAAACAAAAAATTGTCGTGTTGTGAAATAAAAACTAGCAGTATGTGTATGTTTGTAATTATGGCTTACTAAGATCAACTATATACTTCAATTTCAAATACTGCATGGTTCTGAAGCAATTTTTAAACATTTTGACATTTTAGCTCCCAAAAGTTATATTTGAAAAATCTTTGGACTTAATTCGGGCAGGGTTTGAATCCCCCCAAACCTCTCTCTTAAATACACCGCTGGTTAATATGGTAATAGTATAGTTTAGACACACCTGGCAAAAAATCCAATGTCCAATTGAATTTTACCCGTCATATGGCTTTGTCACACACAACTGTTTCATCGATGAAGGTTCAAGTCTTTTCAGATGCAAATCAGTAGGACAGCATAAAAATCTAGGAGAAAACAATATTTTTACCAGGTACTACCGTAATTTAATGTCAGTCTTATAAATGTATTATGTTTATTAAATTATTACGCTTGATTGTAATACAGTTGCCGAAAATGGTCACACTACCTACTCGATTCCGTAAAGTAAATGTCGAGTGGAGGGGGCCTCGTTTTGGATTGTGCCTACGGCCCGATTCCGTGTAAGTCGGGCCCTGACTGGGTCCCCAAAATACTGTCCAGCCCCGGGCCACATAGATGTGCTCTGGAGAGATCCATGGATTTGGTTCATTGGTGAAAGTCTTATATATTAATATACATATCATCATCATCATCATTGTCAACCATTATCAATCCACTGCTGGACGAAGGTCTCCTCAAGTTTCCTCCACAACGGTCTGTCTTGTGCCAGTCTCCTCCATGTCACTCCCGCATATTTACGAATTTCATCCACCCATCTCCCATGTGGTCTTTTTCTGGGTCTTTTCCTGTCCCTTGGAATCCAATCTAAAATTTCGGCTGTCCATCTATGGTCTGTCCTTCTGGCAGTATGTCCAGCCCATTGCCATTTCAGGGATTTAACTCTGATCATGATGTCTTCCACTCTCGTCATTTTTCGGATCCACGAGTTCCTCTTCTTATCTCTCCTGGTTATACCAAGCATGCACCTCTCCATGCTTCTTTGAGTTGTCTGCAGTCTTTGTATGTCTCTTTTAGTTAAGGTCCACGTCTCTGCACCATACGTAAGCACTGGAAGGATGCATTGATCAAACACTTTTCTTTTAAGACATAACGGCATATTGCTCTTGAAAATTATGCTGTTTCTTCCAAAAGCTCTCCAGGCAAGTTTTGTACGCCGATTAATTTCTTCATCAATGTGACCCTCACTTGATATCTGCTGTCCAAGATAAACATACGTATCTGTTATCTCCAGTTTTTCTCCATCAATCGATAAATCTTCATTTCTTGTAAAAGCATTGAACATCACTTTTGTCTTCTGAAAGTTCATTTTTAATCCCACTTCTTTACTCTTGTCAGCAAGTTCCTGGATCATACTCTGCAGCTCTGATGGGGTAGTTGCAAAAATGACTACGTCATCAGCAAAACGAAGGTGGGTTAGATAATCTCCATTAATCTTTATCCCTTTGTTTTCCCAGTTCAGTGATTGAAAGACATTTTCCAATGTGGCATTAAAGAGCTTCGGAGATATGGTGTCACCTTGTCTCACTCCCTTTCCAATTTTTATGTGTGTTGTATTTTCAAACAGCCGAATCTTTGCACTTGCATTTTCATAGATGTTATTAATAATATTAATGTATGCATCTTCAATACCGCAGGATTTCAGAGCCGTGGTAACTGCTGATGGTTTCACCGAATCAAAGGCTTTTTCATAATCGATAAAAGCCATGCACAATGGAAGTTCATATTCCCTCGCTCTTTCAATTAGTTCTCTCAGTACGTGGATATGATCTATTGTGCTGTAGCCACTCCTGAATCCAGCTTGTTCTCTCGGTTGAGCCATGTCCAGTGTTACCTTCAAGCGGTGTGAAAGAACTTTAGTGAAGATTTTATAAACCACTGATAGGAGGCTGATAGGTCTGTAGTTCCTGAGATCCTCAATGTCACCTTTTTTATGTAGCAGGATCATTGTAGCATTGTTCCAATCCTCAGGAATCTTCCCTTCATTAAGGCATCGAGTGAAAATTTGCGAGTACTGTTTCAATTTCTCCACTTGCTTCTTGTATGATGTCTATAGTAATTCCATCTTCTCCTGGAGCTTTCCCCCGCTTCATGTTCTTGATTGCATGAGCAACTTCTGCTGGGAGGACTGGAAGAACTCCGGTACCTTTCATGATGTCTGGAGTACATGTATCATCCCTTTCATATAGTTTGGAGTAGAAATCTTTCACTTTTGTCAAAATTTCGCCTCTATTTCTTGTTATAGAACCATCTTCTTTTCTCAGAGCCATAATCTGTTTTCTTCCCTTACTGAGATGTCCCTTTGCTATCTTTAGGCTTTGGTTGTTTTCAATTGCTTTCCTTACTAGTTCACAGTTGAATTTTCTTACGTCTTCAGTGATACTTTTTCTTACTGTCTTGCATAGCTCTATATATTCCACTTTGGAAGTCACATCTTCTTTAGTTGTCCTCATCTCTCTTCTTTTTTGCATCAACATTTTGGTTTTTCCTGATAATTTGTTTACATGCAACTTGTTCTTAGACCCAGCTAATTTTGTTGCTGTTTCCATAAGAGCTTTGGTTACTTTTCTGTTAACTTCAGAAATATCCACTTCTTCCGATGTTAGGCCTTCTAAAGCAGAGAATCTGTTCTTCAGTTCCAACTTGAAAGTATTATGGTGTTTTTTAAGGTTGGTTATGTCAATACATTTTGTTTGTCTTATGAGCTTGCCACGTTCCAGTTTAGTGTTGAGGTGCATCTTACATCTCACCAATCTATGGTCACTACCTGTGTTGAACTTGTTTAGCACACTGCAGTCTTCGATGACGAATTTTTTGTTACACATAATAAAATCAATTTCACTTGTCGTCCCAATTGGATGTCTCCATGTCCATTTCCTGTGTGGCTTTTTCTTGAAAAAGGAATTCAAGATGAAAAATCCTTCTGCCTCTGCAAACTCAACGAGAGTATTTCCACGCTGGTTTCTGTTGCCGTGACCGAATTTACCTACTGAAGTTTCATTCTGTTGCCGGTGCCCTATTTTTGCATTGAAATCTCCCATAATTATCTTCAAGTGCTGCTTACCTTTATTATTTAGATGACGAATTTCCTCATAAAATTCTTCAATTTCTTCTTCAGGATGACTTGTGGTGGGTGCATAAGTTTGAATAATCTGAACCTGGTATCTTCTCGATAGTTGGATAACGAGTCGTGCAGCTCTGTCAGAGGAACTTTCAACTTCTACCACTTTATCCTTCAGTTTCTTGTTTATTATAAATCCAACACCACTAGTTCTGCCAGTATCTGTCCCACGATAGTAGAAGAGATGTCCACTTTTCAGTTCAATGAGATCTTCTCCTTTTCTCCTTACCTCACTCAGCCCGACGATGTCCCACTTGATCCTTTGTAGTTCCTCTTCCAATTCAAGAAGCCTTGAATCAGAAGATAGGGAGCGTCCGTTGTAGGTAGCCAAGGTCAGCATCAAATGGCAGCCTAGTCCGGTCCTCCGGGGATTCTTAGCACCCTCTGCCTTCATGTCGCACTGGCCGCTGCCTTGGCCAGGTACATTCCAGCTGCCGGAGACTGAGGGCCAAGATTTAAGTTGTAGAGTCATTTTGGAGGTGTTTGGCCATAACTCACCACGCTGGCCAAGCGGGTTGGTGAGTGTGGGATAGCATTTCCTCTGATCCCGATGGTATAGTTATACCGCTATTTGCGGTCGTCAGAGCCCCTTTAGTGGGAACAGGATGCACCACGAGAAGGCGGGGTTGACATTTGTCAAGGAGAGGCTGTGATGTTACGCATCACCTGACCTTACATCATATATATCGCTTTAAATGCGTATTGAGCCCACCCTGAAAGGGTGGGGGTCTGGACCCGAGGATCCCCACTCCCTTGGCTACGCCCAGTGGCGCCTATTGGAGTACTTCTAGGGGGGAGTGGGGGGTAAAAATCCTTACCTCCTTGAAGGCTGTCAAACATTTTAGTAAATGTACAAGATACTAAAATACACTGCTGGCCACCCAAAATGCAACACCAAGAAGGAAGCATCCGATTGGCCAGAAATTCGCAGCATGCGTCGCCCGCGAGAGGACATGCAAACGATGAGCATTGCAGGGCATGTACAAATCATGTGCGCCTGGCACGCCACCGAGAAGCACTATAAGAAGGGTGCACAGACGGCGGTGTGTAAGTAGTGGAAGTTTGTCGTGCTGCCGGATCTGTGCTTGGGAAGCTTCCTGATGCCTCGTCGCAGAATACGGCAGTCATTCCAGCACGTTTCGGAGTTCGACAGAGGACGAATAGTGGCCTATGGCGACAGCGGTTTATCGTACCGAGACATCAGCGCCCGTGTGGGACGACATCCAGCCACAGTAAGGCGAGTATGGATTCAGTGGGTGCAGGAGGGACGGACGGACCGACGTGAGCGATTGCCGCAGCCAGGGCACACCACCGAACAAGAGGACCGGCATGTTGTGCGGCAGGCATTGACGGCTCGCAGCGCCACATCACGAATGTTAGCGCAGGAATTAGGGTGTGTTGTGCAACAACCTGTGTCAGCATGTACCGTTCTACGTCGTCTGCAGGAGCGGGACTTGTCGCACGGTGCCCATTGCTCCGATTACCATTGACGTTACACCACCGGCGAGTGCGGCGGCATTGGGCCGTTGAACGCCGCACCTGGACTGCGGAAGGACACGACATTGTCTTCTCCAACGAATCCTGCATCTGCCTGCAACACCACGATGGTCGGATCCGCGTGTGGCGGCACTGCGGCGAGAGACTGTATGACGCCTGCATTATGCATCGCCATACCGGTCCGTCGCCTGGCGTTATGCTTTGGGGCGCAATTGGATATGACACCCGCACCCCTCTGGTATGCATCGCCGGTACACTCAACAGCCACCGCTACATCTCCGACGTTTTGGAGCCTGCAGTCCTTCCTTACCTGCAGGACCTGCCAACGGCCACGTTTCAACAGGACAACGCGCGCCCGCACGGGGCACGCATCGTGCAACAATTCTTCATGGCCCACTAGGTGTCACTGCAGCCGTGGCCCGCCTGTTCTCCCGATATGTCACCCATCAAACACGTCTGGTCGCTGATCGGCAACCGAGTGGCCCGGCATGCACCACCCGCGGCTACGCTTGATGAACTGTGGCAACGTGTGGAAGCAGCCTGGACCGACATACCCCAAGCCCACATCCAAAGCCTCTTTCGTTTGATGCTGCGGCGTGTAGCGGCCGTTGTTGCCAGCCATGGGGACCACACGAACTATTGATGTCTGCGTGTTCCGCAAGTCGCACGGGCCTGTAAGCTCAATCGTTTCATCTTCGTATCTGTTGTTATGTGTCCAGTAAATCTGGCTTTGCTGTCTCGTGTCCTTCTTGGTGTTGCACTTTGGGTGGTCAGCAGCGTACAACAAAAATAATTGATACAATCAATCATTAATATCTTATTATTTTAAAAAATGCTTTAAAAGAGTTTCATCTATTTTAGTGTTATAAGTTTATCAAAAATTTGGTTATACCAACGGCTGGTTGGGTTGAACCCCCGGGTGCCCTCTGCTACGCCACTCCTCACAGGCATTGTACAAAAAAAAAAAAAAGTAATAGCAATATTAAGAAATAGTGGTTGGAGATTCTGATGCTTTATTTTACTGAGTAACTATATAGGCGAAAGATTGTGTTCTTGTATATTTGCATCATATATCGATTTCAAGTGTATTAGTTCTTCAGAGAAAACTGCTGGCTAATATTATCTCCCTATTAGTTTTGTTGCATTTTCTCGAATTTCTACCTCATTTAAGTCATGAACTAACCATAGCACACTGAATGCAATGTTTATTTCTTTCGCTGTATCAAATTGTATTATGTTACCAATAACGCTGTCTAAAAGAACATTAAACTTAAGTACTTCAGTCGGTGTTATTGTCGATTCTTCAGCACTTCTTTTCCTTTGTCATCGATCTGAAAATTCAGACTGCATACTTAAATTTATAGCTACGAGATTGCATTCGTTTAGGATTGCCTTCCAACTAATCCCAGTCTTTTTCAAATCTGTAAGAAGACTAAAAAGATTTGCTATATCGATGTCCATGGTGGTATTTCGAGATTGTAAGATCATGCTTCGGTAGTTTATGACTAATAGAATTTTGAGCCAAACTGTTGGCATCACGAGGCATTCAAACGACTCCATATACTGTTTGTCTAAGGTTTAAAATACATGATGAAAATTATTTTAATAATGATAACAGCTCATATTTATAAATTTACGTTTGACAAATATATGAACATCAGATAGAAAAAGAAAATATACTTTCAACAACTTCATTCACATCACGAGTGACTAGGACATGCATTCACCGACACAAAATAAAATAAAACTGCACTGCCTTAGTTGTTAGTTTAGTGACTGACTCAACTGCCACGCACGAATCCAATGTAACGGGTTGCTTATGCAATATGTGCATGCAGAGCGCAGCATGATGTGTCCACGTGCCGTACCCAATGTACGCGCGCAATCCAATTGACAAAAACGCCACAAAGGGGCCAAAAATACTGAAAACAGTGTACAATCAAATCGGGTATGGCGCGCAGGCCTATAAACACTGTTATTACAAATATTACTACATATTGCAATTACCGACAAAGTGATTAAAGAAATTATGCAATAAAATCACAAATTGGATAGTGATTTGTAAAAGAAATAAGTTAGTAAAATCATGCAATGCATTGATTATGATACGCTTTCCAACATACCAGAAATCATTATCAAGTTATGAGGATAATGGCTGTAGAATAAATCTCGCTCCTATGACCTGACCTTTGACCCCATTTCGATGATATTCAACAAACCGGTAAAGTATACTTCCGGAACAACATGATAAAGTTTTGTCTCAATCGAAGCATTTTTACGTAAGTTACGCATAAGGTTGATGGAATGGATCCCGATCCTATGTCCTGACCTTTGACCTCATTTCGCCCATTTTCAATTAGATTTGCCCCGAGGTGGTCCCCTACCACATACTAAAATTTCATCGAAATCAAACCATATTTACGCAAGTTTTGATGCATAAGGGCAATGGAATGCATCCCATTCCTATGTCCTGACCTTGGACCCCACTTCACCCATTTTCAATAGGGTTCGTCCCCAGGTAGTCCCCTACCACATGCTAAAATTTCATTGAAATCGAACCATATTTACGCAAGTTATACGCATAAGGGCAATGGAAATGGATCCCGCTCCTGTATCGTGACCTTTGACCCCATTTCGTCCATTTTCAATAAGGTTCGTCCCCAGGTGGAGTTCTACCACATACTAAAATTTCATTGAAATCGAACCATTTTTACGCGAGTTATAATGATGACAGACGGAAAAAGCTGGAGCATATACGCTTCTTCAAACGGTGGGAAAGCGTTAAAAAGACCCGGGCCCAGGGAAATTGTCCCGGCTTCGCTCCCCTCTCGTTGGGCCTGGGTCAAAGCGATGGCTTTTGACTATTCGTCCGAGATTGGTCCGGGTTCGAATGCCGGTGAGGTATGGATGCTGTGTTTTTCTTATGGCCGGCTGTATCCCTTCCCTGGAACCAGCGGCCCTAAATTAGGGACGGGCGACTGCTTATAGCCCATTGAGTTACTCACAGTGAAGGTGGTAGTTAAACCCCCAATTAAAAAAAAAAAAAAAAAAAAGTTAGTTGAATGTGTGTAACAATAGGAAAATCCATTATCATGTTTGCCCTCCTTGGTGTCTGGGTGGCTGTGTGTGTATGGAGGGGGGGGGAGAGATGTTATCCCACTTTTTCTTTTTTGTAGATAGGACTGCAGCACCCGTGCAGATGGTAGGCTAGTACCGTGGAACGTTACAATACAGAAGAGGCTGCGTTCGCTTCGAACTTGCATGAACGGCTCGTTTAAAGAAACATTTTTCCAGGTGGCTGCCAGTTTTGATGTAGTTCTGGTACACACGTGCAGTGCTGTATCCAGGCGTCTTCTCGGAGGTACTTAACCCCGAAAATCTATGCCCCCCCCCCGTAGGTTTTCCGGTGATCTCCCCTTATATTTAGTCTTAATTGTTTTCATTTATCGCTGAATAATTGGAGTAATTAATTTAAAAAATCTTAAGAAAATGAGGCAAATTATTATAATAATAAAAAAAACACCCACATGAACTTCAGTCTGAAACTTCTATCATCCTTCAATAAAACATTAAATAGCTCTCGCTGGAGGGGTGAACTTTCAAACACTGACAACTCGGACTACTTCCGCTATAAAAACCTAATTCCACAGATGTTTGCAAAGCAATACATCAGCATATTTTGGAAGCTGGTATTCAGCTTTATTTCAGTCTTCTGGATGCCGACTTTCCATGTATACGGGCCTTAGCGTAGCTAATGAGACGTTAGTGCTTCCGATAAAACACATTATTTGTTACCTAATCTTTAACAATAGCAAATTAATAGAAATTGTTCCCATAAGAAGTTTTTTTTCCCCTGGCCACGAGTGGTTCACACTCTACAGCAAAAAAAAAAAAAAAAAAAATCGAGGCATCTTAAACTGGCATCCAAACTGTTAAATAGTTTTTTTTACTACTATGTGCTGGTCTAAATAATGTAAAGGGGCTGAAACCAAACGGCAGGATAATGGTTTACATCATACGTTTTCAAGTAACACTGCAGTGATTTCTTATTAATAAGAAAAAGGCTTGTAGTAAGGTGAAGACATTTTTACCACCACTCCTAATGTTTTAGAGGGGGAGGGGATTTTCTCCGGCACAGCGTTATCTTACTATCATACCCAATATTTACACCACACCACCCCATCGAGAAATCCGTGGTTCATTACTGAATTAAAGCAAAGGTATAACATTTTTACATTTTTAATCATTTGTACTAGTATGTGTAGATTTTTTGGAATTCGCATTTGCGATATACGAGCATAAGAAAATTTATATAGTCTATTTAAAGTTTTTATATATATTAATGTCTAGCAGCACTTGAAAATAATTATGGGAGATTTCAATGCAAAAATAGGGCAACGGCAACAGAATGAAACTTCAGTAGGTAAATTCGGTCATGGCAACAGAAACCAGCGTGGAAATACTCTCGTTGAGTTTGCAGAGGCAGAAGGGTTTTTCATCTTGAACTCCTTCTTCAAGAAAAAGCCACACAGGAAATGGACATGGAGACATCCAAATGGGACGACAAGTGAAATTGATTTTATTATGTGTAACAAAAAATTCGTCATAGAAGACTGCAGTGTGCTAAACAAGTTCAACACAGGTAGTGACCATAGATTGGTGAGATGTAAGATGCACCTCAACACTAAACTTGAACGTGGCAAGCTCATAAGACAAACAAAATCTATTGACATAACCAACCTTAAAAAACACCATAATACCTTTAAGTTAGAACTGAAGAACAGGTTCTCTGCTTTAGAAGGCCTAACATCGGAAGAAGTGGACATCTCTGAAGTTAACAGAAAAGTAACCAAAGCTCTTATGGAAACAGCAACAAAATTAGCTGGGTCTAAGAACAAGTTGCATGTGAAAAAATTATCAGGAAAAACCAAAATGTTGATGCAAAAAAGAAGAGAGATGAGGACAACTAAAGAAGATGTGACTTCCAAAGTGGAATATATAGAGCTATGCAAGACAGTAAGAAAAAGTATCACTGAAGACGTAAGAAAATTCAACTGTGAACTAGTGAGGAAAGCAATTGAAAACAACCAAAGCCTAAAGATAGCAAAGGGACATCTCAGTAAGGGAAGAAAACAGATTATGGCACTGAGAAAAGAAGATGGTTCTGTAACAAGAAATAGAGGCGAAATTTTGACAAGAGTGAAAGATTTCTACTCCAAATTATATGAAAGGGATGATATATGCACTCCAGACATCATGAAAGATACCAGTACCAGAGTTCCTCCAGTCCTTCCAGCAGAAGTTGCACATGCAATCAAGAACATGAAGCGAGGAAAAGCTCCAGGAGAAGATGGAATTACTGTAGACATCATACAAGAAGCAAGTGGAGAAATCGAAACAGTACTCGCCCAAATTTTCACTCGATGCCTTAATGAAGGAAAGATTCCTGAGGATTGGAACACCGCTACAATGATCCTGCTACATAAGAAAGGTGACATTGAGGATCTCGGAAACTACAGACCTATCAGCCTCCTATCAGTAGTTTATAAAATCTTCACTAAAGTTCTTTCACACCGCTTGAAGGTAGCACTAGACATGGCTCAACCGAGAGAACAAGCTGGATTCAGGAGTGGCTACAGCACAATAGATCATATCCACGTGCTGAGAGAACTAATTGAAAGAGCGAGGGAATATGAACTTCCATTGTGCATGGCTTTTATCGATTATGAAAAAGCCTTTGATTCGGTGAAACCATCAGCAGTTACAATGGCTCTGAAAACCTGCGGTATTGAAGATGCATACATTAATATTATTAATAACATCTATGAAAATGCAAGTGCAAAGATTAGGCTGTTTGAAAATACAACACACGTAAAAATTGGAAAGGGAGTGAGACAAGGTGACACTATATCTCCGAAGCTCTTTAATGCCACATTGGAGGGTGTTTTTCAGTCGCTGAGCTGGGAAAACAAGGGGATAAAGATTAATGGAGATTATCTAACCCACCTTCGTTTTGCTGATGACGTAGTCATTTTTGCAACTACCCCATCAGAGCTGCAGAGTATGATCCAGGAACTTGCTGACAAGAGTAAAGAAGTGGGATTAAAAATGAACTTTCAGAAGACAAAAGTGATGTTCAATGCTTTTACAAGAAATGAAGATTTATCGATTGATGGAGAAAAGCTGGAGATAACAGACACGTACGTTTATCTTGGACAGCAGATATCAAGTGAGGGTCACATTGATGAAGAAATTAATCGGCGTACAAAACTTGCCTGGAGAGCTTTTGGAAGAAACAGCATAATTTTCAAGAGCAATATGCCATTATGTCTTAAAAGAAAAGTGTTTGATCAATGCATCCTTCCAGTGCTTACGTATGGTGCAGAGACTTGGACCTTAACTAAAAGAGACATACAAAGGCTGCAGACAACTCAAAGAAGCATGGAGAGGTGCATGCTTGGTGTAACCAGGAGAGATAAGAAGAGGAACTCGTGGATCCGAAAAATGACAAGAGTGGAAGACATCATGATCAGAGTTAAATCCCTGAAATGGCAATGGGCTGGACATACTGCCAGAAGGACAGATCATCGATGGACAGCCGAAATTTTAGATTGGATTCCAAGGGACAGGAAAAGACCCAGAAGAAGACCACATAGGAGATGGGTGGATGAAATTCGAAAGTATGCAGGGGTGACATGGAGGAGACTGGCACAAGACAGACCGTTGTGGAGGAAACTTGGGGAGACCTTCGTCCAGCAGTGGATTGATAATGGTTGACAATGATGATGATGATGATATAAATATTAATATATATAAAAACTTTAAATAGACTATAAAAAATTTTCTTATGCTCGTATTGGTGGTGCGTAACATCACGCACAGCCTCTCCTTGACAAATGTCAACCCCGCCTTCTCGTGGTACATCCTGTTCCCACTAAAGGGGTTCTGACGACCGCCAATAGCGGTATAACTATACCATCGGGATTAGAGGAAATGCTATCCCACACTCACCAACCCGCTTGGCCAGCTTGGTGAGTTATGGCCAAAACCCCTCCAAAATGACTCCACAACTTAAATCTTGGCCCTCAGTCTCCGGCAGCTGGAATGTACCTGGCCAAGGCAGCGGCCAGTGCGACATGAAGGCAGAGGGTGCTAAGAATCCCCGGAGGACCGGACTAGGCTGCCATCTGATGCTGACCTTGGCTACGTATAATGGACGCTCCCTATCTTCTGATTCAAGGCTTCTTGAATTGGAAGAGGAACTACAAAGGATCAAGTGGGACATCGTGGGGCTAAGTGAGGTAAGGAGAAAAGGAGAAGATCTCATCGAACTGAAAAGTGGACATCTCTTCTACTATCGTGGGACAGATACTGGCAGAACTAGTGGTGTTGGATTTATAATAAACAAGAAACTGAAGGATAAAGTTGTAGAAGTTGAAAGTTCCTCTGTGCTAGAGAAATCCCCTCCCCTGCACGACTAGTTATCCAACTCTTGAGAAGATACCAGGCTCAGATTATTCAAACTTATGCACCCACCACAAGTCATCCTGAAGAAGAAATTGAAGAATTTTATGAGGAAATTCGTCATCTAAATAATAAAGGTAAGCAGCACTTAAAGATAATTATGGGAGATTTCAATGCAAAAATAGGGCAACGTCAACAGAATGAAACTTCAGTAGATAAATTCGGTCACGGCAACAGAAACCAGCGTGGAAATTCTCTTGTAGAGTTTGCAGAGGCAGAAGGGTTTTTCATCTTGAACTCTTTTTCAAGAAAAAGCCACACAGGAAATGGACATGGAGACATCCAAATGGGACGACAAGTGAAATTGATTTTATTATGTGTAACAAAAAATTTGTCATAGAAGACTGCAGTGTGCTAAACAAGTTCAACATAGATAGTGACCATAGATTGGTGAGATGTAAGATGCCCTTCAACGCTAAACTCGAACGTAGCAAGCTCATAAGACAAACAAAATGTATTGACATAACCAACCTTAAAAAACACCATAATACCTTCAAGTTGGAACTGAAGAACAGATTCTCTGCTTTTGAAGGCCTAACATCGGAAGAAGTGGATATTTCTGAAGTTAACAGAAAAGTAACCAAAGCTCTTATGGAAACAGCAACAAAATTAGTTGGGTCTAAGAACAAGCTGCATGTGAACAAATTATCAGGAAAAACCAAAATGTTGATGCAAAAACGAAGAGAGATGAGGACAACTAAAGATGTGACTTCCAAAGTGGAATATATAGAGCTATGCAAGACAGTACGAAAAAGTATCACTGAAGAAATAAGGAAATTCAACTGTGAACTAGTAAGGAAAGCAATTGAAAACAACCAAAGTTAAATATAGCAAAGGGACATCTCAGTAAGGGAAGAAAACAGATTATGGCACTGAAAAAAGAAGATGGTTCTGTAACAAAAAATAGAGGCGAAATTTTGACAAGAGTGAAAGATTTCTACTCCAAATTGTATGAAAGGGATGTTGCATGTACTCCAGACATCATGAAAGGTACCAGTACCAGAGTTCTTCCAGTCCTCCCAGCAGAAGTTGCACATGCAATCAAGAACATGAAGCGGGGAAAGGCTCCAGGAGAAGATGGAATTACTGTAGACATCATACAAGAAGCAAATGGAGAAATTGAAACAGTACTCGCCCAAATTTTCACTCGATGCCTTAATGAAGGGAAGATTCCTGAGGATTGGAACAATGCTACAATGATCCTGCTACACAAAAAAGGTGACATTGAGGATCTCAGAAACTACAGACCTATCAGCCTCCTATCAGTGGTTTATAAAATCTTCACTAAAGTTCTTTCACACCGTTTGAAGGTAACACTGGACATGGCTCTACCGAGAGAACAAGCTGGATTCAGGAATGGCTACAGCACAATAGATCATATCCACGTACTGAGAGAACTAATTGAAAGAGCGAGGGAATATGAACTTCCATTGTGCATGGCTTTTATCGATTATGAAAAAGCCTTTGATTCGGTGAAACCATCAGCAGTTACAATGGCTCTGAAATCCTGCGGTATTGAAGATGCGTACATTAATATTATTAATAACATCTATGAAAATGCAAGTGCAAAGATTCGGCTGTTTCAAAATACAACACACATAAAAATTGGAAAAGGAGTGAGACAAGGTGACACCATATCTCAGAAGCTCTTTAATGCCACATTGGAAAATGTCTTTCAATCACTGAACTGGGAAAACAAAGGGAAAAAGATTAATGGAGATTATCTAACCCACCTTCGTTTTGCTGATGACATAGTCATTTTTGCAACTACCCCATCAGAGCTGCAGAGTATGATCCAGGAACTTGCTGACGAGAGTAAAGAAGTGGGATTAAAAATGAACTTTTAGAAGACAAAAGTTATGTTCAATGCTTATACAAGAAATGAAGATTTATCGATTGATGGAGGAAAGCTGGAGATAACAGACACGTACGTTTATCTTGGACAGCAGATATCAAGTGAGGGTCACATTGATGAAGAAATTAATCGGCGTACAAAACTTGCCTGGAGAGCTTTTGGGAGAAACAGCATAATTTTCAAGAGCAATATGCCATTATGTCTTAAAAGAAAAGTGTTTGATCAATGCATCCTTCCAGTGCTTACGTATGGTGCAGAGACGTGGACCTTAACTAAAAGAGACATACAAAGGCTGCAGACAACTCAAAGCAGCATGGAGAGGTGCATGCTTGATGTAACCAGGAGAGATAAGAAGAGGAACTCGTAGATCCGAAAAATGACAAGAGTGGAAGACATCATGATCAGAGTTAAATTCCTGAAATGGCAATGGGCTGGACATACTGCCAGAAGGACAGACCATCGATGGACAGCCAAAATTTTAGATTGAATTCCAAAGGACAGGAATAGACCCAGAAGAAGACCACATGGAAGATGGGTGGATGAAATTCGAAAGTATGTGGGAGTGACATGGAGGAGACTGGCACAAGACAGACCGTTGTGGAGAAAACTTGGGGAGACCTTCGTCCAGCAGTGGATTGATAATGGTTGACAATGATGATGTTATATAAATAAAATTGTGACTCCCTATCAGAGCTGCAGAGTATGATCCAGGAACTTACTGACAAGAGTAAAGAAGTGGGATTAAAAATGAACTTTCAGAAGACAAAAGTGATGTACAATGCTTTTACAAGAAATGAAGATTTATCGATTGATGGAGAAAAGCTGGAGATAACAGATACGTACGTTTACCTTGGACAGCAGATATCAAGTGAGGGTCACATTGATGAAGAAATTAATCGGCGTATAGAACTTGCATGGAGAGCTTTTCGAAGAAACAGCATAATTTTCAAGAGCAGTATGCCATTATGTCTTAAAAGAAAAGTATATAATTAATCAATGCATCCTTCCAGTGCTTACATATGGTGCAGAGATGTGGACCTTAACTAAAAGAGACATACAAAGGCTGCAGACAACTCAAAGCAGCATGGAGAGGTGCATGCTTGGTGTAACCAGGAGAGATCAGAAGAGGAACTCATGGATCTGAAAAATGACAAGAGTGGAAGACATCATGATCAGAGTTAAATCCGGGAAACGGCAATGGGCTGGACATACTGCCAGAAGGACAGGCCATCGATGGACAGCCGAAATTTTAGATTGGATTCCAAGGGACAGGAAAAGACCCAGAAGAAGACCACGTGGGAGATCGGTGGAGGAAATTTGAAAGTTTGCGTTAGTAACATGGAGGAGACTGGCACAAGACAGACCGTTGTGGAAGAGGCTTGGAGAGACCTTCGTCCAGCAGTGGATTGATAATGGTTGGCAATGATGATGATGATATATAAATAACAAAATTGTGATTGTATATATATATAATCATTCAACAAGTTTCAGCTCCCTCAAAATTTGTAGTCCCTCCCCGGAAAAAAACTATCTGAATGCAACACTGCACACGTGCACTGCAACGGTGGATTGCGAATTTCTCATTTAAGAAATTCCGTCTTGTCATTGTTCTTTTGAATTTCTTCATGTTTGTTGCAAATTGCAAATCCACGTGTATTTGTAGCCCCCTCCCCCCGGAATAGAAAAAAGTGTGACCGCGCTGTTCGACGATATGAACGCTTTACCCAGAATTGGCCTACTAACACTTTCCCAAATTTTATCCGTGGAGTACATGAAAAATTTTATTTTTCGTAAGACTGTGTCATGTAGATTACCTCGCGTAACACCCTTGCTGCTGGTTGTTTTTTCGTTTAGTTTTGATTTTGTAACATTTCACTCCTCAGTGACTTATCTCACTGACACGAACTGACAGTTTCGAATTTTTACCAGTGTGGAAATTCATGTTCTTTGTAGTAAACTGACAATTTTAAAAGTAGCATACTTCTGTTATGTTCTTTTGTGATATAAGATGGCAGCACATCAGAATAGTTAACTGTTGAGTGGCACACAATCTGCAGGCGGATGTAAAATAAATCATCACTGCTAAATTCACGTTTAAAATTCGCATAGCTTGAACTACATATTACCTGCCAACGAAGCACCTTTAGAAATGCAAATATGCACGTATTGCAGATTACTTTTTTGATATTTTCGGTTGACGGAAATGATGACTTGCCAGATTTTAGGAAGAGTGCAGTGCAGTGATGTATTCAGGCATCTACTCGGGGGTGGTTAGCCCCTCCAAAATTCCCCCTTCCCCTCGGGTTTTGGGCGATCTCCTTAATTTCTTAATTTAGTCTAATTGTTTCTGTCTATAGTTGAATATTAGGAGAAATTAATTAAAAAATATGTAATGAGGGAAAATAATAATAATAACATAAAAAACACTCACATGGACTTCAATCTCAAATTTCTATCATCCTTCAACAAAACAAAAAACAGTCCTCGCTGAAGGGCAATTTTTCAAGCATTGACAGCTCGGACTACTTCCGCAATAAAAACCTAATTCCGCAGAGTAGCGATGCTTGCACTTCAATACATCATATTTTGGAAGCTGGCATCCAGCTTTATTTCAGTCTTCTGGATTTCCATGTATACGGTTAAGCCTCACTGCCTCAGTGTAGCTAACGTGACGTTAGTGCTTCCAATACAACAAAATATTTGATACCTAATCTTTAATAATAGCAAATATTAGAAATTGTTCCCATAAAAAGGTTTTGTTTCTTTTTTTCTGGCGGTGGGTGATTTACACTCTGTGACAAGAAGTCGAAGCACATCAAACTGGTATCCAAACGGTTAGTTAGTTTCTAATTTTTTTTACTACTATGTGCTAATCTAAACAATCTAGAGGGGCTGAAACCAAATGGGAGGGGAGTGGTTTACACCATAAATTTTCAGGTAACATTGTAATGATTCCTTAATAATCAGAAACAGACTTGTAGTAAGGAGAGGACATTTTTACTACTCCTATTAGGAGGGGGTGGGGTTCACCAGCACAGCGTTATCTTACTGAATCTTCAGTATTTTACACCACCCCATCATGGTAAAATCCGTGGTGCATTACTGACTTAAAGCAAAGGTATAACATTTTTGCATTTTTAATCACATATGTGTAGATTACTCGGAATTTCAATTTGCGATATGCGAGCATAAGAAAAATTTCATACTCTATTTAAAAATTTTACGTATAATAATGTACATGTAAATAACAGAATTGGGATTGTATGTATATAATCAGTCAACAAGTTTCAGCACCCCTCCAAAATGTGTAATTACCCCCCCCCCCCGGAAAAAAACCTCTCGGAATGCAACACTGATGCAGTGTGCAGTTAGCATATAACCAAGGTTTCGTAAGAGCAGGGCCGGATGAAGGTTTTGCGGGGCTCTGGGAGAAATTTTATTGCGAGGTCCCGTACCGAAAGTTCATTGTGGGCAGTAAAAAATAAATTTCATATTTAAATAAAGTCGTTACCTGAAAATTACCGTCCGTAAGGAAGACACACGAAAGTTACCATAAAGACAAAATGATTATCACAAAGAGGTATTTACTTTAAGCTTAAGAAAAAGACAATAATACGGATTGAAAGTTCAGAGAGAAGAGAGAGGTAGAGATACAGAAATAGAGAGAGAGAAGGAGAGATAGAGAAACAGAGCGAGAGAGAAAAGAGAGATAGAGAAAGAGAGAGAGGCAGAAAAAGAGAGGGAGAGAAAGAGCGCGCGAGAGAGAAAGAAGAGAGAGAAATAGAGAAAAGAGAGAGGGAGAGTAAAAGTGTTAAAATCTACGATTTTCTTTCCCGGGAGAAGGGGTTTACAGTAGATTGTATTGTGACTCTAATAACAACTTATTCACAAAATGATAAAAGGCACATAGTAGCGAATATTTTTGTGTAGGAAATAATAAGTATCCCTCTAAAATAAATTGGTATAAGCAGTTTTTGTCCCCGTGATACATGTTTAATGACTGATTTTTAATGCACAGTGGAGTAACTGACAAATTAGTGACACTAAACTTTTATATGCGCTCATATATGAAAGTTTTTTTGTTTTGTTTTTCAATTTCTTGTAATGTTTTTAAAATCACTGAAAAAGTGGCCTCCATGTAGTCTGAAATTAACTTGGATATTTTTCTTTTTATTTCCTTAATTTAAGTATCTGGTTTGCACACAAATTGTTGAATGTATAAAAGTAGGGGACCACAGAATGATGAAAATTTATTTGCAATTTCATGAATGCGGAAAATATTAAGGTGGTTACAATAATCATTTGGAACCTGAAAACCTTGGTGTCTGCACGACGAGCAGGGGATACATTTTCAAGAATGGGAAGATTGGAAACAACGAAAAAAAAAACTTCAAAAAATATATTTTTAAGGGCCTCGCGCTCCAAAACTTACAAAAAAAAAAAAAGCAGTTATATTTTTTTTTACCGAAAATATTTTTTTAAACGTGCGGGGGGACCGGGATGACCGCGCCCTACGTAAGAGTTTTGATAAGATCCACCGCATAATGTTATTCCCAGCTCATATACGCACACAACAGAGATTGAAAAGATTCTACTCTACTGGGTAGTTAGTGCCTTTCAAAACGTCTTCGTCCATGGGCTCCTCCCATAGCTTAGTTTTCAAGCGGGCGCAAGCAGAAATTACAACTTCGAATAACATACACAAACTCCACATGTAAATTTCCACTAAGTTTTTCTGTTATCTAGCCATTTTTGCTGCACTCTCTAAACATACGAATAAATTTAAGTAGAAACCAAGACCCAAAAAACTACATAAAAAAGACGGATAAATAAAATCAGATAGCACGTAAGGACAATTAGGTAATTTCTTTTGATCCCTTTGCCTTCCTGCGCAACAAACTCCAGCGATCACTCAATCGGTCATTGGAAGGAAAGAATTCCCTCAAGATAAAGTTGTAGCTGAAAGATCTTTCAAAGTTGTAGCTGGGTCAATCATTTCTCACCAGAAACTAAGCAGACTTAATGTGAGTCAGCGTTGCATTCAGACAGTTTTTCTTTTTCCATGAGGGCAATTACAAATTTTGAGGGGGCTGAAACTTGTTGACTCATTATATACATATAATCACAATTTTGTTAATTATATATACATTAATTAATACAGGTAGCAAAATTTTAAATTGAGGAAAAAAAAATTCTTCTGCTCGTGTATCGTAAATGCAAATTTCAAGAAATCTACGCATATACAAGTGATTGAAAATGTAAAAATGATATACCTTTACTTTAATTCAGTAATGCACTTCCAATTTCACCATAGGGTGGTGTAAAATATTAAGGATGCCAGTAAGGTAACGCTGTGCTGTAGACCCCCCCCCCCCAAAAAAAAACACATTAGGAGTGGTAAAAATGTCATCGCCTTACTACAAGGGTATTTCTGATTATTAAGGAATCATTACAGTGTTATCTGAAAACTTATGGTGTAAACCATCCCCCTGCGACTTGGTTTCAGCCCCTTTAGATTAGCGCATAGCAGTAAAAACAAACTAACTAACTAGCCGTTTGGATGCCAGTTTGAGGTGCTTCGATTTTTTTGATTTTTTTTTAAACAGTGTTACCCACCGCCAGGAAAAAAAAACACCACCCACCGCTAGGGAAAAAAAAAAAAACCTTTTTGGGAACAATTTCTAATTTGCTATTGTTAAAAATTAGGTAGCAAATATTTTGTTATATTGAAAGCAGTTTAATGTTTATCTGAAGGATGATAGAAATTTCAGATTGAAGTCCATATGGTTTTTTTTTATTATTATTATTTTATTATTATTATTATTATTATTATATTTTCCCTCATTTTCTTAATTTTTTAAAATTAATTTCTCCAAATATTCAGCTATAAATGAAAATAATTAGAGTAAATATAAAGAAAGATCATTCAAAAACCTACATGGGGCGTTCATGGTTAATTACGGGCGACCCTTACACCTGTATCTCAAAAATGACGGAGAACGCGCACAATAAAATAATTTTCTCGTGAAACCGTGGTGTAAGTTCATCTGAGATTTTTCATTTTAGTTGTTCAGGTTGATGCATTGCAAATGAAATAAAATATGGAACTGAAAAAGAAATAATTTCTTTTCGAAAGCAGCACAAGGGTCTGAAAGGGAAAAAAATCACACTAATCTTACACTGCTCATGCGTATACTGCTCATACTAATCTTATACTGCTCTTATACAATCACTCATACTAATCTTATACTGCTCTTATATAATCACACAAATCTTATACTGTTCATGCCCTTTCAGAAGTGACTACTGAAAGAGCATCTGAGCGAAATAAAGAAAATTTCCAAAGTTGCCATAAACTCTTGACTTGCAGATGTACATTTTGGAAAATGGCTTATTTCAGAGATCTTGATCCCAAGAATCGGGGGAAAATAAAAAATTTCTTCTAAATTTAATCAGCTGATTGCTGTACGTGTCACAACACTAGGTCTGACTTCGTCAACTCAACGCCGGGCAGGCAGGTAGTCGTACAACCGTGGGAGATAGCGCCAGCCGGAGCCAGCGAGCAAAAACCTGATTGGCTGTTATCAAGGACAAATCGGTTGCATGTGCTTCCACTGTTATTCAACTGTAAACTGTGTTACAGTGAGGACGAGAACAAGGTTCTGTTATTAGTAGCGTTCGAGGGAGACCGCCCAAACAAGGACGTGTTTGACGTAATGCACGTGAGTGAAGGAATTTTGAAAACACACGTAATGATCGCAGTAATACACACGGCAACCTATCTTTCCGAAAAACTTGATTTAATTTTTGTTGTAATTACGGCCTTATTTCCCTTCCAGAACTACAGATAAATACGAAGCTGAAGGACTTACTTCTGAACAGTCCTAATTTTGTCCAACACATCCTGAAATACAATAGTACAACGTCATTGGCTTCCCTCTTTGGTCACAAGAAAAGCAGATCCCAAACAATGGTTCGTACTGCTTTAAAATTCAGGGACAGATTCACAGGTACATCTCGCATTTATTACCACTTACTGGTAAAAATTGTACTTTATACATTCCTTGACAGCTAGTGATATACGTACATGTAAAGAAAATAAAGCATTAAAATGATCGATATTGACAGCCCTGGCAGTTATTCTGACTAACAGTCCTTATGCCCAAGCATACAAAGCTGCAGCTGAAGCCATTGAAAATGAAGTGGCACACAACCGGGACCTGCGTTTTGATGATAATATATTTACACATTCTCTGTATTCCCTCAACAGAATACAAAAAACAAACAAACCATGAAACAAATTGCGCAATTTTATTGCCACTTTACTTTCTTCAAAAGTGTGAAAAATACTTCTTACTAGATTGGTTCTTTTGCCCTACCAAGCCATTATTCTTTAAAGCATCTAGCTAAACCTAGCTGCAATAGTAGCTAGATTTTACAATATTCTTTTTATTTTTCATTCTTAGCTTACTTACATAAAACAACTGTATGAAGGCACCACAACAACAAACAATGCTCGGGAAAAAAGGAGACCAAAAGGCCATTTGAAAGTGTGCCGGGGGGTGAAGGGGACTTCGGGTCCGGACCCTCAAAGGGTGGATTGGGTACGAATTTAAAGCTATGAGGTTTTCACAGATGAACCAAATCCATATACCTCTTTCTTAAGAAATTTCTGGCTACGACACTGCCGAACGGTATATAAATTTTGTATAAATTCATGCTAATTATTTATTTATTCATTTTTTTTTTTTTTTCATTTGGGTAAATTTTGGGTTGCTCCACTCGGCGTTAGGTGTAATGTTAAAAACAAAGATGGGCGCAGAATACTCCTCCCGGGAGGTGCTCAAGCCCAGTGAGCAAGTACCCCGTGGCTGCGCCCCTGAGCAGAAGGGTTATACGGCTATTCCGTAGGCAAAGATTTTAGTCTCTACGTCCTTAAGAATTACACCGATGAGTCATTCCATTATGACCCCCCCCCCCCCGCCTAGAGAAATGAGCGGCCCTGGAGACCGAACGGTGGCCAATGAAGTTCACAGAGCAGTATATACACTGCTGGCCACCCAAAATGCAACACCAAGAAGGACACGAGATAGCAAAGCCAGATTTACTGGACACATAACAACAGATACAAAGATGAAACGATTGAGCTTACAGGCCCGTGCGACTTGCGGAACACGCAGACATCAATAGTTCGTGTGGCCCCCATGGTTGGCAATAACGGCCGCTACACGCCGCGGCATCGAACGAAAGAGGCTTTGGATGTGGGCTTCGGGTATGTCGGTCCAGACTGCTTCCACACGTTGCCACAGTTCATCAGGCGTAGCCGCGGGTGGTGCTTGCCGGGCCACTCGGTTGCCGATCAGCGACCAGACGTGTTTGATGGGTGACATATCGGGAGAACAGGCGGGCCACGGCTGCAGTGACACCTAGTGGGCCATGAAGAATTGTTGCACGATGCGTGCCCCGTGCGGGCGCGCATTGTCCTGTTGAAACGTGGCCGTTGGCAGGTCCTGCAGGTAAGGAAGGACTGCAGGCTCCAAAACGTCGGAGATGTAGCGGTGGCTGTTGAGTGTACCGGCGATGCATACCAGAGGGGTGCGGGTGTCATATCCAATTGCGCCCCAAACCGTAAAGCCAGGCGACGGACCGGTATGGCGATGCATAATGCAAGCGTCATATAGTCTCTCGCCGCGGTACCGCCACACGCGGATCCGACCATCGTGGTGTAGCAGGCAAAACGGGATTCGTCGGAGAAGACAATGTGCCATTCCGTAGTCCAGGTGCGGCGTTCAACGGCCCACTGCCGCCGCAATCGCCGGTGGTGTAACGTCAATGGTAATTGGAGCAATGGGCGCCGTGCGACAAGTCCCCGCTCCTGATGTAGACGACGTAGAACGGTACGTGGTGACACAGATGGTTGCACAACACACCCTAATTCCTGCGCTCACGTTCGTGATGTGGCGGTGCAAGCCGTCGATGGCTGCCGAACAACATGCCGGTCCTCTCGTTCGGTGACGTGCCGCGGCTGCGGCAATCGAATCCATACTCGCCTCACTGTGGCTGGATGTCGTCGCACACGGGTGCCGATGTCTCGGTACGATAAACCGCTATTCGTCCTCTGACGAACTCCGAAACGTGCTGGAATGACTGCCGTATTCTGTAACGAGGCATCAGGAAGCTTCCCACGCACAGGTCCGCCAGCACAACACACTTACACCCCGTCTTCTGTGCACCGTTCTTATAGTGCTTCTCAGTGGCGTGCCGGGCGCACATGATTTGCATATGCCCTGCAATGCTAATCGTTTGCATGTCCTCTCGCGGGCGACGCATGCTGCGAATTTCAGGCCAATCGGATGCTTCCTTCTTGGTGTTGCATTTTGGGTGGCCAGCAGTGTATATACAATCCGGGGACCAGCTTTCGGTTAGTAGTGTGTTCGGAGTTAGAATGGGAAAAGCTGACGACTTATCGGAGTTTGATAAAGGACAAATTGTGATGACACGGCACAGAGGCGTAGGGAGGGTGGGAGGTGTCCTGGGGGGCTGGACCCCCATGAGCCTAGATGATGATTGCGAATAAACTCCAAACGATGACCAAAAGTGTCCCACAAACAGGTGGCTGCTTTTTCACAACACGCGCCTGCTAGAGTAATCCTGTTCGGCCACTTCCTTTATCCTTCCTCCCAACCACCCAGATTATCTCTCCGTTCGAGGCTTGCCAAGGCGATCAGCTGCGGAAGCTGTACTGCTTTTTCACTAGAAGAGACCCATTCCGGAATGAACTTCACCTGACGCATGCGCTGAGATGTAGGGCGCATACGTAACTCGAGTTTATTCTGGAAGAAACTGCAATATGTAAACGACACCGGCTCGCGAGTTACGACGAATCCATTGTTTTAGAAACAGGAAGGAGAGGAAAACCCGGTTTCGTGATCGAGGCGCTCGTGTTTTTATAGTACGGACCCACAGTCACCTTCGGTTCTGCAAACCTTTAGGTTGTTTCTTTTGACTTCTTCATCATTTGCGATGTCTAAACGTTTGTGTACCTTACATAATTATTTTTCGAAGAAAATTAGGTGTGAGGAAATTCCCTCAGAATCGGTTGCAAATGAAGCAGCCGCTGTGCGAGAGGCCTCGGACCTAGAATTATCTGAAGTTAGAGAAGTCCCAAAAACTGAAATAAAACCGAGTCCAAATGACGTTGCATTACTGGTAAGTAAATGTTTGAACAAGTACGAGAGATTTAACGCGTTACAAGACATTTGGGTGCCAGAAAGTAGCTTCGATTTTCCTGCGACTGCTGTAGGGAGAAAAATCTGAGATTCCAGATGAAGTGGCTGGAAAGATGGAAATGGTTATCCTACTCCCAATTGGAAGACGGAGCTTATTGCAAATATTGTGTCCTTTTTGTCCTTGAGTGGAGCAGGAAGTGCATCCCAGCCACTAGGACAGCTATGCAAGAAACCGTTTAAAAATTGGAAACATGCTGTGGAGAAATATAACTATCATCAAACCACGAATTACCTCAAGCAATGTTTGAAGACTGCCCAAGATGTAGAAGATGTTGTTTTAAAAAGAAGTGAACCTATTGATCATAGGTTAAATGCTGCTGAAAAAGCCGAAGTGGAAAGAATTGAAACGCACAAAAGTACTGTTTCAATAACAGGAGCAATGGCTCCTGTTATTGAAACAGTCCTTTTGTGCGGCAAACAAGGGCTGGCTTTGCGGGCACTGTGAGTTGGGAACTTTCAAATTAGATCAAGAACCTACTGAGAATGAAGGAAATTTTAGGTCAATTCTCCATTTCGGACTTAAAATGGCTGCAAAAGAGACTGGCACGAGTGATTTTGTGACTATTCGTGAACCCACCGGGGAAATTCTCAGTATATAAGTCCGTCAATTCAGAACGAGATAATTGAAAGTTGCAATAAATTGCGTACAAAATAGTTGTCAACATGATAAATGCATCAAAACGCCTTTCAATTTTAGAGGATGAAACTGCTGACGTTGGGGAAACTGAACAATTTTCTTTAAGCGCTACGTTAACGACGAAACAGCAAAGATAAACGAAAATTTTTGCTGTTTGTGCCAGTGAGTGGTAATACCACAGGAAAAGAATTAGCCCAAACAATAATAACCACTTTGGATAAATTTGGTGTGGAAACCAAGTACCTCCGGGGTCAGGGCTATGATGGAGCATCAACAAGGGCAGAGAAATTTAATGGTGCTGAAGTAGTCATGAAAGAAAAATTCCCGTCTGCTATGTTTGTTCATTGTAGCTCACACAGCTACAGCTTAAATTTAGCCATTTCTGTGGCATGTAAGGTTCAAGGCATTCGCAATGCCATGGGTACAGTAGAAAACGTTTATGAATTTTTCAATACCCCTAAACGTCAGTCATTCTTACAAACAAAGGTAACAAATATACTTCCAAAATCCAGAAAGTAGAAACTAAAGCATTTATGCCTAACAAGATGGGTAAGGTAGATAGACATGATTCCGTTAGCACGTTTTTGGAGCTACAGCCGGCAGTCTCAAATGCTTTAGAAGAAACGAGTTCCTGGATTGACAGGGAAACATCATCAAAAGCCATGCAGATTTCGCTGGCGATAAAAGATGTAGAATTGTCATTGATGTGGTTTTTCGGTACTCAGTGTTACTGTGCAAAGCATTACAGAAAGAAAACATAGATTTAGTTGAAGCTATAAATCTTGCAGAGGGTGTAAAATATGAAATACACTCAATGAGTAAAAATCCTGTTACAAATTTTTAAAAAATATTTCAAGAACTAATTGAAAAATCGAAATTACTAGATTTTGATACCAAAATATCAAGTTTATGTAACAGACAAATGAATTGTTTCAACGCAGAAACAGATTCCGCTGAAGATTACTACAGAATCTCTGTATTCTTGACGGTTTTAGATCCGTTACAAGAAATCGATCGAAGAGTTCTAATGCATAAAACCGTTACTAAAGGTTTTCAGTGTTCACTGCCTTTTCACAACTTCTTATCTATCAACGAGAACGACTTAGAAGAAACACTGCATTTTTATTCAAGGGAGTTGGATGACAGCAAAACTGTGAAATCCGAAATACAGCTATGGAGAAGACGCCTAAGTACCCTTATGGGAAATGCGGAGTTACGCAATGCAACTGACGTTTTAAAACAATGCAATATTGCAATGTACATAAACTGTTGAAGATTTTATGTTTTGTCAGTATCAACAAGCTCTGTGGAACGGTGTTTCTCAACCCTCCGGAGAATAAAATCGCACTTGCGTAGCAGATTAAATGGTTTAGCAATGTTATATGTACACAGAGATATATCCCTTAGTGCAGATGAAGTTATCGCTGACTTATCAGAGAAAAGCAGGAGCTCAGATTCGAACTGTAATAATAGGAGACAGGTATGATTAAAAAAGTAATTATCCTCAATTTTACAGTTCTTAAGAACCATTTTTAAATTACTGCGTATTAATGTTATATTAGAAGTCATACTTTTGGTTTAACAGCTCTATCCAAGATTTCAAATTCAGGCAGTATCAAAATGTTCTAATCTAGCGAATTGTTTCATTTCATATTATGATTTGTGTGTATTGTAAGAATGCAACCCAAAAAGGTATCGGCACAACTGTTCCTTACTAATACTGTAAACACTGAATATATATATATATAATTTCCGGTTCTGCTTTTGAGCTAATAGGTGTTGGACCCCACCCCCACACCCCGCGCGCAAGACAAAATCCTGCCTACGCCCCTGGCACGGCGCCTCCGAACTACGATCGTGGAAACGGCGCGGCTTGTGGGTTTTTCACGTGCAGCTCTACTGAGTACGTATCAAAAGTGGTGCACAGATGTCCAAACGACTAGCCGTCGTCCGCAGCTCATGGATGCCAGAGGGGAGCGGAGACTGTCGCACATTGTTCACAGCGATCGCAGGGATACAGTGCGACAAATCACCCGCAGCTACAACAGCGGTGATCAGGGCAATCTGTCACAGAACACACCACACAGTTCATCGCAGCCATCTGCGCATGGGCCTGCGTATAGCCGAAGACCCAGCCGGGTCCCCATGTTCACTGCACGTCATCGCCAACAACGCATGAAATGGGCCCAAGATCATCAAGATTGGACCGTGGATGATTGGAAGAAAGTGGCTTGGTCTGACGAATCAAGATTCCTGATGCATCACGTAGACGGCAGAGCGCTGATACGCCGATTACCAATGGAGGCCATGACACCTGCATGCAATGTTGGGCGAAAACAGACCGCTGGCGATGTTTTCTTGTGACGCTTTAAGCCCCATTATTCCAATAGCACAATCCCTGACAGCTGTCAGGTATCTGAACATCGTTGCGGACTAAGTTCACCCATTCATGGCAACTGTGTCCCTTGCTGGTGATAGTCATTACCAATAGGGTAATGCGCCATGCCACATTGCCAGAATCGTCAAGGAGTGGTTCGAGGGGGACTTTTTTCTTAATACCCTGGCCTCCAAATTCACCTGACATGAACCCAATCGAAGATTTGCGGTTCGACTTGGGAAAGCGGGCTGGCGCTAAATCACCACCACCCCGAAATGTACCGGAACTAGAGGACCTGCTGTTGACATTATGGAACTAAATACCACAGGATACCTATCGCCACCTCATCGAATCGATGCTTGGCCCAGTGAATGCTATTTTGCGGGCTAAAGGGAGTCCTACAGCTTATTAGGTAGGTGGTCATAATTAGGGATACATAATTTTCGTATTTACGAAATAGATGCGAATAAATGCAAAATTTGCCAATATAAGCGAATAAATACGAAAATTTGATTTTAACTACTTTTCCGCGACATCTCGATAATTAACATTTTTAATGCGAATATAGGACGTAATTTCGCGCAGCACTTGCGCCGTACGTGTCCTACTCAGCGTGCGTTACCTGGGAAACCCCAGGTCACGCTTCTTTCCCTCTCGGTGAGTCAGCCAGCGCCGCTCAGTAGCACTGGCTGGCTGACCTTGAAAGAATACGAATGAGCACGTTAGTTTTTGCATTTCGCTAGTACACTTCAAACTACAACGCTCGCGATCCGTTTGATAGACGTATATCAATATGGGCTGCCCTAAGAAGGAACTAGTTGAAAGAGTGAATGAGTTTGACCTGGACGGATTGTATTTAAGCGATACAAATGTCGTGATGTGTAATTTTCGTCTAGAAGGGCAGAAAAGGGATACTTTAAAGAAACATACGACCTCTGCTACTCACTGAAAGAAGAAAAAAGTAGCTCATCCAGATTCATCTGGAACTAAACGGCAGACTACAATCGTCGATGGTTTTCAAGCGCAAATACATGCCCCCCTCCCCCAAAGAGATGATTTTGCAGAAGAAATGGTAAGAATGTGTTTAAAATCCGGTATTCCCATGAATAAACTAGATCACCCAGCTGCTCGCGATAATTTCGCAAAATATGTGTCTGGTTCAGGTAACCTTCCTTCTGGAGATACTTTGAGACGTGGATATGTACCATTTTGCGGAATTTTGGAGAAAGAGGCAATAAAAGAGCAGCTGAAAAATAAACCAGTAGTTGTAGTGGCCGATGAAACATCCGATAAACAAGAGAGGTGTGTCTTTTCAGTCCTGTTGAAAACTACTAATTCAGAACCAGAGCAGTCATGTTTCCTGGCAAGTGTATATTTTTTAAACGTTGCTAATTCTTCCACTTGCTCTCAAGTAATAATTGACACCTTGAAAGAATACGAAATTGAATACTCTCAAGTAAATGGCCTAGTATCGGACTCTGCACATTACATGACTGCGTGATTCAACTGACTAAAAATACTTCTTGGAGACCATATTTTGCCCTACCAATGTTGGGCGCATAAGGTGAATCTTGTGGGTGACATATTTATAAAAGAGTTCAGAGAATTGAATTCCATTCCGGCCAAGACGAAGACAGATTTTTTGCACTCCAGAAAAATGAAAAGTGCACGTTTCAGCTACCTAAAAGAAAAGGCGGCAAAACTCTACCCCACGCCTGTTGTAACCAGGTGGAATTCTTGGTTTAAAGCTGTCATTTATTTGAGTGAATATGGAGCATATTGTTACTTTTCTCAATGAATATGAGGACGATAACTCGAGTACCAGTTTCCTAAAGGAAAGTTTTGAAAATTAAATTCGAGCTTGTAAAATACGCGTTCAATTGACTTTCGTTTCTGAATTCTGTCCGAAAATAATGAAATTAATTGACACTTTAGAAGGATCAAACTGTCCGTCCGCACACTTTTCGTGGAGTAAGTTAGTAGATTTACAGTCTTCTCTTGAGCGCCAAAGTCAAGGGTGTTTTAGCGAAAAGACAGAAAGCATTTTGACAAACGAGAATGGTGAAATTGATCAAAAGAACAATATAATGCTGAAGACGGCAGGAGATAAGAGTTTAAATAAATTGACTCTCCACATGACATCCAATGCAACAAATAAAGCCTACCTGCATATTTGCAAACTATTTTGTCCACCTGTAGCCGCGACCACACCCACATCATCTTTGAACACAAATTTATTATTGGAAAGCTTCTCTAAACCATTCTTTAAAGACATACCACGGGATGAGTTCATCGATGGATACAATCATTTTCCCGGACAGCTACTTGCAGTGGTCAAATAAGAGACTCCTGTAGATGCCATACAGATTTTAAAAGCAACAAAATGCTGCTACCTAAACTATGCAAAGGCAAAGCCTCCATAGTTCCGTTAGCAGCGTGGATGGTGAGAAATATTTCAGTATGTACAACATCGTTATTACTGACAGAAGGCAAAGGCTAAAAAAGAGAATATAGAGACTACTACAATGTTAGCGTTTAACTAAGTATTTTGGTACTTATCACACAAGTAAGTAAACTTTGAAAAACAGTAAGCTAAGTAAATTAAACTGTGAAAAAATAATTTCTTTGTGTTTTCAATTTTTGTGAATAAATGCGAATTTTTTTATTTAAAAAAATGGGGGGGGGATTTCGATTTTTTTTTTTTTTTCGAAATTTACGATCCCTAGTCATAATGCAATGGCTCGTCGGTTTACGTATTAACTTCTGACGTTCATGTTAAATTTTATCAGAATCGATACTATAATTTCAACTGCGATGATAAATCAGAGATAGATCGAAAGATAGGCGACTAATAACTTGTCCTTTTATTACTACGCAAAGAAAGAAAAGAGTTCTACTGTCCCATCGACAAACCTTTGCAGGTTAACTTTCATTGTTTGGGAAATTTACTCTATGTTTCAGCAGAAATTACAGTAATAGCTTCAAAAACGAAAGTTGAAAGCATTTTCAGTTACGTCCTATCATTCAACTCTGTCGACGTAAGTGACGTTAAAAAAAAGAATAGGAAGAAGCGTTTTCTACGAAATTTGGCAAACATTTTTTTATCTATAAATTTAATTTTTTATAATGATTTTGTCTGACTGAAAAACAAGTATGCATACAGTCAAAATAATAATCTTCTTAAAGTGCTAGCAGGCACTCAATAATTTAACTTTAAAAATTATATTTATAAAGCTTTCGTGCACTCCCCTCCATGTGTTTATCGACCGCGTTCGGCTGAGCTTCTGTATACATCTCGTTGCGTTCACTGAACTGTTGAACCCAAGGTTAGTTTTTGAAGCAGTGGAAAATCCAGTGAGGATCAATGAGGTGAACGCCCTTGCCAAAAGCTGATTTTCCTCTTTAAATTAGCAAGATAGCAAATAATTTACTTTGCATTTATTTAGTTTGATTAGCGTGAAAAAAATCTCGCAACTGCTGTGGTTTGGTATGAATTTGGAAATGAAATATTCTGTGCTCTAACTACAAGTGAAAGAAAAAGAACAAAAGAACAAAACAATGCATATTCTCTTCAGAATACAATCTTTCTTTCGTAGAATGTTTCGGCTCTTTTCTTTGAATAATATACGAGGGTAAATAAAAAAAGTAACACAATTTCGTTGTATTTATCACAATGAAAGTGAAATTTACTGTAGCATAATTTTTAATGTGGCTTCCCTGCGGTTCCACACGCTTTATATAAATGGTTCACAACAGTGGCGACGCAAGCAGTTCAGAACTAGGGAGGGCTATTAGGGAGCTAAGTATTGTACGGGGGTGGGGGCACAAATTTAGAAGTGCTTGAAAATTTTGTAAAAAATTCCGTTCATGTAGATTTTATTTGACGCTGACGATGTTATCCCCAGTAAAAAAAAAATTTCATGTGCATACTGTACATAGTATTTATTCAGTGTATGTATAGTACTGGGAAGCATGGATACGACCAGGTGCGGACCTGGCCGCCAGGAAACAGAGATAATTTCCTGTGGGCCAAATTATTTTGGACTTGTAATCCTTGGGAGGGGGGGGGGGTAAGCATGATGTGGGACACAAATTTTGAAGTGTTTGATAGAAATTTCTGTCAAAAAATTCCTTTCATGTGTATTTTACCCGAGCTGATTTTCAAGTAAATAGTGTAAGTAATTATTTATTCAGTGTATGTACTATGGGAACCATGTACACGAATCTCTGTGGCAAGTTACTATTACTTCGCAATTTTAGCTTACTTAGGTGGTTTGTTTTTTTCTTTTTTTATGTGTTTGTTTGTCTTCATAAGACTGTTTACGAAGTTTAGTTTGCAAACTGAAGAGGTATCTTTCTCTCTCTCTCTTTCATCTTTTTAAACTATGATTACAAAAATGGTGTGTTCTTACTACTCTCTTTGAAATTCTCTCAAAGGACTCCCTCCATTTCCCAGGAGTGCAAACACTAAATTTAGAGAAAAATTCATTTCGTATAGCAAAATTTTTGTGTATTCGAAAATATAAATGGTTCACAACATGTCATTCATGTTCTCTAAAATCTTAGATGGTTGCAATCACCATATGTTTCGACTGCTTAAATATTTGGGGGGGGGCTAAACGATGGGCTCAAAGAAAAGTTGGGTAGGCTGAAGCCCACCCCCAAACTTTTCAGTGAGCCCCCGTCACCCCAGTATTTAAGCAGTTAGAACACATGGCGATTGCAACCATCTAAGATTTTAGGGAACTTGAATAAACGCTAGTGAAATTTTGGAATACACCGACATTTTTTTATATAAAATGAATTCTTTGCTAAATTTGGTGTTGCCCTATTCTGTGAAATGGCGGGTCTTCTGACATTCTGACAGAACGTCTGAGGGAGTAGTAGAATAACACCATTTTCGTAACAAAAGACAGCCTTGTCAGGAGTTACAAACTAAAATTCAACAGCCTTACGACAGTAAATGTTAAAAAAACATTTTAAAAATGACGTAGATAAGCTACAGTCGTGAAGAAATTGCAACTTTTTAAAGGCCATGGAGGCTCGTACCCGATACACTGAAAAAATGCTACGTACAGTTGGTACCAGAAAACTTTTTTTTTCACTGAATATAACTTTATCAGCGTCGGGAAATTCTACCCGAACGGATATTTTTGACAAAATTTTTGCAAAGCACATCAAAATTTGTGGCTTCTCCCCATATGATACTTATCCCTCCTATTATACTCCCCCCCCCTCCCAATTCGGAACAGGCGGCGTCACCACTGATTTGCGTCATTAAAGGGGATTTTAGACTCATATGGGAGTAGTGCGGTATTTATTACAATTCAGTAGACCCAAATGTTTAAGATGACCACATAAAGGGCGTCATGACGTATTTTTTTTTTCTTGCATAGCGTCATGGCATGTTGTCATTTGTAATGCATTTCCACATCTCCCTCTGCTTTCCGATGCTGAACGGCTAGTAAATTTTCCACTTGGCCTGTGGATTTCACACGTGCATGCATAATTGTGAAATTTGTATGCACGTACACTCCTCACTATGGTGCACCTGTATAAACAACAATAAAAAGACACAAAAATAGGTAACTGTTTCGAAATTTTACAGATTTTATGTGAACGAAGAAAATATTTAATTTAATTCTTGCATAAAAATCTGAATGAAAATCACCAGTAAGGGAAGCAGTGGAATAAACACAGATATAAGTTTCTTTTGAAGCGAGTGGTAATCATACAGTAAGAAATTGTAAATGAATATGTAAGATGAATTGCTACTAACCCTCATTAAGTATGATTCAAACTGGAAATTTTTCTATTAAATTAAGCAATCGGAATATAAGTGCTGAAACTCGATTTTGAAGGATTTTTATTTGCATGTCATACACGTCACTAAGCTATTCTCTAATATTCAGAAGTTAGCTCCTCGAAGCAAGATCGTCTGCCAACACAAAGTGACTGATGACATTAGATTTTACTTAATGCTGATGTATAAGACGTCTCCATTTACACTGATCTTGGCCCACTACTCAAGCTTTACTGACATTCATCACACATCCACACAAGACCTCTTGTATTTCAAACTCATTACCTTTTCCTCTTGCAGATATTCCCAAAGATAGTCCTCCAGTGACTTCGTCGACCTTCCTCTGGCCATGGGCGCCCATAGCTTTGTTTTCACCTTTACTTTAATTCAGTAAAAATGGTAACTACAAACAAAACCAAACACCACACCCAAATTTCCATTGTGTCTTCTTGTTATCTATTTTTACCACATACACAACACACAAATTTAAGTGAAAATTAGAAGATCCAAAACCTACGTAGAGATGGATAAATGAAATTACACGGCTTGTTAGAACAATAAGGAAATTCCTTTGTTGTTTTTCTGAGCATTGTGCCTTTTGGCTACTTGTGTGACCCATGCCCCCATGAAACTTTTTTGAGTCTTGTGCCTTTTGGCTACCTGTGTGATCCATATCTCATGAAACATTTCCGAGTCTTGTGCTTTTTGGCTTCTTATGAGACCCATGCCCCTGTGAAACTTTTCTGAGCCTTGTGCCTTTTGGCTACTTGTGTGACCCATGCCTCCATGAAACTTTTTTGAGTCTTGTGCCTTTTGGCTACCTGTGTGATCCATATCTCATGAAACATTTCCGAGTCTTGTGCTTTTTGGCTACTTATCAGACCCATGCCCGTGTGAAACTTTTCTAAACCTTGTGCCTTTTGGCTACTTGTGTGACCCATGCCTCCATGAAACTTTTCTGAGCCTTGTGCCTTTTGGCTACCTGTGTGACCCATATCTCATGAAACATTTCCGAGTCTTGTGCTTTTTGGCTACTTATCAGACCCATGCCCCTGTGAAACTTTTCTGAGCCTTGTGCCTTTTGGCTACTTGTGTGACCCATATCTCATGAAACATTTCCGAGTCTTGTGCTTTTTGGCTACTTATCAGACCCATGCCCCTGTGAAACTTTTCTGAGGCTTGTGCCTTTTGGCTACTTGTGTGACCCATGCCTCCATGAAACTTTTCTGAGCCTTGTGCCTTTTGGCTACTTGTGTGACCCATGCCCCCATGAAACTTTTTTGAGTCTTGTGCCTTTTGGCTACCTGTGTGACCCATATCTCATGAAACATTTCCGAGTCTTGTGCTTTTTGGCTACTTATCAGACCCATGCCCCTGTGAAACTTTTCTGAGCCTTGTGCCTTTTGGCTACTTGTGTGACCCATGCCTCCATGAAACTTTTTGAGTCTTGTGCTTTTTGGCTACCTGTGTGATCCATATCCCCATGTGAGTCTTGTGCCTTTTGGCTACCATATCTCATGAAACATTGTGCCTTTTGGCTACTTCCCATGTTTTAGCCATATCTCATGAAACATTTCCCAGTCTTGGGCTACTTATGAGAACCATGCCCCTGTGAAACTTTTCTGTGTCTTGTGCCTTTTGGCTATCTGTGTGACCCTTATCTCATGAAACATTTCCGACTCTTGTGCTTTTTGGCTACTTATCAGACCCATGCCCCTGTGAAACTTTTCTGAGCCTTGTGCCTTTTGGCTACCTGCGTGACCCATGCCCCCATGAAACTTTTTAAGTCTTGTGCCATTTGGCTACCTGTGTGATCCATATCTCATGAAACATTTCCGAGTCTTGTGCTTTTTGGCTTCTGAGCCTTGTGCCTTTTGGCTACTTGTGTGACCCATGCCTCCATGAAACTTTTCTGAGGCTTGTGCCTTTTGGCTACTTTTGTGACCCATATCTCATGAAACATTTCCGAGTCTTGTGCTTTTTGGCTACTTATCAGACCCATGCCCCTGTGAAACTTTTCTGAGGCTTGTGCCTTTTGGCTACTTGTGTGACCCATGCCTCCATGAAACTTTTCTGAGCCTTGTGCCTTTTGGCTACTTGTGTGACCCATGCCCCCATGAAACTTTTTGAGTCTTGTGCCTTTTGGCTACCTGTGTGACCCATATCTCATGAAACATTTCCGAGTCTTGTGCTTTTTGGCTACTTATCAGACCCATGCCTCTGTGAAACTTTTCTGAGCCTTGTGCCTTTTGGCTACTTGTGTGACCCATGCCTCCATGAAACTTTTCTGAGCATTGTGCCTTTTGGCTACCTGTGTGACCCATGCCCCCATGAAACTTTTTTTGAGTCTTGTGCCTTTTGGCTACCTGTGTGACCCATATCTAATGAAACATTTCCGAGTCTTGTGCTTTTTGGCTACTTATCAGACCCATGCCCTGTGAAACTTTTCTGAGCCTTGTGCCTTTTGGCTACTTGTGTGACCCATGCCTCCATGAAACTTTTTTGAGTCTTGTGCTTTTTGGCTACCTGTGTGATCCATATCTCATGAAACATTTCCCAGTCTTGTGCTTTTTGGCTACTTATGAGAACCATGCCCCTGTGAAACTTTTCTGTGTCTTGTGCCTTTTGGCTATCTGTGTGACCCTTATCTCATGAAACATTTCCGAGTCTTGTGCTTTTTGGCTACTTATCAGACCCATGCCCTGTGAAACTTTTCTGAGCCTTGTGCCTTTTGGCTACCTGCGTGACCCATGCCCCCATGAAACTTTTTTAAGTCTTGTGCCATTTGGCTACCTGTGTGATCCATATCTCATGAAACATTTCCGAGTCTTGTGCTTTTTGGCTTCTGAGCCTTGTGCCTTTTGGCTACTTGTGTGACCCATTCCTCCATGAAACTTTTCTGAGCCTTATGCCTTTTGGCTACTTGTGTGACCCATGCCTCCATGAAACTTTTTGAGTCTTGTGCCTTTTGGCTACCTGTGTGACCCATACATATCTCATGAAACATTTCCGAGTCTTGTGCCTTTTGGCTACCTGTGTGACCCTTATCTCATGAAACATTTCCGAGTCTTGTGTTTTTTGGCTACTTATCAGACCCATGCCCCTGTGAAACTTTTCTGAGCCTTGTGCCTTTTGGCTACTTGTGTGACCCATTCCTCCATGAAACTTTTCTGAGCCTTGTGCCTTTTGGCTACTTGTGTGACCCATGCCTCCATGAAACTTTTTTGAGTCTTGTGCCTTTTGGCTACCTGTGTGACCCATATCTCATGCAACATTTCCGAGTCTTGTGCTTTTTGGCTACTTATCAGACCCATGCCCCTGTGAAACTTTTCTGAGCCTTGTGCCTTTTGGCTACTTGTGTGACCCATGCCTCCATGAAACTTTTCTGAGTCTTGTGCCTTTTGGCTACCTGTGTGACCCATACATATCTCATGAAACATTTCCGAGTCTTGTGCTTTTTGGCTACTTATCAGACCCATGCCCCTGTGAAACTTTTCAGAGCCTTGTGCCTTTTGGCTACTTGTGTGACCCATGCCTCCATGAAACTTTTCTGAGCCTTGTGCCTTTTGGCTACCTGTGTGACCCATATCTCATGAAACATTTCCGAGTCTTGTGCTTTTTGGCTACTTATCAGACCCATGCCCCTGTGAAACTTTTCTGAGCCTTGTGCCTTTTTGGCTACTTATGTGACCCATGCCTCCATGAAACTTTTCTGAGCCTTGTGCCTTTTGGCTACTTGTGTGACCCATACCCCCATGAAACTTTTCTGAGTCTTGTGCCTTTTGGCTACCTGTGTGACCCATACATATCTCATGAAACATTTCCGAGTCTTGTGCTTTTTGGCTACTTATCAGACCCATGCCCCTGTGAAACTTTTCTGAGCCTTGTGCCTTTTGGCTACTTGTGTGACCCATTCCTCCATGAAAACTTTTCTGAGCCTTGTGCCTTTTGGCTACTTGTGTGACCCATGCCTCCATGAAACTTTTTGAGTCTTGTGCCTTTTGGCTACCTGTGTGACCCATACATATCTCATGCAACATTTCCGAGTCTTGTGCTTTTTGGCTACTTATCAGACCCATGCCCCTGTGAAATTTTTCTGAGCCTTGTGCCTTTTGGCTACTTGTGTGACCCATGCCTCCATGAAACTTTTCTGAGCCTTGTGCCTTTTGGCTACCTGTGTGACCCATATCTCATGAAACATTTCCGAGTCTTGTGCTTTTTGGCTACTTATCAGACCCATGCCCCTGTGAAACTTTTCTGAGCCTTGTGCCTTTTGGCTACTTGTGTGACCCATGCCTCCATGAAACTTTTCTGAGCCTTGTGCCTTTTGGCTACTTGTGTGACCCATGCCCCCATGAAACTTTTTGAGCCTAGTGCATTTTGGCTACTTGTGTGACCCATACTCCATTAAACTCGGTGTTCACTCAATCGGTCATCAAGAAGAAAAAAATACTCTCAAGAAGAAGTTCTGGAAAAAAAATTCAGATCTTTGTCCAGAAGTGAATGCTGCTGCAGAGGATGATATGTTATGTTTCATGTCTTCGCCTTTTATGCTTTTTAATACTGTACGTATAAGCGCTGTTGTCTGAAAATCAGTACAAACATTTTATATTATTACTTTCTGCTGTAAATTCAGGTTTTTCCTATACTTATACTGCATACACACGCATTCAGAAGTTCAATAGATAAATTAGCGATAAGAAATAGTCTCACCCCAAAAATATGTGTAGTACCTTCCAAGAACAAAAACTCCATAGTCACATTTTCAGAGGAGGGCAAGTGTTCCGTTTGCCCTTTCGTATTAATTCTCTCAGTTAGTACCTCAGCACTCATTCTTTCAACACCTCAGAATATTTGTCTCAACCGTACTAATAACATTTTACTTCACATTACACATCGGCAGCACGTCTTCGTTCCTCACATCACAAATGAACAGAAAGTGCCTTGCAACAAACCTCTGATAAATAAGTGAATGCATTTGTCCAGCACACAAATAATTCTTGTGTCTCTTTTACAGTACCCAGTTTTCACTTCCGTACATCAGAGTGAAAACAATAACACTTTCAGACAGCTACACTCACGGAAAATGAAATTTGCGCAACTAGAAAAAATTATGCTACAACCGCGAAACTTTGCAAATAGCTAGAGTCGTACTGGTATGCAAATGATTCACGACTGGTGCGATTGCGCATGACCGCACACTCTGTGGTGGCGCTGCAAGCACGAACTGGCAACCTTATAAACCGGTGTGTAGTCGATGCTCCATAAAATCGAAAAGCACCGGCCAACGCAAGCAAGAGTACAGAGGGACAAGAAAGCCGGGTAGACGCCAGAGACGTCGATTTACGGACTTTGAGAGAGGCTTGTTCATCGGGCTAAAAACCGCAGGGTGGTCGGCGCGCCGTATAGCCCGCCACGTGAATCGTTCTGACCATACCGTCCGACTGTGTTTGGAACAGTGGACATGTGACGGTACTACAACACGGCGGAGGGGCTCCGGATGGACCAGGAGGACAACCGGTAGAGAAAATCGACTGCACGAACGGATCCCACGGGGACCCGGTCCACTATACAGGCAGATGTAGCGGCCCCTGTGTGCCCGCGAACCATTTCCCGACGTCTCGTGGAAGCGAATCTGCAGCCCCAGCGCCCCTTACGTGTGCTGCTATTAACACTGGAATATCTCCGGCTCCGTGTGCAGTGGTGCCAGGCCAGAGAGACGTGGAACGCCACAGACTGGCGACGTGTGGTGTTTAGCGACGAGTGCCTCTTCGTTTTGGGGACATATGATCATCGTGTCCGGGTGAGGAGGTCCCCGCGTCAACGGCACATTCCCAACCTCGCTTTCGAACGCCACACCTCCCCCACTGCAGGCATTATGGCATACTAGCCACTGCTTACGATAGCCGATAAGCTCTGGTAGTAGTACGTGGATCATTGACAGGCCAGCGGTATGTGGATGAGATGCTACGGCCCCATGTGCTCCCATTCCTGGCCGGGATTCCAGGTGCGCTATACCAGTGGATTATGCCTGCCCGCACACGGCTTGGTTTACCCAGGACTGCCTACGCCATGTCCAGACACTTCCATGGCCTGCCCGCTCCCCGGACATGTCCTCTATTGAGCATGTGTGTGACCATGCAGTTGAAATGCCAGCTGCCGCCGTGCAGGATTGGAATTTGGAGCATCTAACCGGGATTTGGAGCACACCGTCCAACACGTGTGAGCCAGTCTGCCGCAGGACATTAGGCGTCTGTTCGCCTCCAAGCCGGGCGGTATTGCAGCATGTATCGCCTCACGAGACGGTGCGACGCGCTATTGAAGATGACCGGAGTGGGTGCCACAGATCCCTCTGTAATTGTCCTGCAGCTCAGTTTTTGCCATCATGTGTATCATTCATCTGTATCATTATGTCCATAAAATTTCATTTCAATCCGATGCTTCCTTCTTGGTGCGCAAACTTCATTGTTTGTGAGTGTATTATGGGATCTTTTTTGAGAGCTAATCTGTCCTATGAAGTCCTTCTGAAGTAGCTATGACTTTCGGAACTAAATTCAGTAGCCTTCTAATTTGACCATCGTATCTGGTTTCGCAATCAAATGCGCTTCCTAAAGAGACAAACTCGTTCACTTGTTTTAACTCGGTACCATTTAGACTGACCTTGAATTTAGTACGAATAGTACCTCGCTCAAAAACCATGACTGCGGGGTGTTTCTGTTATTTTAAAGCTCAGTTTGAATTTCATACATGCCTCGCTCGTCCTATATAACATATTCTGCCAATCACTTTTGCTGTCGGACAAGAGGACTGTGTCATCAGCTCTGCAGACACGGAAATTCCCAAGATATAAACCAGTACTGTCTGTTTTGGCATCCCGCATGAATGCATCCCTAATTACATTGAATGGTGACATTACATATTTATTTATACCTAGACATTTAAAACAGATACGCTGATTTTTCCAGGAGGCTGGCAATCAGACACGTCGCTAAATTTCAAAATCAGGGTGGGTGATTATTATCTTTTCTGGGGCAAGTTTGATAATAACTTTACTTACGAAACACTGAAGAAAATAATTTCTAATGCTTTGTTACTTTTTGTTATCGGCTACAAAGGATTTTGTGCAACCCGCTTCCCTGGACACACACATACACCTGGATCTGACTAGTTACGCGACTGGTAAACCATAACATGAGAATGAATAGTGTATTAATGGTGTAAGATATAAGTATTCGTAGTATATCGCTTTCAAATTTTTTCCTGCTGTGAATGCACTGTCCTATTTGTTTCTCAAAATTTTACATTTTTTTTTTTGCTTTGAAAAATAATACTGGTTAAATTTCTTTAAGAAAAATTTTATTTTTGTTTACCTGAATCAAATTTTAACGTCGTGACAAGCGTACACAATGCTTTCCCTTCCTTAACTCCCTTTCTTCAAGCCAGCGACTTAGCCCTGCACTCCTCTCCTCCAAAGCAGTCGTCAACTACATCCCGCTCCCGGGCAGGAGCGACGCTGGTATAGCTTTTAGACTCCACTTTCCGTACTGGATTCTCCTAGTAGCACAAACAAACAGCGCAGCAATTGGTTAAAACCCCCTTCAGTGAATTCTTGTCAATCCTCCTCATTCGCCCTTGGCCATGCTAACCTGAAAAAGGGCTTAAGGTGGATCCACCTAAAAACTCTGCCCTATCTTTACAGTGGTAAGAACTTCTGCAGACATTTCCTTCGCAATCAGTGAGTTCCCAAGGATGAAAATTTGCATATCTAAAAAAATAATAACTTCATATTATTGCCTAGTATTCTTAATATTTTCTAAAACTTAACCATAATTATATGGAAGTAAAAAAAAATGCGACGTGATGGCATTTAGCAGTCACATGTACATATGGTGCCATTTATTCTCAAATCTCAACACTATCAAAGAAAAATTTATTGATTTTTAATATAATTATGGTTAAGTTTTAGATAAAATTCAATATACTAGTCTATACTATAAAGTTATTTTTTATAGATATGCAAATTTTCATCCTTGAGAATTCATTAATGGCGAAGAAAATATCTACGGAAGATTTTACCACTGGAAACATGGAGTTTTTAGGTGGATCCACCTTGAACTAAGAATTTGGAAGAGTAAAGAACAACTGAATTTTGATTCCCTGAGGATACCATTTTGGTAACCTTTCAGACGAGAAGAAAACAACACAATTTTTAGGGAAGAAAGAACACATAGCGCTGAACGACAAAAAACACGAGACTCATTCTTTCTTGGCAAATTCCTGTATATACACTGCTGGCCACCCAAAATGCAACACCCAGAAGGACACCAGATAGCATAACCAGATTTACTGGACACATAACAACAGATACAAAGATGAAACGATTGAGTTTACAGGTCCGTGCGACTTGCGGAACACGCAGACATCAATAGTTCGTGTGGCCCCCATGGCTGGCAATAACGGCCGCTACAAGCCGCGGCATCAAACGAAAGAGGCTTTGGATGTGGGCTTGGGGTATGTCGGTCCAGGCTGCTTCCACACGTTGCCACAGTTCATCAGGCGTAGCCGCGGGTGGTGCTTGCCTGGCAACTCGGTTGCCGATCAGCGACCAGACGTGTTTGATGGGTGACATATCGAGAGAACAGGCGGGCCACGGCAGCAGTGACACCTGGTGGGCAGTGAAGAATTGTTGCACGATGCGTCCACGTACGGGCGCGCATTGTCCTGTTGAAACGTGGCCGCTGGCAGGTCCTGCAGGTAAGGGAGGACTACAGGCTCCAAAACGTCGGAGATGTAGTGGTGGCTGTTGAGTGTGCCGGCGATGCGTACCAGAGGGGTGCGGGTGTCATATCCAATTGCGCCCCAAACCATAACGCCAGGCGACGGACCGGTATGGCGATGCATAATGCAGGTGTCATACAGTCTCTCGCCGCGGTGCCGCCACACGCGGATCCGACCATCGTGGTGTTGCAGGCAGAAGCAGGATTCGTCGGAGAAGAGAATGTTGTGCCATTCCGTAGTCCAGGTGCGGCGTTCAACGGCCCACTTCCACCGCACACGCCGGTGGTGTAACGTCAATGGTAATCGGAGCAATGGGCGTCGTGCGACAAGTCCCCGCTCCTGCAGACGACGTCGAACGGTACGTGCTGACTCAGGTTGTTGTGCAACACACCCTAATTCCTGCGCTAACGTTCGTGATGTGGCGGTGCGAGCCGTCAATGCTCGCCGCACAACATGCCGGTCCTCTCGGTCGGTGGTGTGCTGCGGCTGCGGCAATGGTTCGTCCGTCCCTCTTGCACCCACCGAATCCATACTCGCCCCACTAGGGCTGGATGTCGTCCCACATGGGCGCCGATGTCTCGGTACGATAAGCCGCTGTCGCGATAAGCCACTATTCGTCCTCTGTCGAACTCCGAAACGTGCTGGAATGACTGCCGTATTCTGCAACGAGGCATCAGGAAGTTTCCCACCCACAGGTCCGGCAGCACAACACACTTCCACTACTTACACTCCGCCTTCTGTGCACCCTTCTCATAGTACTTCTCGGTGGCGTGCCGGGCGCACATGATTTGCACATGCCCTGCAATGCTAATCGTTTGCATGTCCTCTCGCGGGCAACGCTTGCTGCAAATTTCAGGCCGATCGGATGCTTCCTTCTTGTTGTTGCATTTTGGGTGGCCAGCAGTGTATTTTAAAGTTAAAAAAATTGAAAACTCTTGAACTCCGTGGGCAAGAAAAATTCACACTCTATTGGCGACCTCCTGCTGGCGATAGACCGCCGCAGAAGTAGTGATGATTTTGTAGGACTTGTGCTTTGGGATTTAATGATGTAGTGTGATTATTTTGATGAAGTTGTGCTGCTCCTATAAAAATAAATAACATTTCCGTAATCTCCCTGTTTCTTTTCCTTTCTTTCTTCTTTTTTTAAGTGAAATCCTTCCTCTTCAAGGATTCGACCTTCACGAGTTCAAGTTGTAAGTGGAACGAAACAGATAATTGGCACTGGTTTCAATTAAAGTTCACCTTCTGTTTCATTTCTTTATTGCAAGCAGAAAGAATGTAAAATATGATCATGAAACAAATAACCAGACATTGAAATATTGAATTTTTAGATATAGATTAAAAAGACATGTTCCTAGGTCGGCAGATTTTGTGAGCTTAAGAGTTCTTGTCGTACCCCTCCCACAACAGAAGGGTTACCGCGATTTTTTAGCAATGTCTCAAGTGTTGTCTAAAAAATTGAAAGTAAAAATTAATTAACAAATTTTCTCGAGTGTAATCTATCATGTTTTCCTTGGGCGGCGAATGTCCTAAAGATATTTTTACTGCCCAGAGTTACGATTTTTTTTTTTTATTATTATTTCGCTCCCTGATTATATTCCTCATTTTTTTTTTTTTTTTTTTTTTTGGTAACACTGTGAAAGAACGATTTCATATTTTTTGAAGAATTTTTCCTAATGAAATGCATGTTTTCCTATTACACACACACACACACACACACACACACACACACACAGTCTCTTCAACATCAATCAATAAAACCGCATTTCCCTCTTCAAAAAAAAAAAAAAAAAAATCAGTGATTTTTTTATTTTTGTTTCGTTAATTGATAAAAAAATAGAAAATAATAAAGACAAATCATGTTGTGTCATATGATGTTATTTCCATTGTGAGTAACAGTTTCACGCCCTATGTACGGAACTGCGCTCAGCGTCTAGTGCGCATTATTAGTGAAGTAGGCAGTTTCCTTGACTGAAGATTATCTGGATTTAAGTAACAATAACAAATCAAGGCCGGTAAGAAACTATCACTCAAAGTATTCGGTCTTGTAATAATTCGCCAAATCCTCGATAAAAAAAAAAAACTATTTTGACAGAAAGCTATTTAAATTTTTTTTAATAATATCTGTAATTTGAACGCTCATTTTCTGTACTTAAACGGGTTAAAAATTATTTACGGAATTTATTATGTACGTACGTACGTGCATACATGTCATTAAGCTGTTCTCTGAGATTCAGCGGTTAGCTTCTCAAACAAAGCCCATCTGCTAGATTAACGTTTAACTGATAGAACTAGATTTTACGTATTGTTCATGTATCAAACGTCTCTATTTGTAGGGATTTTGGCACACAACTCAAGCTTCATTGACATACACCACACGTTTAACATTGTATTGTTAGACGGGTGTACTGCATACTCATTATCTTTTTCTCATGCAGACACATTCCTGAACCTGGTCCTCCGATGATGACCTTGGCCTTCCTCTACCTTTCTTTCCTACTACTTGGGCTGAAAAAGTTCCCTTAGTAAGCATCTCACCATTCATTCTTTCACCATGACCAAACCACCTAAGACTATTTGTCTCCACCTTACTAACTACATTTTGCCTCATATCACACCTTTTCGTTCCTCACATGATTAGAGCATGCCTTACCAAAAACCCACAGTAAGTAACACATCTCTCCAGCCAGTGGCGTAGCCAGAAATTTCTTAAGGGAAGAATTGTCCAGTTATTTTGTTCATCGGAGAAAACCTCCCGAAAAAATTACTCCAAGTGGGAAAAAACATTACTGAGAAAAACTTCTTTTTAATATATCATCATCATCATCATAAACCATCATCAATCCACTGCTGGATGAAGGTCTCCCCAAATTTCTTCCACAACTGTCTGTCTTGGGCCTGTCTCCTCCATGTTACTCCAGCAAACTTTCGAATTTCGTCCTTCCATCTCCCGTGGGGTCTTCTTCTGGGTCTTTTCCTGTCCCTCGGAATCCAGTCTAAAAGTTCTGTTGTCCATCGGTGGTCCGTTCTTCTGGCAACATGTCCAGCCTATTGTCATTTCAGTGATTTCACTCTGGTCATCATGTCGTCCACTCCTGTCATTTTTCTTATCCACTAGTTCCTCTTCTTGCCTTTCCTGGTTACACCAAGCATGCATCTCTCCATGCTTTTTTGAGTTGTCTGCAGTCTTTTTATGTTTTTTTTTGTTAAGGTCCATGTCTCTGTTCCATACGTAAGCACTGGCAGGATGCATTGATTAAACACTTTTCTTTTGAGACATAATGGCATACTGCTCTTAAAAATTGTACTGTTTCTTTCAAAAGCTCTCCATCCAAGTTTTATACGACGATTAATTTCTTCATCAATGGGACCCTCACTTGATATCAGCTGCCCAAGATAAATGTAGGAATCGGTTGCCTCAAGCTTTTCTCTATCAATTGATAAATCTTCGTTTCTTGTAAAAGCATTGTACATCACTTTTGTCTTCTGAAAGTTCATTTTTAATCCCACTTCTTTACTCTTGTCAGCAAGTTCTTGGATCATATACTCTGCAGCTCTGAAGGGGTAGTTGCAAAGATGACTACGTCATCAGCAAAACGAGGGTGAGTTAAGTAATCTCCATTAATCTTTATCCCTTTGTTTTAATATATATATATATATATATATATATATATATATAGTAACACATCTCTCCAGCCAGTGGCGGGAGAGATGTGAGAATACTGTGTTGAGAATTTTGAAAAAATACGGGACGAGACATAGGCGGAAAAGGCATTTTCTGAATGGCAAAAAAGTATTTGTATACGAGTGATACCATCATTATGTCATAAATAAAGTTCAAAATAATTGTCTAATATTTAGTGTGCATACCTTTTGCATTAATAATGGCTTGAAGCCTTCTTGGCAAAGACTACTAATTTTTAGTCGTTTCTTGGGCAATATTCTGCCATTCTTTAGTTACTGCTTGTTTTAGATCATTTTCTCCAGAAATTTTTCTTTTCCTTAAAGATAATTCCAATAAATACTACAAATTCTCGATTGGGTTAATGTCTGGAGGCAGTGGAGGGGAATCAAGACTCTCGCGAACATTATACAGTAACCACTCTTTTGTGATACGTGCAGTGTGTTTCGGATCGTTACCCTCTTGAAAGAGATAACAATCACTTATGCCTGATTTCGCTGCACTGTCTGCTAAATTGCTGCGCAGCATATCAATATATTTCTTTTCATTCATAATACCCTCAATAAACGCAATTTTACCGACTCCATTGCAACCCATGCATCTCCATATCATTATATGACCTGCACTATGCTTCATAGTTGCTTTGAGATTTTGTTGCTGGACTTCAGTGTTTTGTATGCGCCACACAATTTTTTTTACCCTCAGAGCCAAACAGACTGTGTTTCGTCAGAAAATATAACATTCTTCCAGAATTCAATTGGTGTACTGACGTGAGCTTTAGCGAAATCCAAACGTTTCTGTCTATTTCTTTCACTAATAAAAGGTTTTTTTCCTTGTCGTTCTGCCGTGTAACTGTGCACGATTCAGCACATTTCTTATTGTTTGAGCACAAACAGTCTTACCTGATACTGTCGCAAGTTGTGCAGCTAGAGTTCGAGCACTAGTAAATGGTTTTTTCCTCATTTCTTTCACAACATGGCGGAATCGTTCCCTTGTAGTGAATCTTTGGGTGACCTGCTCTCCTCTTATTATCTGTGCTACCAGTTTCGTCGTGCTTTTTCACCACATATCTGACTGTTGAAAGGTTCAAATTCAAAATTTCACCAATTTTTCGATAACTTTTCCTTTCTGTACCCAAAAAACAAATTCTTTCGCGCATATGTTTGGGTAACTCGGACTGCCGATGCACCTTCGTTAGGTGCATCGGCAGAAAATTTGTATAGGTGTAGTGACCATCCGTCTGCATTGAATCCCCATACGCAGCAGGGTTTGCCGAACTGTCGTTTTAGACACACTTCCGGTAGCCCCCTGGTTCATTCGTCCGGTGAGTTGCTCCACTGTGGTTTGTCGATCGTCCCTCATGCACCTTCGAAGCCGACGTTTATCTCTCACATCAATGGCACGTGGTGCTCCGCAGTTTTCACTCGCTTATTCGCAATGGTGCCATTTCTCCAATCAGATACACTTTAACCACAGCAGCGCTGTTTCAGAAATACTGCCACCCTTGGCCCGAAAGCCGATAATCATGCCCTTTTGCAAATATGATAAATCGCTCCTTTTATCAATGACAGCAACGAGTGATATGTTTTCAGAACATGATCATATGTAGAGGATTTTAGGAAGGGAGTGTCTGACCCCAGGTCTTAAACAACCCTTAGAAATAGGAGATTTGGGCTAGAGCGCCCGATAGGAAAGTGACACGGAAGCGAAGTAGAAAGGTGGAGGAAGACGCCCTTATTTATCACCCGGGGGCCAGTACCCGGGGTCCGACGGCTTAACGTGCCCATCCGACGCACGGCGGGTATTTAGTGGATCGAGCGTTCGTGCCTGCCTGGGATCGAACCTGAGGCCCTTCCCGTGGCAGTCACGAACGTTGCCCACTCGGCCACCTCGGCCACCCGCGGTCATATATTTTCAGATTTCTTACGTCCGAGTGCATTCATTTTCTTGTAGGACTTCCGTCCACAGTGAGTAGAGTTTAGGTCCCAGCCACCTACAGCGAGATCGCCTTTTGGGCAGGACACAGAAACGGAAGGAATGAGAGTAAGTCTAGCGACTTTGACAGAACAGTTTATAGTGAGATTCGAGTACAGTAGATGGCGCCACCGGACAAGTACGATATTGCACATACAGGGGTGAGAGAATTTCAGGGGGGACATAGGAAAGGATACCCATTTAACCAGTGGGTCCAGCCTGGGGGCCGTCACTTAACGTGCTCGTCCGATGCACGGCGGATATTCAGCGATTGTTAGTTAATCACACCATCTCCGAAAGATCAGCTCAGGCTTGAACCTGGGGACCCTCCATCGATGGTCTGAAACACTAACCACTAAGCCATCCGCGGCTCTATATTTTCAGATTGCCTACAGCACACCTTATATACCCTCGAAGCCAGCTCACGACACGTGCCTTCTTTCATTGGCTACGCGCTGTTGACGTCAAAAGTAGGAGGTGGTCACAATAATGTGTTTCGACTATGTATACATATATCGCTTTAAACTCATACTCAGTCCTCCTCAAGGGGGGGCGGACCCGAGGATCTACCCCTGGCTGCGCCTATGGCTCCTGCACACAGTCAACGCCTACGATGTTTAATCATTACACTATCAATATATTGTTGATAAATTCACGAAACTTAAACCCAGAAAAAGTTCCACTTTATGGCAGTTTTATATGTAAATATATACCAAATAACCAGTATTTATCTTAGTTTTATTCAAAACAAAAAACGAGTATGATTATTTAGTTGTTTAATTGTATTTATTAATACTAAATGAGATGCACAATGTGATTTTTTTTCTGTTACACCAGTACGTGATGTCTTACATTAGTGACGTCGGAACTGCTGGCGTAGAGGGGGCAAGCCCTCGTACTTGTTTGCGTGCAAGGGCGAAACGTATCATTTGAGGCTCCCGCACTTTTTCCTTTTTAATGTTCATAATCGGAAAAATATTTGAATTTCTTTTATTTTCTGCCAATTAAAATTCCGTCGAATAATACTAAATATGAATTTCTATTTTAATTATTTACCATATAGAACTTTGAATTTTTAATTTGTCGCGAGTTAAACTCTTCTGGTTTGTCCAGACTGCAAGGGAAAAAATTTGCACGAAGTTCCAGCCGTATTAAAAAGCTTTCCTAAAATTCCAGAACGTATTGGTTTACATAAAATCAGGAACGTTTTCTATTTCCTTTAAGCAGAATAAAATCAGTCGTTCTTTAAAGAAATAGAAATGGACGGGGAGGGTAAGAAAGGAATTAGACATATCTTTATATTGTGTTGTGTGACGTATAACCTAATGGCTACGATTCTTGTGAAATTCATACTACTGTGAACGTGTCCAAATCAATACAGTTTAACATTGCTATGAGTAAAATGTCTTATTGGATTGGTGCGGATGAAATGTCCGGCAAAGGACCAGCACACATGGACGGCAAGAATGGAAAAGTAGGACAACTTACCTAGGCAAAATAATCCCCCTCGGCATTGACACATAGTTGCCATCTGTCCGGCAAGGCCATGATCCCGGAACGAAAAAAAATCTTGTGACTGGGACCTGAAGAAGTCATCAACTGCACGTTGAACCTCGTTGCCTGTCGCGAACTGCTTTCCCGACAGGAAGTGATCCAGGCGACGAAACAGGAGATAGTCTGTCGAAGACAAGTCCGGGTAATAGGTAATATGAGGCAATGCTTCATAGCCCAAGGCACTCAAAGTCAGCATCGTTCGTTGTGCGACATGAAGGCGAGCGTTATCCTGGAGCAGAAGAACACCATGTCTGTTGTATCTACAGCAATTTCCGGTGCATCTGATGATGTAATTCAGCACAATAACATTCTGAAGTGATGGTTTGGCCTGCTGCCAAGAAACACCGATGAATTATCCCGGCTGTGGACCACCAGACAAGGAGCATCATCTCCTTGATATGTAGGTTGGCTTAGGATGCCGTCCAGCAAGCTGTGCCTTGCTTTATGTGATGATTCGATGCAGTAGAGGTTCCTGTTTATTCCTGGCAAGCAGTGACGTGCAGACTTCCACACGCCTAGTCTTGTTGGCAGTTGTCAACTCATGCGGCAGCCACATGTCCAGCTTTTTCACCTTACCCAGTGCAGCCAGATGGCGAACAACTGTAGTGTGGTGGACACCTACCTCTGCCGCTATCTCACGACACGTTTTTCGGGGGTCCGCTTCAACCACACGTGACAGAACATCGTCAGAAACAGCAACAGGTCAGTGACCACGTGACAAGTCGGTGACCACGTTGTTCGTTTTGCAGGTCCGTATGTCCTCTTCGAAACTTCCCAAACCATCGCCGAATGGTTCGTTCATTGGCTGTATTCTCCCCAAGCACTTTCTTAAAGTTTCGAGCGGCAATTCCTGCAGAATGGCCCAGTTTAAATTCATACAGGAAGATGACTCTCAAATCCGGCGTCTGCATGTTTCCTTTGCAAGCCACGTTACGTCCAAACAAATCACGCATGAACCTTGTTCTTCACACAAGTGCTATTTATTTATAGTAATTCTGTGACGGAATACCCGCGACACCTGTGGGTGTTTCCATTCTGCTGTGGTGGGGGCCGGTCTCCACTGCTCGTTCGCTGAGGACATTTCATTCGCACCAACTTAATATATAACAAGACTATAATATAAATATAAAACTCAATTTTTTTATTAATTTTCATTTTATCGATATACGTAATCAGTGTTCGAAACGGAAATTTTGAAGTGCCGGTATGCATATTTAGCTAAAAATCATCTGAAAAGAATATTTTCGCCAGAAAATCTCCAAAACTGAAAAAAGTAAAAAAAAAAAAAATCCCTGGAAGAAAAACTTTGTTGGAAAATGTAATTGACAATTACGTGGAATTGTCGATTACATAAGTCAGAAACGATGGCAGTCGATTTCAGTTGGTTTGTTTGTGGATCCAGCGGGCATTACTTATGCTACATCACCGGGGACTGGGATTAGACTTGTTTATAACGACGAGTCTCTTCCCCGGGACCAACGGATTAACGAGACTTCCGAACCTCGGCTAATCATTAGTGATGCAGCTGGACTTGAACCCAGAACTTCAAGGTTCCGAGCCGAGAAGGCAGTCTCCTTCCGATACGAACTTTCATGAAATTGAAAGTTGGGCAATTAGAATCTCCGAAATCAGAATGAATATATTCAATCCTCAATTAAAAGCAATCTCACCACCCTCAAAAAAAAAAAAAAAAAAAAAAAATCCGAAGTTGAAAAAATTTATACTTATTGCTGGAAAACTAAAATTTGTGTTTAATCTATTATTACTTCCAATTCTTCATTCTACGAATAAGCTCTTCAAATTTAATATATTTAATTAATGATATAATAAAAATTACCGTCATCTTTAGTTGCATAATCTATGGCTTGGGCAAGATGTGATAATGAGCTATAGGTAGCTTCATTTCCATACTTTGAAGGATTGAACTGATAGCTCATGTGTACTCTACTCCCCTACCCTCTACAGTTCCCATTCAGCTATTTCTCAACGGCAGGAGGCACATAAGGTTTTTATGTTTAAGAATGCGCGGTCGGAAATCAGGGCAAGAAAAAAAATCGTTTCTGCAGTTCCCATTACTATTATAAAATAAGTGCCGGTACCAAAATGCTGGGTAAAAAAAAATGACGGTATGAAATACTAGGAAAAAGAAGAGTGCCGGTATGCCATACTAGCGTATACCGGCCCATTTCGAGCACTGGATATAATCGTTTTGCCTGTCACATGTTCTTACGACGTAATTACGCACTATTTTACAACACAGTTTTATGATCTGACCAAAATTATATATCCTGATCTTTTATCCCCGTTGTCAAAAAATAGTTCCGGATCCCCTGTCGTACATGCACGCGGTTTTATTCAAATAGAAAATAATGTTGTATTTCTCAATTCATGCATTTTAAATCAATAAATTAATAAAGAGTTTATACAGAAACTGCAAACTGAATAATAGTACGCTTTAAAAATTTGAATGCGTTGACTTTACTTAACAAGAAATAGATACGACGTTATATTCATTCAAGGATACGAGGTATCACGTTGGTTGTGCACACGGTATCCTGGTAGGGAGAAGGTGTTACTTGAACAACTGGTTCCAAATCCGTGGCAACTCGAGCGAGACGCTATCATTGCAAGTATCGCTGTTGGTAATGATCTACAAGGTTTACCGAATGGCTGTACATTTAGGGGTAGAGTAGGTAGCTAATTTCTTTATGTCATCCCACAAAGGAGTAGCGGACTTGAATTTGACTTCTCTGGACAGGGCTGTGGCTCCTTTACGGTATTTTGTCACACACATTTATTTTTCGAAGCGCTGGAGAAGGGATTCTCTTATTTATGCTCGTTGACTCTGATTCCAGATGAACGCTTGGTCGTTCCAAAGTAGTATCGTTTAGAGACGTCCGGATATTGTAGGGGTCGCATAAACACCTGCTCGTTGCAGGCAGCCATCCGGTGTATAACGTGCACTTGAGAACTCCCAGTCAATCTGGTGTGTGGAATGCAACGTCACACACATTTATTTTTCGAAGCGCTGGAGAAGGGATTCTCTTATTTTTCCTATCTCGCGGTGTGGAAAGAACATAACACCATTGCGAGATCTTGAACGGCCGGGTCATCCGGAAAGTTCGGGCGCCATTATAACGAAGTAAATTTCTCCGTCATTTTTGTCCACGCCGGGTCTCGAACCCGGGTCCCCTCATTCCGGAATAAGTCACTCTACCAATTCAGCTACGCGGACATTCGTTCTGACTGCTATCTGCCTTTATGTCGTGTGCGTCCTGCTGGCAGGTACGTCACACGTTCTATTATTCAGTTCGCAGTTTCTGTCTAACTTCCTTGAAAAAGCCATCTGGTTGATGTGCGAAAGCTTGGAAACGCTTATTCATATATTCCTACGCCAATAAATCGGATCACTAGTATAGTTTTACTATTTTCTTCATGCATTTTAGTTTAACATCCTTAAAATAAAAATTACTTGAAATTTCTTAGAGGGGAACTCGAAATCATCAGGTTGAGTTTGGTTGGGGCTTCCGAAAGCTTAATGCCCCGGCATGGACCCAGTGGCGGATTTAAAATTACCTGGGTCCGGCGCACAGCTTCGGTTTTTGCCCCCACCCCCGCTCACTTTGCCGGGCATTCTTAAAATATAACCCGCACATTTTTACTCCCACTAATGTATAAAAAAGTATTGTAATCCCAAAATCAAATTGACTTCCAGATTTCAACAGAAATGTCCATCTTGGGCTCGCCTGAATATGATTTGACTATTTTCATGATAGTGTCTCTATGTGGGTGTGGTTTGTTGTCACCATAACTCAAAAACTCTTATAGCTATCAAGACGAAATTTAATACTGAGGGCTTTTGTAATAAATACCCTGATGGGGAGGAAATGGCTGAAGTTAAAAGCCGAAAGCCTTTTGTTAAGAAAAAAGAGTCGGAACTTTTATAAAGATGACCACTGAACCACAGTACTTTAACATGTTACGTAAGGTTAGTTTATGGTATTGCTTTAACTGACATTTATGTTACATGCGGTGTGGGATCTGCTGTCCCATATAATCAGATTCCACGCCACTGACAGTTCGTTCCCTTATGGATGAAATCTATTCCTGTGCCTCGTAAAACATGTATTCCAATGCTATTTTACTCGTTGATAGCAGTATTGTGATTACCTCTTAAACTAAACTTAATGGGGGAGGAGGTGAAAGAGGAATATTAAGGGAAAGATGGGGGTCATATAAAACACCAAACTAAAGAACTAAATGTTCATATTACATTCTAAGAAAATTGGCCAGGAACAACAACCCAATTTCTAAGCTCAGCTGTAATGTAGCATTAAGTAACATCATCCTCAAAACGTTAATTATTTAGCCGCCCCGGTGGCGCAGTGGTCTAAGCGATGGCTTCTGATCATTCGTCCGTGAGGGGTCCGGGTTCGAATCCTGGTGAGGCATGGATGTTGTGTTTGTCTTACGGCACTGGCTCTCCCCTTCCCTGGAACCAGTGACCCTAAATTAGGGACGGGCGACTGCTTATAGCCCATTGAGTTGCTCACGGTGGTCGTTAAACCTCCAATAAAAAAAAAAAAAAAAAAAAAACGTTATTTAGTGAACCTGCATTTAAGGCAGTAAATCCATACTTGTAGATGAGATACTTCGATTTCAGGCTGAATTATGCCCCCAAACCCACAACAGTGAATTTATCCCTCGCTCTATTAAATTTTTTTAGAAGCTAAACTTAAAAAAATTATAAATCATTATTTTTGAGGCCCTCCAGCATCGCGGGGCCCCGCGCCTGGGTTTCTTTGGCTTCCCTGTAAATCCTCCCCTGCATGGACCTCAAAACATGTGCCCTATGCACGTTTCACATCAACCCTGAAACAACAGGATTGATTTTGTGCTTAAAGACTGTATGATTTAACGTGTGTTGATGAGTTTTACGCCAGGTGTAAATTTTAAACAAAAATGGGTATTAAAAACCTTCTAACCATCGATCTCTTGGGAGTTTTTTTCTTTTTCTTGCTTTTTTTTTTTTTTTTTTTTTTTAAGCTGTGCACACTCATTTCGCAAGAAATAAAGTGCAACGTCACCCACCGTGACCTATTTACGTCTTCTATGGTGCAACGTTTTCCTTCATGCTTTCCAGGGATATCCTTATTAGGATTTGACCCGAACTCTTGGATTTACAGAATGCAGTTCACCCACACGGCAGCACAACCTTGTCTTGACCTAGCAATCGTCCGGTAGCTCTCATCGTACGAGCTTCAATGGCCGCAATCAACAGCATTCGCCCACAACAAGCAGAGGAGGTTGACGTCCGGCGGTGGGCTCATTCGCCCAGTTCGCCTTGTTTTTCGGTTCATTCTACAAGGAGCTTTAAACAGAAAATCAAAGTCACACACGTGTCAATGAATTAAAACTCGTCTCTCATCGTAGGTGTTATAAGTGAAATTTTGTGGGTAGTCGGGTAAATGTCAAGGTTAGACACCTACTCTAGGGGTAGTCAAAGCTCATATATTGTATAATTGGCTTTACAGTTTTTCTAACAGTTGCCATCCCACGGGTAAAAAATATTAAAAAGTGATTGAAGAAAGTAAAATTTATGCCGAACTGGATTCTGTAGCGAAGCTTTTAATGACTGCAATCAAAAAGCAAAAGGGGGGTTCATTAATTTATCAAGATTCACCCCTATCATACATCTATCTAGCTGTAAAAGGGAAAGCTCCCTTTCTTTCATATTTTAAACATCTGCAATTTTTGAGTCATTTTTTTCCCACATGAATAAATAAAATGCGGCCATATGTCTGGATACGACTGCTAAATGTAAGACGACTTCATAATAAACTGTCAGGAATACGGCTTCGTTATACCCAGGGCCCAGAGCCCATTTAGGAGGGGAGCTAGAGGGGCTGAAGCTCCGGGCTCCGCATTTTCAAGGGGCCCCAGAATTATGCAGGATGTGTGAAGAATTGACAGAGTTCTACAGTTTTTTTTTTCTTTTTTCTATTTTGCAGATAGCATAGCAAAAACCATAAGAAACCGCCTTGTGAAAAAAAAAAATTCTAATTCTTTCCGCTTTTTAATAGGAGTCTGCAAAAAGTGTAGTCCATCCATCCTCAAATCTTTCAAAAGCATTACAGATGTTCTTTTGCACACATCTGTAATTGCGGGAAATTTTCATACATTAAGAAATCGTTTGAGTCATGATTGATATTTGGATCATCTTATTTTGTCCACTACATATAATTCTAACAAGCTGAACCCTGGAGAGGGGGGGGTTAAAGCAGAACTAAACTAGTATCCATTTTTTAACCATGCATTTTTATATTTTCTTGCTACCACTGATTCGTCCATGAATCATGAGATACACACTTCAATACGGCGGGGATATTTTTATGTCTTCTTCAAATGTGCTCTGCCAAGGCCAGATTAAAGGGGAGTATTCAGGGGCAATAGCCTTGGGGCCCACCATTACCAAGGGCTCACGAGACATGCCTGGGCAAATAATAGATAGATAGAGAAAAAGAAAGAGAGATAGAGAGAGGTTTATAAAACAGTTTTACTTTTGTCTCGTGTGATTTCCACTTGGCCAGAAAAGGAGATGGAAGACGAACAGATTTCAAGGAAGTGACTCACCAAGGGTAAAGGTTTCAAGTCGTTGTACACAGCAGCGTCGGTGAGACAGTTTCAAATTTTTCACTAACGTCCACACCACACACACCTCCCAGTTTGAACTTGGAACTGTTTAATGGTCGAAGTCCCCTGTGGTTTCACATTGAATAACAAAAAAGATGCGTTAAGAAAAGTATACAATGCTAAATCATTAGAAAATCCAGGACAAAATCTAGAAATCTTAAGCTTTTTCATATTTCCATTGTTCTCATGTTTTTTTATGAGAATAATGGAAAATAAAATGACATATTATTGAAACTCTGCAGATATACAGGGTGTCCATAAAGTATTTCCCACATTACAAAATTTAATAAAAGAACATGTATTACAGGTACAAGATAGGGATTGCACGACAATGATGGTGCACAAGTAAAGTTTTTTTCCAGTGTCAGTACACTTCCACATGGGCGCCATTTGTGTTCCGTAGGACATATAAGCGTTATTTGATTTCACGCCATGTTTTGTTTAACATCTCAGCAGAGACAGAACCAATGACGTCCGTTGTTCTGCTCTTCAACGTCTCGACATCCGGAACACTGCTAGAGTAAACTTGGTGTTTCACATAACCCCACAGGAAAAAGTCTGGAGATGGTCACGTCGGGCGGTCGAGGTGGCCATGTCATGGGACCGCCACGGCCAATCCATTTGTCCTGAAATGTGGCATTCAGGAACTCCCGAACCATTATTGACCAATGTGGTGGGGCACCATCTTGTTGGAAAATAACTGAAGGTTGGAGTGCACGCAACTGAGCTGGTACAAAAAGTTCCTGCATGCCCAGATACACGTTGCATGTTACCATGGGCTCTGTAAAAAGAACGGTCCGATGATTCTGTCATGCATCAGGCTGCCCCATAAGTTCACTTTCGGGCTAGCCCTCTGTTGTTCGATGACCTAATGGGGATTTTCTGATCCCCAGATTCGCACATTGTGCCTATTTACTGTACCAGAGACGTGGAACGTGGCTTCATCTGAGAAACAGTCACGGTGCAGATAGTCACTATCGTGAGCTATGCGCTGCAACACCTCCCTCGCAAATGCAGCGCGGCGAGGCTGGTCATTAGGCTGAAGAACTTGAACGATCTGTACCTTATAAGCTTACAGATGAAGACGTTTGTGTAAAATTTTGCGAAACGTGGCACGGGGAATCCCAGTTTCCAGTGGAGCACGACGATTGTATTTTCTGGGGCTTCGCAGAAATGTCTCCTGAATAGCTGCAGCAGTCTCTAGTGTAACCGGAGGTCGGCCCGTTCGGAGGAGATCGCCAACACTACCCGTCGCTTTAAACTTTTCATACCAAGCTTTTATGCTTTTTTGGTCCGGTGGTGATCGTCTGTACTCTTTCCTGAATGACGCTGGAAAGTAACCGCCGATTTGGTTTCATGGAACCACAACACGCACTCCGCTTTTTCTTGCATGGGAGCCATTGTCGGTGAAATGTTCCTCTTGTTCAGTAGTAGCACTCACCTAAAGAACAGAAAAAAACAACTTTATTAGTGCTGCCATATTATGTTGCCAAACATTTTATTTTAACTTACATAGATTTTTTATATTAATTTTTGTAATGTGGGAAAGACTTTATGGACACTCTGTATAATTTATTAGTTTGAAGAATGCCCTACGTTATAATTATCATAAGCATATTGCTACAGTTTCGGTTTTAACGGACTTCATAATGATTCCCCATCACAAGTTCTTTGGGGGCCCACTCAGATGTCTTAGCCTAGGGGCCCATTTAGGCCTTAATCCGGCGCTGGTTATACCCGAATTTCGCTGCATAAGCAGTTCAACTATTTACACTGAAAATCACAAACCTTATTTCGCTTGAGGAAAATGAAATGGATAAATGAAAATAGCGTTACGTTTTTTACATTATCATTCAATCATTCTATACATCTAGGAATGAATGTTTGTATAGTTCTGTGTTACTATTCAATTATAGCTCACATTCAGTTTGCCCATAGACAAGCATTTGGATGATCGCCACATCCGCGGAAAATTAAGATAAGTTTATTTAGCAAAAAAAAATTGAGCCAAGAAAAGAAAATAGTAAAACAAGCAATGAAAACGGATAACCTGCAAATTCTCAGCTAATACTATTTCCATTACCTAAGACACAGATGCAGTGTAAAGCAGATGTTATAATGAGAGGATAACAGAGTTCACAAAGATAACTGTGCTGCACAGAACCTATGATCTCGTAAGCTGCAGGACAGAAATCATATGAAATATGATGTTTTAAATATGTTCCCCATAACCTTTATATTCTGCAAAATCAGAATATCTTCAAAACAAACTAAGATCTTCTTAAAAGGATAGCAGTACATTATAGAAAAATACGCACACCTAGACATGGCCAAAGCAGAAATAGAAATTACGATAGAAAATTTTCTTCGAGAAAAGAGAGAAACAGATTTTTAAAACCCAGAGCGTATTGTTATTTAGTAAACAAACAAAGGCATCGTTCTTTCCACGTTTTATCAACACATAGCAACCGAATAATTGTTATCCAGTCACCGCTGGGGATCCGAATCCTAGATCTTTCGATATCTAGCAGAGCGCGTTAGCCTTACGGTACGGTGGCCAATAATCAAGCAGCGTGAAACGGTGTCACAATGGACACATTGGTTCGTGATTGTTGGCACCGTGGCGTTAGGCTAACGCACTCAACTAGATATCGAGAGATCTGAGATTCGGATCCCCAGCGGTGACTGGATAACAATTGTTCGGTTGCTATGTGTTGATAAAACGAGGAAAGAGCGATGTCTTTGTTTATTGACTGACGCCACGTATTTAGAGGATTTTCACTGTTATTTAATAGTTCTACTTCCTTTAACGTTATTTCAAGTTATTACAAAAAACATGAGATCATTGTTTCTAACGCTTTGAAGATTGAGGAATTCTAACTAAGTTGACAAATTTTCATCAAATGAAATAATTTTCATTATACATATTAAGGCTTCACTTATCAAAAATCCTTTGAATTCTGTGTATATGTATGTCTGTATCTGATGTGTAGGTAGGGTAGCTTCCTAAGCAGGCGCGACGCTATGGATGGCATGGGGTGGGTTGAAGTCCTTTTCTCTGAATCCCCCCTTAGCACCCACCCCCAATATTTAAGCTGTTGGAACTTATGGCGTGTGCAACCATCTAAGATTCTAAGGAAACTTGGACAAATGTACATGAATTTCTCGATTTCACTGAAATTTTGTTATATAAAATAAATTCTTTGTTTCTTTATTAAATTTAGTGTTTGTACTTATAAGAAACGGAGAGAGTCCTCTGAACGCGAATATCTAAGAGAGTTGTACAAACACGCCATGTTTGTAATTATAGTTTAAAACGATGAGAGAGAGAGATTCTTTGTTAGGTTGAAAACTAAAATTCATATACAGCATTATCAACGCAAAAAAAAAAAAGATAAGAAAAGGAAAAGAAACCGAAAAAACGAAAACGAAAACAAGAAGACACGACCTAAGTAAGCTAAAATTGCGAAAAAATAGTAACTTGTGTGACGTCCCTGCTCCGCAGGACGCACACGACATAAAGGCAGATAGCAGTCAGAACGAACGTCCGCGTAGCTCAATTGGTAGAGTGACTTATTCCGGAATGGGGGACCCGGGTTCGAGCCCCGGCGTGGGCAAAAATGACGGAGAAATTTACTTCGTTATACTTGCCGTAGGGATTCGTATCCATGGTTCCCATACTGCATACATTGAATAGGTTTGCTTAAGCCTTTTCACAACTTGTGAGTATTTTTGAAAACGTTTTTCTGTTTTTTGTGACAGATGAAAGTATGGGTTGGGCCAGGAAAGTTATAGATGTATACAAAAACTTTAGCTAAATTATTTTCCCGCACCATTGGAGGCGGTTATGATAATTTATTAAAAATTATTTTGGGATTAATACTTGCATCTATGACTTTGCAGAAACCCATTTCCAACTAGGTCTTTGTGGAAGTGAGAAAATGCAGAGTTTTGCTGGTCCTTGATAAAGCCAAGGCTCGGCATTCTCGACACTTTCTGCATTCTGGTGTTGCTATTAATTTATTCTTTACTCATGCCTGTTTGGTATTGAGTTTCAATTTGTATTTTTTGTCCTTGTAAAATTATTATTTTTGTTTCAGTTTCTGATTTGTAGTTTGTAATTTCTGAGTATTCATCACTGCTGCGTTGCGCGTCATGATCTTCAGATTGTTTGTTAAAAAGTTTGGTAAATTTTAGGGTGTAAATTTTGTCCTTAACTCTTCTTTTGGGTATATATATATATATATACAAAATGTTGATGCAAAAAAGAAGAGTGGTGAGGACAACTAAAGAAGATGTGACTTCCAAAGTGGAATATATAGAGCTATGCAAGACAGTACGAAAAAGTATCACTGAAGACGTAAGGAAATTCAACTGTGAACTAGTAAGGAAAGCAATTGAAAACAACCAAAGCCTAAAGATAGCAAAGGGACATCTCAGTAAGGGGAAAAAGCAGATTATGGCACTGAGAAAAGAAGATGGTTCTGTAACAAGAAATAGAGGCGAAATTTTGACAAGAGTGAAAGATTTCTACTCCAAATTATATGAAAGGGATGATACATGTACTCCAGACATCATGAAAGGTACCAGTACCAGAGTTCTTCCAGTCCTTCCAGCAGAAGTTGCACATGCAATCAAGAACATGAAGCGGGGAAAAGCTCCAGGAGAAGATGGAATTACTGTAGACATCATACAAGAAGCAAGTGGAGAAATCGAAACAGTACTCGCCCAAATTTTCACTCGATGCCTTAATGAAGGGAAAATTCCTGAGGATTGGAACAACGCTACAATGATCTTGCTACATAAAAAAGGTGACATTGAGGATCTCAGGAACTACAGACCTATCAGCCTCCTATCAGTGGTTTATAAAATCTTCACTAAAGTTCTTTCACACCGCTTGAAGGTGACACTGGACATGGCTCAACCGCGAGAACAAGCTGGATTCAGGAGTGGCTACAGCACAATAGATCATATCCACGTACTGAGAGAACTAATTGAAAGAGCGAGGGAATATGAACTTCCATTGTGCATGGCTTTTATCGATTATGAAAAAGCCTTTGATTCGGTGAAACCATCAGCAGTTGCAATGGCTCTGAAATCCTGCGGTATGGAAGATGCATACATTAATATTATTAATAACATCTATGAAAATGCAAGTGCAAAGATTCGGCTGTTTGAAAATATAACACACATAAAAATTGGAAAAGGAGTGAGACAAGGTGACACCATATCTCCGAAGCTCTTTAATGCCACATTGGAAAATGTCTTTCAATCACTGAACTGGGAAAACAAAGGGATAAAGATTAATGGAGATTATCTAACCTACCTTCGTTTTGCTGATGACATAGTCATTTTTGCAACTACCCCATCAGAGCTACAGAGTATGATCCAGGAACTTGCTGACAAGAGTAAAGAAGTGGGATTAAAAATGAACTTTCAGAAGACAAAAGTGATGTACAATGCTTTTACAAGAAATGAAGATTTATCGATTGATGGAGAAAAGCTGGAGATAACAGACACGTACTTTTATCTTGGACAGCAGATATCAAGTGAGGGTCACATTGGTGAAGAAATTAATCGGCGTACAAAACTTGCCTGGAGAGCTTTTGGAAGAAACAGCATAATTTTCAAGAGCAATATACCATTATGTCTTAAAAGAAAAGTGTTTAATCAATGCATCCTTCCAGTGCTTACGTATGGTGCAGAGACGTGGACCTTAGCTAAAAGAGACATACAAAGGCTGCAGACAACTCAAAAAAGCATGGAGAGGTGCATGCTTGGTGTAACCAGGAGAGATAAGAAGAGGAACACGTGGATCCGAAAAATGACAAGAGTGGAAGACATCATGATCAGAGTTAAATCCCTGAAATGGCAATGGGCTGGACATACTGCCAGAAGAACAGACCATTGATGGACAGCCGAAATTTTAGATTGGATTCCAAGGGACAGGAAAAGACCCAGAAGAAGACCACATGGAAGATGGGTGGATGAAATTCGAAAGTATGCAGGAGTGACATGGAGGAGACTGGCACAAGACAGACCGTTGTGGAGGAAACTTGGGGAGACCTTCGTCCAGCAGTGGATTGATAATGGTTGACAATGATGATGATGATGATGATGATGATGATATATATCAGCGTCGGGTATAATGCACATGAACGGAATTTTTTGATAAAATTTCTGCCAAACACTTCAAAATTTGAGCACCCCTTTACCTTCATGCTAGCCCCCCTAATGGCCCACCGAGTTCTGAGAGGCTGGTGTCGCTACTGTTCCTAAGGGTACTCAGCTGCGTGTGTGTGTGGGTGGATGGTGGGGGTTGCTTTCGAATACCGTCTTCTTGGCTCTAAGGAGACAGACAAAAATTGTCTGTCAAAAAATTTAAATATATTCCCCACAACCTTTATATGAAAAAATTACATTATAGGAAACATATATGAGCACAGTTAGCCATATGGCAAAAAAAAAAAAGGGGGGGGGGTAAACTTGGGGTAGGTTTTAAACAACGCTGAGTAGAGGTATCAGATAGGTAACTGAATCTGCTGTGAATGTAGAGCAGGGCTAAATATTTTTTCATGGAGATGTCTTCAATTGTAGTCATGATTTTGAAAAAAAAAAAAATAGAGAAAAGAAAAAAGAAAAAGGTGACTGCCATAAAGATTTATACTGCTGCAGAAGTACCAAAATTTCGACAACAATCTGACAACAGCTACTTCTTTCATACGTCTTTTTGTTACGGGGGGGGGGGGGGTTCGTTGCGGTCTTACTTCCTCATTCCATAATAACACTATCGTTTGTCTGTCTCACCGCAGATGTACATCAGAAATTTTCATTTGAAACCGCTACAGTAGAATGACGTCAGCATTCTTTTTTTTTTTTTTTTTTTTTTCTGTTGAGGGTTTAACGACAACCGTGAGCAATTCAACGGGCAGTCTCCCGTCCTTAATTTAAGGCCACTGACTCCACCAAAGGAAAAGAGATCAGATCAGAGGTAGAGGATTTAAGGAAGGGAGTGTCTGACCGCAGGTCTTAAACAACCCTTAGAAATAGGAAGCTAGGAGATTTGGGCTAGAGTGCCCGACAGGAGAGTGACACGGAAGCGAAGTAGAAAGGGGGAGGACGATGCCCTTATTTATTACCGGGGGGGGCAGTACCCGGGGTCCGACGGCTTAACGTGCCCCAAAGGGAGAGAGCCAGTGCCGTAAGACAAATATAACATCCATGCCTCACGAGATTCGAACCGAGACTGAACTCGGGCGAATTATCATAAGCCAGCGTTTAGACCACTGCGCGCGCCAGCATTACTTTCATTTCTGATATGTACTTATGCATTACCTCTATTCCTCCCCCCCCTGAAGTAGAGACACTTCGCCTGGATTCTGAGGTATCCACACTGTTATTCCCTGTCAGGTCATAAAGGTTACGATAGCAGATGTACTGAATGTCGCTAGTGTGGATTTTTATTTATTTATTTATTTATTGTTGTGGGGAGGGAGTGTGTCAGTTATAACTATTATTTCAAATAGGGCCCTAAAATTATCTTTTGCGGGGTGGTGGTGAAATTCACGCTACGCCACTGTTATGCATGCATATGGGAATGTACGAATATATACGTATAAAAGGGAGTGTGGTTATACGTGTACGTATTGTTTTTTCATACGTCCATGGTTGAACAGACCCACCGATCGTTCGGGACGGGCCCTAAAATTCACGCAACGCCTCTGGTATGTATGCATACATTTTTGCATGTCTGAATGTATGTGTATGTATGTATAAAAGGGAGTGAGGGTTGATTGTACGTATCTTTTTCTTCATCTAGCCATGGTTGAACAGGCCTACCTCTCGTTCAGGACAGTGTGACGACTACGACGACTCAGCAAACAACACAATACACACGCCGCCAGTTCAAGTTCTGGCGCTTTTTGGATGACTTCTTTCTCAAGCTTCGTAGATCGCTACTGATCAAAGAACGCTTAAAGTGAGACACAAAGTTTCCTTCCATGAAATAGCGTCTTTCGTTTTGTTTTTTCAGCTGTTCGTGTGTACCGAGCAGTGAGACGACGTCGGAAAAGTAATGCCCTCACGTCCAGAGCGAGTACATACCAGTAATAGAAACAAAGCTTTAACTTCAAAAGATCGCAGGGTTGTCTGTCAGGCGTGTCTGGAATGCAGCGTGGCTGCTTTTGGTTGTCGTATCTTTGATCTTCCCAAAGACCTCTCTTTGCTTGAAAGAGTTTTTTAGCAGACAACAGACGGCGGCGTCCTCATCTAAAACTTGAATTTTCCCTTCCACACTCGGAAGAAGTTGTATGTGAGAGATAAGGGGGGGAAAGGTATTACATTCTCTGTCGCTTCTCTTCTTTTTTATTCGTTTGTCTTTCCTTTGATAATTAAGGTTATTTCCTGAGAGGATACGTTCTGATGTCTGAAAGAGTGTTCCAAATCAGAAAATAAAAACAAGGAAAGATAGGTCCTGCCTTATGCTACTGAAAACGAAATACTTTTTTCCCGAGTGGGATTGGAGAACTTTAACGACCACCATGAGCCACTCTATTGGCTATAAGCAGCCGTCAGTCTTTAATTTTGCGCCACTGCAGGATTCCCACGGTCCTTTTAAATCTTTAAAAATCCTCAAAAAATGCTTTTCTTTCAGGGTGCGTAAGTCGTTATATTTTGCCAAAAAATGGTTAGAAGTACTTAAAAAATACCCGAAGCCGGATATAACGAAATTGAAGGAAGAGTAAAAAACATTCGATATACGCGAACTTTGTTTTAGCCGGACAGATGGCATATTACATTATGTCAAATTAAAACTAGTTAATTATTAACTGTTTATCAATTAATGGAAGGTAATTAAATCTTCTTAACTGAAAACTATAGCTAGCAAAACAATACGAGTGAGATCTGCAATAAGCGAAGCATTTAGCGAATGTAAAAATTAAAGTAACTGCCAAAAATCTGTAACTTCATCTGTTACATGTTACGCCGGATACAGGGGCGTATTTAGGGGGAGGCCGGGGGCCCCACCCGAAAGTGTCATTTTTTAAAGTTTTTGGTTAAAATGTGGCTTACATTAGAAAAAAATGCCTTAATTTAATAAAAATGCATCAACTTCCATTAGAAAAAAATGCCTTAATTTATAAAAATGCACCAACTTCCATTAGAAAAAAATGCCTTAATTTTTTCTTCTGTTTTAACTTAATTTTGTTCTGGTGGATTTCAAAACTTCTATTTTTTGTCGGCCCTCCCTGAAAAAAAATTCTATATACGTCCCTGGTAGGATATATGAACCAATTCTTGCTTTTTTTTTTGTGCTTAGCAGGATCGCTGTTTTAAATGTTTTTCAACTTACGATGTGGTTAAAGATGTTTCTAGAGGCAAAATAAACTCTAAGATTTGCTAAACAGAGATTAAGTGATTGGAAAATGGAGAGCGGAAGGGATAAAAGACAGCATTTGTCCAGGAGATGTATGTTTTACAAGCGTGGAGTGGGCAGCGGGAGGAAATAAAAAAACAAGTGAAACATTCTTGTCTTCAAGCGAACTGATCTATGTGTAAGGGGAGTCGCGGTGTGTTGCCGACAACAGGTAATTCCTTGTTTTCTACGGAAGTGAAAGGTTTAAAAACCGAGCGAGGATACCACTAATTCTGTTTGCTAATAACTGTGCTGAACTTCCATACATGCGGGTTTTTAAAAAAAAAACGTTCATAAAATGCGGTTAAAATTACAATAGAGAATATTACGAAATTCAACGGATCTATAAAAACTTTGGTTTACGCGGAACTTCGCAGTATACGAGCTCGTTATACACTATATTGACAAAACTCACCGGACACCTAAAAGAGAAGCCCACCATAGCATTTAATGACGTACATTAGTACGGTGTCTATTCACCTTTGGCCTTAATGCATGCACTGACCCTTCGAGACATGCTTTCCACAAATAGCAATCGGTATGCGCATCCATTCAATACATAATGCTGCCGCTAACTGTTGCTTAGTAGTAGGCCGTGGTTCCAAACTTCTTATGCCGCGCTCTAATTCATCCCATAGGTGGTCTATGGGATTAAGATCAGGGCTCTGTGCTGGCCAGTCCCCACTCGATACGGAATTATCGTCAAACCACGCCGTAACAGTCCTTGCTTTATCACTCGGTGCATTATCCTGCTGGTACCAACAAGGCTTGGTTCCATAGTATTGCCGCAGAGTTGGTAGGGCATAATTGTCCACGATATCGAGGTAGACGTGCTGGTTAACAAGTTTGTCCACGATAACCAATGGGCCGGGACCATACCTCGAAAACCACCCCCACATGAGTACACTGCCAGCTCCAAACTTGACCGTATATAGAAACAGTACACTGTGGTAAATAGCGTTCTCCCGGCTGCCGCCATACCCACACACGGCTATTAGACTGATGAATCGTGTATCTGGATTCATAAGTCCATAGGACCCGTTTCCATTGATCTACGGTCCTCGATAAATGTTCTTTACACCATGCTAAACGACGAGTAACATTCCGAGTGGAGATGAAAGACTTATGAGCAGCCGCACGACCACGATAACCCATGGAATGAAGTTCTCTGGGAATGGGTGTACATACCGAGGTTCCAGCATTTTTACTCACCTGTACACTGAGGTCTTGTGCAGTACTCCGTCGATTAGCTGTAACGCTCTCCTGAGGCTTCGACGTCCTCTATCACTGATTTTCTTTGGTCTGCCGGTACGTTTTGCTGCTTGAGGCACGCATGTGTCTTCCACTTATTCAGTACATCCAAAACAGTTGACTTGGGTATGTTTAAACGCCTCTTGGTTTCTCTTATGGACAACCCACTAATATAACACCCAACAACCTTTCCTTTCTCAAAGTCAGTTCTCTCACTGCGCAACATTTTCACTCAGCCTCACAGTGCGATATGCTCGCGGTCAGCTACAGGCTTGTTTTTATACCGTTTGCAGCTGTGCCGCGCATCTTAACAACGCAGCGGATCCGTTCATTTGCTTTTGAAGGGTGTCCGGTGACTTTTGTCAATATAGTGTATGTGAATTGAATTGTTGTTCGTGATATGCGGTTAAAATAACAAGGAAGAATATTAAGAAATTCAAGGGATCTATAAAAATTTCAGTTTGCGCGGAACTTTGTGTTACCCAAGCTCGTTATATGTGAATTGAATTGTTGTTCGTGATATGCGGTTAACGTAACAAGGAAGAATATTACGAAGTTCAAGGGATCTATAAAAACTTCGGTTTGTGCGGAACTTGGTATTATGCGATGCGAGCTTGTTATGTGTGAATTGAATTGTTCGTAATATGGGGTTAAAATAACAAGTGAGAATATTACGAAGTTCAAGTGATCTACAAAATCTGCGGTTTATGCAGAGCTTCGTACTACGCGAGATCGTTATACACTCAAGAGCAATTGAATTACAGATACCTGTCTAGTAACGTGTTGCACCACCTTTTGCCCTGATGACGGCGGCGATTCGTCTCGGCATGATGGACTCGACAAGACACCGGAAGCGTTGGGAAGCCATACGGATCCACGACCCCTGAACAAGCTCCCACAGTTTACGAAGATTTGATGGAGGGGGTGGGGGGTCAGAGCCTCGAACATCTCTCTCGATGGCATCCCAGATGTGCTTGATGGGATTGAGGTCAGGTGACCTAGCTGGCCAAGGAAGCGAGGTCACGTCGGTGGAGTGTTTATCCAACCATTCGGATACAATTCGGGAGCGATGGCACGATGCATTGTCTTTTTGCAGGATGAGGTCCCCAGTGGGATGTTGAAGACGCACAAAAGGGAGCAAATGGTCGTCCAGGATATCCCGGTAACGTTGACCTGTGAGGGACGATGTCACACGTACCAGGGGTACCATTTCAGTCCACGTAAACAGTCCCCAGACGAGAATGCCACCTCCACCAGCTTAAAGAGTACCCTGCTGGCAAGAAGGATCCATCGCTTCATGTGGTTTGCGCCGTACTCGTATCCTGCCATCCGCATGTACCAAAGTGAATCTCGACTCATCAGTCCAGGCAACATTTTTCCACATGTCTAGGGCCCAGTGGCGATGTTCCCGTGCCCATGCTAATGTTTGCACCCTGTGATGTGCGGTCAGTAGCGGTACCCTCGTGGGACGATCGCTTCTGTACCCCATAGCGAGGAGATGGTTCTTGATGGTGTGGCTGCTTACACGTTTTTGTGCACCAGCGTTAAATTACCGAGTGATTTCTTGCACTGTGGCCCGTCTATCCGCTGTTACAAAGCGAGCTAGCCAACGATGACCCCGCTCATCCACACGTTGTCCACGGCAGTTGGCCCTTGCAGGGATGGTTTTACCGGATTCGATGTACTCACGGTGCACCCGTGACACAGTGGCTCGTGAAAATCCCAGTGCCTGCACGACTTCCGAGATGGAGTGACCCATTCGTCGGGCCCCGACAATTTGCCCACGATAAAATGCGCTAGATCCTTCGTCTTATCTATACTGCGTCCAACTCTTACTGATTCCCGTCGCATCACTCCTTATATTGTCGGATCGCTGCATACGCCATGTCGTTTCCGTTTACAGGGCCGCCCACAGCGCCACATTTGCATAACGCCAGCTGTCTCTAATTCAATTGCTCTTCAATGTATGTAGATAAGGCTGCACTTATTTTTTCTAAATGTCTGCGTGAAATTCAGAAAGCCGCACCGCACCGGTTGCATAGTGGTCCAAGCCTTGGCTTCTGAACGTTCGTCCGAGATGGGTTCAAATACCGGTGAGGTGAGGCATGGATGTTGTGTTTGTCATTCGGCACTGGAACCAGTGGCCCTAAATTAGGGACGGGAGACTACTTATAGCCCACTGAGTTGCTCACTGTGGTCGTTAAACTTCTACAAAAAGATAGAAAAAGAAAGAATAATGTTCAAGAAATTGAGCTGCGTTTTATCAGGTCAACACCGCCCCCTCCTTCTGAAAAAAAAACTTATGTTTAAGAGTTCCGGCACTTTTATCTCTGGAAAAAAATGGCTGCGTATAACGAAAAAGTTAATATTAAACATCATTTAAAAGGAGGATTGATTAACGAGGTTACCATTTTCTTTCCTCCGTACTGTCGTCTAAAGCAATAGTCATAGCCATAAAGTGCGCAGTAGGAAAAACGATTGATTGAAGTGAATGTCACGTGCTTAGCCCCTGGGAACAATAAAGAAATCGATTCAGTTTCGTTAAGCCGATGACATGCGGAAATTCCTCTCTTTATATGTCACGCAGGATGCGTGTCAGCGCCTACCAAAAGCTAAAAGTCGCCTAAAAAAAGAATGAATGGGAAAGGGGAGAAAAAGAATAGTCCTATACAGAGGACGTTCACGGATTTTTAGAACGATTTTCCAGCAATATAGTTAATGTTTAAAATCAAATTATTTCTTTCTTAAATGTTCTATCTAATAGCCCTTTCTTTGGATTTTTTTTTACATCTAGATTTACAATAAAACTGGGCATTTCCTGAAATCCTGAAATTGGTAGTAGTATTTTATTCCACTCCTCTTCCACTGCTTTCCGTAGTCCAATCATTGTTTTAGGTCTGCGTTTAGAAAGCGCTGTTTTTCTAGCAGTCCGGAGGCACAACAGTCCATTGGTGACACATCAGGGGACTTTGTAGGAATATGAGCAAAAGGTATGGACTTGATACTACTCTTTTTTTTACCAGTCTTTTTAGCAGTCCGAGGGCACAATAGTCCATTGGTGACCCATCAGGGGACTTTGTAGGAATATGAGCAAAAGGTATAGACTTGATACCACTCTTTTTAGCAGTCCGAAGGCACAATAGTCCATTGGTGACATATCAGGGGACTTTGAAGGAATATGAGCAAAAGGTATAGACTTGATACCACTCTTTTTTTACCAGTCTTTTTAGCAGTCCAAAGGCACAATAGTCCATTGGTGACACATCAGGGGACTTTGGAGGAATATGGGCAAAAGGTATAGACTTGATAACCGACTCTTTTTTAAATTTTTTCAAGAAATAGAGTAATAGATTTTGATGTATGACTGGTAGACTTGTCCAGATGGAGTACTCTCTGAAGGCTCTGTGGATAAAGGAATGGTATTTCCTTTTTAAATATAGCAGTTAAAACATTAATTTTGGTAATATGCAGAATTGATTTTAACATTCTTTTTAACTTTTCCTAACTTTAATTTCCCATTGTACCAGAAACCAGCAATAATCATGAATCCTTTACTGAAACTTCCTTTGGATTCTTGGAACCAAGTCTGTAAGTCTTTTCCTACTCTTTTGAGATAGTACATCAATTTTTTTTTTTTTTTTTTCAGTCGTTTCGGTAGATCCATGCTCCATCAATAGTCACAATAAATTTCCATCTAACTCCGGCTAAGTGATTTTCATAAGGAAGTCTACACCGTGTTCTGCACTCAGCCACGGGCCTACGCAAAAGGCGGTGAACATTATTATTATTTTCTTTACGTAGGACTATGTCTAACTCAGCGGATAGTATGGGGCGACTCACGGCCGACCGTCCGTGACAAAAATAGGTCCCAATTGAAATCATTATAGCGTTAAAAAATACGCGCCGTACACTAATCGTGTTAGCATATTCGTAAACAGCGTGGAGTCAAATTCGCTTACTGCGCAATACATCGTACGCGCGACGCTCTTCTCGCTCTCTGTGCGCGGAGGAAATGATGCAATTTTTCTGGAGGTGCCGCCGCTTTTGACTGAGTCTATCTCGGCAACCGTGAGCGCAACACGACTGTGCGTGATATCGTTTTAAAGCTCTTGACGAGATCTATTCAAATATACGAATAACATTTAGCAGTGGTTTGAACTTAACATTTTAAAAATTGTTTTCTTGTGAACCGGTGAACATTTTGACAATACCGCGGTTCATCTGGACAAACGTGAGTGCAAAAGGACTGTGCGTGGTATCGATTTAAAGCTATGGACGAGATCTATTCAAATATATACAGAACATATCGCAGTGGCTTTAGCTAAAAATTTAAAAAATTGTTTTCTTGTGAACGGGTTAACATTTTCGACAATGCCGCGGAATTCGCAGAATAAACGCTGGCAAAAGTGGAGAAAATCTAAACGAGAGGTAAGAGCAAGTGATGAGAAATGTAAGAAGCCCAAGAAGACAGAGCACCACGTTGGGTAATTCGGGTATCGATCTGCTTTGTTGTATTCGCAATGTATCCAACGTTATTTGTAAAAATTATATAAGCTACTTTTCATATCATAGACCTGTGTTTGCTAAAACAAATTTTAAATAAACGCTTTGAAACCATACTCGACTAGCTCATTTCAGCTCTCCGATCTGCAAGTCGTAGACCTACGTTCCAAACTGACGGCTCAATTAGACCTGAGCCTACCTGTATTTTTTTAATTCAAATCTTTGTTTATTACCATATGTACAGTTGATACAGAGATTTTTAACGACTTAGCGGTTGCTCTTTGAGTCTGTGAATTTTCTTTTAAGACCAGAGACCTTATTTTTGAAATAGTCGTAAAAGTACGTACCTTCTTTGGATATTCCTTTGATGTTCTTTTTTTTGCCTTACCGATTTCTCCCCTATTATTAATATTTTTTCTAATTTTACATTTGGAAATGCTAATTCCATGATTTTCATAGTGTTTTTTAATTACAGAATACGAATTTTTCTCTGCGTAAAGAACAAAAACATAACCTTCTACCCACAGCTTGTTTATATGCCCATTTTCTTAGCCGACGATATTTAACTGCAGCAGACGTTTCTTTCGTGTTCCTCTAACACGCTGTTGCCAGTTTCGTTAATTTGAACTTTTTTATTTTCTGTAATTTCTTATCAAAAATCTTCTAAAAATGTGTAAACACCCTGTGTATTATTGGAACTTAGTGAGCTGAATAAAGTACAACGTACAGAAGTAGGGGGGTATAAGAACCCATCCTCACGGGATTCAAAAATCAGTGTAGAGTGTAAGGTTTAACGTATGGTGAAGAAAGTGTGTTTGACGCTTATGTTGTGTCTACAACTCAGGAAACCTAACGCCGGGGTCAAACAAAAATAAACAGGCTTAATATTTGCGCATGTTTATTCCTACTTCTACATTCGGGGCAAATTAGCCTGACTATTCAGTGAGAGCTGAAAAAAATCATTTTCACCGAAAAGATATCTAATGGTTTTTTAGTATTTCTCCGCATTAATGGGGGGGATGATGAGTCTGGGACCGTTTCACAAACCCCGAGGGTGTGTCACCGTAACGGGAGGCAGAACAGAAGGAAACTTCCCGATCATTCTGTCATTAATTTCTCTCTCAGAAAGAAAGGATAGTGTCCTCTAATCCATTCCACTAACTAGCTTACTGAACTTTTTATGAGCCGGTTAGTCGAATAGAACCTGCAAAAATAACAGAACGGACGTTAGTTACGAACAACGAGAACTCAATTGGTAGCACAACTCGTAAATTCTAGTTGGCAAAGTAGATTAACGTAACTTATTCTACATCAATCTACCACCTACAACAACCCGACATAACTCGCGTTTCCGTCACTTTTCATCGCTATAACCTTTCAACTGGTCAGCGTTGCTAAATATGAAAGAAAAAGAAATGAAAGGTTTAGGACGTGATGTATAGAAATGAAAGGCTTAATCCTGAAATAACACAACTTACACAGGAAAAAAAAAAAAATTTCAAAGGAAATATTAAATCTAGAAGTATAAGTCACAGGAGATAATATTGCGCATGCGTGATGCATGAGCATGTTGACCATACATAACCTCGCCGATAATACTTTATGATTCACCCTGCTGTGAAACTTCCGTAGCTCAATTAGTTTGAGCATTCGGCTGCGATTCGGGTTTACCACAGTGAATCTGGTTCTTCTTCGCGTTTTGTTGTACATGCGTAATTTCTCGTAGCCAATTCAAGAAGTTGTTGTGCTTGAATTCTTAAAGAAGAATTACCTAGCATTTCTTTCTCTCAGGCAGACTTCTTCTCCCTCTATCCCCTTTTATTCTTTTATTCTTTTTTTTTTTTCTGCCCCGTCGTTTATAAATTTCAAGAAACGAGAATAATAATAATAATAAAAAAAAGCTGTTTCCCCTTTAAATTGCTTTACGTTTATGCGTAATTCCTTTCTACAGACGCCATGTCCTCCGAGAGACTGGCAGCTACGATTCGCCATGTTTCAATCGACTACAGTTGGCTGAAGCAACTACGCGGTAGTTTGTCGTGAACTGGAACGCTTCCTGCTAAATATTTATGAGAAAAATGAAATTTAAGAAAGTGGTTTCTTCCGGTCTAACTTTATTTGTATTTCCCTGTCTTACGACGTTAAAATAAGAAATTAGAAATAAAATGTTTTGTTGACCTTTACCTTTATTAATTTGCATAAGAGGTAAGGGGCTGATTATCTGCATCAGGACATTCGGAGTATCATCATCATCATCATCATTGTCAACCATTATCAATCCACTGCTGGACGAAGGTCTCCCCAAGTTTCCTCCACAACGGTCTGTCTTGTGCCAGTCTCCTCCATGTCACTCCCGCATACTTTCGAATTTCATCCACCTATCTCCCATGTGGTCTTCTTCTGGGTCTTTTCCTGTCCCTTGGAATCCAATCTAAAATTTCGGCTGTCCATCGATCGTCTGTCCTTCTGGCAGTATGTCCAGCCCATTGCCATTTCAGGGATTTAACTCTGATCATGATGTCTTCCACTCTTGTCATTTTTCGGATCCACGAGCTCTTCTTCTTATCTCTTCTGGTTACACCAAGCATGCACCTCTCCATGCTGCTTTAAGGTGTCTGCAGCCTTTGTATGTCTCTTTTAGTTAAGGACCACGTCTCTGCACCATACGTAAGCACTGGAAGGATGCATAGATCAAACACTTTTCTTTTAAGACATAATGGCATATTACTCTTGAAAATTATGCTGTTTCTTCCAAAAGCTCTCCAGGCAAGTTTTGTACGCCGATTAATTTCTTCCTCAATGTGAAAGTTTTTCGAATTGTAGAAGAAAAAGGATTACATACTTTGTACAGCTGCCCCCAGTGGCGCAGTAGTCTAAGCGCTGGCTTCTGACCATTCGTCCGAGATGAGTCCGCGTTGGAAGTGTGTTTGTCTTACGGCACTGGCTCTCTCCCTTCCCTGCAGCCAAATTAGGGACAGGCGACTGTTTACAGCCCACTGAGATGCTCACGGTGGTCATTAAACACCCAACCAAAAAAAGAAAGAAAAAAAAATCTTTCAGTATTTTAACCACACCAATGAATGGACCAATTACTGAGCGTTTTTCGTTACTTGACTGTTCATGGGCATAGCTTGTAAACTGAATGTTTCAGCAGTTTCAGAATGCATAATGTTACGCAGGGGAAGTGCACATGTAAATGAAATTAAAAAAAAAAACCATTGATAACTCCTAGAACAATTTGAAACACTTTTTACTTCTTGATTAGTGAACTCTTTCTTCAGACCATCTTTAATTGTACAAGCGCGTAGTCAAAAAAAAAAAAAAAAAAAAAATGGAAGACGGCTCTCAAAGCCTTGCCATGGCCGCATAATCGGCCCGTGGGCAAGTCTTTAAGGACTTCGTAGTCTAAAATGGAGGAGGTCCCTTTAAAGCCTATGCCCAGGGCAGCAAAGTCTGTCCCTGTACAGGATGTTTTCAAAAGATCTAGGCCGCCCTGGTGACCAAGTGGTCAGAGTGCTGGTTTGTAGCAGTAGTTCCAGTTGGGTCCGGATTCGATTTCGTGATGAGGTATGGGTCGAGTGGTCAGAGTGCTGGTTTGTGGAAGTAGTCCCAGTTGGGTTCGAGTTCGTGATGAGGTATGGGTCGAGTGCTTGCCTTACGATGCAGGCTCTCTACTTTTCCTGGAAGCAGTGGCCCTAAAATAGGGACGGGCGACAGCTCATAAGCCTTATGAGTTGCTCATAATGGTCGATAAACCCTAAATTAACAAACAAGAAAAATGAAAGCTCTCGTCATAATTCGGGTACTTGTTCTGCTGTGCACAGGGATGGAAAAAAGCTCCTATGAACATTCGACCGCCGCTCCAGTGGCGCAGTGGTCTAGGCGCTGGCGTATGGCCATTACTCGAAGATCGGCCCGGGTTTGAATCCAGGTAAGGCATGGATGTTGTGTTTGTCTTACGGCACCGGCTCTCTCCCTTGCGTGGAACCAATGACCCCAAATTAAGGACGGGCGACTTCTTATAGCCTAATGAGTTGTACACGGTGGTCGTTAAAACCCCAATAAAAAAAAAAAAATTGCACCGGAACGGAAAACACATATTTCAGAGTGCAAGTAACAAAGTTCGTTTTTATTTCACAACCTGTCAAATATGACGGGTATAAAACAGAATTAAATTAAATTAATTCAACAACTGCTGAATTATTACATTTCTGGCTAATATGAGCTCTTCATGTTGCATTGTAAACGTCATCACCATTTTTTTTGGGGGGGAGGGGAGTTGTGGAGTTTAATGACCAAGGTAACTAACTGGATGAGCTATTAGCAGTCTCCCGTTTCTAATTTAGTGTAACTGGTTCCAGAGAAGAGAGAGAGAGCCAGTGCCGTAAGACAAACACAACATCCATGCCTCGCCGGGATTCGAACCCGGACCCAACTTGTACGAGTGGTCAGAAGCCAGAGCTTAGACCACTGCGCCAGCGGGGCGGCGTCGCAAACATCTTTTGGTTGTCGCTATTGGTGATGGCCGTCACGGTGGCGCAGTGGTTTAAGCGCTGACTTCTGGCCACTCGTACGAGATGGGTCCGGGTTCAAATCCCGGTGGGACATGGATGCTGTGTTTGTCTTACGGCACTGGCTTTCTCCCTTCCCTGGAACCAGTGATCCTAAATTAGAGACGAGGCGACTGCTGATAGCCCATCGAGTTGCTCACAGTTGTCGTTAAACCTCCAATTAAAAAAAAAAAAAAGATGTTTGTGACGTCATGCTTAGCTTATCGTGTTTCCTGGCAGTTGTTCAGTTACTGGAAACTACTTTCGGATGAAATTTTGTCAACTTATGAAGTAACAGCTGTGTAACGCAGTTAGCTAATACGATTCTTGTTATATAACACTGAATGGACAAATTATTATGTACTCCCCGATAACAATACGCAAAGTAGAAGTATCGCATCATCACGTGGAAAGCTGAAACTGGCGAAGCCTATAAATAGGGCAGATCTCTACCCTTTGGAAATACACTATCTACCAACAAGTAATTGAACACCTGTGATAGCAAAGGAAAACGAAGTTTATTCACCTTCAATAGTTGGTGGAGCCTCCACGAGCGGCGATAACAGCTGCGACCCTCCGGGACATACTCTCAACCAGGCGTTGTACGACGGCTAGCGGTATTTTTATCCACTCGGCTTGGAGAAGACAGGTCAGTTCCTTCACCGATTTCGGACGGTGGGGGCACCCCTTAAGTCGACGCTCCAACTCGTCGCAGCGGTGCTCGATAGGGTTAAGGTCCGGGCTCAGCGCAAGCCAGTCCATTCGATTAATCCCATTGTAACCATACCAAGCCATGGTGGACCTCGCAACATGACAGGTGGCATTGTCGTCCTGAAAGTAACATGGGTCCACCCTGTAAAACTGCCACAACGTAGGAAGCGCATGGTCATCGAAAATGGTGCAGTAGGTTTCGGCGTTGAGTCTACCAGGAATTGCGACGAAGGGTCCCGTGCCATACCAGGAGAAACACCCCCATACCATAATTCCACCGCCGCCGAACTTCACAGTTGACACAATACATTCCGGCAGGAGGAGTTCTCCAGGCAGACGCCAAACCCAGAGCCTGCCATCCGAATGGTAGAGGGTGAACCTTGATTCGTCGCTCCAGAGAACCTGTTTCCACTGTTCAACGGTCCACTGTCGACGTTCTTTGCACCACGTTAGCCGAGCAGCGCTATTGGACTTGGTGATCAAAGGCTTGTGGGCGGCCGCACGTCCATGATAACCAAGCAGATGGGCTTCCTTACGGATGGTATTCATCGAAAGAACACTCCCGGATGCCTGTTGAAACTTCTCGCGGATGTAGCCCATCGATATGGGGCGATTCTTCCGAATTTCTCTGGCCAGCACCCGTCGGTCTCTAACTCCCAGTTTTGTGGGTCTGCCGGGTCGGGGCACATTCCGACAGTCACCTCTCATCTTCCACTTGCCAATCACATAGGCCACTGTCGATTTTGGGTACTTCAACTCGCTGGATATGTCACGTATGGATCGTCCATTTCTGTGATACCCGACGATTACACCTTTCTCGAAATCAGAGAGCTCCGAACTGCGTGGCATCTTGCATGCGACTGGTTGCGTTGTTGTTTCTCACACGATATTTAACGGCGGCGGCCGTGACTTGTATCTGGACCGCAGAAATCGTCGATTGCAGGGGTGTCCAATTACTTGTTGGTAGATAGTGTATAGTTACAGAAAAGTAATCATGGGTAAGGACAGCTATGTAAGTGAGTTTGAACGTGGCCAGGTAGTAACTGCGAGGAACACCCTTTGTTCAATCATCACAATACTGAACTGTTGCGAATTCAACGTCAGATCGTCGCACGTATTTACTAAGACTACGTGAAATACGGCTATAATTTCCAACCAACGAACGGGAGAAATGTGGCCGTAAGCTTCCAGTTAACCCTGGAGGTGAGTCACTCAGTCTCGCATCGTTACAAGGAATCGCACGGTTCCCGAGGAGCAGATAACGTCAGAATTTAATGAGAACACGTCCACAAGCTAATGCACAAAGTCTGTCTGTTGTACCATGGAGACAACTGACTATAGCACTTTACGTCCACTAGTGTCTGCTTGTCGACTGAAAAGCATCGAAAGTTTAGGCTTGAGTTTGCAAAGGCCTACCACAACTGGAGTGCGGAGGACGGGAACCATGTCATCCGGTCTGACGAATCACGGTTTCAACACCATCACGCCGATGGGAGGATGCACATGTGGCCTAAACCACACTGGGCGATGGACTCAACTTGCCACGTTTAAGGTCATACAGGCATGTGGAGGCGGTGTAACAGTTTGGGGTACGTTTACACGGGCTTCCTTGAGTTCCCACTTTTAGTGACGTCACGCTGAATGTAAGGTTTTCGATTGGTTTTCAACGCTGCCGTGCGTGACGTCACAAACGGAAGGAACTCATCTCTCTAATGCCATGCCTTGTGCTTTTTAGGCGGCCTTTCACCAACACAAGGTTTGTAATGATGACTCAACTTGCTCCGCCAATATTGTGGCTCTGCAGGGATTAACGGGACTCTTTCGTTTTGATTTTAGGTGAAAGCGTTGCGAAGGAAATCCTGCAGGGATCCGCTGGTGCTTGACCCCGAACAGAATTAGTCGGGGAACCGGCCAGCTATTGCTACCCTTACGGCACCACCGCCAATGTTTTCAAACTCAAAGGCCGCCGGCGTGGCGTTTTAATGAGGTAGAGTTGGAACAATATGTGACTGGGAGCTTTGTTTGTCGCTGCGAATTCATTTGGGACCAGATGTTTCTCTATTGGGTAAAAGCAAAAATACAATGTCTCGATTAAAAATGAGTTCTCATTTCACTGGGAAATTAATCCTTTATTGTCCGAGAACTCTTACAATGATCAGTGAATGAATGATGATATTTAGACTGCAAATGAGTTTTTACAATCTTAACACTGGGGAAGGGCTAAATTGACGACTCTAGGCCTGAGTCGTCTTCCTCTTCGTTAAATAACGACTCTGGGCCTGAGTCGTCCTCCGCTTTGCTAAATTGACGACTGTGGGACTGAATCATCCTCCCCTTCGCTAAACGACTATACTCTGAACCTGAGTCGTCGTCCTCTTCTCTAAATGACGACTCTGGGCCTGAATAATCCTCCTCTTCGCTAAATGATAACCCTGGGCCTGAGTCGTCCTTCTCTTCGCTAAAGGACAACTCTGGGCCTGAGTCGTCCTCCTCTTCGCTAAATTGACGACTCTGGGTCTGAGAGTCGTCCTCCTCTTCACTCGAATTTCCTCTTCCTGAAGTTTCTCCTGTAGACCTTCTTACCTCGCGACGAGCTCTTGAACTTTCTCAGTGATACCCTGCTTGACTCTGAAGGGCAGGCCAAGCAGGACTGGGAGTTTCTCATCTTCGCCGTTTCCGGTGCGAGGACTTTTCTTCTGGCTGAAAGAAAAGAATATTCCAAGATCAAAGGGGCGAAGTCTGCATCCCGGGCGTTATACCAACATTCCCTTTCCTTGAGGGCGACCCTTCCAAAATACTCAGGGAATACGCCAGGCCCGGCGAGTATTTGGTTAAGGAATCCGTTGGACTCCGGTCTCCTAATTGAAACCTTTGGGAAGATATTATAGGTTTTTTTCCCGTATCTCCCCTATCACACTCATCTTGCCACTTCGCCAGGGTGGCCTGCTTTAACCTGGTGCACGCGCGTTGCAGTGGCATCTTCATGTGATAATCTATTGTCTCAAGCTTTGTGGCTTCCTTAGACAGTTGGTCCACCCTCTCATTTCCCCTGGTTTCAACATGGCTTCGGACCCAGTGGAAGGAAACACTACCGATCCCCACGCTCTTGAATTGTGCTTTAATCTGCCTTACCAAGGGATTTTTGCTTCTAAACTTACCAAGTGCTTTTAACGCACCTTGATTTCCTCTGACTCGCTGCTCGGGTGGGCCCAAGACAGCGCCTCTCTAATCGCCAAACACTCCGACTGAAAGTCCGAAACATTTGGCGTTAGCTTGAATCGATTTGCTACTGCTTTGTTTCCATCCGAGAGCGCGCAAAACTTCGCACCTACTTGGTAACTCAGCTTAGAGCCATCGGTGAATAGCTCTCTTACTGTATCTCATGGTAAGGTAGTAAGTACCCCAACTGGGACAAATTTTGTCTGCTGAATGAGTCGACCAATCAAACTTTGCACTCTCAAGATAAGAGGCGAGGTACTGGTCCCCGTAGAGTGCAAAATCCTTGCTCCGCTCCTGAGGTTCTGTATTGCAGCATCACAGGCGACTACAAGGTCCGCCGGTTCGCACCCCGCTGACACCTAAAGTGCCAGTATGGCCGTCGTGCGGAAACACCTCGTAATTCCCAACAGAGCTTTTCTTTGTATTTGATTGAGTCCCCGACACAAGGTATGTAAGTATCCTATCCGACCATCCACACCCGTTTGTAACAATTCTGTTTCTGCACCATGAAGCTTTGAAAGATGTTCAATAGGATAACACCCAACAGCATACTTTCGAGGGCGACCAACTGGTTCCAGGAACATTCATGAGAGTTTACTATGCACTCAAATGGTCCCTTCGATCGCCGGATCTCAACCCCATTAAGAATTTGTGGGACGAATTGAAAGCATCTGTTAGAGCAGGCCAACTCTCTACCAGCAGCTGTAGATGAATGCTCTAGGACAGGCGATATTCGCATCATGGATGGCAATACCACTTCCGTGTTTTCAACACCACATTGAGTACTTATCAAGACATCTGGCTGCTATTGTGAGGCCAAAAGGCGGACCAACACCTTTTGACCCAGCAACACCCTTTTACCAGGCGAGGGTATATAATAATTTGTTGATTCAGCTTATCATCAGTGGTAATAATTATATTAAATTAATCTGATATGTAATTAGGTCAATGTATCCGCAATGAACTAATACACACATAAATATACAGATACAGAAAGACATGGGCTTACACGTTGTAATTAAATGCTATTAAGTCAGGGTATCAACAATGAATTAATACGCGGATAATAGAGATTAGCCCTGTGCCAAATCATTTGGAAGTATTTAGTTCCGCAGTGAGTGAGTGAGTTGAGTTCCAAATCGTTATTAAAAACACGCGTGGACCTTAATTCAGTGTATTTATTGACCCGCACCCTGCACCGTGCGAAGCTACAAAAGAAACTATGTCGTTTATTTATTTAAAAATGCATGTTTTTTTGTTTTTTCTCAAAGTTGTTTATGAGCGATAAAATAGAACCAAAATATTCGTGACGTAAGGTTTTTCTCTTTCTAAGGTATTGAAACGACTTTCTTCGTGTGATATAACGAATCTCTGACAAAAATGCTTTGGATGAGATAACTTCATAGCATCAGCTGTGAAAAGCAGGTTCTTGTTGCTGTGGCATAAAAAAAAAAAAAAAAAAAAAAACACAAACTTTACGTCCGAAATTACAACAGAATTAGACGAAACCCGTCGGAATCGACGGAATTTTTTTTTTTTTTTTTTTTTTTGAGAAGCATGAACTCATATGAAACAACAAATGTAAACTTTATTTGAATGACAAATTCGTTCAACCACTTCAGTAAAGACAATAGTCCAGGTTCGTGATTTTTTTTTTTTTTTTTTGACAGAAGGTTTAACGACTACCGTGAGCAACTCAATGGATTATGTATAAGCAGTCGCCCGTCCCTAATTTAGGATCACTGGTTCCAGGGAAGGGAGAGAGCCAGTGCCGTAAGACAAACACAACATCCATGCCTCATCGGGATTCGAACCCGGACCCTTCACGAACGAATCATCATAAGCCAGCGTTTAGACCACTGCGCCACCGGGGCGGCCAGGTTCGTGATGAGCATCACGACTGCACCCTTTTTCAATCGTAAAATGTGAGGCGGAAAGTCCACTCATCTCGATCGTGTACAAAAATTCAATTGGATAGCGCACTCTTTCACTCTCATCTTCAGTTACAACTATGTTTGTAAATGTTGTTGAAATGAGATTCGCGTTGCGAATACTCTTCACCCGTCCAAATCGACGGTTATTTTTTTTATTTTTTTTGAAAAGAATAAACTCTTATGGAACAACAAATGTAAACTTTATTTGACTGACAAATTCATTCAAGCACTTCAGTAAAGACAATAGTCCAGGTTCGTGATTTTTTTTGTTGTTTTTTTTTACTGAAAGTTTAACGACCACTGTGAGCAACTCAATGGGCTATAAGCAGTCGCCCGTAATATTTTCACTAACAATGGTCAACGGAATGTTTATTTACATCTTTACATAATGGGAAACGTCTTACCTACGTGAATAAAATGGATCAAATGAATATTAAATTGTATATATACATCACACAGTCCAACGGCATAACGCAATCAGGTCTTCGTGAGTTCTCGCTGTTCCGATGAGAAGAACTTTAATACGAATGCCTGCTAACGTTGCTTTGCGCAACGGTTCGCTGAGAAAAGAGACTTCAGACTTTAGACTATCTCAGTCCCTCCATGCTACCGCTTTCAACAGCGCGTAAGTCAACCATATCGAATGTCAACTGCACGCTTCTCCCATAGACTTTACATGAGAAATTTGCCGCCCCACCACGTCCGAACCGTTGCCACAATCTCATTTTTCTCTTCGACTGGCATATCTACATGGTAAGACCTTTATTTTGATACCTCAACCATATCTTTACGTTCAGCCGTTCTCACAAAATAGGACTCACGGTAAAAAACCTTATAGAATCAATATATAGATTCTGAAATTCTCAGGCCGCCCCGGTGGCGCAGTGGTCTAAGCGATGGCCTCTGATCATTCGTCCGAAAGGGGTCCGGGTTCGAATCCCGGTGAGGCATGGATGTTTTGTTTGTCTTACGGCACTGGCTCTCTCCCTTCCCTGGAACCAGTGACCCTAAATTAGGGACGGGCGACTGCTTATAGCCCATTGAGTTGCTCACGGTGGGTCGTTAAACCTCCAATCAAAAAAAAAAATTCCCAGAATTCTCAGAAATTCTGAGAATTTCACCAGCTGTACGTGATCGATGAGAACAGTTAGGTAAGTCGTCAGAGGTGTTCGAAATGGCCTCCTTGACCGACAATGCACGTCTCACAGCGTCTTGTCATATCCATAAGTGCAACTTAGTAAATTCTTAGAGGGAGGGGGGGGGTTGTCATGTGACATTTCAAGAATTTTAATCCTCATTTTATGGATATTCAACAATGAACTCTCGCTGCAATTTTATCCGTAAAAACTATACAAAAAATAATCGAAAAATTCAAAAACAAAACATAGCCCTTTTCATGAAGTACTATCAATTCGCCAAAGACAATGATGACATGAAGGAACCGACACAGCCGTCGTGGCACAATCGGTGGTGAGCTCATTTGGCTGTTAACCGAAAGGACGGTGGTTTTAGCCGACTTGGCGGCGGATCTTTTGAAGTGAGATAAAAAAAAATTCTGGGATGCACATTAATGTGAGGCTGTTTTGAAGTGAGTTCATAATTTTCTCTAGAACGCGCGTTTCTGTTTGCGTACCTTGAACTCCTTTATAGCGAAAACACGCACATTATCGCGAAAATACAAACACGTAGAAAGTGTAATAAATTCAGTACTAATTCTTTTCGTTTTAGCTTTTATAACAGTATAGAAGTTAGCTATAAAAACCATAAAAACAACGATAGAAAATTTCAAAAAGAAAAGATAAACCTTTCCATGAGTTTCTATCAGTTTTTTTTTTTTTTTTTTGATTGGAGGTTTAACGACCACCGTGAGCAACTCAATGGGCTATAAGCAGTCGCCCGTCCCTAATTTAGGGTCACTGGTTCCAGGGAAGGGAGAGAGCTAGTGCCGTAAGACAAACACAACATCCATGCCTCACCGGGATTCGACCCCGTTTGGACGAATGATCAGAGGCCATCGCTTAGACCACTGCGCCACCTCTATCAGTTAACTAAAGGTACATAAAAACCGACACAGCCTCCGTGGTGCAATCGGCTAGCGCGTTTGGCTGTTAACCGAAAGGTTGGTGGTTTGAGCCCTCCCCCACCCCTACGGAGGAGGGGGGGCTGATTTTCAGTGAGTTTCTTTTCTCTCTCTCTCTCTCTCTCTCTGGTATAGGAGTTTCTCTTGCGAAGTCCTGTTTTGCTGAAACACACATATCAGAAACGAAGTAAGTGCAATATTTTGAGCACACACTGTTATTTAGGTTTGGGAGTTAAGAATATAAATCATTGAAAAAGAATGATATAAGGACTCAATAAGAGAAGACGAACCCCTATACACATGCTGCTATCAACTCACCAAAGTACGTCATACAGTACTCACATGTAGTCATACAGTCATCTAATGCTGTTAACCGAAACCAGGGTGGTTCGAGCTCATGTGTGCGCGTTAACAAGATTTGATTTCCTTTTTTTTTTTTTTTTAGCTTAATGCTAAATTCATTGAGAATATCCTTCTTACCGTGAACAGGGAGTAATATTTTCAGTCGGAAGAGCGTTCGCTTTGACTTTTCGCTATGTTTGGGCATTTTCACGACAGCCGATGCAAGAAAAAAAAAAAAAAACTACAAAAAAAAACCATCAAAACGAGAGTGTAATAACTTTTTCAGAGCTTCAGAGCTATCTTCGTTTTTGCTTTTAGCTCAGGTTTGAAATTCTATATTCAGGCTCACATAAAATGCGATAAAAAACAACCAAGATTAAAAAGTGTACTCATACGCAAACTACAACGCCTCGCCAAATAAACACTACTGTTTGTGAAACTTGCAATACCAAGTGTAACGTACCAGGAGATGTGACGTACCTGCCAGAAGGACGCACACGACATAAAGGCAGATAGGAATCAGAATACATGTCCGCGTAGCTTAATTGGTAGAGCAACTTATTCCGGAATGAGTGGACCCGGGTTCGAACCCCGGATAAAAATGACGGAGAAATTCCCTTCGTTATAATGGCGCCCGAACTATCCGGATGACCCGACCGTTCAAAATCTCGCATTGGTGTGATGTTATTTCCACACCGCGAGATAGGAAAATATGAGCAGCACTTCGAAAGAAAAAAGAAAAATAAGGGGGAGATGATGTAACGTACCAGGAGATGTGACGTACCTGCCAGAAGGACGCACACGACATAAAGGCAGATAGCAATTAGAATCAATGTCCGCGTAGCTTAATTGGTAGAGCAACTTATTCCGGAATGAGTGGACCCGGGTTCGAATCCTGGCGCGGATAAAAATGGCGGAGAAATTCACTTCGTTGTAATGGCGCCCGAACTATCCGGATGACCCGACCGTTCACAATCTCGCAATGGTGTGATGTTATTTCCACACAGCGAGATAGGAAAAATAAGAGCAGTACTTCCAAAAAAAAATAAAATAAAATAAGGGGGAGATGATGTAACGTACCAGGAGATGTGACGTACCTGCCAGAAGGACGCACACGACATAAAGGCAGATAGGAATCAGAATAAAATGTCCGCGTAGCTTAATTGGTAGAGCAACTTATTCCGGAATGAGTGGACCCGGGTTCGAATCCTGGCGCGGATAAAAATGACGGAGAAATTCACTTCGTTATACAAGAAAGAATCGCGCTATTCAAATAAAATTCATATCATAGATTCCTCATGTTACCGGAGATAACTGATTACATTTGTAGAGCTATACAAGATTTATCCTCTACAAAACCTGAATGTCAGCGCCCATGCTGTAATATGCCACACTCGCAGAAAAACAAAAAGCTATAGAAGATTTTTTGTATAGAAGCATACAAGACTTGTAAAGCTATGCAAGATTAAAAGCTATGCAAGAAAGCATTGTAAAATAATATTTGGGGTTTGGATTTTTTGTATAGACACATATAAGATTTGTAAAGCTATTAAAGATTAAAAGAAAGATATTCAAGATATCTTGCTTTATAATCTTGATTGCTATTCAAGATTATATCAAGATATATTCAAGATATCTTAATGTAATCTTGAATAGCAATATATTTATATCAGTATAGATTCGGCTGTTTGAAAATACAACACACATAAAAATTGGAAAAGGAGTGAGACAAGGTGACACCATATCTCCGAAGCTCTTTAATGCCACATTGGAAAATGTCTTTCAATCACTGAACTGGGAAAGCAAAGGGATAAAGATTAATGGAGATTATCTAACCCACCTTCGTTTTGCTGATGACATAGTCATTTTTGCAACTACCCCATCAGAGCTGCAGAGTATGATCCAGGAACTTGCTGACAAGAGTAAAGAAGTGGGATTAAAAATGAACTTTCAGAAGACAAAAGTGATGTTCAATGCTTTTACAAGAAATGAAGATTTATCGATTGATGGAGAACAGCTGAAGATAACAGACACGTACGTTTATCTTGGACAGCAGATATCAAGTGAGGGTCACATTGATGAAGAAATTAATCGGCGTACAAAACTTGCCTGGAGAGCTTTTGGAAGAAACAGCATAATTTTCAAGAGCAATATGCCATTATGTGTTAAAAGAAAAGTGTTTGATCAATGCATCCTTCCAGTGCTTACGTATGATGCAGAGACGTGGTCCTTAACTAAAAGAGACATACAAAGGCTGCAGACAACTCAAAGCAGCATGGAGAGGTGCATGCTTGGTGTAACCAGGAGAGATAAGAAGAGGAACACGTGGATCCGAAAAATGGCAAGAGTGGAAGACATCATGATCAGAGTTAAATTCCTGAAATGGCAATGGGCTGGACATACTGCCAGAAGGACAGACCATCGATGGACAGCCGAAATTTTAGATTGGATTCCAAGGGACAGGAAAAGACCCAGAAGAAGACCGCATGGAAGATGGGTGGATGAAATTCGAAAGTATGCGGGAATGACATGGAGGAGACTGGCACAAGACAGACCGTTGTGGAGGAAACTTGGGGAGACCTTCATCCAGCAGTGGATTGATAATGGTTGACAATGATGATGATGATGATGATGATGATATTAATGATATCTTGTATAATCTTGATTGCTATTCAAGATTATATCAAGATTTGTAAAGCTATTCAAGATTTTTTGTATAGAAGCATACAAGATTTCTAAAGCTGTTCAAGATTAAAAGCTATACATGAAAGCTTGGGGGTCCCCTCGATTCGTGTGAGGCGAGATCGCTATACAAGATGGTAAAGCTATACAAGATTTTTTCGCTTGAAAACTCAGTATCGTGTGAAGCCACTTCGAGCAACAGTAACAGTCTCCACACGTCGTGGCATTCAATGGAAGATGTTTTTGATATCGTCCTGGGGAATAGCCCGGCGGGCTTCTTCTATGCGAGACCACAGTTCATTTGTGGTGACGGGCGGTGGCGCTTGACGGGCCAGTCACTTATCTGCCATGTCACAGGCATGTTCGATCGGAGACATATCCTGCGAACGTGCAGGCCAGGGAAGAAATGATATCTGCCGTGCATGGAAGAGGTCTTGGACATTCCGGGCCACATGTGGCCGAGCATTGTCCTGCTGGAATATAGCGCCAGGATAACTCGGAAGGAAGGTCATCTATCACCTTTGTTTCTAAAACATCTCTGACGTATTACTGGCTGTTGGGGGTCCCCTCGATTCGTGTGAGGCGAGATCGCGAATTAACCCAATAACCCCCAAACCATGACGCTTGGCGTTGGGCCAGTACGACGCAGGAGCTCCGTGCTCAACGACAAACTATATTCATCCACAAATACAGATACAAATTTTTCTTTGTGTTTTTGTTTCTTTTGTTAATTGACTTCACTAGTGAACAATTTCTCCATGTCGGAAAGCGGAAAAAAGAAAAAAAATGAAATTCAAAATATGGGGGGGGGGGAGAAGAAAACTGAACTCTCTTGAAATATAAAAAATAAATCGCATTATCAGAAATTGTTGGACGGTGGCTGAGTTACAAGTTCATTATCGCTAGAGGAAAGATAACTCCCAACTAGTACGAAAAAACTATTTATTTAATACAAAATTTGGAAGATGTGAAATCCGTTTATTGGTGTAAATATGAGATGGATGTTAAGTCAGATAACATCCGAAAACTTGAAAATTTCGTCGTCCTGGAGCGGGAATCGAAGCCGCGTCTCCTGGATAGCGCCCAGGTATGCTAACCGCTACACCACCCAGAACGAGCAAGTTTCAAGTTTCCGATTAATTTGAATATAGTTAGCACAGGATTTGCTAGTCGAAGCAACCGGCATTCATATATAGCGAATCTGGAGGTTTAGAATTCATTCCCATGAATCCTGTGATAGTTATATTCAAATTAATCGGAAACTTCAAACTTGGTCGTTCTGATTGATGTAGCGGTTAGCATACTCGGGCGTTATCCGGGAGACGCGGGTTCGATTCAGTTCCAGGACGACGAAATTTTCAAGTTTTCGGATATTATCTGACTTAACACCCATCTCATATTTACACCAATAAACGGATTCACATCTTCCAAATTCGTATTGTACAATCGTGTAATCCCGTATTTCATTCTTTAACTATTTATTTATTTCTTAGTTTATTATTCTGGTTTCTTTCCGTGGATCCATACAATGGCATGGAGGAGTTATTGATGCCAAATTTCGGCTCTTTCTTCTCTATCTTTAATCGAGCATTCTCCTCCTCTACAGTGCTCGGTGGCAACCTCTTCTTACCGTAGTCAACAGCCAAACCTCTCTTGCTCCACTAAAATACTAAAAGCCCTCGGATTCCTACACATGACTGCAAAACAATGAACAGGAAGATGTTGAAAGGTTCTTACAGATCCTCTTATAAAAAAACCCCAAGAGCCCTGATTTGAAAGTGTGTTTCACGCACGCGCACACACACACACACACACACACGCGCGCGCGCACACACAGACAGACAGTAACTGTAAGTACGTATGTATATTCAAAACAACTGAATTTAACTTACCCCATAATCGCAATTGCGGTAATCAATATTTCTCCACGAACACTTAGCAACGTTGGTCTTTTGCAGTTTTGTTTTTAATTTCTAAGTAATAGTCCTTCTTAGAATCATTTATAGCACACTTGTCAGTGCGGTCAGCGTTTACATGAATTACTCAGGTTTGCCTTCAATATTTTCCACCATAATGCAATTTTTTTTTCTAATTGAAGTTGTGTATATATAGCAGTCTAATATATATATATATATATATATATATTTTTAAGTTTTTCTTGCTTAAGTGCATATTTAAAGACAGTCATTGCAACCACAAAACCAGTGGCGTATATTCGCGTATATTCCAGGCTAGCTATAGTCTAGCTGCGAGGCCCAGAGAATGCACAAATAAAAGTCAATTATTAACGGTATTAAGATATGTCGATGCTTTCGCTGCGAAAAAAAACACGTGCGGATTCGATTCTTTGACTCAGCTGACAAGCGAAGACCAACGGCGTAACGCAACCAGCTCTTCCAAAGTCTTCGCTGTTCTGATTCGAAGACCTACCATACAATTGTCAGCTAGCGTTTCCATAACAACATGAATGAGCCTATGGAGGGGAATGGACCATTGCTTTGCGCAACAGTTCGCAGAAAAGCGAAGACTTAGACTACTTCAGTCCCTCGCACGCTTCCGCATGTAACAGTACGTGTTTTGCGAGAGTTGTTTCAGTTTGTGTGAAGTGTCAATGAATAAAACTCAGTAGCATTATATCTTAAATTAGTGGCTTTGTTAGATTCAAACTGTTTTTACAAATTTTGTGGAAGCTTTCCTGAACATCAACTGTCAGAACTTAAAGAAATCTATGCTTTAAATTTTAATACAACTGGACAAAAAAAACGAGCTGAAGGTGTTTTATTCCCTTGATGAATACAAATAGAAATCAGTAAGAGACATTACTTGTTACATAAAATTCAATAAATTGGACATTGTGTTTAGTGAGGTGTACAAATTAGCAGACCTAATGTTAAAGTTTCCATCAACAAGTGCAACTGCCGAAAGAAGTTTTTCAGCATTAAAAGGAATCAAGATATATCTTAGAGCCACACAAGGATATGTACATTTGAGCAACTTGGTTGTTTTGTCAATAGAGAAAATCTTTATGTGTAAATACGAAAAAGTACTCTGAAGAAACTCTTTATGAAAACGTAACAGTCAAGTTTATACAAAAGGAAAGAAGAATGGAGTTCCTGTACAAATAAAGTACTCAGAATAAGAATGGAGTTCATGCACAAATAAAGTACTCAGAAGAAGAATGGAGTTCATGCACAAATAAGGTACTCAGAAGAAGAATGGAGTTCATGCACAAATAAGGTACTCAGAAGAAGAATGGAGTTCATGCACAAATAAGGTACTCAGAAGAAGAATGGAGTTCATGCACAAATAAGGTACTCAGAAGAAGAATGGAGTTCATGCACAAATAAGGTACTCAGAAGAAGAATGGAGTTCATGCACAAATAAAGTACTCAGAAGAAGAATGGAGTTCATGTACAAATAAGTGTTCAAATCCTAGTCCTCATAATTATTTGGTATCATGTTAGCAATAGCATGTAAGCTTACCTAAAATTTAGGAATAAAAGTTACTTCTATTACTTAACAATTGAAAAATAAACTTCGCAATTAAAAAAAAAAACAGTACAGTGTTATACGCCACTACACTAAACATACATGTATGTTTCTCAGCAATTTAGTCTGCTACAAATATTGCAGTTACACTTGTGAATCATTTCAGTTTGCTCAAGATGTGTGAAAATATCCGTACATAATGTTTCCACAACCCATGTTAATACTTCTTTGCTTTAGCCTTGTTTAAAAAAGCATTTAGATATGAGAGAAAAAAAAACAGCACAAAAACAAAATGATCGTGTGTAGTTGTTTTTTTTATTTGGTGGGGGGGGGAGATTCCAGGTTTTAACTATTCTCAACTAAAAAAAAAACATCAGCTGTTTTCCATTTTTGAAGTTTCCCCAATTTTAATTTAAGGTTTAAAGCCTAAATACCTAAATACCTAAATACTTCCTTATTAAAAATTTCAGCCTTCGAAAATTTTGCAACGAATTTTGCCCCAAAGAACTTTTTACGTGCATTTTCCTGAAGACAATGTGAATGTATGCAAGTTATTAAGTGAATGCGTGTGATCAGCTGACCGTATCTCCATAGCGCAGTAGGTTATTAACCGAAAGGTTGGTGGTTCGAACGGCGAGATGCAAAATGTTTCCTTTACTACATACATTTTGCTGAAGAGTGTAGTGAGTTCAACTTACTAAGTGAATGCGTAAGACGCGAACGGCTATTTACGAAATATACGTTTTGCTGAAGGCCCAAAAAAAAAAAAAAAAAGCGCGTAAGTTATTAAGTAAATGCGTGTGAGATGCGACAGAGCCTCCGTGGCGCAATGGGCTAGCGCGTTCGGCTGTTAACCGAAAGGTTGGTGGTTCGAGCCCACCCGGGGGCGATGCAAATGTTCATTTTGTTAAAGACAAAATGAATGCGCGCAAGTTATTTAGTCCTATGTTTGTATGTTGTTTGTTATTATTTTAATACTTTGCCATGGCGCACTTTGGCCCCGTGAGGCCCTTGCACCATGAAACTTAAGCCAACCAACCAACCAAGTTATTAAGTGAATGCGTGTGAGCCGCAAATGAGCCTCCGTGGAAATTCTGCATAAATTCGGAAAAACTTGAAACGGATTTTTCTGAAATAAACGGGATTAGTGACTACGGAAAATCTGTTAAAACACGGAAGTTAAAAAAGAAAAAAAAACGGGCACTTTTGAAAACGGAAATTTCATTGAAAGACGGACACTTAACGGCAACTTTGCTGCACTTTCTTTTCAGAAATTTTCCGTGAATTCACACTATACTTATTTTTTACAGTGTTTATTACGTACATTTCGCTAAAAGACAAAATGAATGTGCGCAAGTTATTAAGTGAATGCATGCAAGCCTCTGGCCGTGGCGCAATGGGCTAACGCGTTCGACTGCTAAGCAGAGGGTTGGTGGTTTGAGCCCACACCGGGGGGGGGGGCGAAAGAAATGTACGTTTTATTACATACATTTTGCTAAAGACAAAATGAATGCACGCAAGTGGATGCGTGTAAGCTGCGCCAGTGCCTCCGTGGCGCAATGGGCTATCGCGTTCGGCTGTTAACCGAAAGGTTGGTGGTTCAAGCCCACCCGGGGCGGTGCAAATGTTTGTTTTATTACATGTTAGGTTGGCCAAAAAAAAATTCCTTTTTTATTCCTGTGTAAATGAAAGGCGAATTTTGAATGAGAAACAAAAAATTTAGTCAACCACATATTGTCCATTTTGTTCGATGACCTTTTGCCATCTCGCAGGCAAGTTCGTGATTCCGCGCTCAAAAAAGTTTGCTTTTTCCCCGCAAAAACCGGTTTCAAGGACGATTTGATAGCCTCATCAGCAGTGAAGATTTTACCATTCAAGGCGTTTTGCAACGAACGAAACAGATGGTAGTCTGATGGTGCCAGGTCTGGCGAATATGGTGGATGTTGCAGCTTGGCTTCTGTTTTACTGCATCACTTAATTTATCCAGCTGACGACAGTACACGTCCGAATTAATGGGTTGGTTCCTTGGAAGTAATTCAAAATACACAATACCTTTGAAATCCAACCAGACTGTCAGCATAACCTTCCTTTGGTGCATATCTGCTTTTGAAGTTTCAAGGCTTGATTCGCCGCCCCGGTGGCGCAGTGGTCTAAGGCGCTGGCCTCTGATCATTCGTCCGTAAGGGGTCTGGGTTCGAATCCCGTCAGGCATGGATGTTGTGTTTGTCTTACGGCACTGGCTCTCTCCCTTCCCTGGAACCAGTGACCCTAAATTAGGGACGGGCGACTGCTTATAGCCCATTAAGTTGCTCACGGTAGTCGTTAAACCTCCAAAAAAAAAAAAAAAAAAAAAAAAAAAAGGCTTGATTCTGCTTTTGATTCCTCTGCTACTGAAGCCCTTGATTATGATGATGTTTCTTCTGATGCCCCTGGACGTGCGTTCTCTCCACACGACCCAGTTACCTCGTCGATCGTTGATCTATTAGTATCCCCTAATTTAGAGTCTCTTGCTTATTACTTATTGCCTGCACGTCCATCTCCCGAGTCTGTTGGGATTCTCCCTTTGGTCGAACTTGCTGTTGCTCCAGCGGGCTCACCTGCTGCCCCTGTGCTTCGTCAGATTTTATCCTTCTTCTCTTTGCTGGAGAGACATCCACGTATCCGTAGCAAATTTTGATTACCTTGCTAACCGTACGGACACATGGGCGGACTTCTATAAATATGGTTATCTGCGGACGCATCAACGCTCCCGGTTTCCACAACTTCCGGAGTTCACATTTAGGTAATCCGATGAAGTTTTCTACGACTATTGTAATAATGTGTACTATCTCGATGAGGACGATATGAATTTTTTTGCTTATGCTGTTGACGACTTGGTTGGAGATTCTGTGTCGTCACGTAAGAATTATTGGAACTTTCTGTATATTTTTCGAAAGCTTCGATCATAGATTGTTTTTCTCGCTCGCCTATTGTTGGTGAGAATCACGCTTATTTGTATTGTGCTTAGTTTTTTGATTTGCGTAAACGATTCCTTGGCTAATTGGCTCTTTATTATTTTTTTGCTGTGCTACTCCCAGCGTAGTTTTCACTCATGTTCACATGCTTGTAATTTATTACCTGTATTTTTTGTTTTTTGTAATGTTTTTGCTATGTTTAGATGATGTTGTTAGTTAATTTTTTTTTTTTTTCTTATGGTCCAGTGCCTGGCTCTTTGGACAACCATAGCCCTTGCGCCATTAAAATCCACCAACTAACCCATTTTTAGCACGTCTTTTGTAAAAAAAAGATCGTGCTTCTGTTATCGATTTGTCCGTCCGTCTGTACCCACGGTATCTCTGCAACTATTAGTCCGATTTGAAAAATTCTTTTTGCATTCGGAAGCTTGAAATATGCAAATCATGATCCTTCATTTCGTTTTTTTTTTACGATGTACAATTTCGCCGGTAGAGGGCGTAAATGCAGATGATGTCGAATTCAAAAATACGTTTTATTCCACATATTTGCTTCTAAACATCCGCTTGAAATTTTTTTTTATCTTTCGATTCCATTTATGTCGAAGAGTATTTTAGATATGGTTACTTTTTCAAATTACGCATAGATTTTCCACTAGGGGGCATAAAAGTAAATTACATTTTCCCGAATAACTCTTCTTCTAAAACTCCGATTTGAAAAAAAAATTCTTCAGTGGATATATCTCCTGATGGAAAATCTTTTGCATATAATTTCAAATTTTTGATAAAGAATACTTCGGCCACCAGGGGACGTAAGCGTGAATTTTTCCTTCTGATGCATTTGCCATAAAATCGGAGCTTCTAAAATATTGATTGCAAAAATTCTTTCGTGGACTGATGCCACTCCCATCGATAAACCTTTTCGGAATATTTTTTTCTTAAAATATTCCACAGTTTCTCCGCCAGGGGGCGTAGATGTACATCTTATTTTTGTCAATATCTCTACTTCTAGGAGTCTGATTTGAAAAATTCCTTCTTTGTTGGATAGTGTTTTCCGTGTGTCATGTTTTACATATAATTTCAAAATTTTCAAATAATTCATAGACTTTCCGCTAGGGGGTGTAGCGGTAAATTGCGTTCCCCCTTATATCTCTGCTTCTAAATCTTCGATTTGAAAAATTCTTCTTGCACCAGATACAGCTCCTGATGGGAAATCGTTTGCACATAATTTATGATTTTTGTAAAAAAAATAGTTTGGCCACCAGGGGGCGTAAATCTTAATTTCCGCTTCTGTTGTATTTGTAGCAAAATATGAGCTTCTAAATTCTCGATTGAAAAAAACGTCGTTTGCTGACAGATACTACTCATGTCGACAAACCTTTTAGAAACATTTTCTTCTCAAAATAGTGCATGGTTTCTACGCCAGGGGGCGTAGACGTATATCTTATTTTTGTCAATATCTCTGCTTCTAGGAGTCCGATTTGAAAAATTCCTTCCTTGTTGGATTGTGTTTCTAGTGTGACATGTGGTTCATATAATTTCAAAATTTTCAAGTAATACATAGACTTTCCGCTAGGGGGCGTAAATGTAAATTGCGTTTCCCCGTATATCTCTGCTTCTAAATATCCGATTTGAAAAATTCTTTCTGCACCGCATACAGCTCCTGATGGGAAATCGCTTGCACATATTTTCTAGTTTTTGTAAGAAATGGTTTGGCCACCAGGTAGCGTAAGTCTTAATTTCCGCTTCTGTTGTATTTGCAGCAAAATATGAGCTTCTAAAATCTTGATTGAAAAAAAAAAAGTCGTTGTAGATCGATACTACTCATATCCACAAACCTTTTAGGAAACTTTTCTTCTTGAAAAAATGCATGGTTTCTACGCCAGGGGGCGTAGACGTATATCTTATTTTTGTGAATATCTCTACTTCTAAGAGTCTGATTTGAAAAATTCCTTCTTTGTTGGATAGTGTTTCCGATGCGAAATGTTTTTCCTATAAATTCAAAATTTTCAAGTAAATCATAGACTTTCCGCTATAGGGGGCACAAAGGTAAATTGCGTTTTTGGCGTTATTTTTTGCTCCGAAAGCTCTGATTTGAAAAATTCTTCCTGTATCGCATTCGAGACCTGATGGAAAATATTTTTCACATAATTTCTAATGTCTGGTAAAAAATGGTTTAGCCACCAGGGGTCATAAGTGTTAATTTCTGCTTCTGAAGTATTTATTGCAAAATCTGGACTCCTGAAAACTCGACTAATTTATTTTTCTTGGACCGATACTGCTTATATGGATAAACCTTTTGAGAACACTTTCTTCCTAAAATAATGCATGGTTTTCCGACCAGGGGACGTAAAGTTACATCTTATTTTTGTCTATATCTTTCTTTCTAAGAGTTCGTAAGCTCACGATTCCGTTTACAGCAATATCTGAGGGATTAAAAACCCGATTGAAAATCTTCTTTCTTTCGTCAGATCTATTGTTTTCCATACCGGTTCCATTGACTTTGAATAGCTTTGATAAATTTTATTTGCCTCAGAACGGATTCAAAAGACGTGCTTATTACACCCGAAAATTCGGTGTCATCTTTCTTGTTATTTTTGTTATTAATCCTTGATAAAGTTCGTTGACTGCTATTGAACTACAAGTATATATAAATATATGTACTTTTTTTTCTTGGGGCAGTGTCCAGTGAATAGTTTGGGTGCGGCACCAGCTCCCAGTCCAGGTGCCTGATCTCGTGACTCACCCTTGCTGTATGAGATCTCGCTCCCCCTCAGTCAGTATTGCGTCATTTTCTTGTAGGACTTCCGTCCACAGTGAGTAGAGTTTAGGTCCCAGCCACCTACAGCGAGTTCGCCTTTTGGGCAGGACACAGAAACGGAAGGAATGAGAGCAAGTCTAGCGACTATTGACAGAACAGTTTGTAGTGTGATTAGAGTACAGTAGATGGCGCCACCGTACAAGTACGATGTTGCACATAGGGGGGGGAGAATTTCAGGCGGGGCCTAGGAAAGGTTACCCATTTAACCAGTGGGTCCACCAGCCTGGGGGCCGTCACTTAACGTGCTCGTCCGATGCACGGCGAATATTCAGTGATTGTTAGCAAATCACACCACCTCCGCAAGATCATTCCAGGATCGAACCTGAGGACCTTGCATTGGTAGTCTGAATTGCTAACCACTCAGCCATTCGCGGCTATCTCGCTCCCCCTGTCTCGCTCCATCCTTTTGTAGATGGACACCGTCGCTGTTCAACAGTTCTATCGTTTCAACGTGAGCGATGCATGCAGATCGTCGAGCTCAAGGAGGTTAGAATAGATGGAGCAGGAGTAAGGGTCCGCCGTTCCCCTCGTGTGATCAAAATGAAGCCAGCTAAACGTCACGATTCTGACGTAACAGCCATATGGTCACAGCCTTCGCCCGGTTCGCCTGACCGCTTTGCCGCCATGTTGTTGAGACGCAGTGAGACGATTGAGATCATAACATCACATTGAGTAGTGATGATGTGGCTGCCTTTTTCGATCTATATCTTTAAATTTCGGTATGTGGATCAGTAAAAAAAAAAGCTAGCGATTATAGGTGACATATAAACGTTTTAGGCTGGCTATAATACATTTTTATTGATGTTTTTTTAACTTTGTTTTAGTTTTTTAACAACTGCAGAAGAGCATGTGCTTTTGTCACCGAGGTCACAAATAGCTAACATAACATTTTCTACTTATCGTGTTTTACAGAAATCTCTGCATGAAACTGAATCAATTAATATTGTTAGAAACACAAATCTATGGGCTGTTTAAAGTTCCTGTTTACTCGCAAACCTAACAAACCGACTATAAATGACAGCACATAATTTTTACGAGTTCCTCTTGACATAAGTGCTTAACATTAAAGTTTAAGTGATTTTGTGTGCTTGTGTGTGCATGGAAATTTCCTCAGATCATCAGACGCGCATAAGTTACCATCGAGAATATTTTTTACGTATCAGTTTATGAGTCCTAACCTTGCAAAATCGAACTCTTAAGAAGGTATGATCTACAGCGTTTAGTATAAAAAATAAGCAGTCGAATGAATTTTTTTATTTTTTTGCATTTTAAAATTTTCATAATGAAAATTTTGTTTAAACATTTACTGGAATTCAGTGGGGGTGCTCCTGGGGCCCGGGTCCCCCCATGAGGTATCACTTGATCCTTCGCTCTTTGTACTGGCTGCTTATTTTTAAATATAATTGTGTGTGTTTTTGAATATATGTTTTGCCAACAATGGGAATTTTAAATGTATTTGTATATGTTTCTGAATATATATTATCGCTTTAATATGGCGGAATTATTTTTACCGCTTCCCACTTACTTTGGGAGATGTTTCCTACAGAGTGTTTTAATTTGCATCTTCAATCATTTGGGCCACCCCCATAAAAAAATTCTGCGTACGCTGCTGAAACTTATTAATCAAAAAGTAAAATACCGAATTTATCGCTTTATGTGAAATACGCGTTCATCGTATTATATGCACGCATGTCTGAGAAAGCTCCGCCTAGAAAATTCAACCGTTTTGCCGCGACGCATGTCCCCGCCGCCGTCAGCACAGATCGAGATCCCCATACAGTATAGTTAAGTATAAAAATAACACAAATGTGTAAGGTATATCAATTATTTTTAGTAAATGAGAACATTACTGTGGACAATTTCTCAAAGGGAAGATTAATCTAAATTCTGATTTGGTTACAATTTGGTCAATTTCAGAACCGGCAGTTCCTTAATCAAACTACAAAGATTTGCAAAAAAAAAAAAAAAAAAAAAAAATTAGTTTAGAGAAAAATTAATATTTTATGCATAATTACCTATGAAAAGTTACACCAGCCGGTGCTTTAGTTGCTGAGCTGACACATCAAAAGGCTCAGCACAATCCCATTTTAAAAGAAGTATAAATGTTTCGATGAAAAAAGGTCTATTCCTTATTCCCGCAACGGTGAAAAAGTACTAGGTACGTCTCACTGGGCGTGGCTATCAGCTCCGTGTCGTCTGCTCAAAGTGCTTCAAGTTTGTGACGTCCCCCTTACTCCATCTATTTAAACCTCCTTGGTCGAGCTGACGACAATACGGGACGACGGGTAGCCTAGTAGGCAACGTTCGTGACTGGGAAAGGACCTCATGTTCGATCCCAGGCAGGTACGAAAGCTCGATCCACTAAATATCCGCCGTACGTCGGATGGGCACGTTAAGCCGTCGGACCCCGGTAATAAATAAGGGCGTCTTTCTACCTCGCTTCCGTGTCACTTTCCTATGGGGGCACTCTGGCCCAAATATCCTAGCTTCCTATTTCTAAGGGTTGTTTAAGACCTGGGATCAGACACTCCCTTCCTAAAATCCTCTACATATGATCTGACGGCAATACACATCGGCGGTGATAGAGGTGTTGTCCTGCAACAACTCAAAATACATGTGACCCCGAACATTTCACCAAACAGGCAGCAGAACCTTACGTGAGTGAGTGTAAGCCCACTTTGGGGGTGGGCATAGGCTTCTGTTTTGGGTCCAACCATTATTTTCGGGTGCTGACATTGTCATGCAGGAACCATTTCTCGTAGCCTGTTACAGTGCGGTCCGAGAACGGCTCAACTTTGTCATGTGCAAGCATGACAATGTTGAGCCGTTCTTGCGATTTGCTTTTTGCTCAATGCGATTTGCTTTTTGCTCAATGCGATTTGCTTTTTGCTCAATGCGATTTGCTTTTTGCTCAGTGCGATTTGCTTTCCGCTCAACTGTGAGTTGACGGGTTGACGCGAGTGCGTGATAATGATCGTGTGGGTAGTCTCTAGCTGTTTGGCCAACTCCCTTGTGTTCACACGTAGGTCGGTCTCCACTAAGGTCTTCAGGATGTTCATATCCACTGTTGCGAGTCTTCCGGCTTTGGGACGGTCTGATAGGTCATAATTTCTCTCTCAAAACTATTCGAACCAATGATAGCACTGGCGATGTGATATGGCATTGGGGTACACACTGGTAATGTTCCTTACAGCACTTGCGGGGGTGTTACCGCGACGAAATACATACAGCATGCAATGGCGAATGTGCTCCTTGTCCACTTCCATGTTGGCTGGCTCTTACACTCTTCGCCTTCTAACGGCTATCTGCCACTGACTTAAGCCACCTACCTGTTGATGCCATGCCGGTGTGCACACATGGAAACGGATCACAGGTCAACGGGTCGACAATTTCTTGCGGGTCACACGGGTAGGGTCAAGGTGATCCTGACCCGATTTCGACCCGGTTTTATTTCCGTTTTATTTTCGAAAAGAAGAAAATATTTCAAAGAAAAATGCGTGCTGTGGAATTTTGTGCTCGATAATGGTGCTAGCGGAGTGAAAACGATTTGTCATACAAAAATATTTCCGTCTCTTTCTTAAAGCAATGAAGATTTCCACCGACAGACAATACGGCGCAGACGCTTGACCTGTACCGATACCATATCGTAAAACGGTACTTCCTTTGCATTTGTTTTCAGGGCGATTGTCCGGAGCAACGCCTGTCGCCTGCATCTCTGGTGATTCACTCTCTCACACCCCGCGTGTCACATTGTAAGACTGAGAGTTTCTTTTCACATCGCATTTTTATCATTGAACACTCAGAGGCTGTCGTTTGACGTGCTAATATCCTGTTTCACTGCATGTCGTGTTGGAATTAATGCCTTATGTGTTAACATTGATGAATTTAATATTAAAGGGATTGAAAAAGGCCTCGAGGCCAACAAACACGTGTTTATTGAAAACAAAAAGGGGAAGAGTGGATTCTGGAAGTTGTTTCGTCTCGTTAAGAAACCAGAATATGTTTCACAGCAACACCAATTTTCACAAGCTTTTGATGAGTTGAAAGTTTCCAAAATGTGAAAGTTGATTTCATGAGTGTTCCTTTCTTCTAAGGCACAATGATGAAATCAACATCGACATTTTGGAAACTTTCAAGTCATCAGAAGCTGGTGGAAATTTGTGTTGCTGTGCACGATATTCTCAAGCTTGATATGTTATCAAGAAAACACCAAAACCTGAAATTAAACATGCTGCAACATGTTACTTAATTCAAAAATTTTGACTGTAGCACCATAAAAATTAAATGTAACAGCCTTAATATTATTGCGGAGGGATTTTTTGACTCTCAACGATGTGTTTGAAAACATGTGTAAAACAGTTAGATTATGTGAAGGACGACAGTTTCAAAACTTTCTGTAAGTGAGTAAATTATGTTGTTCCCGTAATACATTTGCATGATTTCTGTACATCTTACGATAGGTACTGCGGAGAGACCTTCGAGCGATCTGTTTATGTATAATATATATGCATGTACACATGTATCATCATCATTGTCAACCATTATCGATCCACTGCTAGATGAAGGTCTCCCCAAGTTTCTTCCACAACTTTGAAAGGTCAGGTGAGGCGTAACATAGCATAGCCTCTCCGTGACAAATGTCAACCCCGCCTTCTCGTGGTGCATCCTGTTCTCACTAAAGGGGGCTCTGACGACCGACACATAGCGGTATAACTATACCACTGGAATTAGAGGAAATGCTATCCCACACTCACTAACCCGCTTGGCCAGCGTAGTGAGTTATGACCAACCCCCCCCCCCCCCCAAGTTATATATATATATATATTGCTTTTACAAGAAATGAAGATTTATAGATTGATGGGGAAAAGCTGGAGATAACCGATACCTACATTTATCTTGGACAGCAGATATTAAGCGAGGGTCGCATTCATGAAGAAATTAATCGGCGTATAAAACTTGGTTGGAGAGCTTTTGGAAGAAACAGTACAATTTTTAATGTCTTAAAAGAAAAGTGTTTAATCAGTGCATCCTGCCAGTGCTTACGTATGGAGCAGAGACATGGACCTTAACTAAAAACGACATACAAAGATTGTAGACAACTCAAAAAAGCATGGAGATATGCATGCTTGGTGTATCCAGGGAAGGTAAGAAGAGGAACTAGTGGATAAGAAAAATTACAGGAGTGGACGACATGATGACCAGAGTGAAATCACTGAAATGGCAATGGGCTGGAGATGTTGCCAGTAGAACGGACCACTAATGGACAACCGAAATGTTAGACTGGATTCCGAGAGACAGAAAAAGACCCAGAAGAAGGCCGCATGGGAGATGGATGGATGAAATTGGAAAGTATGCTGGAGTGACATGGAGGAGACAAACTCAATACAGACAGTTGTGGAAGAAACTTGGGGAAACCTTCATCCAGCAAGCAGAGGATTGATAATGGTTGACAATGATGATATATACATTGTATATTGTTGGATCTTACCTTTACAGGCTGATGTGGCCGCGGCACCAGGTGAAGTATCGCCTGCAGTGAAGCACCCGATATCTCCACCGAAAAAAAATAAACATCTAAATAAAAAAAACACTAAGGAAAATTTTGTCAAAAATTTTGCTCTCCTCCTCTGCTGCTAGGGGCTAGCAAGGAGTTTTCCTACTTGCGTTGACAACCGAAAATTCTGCAACAACAAATTAATTATCTGATTCCAATAATTAATAATGACCTCCCATAATTAATTATAACAAATTAATTATTAACTTCCCGCAAAACCCGTACCGCGATTGGGCGTGGATGCCTGGATTTAACTCCAGCACGTCCCAATCTACCGAAAATCACAGCAACGCACACACACACTCGAAAAGATACCCAACGCTCATTTCACGTACGCTTGACATTTAATATCCAACGTTATATTATATACACTGCCACCTTTATCCATGAAGTGGCACAAAAATCTGCTGAGATGAATGTATGGTGGGCTGCTCTATCGGCAGCTTAATTATGCACAATGATTTAAACACTTTATCACTGATTAAACGATAATACTGATTTAACTAACTCTGATTTAACAATTAACACTTATTCAAACACTGTTCAATGATGAAATTCTAGTATGCACAATAAACAAATAGAGCGAAGGAAACATATGTGAGAGATTACCCAAAACATTTAAATACACACTTTAGAAAACGATAATTGAGTACGAGCGTGGGTACCAGCAATTAAAATGATACAGTAATTATCATGACTGCCGCAGTTTAATTATAAGCTATATATAACTATACCATTACACACACCTGCATAGGCTTGATGCCAAATTAGCAGGGAAGAGCTCTTAAAACTTATGGCCATAACACAAATAAAAATCACGAATAAAATGTGTTGGAGGCCTCCGCTGTCGTGCGTACTCCCTTTCACAGGGAACAGAGTTCTATACGCTGTTCACTGTCCGACGGCACTTGTAAGTCGTGAGCAAATGTTCGTATAAAGACCACATACCTTGGCAACCGTTGTCTGAGGTCCTCAGCGCAGAGAAGTGGCAAGAAATATCCTGCCTGTTGTCGTATGTATATAGACAGCCTAGGCAAAAGTGCACTAATGTCGACCTAGTATCGGTCGAGAAGTCCAAAGGACTGAGATGTCCTCGTTTAAGAGGGGATCATTCATAGCCCTCCTTACTTGCTTCTCTCTTCTTTATTTCGAGCTCTCCCAGCGGTCAGCTCTCAGGCCTAGGTTCCATGCAGCTCGCTGGTGCTGTTCTCGTGCGTGTGTCTGGCTTTGCCACCGTCCTGAGAATGCCACGCCGCTTGTTTTTCTCTTCTCCTCGTTTCTCTCCTCTTTGTCCTGTCACAGGGCTTCTCTTAGCCACTTGAAAAGGGATTTATCACCTTGTTTTCAACTGTGGGTGGTAGTCGGTTCTCCCTTATCCCGTTCAGTTCGGAGAAAACTGCAACCACCGAATGTCTCTTGGCTTCCAGAGGGAATTTTGGGGGGTGAGTTTTGCAGACTTTCGTTAGAGTTGAAAATGCACAAGACTGTTGCTATGAGTCCGAAATCGAGATGGTCTGTCGCCATGTGGCCTTTCTCAATTCTCGTTTGGCAGAAGGCTACGAATTATGCACTTATCAAATAATGAACAAATTTTAACAATGGCAGTGATGAACAAATTAGAGGATCAATTACCGTAATTAATTATAACTATGAGTGCCGCCTTGCAGTCACATCGAAACACAAATTTACCGCATAAATGAAATATAAAAATTTTCCACAAGTTAGGCTGCACCCTATAACAATCCTTCTACCTTCCAAAGAAAAAAATATGAATGTATTTTTTTTTTTCATTGAAGAATGGAAAATTTTGAATATGGATATCTCCCTCTTTCTTTCTTTCCCATATTCCATGACATGTCTAATTCCGGATTTTAGACACATCAAGGGTAATGGGAAAGTCTCGATAACATCTCTGATCCATTTATCATTGCCCATAACAAGAAAAGAATATAAACATAAGTTACACAGGTGAGAGCCAATGTGCGTCCGACCAAAACCCTTTTGGACTCAACGTGCCTTTCCTCTTATCTAGGTCTGCACTTCTGCGCGGTCCTGAGTTTGGCTCGCGAAATCTTCTTCCTCCTCACAACTGTATATTTCTGTGCTATCACTATCCTCCTCGTCTGCAACCATTTCTTCGCTGGATTTTTCCCCTTCAGCCTGATGTCCATAGCTGAGAGGTTTCCCCACTCTCCCGTGCTCGTCTCGGGGTCTCAACGACGCTCTCGTTATGATGGGGGGACTTTTTCTTTGCTCCCCTCTGCGTCTCCTCCGTGAGCTGCTGCGTCCTCCAACATGGGAGCAGGCTGGGCCGCCGTCCCGGTCTCTTCCAACCCCTGACGTGTTTCCGATTCATGCGGCTGAAAACAGCGCGTATCCCTTGTTATCACCGGCCAAGCGGGCGTCACCCAGTCATCATCCTGCTCTGAGAACTCTTCTTCATGATGCCTTTCGTCTGCGGTTGGCATACCTATGCTCAACGAAATTTCCTCATCCCCTTTTTCATCTTGAAATTGCCCTGTGTCAAACACCCTTCTCTGTGGTGGTTTGAAAATCCGGTCTACGTGTGTGAGTCGAGTTCGTCTCATATCATTTACTGGGGCGATTTTAAAGTTCACTGGGGATGTTTTCTCAATTACTCTGAAAGGTCCTATAGAAGGTTTCGCCAACTTTCGCGACCTTGTTTTGGATGCTGATGGGTCGTGCTGGTACACTATGTCCCCAATCTTGATCTGTTTGTCTATAGCCGACTTTGCTCGATATTCCCTGGAAGTTTGGGCTGCCTCTTCCAGATTATCCTTGACAATTTTATACGCTTCTTGCATCCTCGTGACTAAGCTCTCGGCGTAGCTCTGGGATTCAGCGTAGTTAAAAGAGATTTCCTCATTCAACAACTGTCCTGGCATGTTCAGATCTCTTCCGAACATGAGAAAGTTGGGTGTTTCTTTAGTAGCACTGTGTGTCGCGCTTCTGTAGGACATGGCCACAAATTCTGTATACTTGTCCCAATCCTTTCCCTTAGGGGAACAATAAATTGCTAAAGAGTGCATTATTGTCTGAATTTGTCTTTCGGCTTGTCCGTCTGTCTGTGCATGGTGTGGAGATGTATTCAGTTTTTTGATGCCAAACTTACGGTACAACTCGGTCATTAAATCGGACAAAAAATTTGTTCCTCTGTCCGTGAGTAACAGACGTGGGACACCGTGACGCGCTATCACGGTAGAAGCAAATCTTTCGGCAAATTTCTGCAGATCGCATAGTCTTTAATGGAACCAGCTCGATGTACTTAGTGAATGAGTCGGTGACAACCAATAAATATTTATTTCCATCCTCTGTCAGTGGGAGAGGTCCAGCGATATCCATCGAAATTTTGGACCATGGGACAGATACAATTTCCGGGGTAATTAGACCCGCTTTTTGCTTCTTTTTGAAACCACGACGTTTCAGGCATTGTTCGCAACTCGCCGTGTAGTTCTTGATGTCTGAGAACATGTTAATCCAAAAGTATTTCTGTTTAATTCTCCCAAGGGTCTTTTCAAAACCGAAGTGACCGGCGCATAGTCCGTCATGTTCTGATTTCATCACTTCTGATTTTAACTTATCAGGTATCACTAACTGTTCTGCGATCAATTTCCGTGGGCTGTTTTTTGCTGGTAAGGCAAAATGAAATAGAAGGTCGTCCCTCATAAAATAGGTGTCAGTAATTTTGTCGACTGCTGAATAATCACGCCCTTCAAGACAATCAATTACTTCAGCTAATTTAGGATCTGTTCTTTGTGCTGATTTCAGAGTTTTGTTATTAAGTGGTACAACTGCGACTGTATCATTGGCTTCCACTGCTGCAATGTGCCTAGATAACACGTCGGCGTTTGTGTTTTTCTTTCCTGGTCGATATTGCACATCGAAGTTATACTCCGACAGACTAAGATTCCATCTGACCAGTCTAGAATTAGGAGTTTTCAAATTCATAAGCCACTTTAGAGGTCTATGGTCGGTAATAACCGTAAAGTGCTGACCTACCAAATATTCGCGCCAATGGGTGATGGATGATACTATTGCCAGTGCTTCCTGTTCTGTCGTGCTGTAATTTTTCTCAGCTGGATTAAGTTTCCTACTAAAGTAAGCGATGGGATGTCTGTGTCCTTCGTCATCCTCCTGCTCGAGAATACCGGCAATCGCTACTTTGGAGGCGTCTGTGGTGACGAAAAATTTCTTGCTGAAATCAGGAAATATTAATAGTGGCTCACTCACTAGTGCATGTTTCAGCTCTTGAAAAGATTTCTCGCAGTGTTCGTCCCAAATGAATTTCACGTTTCTCCTAGTAAGGTTTGTTAGCGGTAAGGCAATGGACGAAAAATCTTTGATGTGGCGCCTATAATATCCTGCCATTCCAAGGAATGCTCGAACATGCTTCACTTTCCGTGGAGTAGGGAATTCCCGAACAGCTTCCACGTTCTATGGGTTAGGTCTTATGCCCTGACGATCTAAAAGGTGCCCTAGGTATGTCACTTCTTCCGCCAAAAATTCACACTTACTGGGCTTAATTTTTAGATGGTGCTTCCTTAATCTCTGAAAAATTAATTCCAATTTCTCAAGGTGTTCAGATAATGTCCTGGAGGCACACAAGATGTCATCCACATATACCAAAATGCCATCATCTCTTTTGTCCATAAATAGAGAATCAAGTGCTCTTTCAAATGTTGCCGGACTGTTGCAAAGTCCAAAAGGCAAGCGATTCCACTGGAAATGTTCGAATTCGCATGAGAAAGCAGTTTTATGCCTATCCTGTTCTCTAACTTTAATTTGGTGATAACCAGCCAAAAGGTCAATTTTTGAAAAATACTTGCATCCATGCAGTAAGGATAAAGTTTGCTGGATTCGGGGAACAGGGTAGCTATCCTTTCGGGTAATTTCATTTAATTTTCGAAAATCAATACAGAAACGATAAGAGTTTCCGCGTCTCACGAGAACAATAGGAAAGCTGTAGGGACTATCTGATTTTGATATGATTCCTGCGTCAAGTAATTCGTTTACCTGAGCTTTTACTTCGGATCTTAGGGCATGTGGTACAGTATACTGACGCAACTTAATAGGTTTATCATCCGTGAGATGAATTTCATGCTCTGTAAGATCCGTACCTTCTAAGTCTAAAGAATTCCGTGCAAAAACATCAGAATATTTCTGCAATAACTTTAGCATTTTCTTTCGTTCGCTAAATTCCAGGTGGTCTAATTTAAAATCTTCCACAGAGATTGGTTGAGATTTTCGGGATGTTCCTTGCGAACAACGCTTAACTTCCACTGGTTCTGCCTGAAAGAGTTTCGTATGTTTATTTAACCAAATTGGTGAATCACTGTGGTTAGCTGCTCTTACATCATACAGTCCGCTTGCCGAAACATTATTAACTGACCGTGCTAAAAGTAACCTATTTCTGCGTGCTCTCGGTAATGGCTCGAACAAAATACTTCCTTCTGTTTTCCCCACTGAGGGTTTACTAAGCGCCACTTGGAGAAAAGTTTCGCTGTTGGGGGGAATGCAAGTTTTACGAGTCAGTGCTGCTATCCTGGGGTGTCTGTTGGAAACATCATTACCTCTCCGCTCCTGTGGGGTGGGTGGCTGAGATGGGGGGTCAGGGAAGTGAAGCTGGTTTGTATCTGCTTCGAACGTAAGACGGTGGTTTCGTAAAGCATCTATTCCCAACAAAGCTGAGTAATTTTGACTCAGGGGATTTTTTGTCACAAATGCCTTGACCCATATGTCTCTTCCCTTAATTCGCAGATTTACCTCGTAGCAACCCAGCGTTTGAATCACTTCTCCTGTGATGCTTTTGATTTTTACATTTAAATCAACAGATTTTAACTTTCTGCGAAATTTTAATCTACGATAAGCATCGTTAGCTAATAAAGTGACTGATGACCCTGTGTCAATTAGCACTTTAATTTTATCCCCATCCAGATCCGCATTAATGATTGGTAAATCATTCCCATTTTTCATAGACACGTACCGCACTTTAGAGGGTTTTAAATATTTCTGAGCCGCACTACCTCTCACAGTTCGACTCCGATTCAGTTTAACTGTTTGTTCTTACGCTCGAGTCCTTGAGCACTAAACTTTCCTGTTGATTGATAATGAGTATCTCTGTCGTTGTTATTCCTAAACCTCTGTTTCGGTGTTGTTTCTACCCTATCCCTGTTTCGACCGTTATTCGGGCATAGCCTGATCACATGACCTTCCTGTCTGCATCCGTAGCACACAATCCTGTTGCTCCTGTACTGCGCTTGCTGGTTCTCAGCGCGCGAGCGATTTCAGTACCCGATCCTCTGCGTTCATTATTATTTGCCCCATACTGTCTAACGAGTTCGAGTCCAGATGACTGAAACCTGGGTAACTGCAAACTTTCTTCCTCTCTGAAGTTTCTTTCTCGTCTCCGATTTTCGCTTTCCTGAAAATTTACGGCTAACTGACCCACTGATCTTTCCGTCGCTTCCATTCGTGCCATCATCTCTTCCAAAGTACGCGCTAATAAATCAGATCCTGGGTTTGTTTCCTATCTCTCTACTGCATTTACTGATGCTTTCTTACTCATGAGCGCCAAATTATCTTCTTCCTGAATTGCTGTGAGAATAGCAGCGTCTAGAGTTTCTGGGCACTTCGTTAAAACCCAGCGCCTGATAGATTCGGATAAACCAGATACAAACTGACACATCACTGTCTGATCCCTATGCTTCCTGATGTCTTCTGACATATCAGTTGTATGACCAAAATATTTTGCCGCTGCACTTTTGAGTCGCGTTGCATACTGTCTTACATCTTGTCCCGGCATTTGAACACAACTCATGAATTGTTTCATACGTGTAACAAGAGGTTCTTCAGCTTGGAAACGATCGATCACTAGACGTTTAAAATTTTCATAATTTCCTTCTAATCTCAGCTCATCACTATCTGACAAAAATTCTGCAGCCCTTTCCCTGAATTTCGACTTTACTACTGCCAATTTTGTTTGTTCGCTCCATCTCCCTACTGTAGCTACGTTTTCTACATCTTGAAAAAAATGTTTGGCACGATATAGAGGATCTGTGCCTGTAAAATATCTGAGCATATTAATGCATCCTGCTATCTGTTCACCGCCGTACATTAACATACCTGGAGCTGTCATTCTAGTCTCTGACACTCCTGCGATACTTGTTACTGAATTACTAGTTACCAGATCAGTTGATTCTCCTGTGGGAATGCTATGTTCCTCCCCATCATGATGATCAGAATCATCTGAGTCAGTAGGTTTGGTGTTCGGCTTCTCTCCTTTATTTGCCATATTTAAATACACTTAACCTAAGGCAGTCTTTTACACAAAAATGCTTAAGGCTTACAATACTTATGATATGCTAAAATATGCTCGTACTGAAATAAATTTGATATGGCAGTCAATTCGCAATATTCCGAACGTTTGTGTGTGTTGCTCTGCTTTGGAGGTACAAACAAGTAAGAATCCTGGTCATCGGAACCAATTGTTGGATCTTACCTTTACAGGCTGATGTGGCCGCGGCACCAGGTGAAGTATCGCCTGCAGTGAAGCACCCGATATCTCCACCGAAAAAAATAAACATCTAAATAAAAAAAACACTAAGGAAAATTTTGTCAAAAATTTTGCTCTCCTCCTCTGCTGCTAGGGGCTAGCAAGGAGTTTTCCTACTTGCGTTGACAACCGAAAATTCTGCAACAACAAATTAATTATCTGATTCCAATAATTAATAATGACCTCCCATAATTAATTATAACAAATTAATTATTAACTTCCCGCAAAACCCGTACCGCGATTGGGCGTGGATGCCTGGATTTAACTCCAGCACGTCCCAATCTACCGAAAATCACAGCAACGCACACACACACTCGAAAAGATACCCAACGCTCATTTCACGTACGCTTGACATTTAATATCCAACGTTATATTATATACACTGCCACCTTTATCCATGAAGTGGCACAAAAATCTGCTGAGATGAATGTATGGTGGGCTGCTCTATCGGCAGCTTAATTATGCACAATGATTTAAACACTTTATCACTGATTAAACGATAATACTGATTTAACTAACTCTGATTTAACAATTAACACTTATTCAAACACTGTTCAATGATGAAATTCTAGTATGCACAATAAACAAATAGAGCGAAGGAAACATATGTGAGAGATTACCCAAAACATTTAAATACACACTTTAGAAAACGATAATTGAGTACGAGCGTGGGTACCAGCAATTAAAATGATACAGTAATTATCATGACTGCCGCAGTTTAATTATAAGCTATATATAACTATACCATTACACACACCTGCATAGGCTTGATGCCAAATTAGCAGGGAAGAGCTCTTAAAACTTATGGCCATAACACAAAAAAATCACGAATAAAATGTGTTGGAGGCCTCCGCTGTCGTGCGTACTCCCTTTCACAGGGAACAGAGTTCTATACGCTGTTCACTGTCCGACGGCACTTGTAAGTCGTGAGCAAATGTTCGTATAAAGACCACATACCTTGGCAACCGTTGTCTGAGGTCTTCAGCGCAGAGAAGTGGCAAGAAATATCCTGCCTGTTGTCGTATGTATATAGACAGCCTAGGCAAAAGTGCACTAATGTCGACCTAGTATCGGTCGAGAAGTCCAAAGGACTGAGATGTCCTCGTTTAAGAGGGGATCATTCATAGCCCTCCTTACTTGCTTCTCTCTTCTTTATTTCGAGCTCTCCCAGCGGTCAGCTCTCAGGCCTAGGTTCCATGCAGCTCGCTGGTGCTGTTCTCGTGCGTGTGTCTGGCTTTGCCACCGTCCTGAGAATGCCACGCCGCTTGTTTTTCTCTTCTCCTCGTTTCTCTCCTCTTTGTCCTGTCACAGGGCTTCTCTTAGCCACTTGAAAAGGGATTTATCACCTTGTTTTCAACTGTGGGTGGTAGTCGGTTCTCCCTTATCCCGTTCAGTTCGGAGAAAACTGCAACCACCGAATGTCTCTTGGCTTCCAGAGGAAATTTTGGGGGGTGAGTTTTGCAGACTTTCGTTAGAGTTGAAAATGCACAAGACTGTTGCTATGAGTCCGAAATCGAGATGGTCTGTCGCCATGTGGCCTTTCTCAATTCTCGTTTGGCAGAAGGCTACGAATTATGCACTTATCAAATAATGAACAAATTTTAACAATGGCAGTGATGAACAAATTAGAGGATCAATTACCGTAATTAATTATAACTATGAGTGCCGCCTTGCAGTCACATCGAAACACAAATTTACCGCATAAATGAAATATAAAAATTTTCCACAAGTTAGGCTGCACCCTATAACAATATAGTTCAAAGCATGCAGACTTTTCCGGGTCGGGTACGATTTCAAAATTTTTGACACGTTTCTAACTCTTCTGGTCTGCTGCGCAATCTCAGTGGCCCATGTGCGCCGTGGCCGGGACTTTGATTTCAGGTATCTCGTCATCTGACATTACTTTCTTTCCAACCCAGTAGTTAATCAAATCTCAATTAATCCGCGAAGCATTCCGATTACCGGAAATTTTCTGTCATATAGATACGATAAAGTTAGAGGAGATGTGCAAAAGAAGTTGCGGAAAGGTTCCCGAAAATTCAGAATTTTCCTGGAGTACGAAAACTTCCGTGAAATTCAATTTTTTTCCGTCATTTCACGGAAAAGGTTTTATCAGGAATGCGCTTCGCTATTTTCACGGAAAATGGCTCGTGAATATTTATGAATTTTTTTCACGGTGTAGGCTTATGCGTTAAAGCCATTCATCCCCGTTATTCATTGAAACGTCCACGGGAATAGTGAAATAATTGCTAACAAACTAGTATGCGACAAACTAAGCATGATGAAAAGTTATCTAAATGCAAATGTTCAGCGAGAAACAAGTCATTCACTTTATAGCCGTACATGTGATAATCTATTCACAGCAGCACAGCCTATAAAAAAGTTTAAAGGCAGTCAACCTAAATTGCTCTCATATCAGAAATAAGAGCGTTTTTACACGTTTCGTAACATATAAAGGGCGGGTAGTTCAAAAGAAAAAAGAAAAAAGAGAGAAAGAAAGCGGAAGGATCTTTTACTTCCTTGAATCTGTAAAATGTGAATGATTTCAGTTATGTGTCGTTGTTGAGCCATTAAGTCTTCTGAATACAGGGATACAAATAAATAGGCTTTCTGGCTTTATAATAAAGTGCGTACGTGACTTGTTGGCAAAGGCTATAACGACTTCTGAATTCCATTAAAGCCACGAAAACACCGGATGTGAAGTCACGCTAACGGGAAAACCCCTAAACAAAAACCAATCCTGGTGAGAATATTTCTGCGACTGCAGGAAGTATGCTTTGGCGAGACACAATATTCACCAATTGTAGAAAAATTCATATAGCAAAAAAGTTTGCGTGAAACGATACCAGATTTTTGCAACGTCTCTAGTTGGCGCTATTACAAATTTGTTTTCAAAATGCATTTCGCTAGTTATAAAAAAGAACAAAAAAAAAAAAAAATTATTGCACTGACGATACATGAAGTTGCATTAAATGCAGTAGTCTCTGAATATGGGGTGTTCTCAGAATAGTTTTATGCTTTCACCAAACGACTGTCACTTGTCCCGAAGCCACATTAAGTTAGTCCTGGAATGTCTTTACAAGTAATTCTGAGTAGGCTGCTTAAAGGCGGCCACAGACACACATGCTTGATTTCTGCGACTGCAGGAAGTATGCTTTGGCGGGACACGTTTGAATGACACGTTTGAGCGTCACACCAGCAAATTGAGGAGTTTTGTGCCTGAGGCGGCATGTAGCGTGGAGTGAAATCCTCTTCAGTGCCTGAAATCCTCTTCACTCCACGCTACATGCCGCCTCAGGCACAAAAGTCCCCCGTTTGCTTTCCTGACACTCAAACGTGTGTGTCTGTAGCCGCTTTAAAACTCTTTAATTCTTCTGTATTTGTCTTTCAACACTTTCCATTTAGGTTGACATGTCCCTCACCCGAATATTTCCTCTTCTCTAGCATAAAAATCATTGGAATTAAACCTACACAGGGAATTAATCCCTTTTCTTTAAGGAGCCGCAATAACAGCGTTTCGAAAGTAATTTCGTTCGTACATCTAAGCAGTGTAAACCATTTCCTTAAATTTACGAACCGTAACTTTATTTTAAATACACCAGATTGTGAATACTCAAGAGACGCATAAATTGAGAAAGCCTCCCCGTGGAGTGCGAAACCTTGGCGAATCTTTGTGCTGACTACACCACAAAAATAAACGGATTTAATACGCTATATGCGCCTCTTGAGTATTAACAAACCATTTTGCATGATTTCTTTCGTGAATTAGAGAAGTATATTTCTGATTCAACCTTTACCTTGAAATGACAGGGGAAAAAAGCTGAATTTCACGGATTTTTCATACGTGAATTGGCAGAACTGTTCATATTCTCCGGTTAATAACCGAAAATTGCCGTTTTTAAAAGGGAAAAATGAGTTTTCGGGGAACCTTACCGTGATTCCGTTCGTGTATTTACAGAAAAATTGTGATTTTTTTTTAATTTTTTTTTTTTTTGTTGAATTTTCTCTTTGCTGCATCCTCTAATTTAAAAAATAAGATAACCCAAAACCTTCAGTTCAGAATTGAATCCAGGCCACTTTCCACCACGATCGGATTTTGATTATAACTCTGGCAGGAACCGTCGTGTCGTCGAGCAGCAATTCACTCCAACTACAGGTGAGGTTAGATCCAGTTGGGGGCCGCGGGTGGTCTAGTGGGCAACGTTCGTGACTACCATGGAGAAGACCACAGGTTCGATCTCAGGCAGGTACGAACACTCGATCCACTAAATATCCGCCGTGCATCGGATGGGCACGTTAAGCCGTCGGACCCCGGGTATTGGCCCCCGGTAATAAATAAGGGCGTCTTCTTCCCCCTTTCTACTTCGCTTCCGTGTCACTTTCCTATTGGGCGCTCTAGCCCAAATCTCCTAGTTTCCTATTTCTAAGGGTTGTTTAAGACTTGGGGTCAGACACTCCCTTCCTAGAATCCTCTGCCTATGATTCTATGATCTAGATCCAGTCGGATTGAACTCCCAGCATCACGGACGGAAAAAAGTGAGAACAAAATTATGTTTTCATTTTTTCCCGTCGTGACGTATGAGTCAAATGGACAATGAAGCAGCAAAAAACCTGCCGGCGTAGTTAAATTGAAAGAACAGCAGCTCCGGAGTAGGAAGTTGTGGAATCGAAATTTACGGTCAGCAAATAAAAGTTATACGTCTCCATATGATGGAATATTACAGGTAATAGGAGTGGTTCGAGGGAAAACTTGAATTTAAAGAGTTTTGATTAACCGTTGAATTTCAATTCAACTGCTTTCTACTGAATCACTCATCATTCACACAGTTGGGTGTTGTAATCGCGAAGGCCCAGCTAAAACATTTTTGTTATTAATATTCGTACCCTCGTCTGTTGGCGAACCTGATTTTGAGGTTCTGTAGCGAGACCGGATATTGTGAACAGCATAATGCATGATATTGCTGCGGATTTTTGAAAGCAAAAATTATAGTGAAACGCGTTCTCTACCGTACAGGCAGAGAGGCCTTCTTAAGGGTACGTATTCCTTTAGTTTGGGTGGCCGGAGATGGAGCGAGATGTTTGTGAGGGAGTAAACAGGCCGACACTTTAGACTAAAGGGGGAAATACGCAAGAAGCGGTGGTTATTGTGGCAACGTACAACGGCCATTCCATAAAAACTGCATGAGAGTAAAATCACACAAAATGAAGAAATATAGGCACAGCAAAACGTATTTATTCTTTCTCAAAGTATCTTCCCTCGGATGATATCCAACGGTTCCATCGTTCAGTCCACTTTTCAAAGCATATGATGAAGTCATTTTGTGGATCTGCTTTAGCGACTCCTGTACGGCTTGAATAACGTCAGCATCTGCGTTGTATGTTGCGCCACAAAACTTCTCCTTCATTGTTGCAAACAACCAGAAATCGCAAGGGGCGAGATCAGGACTGTAGACAGGCTATGTCATGATTTCAATACTGCATTTTGTAAGAAACTGTTGAACACAGGCAGCCACATGTGGGCTGGCGTTATCATGCTGTAGGGTCCACTTGCCCACCAGTTCCAGTCGCTTAGTCCCCATGTGTCGTCGCAGACGCCTCAAGACTGAAATTCAATACTCAGCATTGACAGCAATTTGTGAAGGAACGGCATGCTTGTACACTACACCTTTATGATCAAAGAAAATTATCATCATCACCTTCCCAGCTGATTTGGTTTCGTGGACTTTCTTCGCAGGAGGCGAGCCTGTGTTTCCAAACACTCATTGTGCGCTTCGTGAGGGGGTCGAACAAGTGAACCCATGTTTCATCGGCAGTTATTACTGTATTTAGAAAGTTTGGATCCTTTGCAAACATTTGTTTCCACTCATGACACACCTGAACTTTGGCAAACAATCGTTTTCTCGTCAGGTGATGAGGTACCCATCTGGAACACACGCGAATGCAGCAGTAATTTGTCGTGTAGAATGCGGAATGCCGACAATTTTGAAATATTAGTTGACGCCGCTATGTCTTCACACGTCATTCGTCGATCTTCTTGCAGGATTGCCCAAACAGTGTTAACAATATGCTCCATAAGAACACTTTCAGGTCGACCAGGCCTATGAGCGAGTTCTGCCGACAAACGCCCTATTTTGAAATCATGGTACCATCTAAAAAACGTTAACTAACCGAAACATTTATCTTTGTAAGCTTTTTTCATTAAATTAACTGTTTCTGGAGCCGTTTTACACTAACGATAGCAAAATGTTATCGCACAGCGCATTTCACTTCTTAACTCTGAATCACTCATCTCCATAGCTGTATGACGAAATGCAGACGTACCTTAAACAACTGCGCAATAACAAAACCAGAATCATCTGCCACGGCTAAGAACTGTCGCCAAAGATACTTCCTTGATTCGGTTAGTCGCCTGCGTAGTTATTTTTCCCCTTCGCACTGTTGCCAACTAAAAAAAAGGTTACTCTCGGTTTTTATCGAACGGCCTTTGTATATTTCTCCCGCACTCCTCCCGTTGGTGGACCTGCTATTTAGAGGCTTTGTGAAATAATGCTATGAAGTAGGGCACATTCCACCTTTTCTTAAACATAATCAAAAGTCACTGTCAGTTTAAAAGCAAAAGGGATACATAGGGATCCTATTCTATTCGTGGCCTGTTCTCCCTTACAGTACGGTGATAAAGAGCAGATTCAACAGGAAAATATCATTTAAACGTTCTGCTAAAATTAGAATGAAAATTGTATTCCCCAGTTTACACCTTTTTTTATAGTAATGAACGTTCTGTATTTTAAAAATTACTCAATAAATTGGAAAAAGTGCTGCAGGTCAAGAAATCTGACTTCCTGATAACTACTGGGCAAAACAGTGAATCTGTTGTCATCTCATTATGTCTGATAAAGTTTTTAATGAATGATGTTCTGTGTGCTTACGTATGTGTGTGTCTATTGTGTGCGTCTCCCAACCCCCCTTTTTTTTTCTTCTATTTTTCATTCAAGCTGAGCAGTTCTCAATCTTCATCAAGTTCGAGTTTTACTTCATCCATCTTTTATATTTCAGCGCAACTCTTTTTACGCAGGAAACAAATTTCTTTAACAAAATTTTGTCGCCTGATGGAGGGAACGGTTTCGATACTAGCTTCTCGAACGGAAGGGAGAATATGGAATGCCAAACGGTTTTGTGCTTATTGATCTCTCCTAGGTCTCTCTCTTTCGTGCCGTCACTAATACAGTGTTAGAATTGGACGACATGAGTCCTGGCCACTTAAGCTTGGAGTTGGAGACGCCGTCAAACTACAAAAAAAAAAAAAAAAAAGTAAATACAAATAAAAAAAAATATTAGTATTTCTCAGCAATGACATCTGACCGCAATCCAAAATAGGAAACCTTTTAATGCCGTAATGAGCTCTAACTGACACCCACATACCTCCATTGTTAACACAACAATTTCCATGTATTTTATTTGTTGTGAACAGGAAGAGAACTCTGAAAGGCCTTTTTGGACTTGGTATCAGATCAAGATGGCCGTCTGCACGTTGAGTGCTTAATCAGCAACGGAAAAAAAGATACCGAGCAGAACTACCTAACAGTTCACGTCTGCGAAACAAAGGAGTTCTTTATCTTGTTACTACCAGACGCACAACGTTACTGTAGTTCAATGATGAAGGTCGAGAGAGGGAAATATCTAATCAGATAAAACCGTTTTTTCAGATATGGACAGAGGCGGTTTACTTCTATCGGAATTAAATTGGGTAACTTAAGATAACGTCTTAGTTTCAAGTAAACACTGCTTCAAATTTTAAATGCAGGTATGGAAATAAACGAATTTTTGAAAATGGTTTTAATTAAAATGGCATTACTATTCGTGAACTCCGCGCACGCTCACAAGACCCAAGACCGTACAAATAGTGGATGAACTGAAAAAACAAAGAAACAACAACAAAAACCGGACTTGAAGCGAGATGGGATTGAAAAAAATATACACTGTGTGAATAGAAAAACTATTTCGTATTATGTTTTAATACCTTTGAAGCATTATGTTTTAGATCCGTACGTGCGATTTCCGAAGAAGTCGAATATTGTTCCATTTCCGTAAAAATTTCTAACAGAGTGCACGCACAAGACACGTATTTTTGGACGAGTTGTTATAAAAGAAATCACCTACAGGGGCAATTTCCTTACTTTTTACTATAAAATGTTTACTATCAGGGCGTTCTCTGCCTACTTCTATTTTATATCTACCTTTTTACCCCCTTTCAAGGGACACATCGAGTTCCAGTTTATTGCAACTAAACCTTGCTAGGATTGTCGTATCATATCAGAAGATGATAATCGCTAAGAAGGAAAAAAGAAAGAACTAGACAATACTTCTGAAGGTGTTTTGTATGTATCACACTTTTCAAAGCATCTACTCATTTTTACTGCACTTCTAATATACAGCGTGGATATATAATCGATGAACAGATGAAAAACGATCTCTATGTATATATTTTATGTGCTCTCTCTCTCTCTCTCTCTCTCTGCATACACACACACGCCACACACACACACACACACACACACACACACACACACACATATATATATATATATACGGGATGTAAGGTCAGATGATGCGTAACATCACAGTCTCTCCTTGACAAATGTCAACCCCACCTTCTCGTGGTGCATCCTGTTCCCACTAAAGGGGCTCTGACGACCGCCAATAGCGGTATAATTATACCATCGGGATTAGAGGAAATGCTATCCCACACTCACCAACCCGCTTGGCCAGAGTGGTGAGTTATGGCCAAACCCCTCCAAAATGATTCCACAACTTAAATCTTGGCCCTCAGTCTCCGGCAGCTGGAATGTACCTGGCCAAGGCAGCGGCCAGTGCGACATGAAGGCAGAGGGTGCTAAGAATCCCCGGAGGACCGGACTAGGCTGCCATCTGATGCTGACCCTGGCTACGTATAATGGACGCTCCCTATCTTCTGATTCAAGGCTTCTTGAATTGGAAGAGGAACTACAAAAGATCAAGTGGGACATCGTCGGGCTAAGTGAGGTAAGGAGAAAAGGAGAAGATCTCATTGAACTGAAAAGTGGACATCTCTTCTACTATCGTGGGACAGATACTGGCAGAACTAGTGGTGTTGGATTTATAATAAACAAGAAACTGAAGGATAAAGTTGTAGAAGTTGAAAGTTCCTCTGACAGAGCTGCACGACTCGTTATCCAACTCTCGAGAAGATACCAGGCTCAGATTATTCAAACTTATGCACCCACCACAAGTCATCCAGAAGAAGAAATTGAAGAATTTTATGAGGAAATTCGTGATCTAAATAATAAAGGTAAGCAGCACTTGAAGATAATTATGGGAGATTTCAATGCAAAAATAGGGCAACGGCAACAGAATGAAACTTCAGTAGGTAAATTCGGTCACGGCAACAGAAACCAGCGTGGAAATACTCTCGTTGAGTTTGCAGAGGCAGAAGGGTTTTTCATCTTGAACTCCTTTTTCAAGAAAAAGCCACACAGGAAATGGACATGGAGACATCCAAATGGGACGACAAGTGAAATTGATTTTATTATGTGTAACCAAAAATTCGTCATAGAAGACTGCAGTGTGCTAAACAAGTTCAACACAGGTAGTGACCATAGATTGGTGAGATGTAAGATGCTCCTCAACACTAAACTTGAACGTGGTAAGCTCATAAGGCAAACAAAATCTATTGACATAACCAACCTTAAAAAACACCATAATACCTTCAAGTTGGAACTGAAGAACAGATTCTCTGCTTTAGAAGGCCTAACATCGGAAGAAGTGGATATTTCTGAAGTTAACAGGAAAGTAACCAAAGCTCTTATGGAAACAGCAACAAAATTAGCTGGGTCTAAGAACAAGTTGCATGTGAACAAATTATCAGGAAAAACCAAAATGTTGATGCAAAAAGAAGAGAGATGAGGACAACTAAAGAAGATGTGACTTCCAAAGTGGAATATATAGAGCTATGCAAGACAGTAAGAAAAAGTATCACTGAAGATGTAAGAAAATTCAACTGTGAACTAGTGAGGAAAGCAATTGAAAACAACGAAAGCCTAAAGATAGCAAAGGGACATCTCAGTAAGGGAAGAAAACAGATTATGGCACTGAAAAAAGAAGATGGTTCTGTAACAAGAAATAGAGGCGAAATTTTGACAAGAGTGAAAGATTTCTACTCCAAATTATATGAAAGGGATGATACATGCACTTCAGACATCATGAAAGGTATCAGTACCAGAGTTCTTCCAGTCCTTCCAGCAGAAGTTGCACATGCAATCAAGAACATGAAGCGGGAAAAAGCTCCAGGAGAAGATGGAATTACTGTAGACATCATACAAGAAGCAAGTGGAGAAATCGAAACGGTACTCGCCCAAATTTTCACTCGATGCCTTAATGAAGATTCCTGAGGATTGGAACACCGCTACAATGATCCTGCTACATAAAAAAGGCGACATTGAGGATCTCGGGAACTACAGACCTATGAGCTTCCTATCCGTGGTTTATAAAATCTTCACTAAAGTTCTCTTACACCGCTTGAAGGTAACACTGGACATGGCTCAACCGAGAGAACAAGCTGGATTCAGGAGTGGCTACAGCACAATAGATCATATCCACGTACTGAGAGAACTAATTGAAAGAGCGAGGGAATATGAACTTCCATTGTGCATGGCTTTTATCGATTATGAAAAAGCCTTTGATTCGGTGAAACCATCAGCAGTTACAATGGCTCTGAAAACCTGCGGTATTGAAGATGCATACATTAGTATTATTAATAACATCTATGAAAATGCAAGTGCAAAGATTCGGCTGTTTGAAAATACAACACACATAAAAATTTTAAAGGGAGTGAGACAAGGTGACACCATATTTCCGAAGCTCTTTAATGCTACATTGCAGGGTGTCTTTCTGTCGCTGAGCTGGAAAAACAAGGGGATAAACATTAATGGAGATTATCCAACCCACCTTCGTTTTGCTGATGACGTAGTCGTTTTTGCAACTACCCCATCAGAGCTGTAGAGTATGATCCAGGAACTTGCTGACAAGAGTAAAGAAGTGGGATTAAAAATGAACTTTCAGAAGACAAAAGTGATCTTCAATGCTTTTATAAGATATTAATATTTATCGATTGATGGAGAAAAGCTGGAGATAACAGACACGTACGTTTATCTTGGACAGCAGATATCAAGTGAGGGTCACATTGATGAAGAAATTAATCGGCGTACAAAACTTGCCTGGAGAGCTTTTGGAAGAAACAGCATAATTTTCAAGAGCAATATGCCATTATGTCTTAAAAGAAAAGTGTTTGATCAATGCATCCTTCCAGTGCTTAGGTATGGTGCAGAGACGTGGACCTTAACTAAAAGAGACATACAAAGGCTGCAGACAATTCAAAGTAGCATGGAGATGTGCATGCTTGGTGTAATAAGGAGAGGTAAGAAGAGGAACTCGTGGATCCGAAAAATGACGAGAGTGGAAGACATCATGATCAGAGTTAAATCCCTGAAATGGCAATGGGCTGGACATACTGCCAGAAGGACAGACCATAGATGGACAGCCGAAATTTTAGATTGGATTCCAAGGGACAGGAAAAGACCCAGAAAAAGACCACATGGGAGATGGGTGGATGAAATTCGTAAATATGCGGGAGTGACATGGAGGAGACTGGCACAAGACAGACCGTTGTGGAGGAAACTTGGGGAGACCTTCGTCCAGCAGTGGATTGATAATGGTTGACAATGATGATGATGATGATGATGATTTAACAATTAACACTTATTCAAACACTGTTCAATGATGAAATTCTGGTATGCACAATAAACAAATAGAGCGAAGGAAACATATGTGAGAGATTACCCAAAACATTTAAATACACACTTTAGAAAACGATAATTGAGTACGAGCGTGGGTACCAGCAATTAAAATGATACAGTAATTATCATGACTGCCGCAGTTTAATTATAAGCTATATATAACTATACCATTACACACACCTGCATAGGCTTGATGCCAAATTAGCAGGGAAGAGCTCTTAAAACTTATGGCCATAACACAAATAAAAATCACGAATAAAATGTGTTGGAGGCCTCCGCTGTCGTGCGTACTCCCTTTCACAGGGGACAGAGTTCTATACGCTGTTCACTGTCCGACGGCACTTGTAAGTCGTGAGCAAATGTTCGTATAAAGACCACATACCTTGGCAACCGTTGTCTGAGGTCCTCAGCGCAGAGAAGTGGCAAGAAATATCCTGCCTGTAGACAGCCTAGGCAAAAGTGCACTAATGTCGACCTAGTATCGGTCGAGAAGTCCAAAGGACTGAGATGTCCTCGTTTAAGAGGGGATCATTCATAGCCCTCCTTACTTGCTTCTCTCTTCTTTATTTCGAGCTCTCCCAGCGGTCAGCTCTCAGGCCTAGGTTCCATGCAGCTCGCTGGTGCTGTTCTCGTGCGTGTGTCTGGCTTTGCCACCGTCCTGAGAATGCCACGCCGCTTGTTTTTCTCTTCTCCTCGTTTCTCTCCTCTTTGTCCTGTCACAGGGCTTCTCTTAGCCACTTGAAAAGGGATTTATCACCTTGTTTTCAACTGTGGGTGGTAGTCGGTTCTCCCTTATCCCGTTCAGTTCGGAGAAAACTGCAACCACCGAATGTCTCTTGGCTTCCAGAGGGAATTTTGGGGGAGTTTTGCAGACTTTCGTTAGAGTTGAAAATGCACAAGACTGTTGCTATGAGTCCGAAATCGAGATGGTCTGTCGCCATGTGGCCTTTCTCAATTCTCGTTTGGCAGAAGGCTACGAATTATGCACTTATCAAATAATGAACAAATTTTAACAATGGCAGTGATGAACAAATTAGAGGATCAATTACCGTAATTAATTATAACTATGAGTGCCGCCTTGCAGTCACATCGAAACACAAATTTACCGCATAAATGAAGTATAAAAATTTTCCACAAGTTAGGCTGCACCCTATAACAATATAGTTCAAAGCATGCAGACTTTTCCGGGTCGGGTACGATTTCAAAATTTTTGACACGTTTCTAACTCTTCTGGTCTGCTGCGCAATCTCAGTGGCCCATGTGCGCCGTGGCCGGGACTTTGATTTCAGGTATCTCGTCATCTGACATTACTTTCTTTCCAACCCAGTAGTTAATCAAATCTCAATTAATCCGCGAAGCATTCCGATTACCGGAAATTTTCTGTCATATAGATACGATAAAGTTAGAGGAGATGTGCAAAAGAAGTTGCGGAAAGGTTCCCGAAAATTCAGAATTTTCCTGGAGTACGAAAACTTCCGTGAAATTCAATTTTTTTCCGTCATTTCACGGAAAAGGTTTTATCAGGAATGCGCTTCGCTATTTTCACGGAAAATGGCTCGTGAATATTTATGAATTTTTTTCACGGTGTAGGCTTATGCGTTAAAGCCATTCATCCCCGTTATTCATTGAAACGTCCACGGGAATAGTGAAATAATTGCTAACAAACTAGTATGCGACAAACTAAGCATGATGAAAAGTTATCTAAATGCAAATGTTCAGCGAGAAACAAGTCATTCACTTTATAGCCGTACATGTGATAATCTATTCACAGCAGCACAGCCTATAAAAAAGTTTAAAGGCAGTCAACCTAAATTGCTCTCATATCAGAAATAAGAGCGTTTTTACACGTTTCGTAACATATAAAGGGCGGGTAGTTCAAAAGAAAAAAGAAAAAAAAGAAAGAGAGAAAGAAAGCGGAAGGATCTTTTACTTCCTTGAATCTGTAAAATGTGAATGATTTCAGTTATGTGTCGTTGTTGAGCCATTAAGTCTTCTGAATACAGGGATACAAATAAATAGGCTTTCTGGCTTTATAATAAAGTGCGTACGTGACTTGTTGGCAAAGGCTATAACGACTTCTGAATTCCATTAAAGCCACGAAAACACCGGATGTGAAGTCACGCTAACGGGAAAACCCCTAAACAAAAACCAATCCTGGTGAGAATATTTCTGCGACTGCAGGAAGTATGCTTTGGCGAGACACAATATTCACCAATTGTAGAAAAATTCATATAGCAAAAAAGTTTGCGTGAAACGATACCAGATTTTTGCAACGTCTCTAGTTGGCGCTATTACAAATTTGTTTTCAAAATGCATTTCGCTAGTTATAAAAAAGAACAAAAAAAAAAAAAAAATTATTGCACTGACGATACATGAAGTTGCATTAAATGCAGTAGTCTCTGAATATGGGGTGTTCTCAGAATAGTTTTATGCTTTCACCAAACGACTGTCACTTGTCCCGAAGCCACATTAAGTTAGTCCTGGAATGTCTTTACAAGTAATTCTGAGTAGGCTGCTTAAAGGCGGCCACAGACACACATGCTTGATTTCTGCGACTGCAGGAAGTATGCTTTGGCGGGACACGTTTGAATGACACGTTTGAGCGTCACACCAGCAAATTGAGGAGTTTTGTGCCTGAGGCGGCATGTAGCGTGGAGTGAAATCCTCTTCAGTGCCTGAAATCCTCTTCACTCCACGCTACATGCCGCCTCAGGCACAAAAGTCCCCCGTTTGCTTTCCTGACACTCAAACGTGTGTGTCTGTAGCCGCTTTAAAACTCTTTAATTCTTCTGTATTTGTCTTTCAACACTTTCCATTTAGGTTGACATGTCCCTCACCCGAATATTTCCTCTTCTCTAGCATAAAAATCATTGGAATTAAACCTACACAGGGAATTAATCCCTTTTCTTTAAGGAGCCGCAATAACAGCGTTTCGAAAGTAATTTCGTTCGTACATCTAAGCAGTGTAAACCATTTCCTTAAATTTACGAACCGTAACTTTATTTTAAATACACCAGATTGTGAATACTCAAGAGACGCATAAATTGAGAAAGCCTCCCCGTGGAGTGCGAAACCTTGGCGAATCTTTGTGCTGACTACACCACAAAAATAAACGGATTTAATATGCTATATGCGCCTCTTGAGTATTAACAAACCATTTTGCATGATTTCTTTCGTGAATTAGAGAAGTATATTTCTGATTCAACCTTTACCTTGAAATGACAGGGGAAAAAAGCTGAATTTCACGGATTTTTCATACGTGAATTGGCAGAACTGTTCATATTCTCCGGTTAATAACCGAAAATTGCCGTTTTTAAAAGGGAAAAATGAGTTTTCGGGGAACCTTACCGTGATTCCGTTCGTGTATTTACAGAAAAATTGTGATTTTTTTTTAATTTTTTTTTTTTTTGTTGAATTTTCTCTTTGCTGCATCCTCTAATTTAAAAAATAAGATAACCCAAAACCTTCAGTTCAGAATTGAATCCAGGCCACTTTCCACCACGATCGGATTTTGATTATAACTCTGGCAGGAACCGTCGTGTCGTCGAGCAGCAATTCACTCCAACTACAGGTGAGGTTAGATCCAGTTGGGGGCCGCGGGTGGTCTAGTGGGCAACGTTCGTGACTACCATGGAGAAGACCACAGGTTCGATCTCAGGCAGGTACGAACACTCGATCCACTAAATATCCGCCGTGCATCGGATGGGCACGTTAAGCCGTCGGACCCCGGGTATTGGCCCCCCGGTAATAAATAAGGGCGTCTTCTTCCCCCTTTCTACTTCGCTTCCGTGTCACTTTCCTATTGGGCGCTCTAGCCCAAATCTCCTAGTTTCCTATTTCTAAGGGTTGTTTAAGACTTGGGGTCAGACACTCGCTTCCTAGAATCCTCTGCCTATGATTCTATGATCTAGATCCAGTCGGATTGAACTCCCAGCATCACGGACGGAAAAAAGTGAGAACAAAATTATGTTTTCATTTTTTCCCGTCGTGACGTATGAGTCAAATGGACAATGAAGCAGCAAAAAACCTGCCGGCGTAGTTAAATTGAAAGAACAGCAGCTCCGGAGTAGGAAGTTGTGGAATCGAAATTTACGGTCAGCAAATAAAAGTTATACGTCTCCATATGATGGAATATTACAGGTAATAGGAGTGGTTCGAGGGAAAACTTGAATTTAAAGAGTTTTGATTAACCGTTGAATTTCAATTCAACTGCTTTCTACTGAATCACTCATCATTCACACAGTTGGGTGTTGTAATCGCGAAGGCCCAGCTAAAACATTTTTGTTATTAATATTCGTACCCTCGTCTGTTGGCGAACCTGATTTTGAGGTTCTGTAGCGAGACCGGATATTGTGAACAGCATAATGCATGATATTGCTGCGGATTTTTGAAAGCAAAAATTATAGTGAAACGCGTTCTCTACCGTACAGGCAGAGAGGCCTTCTTAAGGGTACGTATTCCTTTAGTTTGGGTGGCCGGAGATGGAGCGAGATGTTTGTGAGGGAGTAAACAGGCCGACACTTTAGACTAAAGGGGGAAATACGCAAGAAGCGGTGGTTATTGTGGCAACGTACAACGGCCATTCCATAAAAACTGCATGAGAGTAAAATCACACAAAATGAAGAAATATAGGCACAGCAAAACGTATTTATTCTTTCTCAAAGTATCTTCCCTCGGATGATATCCAACGGTTCCATCGTTCAGTCCACTTTTCAAAGCATATGATGAAGTCATTTTGTGGATCTGCTTTAGCGACTCCTGTACGGCTTGAATAACGTCAGCATCTGCGTTGTATGTTGCGCCACAAAACTTCTCCTTCATTGTTGCAAACAACCAGAAATCGCAAGGGGCGAGATCAGGACTGTAGACAGGCTATGTCATGATTTCAATACTGCATTTTGTAAGAAACTGTTGAACACAGGCAGCCACATGTGGGCTGGCGTTATCATGCTGTAGGGTCCACTTGCCCACCAGTTCCAGTCGCTTAGTCCCCATGTGTCGTCGCAGACGCCTCAAGACTGAAATTCAATACTCAGCATTGACAGCAATTTGTGAAGGAACGGCATGCTTGTACACTACACCTTTATGATCAAAGAAAATTATCATCATCACCTTCCCAGCTGATTTGGTTTCGTGGACTTTCTTCGCAGGAGGCGAGCCTGTGTTTCCAAACACTCATTGTGCGCTTCGTGAGGGGGTCGAACAAGTGAACCCATGTTTCATCGGCAGTTATTACTGTATTTAGAAAGTTTGGATCCTTTGCAAACATTTGTTTCCACTCATGACACACCTGAACTTTGGCAAACAATCGTTTTCTCGTCAGGTGATGAGGTACCCATCTGGAACACACGCGAATGCAGCAGTAATTTGTCGTGTAGAATGCGGAATGCCGACAATTTTGAAATATTAGTTGACGCCGCTATGTCTTCACACGTCATTCGTCGATCTTCTTGCAGGATTGCCCAAACAGTGTTAACAATATGCTCCATAAGAACACTTTCAGGTCGACCAGGCCTATGAGCGAGTTCTGCCGACAAACGCCCTATTTTGAAATCATGGTACCATCTAAAAAACGTTAACTAACCGAAACATTTATCTTTGTAAGCTTTTTTCATTAAATTAACTGTTTCTGGAGCCGTTTTACACTAACGATAGCAAAATGTTATCGCACAGCGCATTTCACTTCTTAACTCTGAATCACTCATCTCCATAGCTGTATGACGAAATGCAGACGTACCTTAAACAACTGCGCAATAACAAAACCAGAATCATCTGCCACGGCTAAGAACTGTCGCCAAAGATACTTCCTTGATTCGGTTAGTCGCCTGCGTAGTTATTTTTCCCCTTCGCACTGTTGCCAACTAAAAAAAAAGTTACTCTCGGTTTTTATCGAACGGCCTTTGTATATTTCTCCCGCACTCCTCCCGTTGGTGGACCTGCTATTTAGAGGCTTTGTGAAATAATGCTATGAAGTAGGGCACATTCCACCTTTTCTTAAACATAATCAAAAGTCGCTGTCAGTTTAAAAGCAAAAGGGATACATAGGGATCCTATTCTATTCGTGGCCTGTTCTCCCTTACAGTACGGTGATAAAGAGCAGATTCAACAGGAAAATATCATTTAAACGTTCTGCTAAAATTAGAATGAAAATTGTATTCCCCAGTTTACACCTTTTTTTATAGTAATGAACGTTCTGTATTTTAAAAATTACTCAATAAATTGGAAAAAGTGCTGCAGGTCAAGAAATCTGACTTCCTGATAACTACTGGGCAAAACAGTGAATCTGTTGTCATCTCATTATGTCTGATAAAGTTTTTAATGAATGATGTTCTGTGTGCTTACGTATGTGTGTGTCTATTGTGTGCGTCTCCCAACCCCCTTTTTTTTCTTCTATTTTTCATTCAAGCTGAGCAGTTCTCAATCTTCATCAAGTTCGAGTTTTACTTCATCCATCTTTTATATTTCAGCGCAACTCTTTTTACGCAGGAAACAAATTTCTTTAACAAAATTTTGTCGCCTGATGGAGGGAACGGTTTCGATACTAGCTTCTCGAACGGAAGGGAGAATATGGAATGCCAAACGGTTTTGTGCTTATTGATCTCTCCTAGGTCTCTCTCTTTCGTGCCGTCACTAATACAGTGTTAGAATTGGACGACATGAGTCCTGGCCACTTAAGCTTGGAGTTGGAGACGCCGTCAAACTACAAAAAAAAAAAAAAAGTAAATACAAATAAAAAAAAATATTAGTATTTCTCAGCAATGACATCTGACCGCAATCCAAAATAGGAAACCTTTTAATGCCGTAATGAGCTCTAACTGACACCCACATACCTCCATTGTTAACACAACAATTTCCATGTATTTTATTTGTTGTGAACAGGAAGAGAACTCTGAAAGGCCTTTTTGGACTTGGTATCAGATCAAGATGGCCGTCTGCACGTTGAGTGCTTAATCAGCAACGGAAAAAAAGATACCGAGCAGAACTACCTAACAGTTCACGTCTGCGAAACAAAGGAGTTCTTTATCTTGTTACTACCAGACGCACAACGTTACTGTAGTTCAATGATGAAGGTCGAGAGAGGGAAATATCTAATCAGATAAAACCGTTTTTTCAGATATGGACAGAGGCGGTTTACTTCTATCGGAATTAAATTGGGTAACTTAAGATAACGTCTTAGTTTCAAGTAAACACTGCTTCAAATTTTAAATGCAGGTATGGAAATAAACGAATTTTTGAAAATGGTTTTAATTAAAATGGCATTACTATTCGTGAACTCCGCGCACGCTCACAAGACCCAAGACCGTACAAATAGTGGATGAACTGAAAAAACAAAGAAACAACAACAAAAACCGGACTTGAAGCGAGATGGGATTGAAAAAAATATACACTGTGTGAATAGAAAAACTATTTCGTATTATGTTTTAATACCTTTGAAGCATTATGTTTTAGATCCGTACGTGCGATTTCCGAAGAAGTCGAATATTGTTCCATTTCCGTAAAAATTTCTAACAGAGTGCACGCACAAGACACGTATTTTTGGACGAGTTGTTATAAAAGAAATCACCTACAGGGGCAATTTCCTTACTTTTTACTATAAAATGTTTACTATCAGGGCGTTCTCTGCCTACTTCTATTTTATATCTACCTTTTTACCCCCTTTCAAGGGACACATCGAGTTCCAGTTTATTGCAACTAAACCTTGCTAGGATTGTCGTATCATATCAGAAGATGATAATCGCTAAGAAGGAAAAAAGAAAGAACTAGACAATACTTCTGAAGGTGTTTTGTATGTATCACACTTTTCAAAGCATCTACTCATTTTTACTGCACTTCTAATATACAGCGTGGATATATAATCGATGAACAGATGAAAAACGATCTCTATGTATATATTTTATGTGCTCTCTCTCTCTCTCTCTCTCTCTCTCTCTCTGCACACACACACACACACACACACACACACACACACACACACACACACATATATATATACGGGATGTAAGGTCAGGTGATGCGTAACATCACAGTCTCTCCTTGACAAATGTCAACCCCACCTTCTCGTGGTGCATCCTGTTCCCACTAAAGGGGCTCTGACGACCGCCAATAGCGGTATAATTATACCATCGGGATTAGAGGAAATGCTATCCCACACTCACCAACCCGCTTGGCCAGAGTGGTGAGTTATGGCCAAACCCCTCCAAAATGATTCCACAACTTAAATCTTGGCCCTCAGTCTCCGGCAGCTGGAATGTACCTGGCCAAGGCAGCGGCCAGTGCGACATGAAGGCAGAGGGTGCTAAGAATCCCCGGAGGACCGGACTAGGCTGCCATCTGATGCTGACCTTGGCTACGTATAATGGACGCTCCCTATCTTCTGATTCAAGGCTTCTTGAATTGGAAGAGGAACTACAAAAGATCAAGTGGGACATCGTCGGGCTAAGTGAGGTAAGGAGAAAAGGAGAAGATCTCATTGAACTGAAAAGTGGACATCTCTTCTACTATCGTGGGACAGATACTGGCAGAACTAGTGGTGTTGGATTTATAATAAACAAGAAACTGAAGGATAAAGTTGTAGAAGTTGAAAGTTCCTCTGACAGAGCTGCACGACTCGTTATCCAACTCTCGAGAAGATACCAGGCTCAGATTATTCAAACTTATGCACCCACCACAAGTCATCCAGAAGAAGAAATTGAAGAATTTTATGAGGAAATTCGTGATCTAAATAATAAAGGTAAGTAGCACTTGAAGATAATTATGGGAGATTTCAATGCAAAAATAGGGCAACGGCAACAGAATGAAACTTCAGTAGGTAAATTCGGTCACGGCAACAGAAACCAGCGTGGAAATACTCTCGTTGAGTTTGCAGAGGCAGAAGGGTTTTTCATCTTGAACTCCTTTTTCAAGAAAAAGCCACACAGGAAATGGACATGGAGACATCCAAATGGGACGACAAGTGAAATTGATTTTATTATGTGTAACCAAAAATTCGTCATAGAAGACTGCAGTGTGCTAAACAAGTTCAACACAGGTAGTGACCATAGATTGGTGAGATGTAAGATGCTCCTCAACACTAAACTTGAACGTGGTAAGCTCATAAGGCAAACAAAATCTATTGACATAACCAACCTTAAAAAACACCATAATACCTTCAAGTTGGAACTGAAGAACAGATTCTCTGCTTTAGAAGGCCTAACATCGGAAGAAGTGGATATTTCTGAAGTTAACAGGAAAGTAACCAAAGCTCTTATGGAAACAGCAACAAAATTAGCTGGGTCTAAGAACAAGTTGCATGTGAACAAATTATCAGGAAAAACCAAAATGTTGATGCAAAAAAGAAGAGAGATGAGGACAACTAAAGAAGATGTGACTTCCAAAGTGGAATATATAGAGCTATGCAAGACAGTAAGAAAAAGTATCACTGAAGATGTAAGAAAATTCAACTGTGAACTAGTGAGGAAAGCAATTGAAAACAACGAAAGCCTAAAGATAGCAAAGGGACATCTCAGTAAGGGAAGAAAACAGATTATGGCACTGAAAAAAGAAGATGGTTCTGTAACAAGAAATAGAGGCGAAATTTTGACAAGAGTGAAAGATTTCTACTCCAAATTATATGAAAGGGATGATACATGCACTTCAGACATCATGAAAGGTATCAGTACCAGAGTTCTTCCAGTCCTTCCAGCAGAAATTGCACATGCAATCAAGAACATGAAGCGGGAAAAAGCTCCAGGAGAAGATGGAATTACTGTAGACATCATACAAGAAGCAAGTGGAGAAATCGAAACGGTACTCGCCCAAATTTTCACTCGATGCCTTAATGAAGATTCCTGAGGATTGGAACACCGCTACAATGATCCTGCTACATAAAAAAGGCGACATTGAGGATCTCGGGAACTACAGACCTATGAGCTTCCTATCCGTGGTTTATAAAATCTTCACTAAAGTTCTCTTACACCGCTTGAAGGTAACACTGGACATGGCTCAACCGAGAGAACAAGCTGGATTCAGGAGTGGCTACAGCACAATAGATCATATCCACGTACTGAGAGAACTAATTGAAAGAGCGAGGGAATATGAACTTCCATTGTGCATGGCTTTTATCGATTATGAAAAAGCCTTTGATTCGGTGAAACCATCAGCAGTTACAATGGCTCTGAAAACCTGCGGTATTGAAGATGCATACATTAGTATTATTAATAACATCTATGAAAATGCAAGTGCAAAGATTCGGCTGTTTGAAAATACAACACACATAAAAATTTTAAAGGGAGTGAGACAAGGTGACACCATATTTCCGAAGCTCTTTAATGCTACATTGGAAAATGTCTTTCAATCACTGAACTGGGAAAACAAAGGGGATAAAGATTAATGGAGATTATCTAACCCACCTTCGTTTTGCTGATGACGTAGTCGTTTTTGCAACTACCCCATCAGAGCTGTAGAGTATGATCCAGGAACTTGCTGACAAGAGTAAAGAAGTGGGATTAAAAATGAACTTTCAGAAGACAAAAGTGATCTTCAATGCTTTTATAAGATATTAATATTTATCGATTGATGGAGAAAAGCTGGAGATAACAGACACGTACGTTTATCTTGGACAGCAGATATCAAGTGAGGGTCACATTGATGAAGAAATTAATCGGCGTACAAAACTTGCCTGGAGAGCTTTTGGAAGAAACAGCATAATTTTCAAGAGCAATATGCCATTATGTCTTAAAAGAAAAGTGTTTGATCAATGCATCCTTCCAGTGCTTAGGTATGGTGCAGAGACGTGGACCTTAACTAAAAGAGACATACAAAGGCTGCAGACAATTCAAAGTAGCATGGAGATGTGCATGCTTGGTGTAATAAGGAGAGGTAAGAAGAGGAACTCGTGGATCCGAAAAATGACGGGAGTGGAAGACATCATGATCAGAGTTAAATCCCTGAAATGGCAATGGGCTGGACATACTGCCAGAAGAACAGACCATCGATGGACAGCCGAAATTTTAGATTGGATTCCAAGGGACAGGAAAAGACCCAGAAGAAGACTACATGGAAGATGGGTGGATGAAATTCGAAAGTATGCGCGAGTGACATGGAGGAGACTGGCACAAGACAGACCGTTGTGGAGGAAACTTGGGGAGACCTTCGTCCAGCAGTGGATTGATAATGGTTAACAATGATGATGATGATATATATATACAAGTATATAAGATAACCCTTTCAGCCAACTCAAGCTTGAAAACTCAAAAACGAACCAAAGTTCGGAACGAAACACCCTAGACACACCCAACACGAAAAACAGCAAAGATTCAAACCAAATCACAAAACGAATGAACCTGTAGACAAGCAGAAGTAGCGCCCAGCAAAGATTGCATTCAGGCACCTTTACAAACAACTACAAACAGGGTAAACTCCCCAAAAAAATCGAATGCCCACCCAAACCTCACAGAAAACAAAGCAAAAACCTCATAAAATAAAGTATACCTAAAAAGTTGAAACTTACCTCAACACTCAGAACAGGAATTAAAAACCAGCGTGTCGTACTCTTCAGGAGAACACCGTAACGTAAGCAGTGGTTTTTCGTAGATGGCAAAAGGTCGCGAAACGCCGAAAATCCGCCATCGTGTTTCCTAAGCCACTGGGGATGAAGACAAGCAAACTACACAAATAAATCTGAAAATGAGGTCCTAAACCCGCTCTTAGAACGAGAACACATTCGTCACAGGAGACTCGAGCGAATTGAACCTTGAATAAAAAACGGCCGGCATGTGACATAAAGACGGTTAAAGTTAGATGCGTGTTGAACTGAAAAATATAGGTGAGGCTGTGTGAAAAAATAGAGGCTGATACTTGAAATGTTAATGGGAGTGGCTACAAGAGATCAGCCGAGCAGCACTTAGCAGGCTAATCTATTAATATTGTAGGATCTGTGGTTGGTTAAGTCTGAAATGTACATGCATTTAGACAGAAGCCGATTAATATATACATGGTGAAGTAATTGCTGAAAAGAACTTTTAAGAAAACGAAATGGATAGTCTTTTTAAAGAAGTGTTTGGAATAACCAAGTCATGGTAGACAATTGAAAAGCGTATCGATTACAAATGGTTAGAGATCTGAAAAATTGACTGATAATTATACCTCTAAAGATTCTATAAGAAAATAAATAAATACATCGCACTTTCCACGTTCCAGAAACACATAGCAACCGAAAAATTGTTTTCAGCCGCAGCCGTGGAACCACGGAACTCTCGATATCCAGCCGAGCGCGTTAACTTTAAGCCACGGTGCTCCAAAATCCACGGTGCTATGTGTATTTATAAGTCAGGTTCTGACATCATAAATCCGTAAGATGGGCTCAGCTACTGAGACGTCTCCATCGGGTGGGCATTAATGGCACTGGCTATATACAGTATATTATAGCAGTTAAATCCAAAGGGCGAGATCCAAGGTGAAAATCCTCCAAATACGTGGCTGACGTCACGTATTTGGAGGATATTCTATAAGAAATATTGGAATTCCAATCAGTTAAAAAAATAATGTCAAAATGGAAATCTCTTCGTTTATCATAGATATTTGTGTAGATGAAGTCCTCTTGTAATATCTATAATAGTAATATCCAGATATAGTGGGTCAGATAAGTGATAAAATCGTTCACATGTGGATACAAGCACTAAAATGGTGGAGTTATCATTCATGGTCCAATAATTTGAGAAATCACATTAGCAACTTGAATTTCCAAGATGGCCGCCATATTCCAACATGGCTGCCATTTCCCGTATTTCTGCCACAGAATTAAACCCACTGGACATGTTTCAACTACTTTTATTGACTCTTTTGTCACATAAATGGGGAAGTTAAATGTACAACTACGTATAAAGCATCTAAAACTTTTTTTAAATTTTTTAGCAATACACTAATTTTAGCAAGGCATCAACTAATGTAATTACACCGAGCATGGTGAAAAGAAATATGTTTGGATAAGTCTAATGCAAATCTAGTGACATTTAAAGTTATGCTGTATGCAGCACCTAGTCCTCGCAGTGGCAGCTGCATAGTGATGTAGGCGTAAGACCAAAGCGGAAGCATTTGCATCTTCCACTGCATTCAAACTTGCATCTGCACTTAGTAAGCTGCTGACAACTCTCTGCAATCGGTGAAAGCTCACTCCACATGATCTGCCAGAAATCATAATTTTTGGTCCATTCCCATTCAGCAAGACTCTGTATGTCTGGATAGCGTAATGGTGACTGACCCCATATCCAGCCAGCCATTCCTCCAACTAGACGCTTCTACGTGTTGCAGTAGAGAAGCTCTTGTTGGAGGAATGGCTTAGTATGGTCTCTGCTTCCTTGGCAAACATGTCCAATCTTGCATCATTAACCCCTTGAAATGCACTTGCCCTATCATACATCAGGACCACAAAGGTCTCCAGGATCCTCATATCATCATCATCTACTGTTTTTGGGGGTATGACTGAGTCTGATGAAGACAGCAGATGCCTCATGATATACGTCCCATGTTTGCCAAGGTGTTTTTTTCCCTTTACCACGGAATGCTGAAACAACATCACAGCCGGTGTAGGCATGGAAGAAGAGAATCCCTCTGCTCTTTCCCAGTCCAATAGAAAGATAAAGGTCGTGTACTGCGATCCATCTGAGGTTCCGTTCTTGGCCGAAAGCAATACACAGTTCCTCACACCAATCTTCGAAGCTTAGTTTTCCCTCAGCTTTGCCAGCTGTTTCATTACAGTAGTCAGAGTAACATTCCTTCAAAGCCTTGTAAAAAGCGCATGCTGTTACTTGGTGCATCTGCCGTGCTCTAGTTACACTGGAGGCTGTTAGAAATGATTCTGCAGAACTGGGAGATGCTATGCCTGCTTCAACAAGAGCACCAGTCCAACCGCTGCCCTTCAGTTTATTACAGAGGGACTTCAATGCAGTCATCTCTGTATGTAGGCCTCCAAACATTACAATAAATTTGTCTTCCCCATAGTTCTCAGGCCAGTGCCACTGAATCTGTTTGGCTACTGCATACATGGGTTGGTCAGCTGCAATAACAGGTACCTGGTCTGGGTTCAAGAATTAAACTATGTCCTTGATCTTGTCCATGACATGTCTGATTGTAGCAAGTGAGTGGGCCTGATCTCGAAGCAGAGGTAAAAGTGAGGTAGTGTTGTCCTCAAATGCAGGGCTTCTCTTTTTCATGCTTGGTGGGATGACCAATTAACTTCCACTGGGCCATCAGTCACACTTACCTTCTTCAGCCACTCATATTCCAGTGACAGTTGTGATCTCAACAGACATGTTCCAGTATCTGTCGCAGTCTTGTTTATCTTTGTAGTATCTGTGACATTTGTCTTTGGAGATGAAATATCCTTCTTGGTGAAGAAGGCAGGGCGGATATTTGTGAAAGAGTCAGGGAGTTCAGGAACTTTCCTCACTTTCTTCTCGCCGAACTTGAGCTTTCCGCGATGTTCACCTTTGCTGTTTTCGGTTATGTGCTGAAAAACAGAGATACTGGTACCACGGAAAGAGGTGGTTGCTGTTATTGCAGTAGGGTTATGGTTGATGTTGTCCATGGCTGCTGTGGTGAACAACTATCTTCGCAAAATTGTTGGACATACCAGCCCATCTTCCACATATTTGTTAACTGCTGCATCACCTAGCTGTGCTGATGTTTCTAAAATTATGTCATAGGAAATGCTGAGACCATGTTCATGAAGCAGATCCACCAACGACCTCTTCCTGGTCTTTGCATGGACAAACATTCCCATGTAAACAGGGAATGGTGTTTCATGGTTTATCGAGTGTCTATGAGTAGATGTCCCTTCCTTCATCCTTGTGTAGCAGGTGTACTGCAACAGCTGGGCTAATGCCACGTCGTTTTTCGTGGAACTAAATGTAAGCTGAGATTTGATATTAGCCCCATGTTCAACCATGCCAACAAACTGAAGAAGAGTAGGAAGAATAGCCTCACCAACACAACCATCAAGGAATGTCCCACCAAATGTAGACTTGTAGTCAAGCATGTGTCTTTGCAAAATTTTAGCAGCCTTACCCAGGATGATGGCTTTACTGTAGTCCGAGACTTGTGATAAGACGAAAGCAGCGTCTTCTGTAAAAGCCAGAAGGACATCTCTTCCCTGCTAGCGATCTGCCAGCTCAGGCATTGCTTCCAGCAACTTCTCCTTCAGTCAATTGGAGTTTACATGAGGTGCCTTGACACCAAGCTGCTCTAGTTACTGCTGGTAAAGATGAACCATGTCTGCAAGACGGAAGACTGCAGGACCCCTAGTGCTGGATTCTGTCTCCACTATGTATATCATTAGTTCAGAAAATGCAAACGAGTAAGCTTCATGTTCTGGTGTCTGGTCCTTTTCCTGTCTTCTGTTGTTTCTGAGGTGTGTTCTCTCTCTGTTGTACAAGTCAGCCAAACATGCAATGTGGTACTTCAGCTCATGCGCAATGGCATCTTCACCAATCAATTTTGAAAGAAGTTTCCATCATTAAGACTGTGGGCACATTCTTTCAGTCTTTGATTAAGATGCATTGTCATGACTTGTCTCAATTCGGATGTTGGAGCTTCGTTTTCACATCAGAGGCACTGAGATTCTTGTCGTTCATGGCTACGTCTTGGGAGCTTGCTGCTCCCTCCTTCATCCTTAGTACTGCTCTCTGCATGTATTTTTCTCTTTCTTGCTCGATCAAGTTTGGTGTTGTTAAAAAGAAGACGGCAGCTCTGGTGGCACTGGGCTTCGTTCCTTTTCAGTGTTTCTTCTATATTACCACCTTCATCCAGTCTTCCAGAATCCAGAACAATGGGTAAATCATGTATGACATAAAAGAGAGGAACATTGGTCGCAATTATGTTGTATCCATCATTTTCACAGTTATAACGTATTGGGGGTGATTTCAGTTGTTCGTTCTTGTTCTTTTGGCACAAATAGCATCTGGTCAAGTCAGTTCGCCATGTTGGAGGTAATGGTGAAGAATTCGCCATGTTCTTAAATTGTACGCCTTTCACTGTCGGTTAATCGAGGATTTAATCTTTCACTACCTGGAACAGAAGACCATAATTGAAGTTTTCAACATTATAAACAGGAAAATAATAAAAAAAAACATTTATTGTTATGTTCAAACATTAAACATGGAGTACTATCATCGTAAAGGTGTCTGCCATATTGGAAAAAATCGCCATCTTGAATTTTTGATTAACTAATGGTCTACATGAAAAGTATGATTTTCAATGATAAAATTTATTACTTGCATAAATATTAGAACGATTTCATTGAAATATTCGGTTATCATGTGTTGGCCATCTTCAATTTTCGAGTGGCTAACGTTTTATATGAAAAGTGCGATTTTCAATGAGTATGTGTGCCAACTTTGGTACTTGTATCCACATCTGAACAATTCGTCTGAAAATATGCACTTATCTGCCCCACTAATAGTTGATGGTATTATTTGTCGTCTCATTGCGCTCCAATGAGAGTTCTTCTGGATATATTCGAGCTGCTTCAGTATGAAAATCTGCCCAGTTGAAAACAATAATGTCGTCAATACACCTGCAGTTTTTTCTTTTCTTTTTTTTCGATGGGATATAAGCAGTCGCCCGTCCCTAATTTAGGGCCACTGGTTCCAGGAAAGGGAGAGAGCCAGCGCCGTAAGACAAACACAAGATGCATGCCTCACTGGGTCGAACCCGGACCCATCTCGAACGAATGATCAGAAGCCATCGCTTATACAACTGTGTCATGAGGCGGTGGGGGGCTGCCTTCTCGGCTCGGAACCTTAAAGCTCTGGGTTAAAGTTCGGCTGAATCACTAATGAATATAGCCGAAGTTCAGAAGTCTCGTTAAACAGTTAGTCCCAGGGTAGAGATTCCTCGTTAACAAGTCTAACCCCAATCCTCAGTGTGGCATAAGTACTGGATCCACAAACCAATCAAGTGAAATCGACCGCCTTCGTTTCTGACTTATGGTGCAATAGTATTCCACAGAATTGTCAACTACATTTTCCAACAAAGTAGTTTTCTTCCAGGGACTTTTATTTTTCTTCCAGGGACTTAGCAAGGTCACTATCAAAGTAGTCATAGCAAGGTCACTATCAAAGTAGTTTTCTTCCAGTGACTTTTATAAGTAGTTTTCTACCAGGGACTTTTATTTTTTAAGTAGTTTTCTTCCAGGGACTTTTATAAGCCTAAGCAGCAAAAAGAAAGCGTCTTCAACATCCCACTGGGGACCTCATCCTGCAACAAGCAAAAGAAACTTTTATAAACCTAAGCAGCAAAAGAAACTTTTATAAGCCTAAGCAGCAAAATAAATTTTCTCACCTTGTATTTTCTTCCAGAGACTTTTATAAGCCTAAGCAGCAAATCTGAAGAAAGGCCGCACCGGTGGCGCAGTGGTCTAAGCGATGGCCTCTGATCATTCGTCCGAACGGGGTCTGGGTTCGAATCCCGGTGAGGCATGGATGTTGTGTTTGTCTTACGGCACTGGCTCTCTCCCTTCCCTGGAACCAGTGACCCTAAATTAGGGACGGGCGACTGCTTATAGCCCATTGAGTTGCTCACGGTGGTCGTTAAACCTCCAATCAAAAAAAAAATCTGAAGAAAAAGTAGTTTTCTTCCAGGGACTTTTATTTTTTACGTAGTTTTCTTCCAGGGACTTTTAAAGCCTAAGCAGCAAAAAGGCAGGTCTCTCCCTCTCTATAAGTAGTTTTCTTCCAGGGTCTTTTATAGGTAGTTTTCTTCCAGGGACTTTTATAAGTAGTTTTCTTCCAGAGACTTATTTTCACACTTCATTCCCATGAATAACAAGTATATTTCAGCGAGAGGATATATATATTCATCCGTCAAATCTCGTCCGTCTCATTTTATTGCATTAGGAACCAGCCAATATCATGAAAACCTTCCTTACTCCTGGGACTTGGTTAACAACTACTACTAAACGTCATAGCAAGGTCACTAAGCAGAATAATCACAAGCAAAGACTTTCGAAAGTTTTTTTTTATAGTAGTTTTCTTCCAGGGACTTAGCAAGGTCACTATCAAAGTAGTCATAGCAAGGTCACTATCAAAGTAGTTTTCTTCCAGGGATTTCCTTTTTTCCTTCAAATGGACTGTTTTTTTTTTTTTTGTTGTTTTTTTCTAATGGTGGTTTTTCTTCCAGAGACTTTCTGACTTATGGTGCTAGTATTCCACAGAATTGTCAATTACATTTTCCAACAAAGTAGTTTTTCTTCCAGGGACTTTTTTTTTTTTTTTACTATTTCCGTTTTGGAGATTTTCTGGCGAAGTTATTTTTTCCGGATGATTTTTTTAGCTAAATATTAAAAATACCGGCCCTTCAAAATTCCCATTTCGAGTACTGCATACGAGCGACTAAATCTTTTGAAAGACCAGTGTAATCGAAGACTGCTTCCAAGGTTATTGAAGCTTCGTTTCGGAATTTTGAATCTTCTATTCTTGATCTTTCCAAATAAAATGTGAAAGAGGAAAATCTATAACGTACGGTGAATCTTAATTTTCAAATTCAGAAACCCTCCCCGAAAATTATTTCTGGCTACGGCCCTGCTTTATTGTGATTATTATTATTATTAAAGAAAGTTTTGCGTTTGAAGACTGAAAATAGTATGAGACGTCTGTTTTTCATCTCTATTGGCACTCTTCAATGGGGAGTGATATTTGAGCACCAAATGTTGAAACATTTGGCAGTCTATTTCTCTGCACTTGCCACGGAGAATGACATGATGTGTTCAACGAAATTTAAAGTTATTTCTCATGGTCCTATTCTGTTGTTCAGTTAGGTATAAAGACATGGGGGGGATGCATGCAGCTGCGATTCATATCTGCCAAAGAAGAGGGAAATAAGGACAAATATACAGTATCTTCAGTGCAGCCTGGGCTAGAGACCATCAAACGAGTGGAAACGCGAGATCTTATTAGCCACCATATTAATCAGTGGATTTTTCCTTTCACACCGCTCTTCCTTTTTAATGAATCTGATTTGCGGTAACACGTGTGAAGTAAGAATTGACTATTTCATTGTCTGTTGTTTAAATTTGGAAAGAAAAGGAAATTTGTGGCTATCAAAAATAACCAAAATTAAACTCACTGTCGTAGGCAACGCACCAAGAACGCGTCACTCAGATATTGCATCGCAGAGCAGCAACCTCTTTTGGCAACTGCTACTGAACTCTAAAATAAACACGACTCAATTTGATAAAAACATCTCAAACAGTTCGGGTATCCTGAGCTTCGTGACTTTCTACAAACAAAAGAAAAAAAAGCATATCGCTTTTTTAATCTCGTATCCGGAGTTACATAAGCGACATTGCATTTGCTTTACAGTGGTTGATACCGAACAGTTTCACAATACTTGCATTCTATATGTGAGTCATGGTCTCGAAAAGTGTTCCCCATTCACAAGAGTTGGCGTACGTGTTTCTCCTTGTCCTGTATCTTTGTTTTTCCTCTTTGTTATTCTGATACTTCCAAGCAAACGAAAAAAAAAAAAAAATGATGGAAGTAATAAGAAAAATAATCATATTTTCGCATGTAAATATCTTACTTTAGTTTTCTTAGAGCGAGGAAAATGTAATTTTTTATTGCGTCAGAACAGCTAATTAGTTTTTTTATAAGTTTTAAAAGTTAAGGTGGTATTTGTAAAATTTTTGATGTTATGCATCTTTCCCGACAGCAGTAAAGTAAATCCCATGCAAAACCTTCGATGTAACGAAAATGGGTAACGGAAGTAATCAGAACCATTGTTGAAATCTGATTTTTGAATACTGTCTCATGAAGTGATGCAATAATAGTTAATTACAGTCTTTCAACAATATGTTTTACTAAACTATCGCATAACATTATTTCATCACGTTTTACATAAATATAACAATATCTCACTGTAATCTACTTAAATTACGAGAACCTGATGCTAAATGTCATAAAAGCCATTACAAAAACGCATTTTTGATGCTATGAAAACGGTGAGTGGTAGCGAAATTTTGGCTTCCTAGGCTTTCCTGCTATTAACGAGAGTAAAATGAAATATAACACCTCTATAGATCAGGGACGTCCCTAGACTTCTAAATCAGGGTGGGGGACGGGTGGGCGCGCAATATTTTTGTTGGGGCAAGTTTGATAGCAATTTTATTTATTTAACACTGACTGAAGTAATTCGTGATGCTGATGCTGATGCTTATTATTACAGGACGCAAAGGTATTCGTGAATCTCCCCCGTCCGCTTCCTGGATACATACTCAAGAATTTTGGAATTGTCTTGAACTTTTTCCACTCTTTGGAATACAAAAGAATCCATTGTTTGGAGTCATTTTTTGCTATTCTTCCCTCCCGATTTTTAATCAAATTAGTAAAGCCTAAACAGTTAAATAGCCTTATAATGAACGTGGTACACTGCCACCGACACCCGTAACTCGCTCTGATTAAATGGAAATGTCATGCCTAGAGGAAAGGTCTTAAAGCAAATGTTTTCGTGGATTACGGTTGAACGGAAATAAAGACACACGGACAATACCTTCCCCCTCCTTAACTCCTTTCCTTCAAGCCAGCAGCTTTGTCTTGCACTCATCTCTTCCAAAGCAGTCCTCAGCCACGTTCTTCTCCCTCACTGCCCTAATGTAGACTTAAGAGTGCTGGTATAGCTTTAGACTCTATACTTTGTGTTAGAATCCCCTATTTATTATAGTAGCACAAACAAACAGCAGAGCAATGACTAATGACCTCTAACAACAGCACAACGATTACTAATGACCTCTAACAACAGCACAACGATTACTAATGACCTCTAACAACAGCAGAGCTATTACTAATGACCTCTAACAACAGCAGAGCGATTGCTAATGACCTCTAACAACAGCAGAGTGATTACTAATTACCTCTAACAACAGCAGAGCTATTACTAATGACCTCTAACAACAGCAGAGCTATTGCTAATGACCACTAATAACGGCAGAGCAATTACTAATGACCTCTAACAACAGCAGAGCGATTCCTAATGGCCTCTAACAACAGCAGAGCGATTGCTAATGACCACTAACAACGGCAGAGCAATTACTAATGACCTCTAACAACAACAGCAGAGCGATTACTAATGGCCTCTAACAACAGCAGAGCGATTACTAATGACCACTAACAACAGCAGAGCGATTACTAATGACCTCTAACAACAGCAGACCGATTACTAATGACCTGCAACAACAGTAGAGCTATTACTAATGACCTCAGTGAATTGCTATTCACCCTCTTCGTTCGCCCCTGATCACAATAACTTGAAATAAAGCTTAAATTGAGGATTCGAAAGTGTGAAGAACAACTGAATTTTTTAATAGCTTTGCGGATGCTATTTGGATAACCTTTCTATGGAGAAGGAAAAACCCACTTCCTAGGGGGAAATACATAGGTCTATACGAAGAAAAACACGGGAATCATTATTTCTTTACAAAGTCCAGATTATATTTCAAAGTTAGAAAAAGTTTAAATATGGTACATCTTGAACAGGGTAAACAGTAGGGTGGGCAAGACAATTTTCAGGGTAGGCTTTAGCCCACCCTCGCACCCCCTTGGCGACGTCCCGGCTCTATACTCGGGGCAAACTTAACCTGTCATTGGAAGGAAGGCTACAGAGTGTATACTTCCACTGCATAAAATAGTTCCGGTCTAAAAGCTCGTACTCCAGCTTCAACTGGCACTTAGAAAGGACACAGATGTTCAATACGTTGTGTGTGTGTGCATTTAAAAAATTCAGATCTCAGTTTCAGCGGCATTTCTAAAAAATACAGATATTCGTGCTTTGGTGACGTCACTGATGGTTCTCTGTCACAGCATTCTTGTTTGGGTCAGAGTTAAGCTGTCAACCCAGGGGATATTTATTGCTGTGGGGGGTGGGGGGTCATTAGTGGAAGGATGAGGGCGAAAAAAGTGTTTCCGAGGGCATTTCGCGTAATCGCGTTTCTCCCCCTGGTTTCTCCTTGATTGTTGTTTTAAAACACTCTTCTGTCTTTTCGGTTTTTCGAATGGCATCTGCCGGTCACTCGAGTGTATTTCAGCCGCATAAACCTGGGAAACCACTACGAAGCTCTGCTAAGGTGATCATTATGAATGTTTTCACTAAATTGATGGGAAAACATTCGCCGAATAAATCAAATGAATTAACAGTTCTTACGGCAGAACTCACTGGCGTTTCAAGTCGCACCATTGCGAGAATGAAGGTTGAATTTAGTACTGAAGTACCTCAGATCCATCGGCAATTTATTTCTTAAAATTAAAATGCAATTCTAGCTTGGCTTACATAGAACGTTTTCTCGAAATTAGTTTGGAGTTCCCAATTCAGTTCTCAATATAGGCCAAGAAACGGCCATCTTTTCCTTTTGAACTTTTGTGCGCAGTTGCCTTAAACGCGCATGAACCGGCATGAAAATTCAGACAAATGAAAGAGTTCTTTCCCCAGCCACACATAATTCGGAAACTTGGAAAACTGCCACACATTGAAAGTGTTCCTCGGAGGAACAGCAATTTGTGCCCGGCCCATCAATGAAAAACATGTGGCAATTTTCCAATGTGTAGCAATTTTCCAAGTTGCTGAAAGATGTGTGGCAGTTTACAGTGAACCTTAAAATATCATTTACCACAGAGACGGGCTCTTGTCCAGTACTTATGGCAACACGGGGTAGTTAAAAATGCATACACATTTAACGGATGTCTGTTATAAAAAAAAAAAATCTAATCAAGGCAAAATTTTTGAAAGAACGAAATTTTACGCATAACTGATGACATGGTAAAATTACTTTTAATTAAATCCCGCAGTTGGTAATCTTCAAGCAATAAGTATAAATATATGAAATATATAAAAAAAATGGAAAAATATGTGAAAACAAAATTAGGCCACTTAAGACTGCTTCCCGTGTTTAGCAAAGATAATTTCATTTTAAAAGTAAGAAAGAAAGAAACGTTACACGTTCTGTAACATCTCAAAAAAAAAAAAAAAAAAAAAGATAAGAGAGGGAGAAATAAACTGCTTGTCTACTGGTCTGCAAAGCGCGCGGCGGTGGGGTGGGGGTTAAAATAGAGGGGTTTGGTAAGGGATCACGGTGACAGCCAGCCCTGAGGGCTTGTGGGAGAAGTTTTCCGAGTGAAGGTTAATTACACACCATTAGTGCGGAGTAATACTGGGAGTGAAAAGGTCACCGTAGCTTTGGCCTCATTGCCAGGATAGCTTTGCCCCGAGTATAGATATCCTATAGACCAAACGCTACCAATCTCCCTCACTAACACACTTGCGATTCAGCTTTTCTTTCTGTCTTGAGGTTACATTTTAGCTTGCGCATGCGCAGGTGGACTTTCGTAGCTACATCATATTCCATCGATACTAAGGTCGTTTCTTACGTTCGTCTAAATCGGAATAATATATAATAATAATAAATATTGTTTCTGAAAAACTAAACAGTCGAAATACTTACTATTGTCGCCGCCACATAGACGTGCTCACGGGGTGCAGGGTGCGGTTGCACCCCACCTTATCCCTTGCATTTGCCACGGCAAATCTGCAAAACTTGGGAGAAATCAATATTTTGCCAAAGGGGTTCCGGCTGGGTCTTCGGCTACGCAGGCCCATGCGCAGAAGGCTGCGATGAACTGTGTGCTGTGACACATTGCTCTGATCACCACTGTTGTAGCTGCAGGTGATTTGTGCACTGTGGCTCTGCGGCCGCAGTGAACAATGCGCGACAGTCTCAGCTCCCCTCTGGCATCAATGAGCTGCGGACGACACACAGCTGGACGACGGTTCGTCGTTTGGACATATGTGCACCACTTTTGATACGTACTCGCTACAGCGGCACGTGAACAACCCACAAGCCACGCCATTTCCGAGATCGTAGTTCCAAGGCGCCGCGCAGTCACAATTTGTTATTTATCAAACTCCGATAAATCGGCAACTTTTCCCATTCTGACTCCGAACACTCTACTAACCGAAAGCCGGTCCTCGGGTTGTATATATACTGCTCTGTGAACTTCACCTGCACCACCGTTCAGTCTCCAGGCGCGCTCATCTCTCTAGGCTGGGGGTGGTCATAATGTAATGACTCATCGTTGTATATATAATATGCTATTTCTACGAAAACCAAAATATGCTATGCTTTTTCTAGGAAAACCAGAAAGTTATGAACGGGACAGCTGAGAACGTAACCTTAAAAGTGCGTATGTGCGCTACCAATAGCGTCGGTATATTTCTGACAAGTACATATATTATATCACGAGAGGTAAAACAACTTCCCATATTTGGGAATTTCTATTCTATCGGTGGTCGCAATGTTTGCTAGCGATGAATGTACGTTATTCTTTCGATTTATGCTACCAGTTTCATGTTGGGTAAATAAATTTACCTGCGACTTATGAAGGATTATAGCGTGCGTGTTTCACAAAATATTTTTATTATTATTATGTTCTTTCTGAAAGTGGAATTCATGCCTGAAGCTAAAGCTATGGAAATAGAAGCAGCGAACCAACAGGGAAAAGAAACGTTTAACACCTAATTGAAACACGAGTAGCCGCACCGGTGGCACAGTGGTCTAAGCGATGGCTTCTGATCATTCGTCCGAGATGGGTCCGGGTTCGAATCCCGGTAAAGCAAGGATGTTGTGTTTGTCTTAAGGCGCTGGCTCTCTCCTTTCCCTGGAACCAGTGGCCCTAAATTAGGGGCAGGCGACTGCTTATAGCCCATTGAGTTGCTCACGGTGGTTGTTAAACCTTCAATCAAAAAGAAAAAGAAAGAAACACGATTAATGTCGTATTATGAACTTAAAACTGAGACTTCGTGTATTCCAAATATATTATTACTGCAGTGATTGCAAAATTTACGGACATAAAAAAGTACATAAATAATTAACGTTTTTCGTAGTTAAATTTTGTTAGAAGGTAGAACACGGTCAGTTAAGGTGGTTCCACTTAAAATCTCTGCCTTATGTTTTCAATGTTAAAACTTCTTTACGTATTTTCTTCGCAATTAATGTATTCGCAAGGATGAAAAATTTGCACATCGATAAAACTAACTTTAAGTTATAGCATGGGATACTTGCTAAAACATAACCATAATTATATTAAAAGTCAATCATTTTTCTTTTAGTAATGTTCAGACCTGTTAATAGATGGCACGACCTGTAGATTGATGACGTCAGTAGACAAACAAATGTTGGGTTGCTTAATTATAGTCATATTTTAACAAATATTAAGTATCCCATGCTATAACTTAAAGTTAGTTTTATTGATGTGCAAATTTTCGGTCTTGGGAATGTATTAATTGCGCAGAAAATATGTAAAGAAGTTTTACCATTGGAAACATATAAGGCAGAAATTTTAGGTGGAACCACCTTAAAATTAGAAGGTGGTGTCCACAACACGGTCATTCACTGCAGTAAAATTCAGAATATTAAGATTGCACCTTAGTGAGAAAACGAATGAGAATCTCGGAACCCACTCGGGAAGCGAAATCCCCGTCACGTCACTGCTTCACGTGACCTCAAAATACAAAAATTGATTACTCTCATTGTGCCAGAAACGGCGAAACTGGCTCTGGGAATAAGGCTTCGTGTTCTGCAACCCGTATGCGTAGCCATCGACGAACATTTTTTGTCGTTTGAGTCACTTTTTTGGTAACTGAACCAGATGCCGAAAATTCCGGACCAATTCATTCTTTTTCATTCTTTCTCTCTCTTAAGTTAAGTGTTCCCATGAAGAGGAGCCATCTGTTTCTAAGTTTGGTGCCACTAAAAACGCATGAGACCAAACCTTAGGTTAAACATTACATCCATTCCTCACTTGTACATGATCACTTGTACATGATTTTTAAAAACTTGAATACAGGACGCAATCATCTTCAAATCCCTTAACCTTCTTTCAGTACGTCTTTTGAAAAAAACGTTTCACTTTTTCCGTCTGTGGACACCATATCTCTGTAACTATTAGTCCAATTTAAGAAAATTCTTTTCCCGTTGGAAAGCTTGAAATGTGAGAACGATTATCCTTGCTCTCCGATTTTTTTTTATATACATAACTCCGCTGTTAGAGGGCGTAAATGCAGATACTGTAGAATTCGGAATACATTTCCTTCCATATATTTACTTCGAAATATCCGACTGAAAAAATTCTTCCTTTCGATGCCGTTTATAACGAAGACTATTATGGGTGCAGCTTCTTTTTCAAGTAATGCATAGATTTTCCGCTAGGAGGCGTAAATTTAAACTGCGATTTTTCTTCTAAAAGTCCGATTTGAAAAATTCTTCCTGCACCGGATACAGCTCCTGGTAAGAAATGTTGTATATATAATTTCTAAATTTTGGAAGTGAATAATTTGGCCACCAGAGGGCGTAAGCGTTTATTCCTGTTTCTGATGTATTTTCCGCAAAATCTGAACTTCTGAAAACTCGACGGAAAAAAATTATTTTTAGATCAGATACTACTATGAAAACATTTTGTGTATATTTTCTTCCCCAAATAATGTACAATTTCGCTGCTATAGTGGGTGCAATTTTTTATATGTTTTTCTCGATATCGCTGCTCCTAAATGTCGGATTTAAAAAAAAAATTCTTTTAACGCCGGATATCATTTACCTTGTGCAGTGCCGGATTAAACCCTGTGGAGGCCCCTCCCTAGGCAGTCGAAATCTCGGGGTGGGGGGGGGGGGGCTTGCAAATTATCTGGTAATACGTTTATAATTTTACCAACCAACAAATTTGATAAACCAATTTTATTACACAAAACAAACATTAACAATTATTAATGTTACTAAACAAAAAAACATACTATGTTATTAAACAATAATTATTAAATATTTTAAACAATATTACACAATAATATTAAACAAAAAGTAAGAACTTTTTATTTTAATAAAGAAACAAAACTTCTTTGTTTCTTAGTAAGAAATTTTTCCTCAAAAATCAATATTATTTTGATCCTTCGTCGCGGGGCCCCTAAACGGCGTGTGGCCCATAGGCCGATGCCTACTCTGCCTATTTGGTAATCCGGCACCTTGTGGAACACTTTAGGATTGTACTTCAGGAGTTTTTTTTTTTTTTTCTATAGTTCACATTTCTATCTCTATGTGGTGGTGTTTGTGTAGTCCTGTTTGCAGCTGTCTCCACTTCTAAAAAACTGTTGATAATTTTTTTTTTCACTGCATACCATTCGCTACAATAAAAATGGGGAACATTACCTTTTTTTAATAACGCACAGTTTCCCGCTGGGTGGCGTAAATGTCAAAATATTTTTTTCGCTATCTCTGCTTCCGGGAGACGTATTTGAAAAGTTATTTTTCCTGACCATAGCTTTTGCCACGAAGTATACTTTTCACCTATTTCGACTTTTCTATTATGCAAAATTCTTCCGCTAGGAGGCATAGAGTTGCATCATGTTTCCTACTATACTACTTCTTTTAACTACTGAAAATCTCTTTGGATCAGATACCTTCCTTCTACTATAAGAAATTTTTTGTGTGCAATTTGTTAATTTTCTTAAGATACTTTTCGCCGCTGGAGGAACGCAGGGACGTCGCTAGACTTTGAAATTAGGATGGACGACGGGTGGGCGAGTATTATTTTTGCTGGGGCAAGTCTGATAGCAACTTTATTTACAAAACACTGAAAGAAAGAATTTGTTCTGCTTTTTCTTCAGGCTGCAAAGGTATTTGTGCAATACACCCTGCCCGTCCTGGATACATACTCATACTAAATCAGACATCCAGAGACTGCAGACAACTAGAAGTAGCATGGAGAGGTGCATGCTTGGTGTAACAAGGAAAGATAAGAAGAGGAACTCGGGGATGAGGAAAATGACAAGAGCGGAAGATATCACGACTCGAGTAAAATCGCCGAAATAGCAATGGGTTGGACATATTGCAAGAAGAACGGACCACTGATATATTAGACTGGATACCTTGGGACAGAAAAAGATCCAGAAGAAGACCACGTGGGATACTTCTCTCTTCGTTGTTCGGTTCGAGCGTCGTGACTTAACTCATATCCTGTCAGCAGTCAAGGTTCGCCATCCCTGTCTGTTCTCCACAGTCCTCATAATTTCTGCAACCGACAAATTTGTGAGTTTTAGTTTGATCGATGAATCTGTCTGGGGGACGTCTTCTCGTTCTTTTGCTGTCGACTTTCCCCTGAATACAAAGTTTTTCTAAACCGTCTCGCCTGATGATGTGGCCGAAGAAGGTTAGTATATGCCGTAGGAGATGGGTGGATGAAATTCGAAAGCATGCCGGAGTGACATGGAGGAGACTGACTCAATACAAACCGTTGTGGAAGAAACTTGGGGAGGGGCTTCTGTGACGTACTACAGAGGTGAATCATGTGTCAAGACGACAAATCTGCAGCGATATATTCCGCCAGTGTAGCTTAGTCGGTTAGTGCAACTCACACCGGAGCGAGCGGACATGGATTCGACCTCCCTCACTCACAAACTCTTGATTTCACACTCCATCTAGCAACAAATTCATAGTGGTTGATGATGATGGTTTGACCCACACCAGTGATGTAGAACGGGCTTAGCGGGCCTTAGCGGCGCTGAGGCACGATTTTTCTAGGCTTAGCGTCGCTAAAGCACTTTTTATGGTTAGCTGGAATGAAAAGCAGAGCAGATTTTTTTTTTAGAAGATATTATATACACTGAATTGCCAGAAAAACTGGTACAGACGAGCTTATGCAAAATACATAGCAACGACACCTATGCGCGTACTCGGTTGCGTCCGCCAGTGCGTATATAAAGCGACAGACATCCTTTCCAGCTGTCAGAGCTGTTTTTGGCATGGAAATGACAAGTAATAACAATTTAAGCGATTTTCAACGAGGTGTCATAGTTGGCGCTCGTGAGATGGGCCATAGTATTTCGGAGGTAGAAACGAAGTTCAGATTTTCACGGACCACCATTGCAAGGGTGTACCGTGACTGCAAGAATTCCGGCAAAACCTCCAACCTACGATACCAGTGTGGCCGTAAAAAGACATTGGGTGAATGTGACCATCGTCTGCTGTCAAGAATCGTTTCACCCGATAGGCGTGCAACACTCTCGCAAGTATAATCGGAATTCAATGCTGGAGCCTCAACAAGCATCAGCGTCCGTACTGTGCAACGTTCCTTGCATGATATGGGCTTTGGGAGCCGACGCCCAACTAGAGTCCCCTTGATGGGTGCACGACACAGAGCTATGCACCTCGCTTGGGCACGGCAACACTGCCACTGGACACTTGATGACTGGAAACAAGTAGCCTGGTCTGACGAGTCGCGTTTCCAACTGTATTGGGCAGATGGAAGGATTCGTGTGTGGCGCAAACCCCATGAAGCCATGGATCCCGCCTGTCAACAGGGAACTGTACCGGCTGGTGGGGGTCCATAATATTATGGGGTGTGTTTAGCTGAACTTCAGTGGGACCCCTGGTACGTCTACAAACGTCTGTGACTGGCCAATGCTATGTGCGCATCCTTCCTGACGAGGCACACCCGTTCATGTCCTCCATTCATGCTGATGGGTTGGGCCTGTTCCACCAGGACAATGCACTTCCACACAAGTGTCGGGATGCCACATTATGGTTAGAGGAGCATTCATCTGTGTTTGAAGTGTTGCCATTCCCACCCAAGTCCCCAGATCTGAACGTGATAGAACACATTTGGGATGCCATGCAACGTGTTATCGAACACAGGAATCCGAGACCTCGGAATACACTCGAATTGCGAAACGCTCTGCAGGATGTATGGTGTGCATTGCCAACTACATATTTCCAGAAGCTAGTGGAGTCCATGCCCCGTCGTATTTCTGCAGTCCTGCGCTCCCGTGGGGGACCTACCAAGTATTAGACTGGTGTACCAGTTTTTCTGGCACTTCAGTGTATATTCAAAAATATAGAAAATGCTTTTCTGTATGGATACATACTAGAATCTTTACTGAATGTTTACACTGCAGAGATGGCCGTCCCGATGGTCCAGTGGTTTGAGGCGCTGGCTTCTGCCCGTTCGTCCTAGCTGGGTTAGACCTCGAGCTCCAGATGATGTGTGGGTCAGTGTGCTCGTCTGATGGCGCAGGATTTGTCCCTTCCCCGGAACCGGTGAGTAGCCCCATAGTAGATGTAATCGACTACAAGTTGCGCATTTTGTTTTCGTTTAACCCCGAAACGAAAAAAAGAAAGCAAAAGTCAAAGGAGTTGACTAGTGGCCTGAACGAGCTCTGACTTCTGACTATTCGTCCGAATAATGCGCGCGGTCGAGCCCCCTGGTGAGGTATGGGTTGTGTACTTGTTTTCCGTAGCTGGCCCAAATTTAAGAACGGACGACTGCTTACAGCCCATTGAGTTGGTCACGTTGGTCGTTAAGCCAACAACAACAACAAAAATAACCTTGTAGATAAAAAAATTGATGTTCTTAGCATCCGACTGTCATGTAACACCCGTTTTTTATCAAAAATTGCTGAAGTTAAACAATTTTGTTGGAAATTAACGAAAGCAATCAGTATGAAAATGTAATAAAAAATAATAAAAAATGGGTAAGATTTCACTGAGCTTCTAAAAAGAGCCGCGGATGGCTTAGTGGTTAGTGTTTCAGACTATCGATGCTGGGTCCCCAGGTTCAAGCCTGGGCTGATCTTTCAGAGATGGTGTGATTTACTAACAATCGCTGAATATCCGCCGTGCATCGGACGAGCACGTAAAGTGACGGCCCCCAGGCTGGACCCACTGGTAAAATGGGTATCCTTTCCTATTTCCCCCCCCCCCTGAAATTCTCTCACCCATCTATGTGCAATATCGTACTTGTACGGTGGCGCCATCTACTGTACTCTAATCTCACTACAAACTGTTCTGTCAAAGTTGCTAGACTTGCTCTCATTCCTTCCGTTTCTGTGTCCTGCCCAAAAGGCGATCTCGCTGTAGGTGGCTGGGACCTAAACTCTACTCCCTGTGGACGGAAGTCCTACATGAAAATGACAAATTCTGCATCTGCGGCGGTATTATTATAACTGAGCTTCTAAAACATTTCTACCCCGGTTGTGTTTTCCTAATAAATTCACCGCTAAGGCACTTTTTTATTTAGAACTACATCCCTGACCCACACGCACCCTTGAAGAAATTCTGTGAGCACTACTTCCACCGCTATTATAATTTAGATATACTGTCTATGTGCTCTAAACACATTCAAGTAGTTTTATGTGGCGAGCATTGGGTTTTATCTTTTTATGTAAAATAGAACTAATATCTCCATTTGCTCAACAGATTTGATATTTAACATTGTTATGACGGATGAGGTTTAGTGACAATTTTCATGAATAACATCGGAGTCACACAGTTTACAAATAGCTAAAAGCGTAAGCTTTTAGCTATTTTTTTTTCTTTTGTCGTCAATTTGAAATTAACTTTATTCCAAGAAAACTAAAAATTCTGATACGGCTTTAAATCATGGATAATAACCATGCCTCCACGCAACATGCAGCTATTACACGCGTTAATTAAGAACACCAACATCAGAGCACAAAACAAAGGAATATATCTCATCAATGTCGTACGAAATGTCAACTTCGCCGTGAGAAAGTGAAACTTAACAAATGTCACTCAAGAGAAATTGCTTCAGAACACGAAGCATCGTTTATTAAGGTAGAATTTCAGCCGATAAATGGCACTACACGTGACAGTTGTAAGGAAATAAGGAACTGCAGCCAACGGACCAGCACTGCTGTATCATTTATACGAACATCTCTGAAAGCGTAGAACAAAAGGCTGAATCACGCAATTGATTGCCTAATATGAAACAGACAACTCTGTCTTAATGATCGGTATGTCTGCTGCGATGTCGCAGTATGCAGCTGAAATAAACATTGACTGTACATTTTCTTCATTAAACTTTACAAATAACCAAATAGCTGTATATATTTCTGCTTTAAATTTCGGCGTTTTTTCCACGGGTATACTTTATTCCCAATAGATCTGTCACAAATACATTCTTAGACAAATAATCGACGCACTTCAAATCAAGCGCCCCATCGTGATGAAGCTTGACACGTGCAGCGTAGAGGAATAGTAAAGTAGTGATGGCAATATCCCAGCAGTGTAAATCTTCATTTCAGAAGAGTCGTTGCATAACTCTTACAGATTAATACCTTGTACAGTCACTTCTGTCTGCGATGCACACTAATATACGGCGCGGCATGGAATCAAACAAGACTCTGATGTTCTCCTGTGATAGATTGTGCCAAAAGTCCTGCAATTGTAGCGCAAGATCCTCGATATTTCGTGATGTCCGCAGTTGATGTCCCAGCACGCCCCAGACACGCTCGATAGGAGAAACCTACGGGGACCCGGATGACCAAGGTAGGATTCCAACACTACGGAGGCACTGCCGGAACAAGTATGTGACTGGGAATTCTCCTGCTGGCAAATGTCCCTGGAAGACGTGACATGAAACGAAAAACCACGGGGTGAGGATCTTCTGAACGTATCTCTGTCCCCGTGGTACCACGACAAGGGGTAACAGGGACGCTAACAGCCATCTCCTACGATTTCGACTGCCATAGGAGGTGGACCCATATAGCTCGGAAGCCGCGCTCTGTTGTTGTGTATCTTGCCACGTCGGAATATGTTGCCTGCGTTCAATTCACTGGCATTGTTGTGCGTGATCGTACTCTGCTTGGAGTGCCGCTTACTCAGAATCCTGTGTTCATCACCCTCTCTCCTGTAGCTCCAGAAATATCTGATGCAAGCCTGCAAGCCCCCTCGGAATGTGGCCGTGTTGTTGGACCTATCATTTCCCTCTCTGCTGCTCCTACACACCCTGAGGACAAGCACATTTTGGGTCTTCGCCGACAAGCTCGTCTGGTCTTCTCTTAAGAGGAAGTTGCTGCAGCCTGCCCTTCTCTTCTTCGGTTTGTCATTGGTTATTATCAGCGCTTTCGCGTTAAGGTGTTCACGGCATTTCAGTGCTTTCAGTGCATGGGCACTGGACACACGAGGTCTCGATATCCTCATCTCTCTGTCACTTCCAGGATTCAGCAACATCAAGCTACCTCGTCTTCTACTTTGCCTTCGGATCGCCCTCAGCCTCCTCGTTCCTCTCTTCGGAACCTAATGCCCAAGCTACCAGCTTTCAGGGTGTGGCGTCTTCTTCTACTACAGTCTCTCTTCAACAATCTGGTGTTCAGATGTCTGTTTCTTCACCTTTACAAGATGTGCCTCTTTCTTTGGACATCAGCCCGTTGGAACTACCTACTTCTGTTGCTACTGAATCTCAGGATATTCCAGAGCTTGACTACGCTTCTGGTTCTTCCGCCACTGAAGCCCTAGATGATTACGCTGCTCCTGATACGGAATTCTGTGTTCTTACGATTTCTCCACTTGATCAAGTTACCACTGTGGTTCTTGAAGCCTCTATGAAAATACTGGGTTTGACTCTGTTACTGATTATCTTCGATCTGCTCGTCCATCTCCTAAAGCAGTTGGGATCCTCCCTTTAGTTGAACTCGGTGTCAGCCCCTCGGGCTTGTCCGCTGCCTCTGTTCCAACTTCCTTACCGCCACTTGCAGCAGACCTCACTTCGACTGATTTCGTCCTTCTACTTTGTGCTGTCTTCCGCTTGATCTGGCGGGATCTTCCTAGTCGCATAGCCTATTATGATGAACATGAGAACCGTGTTGCTATTTGGGTTCACTACTCTACTCGACGATATTTGCGGACGCATTAGCGTTCTCGACTTCAACGCCCTGAAATTCCTGACTTTGTGTTTTGATATTCTGATGATATTTTCCTTGACAACTGTGATAATGTTTACTATCTTGATGATAACGATCGTGAATACTTCACTGTCGAGGACGATGATCGTGTCTCCGCCTACACGAGCTTTTGGATCTTTCTGTTTACATTCCGCCGAGCATGCTCCTCGTGTGCTCCTTTACCCATCTTGTTTGTGCACGCAAGTCTAAAGTAATGTGCCTGTTCTTTTGCTGTACTATAGACACTTCCTTAGTTCATTGACTTTTTCTATGTCATTTTGCTGTGGTGCTCCAAGCGTAGTTCTTACTACATAATCACACGTTTGTATCTATTTACTTGTATTTGTTCTCTCCGTTGATGTACCTATTTTAATTTCTCCCGTGCAGGGTACTGCGCACCCTTCTTGGATGTTCCTGTATTGATGATTTGCTGTTTGTCACTTTTTTTTTTCATGATTTTGTGTTGGGCGCTCTTTGGCCACATATGGCCCTTGCGCCATTAAAATCCAATAACCAACCAACCATCATAGGACATGGCTTCCTATATTATAACACCATTGGCGTGTATCTCCCCAACTGAGTCCTAATCTGAGCGATACCCAATCCTCCTCCATATGGAAATGCTGTAGTCATACTGTAGTCAGGAGTATTTGTCATTTTCTTGTAGGACTTCTGTCCACAGTGAGCAGAGTTTAGGTCCCAGCCACCTACAGCGAGAGCGCCTTGGGCAGGACACAGAAACGGAAGGAATGAGAGCAAGTCTAGCGACTTTGACAGAACAGTTTGTAGTGAGATTAGAGTACAGTAGATGGCGCCACCGTACAAGTGCGATGTTGCACACAGAGGGGGAGAGAATTTCATTTAACCAGTGGGTCCAGCCTGGGGGCCGTCACTTAACGTGCTCGTCCGATGCACGGCGGATATTCAGCGATTGTTAGTAAATCACACCATCTCCGAAAGATCAGCCCAGGCTCGAACCTGAGGACCTTGCAATGATAGTCTGACTCGCTAACCACTAAGCCCTCCGCGGCTCTACTGTAGTCAGGAGAAGCCACCTCCTATAAATGTTCTTTTTGTGGGACTGCTTTCTTGACAAAGTAATTCCCATTGCTTTTACACTATCCCCTGTGTTCGTAAAATGTCCCACTGAATGATCCGACAATTTAGTCTCATCCTAATACGATATTGTGAACATGCACATCTTCAAAACTACAGCTTTCTTGTTTCACGTCAGTAAGAGTCATTGGTAAAACATGAAAGTTATGCCAGTTCTTATAGGTTTTCGTTCTTTCATTCTTTGGAGACAAAATTCCTGACACTGACACCAAAATTCTGGACACTGACACCCGAAAGGATACAAACCGTCGAATTATATGAAAAGGGGGAGGGGAGGGAAACGCTGAATTCTGGGGTATACAAAGCATATTTTTTAAGTCATTTCTTACTGCGCGATCGTCCTAGCGTGTTCCCAACCTGAATGGCGCGAGGTTGCACCCATTGCACCATGCTACACCAGCTGCGCCACTTTTGGGGCAAAGGTAAACTACTGTGCAATGCATGAAAAAAACCATGGTGCAATAGACAAATATAGTGCAAAAGACAAATATAGTGCAAAAGACAAATATCCTTTTGAATAACTTTTGTACAAAAATACGTCACAGTACTTTTTGGAAAAGTGTCACACTATACTCTCGATGAATTTTTTCGTAGTGTTTTCAACGAAGATGACTGAAAACTATGTACAAAAAACCTTCACACACGTAACTCACTCGAAGAGACTCCGTAGTGATTTTTAAGAACTTTTAATAAAAGTCATACGACTTCACAATCCGTTGGATCTTTCGGGACACCTTGTTCCCATCTTCAGACAGATTGCCTGAGTCCGGTGCGTCCCCTATATATACACATTGAAGTTACAGCAATGACGCATGTCACAAATAAGCATGCGCACACAGTTACACTCACCTCCCAATGTTCTCAGACTAGGTAGAGACCTAAAACATTACAAAATTATAATAATTGTAAACACACGTACATCACCCACTCAATTGAATTCCATCATTTTACAACACAGACACAAACACCAATCAAACACCTGCTACAGAATACACATACTACAAATCCAAACAATTCAAACTATAAAACTAAAACGTACAAAAAATCAAAAGTTAATATTGGTGTTGCGTACTCGAACAAGTTGTTTCCAGGGCTCCGGTATATTACAAGGGTAATTATCATTACACACGGAGTCCCTGTTAGCATAAATGCTCAAACTCTCAGCTAACAATAATGACGGAATGTCAGGTTGTGAAGACAGTATACTTACATGACTCCAATCTGGATAATGTAATCCATCTCGAGTCAGGCGTGCTAATGCTGTGTTCCCTGCTCCATTCTTAACAGCATATTTATGTTCCAACAAACGAAATTGTAACGCACGTTTTGTGGAGCCATTGTATTGTTTGGGTTGCACGGAATCGTCCACGGGTGGAAGGGGTATACTGTAAACACCATGACGTTCCTGTATACCTGCAATGTCCCCTATCTTTCTTTATCAAAGTAAGGATATTTGTTGTTTTCACGCCAACATCCAAACCGAATCGTCTACATAAGTTTTTTATCACTGTCACTGGGGCTGGGAAATAATTAATGGAACCCACAAATCTGTGATGTGGTTGACTGCGTTGCAACGTAGAACTCAGTTTTCCCTTCAAACTGGAAAATAGGTGGTCCACAATATTAGTCTCATAACCAAAGAGGGTAACTATTTCTTGAATCTTTTTAAGTTCTATAAGACGAAGTCTTACACTTGAAGAATTAGGGCCCTTTCCAAGTTCCTAGAAGGGTTAACTCGCCCAGATACCAAAGGACGGATTGGGAAATCCGGTTTATGTGTTTTTATCTGTCCGAATAGGTTAGGTATTCGGCTGCCAATGGGTGGGACTTCAGTGTGTATATATAGGGGACGCACGGGACTGAGACAATCTGTGAAGATGGGAACAAGGTGTCCCGAAAGATCTAACGGATTGTGAAGTCGTATGACTTTTATTAAAAGTTCTTAAAAATCACTACGGAGTTTCTTCGAGTGAGTTACGTGTGTGAAGGTTTCTTGTACATAGTTTTCAGTTTTATTAGCACGTAAACTTCAGCTCATTTATGAAGATGACTGTCCAGTGAGGTATGGTGTGACTGTGCTACCGGGTAACGTGTTCGTTAAAATAATCCGTGTTAACTGCTCTTTAATGAGAGAGAGATACAGTTGGGTATAATTAAAGGAATTATGTAAACGTGACTGCAATTTCTAACATTCTTCATCATAAGCAATTTATGAGTATCACGAACGCGGAATAATCTGCCAGGAAGTTCTTTATGAACACGTAGTTGTAGTAGGAGAATGAACGGAAACGAAATTCGTCCACGAATCCCGTTACGAATTCACAAACTTGCAGGTTTCAGAATACACAGTGGACGCTCAGTAACTTCTAAGCTCAACATACACGGTTTTATCGAAATAATGGAAACACTTACTCTTTGTGCGGAACTTTTCATTAATAAGCTGTGGACCCACCTTGCATGGGTTTTCAAAACAGAAGGAATTCCATTTAGCCATCCCGGTAGCGCAGTCTAAGCAACGGCTTCTGTTCATTCGTCGGAGATGGGTCCGGGTTAAAATCCCGGTGAGGCATGGATGTTGCGTTTGTCTTACGGCACTGGCTCTCTCCCTTCTCTGGAGTCAGTGGCCCTAAATTAGGGACGAGCGACTGCTTATAGCCCATTGAGTTGCTCACGGTGGTCGTCAAACCTTAAAAAAAAATTGATTTAATAGTTAATCAAACCTCAAGTATTCCCGTAAATAACTCCTACTACCGAAAATTTTCCGTCATATGAATATGGAAAAAAGTGAGAACAGAATTTTTTCGTTAATATACGAAAGTAATTGCGGAAAGGTTGGTGAAAATTCAGAATCATGAAAGAAATACGGGATTACACCATATAATACAAATTTTGAAGATGTCAATCCGATTTTTTGGTGTAAATGTAACAAGGATGGTAAGTCATAGTGGTTAGGATATTACGATACATAGTGGTTAGCATACCCGGGCGCTATCTGAGAGACGCGGATTCGGGTCCCGCTCCAGGACGATGAAATTTTCGAGTTTTCGAATAATATCTGACTTACCATCCTTGTCACATTTACACCAAAAATCGGATTGACATCTTCAAAATCTTGAAAATTCAGAATTTTCCGTTAATACCTCTGAAAAACGGCGGTTGACCGTTAATATAAGAAAGGAATAGCGGAAAGGTTTCTGAAAATTCAGAAATTTCATGGCGAACGAAAAATCCGTGAAAATCAGGGTTTTCTTCCTCATTTTACGGAAAAGGTTGTATCAGAAGTATGCTTCGTTATTTTGCGAAAGGAATCACGAAAAATGGTTTGTGAATTTTAGAATATTTTTTACAGTGTATTATTTTATAGGCAGTATGCAACATGTTCGGGCCGAAGACAGAGAAGGGCCAGGTCCAGCGGCATCCAACGTGCGCTTCCTTTTGCCCGTCCTAGCGACTGACCTCTTTCATATTTTTTGTCCGGCCTCCTTTATTTTTTTTGCCTGGCCTCAATAATCAGGCTCCCCTCCCAATTTCTCTGTCTGGCTACTGGTCTGAATATGTTTGGTGATTCAGTCTTCTACTTTATTTAAGGAATGCATCAGTGACTCCGAAGACCTGGATGTGAGTCAAGTTATTTATTGAGTTTCCTTTTATTGTACTTTCGAACTCTGAATCATCATATCAACCATTATGTTTGCACTTGATAATAAGAATATCGTCATATCTTTCCAACAATGGTTTCCTGGTGTTCTTCAGCGTATTTCAGACATGCTGAACGGTTTCACAGACGATGAAAACCACCACATGCGATGATGCAGAATATCTTATGACGAAGTAAATTTATCCATCATTTTTACGCCAGGGGCGAGATTCGAGCCCACAACCCTCGGCTCTGGAGCTCAGAGTGTTATCCACTACACTACACTGGCATGAGCTCTCGCTGCTATCTGCCTTTATCTCATGTGCGTCCTGAGTGGCAGGCACGTCACATATCCCCTCGGCTCCGGAGCTCCGAGTGCTATCCACTATACTACACTGGAATGTGCTTTCACTGCTATCTGCCTTTATCTCATGTGTGTCCTGTGGGGCAGGCACGTCACATATCCCCTCGGCTCCGGAGCTCCGAGTGCTATCCACTATACTACACTGGCATGTGCTTTCACTGCTATCTGTCTTTATCTCATGTGCATCCTGCGGGGCAGGCACGTCACATATCCCCTCGGCTCCGGAGCTCCGAGTGCTATCCACTATACTACACTGGAATGTGCTTTCACTGTTATCTGCCTTTATCTCATGTGTGTCCTGCGGGGCAGGCACGTCACATATCCCCTCGGCTTCGGAGCTCCGAGTGCTATCCACTATACTACACTGGCATGTGTTCTCACTGCTATCTGCCTTTATCTCATGTGCGTCCTGCGGGACAGGCACGTCACACTCTACAAACTAATACGCTTGTGAATTTTGCTCAAGGAAATTTCCTTTCTTTATTAAAAATTCAAACACAGCCCGATGCTTCACATTCAATTTTTTTTCCACTGACGTAACAAACATTGACGTAAAATGTGAAGCTCAAGGAGTCGAAGTGATTAAAAAGCATGCCAAGAAATATGTCCAAAGTCATTCGCTTTTACTAAGAGAATCAAATCTCGCAATCAACAAACATCCCTCGAAGCGATCGCGGAGCGATTTACGTGCGCGATGTCCCCTACCCTTTACGGATCCCACACAGATATTTCTCAAGGGCACGAGGCACATAAGGTTTCTATGTTTAAGAATGTGCGCTGGTAAATCAGGAACGAAAAAAAAATTCATTTCTGCAGTTCCCACAACTAAAATTAGTGCCGGTATGTAAATTCCGGGTGAAAAAAATGCCGGTATGTAAATTCCGGGTGAAAAAAATGCCGGTATGAAATGCTAGAAAAAAAAAAAAAAAAAAAGAAGTGTCAATATGCCATACCGACGTATACCAGCCCATTTCGAGCAGTTTCTAGAAATGAACACCGTTGGATGACTGAAATAACAGACTGGATGCCATGGGACAGGAAAAGGCCCAGAAGAAGTCTAGGTGGGGAGACAGGTGGCCGAACAACATGGAAGAGAATTGCTCAAGACAGAGAATTGACAGCATTTGGATTTCACGAGGTATCTTGACATCATTTCGATGTCACGAGGTATCATAACATCATTGCTGACCAGGTACTCCCGTACATGTGCGTAGTAGTGTTTCCCGATGGAGAGGGATACATCCAGCAGAATAATGCGCAAGGCTCGGATCGTGACACAGTGATTCCAGGAGTACGACAGTACCGTCAAAGTGCTAAAATGGGCCCCACAATCACCAGGTCTTAACCCAATTGAACACCTGTGGGATGAGATAGAGAGAGCCATTCGTAACTTAGATCCAGCCAACATTAGGCGATAGACGGACGCCATCGCATCCGCTCGCTTGGCTGAACATATCTGTAGAACGATATCAGCACCTCGTTGAATCCATGCCATATCGAATCGAGGCTGTTTTGAATGCCAAAGGCGGCAAAACAACGTTTTTAGGCAGATGTTCCTAACCATTTCCTACTTCTGTGTATAAGAATCGTAACAAGAATCTGATATTTATTTACATAGGAGGTGTGATAATTTAATTCCAGGAATGCACCTGTGGAAAAGATGTGTGCGTGCCCTAGCGGCTACTGTCACTTTTGAAGTAATCCCCTTCCGCAGCTGTGCGTTTAGTTAGACGCTGTAGCCATTGCTGAAAACATACCTGAACTCCAGAGCCCATTTAAGAGAAGGGGCTAGGGGGCTGCAACCCCGAGCCCCGCATTTTCAAGGGACCCAGAAATATGCAGGTTGCTCTAATAATTTACAGAGTTAAACAGTTTCTCTTTTCTTCTTTTTTTTTTTTTCAGATAGCACAGCAGAAACTATAAGAAACTGCTTTCTGATAAAATTTCCAATTTCTTTCCGCTTCTTTTTTTTTAGTAGGAGTCATCAAAAAAGTACAGTCGCCCCTAGTCCATCCTCAAATCTTTCGAAAGCATTACAGATGTTTTTTGTACACATCTGTAATTGAGGGTAATTTTCATACATTAAGAATTCGTTTGAATCATGATATTTGGATCATATTATTTTGCACATCACTACTTCGAAACAATTTCGACAAGCTGAAACCTGGATGGGATTCACCCTTTAAGCGGCCGATGTCCCAGAACCAAGAGTGCCCCAAAATTTCTGCTCTTCCCAAACAGAAATGGCTACATATATAGCGGCCAGGTTTTACGAAAGCTTGTTGTTTTCACGGCCAAACAATTCTTCTCCCTTCACCCGTTCACGACATACCGACAATAACAATAGGACTAGAAGTGCTCTCTCTTCTAGTCCTTCTTTCTCTGATCCGTTACACAACACATGACAGGGAATCTATGACCCAAAACATGGCCTCCGTGACCCAAGAAACGATGCTACTGCACCTGACATGAACATCATGCCACTGGGTAGAAACAATTTTCTCAAACATGTTCTCTCTCTTTTGTCGAGTTTGTCGCCATTGTTACAGCTGTTTTATCAGACGAACAGAAAGAATTAGCGTTAATAATCCGGCTAAATTACCAGTCTAAATAACAAAACTAAAGAAAAAGCAACGATTTTTAGTGCCCAGGTTCACATTCCAACCGCGTTCAGCCCACATTCAGACTGCGAACACATTCATTCGAGATTATTTCAGGCCATTTTGTTTACCCAGAGTTAATTCGTTCCATCCGGTTAAAGGGTTAAAGCAGAACTGAACAGGTATCCATTTTTCAACCATGCACTTTTACATTTTCTTGCTACCACTGATTCGTACAGGAATCATGGGGTACACACTTCAATGCGGAAGGGATCTTTTATGCTTCCTCGTCATATTTTGGGAATGTTTTCTCCTGGGTATTTTTATACATCCACCCCTAGTGAAGTCCTAGATGTGACATAACTACTGGGGCCCCAAAATGTTGTCCAGCCCCCGTGCCCTCATATCTCTTTAAATGTGCTCTGCTGAACTCTGTTTCTGGAATACTCTTGAGTTCCTTTGTCACCTTACTCTGGATGCCAGTAATGTCTGAAAATTTTCGTCCTTTCATGGCAGTTTTTATTTTGGGGAAGAGCCAAAGATCACAAGGGGCCAAGTCAGGGGAATAGGGTGGATGATCCAATTTGGAAATTGATTTCTTAGCCAGGAAGTCGCGAAAACTGAGCACATCATGGCTCGGGGCGTTGTCAGGCCACAGTTCAGCTCTTTTCCTTTGGATAGAATCCCGTAATTATTTTCAGCACCTCTAAATAGCATTGTTGGTTGACCCTGTTCGGTGAATCCGAGATGAACTACCTCCTTGTGATAGAAAAAACACACGAGCATGGTTTTGAACTGCCGTAGCATGCGTGTTATTTTCGGCTCTTATGCTCAAAGGCACTTTACTTTTCATAGCATCCTCATCATACGCCACTTTCAATAGCTCTGACTTCCAGTAGCACTTTTACCGATCTTCACACAGAATTTGATGTTAAGGCGGAGATAAAGGCATATCCAATGCAGCTTTCTGCTCATAGATCACGCTGAAAATTGCTCTGTTTTTGCAACTCCTCCTTGTGGAGGTCTTAGTTTTGTGAGTGAATTACCTGAAGCCTTTCCCTTATCAGATGGTGATTTCTGAACAATCTGCTGTCAGCATCTTAGATTATATTAGTATCTGATTTCTGATTTACATAAGTTTGCAGTTAGAAAAGCCAATAAACGGTAATGTAAGTGATTTAAATAATTACTGACACCCTAAACAAAAGTCTATAACCACTCAGTTATTACTGTCGGTACGAAAATTTTTAATATTCAAGAAAAAAAGTTCCAGTACTTGACGTACGTAGAGCGCCACCTATTAACGATATGCAACACTACTCCAACACGCGGAAATATAGTTATAAAAAATATTCCCTATAATTTTTTTCTCAAATTTGCAAGCCACTGACTGTAGTTCAGTGTCTTCATCCGTGTACCGATTTTCATGAGTCAGGGAGCATTTCATGTATGCGAACTTATGTAACTCAATTTTCACCGTTGCAAGTATAGGGGCGCATTTTCACTGGCGTACACCTTAATGCGCTGCTCTAAATTTCTACCTCTAATTTTTACCTCAAAACTCGCACACAGACTTGTATTGCTCTCGCAACTGCTCACTGATGAATGGCTCTACTGGTCTGCGGTTAACGCATGCACTACTTGAAACATGTCCAGACACGCATAGGCACGTAATTCTGTTCGCGTCACCACAAGGGCGACACTAGGCGACCATTCCTGAAATTAAATTGTCACACCTCGTATACAATGACTGCAACAATCGGATCACTATTTTGGATCAAAACTTTTAGTCAGCTGAAGTTGCTCAAGAATTATGATGGGCAATGTTAAAGAATGAGTAATTTGTAACATTTTAGCTAATTTAGCTTAATAAACTGATTTCAGAAACGCGATGAATGACTTTTCAATGAAAAAAGCTGGAAAAATTGTAATAATCTGGAAAAGTTGTACTACATATATATATATATTCCTGTTACAGGAAAACTGAGTGTCGTAAATGTGTTTTTGAGTTTGGCACGATGTCTTCGCTTCTTAAAGCTCGTTTTGAAAAAAAAAATAATTCGGCAACTTGAATTACGAGCAAAACCTTCCACGCGTCAGACACTTTTCACGACACAGTTTTTCCGCTTAGAATTTAAAATTTTAATTTGAAGCTGACCACTATTGATATACCATGTTCGTGACGTGATGAATCGGAATTTATCTTTTCCGTAACATAAAGGAGTCAATGTGAAAGGAGCCCCGTCTTGTTGGAACGTGGCGTCTGATTTCAGCTCTAGAAGTTATGGTCAAATGAACTGTACCAACATATCAAGGAAAAACCATGTCTGTCACTGCACGCTCTTTGAACAGATTGGTCTGGTAATTAGTGCATACATACATTAAACAACAACAGACTCTGATCATTGCGTTGCTTCACTTATGCTCGCTTACAACATATAGAGATGAACAACTGCGTATTCAAATGTGTTGGTGGCTGATGTGACCTGTTACGTGAAAAGTTGAATAAGCGATGGCTTCTGATCATTCATCCGAAAGGGGTCCGGGTTCGAATCCCGGTGAGGCACGGATGTTGTGTTTGTCTTACGGCACTGGCTATCTCCCTTCCCTGGAACCAGTGGTCCTAAATTAGGGACGGGCGACTGCATGTAGCCCATTGAGTTGCTCACTGTCGTTGTTAAACCTCCAACCAAAAAAAAAAAAAAAAAAAGTTGAATATAACACGCTAAAACACGCTTTATGCTTTTCGATTTTATCCAACAGCTCAATCTCAGAAGTTTTGATTTGCTGTTTTCTTGAAGTGCCTACAAAATTTACACTTTATAGTCACTGATTAGGTCTCAGATAGTTGAACTTGTATACTCATGCTGATTAAGCCTCAGACACAAATCCACAGAGAAATTAATTCAGCCTTGAGAAAGATTATATACTTTTATCAATTTGTTCAAGTTCAAAGCACTGAAAGCAGTTTAAAAAATCGAAAGCAAAGAATTCCCCCTGGAATGGTTTTAAAATTTCAGATTATTACAATTACTGTACTTTGCCAGCTTTTTTCATTGAAAATACAGTATAGACACTGCCGGAAAGTGAAAAAAGAACACCAAGAAGGAATTGGCGGACGATCATGAAATTTACATATGTTAATTGGATCGAATTTACGTAGGTGTGATGTTAATTTCGGGACCAACCGGTGAGCTCTTACGCCAAGCACTGCATAATATGCAAATTATCGTCGGTGGTATTTAAGGAGTACAGCGAAGTGAATGTAATCAGTTGTCGGCGTACGGACACGTGCGAATACCCTGAAGAAGCTGCAATGTCTGGACATGGGAGACGTGTACGATTTCAGCAGTTATCGGACTTTGAGCGAGGTCGTCTAGTCGGACTCCGCGAGGCCGGGTGGTCGTATCGTCGTATTGCGGAGCGAATTGGACGGGAAGTATCGGTGGTGGTATGATGGTGGCGTAGATGGTCCGAGGAACATTCCCACGCGAGAAAACGTGGAACCGGGAGTCACAGACGGACTGATGAGCGGGCCGATCGACGCATAAGGAGAGCGACGTTGTCAAGCAGAACATCCACTGCGACGCAAATCCGAGCTGCCGTTGCACCTGAGGTGACTGTGCGAACAATCCGCAACCGTGTACTGGATGCAGGACTACGTGCACGTGTGCCTCTGGCATGTGTACCTCTGACTCCAGCCCACCGTCAGGAACGGCTGCAGTGGTGTCGCCAACGTCTGCACTAGAGAACGCAATGGCGATCTGTCGTGTTCAGCGAAGAAAGCAGATTCTGCTTGGGAGCCTCCGATGGCCGTATGCGTGTTCGCAGACGCACAGGGGAGCGTATCCACCCTTCTTGCATCCGCCAGCGACACACAAGGCCTACACCTGGTCTCCTGGTGTGGGGAGCGATCAGCCATCACTCCCGTACACAACTAGTGTTTGTACCAGGTACGTTAAACAGCACCTCCTACATCAACAGCATCATTCAGCCCGTTGTTGTGCCATTTGTAAGGTCGGTCAATCGTGGTGTTTTCCAGCAAGATAACGCACGCCCACACACGGCACGTGCAACGCAACATGCACTTCAGGGTGTGAGACAACTTCCATGGCCTGCACGTTCACCGGATTTGTCCCCCATTGAGCACGTGTGGGATTTTATGGGACAACGACTTATCCGGTCTCCACTGCCAGCTACGACCATCCCCGATTTACGCGTCCTCTTGGAACTCAATACCCCAAACTTACATCCAACATCTGTACGACAGACTCCATGCCAGAATTGCACAGTGTGACGCAGTTCATGGCGGTTCAACCTCGTACTAACCATATTACATGGAAATGTTATTTTTCAGTTTACCAGCAAATACAGCTGTATTTTGCCATAATGTTTTGATCAAGTTATCCTCTGTATTCCGTTATTATGCTGTATAAATTTCGTTGGTATCAGATGTCTCCTTCTTGGTGTTCTTTTTTCACTTTCCGCCAGTGTATATATATATTTCTGTTATAGAAAAACTGAGAAAAATTTCCAAAACGCATGTCATCATCTTGATGATGAATGATGCACGTTGGAATATCTGTAAAAGTTACAAAAAGAATGTTTCGAATCTGATATCGTGTCCAAAAACAGTGGCACTAATATGAACAGGGCGTTTAAAACGCTTTTATATACTTCAAGTATTTTTCAAAAATCATAAGAGCATTGTAACAAAGCCAACCTTATAATCTCATTGGGACACGCTAGATAGCAGCACAGTATCCGTTGGTTGCATGTTCTCCACAAGCAGTTAAAGTAGTGAAGGTCATCCACAGTTGACAGGGTTTCTGCTGTGGACCTCGACAGAAGCTTTTCGTCCGATAATTTTTCATGATTTTTTTTTTTTATTGGAGGTTTAACGACCACCGTGAGCAACTCAATGGGCTATAAGCAGTCGCCCGTCCCGAATTTAGGGTCACTGGTTCCAGGGAAGGGAGAGAGCCAGTGCCGTAAGACAAACACAACATCCATGCCTGACCGGGATTCGAACCCGGACCCCTTACGGACGAATGATCAGAGGCCAACGCCTTAGACCACTGCGCCACCGGGGCGGCTTTTCATGATTACAGAAAATGTTTAAACTTAGAAGACTGCTTCAGAAGTTTGTTTTCCACTTTCCCAGATGAAAAGCCTTCAAGGGCAACAGTTTTCAACTGGTTTGCCGAATTTAAAAAGGACAAAACATCTCTAGAACATGAAACTCGTTTTCGACAACCTTCAATGTTAATGACAAAGAAACATATTGTCGTCCTACGGGATGGCACTCGTGAGATCCACAAATTACACATCCACGTACAAATAGCGGACATTCTGCAGATCAGTTCTGAGAGTGTGAATTCACGAGCACCTGCGTCTAAGCAAAGGATGTCCAAGATGGGGTGCCTCATCTTCTAACGGATGAGCAACGTGCACTTGTGTGTATTGGTGTCATTTCATGCTGGACAGATTTCGAAAAGGGCAAGGCAGGAGTATTTCGGACATTCTAACAGGAGATGAAATATGGATTTACATGTACGAGCCCGAAACCAAATAACAACCCGTTGTGTGGTGCTTTATACCCGTGTGTGGTGCTTTATACCCGTGAATGGTGCTTTATACCCGTGTGTGGTGCTTTCACACCCCAAATATACCCCGTGTATGGTGCTTTCACACCCCAAATATACCCCGTGTGTGGTGCTTTCACACCCCAAATATACCCGAGTGTGGTTCTTTTTAAATAAGACTCCACTCATAAAGGTAAAACGAGGAAAAGCACTGTCTAAAAAAATGGTGGCTTCCTTCTTCTGCAAAGCTGGTCATCTGGCTAGCATTTCTTTAGAAAGTCAACTGACGGTCACAGCAGAATGGTTTACATCAACATGTTTGCTAAAAAAATTATGTGAAAGGCGACAAAAGACTGCCACTCATGGTTTGCTTCTGCACCATGACAATGCAACTACCATAACAGCAGCTTAAACTGTGGACTTTTTACCGTATCTCAAAATTTCGTTGCGCCCACCATGTTCGCCAGTTACTTATTTTGATTCCCACATGTCAAAACTCAGCAACTTATTTGTCAAAAATCAGCAACTTATTTTGATTCCCACATGTCAAAAATCAGATGCGAGGAACCAGGGTTACCACCCCAGAAGAGGCGATAGACGACTATGATGAATTTGCAAAAGCCGTGTCTAAAAATCAATGGTCTGCCCTCTGCATACTCCAAAACATAGTTCCGAAGAATGGAAAAATGTATAGCAGTTTCCAAAGAATACTTTGAAAAATGTAACTATCATTTTGAAATTGATATGTAGTCGAGTGTCTAAAAACGTTTTGAACCACAATCGTAAAGGGCACTGTTTTTAAAAAGACGAACTCAAAATGTTAAGAATTTGACACAGAGTGTTCCACAGCCCTTAAAACGTAGTAAATCCTACTTCTTAAGGTCAGTACTTCAACAGCGCAGTCACAATCAGCAATCGTTGCGTTCTCTTGTTCGATTCCGGACGAAAATATTTCAAAAATTTATTAGCTTGTAATTCTAATGAAAGTTCCTGCTACAGAATGTATTAAAAACGTACTTTTTTCTTTTTTTACGCTTTCCAACCGTATAGGTTGAAGAAACGTATATGCTCCAACTTTGTCCGTCTGTCCATCCGCACGATAACTCGCGTAAAAATGGTTCGCTTTCGATGAAATTTTAGTATGTAGTAGGGGACCACCTGAGGACGAACCTTATTGAAAATGGACGAAATGAGGACAAAGGTCACGACATAAGAGCGGGATCCATTCCATTCCCTTATGCGTCATAACTTGCAAATATGGTTCGATTTCAATGAAATTTTAGTATGTGGTAGGGGACCACCTGCGGACGAACCCTATTGAAAATGGGTGAAGTGGGGTCAAAGGTCAGGACATAGGAGCGGGATGCATTCCATAGCCCTTATGCGTCATAACTTGCGTTAATATGGTTCGATTTCAATGAAATTTTAGTTTGTGGTAGGGGACCACCTGGGAATGAACCCTATTGAAAATGGGTGAAGTGGGGTCAAAGGTCAGGGTATAGGAGCGGGATGCATTCCATTGCCCTTATGCGTCCTAACCTGCGTAAAAATGGTTCGATTTCAATGAAATTTTAGTATGTGGTAGGAAACTACATGGGGACGAACCCTATTGAAAATGGGCGAAATGGGATCAAAGGTCAGGACATAGGATCGGGATCCATTCCATCGCCCTTATGCGTTATAACTTACGTAAAAATGCTTCGATTGAGACAAAACTTTATCATGTTGTTCCGGAAGTATACACATTACTGGTTTTGTTGAATATTATCGAAATGGGGTCAAAGGTCAGGTCATAGGATCGAGGTTTATTCTGCAGCCATTATCCTCATAACTTGAGTAAATATTTGTGGTATGTTGGAAAGCGTATCATAATCAATGCATTGCATGATTTTACTAACTTGTTTTCTTGGTTGGAGGTTTAATGACCATCGTGAGCAATTCGATCGGCTATAAACAATCTCCCGTCCTTAATTTAGGGCCACTGACTCCAAGAAAGGGAGAGAGCCAGCGCCGTAAAACAAACACAACATCCATACCTCTCCAGGATTCGAACCCAGACCCATCTCGGAGGAACGGTCAGAAGCCAGAGCGTAGACCACTACAGTACTGGGGCGGCATAGTACATTTTATGAAAGCATCACGATTACTTGTTAAGAAAGTCTACACAAAGTACCCGTCAATAAAAGGTGAAACATTGCATTGGGCCTCCCCGGTGGCACAGTGGTCCAAGCGCTGGCTTGTGACAATTTGTCCAAGATTGGTCCGGGTTCAAATCCGGGTGAGGCATGGGTGTTGTGTTTGTCTTACAGCACTGGCGCTCTCTCCTCCGTGAAACCAGTGGCCCTCAAATAGGGACAGGCAACTGCCCTTTCGAAGTTACTCACGGTGGTTGCTAAACTTCCCAGACAAAAAAAATTTGTATTGGTACTTTATCTCTGAAGAATAATTTTCACTGACTGCTGCCTCCGATGAAATGATGTACATTCATTAAAAGCAGAGGCGTAACTATGGCGCAAAAATCACCGCTTACGATCTGATCAAAATTGGAATTGAAACTTTCGCTGTAGTTTCTGGTACAGTTTTTCGCTCAATACTTTGTCATTTATCCATTTACAGGATCTGCTTATAATATGCTTCGCCAGTTTCGGGTACACTGGCAAATTAAAATTCACATTTCTTTCTCAAAATATTCAAAGGATATTAGTTGCTCACATTGAAAAATGAAGACTCAGTTGTACGTACGTTTCAAAAGAAAAATGTTCACGTTGTTGAAGATTCTCTTGGGGCTATTTTATCATGACTGCGACTACAAGCCACGACTTACAGCTTCATTTGGTTCGTTTAATGTGGCACTGAAGATCCGAAGGCCGAAATAATTGGAACAAGTTAGTAAAATCATGCAATGCATTGATCATGATACGCTTTCCAACATACCAGAAATCATTACTCAAGTTATGAGGATAATGGCTGTGGAATAAATCTTGCTTCTGTGCCCTGACCTTTGACCCCATTTCGAGGATATTAAACAGAATTGGTTCAGTATACCTCCGGAACGACATAAAAGTTTTGTTGCAATAGAAACATTTTTAGTCAAGTTATGAGGATAATGGCTGTGGAACAAATCTCGCTCCTGTGCTCTGACCTTTGAACCATTTCGATGATATTAAACAGAATTGGTTCAGTATACCTCCGGAACGACATACTAAACTTTTGTCACAATAGAAGCATTTTTTGTCAAGTTATGAGGATAATGGCTGTGGAATAAATATCGCTTCTGTGCCCTGACCTTTGACCCTATTTCGATTATATTATACAGAATTGGTTCAGTATACCTCCGGAACAACATGATAAAGTTTTGTCGCAATCGAAGTATTTTTACGTAAGTTATAACGCATAAGGGCGATGGAATTGATCCCGCTCCTATGTCCTGACCTTTGACCCCATTTCTTCCATTTTCAATAGGATTCGTCCCCAGGTTGTCCCCCACCACATACTAAAATTTCATCGAAATCAAACCATTTTTACGCTAGTTATCGTGCAGACAGACAGACGGACGGACAAAGCTGGATCATATACGGTTCTTCAACCTATGGTTGGAAAGCGTAAAAAAGCCATAGAAATAGCCAGTTTGACATGTAAGGGACTGGCTCAAGACAGAAAGTAATGGAACAAATTTGGGGAGACTTTCATCCAGCGGTGGATTGATAATGATGGTGCATATAATGGGGGCGCAATACTTTGTGGTCTGCCCTGGGCGCAGAAATGCCTAGTTACGCCTCTGATTAAAATTAAATTTAATGCGACGTTTTGCTCAATTTAAAAACAAAAGAAGCTTTAAAAATATTCATTTTACAGTCACTTCGAATTACATCAGAATCAAGACAGCAATCACGTGAACTGCTTCCTATGTTAATCTTATTGCAGAGCATTGATCTTTAATGGTTAATGAGAAAAGGGAGGAGGGACTCGGCCATTTACCAATGGAAATCGATGAAAGTCTGCGCTGTAATATTTATTTTTAATCCTATGGGTGTACGATAGACCATTTCCCCCATTTTATCGCTTCCCCTTTGAAGCAGCAATAAAATTAATTCGATCAGCAAACTTTTTTTTTTTTTCTTGATACTGTAAGTGTCTTTTCCAGAAGCCACTGCAGCAAACGCAATGCAGATGACGCACGTGTGCTATGCGAAGTGCAATCTCAGGAGCTAAAGAATGCCTACCTGCATTACGGGGACCGATGGTTTCAGAATGAATGTTGACAGAATTTGTAGTTGGAATAATTCGCATAGCAATTCTAAAAAAGGCTTAATTTTGTCTGAAAGCAACTGTATGCTTTCCAAACGAAGTCCTACTGAACACGCTCTGAATAACGAAATGTAATTTGCATGCGAAGCGTGTCACACTGCTAGCTTTCTCTTTAAACTTTACTTGTGCAACATCGATTCTTTTTTTTTTTTTTTTTTTTTTTTTTGATTGGAGGTTTAACGACCACCGTGAGCAACTCAATGGGCTATAAGCAGTCGCCCGTCCCTAATTTAGGGTCACTGGTTCCAGGGAAGGGAGAGAGCCAGTGCCGTAAGACAAACACAACATCCATGCCTGACCGGGATTCGAACCCGGACCCCTTACGGACGAATGATCTGAGGCCAGCGCCTTAGACCACTGCGCCACCGGGGCGGCCAACATCGATTCACCCCTGCGTCCTAATGTTACTTTTTTCTTATTTAGATTTCTTGAACTTCAGGTTTCATTTTAATTAAATGGTACTGTACGTTTTTTCAGTGTGGGCACTGCATCCAAATCATTTTCTTTGTTCTTCTTCGAAAAGAATTCTTTAATCTTTTTTTTTTTTCTAGTGAGTGCAGACATAGTGTTTAACGACCACTGTGAGTAACTCAGTGGGCTGTAATCAGTCGCCCGTCCCCAATTTAGGCCCATGGGTTCCAAAGAAGGGGGAGAGCCAGTGCCGTAAGACAAACACACCATCCATGCCTCACCGGGATTCGAACACATCGACTTACCCCTGCGTCCTAATTCTTTGCCTAAGTTTTTTCTATGTGTATTTCGAGTACAAAAGAAAAGTCAGAAGCCAGTGCCACAAGGGAGAAGGGAGCATTGTATTTTCAATTTTGAAATGTGTGGTCGAATTACTTTTCTTACTTCAGTAATAAGATATTTAGTGAACATCATCCAAAAAAAGTATAAACTGCATTCGCCTTTTTGTTTTTAAGCAAACTGAAAATGGCCGGCCCGGTGGCTCAGCAGTCTAAGCGATGTCATCTGATTATTCGTCCGAGATGGGTCCGGGTTCGAATCCCGGTGTGGCATGGAGATGTTGTGTTTGTCTTACGGCACTGGCTCTTTCCCTTCCCTAGAACCAGTGGCCCTAAATTAGGGACGCGAGACTGCTTACAGCCCACTGAGTTGCTCACGGTGCTCGTTAAACCTCCAATAAAAAAAAATAAAATGAAATGGATATTTCGAGTACAAAATTGAAACAAAATATGGTTAAAATAGATGTCTTACTATTTAATCTGTCTTGCATGGCACATCCAAATTTTGTAATTCTTTGCCTAAGTTTTTTCTATGTGTATTACAACCTCTGATTAAGGATGAACTAATTTCGAATACTTCCATATTTGGAAATAGAAAAACAAACCTGATTATTGTTATTATAGTACCGTGATCAGTTCTGCTTTTCATATCCATGTTTCCCTTGTGTGCGTTCAACATTCCATTCGTGTGGTTCTTTCTGCCTGCCATGATGATAGTGGCGTAACTACTATTAAGAGCGGTTAAGCAACGCTTAAGGGCCCGCGAAGTTAAGGGGCCCAAAGGTGATTAAGAAAACAAAAGTTTAAACTCAAATTCATCGACATTAAAGAATGTTTGAGAGATGCGAGCGAGATAAAAATACTGTAACAGCAAGTTAGAGAGACAGAAGAGATCTTTTCACTTCGCTCGTCTGCAATGACGTCAGCAGTGCATTGGACGTCGTTGGTATGATGCCAAACATTGGGCTACAGATTTAAAAGGGCTGAACACGAGTTCAGCGTATATGTTTTACAGAATTTCAGATATACACATAGTACGAATCTGAGAAAAGTTTATCGGTATACAAAAAAGTGTCAATAATTTCGCCGTTTTAGTCTCAGAACTTGCTTACACTAATGGAAAGTGATTTTTTTTTAAATATGTAGACAATTTTGAGGAAAATATGATAAAGAACGAAGCAAAAATTTCTCCATTTAACTATTGTATATAGATTAAAATAGCTTTATAAAAGAAGAAATTTAACCAATAAATTCAATATAAGAACTCGCAGAATTGGTAAAAATAAAATTTAACAATTTGTCATGGAGTTACCCAAGCATCTATACAGGGTTTATTTTATATCTGATACTACCTGTTACAGTAGCTACTTCTGAAAGTTCATTCAGCAAGCTGAAAATAGTCAAAAATGTGTGAGAAATGGCTGTAATATCTTTTACTATTTGACATTGAAGCCCAAGAGGTAGATAAATTAAGATTTAGAGACTCTACAAACGCAAAAAAGTAGGAAGAAAGATTTTATTTCAGTATCTGTTTTCTATCTATAGAAAATAAATATAAGATCTCTTTTTAATGAATTAAATAAATCTGCACGCATTTTTATTTTTACTTTCATTGTTAGTTTTGCAAATAGAGCAGAATTTTACAATATTTTGTAAAATGCCAAAATTTTGTTAAACAAATTTGGAAATGCACATTTTTTGCATTTGATTTAAACTGCCTTCCGTGCTCCACAAACACGAGGACGATTTTTTTTTTTTTTTCACGTTGTAAATAAATGCAAGTTCCTTTACTGGTGAACTCTGTTATTTGGCATTTATACCGTTGAATGAGGAAGTGGTGTGAAAATTTCGTCAGTGATGGATTGTTTTAATCAAGAGTTGACGAGCTCTATTAAAGATAAGCTCATAAAGAATGAACACGATGCGTAAATGCTTAACTAGCTGCTTTCGAAAAAAAAAAAAAAAGAGTTAATAAAATGCGGTATAACTGCAAACAGAACTGACATCCGTCCCTCTTCGTGGAAGGAAGTGGCATTTGTTGGAAAGAGGCCAGTTAGCAACCGCAGCATGCAACGACACAGAACAACTGGGGCAACCTCACTCAGTCGTTCTATTCCAGGCCAGACGAGCCGCAAAAGTAAATTGAACAAAGAGAGGTACTGGTGGCGACGCCCTTATGGTCATGGTCAAAAATATACCAAATGGGCTCTACATTCACATTAGACTTCCACAGAAAATAGGACTGAGAAAACCTCTTCAAGAAGAGTTTTTACCCTTTTGTGAGTAAATCTACCGACGAATTAGATCAGCAGACAAAACAGAAGTTGCAAACGCGTTGCGCATCTGATAAAGCACTTTTAATGTGACACGTGACTGGAAAATCTGAGGTTTCAGACACACTTTGTAGCTTGAATAAAAATTCTTAGGGGACAATGAACTCTGATAAAACATCGCGTTTTAGTTTCGTTTGGAATAAATGATGGACGATGCTACATGATTGTTTTTCGAAAAAGTCTCTTCTGGTCCGTAAACTAACAGCAGTCCACGGCGCATGCCCGCCACAGCCACTCGTCGGCTGATCATGCCAGATCACTAAACCAGTACACGTGCAGCTGGAGTTGGCTCCATTTCTGTAGGGAGGAAGAAACCAGGGAAGTCGCTTTACACTAGGAACATTGAGTGGGGGAGGGGCTGAACGGGGCTTAATGCCCTCTTGATATTATCAAATCCAACCTCGTAATCCCCATCTCCCTTCTTCCGTAATGAAAAATAAATAAAACTGCAGAATACTTAAAAACTAATAGTTATCACTTTTAGTTGCTTTATACATCATTACAATATCATATCGCGGTCAATTTAATTACAATATCATATGGGGGTCAAATTAAATTAATTAATTAAATTACACTTAAAACAACCAATGTAACCTCCAGATCTTTAGTTTTAATATTGTAATTTTAGCGCAGCATTAATGTCATTTATATATTAATATTATTTGTAAATTAATATTACTTATAATTATTATTATTTGAAAAAATGCTGATTTTTTTGTCCATCTTCGGTGGATTTTGATAATATCAAGATGGCCCCCACCGTTGCTTTGCTGCTGTGAGGAGTATTGGGCAGTGCTGCAGAAGGCTCGTCTTTCTTCTGTTTAGGAAGATTTCTTTTAGTAATAGCCTTTGTTAGGACGAGAAACAGATTCTTCATGGAAGCCTAACTTTTAGTTTTATAACCCCCGCAATTTAAACAACGGACAGAGTGAATAGTGGATACCATGTGTTCTCTACGTGCTGGATGCAGGTCCGTAGATAGACAGATACGCTAGGAGGGGCGGCTGATGATTGAGGTAGGGTAAATAATGCAAAGGAGGTCAGGCAAAAGATGTAACAGAAGTCGCGCACTGGACTGTAGTGTGAGTCAAGGTATACCGCGTTCATTCAGAGTTGAACCTTGGCCATCGTCCATTATTTGGTCGCGGAGGGGTGAGGTAGTAAGTACTTAGTCCACTCGTTACCTTCGAGATCTCGAAGGTAACGGTCCACTCCCTCGTGTGCCAACCCCCAGACCCCCACCTCAGCTCTCAAGCCCTGATCTTAAAGGGCTTGTCCTTAGTGCTTCACCCCGCTGAGACGCACAGCCGAGCTTGATGACGTAGCTGCGATGGCTCTTCCAAAGCCAAGAGCCATGGATAGCTGTTCTCTAAAGGAGCACCGTAGAAAAGGCACTTTCAGTCAATGGTTTTACCGTGTTTAACATATTACAGTGCGTCATCTATTGCAATGCGCACTCAAATATTAGAAATTGTCTTTTTCGAAAACAAAAGTGAAGGATTTGGGGTCCTAAAGTCAGAAAACGGTGATGTAATAGCATAAATGCGAAACTTTTAAATTAACAATTTCTGTCGTGAATGCTTTTTCTTTAAAAAGTATTTGAAAACTTTACTGGTTTAAAACCTTTTTCTCTCTGTCACAAATATTAGTTGTTTAAAACTTTTAAGACACGGAAAGTTACGGAGTTCTTCAAACTCCGTAAAAGAAGTTCAAACACTGTTAATGTATAAAATAAAAATTATTTACTTTCATTATTCAAAAGTGGTGAGCAAAATTTATTTCAGTAAATGAAGGTATGTTCTTTATTGCACAAACTGGAAAATGTTTTTTTTTTTCATCGCATGAAATGTAAAACTGTTTTCTTCATTGCCCGAATGAAAAAAAAAAAAAAAAAACTTATACTTTTTCTCACTGCGTTTGAGTCAATCCATTTTTTTCTTCATTTTCTGCAGAGCTTTCCTGTGCCGCACTAATAGTAAATTTCTGTTCAGAAAACGAATTCGAATAAATGTTCGTATTTTGCAAAACCGACAAATAGCATCTTTGTTGACAGATAGAAAACGTTTTTCTAGATCATTTATGAATTCCCTAATAACACCTTTCCCTTTTTTAAATTCCCTGTCGTGAACTGTGAAGAAATCTTTTCAAACTGTTTAATATTATCCCAAGAACATGATTGTACTGTCAAACAGCCAACTATTTAGTAAAAACTGGTAAGAAGGCCTAGGGCCTCTGAATTAATATTTTGTGCCTAAGTAAAAGCGCAATATTATTAACTTTATATGATGTGTAAGCGTTGTGAATATGACATCGGTGGAGTAAAAAAAAATAAAAAGGCCAAGGCCTAGGAAGCGCTAAGGACAATCTTCCCCAAACGTCTGGGGTTGTTAAAGGGGAGCTGAGGGGGGGGGTTGGCACACGAGGGAGTGGACTAAGTACTTACTACCTCACCCCTCGGCGGCCAAATAATGGACGATGGCCAGGATCCAACTCTGAATGAACGCGGTATACTTAGGAGGAGGTTAGGTCCATCGCAATCGCGCCGTCTTCCCGTTTCTCTTGGCTGCGCTGTGACCAAGGTACTTAGAAGGAGGAGAGGTAGGTCCATCGTAACGGCACTGTCTTCCCGCTTCTCTTCGCTGCCAAGGCTTCTTCGCTGCGCTGTGACGTCACGGGGGCCATAAGCGAAGCTGTAACGCGCACGGAGCCATACCGAGAAAGTGTTGTGTGCTCTGTGAATTTTCAATCGAAATAACGGAGCTAGTTTTGAGTAAATAATTTTAAAGTAAAAATTGTGCAAACATCCAACTATTTTTCAAAATACAGTAAAATATATATATATATATACTGGGAAAAAACAAGAATATGACATAAATACGTTCGATGCTTTTTTGCTGAATATTTTTTTCTTTTCCAAAAGCACACTGCAATGGCTTTTTGGAGCTGGGAAATCTACATTTCATTACGTCGAATCAATCATTTATTAATTTCATAAAATTAGCAATTTGTTTTCTTTCAGGAAAAAAATACTCTACAGCTTTGCTTACGTTGTTAGATTGCATCTGGGACGCTAAAACTAATTCTCTGTCTCATGGGGCCTCTTACATTTGTGTGGATTCATTTTATTTTATGAAACATCTTTAATTCTGAGTTATTACGTTCCAACAAAAGGTCAAATATCTGGCGAGTGATGGTTCCACACTATAGCGTGTTCCGCGATCAAATATATGATTTCGGAAAAGTTTAATTAGATGGGGCACATCCGCAAACATCCATATTATTCGATTTTCATTTACTGGATGTGGAAAAGAAGACAATATTGGGGTTATTCCAAGCTGCCTCCAAACATTGATATCCACCCCACCCCCTCCCCCAAGATCAGGTACCACTCCATGCACTAAATAACCCGATTGCTCAACGGCTCGAATTATGTCAGTTAACAGCTTTTGATCCATCTCCTTATCAAAGGAATAATACAGTATATGGTTTTTTCCAAGCTTTCCAGAAGCCTCTCAGCATAACTACTAAAACGTTACTATGCAGTCCTAAAATTTTATCTGCGGCAGCATCATAACAATACCGGCAATAAACGCTCATTTCACCAAAAAATATACCTGAAACTTTGTCGAATTCGGTTAGGTGTATAGGATTCATTTTCGTCACCTTTAAAACGGGCTCAATTAAACCATCGGTAACACAAATTTACCACACCACCGTTTCAGAGAGGAAATGCTTGGAAGCAGTATGTGCATTTTATTTTTGATGGAAAGATATGCTTTTCGAGAAATAGCACGCAAAACAAGTGCTTTACTTATATCTTCTTCATTCCATTTTGCTGGTCTCTTTTTTGACACAAGAGTTTGAATTTGCACTTCAGTGAAACAATGGCCAAGCAAATTTATGATAGCTGGCCACCTTTCACTGCTGCTCAGCAAATTTCTGCAAGCGTATCATAGTATTAATTTCCGTTTTCAGGTTTCTTTTCTCGAGGCAAAAGCATTGTTTTACCATTACCAACTGTTTTCTTACTTTTGATAATTCTTCCCGTAGTGAATTATTTTCACTCTTCAGTTGCATTATATTTTTGTTCAGACATCGCACTTCTCACATAACGTTGACGGTATGATAAATGTTGGTCAGGAAGAATGTCACTTTCATTGTGACCTGTGATTTGACGTTTAATTGGAGTTATACTTTCAATTCGATTTAATGCCATTTTTTTCTGACCTCTCCGATCTTAAACCGTTCACTTCGAACAGAAGTTTGCTTCTCCATCTGCTAAGCCATATTTTTGTAGGCACGGCATTTTTTCTCAGTTCATTTACCAATTTCATAAAATTACCAATTTTTTCCTGAGAGGCAAGTTCAGCAATACATTTCTAAGATCTCGCTCTTACTTCGAGACATCAAAGTGTTCTAAACACATTCGTGCTTTCTTTGCATCGAATATATCCTTTCGACAGCATTTTGCTAGCCATTGCTTCAAGAAATCTCTATCCGATGGGAAAACATGGTATGTACCATCTAACTTCCTTTCCTTTGAACTGTTATTACGACCAAGTGCAACAGCGTATCCAGGTATTTTCGAGATGTTGTACACAGAAAACAAATGAAGAAAAAAAATGAATAAAACGACAAAGCAGATCTAAAATTGACAAAGAAATGCAGCGAGTAATCGACATTACAGCACAAGCTCCGAATGACTCCGATTTCTCAAGAGATCGTTTATGGCCACTGTGACGTTACACTACAGCTCGTAGGGTGACAGCTCGCCGGCGGCACGGAAACAAAGGCGATTGGACCTACCTCTCCTCTTTCTAAGTACCTTGGCTGTGACGTCACGGCGGCCATAAGCGAAGGTGCCACAACGAGGACATTTTCTGTGCTCTGGGAACTTTCATCAAAACTTAGTAAATATATAAACTGGGCAAAAACGGGAATACGACATGAATACTGTTTGATGCTTACTCTACGAAGGAATTTTTTTGGTAACTCAGAAACCTATTTCTAGAAAACATATTCGAAATGTTCTATTTATAATGTGGCATGCATTAAATAAACACTTACCTCAAACAGAAAGTTATTTGATTCACTATGCTACACCATTTATCGAAGACTTTCTCCATTTCTTATTTTTCTTTAATTCCGTCCGTTTGAAGGGTTTCGACTTTTGATTGTTTAAGTGTCTGATTCTTATAAATGTCCGAATACAGACATATAGCATTATGGCTGATCGTTGCATAGAGGGAAACTTGTTACAGAGGTTTCCTGCCAAATGTTTTATAACCCCACAAGATTTATGAACAGTTTCTTTTCCATGAAAAGACTGAAATTCATTTTCCAGTTTATGAACTGTTTCAAACCATTCCGTTGTTGGCTCAATTAAACCACCGCGACTCAGTGTTCGAATCCACGAAAGTGATGATATGTCTATATAATTTTGTTCTGATGTAGGATTTCCCAAAGATCTATCGATATGTCTGAGTTTAAACGCTACATAACCTGCTAAATACCTGAGGCCCTCGTATGAACGATCATGGCTATGCTGCATGTTACCGCTAATACCGGACACATTGTCTGCAGTTTGGGCACCATCGTAATCACAAATAATTTCTCTGATTTCCATTTGTTCTCTGGAATCATTTTCAGTTTGCAAGTCTGTGAATTCGTTGAAAAAGGAACTACTGAAGTACTGCATGTTTGAACAGTTTTCGGCGCTTACATTGGGTGATGTAGGTGGCGGCAATTTTAAGCTTAGCTACAGTAGTTTTAATCTATTTTTTACTTCCGTGGGTAGCGGGTGGTCATAAAAACGACCCAATCCTCTTATCTGGGAAAAAAGATTCTCCAACACGTCTTGGCTTAGTCTGTTACATAAGATGTATTGCATTTTAGTTTTTGCTAAGCGGGAATGCAAACCTTTTAGAGATGCTATGGATACCATCCACTCAGTTTGGAATGGAAGAAGTTCATTTCTTCCAATAACACGCATTGATGAAAGTCTAGAATACATCTCGCTCAAAATGTTTTGCTGAATATCTATTTCTTCCCCAAAAGCACACTGCAATGGCTCTTTGGAGCTGGGTAATCTACAGTTCAATACGTCGAAACAGTCATTTACCAGTTTTATAAAATTAGCAATTTGTTTTCTTTCAGGAAAAAAATACTCTACAGCTTTGCTTACGCTGCTAGATAGCACCTGGGCCGCTAAGCTAACTCTCTGTCACATGTTGCCTCTTGCATTTGTGTAGAACCATTTCATTTTATGAAGCACCTTTAATTCTGAGCTATTACATTACAGCAAAAGGTCAAATATATGGCGAGTGATGGTTGCTCCACATTGCAAGCGTATTCCGTGATATAATATTTCGGAGAAGTGTAATTAAATTGGGCACATCGGCAAACATCCATATTTTTCGATTTTCATCGACTGGATTTGAAAAAAAAGACGATATTGGGGTTATTCCAAGCTGCCGCCAAACCTTGCTTGATATCCAACCCCCCCCCCCCCCCCAGATCAGATACCACTCTGTGCACTATATAACCCGATTGCTCAACGTCTCGAATAATGTCGGTTAACAGCTCTTGATCCATCTGCTTATCAAATTAATAATATATGGGTTGTTTCCATAATCCTCTCAGCATAACTACTAAAACGTTACTATGCGGTCCTAAAATTTTATCCGCATCAGCATCATAACAATATCTGGAATCAACGCTCATTTCATCAAAAGATAAAATTGAAACTCTGTTAGATGTGTAGCATTCATTTTCATCACCTTTAAAACGGGCTCAAATTAAACCATCGGTAAATACAAATTTACCACACCACCGTTTCAGAGTGGAAATGCTTAGAAGCGGTACGTGCATTTTATTTTTTGACGAAAAGATATGCTTTTCGAGAAATAGCATGCAAAGCAAGTGCTTGACTTATATCTTGTTCATTCCATTTTGCTGGTCTCTTTTTTGACACAAGACTTTTGAATTAGCACATCAGTGAAACAATGGCCAAGTAAATTTCTGATAGCTAGCCACCTTTCATTCTTGCTCAGTAAATTTCAATTCTTGCATTTGCGTTTCAAAATATTAATTTCCGCTTTCAGGCTTCTTTTCTCGAGGCAAGAGCGTTGTTTTACAATTACCAACTGTTTTCTAACGTTTGATAATTCTTCCCGTAGTGAACTATTTTCACTCTTCAGTTGCATTATATTTTTCTTCAGATACTTCTCACATAAAGTTGACGATGATGAATGCTGGTCAGGAATGCTATCACTTTCATTGTGACCTGATGTGATTTGACGTTTAATGGGAGATATACTTTCAATTCGATCTAATGCATTTTTTCGGACCTCTCTGGTTGTAAACCGTTCACTTCGAACAGAAGTTTGCTCCTCAATCTGATAAGGTATATTTTTTGTAGGCACGGCATCTTTTCTCAGTTTTTTTCTGGGAGGCAAGTTCAGCAATTCATTTCTGAGATCCCGCTCGTAGTTCGACGCATCAAAATGCTCTGAACACATTCGAGCTTTATTTGCATCGAATACATCCTTTCGACAGCATTTCGCTACCCATTGCTTCAATAAATCTCGATCCGATGGGAAAACATGGTATGTAACATCTAACTTCCTTTTCTTTGAACTGTGATTACGTCAAAGGGCAACAGCGCATCCAGGCATTTTCAAGATATTTGTACGTTACACAGAAGACAAATGAAGAAAAAAAATGATTGAAAAAGGACAAAGCAGTTCTAAAATCGACACTACAGCAGAAGCTCTAATTGACACTACAGCAGAAGCTCCAAATGACCTCGAACTTGCTCGAGAGCGTTTATGGCCACTGTGACGTCACACCCCAGCTCGTCGAGAGACGGCTCGCCGGCGGCACGAAAACAAAGGCGATTGGACGTACCTCTCCAAGGTAAGTACGGGCCTTGAGTACGGGCAAGGGGAAACGTACGTCGGGCGCCTCACAGCAGATCAGATCATATGTAAAGGATTTTAGGAAGGGAGTGTCTGACCCCAGGTCTTGAACAATCCTTAAAAATAGGAAACTAGGAGATTTGGGCTAGAGTGCCCGATATGAAAGTGATAGGGAAGCGAGGTAGAAAGGGGGAGGGAGACGCCTTTATTTATTACGGGGGGGCATTAACCGGGGTCCGACGGCTTAAAGTGCCCATCCGACGCACGGCGGGTATTTAGTGGTTCGAACGTTCGTGCCTGCTCAGGATCGAATCTGAGGCCATCTCCATGGCTGTCACGAACGTTGACCATTGGGCCACCCGCGGCCCGGCGCCTCACAGCCAGGTCCTCCTCGGGCTATATACGTCCCTGGCTGGATGCTTGGTCTGGTTCATTGGGGGGGGGGCACACCATCGGATGCCAGGCTTCGGAAACTTGTGACATACTACAGAGGTAAAGTACGCGTCAAGACGACAAATCTGCAGCTATACATTCCGTCCATGTAGCTTAGTTGGGAGAGTAACTTACTCCGGAGTAGGGGGCGCGAATTCGATCTCTTTCACGGACAAATTTGTGTTTTAACAAAGTGAGCATCCTAACTTAAGAGAAATTATGATCAATAAAGAGAGAGACCCACCGGAGGGTAAGAATACCAGCACTGTAACACCAAATTCAGCATCAAAGAACAAAAATCTCCGAGAGTCCACCTAATGTCCACGTCCACCAAGTGAAATTTTTTTCGAAGGGGGGGGGGTAACGTCCACCGTGGGCAACTCGATTGGCTATAACCAGTCGCCCGTCCCTAATTTAGGGCCATTGGTTCCAGAGAAGAGAGAGCCAGTGCCGTAAGACAAACACAACATCCATGCCTCACGGGGATTTGAACACAGACCCATCTTGGACAAACGGTCACAAGCCAACCCTTAAACCACTGCGCCACCGGGAGGCCCACCAGATGCATACAGTGTTACAACTGTTCAACGGAACCTATAGCTAAAAATTAAGAAAAAAAAAAAACACCAACCGAACTGCACTACACACCCGACGATCCCCGGGGTGTGCCTTTTAGCAAACAGTTAATCAACAGTCGGTTTCTTACATTACCAACTGTTCAAAGGAACCTATAGCTACAAAAAAAAAAAAAAACAAAAAAAAACTGAACTACACTACACACTTGACGATCCTCAGGGCGTGCCTTTAAGTAAACAGTTAATCAACAGTCGGTTCCTTACATTACCAACTGTTCAAAGGAACCTATAGCTAAAAAAAAAACCCCAAAAAACCGAACTGCACTGCACACCCGTCGATCTTCGGAGCGTGCCTTTAAGCAAACAGTTAATCAACAGTCGGCTCCTTACATTACCAACTGTTCAAAGAAACCTATAGCTAAAAATAAAATAAATAAAAAAACCCGAACTGCACTATACACACCCGACAATCCTCGGAGCGTGCCTTTAAGCAAACAGTTAATCAACGGTCGGTTCCTTACATGCCCTTCAGTATTATATACTGCTGTAGAGAAATGTAAATTAGTTATTGGGCGTTTCGTGTTCGTTATTTATTTTTTAATGATTAATCATTAATTTAAAATAAATAAACTCTGGATTTAGAAAAAAGTTATATTTTAACTTAAACGAAGAACTTATTTCGAGATTATTGTAAGATTAAATGCAGGGCGTCGGGGTTGTAGGTATTCAAAATAAAATATATATATATCGGAAAGTTCTATTAAGAAGATACCTAAGCAAAAAAATACATATATAATTTTGACTCACACCAAGTACAACATAGAAAAGGTTATGTATCTACCTGTGTGAGTAAAAGGAGAAAAGATAAAAAAATAAAATAAAACATCTGAATGTAGAAGGTGTCGAGAATACTGAGCCTTGGCTTTATCAAGGACCAGCAAAAACTCTGCATTTTCTCACTTCCACAAAGACCTAGTTGGAAATGGGTTTCTGCAAGGCCATAGATGCAAGTAACATTCCCACCTAAAATTGTTTTAAAAAATATATATATGTCATGTCCTCCGCAGAGTTGTATGACCTAGCACTAGTTAACAATTTCGCTTGCATCCATTAACCTTCCTGGCCCGACCCATGCTCTTCATCTGTTACTATTAAACAGAGAGAAGAAGATTAAAGAGAACTCAAGCTGTGAGAGTGACATAATAATTAGAAATAATTTTCAGCTATAACGAAATGCCAAGTTCGTTTGAGAGAGAATTTAAACCTGAAAATCAATGCAAAAGAAATCCAAATTTTTACATTGCAATTAAAAAAGGAAATATTAATTTTTAAAAAACAGATTTTTGAAAGAAAACTTGAGTCTAAAACCCCCTACTCTACAACTTATGACAGCACGAAAACGAGAATAAGTTAAAGACAATAATTATCTAAAGAAAACTTTGTGAAAGTTATATGACTTAAACAGTTAGTTGCATTATGTACAAAGTATTTCAGCAGTGCTTTAAGTGCATAATTAATTAGTTATTAAGAACTTAACTACTTTGAAAATACAGCGCATAGAAAAGGAACAAGCTTAGCCATCTTCTGTTCCTAGGTACCCCAAAAGACGCGCAAAGTTACAAAGAAAAGAAAGAGTTAAAACCCGCAAAAATGTTAACAGACAAGCCAGTGCCTAAAAGCTGAAAGGCTAAAAAGCAACAGAGAAAAAGTACATGAAGTACAAACATTGAACTTATAAAACCTAAAACCCAAATACAAGGAAGAGAGCTTACCTCTTGTGTGACTAAACTTTCTCCTCACAATAGCAAAACATGGCTGACCTCTTCCGCCACTCCCTAGTCGCTGGGGGCAGCGAGGGTGGGGCTGATGGCCTCCTATTTACTACATACACTTCTGGTTTACGCCATTATAAAGAAAAAAATGTAAAAGATTTTTGACTCACTGTAGTTGTCTCAATGAATTTTAATGTGGGAATCCTTGGTGGCCCGACAAACATCCGTACGGTAGTCGACCTCATTCCACGTTGCTTGAAGCATGTTCAGCGTAACGGTAGCCACAGCGCCCGTTATACTGGCTTGTGAAAACAGGAATTTGTCGGTGAAGGAGATCGAACCTGCGTCTCCTTTAGCTCCGCAGTGAGTTGCTCTAACCAACTAAGCTACACCGACGGAATGTATCGCTGCAGATTTGGCGTCTTGACGCGTGCTTTACCTCTGTAGTACGTCACATTATCTCCCTCTTATTTTTTTGACGTAGGACTGCGTCTAACTCCGCGGATAGTATGGGGCGACTTACGGCCAACCGCCCGTGACAAAAATAGGTCCCAATTGAAATCATTATGACGTTAAAAATACGTGCCGCACACTAATCGTGTTAGCATATTCGTAAACAGCATGCAGTCCAATTTGCGTACTACGCAATGCATCGTGGGCGCGACGCTCCCTTCGATCGCTGTGCGCGGGGAAAATGATGCAATATTTCTGGGTGTGCCGCCACGTTTGACTCAGCCTATCTCGGCAACCGTGAGCGCAACACGACTGTGCGCGATATCGTTTTAAAGCTCTCGGCGAGATCTATTCAAATATACGAAGAACATTTCGCAGTAGTTTGAACAGAACATTTTAAAAATTGTTTTCTTGTGAACCGGTGAACATTTTGACAAAATCGCGGTTCATCTGGACAGCCGTGAGTGCAAAAGGACTGTGCGTGGTATCGTTTTAAAGCTCTCGGCGAAATCTATTCAAATATGCAAAGAACATATCTCAGTGGTTTAAACTAAAAAAATTAAAATTGTTTTCGTGTGAACGGGTTAACATTTTCGACAATGTCGCAGAATGAACGCAAGCAAAAGCGGAGAAACTCAGAACGAGAAGCAAGGGCAAATGATGAACAATGTAAGAAGCACAAGAAGACAGAGCACCACGTTGGGTAATTCGTGTATCGATTTGCTTTGTGTTCGCAATGTATCCAGCATTATTTGTAAGCATTATGTAAGTTACTTTTCATATCATAGACTTTTTTTTTTTTTTTGATTGGAGGTATAACGACCACCGTGAGCAACTCAATTGGCTATAACCAGTCGCCCGTCCCTGATTTAGGGCCACTGGTTCCCGGGAAGAGAGAGAGCCAGTGCCATAAAACAAACACAACATCCATGCCGCATCAGGATTCGAACCCATCTCGGACGAATGATCAGATCATATCGCTTAGACCACTGCGCCACCGGGGCGGCTATCATGGACCTGTGTTGGCTATAACAAATTAAATAAACGCTTTAAAACCATACTCGACTAGCTCATTTCAACTCTCCGGTCCGCAAGTCGTAGTTCTACGTTCTAAACTGACGGCTCAATCGGAACTGAGCCTACCTGTATTTTTTTTTCTTTCTTTTTCTGAAGCGAAGAAGGAATTTTCATTAATTCCAAATGATGTGTGGAACAAATATCGTACATTTTCCGAAGAACCCAACAGCCAGTAGACCCATTTTTACGTTCGGGCACCAATGTGAAAACAGGAATTTGTTGGAGACGGAGATGGAAACGGCGTCTCCTCGCACTCCGGAATCAGTTGTTCTAACCGACTAAGCTACCCCACCTGAATGTGTCGCTGCAGATGTGTCGTCTTGTCACGTGCTTCACATCTGTAGTACGTCACAAGCGTTCGGGTGCTGAAGGTAGGTGATGTTGATCTAGTAGACATTTTTTTTTTTTTTACATTACCCCGCAGGAAAAATCTAGTGGGGTCAAATCTGGCAACTGAGAAGGCAAAGCAATTGGTCAGTCTCTACCGATCCATCTTTCAGGCACCTTGCGATCTAGGTGTTCCCTAACGATGAGGCTAAAATGTGACTGCCCCCCGTTGTGTTGAAAGACGGTTTGAAGTAGTAGCTGGGGTAACGCAAACAGTTCCGGCATCTCCAGGTACGAGATGAAGAAAGGTCCGATCAGTTTATCGTGCATCGAACCGACCCAGTCCTTAACTGTGGTGCTGCCTCTCTCTATAGGTCTCATGTGACATGTGGATTTTCATTACCCCAAATCCTACAGTTGTGCTGATTCACAGTCACACTAACACGAAAGGTCGCCCCATCCGAGAAGTACGCTTGGTGGAGGATGGTTGCTTGGTTTAAGTTTTAATGGCGCAAGGGTCTCAAAGGGGCAAAGAGCGCCACCTTGGTGAAGGAGATCGGGTGTTGTGTCAATTCTTTTCAGCATGTCTACAGCGAAGTTTGTGCGTGCGACATGGTCGTTCGGTTTCAGTCCCTGAAGCATTTGAATCTTGTACGCCCTTAGACGAAGCAGTGTGCGTATACCACCTCGTGCACCGTTGAATGTGGAAGGTTTAGCTGCGATGTAGCAGCCCCAATTGATATGTGAGGACTTCGCAAGAATGCCTCTCATGTTGCGTTCGACATTTTCTTCGGATGTCCATAGCTTTCTAGGAATTCCCACGTAACAGTTGTCCCAGAACCCGATGCTTTTCCGTGCTGGAGGCTTTCGTCCATATTGCATTCTAAAACGACGCTGAACAGCAGCAACAGACTTTAATTCGGCAAGCCACAACACGGACACAACTTTCTCCTGCGGTGTCGACATTCTGACTGAGCTCGCTTGCGGTCAGTCAGGATGTCGGTACTAGCTGGCGTATGCGCGTAAGCGGATACCAGTTGACTCACGCCAGGGTGGCCAGGGAGAGGTTTTGAGGATTTAAATCCTCCCTGAAATGTGGGTGGAATGATTTGGGCGTGTTAACGTTGCTCTTTGGAGCCCGATAAAAGCTTTAGAGGAAGGACATTTGCAGGATGTTCACGCGAAACTATCCCATTTCCCCTCAAAATGAATTCAATGGTAGGGGGCGGGCAGGGAAGGGCTGAATTGCGCTGCCGTGTATCAAAACATTAAAAATTGTTAAAAAAACGAAAAAAGGGAAAGAAAGAAGACACACACTTCTACCAAAGCAATTGATTAATTACAATTGTTTAATCAATTCAGGAATTGATGGCGAAAGCCAAAAGTAAAGAATTTTTGTCAGCGATAGAAGAAATTTTGTTATTAATTGTTATAAGAATTTTTTTTTAATAGTTTGACCACGCTTAAGCGTTAAATTATTATTTTTATTTGTATTTAGCTTTCGATGGGCTGCGTTCCTCCCCTACTTCCCCCTAATACTTCGTTTTACTTCTGGACCGGATCCGAATGAGTAACATGAAATCGTAGCCATCAAATTCTTTATTTTGAAGGAGAGTATAGGGGTGGCAAATTTAAGGGCGGCAAAGTCCTAAATTCGTCTCTGTCTCTAATGTCATGGCCTTGTACTATCTAGACGGCCTTGGCTGGACATGTTACTAGAGATGACCACGGTTGAACACTTGAAATACTAGATGATATATGCACTCCAGACATCATGAAAGATACCAGTACCAGAGTTCCTCCAGTCCTTCCAGCAGAAGTTGCACATGCAATCAAGAACATGAAGCGGGGTAAAGCTCCAGGAGAAGATGGAATTACTGTAGACATCATACAAGAAGCAAGTGGAGAAATCGAAACAGTACTCGCCCAAATTTTCACTCGATGCCTTAATGAAGGAAAGATTCCTGAGGATTGGAACACCGCTACAATGATCCTGCTACATAAGAAAGGTGACATTGAGGATCTCGGAAACTACAGACCTATCAGCCTCCTATCAGTAGTTTATAAAATCTTCACTAAAGTTCTTTCACACCGCTTGAAGGTAACACTGGACATGGCTCAACCGAGAGAACAAGCTGGATTCAGGAGTGGCTACAGCACAATAGATCATATCCACGTGCTGAGAGAACTAATTGAAAGAGCGAGAGAATATGAACTTCCATTGTGCATGGCTTTTATCGATTATGAAAAAGCCTTTGATTCGGTGAAACCATCAGCAGTTGCAATGGCTCTGAAATCCTGCGGTATTGAAGATGCATACATTAATATTATTAATAACATCTATGAAAATGCAAGTGCAAAGATTAGGCTGTTTGAAAATACAACACACGTAAAAATTGGAAAGGGAGTGAGACAAGGTGACACCATATCTCCGAAGCTCTTTAATGCCACATTGGAGGGTGTTTTTCAGTCACTGAGCTGGGAAAACAAGGGGATAAAGTTTAATGGAGATTATCTAACCCACCTTCGTTTTGCTGATGACGTAGTCATTTTTGCAACTACCCCATCAGAGCTGCAGAGTATGATCCAGGAACTTGCTGACAAGAGTAAAGAAGTGGGATTAAAAATGAACTTTCAGAAGACAAAAGTGATGTTCAATGCTTTTACAAGAAATGAAGATTTATCGATTGATGGAGAAAAGCTGGAGATAACAGACTCGTACGTTTATCTTGGACAGCAGATATCAAGTGAGGGTCACATTGATGAAGAAATTAATCGGCGTACAAAACTTGGCTGGAGAGCTTTTGGAAGAAACAGCATAATTTTCAAGAGCAATATGCCATTATGTCTTAAAAGAAAAGTGTTTGATCAATGCATCCTTCCAGTGCTTACGTATGGTGCGGAGACGTGGACCTTAACTAAAAGAGACATACAAAGGCTGCAGACAACTCAAAGCAGCATGGAGAGGTGCATGCTTGGTGTAACCAGGAGAGATAAGAAGAGGAACTCGTGGATCCGAAAAATGACAAGAGTGGAAGACATCATGATCAGAGTTAAATCCCTGAAATGGCAATGGGCTGGACATACTGCCAGAAGGACAGATCATCGATGGACAGCTGAAATTTTAGATTGGATTCCAAGGGACAGGAAAAGACCCAGAAGAAGACCACATGGGAGATGGGTGGATGAAATTCGAAAGTATGCAGGGGTGACATGGAGGAGACTGGCACAAGACAGACCGTTGTGGAGGAAACTTGGGGAGACCTTCGTCCAGCAGTGGATTGATAATGGTTGACAATGATGATGATGATGATGATATCAAGATACAGAAAAAGACCCAGAAGATGAAAGTGGGAGAGATGGGTAGATGAAATTCGAAAGCATGCCGTAATGACATGGAAGAGAATCGCTCAAGACAGAGCGTTGTGGAAAGAATTTGGGGAGACCTTTATCCAGCAGTGAGCTGAGAATGGTTGTCGTTGTTGATGATGATGATGGATATGGAAAACATGTATCTAAAATACAGGGTAATTCAAAAAGATTGCCCCGACTACAAATGACAATACCTGGTTCATAAACATAAATACAGATATCACATTGTTGCACAATAAAGAAGAAAGTTTAGAATTTTGTTTCCATAATTTACAAATGTTCTATATGTGACTCCCCTGGGTCACGCGGACAACATCTAAACGGTAATCCATATCACGCCATACATTATGAAGCATGTCCGTAGTCGCTGATGCCAGTGCAAGACGAATGCGCATCTTTAGTTCTTGCAGTGTTCTCGGCAAAGGTGGCACGTACACATGGTCTTTGACATACCCCCACAAAAAGAAGTCACAAGGAGTAAGCTCCGGAGACCTGGGGAGCCAGTTGCAGAAAACCCTGTCGTCTTGTCCACAACGACAAATCCAACGGGCAGCTTTGGCGCACTGGCAGCTCACTTTCATGCGTCACCATAGCAACACAGCAGTAGGTTCCATAAAATCAAGATGGCAGTTATAATGAATTAGCTTTATTTTGCTTTCCACTAAGCTAATTATAATGAATAAACTCTTCCTACCAGCTAGCTAATGATAATAATGAAGCTTTCCTACTGAGCTTAAGTATAATGCTTCTGCTACTGAATGATATACTTGTACTAAGCTTCAAATAGTGAATTCAAATGGTTGTTGTTACTAGTTAATTAAGAACATGAATAAAGTCTTAACGCTGGTTGTTAATGGTAATTAATGATATAAACCTAACAGCCAGACAGAGGTCTGACAAAAACTATGAATTGAGAAAGACGTACTTACGACAGCTTTTTTATTCGGTACGCTTGATCATCCAAAGCACACACACACAACTTGTTTCACAATAATGAAGAATCACTAATCACATACAGCAAAATCTCTCCTTATAACAACAAAATCTCTCCTCGTATAACAAACGCTCTCTCTCAACAACAACGCTTCCTGGCTATCGATGAACGCGCCTATATATACTAGCTACCACCACGTCATGACTTACACTCATTGCCAGATCTCATTCATCAGGTGAAATAATATTTCGTTCAGTAAGAAGATAATTTACATAGTAAAATAAAATAACCAGAGATAGTAAAATCAAAAGGAAAGTGAATATAGAGTATACGTTACACAGTATGATTTACCCTTTATCTCGCTATGCATTGTGGGAGTTATAAAATTAAGATGGCAGTATGATTAACCCTTTATGTCGCTATGCATTGTGGGAGTCGGAGGCTACGATATAATACTGTACCTGCACACCAGTATTGCTGATTGTGCTTGAGGATGAGTCCGTTGCGGTAGCATGGGAAAGATCTTGCCTGTGTCTTTTAGTTGATTTTGAATTGTAAATAAAATCTTGTTTAGCTCTGCAGTTTAATTCGACTAAAGTTCTTGTGAATCGTGTTACTGGCAGTTATTGTTTCTACAATTTACTTGAACTTTTCAGCACGAGATATTATTGATCTGATTTTTCGTGCATGTTGCCGAAGGCGTTTGTATTCTATTGCATTTTTCCATATTTCAACTGGATCTTTCTTAGCGTCAAATAAAGACTTTAAAATGTCATATTCTGAGAGATCAATCAATTCTATCTGTAGTTCTTTAGGAGCCACAGAACGAAATCATGAGCGTAGCAGGTGGTAAAATAGCCCTTATGACTTACTAATGTTTTAATTGTGGTATCAGACGGGGAGAATTATTTCGTTGAATCTTCTTTTACCCTTTGGTATTTCAAATACAGTCATTTTAAGATTGAAATAAAAATAATAAAAGACGAACAAAAACATATTAATAAAAATAAAAGGATTCGTTCTGCAAAATTTGGAATAACTCAAAAGGCCGCACAAGGTCGCATGCGCCGCCGCAGGCTCTCCACCCCTGGTATAGACTAAGAAAAGAATTATAGGATTATATATATTTAATTATTTTTGTTTTCTTCACTTGCACATAATATAGGGTAATTCAAAATGATCGCCCCGATTACAAATGACAATAACGTGTTTATGAAGATAAATAAACAGCTGAATCCCTACACAAAAAAAGTATGTTTAGAATTTTATTGGAACCTTCTGCTGTGTTGCTATGGTGACGTGAAGGTCTATGAGAAGGTCTAGGTCCAGTGTGGAGGTCTATGGACCTTTTTTCTTCATTGAAGATACAGTAACAGGCAACTTTTATCTAGATATGATTCAGCAACGGCTACTTCCGCAACTGGATGGCGCTTCCGGGACTACATCCTACAGCAAGATGGGGCAATTCCACATTGGAATATGCACATTCGCCAATTTTTGAACGAAATTCTTCCGAACCGTTAGATTAGTCGTTGTAGACAGAACGACAGGGTTTTCTGCAAGTGGCCCCCTAAGTCTTTAGACCTTACTCCTTGTGACTTCTTTTTGTGGAGGTATGTCAAAGACCATGTGTATGTGTCACCTTTGCCGAGAACACTGCAAGAACTAAAGATGCGTATTCAGCTTGCACTGACATCAGTAACTACGGACATGCTTCATAATGTATGGCGTGATATGGATTACCGTTTAGATGTTGTCTGCGTGACCCAGAGGAGTCACATAGAACATTTGTAAGGTATGGAAACAAAATTCTAAACTTCCTTCTTTATTGTGCAACAATATGATCTCTGTATCTGTGTTCGTAAACCAGGTATTGTCATTTGTAATCCGAGTAATCATTATGAATCACCCTGTACAGCTGCTTCTCATGAAGTGAAGTAGCACAAAGTACAAATGTTTGCCCACCTATAACACAAAGGCTAGCCGTCGTTCTTTTTCTTCAACAAATCTATTGACGACATCTTCGGGACTGATGTACAATGAAGAGCAATTGAATTAGAGAAGATACCTGTCTAGTAACGTGTAGCACCACCTTTCGCCCTGATGACGGCGACGATTCGTCTCGGCATGGACTCGACAAGACACCGGAAGTGCTGGGAAGCCCTACGGATCCACGACCCCTGAACAAGCTACCACAGTTCACGAAGATTTGATGGAGGGGGGTCAGAGCCTCGAACATCTCTCGATGGCATCCCAGATGGGATTGAGGTCAGGTGACCTAGCTTGCCAAGAAAGCGAGGTCACATCGGTGGAGTGTTCATCCAACCATTCGGATACAATTCGGGAGCGATGACACGGTGCATTGTCTTCTTGCAGGATGAGGTTCCCAGTAGGATGTTGAAGACGCACAAACGGGAGCAAATGGTAGTCCAGGATATCCCGATAACGTTGACCTGTGAGGGACGATGTCACACGTACCAGGGGCCCCATTTCAGTCCACATAAACAGTCCCCAGACGAGAATGCCACCCCAACCAGCTTGAAGAGTACTCTGCTGGCAAGAAGGATCCATCGCTTCATGTGGTTTGCGCCGTACTCGTACCCTGCCATCCGCATGTAGCAACGTGAATCTCGACTCATCAGTCCAGGCAACATTTTCCCACATGTCTTGGGTCCAGTGGCGATGTTCCCGCGCCCATGCTAATCTTTGCACCCTGTGATGTGCGGTCAGCAGTGGTACCCTCGTGGGACGATGTCTTCTGTACCCCATAGCGAGGAGATGGTGGATAGTGTGGCTGCTTACACGTTTTTGTGAACCAGCGTTAAATTGCCGAGTGATATCTTGCACTGTGGCCCATCTATCCGCTGTTACAATGTGAGCTAGCCGATGATGACCCCGCTCATCCACACGCTGTTGTCTACGGCAGATGGCCCTTGCAATGATGGTTTTACCAAATTCGATGTACTCACGGTGCACCCGTGACACAGTGACTCGTGAAAATCCCAGTGCCTGCATGACTTCCGAGATGGAGTGACCCATTCGTCGGGCCCCGACAATTTGCCCACGATCAAATGCACTTAGATCCTTCGTCTTACCCATACTGCGTCCGACTCTTACGGATTCCCGTAGCATCACTCCTTATATTGTCGGATCGCTGCATACGTCATGTCGTTTCCGTTTACAGGGCCGCCCACAGCGCCACATGAAAATCTATCACTGATTTTCTTCGGCAGACCAAAGAAAATCAGTGATAGAGGACGTCGAAGACACAGGAGAATCGTTATAGCTAATCGACGGAGTACTGCACAAGACCTCAGTGTACAGGCGAGTAAAAATGCTAGAACCTATGTATGTACACGTACCATTCGCAGAGAACTTTATTCCATGGGTTACCGTGGTCGTGCGGCTGCTCGTAAGCCTTTCGTCTCCACTCGGAATGCTACTCGTCTTTTAGCATGGTGTAAAGAACATTTATCGTGGACCGTAGATCAATGGAAACGGGTTCTATGGACTGATGAATCCAGATGCACGATCCATCAGTCTGATGGCCGTGTGTAGGTATGGCGGCAGCCGGCGGAACGCTATTTACCACAGTTTACTGTTCCTACGGTCAAGTTTGGAGCTGGCAGTGTACTCGTGTGGGGGTGTTTTTCGTGGTATGGTCCCGGCCCATTGGTTATCGTGGACAAACCTGTTAACCGGCACGTCTACCTCGATATTCTGGACAATTATGCCGCACCAACTCTGTGGCAATACTAGGGAACCGAGTCTTGTTGGTACCAGCAGGATAATGCACCGAGCCGTAAAGCAAGGACTGATACGGCGTGGTTTGACGATAATTCTGTATCGTGTGTGGATTGGCTAGCACAGAGCCCTGATCTAGATCCCATAGAGCACTTATGGGATGAATTAGAGCGCCGCATAAGAAATTTGTAACCAAGGCCTACTACTAAGCAACAGTTAGCGGCAGCATGATGTACTGAATGGAAGCGCATGCCTATCGCGGTGTTCCAAAACGTTGTCGAAAGGTTAGTGCATGCATTAAGGCCAAAGGTCGACCGACATCGTACCAATGTATGCCAATAAATGCTATGTTGTGTTTCTCTTCTAGGTGTCTGGTGACATTTGTCAATAGAGTGTACGTCATGCCAACTGCACTAAGAGGAAGTTTCTGGTATCTTCTCTGAAGAACGCACGCAATAAACAATACATGCTCCAACAGTTGTTGTTGTTTTTTACTTTCTTTTTTCTTAAATATTATGATAACTCAACAGAACTGAAGTCAGTACTTTCTTTCGCGGACGGTTTCCATTAGGGAGAGCAAAATGAGGGAGATGTGTCAGATCTCTCTGCTTCTTCAAGCAGATGAATCAGGAAGCAGACCGCAGGAGACGAAACGGCTCGTGACCAGACGACAAACCGCAATGATTTGTACATTGCATGCGTTCAGATGAAGATTTTCATCTGTAACATAATTAGGGACAACGATTACAACGACCCTTCGGGCGTTAAGACATCGTGCAGTAACACAACTCAACATCAACAACACATGTTTTTTTATGAACAGGTCTGCAGGCGGAAAATATTGCAAGAGAATGATGAGAATTCCTGGCGAAGTGTTGTCCTCGGATGTCATTTAATATTGGATTTTTTTCTTTTTTTTTTAATTATTTAATTTAAATAATTTGCAATGACTCATTTTAGGCGGTACAGGTTAAAAAAAAAACAAAAAAACTTGTTCTCGATGTCAGAGCCCATTTAAGGAGACGGGTCCCAGGGCCGTGGAGTATCTTGGGTCCCCAGTATTAGTGCACATCTAGGATTTGAGTATGCGTGGACGAATAAAAATACCCAGGAGAAAACATTACCAAAAATATGATGAGGAAGCCATAGAAATATCCCCGCTATATTGAAGTGTGTAGCCCATGATTCATGGTAGAATCAGTGTTTTTTTTATGGAGGTTTAACGATTACCGTGAACAACTCAAAGGGCTATAAGCAGTCGCCCGTCCCTAATTTAAGGCCACTGGTTGCAGGGAACGGAGAGAGCCAGTGCCTTAAGACAACCACAACATCCATGCCTCACAGGAATTTGAACCCGGACCCCTTTCCGTACGAAAGATCAGAAGCCATCGCTTAGACCACTGCGCTACCAGGGCAGCGAATCAGTGTTAGCAAGAAAATGTAAAAATGCATGATTAAAAAATGGACACCAGTTTAGTTCTGCTGTAGACCCCCTCCCCCACCCCTAGGGGTTCAGCTTTTTGAAATTATATAAAATGAACCAAATATCATGATTCATGATTAAAATGCCACGGAAAGGGCCGTAGGTTCGATCCCAGGCAGGTACGAACGCTCGATCCACTAAATATCCGCCATGTGTCGGATGGGCACGTTAAGCCGTCGGACCCCGGGTACTCCCCCCCGGTAATAAATAAGGGCGTCTTCCTCCCCCTTTCTACTTCGCTTCCGTGTCACTTTCCTATTGGGCGCTCTAGCCCAAATCTCCTAGTTTCCTATTTCTAAGGGTTGTTTAAGACCTGGGGTCAGACACTCCCTTCCTAAAATTCTCTACATATGATCATTTGGTTCCTGAAGGTTATCCAGAAGGGCATGGGTCTTTTCCACTCATCCCAATATCTGATCCTTATCTGATAGGTCAGTTGCACTTAAGAAGAGGGACAACAAAGAGATCGACTGCACTCACCCAACCCTTGCTTACTAGAGGGCAGGAACGTCGACAAAGGGGCATGGGCGCCTATAGATTAGTTTTCAGGAGGGGGTAAACAGAAATTGCAACTATTAATACGTATAAAATACACAAACACCATATGCAAATTTCCCTGTGCCTTGTTATCTAAGCGTTTTTACTCTCAACACATAAATTTTATTGGAAACCAAGAGACCCATAAAATTAGACAGCATGTTAGGACAACAATGAAATTTATTTGTCGTGTAACGTACCAGGAGATGTGACGTACCTGCCAGAAGGACGCACACGACATAAAGGCAGATAGGAATCAGAATAAAATGTCTGCGTAGCTCAGTTGGTAGAGCGACTTGTTCCGGAATAAGCGGCCTCGGGTTCGAATCCCGGCGTAGACCAAAAATGACGGAGAAATTCACTTCGTTATAATGGCGCCCGAACTATCCGGATGACCCGACCGTTCACAATCTCGCAATGGTGTGATGTTATTTCCACACCGCGAGATAGGAAAAATAAGAGCAGCACTTCAAAAAAAAAAAAAAAAAAAATAAGGGGGAGATGATGTAACGTACCAGCAGATGTGACGTACCTGCCAGAAGGACGCACACGACATAAAGGCAGATAGGAATCAGAATAAAATGTCTGCGTAGCTCAGTTGGTAGAGCGACTTGTTCCGGAATAAGCGGCCTCGGGTTCGAATCCCGGCGTAGACCAAAAATGACGGAGAAATTCACTTCGTTATAGTCGTTCTTTTGTTCCTTTTCGCCACTCGTGTCATATGAACCACTGGTCGTCAAAAATGAAAAAAGTACACTCAACACAAATTTCGAGAGATCTTTGTCCAGTAGTAAATAGCTGCTGCTGAAGATGATGTATTTTCATTTCTTCGCATTTCATATTTTTCCATATTGTACGTATGCACACTGTTCTCCAACATGCAATGAGAAATTTCATTATTACTTTCTACTGGAAATTTCGAACGTTTTTCCTATTTTTTCTACATAAGCACGCATCCAGTTCTACAGAAAAATTTGCAGTCAGAATTAGTGTTATCGCGAAAATCTCTATTGTACCTTCCAAGTACAGAAAGATCATGGTCCGATTTCCACGGAAGGGCGAATTTTCCCTCCTGCCCCCCGATACATGGGCGTTCATGCAAATGGATGCGAGGCTGGGCTGGAGCCCACACCCTGAATATTTTCTACCCCACACTGCCGCCCACCCAGGTGAAGATGTGCCATTTTTTAAATTGTTTAAATTCAAAATGTAATCTGGACTTTGCCAATAATCATAAGTCTCCTATTTTTCGCCTTGTAGTTTTTCATGTTTTTCGCCATGTAGTTTTTCATGCTTTTAGACATGTAGTTTTTCATGTTTTTCGTTGTGTAGTATTTCCACCTAGGAAGTGGGTTATTTACTTCTTAGTAGAAACGTTTTCAAAATATCATCGGAAGGGCCATGAAAATTCAATTGTTCATCACCATGGAAACCCATAGCTCAGTCTTCAGGAGGGGGCAAACAGAAAGTGTAATTACGAATAGCATACACAAACACCATACGCAAATTTCCCCTGTGTCTTCTTGTTAAGATATTCTCAACGCGTAAACTTAATTGAAAATCAGAAGACCTCAAAACTACATTAAAAAAAAAGTGGATAAATGAAATTTGACAGCATTTTAAGACAATAAGGAAATGTCTTTGTCGTTCGTGACATTTTGCCCACTTGTATCACATGCGCTACAAACCCCCAGAGATTACTCAACTGGTCATCGAGAATGAAAAAACACCCTCAAGATAAATTTCCGGGAATATTTTCGAGAGATCCAATGGTGAATAGCTGCTGCAGAGGATGATATACAACCTACGTGCGAAAAGTTCCAGGACAGACCGCATAACTGACGTAACAGTACTGGAATAAAAATATCACGTGTATGCCAGCAGTCCTTGACCAATCAGCAAACAGCTAGAAACCGGTTTATACCAGTACCGACAGCGGCAAACGGGCATTAAGGTAGTCATAGCAAGCATTCTCGCCCCATTTCAATTTATCCATGGAAGAGCAGAAAGTAAACATCCGTTTTTGTTGGAAACTTGGTAAGTCAGCGACTGAAACTTACAGAATGTTAAAAGAAGTGTATGGAGACCGAGCATTATCCCGCAACAGAGTTTTTGAATGGTACGCACGACTTCGCGACGGGAGGGAATCTTTTGATGATGATCCGAGATATGAGTGTTTCTCCAGTGTGCGGACAGCGGAAAAAATTGAAGAGGTGCGGAATCAGTTAAAGAAAGATTCACCGAATTGCACTGAGACTTTTGGCCGAGTCGGTGGGCATCAGTAAGTCTATATCTGCCATGAGATTCTACGCGAGGATCTGGGAAAACGAAAACTTAGTGCCAGATTGGTACTCCGCTCCATGATAACGCAAGACCACATACCGCGTTGTTAGTCCAACAGTTCCTGGCTCACCATCAAATCACTGTGTTGCCAGATATGCCGTATTCCCCTGATTTATCTCCCTGTGACTTCTTCCTGTTCCCCAGGACAAAACGGGCACTAAAATGGCAGCATCATGCAGACATTACATCTATCCAAACAGCTGTGACAAAACAATTTGAGGACATCCCGGAGAGTATACCTTCCAGAACATCTTCAGAAACGCTGGAAACTGTGTGGTGAATCAGGAGGGTGAGATTTTGAAGATGACCAGCGTTAATTGTGAGTATGGTACTTTTTTATATCCTTTATTGTGTCAGTCCTGGAACTTTTAGGACGTAAGTTGTATTTTTCATTTCTTCACCTTTCGTACTTATTCATATTGTACGTATATACGTTGATCTCCAATATGCAACTGGAAATTTCATCATTACTTTCTACTGTAATTTCCACTTTTTCTACTGGAAATTCCCAATTTTTTTCCCTATTTTTGGTAAATAAGCACGCATCCAGAAGTTCTGTAAAACAAATGAGCAATCAGAATCAATGTTATTAAGAAAATCTCATGTAATACCTTCCAAAAAGAGAAAGGACATGATCCGATTTTCAAGAGAGGACAAATGCCCCCTCTTGTCCCACTGTATGGGCGCCCATGTTTTCCACTCTTCCAAATCCATAGTTTAAGCCTTTTTTCGTGTTAGTATGGCAAGGGGTGAATGAGGAGGGTGGATAGGAATTCACTGAGAAAGATCTGCACTGCTGTTTGTTTGTGCTATTAAGTAGGGGATTCCAACACGGTGGACTTCGCTGAAGTCTAAAGCTATACCAGAGCTCTTAAGCCTACCCCGAAGCAGCGAGAGAGGAGAACGGGGCTGATGACTGCTTTGGAAGAGATGAGTACAAGACAAGGTTGCTGGCTTGAAGGAAGGGAGTCAAGGAGATGTAAGGTATTGTGTCTGCGTGTTCCTACTTCTCAAAACTAATTAACGAAAACATTTGCTTTCAGACCTTAGCCATAATATTCCGTTTTAACCAGTGTGTGCTGCTGGTGGCAGTGGCTCAGAAAATGAAATAACTCATTAAAAAAAGATTAAAAAAATGCAAATGACAAATTAATCAGAAACTAAAAAGATAAATAGTATCACCTGGGAAACGCCAATAGACTGTAGATTTTAATAGGTAGAAATCCAAGTTCACATATTATATACACTGCTGGCCACCCAAAATGCAACACCAAGAAGGAAGCATCCGATTGGCCTGAAATTCGCAGCATGCGTCACCCGCGAGAGGACATGCAAACGAATAGCATTGCAGGGCATATGCAAATCATGTGCGTCAGGCACGCCACCGAGAAGCACTATAAAAAGGGTGCACAGAAGGCGGGGTAAGTAGTGGAAGTGTGTTGTGCTGCCGGATCTGTGCATGGGAAGCTTCCTGATGCCTCGTCGCAAAAGACGGCAGTCATTCCAGCACGTTTCGGAGTTCGACAGAGGACGAATAGTGGCTTATCGTGACAGCGGTTTATCGTACCGAGACATCGGCGCCCGTGTGGGACGACATCCAGCCACAGTGAGGCGAGTATGGATTCGCTGGGTGCAGGAGGGACGGACGGACCGACGTGAGTGATTGCCGCAGCCGCGGCACACCACCGAACGAGAGAACCTGCATGCTGTGCGGCGGGCATTGACGGCTCGCACCGCCACATCACGAACGTTAGCGCAGGAATTAGGGTGTGTTGCGCAACAACCTGCGCAGCACGTACCGTTCGACGTCGTATGCAGGAGCGGGGACTTGTCACACGGCGCCCATTGCTCCGATTACCATTGACTTTACACCACCGCCGAGTGCGGCGGCAGTGGGCCGTTGAACGCCGCACCTGGACTACGGAATGGCACGACATTGTCTTCTCCGACGAATCCCGCTTCTGCCTGCAACACCACGATGGTCGGATCCGCGTGTGGCGGCACCGCGGCGAGAGACTGTATGACGCCTGCATTGTGCATCGCCATACCGGTCCGTTGCCTGGCGTTATGGTTTGGGGCGCAATTGGATATGACACCCGCATCCCTCTGGTACGCGTCGCCGGTACACTCAACAGCCACCGCTACATCTCCGACGTTTTGGAGCTTGTAGTCCTCCCTTACCTGCAGGACCTGCCAGGGGCCACGCTTCAACAGGACAATGCGGGCCCGCACTTGGCACGCATCGTGCAACAATTCTTCACGGCCCACCAGGTGTCACTGCTGCCGTGGCCCGCCTGTTCTTCCGATATGTCGCCCATCGAATACGTCTGGTCGCTGATCGGCAACCGAGTTGCCCCGTAAGCACCACCCGCGGCTACGCCTGATGAACTGTGGCAACGTGTGGAAGTATCCTGGACCAACGTACCCCAAGCCCACATCCAAAGCCTCTTTCGTTCGATGCCGCGGCGTGTAGCGGCCGTTATTGACAGGCATGGGGGCCACACGAACTATTGATGTCTGCGTGTTCCGCAAGTAGCACGGCCTCCACAGTACTACAGAGAGCTCGTGGAATCCATGTCCCGTCGCGTTGCTGCTATTATCCAATCTCGAGAAGGATCAACCCGCTTTTACAGAGGTATCCCAGTTTTTTTGTCACTTCAGTGTATATAGAACTCAAAGGCGATATCTTACGGACCCCCTTCCCCTGTCATTATCCTGGGTGCGCCCCTGCCTTTCTCGGTACAGACTTATTACTCCCCAGAGCTGACTCAAGGGGCCGAGATGGGCTATTTGCACTTGAGACCTGGGGACGAACTGGATAACCTGGTTTATGTAACTTAATTTTACCAAATGCAAGTGGGATACTGGGTCCAGCGGGTGGGTGTAAGTTTGCAGAGATTACCTGGGGTAAACAACCCTGATCTTTTAGTCTGGAAATGGCAGATATCCATGCCTTAGTCGGGTCTTGAGAGACCACCTTGTGAGGAATCTTTTGGATAGCTGCATGCATTTTAGCGTTATAGTAACTGGAATCCAGTATTACTATTTGCTGTGATTTATCAACACTAATAACGGCAAGAGTAGTATTACGGGCAATTGCTTTAAACTGACTTCTCTCATAGCGTAAGTAAGAAGATTCTGAACGAGCAGATTGTGAGGACTGAGACCTGAAGGGTTGACAGTCAGATCTAGCCAACACCTTGGCGATAGAATGTCTAACAGGATCTCGATGAGTTTCCGGCAAGGTCCTAACTACTCGTTCAGCCTGGGTAACAGTGTTAACATATGCTCCAGAACACATAGGGAAAGCAAATTTATATCCATGAGACAAGGCCTTAATCTGTGGTTGAGTCAAAGGAGTAGAGCTCAGATTGATAAACGGAAGTGAAGTAGAAGAGTTTGAGGATTCAGGTTTCGACGTACTTGAATAGTAGCAAGGAACTTCGTTAGCCGAGATTAATAGACGAAGTTTGTGAATATGAGTAGCCTGAATGCCTTGTATGGCCGAGGCAATCATACTACTGATCAGAATAATTGATCTCCCGAACGTGATAGAGTCTGACCGATTTGCAAAAATTTTGTATGCAAGATAGGTCCTGCGATTTAGGTAATCCAAGTATCCACGTTTAGCCCTAATTTCCACATGGAGGCGCTTGGTTTCCGCAACAGTAAGCACCCGGAAATCCCGTCGTGAGCGAGGTCGACAAGGGAGTTTAAGAAATTTGGGAATTACCTGTAGTGATTTGCAGATCATTAAGAAAACCAGATGTAGGTCCTCCGTAGATAACTTTCTCCGAAGATTGTAAAATATCCTGTAAGCTCGATCCATTCGTGCAGGTCAGTAAACCAGGTTAAAGATAACAACCTGACGAAAATTTTAACAGCAGCAAAAGTTAAGTGACAAAAGTCTTCGTGCCAAAGGGTATGATGAAGAATCCGAGGCTGTCGTATGCACGATTGAATAGTTAAAATCTTTCATTTAAAAAATGATATTTATTTACAAGTTAAAATCAGCTACACTGGCAAGCACTTTCGAGGCTACTTTAGCCTCATCATCAGGCCCAATTGCGCGAAAGGATGGTTACAGGGATTTATATACAATCATGGAATAACAAATGGTGTTGCCAATCTGGAAATGACATATTACAAATAATTATATGTAAATTTAACTCATGTATCTGGAGATCCAACAGGTGAGGTATTTAGCTGCTTCAACAGCAGAATCCAAGGGCGAGGTATAATGACAGGCAAATCGTCATTGCAACACCTGGAGGCAAACCGTGTAATACACAAACTTTCAGCAAGCAATAAAAAATGTTTATCAGGTGCAGAGGCAACCAGTGTCGTACGACTCCAGTCTGGGTAATGTTGACCTTGCGCCACTGTGCGGGCTAAGGCAGAAGAGGTAGAGCCAACACGAACTGCATTCTTTATCTCAACGACTACAGTATTGTGACGCTTATATATAGATTAAGATAATACAACGTAGTTGTCACAAATGTTTATTTTTTCAAGCCGACCATGGTTTCGCTGGATATTGACCTAGCTTCATCAGGACGAATGTCACGTAAATATTCAAATTGTATAAGACATCATAAATGGTGTTTACAGTCACGTGTTTTGGTTAGATGCTCTCACGCGTTTGATAGAAATGGCGTGGATGCCATGTCATTAACAAGTTGCGAAGACTTCTGATATATGTGGAAAGCTTCCAAAATATCAAGTTTGGGGGTTGAATCTGGCTTTTCAATAAGTTTTGCTTCTTCATAGAGAAATCTGTGGTCCTCTTAGTAACAGTGTTTAGCCATCGATGACTTCTTTAGGTCGCAATTCCGAATGTAGGTCTTGTGCTCCTTCAATCGAAAGCGCAAGGCTCTACGGGTCTGTCCTATATACGAAGCGCCACATTCACATGGAATTTGATAAATTCCCCACGAGTTTTGTCTTCAACACAGTCCTTTGGTCCTAAAAATCTCATTTTCTTTATGGGTTTAAAAATCACCTTAAAATTAAAGGTTTTGAGAATTTTTGTAATTTTGAAGGCAATGTCACGGGAAAATGGAATAATGGCAAAATTCTCTCGCAATGGGCACATCACTGGAGTTAATGTGGAGGTGGGCTTCGGTTTCTGGAATTTTGTTAGAGCCTTGTCTATAATGGAAGGGTTGTATCCTCGCTGTACTAAAACACGTTTAAGGAAATAAAGTTCTTTTTCCAAACTGTCCTTATCGGAACATATATGTATCGCGCGATGTACGCACCTGTAAAAGGGACAGAATTTTCGTTGATAAGGATGATTAGACTTGGCATGTGGAGGTGAAAAAATAGCGAAAGGCTTCCAATAAATTGTGGTTGCGAGAGATTGATTTAAGCGAGTTACCAGGACGTCAAGGAATGGTAGGCATCTGTTATTTTCAGTTTCGTAGCTGAATTGAATGTCAGGATCAATGGAATTTATGTTTCACTAATTCCGGAATTTCAGAATGTTTTCCCTTCCATAGAACGAAAGTATCGTCTACGTATCGTATCCATAAGTCAAATTTCACGAGTTTGAAAAGTTTTTCTTCAAATCGACGCATGTAGATTTCACATAATATAGGTGACAGTGGGCTGCCCATGGCTACACCTTCCGTCTGTTCATAAAACGTTCAAACGGAAAGTAAATCTGTTCTGTTTTATGCAAATGTCCATTAGCCTTGTTATTTCCTCAACTTCAGGTTGGCTGTAATGATGCTCTACAAGACTTGATTTTAGAGATTCCAGAGCTCCTTTTACTGGAACATTGGTGAACATAGATACCACATCAAAGGATAGCATTAGTTGATCTACTTAGGGATGTAGTTTGAGTCGATTGATAAACTCAATGAAATTTTTCACAGATGTTTCGTTTGGAGTGGCCAAGATAGATAATTTTGAAGATAAGAACATCGATAACTTATATGCTGCTGTGCCGATATTACTTACTATAGGTCCGAAAGGAATTCCAGATTTATGTATTTTAGGGAGAGCATAGAATCTCGCACAACGGGCGTATGAAGGTTTAAGTTTGTTTTTTATGTTTTGGCTCAGTTTCTGAGTTTTTGATCAATTTCTGTATTTCTTTCAATTGTTTATCTGAAGGATCATTCTTTATTTCTTTATAAGGTCCATCCGAAATAAGATTTTTGACTTTGTTATCATAATGATTTTTGTCTAACACAACCACCTGACCTCCTTTGTCAGCTCAAGTAATGATTAAATTTGAATTTGAGCGCAATTCTTTAAGCGCATTAATTTCTTTGGTGGTTAAATTTGGTCTAGGTAATGTAGCGTGATTTGCGGTTATCACTTGGCTAATACAAAGTCTAACTATTTCTTTTTCTTCAAAGTTGAGACTGCTTTGTATTAGAGATTCCTCAACTGAAGCAACTATGTTCTTTTGCGATTCTTAGAGCTCTTATTAATGACACTCGGAAGGACATTGCAAAGGTGGAACATGAACTTTATGATCTACATCTTTGGCTAGCTAACAAATTAGCAGATTTTGATACTTTAGACAAAAACTCTTCAGTTCGTAGTATCAACATATCATCGAATCACAGAATTTCCCTCAAAAGAAAATTCTAAAATTTGATAGCAGGTAATAAGAATAAACAGGCTTATACTAATAGTAATAATAACGGAATAGTGTATCCAGATAATGAAGTGTTTGTCAACTTGTCCGGTCATAGTCTCACCGAAATTGAGAAGAGGACTTTACGATATAATTCTAATTTTGCTATCTCAAGAAAGATACTGGTATCAGACATAGTTGCTTCAGTTGAGGAATCTCTAATACAAAGCAGTCTCAACTTTGAAGAAAAAGAAATAGTTAGACATTGTATCAGCCAAGTGATAACCGCAAATCACGCTACATTACCTAGACCAAATTTAACCACTAAAGAAATTAATGCGCTTAAAGAATTGCGCTCAAATTCAAATTTAATCATTACTAGAGCTGACAAAGGAGGTCAGGTGGTTGTGTTAGACAAAAATCATTATGATAACAAAGTCAAAAATCTTATTTCGGATGGACCTTATAAAGAAATAAAGAATGATCTTTCAGATAAACAATTGAAAGAAATACAGAAATTGATCAAAAACTCAGAAACTCTGAGCCAAAACATAAAAAACAAACTTAAACCTTCATACGCCCGTTGTGCGAGATTCTATGCTGCATAAAACAGAACAGATTTACTTTCCGTGGAACGTTTTATGAACAGACGGAAGGTCTAGCCATGGGCAGCCCACTGTCACCTATATTATGTGAAACCTACGTGCGTCGATTTGAAGAAAAACTTTTCAAACTCGTGAAATTTGACTTATGGATACGATACGTAGACGATACTTTCGTTCTATGGAAGGGAAAACATTCTGAAATTCCGGAATTAGTCAAACATAAATTCCATTGATCCTGACATTCAATTCAGCTACGAAACTGAAAATAACGGATGCCTACCATTCCTTGACGTCCTGGTAACTCGCTTAAATCAATCTCTCGCAACCAGAATTTATCGGAAGCCTTTTGCTATTTTTTCACCTCCACATGCCAAGTCTAATCACCCTTATCAACAAAAATTCAGTGCCTTTTACAGTTGCGTATATCGCGCGATACATGTATATTCCGATAAGGACAGTTTGGAAAAAGAACTTTATTTCCTTAAACGTGTTTTAGTACAGCGAGGATACAACCCTTCCATTATAGACAAGGCTCTAACAAAATTCCGAAAACCGAAGCCCACCTCCACATTAACTCCAGTGATGCGCCCACTGCGAGAGAACTTTGCCATTATTCCATTTTCCCGTGACATTGCCTTCAAAATTACAAAAATTCTCAAAACCTTTAATTTTAAGGTGATTTTTAATCCCATAAACAAAATGAGATTTTTAGGATCAAAGGACTGTGTTGAAGACAAAACTCGTGGGGATTTTATCAAATTCCATGTGAATAGGACAGACCCGTAGAGCCTTGCGTTTTCGATTGAAGGAGCACAAGACCTACATTCGGAATTGTGACCTAAAGAAGTCATCGATGGCTAAACACTGTTACGAAAAGGACCACACATTTCTCTTTGAAGATGCAAAACTTATTGACAAGCTAGATAACCCCCAAAACTTGATATTTTGGAAGCTTTCCATATATATCAGAAGTCTTCGCAACTTGTTAATGACATGGCATCCACGCCATTTCTATCAAACGCGTGGAAGCATCTAACCAAAACACGTGACTGTAAACACCATTTATGATGTCTTATACAATTTGAATATTTACGTGCCATTCGTCCTGATGAAGCTAGGTCAATATCCAGCGAAACCATGGTCGGGTTGAAATAAATAAACATTTGTGACAACTACGTTGTATTATCTTAATCTATACGAACTGCATATTTATGCTCTGCCACCCGTACTTGCACTGAACGTAGGGTAGAGCCTATATAGGAGGTGTCTTCAGAATCCGGTGAATAAGAAACAAGTGGGATGTTATAAACACCAGATCTATGTAGTGGGTGAATTTTGTCAAAGAAATATGGAACCTAGCGCAGGCATTCTCAAGGATGTTGACAATGGTTGGGTTGTAGTCAACCGTACCCACATGTCGTACAGTTTGCGACTCCCGTTGCAATGCTGTGAATTGAAGACGATTCATTCTTCTGTGCAGGCGGGATATCAGGGGAGCCAAAAACTTCGCCAGAGCTGACTCAAGGGGCCGAGATGGGCTATTTGCGCTTGAGCCCTTGAGTCAGCTCTGGCGAAGTTTTTGGCTCCCCTGACTAGTTCTTCCCCATATTCCATTAGAAGTTCCACCCAAGCTCTGGATATCATTCGAGCATTTTCATTTCAAGGCAGATTTCTTATGGCTTCATTGGATGTGGAGTCTTTATTTCCAAATGTGCCCATCCCTACCGTTCATAGCATTATCGAGAGGAAACTTTCCACTTACCCTGGTCTTTCCCCTTTCGAAGTGGAGGCCATAATGTCAGCTTTACAGCTTGTGGTCTCACGCTCTTTTTTCAAATTTAATAATGTCATCTACCAACAACAGGGGGAACACTTATGGGCTTCCCCTATCCCCGTTCTTTCAGAGTTTCTCTTACAGGAATTAGAAAATACCGCTCTCTCAGTTTTTTCTCTCAAACCCCTTCTGTATATTCGTTATGTACATGACATTCTGGGTTTTTGGTCTTTTTCTGTTGAACAACTTCATTCCTTTACAGTTTTTTATCCTGACAGAATCCCACGATTAAATTAACCATTGAGTTGGAACAACAAGGCTCTCTACCTTTTTTAGACTTTCTTCTTTCACATAGTTCTACAGGTTTACAATATTCCCTATACAGGAAGCCTTCTGCGTGTCCTGTACTTATTCCTCGCGACTCTTCACACCCATGGAGCCATAAGCTAGCCGCGGTTAGATTTGTACTCAAACGCTCCTATTCCCATTCCTCGAACCCCTCTTTACAACGAGCAGAATTTCAGTGGATTTTGGCTACTCTCACGACGACATATCCCGCCTGGACAGAAGGATGAATCGTCTTCAATTAACAGCATTGCAACGGGAGTCGCAAACTGTACGATGTGGGTACGGTTGACTACAATCCAACCATTGTCAACATCCTTGGGAATGCCTGCGCTAGGTTCCATATTTCTTTTGGAATACGTACCTTCAATTTATACAATTTGCTGCGCAAGGACCGTGACAAAATTCACCCCCTACATAGATCTGGTTTTTATAACATCCCACTTGTTTCTTATTCACCGGATTCTGAAGACACCTCCTAAATAGGCTGTACCATACGTTCAGTGCAAGTACGGGTGGCAGAGCACAAATATGCAGTTCGTGTTGGCTCTACCTCTTCTGCCTTAGCCCGCACAGTGGCGCAAGGTCAACATTACCCAGACTGGAGTCGTACGACACTGATTGCCTCTGCACCTGATAAACATTTTTTATTGCTTGCTGAAAGTTTGTGTATTACACGGTTTGCCTCCAGGTGTTGCAATGACGATTTGCCTGTCATTATACCTCGCCCTTGGATTCTGCTGTTGAAGCAGCTAAATACCTCACCTGTTGGATCTCCAGATACATGAGTTAAATTTACATATAATTATTTGTAATATGTCATTTCCAGATTGGCAACACCATTTGTTATTCCATGATTGTATATAAATCCCTGTAACCATCCTTTCGCGCAATTGGGCCCGATGATGAGGCTAAAGTAGCCTCGAAAGTGCTTGCCAGTGTAGCTGATTTTAACTTGTAAATAAATATCATTTTTAAATGAAAGATTTTAACTATTCAATCGTGCATACGACAGCCTCGGATTCTTCATCATACCAGTTGCAGATATTAACACTTTGAAGGGAAGAATAACTGAAGCGTTTGCTACCATCACAGCTGGCATGTTGCAGCAGACGTGGAAAGAGATAAGAGTGGCGACTGGATGTCCTCCGTGTAACGAAAGAAGCCCACGTTGAGATATACTGATGACCCGGAAAAAAGCTCTGGATTTCAGGTAAGCTATATTGGAAAACCGTATGTATCCAATGAGCGTGGTTCATTTTATACGATTTATCGTAATCAGGGAAAGACTTTAGACACACCCTGTACTTTTAAATCATTTCAGCATGCACAAAACACAAGATTTGTGAAAACATCAATATCTACTGTTTCAACAATCCATGTTAATGCGTCGTTTAGGAAAGCACGTTAACATGAGAGATAAAAATAAAAACAACACAAAAACAAAATAACAGTTTATAGTTTAAAAAAATATTCCTGGTTATAACCATAAAGAAATCAACAGTAGTCCATTTTTGAAGTCTTCTGGATTTTTTTTTATCCCTGGTGTATGCCTAAATATTTCACTACAAAAAATTTTCAGCCTTCGAAAAATGTGCTTTAATCCATCAACCTCCCTTTCTTCTTTTTCGGCACTTTCCCCAATTCGAAATTCTAAGATAAACCCCTGAATGGTGTCTGTGCCTCCCCACTTTATCCGTGCCTGACAATTCGGGAACAGCGACATTTTTTTTTTTTTTAATCGTAAGAAATTTAAGAATTATTGTTGCAGGCTGACCTAGCGCTTAACTCCTGCCGAAAACCAACAAATTGGCCAGCAAAAAAGATACATATTCCCTTGTTTCCAGTAGCGTAGATTTATGTATTTGGTTCATTAGTGAAAGCCTCATATGTAAATCACTTTAAATTCGTACTCAATCGGACCTCAAGGAGGAGGGTCTGAACCCGAGGATCTTCCCCCATTCCCCTTGGCTACGCCTCTGCTTGCTTCACATCATTCTTGAGCGAAACGAGATTATCTCTCACTACCCTTCCCTCAATGTGCGATATGCGAATCCAGCAGCAACAATTTCTTTTAGTGCATTTATTTCATTACCAAGATCTGATCACGAAGCGTTTAAAATTTCCGGCCAGATTCTTGACTTTGCGAAGAAAACTGGGGTTCCGGAACGTTGTCATCGACCCCAAATCCAGACAGTGAACTACGCCGTGAAGTCAGACACATTTTCATCCACTAGGAGATGAGTCTGCAGCAGCGACTGGGAGTTCAAAAACAAAAAAAAAATTCTTGGAAAGCGCAGAGGAGGTGGGAACCGGTTCTCCTTCGAATCGTTGTCTAGTGCGTAGCTGCAACGTAGAGGATGTGGCGGTTTCAAAGACAGGAACACACGTGATTTCCAAAGTCCCTCACCATTGGCGGATCTCTTCTGACATCCGGTCCGGCCAACACCTTACAGGAATACGTCGCCCACTGCAGAAAATTCTTTACGACTACAGATTCCTCCCGTTTGCGAAGCTCAGTCAACGGATTTGCGAAGTGTGATTCAGGCTCTTCAAATCAACAGCTATGAGGGAAATAGTACACATCCAAGCCGGCCAGTGCGGCAATCAAATCGGAGCAAAGGTAAATCATTATTTCTGATATATACTTTATTTTAAATTCCTTTAGAAATGTATTTTCGTGTCATTAAAAATCCCGAATTTTTAAAATCTTTTGTATGTAGCTGAACCCTAACTGTTTCCGTGCCTAAAGTAATGCATAGCAAAGGATAAAAATAATCCTCTTCGGTATCTTAAAAATGTAAGCTTAAATGTGATTGTAAGAAATTTATTAGTGTTTTAAGGTATATTTGATTTATAACTCGTATAATGATGATATGATCGTTGTAAAATGGCCTATGGACGAGCAAGTTGCCGAACCAGAGCTCTTTGGAAAGCAAATACGTACTTCCTGTCATCCGGTGCGTGTTGACCTAACAGAATTTTTTTCTTCCGTTTTCGATGTTTCGTACCAAGTGCGGAGTTACTCTTACGGTTCACGCACGCTTGAAGATTTCCCTGAATTTTATATAATTGGCAGATGGTCGTTCATGATTTTGAAAGCCATACGTATACAGCAAAACATTTCGTTAAAAAAAATTATAAGAATTTAATAACACAATTGACAGAATGTTAATAGTAATTTAAGGTATATTTATTTAGCTTGTATGATCGTTGTAACATTAACTATGGACGAGCTAGCTTATCAAACTAGAAGCGTTTGAAAGGAAAGGCGTTGCAGAAAGAAATACGCACTTCCTGTCAAACAATTCTGAATGACCGTTATTATAATTTTTATTTTCATGCCGATTGCGGAGTTCCAGGAACATTAAGGCGTAGTTCAAGATTTCGCTGGACTTCACATTTAACTGGCAGATAGATAGATATTCGTACATCATTTTGAAAGCCGCACATAAGGTGTAGCTAAACATTTCGGTGGCAAAATTTATTAAAAAAAAAAAAAAAAGGAACGATGGGAGAATATTATTAGTAATTTGAGGTTTATTACATTGTAAAATATAATAATTGTAACAGCCTATGAACGTGCTAGCTTATCGAACCAGGGTATTTGAAAGCAAGTGCGTTACAGAAATACGTACTTCCTGTTAATCCATGAATGACCGTTATTACAATTTTCATTTTCGTGCCAAGTGCGGAGTTCCCGGAACATGAAGGCGTACTAATTTCGTTAAGCTTCGCATGTAATTAAATTGGCAGATATTCGTATACGATCCGCACATAAATTATAGCGAAACGATTCGCTGAAAAAAATTTATTCAAAAAAGAAGAAATAGCAATGATGGAAGAATAATGTTAGTAATTTCTGGTATATTTACATAGTAAAATATGATCATTGTAACATAGCCTGTGGATGTGCTAGATTATCGAACCAGAGCATTTGAAAGGAAGTGCGTTCCAGAAATACGTACTTCCTGTCATTTCTGATGACCGTTATTACAATTTTTATTTTCGTGCCAAATGCGGAGTTCCTGGAACATGGAGGCCTACTTCAAGATTTCGCTGAACTTAGCATGTAACTGCCAGATATTCGTATACAATTTTAGAATCCGCACATAAGTTATAGCAAAACGATTCGCTGGAAAAAATTATTTAAAATAAAAAAAAAAAAAAATGGCAATGATGGAAGAATAATGTTAGTAATTTCTGGTATATTTACATAGTATGATCATTGTAACATCATAGCCTGTGAATGTGCTAGCTTATCAAACCAGAGCATTTGAAAGGAAGTGTGTTCCAGAAATACGTACTTCCTGTCATTTCTTTCTGCATGACCGTTATTACAATTTTTGTTGCCTGTGTTTCGTGCCAAGTGCGCAGGTGCTGAAACATTATTGCGTATTTCATGATTTATCTGATTTTCCTATATAATAACTATTAGATATTCGTATATGATTATAAAATCACTCTTAATTTATATTAAAACGTTCAGGAAAAGAAAAAAACTAGCGAGATCGATTATCTGCGCATAAAAAAGGAAAAAAAAGGAAGGCGCATTTATATTTCTGCAATTTCTGAAAAAGCAAAATAACATGAGAAAGTAGCTTTCGAATGAATATAGAAAGCCTATCACAAATGTCCAAATTCAACAACAGTTGTAAGATTGTGAAATATGAAATTGATTTTTCCAGTGAAACATTTGAACTTTGGATTTTTGATAAAATCCCCAAAACCTGATAAATGATTGAGGCAAACTTTGGCAAGTTCAACATTTTTCCAGAGCAGTTATTTTAGTCTTGCAGCTTCTGTGAGCAGTTTATCAACAAACTTGAAATAGTTTGCCAAAACAAAATCGCACAACTTGAAGAACACTAATAAATTTCGACAGAAATGTATAATATAGTTCTTTTTATCATACTGCAAAAATACTGAAGCTATAGATACAATAACGTTATTCATCATATCGACATATTTTGCCGATTGAGATTTTTTGAAGGCCGTGTTTTAATAAAAGCATTTCAAAAATCCGAGATGTTTTCTTCAAATAAAACACACGTAAAATGGTTGTGAATTTTGTGTGAGATATTCATAAATTAGTGAGGAACTGTAATAACTTACTATGATATATTTTAGCTTTTTGTATGTAAAGACTACGATGCCCCGATGGCGCACGCGACCATTCGCCCGAGATGGGTATGGGTTCGAATCCCGGCGAGGCATTGATTGGTGTGTTTGTCAACGGATTCCCACCCCACCCTTCCCTGGAACCAGTGGCCTTAAATTGGGGGCGGGCGACTTCTTTTAGCCCATCGAGTTGCTCACGGTAGTGTTTAAACCCTCCCTCCCTCCCCACAACAACAACGAAAAAAACTTAAATAATTGCACAGGTCCAAATATATCTTTTCGGAATCTATCAATTTTGTAAAATTGGATATTTACGTGATTGGGAATTTAAATGCATTAATTTGATATTTAAGGTTCTGTATTTAGAGATGTCACGTATAACGTTGCGCAGATGCAAAAATTACCTTGGGAAAAAATCAATTTCGGTGCTGTTAAGCCTCGTGGTAAATAACTTAAATTGCTTTTTCTCGGGGGGGGGATTAACGACTACTCTTTAGCTCAGGTAAGGGTAGAACTAGTACAAGGACAAAAACCACCACTGATGCCTAATTCGCCTTAGGACAAACACCACCACCGATGCCTAATTCGGAGTTCGAATCTTCGCCCAACTCCAACGATTGATCATAAGCTGAGACTGTGTTGTGAAGCGTCGATTATTGTCCGTTGAAACAAAAATTGTGAAATTTTTTTAATGGAAGGCAAAATTCATAATGGATGGTGCCCGATCGGTTTTGGTTTTCTGTTTTAAAATATGAAAAAATATAATCCGTCCATTTAAAGAAGAACCGTGGATCTCATCTTAACGAGACCAGTGGGGTTTTTGTTGGTCTGTACTTTTATCAGTACTTCGTTAATAGCTGGACTAAATTTTGTACTTTTATTAGTACTTCGTTAATACCTAAACTAAATTTTTTACACTAAACATAACGATCACTGCATCACCTATTTAGGAATGGCGTTGAGCGACCGCTTTTCTTGCGTCACTGCGACATGTGGATGAGGACTGACAACTGTTTAGAGGAAAGCTCATAGTATTACCGTGCAATATCTTTTGAAACAGATTAATGTTAAAATTAGGTTTCACACCCATGTTAGAGGCAAGTCACAAGCACTGATACTACCGTTTTTAAATCTTAGTCGATTGCGACCTCCAGCGTGGAAGTCATCTTTCGACGCATTAAGGCCACGCCCCAGGAAGTCGCGAAACTAGGGTGTTTCCGTATCTGCTGCATTTATGACGTGTTCTCACTCGAAGAACAGTTCAACTTACGAAAATTGAGAGGGTGAAAAGAGAAGAAATGCTGAAATCTTAACTTTTCAGTGACTTACTTACTTAACTTAAAAATTTTAAACATACGGAAATAATGCCAAAAATAATGTTGGCGCAGCGCTTCAAAAATAAATCAAAATCGGGGAATCATCTTTCGCAGTGGATATTAGGGGTTTGCATAACATCAGAATTCTGAAACATTTACGGTATATTTCCTGTTGCTATTATTATAATTATTATTATTATATGACTATGTCGCATGGTAGTTGGAGGATGATTATGAACGCTTTAATGTTTCCAGAGAACGTCAGTTTTGATATGATCACAGTGAATTCAAATCAATCGTTAACTTCTGATAAACGCTTAGCTTCTAATGAAGTGTTCCCTTTTAAAAGCACTTAACGTATATTGAAGTGTTAATTTCGTGGCGCCGGTGGCCTGAACGTATATTGAAGTGTTAATTTCGTGGCGCCGGTGGCCTGCTCGACTAAGTTGGACTTGGGTTCGAACCCCGAATGGTACATGGGGTGGTGCGTTTATCCTAGAACCAGTGGCCCCAAATTGGGGACAGGTGACTGCATATAGCCCTCAGAGTTGCTCAACGAAACAAAGAAAAAAATGAAAGTTAATTTCGCTTGAACACTTCTAAACAAGTGTTAGCTTCTGAGAACGTTTGCGAAATATTTATTAAAATGAAGTATTAACTTTTAATGAAGCGTTAATTTCGATTGAGCATGTATGTAACTTCTAATAAAGTTGTAAGAACACTTCTATCGAAAAGTTAGCTTCTAATAAAATTGTGCTCTTAGTGAAGATGAAGCCTTCATTATTTATTAGTCCATCCATGTGCATAGTTTCCGAACATCTTGATATATTTGTGGGCAAATTAGCGTGGTGAGTTATTATTATTTTGAATATGCTTGAATGCTACGGTGAAGTCACGGGTCTGACGATTTTTGCCGCAGCCAACCGCATAGGACGTCATAAGCCAACCCTACACTGTGAGTCATGTTAATTGCCGGAAATCACCAATCAGCCGATATAAAAACATACGTTTTTCGTGTTATATACAATCTTGGCAAAAACGCCATTGCCATACATTTTGTCACGTGCAGAAGAACATCGTTTCTTTTGTACACTGATGAAATAAAACATCATTTCCTGTAACGAAGATGATTACTCGCATGAAGAACCAGAAAAGTGCAATACTTAATAAATTTTAATTCCTAAGAGAAACTTAATCACGATAAAAATCCATTCGAATGCATTTTTTTTACTAAATACAGTTTTATCAAGATAAAAATTCATTTCAGTTTTTTTAAACTAAATACAAGTAAGCGTATAAGTTTATTACACGAATACAGTCATTTGCTATGATGGGATACGCACAGAATGAGCTGATTTCGGCTATTCAGAATGTAATTTTTTTATTTAATATGGAAATTCATTCTTGTTTAATAATCTTAGCCATGAATGTGCCGCCCTGGTGGCGCAGTGGTTTAAGCGCTGACTTATAACCACTCGTCTGAGATGGGTCCGGGTTCGAATCCCGGTGAGGCATTGATGATGTGTTTGTCTCACGACACTGACTTTCCCTTCCCTGGAACCAGTGGCCCTAAATTAGGGACGAGCGATTTCTTATAGCCCATTGAGTTTTTCACAGTAGTCCTGTTATACCTCCAATAAAAAAAAAACATGAATGTAGAGGCAAAATAAAAAAGTGCTTTACTTAATGCAACCAATCGATACCGTGGAGAGGGGGGATGTCAATTTATAACGCTGGTGCACATTGTAACGCCTTTCCATCATTAAATAAAAGTTAAAATAATTACTGAGAGCCTGAAAATCCATAGTGCGGAGGTTTATTTTGAGGGCATTTTTTTACAGTTCTAAAAACATTAGGCAAGTGACCGAACAAGAAAGATGACATCGAATACTCGTTGAGCACGTCTTTTTCCAACCCAAAAAGAATTTTTTAAAGCGGATTTTTAGAAACTGAGAAAATTTGCATGAATGAATGCATTTACGCCTCCTAGCGGCAAAACTGCGTATTACTTCAAATATACAAGTGTTAAGTGACGTTCATTGTGAATTTTGAAACTAGTAAGAATTTCTTCATTCCTAGAAGCGGTAAAAAAAATGACTAGTATAAATCGCCACTTACGCATGCTAGCGGCAGATATATGCGTTACGAAAAAAACCAAAATTGTGTAGTCCGTTTACTTTAAACATGAAAGGTGACATAATGAACTAGACGAGTTTTATGGTTGTTGTGTTATTGTAGCTGAAACCAAACGATTTTTTTTTTCACACCATAGATCCTCCTGTTTACTTTGTTGTTGGGAAAAGTCCTGGGATGACTGAGAAGCAGATGTAAAGTTTGAAATAAGGGATGCAGATCTACTGGTCGCCCTGTGAATAAAAATAATTCTTCAAATCAGATGTTAGTATTTAAAAGTGATATTAAGAAACAACGGGAGGGGCATCTGTTAAATATGGTTTGCGTGGAGTTTGAAGCAAGGAGTGGAAAAAGAAGGTAAATGACATAAGGAAAAACAAATCCTCTGTGTTCTCTCTGACGTAAATTTCGTTCTTGATTTAGCTGGAACAACCAAGTGATTTTTACACTTCCTGTTGTATTGTGTAATTTTTGGCTTTTTTATTGCTCTTCGAAAACTGTAGCATTAAAGTGCACTTAAAACGCATAAAGTTTTAAAAATTGGAGGAATTAGCTCAAGATTTATTCGCACACATATCCTTCCAGTGGCGTAGCCAGAAATTTCTTAAGGGGGTGGGTGTCCATCGGTTTGGTTCATTGGTGAAAGCCTCGCCGCTTTAAATTCGTGCTCAGTCTCCCCTAAAGGGAGTGGTTTAAACCCCCCGCCCCCCTCTGGCTGCACCCTGGAGCCCTGACGCCATTGTATCCTTCTTATCGGCATTTTTCGACGTCCTTGTCTTGTCCTTGGTCCACGTTAGGAAAACACTCCCCGTTTGCACCTGTGCAAACCGCGGGATCCCAGTTGTGTGCCCCCACTCCAGGGGGTTTTGCCCCATCCCACGCCGTTAGCGGGTGCAGTGGCGGTTCAGCTTGCCAATGCCCAACACCCCTACAAATGGTCACGTTCATTATTCTCACCTTGTATGGGTTGAAGACTTGAAGTGAATGGGAGAACGGGTTGTAGGTAGGATCTCCCGCTCTGCGGAAGGTTTACGGGGCAAACAAGGTTTTTTTTTTTTTTCTTTAGTGTTTAACGACCACTGTGAGCATCTTGATGGGCCATAAGCAGTCACCTATGCCAAATTTAGAGCCACTGGTTCCAGGGAAGGGAGAGAGCCAGTGCCGTAAGACAAACACAACATCTATGGCTCACCGATATTTGAAATCGGACGAATGGTCAGAAGCCAGCCCTTAAACCACTGCTCCACCGGGTCGGCAGGAATTTTTGAAATCTTAACAGTTTTAAGAAGAGGGGGTGGGGGGAGCTGGACACGCGAAATATTACTATGCCCAGCGGGAAAACTGCGTTATTTGGAAATGGACGCAAAATGTCTATCATAGCGAAAGGGTACCCTACCAAGAAAGGAAATTTTTAACCGGATCGAAGATACTTTTCCAAATAGGGTAACCCATAGGCGTAGACGGAAGGGGGGGGGGATATCCGGACTCCCCTTTAAGGGAGATTGAGTACGAATTTTAAGCGATAAATATTTTTTTTTCTCAGTAATGTTTTTTTAATGTTTTTACTTTTAAAGATTTTGGGCATATTCCTACTTAGATTATTTTGTTCTGGGAGGCTTTCTGCAATGAACCAAATCCATGGACCCGGCCACCTTAAGAAATTTTTGGCTACGCTTCTGGTGACGCCCCCTGGCGTGAGAACTGAGCATGTAGAACTAGAAAACGTTCTGCAAAATATTCTCGTAATGAATTCCATACGATGGAAGAATGATGCTTCAAATATGACTTTTTAAAAGCAGACATAGCAAGAAAAAAACTTCTACATATACGCTTCTTAGCTGGAAAACTGTGCAATATCTGTTATCTTTACTATATTGAATGGCGTAGATTACAAAAAAATTGTTTTAATTGGAAATTTAAAAGTGGAAACAATTGCAAACAGAAGTATACGTTTACGCCACCTAGCGGCAGTACGGTGCGTAATTAAAAATATTGTACTGTATCTTCAAAATGTTCCTCAAAGCGAATGATATCAGATGTTTCAAATCAGATTTCCAGACGTAGTGAGTGGTATCTGACCGAAACAAAAAATTCAATACGATTTTTAAAGCCCTAGATACGGCTACAAATACGTTTTAAGCAGAAGCCCTCTAGTGGCAAAATTGTGAATTATGTAAACTTAGAAATTATATACAAAATATTCTTAACCACAGATGCTATCTGACGCAAAAAAGTTTTTCATACTGATTTTTTTTTAATTAAAACAGAGATACCGGGGGAAATGCAGTATACGTTTATGCCATCTAGCGGAAAATCATCATAATGGTAAAGCGTAACGAAGTCAAAATAACGGTTTCAATTGGGTTTTTAGAAGATATGACGTAGAGTGAAGTTTATATATTTTGAGTTTCACAGCGTCTGCATTTACGCCCAGTAGCGGCGAAGTCCTGCATCAGAAAAAGACCAAAGGAGGCAAGGATAATCGTTGTCGGAGTTTGACTTACTTAATGCGGAAGGATTTTTTTCAAATTGGACTATTAGGTGCAAAGTTATTGTTTTGAAAGGAGATTTGAAAACAATAAGATATGAGGTAGGTTACTTTTTCATAAAAGATAGGTAGCAGTTTGCTGTCTACCTTCCTTGAAAAAGCCATCTGGTTGATGTGCAAAAGCTGAGAAACTTTAATCTCTATTCTACGCCAAGAAATTTAGATTACTAGTAGAGTTAACTATCTTAAGCAAAGTTATTGTGTCCAAAAACGGACATAGCAATACTGAATACTATAAGAACGTTTTTACTTACTTTTTCATAAGACATATGGTCAAGGAACAAAGAAGAACTTGGTCCATCCATATCAGAGCACATTTAAGGAGAAGGGGCCTGGGGGCTGGACAGTATTTTGGGGCCCCAGTATTAGTTGCGCATCTAGGATTTCACTATGGGTGGGAGAATAAAAATACTCAGGAGAAAACATTCTCTAAATATGATGAGGAAGCTATAAAAATATTCCAGCCGTATTGAACAATGCATCCCACGATTCATGGACGAATCAGAGTTAGCAAGAAAATGTAAAAATGCATGGTTGAAAAAATGGATACCAGTTCAGTTCTGCTTTTAATCCCCCCCCCCCCCCAGGGTTCAGCTTGAAATTATATCGAAGTAGCGGACAAAATGATTCAAACGATTTCTCAATGTACGAAAATTCACCCAATTACAGGTGTGTAAAAAAAAACATCTGTAATGCTTTTGAAAGATTTGAGGATGAACTGGGGGAGATTATCCTTTTTGTGGACTCCTAAAAAAGCGGAAAGAAATAGAAGTTTTTTTTCACAAAGCAGTTTCTTTATAGTTTTTGCTGTGCTATCTGTAAAAAAAAATTAAAAAAAAATTAAGAACTCTGTCATCTATCTTCAATAATCCTGCATATCTGGGGTCCCATTAAAAATGCCGGGCCCGGGGCCCCTGTTAAATAGGCTCTGATCCATGTTAATGCGTATTCTGACAAATATTCTGCATTCGAACCTCATTCACTTTGTTCTTCAGATTAACCCTTAAAATTCGTCACTCTTTCACTTTGTTCTTCAGATTAGCATCAGATTAACCCTTAAAATTCGTCACTCTTTCAATATGGTGGGTACATTTTCATTTAAATCTGTGCTTTACATGTTCTATTTCATTTTTATTTTTTACTTGTCCATATTTTGTGCTTTTGTATACGACGTATATCTATATACTACAAGCATTGTGATGATTAAGAAAAAACGATGTTAGTTTACAATTATTTTATTTTTTCGTGTAAACCAAGCTGAACTAAAGCTCAGCGAAACCTTGATCGACACGAAGAAATAAAATAATTATGAACTAATGTCGTTCTTCTTATATCTACTATGATGTGAAAATTTAAGAAGAACGCATCATTCATTATCACATACGGTCCTATGAGAATATTCCTGCCGAGATGACCATTTTTGGGATGTGCGTAGTTTTCCTGAAAACGCATCTGCGACGTAACTCAAGGGAAACGCGTATTTTATGAAGAATGCCCGTAATCATAATGACGATCAGAATTCTTCACGTTAAACTCGGAGGAGTCGTGATATTTTTCGCGGTTATATCAGAAAATTACTGCGTGTATTCAGTTGGTCGTCCGTACATGCGACGCCATTTGTAAACTGAACAAATGAAATGCTGTTATACGAACTGAAGTCGTAGGTGTTAAATAATGCCGCAATACGTCGAGCAACGGTTGCTTGAACAAAGCATTCTTGCAGTTCTTCAACACAATTCAAAAGACCTGTCAAGTGATGCTTTGTGTTAGCCAAACGGTTCACACACGAGTGTTCGCTTTTCGTGACGTCACGACTAATTTTATCTACAGCAGAGGTTTGGAATTTCTGACCTGCAAACAAATACACTGACGGAAAAAAATCCCAACACCACGAAAAAATAGTTGAAGAGGAATGAAATGGCGGCAATGCATTTGTATAGGTAACATATGTAATCGATTAAGGTTTCAAGATCACAGCTTAATGTAAGCGCGAGAAGAGCCATTTTAAATGTGAAATGCTGGTACATTAATAACCGGTGTAACCGCCAGAATGTTGAATGCAAGCATACAGATGTTCATGCATTGTGTCGTACAGGTGCTGGATGTCAGTTTGTGGGATGGAGTTCCATGCCTGTTGCACTTGGTCGGTCAATACAGGGACGGTTAATGCTGGTTGGGGATGACGCTGGAGTTGTCGTCCAATGATGTCCCATACGTGCTCGATTGGAGAAAGATCTGGTGATCTAGCAGGCCACGGCAACATGTCGACACTGTAGAGCATGTTGGGTTACAACAGCGGTATGCGGACGAGCGTTATGCTGTTGGAAAACACACCCTGGAATGCTGTTCATGAATGGCAGCACAACAGGTTGAATCACCAGACCGACATACAACTGTGCCGTCAGGGTGCGTGGGATAACCACGAGTGTCATAGGAAATTGTTTCCCAGACCATATTCCAGGTGTAGGTCCAGTGTGTCTCGGCCGCAGACAGGTTGGTTGCAGGCGCTCACCTGGCCTCCTTCTAACCAACACACGGCCATCACTGGCACCCAGGCAGAACCGGCTTTCATCAGAAAACACAACAGATCTCCACTCCGTCCTCCAATGAGCTCTAGCTTGACACCACTGACGTCGCAAACGGCAGTGGTTTGGAGTAAGTGGAATGCACTCTACAGGGCGTCTGGCTCAGAGCTGTCCTTCAAGCAAACCGATTTGTAACAGTTCGTTGTGTCACTGTGGTGGCAACTGCAGCTCGAATTGCTGCCGCAGTCGCAGTACGATGCGCCACGGCCATACTCCGTACACGGCGGTCTTCCCTCTCAGTAGTGCCACGTGGCCGGCCGGAACCCGGTCTTCTTGCGGCAGTACCTTCCCTTGACCACCACTGCCAACAATCATGCACAGTGGCTACATTCCTGCCAAGTCGTTCTGCAATATTGCAGAAAGAAAATACCTTCTCGTAGCCCTATTACACGACCTCGTTCAAACTCTGTGAGCTGTTGATAATGGCTTCTTCGTCTTCTTAAAGGCATTCTTGACTAACATCAACACACTACGTCGAATCTCAACGATAACTAACGCTCACGAACGTTACAGCGCGTATTTACAGCAAACCTGCTTTGCATGTTCCGAGGCGCTACCAGCGCCACACGTATGCGCCGAGCGCGAAATTTGCATAGACGTCATCGTACATGTGTACTCTCACCGCCTACCAACTGTCGTTTATCTAACACAACCCCTTCTTGGTTTTGGGATTTTTTTTTCCGTCAGTGTATTTCTGAATCGAACCGGAAATTCGGGACGATGCTGTTGTAAAACTAAATGATATTCAAGTTTAAATGTATCCTCGCATCATAATAATATGGAAGCTGCCAGAATTAATTTGGGAAGTAATATTATCATGAACCATTCTTATTCCACTGCTGGATGAAGATCTTTCCAGGTCTCTAATACAACTCTGTCTCGAAAAACACACACACACACACAGAAATATATCATTTAACTGGAAAGAAAAAGTGATCATGATTAATAGAGATAATTTAGCCCACCTTCAATTTGTTTGATTGCATAGTGATTTTCGTAAGTACCCCCACAGAGCTGCAGTGCATGATCTACTAGGAACTTGCTAAAATAAGTGGGATTAAAAATGAATTTACAGAAAATAAAATTGATGTGCAATGCCTTTGCAAGAACTGGAAATGTAGAGGTTAATAGAGAAAATTTAGAAGTAACTGATGCCTACATCAAACTTGGCCAACAGATACTGGGCTTAGGCCACATTTAAGAAGAAATCAATAGGCATATAAAACTTGGCCAGAGTGTAGCTCAAACACTAAAATTTTTGAGAACAATTTACAATTATGCCTTTAAAATGTTATATCAGTGCAGTGCATCCTTACAGTTCTTAATTATATATCAGAGATAGGGATCTGAACTGCAAAAGACTTGCAGGGACTTCTGGTAATTCAAACAAGCATGGAGAAATGCATGCCTTGGTTGTAATGTAACCAAGAAAGAGGGAAATGACAAGAGTTGATTACGTCGTGATCAAAGTAAAGGCCCTCTGGTGGCCTTAAACATATAGCTAGAACTGACACCCATTGGACAACTGAAATACTAGACTGAGTACCAATTCACAGGAAAATACCCAGATGATGAGCTCATGGGAGATAGATGGATGGAATTCGAACGGATGTAGGTAAAAATACCCCGGGAAAAAATACCCCCGAAAACTGAAAAGCGGAAAAAATGCCCCCGGAAGAAATACCCCCCAGAACAAACGGTTCACTGTAAACTGCCACACAGGAACACAGATGTGTGGCAGTGTTCCGATGTGGCAATTTACCGGCAACCCTGCCCCACATTTTCAGCAACTTGGTTGCAAAAGTTCAAGGGGGGAGGGTATAAAGATAGCCGTTTCTGGGCCTATATTGAGAACTGAATTGGGAACTCCAAACGAATTTCGAGAAAACGTTCCATGTAAGCCTAGCGAGAATTGTACTTTTTGAAGAAATAAACTGCCGAGGATCCGAGGTTCACTTGGTCGGGGGGGGGTCTACCCTCAACTTCCGTAATATTATATTCTATGCCGCTGGAGTCTGCCAGTGTATTCAGGAAGTTCTCCTTGAAGTCTCCGCGAGGTCCATGAGCTTGGGGGTCCCCCAAAATGTTAAAATGGACGTAGAGCTGTAAACATTAGTACCATGCCTTATATAATGATTCTGTACATGACCACGAATTTTGAGGAGGGTTCGGTAACCCTCCCTGGTTTCTAAGAGCTATTCAGGGGTAACATCGAGGATACACTGACCGACTCTAGAGGTCCAGAATATAAAATTACGGAAGTTGGGGGTAGAGCCCTCCAAACCAAGCACCTCGTATCCCTTTCACAGGTTTCGCCAAATTTCTGGGGGAGGGTGGAAGGGCATACATAGATTGCCATTAAACACAACATGAAGCATAGAAATTGCGAGCAAATCCTTTACCTTAAACACTTGTCTGCGCTCTTAGAAACTTGGGGGAGGGGGAATTCACCCCACCCTCCTGAAAATTCGTGGTCGTGTACAGAATCATTATGTAAAGCATGGTTCTAATGTTTACAGCTCTACGTCCATTTTAACATTTTGGGGGATCCCCTCCCCAAAGCTCACGGACCTCGCGGGCGCTTCAAGGGGAACAGCCTGGATACACTGACAGGCTTCAGCGGCCCAGAATCTAATATTACGGAAGTTCGGGGTTGAGACCCCCCCCCCTCCAAGTGTATCTCGGATCCTCGGCAGTTTATTTCTTCAAATTAAAGTACAATTCTCGCTTGGCTTACATGGAACGTTTTCGCGAAATTCGTTTGGAGTTCCCAATTCAGTTCTCAATATAGGCCCAGAAACAGCAATCTTTATACCCCCCCCATCTTTGAACTTTTGTGGCCAAGTTGCTGAAAGATATTTGGCAGGATTGTCGGTAAATTGCCACACCGGAACACTGCCACACATCAGTGTTCCTGTTACAGTTAACCGCTTGTTCTGGGGGTATTTTTTCCGCTTTTCAGTTTTCGAGGGTATTTTTCCCGGGGGTATTTTTACCGTTTACCAATTCGAACGCATGCCAGACTGACATTTAAAGAGAATTTCTTAAGACTGAGAGTTGTGGAAGATACTTAGGGAGACCATTCAGCACGGGATTGAAAATAGTTGATGACGATGATGAAAGCAGTTAATACCCCCTCAAAAAGGCTGGGAGAAAAGCGTCTGTAAGCAGAAAAGTCCCGTGCATTCAGTGGGCATACTTTTAGTAACAGATGTGAGATGCCTACGCATATTGAACTGTCTTGTGAAGCAATGAATTCATTGCATTCCCCACACAACACTCTTTAGCTTGGAGGAGCTGGAAGTTTCCCTTGTAAATAGTTTTTTTCTTTTCTCTCTCTCTATTGGCGTACAGAAAGTATGAAGTGACCCCCCCCTACAAATTCCTTTTAATTTGCACAGGTGTTGATGCAAGGGATAGGCCATAGATATATACATTCGTTATTTACCCCCACTTTCGTTTGCTTGAATTTTTATTCATATAAATTATTGAACTGCTTTGTTCGTGAAGTGTTTGCTGCTTTGGGCTTCCCCGTACTTGGATTAATATCCAATCGTCTGCAGTGGCGTTCAGGCGGGGGTGACCCTCTAGATCGTACAATCAGATTTAAATATGGGAGGTTGCTTCCCCTTATAAATTATTGAACTGCTCTTGTTCGTGAAGTGCTACTTTGGGCTTCCCCGTACTTGGATTAATATCAAATCGTCTGCAATGGCGTTCGGGCGATGTGTGTGTATGGCGGGTAAACCCCCCCCCAGATCCTACAGTCAGATTTAAATATGGGAGGTTTGTTCAGTATGCCAGTTGCTTCCCCCTTATAAATTATTGAACTGTTCTTGTGCGTGAAGTGCTACTTTGGGCTTCCCCGTATCCAATCGCCTGCAATGGTGTTCGGGCGATGTGTGTGTGTGCCCAGATCGTATAATCAGATTTAAATATGGGAAGTTTTTTCAGTATGCCAGTTGCTTTGCGTGCATGTTAATTCTGGGTGATCCCACCGCTTCAGAAATAATTATTTCACTCACTCTATGGCGATGTGCTCCTAAGCCATAAAAACTCAGGCAAAAAAAAAAAAAAGGGGGAGGGGATGACTAGTACGGAGTCTGACAGTTAATATACGCATGTGCTATGCATCATCGGACTGTTCTGAGACACAAAGAATAGCTTAAGTTAGAACACGGATCGCTTCAATTCAACGAAGATCACCTGCCTCCCCTTCACACCCATACTGGGGAACCAGAATTTCAGGTTTTTCCAGTTCTCGCCAGTAGCGTAGCCCCCGTAGGGTGCGCAGCTGTGGAAGATGCCCTTCCGTTTCAGGAACCCTTGAGCTCTAAACAGAAAGTTAACTTTTCCGTTAAAATCAGATATTTCTCCCTAATCCTTGTACGAAAAAATAACTGTTGAGAAAATGAGAAAAACGTTTTTCTTTAATCCAAATATTCATGCGACAACCCCCCCCCCCGCTGTTTTAACTTTCACTACCCAGACGTGCAAAGATTTTCGGGTGAGGGGGTGTTTATCGATGAAAACTATGTGAAAAGTATACCAATATTTTGCATGCAATACCGATATATTATTGAAATCTGTGGGGAAAAGAAATTTTTCCGTCAATTAGTATCACTATTGCGAATTAAAGTGCAGAAATTAACAAAATAATTTATAATAAAAAAGATGAAATAATAAATTCCATTAGGAATAATCATAAAAGTAATGCAAGCACTTTATCATAACTATAATACATATATAGGCTACACACTGAAGGACTGTCTCATCTGCCTGGAGTATCTCCTGTCTTAATTACCAATGGCGATTGCGTTTTATTTTTATTTCCTGGTGGCATGTTTCGTTGAATGTTCCATTACTTCCAGAAAAACGGGAATGCTGGTCTTGAACTCGAAGAGCTTGACCACACTCACTCACTTTGTAACCGAATTTTAGGGCCGAGCTGCCGGTAACAGAAAATCCTATCTTCATCTTATTTTGGGTGTAGTTCCAGTTGAAGAAATTTTGTTTAATCTTCCTTTCCTCTGGGGTTTTTTTTTTTTTTTTTTTTTTTTTTTTGGATTTTTACAGACGTTTCTGGCCTCTTGATTTTAGTCAAGGCCTGTTCCCAAAAAACAAAGAGGTCAGAAACGTCTGTAAACATCCCAAAAACAAAAAAAAAAAAAACCCAGAGGGAAGGAATATTAAACAAAATTTCTTCAACTGGAACTAGAACCAAATTAATATATCTGGGTAAAGCCTTGAGTAAGTGATCTTCATCCTATCTTAGTGGATTAGAACAGCTGGGGGGGGGGGGGAGATACCAGCCCCAACCCTGGTTACACGGTTTCATAAAAACCATTTTATTCCACTTTTTTTTTTTTGATTGGAGGTTTAACGACCACCGTGAGCAACTCAATGGGCTATAAGCAGTCGCCCGTCCCTAATTTAGGGTCACTGGTTCCAGGGAAGGGAGAGAGCCAGTGCCGAAAGACAAACACAACATCCATGCCTTACGGGATCGAACCCGGACCCCTTCGGACGAATGATCAGAGGCCATCGCTTAGACCACTGCGCCACCGGGGCGGCCCACTTTTTGTGTAAGGGGAATATATGGGCAGTGGATAAAGTCCAGTAATTGTGTCGTCTGTGCTTTAGAGACAGATTACAGATTGAAAGCCTGACTATGTGTTTTTTCTTATTCTTGTTGTTCTTTCCGTTTGTATTCTATTACATACATAAACCAAAAATGTTGCTCAGCATAAAAACAGTAGCCTAAGATTGCTTATGCTCTGTTGTTAGATTTTCTTTTTTGTTGTTCTTGTAAAATTCAAGAAAGGGATCAGTTTTCTTCAAATTTTACAAAAACAAAAAACAAAAAATTATGAAATTTTGTTCGGGAAAGGTAAACGAGAGAACTGCGCATGTTTTTCCCATTTATCCCTCCCAGATGGATAACGTAGTTGTGGAGTGACGATTTTTTTTTGTCCTGTAAAATTCAGGAAAGGTGATCAGTTTTCCTCAAATTTTACAAAAACAACAAGAAAAAAAAATCTAGTGACAGAACACTTATGAGACACTTCTCATGGAGAATGCTGTCGGACAAAGAAAAATAAACTAACGTTTTTCATGTATCGCTGCTCGGTATTTTAATGAAACTGATTTTTCCATCTGCATTTTCGTTAAACTGACATTTTGCGTACCTCCGATTTTGAAAAGAATGAAGTATGCTGAAAATTCTTAGGTTAGAATACATAAAATGCATTGCTGGAGATTATAACACTACACGTTGTGCATTTGAAATTTCCAGTCTGCTCCTCGCTGTGCTACGATACGAACTCATGGTTTCGTGTTTTCTCCCTTGGTTCATTGATTTAAACTAATTTGAATGAGTAGTTTATTAGGGGAACATGAAATAGTGCTAAAATACTATATTTGTTACACTTTAAAATTAAAGTAAGTGAGTTTACAAGTATTAAAAACACTCTAGGCTGGTATCATATTCACAGTTTCAACAGGTGTCACTATTTAATGAAAGGAAGAAATGTGGTTATTTTTTGTCTGTATTAAGACTTGTTGAGGACGAAGGCAAATGTCTTCACATAGCTGGAGGTAGGGGTTTTGTCTTTGAATATATTAACGTGTCGATTAACCAGTTGCATACTATACTGTTCAACAACTAATGAAAATGTCGAGTAACAAGAAAAATGTTTTTTTCTGTCGAGACCCTGACGCAAAAAAAAAAAAAAACACACACACACCTTTTTACCCACCCACTTCGGATGAGTGATTTCTGCATCTCTGGCCAGTGAATTAAAAAAGGAACTAGTTGTAGAGTACTTCCACGTGTGAATTCACAATTTTTTTTAACGACATTATTACTCCTTCCGCATCACCCTCCCGCAGTGTGGCCTACGCACGCCAACGCAAAATCCCTCCATATTAGGACATACCGGCGACAGCCAACAAGAGGTTGCATGAAACCTGAACAACAGATAAAAACGCAGCTCAACTGTTCTGACGCATGATTATGACGGCTGCTTACGTTGTATGTATCCTGAGGGAAAAGGTCATTCGAATGAAACCGAGAAATCCGACTGCTTCTCTAATTAAGGTCCGAAGTACAGAACTTTTCTGTAAGCAATAGGTTTCGCCATAAAAAAAAAATCGTGTCTCTGTTGAACATTGAGTAAAGAAAAAATATGGAACACCTGAGTCAAACCGGTACATTTTCAAATGAAAGTGATTCACGCTGCGTTTTAAGCTGTTGCAGAGAAAAGGAATTTGACATGCAGTAGTTGATGGACTGACTGGCGCCTTGATGGAGGAGGGGTTCGGCCACCGGTTTAGCGAACAAGCCGGATGTTTACATCAATTTCTTTATCAGCTTCGAAATGTTCTTGATCGCGGGCTATTTCTTTTATTAATAATTCTATTTATGTTTTGTTTCTAGACTTTACCGCTCTCTTGCCTATAAGTTGCCCTTTCTTAAGTCCAATTCGCTGCATTCAAGGAAGAGCGAAAACCAGTGCATCCACGTGGGTCTTGCTCAGGTTTCAAACGCACCAACAAGTATGGAGAAATAACCCACGTGACACCATTTTATTTGCGTTAAATTTGTTCAGTACGAAACTGTCGTATAGAAACTTAAAGAAAAAATATGCTGTCGTCATTGGCGCCCATAGCTTAGTTTTCAGGTGGGGAAGGGGGCCAACATAAATTGTAATTACGAATAAGAAACACCATATGCAAATTTACATTGTGCCTTCTCGTTATCAAACCGTTTTCCCCAGACCTTCAACACAAATTTAATTGGAAACCAGAAGACCCAAAAACTACACACAAAACCTGGATAAATAAAATCACCCAGCATATTTAAAGGACTTCCGACAATAAGAACATTTCTTTGTCGTTCTCTTGATCCTTTTGGCCCTTTGTCACATGCGCCACGAAACCCATGAGATCACTCAATTGTAATCAAGAATGAAAATACACCCTCAAGACAAATTTCCCGTGATTTTTGTCCGACAGTGAATCTGCTGTAAAGGAAATTGCACAAGAGTGTTTTAAATTTCTTTTGCCTTTCATACTTTTCTGCACTGTGCTGTGTAAGTACGAACGTTGTTCTCCAATATGCAATGGGAAATTTCATTATTACTTTTCACTGTAAATTTCTCCCTTTTCTACTGAAAATTACCAACTTTTTCTAATTTTGCGGCAAACACAAGCATCCAGAAATTCTCAGGAAAAATTAGCAATCAGGATTATTGTTATCGCGAAAACTCAGTACCTTCCAAGAAGAGAAAGAGCATTGTCCGATTTCCAGGAGAGGATAAATGCCCCTTCTTGCCCCCTATATGATGCATACATGAGATTCTTCCGCGGATTCCGCTTTTTTTTTTTTTTTTTTTTTTTGTCATCAATTAGGTCATTCTCGAGATCGATGCAGAACTGAAGAGATATGCGTTGAAGGGGTAGGCTACCGTCTGGGGATGGTAGTTCGTCTTTCAAAACTTTCGAAAACTGAAGTTAAACGGAGTGAAGATTTTTCCTGTAATCGTATTTTTTTTCTCACGATGTTGCCTGTTCCCAATATTGTTATTAAATGTCACTTTATTGCATAAATGTTTGTATTTCAGCATGAAACTGTGGGCAACGATTTCCAAAAACGGAAGTCAAGACGGCGCGAAGATTTCCTTTTAGTATTAAAGCAAAGATTCTTCCGTGGATTCGAAGAATTCCGCCATTTCCGTTGTCATTTTGAGCATTCTCGAGATCAATGCACAACTGAACAGAAGGGGGGGGTAATGTTTGGGAAGAGGGATTCGTTTTTCGTTTAATGCCGGGATTCCGTCTTACGAAACATTCTAAAACCTAAAGTTAGATGCAGTGAAGATTTCTCCCGTAATCTTTTTTTTTTTTTTTTTTCTCGCGATGTTCCTTCTGCCCAGTATTGTTCTTAAACATCTTTTTATTCCACAAATACTGCATTTCAACCTAAAAATGGAGGAAGAAGTTTCCGAAAACGGAAGTCGGTCGGAGCGAAGATTTCTTCCGAAATCGCATTTTTTTTTCTTCCCGCGATGTTCTCACTATCCTGTGTTGTTGTTAAGTGTTACTTTCCCCATAAATGTCTGCACTTAAGCTTGATAAGGGAGAGGAAATTTTCCAAAAACGGAAGTGACGGAGTTTGAAAATTTGTTGGAATTGATGTATGGTGTTCAAAAGTATTCATATTCTGAAAGTCACCCCATTTACCTAAAGTAGCGAAAGCTTTGATATCATGCATTCAAGGTCCTCAGGCTGAAAGTTCTTTCAGCATGATGGGATAAATTGTCATTTGAGGGAATAAAATTGGAGAAGGAAAGAAAAGTGGTGAAAAAATAGGAAGGGAATTATATCAACAGAAAGAAAAACTAAGCAAAGATTGCTGTGCAGCTGCAGAGTCAACAAAACTCAAATATGGCCATGGAACTTGCTGAGAAGAAAGCAACACAAGAGGAAAATTGAGCTGATGTTCTAGAAAGTACAAAAAAAAAAAAAAAAAAAAAAGAGAGAGAGAGAGAGAAAGATGTGTTTGAAGCAGTGTCTTTTTAAAATCACTTTATTTTGTTTTTGAATTCAGTAATTTTATATTGCAAATACAGTGAACAATTCCATCTTGCTCGTGCTGCTTTATATTCACACTTTCTTGTCGCATGTTCTGATTTTTTTGCCCGATTAAAAAGTTCAGCTTTTTTGTTTCTTGGTCAGTTTCATGTATGATGCGCTCATGGCTGTCGTAAAAATTGATTGTTCATTTGTAGTCGACGCTCCAGTCTAGAATCGTTAGGAAAAGGGAAGTGTAGAAATAGAGGTCTTTATTCAGAATATGAATCTTTCACTGAGTTGTGGACAATGAACATACTAGCTTGATGGTCGAGTGGTCTGAGGCACTGGCCTCTGACCACTTGTCAGAGTTGGGCATGGGTGGCCTATTTGGCTTTTACGACTCTGAACCAGTGGCCCTACATTACGGACAGGCGACTTATAGAGTTAGTTGCTCGCGGTAGTGGTTACACCTAGAAACAAAATATATAAATTAAAGATCAATCAAAACTTTAATAAGGCAGCGAGGAGGAGGTTTTGGCTTTGAAATGGAGTGTTCACTGTACTGATCTAGACAGTGGTGTTCACGTGAAATATAATCAATTTTCCGCTTTACAATATAAAAGTGGCCTGCTGAATTACTTTGTACATTCGCCGAATAGTCGTTCTGTTTTTGTTTTGCACGGTCATTATGACCAACTTGATTTGCTGTAAGCAGTCGTCCATCCCTTATTTAGGGCCAATAGTTCAAGGGAAGGGAGAGAGCCAGTGGTGGACTAATAAATGGCCCTGGAAGCTATTTTGTGAGGCACCTCGCTTCCGTGTCACTTTCCTATCGGGCACTCTAGCCCAAATCTCCTGCTTTCCTATTTCTAAGGGTTGTTTAATACCTAGGGTCAGACACTACCTTCCTAAAGTCCTCTACATATCTGATCTATTTTGTGGGGCTCACTTTTGGGAAAGAATGATCAAGGTATCCCATGCCTAAAAACACGATAGCATCATCCCATCGTTTCCTGTTGAAACATCTTTTCTACACAAGTCTAGGAATCACTGCAATTTTTTTGTATTGAAGCAATTTTATTAATGATATGTTAGACATTTTACCCATTTCCCTGGACTGCAGATCTCTAGTACAATTTAATGTAAGAATAAATTACTGTACTTTCGTTGCTGAGATGCAACAGACAAGGTACGTTCTCACACAGAGAGAGAGAGAGAGAGAGAGAGAGAGAGAGAGAGAGAGAGTCGAACTCGAAGACTTGATTCCATTCTTATTAATTTTATTGCGATAACTGAATTCAGAATTTGTAATAGTTTCTTTGATTGTTCTACTTAATGAAATAATTACGAAAAAAAAAACTCTTAAAAAACAGAAAATGTCAAGAATTGTCAGTACAAAGTTATAAAGTGAGAGAAATAAAAGAATACGAAAATTAATTTTTATTAATTTACTTTGAAATTGAAAAATTATTTTTATTGTAGCTGAAACAGACTTTACAGAATTGCAGTTCAAGAATTCGTGTAACCCCAAGGCTCAATCAAAAAGTAGTTAATCAGATGAAGGTCTCGTTTGAGAAAGCGCATATGCATGTAAAAAGCAGCAACCCCAAAATTTTACTGTTGAGCTTCTATCCCAGAGTTTTGATAGCATATTTGATTAAATTGTATTTGTTATTCAACTGCGATTGGCAAAACGGGCTGAGGCAGAAGATATTGGCCCAAAGGGGCATAGCATGAATTTGAATGTCTGAAAGGAGTGTGTCAAAAATAGCGTTTGTTCAATAGAACATTCGCTACGTATGTTTTTTATATTATGAAGCCGTCAAAATGGTGAAAACACTTTGCCGTTTTGGCATCACTTGGTTCTCTTCTAGAAAAACATTGAAACAATATATACATACTTTTTTTCCTTGAGTTTGCAAAAGGTCTACAGGCCCAAAATACCGGGACACTGTCTGCGCTTTGGCGTAAGACGAACACAACCATGCCCCACCGGGATTCGAATCCAGACCCATCTCGGACGAATGCTCAAAAGCCAGTGCTCAGACTACCACTGCGCCACTGGAGGTGGCGTGCTGTTTTTGTTAACTGCTATTCGAAAATGTGATGCTACTTTCCTCATTACCCATCATCTACTCTTATTGTTCTACTAACAATTTTTTTTTTCCGTTCTTTAAAGATGTACCGTAGCTTTCTCTGGATCTACTCAGAACTGCTGATCGCGAAATAATCAATGACATAACTTTATAATATAAATACCAGTAGGGCAAAAAATGTTAATTTGAATTTTAGCTGGCACATTCACGCTAAAACCAGTTCTGGGAAACAGAACTAGCGTACCAGTAATTTGACACAAATTAAAAAGCCTTCTTGTGTGCACAATTTTCAGCTCAGTTTTTAACATCCATATAGCTTAAAATGTAGTATTATATTTCGCCTTCCTAGACATCCCCCCCCCTTTTTTTCCAGTTTGTAATCCAAGAGTTTTGCGAAAATTCCAAAACATGCAGATGTTTCCGACGCGCAAAGGACATTTGCATTTATTTTTCGTTCACCGATTTCCTAGAAATGTGCAATTCCGTATTTCATTCAGTAAGAGACCTTGAGGCTATTATTGACATTGGCATTCACCAAAAACAATTGTACGAAAAGAGATATGAAAAAAACTAACTTTTCTTTGTAATATATTTTAAACAAATTGAAACGGCAAATCAGAAGTTAAATATATATATTTTTTAATATCACTATTTTAATTCATTTATTTCGTAACTTGTCACATAAGTCTTTGAAGGCTTCAGTAATAATCTGACTCTTTCTCGCGTCAAGGAACAGCAAATGCCTATGCAGTCAGTGATCTCGAACAGCCGTTTGTTGAAACAGAGCCAATACATATGTGCTGTAAACGGACTTCTTGTAGTGCCAACCAACATTTGGCATAATGATATTCTAGGATTACAAGAACAGTGCCAAGGGCAGCATTTTGCCAACAGCAGATGTGATTATTCATCTAGTGGTTTCGACTTTCGAGTGGCAGAAATTCTGTGAAGTAGAATGTAGCAGCGGAATCGGCAGCTGCACTTTTTCTGGTAGAAAAATAACTTATTCATACAATTAAGATTCACTATTTGTTATTTCTGTTCAAAGTTTTTTTTTTTTTTTTTTTTTTTTGATGTTTAAATACTATTCAGTGTTTGCAAATTCAAAAGACCATGGCAACCATCTTCTTTTTTTATTAAATCTCACATGAAAGTTCCGTTCTTCGTTAATTTTGTACTTGGGTGTAATTCCACATATGTGAAAAAAAAATCATTCATCTTAGTACAATGAAGTTTCAGTTTCATACGCATTTATGGTTGCCAGAAGGGACGCATTAAAAGAATTGAAATATAAGTTACTTTTTAAAATTATTATTTGGCTGAAAGTCTTGTTAAATAACTTGTGAAGCCAGTGAATTGATAAAATTTACTAAACTAGCTTTGCAAAAGGAATTCTTTTGTATAAAACAATGTCACATGGTCAACCTCTGAAAATATAGGCAATTTTTGTTGACGCAAGAATTAAATATGCGTGACTTTAATCTGAAAATCCGATAATTCTCGATTATCAGGAAATATTTCTTTGTTGGTAATTAAGTTTCTAGAAGCTTTAAAACGGTAACTCAAAATCTCGTACTTGTTTAAGTCTTTAAAGTAGCTAGCTGTCTTCACTCTTTGCTATGTAAATTTTTATATCTCCAGAATTTTAAGTTTCCCCGAAAAAAAACGACACCTGTTTCTTTATCAGCCCCCTCACCTTGAGAAGTCAGTTTCTTTTTAGTCACCCAAGTTGTTTGTGCTGTTTCATCTGAATTTTGCTTTAGAAAGTTCAGTACATGAACAAATAAAGTTCAATACTTATGCTTCTAATGAATAATCATAGTAATGTTCATTAACTATGAGAAATAAAAGTTAAAATATTCATAACTGCATCCACACATTTCCCCCAGGGGTGTTAAACACTCTCCAGTCCCTTTCCCCCGGCAATAGCCCTACTACTCAGCGGTGCACCATAACATTGCATTAAATTCTAAATCAAATGTAATTAGTGGAAGTGTGGGAAAGCACAGAGAGAATTTCTCAACAAGTCATTTCACATTATTATTATTATTATTGTTACAGTGGAAGCCATAGATATAATGCGGAATTGGATATAACGCGGGTCCGATTATGCCCCCCAAACAAACTACATACTCAGATTCTGATATACCGCAGGAATCTCTATAACACGATTATCACCTTGTCCCCGTATGCCCACTTTATAACAGGCTTCCTTTGTATTTTACTTCAAAAAGCTCACATGTATTATTTTTCTATTTAGAATTAAAGAAATATTGCAGGAATAGTATGTTTTAATTTGTTTACCAAACTCATCAACTTGTGTAACACAAAACACAATTAGAGAAATATTATTTTAGGAATAGTTAATAGTGCATATGATATACTACTTTTTCTGATGAAATTTCATTTAGTAGTGTGTGTGTGTGTGTGTGTTTTATTGGGGGTTTAAAATCCATGAGCAACTCAATGGGCTATAAGCAGTTGATCATCCCTAGTTTGGGGTCACTGCTTCTAGAGAAGGGAGAAAGCCAGCGCCGTGAGACCCACACAACATCCATGCCTCGCCAGGATTCAAACCCGGATCCATCTCAGACAAATGGTCATAAGCCAGCACTTAGATGACAGTGCCACCGGGGCAGCTAGCTGTAGTTTAGAGTTAATATTCTCAATCATCAAAGTTGTTTTCCAGACAAGGTTGATGTGTGGTTTAATTTCACATATTTTATCTGTAGAAATGCCTTTCCCTACACAATAATAGCAAATGCTGAAATTCATGCAACAACTGGATTTGTTATCATGTGAATGTGTTGATTACTTGGCAGACATTTGTAGAACTCTGCCAGATGCCATTGGATTCCAAGTTAGTCACTTCCATTTAAAGTGAAACTGATCTACAATATATGACACATTCTTTATCACCATTTCTTTTTTTAGTTGGGGGTTTAACAATCATAATGAGCAACTCGATTGTCTATAAGCAGTTGCCTGTCCTTATTTTTAGGGTCACCGGTTTTAGGGAAGGGAGAGAGCCAGTGCCGCAAGATAAACACAATATCCATGCCTCACTGGGATTCGAACCCAGACCCATCTTGGATGAATGGTCACAAGCCATTGATTAGACCACTGATTCACATAAATGAATTGCAGCATTCACACTGTACTTTAAAACACTGATGTTGCAAGTGTTAACTGGTTTCTTTTCATCCATCCCAGTCCATGCATCAATGTGTGTAAGGCCTTGTACTTTTTTCAGCTGGTTTAAAAGGTGTAGTAATTTAACATGTTACCTGTTAAATTTCATTATGCAGTGCAAAACATTATTTAGTCTTACTCTTGTTCTTCTAGTATATGTCTTGTTCTGCTTTTGACATACTTATTATGACAGTTTTAGTAACTAAGAACATTATTTTATTATTTCTAGTTTTGGGAAGTCATATCAGATGAACATGGTATTGATCCCACCGGTAATTATCATGGTGACTCAGATCTCCAGCTTGAAAGAATTGATGTTTACTACAATGAAGCATCAGGTACTTAACAGCTTTGTTTTATTGCTATTTTCATCTGTGCATTTAAATTGATTTTCAGAATAGCTACTGTTAATGTTTGTTATGATATGCAAAAATAAATTTCAATCAATTTGTTATTTTGTATCTCTAGTATGTAGGCATATCAAAAAATAAGTTTCATATGTTTCGCATAATTTTTGTTAAACAATGAGAAACCAAAAATATATAATTTCTGGAACATGCACCTTTATTTTTCCATGTAATCACCGCCAAGTTTTAGTAAACACATATGGGAACAAGAAGCAGTTTTTCAATACCAAGAAAGTAAGTTTCCTCCAAGTTCACAGAGACAAGTTTTCACAGCTTCCTTGATTTCATCATCATTTGTGAAATGCTTGCCTCCAAAATCCTTTTTTATTTTTAGGAGCAAGTGGTAATTTCAGGGGCTAAATCAGGACTGTATGGGAGATGCAGCCATATTTCCCATTTGAAATTGCAAAGAAGCTCCTGCACGTCAGCAGCTTTGTGTGAGAGGTTACGTTGTCATGCAACAAAATGATTCCTTTTGACAATTTTTCTCATATTCAATCCTTAATTCCTTTCCTTAACTTCTTTAGTGTCTCACAGACATTTGCAGCATTTTACTCCCTTTTGCCATAAACTCTGTGTACACCAGCCCCCTTATAGTAAAAAAAAAAAAAAAAAAAAAAAAAAAAAGACCAATGCCATCACTTTTCCAGCAGAAGGCAGGACTTTATAAATTTTATTGCAATAGTTGAGTTGGCATATTTCCAAATCATGGGTGCCAATTTGCTTTCTGATGTGAAGTGATGCACCCACGTCTCATCACCAGTGACAGTGTGCTGCAAAAAATCTGTGCCTTCTTCATAATGACATTGCAGGAATGCAAAACTGGGCACAAGTTGCTGATTTTTGTGCTGTTCCATTCAAGATCATGGAACCCATCTTGCACTCACTTTTCTGAAATGCAGGTGCTTGTGAGAGAGAATGATAGTGTGTAGACTACCTATGACAGTCCCAAATCTTTGACAATTTCATGAATTTTAATGGAACCCATCTTGCACTCACTTTTCTGAAATGCAAGTGCTTGTGAGAGAGAGAATGATAGTGTGTAGACTACCATATGACAGTCCCAAATCTTCAACAATTTCATGAATTTTAATGTGGCAGTTATCCCTAATCAACTCCTCAATGTGTAAAATGTGATCAACGGTCATCAAAGTCTTGCCAATTCTCGGCTCATCTGTCAAATCCGTACATCCTTCTTCGAACTGCTTACACCATTTTCCAATTGCCTGGCGTGACATTGCCTCTTGTCCATAAACAGCCGACACTTCACGATGGATTTCAGTTGGATTCCAAATTTTTGCCCTTAAAAAATGTACTGTTCTGCGAACTTCCAATTTCAAGTAACACTCCAACTGCTGCACTGTAGCAAATGACCATTAATGAATAAACTATGCAGCACAATTGTGCCACACTGCTTCCAGAAGCAGATGAAGAAACATATGACATCACTCAGTAGTTGCGTTCTTTCCATTTCCAATAGTTGCCGCTATGTGGAACTTAAGTTTTGATATGCCCTCATACTAATCAGCTATTCTTTTATTGAGTAAAAAAGAATTTTGTGTCGTTCAAAATATGTAGTATATTCTACTCATCTTATGAATGCCGTTTTTCTAGTTTCCGATTAACAGTAAGTGTGTTATTACAAAAACTTTTGATAATCCTTCTATACATTAATCAAGAGGCCAGAAATGTCTGTAAAAAGCCAAAGGAACTCAGAGGAAAGGAAGATTAAATGAAAATTTCTTCAACTGGAACTAGAACAGTAGTGTGAATGTAGTAGCAACTACTCAACTACACCCTATGAAAGTTTACCTTATGTAAATAAACTGTGGTCCCAGTTTCACTAATGTTAACACATTTCTGGAAGCAGTGATTGTAAAATTAGGTCACATCAACTCCTAACCAGAGAAAAGCTAACGGTCATTAAAACCTCAATGCATGACTTGCATTAGATGGTAAAAGCTCAATAAAATTATAAGTGATTTGGAAATACATTATACCTAAAATGTTTTTTGACTTGTGAAATTAATTCCTTTACATTTTGTACCAAATTAAATCTAGCTATGGTGAGATAAGCATTTAGCATATATATTTGTCACTTAAATTTTTCATTTATTGACCTGTTTTTATTTTATCGGTATTGTTCTTGGCACAAAGGTGCTATGTTTTTTTAATTAATGGGGAACAGCCGTCTTGAACGCTGGCCGCTAATTGGCAATAAGATATATTTTTTTTTGTACTGGGGTGCAAATTTTTAAATGTGATCACCAAAGGTGACGAGTAGACTTTATGAAAAATGGGGAGATATATAAAATCACATTTTGTTTTCTCTTCTGTACACATTTCCAAATACAAATGCCATGGAACCTGGTAAATCGGTACCCCAGAAATTTGCTGAAGCACCCTCCCACCCTGCTCTTCCCAGTGGTTACCACCTGCACAAGTTGTTGTGAACCTACTAAATCAAATGGAACTAAGAAATTTTAACCACCCTCCAATGGCACAGGCATAAGTAATCCGGGCGTGGTCAAAAGACCTGTGGCTGTATATCAGGGTTTGAAAAACCCAGCTTACTTGGGGTTTTTTGGGGTGTTCTTTTGGGTTTTTCTATCTTTTTTTTTATTTCTAATTTACATAGCTAGAATTTATTTGAAACAGTATATCAGGAATTCCAATTTATCATATTTTTTAAAACTATAGTGATATATAAAAATATTTTAGATGCAGTGAGTGTTTAAAAAAATTATGTAATGCATGTATTTGTGGGCAATAGTTTTGACATAACACAAGAGTCCTTCACAAAAAATTCTTGTTTTGATATAACTTTTTCCATGTTATCTCCTGGTCTCCGTGTGAGGCATAAAAAAAAAATTCTTCAATACTGTAAAATCTTAATAAATATAAATTTTAAGCTAAAATTCTAAAAAATACAAAAATTCCTGCAAGAAATACATAACGGGAGAAAACATACCTTTCACTGTAGCGACTTTCGCTAAATGGGTATGTTGTTGTATGTACGTTGCTTCAGTCAAAACCACAGGTATGAACAAGATTCCTTCAAAGCATACATCATATTTGAAACTATGTTCCTACATGCATTATTATTTCCAAGTATTACGAAAAATGAATAAAACTGACCTGCAAATCTGAAAACTAAAATTGTAAAAGTCCCGAGTACAGTAACGGTCATCCTCACCTAATTAATTAATATACCATTAGGTACACGACTGGAACATTACAACACTTAATTAAAATGAAATAAACCATATGGAATATCTAAAAAATAAAATAAAAAAAACTTTGAAAATGCCCAGTGGTTTTTTTTTTTTTTTTTTTAGATATTCTATATGGTTTATTTCATTTTAATTGAGTGTTGCAATGTTTCAGTTGCGTACCTGATGGTACATGAGGTGAGGTTGACCCTTATCTGTACTCGGGGCTTTTAGAATTCTAGTTTACAGATTTGCAGGTCAGTTTTATTCCTTTTTCGTAATACCCGGAGATATACGGCATGTGGGAACAGAGTTTCAAATGTGATGTATGCTTTGAAGGAATCTCGTTCGTACCTGTGGTTTTGGCTGAAGCAACTTACATATAACAACTTACCCATTTAGCAAAAGTCACTGCAATGAAATGTATGTTTCCTCAGGTTATGTATTTCTTGCAGGAACTTTTGTATTTTTTTAGAATTTCAGCTAAAAATTTATATTTATTAAGATTTTAGAGTATTGGAGAATTTTCCTTTTATGCCTCGCACGTAGACCAGGAGATAACATGCAAAAAGTGATCAAAACAATAATTTTTTGTGAAGGACTCTTGTGTTATGTCAAAATGACGTTTCAGCCTGTTTTTGCATATCAAAATATAATAATACTAAAGTAGCTCATGTAGTTGAATTGTCAGTTGGTGTATTTGAGTAATTTTTTGTATTTTTGTGGGCAATAGTTAAAAAAAACACCAGTTTGTCCACACCCTCGTATAGTCTGCACTGAACAGTTTTGCGTCCAATAAAAAGACACATATTATTAGTTCGTGATCTGCCTTTTTTTGTCATAAAAAAAAATTCGAAATTTTTTAAACATTCCTCAAAAGTCTGTTGAATCGCGGGGAAGTCCACTCTATTATTATTATTTTCTTTTTGTTGTGTTAAATGTATCACTTGTTCACTTCGTCTTTTGCTTCAGAAAATTAACTTTTAGTGTTTTTTCGACATTTTTCTTTTGCCATAGATTCATCAAATCACAACAAATCCATTGCAAACGGGGAGAGGGGTGCATAAAAAGGTGCGATTAAAAATTAAAGTGAAGAAATTTATAGCAGAAGAAAGGAAATTTTAAAAACCCAGTCCCAGTGCAGGAATAAATAGTGCATAGAAAAGGAAAATCTAAATCTTACTGACAAAACAAACAATAGTTGCTTTTAAGTCTGGTCCCACTCTTAAACATTATGTTCATGTGAATCGGTAATATCAACATAGAATATTTACGAAAGTGGTAAAAACTGGAAATTTAGCAATTATTAGTTTAATGCTATTAAAAAAACTGTTACAATTGCTGAAAATTTGCAAATGAGGTATTGTATTCATTTCCCATGATACCTATGATGTTTTTATTTCATTTTGTTTCAGGGATCAATGATCCCTGTGAGTACCTAGAGCCTCATGTCCCTAATTTAGAGCCACTGGCTTTAAGTACAACACCAAGGGAGTTAAAACCTGGTCCCAACTCATTGGCCAGAAATCCTTTTTTCTGATCCTTCAGTTACTGCAGCTGCAATTAGCTGCATAGCGCTGTAAATAAATTGAAGAATGAGGAAATCTGTAGTGAATTTAGTTACCTGAATTAACTTTCTTTCTGTGCATAATTTATATACCATGTAATTTAACAACTGCCAAAAAGAATTATTTTAAAATACTGATACATACATGATATTTTCATATATTGTGATAGTAGTAACAGCAAATTTTCAGACATTTTCTAAATTTGCTAGCCATTTTGGCCAAAATAACCAGAAAATAGCTGTGATAGAAACTTTTACACATGATTCAAGAGGTCACCAAACATATTTCAATGCAACAGGACAGGGTTATAAGGTCCTTAGAAATCCTTAAAAGTGCTTACTTTTTTATTTGTGTTTCTAAGACCCTTAAAAAGTCTTTATTTTTTCAAACATGTTCTTAATTTTTTTTTTTTCAGTCTGATGTTCAGTTGTACTGGGTGGACAGAATTAAACTTCCTCCATTCAGAGCCTTCGGTAGTTCAATCTAACAACAGGAATGGCACCAAATTTGGTGCTTAAAAAGTTTGGTTAAGTACTTTCTTTTATTTCCCCAGAAGAGTATGAACCTTACAGGAACCACAGTTAAAAATCTCCTCTTCCAGTGATAATACATTTAAAATTTTATAGCTAATCAATCCAGACCTGAGTAGTTAAAAAAGTTATATGATATGCAAGTACCCAATTCACATTAAAAAAAAAAAGTCTGCTAATAAATTCTTCAGTATTTCTGTAAGCTTTAAAGAGAGAGGAGGAAATCTTAAGAATTCCACACATGACATAATTGCCAGCTCCACTGGGTGTGGTCAAGTTTGGGTTCTATCAGTTCCTTAAATCAGCAAAAAAGGGTCATTTAATCGGAGTTCCTGTTCAGCAAGTTTTTTTTTTTTTTTTTTTTAGTTTTTTTTTTCCTCTCCTTCTTAGCTCAAACAAAAAAGTGAACTGCCAAGAATTCATCCTTATCTACATTCCACATTAAGTTGTATGCCACAACTTCTAACATAAAATATATAAAGGAATGCCCAATCCATTTTTGCATTATTCTTGTAAAAACATGAGATTTCACACTAAGTAACTTTTAAGATAATAACTCTTGTAAAAATATAAAATCACATCACAATCAAGTTATTGTGTCAGTCAAAATGTCAAAACATATTTGCTTACACCAAAGGCTAAGTTTCTCTGACAGTTTTATTCACGTTATTTGTGCAATCTTAACTCGTGCAAATCCCAAATAAAATTCTTGAGCTATCTAAATTTCAGGCTTTTTTTTTTTTTGGTAAGTGAAGATAATTGTTCTTAATAAAACTGAAATTAGATGGAAGTGGCCAAGTCAAATATATATGATCCTAGATTTTCTACAAAATTGTACAAGAAATAATTGCCAGTAATCTAAGAATACATTTTGCCATTTTAATTTTGTTTAATTTGGAAAGTTCGATGAGTGATTTGTTTAAATCTCTTCATTTTTTCCAGGAGGCAAGTACGTGCCAAGAGCACTGCTGGTTGATTTGGAGCCAGGAACAATGGATTCCGTTAGATCAGGTCCCTTTGGTCAGTTGTTTAGACCAGACAACTTCATTTTTGGTAAGTTTCATTTTTAACTGCGTTTATAATATCCATAAAAATGTGTGACAGACTTAAAAATTTTTAGAAAATTTATTCATACATACACAGTGGGTGCTCTGGCTATTTTAGAGCTTTCGCCAAATTCAATTTTTTTCACCAAATTGTTATAGTACATAAAGATAAAAAATATTTTCACTACTTCTTTTTTTTTTTTTTTTTTTTTTGCGAGTTGTAAAGAATGCTATCGACAGCATGACCCCTGTACATACATATCAATAAGCCGTTCTCTGAGAATATTTATTCATGGTTAAACCAATGTGTACTTGTGGATTACAGAAGCTCTCCAACCTCTGAGCAAATATGTACAGTATTGGGTTCGTGCGAATGAGCAGTTAAGACAGGCTCCCACCACAGCAGAATGGAACCACCCACAGGTGTTGCGGATATTACGTCTCAAGTGTTACTATAAATAGCTAGCACGCGTGTGAAAAACAAGGTTTAGGCGTGGTTTGTTGGGACGTGACATAGCTTGCAAAGGAAACATGCAGACGCCCGGATTTGAAAGTCATCTTCCTGTATGAATTTAAACCAGGCCATTCTTCTCAAATTGCCGCTCGGAACATCAGCAAAGCGTTTGGGGAGAACACAGCCAACGAACGAACTATTCGGCGATGGTTTGTGAAGTTTTGACGCTGAGATACGGACCTGCAAAACGAAGCATACAGTCACCGACCTGTTGCTGTTTTCTGACGATGTTCTGTTACGTGTGGTTGAAGTGGACCCTAAAAAAAACATGTCTTGAGATAGCGCCAGAGGTAGGTGTCCACCACACGACAGTTGTTCGGCTTCTGGCTGCTCTGAGTAAGGTAAAAGCTGGACATGTGTCGGCCGCATGAGTTGACAACTGCCAACAAGACTAGATGTTTGGAAGTCTGCACGTTGCTGCTTGCCAGGAATGAACAGGAACCTCTACTGCATCGAATCGTCACCTGTGACGAGAAGTGGGTCCTTTGTGATAATCGGAAACTACCTTCACAATGGTTAAGCAAGGCACAGCCTGCTGGACGGCATCCCATCAAGGAGATGATGCTCCTTGTCTGATGGTCCACAGCTGGGATAATTCATCGGAGTTTCTTGGCAAGAGGCCAAACCATCACTGCAAAGCATTATTGTGCTGAATTATACCAGATGCGAAATTTCTGCAGAAACAACCGGCTTTGGTCGACATGGTGTTCTTCTGCTCCATCACAATGACTGCCCTCATGTCGCACAACGAATGATACTGACACTAAGTGCCTTGGGCTATTCAGCACTGCCTCATCCTGCCTATTACCCGGATTTGTCTCCGACAGACTATCTTCTGTTTTGTCACGTGGATAACTTCCTGTCAGGGAAACAGTTCACAGCAGACAGCGAGGTTCAACGTGCAGTTGACTAATAATAAAAAAAATAATAATAATAATTATTATTATTATTATTTTTAATGAGCATACCCCAGGTTTATTCTCATGAATGTTGCGACATCGCACCTTTTGGTACTGCGTCGTATAAATGCTACATTTTGTTCATGCACATAGAGAAAAAAAAAAATTATTAACACTGCTCTTACTTTAATTCTGCTGAGTATGTTTTTCCTTTCCTCCTGCTGGGCTGAGTAATACCAAAACAAAAGGAACAGCATTGTGACTGCCAGTTCACACTATATACATTTTTTTTTCTTTCGTGAATAAAGCGAACACCTTTCTTGCAGGCCCCACAGAACAAAGAGGGAAAAACAAACAAATGAGAAATAGAATTTCTGTAGCTTTTTCTTGACTTTCTCTCTCTGGATCCCAAGATTGAACCCAGGGGAGGTGAAATCTAAGTTTACAAAAAGTTTAACAGCAAATCACTCCAGGGAAGAATCGTCACCCTTTCCTGAACTGATCACTATTACCTCTTTGATTAATTTTTTTCTTTCAAGAAAAACGTGGATAATGTTGATGAGAATCTGAAAACATTGATCAGGTGTCCACAGATTTTCAGCAACATATCAATGTGCTTTAAATGCCTTAATTAGTTGATCAGTTATATCAGTGCTTTTTTGACAAAATGTACAAAATGGGATTATCAATCACATGTCTCTCTGTCAAACATGCTTCCTAAATACACAAACTCACTCACCTGGTCAATCACTGTGCCATTTATACTTACATTACATTCAGTGCTACCAGTTCCTCTCTCAAAAACCATAACTTTGGGTTTTCCCTTATTTATACTCAGTTTGAATTTCATGCAAACTTCGTGCATCCGGGACAACATACTCTGCAACTCACTTTTGCTGTCTCCCAACAGGACAGCGTCATCAGCATACAGCAATATATGCACACATGGATATCACCAAGACGTAGAACAGTATTATCTATTTTGGCATCGCACATTTATAAATATATTAAACAGCCATGGCGACATTACACAACCTTGCCTGACTCCTGCACCAATAGAAAACCATTTTGACAAAACACCATTCACTCGTACACAGGCTCTACTGCCAGCATACATGGCTTTTACACTATTAAGTAGATTCCCAATAACACCATATTCAATACCTTCCACAAAAGTGTCCTATTTACTCAGTTGTACGCTCTCTCTAAATCTATGAAGGCAGCAAAATTTTTCTTACCAACAGCCAGATACTTTTCATCATCATGCATAATGCAAAAATTTGGTTAGTGCAACCTTTACCAGGCATAAAACCACTCTGAACATTCCACACTTTCTCTGATGTAAGACCCCGTACTTTTTCAATAACGGCCTTACCAAACACTTACCCTGGCATACTTAATAGGCTAATACCACAATAGTTCTTACAGTCAGTCTGATCACCTTTTCCCTTATACAAGGGAACAATGATAACATCCTTCCAATCCCGAGGGACCATTCTTAACTCCCAGCACAACTAGTAAATTTCAGTTAACCAATCAATTACAGTCACCACCATATTTCAACATCTTGGCAATTATGCCATTAACTCCTGGAGCCTTCCATTCTGAAAAGATTTTAGAGCTTTACACACTTCTTCTCTTGAGATCTCTCCTGTGCTTTCATCCTTCACTGTGCCATCATCTGCATCTGTCTCAGAATCATCTTTGCTTTCCTGATCTAATAACTCACAGAAGTATTCACCCCATCTTTCATTTAACTCATTGGGTTCCCATATCATTTCCCAAACTCTGTTCTTCACACAACTTAACACTTTGTTTCCCCTATTTTTCCTGAGTCTCATGTACTTCCAGAAAGACTTCCTTCCTATCTTTCCAAAAAGTCAATTCACGCCTTTCCACCTTCGCCTTCCTATCTTTCCAAAAAGTCAATTCATGCTTTTCCACCTTCTCCTTCCTATCTTTCCAAAAAGTCAATTCACGCCTTTCCACCTTCTCCTTCCTATCTTTTGCCTTACTCTGGCAAGCCAGCTTCGGCTTCACGCTTCTTACAGTGATATTCCTCAACAGAAACTATGTTGCAACATCCCCAAATAGGCTTCCTTCTGTCTCTTGACTGCCTCTTCAATCTCACTATTCCACCAAGCATCACCTATTGTTACACACTATTGTGGTGCCACAGATCTCTTCAGCAGCAGTGGCCACACAGTTTTTAAAACATTCCCACTTCTTTTCTACATCCCTCTCACAAGACTTCAGTTATAATGCTGATGATTTTCAGGGAGCCTTTCAATCATTATTTTTTTGCATCCTGGGCCTTTTCCTCCAACCAACATTCAGTTTCATTCGTGACACTACCAAGTAATGATCAGGGCCAACATCCGCACCTCTCATCACACGAGTGTCAACAACTAAGTGTTTCAAAGGTTGATCATAGACAACAAAATCTATCACACTCTTTTGACCAAGAGTATGATTTTCACAAGTATATGTGTGGATATACTTGTGGTTGAAAAATGTATTAGATACATACAAACCATTCTCAATGCAGAGTTCAATTAATCTTTCACCATTATCATTCACACAAGGATCATTAAACTTACCCAGAACATTGTTAGAAATTGCATTCTGCACGCCTGCTCTAGCATTGAAATCCTCTGCTATTATAACATTCTCTTTAGCACCAAACTGGCTCAAAACAGCTTTTAGCTCATTCCAGAAATCTTCCTTCCTATCAGAGGGTTCAGAGTCACAAGGAGCATACACTACAACAATTACTATTCTCTAAAGTTTCACTTTCAAATGAATCCAAAGAATTCTTTCACTTATGCAACTATAGTGAATCAAGTTGTTCTTTATCTTTTCACTTAAAAATCACACCTACACCAGCCTGTCCTTTCACATTATCCAATACTCCAGACCACACACTCACCGTTAAATTCACTTCTTCCATACCAATTTCCTACTTTTTGGTTTCACTTACACACAGCACATCCAATCTATACTTATTCATCTCTTCAATCACCTCATTCATCTTGCCATTTATACCTCTAGTATTAACTTAGGTTTCACTGAGCTTGAAAATTAATTCTGTGCATTAATGAAGTCTTGACAAATCCTAGCAATGAAATATTTTTAAAATTTAACTTCAGTATTACAGGGAGCTCTCTCTCTCTCTCTCTCTCTCTCTCTCTCTCTCTCTCTCTCTCTCTCTCTCTCTAGGATGACAAATCCTAGCAATGAATTGTTTAAAAAATTGTAACTTCAGTATTACAGGGAGTACTCTCTCTCTCTCTCTCTCTCTAGGATGAAACTTATTTATCAAATTTTTAGGTTGCACACTTAATTGTTTCCATTTGTTTAGTAATACTCAAACTTTCTGTTCATTAATTGTGGCTCCTCCTCTTTCAATTTGTAAACTTTCTTCCAACTTCCTTTTCGTAAAGTACTGTTGATATGAAATAATTTTTATGGAGTCGGAGTTAGCTGAATGTCTGGTGCTTGAAATGCGTCTGTCAAATCCTGTTTTGTTGGTAACATTTCTTCCACAAAGAAAAAGTAACAAACAATATTTCTCTAAAATTCTGAATTTGTATTATTTAAATTACAAATATCTGTCCTTTTGTTGTGGTTCAAGGCCTAGGACAATCTTTCTAGATGCCTGTTGACAATCTTTAAATGCTTGATTCCATCCGTTAGTGAAGTAGACTCATTTTTCAGGTAAGGCTTTTGAAGCACCTAGTAATCTTCCCATACAGTCTTTACAAAATGAGTACAAAAACTTTAGCAGTTGCATTTCTATATCACACAGAAAAAGAAAAAAACACTGAAAAAAAAAAAAACTTAACCGTAATAAAATCAATCTGACAACACAGCATGAGATGCTTTACAGATGTTGAATTTATCTCCACCATAGTTACCAATGTTACTGCCCTGTTTTGATGCGAGCATCCCAGACTATAAGTATGGTTTGCACGGTCCCTGGAAAAGTCATGAAATTTGATTTTCCTTTTTTTCCAGCCCTGGAAAGTTTTTGATTTCTCATATTTTTTTAAAAGCCTTGACACTTTTTTTTGCTTAAAAAATAAATAAATAAATAAATAAAATAAAAAAGACTGGTTGCCAAAATGTTTGGACAGATTGCATCACTTTGTTTCAACTCCCAGCGGTGTATGCTCGTGATGACATCACTTCTTTGCATGGGTTGTGGAGACATATCTCTTTTATCTCATGTGACGCTGCAGTGCAAGAATTCAGAGTGCCATTTTTCCAGCAACTTTGGTTTATGGTATACCAGTTGTGTGCAGTTGCAGTCACATCAGTGTATGGAAACCTTCCCTTCCCACTAGTCCAAGATGGTCATTTCTTCTAGCATGTACTTTCCTCACTGAGGAAGATTGATATCTGGCCTCCCTGCCACCACTGTGCATGGGAATAGATGACTGTGGAATAGAAAATCTTCAGTGTCATGGCAAAATTGTTTTGCATTATTATCATAGTGCTAAGTTCCAGATTGCCTCTAATAAAGCTTTATATGGGGAAATTTTTGCCACTTCATTGAAGATGTAATATACACTGAGGAACATTCTGTAACATCAGAATTTAATAGGATTTCATAAGAATTCTCAATGCATAGTAAATATCAACCCAATTAGCAAAATATAAAACAAAGCACTATGATTTTAGTAAAACTGGAATTTTTTGATGAACTCCTGGAAAGTCCTGAAATCTATTTCTTGTAAATGTGTACAGACCCTGTACATCGGTTTGATACCACCACCCCACACAAAACAGTCTGTATTGTGTTTCATCCCTAATTACATATGTATATTTTCTCCCCACAAGTTATATTTACCATGCATTTTTTCTCCTGCAGGTCAAAGTGGAGCTGGCAACAACTGGGCAAAGGGCCATTACACAGAAGGTGCTGAATTAGTAGACTCTGTAATGGATGTTGTACGAAAAGAATCTGAAGGTTGTGACTGCTTACAGGGATTCCAACTCACACATTCCTTAGGTGGTGGTACTGGTTCAGGAATGGGTACTTTACTTATCTCCAAGATAAGGGAAGAATATCCAGACCGCATCATGACTACATTTTCAGTTGTTCCATCTCCAAAAGTAAGTCCTTCATTTGTTCAAAGCTATAAATGATAAATTATAGTTGAACTATTTATATGTGACATTGTGACAAATATATGGAATTAGAAATGTGAATATATATGTGCATTAAAAGTGCATCTGGGAGAAATGATGAGATCCTCAACAGCAAATTACAACCATTTCTCAAACCATGGTCAATTAATGTGCTCCTGAAGTTCTCATTTCTTTATTGATCCAAGACTGGAATCCTAACCAAAAACAGACATATACACATTAGAGTGGTTCAAAAATTTCATACATCGAAATGTTTTGGTGCTCAAGAATTTTTTTGTCCCTTTTGATAAGAAAATGTCACGCAAAATTTAAGGAAATCCGATAATGTTTAGGACTGCCTCATCCTCAAGGTGGTTGAACTTTTAGTACTACAAGACTACGTCCATTATAAAGAAAATAATAAACATTACACGTGTTGACACTAGAATACTTTCTCTGAACAGGAAACATTTAAAATTTATTTCGTAAGTAAGCTCACATACAGTTCATTATAGTGATTATCCTATGCAACAATTTACAGAAAATCCCACTGCTGATTTTTTAGTCTCTGTGAAAAGTGTGCTTTTTCTTAGTATGTGGAAAGTTCTTCTGGTGGCCCTCCACAACTTGAAAGAAGAGAATTGTTTCTGATCTTTGGGCTTAGTGAAAGAAGAATTTAAAGTGGTATCAAGAGCGAGTCTCCTTTTTTCAGTACCGTCATTGACAACTTTAAGAGCCATTACTGTCTTCTTTGTTTCCTGGAAAAAAATAATGTCTTATCACGAATCCACGTTCTTGCCCAAAAAAGTTCAATTGCTAAACTTCAAAGAAGAAACGGGAAGCAGATCCAATGAAATTACAAAGTGTTTTGCCACATAATCTATATGGCAAAACTTCAATCTTGATGATGCAGTTTTATATATTTTATGGTGTTAATCATAAAATATATGACTATTATCCACGTATATAGGCATAGTTAGTACGAGATATACTATAAGCCAAAATGTAAGATTGATGATGCAGTCCTAAATATAATCCAACTCATTTGTAAATTTTTGTGAGCTGTTTACTCATCGAAAGGAACAATAAAATCCATGAGCACCAACAATTTATGAAAGTTGATTATTTTGCATATGACTTTGAACTGCCCTAATACACGTAAGGGAACTACATACACAAACCAAGGAGAAATACAGGGGGAAATATGAGATGTTAAGAAATAAAATATAAAGACTGTAGACATTATCACTAGTATGAAGGTATTATTAGTGTGTAAATACTAAAGGTATTTCTCTTAGCTGTAAGTTGGTCATACACCTAAGAGAAATACCAATGTGGGACAACAAGAGTACTTCGCTGGAAACCAAGAGACTAAAAAGACCCAGAGAATGACCACATGGGAAGTGGTTCAATGAAAGTAAACAGTTTTATGAAACCACATGGGAAAAAAGCAGTGAAGACAAAAGTTATGCACACATGAGAGACTTCATCCACCAATAAACAGAACAGTTCAGCCATTGATGGTGCGCAATAAGTTAAATACCACACTAAAAGAAAGAGAAGATTAAAAAACAGTTTTAATCTATGTACATTTGCATACATTAAAACTTTTCTGAATTTTTCTCTTGAAAATGACAAATTATGTACAGTAAACCCTCATCATAATGGGCCAAATGAGGGAGGCAATATGGTGTTATAGTTGGGTAAGGGAAAGCATATGTACATTGTTAGAATGTAACAGTCACTGAACATACATACTAAACAAGACATCCACTAAACAGAAAAGCACAAAAAATATTTTGAACATTGTATTGTACTAAATAAAAAGACAAGTTTAAATTTCATTTTTATTTTGTAGATGACAGATGAGCTTTTATGATGGTCTTTGATGTAGTAACTGTTTATTCTAAGCCAGTGGTGCTATGATGTTCCTGACAGTTTATTCTTTAGTGTGGGTGGGGGTTAAATCATGGCTCTAAATCATGGATGGGCAATTACTTATGGTCCTACGATAACTCATAGGACTATATAAGTAGTTTCTAGTAGTTTTTCGTTCCTGATTTAGGGTCACTTGTTCTAGGTAGGGGACAGTGCCAGTGCCATTGGACAAACACACCACCCATACCTCATCTGGGACTCCCAAGTCCAGCGCCTCAAACCTCTCTGCCACTGGAGTGGGCCTCCACTGACAGTGAAATACCACTCGTAGAAGGCTGTGGTGAATGAGAGTCAGCAGTAGAAGTGTCACCGCCAGAGGTAGGCTAAATAGGAGGAACAGCGTCAGAAACAACTTCTCAGTCGCATATTGGGTGGGGATATTGACTTGGTACTTGATCCCCAACACAGAGAGATGCCATGGCTATACTTGCGTATTTCATACTGTTCACAACTACTCTTTGTTAAAAAAAAAAAAAAAAAAAGCACCCAGAAGGAATTGTTCAATCAATATAAAAATTGGTACTGCAGTGTACATGTATAGGAAAGGAAATGTTGGTAATTCCAGAGCAGTTGGGCCATTTATTCAGATAAAACAGCTACGTGAGCAGAACAAGTCAGTATGTTGTAGCACCACCTCTGGCTCAGATACAAGCAGTTACCCTGCGTGGCAGATGCATACAAACCACGGATACTGGCATGTCAGATGGTGTCCGAATTACGGGCTAGTTCGCCGACATTCTGGGATGGCTGTAGGTGGTATCTCATCGTGTCCCAAACATGTTCGATAAGTGAGAGGTCAGGCGATCGAGCTGACCATGGAAGGATATCAACATTACACAGAGGCAAGCCAGGGAGAGCCGTGCCATGCGCTTTTGTGGGGTCATTCATTATCCTGTTGAAAAGTTGCTGGGTGATGTGACAGAAATGGCAACACAAGTCTTAGAATGTCGTCAACATACCATTGAGCTGTGAGGGTGGTACGGAGACTGGCTATTGCAGGAAATAGCTCCCCAGTCATGCCATTCCACAGTAAAGGCAGAATTCATGTGCTAGCCGGCTCATCTCCTGACACGTATGCACTGGCCATCGGCACCAAGTGCAAATCGTGACTCATCACTGAAGACAGACAGCACGTCACTGGACACTTATCACACATTGACTGATCCTGACACCACCGCAACTAGTGCCGGCGATGCATGCTAGTAGGTGGCAGAGTGGCCTCAAATGTAGTCCCAGTGCCACAAGTTGTCTGACAACAGTCTAGATTGGCACTTCCGTACCTGTAGATGATGCAACATTGCCACGGATGATTGAGAGTGACAAATTTGGTTTTGTTCGTGTGGCTCTTACAGTCACTTGATCCTCACTTATTGCTGTTGCCTGTGTGCTGCTTGGTTGTGCCCTCCTTAACCCATTGGCACCAACATCGTCTGATTGCCATGTCACTCGGACTCAAATGCCTGGCGATACGGCGACTTGAACAATCGGCCTCTCTGAGCCCAATTATATATCCTGTCTCAACTGCTTGTATTGTGCATGGATCCAACATTGGGGCATCTTCACAGTTTGTGGAAGTTAATGCAATGTACTGTCACAGTTGTCCCTTCATGTCACCTTTGCTCTTAATATAATACCCTCCTCAATGCATGGTTCACATGCACTGTGGCTAGCCAGTATTTAGTCATTATTTTTTAATAATTTTCATATTCGGTCCTGAAGTACTTGTATCTGAGTCTTATCAGGATCAAACAACTTCCTCCTGGTGTTTCATTTTTTTTTTTTTTTTTTTTTGTTTAAGAGTGTATATTAAGTTCTAATAGATGGGAGTAGGGTATTCAAGTTTCATTCTATGAAACTAGCAATTTTTCACGTATCAGTCAATGCTTCATACTTGATTTAATATATGAGCATTGTGTTCATTAAATTTAATGTTTATAAATAATGCCTCATTATTTATGTGTTATAATTTATTCATGAGGCCAGTAAGAGATGTTCATCTAATCAGTGTGTGAATATGCATGCATTGTACAGTTGGCTACCATTATTTCAAATAGATTAATTTTAGACAAAAAAATGAAAAAGCTAAAATTTCATAAAATAATCTGTCTGAATTCTAATATTTCCGTTTTTTTTTTTTTTTTTTCTTTTTCTACCTCAGGTATCGGACACAGTTGTAGAGCCATATAACGCAACACTATCAGTCCACCAATTAGTTGAGAACACAGATGAAACTTTCTGCATTGACAACGAGGCTCTTTATGACATATGTTTCCGCACCTTAAAACTCACTTCACCATCTTATGGTGACTTAAACCACCTAGTCTCAGCCACAATGTCAGGAGTTACAACATGCCTTAGGTTTCCTGGACAGTTAAATGCTGATCTCCGCAAACTTGCTGTGAACATGGTGCCTTTCCCTCGTCTGCACTTCTTCATGCCAGGCTTCGCTCCCCTTACAGCCAGGGGAAGCCAGCAGTACAGAGCTCTGTCAGTACCCGAACTGACACAGCAGATGTTTGATGCCAAAAACATGATGGCCGCCTGTGACCCCAGGCACGGAAGATATCTCACAGTTGCTGCAATGTTCAGAGGAAGAATGAGCATGAAGGAAGTTGATGAACAGATGCTCAATGTACAGAATAAGAATAGCAGGTAGGTACAATTTTACACAATATGCTCATAACTTGTATTTAATAAAAAAGATGGAAAATTTGCAAGCATAATAATATTTAATTTTTTTAATGTAAACTGTGCAGTTTTCTAACAAAAAGAAAAAAAAAACTTTACACAACCTACTAGGAATTTGCATCACCAAAGGTCAAAAGTGCATAAGAAATAATTGTCATAACACAGCAACTGGATGCAAAAAGAATTTTTCAAACAGGAATTACAAATATATATATATAAATTTGTAATTCCTATTTGAAAAATTCTTTTCGCATCCAGTTGCTGTGTTATGACAATTATTTCTTATGCACTTTTGACCTTTGGTGATGCAAAATGTTCCTAGTAGGTTGTGTAAAGTTTTTATATATATATATAATTAAGATTATGGCACTGAGAAAAGAAGATGATTCTGTAACAAGAAATAGAGGCAAAATTTTGACAAGAGTGAAAGATTTCTACTCCAAATAATATGAAAGGGATTATACATGTACTCCTGACATCATGAAAGGTACCAGTACCAGAGTTCTTCCAGTCCAGTCCTCCCAGCAGAAGTTGCACATGCAATCAAGAACATGAAGCGGGGAAAAGCTCCAGGAGAAGATTGAATTACTGTAGACATCATACAAGAAGCAAGTGGAGAAATCGAAACAATACTCGCCCAAATTTTCACTCGATGCCTTAATGAAGGAAAGATTCCTGAGGATTGGAACAACGCTACAATGATCTTGCTACATAAAAAGGTGACATTGAGGATCTCAGGAACTACAGACCTATCATCCTCCTATCAGTGGTTTATAAAATCTTTCACTAAAGTTCTTTCACACCGCTTGAAGGTAACACTGGACATGGCTCAACCGAGAGAACAAGCTGGATTCAGGAGTGGCTACAGCACAATAGATCATATCCACGTACTGAGAGAACTAATTGAAAGAGCGAGGGAATATGAACTTCCATTGTGCACGGCTTTTATCGATTATGAAAAAGCCTTCGATTCGGTGAAATCATCAGCAGTTGCAATGGCTCTGAAATCCTGCGGTATTGAAGATGCATACATTAATATTATTAATAACATCTATGAAAATGCAAGTGCAAAGATTCGGCTGTTTGAAAATACAACACACATAAAAATTGGAAAGGGAGTGAGACAAGGTGACACCATATCTCAGAAGCTCTTTAATGCCACATTGGAAAATGTCTTTCAATCACTGAACTGGGAAAACAAAGGGATAAAAATTTATGGAGATTATCTAACCCACCTTCGTTTTGCTGATGACATAGTCATCTTTACAACTACCCCATCAGAGCTGCAGAGTATGATCCAGGAACTTGCTGACAAGAGTAAAGAAGTGGGATTAAAAATGAACTTTCAGAAGACAAAAGTGATGTTCAATGCTTTTACAAGAAATGAAGATTTATCGATTGATGGAGAAAAGCTGGAGATAACAGACACGTACGTTTATCTCGGACAGCAGATATCAAGTGAGGGTCACATTGATGAAGAAATTAATCAGCGTACAAAACTTGCCTGGAGAGCTTTTGGAAGAAACAGCATAATTTTCAAGAGCAATATGCCATTATGTCTTAAAAGAAAAGTGTTTGATCAATGCATCCTTCCAGTGCTTACGTATGGTGCAGAGACGTGGACCTTAACTAAAAGAGACATACAAAGGCTGCAGACAACTCAAAAAAGCATGGAGAGGTGCATGCTTGGTGTAACCAGGAGAGATAAGAAGAGGAACTCGTGGATCCGAAAAATGACAAGAGTGGAAGACATCATGATCAGAGTTAAATCCCTGAAATGGCAATGGGCTGGACATACTGCCAGAAGGACAGACCATCGATGGACAGCCGAAATTTTAGATTGGATTCCAAGGGACAGGAAAAGACCCAGAAGAAGACCACATGGGAAATCGGTGGAGGAAATTCGAAAGTATGCGGGAGTGACATGGAGGAGACTGGCACAAGACAGACCGTTGTGGAGGAAACTTGGGGAGACCTTCGTCCAGCAGTGGATTGATAATGGTTGCTGCTGCTGATGATGATGATATATAATTAAGTTTAAGATGTGCAAAAAGTTGAGATAAAGATTGGTTTTCATAAATCAAAATTGGTGGTTCTTAGTTGAACTTCAAAAATTATTAATTCTGTGGCATATAGGATAGGGTAAGAGAGTGGAACTTGCAACAAATTTTAATTATCTGGTGTATTTGATTACTGATGAGACCTGGGGAACTTGATAAGGAACTAAACAACAGAATTAGCAAAGACAAAGTGCCTTATCAACTGCATAAGATAATTTCTCTAAAAGGAGGAAAGCTGGGGTATTAAACTTGTATATACAAGTAAAATGCAATATTTAGAACTATCCTGTTTTATAAGAGGCATGAACTGGGTGCAGAGTTTTGAAGAGCTCAGTATTATGTTGGAAGCTTCAGGCATGAGAGCAGTAATAAGAAAACTCTGGAAAAACATTGATTTAGAGGCAGAACAGAAAATTAGTTATGCAGACATTAGAATCGAAATTTATATATGATGTCTATTGACTTTGAAAATGCCTTTGATTTATTATCTAGCAAAGGTTGTGTGTTGTGGAGTGATAGACAAATTGTGAAAATTCGTCACAAATCTTTACAATAAAAATTCTTGTAATAAGTAACAAGGTAAGAAATTACTGGTAAGTGAGAATGTGCATAGTTTATCCAACTACAGAAGAGCCATCTTTGGTTCTTTTTTAGCTGGAGAGACTATGCTTTCAACATTTTGGGACACACAATCAGGTTTGTTAACTGTCTGCTACAGTTTCACTGAGAACTTCATCAGAACAAATTGTGCAATTTGCATTCTGTGTCTATTCAGATTAAATTAGTGATGTTGGCCAGTGGTGAACTGACAAGAGGTGGGAGGTGGGGGGGGGGGCTCAAAAATAATAGCAATGACCATAAGATATTGTGCTATTACAAAACTAATACATAGTTACTTCGTGCATATTATATTGCATGCACATGCAAAATATGTTCTTTAAATTAAGAAAACAATACTTAAAGCATGTGTCTTTTAGTCCTTCTTGAGAGGAGTTGCTCCTGAGAAAATGTGAGCTTCAGCTAGGATCTGAGTGTTTGTTCTATGTCTATGGGGAGGAGTGGGCTAGCGACTCTCGCTGTATCTTAGTTATGCTGTTGCTTTAATCGGTCAGGGGGTAGGTTGTAGGGAATGTGTAACACTGTTGATACTGCTGCTCGTTCAAAGAGCCTGTGGCTTTGCTGAAGGCTGCTGTGACCTGATCCTTCAGGCAGAGTTACTTGTGGTTCCTAATGGCTGTCTAGAAAATTTCTTGTTTTCTTATCAAACTGCTCCCTACATATCATCGAAAACATAGAATAAATGGACAGACACACAAGTGCAAACACGGTGTGACAGTTATGTGCAGTCCATAAAAACCATCCACAAAATTTCAAATCTATCTCCAATGGTTAGCAAGATATTTATCAAAAACAGGCAGGCAGACAGACAGACAAAACAAAAAGTGCTTAACGTGGTGTTAAGTGTAAGAGTTCTTTCTGACCTTAAAGTCATCCTGCAAATTTCAAGTCTCCGACAAACTATTAGGTAAATGTCCAATACATGATAACATTTCTAGTGTCAGTATTTATCTGTACGAGGTCGGCACATACCCGCACACATTTATTATTTTTTTCTACGAGAAGATATTTTCTGGAACCCCCCCCCTTGTCAAAATCCTGGGTGCACCACTGATGTTGACTGTCATGATTTTGGAGTTCCACATGCTTGACAGGAATATGCAGTGAAGACCAAGTTGAGTACTTTTAAAAAATGTGAAAAGGCTTCCAAAATATTGAGCTTCAAGACAGTGAGGTTTGTCATTCAGTTTTCAGAAGCTAAACTAATTACAACTTGATCTTCACTCCAGTCCTCTTAAATACACGGAAACAACTCACAAAGCATGCTCTTCAACACTGCTGATGCAATCTCTGTACAAGTTACACTATTTGATTTAATTAAATTGGGTAATCGTTCTGCAAAATTTAATAGATAGTTAATCAATCTGATTGCACACAAAAGCTTTGAGAGTACAGTCAACCCCGCATATAACAAAGTTTGAAGGGAGAGTTAAAAACATTAGAAATGTGTAAACTTAGTTATAACCTGACAGATCACAAAAGGGCTATTTTTGGCATGTTACATTATGTTAGGTTGAAATTATCCAATCATAAACTGTTCATCAATATTAAAGGTAAACAATCCTTAATTAAAAGCTATAGCAAAAAAAAACATGAATGCGATCTGCAATAAGCAAAATATGTAGTTAATGAAAAAGTAACTGTTTGAAATTTAACCTGATACATTTCATTTGCTGTTTATACTTTACGTCAGAAATATGAGTCAACTGTTGCTTGTTTTGTGCTTGTCATAGTTTTCATCTTTCTGTAACATGGCAGTTGAGATGTTTCTAGATTCCAAAATAAACTCTTAAGACTTTTTAAACAGAGATTGAGTGATTAAAAGGTAGCAAGGGGAGCGGATAAAATACAACATTTGCCTCGAAAATGTACATGTGGCATGTGAGGAGGGGTAATGGGATGTAAGAAAACAACTGAAATATTCTTTTCTTCATGCAAATTGGCCCATGTGGGGTGTTGCCAAACAGCAGGTAATTCCTATTTCTCCAGTGAAAGTGAAAGGGGTATAAACTGGAAGAACACCACTTATTTTGTTTGCTGATAACCATGCTGAACTTCTTATATATGAGGTTTCTCCAAAAATTCTTGTTTGTAATATGTAGTTAAAATAACCAGGGAGAACATCACAAAGTTCAAGGGATCTACAAAAGATACAGTTTATGTGGAATTTTGTATTACGTGAGTGTGTTAAATGTGGGTTTGACTGCATATATTTAAACTACACAATGCTGTAGTGAGCCTATTTTATCATTACTGGGTTAAACTTAGGAGTAAAGTAGAAATATAAAACTCTTATCTCTTTTCATTTGTGATTTATGTAGCTAAATTGCCTAAAAAAAGTATAAGCACTGGCTCTCTCCCTTCCCTGGAATCTATGAAATATTGAGGTAAGCAGTTCTGGAGTTAGCAGAAAATTTTAAGTGCTGATGAATTTATAGGAGTGTATGTGAACAAGAGCATAAACTCAATCAGCTGAGCATGATTTAAAAACATTCAAAATTCTAAGTTACACTGTAAAAACTACCAGTTGTGTATTCAGAAGAAGAGACTAGAACAGGTAACAGATTCTAATTATTTGGATGAATCTACTGATGCAAACATAAAGCTTGGTATGAAACTGGGCAACAGAATCCATAAAGCAAGAAATTTCTATTGGCTTTTATAAAAAAATACTGCATTAAATGTGTGGTTGGCCTACCATCAGAAATAAGACCCTGTACTAAGTAAGACCTACGTACATCAAGTCATCAAGAGCTGTGTGAGACATTTAAAGGGCTCTTTAGAGCATTAAAAACTGTTAGCATAAGAGTGGTATGAATAATATATTAGGAATGAAGGTTGCTAATGCACCACATCTCTGGTATTAAGTCAGTTTGTATACTGATGAAGTTAATATGAGATATTAAATTCATCAATCAGCATGCAACAGACTGCTAACACTGGAGATTGGATTCAATGGCAGGACGGAATTAGTAATGTACACATTAGGAATGAGATGCATATTTTTGAATACAAAAAGACACTAAAGAATGTATTGAAACAGTATGAATACATCTGTTGAATAAAAGATTATAGAGACACATGTTTCTTGCTGTGGGCAGCACACCAAATCATAAACCTAACAAAGTGAACTCAAGAGTGTGAAACCTGAGTTTAGCAATCGCGGGAGCAGTACATTATAGCCAAAAATCTTGCAGCAGAGATAAAAACAGATGGAATATTTTGTTTCAGGCCAGAATTTATTTCCTTTAGTTTTAAAGTGGTCTGCCAAAAATATGCATGAAGCCCATGCTTGCTAGTGTACAAAGGTGAGGAAATAAGCAACTTTATTTTTCAACAGTAAAATGTTTAATACTGATTACATGTTAACCTTTACTGTAACTTATTGTGATAATTCTTTTAAAATACTAGTGTTTTTATTACAATTATTAACTGCAATGAAAAACTCTCTTAAAAATTGTTTCATGTTTCAGTTATTTTGTGGAATGGATTCCAAATAACGTCAAGGTTGCCGTCTGTGACATTCCACCTCGAGGACTAAAAATGTCTGCCACATTCATTGGAAACTCGACAGCCATTCAAGAAATTTTCAAGAGAATTTCAGAACAATTCACAGGTACAGAAAAAAATCTGTCATTTTAGAATTAATGCTTTGTTATATGATGTATGTGAACTGTTTATATGAAAGTGACATAAAACACACACACAGATTAAATGAAATTCAAATGGACAATTTATTTTCATTGAAGTTTGCCAGACACTTTGTTATACAACACTATAAAAGTAATTAAGATGCCACCATTCCTTCAAAATCATATACACTAACGGAAAAAAAAAAATCCCAACACCACGAAAAAATAGTTGTAGAGGAATTAAATGGCGACAATACATTTGTATAGGGGTAACATATTTAATCAATTAAGGTTTCAAGATCACAGCTTATTATTGTAAGTGCGAAAAGAGCCATTTTAAATGTGAAATGCTGGTACATTAATAACCAGTGTAACCGCCAGAATGTTGAATGCAAACACGCAAACGTTCATGCATAGTGTCGTACAGGTGCTGGATGTCAGTTTGTGGGATGGAGTTCCATGCCTGCTGCCCTTGGTCGGTCAATACAGGGACGGTTAATGCTGGTTGGGGGGTGATGCTGGAGTTGTCGTCCAATGATGTCCCATACGTGCTCGATTGGTGAAAGATCTGGTGATCTAGCAGGCCACGGCAACATGTCGACACTCTGTAGAGCATGTTGGCTTACAACAGCGGTATGCGGGCGAGCGTTATCCTGTTGGAAAACACCCCCTGGAATGCTGTTCATGAATGACAGCATAACAGGTTGAATCACCAGACCGACATACAACTGTGCCGTCAGGGTGCGTGGGATAACTACGAGAGTGCTCCTGCTGTCATAGGAAATTGCTCCACATACCATAACTTCAGGTGTAGGTCCAGTGTGTCTCGGCTGCAGACAAGTTGGTTGCAGGCGATCACCTGGCCTCCTTCTAACCAACACACGGCCATTGCATCACTGGCACCCAGGCGGAACCGGCTTTCATCAGAAAACACAACAGATCTCCACTCTGTCCTCCAATGAGCTCTAGCTTGACACCACTGACGTCGCAAACTGCAGTGGTTTGGAGTAAGTGGAATGCACGCTACAGGGCGTCTGGCTCAGAGCTGTCCTTCAAGCAACCGATTTGTAACAGTTCGTTGTGTCACTGTGGTGGCAACTGCAGCTCGAATTGCTGCCGCAGACGCGGTAGGATGCGCTAAGGCCATACGCCGTACACGGCGGTCTTCCCTCTCAGTAGTGCCACGTGGCCGGCTGGAACCCGGTCTTCTTGAGGCAGTACCTTCCCTTGACCACCGCTGCCAACAATCATGCACAGTGGCTACATTCCTGCCAAGTCGTTCTGCAATATTGCAGAAAGAAAATACCTTCTCGTAGCCCTATTACGCGACCTCGTTCAAACTCCGTGAGCTGTTGATAATGTCTTCTTCGTCTTCTTAAAGGCATTCTTGACTAACATCAACACCCTACATCAAATCTCAACGATAACTAACACTCACGAACGTTACAGCGCGTATTTACAGCAAACTTGCTTTGCATGTTCCGAGGCGCTACCAGCGCCACACGTATGCGCCAAGCGCGAAATTTGCATAGACGTCATCTTACAGATGTACTCTCACCGCCTACCAACTGTCGTTTATCTAACACAACCCCTTCTTGGTGTTGGGATTTTTTTCCCCGTCAGTGTATGTATAGTTAAAGTACTTAAATGAATTGCAGTAAAACAAGTTCGCCAATCGTAAAATTTGTGGAATTTCAGGAAACTCGCAAAAGATGAATAAATGTAGATTTGTTCCATTTTACAAATTCATTGCTTTCAATGTAAAAGTTATAAATCTTTTCCACCCCAAAAAAATCGGATTTGATTTTTTGAGGATGATAGCCCTAAACTACGTAAAAAAAAACTTCTTACGTCTGAACATATTTGCATCACAAAAGTACATCCGAAAGGATAGAATATATACAAACACAAGAGGTAACACTCAGTTGTTTTTTTTTGTGGAAACCATTACTTTTATATATTATGTTTTTATTCAATAATTGCCTTGTGGTACTGCTGGAGGATAAATAATAAAAAAAAAATGTGTGTGTGTGTGTATTGGGGGAGGGGGGGGGGCTTCATCCATTAGTAGAAATCAAAGGGAATATCTACCAACCATTTTTTTTAAAGTGTAGTAATGGGAGTTTCCTCTCACAAAATTTTTTTATATATATACATATATATATATACAGTGAAACCTAGGTTATGTCTTTCTAGGTGATGGGCTTAAGGAGCATATAAATGTATAACAGAAATTTCAAAATGTTAAATACCATTATAATATTTTGAATGCCTCCAAAAAATAAAAAGGAGGGGGGGGTTGACCTCACAAATTTAGATTAAGCTAATTTATAATGTAAGACAGACATACATACATACATGAATACTTCGTTTGCTACTTTAAGCCTAAATCTATTTTGACTGTTTTCATATTTTAATTATTTTTTCATTATAAAAACTAAGTTAAGCAATTTCATATTTCTCATGTATGCAATAAAAAAAACATAACCTTACCTTTGAAATACGAGATAGTAAATCTCAATACGACGTCTTAGATTCAATACCCCCATTACACACTCTTTACTTACTAGTATCACTCTTTTCAAAGCATGTCAGTTTCAAGTTTTCTGAAGGAATTGCTACAGGAAAAAGTGAAAACACGGCACATTTGTGCCAACGATTACATTTGTATCCATTAGTTGATTTAGCTTTAGTGAGTAAAATATTCACAAATCTTTGCTTGTTTCAATTTTTTTTAATTCGGAGCAAATACAAAACAGTGAATGTTATTTAGTAAATTTTTAGTTTATTATATATGTTTCATAGCTGAAGGAAAGAAAGAAACGCTGTCTCAATTCTTTCAATGTTGTAACTATGTATATAAGAATCAGAGAACTGTGTATTTTTGATAATCTGAATTCAAAATTTAACATATAATCACAATACACTTCCCCTACCTTTAACATAATATTTCAATGGCATCATAGGCCTGCTGTGTAGTTCCACCACCTGATATTGTCACCATCTTAATGAGCTCTTTTTAAGCCCTGAACTACACCACCAAGCCTTTCCATTGCTTTTGATTATATGTCTCTTCAGGTCTTGCATTCATTTCCCTCAGATTCCCAAGCACCACACCCATTCACCTAGTCCTGAGGTTTCTCCTTAATCTTGTCTTATTTATTTTATTTACCAGCATCACCTTCACAATTTGTCCATCTCATCTGCACACACATCTCCAAACCATTTCAGTATCTTCAGGCAAATGATAGGATGTCTGGCCTTCTATAGAGCTGTTGAAGTTCCTCTTGTACATTCCCGTCACCACACTGTATAGAGCACCATATATCTTTTTTGGTATTCTTTCAAACGTCATGTCTGTTACGAGGTTTCATAGTTGACTAGGTTTCAGAGCATGATGTAAGCACTGGCCGACCGTAGCTTAGGTATATTTCTTTTGTTCTTTTTGGTAATAATTTTGATTTCAAGAGTTTTATAAAGCATTTCCATAATTTTCTGATGCATATCATAATTGCTATTGATGTTTATCCCCAAGTATCAGAAATGATATACTTTTTCAAATACATAGTCACCAGTGTGAGGTCAGCTGGATCTTGAATCATTTTTTGAGATTAAGAAACAATATTTTGATACATGTGAACTTATATAATCTATGATAAAACTGTGTAATCATTGTTTTGAGTTTCAAAACGTTATATATTTCACAAACTGTTTTCATAAAATTATGATAAAACTGTAATGTAATCATTGTTAAGTTTCAAAATGTTATATTATTTCACAAACTGAAGATTTTAGCAGTGGAAAAAAAATTTGACACATGATTTATTAGCTGATCCCCCCTCCCCCCAGGGGATTTAATGACCTCCATGAACAACTTCATGGGCTATAAGCAGTTGCCAATCCCTAATTTAGGGCTACTAGTTCCAGGGAAAGGAGAGAGAGTCAGTGCCATAAAAGACTGCATGCTCATCTCAAATGAACAGTGACAGCCAGTGCCTAGACCACTGAGCCACCAGGGCAGCTATGACTGTTTAAAGGGAAATATATTAGAGACTTCACTTTTATATATATATATATATATATATAAAAAGAAATACACTTGAATTCACCAACAGTGTATTGCAATTCTTAGCAGAAAAAAATTGTTTCAAATACAATATGATTTTTAAAATATTTAATGTTTTTGAAACTCAATGTTTGCTAGTTAACCACAGTGAAACTTATTTTAATGCACTGAATTTCTGTGTAAAAAATAAATAGATAAAACTGTGTGTTTATGTGTGCTGTAATTTGAATACCACTTCGCTCCTTTCAGCCATGTTCCGCCGCAAAGCTTTCTTGCATTGGTACACAGGAGAAGGAATGGATGAGATGGAATTCACAGAGGCAGAGTCAAACATGAATGACTTGGTGTCTGAATACCAGCAATATCAAGAAGCTACTGCTGATGATGAGGCTGAATTCGAAAATGAAGAAGAACCTTACGAAGAAAACGCATAATTGACTGGCTTCCTTTATAATGCTTACAAAGCACATCAAGTGATTACGATGTACAGTGAAAAAAGCATCCTTATTTTGTACATGAGTGTAAAATAATGGAAAATTTTGTCTTCTGCAAACCATTCGAAACCAGATTTCACTATATTTTACAGTGAAAATAAAAAGAAAAATTGCTTCTAATAACATTGTGTATCAGCAATTTCTCTGGCACAACACAACATATATTACACAAGATTTACCATTGTGAGCTAAGCAGAAAAAAATATTACCATTGTGAGCTAAGCTTAAAAAAAAAATATTTGCTCACACATGCAAATAAATTACTTACACAATGTTAACTTTTTAATAATTATGATGCTTAATGACTTGTCTTCTTTTTAAGTGGATTTAAACTTGTGGTTTTCAGAAGTTTATGAAAAAATATTTTAAAGTAATAACAGCTTTTATGATTAAAAACAGGACGAATTGTCCAAACTGTAGTTCTTCTACTGACTCAGTACTTACCCCAAAATCTGTAAACAACTCCTCAGTAACATCAATCTCCCCATCCTCCAATTTCAATTATTTTTAACAAGGAAATGCTATTTAGTAGATTTCAGGTGGAGAATATACATAATTTTTTTTTACAATTTCAACATTTTGGTAATATAATTACAGTGGCTACGTTGCAGAGAATGTTTTTCCCATACCGCACTGAAAATGTAAGCTCAACAGATTAATATATGGGGGTTGAGTGAAAAGTAGTGGCAATGATCAGTGCAGATGATTGAGGCCCACTTGGGTGATAACACAATCAAGTGTAAGAAAGCATCTGGAGTGTTGGACTGTACTTTTGTGTGGAAAGGAGATAGCTTATGGAGTATGTAAAGTATAGCTGTTGTGTGAAGGTGATCTAAAGCATATTTATGAACTTAGAACAATGCAGCTAGGGAAAAAATGGAGGTTGCAATGCAAAAAAAATGTTGGTTAGGTCTGAAGGATGCATGTGATGATGAAGTGAAACTGTCGTGCAGTTGCACAATGGGTGAAGGCTTTTCGCAGTGGGTGAGAACAATCAGTATGAATGATCAGGACGCTGCACATCCCACAGGAGAAGGTGAGGCTTATGCAATCTTTACTTGATTGTGATAGGCACTGAATCACGTACCAATTGGGAAATGGAAGTTGGAATCGGTTATTTCAACCATGCGCCATATTCTGCACGATGTTCTTGGAATACGAAAGATCGCAGCAAAGTGGGTCCCTCATCATCACACAGAAGTGCAAAAGCGACACCGATATGAAGTAGCAAAACTCCACCTGGACCGATATCATTAATGAGGGTGACCCGTTTCTTCATCGTATCACTGCCATCAACGAAACTTGGGCATGGTGTACAATCTGGCACTCAAACAAACGGTGGCATCAGGGATCCCTACGCCCCAAAAATTACGGCAGGAACCCAGTAAAGTCACAGTGATGCTGATTGTTGCGTATGACATGGATGGTGTAATACATATGCAGTTTGGAGGGGGAAGTGGAGAAGTGACTTAAATTCCACACAGACGCTGAAAAATCTGCTTTACGTTTCACTAATTTATGTGATCAGAAGTCATTACGATCTGGCATTTTTTTAATGATAAATTATTCAGTAGGCTTTACTCATTAAACATTGGTATAAGAGTTATTTTAATGTTAGCATATTAAATTACTAAAAATTAAAGATTATATCAAAATTAACTAAAAATACATGGTCGAGACACATTATTCTGACCACCACCTAACATCCAGAGTAACATCCATGTGCAGCACGAATAGCAGCGAGAAGTGCTGGAATGTGTTCACAGGTATGTGGAGCTATACTGACTGCAGTGCATCTGACAGCTGCTGGAGGATCCATATGATTAGCACGTCTTACCACAAACCGCCGTAATGCATCTCTCCAGCACACAAACAACTCATGTATTTTCAGCTGTACCCAGGTTTTACTGCTGTACATAGAGTATGAACAATTATACCTTCATACACAGCCATGCAGGACCCTCTCGATAACCCATCATTCCTGTGAAAACTTCCCAAAGCAGCTATGACTTTCAATAAAGAAAATACACTCTCCTACTAATTTCACCATCCAATTTGTTCTCTCTGTCAAACATACTTCCTAAATACACAAACTCATTCACCTGGTCGATCACTGTGAAATTTAGACTTATTTTACATCCAGTGTTAACAGTTCCTTGCTCAAAAACCATAACTTTGTTTTTTTTTTCCCTTATTTATACTCCGTTTGAATTCTATGCAAACTTCGTACATCCAGGACAACATACTCTATAACTCACTTTTGCTCTCTGCCAACAGGACAGTGTCATCAGCATACAGCAATCTGCACACACGATATTACCAAGACATAAACCAGTGCTGTCCATCTTGGCATCATGCATGCATGCATGCATCCATAAATATATTAAACAGCCATAGTGACATTACACAACCTTGCCTGACTCCTACACCAATAGAAAACCATTTTGATAAAACACCATTCACTCATACACAAGCTCTACTGCAGCATACATGGCTTTCACATTATTAAGTAGATTCCCAGTAACACCATATTTATTCAATACCTTCCACAAAAGTGTCCTACTTAATCAGTCGTAAGCTTTCTCTAAATCTATGAAGGCAGTAAAAACTTTCTTACCAACAGCCAGGTGCTTTTCAATCCATGCGTAATGCAAAGATTTGGTTTGTGCTGCCTTTACCAGGCATAAAACCTGCCGAACATCCCACACTTTCTCTGATGTAAGACCTCGTACTTTTTCAATAATGACCTTACCAAACACTTTCCCTGGCATACTCAGTAGGCTACTACCATGGTAGTTCTTGCAGTCAGTCTGATCACCTTTTCCCATATAAAAGGGAACAATGATAGCATCCTTCCAATCCCGAGGGACTATTCCTAACTCCCAGCACAACTGCCAAATTTCAGTTAACCAGTAAATCACAGAGGCATCACCATATTTCAACTTCTCAACAGTTATGCCATCAACTCCCAGAGCTTTACCATTCTGAACAGATTTCAGAGCTTTACACACCTCTTCTCTTGAGACCCCTCCTGTGCTTCCATCTTTCACTATGACATCATCTGCTCCTGCCTCAGAATCCCTGTTGCTTTCTTGATCTAATAGCTCACAGAAGTATTCACCCCATCTTTCACTTAACTCATTGGGCTCCCATAACATTTCCCCAATCCTATTCTTCACACAACTTATAACTGTTTCCTCTATTTTTCTTGTCTCGTGTACTTCCAGAAAGTTTTTCTGTTTTTTCAAAAAGCCAATTCATGCCTTTACATCTTCACTTTCCTACCTTTTACCTTACTCTGACGAACCTTCATGCTTCTCACAGCAATATTCATCCACAGAAACTCTTTACCTTTAAACATCCTCAAACAGGCTTTCTTCTTTCTTTTTACTGCCTCTTTAAATCTCACTATTCAACCAAGCATCACTTCCATGTTACCCACTATTGTGGTGCCACAGACCTCTTCAGCAGCAGTGACAACACAGTTCTTAAAACATTCCCACTTCTTTTCTACATCCCTCTCACATGACTTCAGACATTCTCTGAGTAAGTTAGAGTAACGCTGATGATCTTCAGGGAGCCTTTCAACCTTTATTCTTTCCATCCTAGGCCTCTTTCTATTCCTTTTCCTTCAACCAACATTCAGTTTCACTCATGACACTACCAAGTAATGATCAGAGCCAACATCCGCACCTTTCACCACACAAGTGTCGACAACTAAGTGTTTCAGATGCTGGTCGTAAACAACAAAATCTATAACTCTTTGGACCGAGAGTATGATTTTCCAATGTATGTGTGTGGATATACTTGTGGTTGAAAAACATATTAGATACACACAAACTATTCTCAATACAGAGTTCTTTTTTTTTTTTTTTTTTTTTGATTGGAGGTTTAACGACCACCGTGAGCAACTCAATGGGCTATAAGCAGTCGCCCAATACAGAGTTCAATTAATATCTCACCATTATTATTCTGCACACCAATTCTAGCACTGAAATCCCCTGCTATTATAACTTTCTCTTTAGCACCAAACTAGCTCAAAACAGCTCTTTGCTCATTCCAGAAATCTTCCTATCAGAAGGTTCTGAGACAGAAGGAGCATCATACACTATAACAATTCCATTCTCCGAAGTTTTAATTTCAAACAAATCCATCTCTCACTTATGCAGCTATAATGAATCAAGTTGTTCTTCATCTTTTCACTTAAAATCCCACCTACACCAGCCTGTCCTTTCACATTATCTAATACCCCAGACCACACACTCACCGTTCCATTCATTTCTTTGATCCCAATTTCCTTCTTTTTGGCTTCACTTACATACAGCACATCTAATCTATACTTATTAATTTCTTCAGTTAGCTCATTCTTCTTGACATTTATATCTCTAATATTCCATACACCGATCTTACACTCACTCAGTTGAGATCTCTTTCTTGCATGTCCTTTTGAAATTCCAGTTCGATTCCATGGTGGACCGTTTTTCTCAAGTGTGGTATGTCTACTATAATTCCACACTTGAGTCCTTTGTTAATATTCTTTGTGTCTTTTTAATCAGTTAAATACAACAGTGTGGGGGATTAGCCCACAGCTGATAGTTCCACTTGGTCATTCAACCTAAGGATTCTGGAACAAAACCTAGGAGTTGTGGTCTTTTTGCGAATGTCGCACAGAACCAGCTGGTGGTACTTCTCCAAGATTCACAAAGGCCCTTGTTGCTGTTCTGTGTGCCATTATTGCCCATGGAGTGCTCCAAGGAGGCAAACCCATCTCTCACTAAGACTGCCCACTGGAGAATTTAGTAGACAATTTTGGAAGAATGGGGTGGTCAAGCATTAGTGAAACTTCATTATCTGCACTTACATCTTGATTTCTTCAGAGAAACTTTGGGAGCAGTGAGCGATGAACATGGTGAGAGGTTTCATCAAGACATACAAAATATGAAAAAGAGATATCAAAGAAGATGGGACGAAGCCATGACGGAAGACTACATCTGGAATTTGGTACACATTCTAGTAATATTCATAAGGGTCAAAGGCAATCCAAAGTTACTTTTGCACAAAAAATTTTACAGCCAACAATTTGAAGCTTTGAACATATTCTTCCTCAACTTTTCTGCTACTTCAAGAGCTTTGGCTTGTAAAATTGGAACTCATATTGGCAGATTTCTTGAACGTGCATCCACAAACCATGTCATCGACATCTTCGTTTTCTATTCCTCTTTTTCTTTTATAATTTGGGCCTTCAGCCCATTCTTCTTTTATTTCACTTTTTTTTTTAGTGTCATGTAAATTTGGGTTTTACCACATTTAAATAGCTCACACAGTTCTTTAACCAAAACACTTTAGTCATGCTGCTCCATAATTTTCACTTTCTGCTCAAGGGTCAGTACGTTGTACGGCTTATGACTATTGCTGGCCATTATTACAATTTCAATAGGGCTAGGAATTTTTTTTACACCTACAAGCACGCTAACATGCACTTCGTCACTGCCCGAGTTGGAGGTCGGACTTCAGAGTCTGTCTGCCAGGCCAGGAGGCGCCTCCACCGTCTGACAGGGCAAGAAAACCGATTTCCTGGGACTCGGGTCCTGTTGGTTTACCTACTGTATTTAGTAGTGATTCCGTATTAAGCAGGTTTTTCTTTTCCTGCGTCCTAAAATATGGCTTCTGTTTCCGCGTTAGACAGATTCTGCTTCAGTAATGTATTCATGCCATAGACATTTCAGCGGTCCTGAAAACTTTTCCGTTCTAAGCAGATTTCTGCTTCGGACAGATTCTGTTTTAGGCAGATTCGACTGTATATACACTATTTAAAGATGTGATGACTCCACAAAAACCACATTCAAATAATGTAACATTTTCACAAATTCTGTGAGAAGTATTCTCTTTTCAATCAAACTTTAATACATATCGAAATCTTAAAAAAAAAAATGGCTTTAATGCAGCATTGGGTGTAATTTGACCAACGAAAAAGGCAGAATGGTGCACCATTGGAATCATTATTATTGATCACAAAGGTATAAGCCTCCCTAAAGGAATATAGTAATTCATTATTTCTACAAGGAACTGAAAATTATCACAATCACCTTCTTCATGTTTGATTTCATTTTTGCATTCTTCAGTCAGATTTTGTAACCGCAAGCCAAATGCCATCATATTGCTTTGACCTATTTTTACTGTGTACGTCTCTTCTTCCCAGTAATAATCCTGATTTTTTGTCATAATCAAATTTAGCAATAACTCCTCACTTCGTGTTGCAATGCAGCATTTCAAATAACCTAGTTTTACCTTCTCACAATATCTCTCTTGATGTCCAGCACTTCAGTTTCACCTAAAAGATATGAACAAATAGATTTGAATAGTTCTTTCACAATGTGTGATATCTCTTGACAATACAATCTGTGACACACTGAGAACATATAAATTTTGTTTTCTGTAGTTTCTCAACTTGTGAATGTTCCATGAAGTAATCATTTGTACAGTGTGATTTACATCACACCTTGTACACATAATTTGCACAATTTCGTTACTTAAAACAGATGGGATTCACAGTTCTTCATGTATTTGCTTATAGTATCAAACTGTGCAAAAGCTCAAGCTGCAGCAGATAGATCTAATGAGTGGTCACAAACCACTTCTTTTGAACACACAGCAACACCATGCTTCCACATCACAAGCCCATGAAGCACTCTGTACGGATAGTGGCATCCTGATAATATGCAGCTATTTGATTTTTTTTTTTTTTAGAACATTACATTTCCCTGAGATCAGTTATAGTTATTTATTGAAGAAAAATGTTTCTGGAATAGTAATGTCCTGGCCTTTTAAGTTTCTTCACAACAATGCCTGTAACATAAACACTTACTGTGCCTTAGAGGAAAGAGTTTTCACAGTATATTCTGTAACGCCATCCAGAACAGTGCATGTGCTGTCACAGATAAACACACAAAAGAATCATATCCCAGTGCTTCTATTGAAAGAATTGTCAATGTACATCATGAAGTTTACAGCCTTAATTGGATTTTCATTCAGTTGCATTCCTTTTCTCATGTTTGCATTTTGAAATGCAAAAAGCACTTGATGCTGCAAATGACTTGGTTCAAAATCACCAAAAATCCATGATTCCAGTGGCCTGTTTTCTTGAGAAAGCACTTAATGAAATCTTTCTATTACATACTGTTACTTTCTCACCTTTAGTACACTGGTTAACCTACATTTATGTCAAAAATTCTTTGTGTTGACAAAACAAAGTAAAATGTTCCATTACAGATGGCTGATTATAAATATGCCCTATAAGCTGTGATTTGCAATCTACACATAGCTTGCATGTCACTATAAATTGCTCTGATGTATTGTAGACTTTAAATATTTTAAATGACAGCACACATACAATAAGTGATGTTCCTTTCCAAAAATGAACACTTTTAATTTCAGTCCATATACTGGGAACAAGACTACTACACTTTCTTGATTCTGTTCACGGCATTTATGACCAAGTTCTATAAGATTAATAATGCTCCACTCTTCACCTGAACGAATAATTTGAAATTTCAGAGCATCAAGTGAAAATTCATTTGATGAGTTGCTTGCTCTTTGCATGCATTTTGTCAGGGCTTTGAAAATTGTCTACTCCACCACATTCATTAAGCCTGGTCATTTATTTCTTACTGATACTCAGTCTGTTTAATTTAAATATGTACATACATGTTCACCAGAACAGTTGCAGGGGGTGGGTCAAAAGTTTTGTAATATATGGATCACTTTATGTCTGTATACGTACCTTTATGACGAAAGCTGACTGGCATTCAAAGTATAGGCCATCGTGTTGCACCATCTTTAGCCATCTGTCTGCCAGTTCTTCGATAGCAGTTCTTGTCCTTTGAGACGAAGAATTCCTTCACCCCAGTTGCCACCTCCTCCTGGTTGTTGAAGTGCTGCTCGCAAAGGAAGTGGGCTATGGACTGGAACAAGTAATAATCCAACAGGGCAAGGTCCAGACTATATACTGGATGTGGCATCAGTTCAATGCCCTCAAGTTCTTGGAGTTTTGCCCGGGTCGTTCACGCGGTATGAGGCCAAGCGTTGCCCTGCTGTAGGAGAGCACACTTTCTGTTCATCAGTGCCAGGTACTTCTCCAAAATGGCACACATCACCTCCAGCTGTTCAGAGTAGAGGTTGGCATTGATGGTCCGACCGTCTGGAACAAATTCGTAATGAATTCCACCAGACACAGAGCATTACCTTGTGCTCGAAACACCCACATTTGGCAACAGGTTCAGGAAGCTGGCCTGGGCTCAACCACTGCCATTGAGTGTTAGGATTTCGGAAATAGATCCACTTTTCCTCACACGTAACAATTCTCTTGATGAAACGTACATCGCACAGGTTTTCTAGGAGTTTCGTGCACACTTCCATTCGGCGGTTTGCTTCAGCTGGCGTCAGTTTGTGAGGGACAATATGGCAGCTCTTGTAGACCTTGCCGAGGTCCTGAAGGTGACAAATCATGGTGGTCTGCGACATGCCCAGCTCGCTTGATAATCTCCGAGAGCTGGTTGTCGGATTTGTCTCTATGGCCTGGCGCAATGCCTCCAAATCTACGGTTCGTGGCCTTCTCGAACCTTGGATGATTGTCAAGGTTTCTGTCACCTGAGCGAAATTTATTGAACCATCTGGTTGTGGTGCTGTGATCCACAGAACCTTCCCCTTTTGCATGACAAATGTTTCGTGTTGCTTGAGCAGCATTATGTCCGAGTTCAAACTCGTTAAGCAAAACAGGGTTTGATGGACTATGTATCTTTCAATCAGAATCCAGAACTACGTGCTTGAATTTTGGTGTGCAGTTCAGTAAGCTGCTGTCCTCAACAAAAGGCCTTGGCACTTTGTTAACTTCAATTTGGAATATTAAAACAGTATTTCAATGCAAGTTTGCACCCAAAGGTTTGAAACTAAGTGATGCAACATTTAGTAAAAGAATATTAATAACAATATCTTCTGCAACAAATGGGAAGAACATCTTCAATGTAAAAATGAGGGATACTTCTACACTTTACTCTCAAGTGTTAATAGTTCCTCTCATTCTACCCTGTTGCCACGAGAACTCAATAGTGTGTTTGGCTGTTGTCTAACGTTCTACAGAGATAATCCTTTTAAGTGCATCATATAATGGGAGCGCAGTTGAATTTTGAGATAGTCTTTTATGGCATATTTCCTGTTTAACACACTGTCACTGGATATGATCTGCATTCCACAACACAGCCCACAAGCAGCCACCAGCAGTAATCTAACAGGGACCAATGATATCTTTCATGCATGACAGAGACGGGTTATGGCCCACACTAGCCCACTTGAACATTCACAGTGTTGTTCCACAAAGGTGCTTAAGAGGATACACTGGTAATGCAACATATACAAAGGGGTGCTGCACCACTTTCAAGATGTGTATAAAGTGAAAAATCTACTATCATGCACAAGTGAAAATAAATATTGCTCAAGGATTTTTTCACACAAAAATAACTATTTGGCACTGGAAATCTGTAAAGCAATAAGTCTACAGTATAATGAAGAGTGCAGAGATATCAGTGCAATATGAAATCAGTCTTCCCTGTTTCTTTTCCAGTAATTCAAACTGCATTGTTAAACCAGCTGATGAATGCTTACTATTTCTTGTAATAAAACACACATGGCAGTCTCCAATAAATAATTTAATATAAATAAGGTGTCAATGTACACAGGCACTAGAGTTGTGGCTTTAAACTATTTGTTTCCAACAAATCACTTCACTGATGCCCTGAAAAAGAAAAGAAATATTTAAATGTTTTTTCTGCATGAAAATTTCCTACATTTAAAATGTTACAAAACTATTTTTCATTAGCATTGTAAACATGTTTTTATATAGAAATAAATGCTGTTTAAGTTTCATCACCCGCACTTACATCATAAATCATCTTTAACTTTCATACATTTCTTTTTGATTGCATGTTGCAGAATTTGAAGGGTGTCTTTACACTTTACCAGCACGTACAAACTTGCAATTCACACAATCTTTAGTTGTAAAATAAGTACAAAGACTTTTCAGTGTTCTATAAACCATATGTTACCAAACACTTTTGATACGTACCATCACACAAATATGTTTGTAGTGTTGATTTTTCCATAGTTACAAAATTTTATGCAATATTCTTACATACAGCAAACATAGTTCCAATGGAAAACCAACTGGATAAATGATCACTCACACAAACACAGAGCTTTCATGCCACTTAAGCACTTCAGGACAGAGGTATACTGTTGCAACAAAAATTCAACAGCTATACTGTTTATTTGATGTCAGTTTGAAAAATAAAAGTTAAAAGCTGATTTTTTATATTTAATGAGATATTAAAATAAAACAATTTCAGAAAAAAAGAAAGGCAGTGAGAGCAAGATCTGGAAAAAAATTATTTATACAGTACTTGAGAGCACATAATTATTTTTTTCATTTTTTTTTTTTTTCATGGTTGAGATCACCAGCTGTATTTCAGATTACAAATTTTGCATGTTTGCATTTGTTGGAGTTTTACCTACCTTATGACTTTCAGCTTCATTTTCATTTGTTAATTCTAGGTTTGTGAGAGTAACAGCCCAGTTCAACTTTCAGCAAAGCAAAAAGCCTTTAGTTGGATCACATGACATACTTCCACAGTCACCTTGTTGTGGTCACATGGCCTATTTTCCCATAATGGTTCAAATTTCTGCCTATGGTTTTCCCAATTGCACTGTGTGTAAGTGTGTGTGTTTTGCATACTTCACATATCCACCTAAAATTTTAATTTCAGGTACACACCTGATGAAACAACACCATAAACTATTCAAGGTTAAGAATAATATCATTATATGGTTTGATACGCAATGTACCTTTAATCCATATTAGACTTCCAGCACATTCTCGGTGTGACTATCATGGTATTCCCATTTTAGATGTAAACTCAAGACATGTCCTTGGAAAATTCAGTAGGGTTCTGTAAGTGCTGTCTTGCTGTATTCCATACTAGATTTAAACACATAATATTGGTCAAAGACATCACTCCAAATGTCCATTATATTTCATGCTGTCGTCATTCATTGATATAGAAAAACTCCTATGTTGTCTCCACTAAGGAAACAAAAAAACTCCTCGAACTTCTAGCCCACATGTTTCCACAGTGGAGACAACACAGGAGTTTTTCCGAAGATGACTGAGTATTTCAGTTGAAAAGCTTTAAATGTGAATAACTGGTGGACTCAAGATTTTAACTTGTGGCATGTCTTCATTTTTACTATATTAATGAATTTTAATGTGTAAATAAGTTTTTAAAGATTTTTAAAGGTAGCTGTAATCTGCAAAAACATATATCAATGAATGACTGCAGCAAGAAATACACTATCTACCAACAAGTAATTGGACACCCCTGCAATCGACGATATCTGCGGTCCTGATACACGTCACGGCTGCCGCCGTTAAATATCGTGTGGGAAACAACAACGCAACCAGTCGCATGCAAGATGCCACGCAGTTTGGAGCTCTCTGATTTCGAGAAAGGTGTAATCGTCGGGTATCACAGAAATGGCCGATCCATACGTGACATATCCAGCGAGTTGAAGTACCCAAAATCGACAGTGGCCTATGTGATTGGCAAGTGGAAGATGAGAGGCGACTGTCGGAATGTGCCCCGACCCGGCAGGCCCACAAAACTGGGAGATAGAGACCGACGGGTGCTGGCCAGAGAAATTCGGAAGAACCGCACCAAATGGATGGGCCACATCCGCGAGGAGTTTCAACAGGCATCAGGAAGGGTTCTTTCGATGGATACCATCTGTAAGGAAGCCCATCTGCTTGGTTATCATGGACGTGCGGCCGCCCACAAGCCTTTGATCACCAAGTCCAATAGCGCTGCTCGGCTAACGTGGTGCAAAGAACGTCGACAGTGGACCGTTGAACAGTGGAAACAGGTTCTCTGGAGCGACGAATCAAGGTTCACCCTTTACTGTTCAGATGGCAGGGTCTGGGTTTGGCATCTGCCTGGAGAACGCCTCCTGCCGGAATGTATTGTACCAACTGTGAAGTTCGGCAGCGGTGGAATTATGCTATGGGGGTGTTTCTCCTGGTATGGCACGAGACCCTTGGTCGCAATTCCTGGTAGACTCAACGCCGAGACCTACTGCACCATTTTGGATGACCATGCGCTTCCTACGTTGTGGCAGTTTTACGGGGTGGACCCATGTTACTTTCAGGATGACAATGCCACCTGTCATGTTGCGAGGTCCACCATGGCTTGGTATGGTGACAATGGGGTTAATCGAATGGACTGGCCTGCGCAGAGCCTGGACCTTAACCCTATCGAACACCTCTGGGACGAGTTGGAGCGTCGACTTAAGGGGTGCCCCCACCGTCCAAAATCGATGAAGGAACTGACCTATCTTCTCCAAGCCAAGTGGAAGAAAATACCGCTAGCCGTCATACAACGCCTGGTTGAGAGTATGCCCCGGAGGGTCGCAGCTGTAATCGCCGCTCATGGAGGCTCCACCAACTATTGAAGGTGAATAAACTTCGTTTTCCTTTGCTATCACAGGTGTCCAATTACTTGTTGGTAGATAGTGTATAATGGATATTTGGAGTGATGTTTTTGACCAATATTATGTATGGGAATCTAGTATGGAATAAAGCAAGACAGCACTTACAGAACCATAGTGAATTTTCCTAGGATATGTCTTGAGTTTACATCTAATATGGGAATACCAGGATAGTTACACGGAAAATGTGCTGGAAGCCTAATATAGATTAAAGGTACCTTGCATATCAAACCATATAATGATATTATTCTTAAACTTTTGTGTGTGTGTGTGTGTGTGTGAGAGAGAGAGAGTTGGTCAGAAATGACATTAAGTTCAATTCAGAATGTGTATGTTTATGTAAACCTTTTAACACTGCGTGGAGAAGAAGAAAATACTTCTCGTACAGTGGGAAGAAGGAATTAAGATTATGGAAGCCTGTGTTTATTTACTAATCACTGTTTCTGTTCTTGAAATCATCATTAAGGATTAATTAAATCAAAGCCTGGTGGTACAAAAAACGGATGGTGATGAAGAAGCCAGGTGATGGAGTCCCATTATCTGAGCATCTGCATGTATAACCTATCCAGCTGACCATTTGTCTACTGATATGTGTTCTCAGGAACAAATCCCACAGAAGATTATTTGTTGTTTGTGCCCACAACAGGGGAATTTTTTTAGGAGGGGGCAACAAAAAAATGGAAGTTTCTGAAATCCATCAGGACAAAATACACCGATGACCCATTATATTATGACCACCCCCAGCCTAGAGAAATCGGTGCCCCTGGAGACCGAATGGTGGCACAGGTGAAGTTCACAGAGCAGTATATATACAACCCATGGACCAGCTTTCAACCAGTAGAGTGTTTTGAGTCAGAATGGGAAAAGCTCCCAATTTATTGGAGTTTGATACAGGACAAATTGTGATGGCACGGTGCCTCGGAACTACGATTTCTGAAACGACGTGGCTGGGTTGTTCATGTGCTGCTGTAGTGAGTACCTATCAAAAGTGGTGCACAGATGGCCAAACGATGAACCGTCATCCAGCTGTGTTGTCCAAAGCTCACTGATGCCACAGGAGAGCAGAAACTGTTGTGCATTGTTCACACAGACCTCAGGGCAACAGTGCGACAAATCACCCACAGCTACAACAGTGGTCATCAGGACAATGTATCGCAGCACACAGTTCATCACAGCCAGGGTGGGAAATTAGCGGTCGCCAGGAGCAAAATGCGACCATAATTTTACGTTTTGCGACCAGTATTTTAAACCTGGGAGCCAATTCGCGACTGCATAAATTTTTGATTTTTCTTTTTTAACATGCGTACGTAGTAATTTTCAAATGCGGTATTTATGTTTCTTTTTTAAAAAGTTCCCAGTGGCGTGTGGTTAAAAGTATATTAGGGTAGGGAGAAATAAGTTTAACCTCGCTGCTAGCATGTGCTGAACTAGGAGAGTGTACGTAAAAGTCCCGTGAGGAATGCAGGTGACCTTCGATGGCACTACTGGGGGTGGGGAAGGGGAGCAAGCCTTAAGAAAGGGATGGGGGAAATCAGCTCTCAGAGGTAGAGTGTGGGGGGAGGAGAGGGGGGACAAGAAGAGCAGCCGTTAAGGGGGAGTATCAGCATGGGAGATGGGGTGTTTGGCATTTTCTGCCATTCTAACTAAACAGCCTGTCAAAAAAACAAAAACAAAATATCTATGTGAATTTTCCACGTAACTGGTAAATTTTTTTACAAACACCATAAATCATTGATATGAAAGGCCCTCCAAACTGCTCCTAAATTGGTTAAATACTTTTTAAACTAGGCATGGAAACTTTTTATTATGAATTTGTTGTGCATAAAAGTGCCGTATTTTCCCGCACATAATCTGCGGATTATCTGTTCCTAAAAGTTTAAATTCTAGCCACTGCCGATTATACGACGGTGCGGATAATACAGAGCTTTCTCCCCCCCCCGTAAACTTCAAAATGAAGCTTTAAGAATGCCACATGTTCGACGATAATATGCAGTGTCACTCCATCAACATATCTCCGCTTGCCCCTTGGCTTTGGCAAAAATGTCTGTGTGTATGTGTGTAGACATTTCCTCTCTGGGAAGGAATTGCTGCTTTGTAAAAGTTAAAAGAGGAGGAAACATTGCCTTCAGCAAAGCGCGTTGACCTTGAATAGCGGAGTGCGGTTTCCATTCCATAAAACATTGAGACGTGCCGCTCTGACCCGTGATGTCACCCCCCCCCACACACACACACTCTTCCCGAATTTCCAACCCCACTCCCACTTGTTTATTTTCCTTTACTTCGAAGAGAACACCTCTGGCACTTCAGCTCCAAGACTGGAGAACTTCGACACCATTACAAATTATTTACGATCTGAAAACCAGTGTTTCAGTTGTTGATGTAATTTTAAACATTACTCTAGAGTTACAGTGCGATTGCCACAGAAATTAAAAATACATATCCCAACCGTTTGAAAGTTGCGGGTATCGTAACTAACTTTTTTAAATTTTAAAAAAATTTCACAATTTTATAAGTTTTTAAAATGGAAAGAAAGTATATTTATACAGTAAAACCTCGAAAATCCGGCATCGACGAGTGCCAGATTTATGAAAATTCCGGATTTCTGAAGCAATCCAAAAATTGCATAACGGGAGCTACGTAAAGCACGTACTTACACACAACAGGTCACTAACAAAATTTTGTGTTTTGTCTTATGGCACTGGCTCTCTTCCTTCCCTGGAACCAGAGGAGCTAAATTAGGGACGGGCGAGTGCTTATAGCCCATTGAGTTGCTCACAGTGGTCGCTAAACCTTCAATTAAAAAAAAAAAAAAATTGCGCTCCTACGCCTTATAAATATGGAGGGGTCGCGCTGCCGATCGCATTCTTTGCAATTTGCGAAAAAGAAATCGTTTTGGCGATGGGGAAAAAAAAGTGTTGGTGAAAATATTGGCGATTACTTTTTTGTACTATATATTGTAAAACTCTGTTGTGGATTACATATCTGTTTTTTTAAACTTTTACTATGAATTTTGTCTGCGGATTATACACTGACGTTTTTTCTAACACGCTGAATTTTGCCGTCTGCGGATTATATGCTGAAAAATATGGTACTTAATAAACATTTTCGTGGGTAATTAAGAAAGTATTTTACCGATTCACATGAAATTTTCAGGGTGGGCTTCTATTATCTACTTATCCTGTGTATAAAAATTTCAGCCAGTTTTATTAAGAATTCATGAAGATAGCTTTCCGATTTTTTTTTTTTTATCTAGTTCCATAGTTGAACAAGGTGGGGAATGTGCTACTGCCGGAGCCGGTTTCTTGCTGGGCCAACTGGGGGAGCCCAGCAAGGAACGGCTCCTAGAATTTCAGATCGGCTCCTAGAATTTCAGCTATGGGAGCCATTTTGCTCCTAGGATATTTTTCTAATTTCCCACCCTGATCACAGCCTTCCGTGCATGGGCCTGCGTAACTGAAGACCCAGCCGGATCCCTATGTTCACTGCACATCATTGCCAACAATGCATGAAAGGGCACAAGATCATCGAGATTGGAAAAAAGTGGCCTGGTCTGACGAATCAAGATTCCAGGTGCATCACGTAGATGGCCGAGCGCAGATACGCCGCTTATCAACGTAGGCTATGGCATCTGGATGAACTGTTGGGCGGAAACAAGCCGGCGTCAGCGGTGTTATGATATGGGCGATGTTTTCTTGGGACACTTAAGGTTCCATTGTCCCAATAGCACAATCTCTCACAGCTGTCAGGTATCTGAACATCATTGCGGACCAAGTTCACCCATTCATGGCAACTGTGTGTCCCTACTGGTTATGGCCATTACCAACAGGATAATGTACCCTGCCACACTGCCAGAATCGTCAAGAAGTGGTTCCAGGAACACGCTGCTCACTTTCTGTTAATGCCCTGGCCTCCAAATTCACCTGACATGAACCCAATCGAAGAGTTGTGGTTTGACTTGGGAAAGCGGGTTTGCGGTTAATCACCCCCCCCCCCCCCCCGGAAATATATGGGAACTGGAGGACCTACTGTTGACATTATGGTACCAGCAGTGGTGGCTCATGATAAGCTGAGATGGGGGGCTGCATCTCAGTTTTGTAGATATCACTTCGAATAAGCTAAGTTACTCAGCCTGTGCTGATGCTGTCCATTTCGAAAGTGCTTTTTTTTTTTACAAGAAATGAATATTTAGATTTTAGATTTAGCGATTGATAGGGAAAATGTAGAGGTACCAATACCTAAATTAGGCAACAGATATTAAGCGATGGCCACATTGCCACATTTATGAAGAAAAGAAACTGGTTAATCAGTGCATCCTTCCAGTTCTTACACATGGAGCATAGACATACAGATGTTGCAGACAACTGAAAGGAGCATGGAGAGATGCATGTTTGATGTTGCCAGGAAAGATACAAATAGAAACTCGTGGATCGGGAAAATGACAAGAGTGGAAGACATTATGATCAGAATTCCTGAAAATGCAATGAGATGGACATATTGCTAGAAGAAAGAGCCACTGACGGAGAGTTGAAATATTGAACTGGATAGCCAGGGAAAAAACAATACCCAGAAGATGACAAGGAGGAGATGGGTGCATGAAATTCGAAAGCATGAAAGAAACTGGCTCAAAGCAGACTGTTGTGGAAGAAGAAACTTGGAGACCCTCATCCAGCAGTGGATTGATAGTGGTTGCAAATTTTATATACATGCATATACGTATAGATGTATATGCGTAACATCACAGCCTCTCCTTGACAAATGTCAACCCCGCCTTCTCGTGGTGCATCCTGTTCCCACTAAAGGGGCTCCGACGACAGCCAATAGCGGTATAACTATACCATCGGGATTAGAGGAAATTCTATCCCACCCACACTCACCAACCCGCTTGGCCAGCGTGGTGAGTTATGGCCAAACACCTCCAAAATGACTCTACAACTTAAATCTTGGCCCTCAGTCTCCGGCAGCTGGAATGTATCTGGCCAAGGCAGCGGCCAGTGCGACATGAAGGCAGAGGGTGCTAAGAATCCCCGGAGGACCGGACTAGGCTGCCATCTGATGCTGACCTTGGCTACGTATAATGGACGCTCCCTATCTTCTAATTCAAGGCTTCTTGAATTGGAAGAGGAACTACAAAGGATCAAGTGGGACATCGTCGGGCTAAGTGAGGTAAGGAGAAAAGGAGATCTCATTGAACTGAAAAGTGGACATCTCTTCTACTATCGTGGGACAGATACTGGCAGAACTAGTGGTGTTGGATTTATAATAAACAAGAAACTGAAGGATAAAGTTGTAGAAGTTGAAAGTTCCTCTGACAGAGCTGCACGACTAATTATCCAACTCTCGAGAAGATACAAGGCTCAGATTATTCAAACTTATGCACCAACCACAAGTCATCCTGAAGAAGAAATTGAAGAATTTTATGAGGAAATTCGTCATCTAAATAATAAAGGTAAGCATCACTTGAAGATAATTATGGGAGATTTCAATGCAAAAATAGGGCAACGGCAACAGAATGAAACTTCAGTATATAAATTCAGTCACGGCAACAGAAACCAGCGTGGAAATACTCTCGTTGAGTTTGCAGAGGCAGAAGAGTTTTCCATCTTGAACTTCTTTTTGAAGAAAAAGCCACACAGGAAATGGACATGGAGACATCCAAATGGAACGACAAGTGAAATTGATTTTATTATGTGTAACAAAAAATTCGGCATAGAAGACTGCAGTGTGCTAAACAAGTTCAACACAGGTAGTGACCATAGATTGGCGAGATGTAAGATGCACCTCAACACTAAACTCGAACGTGGCAAGCTCATAAGACAAACAAAATGTATTGACATAACCAACCTTAAAAAACACCATAATACCTTCAAGTTGGAACTGAAGAACAGATTCTCTGCTTTAGAAGGCCTAACATCGGAAGAAGTGGATATTTCTGAAGTTAACAGAAAAGTAACCAAAGCTCTTATGAAAACAGCAACAACATTAGCTGGGTCTAAGAACAAGTTGCATGTGAACAAATTATCAGGAAAAATCAAAATGTTGATGCAAAAAAGAAGAGAGAAGAGGACAACTAAAGAAGATGTGACTTCCAAAGTGGAATATATAGAGCTATGCAAGACAGTACGAAAAAGTATCACTGAAGACGTAAGAAAATTCAACTGTGAACTAGTGAGGAAAGCAATTGAAAACAACCAAAGCCTAAAGATAGCAAAGGGACATCTCAGTAAGGGAAGAAAACAGATTATGGCACTGAGATAAGAAGATGGTTCTGTAACAAGAAATAGAGGAGAAATTTGGACAAGAGTGAAAGATTTCTACTCCAAATTATATGAAAGGGATGATACATGTACTCCAGACATCATGAAAGGTACCAGTACCAGAGTTCTTCCAGTCCTCCCAGCATAAGTTGCACATGCAATCAAGAGCATGAAGCGGGGGAAAGCTCCAGGAGAAGATGGAAGTATTGTAGACATCGATGGATTGCATACAAGAAGCAAGTGGAGAAATCGAAACAGTACACGTCCAAATTTTCACTCGATGCCTTAATGAAGGGAAGATTCCTGAGGATTGGAACAATGCTACAATGATCCTGCTACATAAAAAAGGTGACATTGAGGATCTCAGGAACTACAGACCTATCAGCCTCCTATCAGTGGTTTATAAAATCTTCACTAAAGTTCTTTCACACCGCTTGAAGGTAACACTGGACATGGCTCAACCGAGAGAACAAGCTGGATTCAGGAGTGGCTACAGCACAATAGATCATATCCACGTACTGAGAGAACTAACTGAAAGAGCGAGGGAATATGAACTTCCATTGTGCATGGCTTTTATCGATTATTGTAACTGCTGATGGTTTCTCTCTGATTCGGAGAAACCATCAGCAGTTACAATGGCTCTGAAACCCTGCGGTATTGAAGATGCATACATTAATATTATTAATAACATCTATGAAAATGCAAGTGCAAAGATTTGGCTGTTTGAAAATACAACACACATAAAAATTGGAAAGGGAGTGAGACAAGGTGACACCATATCTCCGAAGCTCTTTAATGCCACATTGGAAAATGTCTTTCAATCACTGAACTGGGAAAACAAAGGGCTAAAAATTTATGGAGATTATCTAACCCACCTTCGTTTTGCTGATGACATAGTCATCTTTACAACTATCCCATCAGAGCTGCAGAGTATGATCCAGGAACTTGCTGACAAGAGTAAAGAGGTGGGATTAAAAATGAACTTTCAGAAGACAAAAGTGATGTTCAATGCTTTTACAAGAAATGAAGATTTATCGATTGATGGAGAAAAGCTGGAGATAACAGACACATACATTTATCTTGGACAGCAGATATCAAGTGAGGGTCGCATTGATGAAGAAATTAATTGGCGTACAAAACTTGCCTGGAGAGCTTTTGGAAGAAACAGCATAATTTTCAAGAGCAATATGCCATTATGTCTTAAAAGAAAAGTGTTTGATCAATGCATCCTTCCAGTGCTTGCATATGGTGCAGAGACGTGGACCTTAACTAAAAGAGACATACAAAGGCTGCAGACAACTCAAAGTAGCATGGAGAGGTGCATGCTTGGTGTAACCAGGAGAGATAAGAAGAGGAACTCGTGGATCCGAAATATGACAAGAGTGGAAGACATCATGATCAGAGTTAAATCCGGGAAACGGCAATGGGCTGGACATACTGCCAGAAGGACAGACCATCGATGGACAGCCGAAATTTTAGATTGGATTCCAAGGGGCAGGAAAAGACCCAGAAGAAGACCACATGCGAGATGGGTGGATGAAATTCGAAAGTATGCGGGAGTGACATGGAGGAGACTGGCACAAGACAGACCTTTGTGGAGGAAACTTGGGGAGACCTTCGTCCAGCAGTGGATTGATAATGGTTGACAATGATGATGATGATATACAAGTATATAAGGACAAAAAATGTAAAAAAATTAATGCGTGTGGCAGCAGAGAAACACACTCAAGGTCATGTACGCATTCTCAAGTGTCTCATTGTGACCCCTAGAAATATGACAATAAATATGTTTTCTTCTGATACACTCCCTTTGAAACTTCGACTTGATACCGACCACTGCAACTTGGATGGCGATGAAAAACATTTTGTGGAATTTTGAAGGGTCTGCCAGAATTTTGCGATGAGTTGTTATTGCGATACTCACACACCGGCATTCTCTTTAATAAAAACAGATTGTTAACACATTCAGTCCAGTTTTAATTTTGAAGCCATGATAACAATTTAGTGTAGAAAAATTTGTTTTCCAAAATTTACCCGCTTCTTAAATTTTCTAAACAATGATATCTGATTAAATGTTCTGTTCAAAGTAATTAAGTATAATGCACTACCTCATTTGAAATGTGCAGCTTATTTTGGGGAGGAAGGGGGATGCAGCAGAAAAATAAAATGTACCCAGTGGAGTGACTTCAATGATTTTTGGTGAATAAAAATTTACGTGAGTTTAAAAGCGAAAATTTCACTGTGCTTGGTAAGTGAAGAAATCAATTTTGTGCAAGTATTTTGCTGCAGAAATTAGTCTGTCTCTCTCTCTCTCTCTCTCTCTTTTTTTTTTTTTTCAATTTATCCAACACTGAACTGTATTCGCAATTGCCGGCAACTGAGTACTTGTTATTAGCAAACACAAATATTCTACATTCCGACAGGAGTAACATTGTTATTAGAATTATTACGTTGAATAAAAGCAGGAACAAACCAAAAATTGGAAGGAAAAAAATACCAGATTGAGTAATACATTCAGTCATACTTTATTTAATACTTTATTTCAACATTCGTCATTATTTTTAATTCAGTCCCCTATTTTATTTCTTATTCGGAAGCACAAGAACCATATTAATCGACAAAGCACACAGGCCCTGCGATGTATTCCCACCCAACGAGAGACTGCATTCGCGAGCAACCCCGCTAGCGAGGCTGCCGTCAATGCAGTCCCCAGGGAAGTTTTATTCAAAGGAAACGAACTGATGTGGGAATAGGCAGAGTTTCTCACATGAGTTGGTTTCAATACCCGTCGGGGCTGCAAGAAGTGCAGTCCGCCAACATTCCTTCCGCTCCCAGTGGTGTTATGCAAAGAAAACTTCCAAAAAAACTGCTTAGGGTAGGGAATGGTGGGGTGGGGTGGGAGGGAGGGTGCAGCCCCACAGCCCCATAGCAGGAGCCGCCCCTGGGTACCAGGTACTCCAGGATACATATTGCTACCTCATTGAATCGATGCCTTGCCGAGAGGCTGCCGTTTTGCGGGCTAAAGGGGATCGTCCCACAGCTTATTAGGTAGGTGGCCATAATGTAATGGCTCATTGGTGTAAAAGTCAATAAAAAATAGAAGAAAAAATTAAAGCATTATTTTCAAATGTAATTCGATGAAGTTTTATTAAAAAAAAATTTCTTATGTAAGTCACATTTTAACAACAAACTGAAGCATTTGGGGTGGGGGCAAGATGCATTGGCTTCCATTCTAAATACACCTCTGGCCCACAACCTTTTCCATAGCATTTGTAGCCCCTACCCGCCATTCTCTGTCCTTGTAAGTCTACCCCACTTGTACTTCAAATTCTGAACTTCCCTAAATGTCTTATTTTCAGACTTGGGATTGACATTTTTATGCAAAACTCCAGTGTCTAAGTGAATAAGCTATGTTTAAAAATTGCAGAAGTTATTTTTGTAATTTTTAAAATACATGAACAAAATACACTGAAATACTGTTTAAAGTAAATATTTGTTTTTATTTGTTATCTTTCGCCACAGTTCAAGTTTTAATGGCATGAATACAAACACTCAATATTTGCTGTGCTTTCATCACACTCCGTTGGGAGGCTTCGCCTGGGCTTAATTCTCAAGAGCTTAGAACAGTTCACAGAGAATGCTGAAACAATTAAAAAATTTAGATACTTGGAACAATCAGTTGTTCTGCTCACATGGAAGTTCATAGTTGAGATATCATGCTTATGTAGTATGGGGGACATATTGGCTGTTCCTCCGGTATTTGTTCAGAAGATTTCTCCATGCATCTGACAGATCCAACGACAAGCATTCATTTCACGGGTGCATATGAGTTATGATTTCAACACTTTCCAGCATAGCTGTGCCAATGTAGTTTGTGAAAGGTTCTAGTCTTTTCATCCTGTTCCATAATGGGGTTGCTCCTTTTGGAGTGACTTGAGGAGCAAATGGATAATGGGCAATTATCCCATTTGCTTCTCAGATTTGCTTTGGAATTTCAAAAATTATTAAAAGTTTTAATTTCAAAGTTATTTTTAAACCCATAAAGAAGATGAATTTTTACGGATCAAAAGACTACGTCGAAGACTTAAACTCCTGAGGAATTTATCAGATACCTTGTGAATGTGGACTTTCATATATAGGACAGACCCGCAGGGCTTTAAGTTTCCATGTGAAGGTACACAAGACCTATGTACGGAACCATGAACTGAAGAAGTCGTCTATAGCTCAACATTGTCACGAAAATAACCATAAATTTTTGTTTGGAAATGCTACACTTATTGATAAACCGGACTCGACTATCAAGCTTAATATATTAGAAGCTTTCCACATACACCGGAACTCATCATGTCTTGTCAATGACATGACGTCGACTCCATTTCTTTCAAGCGCGTGGAAACAATTCACCAAAAACCTGTGACCGTCAGAATACTGATGATGTCACAATGATTTGAATGTTTACGCTCCATTCGTCCTAAGGAAGCCGAGCCAAACGCTCTGCAAAACTATAGTCGATGTATAATAAACATTTTATTGTGCAAAACGTTGCTATTATTATTCTACCATAGAGCAGTTGTTTTCCCACCTTTTATGTTCCTTGCTCCTTACCAGAAAGGATCTTTTTGTCAACCCTATGTACAATTTTGTGGTGCTGTCTTGATAGATTAGGGTTATGTCATAAATTCCTGCTGAGCTTTCTTTGTTTACTGGTGGCTTACTTGCTGGCACAGTGCTGTATACAGATGCAGGAGATTTAATGGGCCACATTTATTCTATACTTCATGACGAGGTTTTTGAACCTGAAAGAGAATTTGGGGAGATGTGTTATGGATCCACAATATTTTAAACTGCTGTTATTTAGGATATTAGGAATCCTAGGTTTAGGCATTTTAACCTGTCATAAAATGGAATCTGATGTTTGCTTAGTAAACCCAGCTGAAAGTCCCTTGTCAATAATATTTGCTATTTCTTTATGTCTGGCTTCTATGGTGGAAGAATTAACACATGCTCTTTTAAACCATGCTCTGAAAACAGCTGTTTTGCACAACTTTGGGCAGAAGGACATCAGAAGGATTACATTACAAACAGCCGATGGTTTGTAGAAGAACACTTCCATGTGAAGTCGGTCATCATCTTTTCTGGTGAGAAGGATGTCCAAGAAATGTTAAGGTTCTGTCATTCTCCAGTTTGTGTGTAAAATTGATGGACTAGTGGAAGGAGCTTATTTCCTGGAGCAAAGTACTTTAAGTTTTGCTCTCTGTGTTATCACACAATAAACATGTCATTCACATATCTGAATCAGTTTTTAAGGTACAGCTTGAAAATATTTTGTCCTTCATCGGTTGTAATATGGCTTCTGGTAAGATACTTATTATAAACTCACACACAATATATCCTATCCTACAAAGCCACCTACACTTTTTTTTTTTTTTTACATTTTTCAATTGCCTCACATATCTTACTAATTTAGTTAACACTGCTTCTAAAAAAAAAAAAACCCAACTCAGTCTGGATACCTAACTCATCCAAAAATTAATTTAAAGGCAAACAGTTTTTTTAACATACCTGATAGAGTATAAACTGATTCGCATTCAAATAAGCACACCGGACAAAAAATTAGTCACCCCTAACAGAAATGACAGTAGAAAGTTACCAGTTGCACAGAGAGCACCGTGATAGCATGGTTGGGAGATAAATAGCACTGACGTGGTCTACAGGATCATTTCTGTTTCATGCAGTGGTTGAGAGCAATGCGTGTGTTGAACTTAGTGTGCAATATGGGTTGTAAGACAGACGTAACTGAGTGGCAAAAAGGAGCCATCGTGTTTGACACAAAGTGAATGAAGTCGCCTAATTTGTTGGTGTGTCAAAGTGTACTTATCCAGTGAGTCCAGAAACAGTGGTGTCGCAGTCAACTGAAAATCGGTGACAAAACTGTGGCCAGAAAACGATTCTCAACAACAGGGACCACCACCATGTTTCACGCCTAGTAATTGCAAATCAGTTTCAAACCAGGCAACAGTTGTTCCAAACAGTCAATGAAAGTCCACTCCAACCAATTTCTGAAAGGACACTGCAATAAGAACTGCATGTGATGGACACCTGGAGCAGAGTACCATGGAAGAGGTTTCTTTTAACAGCAAGTGACAAAGTCGCATGTTATCAATGGGCTCAGAGGCACCAAAACTTTACTGTGGAGGATCGGAAATAAGTAATTTGGTCTAAAGAGTCTCGTTTTTGTCTGTACTCCAATGATGGAAGGCGATGAGTGCATTGCAGGCCTAATGAAGCCTTCAAACCTTTTCAGCCCATTGTTGTTCAGAAACAACATATATTCTTTGAATTTCTGTAGCCCTTCTAACACAACAAATTCCTACTAAACTCATTGTAGCTGGTAGCCAACTATCCAAAACAATATTGTAAAAACCACAAAACCAGATTTTCCTATGTTGTGTGCCAAAAATGTGATATGATTTTGTGTTTCACAAAAATAAAAAAAATAGAAAACCCTTCTTTGTCAATTTCCATGTGAAGTGAAAAATATTCTGCTGAACATTTATATCCAGAGATGGGAGATCAAAACAGAATTTCTTTTGAAAAGAACGATGAGGTTTTAATTTCACGTAGTTAACAAAATAAGGAAAATTAAGTCAAATTATCAGAAATTTGAACTTTTGTATCCCAATTTTGTTCATAAACAACATTTAGTATTTGAGGAATAACATGTTAAAAACAATTTTCAGTGTTATTTTTATTTATTACAAGCGCAAAAAGCAACAAAAACTAAAAAAAAAAAAAAGTTTCCAATTTCAAAAATAAAATTTTGGGCTGGAAAGGGTTAATTCTGATTGTGTCAAAGGTGTTGTTTAAGCTGGAGGGGGTTTTGTGATGTTTTGGGGATGTTTCTCGTACCACGAAATGGTCCCTTTCGTTGAAGTGACGATGAATTTGAACCAGCATGCATATCTCCGCATTCTGAATGACGAAGTGTTGCCCTTTGCCCTATATCTCCAAGAGCAGCATCAGATTGCCACTCCTGCCTTCCAAGACGACAATTGTCGTATGCACAGAGCTAAAACTGTGTCTGAGTGGCATGATGAACAATCAGCAATAGTCTCACCTCGACTGAAAACAAATACCGATTTAAATCCTAATGATAATCTGTGGGATCATTTGGAATAGAAGGTGAAACACCGAAATAGACTCTCACATACTCTGGCGAAACTTCATCACCAACTGACGCGACAGTAGTGGCTGCAAATCAATGTTCAACACATCCACAACCTCGTAGTCTCTCTACCACACAGGATTCAAGCTGTTATCAAGGGAAGAGGCGCCGTCACCCATTATTAAGTAAGTTCTGACAGGGGTGACTAATTTTTTGTCCAGTGTGCTTATCTTATCTTTCTTTGCTCTTCCATTTGACACATGATAACAGCATCTCTATAATCATACAGAATAACCTTCAATTCCTTGCAGATCTGTCATTTTCCCCTTCACTTAAATAAAAATTTTGATAGCAGTGTTAGAACACCTCAAGAATTGAATGTCTTTCAGAAAATCTCTAATACTTTAAAGGCTTAGTGAATATTTTATGAAGAAACACACAATTTATTACTGAACCAATCAATGTTTCTTCAGCATGGGGATCATACACAGTCGAGTCACATTATTGTGACCACCAGCTAATATCCAGAGTCCAGAGTAACACCATCGTGAGAAGCGCAGACAGCAGCTAGATGGGCTGGGAGTGACTCAATAAGGTGCTGGAAGGTGTTCACAGGTATGTGGAGCCATGCTAACTGCAAAGCATCCGACAGCTACTGGAGGGTACGTGGTGGAGGATCCATACAGCGAACAACACGATTGAGGTGGCCTCACAGATGCTCACTTGGGGTTAAGTCTGGGGAATTTGCGGGCCAAGGAAGTACTTTGAAGTCTTCATCATGCTCTTCCAACCACTCTCGGACATTTCTAGCTGTGTGACATATCGCACTGACGTGCTGGAAGATCCCATCCGCCCCAGGGAAGACAATCAGCATGTATGGGTGTACATGGTCTGTAAGGATGGATGCATAACAAATTCAGTCCATAGTGTCTTCCACATTTATGAGTGGACCCAAGGAATGCCACAAAAACATTCCCCAGACCATAGCGCTGCCCCCACCAGCTTGTGTTCTTTTAGCAATGGTTGATGAGTGTTTGTTCTCTGATGTTTCTCATCTTATATGCCAACAATCATCCGTTCGATGAAGCAGAAAACATGACTCATTGGAAAAGGCAATCCTTTGCCAATCAGTGGAGATCCAATTCTGATGCTGCCTAGCAAATGTAAGCCTTTCCTGCCGATGCACCTTTGTTAGCATAGGTGCAATGACCATCCGTCTGCATCGGAGCCCCATACGCAGCAGGCTTCGCTGAACTGTCATTTCAGACACACTTCAGGTAGCCCCCTGGTTCATTCGGCCAGTGAGTTGCTCCATTGTAATGTGTCGATCGGCGCTCACGCACGTTCGCAGCCGACGTTCACCTCTCACATCAGTGGTACGTGTCGCTTATTCGCAATGGTGCTATTTCTCCCGTCATGATACACTTTAACCACAGCAGCACGCGAACAGTTCACAAACTGCGCTGTTTTAGAAATACTGCCACCCTTGGCCCGAAAGCCGATAATCATCCCTTTTTACAAATCTGACAAATCACTCCTTTTATCCATGACAGCAATGACTGATATGTTTTCAGAATGCCTACAGCACGCCTTATATACACTCTAAGCCAGCTCACAACACGTGCCTTCTTTCATTGGCTGCACGCTGTTGACGTCAAAAGTAGGAGGTGGTCACAATAATGTGACTCGACTGTGTATTTCTCTTGCTCCATCTCAATGTAATGACCAGATTCAACAGCTGCATCCTTAATTATGAACTGCAGTGTCAATAATTTTTTCACCCTGCTGATAAATTATATCTCCAAAACACAATTCTCTTTAACCTAGTTACATAGTTATTCATGCACTTAGTTGGTGAAATTGTATGATGCACATACAAACTTAACCGAAAATAAATTTCATTTAACTTCTTATTCTGACAAGATCATTGAGTTTGGAAGATTCTTTAAAATAATTAAAATCAAAGTTTTCAAATTTTGTAATTTAAATTGCTTTTAGTTAAGGAATATAAGAACAAATAACTAAAATATGCACTTTACAAAATATGACATTAAAAATAATGTAATTTTTTAATATTAAAAATTATTCCCAAGTTGAAGAGAGTATAAAATGTAAAAAATGCTCAACTTCAGAAGTATTCAAATGAGTGAACAATGGACAAAAGTCACTCTATGATGCAAAAATATTGTTGCATGAAACGTGCTAAAAAAGAGTTAATTTAATACAGACATTTGACGTGGACTACGAACATCAAACAGAGGTCATCGCTCTTTCCACATTTATAAGTGAGTCACGGAAAAATTCTCATTGGCCACCACCGGGAATCCCCAGCATTGTGCGGGACTCTAAGAAGCAATATACCAAACTGGCTTGGCAGTTAGTGTATGCGAGTCTGGAGGAATTCGAGGCCGCTGTGGTGTAGTGGAAGCATATCCGGCGCATAACTGGATGACCCTGCATTCAATTCCCGGTGGCGGCCAATGAGAATTTTTCCATGACTCACTTATAAACGTGGAAAGAGCGATGACCTCTGTTTGAAGAGTTAATTTTTTTATTATTTGGGGTTTCAAGACCACCATGAACAACTGAGGGCTATAAACAATCACCACACCTTAATTTAGGGACACTGGCTCCAGGGAAGGCAGAGAGAGCCAACATTTTAGGACAAACACATCACCCATCTGGGACTCAAACCCTGGACCAGCTCGGATGGCTATCCAAATACCTCCTATCTGATCACTGGGGTGGCAATCAACTCTTCAAAGTTTGTATATTCTTAATAATTATTACAATAAAAAAAAACAATGTTTAGCTCATTTCATAAGGTATCTTTCTTTTTTAAAGCAGTTATATGAAGTCTATGGTATGATCAGTGTTATGCTTTCAGATGTGACAATGAAATTCTTGTATATTTCTAACTGAGGTTAATTATGCAATCCTTTTCATTTAGTCACAACCAAATCAACTTGCCAGTTTATGCAATTATACCAACTTGCCCTCTTCTTACTCCCCCCCCTTTTTTTTGTTTCACCCAGGAATACATAACTACTACTTTTAACATCTAATATGTGAATTTGAATGTTTGTTTGTTTGTCCACTATGCAAATCTACAGTTTTCAATTTAGAACCACCAAATTTGGTATACTATCTCATGGTACTCTAACTTAGACCATAGATAGTTTTTGGAAGGGGTCAAAGCCCATAGTGAAGCCCCCCCAAAAAAAAATCTTTTTTAGTAAAAAACTTCCATTTTTTACTTTTTTTATTTTGAATTCGAATTTAATACTTTTTGTTGTTCTACAGTTTTCAATTTAGAACCACCAAATTTGGTATACTATCTCACGGTACTCAAATTTACACTCTAGACAGTTTTTGGAAGGGGTTGGAGCCCGGGGTCAAGGGGCCCCCATACAAAATTTTCGTAAAAAGTTCCATTTTTTACTTTTTTTATTTTGAATTGGTGCATAGTAATCACAAATCTCATGGTAACTCAAACCTAATTAGATGGTAGACAGTTTTTGAAAGGAGTCGGAGCCCAGGGTCAAGGGGCCCTCATACAAAATTTTTGTAAAAATTCTATTTTTTAATTTTTTATTTTGAATTTGAATTTAATACTAATTTTTTGTTGTGATAAGTGACTGGCCTTTTCCATGTCGATCAACAAAGTGCAAGGCCAGTCATTGGCAGTGGCTGGCATTAATTTGGAAGAACCTTGCTTTTCACATGGACAACTCTACACTGCCTGCTCAAGGGTTGGCAATCCTAAAAATCTCTATATTTTTGCTCCCAATGGAAAAACCAAAAATATTGTTTACCAAAAAGCAATAGCCTAAATGAATTAAAATAAATTTATTGGAAAATTACAGAAATATCTTTTTCATTCATAAATTTTCACCTGCTAAACTTTGTGATTCCACAAATAGTAATATTTACCCACGAAATACTGGGTACCCCTGCAATATGTATATAAAAACCAACAAAAATCAAGCAGAAAAACTAAAACTACTGTGTGCCTAAAGACTCTACAGAGAATAAAATTCGCATTCAATGAAGAAATTAAATACGGTATTAGGTACAGTTCATGGCGTAAAAGATTAATCATTTTCACTTGATTTCTACAAAATTTAGATACTGAATTATCACCAAATTCTTCCAAACAATGCTGGGCAATTCAGCTAGTTCCTAATAAATTCACAATTCCTTTTCACAGAATTTACACTACCACTTTCCTATCAGACAAAATTTTCACTTTATTTTGGTTAATTAGCCTTCCAAAATACACTTTAAATGTGGCTTGTTATACACACTGCATCCATCCACAAACTGGTACCAGTGAAGGTGGTGTAATGTTCTGGGGTGTCTTCACATGGTTCACCTTGGGGCTCTGGCCAGGTCAGAGTACCTGCAACTATGATGATGGGTAAACACAACCTAAAAGAACTTTTATCACCTGCAGACAGTTGGTGCGAGAAAGATGGGGTGCTCCACCTCTGTGACGGTACAATTTCTGGGATTTCTGCATGCAACCGTAACATGTGTGCACCAGAACCAACAAAACTGGTAGTTACTGGAGAATATATGACCCTAAAATGGTTGTTGATTTTGAGGTAAGTGCCACCTCTCCTGAGCTATAACATTTGGAATGTGGAAAGGAGAGCCATAGTGGAGAGGATAATGTCAGCATTCAATGATTTGGTGCCTATGAAGGTTTGTGCAGACCATTTTTGACATATGGTGGCACAACTGGACTAGCCAATGTCCATATGGAGTAACCTTGTTAATAGAACATTGTCACATAGCCTATGAAGCTGCAAAGGGTGATAGAACATCACCACTGTGGAAGCTTGGAAATGTGTAGCTCAATTTGACAAAAATTAAGGATCTACAGCAGGCTGCATTTGTGGCATAGACCATATGACGCTATGGATCACAACTCTCAAGTCTTGGTATTTGAGACCAGTGGAGGTGGTGTCTTCACATGGTTCATCTTGGGGCTCTTGTTTATATTGAGACCAGTGAAGGTGGTGTAATGTTCTGGGGTGTCTTCACATGGTTCACCTTGGGGCTCTTGTTTATACTGAGACCACCATGGCACCACATTGCTATGCTGATGTACTTGCCAACCATCTACACCTATTCATGGCTATCCATTCCTTGCCACAGCATGCCTTCTTTCAGCAAGACAAAGCCCCATCCCATTGTTCTTGTTTGGCAAAGGATTGGTTGGAGGAACATTCCACTGAGCTCACAACTCTTGAATGGCTCTCATGCTCTCCAGATCTGAACCCAATTGATCATCTGTGGAATTAAATGAAGTAATGCATCAAGCCTGAAACCCACCACACTAAGAAGGGCTTTCAAGGCTTGGAAAAAGGGAAATCAAATTCCAGGACTTTTCCAGCATTCTAGGGGCAGTGCGAACCCCGTACCACCCTCTTAGATTACACTCTTTCTTCATCTTTAATCACACATTCTGCTTTGCTGGTGCTTGGTAAGTAGCTCCTACTTACCATGGTCAATGGTCAAACCCCTCTATTTTCCACTCAAAAACCTGGAGCCTTCGTATTCATGCCAACAAACCTTTTTTCTCCCCCCCCACACAAAACCACTCCTGCTGACCCCAAAACAATGAATCTAAAAGCGCTCTCTCTCTCTCTCTCTCTCTCTCTCTAACTCACTCACTCACTTACACACTCTCTCTCTCTCTCTCTCACACACACACACACAAAAGGACTTTCCGTTAGCACTATTTCTCAATGCCTAAGAGAATACATATTTAGCTACCCCCACATCCCCTCTCCTAAACAATACTTCTTTGCAGCCAATTCACTGCATGGGATTTTTTGTTAATGGCATTTAATATTTCATAGTCAGTTACCAAGTGACCAACAGTGTTTTAGCTTTCTGCAAAACTATGCATCCACCTTAACTTCTGTTTTTACTTTACTTACTTTTTCTTTCTCTCCCATCCATAACAATCTTTCATAATTTATGTTTCTCTGAGGGTAGGGGAGGGGAGATTTCTCTCTTCTTTAACCCCTAACACCAACAAGCCATTTCCTTGTATGGTTGAGAATCACTGGTATAGATTTACCTCGATTTTTTTTTTTTTTTTTTTTTTTTGGGAGAGTATTTTTTTTTTTTTTTTTTTTGAGTAATCCATTCATGTTATGTCACTTAAATTTTGCTTTTAAAAAAGTTCAATACATGAATAAATAAGGTAATCGTGCTTGCAATGAAATACAACACTAGTTTTCATAAACCAGCAAAAATAAAAGTTCAGAGAATTTATAGCAAAGTCCATCTTCCAGAAGAAAAGCTTGCTTGTTTTCAGGTGGGGGACTGAGTCCCCTTCAGCCCCCTGTTAGCCACAGACCTGCCTTGAAGTCTAGATGACTCAGTTTGGTGAATTAGAAAGGCGTCTTCCATAACGATAATACTAGATCGCTTGTAGCTATGGTAAGCACAAACTGCAGGAACTTGGCTGGGAGACATTTTGCCTCATTGGACTTAGAGCCAACAGATTTTCTCTTGTTGCAGTCACTGAAGAATCATACAGCTGGTAAAACCGTGAAAGATTGAATGGAGGTCAAAATGTTTATTCACATGTTTTCTGACTCTACAGATGCTACTTTCTTTAATAGGGAAATTAAACTGCTAACCAAACAATGGGGACAGGTCATCACTAATAATTAAAATTATGCAACAGATTGAAAAAAAATGTGTAAGTAAAAATCAACTTTGTTTTTCATGCATGCAAATGGAGAGAAACTTTTGCACTTACCTAATACAATAAATTATCCTTTCAGTGTATGTTTTCCAAAATTTCAGTCTTTACTTTTGTTTAGTTTCAAAACCATGAAAAAGTAACTCTTTAAAATCAGAACAAGATGCTCTTAAGCTGCATGTTTCTTTATCCCTGGACTCAAAATACTCCCAGCTAGCAGGGTTTTTTTTTTTTTTACTGTTCTGGTCTCTTTTCTGTGGATCCATGCAATGGTATTGATGATTTACTGATGCCATACTTTAACTTTTTGTACTGCTCTTCTTTAGTTCCACTTTTTTCTCCACCTTTAATTGCGTATTCTCCTTCACTGGTGCTCAGTGGTAGCTACTTCTTACCATACCCCTTTCCCTCTCAATAGCCATACCCCTTTCCCTCTCAAAAACTAAGGGAACCAGAATTCTGCCAAAAACATTCTTTCCTCCATCAGAAACATCATAAAACCGCTCTTACTGGATGAAAAACAATGAACAAGAAGATGTTGAAAGCTCTTTCTCTCTCACGTGCACACAAGGATTTCCATTTAGCACTATTTTCCAACATGTAGAGAGATACATTTAATTAAAATGTCCCCAAGTAGTACTTCTTAGTAGGCAATGAACTACCTGGAAGCTTTTAAACAGAGTTTCTCTCTTCTTTAGCCCAAAATACCAACAAGCCCTGTGACCATGTGGCGGAGAATCATTGCTCTTATTGAAAACTAAATTTAAAACTAAATTCTCTGTAGTTATTGTTTATGCTTATCACTTCAATTTTTCTTGTTTTAATAAAATCTAATGCAAGACAAAGAAAAGCATTTATGCTTATAATGAAATACAAAAGTCATTTTCATTAACCAATGAAAATAAAAGTTCAAATAATTTACAACAATGTGTATTTGGGGGGAGGGGGGTGCCTTGCAGGGAGCTGAGCCCACTCGAGCCCCATGCTAGATATGGCCCTGCTTCATAACACAGGTGATGTGAATCACATATCATATAACCACACATAAAAAAAGGGGGAGTCATTTTTGTATACATAGTTACAGCAAATATTAATACATAAAGAATTTCATACATACCTGGCAAAGGTAATCAAACTGAAACCACCAAAAAGTGATTGTAGCCCATGAAAGACTAAAACAATGACAGAAATTATCACATCAATTCTCAAAACCCATGTCTGCCACCATAAAAAATAAACATCTCCAATCACAACCGGTATGGTCAAAATAAGAGACATAACAACAGGAAGGATCCGCTCAGTCAAATTGCCTTTCTTGCCTAAGAACGAAAAACAGAAGTCTTACCAAAAAGAAGTTATGACGTTAGTATCTTTCTGATTAGCCACATATCAAACACATCTGTACTGAGATAAAATGGCAAACAGACACATACGCAGCAATAATTTGAATATTTTCAGATAAAAACTGCATTGCAGAATAGCTGAACTTAACAAATCTGTTTACAGCACACAAGTTTAACAGCAGTTCTGTCAATTTACAAAAATATGGAAGCTCATACAATGATACTCCTCACAGCATTCTTGCTATTTGCAATGTGAAAATAGAAAAAAAAAAAAAAAAGGTTTATCACACACTGGCAAGTTCACAGATGAAGCATATGACAGCTTTACAAACTATTCCAAAATTCATTTGGCAGCAGCAGTAACACATCTTGTACAAAGAAATATGGGGATGTCATGGTAACAGTATTACATTTTTTTAAAAGTTGATTTGAATGAAAGATGAACACATACACAATTTGCCAATGGCCTTTGAAGATCTTTCTGAAACAACAGAACTTTGGTGGTTTTAAGAGTTCTAAATACGACATACCTCACTCAAGGACAAGTTCCACTCTGGTAGGAATTCCTCCCTCTCCACAGCAGCTACCCAAAACATAACTGCCAAGCAAAAAATGGTGGAAGACAATGCAAGAAACACTTATGAAATGACAGAGGAGACTCTAGGTATAGGATCCACAGCAATGTTGACATAGTACACAACCAGGGGTGGACAAACTGCCCAAATCTAGGGGTGCCAGCTCCTTAAGAGATATGAGAAGAAATCCATGATCGATCTAAACTAGTGTTTCCCAACATGGGCAGTACCCCCCCCCCCATGCGTTTGTCACTTTTCAGGGGTGTGATAAATCGTAAGAGACCCTTGGAGAGGTGTTTAGGCTTTTTGGATATTGCTGTAATAATTTTATGTTAATAATAAAGGCTACAAAATGTTTTACAAAAGGGTCTTAAATTTATTTTAATATTTATGTTCTATAATTTTGTGTGACAGTACATTGAATTACTTATGTTTATAAAAATTTAACATAAGTTATGTTTTAAAGTGTGTTTTATTCATAAGGATTACAAGTTATGTGACAAAAAAAGTGCAGTTATTTTTTTTATCATGTTTTCAAATGAAGATGTATTAACAACTGGTAATATAGCATTCCGGTGAAGGTGCGTTAGTAATGAGGGATTTGGGTACATGTATGCTGTCTTGAATACTTCATTCGCTGTCTTGAATACTGATTGGGCACTAACAATTCCACTTCATTATGATTAAAATTCGGCTTCCTAAAACTTTTTTATTAAGACTCTAATCCATTGCCCAAGTGTAAGCATCGAGAGTTTGCCTGGAAATGCGCATCATGTGCTGCTGTGTAGAAATTCGGAAATTAACCAGCAGATTGGTGGGTAGGCAGAGTGATAACTGTGCACAGAACAGCAAGCTATTGTGTCTGCTCCTGATGCCACAAAATAACAATGAATATCAGGCTCTATTTTGCACTGCTGGCAGCATTAGCTATCGGGCATGCTAGAAGCAGTTGGCCTTGTTAGCTCATAACATGTTAAAGAGCGATAGCTCCACTCATTTGTTATATGCATAAAGCCCATAATTGACAGTTGTTTTTTAATGAGTGTTTGAATAATATTTTAAAAAACAGTTATTCTCAATATGGCTGAGAAGAAGTGTCTTCAGTATGCAAAGTACATACTTAAAATATGGATTTATTCCATCACCATCAAATATAATCAACTACCCATGTGCCTTACTTGGGAAAAGACATTTTCCAATAATGACTTGAAGCATTGCCTGGTACAAGTAACATAACTCAATCTATTCCTCTGAGTAATAATTGTGTCCAGAGCTATATAAAAACAAAATGTATCTGTGTACACAACCATTGAAACAGAAAACTTGCTGCAAACCCACGAAGCGCGGATTACGATAACAATAGAACAGATAATTTATAAAAAAATTAATCAAACAATAAATAATTCTTAGAACATTAGAGATTCCAATGAGGCCAAAATAAGTACATTACAACTGAATGTGCAGCAATGTGTGTGAAATGGACCTTTATGGCAAAATATTAAAATATTGGACTATGAACCTCATAATTAAAGAAAGCTTTTTCATCCAGAAAAACAGTTCCTTTAATGAACCTTCAAAATTTATAAATAGCATCTTCAACAACTTAATTCAAGATTGTAAACTTACAAAATACATAAGGAAAAGATTTTAATTCAATAATTGGCAACTGCAGGAGGAACCTGGCAATAAAGTTCAAATTCCTTCTTTGCAAATGAAACTTCTGATATAGTTCCTACACATTGAGAATAGGCTTTGCTAAAATCTAGAGGCCAGAAACCTCGGTAAAAACAAAAGAACTCAGAAGATGTGAAAAATAATTTAAAGTTTTCAAGCTAAAATTGAATTAAATATACTAATCTGAGTAAAGTTTTCATTAAGTATTATAATTGCTGTTAAACCTTTTTTTAATTCTACAAGTAAAAACTATCTGCTAATAATTTGGAAACTATCTGCGTACTGCGTACGCATGTACATCTATATTCTGCTACTCAGATGGTGTCTCAAGAAGAATCAATGAGATGGCCTCTGATGCTGAAGATACACTTTGCAACATTGTAAGAAATACCCAGTTTGCATGCAGATTGACGAGTCAACCCTTAAGGGATAATGAAGCATTATTATTAGCTTACTTTCATTTTATTAATACAAATGATGAGATCATAGAACAGTTATTTACCAAAAGTCTGATTACTGACACTAAAAGCTCTTCTATATTTAAAATTGTGGAAAAAATTTTCAATGAAAAAAATATTCCCTTGCCAAATGTTCTTGCATGTGCGCCAGATGGAGCCACAGTCATGGTTGGTCGTCATTGTGGGTTTATTGCACATTTAAAAAAACCTGTACCTGGTGTCATGGCTATTCACTGTGCTATACATTGTCAGCATATGGTTGCTAAACATCTTTGTGACATGCTGCACAAATCTCTATATTATGTCTTTTATTTTACCAGCTTTGTCGAGAAAATTATGAAGAATTTGAATGTCTACTCCTACACACAGAAGTGAGGTGGCTTTCAAAAGGAAACTATTTGTGGCATTTCTACAACCTTTTTGATACTGTGATTGAGTTTCTTCAGCCCACTGACCCAAATCTCAGGAATGCATTTAAAACTATGAAATATTGATGTAGCCTATATTGCAGATGTGTTTGATAAACTCAATGAAGTAAATACAAAATTACAAAGGGACAAAATGAATTCCACCAAGACCAAAGGAATAATCACTGCATTTATCGCTAATGGACCTTTTTAAAAGTAATATGAGTCATCAGGAGCTCTATAGGTTTCCTAGTCTTCACTTTAGGTTATTGCAAGTGTAAATGAACTCCCAGAAACTGTTTTGGAAATTTTCTGTTCTCACCTTAAACAGCTCAAAGAAAACATGCAAAACAGATTTCAAGACTTTTGTGCCTTGAAATACCAAGCTGGGTGTTCAATCTATTTTCAGTGGATGCAACAGAACTTCAAGACCAAGTTTGCAAGAGCAGTTAACAGACATACAACTACAATTGTGAGGCCCAAATACTTTTCAAACAATATGGATATGAGCTGTTCTGGGTAAAAGAAAAGAAGTCTTGCCCTGTTCTCTGGCAGGAAATTAAATTACTATTTCTAGCTTTTCCCTCAATGTATTTAATGGAAAAGGGCTTCAGCATTGTACAGCAACTACTGATGAAAGCTAGGAATAAACTACAAATTGTGAAGGAGGTGACTTGATATTAAGGACTATCCAACATTGAACCGGATATTGTTAGTTTGGTGGAATCTCATCAAGCTCAAGGTAGCCATCGATCAGAAGTGTGGAGAAATCTGGGACTTTTGACAGGTGCTAAAAATTATATTTGTTGTTGTGCTTTGTCTTTTCAATACAATTGTGTGACTTGATTTCTATTTTTATTTTTTTTCTCCTGGGTTCTTATATTTTAATACCAGGTTTTGAAAGAAATCAAAATTTATAAAATTTACTTATACATATTCACAATAATTATTTAGTTTGAAATAATTAAATATGAATGTACAATGTAACATGAATTTAAGGTTATTATTGATGATTTCAGCATGCTTATTACATTTGACTGGGGGTGGAGGGTAGCCAGCATCCAATTCCCAGAAGTAGGCGCTAGGCTAAAACAGTTTGGGGAAATACTGATCTAAACAAAAACTGAACATGTGGAATTGTGACCTTCAACAGTCAAAATTAATCCATTACTTTTCAGATATTATTCAATGGAAAATATTAAAAAACCCACAACTCAAAGTAGGAAACATATATACTCATATTAACAGCATTCGAAATAGATCTGCATTTCAGAAAGTTCAGTTTTGTCTTACAGTGTATCAAGTAAAACAAAAACACTAATAAATAATGAACTCATAAAAACTATGTTACTTAAAAGTTTATGGTGTTTGCAAAAAGAGTCCATTTTTTTAAAGCTGCACTTACCCAAATGCATAACATTGAGCTTCCAATCCCCCTTAAAGTTCCAGCACTAACTATACATGTCTATTTGATTCTGCACTGAAATACTAATGATTAAGAGATTTTGCTGGATCACAGTCTTTGATGGAAACTCCATTTAAAGAGATCACCACAAGGCAAGATTGCCAAGAATTGATATTGAAATCTTTGTTATTCTGATTTTATGGTAAATAGTCTACAAGAAAAAAAAAGACACAAACAGAAAAAAATTGTATACTGCTTTACTAAAGATATGGGAGCTTTCATGAGCAAAATTTTGGGGGGGGGGGGGGAGGGGGAGAATTCAAAATAGAATTTGAAAAATCTCATATGTCTTGGATTTTACACAATTCACTTAATTTACAGAATAACAATTTTTTAGTTAGCTCCTACATAATCTGAGGTTGTTTTAAGAAGCAGAGAGTGCAAAAACCAGCAAATGGTCCACAGGTGTTGCAATAATTTCATTATCTCAAGAATTATAATTAGGGAATGGATTTTTAAGCAAATATATATTTTTACATAAAAAAACAGATTTTCAAAAATTTTGTATCTAAATATATAATTTCTAAAATTCTGTAATAAATATATATATATATATATATCCATGTCTTTTCCATTTTTTTAGTGTCAAAATAAACCAGAAGGAAAACTTCAGCGGAAGGGGGGCGAACACCATTGTAACGAGCAGGTGGAATTTATGCCACTCTTTCCCTCCACAGATTTATCCACTCTTTCCTCACGCCACTGTGTTGGCAAATGATGGGGTTTTTTTTCCGGCTCGGAAAAGCAAAACTGCATGTTCCCCGTACCCATGAAGGCTTAGGTAACACATGGATAGGTCTCAAAATTCAATACAGAGAGTATATATATACACCGCTCATGTTACAGTTGTTGTTGATGCCATTCTGTTGAATTGATGCTGCTAGCATGTTCTTTCTGCAATATTATTTTGTTCCTATATTACATGCTAAAGTGTTGTTGTAAAGGACACTGAGTTAATTAATTTTAAGAGCTGTATAACTGTGTGGAATAAATTTCTGTGTTGAAATTCAGCAAGTGTTAATGCCTCTACATTGCAAATTTATGAGTAAAAAAGGACCCTTTGAATCCAAAGCCCAAGAAAAGCAACAGAACTGTAACAGTATCAGTAGTGGCTTGTCCATAAGAGCACAAGAGCACGTGAACCCCGTATAAAAATTAGAAAAATAATTATACGATATAAATAATACATATTTATTGACGCAGTACTAAATGGCTTATCTTCAGTAAGTTTAAAAGAGCGGACAATGAAAAACAGCGTAGAGCACGCAAAGTGAGGTTAAGTGTAATGACGCGCCAGTGGCTAGGAGCGGACTGAATGTGCCGCTCTCGATACTGGACACACAGGATATGCGACAGACGGGCGAGTCCATTTGCTCGCGGTAGGGGGGGCATGTATACAAGCGGCTTAACGGAGAATACCGATGAGCTGCTTGTGACACAGCTCAGCTCAGTTGTTTCCCGGCTGTAGTTGACGGGGATGCTCCTAACCTTTGCGCGCTTGTTACATTTGTGTTTTGGGGTTTCCAGCTTCGATTATTTTTTTGGTGATAAAGTTTTAGTTGAAATTACACTTATTACAGTTTATCTATTGCAGCGTAGCTAGTGAACTGTTGTTTTTATTTACTGTACAATAATGGAAAGTACCTATAAGTACTCAGTTAGTAATTTAAAGGAAGTAGCATTTGGAAATTTACCCATAGAAGTTAAAATAGCAATAAAAGAGAGTGGCAGGCCAACGCCCCGACTCAATATAATTCAAACATCGACATCAAAATCAAGAACTTTTAAAAGAGAATTTAAAGAAGAGCTATACGAAAAAATTCCTTGGCTTTGTGGTTGTGAACAAACAAACAAAATATTTTGTTTTCCTTGTTTGTTATTTTCCCGTGAAAAGGGCGATCCTACTTGGGTGAAAAACAGCGTTTGTGACTTAGCTCATTTGACACAAAAAATTAAAAAACACGCAAGTTCTCATGGACACATAAGTGCTACATTGGATTTCAATTTGCTGGGAAAGGTTGACGTTCGTCAGCAGTTTGACAGTGCTTATCGACAAAATATTAAAAAGCACAATGAACAAGTGACTAAAAATAGGTATGTCCTTTCTAAGCTTATAGACTGTATTAAATTTTGCGGTGCATTTGAGTTGGCCCTTCGAGGTCATCGTGAGGATGATGATTCCTTAAATCCTGGCATATTTAAAGGGCTTGTAAACTTTTCTGCAGAACTTGACTCATCTTTAAAAGAACATTTGAGTACCACTACTGTCTTTAAAGGTACCTCGAAAGAAATTCAAAATGAATTGTTAGATTGTATGCTTTTTGTATGTCAAGAAAACATAATAGAAGAAATAAAAACTGCACAGTATGTTTCTTTGATTGCGGACGAAACATCAGACGTCTCGTCTGTATTTCAGTTAGTTATAGTTTTCCGCTAAGTTTTAGCTAATGGCCAACCAGTTGAAAGATTTTGGAAATTTGATAACCCTGAAGGGCACGACGCAGAATCTATAGCCAAATGTATTTGTACCAGTTTAGATTATGTTGTGCAAAATCCAGAAAAACTCATATCTCAAAGCTATGATGGTGCGAATGTAATGAGTGGGCACCATGCTGGCGTGCAGACCATAGTGCAACAAACCTATAAACATGCTTTTTTCGTTCACTGTTATGCTCATCAGTTGAACTTGATTGTAGCTCAAGCAACAAGCCAAAACCCAGATGTCAGAAAAAAAATTTCGGACTTAAGTGATATAACAATTTTTTTTCAAATTCCCCTCAGAGTGTCTGTTTTGGACAAGATAGTTGGCAAACGAATACCTCGGGCATCAGCTACAAGGTGGGATTTTACGAGCAGAACTGTTAATACTGTTTTTGAGTACAGAGAGAAATTAATTGAATGTATGGAGGAAATCCAATCAACCTCTAAGCAACCAACCACCATAATTAAAGCTGGTGCTCTAGCTTGTCTCCTTAGAGATAATAAGTTCATATTTTGGCTTTCTGTTTTTCACAGATTAATGCCACATGTGGATATTTTGTACAACCAATTACAGCTAACTTACACTGATGCTGTGAGAACTAAAGCCAATGTTGACCACTTCGCCAAAGCCATTGATAAGGAAAGAGGTAACGTGGACAAAGTGACAGAGCTAGTTAATCAGTACCCAGAAAATGCACCTAAACGATCGAGGCGTGAAGAAGATCTTTACTTAAGTAGAACAGTGGCTGCCAAGGAAACCTGTGACATTATTACAACGCAAATAAAAACAAGATTTTCATTCCCAACATCTTGCTCAGCTGTATCTCTTTTTTGAATCACAAAAGTTTGAAGAGTTTGAATAGAAATTCCCCGAGAAATTGCTTGAAGATACAGTAAATGTGTATTCATTTCTTGAAAAAAATCGCCTCAAGACAGAGCTTGAAATCATTTACAAAAGAACTGATTTCAGAAACATGCGTGGTGCTGTTAGTCTTTTACAGTTTTTTATTGAAAACAACTTATTGTCATCATTTTCTGAAAGTTATAAACTGTTATTAATTATTGCAACAATACCAATGACGACTACTGAAGCTGAAAGGTGTTTTTCAACCCTAAAACGGATAAAGACATTTTTGCGGTCTGCGATGTGTCGAGAGAGGCTTACAGCTTTAGCCATGCTTGCAATCGAGAAGGAAATGATTTCTAACATCCATAATTTCAATGAAAGAGTTATTTAAAAACACAGTTTTGCCGTCTTTACACGATTTAAAAAATTACGGTTAAAATGATCCACTGTGGACCCGTCATCAGATGCTGTGATTGCACTATGCCCTGGGAGGGTATATATTATGTAGTATGCGCACTGACGAAATAGTATGTTTTGGCATGCGCATGCTCACTACCTAATCATGTCGTTTCATTAGAGCAGCCGGTATTGTCTCTTTCGTTGTAATAGTTACAGAGTAGTTTCCATGGCAACGGTATAATGATAGGGGTATCGTCGTTACAGCATTCAGCCCTATGTTTATGTATCAATAGGCTTTCTAACAGGAGGATAGATGAACATGTAGTTGGCGTATGTAACATAGTAACATCGTCCCAGATAGGTTGGTGTTGACCCTTCAGGCATAGTCTTGAAAGGGCGGTGGAGGTGGAGCATGTTTTAACATTATATCTATGTTCAGAGACATGTAAATTAATATTGCGACGGGTCGAACTTATGTACATCTTGTCGGTTACGTCAGCATTCATAGCTTTTAGTGGGATTGCGTATACACCGAATTTGGAATCATGGGGAATCCGATCCCTGTCATTTTTAATATGGGCGAGAATGTTGCACGTTTTTATGCCAAAATCAAAATTAAGTGGACGACATACGTTTTTTAGGATATTTGTGACAGCAGGAATGTATGGTAGCTTGCCGACATATGAAGTGCTTGGTATCGTTCTTGGTAATGTTGAGTATGATGCATTAAAGACACGGCGCATTATGGAATTAACTGTGGTATATGGATAATTATATAATGCTGCAATATCCATAATTTTCGCAACTTCTAGGTCTCTTTGATCGGTTGAGGATGAATGTGTAACTGCTCGGTGAAACATAAAGTGAAGTGCTGAGAGTTTTTGCCTGAGTGGGTGGTAGGAGTTATAGGGAATCATAGATATTGTTGCAGTTGGTTTTCTATAAACAGAGTGAGTTACTTCGTTCGTATTAGGGTTTCTTTCCAACAAGATGTCCAGATAGGGTAATGCATAATTGGTCTCGAATTCTGTAGAAATTGTTTTGGCAGTCCACCCTTGAAAGCCTTACCGAATTCACCAGCTTGTTGTCTACAAAATACAGTTCCATAAAATTTTCTACAGAATTCGAGACCAATTATGCATTACCCTATCTGGACATCTTGTTGGAAAGAAACCATAATACGAACGAAGTAACTCACTCTGTTTATAGAAAACCAACTGCAACAATATCTATGATTCCCTATAACTCCTACCACCCACTCAGGCAAAAACTCTCAGCACTTCACTTTATGTTTCACCGAGCAGTTACACATTCATCCTCAACCGATCAAAGAGACCTAGAAGTTGCGAAAATTATGGATATTGCAGCATTATATAATTATCCATCTACCACAGTTAATTCCATAATGTGCCGTGTCTTTAATGCATCATACTCAACATTACCAAGAACGATACCAAGCACTTCATATGTCGGCAAGCTACCATACATTCCTGCTGTCACAAATATCCTAAAAACGTATGTCGTCCACTTAATTTTGATTTTGGCATAAAAACGTGCAACATTCTCGCCCATATTAAAAATGACAGGGATCGGATTCCCCATGATTCCAAATTCGGTGTATACGCAATCCCACTAAAAGCTATGAATGCTGACGTAACCGACAAGATGTACATAGGTTCGACCCGTCGCAATATTAATTTACGTGTCTCTGAACATAGATATAATGTTAAAACATGCTCCACCTCCACCGCCCTTTCAAGACTATGCCTGAAGGGTCAACACCAACCTATCTGGGACGATGTTACTATGTTACATACGCCAACTACATGTTCATCTATCCTCCTGTTAGAAAGCCTATTGATACATAAACATAGGGCTGAATGCTGTAACGACAATACCCCTATCATTATACCGTTGCCATGGAAACTACTCTGTAACTATTACAACGAAAGAGATAATACCAGCTGCTCTAATGAAACGACATGATTAGGTAGTGAGCATGCGCATGCCAAAACATACTATTTCGTCAGTGCGCATACTACATAATATATACCCTCCCAGGGCATAGTGCAACCACAGCATCTGATGACGGGTCCACAGTGGACTTGAAAGTGCTCATGTATATATCATTTTAACCGTAACTTTTTAAATCGTGTAAAGACGGCAAAACTGTGTTTTTAATATCCTTCAGCACGATAAATCGACTTCCTATGGAAAGAGTTATTGATGTTTTTGTGTCAAGAAAAGATAGAAGGATGGACTTTGTTTACAAAAACTGTACTTAAAGAAAATATTTGTGTAAACTACCATCCAAGTAAATTTGTGTAAGTAAATACTAGACCTTACCATCATATGCAGCAGCTTTGATTAATTTCCTTTTTCTGTGTGTTTAATAATCTAATCTAATAATTGGGAGCATGAGGCCTTATGACTAACTATCTAAATATTTAACACTTAAAACAAGCTTTCTGTTTTGGGTTTATTTACTACTTTAAAATTAAATGAAAATAATTGTTTCAGTAAAAAGAACAATTAGCATATTATAACAAGTATGATCAATAAAGTAATCCTTTATTATTAAGTTGTGAAACAGTTAAAGTACAGTAATATCTATAATAACATTTCGTTTCAAAATTAATACATTACATCAAGGTATAGCAGCGCCTAAATTATATGAATATTGCAAGCAACACACAAGTGTGTGACATAGTGTATCTCAAAAACTGCAAATTATTAATTGTGAACCCCCTGTAGATGTACTCACGAGCCGCCACTGAACAGCATCCTATCAAAACAATTGGGGAGGACAGAGCTTGAAAAATATCTGAAATGTTATATGCCCAGCTGGGCATGTGCAGAAATTATTTACCTGCCCAGGTAGTAAAAGCTGGATGCCCAGGAAAATATATCTTTTTAGATAATAATAATAATAAAAAAAAAAGGGGGAGGGGGAGAGGGTCCTGATCAGGGCTTGATTTCGACCGATAGTTAGTAGCGAATTGCTAGCCAGCAAATGCATTTTGGTAGTGATAAAAAGTGGTTCTAGCAAAAGTTGCTAGTGGAAAATTTTTTAATGTTTTAGTGTGAACTGTAAAGTGCCACTGCATTGCACATGTGGAATATTTTAGACACATACAAAAAGGAACAACTGCTTTCTGGAAACGAATGTTTCTTGAAAAGTACAAACATTTTGGCACTAGTAGAAATATCCAGTATATTTCCCTTATCTACTTTTGCAGGTGAGGTTGCGTTCAGTTTCATGAAGACAATCTAGGGTGATTGGAGGGGTAGTTTAAACTTACAAACATTGAATGCTGTCATGAGTATTGAGTTTGAAGGTCTGTCCGAAGACAAGTTTGACTTCAGGCCTGCTGTTTTAAACTGGTATGATGAAAAGACCCGAAACCCAAACTGTAAACCATATGGATAATATTAAGATTTTGAATAGTGTTCTTCAATTTTATGAATAAAGTTAAATAAAAAAATGTGTTTTAAATATTTGCATTTGAATTAAATTGTTAGAATTAATCTTGCAGGTCATGTAAAAGTGAGTTATATCTAAGTAATTTGTAATATTTTCAGCATTACAATATGACAGTTACAGGGGTGAAATCAAAATTTGTCATGATTGACTAATGGAGGGGAACATGTTAAAGTTTCTTTTGTATAATGTTAATAAATTTTCACTATCAGATAATGAAATTTGCTAGTAAAAAATAAGGGCCACTAGCAAGTCTTGCTACTGCTTAAAAAAATGAAATCAAGGCCTGGTTCTGATTTTTGAAATTAAAAAGTATAAATTTTTTTTACATGTTTTGCATTTTCGTTTTAAAGGTCTGTATTCAAAATGTTCAATGCACAAAAGCGTGAATCTCTATCTTTAAGATGATGAAGTTGGTATTTGAGAAATTTAGCGATTCTGCCATGTTCCTTTCGTTGAAGTTTTCGCCCTTTGTCACTAAACACCGGAGGCTAGTTCCATCAGAGGCAAGCATTCTGTTGATGACTATAAACAACATTTGAAGCAAAACTATTATACATATGATTCCAAACTATATAGTTAAAGAAGTGATATTCTTCTGCCCTTGGCACTCTGTAACAATAATACAACTCCCAGTGATTAGAGGTGAGATGAAACAAGATAAGCGACGACTGTCTTTTTCATTGCAGTAGGAAATTCTATCCCAAACTTTTTTTATTCTTAAATTTAGTTGCCCAGACTGGATAACTAGATTTTCCATTTACCTGCCTAGGCCAATAATTTACTTGCTCCAGGCATTTCAGACATGGTATTTTTCAAGCCCTGGTGGATGTGACATCATGCAGCATTGTCGCCCACATAAGTCAAGACAAAATGCAAAACAAAAACATTTTGCTGAGTTGACAGTATTGCTTCATATTTCTCATGCCTATTAGCAGTGTCTGTAGACTGCACAGTTTCCAAATAAAGATTTTTGCCAGTTGCAAGTGGTTTGGTCTTGCCATATTGCTCCTTTAGCTTTAGTACTCAGTAATCTCATTCATTTGTCATTGTTTCATGACAATAAGCACAGATTTGCCATGGAAAATCTACTGCAACTCCAAAGAACTCTTCTATCAAATGTATTACTATAATTAATAGTAAACTGAGTACTAACATTAACTTTTTATTACAGAAAATAACTACTAGTTACATTATCAATATTGAATATATTTTAATTTTTAGCATTTTTTTCATTTTGTGCAAATATTTTTCAGTTTTTAACAAATATTTTTGAAATTATTAGCATATAAAAAATATTTTTCTCGACCTAAAAATTCCTTCCCTAGTGATGAACCTATATAATCTTTTACAATGTTTAAATGCATGTGATCTACGAAGACGCACCATTTCCAACAACAGTGAAAAAACAGTATGCAATGAAGAAAGTTCACAATATTCAAATGACTTCAGCAAGAGCAGCTCTCACCAAAGTCATTAAGCTAGATGACCAAAGGAGCATTAGGAAAGCACCACTAACTGGCACATTACCATAATTCTACCTATAGTCCTGCAAGAATTCCACATTAGGAATTTACTGTTGTACCAGGAAAATGCTCCTTTGCAAAAAAAAATAGAAATAGATTACAAAAAAGTTGATTTCTTGAAAGCAAATCACATTAATCTTATTGAGCACCAGCCTCATTCTCGTCACAACAACCACGTTCATAATTATTACTACTTAACTTGGATTTAAATTATTGTGGTTATTTAGGGAAATTTTTATAACATCTATTCATCAAATTTTAATGTTTTACTCTAGCCCACGGTCAGGACTGGATCCATTAACAAAGAAATTCCACAATAATCCCACAATTTAAATCCAAATTAAGTACTAGTTATTCTTATCAAGCTACTGAATAAATCTGCTTCTTTCCTGGTACTCCTCTCAGTGCTCTAAGATATGCCACTTTTAACTGCTTCGTGAGAACTTAGAACAAATGACCATTTTAACATTTGTTGTACCATATTATTTTGTGTTTGTGGGAGTGAAGGTAAAGTAGCTTCCACTGTAGGATAATTAATAATATGTCTTCACAAATTTTTTTGATGAGGTGAAACATTAAAATTTGATTTTTAACATAAACACTACATGCACTTAAAATAGTACTAGTGATCCGAATTTCTTGGCATAGAATATAAATAAAAGTTTCCAAGCTTTCGCATGTCAACCAGATGGCTTTTTCAAGGAAAGTAGACAGCTAACTGCAAATGTATGATCACAGTTGTGCCTATTCATTTAATTGTCTAGTCAAGTCACCACGTTCAAATTGTTGAAGTGTTCCATTATCCAGTTTGCAGTTAGCTGTCTACTTTCCTTGAAAAAGCCATCTGGTTGATGTGCGAAAGCTTGGAAACTTTTATTTATATTCTATGCCAAGAAATTCGGATTTTAAGTAAACATCCAAATATCCATTTCAATATAAACCCAATTTTCTACAAGTTTCTTCAATTGTACACTCCAGTTGATCTTGTAGTACACAACTTTGCTATATTTTATTAATGATTTTAGTTTCCTTTCAACTTAAAAATTTTCATGTGTCGTAGGTCACTCCCAATTCCATATTTTTTATCTTGACTTCATGACACAAAAATATGAAGCTTATCATTTAGTAAACAGTTGCAATGCTTTATCAGAATGTAATTCAATATCTTACTGAGATAAAAATGCTGTTTACAAAAAGAATCTTTTACCTCAATATCTTGTGCTTTAAACTTAGCAACACCTCTGCTATCACAACAGAGCTCATGTTACATAATTGAGTGGCACTTGGCTGCATTTGAGCGATAAAAGTACATTATATGCAATGTAAAGGTACACACACACACACACACACACACACACACACACACACACACACACACACACACTCTTTTACAGTTCAATTGCCAACGAAGAAGTGGGGGTAAGGGGTTCAGGAACAGTTGCACTAAGAGAAATATACCTAAATGCATCTCATTCTAAAAAATAAAATAAAAAAAAACTGAGATACCTTTGCACTGTTTCTAAATTCAGTTCAAAGCCTATTTTAATTTAAGCCTTATAATATATTTTTTTGCATTTAGCCAAAATACTTAAAAAGAACCAGCAGAATTACCTATAAAATAGTTTCTTCTTTACATGTTTTGGAGCAAATGACAATTCATATTTAACACTTATATCCATCATTACCAGATATCTTCTTACCTAAAAAGCTTCTGATATATTCTACACCACAGAGGAAGATCAGCAAGACCATTTCTGATGTGAAATTCCCAGCAGGATAAGGGAAAACTAATCCTGAAATCAACAGTAAATTAGGAAACAGTCAGTATTACTACAGAAAGTGGAAAAAATAGCAAAACGTTGTAACAGTAAACAGAATTCTCAATTCAGTAACACTGAATACAAGAAAGTGCCAAGAATGGCATTATCACTGCAAACTTGGCAAAAAAGAAAATTCTAACAGTTGCTATTTTGCATTCAACTTCTACAAAATAACTAAAATAAGCATAATTCACCATGTGCTAAAGCAAATGCAAGAACTATGAGGCTTCTGATGGACTTAACAGGGGAAAAAAGTGTCCACATTAATTGGCCATTCAGAACACAACAGCTGGAATGACATATTACGACTATTCAAGATTTCATTATGTCACCTATCCTTAATCTAAGGACACTAGTTTGGTAGAGGGACAGAGAACCAGTGTTCAGTGCTGTAGTATAAGAACAATGCCCATTAGCATTACTTTGGCTTTTTTTTTAGAGTAGGAGGCAAACTACTACATTTTTTTTCAATGTACAGCGTTTTTTATGAGCAAATAACTTTAAACATTTTTTTTTTTTTTTTTTTTTTGGCAATTCAACAATGAATTTTTATTGGATCTTTTACTTAATGAAGTTGAGACTAGTATTAACTTTTAAAAAATGCATTATCTGAAAGTGACAAAAACTATAACTACACAGTTGAGTCACATTACTGTGACCACCAGTTAATATCCAGAGTAACCATCATGTGCAGCGCAGACAGCAGCTAGATGGGCTGGAAGCGACTCAGTAAGGTGCTCACAGGGATGTGAAGCCATGCTGACTGCAGTGCATCTGACAGCTGCTGGAGGGTGTGTGGTGGAGGATCCATACAGCGAACAACACAATCAAGGTGGTTCCACAGATGCTCAATTGGGTTTAAGTCTGGGGAATTAGGGGGCCAGGGGAGTACTTTGAAGTTTTCCTCGTGCTCTTCCAACCACTCTCGGACATTTCTAGCTGCGTGACACATCGCACTGTCATGCTGGAAGACCCCATCCGTCCCACGGAAGACAATCAGCATGTATGGGTGTACATAGTCTGCAAGGATGGATTCATAACTAATTCCGTCCATAGTGCCTTCCACAGGTATGAGTGGACCCAGGGAATGCCATGAAAACATTCCCCAGACCATAATGCTGCCCCCACCAGCTTGTGTTCTTTCAGCAACGGTTGATGAGTGTTTGTTCTCTAATGTTTCTTGTCTTATATGCCAATGTTCATCTGTTCGATGAAGCAGAAAACGTGACTCATCAGAGAAGGCCATCCTTTGGCAATCAGCAGAGGTCCAATTCCGATATTGCTGTGCAAATGTAAGCCTTTTCTGCCGATGCACCTTCGTTAGCATAGGTGCAGTGACCATCCATCTGCATCGAAACCCCATACGCAGCAGGCTTCGCTGAACTGTCATTTTAGACACACTTCCAGTAGCCCCCTGGTTCATTCGGCCAGTGAGTTGCTCTACTGTAGCGTGTCGATCGGCCCTGATGCACCTCTCACATCAATGGCATGCGGTGCTTCACTGTTTCCACGTCGCTTATTCGCAATGGTGCCATTTCTCCCGTCACGATACACTTTAACCACCGCAGCACACGAACAGTTCATAAACTGCGCTGTTTCAGAAATACTGCCACCCTTGGCCCGAAAGCCAATAATAATCCCTTTTTGCAAATCTGATAAATCGCTCCTTTTGTCTATGACAGCAACGAGTGATATGCTTTCAGAATGCCTACAGCACACCTTATATACCCTCCAAGCTAGCTCACGACACGTGCCTTCTTTCATTGGCTATGCGCTGTTTATGTCAAAAGTAGGAGGTGGTCACAATAATGTGACTCGACTGTGTATTTAGGAACGTGAAAATATTGGACATGAGTCTCCCTGCCCCCAAGTTATGGGAATATTATGCATGAATCAGAGCCCAGCTCAGATGATTAAACAAAAGTCCACACTTCTGACCATTCAGGTACCAGGCAGGTTAGGAACGTGAAAATATTGGAGAGGAGTCTCCCTGCCTCCAAGTTATGGGAATATTATGCATGAATCAATGCCCAGCTCAGATGATTAAACAAAAGTCCACACTTCTGACCATTCAGCCACCAGGCAGGCTCAACGAGAGGGGAGGAAGATGGGTGATTGCCCAGGTACCCGGGCATCAGGGGGCCGATCCTAGTAGACATTTGTCACGAATTTTTAGCAAAAGGGGTCCAGCAGAAAAGTAAAACATTTCTGCCTCCCAGAGCAGCTGCTTTGGTTCCCATGCTTGTATTTTACTCCTGTCACAAAAACTAAAAAAAAACAGGAGCTTCCGATACTAATTCCCTTACCAATGGAAGCAGGTCAATTTTTGACTCTTCCACATCAAAACCACATGGTATGCCAGATTCGGCTAAACAGGTAGGTGGAGTTGAATAGTGATGTCTAAAAATTGACCTGCTGTTATTGGCTGTGAATTAGTACACTGATAGGAGTCATGCTTTCGGTGTGTGTGTGTGTGGGGGGGGGGGGGGGTATGCATCAAAAATAGAGATTTCCATTCCCACCAAAAGAACTTCCACATTATTCACAGACAGAGGGTCAGCAGAGTGGAAACATTCAGTGTGTGATTTTGATTTCTGTAGAAGAAGGTAATAGCATTTGCAGCTCTGGTCGAGTGTATCAGTGCAATACACGTTCACAGAAGAAGGTGATAAAAAAATGCCACTATTCGACTGATTAGCTGTAAATTTTTGTAATTATGGATAACTATAAACATAAATCTGGCGTCCAAAAACGAAAAGATAGAGAACTGAAATCAGAGGCTGATAAGAAAGGAAGGTGGACATTGTTTGAAGTTGGAATTAAGAAATCTTAGACTGTTGCACTTTCAGATTCTAGTGCAATTGTAGGCCAAGATATTACTGCTGCTGTTTTTAATGAAGAGCCTACCCAAATTTGTCCAAATACTGATGAAATCGAAAGTTTTGTCCGAAGAGATCTCCCTCCATTTCCTGCAAACCTTCTACATGATGGGAAAAGAGCTTTTCCACGACCTGTGTAATTCTTGAAAAGCAAAAATGGGGAACATCGCCCAAGAGATTGGTTAGTTTGGAATGCAGGAAATTAGTCTCTTTACTTTTTTCCTTGCCATTTATTTGGTCATTCTACCAAATTTATAGAAAGTAACCGTTCAGTGTTGAGCAATGGTTGGTGGAAGAAAGAGCAATCATGGCATAAACTCTATGATAAACTACCCAAGCATGAAGTGAGTTCTTTCCATAAGAAGTGTTATGTTCAATGACGAGAGCTGAAAAGACGTTTAAAGGGAAGGACTGACAGCAAGAACGAAATACTATCAAGATTTGTTTCGAAGACTCTTGTCTGTAATTTTATTTTTAGCTGAAAGAGGCCTCCCACTCAGAGGTGATTCAGTAAAGATTGGAGATCCTACCAATGGAAACTTTCTTGAAATAATTGAGCTCTTCGCTACATATGAATTATGATCCATTACAAAGGGAACATGTAGCAAAAGTAAAAGAAGCTCAAGAAGAAGAAAGCCGTCTTCAAGCTAATTACCTTTCCTGGCAACAACAAAATGAATTTATTAAAGCTTGTAGAGACAAAGTTCTTAGTGCTATTTTGTCAGCAAGGGAAAGGGCAAAGTACTATTTTATACTGGTTGATGCTACTCCAGATTCATCTCACCATGAGCACATAACATTTGTTTTGAGATATTTATCAGAGAGTGAGTTTTACTTCCAAATACCAGAGAGGTTTTTGAGCTTTGTTTCATGCAACAAAAAAACAGGACAACATATAGCCAATGAAATAATAAAGAAATTGGAAAAGCGTGGTATTCCTTTGAGTGACTGTAGAGCACAAGGTTTCGATAATGGTGCTAACATGGTTGGTGTTTATAAGGGATTGACAGCTATTATTTCTAAAATCAACCTGTTAGCTCTATTTTCAAATTGTGCTGCACACAGCCTAAACCTTTGTGGAATTAATGCTGCCAAGTGTTGTGAAGATGATGCTACATTGTTTGGAACTTTACAGCAATTATATAAAATTTTCTCCAAGCTCCTTAATGGTGGGAAATCCTAGAAAAAGAGATTAACTGCTCTCTGCATAGGCTCTCTGATACAAGGTGGTCAGCAAGGTTTGATGCAGTGAAGTCCTTTGCCAAGCATCTTCCTGGTATCAAGTGTGCTGTTTCCTGATACAAGGAGCTGAATATAAATGTTGAAAATAAAACTGAATTGCTGGGTTTTGCTATGGACCTTGAGTCGTTTAAATGTCTCTCAATGGCTACAGTTTGTTACAAAATTCTGGTAACTTTCGACCATGATAACAAAGTTCTTTAAGCCTGAAAGAAAAGATGAAAGAGATCAGAAACAAGTTTGACTATATCCTGAGTGTAGCTAAGCTTGTTGCCAATGCTATGGTAATTGATCTTCCTACAGACATAACACTTGTGGGAAAGCAGGCAAAACAAAATAAAATGCTATCATGATGAAACGCCAGGTGACGAGCCAGAGCCAGACCTTCAGCATGCCCATGGAATGAAGACAAAAGAAGAGAGAGATTTCTGGATAAATGTCTTCTACAGAATCATTGAAAATTTTCAGTGTTTGTGGCAGTATTTACAAACAGAAGATAGTGCCATTGTTGAGTCTTGTAGCAGTTTACTTGCTACCTTCCACAACTATCTTTCTCAGGATCTTGCAAACAAACCGATATACACTTAGGAAAATTAAAAAATTATTGCAAGTCACAAGGATACATTAAATATTTCCTTTTTCCTTACCTTGGTTCTGGTTTTCCTTTTGCTTTGCCGTTATATCGTTTTTGCGTGTGTGTGTGTGTGTGTGTGTGTGTGTGTGTGTGCGTGTTTATTCCAAATTAATTCCCTTCATTTTTTTTATCATCTTAAAAAGTTTCTTTTCAGTGTGTGTTTGGGATGTGTTAGGTCCAAATTGTGTTTTTCTGTGCATTTTTTTTTCTGGTTGTGTTAGGTCAAAATGTTATATATATATATTTGGGGAGACCTTCGTCCAGCAGTGGATTGATAATGGTTGACAACAATGATGATGATGATGATGATGATATATATATATATATATATATATATATATATATATATATATATATATATATTTCATATTTTGTTTGGCAATTTTTTTTCATGTTTTCCTAGGCTTTTTGCCTTTATTTATTTAAGACATTCTGTCCTCACCCCTAATTTTTATATTTACGGTGCAGAAAGCAAGAGGGATTCAGAGGACCTCCACAGGAAGCTTCTTCTCCCTTGGGTGAAGTTTGAGATCCTAATACACTTAGGAAAATTAAAAATATTGCAAGTCACAAGGACACATTAAATATTTCCTTTTTCCTTACCTTGGTTCTGGTTTTCCTTTTGCTTTGCTGTTATATCGTTTGTGTGTGTGTGTGTGTGTGTGTGTGTGTGTGTGTGTGTGTGTGTGCGTGTTTATTCCAAATTAATTCCCTTCATTTTTTTATCATCTTAAAAAGTTTCTTTTCAGTGTGTGTTTGGGATGTGTTAGGTCCAAATTGTGTTTTTCTGTGCATTTTTTTTTCTGGTTGTGTTAGGTCAAAATGTTATATATATATATATATATTTTTTTCATATTTTGTTTGGCAGATTTTTTTTTCATGTTTTCCTAGGCTTTTTGCCTTTATTTATTTGAGACATTCTGTCCTCACCCCTAATTTTTATATTTACGGTGCAGAAAGCAAGAGGGATTCAGAGGACCTCTACAAGAAGCTTCTTCTCCCTTGGGTGAAGTTTGAGATCCTAATACACTTAGGAAAATTAAAAAATTATTGCAAGTCACAAGGACACATTAAATATTTCATTTTTCCTTACCTTGGTTCTGGTTTTTCTTTTGCTTTGCTGTTATATCGTGTTTTGTTCTTATTTTTGTTTTTTTGTGAGTGTGTGTGTTTATTCCAAATTAATTCCTTTCATTTTTTTATCATCTTAAAAAGTTTCTTTTCTGTGTGTGTTTGGGATGTGTTAGGTCCAAATTGTGTTTTTCTGTGCATTTTTTTTTCTGGTTGTGTTAGGTCAAAATGTCAGTTTTTTGTTGTTTTCTTATTTTGTTTGGCAGATTTTTTTTCATGTTTCCCTAGGCGTTTTGCCTTTATTTATTCGAGACATTCTGACCTCACCCCTAATTTTTATATTTCCGGTGCAGAAAGCTTTGTGCTAGCGCCTCTCGTGTGAGCCCACTTCATTTAAAATTTATTCATTTAGTGATTTATTATGGGGACTTTTCTGGATTTCTTTTTCTTATATTGTTGCTCATTTTAGTATTTTGATTTTGTAAAGTCTTTTATCTAATGCTTACCTGTCATATCTTAATTTTAGAATTATTGTTCACTTCAAGATGGCACTATAATGAAACAAAACTTCTACAATGTTTATAAAAAGTACAAAAATCTATACTTACCTTTGAAAATTATCAAGATGAATTCTGTTACTGCATATACAATAAAATACCATGATCCAAATACCAATAGTATTTGATATGATAATGAAGATAGCTAGCAATCAGAAGTCAAGGAATAAATATATATTCATTGGAAAAGCATTGGGTTTTATATTATTGTAAAATCAGAATGACAATCTTCTTCAATAGGAAAACCTTCTTACTACCATATCTTCTGTTATACACGTTCTTTTATATCTTCGGATTCAAAGTCTAGCACCCCGAAAGGAAGAATTGTATAACATATAACATGCCTAGTGTTCTCCCTACATTTTTTTTACTGCTGGGTGGCAATAAATTTTATAGCTGGGTGGTACTTTTAATGACCCCTTCCCCAATTGGGGGGGGTTGTTTTGCATATGCTTTTTATACTTATTAAATACTTACTGATAAATTATGTCAACACAGACTTCAGTCAGTTTTCACCTATATTTATGGTGCATGTGGGAATACGTTTTCCACTTTTACTATTACGCGCATTGTGAAAACATTCATTAAAGGAAATTTAGCTGGGTGGCAGAGAAAATTAGCTGGGCGGGCCGCCTAGTAAAATGGCTCTAGGGAGAACACTAATGCCCTTATTGGGTCTTTTAATATATCTTACAAGGAGCAATTGATAATGCAATGCTTAATCTATTATATAAGTACTTACTATTGTTATAGCTGGTTATTTACTTCATCTGTTCTTATGACCTCTTCCTATTCATGAACAAAAAGAATGTGTAACAGAAGATATGATAGTAATGATGGTTTTACTATTGAACAAGAAACACAAAACATGCAATTTAGTATGCTCAGCATGATATTATGAATGAGTGAACTCAAAACAGAATGACAATGTATGAGGATTTGATTCAAAGACATGAAATAACCTCTACTTTTATAAATGCTGTATGTATGCTATAGTGCATTAATTCAACTTAAGTCTTTTTATTTATTTGCAAATTTTATTTTTAAAGAACCCATGAACACTTTCTGTAACCATTAAGATGCAACAAACTATCCCAAATGAAAAACACTACCACTGAGAACTTCTACAGTAGTTCCATATCAATAAACCTACACAAAAATATGCCTTCGTGACTTCTATCTTCTTAGAGTATTTTCATGGCAGCAGCATTTTTACACATTGCTGCCAAAAGCAACCTCATCAGAATGCTATTCAATTTAAATACCTTTTGTTTTAATGACACTTAAAAACTTAGTGTGTTATAACAAAATCAAAAGAAACTGAATTATGAATTGAATATGGGATTACACCATACAATATATATTTTGAAGATGTGAATCCGTTTTCTGGTGTGAATTCTATCCTTTCATCTGCTCCTCCAGGCAGTCACGAGATAGAATTCTTAACCTCCAGATTCGCTAAACATGAATGCCGGTTGCTTTGACTAGCGAATCCTGTGATGGTTATATTCAAATTAATCAGAAACTTGAAACTTGGTCGTTCTGGGTGGTGTAGTGGTTAGCATACTCGGGCGCTATCCGGGAGAAGAGAGTTCGATTCCTGCTCCAGGATGACGAAATTTTCAAGTTTTCATATATTAATTATCTGACTTACCATCCATCTCTTATTTACACCAGAAAACGGATTCACATCTTAAAAATTTGAAACTCAGTTATTTAAATGATATTCAAATTCTGTACAGCAAATCAAAAATTACTCCACCACAAAACCCATAAATTGTATCAAATGCTGTGAGCAAGTTATATGAATTATACATTAAAAGACTTCAACTTCAATACCAAAAAAAAAAAATAATAATAATACCAAAAGCAAATTCTTTCTTTGGCTTTGAACAACCATCATGAGCAACTCATTGGGCTATAAGCAGTTGACCATCCCTAATTTAGGACCACTGGTTCCAGGGAAGGAAGACAGCTAGTGTTGTAAGAAAAAAACACCATCCTTGCCTCACCCAGGATTTACCCGGACCCATCTAGGGTAAATGATTAGGAGCCAACACTTCACACCACTCAGCCACAAGAAAACCAAGAAAATATCTGTGCTTGAAGTAATATTAAGAATTATATACTATACTCAACAATCAACATAAAATAGCAACATCAACACATCCATTTCATGTAATTGTTAATCAATAAATTTCATAATTCCATATGAACAAATACAAAGAAGGAAGAATTCATTTCACAAGCATGGAAAAAGTCAAAAGAGGTTCTTCAAAACTTTTTCACAGTAAACACACACACACACACACACACACAAGGAAACATGTTTGCTTCAGACAACAGAAGATACTTATTTTCTTAATGCAAATAGAAAGCATTTAAAATTACACTATTAAGTAACAAAATTAACCTGCTTGCTATAAGATAAACCATTACATTAGTAATTCTAAAAATATTTGCTTGAATTAAAGCAGTGACATGCAGAGGTGGAATCATAAGTTTGTCATCTGGTCCTAACACAGCCTAATCTACAATGAACAATTAATACTATAAAGTTGTGAAATCTAATTAAAGGTAATTGCAATTACTTGGAACTTGAGTTATAGTGGATTATCATGGAAAACTGGTTCAACCACACAATTACCTCATAATTTCAGGTCCTCTCAGAACATAAAATGTACTTTCCAATACAATTTACACATATTTTAATCTAATTCCTTTCCTGCATACAGGGCTATTGAAGTATTAGGTGTACAAATAAGTTTTAAAGCCTTTTTGTGTGACATATACCGCTAATTTACACATCCGACATTCCCCCCATGTTGTTGTCATGTGACCGTAACTGGTCCAGAGTATAAAATGTGACACAGAAGTTTGCCCAACAGTCAAACGCACTTGCACGTTGGTAGGTGAAAGATGGCAAGCGATACTGCATTTATTCGACACTACATTCGTTACGAATTTCATGAAGGAAAAAGGGCTGCAAAAGCATGTGCATCAATCTGTTCTGTTCTGGGAGTGAATATTGTATCGAAAAGAACGCGTGAGTTTTGGTTTAGACGGTTAAAACAGGTGATTTTGATGTTAGTGATCGAGAACGTAGCAGTGCCCCGCAGTAGGGTTGCACATGAGGAACTGCAAGCTTTGCTGGATGAAGATTTGTCTCAAACTCACAAAGAACTAGCTGAACAACTTGGGGTAACTCAACAAACCGTTTCCAATCATTTACGTGCAATGGGAAAGATTCAAAAGGAAGGAAAGTTGGTGCCACATGACCTGAGCCAGAGGAACAAGGATGAGCGTGTCAGGAAGTGTTTGAATCTGTTGAATAAACAACACGGAAAGTCTTTCCTGTGGAAAATCGTTACGGGTGATGAAAAGTGGATTTGGTACAACAATCCTAAACACAAAAAACACTGGGTAGACCCAGGTGAAGCAACGACTTCGACACTGAAACACAATATTCGCTCCAAGAAAGTTCTGCTGAGCATCTGGTGGGATATGAAGAATGTGCTCTATTATGAACTATTGGAACAGGATCAAACTATTACTGCTGATTGCTACAAGCAACAATTGCTGTGATTGAACCAGGAAATTTGTCGGAAACGTCCATTCACGGGCAAAGGATTGCATCCCATGAAATTACTGCATGACAATGCTAGGCCGCATGTAGCGAAATTGGTCAAGGAAACGTTATTGACGCTTGGCTGGGAAGTTCTGGAGCACCCGGCGTAGAGTCCCGACATAGCCCCTTCAGACTATCATTTGTTCTGATCGATGTAACATGGTTTGTCTGCTGTACGGTTCAGGACATGTGACGAAGTGCAAAAATGGATTGACGACTGCATCGCGTCACACGACGAAGTATTCTTCATGGCTGGAATCCGTCAGCTGCCCAACCGACGGTGGAAGGTGATAGATACTGATGGCACATATTTTGATTTGTAAAGGTATCGTTGATTTCTCTCAAATTACATGTTGTGTTGTCTTAAAACACTTTAAAATTTATCTGTACACCTAATACATACACTGCTAAAAAAATTAGGGAAGCAGGAGATATTGTACAAAAATCACGTTACTGACATTGAACGTAAAATATTTTTTATGTAAGATACAATAAAATATTCAGTAATATGGGTAGGAAAAAGCACAATAGTGAATTCTTATTCAATATTATTGTTTGATGCATATGATGTGATATGCTATGCAACAATGAGCATATCTGTACAAGAAAAATTACAAATTTTGAAGATGACAATCCAATTTTTGGTGTAAATGTGACAAGGATGGTAACTGACCTCTAATAGGGTGTGTGGTCCTCTAGAATGACTAAGACCATTGAATATCTGTTAGCATGGAATTGGTGAGGTTATTGAGAAGGTTTTGGGGGTACCTTTGCCGCTCCTCAATGAGGGAGGGCAGTCTCCAGTTCATAAAGCGTCAGTGGGGGTGCCTGCTGAGCTACAATGCATGTCTGCCAGGTGTGTCCCAGGCAGAGCCCATTTAAAAGGGAAGCTAGGGGAGCTGTAGCCCCGGGCCTCACATTTTTAATGGGCCCCAGAATTATGCAGGATACTTGAGGAATTGACCCAGTTAGTTCTACAGCTGGTTTTTTTTTTTTTTTTTTTTTTTTGTTGCAAATAGCACTTCAAAATCTATAAGAAACTGCCTTGTGATTTTTTTTATTTATTTCCCCCTTTTTTTAGGTCCACAAAACGAATAGTCACCCCCAGACCACCCTCAAATCTTTTGAAAGCATCACAGATGTTTTTTGTACATATCTGCAATTGGAGGAAATTGTCATACATTAAGAATTCATTTCAATCATATTTTGTCCACTACTTCGATATAATTTCAATAAGCTGAACCCTCAGAGAGCAGGGTGGTATTAAAGCAGAACTGTGCTGGTGTCCATTTTTCAACCATACATTTTTACATTTTCTTGCAACCACCGATTCATCCATGAATCATGGGATACACACTTCAATATGGTGGGAACTGGGGATATCTTTATGGCTCCCTCATCATATTTTGGAAGTGTCTTCTGGGTATTTTTGTTCAGCTACCCATTCTGAAATCCTAGATATGCTACTAATACTGGGGCACCAAAATGCTATCCAGCCCCTGGTCTCTTTAAATTGGCTTTGGTCCCAGGTATGCTCAATGGAATTTAAGTCAAAGGAGAATGCTGGCCACTTCACATGACTGATTTCCTCCTCTACAAGCATGATGTCCACTAGCTGAGCTATGTGAGGTTGAGCATTATTGTCCACAAAAAGGAATGAATCACTGACAGCTGCAGCATACTGCGTGAAAATAGGTCTGATAATCTCATCTCTATATCTCTGGGCCATCAGACAGCCATTTCAGATGATGTACAGGTGTGTACATCCACCAATACTTATGCCTGTCCAGATCATCAAATCATGTCCACCATAATGTAATGTTTCTTACACAAAAGCTGGCTTATTTTGTGTGCTGGGTTCCCTCCAGATAAGAACTCGTTGATTGTTAGACTCCAGACTGAACCTCACCTCTTCAGAGAAGTGAACTTGACTCCACTCGTCGTGTCCCCAACCACGATGCTCTTCAGCCCAGTTTCTACGGGCTATACTGTGTCATGTGATTAAAGAGACACACACCATTCGCCTATGTGCATAAAGGCCACCTAGGTGAAGGCAACTGCAGATAGTATGAGTTGACAAACTGCGTCCTGTTAACACAGAAACTCTTGCTAGAGCTGAGTAGCATTTTCCCTCCTGTTCCGATGGCTTGTTAACAATAGATAACAGTCGTCCCTTGCTGCAGTTGCTTATGGATGGCCTCAACTTTGCCTTCTTCAAACACTTCTCGTATCCTGGAATAGTGTCCACAGTTGGGAAATAAAAAGTGACTCTCCAATGGCTTTTGCTATTATCTGCTAGATCTGACATACTTTCAGCCTATCCATAGCTCTCCACGCCACTGATTCTGATAAATCATGCTGATGAGACATCATTCAAACTGAAGACTTCAAGAAACGAAATATCATGATAAAGGCGGCAGGATACGGAAGCTCCCGGAAAACCTTTGTTTTTATCTGAAAACGCAGATACATGAAATATTGTGTGAATGGCCCAGCTGATTAACTACTGGCACACTTTGACAGTGACAGATATTTTTGCACTGAAATGAATTTCAGTGCCCCATTGCCACTTTAGGGTATGATGTCATCCACTCTTGAATCAGAAAAATGAGAAGAGTGGATGACATATATAATTCCGTAGTGCAACACAAAATTGCGGGACATATGTACATCGCACAACCTTGGGAGATGGCTCAATAAAAGTTTTCTTCTAAATTTTATCAGCTGACTGCTGTACATGTCACACTCAGTCCAGCTTGGTAGGCCAAGTACACTCACTTCATCTCATCACAACATGGGCAGCCAAGTACGTCGTACAACCTTTGGGAGATGGCGCCAGCCAACTAGGCTGGAGAGGGTGAGCAAGGAGCTGATTGGCTATTGTCAAGGACAGCTCTGCTGCCCGGCTGTTCTCCTCCACACGTGCTTCCACTGCCATTTGACTATAAACTGTGCTACAGTGAGGACAGAAACAGGGTTTTATTATGAGTAGCGTTCCAGCCAAACGCAGGTGTGTTTTTCTTAATGTACATGATGGAATTTCGGGAGCACATGTGTAATGAGTGTTATTATAGCAATACACACAGCAACCGGTCTTTTTGAAAAGCTTTATTGGACAAAACTACACACATATTAGCAGAGCTTGGGTACAATGAATATGGAGTGTGTGCACTGCCATGCATTGCAGTAAGCTAATGAGGAAACTAATGTCCATTTCAAATCCTGTTGTCATAATCACTTTATTTCCCTTCCAGAACTACAGATAAATATGTGGCTGAAAGACTTAAACAATCCTAATTTTCTCTAACACATCCTGAAATACAATAGTGGAATGTCATTCATTCTCTCCTTGGCCACAAAAAAAAAAAACAAACAAAAAAACAAAACAACAGGCAATGGTCTGTACTACTTTAAAATTCAGGAATAGATTCACCAGTACATCTCAGATTTGCAACCACTTACTGGTGAAAACCCTTCATATGGCCAATTGTACAGATTCATTGGCAGCTACTGATATATGCATTGGTTGTAATGCAAATAAAGAATTAAAGCAATCAATATTGACAGTTTTGGCAGATATTCTGGCTAATAATCATTATGCCCAAGCATACAAGATTGCAGCTGAGGCAATCAAACATGAAGTAGCAGGACACAACCTGGGCCTACATTTTACTGATAATATATTTACACATTCTCTATATCCCCTCTACAGAATACATAAAGCATGAAAAATTGGTACAATTGTATTACCACTTTCTTAAAAACTGTGAAAAATACACTCACTGTCATAAAAATCAGGGCACCAAAGAGGCGTCGAATTGAAATTAGATTTTAGTAGTGAGATAATACATGCCAAGGACAGAAGTGATTACAATATCACAGCAGCAGGACGATTTCCTGTGGACATACAGTACACATTCTGGTCAGTGTTAATACCGCGTCGGACCGCCTCGTGCTCGGACACATGTGGTGATACGGTCCAGCATGGAATCAAAGAGATGCTGTATGTTATCCTGGGACAGACTGGCCCACACTTCATGCAACTGATGCTCTAAATAATGAACACTGCGACATGGAGAAAGCTGGCGTCCCATCTGGTCCCACATGTGCGAGAGATCAGGTGATCTGGCAGGTCTAGGAAGCGTCGGAGCATGGCGTAAACAGTCCTGGGAAACCCCAGCCATGTTCGGACAGGCGTTATCTTGTTGGAAAATGGCTCCAGGCCGTCCCACCAGGAAAGGCAGCACATGGGGCCACAGGATCTCCTGCATGTAGCGCTGGGCTATCAACATCCCTTGGATCACTGTGAGGGAAGTCCAGCTGTCATATGCGATGGCTTCCCAGACCATCACGCCTACAGTTTGGGATGTGTGTCGCTATACAGTGAGGTTGGGATTGTAGTGTTCACCTGTGGTCCTCCACACTCTGAAACAGTGGTCATCCATTCCGATGCAGAAGCAGGATTCATTGCTGAACTATATACGTTGCCAGCCTGTAGCATTCCACGTTGTTCGCTGCTGTCACCACTGCAATCGGTACTGATGCTGGTCAGGTGTTAATGGCAAAAAACGTAAAGGCTATCGAGAGTGCAGATTTGCCTCTACCAGGCATCTGGAAATGGTTCAGGCAGACACAGGAGTCTCTTGTACAGCCGCCACATCTCTGGATATTGGACAAGGATGTCATTGCATCTGTGCATGCCGATCCCACGGTCCTCTCTGCTGATGGTGTTTCTGGGTCGTCCACAGCCAGTCCACCATGTCTGGGTGCCTTACGTTGTCCATTGCTCCCAACATGATCGCACCGCACTGTCCGACCAACCCAAATAAATGATGGCTGATTCGGCGCGCCGGCCACCCTGCCTCTCCGATCCTAATGATACAGCCTCATTCAAACTCCGTCAGTTGCCCGTATGTACATTTACGGCGGCTCCTCGGCATGTCTATAGCTCAGGGATTTCACCTGATTCTTACCATGCACTCAGGCACGAATGTGGACTCTCCTGCGCTGCGCCTTATAAGCCCTAAGGATTGCGATTGCAGCACCAGTCTTGGATGTGAAGGCATGCGGAATTGCACAAAATTTTAATCATTTGCATATCTGCCCACCCCATAGCTATTCGCTGAGTTTCGCGTTAATCGCACGGTTTTGTCTTTGTGCGCAGATTTTTATGACAATGTGTGTACTTCTTACTAGATTGGAGCTTTCGCGCCACCAAGCCACTAGTCCCAATAGAATCATGTAAATGACAACAGTTGATAACATCATGATCCAAGTAAATATCCTCAAGAAGTAATGGGCTGGACATGTTGCTAGATGAACTGACAAATGTTGGACAACTGTATTACTAGACTGAATACCAAGGAAAAGACCCAGAAGACGACCACATGGAAGATGGGTCGATGAAATTTGAAAGCATGCAGAAGTGATATGGAAGAGATTTACTCAAGATCAGGGATGAAGTAAGTATCTCTGATGACATGGGCACAAGACAAGATGCCCCCCACCACCACCAAATTTTTTCTTTTGCTAAATAGTGCAGGCTCATGACGTGTATGTATGTGTCTGTTTGTCTGGAGTGTGTTTTATTGCATTATGTAAAGTAATTTTGCAAATGATATTTATTATTAATAAAAATATAGTATGTTTATTTCATAGTGTACCAGTGTACGTTTCAAATTATTGACCTTCAGAATTTTGTGAAAAATAAATACATTACGATAACAACATTTATTATTATAAAACAATATAATGCACCAGAAAAGACAATAATGTGGGAAAAGAAGCAAATATTAAAACAATCTTAATGAGCACTTGCAATGCAAATGAAAATTTGACTAACATTTATGTTATGTCCCACTTTTCCACCCTATGTCAACTGCACCATAATTATGGCATGATCATCAGGTTTTGAAGGGCCTTTACATGGGCAAAAAATTGTCAATTACTGAAGAGTAGTCTATATCCAGAGTTGTGTCCTTTTCTACACACATCACGAGTTAAACTTTTTTTCTCCCAATAACGTCTTTTTTTCATTTTTTTATTCTTGAGATTGCCGAAAATGATCTTTCAGCAGAACATTTCGTGACTGGTAAGGTTAAAAACATTCTCAAAGCTATTTCTAAGTTTGGAAATGTACTCTCAAGATTGTTATCAATGATGAAAGTGCACATATCTGTTCAAGTCTTCGGCATTCATATATGACTGGAAATGTAAAAATTCATTGCTGAGAAAGTTTTCTATGCCTCCTTGGTACCTATTAACAAGTTTATTTGATCTAGCCTCTATTGTCACAAGCACTGGTCGCTTTCAAATCCCTGAAAAGTTCAAACCTTTCCTGAACAACTTCGTATGATTTCCTCCTGTTTGCTAAATTACTGATTAAAGAACCCATAATCTTAAAAAACGTGTTCACTCTTGCTCAGTTAATGCTCTCTGTCTACGCATATGGAGATAATATAAGTTTTAAAACTTAATAAATTCTGTAAAATTATTTAAGTAAAAATTTTCTTAAGTGGTGGTGTTAAAATATTCATAAAAAAAAAAAATTCAGCTTGGCGCCATGGGCCCGTTGTTTAAATCACCCTGCTCAAGACAGAGTAGTGGAAGAGACTTGGGGAGACCCTCATCCAGCAGCAGATTGAGGAAGGTTGCTGATGATGTAAATTACACATCATTTACAGACAACTATGAGTAAGTTTCTAAACACAGATTTCTTGCCGACTAATTTAAAAAACACTAGCATGTTTTTTAAATTAATCAATATGAGTTTTTAAGTAAGTCAATGAGAGTTTCATTTAAAAAGTACTTTTTTTTATTAATCAATAAGAGTTTCAGAACAATCATCAGTGTTCAGAAACTCACAGATAACAGTGAAACATGTTTTCGTGCAGTACCTGAGAACTTTTATTTCATGAATCATAAAAATTTGCATCCTAGATTTTTATGAGATGAAACAAAATCCAATATTAACTCTTCCCCTCTTCATTTTCAAAACCACTTCACTGAGAAGTTAGGTGACTCATGCCTGATGCCAGCAAATCACTTTTGGGATGGCAAGAACAGAATGAGTCATCCACATTTAAGCCATTTTAAGAAAGAGGGACCTTGAATGCATCTAAGACGTTCAAACTGGTAACAGAGAATTAACGGAAATGTGCCAACATCTTGTCTGGACACCATGATGGGGTAGCATGTACACAATAACCATAAAAGTTGACCATTTTTTAAAGAAACACTAATGTTTTTCTGTATCTACACATTATGCAAATCAGCTGTTTTTTAAATAGCCTACTCCACTGTTTTTCCTTTAACATTCTGTTAAAATTTACACATAACTTTTTTTACAATATCCTGCATTCTTGACACAAGCAAAAATATAGAAATGCATGCACAGTGGATAAGTATTTTACAATATGTATGAAGTATACTTTACTTTTGTATTTTAGAGGAAACCAGTCTTTTTTTTTTTAATTCTGAAAAAGCTTTCTCTATCTTTGCTAATAGAAACAGTGAGCTATTTTTATTATTCAATTTTTAAACACATATATTATTAAGAGCAAAACAGAAATCATAAAACAACTACACAGTTATGCCTGGAAATAAGTGTTTTGCTATGCAAAACATTTGGCAAATAAGGAAGGGTGATAAGAGAACAAATGACAAATAAGGAAAGGTGATAGTTGGGGGGGGGGGTTAACGACCACCATGAGCAACTCAGTGGGCTATAAGTAGTCGCCTGTCTCTAATTTAGTCCCTTCCCTGGAACCAGTGGCCTAATTTAGGACCACTAGTTCCAGGAAAGAGAGAGCCAGTGCTGTAAGACAAAAACAACATCCACACCTCACTGGGATTCGACCCCGGACCCACTTCGTGTGAATGATCTTGAATTGATACGAAACATTTGGTATATAAGGAACTGAGCCCAAGTAGCATAGCTTCTGCATAGTAAGATTAACACGACTGATTCTGGGTTTTTTTATAAATTTATATATCTGATTCGAGGTGTATTGTCTCCATAGCCAATTCAGCTGCTCTTATATGGGATGACATAAAGAAATCAGCTTCTGACTCCACCCCTAAATCTACTACCATTTGAGAAACCTTAGACCACTGCAAAACCAGGGCACCACGATAAAGAGTGTATCCAATACTAATTTTATAAAGTAAATATTAATATACATAACACATAAGTATCAACAGAAAATCTTTGCCAGTAAAGAGGATCTACGCATCTCTCTCTCTCTCTCTCTCTCTCTCACACACACACACACAAGAAAGACACCATAGATACGCTGTTTGTGATTTAAACTTGGCATCTTTCTGTCACACAAAAACAATCTTAGCTATTAAAAATACATGGTTTTTAATTTCATACAAAATTGTTTTCAAATTTTTGTTTGTCTACTGTCCACAAACCAGATGCTTTTCCCACATCTTTAAAAGCCCTTTTAGTTTTTGTGAAGGTTTAAGGTAGAAACAAGTTAACACCACAATTTCATTAATATATCGCAGTTTCCCATGTTACAGAACTGACAAAAGTTTTTGCAAACGCTACAAAAATAAATAGAAGTATTACAAAATGGTATATTCACACCAAAGGATACAGCTTCATCAGAACCTAACAAAATTAAAAAAAATATATATATATATATACTTAAGAGCAAAACTGAAGACTAAGGAAAAAATTTTAGAATTTAAAACGAAGGGTGCAAAATATCAATTATCAATTCAAATTCATAATAACTTTTCACAGAAATATCAAAATGTGACCCCTGGAAACCATTCAATAAGTTAAAAAACAAAAAAATAAAAATTGCTTGTTCAGAAAAGACAAAAATTATTGCAACAAATATGCGCATGATGAAACAATGTAAAAGCATTTTTCACTTCATTTTTTTTTTAACTCTTTTTTCAAACTGTACAGATAAACAACATGTCTTAAGGACATTGGAGGTTTTCCATACATGTGCACAGACAGGCAACACTATTCACGTGAACAAAAAAAATATTTCTTCTGTTTTCTTTACTTGATGTTTTTGTTGACCTTTTTTACATGAACAAAAAATTTTAAATTCTGATACTTATTAAATTTTCTATCACATGTGCACTAATTTATGTGGTATACAACTGTACAGCAGTTTTCAGATATTATTATAGAGCATGCATTTCTTGTTACTCTCAACATCTGTATTGAAAATATTTGCTGATAATGACATGTTTTAGTAAAAGACAATCTATTAGTAGGAACTTTGTGTGTGTGTGTGTGAAACTGCAGCACCTCCCTGGGAATTTGTTAAAGTTAAATATCTTGATTTTCTTTACATTTTCTAACACACAATAGCATGTCTTGAGCACTTAAAACCCAACAGTTTAAGGGGCCTCTGAAGGTTAGCTTACCCAAATCACTCAAATTTTTCCTACAGCTGGTGGAAAAGAAATTCACTCAGCTAAATATGTTATCTTCATAATTATGTAAAATATACTTTCAAAGAAATTGAATTGAGAAATACTAGCACCGAAATAAACTGCATGGTTCAAATGGGATTATTGAGTATTTAAAATAAGTTGAATAGCAGCACTATTTTGAAAAGTGTAAATATTTGAAGCACTAATTCATAAAAAGCCTTGAATACAGCACCAGTAGAAATACAGTTTTCAGCAAAGTATAACCAACAATGGTACAGTTCAAATTGTGTTAATAACTCGGTACTCATTTCACATGTTTGAGAATAATTCTTTTATAATTTCCATATTTGAGATACTACTATGCTATGAAAAACCATTAGATTGCTTCAAGTGAATATCTGAGGTTGCTCAAATTCATAATCTTCACATACTTAATTAAAACTTTGCCATCCTGGGTGGTGTAATGTACAGTAGGCCTGAAAGGAAATTGGGTTGGTTTTCTGCACAAGGGCGATCTAATTTCCAAGTTTTCTGACATGTTATATTGTGAACAGTAAACTAGACAATTCAGGCTATTTTTGATTGTGGTGTTACTACTGCACTGCTTGTATATTTAATAATTCAGGATTTCACACAACAACCTATGACTGATTATACGACTGATTACGTAAGACTAGCTAAAAAACCGGACCACATAGACAAAGAATAACGGAAAAAATATAAAATTGTTTATTCAATTTAACATATTTTATATATTACAATAAATTAAATAAATTGTTCAATTTGGCAGACAACACAAGTTCCTAAATCATGCTTACTACAATGAATAATTTAAAAACTTCGATGTCTCAAATAAATATTCTTCTTCACTAAGTACATCCTCTTGTAACAGTTATGATTTTAAACAATAATAACAAGATTGACTTTTTTAGACTAGTAATAAAATACACAAACAGAAAAAATATGCATACATTTTGAACAATTTGGAATGGCACGGGTTTTCATAATAAATTACACAAGCAGATCTTAAATTGTTTGTTGTAATGAATAATATAGCACCAAAAATATATTTGCTAATGACTAGTCTACATAACAAATTACCTATATGTTTTTGTTAACAGAAGCACTTAATAAAAGCATAGGCAGAACTGCTAAATTATTAAAACTTCACATGCTGATATAAAACTTCTTAGAAACTCCAATATTTGTGACTTCTATTGACTGCATTTCACCGTCACGTGAAATTCTGTTTTGAACACCGGAAGCAGTATCTTCAAGCACTGTTGCAAGATCTTTGTCAGCATAATTTTCCAGAAGATTACCAACAAGTTCTTGAATAAACCAGGAACCAGTAATCGGGTCACGATTGTTAATATGCCCTGCCACGTTGCCGTGAACCTTCACTATGTCTGTGTAGGTTGGCATGCGTGTTTTGGAGTCTGTTCCATACACTCCACCATCTCGTCTACTACCTCTGCAACTCACAAAAACAAATGCTTTAAGTTTGCCTTTAAATTTGGGACAATTTTCATTGTTAAACAGTTTTATAATGCTCTCCTCAAATACTGCTTCATTATCAACACCATAAATCTGCCCTAAGGTTCCATGACCCATAATGAATATAAAACAACGGTCCACTGAAGCATGATCCTCATCCGTTGCAAAGTTCCTGAGAAGTTTCATTATGTCTTCAGCTTTTAAATCTTGCAAAGCAAGAAAACAGAAATTTAATTTTCTGCATAAAGCTATCAGTCGTTTGCAGTCAACATCAGCACCATTACGATACTCTCTTAAATCACCATAATCTACGTTGTTGATAATAAGGCACACTGTACGGCATCGTAAAGGCTGCACTTGATTTACACGAATTTCAAGCTGTTCTTTAAATCCACTGTCCAACAAATGACTCACAGTGCTGCTGCCTTCAATACTCCTATGGCGATCTTCAGCATTCTCCTTTAATTCATCCCCTACATTGTTTTGGCTCTGTATATGATTATGAGTAAAATTCATATCTAGTTTATCTTCTAAATTTGTTTGATCTGATCCTTCTAGCAAGGCTAAAAACTTTTCAAATGTTTCTTCACCTTTTGCTAGAAGTACTTCAACTAACTTTTCGTCGCTAAGTTGTTCATCTCTTAAATTGAACATATCATCCATAAGCAAATAACAAAACATCTCTCTCAACAGATGAAAAAGTACGTTATTTTTAAGGTCTACAGATTTCATTATAATGTAATGGTTGGAAATAATGCTCTTTCTATACTCTTCTTTCATTTTCTTTTTTAATAAATTCGATTAAGAATTACTACTGCTCCACAATGACGAAAACTGCTGATATAAAAAACACACACCCAAAATTGGGATTACAAAACTTAACAACTTAAATCAACAGCTTAACTTGGTCACAACATCACACCACAATCGCAAACGTAATAATGACACTTACCTGAACTGCCAGACATGTATATATATATGTCACAGAAGGGAGGGAAAGCAGTCTAAAAATTTAAACTGAAAGCATTAATTGCAAACTAAAACTCCTAAATTACCAACGTAAACAGTTCGCAAACCGCCACCAAACTTTAAATCACTTTATTTTTATAAACATCGAATATTCACTCGTGTTTCGGTGATATAACGATATTCATACTGATTAAAACATGTAGCGATTATTGAACACCTGTTCATCGATTCTGTTGCCGGTTACGTTTTACCATGGAGGTAGGAATATACCTCCATGCGTTTTACCATGGAGCCATGGAGGTATGCGTTTTACTCGAGGTTAGAACTCCTAACCTCCTTGGTTTTACTGCAGAAAAATTACGGATAAAAATCGATGCCGCCTTGGCCTCAAGGAACATAGAGATAGGACTACCTCCATGTAGCTGGGGAGGGACCGGTGGGACATCGCCCACCCTGAAAAAATCCTGACTACGGGCCTGCCCATCTTGGAGATTATTCTAATCTCCAGGATTGGCCCATAACGAAAACAATATTTAAGCACATTTTTCATTGAAAGTGTAACGAGCAAATGATAAAATCTAACTTTAAGGACATCAAAATGCATGGACAATTTGAGTCCAAGGCCTCCCGGTGGCGCAGTGGTCTAAGCGTTGTCTTATGACCATTCGTGCGAGAAAGTTCGGGTTCAAATCCCGGTGAGGCATGGATGTTGTGTTTGTCTCATGGCACTGTGTCTGTCCCTTCCCTGAAACCAGTAACCCTATTTAGGGACGGACGATTGCTCATTGAGTGGCTCAAAAAAAAAAAAAGAAGTTTATACCAGGGGTTTCTCAATCAAAAAGAAAAAAAAGTTTATACGAGAGCGTTGAAGTTTTCTGGAGGTTGGACGGCTACGATGAGCAGCTCTTAGGGCTACAACCAAGGAGGTTAATTATTATTTATTTATTTATTTTTATTTGAATGGAGTGTTAACGACCACCGTGAGCAACTCAATGGGCTATAAGCAGTCGCCCGTCCCTAATTTAAGGTCACTGGGTCCAGGGAAGGGAGAGAGCCAGTGCCACAAGACAAGCACAACATCCATGCCTCGCCGGGATTCGAACCCGGACCCCTTTCGGACGAATGATCAGAAGCCATCGCTCAGACCACTGCGCCGCCGGGGCGGCCCAAGGAGGTTACAACCACTCTGTTGTGCAAACTCTCTCCCTTTTCTAAAATTAGTAGGCCGCCCCGGTGGCGCAGTGGTCTAAGGCGTTGGCCTCTGATCATTCGTCCGTAAGGGGTCCGGGTTCGAATCCCGGTCAGGCATGGATGTTGTGTTTGTCTTTCGGCACTGGCTCTCTCCTTTCCCTGGAACCAGTGACCCTAAATTAGGGACGGGCGACTGCTTATAGCCCATTTGAGTTGCTCACGGTGGTCGTTAAACCTCCAATAAAAAAAAAAAAAAAAAAAAAAATTAGTAGTTCTGAAGTAAAAGAATGTAATGTGACTCTTTAAGCCTAAGATGTTTGTGAGGATCATTAAATTACGAAGCAAATAAAAATATAGGAGTTACTGAATATGTATATATGCTTTTAAAAAAATAGTAAACTCTTAGCTAATTTGCAGCACATCTCCAGGCATGGAGGTACTTAATTTTTTTAATAATCGAATCGTATTACATTCGATAATGCACATATACAATCGCTATTAATGAACTTGATATAGTAACTGATATCAAAGTTTTTTTGTATAATCGTTTTCAGAATTGTTAGAATCATTGGGCAATAGTTGGGATGTAGGGTATTGAAGTTATAAGACGTATTTCACGGCTTCACGCATTCGTTGTTAATTTAGTACATTTTCCTAAATGAGCAATAAAGAGCATTCATCTATCTCTAATTTCAGTGCGCTAATTTTGTAGGGACTAGGGAGTCTATCACTGTACTGCTGAGTAATGCCATAAGATACGGTAATGCATATGAGTCAGTCACCTGGGGAAACTATGGTGGTTTCGCTGATAAGAAATTCAGAATGTTTGTTGTGGTCAATGGATATTTTACTTTCCATTATATGCTGATTAAGTGAGTTAATTTTGTGTGTTTGCTTCAGCAGGGTTTTAGAGTATTGCAATTACAACATGGATGTTAAGCATCGAGAACTGCTTACAACTAACTGTCAGGAATTAATGAAGTTGATTGATTTCAGTGATGAACTAAAATGTTTTCTGTTATTACGTCACATTTTTACGTTACCCATGTTAGAAGACATCATGTGTAAAGAGAGTGAAGAAAAGATAAAAGAAGAGCTAATCTTGGAACTTCGAACTAGAGGACCTTCGGCTTTTCAGAAGTTTTTAGCAATTTTAGTTGACACGGGACAAAAAGAAGCTGCTGCTGTATTGGAAGGGAAAACAAATAACATCAAAAGGAACTAGAGTACCGGAAGCACTCTAAAAAAAAAATGAAGGTGTTCAACTTGTTGTTAGAAAGGCAACTGAGATAAAAGAGGGCCCCAAATTGTTTAAAATGATATCTAAACCTCGTGGTAAGTGCTTAATTATTAACAATATGTACTTTAATGGTCTTATGAAGGATCGCCATGGATCAGAAAAAGATGGTATGAAGTTAGATATAGTCTTCACGCAGTTAGGCTATGATGTGAAATTAAGGACAGATATGAAGGCAGGAGATATGAAAATTCTCTTTGAGAAATTTACCAAAGACCCTGAACATAAGCCTTTGGATTCGTGTGTGGTTATTATATTAAGTCATGGTTATTCAGGACTTGTCTATGGTGTTGATGGGGAAAAATTGTATCTTGAAGAGATTTTTAATATGTTCAACAATGAAGAGTGCCCAGCTTTGCAGGGTAAACCAAAAATGTTCTTTATTCAGGCGTGTCGTGGAAGTGATTTTGACATTGGCGTGCCAAAAATTGAATCAACTGATGCTGGTGTTGTTTTACCACCTCAAGGAAAGCCTCGTTTGCCAATGATCTCTGACATGCTTATAACGTATTCTACGCTTCACGGATATGTATCGATTAGAGATCACGTGATGGGTACTTGGTTCTGCCAGGAACTTGTTGATGCCCTGCTTGAAGATGCCTGCGATGAAGACGTGGAAACCATTTTAAAACGAGTTGATGCGAAAGTTCAGGAAAGAGTGTCAACTGATGGAAGTAAACAGGCTACTGAGTGTATTCGTCGTGGATGGAACCAGACGCTTTACTTCAATCCTGGTCTTTAATTCCATCTGAAACCACAGGTACACGAATACCATTGCGCAAACACTCCAAGCAGTGTTTGTATTAGTGCCATTGACTAACACAAGATGTAACAAGTAATGTAGTGTATTGACATTAAGGATTAGTAATGATAAAAAAATGTGAAAACTGATAATTTGTATATGGATGGAATTATCGCACATAGTATAATTAGTGTAGCTAAACAAGCCGTCTTTTACGTAATCAGAAGGATTGAACACATATCTGTACTCAATTATAACAAAACATAATTTAATACTTTAAGGTATCCCACTTACATTGGGGGCACTTTTTTTTTTAAATGCAAGAATGTTTTTTTTTTGTTTTTTTATTAAGGAAGGCTTACACACAAGAGCACATAAACAGTAAAAAAAAATATCAATATAAATTTTCAAGAAATTGGGAAATTTGTGAAAGAATTTAAGGAAATATGTCATTTACGGTAAATGCTCTAAATAGAAAAAGGTACAGATATATGATGGCATTTTTTGCATCATGATATGCACATGACTATTATCTATGCAATGAACTAAAAGGTAAGTGATGTTCCTAAACACTGCTGAGATACACTCATTCCTACATGCATTAGTGTGAAATTTCAACAAATTTCTTCACTACATTGAATGTAAATAGCTTTAACCTACCTTTGAACTGACAAACAGCAAAGCTTTTAGTTCATTGCATGCACAGCATTTTAAGGAAGATGTATGTCTTTGATTGTATTTGACCCGTAATGATTATATTTTGGTCCTGTAGACAAAGTATTTAGATATTTTTTTAAATATAGTTTTTGTTAAATTGAGGATGCCATTACTTCTCAATCACTAGTAGCCATGTTGGATGGATACAAATTGGAGGGTTGTCATTGCAGCATTTGGGTTTGTGAGAGAGGATAAGTAGACTTTCGGCGTACAATAGAGATCTTCTTGTGTTCGAGGTTGCTAAGATCTTCCTTTGTGCCCAGTCTGGATAGTGCGTGCTATTATTGACTGGACGGGATAATGAGGTGGAATGGGTCATAATGTTGTATTTATGTTCAAGTATCCTCGTTTTTAAAGTTCGTGAAGTTGATCCAATGTATATCAAGTCATCATTTTTGTTGCTGCAGTGTTTAAGCAGAATAATGTACACACCATGTTTGTCCATCTTGCATATGGGGTCCCTGTCTTGTTTAACAAGTGAGAATAAGTTAGTAGTTTTGTCACCAAATTGCAAATTTTGTTTTCTTAGTGCATTCTTGAGAACATTTGTAAGTGCTGGGAGAGTCCTTATAGCAGAACCGCGGCGATGTATGTCGCAGATTTATTTTGGTCCTGCAGGCAAAAATGACATCCCCAGAACCCTATTTAACCATCTTTCAGACTTCCTATTGTAGAAGCAAGGCCGCCCCGGTGGCGCAGTGGTCTAAGCGATGGCCTCTGATCATTCGTCCGAAAGGGGTCCGGGTTCGAATCCCGGTGAGGCATGGATGTTTTGTTTGTCTTACGGCACTGGCTCTCTCCCTTCCCTGGAACCAGTGACCCTAAACTAGGGACGGGGGACTGCTTATAGCCCATTGAGTTGCTCACGGTGGTCGTTAAACCTCCAATCTAAAAAAAAAATAAAAAAAAAAATAGAAGCAAGTTTTCTGCCTTTCAAAATTTCCGAAAACGGAAGTTAGGTGTAGTGAGGATTTCTTCTGTAATCGTAATTTTTTCTCACAAAGGACGATGTACATCGCATATTTATTTTGTACTCCTCCCCGTCACAGATTTATTTGTACCCACCTTCGTAGAAGAATCGTGGCGATGGCCAACGTACATTGCAGATTTATTTTCTACTAATCCTCATAGCAGAATCACTGCAACAGCCGATGCACATCGCAGATTAATTTGGTCCTGCAGATAAAGACATCCCCAGAACCTGATTAAACCATCTTGCAGACTCCCTAAGTTGCAAGTTTTCCGCCTCTCAGAATTTCTGAAAACGGAAGTTAGGCGGAGTGAGGATTTCTTCTGTTATCGCAATTTTTTTCTCCCGACGTACCCTCAATGCCTGAAGGGAGGATTATCTGACATTATTGTTAAATATTATTTTATTGCATAAATATTTGTGTTTTGGTTTTAAAATGGAGGCAACAGTTTTCAAAAACGAAAGTTTGATGGAACCCAGTATTCTTGAATTCTTTTTCTTGCGATATTCCCTCAGCTCGATATGGTCATTAAATATCATTTTATTAGATAAATGTTTGTAGTTAAAATTGAAAATGGAGGAAAATTTTCTGAGAACGAAAAAGTTGTACGAAGCGAAAATTTCTTCCTCTAATAACTTCACCTGCTGTGCGTATTATTTAATCATCATTTAATTACATAAATGTTTGCCTTTGAGATGGGAAATGGAGAGTAATGTTCCGAAAACGGAAGTAGAATGAACAGAGCGAAGATTTCTCTTATGACAATTTTTCTCTAGTGATGCCTTTGTGCTTTATTGTTGTTAAATATCATTTTATTCCATAAATCTTTGTGTTTCAGCTTGAAAATGTTGGCAAAATTCCAGATACAGAAGGGCAGAATAGTCTTGATCCTAATTAACATTGCAATTGTTGTAGTACCTAGGTTAGACATTTTTTTAGGTAGAAAAATGTCTCTTCAATTTTTATTGCTTTTTGCATCTAGTAGTTATTTTGCCTATTGACCACCTGCAGATTATTTTGTGGCACCATGATATCTGTCGCAGACTGACCAGGAACTTTCTGCTATGGAGATTCACACACTGTGACATTCTGGGGAGAAAAAAACTTATTAAAAAGAAATTCATTTTTAAAGGAAGCTTTTTTTAATATATATTTTTTTTATCTTCAGACACATAAAGCTTAGTGGCATGGCATCCACAGAGTACAAAATTTAATAATGGTGATGCAGCTCTAATTGCATTACACAATACCAATGACGAAACGCTGATGCAGAACAATTCATAGAAATACTGTATATTCTCTTGTGTAAGTCCAAAGTTTTTGGAAGAAATCCTTCCTTCAAAGTAGGGAGTCAGCTTACACACAGGTCACACACACACAAAAAAAGGAGGATGGACTTCCGCGAATTCTCCTGCAGAGTTTACCGACGAGTTTGTTTACGTTTTAGACCGTGGGTTTTCGCTTGTCATTCCGCACTAGTCCCTGAGCTTTTGAAAACTATTGCATAGTGACATAATCATATCCTCTGCTGTGCCTCCCACTTTAATTTTGGCAGTGTAACTGAAACGTTTCCTTTTCAAAGACATCGTAAGTAGCATTGAATATCAGCAGCAAAGGCATTTGTCAAAACGGCAAAGGAAGAACTAAAATACAAGGCACAGCGCACGTGAGATCCAGAGCATGGAACTTTGAAAGGAGGCATGCATGTGTAGGTTCATGCAACAAGCGCTATGTGTACATTTTCAATGGAAGTTTGCCGAAGAGAGGGCACAAGTGCACACACACAGTTAGCGCTTTGTCTTTCTCAACAATACAAAGACAAAATGACTCCTGCTGTCCCTTCCTACAACTTCCCCAGTCTTTTCATTATGACACCCCTTCCCCCTCCTCTTTGCTTCATACAAACTCCTAAACTCGAAAAATTTTCCGAGAGAGTTTCTTTTCCAATTATACCCCCTCTCTTGCACAATTACACCGGATTTTTTAAAAATCAAACAGCCGCGAAAACGTTTTTGTTTTTAAATCAGCGTTTTTTCACATCAGCATGTAGTCCAGAGAACCTAAATTTTTAACTCCTTTAGCAGATAATCTGCAGATTATATGATGAAAATTATGGTACGTGTTTTTCAGTGATGTTTTCTGTGGTGGCTTGGACACATTTTTTGGTCACCCTGGGCGACCAGGCGACCGTATTTTTCGACCCCTGGATGTAAGTTTTAAGGCGTGTTTCTATTATGGAGTGTACTGCATCTGGAGGTACATTTGGGAATAAGGTAACAATATCTAGTGGCTACAGCACAATAGATCATATCCACGTGCTGAGAGAACTAATTGAAAGAGCGAGGGAATATGAACTTCCATTGTGCATGGCTTTTATCGATTATGAAAAAGCCTTTGATTCGGTGAAACCATCAGCAGTTACAATGGCTCTGAAAACCTGCGGTATTGAAGATGCATACATTAATATTATTAATAACATCTATGAAAATGCAAGTGCAAAGATTAGGCTGTTTGAAAATACAACACATGTAAAAATTGGAAAGGGAGTGAGACAAGGTGACACCATATCTCCGAAGCTCTTTAATGCCACATTGGAGGGTGTTTTTCAGTCGCTGAGCTGGGAAAACAAGGGGATAAAGATTAATGGAGATTATCTAACCCACCTTCGTTTTGCTGATGACGTAGTCATTTTTGCAACTAGCCCATCAGAGCTGCAGAGTATGATCCAGGAACTTGCTGACAAGAGTAAAGAAGTGGGATTAAAAATGAACTTTCAGAAGACAAAAGTGATGTTCAATGCTTTTACAAGAAATGAAGATTTATCGATTGATGGAGAAAAGCTGGAGATAACGGACACGTACGTTTATCTTGGACAGCAGATATCAAGTGAGGGTCACATTGATGAAGAAATTAATCGGCGTACAAAACTTGCCTGGAGAGCTTTTGGAAGAAACAGCATAATTTTCAAGAGCAATATGCCATTATGTCTTAAAAGAAAAGTGTTTGATCAATGCATCCTTCCAGTGCTTACGTATGGTGCAGAGACGTGGACCTTAACTAAAAGAGACATACAAAGGCTGCAGACAACTCAAAGAAGCATGGAGAGGTGCATACTTGGTGTAACCAGGAGAGATAAGAAAAGGAACTTGTGGATCCGAAAAATGACAAGAGTGGAAGACATCATGATCAGAGTTAAATCCCTGAAATGGCAATGGGCTGGACATACTGCCAGAAGGACATATCATCGATGGACAGCCGAAATTTTAGATTGGATTCCAAGGGACAGGAAAAGACCCAGAAGAAGACCACATTGGAGATGGGTGGATGAAATTCGAAAGTATGCAGGGGTGACATGGAGGAGACTGGCACAAGACAGACCGTTGTGGAGGAAACTTGGGGAGACCTTCGTCCAGCAGTGGATTGATAATGGTTGACAATGATGATGATGATCTAGGGAAGCCCATGGGGAATGTGTGCATTATTGGTGGAGATTGTAGGTTTTCATGATAGCGTTTTCAGAGCTAGTAACAGAGTATGTGGAATTCGAGGTCATTGGTTTCAGGAACGAACCTAGTGTTTTATGAAGTTGTCTGGTAGGACTATTATATGCAGACAGAAGAGGTTGTATTGGCTGTTCAGTCTTGTGAGTTTTGAGTTGTCCAAATAATTCAGGAACCCTCGGTCCGATTACTGGGAATAATTTGTTTTTTTCGTAATCCACCATTATTTTTGATTTATAACCATCAGTTCTAACATAAATATTAGGGAGCAGTTGTTTAAATCTTTTTGTACCTTCTGAGAGGTAATAATTTATATATGAAAATTTAGATTTTCTGTTAGTGGACTTCAGTTTATCCTCCTTTAGTGTAGTTTAGCGTCCTAAATTATTGCCGTACCCCCAGACCGATTGTGGTCGGGAGTGACACCAGAACTAATTAAAATTATCGTTTTAGTGAGCTGAAGAGTTGTGTTTCCTTCCGAAAATGGCAACACAAATTTTCAGCTGGACACCATATATTGCGTTTTCATATGAGCACCTGCACAAAAATGCGCAATAGCTCATATGCCGCAATAATTTAAAGAATAATTTTTGTAAAAAAAAAGATAAAAGGCCGGATTGTTAAAATAAGTGGGAAGGAAAGCATCATCCCTGTTCCTCTGCTCATTAGTTGCTGCACCTCCGTGAAGATTTGTTTGTTCCGTAGTTCCTGAACGAGTCTCCAGGGGAGAACTTTTCACAGCCCGTTTGGCGCTCCCATCTCCTGTCGTTACTTTCTTCCCGTACTTTCTCCTATTGTGTTCGGGGTTTGGTTGTTGGAACTCCTGCACTTTCTGGCTGAGGTAGGGTTGAAACTTTGGAGGGTGACTTGGTCTCTCTCTCCCTGGTAGCCTTTCATTTGGAGTGTTCGCTGTACACTGACTGGAAGAGGGTAAAAAAAGACTGGGATTCGCTTGCCTGGGGAAAAAACAAAGGAAGATTTCTATCTTGTTTCTTTCCCTTTGCTTAGGAAAATGAATTGAGACTAAATATTATTTCCTTATGAATTCTCCTTTTCGTCCAAAGCTTAATCCATACCTCATGTTATGCAAATCAACCGACTCCTTTCTTATGCCAATTAAACTTCCTCAAAACGCAAATTAATTGAATTGTTGCACCTCACACCTTAATTTAAACAAAAGTAAATAAATGTGGCCGACAAAAGTAGTTTGGCACAACGTTATTTCGCCGCAAATGTTAATGGATTTCGGAAAAGTGAGACATACAGATTTTAAAGTATGCAATTTCTTGGCAAATGGTGAAAAAATTTCATGTATGAAATACATTTTAAATATTTTTGCCATAAAAGTGACCTCAAAGTAGGACGAAGTGAATACTGCTGCAGTAGACCTAACTGAACACCCTCAGTGGCTATGTCAAGCTTGGCTCTGGAGAAATGGTAGCTGGCTATTTCTTAGAAAAACACGAGCTTTTTAAAGTTTGTTTCCTAGGAAGTTCTGTTGCGGGAGAAATGTACAATGGTGTGATTTTGAGTTAAGGCTTTGTGCTGGGAAGTTAAAAGATAAATATCTGTGCCCTTTGGCCTTTATTTCTTACCAATCAACATTCCATTTCTCTTAGTTGTGAACCTGAAAAGAGAAATGAGAAGACTCAACCCTAATAGGTGTTACCACCACAGTAATAATTGGTTGAAAATGCCAATTATGAAGCTGCATTCTTACTGGACTCGCCTCCTTTAACTTTCGTTCCCTGGAAATAAAACGAGTATGGCTTGATTGACTGAAAAACTGGCACCATTTCAGTTATGCCAAAAAAACAGCAGAGCAGATAGACTAGACTAAGCAGTTTCTTTTGTATTTTTTGCCAACTGTGAACAGGTAGTTCATGATCAGTAAAAGATACCGGTGAGAAACCTAAAGTTACTGATCGGATGGAAACATTCATTGTTTGTGATATGCAATATTGATATAACAAAGAAAATGTGCAAAGCAAGTTCAGTGGCAAAATGGTGTCCTAGAGTGAAAAACATCCTATTTTGTTTGTGTTGTTCTGGTTGGCATAGGAAGTTCAATAACAATCAAGTCATTGACATTTTTGTAAGTTTTTTTGAGCTGATTAAGAAACTTAGCAATTAAAATGCCTCATGGAAAAACAAAATTTCAGACATTTTGGCTAATGCGAGAGTTGGATGGAGTTTCCATTGTTGAATGGTGTTCTGCAATACCGGACATATATTCAGCTAAGTGTGAATTGTGTAATGATAGTTTTTCTGTATCCAGCAGTGGGTTTTTTCAGCTTAAATCCCATCATAATGATAAAAAGCACAAAGAATGTTTCCTTGTGGGGTATTCTGTCTGGCTCTTCACTTGTTAAATTGTTTGACATTCAGATAGGTAAAAACAAGTGGAACCAGTTTACCCTCCTTAGGTATTGAGCTGGAACCAGTTAACGCAGAAGCTTTAAACATTAGCACACAGATTTTTTTCTTTTAAATCTTGTAATGAGACATAAAATATTTTTAACGTTGCATTCAGCGATTTAAAAATAGCTGCTGAGATGCAGCTAAAAGAAAAAAAAATGAAAATAGCGTACACCATGTCCCATAGGTTGGCTGTACATTTTGATAACAAACTGAAAAGGGATATTAGGGAAAGCAACAACCTTCTCACGCTTGCATTTGATGAGACTACAAATAGCCAAGTAAAGAAATAGCTAGATATCTATGCTAGATATTGGTCTGAAGAAAAAAACAAGATAGTGTGTCGGTATGCTACAAACATATTTTTGGGTTATACATCAGCTGATAGGTGGTACAGGAGCTTCTTGATCAATTGGTCTTGTATTAGATCAATTTATGTAATTTATTGACCATCTCCACAGATGGCTAAAATGTAAATGAAAGTATAGTACATAAACTGAATGAATTGATGGAAATTGAAACTGGGCATAAAATGATGGATGTTAGTTTCTGCTGTTTACACACAATAGCTCCAACTAGATATTGAAAATTTTTGCTTTCAATCTTGAGTTTGCTGCGGATCTGTATGCATTTTTGAAAAATAGTGCTGCACGACGGGTGGACTTTGAGGAAGTGGGTAAGGTTACTGACATTTTAACACAGTTTATGATAAAGCATGTTACAAGCTAGTGGCTAACTATAGGACCTGTCACAGAGAGAATTTTTGAACAGCTGCCAAATTTGAGAGAATATTTAAAAAAAATTTTGCCCAAGCAAAAGTCTTTTGACAACAGCGCGAACAAAACTGAGAGATATAGAAGAATCAGAAACTCCTTGACAAGTCAAATAATGCCTTGCTATTATATTTGACTTTTGTAATACACATTTGTCCAGTATTCGAGAAATTTCTAACCCAGTTTCAGCATGAAGAACCTTTAATTCACATTATGTATTCTGAGATGAATTCCTTTTTGTGTGACCTTATGTCAAAATTTGTTAATGATGACATCCTTTCACACAAAGAGGGGGAAGAATTGAAAAAAATTGATTAAAAAAAATTACTCCAAATTTTTGAAATTGAAATCAGTATGGCAACTAATCACCTAGTGAGGGCACTAGAAGCAAATTGAAAGAAGAAAATTCCTTCTTGGTATAAGAGCTGCTTTGGTTAAAAATGTTCAATATCTGAAAGAAAATATTTTGTTTTGTAGCCAAAAATTGAAAGATCTGCAAGTTCTTCACCAGAACATGCCAAAAGCCACACAAGTTGAACGTGATGCTAACCATAGTTTGCACGCAATAACACGTGTGTGTCGATATCTTCATTTTCTCGATGAAGTGACTGATTTGGTAAGAGATGAATGGAAAATTTACCAACTACGGACCTTACCTGAAGATGTTCGGAGTGATAAGGGAAGGCTCACCCCCTGTTGATGAGTACTGGGCAAAGATACTAAGGCTAACTAATGTTGATGGAAAGTTTAATTTGTCAATTTAGCCAAAGTCATAAAGTCTGCATTACCTCTGCTCCATGGAAATGCAGATCCTGAGCATGGCTTTTCTTTAAACAATTCTTTGGTAACCAAAGATGGGTTCAGTTTCAGTGAGTCAACAATAAGAGCCATCCACGCCATTAAATCGGCAATTCATTATTATGGCAGAAATGTTCTGGATGTGCCAATCACTCTACCTCTTTTAAAGGCAGTTTCAAATGCTCATAAGAATTTTAAGGAAGAAACTGAGAGGAGAAAGCAGGATGAATTAAAATTACAGAAGCAAAAATTACAAGTTGAGAAAGAAAGATGGGAACAGGAGGAATTGAAAAAGCATAAATTAGAGTAATTACAGCATTTCAACATGTGATGTTGAAATAAAGAGTTATGAAATGAAAAAGAGGCTTCCCTGTCTATGATAAAAGAAGGAACTGGGTGAGTGACCAAAGCAAGCAAACTCAAAAACAATGCAACTAAAATGATAATTGCACAAAAGTTACTAACTGAAGGAACACATTCCATATCTCAGTTGAAAAATAAAATAAAAGTGTTGGAAGATAAAGATTTCCCTTATAAAGAAATGCTTAAAAATGGCTAAATGATTTTTTGTGACAATCTTAACTAAGTGACAACAGAACAAACAGAATGTGCCAAATGATTTTTGTGACACTCTTAACTAAGTGACAACATAACAGGATGTAGTAAATAATTTTTTGTGACAATTTTAATGCAGTGACAAAAGAATAGGATATGTCAGTTTCCCTTTGGATACCATGCAGTGAAAGAACAGCAGTGGGAAAAAGTTTCCCAAATTATTATTTTTATTTATACGATATGTTACACTTTTACAAAATACACAGGCCTTAAGGTGGTCATCAAGGCATGTAGAACGTAAGCTTTTGTTCATAGATGGCGCTGAAAATCGCACAGCTATTTGCTTCCCGACCCCCTTCTGGGGATTTGACTGAACCTCATGTTCTTTCCGTTATCAGATGCAGAATCAGTTTTCAACTCCCTATCCTCCTCATGGAATTAGGATAAGGAGTTGTAAACACCCCATGTTGCCCAAAACAAAGGGGAAGCTCAGTGCGTTCCCTATATAACCCTGTTTTAGTCAAGATAAACACTAGCTGTTTTTACTCTGCTAACAAATGTTAAAAAACTTGTGATATATGACAACACAGAGGAACTGAAAAATAATTCAACTTATGACAGCTGACACTGAAAAAGAAAATTTACTTTCACTATTTTATCTTTTATACTCTATCAGTGCCCTTTTTCAGTTTCACTATTTTGTATGTGTACTTTCTTACCAGTAATGACTGACAGCCATAGGTATCGAGCAGAGTTTATTTCGTTTGAATGTCATCGGCAAGGCTTCAGCAGATGCCTTGCCGATGAACCATTTTCTTCAACCTAGATTGAATTTCTTGTCCTTTTATGGCTATTATGCTTTTGTTTTCTTTTATACATGAATGAGACTTGGAGAGTAAATCTTCTTTAGGATATAGGATGTTGTGTTTCAACTGTGCTTGCTATCAAGGAGTTACACGTGACCTGAAATATAAATAAAGCATCTGTGCTATGAGCATAGTACTGGTCCACATTAATCCGTATTTCTCCAGTACTACAGATGAATAAACCGAGCACATAATTATGAAGTTCGTAATCTTAACACTTTTAGTTTCATGTAGAGGGTCGAATACGTCGGTGCACTTTTCTTCCGTGACATTAGTTGGGAACCGATTTTGTCTGCTAGTGGCATTTTGTAAATTTGTATCGGCATCTATGGATGTTGCGAAAATTAGAGAAGAAAAAAATTACGGAATCGCTAATATTTCCCTGCAAAGAATAGATTGTTTTTATAAAAAGATTATATATACATTTGTGGCATAAAAAAGAACCATCAGGGCTGTAACAGAGTTTTCGATCAACAATATTTCTGAAAACCACTACCTCAAAATAAGGGAATAATCGTTTGTTCGGTCATACTTCAAAACCCAATGGCTTTTCAAAAAAAAAAAAAATTGTACAAAGATTTCCCTCCGTGATAATAACGCAGAACAATGAAGTGCGTCTGAAGGACAGAAAGTAAGTTTTCAAAGATATTTTCCGTGTCTAGAAGGGACAAAGACTTTTAAATGTGCAAATTTTCATTTGGATACAAATTTTAGAATACGATAAATATTTATGTCTAATGCACCCAAAGTTAAAATTTACAATATTACGGTTGCAGCCTAAAGGAGTGATGCTTTTTTTTTTCCAAGCGGAAGATTTGTAAATTTATTGTTATTCCAAATAACCGTTAAGTAAACTTGTTCGATAGGTACAAAATTTATTTCTTACCTATTCTAGCCCATTGAGTTGCTCACTGTGGTCGTTAAACCTCCAATAAAAAAAATAAAAAAAAAATGACTGAACCCAGGAAAATAAGAAAAATCTATCTCTGAAGCTGGGATGCAGTACCGTGAGGTTACGCCAACCCAGCAGAGTTCAACGCTGTGTGTACCCCATTGTGTCATGATAGACAACGATGCACATACAGTTTCAGATGTAGGCACATGTTGATAAGAAATACATATGTACACCATTATGACCACCTACCTAATAAGCTGTAGCACCCCCTTTAACCCGCAAAACAGCGGTCACTCGGCGAGCCATCCATTCGATAATGTGGCGATAAGTATTTCGGGGTATCGAGTACCCTAATGTCAACTGCAGGTCGCCGGCCCGGTGGCGCAGTGGTCTAAGCGATGGTTACTGATCATTCGTCCGGCCGCCCCGGTGGCGCAGTGGTCTAAGGCGTTGGCCTCTGATCATTCGTCCCTAAGGGGTCCGGGTTCGAATCCCGGTGAGGCATGGATGTTGTGTTTGTCTTACGGCACTGGCTCTCTCCCTTCCCTGGAACCAGTGACCCTAAATTAGGGACGGGCAACTGCTTATAGCCCATTTGAGTTGCTCACGGTGGTCGTTAAACCTCCAATAAAAAAAAAAAAAATCATTCGTCCGAGATGGGTCTAGGTTCGAATCCCGGTGAGGCATAGATGTGTTTGTCTTACGGCGCTGGCTCTCTCTCTCTCTCTTCTCTTTAGCCAGTGGCCCTAAATTAGTGACGGGCGACTGCTTATAGCCCAGTGAGTTGCTCACGGCGGTCGTAAAACCTCCAATAAAAAAAAAAACAGCAGGTCCTCGAGTTCCCGTACATTTCGGAGTGGTGGTGATTAATTTTCCAAGTCAAACCACAAATGTTTGATTGGGTTCATATCATGTGAATTTGGAGGCCAGGTCATTAGTGGAAACAAAGTCACCAGCCCAGCATTTTCCTGGAACCATTCCTTTACGATTTTGGCAGTGTGGCATGACGCATTATCCTGTTGGTAATGGCTATCACCAGCAGGGAACACAGTTGCCACGAAGTAAACACCGCCGCCGCCGCCGGCCTGTTTCCGCCCAACAGTGCATCCAGGTGCAATAGCCTCCGTCGGTAATCGGCGTATCCGCGCTCGGCCGTCTGTGTGATGCACCAGGAATCTTGATTCGTCAGACCACTTTCTTTCGATCATCCACGGTCCAATTTCGATGATCTTGGACCCATTTGATGCGTTGTTGGCGATGAAGTGCAATGAGTATGGGGACCAGGCTGGGTCTTCGGTTACGCAGGCCCATGCGCAGAAGGTTTCGATGAACTGTGTGCCGTGACAAAATTGCCCTGATCAAACAACCACTGTTGTAGCTGCGGGTGATTTGTCGCACTGTGGCCCTGCGGTCACTGTGAACAATGTGCGACAGTCTCTGCTCCCATCTGGCATCCATGAGCTGCGGACGACACACGGCTGGACGACGGCTCGTCCTTTGGCCATCTGTGCACCACTTTTGATACGTACTCACTACAGCGACACGTGAACGTCCCACAAGCTGCTCCATTTCCGAGGCGCCGTGCCGTCACAATTTGTCCTTTTTCAAACTCCGATAAATCGGCAGCTTTTCCCATTCTGACTCCAAACACTACAAACCGAAAGCCGGTCCTCGGGTTGTATATTTACTGTTCTGTAGAATTCAGCTGTGCTACAGTTCAATCTCTAGGCTGGGGGCTGGTCATAATGTAATGGTTCATCGGTGTATCATCATCATTGTCAACCATTATATAATCCATTGCTGGACGAAGGCCTCCCCAAGTTTCCTCCACAACGGTCTGTCTTGTGCCAGTCTCCTCCATGTCACCCCTGCATACTTTCGAATTTCATCCACCCATCTCCCATGTGGTCTTCTTCTGGGTCTTTTCCTGTCCCTTGGAATCCAATCTAAAATTTCGGCTGTCCATCGATGATCTGTCCTTCTGGCAGTATGTCCAGCCCATTGCCATTTCAGGGATTTAACTCTGAACATGATGTCTTCCACTCTTGTCATTTTTCGGATCCACGAGTTCCTCTTCTTATCTCTCCTGGTTACACCAAGCATGCACCTCTCCGTGCTACTTTGAGTTGTCTGCAGCCTTTGTATGTCTCTTTTAGTTAAGGTCCACGTCTCTGCATCGGTGTATATATACACATAACTTGATTAACTAGAGTATATTTAATACGTTACATGATTACATATAAATAAATAACTTTGCATACACATACTCCGCTGAACCATTACATTGTGACCACCCCCAGCCTAGAGAAAAGAGCACACCTGGAAACCGAACGGTGGCGCAAATAAATGATCATATGTAGAGGATTTTAGGAAGGGAGTGTCTGACCCCATCAGGTCTTAAACAACCCTTAGAAATAGGAAGCTAGGAGATTTAGGCTAGAGTGCCCGATAGGAAAGTGACACGGAAGCGAAGGGGAGGAAGATGCCCTTACTTATTACCGGGGGTCCGACGGCTTAAAGTGCCCATCTGACGCATGGCGGATATTTAGTGGATTGAGCGTTCGTACCTGCCTGGGATCGAACCTGAGGTCATTTCCGCGGCAGTCAAGAACGTTTCCCACTAGGCCACCCTAGGTAAAATTCACAGAGCAGTTTATATACAACCCGAGGACGGGCTTTCGGTTCGCAGAGTGTTCGGTATCAGAATGGAAAAAGCTGCCTATTTAACGGAGTTTGATAAAAAATTGTAATGGCGCGGCTTGTGGGATGTTCACGTGCCGCTGTACTGAGTACGTATCAATAGTGTGCATAGATGGACGAACCATCCACAGGCATAAAAGACCCGCAGAAATCCGCGTTTTTCTGTTCCGCTTTTGGTGTTACCGATATTGTTCCAAAAATGCAATAAAATTTTTATGGGGGAAGGGTATGGCCTCCCTCTTGCGGAAACCAAAATCGTAATGACTTCGAACGACGGGATGATTACGGCTAGGAATGACGTCACCTTTTCCAGGGATGGAAATTCTGCGCCAAAGTGTGCCAAAACAAAAGTCTTGCGCCATCTTGCTACAAAAGGTAGGTTTTGCGCCGTTGGGCGCCAGAACCTATTCTCCGTGCGCACCCTTCCGCTTGGCGCTGGGTAAGTCCATGCGGTGAGAAGAATGATTCAGCGACTCCAAGTACCAGGAATTTTACGTAGTTACTATGAAAATCATCGACGGAAAACATCGAGTTTGCCGTCGGTCCGCTACGGACGACGGAAAGCATCGAGTATGCAACGGAAAGCGAAAATCTCAGTGAAATAACGTTATTAAACATTTGTGTAAAGTTTATTTTTGTATTTTCAAGATTCTAACACCTGTTAAATATTTTCGGGAATGTTTCTTGGGTGTTGAGAATGTCACGTCGTTACCCGTTTCCTCAAATTAAATTTTTTCGAGCCGCCCCGGTGGCACAGTGGTGTAAGCGATGGCCTCTGATCATTCGTCCGAACGGGGTCCGGGTTCGAATCCCGGTGAGGCATGGATGTTGTGTTTGTCTTACGGCACTGGCTCTCTCCCTTCCCTGGAACCAGTGGCCCTAAATTAGGGACGGGTGACTGCTTATAGCCCATTGAGTTGCTTACGGTGGTCGTTAAACCTCCAACCAAAAAAAAAAAAAATTTCGACCAAATCGCCGCCCCCCCCCTTTTTTCTCACTCTCTTTCTCTGCCTGATTATATTTCTTTTTTTGATGTTTTCTTGTCATATTCCTCGTTTTTAATATCTTCGGTAATAGTGAAAAGGAGCGACTTCGTTTTTTTTTTTTTTTTTTTAAGAATTCTAGTGAAATGCATGTTACCCTATTTCTAATACACACTTCTTCAAAACTAATCAATAGAGAGCATTCGTTTTCGACCCTTTCCTTTTTATTAAACGAGATTAAATTTCTAGATCGGTATTTAATCCGTCCGTGTTGGAATCCGTGCCGTTTCCGTGTCCTGTAAAATTGTTTCACGGCAGAGTGAGCAACGCAGTATCGATTTTTCACTTTCATTTTCCATAAAAAAATTTTTTTTCCATTTCTTAGTTACTTCTTACTCATACATGATATTATTTCGTGGATTCGGGGAATTCCGCTTTTTCTGTCATATGGGTCATTCTCGAGATCGTTGTAAAACTGAAAAGAAACTGTTTTTTTTTTTTTTGAAAGGGGAGGGGGTCTTTTCCGTCTGGGGACGGTATTTCATCTTTCGAAAACGGAAGTTAAACGGAGTAAAGATTTCCCCCCATAATTCTAATTTATTTTCCCCCGATGTTTCTTCTGCCCAGTATTGTTATTAAATTTCATTTTAATGCATAAATATTTGTATTTTAACTTGAAAAACGGAGAGAAAACGGAAGTCGGACGGAGCAAAGATTTCGCCGGTAATCGTAATCCCCGAGTAGTAGAAAATGACCGATTCTGGCTAAAACCGGAGCCATAGACTTAACATTAGGTGTCGGCCGGAGCAGCCGGAGCCAGCCGGAGCAAGCTGCAGCCGGGCGGATGGAGGGGGCGTGGTTAGTAGCAGCCTCCAATTCCCCGCTGCAATTTTTCCCCCTTGACCGAAGTGTGTGCTTATCTCCGAAGATAGTAGTATTTATTGGACTTTGTCGAATTTTGGGGGGAAATCAATGAAGGTTTATTCCTTTTTTTTTTAATTTAATGAAGGTTTATTCATTATTTAATTTCCCCTCTCTCGACCCATTCCCTTAGGTTATTGTTATGTAAAACGTTTTTTTTCCTCGTAATTTGTTGATTTTTCAATTAATTTTCATGAATTCCTCATGTCTTCCCTAATGAAAATTATGTAGGGTAAGTATTATTTCTCTTTTTTTCTCGAATAATACGGTCATGTCCTCATCTCAAGAAATGTTATTATATCTTATTTTTGTTCATAAATGGATCTTTTCTGTCATTTCGAATTTATTTTTCGCTGTTATGCATGGTCGTTATCTTTTCCTTTGTTTCTAGTGTAGAAAGGCACGGAGGCTATTGACATAAGATTAGCCTTCCTTCACTAATGTTCTTGAAGCGTCCTTCTGAAAAGGTGATAAAATGTACGGGAGTATTTTGTATCCTGTGTGTTCTTGTATTGACTTTAGATAAATCAACCTTCCGTTGCGGTGTTCGATTTCTCCCAGAATATTCATTCTTGATATCAATGAAGGAAAGCATGGGTTAGTCACGCGTGTTAACTCATTAACCTAATCTCTGTCAGATGCTGAAGGATTTCCTTTCCCTTTGTTCGTTGTTGTGAATAGTTAGAAAGATTACAAAGTTTAAAGTAGTCTATGACTAAAAGGATGCTATTTACAGCCTAACGTGCTGCGGTATTGACTTTAGATAATTGTCCTTCTTGTTTCTTCTGGATCTTTGATTTTGGGGGATGGCAACGACCGAGTGGGAAAGGGCACTGCGTAGGTGTTAGATATGATGATGCTTCTTGGAACTTTATTATTTCGATGGATCTTTGATTTTGAGGGATGGCAACGACTAGTGGGGTCCGTTGGGAATTTCTGCATTTATTCCTGTGTTTTGCAAGCAAGATTTCCCCCTCTTCAATACTATTTTTCCCCCGCAGGAAATGTTTGCGTAACGATGCTGGGGAATTTTCTTTCCAAGGGAATAAAAATGCTCCTAAGGTCTTAGCGAGGTTCTAACTCACGATGATTTGGTTTCCAAAAATAGTCAGGGGGTCAAATGGTTTTCGTGTACTACGTATTCCCTATATATATATTTTTAAATTACTTTTACGTTATTTCTTCATGTGTTTTTATATATTTTTTGTATGTTTTGAGGGAGTTTTTTCGTGTAGATGTAATGAATTTTCTGGGGAACTTTTCTTTTTCCTCCATTCAATTTTATTTCAGACCATGAGACGAGGAAATGCTTCTTTAGAAATTATTTCCGTTCTTGTTCGCAGTAATTACTGGACATAGACTTCATGTTAATTCTGAGTCTTTAACCCCTGCAATAATATTTTCTCGTAATTTTTTCGTATGTTCAAGAACTCTACAGATCTTTCCCAGTTAAAATTCTGCTCAAACAATATTTTCGGTCTTTATTTCCTTATAGCTTCCCAATTTCCGATATTTTTCATCCTCTATCTTTGAAATTTCATTAAACTTCTCAATAGGTCAGGATTCTTTTTTTCTTGGACAAACTTATGAGTCCTTTTATTCACACTATCTTTTTTTTTCATTTCATTTCAGCAAACGATTATTTTAGATGCAACAAATCGTCAGATTTTGGTTTCCTTATATATAGCATATTTTCCAACTTGCTTAAAAATATTCCTCAAAGCTTGCATGTATGTCAAATATACATTTTTTTTTATTCTTTCGTAGTTAGCCATACTTTTCGTGGACTGCCTTGACAGGAAAGCATTCAATGTCAAGACATACAATCTAAAACCTTTTTCTTTCGATAAAATTTGTATTCTTTGAGCTGAATATTAGTCCCGCGTGTTCCTCATTAACCTAATCTCAGTCAGATGCTGAAGGATTTCCTTTTGCTTGTCAGCATATTGACATAAGATTAGTCACATTTTCCCTTTGTTCGTTGTTGTGAATAGTTAGAAAGATTACAAAGTTTAAAGTAGTCTATGACTAAAAGGATGCTATTTACAGCCTAACGTGCTGCGGTATTGACTTTAGATAATTGTCCTTCTTGTTTCTTCTGGATCTTTGATTTTGAGGGATGGCAACGACTGAGTGGGGTCCGTTGGAGTTTTTTGCATTTATTCCTGTGGTTTGCAAAGCAAGATTCCCCCACCCCCCTCTTCAATACTATTTTTCCCCGGAGGAAATTTTACGTAACGATGCTGGGGAATTTTCTTTCCAAGGGAATAAAAAATGCTCCTAAGGTCTTAGCGAGGTTCTAACTCACGATGATTTGGTTTCCAAAAATAGTCAGGGGGTCAAATGGTTTTCGTGTACTACGTATTCCCTATATATATATTTTTAAATTACTTTTACGTTATTTCTTCATGTGTTTTTATATATTTTTTGTATGTTTTGAGGAGTTTTTTCGTGTAGATGTAATGAATTTTCTGGGAACTTTTCTTTTTCCTCCATTCAATTTTATTTCAGACCATGAGACGAGGAAATGCTTCTTTAGAAATTATTTCGTTCTTGTTCGCAGTAATTACTGGACATAGACTTCATGTTAATTCTGAGTCTTTCACCCCTGCAATAATATTTTCTCGTAATTTTTTCGTATGTTCAAGAACTCTACAGATCTTTCCCAGTTAAAATTCTGCTCAAACAATATTTTCGGTCTTTATTTCCTTATAGCTTCCCAATTTGATATTTTTCTTCCTCTATCTTTGAAATTTCATTAAACTTCTCAATAGGTCAGGATTCTTTTTTCTTGGACAAACTTATGATGCCTTTTATTCAGACTATCTTTTTTTTTCCATTTCATTTCAGCAAACGATTATTTTAGATGCAACAAATCGTCAGATTTTGGTTTCCTTATATAGCATATTTTTCCAACTAGCTTAAAATATTCCTCAAAGCTTGCATGTATGTCAAATATACATTTTTTATTCTTTCGTAGTTAGCCATACTTTTCGTGGACTGCCTCGACAGGAAAGCATTCATTGTCAAGACATACAATCTAAAACCTTTTCTTTCGATAAAATTTGTATTCTTTGGGCTGAATATTTTTCTGTCTCGTCCGAAAAAACATTCATTCTAGAGGCAAAGCGACTAATTCCGTTCTTCCCATAAACATTATTTTTTTTATTATATTTGATATTCAGAGTTGTATACATTTACTATCCAAAAAAGAGATATATTTAATGTAAAGGTATATTCTTCCAAGCTGGGGAAATATATGTATATCTTAGTTCATTTCCAGTTAAAGGAAATGCATCTTTATATTTCAATATGAAAAAAGAAGCCCTATAAGTGAAAGCTCAACCTAAAGACGGATAGATTGTTCACTCTCTCTACTCTATGACATTTCTTTACTGAATATACCATGGCCTTTTTTTCATGAACTGCTTTAAAATCTTCGTTCTCACTTTACTATTGTCAGATTCCATGTCCCCTCCAGTTCTTTACTGAGAAACAGAAGCATTTATTCAATTTTAATTTATTAAGAGAGTAGAACTCTTTTAGGCTTTCGAAGTACTTTCAAGTCTTTCATTACGAAAATTTTCATTGTCATGAAAGAAGCCATAATCGAGATGATTTACTATCGTTTCAATGAAAGTGTTTACGCATTCATTGCTATGATGTCAGATTTCATTTTCTTATACTTCGAACAGAAATGAGTTTGAATCATTCGTCGAGAAAACATTTCTTTCATATATATATATATATATATATATATATATTTTGCCTCCGAATCAAACGAACTCAAAAAATAAGAGACGCACTTTAATATTTTTTTCCTCTTATGAGAGAATACGGGAATATGATACCAAAATTAAAGAATAAAGAATATCGACTTTCCTCTCAACACCGTACATCTACGTTTTTTTTTATTTTTTTTTATTTTCAATAAGCTATTTCTATATTTTTACAACTGAATAGAATTATTTATTGAAAAAGTCTAAGTAAGACGAAAAATGGTTTTGTTGATTGCCTAAGAGGATGATTTTGAAATTTTCGTTTTCTGGTAATTGTAAAAATCTCATAGAATAACATGGAAAACTAGCATGCATAAAAGACTGTTTTGGATCGAGTAAATTGAAAGAATTTTACAAAGTTCATTTCAGAAAAGTACATTCCTTCCTAGTGTCAAAAACGAATCACTTCGTTTTTTCTAAGATACACTTTGGAATCTTATAAAAGTGCATAGGGTCAAAAACGATTTTGATGATTTTACTAAGATGACAGATTTCGGATTTCTTGTGATAGAAAATACAGTGAATTTCCCATTGAATAACATGGGAAACTGCGAAATTTAAGAAGCACGTTTTCGTTCAAGTAAAATATTTTAAAAGTCTTTTCGAATCAGTTGAAAACAGACAGGGTGTGTTCTGAACAGTTCATTATTTCCTAAAATCAAAACGAATCACTTCGTTTATTTTTTTTCTAATGTGCGTTTCTGAAAGAAGTAAAATAGTTTAGGTAGAAAATTGGAAATATATTTTTATGAATCCTAGACTGTTTATTTACGTATAGCTAGAGGGGTCTTCAGTGAAGAGCACTTATTCTCTTTTCAAACTAAGAGAATGAAGTGTAGTCAGTTTGAAAAAAAATGTAAACTCCCCTAAATTTAGCCTTTTGTCCTGGTTTCGACTCAATACTGTAAAGCATTGCTCTCAGACCAGTTGAATTCCTGGCCCTTAATGAAATACATTAAGCCTTTCCCTTAAAAATAAGCAATCTCTTCTTCAATACCAGATCCCCAATAAATTTCTTTAAGAGTTATTCATTCACACTTTTACTTTAAAAACTTGAAATTCATTATTATTTAACTCATTACAAAAATGAAACTCATTCATACAGAAAAAATATAAATGAATAAAAATAAATAAAGCAGTCCTAAAAAAGGACTGTTTTCTGAAGTCTCTTCATACAGCTGCTCCATTGGTCGGTATAAAATTTTTTTTTACCTGCTAATATCTCAGCACATTGACTTCACAGTCTCTAGCAAGTTCTTTACAATTATGCTTTCCAAGAACGCTTTGGACAGGACATGGTCTCCAGTGACTGCAACAAAAGATTCTGCTAGAATCTTGGGGTTAAGCAATGCAACGACATCATCGAAATACTTTTGCCACTTGGATTCGGGGGTGGCATATGCACAGCTGTGGGCCGTGATGTTTGCGAATATGCGATTAGGTTGGTGGCACTCCATACAATAATATAAGTTATTGACATGTTCCTGAAGGCGATCCCTTACCATGTCAGCAAGCATGATGAAAAACTCTTCATCTGAGATGGAAGCAACAGGGAAGAAGTCCTTGGATGGTGCAAAACAGCCTTTCTAAAGACAGGTCCAAATAGTAGTTGAGTAATGCTTATATTTTCCACATTGATCATCAGGGTTCCAAATTGTTGACAAGTCAGCTTTATCGGAACAGGATTCAATCGACGAAAACCATGAATTCTGGGGGAAAGCACTTCTAACGTGTAACTGCCAGAAGCATCTAAGAGGGAAGGACAGCAGGAAACAATAAGTTCACGATTAATCAAGATGTCACAATTCATGCCTTGAATTCCAGTGTGATTTTCCCATGAATTTTCGGAACGTTGAAGCTGACATTGTTATTCCATTCTTAGAAGGGGTAGAAAGATTCCCCATCTTTCCTATAACTTCGAATATGAACTCGGACCGTGTTGTTAAAATCGCATACTTTTGCAAACGTGTTTTCACCTAAATGAAAATGATGAGGTGCAAGATTTTTCATAGAAATTCTTGGGAGGATAACTTCTCCACACGATTTGGGCTTTAAGGGAACGGACTCACATACCTTCTTAGCGAGAGTAGCAGAAATTTCAGCACTTTGCATCGTGGAAATGGAATCGGTAGCACTCAAAGCAACAGACAAAAATGAAGTGACTCGTTTGAAGACTAAAGACAAACTGAAGGAACAGCTCTTATTCTAAGTCAAAACTGAGAAGAGGTTGGAGTTCGTCACTTGTTTACTGCTTGAGAGGGAAGAGCAGAGTCATGGGGTTTAAGAACACTCGGTTATCTTCTTTCTAAAGGTCAAATTCAATCTAATGTTTGGAGCATTCTTTTGACGAGGCAGACCATGACTCCAATACGAATTAGTTGGTGGCAGGATCTGTAGTAAAGTTCCAGATCTCAAAGATAAGGAAACTGGTTTAAACCCGTTTCGCTTGAAAACAAAAGTCTCTTTCCTGTCAGAGAGATACTGATGTAATACAAGACAAAGGATCTAATTCAGCTTCGTCATCACGGTGATAACTGATTTGGTTATCACCATTTCTTATAAAGTGCATGGGGATCAAAAAACGATTTTGATGATTTTACTAAGATGACAGATTTCGGATTTCTTATGATAGAAAATACAGTGAATTTCCCATTGAATAACATGGGAAACTACGAAATTTAAGAAGCACGTTTTCGTTCAAGTAAAATATTTTAAAAGGTAATCAGTTGAAAACAGACAGGGTGTGTTTCTGAACAGATCATTATTTCCTAAAATCAAAACGAAGTCACTTCGTTTTTTCCTAACGTACGTTTCTGAAAGAAGTAAAAATAGTTTAGCTAGAAAATTGGAAAGAATTTTTTATGAATCCTAGACTGTTTATTTTTTTTATAACTAGAGGGGTCGTCAGTGAGAGCACTTATTCTCTTTACAAACTAAGAGAATGAAGTGTAGTCAGTTTGAAAAAATTTCAAACTCCCCTAAATTTAGCCTTTTGTCCTGGTTTCGACTCAATACTGTAAAGCATTGCTCTCAGACCAGTTGAATTCCTGGCCCTTAATGAAATACATTAAGCCTTTCCCTTAAAAATAAGCAATCTCTTCTTCAATACCAGACCCCCAATAAATTTCTTTAAGAGTTATTAATTCATCCTTTTACTTTTAAAACTTGAAATTCATTATTATTTAACTCCTTAAAATAAAAATGAAACACATTCACCCTTTTACTTTAAAAAACTTGAAATAACTTCATACAAAAATGAAACCCATTCACTTTTTTACTTTTAAAATTATAGAAAAATAGATGATACAGAACATAGGTTCACTTTCTCATTCCACACTCATGCATACACAAAACAAAATTAAATAGTACTATTTGAGCTGCATGGAGGTGTCAAGATGGGTGGGAAAAACCTCCATCTATCATTCAATTGGACTAAAACTGTTGAAGGATGTGAGCTATTCTCACTAGCTCCTCCATGCAGCTCAAATAGTACTATTTAATTTTGTTTTGTGTATGCATGAGTGTGAATGAGAAAGTGAACCTATGTTCTGTATCATCTATTTTTCTATAATTTTAAAAGTAAAAAAGTGAATGGGTTTCATTTTTGTATGGAAGTTATTTCAAGTTTTTAAAGTAAAAGGGTGAATGTGTTTCATTTTATAAGGGAGTTAAATAATAATGAATTTCAAGTTTTAAAAGTAAAGGATGAATTAATAACTCTTAAAGAAATTTATTGGGGTCTGGTATTGAAGAAGAGATTGCTTATTTTTAAGGGAAAGGCTTAATGTATTTCATTAAGGGCCAGGAATTCAACTGGTCTGAGAGCAATGCTTTACAGTATTGAGTCGAAACCAGACAAAAGGCTAAATTTAGGGAGTTTGAAATTTTTTTCAAACTGACTACACTTCATTCTCTTAGTTTGTAAAGAGAATAAGTGCTCTCACTGACGACCCCTCTAGTTATAAAAAAATAAACAGTCTAGGATTCATAAAAATTCTTTCCAATTTTCTAGCTAAACTATTTTTACTTCTTTCAGAAACGTACGTTAGAAAAAACAGAAGTGACTCGTTTTGATTTTAGGAAATAATGATCTGTTCAGAAACACACCCCGTCTGTTTTCAACTGATTACCTTTTAAAATATTTTACTTGAACGAAAACGTGCTTCTTAAATTTCGTAGTTTCCCATGTTATTCAATGGGAAATTCACTGTATTTTCTATCATAAGAAATCCGAAATCTGTCATCTTAGTAAAATCATCAAAATCGTTTTTTGATCCCCATGCATTTTTTATAAGAAATGGTGATAACCAAATCGGTTATCACCGTGATGACGAAGCTGAATTAGATCCTTTGTCTTGTATTACATCAGTATCTCTCTGACAGGAAAAGAGACTTTTGTTTTTCAAGCGAAACGGGTTTAAACCAGTTTCCTTATCTTTGAGATCTGGAACTTTACTACAGATCCTGCCACCAACTAATTCGTATTGGAGTCATGGTCTGCCTCGTCAAAGATACTCCAAACATTAGATTGAATTTGACCTTTAGAAAGAAGATAACCGAGTGTTCTTAAACCCCATGACTCTGCTCTTTCTCTCAAGCAGTAAACAAGTGACGAACTCCAACTCTTCTCAGTTTTGACTTAGAATAAGAGCTGTTCCTTCAGTTTGTCTTTAGTCTTCAAACGAGTCACTTCATTTTTGTCTGTTGCTTTGAGTGCTACCGATTCCATTTCCACGATGAAGCAAAAGTGCTGAAATTTCTGCTACTTCGCTAAGAAGGTATGTGAGTCCGTTCCTTAAAGCCCAAATCGTGTGAAGTTATCCTCCCAAGAATTTCTATGAAAAATCTTGCACCTCATCATTTTCATTTAGGTGAAAACACGTTTGCAAAGTATGCGATTTTAACAACACGGTCCGAGTTCATATTCGAAGTTATAGGAAAGATGGGGAATCTTTCTACCCTTCTAAGAATGGAATAACAATGTCAGCTTCAACGTTCCGAAAATTCATGGGAAAATCACACTGGATTCAAGGCATGAATTGTGACATCTTGATTAATCGTGAACTTATTGTTTCCTGCTGTCCTTCCCTCTTAGATGCTTCTGGCAGTTACACGTTAGAAGTGCTTTCCCCAGAATTCATGGTTTTCGTCGATTGAATCCTGTTCCGATAAAGCTGACTTGTCAACATGGAACTCTTATTGATCAATGTGGAAAAATATGGGACAGCATTACTCAACTACTATTTGGACCTGTCTTTAGAAAGGCTGTTTTGCACCATCCAAGGACTTCTTCCCCTGTTGCTTCCATCTCAGATGAAGAGTTTTTCATCATGCTTGCTGACATGGTAAGGGATCGCCTTCAGAACATGTCAATAACTTATATTATTGTATGGAGTGCCACCAACCCCCAAATCACATATTCGCAAACATCACGGCCCACAGCTGTGCATATGCCACCCCTGAATCCAAGTGGCAAAAGTATTTCGATGATGTCGTTGCATTGCTTAACCCCAAGATTCTAGCAGAATCTTTTGTTGCAGTCACTGGAGACCATGTCCCTGTCCAAAGCGTTCTTGAAAGCATAATTGTAAAGAACTTGCTAGAGACTGTGAAGTCAATGTGCTGAGATATTAGCAGGTAAAAAAAATTCCTTATACCGACCATGGAGCAGCTGCTTGAAGGGACCCAGAAAAACAGTCCTTTTTTAGGACTGCTTTATTTATTTTTATTCATTTATATTTTTCTGTATGAATGAGTTTCATTTTTTTGTAATGAGTTAAATAATAATGAATTTCAAGTTTTTAAAAGTAAAGTGTGAATGAATAACTCTTAAAGAAATTTATTGGGGATCTGGTATTGAAGAAGAGATTGCTTATTTTTAAGGGAAAGGCTTAATGTATTTCATTAAGGGCCAGGAATTCAACTGGTCTGAGAGCAATGCTTTACAGTATTGAGTCGAAACCAGGACAAAAGGCTAAATTTAGGGGAGTTTGAAATTTTTTCAAAACTGACTACACTTCATTCTCTTAGTTTGAAAAGAGAATAAGTGCTTATACTGAAGACCCTCTAGCTATACGTAAATAAAACAGTCTAGGATTCATAAAAATATATTTCCAATTTTCTACCTAAACTATTTTTACTTCTTTCAGAAACGCACATTAGGAAAAAAAATAAACGAAGTGATTCGTTTTGATTTTAGGAAATAATGAACTGTTCAGAAACACACCTGTCTGTTTTCAACTGATTCGAAAAAAGACTTTTAAAATATTTTACTTGAACGAAAACGTGCTTCTTAAATTTCGCAGTTTCCCATGTTATTCAATGGGAAATTCACTGTATTTTCTATCACAAGAAATCCGAAATCTGTCATCTTAGTAAAATCATCAAAATCGTTTTTGACCCTATGCACTTTTATAAGATTCCAAAGTGTATCTTAGAAAAAACAGAAGTGATTCGTTTTTGACACTAGGAAGGAATGTACTTTTCTGAAATGAACTTTGTAAAATTCTTTCAATTTACTCGATCCAAAACAGTCTTTTTATGCATGCTAGTTTTCCCATGTTATTCTATGAGATTTTTACAATTACCAGAAAACGAAAATTTCCAAAATCATCCTCTTAGGCAATCAACAAAACCATTTTTCGTCTTACTTAGACTTTTTCAATAAATAATTCTATTCAGTTGTAAAAATATAGAAATAGCTTATTGAAAAATAAAAAAAAAAAAAAAACGTAGATGTACGGTGTTGAGAGGAAAGTCGATATTCTTTATTCTTTAATTTTGGTATCATATTCCCGTATTCCTCTCATAAGAGGAAAAAAAATATTAAAGTGCGTCTCTTATTTTTTGAGTTCGTTTGATTCGAGCAAAATATATATATATATATATATATATATATATATGAAAGAAATGTTTTCTCGACGAATGATTCAAACTCATTTCTGTTCGAAGTATAAGAAAATGAAATCTGACATCATAGCAATGAATGCGTAAACACTTTCATTGAAACGATAGTAAATCATCTCGATTATGGCTTCTTTTCATGACAATGAAAATTTTCGTAATGAAAGACTTGAAAGTACTTCGAAAGCCTAAAAGAGTTCTACTCTCTTAATAAATTAAAATTGAATAAATGCTTCTGTTTTCAGTAAAGAACTGGAGGGACATGGAATCTGACAATAGTAAAGTGAGAACGAAGATTTTAAAGCAGTTCATGAAAAAAAAAGGCCATGGTATATTCAGTAAAAAATGTCATAGAGTAGAGAGAGTAACAATCTATCCGTCTTTAGGTTGAGCTTTCACTTATAGGGCTTCTTTTTTCATATTGAAATATAAAGATGCATTTTTAACTGAAATGAACTAAGATATACATATATTTCCAGCTTGAAGAATATACCTTTACATTAAATATATCTCTTTTTTGGATAGTAAATGTATACAACTCTGAATATCAAATATAATAAAAAATAATGTTTATGGGAAGAACGGAATTAGTCGCTGCCTCTAGAATGAATGTTTTTTCGGACGAGACAGAAAAAATATTCAGCCCAAAAATACAAATTTTATCGAAGAAAAAGGTTTTAGATTGTATGTCTTGACAATGAATGCTTTCCTGTCGAGGCAGTCCACGAAAAGTATGGCTAACTACGAAAGAATAAAAAAATGTATATTTGACATACATGCAAGCTTTGAGGAATATTTTTAAGCTAGTTGGAAAATATGCTATATAAGGAAACCAAAATCTGACGATTTGTTGCATCTAAAATAATCGTTTGCTGAAATGAAATGGAAAAAAAGATAGTCTGAATAAAAGGCATCATAAGTTTGTCCAAGAAAAAAGAATCCTGACCTATTGAGAAGTTTAATGAAATTTCAAAGATAGAGGAAGAAAAATATCGGAAATTGGGAAGCTATAAGGAAATAAAGACCGAAAATATTGTTTGAGCAGAATTTTAACTGGGAAAGATCTGTAGAGTTCTTGAACATACGAAAAAATTACGAGAAAATATTATTGCAGGGGTGAAAACTCAAGAATTAACAGAAGTCTATGTCCAGTAATTACTGCGAACAAGAACGAAATAATTTCTAAAGAAGCATTTCCTCGTCTCATGGTCTGAAATAAAATTGAATGGAGGAAAAAGAAAAGTTCCCCAGAAAATTCATTACATCTACACGAAAAACTCCCTCAAAACATACAAAAAATATATAAAAACACATGAAGAAATAACGTAAAAGTAATTTAAAAATATATATATAGGGAATACGTAGTACACGAAAACCATTTGACCCCCTGACTATTTTTGGAAACCAAATCATCGTGAGTTAGAACCTCGCTAAGACCTTAGAACATTTTTATTCCCTTGGAGAAAATTCCCCAACATCGTTACGTAAAAATTCCTCCGGGGAAAAATAGTATTGAAGAGGGGTGGGGGGAAAATCTTGCTTGCAAACCACAGGAATAAATGCAAAAACTCCCAACGGACCCACTCAGTCGTTGCCATCCCTCAAAATCAAAGATCCAGAAGAAACAAGAAGGACAATTATCTAAAGTCAATACCGCAGCACGTTAGGCTGTAAATAGCATCCTTTTAGTCATAGACTACTTTAAACTTTGTAATCTTTCTAACTATTCACAACAACGAACAAAGGAAAATGTGACTAATCTTATGTCAATATGCTGACAAGCAAAGGAAATCCTTCAGCATCTGACTGAGATTAGGTTAATGAGGGAACACTTTTGAGACTAATATTCAGCTCAAAGAATACAAATTTTATCGAAAGAAAAAAGGTTTTAGATTGTATGTCTTGACATTGGTACTTTCCTGTCAAGATCCACGAAAAGTATGGCTAACTACGAAAGAATAAAAAAATGTATATTTGACATACATGCAAGCTTTGAGGAATATTTTTAAGCAAGTTGGAAAATATGCTATATAAGGAAACCAAAATCTGACGATTTGTTGCATCTAAAATAATCGTTTGCTTGAAATGAAATGAAAAAAAAAAGATAGTGTGAATAAAAGGACTCATAAGTTTGTCCAAGAAAAAGAATCCTGACCTATTGAGAAGTTTAATGAAATTTCAAGATAGAGGATTGAAAATATCGGAAATTGGGAAACTATAAGGAAATAAAGACCGAAAATATTGTTTGAGCAGAATTTTAACTGGGAAAGATCTGTAGAGTTCTTGAACATACGAAAAAATTACGAGAAAATATTATTGCAGGGGTTAAAGACTCAGAATTAACATGAAGTCTATGTCCAGTAATTACTGCGAACAAAGAACGAAATAATTTCTAAAGAAACATTTCCTCGTCTCATGGTCTGAAATAAAATTGAATGGAGGAAAAAGAAAAGTTCCCCAGAAAATTCATTACATCTACACGAAAAAACTCCTCAAAACATACAAAAAATATATAAAAACACATGAAGAAATAACGTAAAAAGTAATTTAAAAATATATATATAGGGAATACGTAACATGAAAACCATTTGACCCCCTGACTATTTTTGGAAACCAAATCATCGTGAGTTAGAACCTCGCTAAGACCTTAGGAGCATTTTTATTCCCCTTGGAAAGAAAATTCCCCAGCATCGTTACGCAAACATTTCCTGCGGGGGAAAATAGTATTGAAGAGGGGGAAATCTTGCTTACAAAACACAGGAATAAATGCAGAAATTCCCAACGAGACCCCACTCAGTCGTTGCCATCCTCAAAATCAAAGATCCATCGAAATAATAAAGGATTCCAAGAGCATCATCATATCTAACACCTACGCAGTTTTTCCCCACTCGGTCGTTGCCATCCCCCAAAATCAAAGATCCAGAAGAAACAAGAAGGACAATTATCTAAAGTCAATACCGCAGCACGTTAGGCTGTAAATAGCATCCTTTTAGTCATAGACTACTTTAAACTTTGTAATCTTTCTAACTATTCACAACAACGAACAAAGGAAAGGAAATCCTTCAGCATCTGACAGAGATTAGGTTAATGAGTTAACACGCGTGACTAACCCATGCTTTCCTTCATTGATATCAAGAATGAATATTCTGGGAGAAATCGAACACCGCAACGGAAGGTTGATTTATCTAAAGTCAATACAAGAACACACAGGATACAAAATACTCCCGTACATTTTACTTCACCTTTTCTCAGAAGGACGCTTCAAGAACATTAGTGAAGGAAGGCTAATCTTATGTCAATAGCCTCCGTGCCTTTCTACACTAGAACAAAGGAAAAGATAACGACCATGCATAACAGCGAAAATAAATTCGAAATGACAGAAAAGATCCATTTATGAACAAAAATAAGATATAATAACATTTCTTGAGATGAGGATTTATGACCGTATTATTCGAGAAAAAAGAGAAATACTTACCCTACATAATTTTCATTAGGGAGAAGACACATGAGGAATTCATGAAAATTAATTGAAAAATCAACAAATTACGAGGAAAAAAACGTTTTACATAACAATAACCTAAGGGAATGGGTCGAGAGAGGAAATTAAATAATGAATAAACCTTCATTAAATTAAAAAAAAGGAATAAACCTTCATTGATTTCCCCCAAAATTCCGACAAAGTCCAATAAATACTACTATCTTCGGAGATAAGCACACACTTCGGTCAAGGGGAAAAATTGCAGCGGGGAATTGGAGGCTGCTACTAACCACGCCCCCTCCATCCGCCCGGCTGCAGCTTGCTCCGGCTGGCTCCGGCTGCTCCGGCCGACACCTAATGTTAAGTCTATGGCTCCGGTTTTAGCCAGAATCGGTCATTTTCTACTACTTCCCCGCTAGCGCGACGTTCCCTCTACCCTGTGTTGTTGTTAAATGTCAGTAATTTTATACTTTGGATGCAGTGATGTGCTCCAGTTTAATATTTACATAAATAAATTCCAGTGTATCCCAAAACATGCATTTTTTAAGTTAAACAAATTCAGTGCCCTTTCAAAAATAATGAAGGCATTATTGAGTTGTTTTCCTGGCTCTCAAGTGGAAAATTCCTTTAGTATGATGGGAGATGTACTTAATAAAGAATCCAGCAACATGAAAATTGAAACATTTTCATCTGTTCAAACCATGAAATATATAAGCTAATGTAATGAATCAGGATAAGCCAGCCTTGGAATTTTTTTAAGAAAAACGATTATTTGCATGATCCTGTAAATAGAGATTTATGCCAAAATATGAAATCATCATATTCAAAATATAAGAAAGAATTACAAGATAAGGAAGAAGAAATGGAAAGAAGATGAAAGGAGCTAAATATCTCTAATAACTTACGGAGCAAATTAAAATCAAATGAATTGGTTCAAGAGAAAGAAAACTCTTGCCGGCTAATTCATAAAAGAAGGTTAGAACAAATTGTTAGAAACAACTTAAGAAAATGAAATTTAATTAGTTGTGAATGACATTATTTATCTACAAAATGTCTAACGTTTTCGCAAGCATTTATCATACACTATCTACCAACAAGTAATTGGACACCTGTGACAGCAAAGGAAAACGAAGTTTATTCACCTTCAATAGTTGGTGGAGCCTCCACGAGCGACGATTACAGCTGCGACCCTCCGGGGCATACTCTCAACTAGGCGTTGTACGATATTTTCTTCCACTCGGCTTGGAGAAGACAGGTCAGTTCCTTCACCGATTTCGGACGGTGGGGGCACCCCTTAAGTCGACGCTCCAACTCGTCCCAGAGGTGTTCGATAGGGTTAAGGTCCGGGCTCTGCGCAGGCCAGTCCATTCGATTAACCCCATTGTCACCATACCAAGCCATGGTGGACCCCGCAACATGACAGGTGGCATTGTCATCCTGAAAGTAACACGAGTCCACCCTGTAAAACTGTCACAACGTAGGAAGTGCATGGTCATCCAAAATGGTGCAGTAGGTCTCAGCGTTGAGTCTACCAGGAATTGCGACCAAGGGTCCCGTGCCATACCAGGAGAAACACCCCCATAGCATAATTCCACCGCCGCAGAACTTCACAGTTGGCACAATACATTCCGGCAGGAGGCGTTCTCCAGGTAGACGCCAAACCCAGACCCTGCCATCCGAACAGTAGAGGGTGAACCTTGATTCGTCGCTCCAGAGAACCTGTTTCCATTGTTCAACGGTACACTGTCGATGTTCTTTGCACCACGTTAGCAGAGCAGCGCTATTGGACTTGGTGGTCAAAGACTTGTGGGCGGCAGCACGTCCATGATAACCGAGCAGATGGGCTTCCTTATGGATGGTATTCATCGAAAGAACATTCCTGGATGCCTGCTGAAACTCCTCGCGGATGTGGCCCATCGATCTGGTTCGGTTCTTCCGAATTTCTCTGGCCAGCACCCGTCGGTCTCTAACTCCCAGTTTTGTGGGTCTGCCGGGTCGGGGCACATTCCGACAGTCACCTCTCATCCTCCACTTGCCAATCACGTAGGCCACCATCGATTTTGGGTACTTCAACTCGCTGGATATGTCGCGTACGGATCGGCCATTTCTGCGATACCCGACGATTACACACCTTTCTCGAAATCGGAGAGCTCCAAACTGCGTGGCATCTTGCATGCGACTGGTTGCGTTGTTGTTTCCCACACGATATTTAACGGTGGCGGGCGTGACGTGTATCAGGACTGCAGATATCGTCGATTGCAGGGGTGTCCAATCACTTGTTGGTAGATAGTGTATTTCTTCATTAATAATTTTGTGTCAAATCAAGAATGAACATTTATTCTTCATCAAACTTTTATTTCTTATCAACAAACATGTATGAAGTTTTTCAAACCTTCAAGATTTCATTTCCATACAACATTGTTATCTTATAAAGACATTTGATTAAAGACATCGTTCTGTACTAAGATGAGTGATTTTCTATGCATATGACCACATCAGCAATTTCCCCCTTACATTATATTGTACTATATATATAATTTTCCTGAAACAAAATACATACATTAAATCTATTTGGCTGGCAGGCGTGTGACCAATGCCTAAATGTCATGGTTGTATACATTAGAGAGTGAAATGCAAGATTTAACACTGTTACCATCTCCCTCCCCCGCGTGTGGAAGTTCAGCTTTTCCTATCACTGCCCACTTTCATGTCTGCATCCAGCCGTGGGTCGTCCGCAGCTCATTGATGCCAGAGGGGAGCGGAGACTCGCGCAGTTTCACAGCGACCGCAAGGTCACAGTGCGACAAATCACTAACTGCTACGAGAGTGGTGATCAGGGCAATATGTCACTGTACACATTGTCCTGATCATCACTGTTCATGGCAGCCATCTCCGCATGGGCCTGCGTAACCGAAGACCCAGCAGGCTCCCCACGCTCACTGCACGTCATCGCCAACAACGCATGAAATGAGTCCAAGATCATCAAGATTGGGTCATGGATGATTTGAAGAAAGTGGCATGGTCTGACAAATCAAGATTCCTGGTGCATCGCGTAGACGGCCGATACGCTGATTACCAACGGATGTTATGCCACCTGGATGCACTGTTGGGCGGAAACAGGCCGAAGGCGGCTTGTCACGATGTGGGGGCGATATTTTCTTGGGACACTTTAGGTTCCATTATCCCAATAGCACAATCCCTGTCAGGTATCTGAACATCATTGCGGACCAAGTTCACCCATTCGTGGCAACTGTGTTCCCTGCTGCTGATGGCCATTACAAACAGGATAATGCGCCATGTCTCACTGCCAGAATCATCAAGGAATGGTTCCAGGAACATGCTGGGCTGGTGACTTTTCTGTTAATGCCCTGGTCTCCAAATTCACCTGATATTGAACCCAATCGAGCATTTGTGGTTCAATTTGGAAAATAAATCACCACCACCCGGAAATGTATGTGAACCTGCTGTTGACGTTAGGGTACCAGATATCCCGAGATACCTATCTCCACCTCATCGAATGCATGCCTCGCCGAGTGGCCGCTGTTTTGCGGGCTAAAGTGGTCCTACACCTTATTAGGTAGGTGTTATAACGTAATGGCTCCTCAGTATAGGTGGTACTAAGAACAATTTGCACATGAAGAAAATATCAGAGAAGCAAAATGCGAGTGCAAAACAGAAGGGAGATGAGGTCAAAGAAAAGATGTCACTTCCAAAGTAAAACATACAAAGTCGGATCAGAATCATATGACCACCACCTGAATCAGAGTGCACCCGCCCGGTCGCGTCATAGAGTGCACGTGACAAGGTCGACCACATGGCGATATAAGCAACAGTCCATGACAGATTAGCCACAGTGCGCTACATGAGCACAATGGGCAGAGGTTGTGATTTGACGGACTTTCAAAAACGAATAATCATCGGCTACCGCGCCAAGGGTGGAAGCATCTCAGAATCGGCAGACTTCGTGGGCTGTCCGTGAGGTGCTGTAGTAAGAGTGTATCAAGAATGGACGGCTGGTCCACCGAGTACATCCCGACGTCATAACTGTGAAGCCCCAAACGCCATCGACCCCAGGGAAGAACGTCACCTCCGTCGACTGGTAAAAGCAGTTAACGCACAACAGTGCAGCAATTGACCACTCAAATGAACGCTGAGCATCCGCTTAGGTGTATCCGATAACAGTAGAGCAAACCCCGTTACGTATGGGTCTCCGGAGTTGATGCTGTATCAAGGCGCCCATGTTAACCCAGGCCCATCGGCAACGATGCCTGCAGTTCGCATGGGACTCCCGTCAATGGACAGTGGAAAAAAGGTTGTCTCCTCTGACGAACTGAGGTTTCTACTCCATAGAATTGACAGGTGGTGGCTGATACGGTGTCAGGCATGCTTGTTCGAAAGTACAGGTCGGCGGTGGCAGCGTGTATGTCAGGGGAATGTTTTCCTGGTATGACCTGGGACCACTGGTGCCACCGGATCGGTTCGTGGACGCCAATGGCTACCTGTCCATACTTGCTAATCACATGCATTCCTTCAAGTTGGACGTTTACCCTGGTGATGATGGTGTCTACCAATAGCACAATGCGCCCTGCTACGTCGCTAAGGGGATGTGGGACTAGTTACAGGATCACGACAGCGATGTCTCCGTTGGCTGGTGAAATCGCCCGACCTCAATCCCATAGAGCACTTGTAGACTTTTTGAATCGACAGGTTCGACGTGTCGACCCACAACCACGTCATCTCCGGGACCTACCTGTTCTACTGCAGTCCGAATGGGCACGTGTGCCTCAGGCAACCTTCCAGGGCCTCATTTCGTCCATAACACGCCGTCTCGCCGCTGTTATCCGGGCCGAGGGTGGTTATTCCATTATTAGGTAGGTGTTCATATTATTCTGACAGGACTGTGTAGATATACAAAACCTGATTATACTGGGTGTCTGAGAATTATTGGACACATTACACATTTATATAAAACAAAACGTTAAACAGATAGAAAGAAACTGACTGTACTAACTTACAATGTAACTACACAAGTTAATAAATTTCGATGTGAGATCCCTTAGATGCTCGTAGTACGTCCAAGCGATACTCGATTTCATGCCATGTATCAGCAAGCATCTGAGGAGTTATGGAATTAATAGCAGCTGTGATACGCTGCTTCAGTTACTGCAAATCAGTACAAGGCGTCTGATAGACACTATCCTTCACATAACCCCACATGAAATAATCCAATAGAGTTAGATCTAGAAAGCGAGGAGGCCACGGAATGGGACCACCACACCCAATCCATCTTTTTTTTTTGATTGGAGGTTTAACGACCACCGTGAGCAACTCAATGGGCTATAAGCAGTCGCCCGTCCCTAATTTAGGGTCACTGGTTCCAGGGAAGGGAGAGAGCCAGTGCCGTAAAACAAACACAACATACATGCCTTACCGGGATTCGAACCCGGACCCCTTTCGGACGAATGATCAGAGGCCATTGCTTAGACCACTGCGCCACCGGGGCGGCAATCCATCTTTTGGAGAAATGATCATTTAGGCACTTACGTACACACGTTGGCCAATGTTTTACTGGAAAACGACGTTTTCATATCTTTTGATCTGGGGTATAGCGAAATTTTCTAGCATATCCAAGTAATGTGTCACCATTTATGGTTTTTTCGCAGAAAAAGAAAGGGCCAATCACTTCTCTTTTTGATAGGGCGCACCACACATTAACTTTTGGAGAATCACGTTCTAGTTCAGTGGCAGCATGAGGCGGTTCACTGCTTCATATCCTACAGTTATGACGATTCACAATACCTGCTACATGAAATGTGGATTCAACACTAAAAATTAGTAGTGAGAAAATGTTCGTCGTTTTCCACTCGATTCAGCATATCCATAGCGAAATCATATTGCAGAGTGTAATCATTTATATGCATCTTTTGCACTATTTGAATTTTATAAGCTTGAAGCTTTAATTTCTTGTGCAAGATATCATGAACTTTCGATTTCGGAATGCACAGTTCTCTGCTTGCTTTACGAACGGATTTCCTGGGACTATGAGGCGTGATCAAATGAAACCCGTTTGTGCCGCGTCATCAACACAGTTCGACTTGTCACGTGAATCGGCGCACGAGAAGCATGATGACGTCACAGCTCGCGTGATGAGCGCACACCAATGAACAAGCGAGCAGGCGTTCATTCTTCTCGCACGTGTAGTTCGTGCTGCAGATCGCTGAAAACATAGCCGGTGTGATTCTGAATCCGTCCAAAGTGGATCAGCGAGCGGTGATTCAGTTCCTAACAGCGGAAAGATGTCGACATTCATCGCAGAATGCAGGCGGTGTATAGTGAAGGACTGGGCATGAATGTTTCGGGAAGGACGTGAGAAAACGGAAAATCTTCCGCTGCCAGGCCAGGCGCAAGCTGTTGCGACAGACGAAATCATCTCCAAGATTGATGCAGCAATATTAGTAGACCGTCGTCGGAACTTAGGTTTGCTAGAGGAGGAATTCGCTATGTCATTTGTAACAGTTTAAACGGTGGTTACGAAGACACCGCAGTATCGGAAGGTCTATTCACAAATGGATCCCGCGGATGCGGATCGAGCACCATAAGGAAGAACGCATGGATTGAAATTTGAACCACTTGGTCCGCTTCGAAGCGGAGGGTGATAAATATCTGTCGCTTGTAGTGGCAGGCGACAAATCATGGTGCCAACATTTTGAGCCGTCCAACAAACCAGCGAGCATTCAATGGAAACATCCCGGATTACCAAAGAACAAAAAGTTCAAGTCACACGCTTCCGCCGGTAAAGACATGCTGACCGCATTTTTTGAGCATGAAAGGTTTTTGTTGGTGGACATCAAAGATTCTCGCCGGAACATCAATGCCAACCGCTACAAGGACACACTGGACAAGCTGCATAAAGCCATCAAGAATAAGCAACCCGGCGTGTTTTCGAGTTCTTTGGCACGACAATACTCGTCCGCATATTGCGAACATTTTGTACGATGCGTTAGCATGGAAAGGGTGGGAGGTTCGGCACCAGCCAGCCTACAGCCCCGATCTGTCAACATGTGACTTTCATTTGTTCTGACCCTTAAAAAAAGCTTTAAAGGGATAGCGTTTCCACTCCTATGCAGACATCACGGCCGCGGCGGCCAAATGATTCAAGGACAAAACAAAGTCCTTCGCGGATGGTATCCGTCTCCCCAAGCAGTGGGATGCGTGTCTCGATGCGTACGGCTTTTTCTAACGAACACTGGTGCATTCTTGGTTCCTTATACATTGCTTCGTTTAATTCTTCCACAGCCGAGTGACATTATTGCGACCACTTCCTACTTTTGACGTCAGCATCGCGTAGCCAATGAAAGAAGGCACGCGTCGTGAGCTGGCTTGGCGGGTATATAAGGTGTGCTGTAGGTAATCTGAAAACACATCACTCGTTGCTGTCATCGATAAGAGGAGCGATTTATCAGATTTGCAAAAAGGCATGATTATCAGCTTTCGGGCCAAGGGTGGCAGTATTTCTGAAACAGCGCAGTTTATGAGCTGTTCGCGTGCTGCTGTGGTTAAAGTGTATCGTGATTGGAGAAATGGTACCATTGTGAATAAGCGACGTGAAAACTGCGGAGCACCACGTGCCATTGATGTGAGAGGTGAACGTCGGCTTCGAATGTGCGTGAGGGCCGATCGACTCGCTACAGTGGAGCAACTCACTGGACGAATGAACCAGGGGGCGAACGGAAGTGTGTCTAAAACGACAGTTCAGCAAACCCTGCTGCGTATGAGGCTCCGATGCAGACGGATGGTCACTGCACCTATGCTAACGAAGGTGTAACGGAAGAAAAGGCTTACATTTGCACTGCAGTATCGGAATTGGAGCTCCGCTGATTGACAAAGTATTGCCTTCTCCGATGAGTCACGTTTTCTGCTTCATCCAATGGACGGATGTTGGCGTATAAAGCGAAACAAATCGGAGAACAAACACACATCAACCAGTGCTGGCAGGACATAAGCTTGTGGGGGCAGCGTTATGGTCTGGGGAATGTTTTCGTGGCATTCTCTGGATCCACTCATACCTGTGGAAGGCACTATGGATCGAATTCGTTATGAATCCATCCTTACAGACCACGTACGCCCATACGTGCTGATTGTCTTCCCTGGGGCGGATGGGATCTTCCAGCACGACAATGTGACGTATCATACAGCTAGAAATGTCCGAGAGTGGTTGGAAGAGCATGATGAAGACTTCAAAATACTTCCCTGGCACCCTAATTCCCCGGACGTAAACCCTATTGAGAATCTGTGGGACCACCTATCGTGTTGTACGCTCTATTGTTCCTCCACCGCGCACCCTACAGCAGCTGTCAGATGCACTGCAGTCAGCATGGCTCCACATACCTGTGAACATTTCCCAGCCCCTTCCGGCTTATTGAGTCAGTCCCAGCCCGTCTAGCTGTTGTCTGCGCTGCACCGTGACGTTCGGGCTGCACACGGCGGTTACTCTGGATAGGTGGTAGTCCCAATAATGTGACTCGACCGTGTACACACACACACACACACACACACACACACACACACACACACACACACACGCACACACAAAGGTTCGACTATTTGAAGATACAGAAACACTCAAAATTCGAAAAAGAGTGAGACAAGTTGACACCATATCTCCCAAACTCTTTAAGGTGGTTCCACCTAAAATCTCTGCCTTATGTTTCCAATGCTAAAACTTCTTTACATATTTTTTTCGCAATTAATGTATTTCCAAAGATGAAAATTTGCACATCGATAAAAGTAACTTTAAGTTATACCATGGGATACTTAATACTTGCTAAAACATGACCATAATTAAACAATCCAACATATGTTTGTCTACTGATGTCATCAATGTACAGGTCGCGCCATCTATTACCAAATGTGAACATTACTCAAAGAAAAATGATTGATTTTTAATGTAATCATGGTTTTGTTTTAGCAAGTATTTGGTATCCCATGTTATAACTTAAAGTTAGTTTAATCGATGTGCAAAGTTTCATCCTTGGGAATACATTAATTGCGAAGAAAATATGTAAGAAAGTTTTTTTTTTATTGGAGGTTTAACGACCACAGTGAGCAACTCAATGGGCTATAAGCAGTCGCCCGTCCCTAATTTAGGGTCACTGGTTCCAGGGAAGGGAGAGAACCAGTGCCGTAAGACAAACACAACATCCATGCCTCACCGGGATTCGAACCCGGACCCCGTTCGGACGAATGATCAGAGGCCATCGCTTAGACCACTGCGCCACCGGGGCGGCAAAAAAGTTTTACCATTAGAAACATAAGGTAGAGATTTTAGATGGAACCACCTTAATGAACTGAGAAAACAGAGTTGTAAAGATTAATGAAGATTACTTAATTCACTTTCGTTTTACTGATGACGTTGTCCTTTTTGTAACTGCCGCTTCAGAACTGCAGAGTAAGATTGTGGAACTTGCTGACAAGAAGTGATTAAAAATAAACTTTCAGAAGACGGACCTGATCAGTACAGTGCTTTTTCAAGAAATGAAGATTTATCGATTGAAGGTGAAAATGAAAAACTGGAGATAACCGATACCTAAGTTTACTTTGTATAGCAGTTATGAAGCGAGGGTCGCATTCATGAAGGAATTAATCGGCGTATAAAAGTTTGTTGGAAAGCTTTTGGAAGAAACAGTACAATTTTTAAGAGCAATATGCCATTATGTCATAAAAGAAAAGTGTTTGATCAATGCTTCTTTCCAGTCCTTACGTATGGTGCAGAGACGTGGACTTTGACTAAAAAAGACATACAAATACTGCAGACAAATTAAAGCAGCATGGAGAGATGCATGTTTGGTGTAACCAGGAGAGATAAGAAGAGGAACTGGAGGATAAGGAAAATGACAATAGTGGAAGACATCATGATCAGATAAAAATCTCTGAAATGACAATGGGCTGGACATATTGCCAGAAGAACGGGCCGCCGATGGACAACAGAAATTTTTGGCTGTATTCTAAGAGACAGGAAAAGACCCAGAAGACGATCACATGGGTGGATGAAATTTGAAAGTATGCGGGAGGTGACATGGAGGACGCTGGGTCAAGACAGACCGTTGTGGAAGAAACTTCTGGAGACCTTCATCTAGCAGTGGATTGATAACGGTTGACAATGATGATAATGATTGACAATGATATACACTAAAGAGCAATTGCATTAGAAATAGCTGGCGTTATGCAAATGTGGCGCTGTGGGCGGCCCTGTAAACGGAAAGGAAATGACGTATGCAGCGATCCGACAATATAAGGAGTGATCCGACGGGAATCAGTAAGAGTCGGATGCAGTATGGGTAAGACGAAGGATCTAAGCGCATTTGATCGTAGGCAAATTGTCGAGGCCCAACGAATGGGTCACTTCATCTCGGAAATCATGCAGGCCCTGGGATTTTCACGAGCCACTGTGTCACGGGTGCACCGTGAGTACATGGAACACGGTAAAACCATCCCTGCAAGGGCCAACTGCCGTGGACAACAGCGTGTGGATGAGCGGCGTCATCGTCGGCTAACTCGCATTGTAACAGCGGATAGACGGGCCACAGGGCAAGAAATCACTCGGCAATTTAACGCTGGTGCGCAAAAACGTGTAAGCGGCCACACCATCCAGAACCATCTTCTCGCTATAGGGTACAGAAGCCATCGTCCCACGAGGGTGCCGCTACTGACCGCACATCACATGGTGCAAAGATTAGCATGGGCGCGGGAACATCGCCACTGGACCCTAGACATGTGGGAAAATGTTGCCTGGACTGATGAGTCGAGATTCACGTTGGTACATGTGGATGGCAGGATACGAGTGTGGCGCAAACCACATGAGACGATGGATCATTCTCGTCTGGGGACTGTTTACGTGGACTGAAATGGGACCCCTGGTACGTGTGACATCGTCCCTCACAGGTCAACTTTACCGGGATATCCTGGACGACCATTTGCTCCCGTTTGTGCGTCTTCAACATCCCACTGGGGACCTCATCCTGCAACAAGACAATGCACCGTGCCATCGCTCCTGAATTGTACCAGAATGGTTGGATGAACACTCCACCGACGTGACCTTGCTTCTTTGGCCAGCTAGGTCACCTGACTTCAATCCCATCGACCACATCTGGGATGCCATCGAGACAGATGTTCGAAGCTCTGCCCCCTCCATCAAATCTTCGTGAACTGTGGGAGCTTGTTCAGGAGTCGTGGATCCGTGTGGCTTCTCAACGCTTCCGGTGTCTTGTCGAGTCCATGCCGAGACGAATCTGATAAATATAGCAGCACCCATAATTTGCAATTGTAAATATACAGATTTTGTACTTTGAATTCATTTATGTGGGTTATTGCATGTGACATTCTTTTTTTAGTTTATGCATAAATATCAAGGACATTTCTATGATATATAAGGAATAAGCTACATTTCAGTCAGTCGTATTTGCTGCTATTATGTTGGATTACAAGGATGTAAAGTATTGCTTTGTAAATATTTTAATATATATACATTGCGTTTTGGCATATGATTAATTCATTGCCTTCTGGAATGCATTATGTTGTAGCAGTGGTGCACAGGGGCGGATTTCCGACTAGGCGCGCCTAGGGCCCAGAGCTTGAGGGTTCCCGAAAACCTATAAATGAATTGCCAGTTTTCTTTCGGTTTTCCGGACCGAAACAAATCAATCCTTAAAGCAACCACTTTGTTTGTATTGTCGATGGACCTTATTCACCTCGCAATGCACCATGGGAAAGCCTTTCTGTTACCGAGGACCAAAAAGAGTTTGTTTTCATGCGTTTTCCCATTGCTTAGCATGGCGCTACGTTGCAAGGGTTCAAGAAAAACGCGATTTTCGTAAATTTATTAACGACATGCATAACTTTTGCTTATCGTATGGTTGTGCTAATAAATCCTGCAACCTAAATTGTGTAGACGAAAGAAAAACATTCTTTAATTTTACGCTGAAAAAGACGAAATTATTAAGGGAATGGCTGTGTAAAATGTAAAGCGATGATTGCCATTCCGATGTGCACTCTCCAATATGTTCTGTCCACTAACGAAAAAGCTTTTGGATATTATGACACTACGCATAAAAGGCAGTTGAAACCTCGTAGTATTCCTTCGAATTTCAATTTCAAAAAAGAAAAAAAGGTAGGCGAAAATTGATGGAATATTTGGATCGGTAAATTACGAATTAAGTTCTACTTTCCTCAAAGAATAAAACAAACATATCTATAATTTCTCTTTTATTTAATGTTACGCATTCATTTAATTTTTAAGCAGATTGCCTAGCGTGCGAACCCTAGTTTGTTTCCTTATTACGTATTTGCCTGAGCTTTTAAATGCTTTTGTTTTACAAAACAAGGTACTAAATTTTATGTTTCAGATGTTTTGCCAATGTCTGGCAATAAGAACATGAAAATTTAATATAGCGTGTACGATAAATGATACATTAAAAACTTCATTATGACTAACGGCGATGCTTTCCTGCGTCATGCGAAATAAACATCGAACACAAAATTGTCTTTGTATATTTTTGCAACCTTGATTTGTTCTTCTAAGAAATTAATTTCTTCTTTCCCTGTAGCTCTATTAATTCCTCGGCAGAATCCATGACGTCAGGATTGTAAAAATTAGGCAACAGTAAGGGATAATCAAATAGCGAAAACATTGAATCAGCAGCCATGTTGGTACGCAGAAAATCACTTCTGACGTCACATGAATAAGGTCCATTGATATTTTGCTTTCTCATGTTAGTAAGATATATTTTTTCTTGCTTTTTTGACACTGCAAATTTTCGAGTTCTTACCGATGTACTTGTTTTGAATGTAACAGTTAAAATAATTTAGCTTTCCGTTTAGTGATAGGTGAAGTAAGGATTCACGCTTCCCGCACTTTTCATTGTTTAAGGCGAATACGTTTTTACCTGGCCTGTTGTTATATAAATTACTTTCTTGCTACTTCCAGCCAAAGGAAAACAACTGTGTTGGAACCTTCCCCCTCCCCCTCCCTAAATTGCAATGAGGAGTGCTTGTAGATACTGTCCTGATGATCGGGAGAGTTTGCTGTTAATTGTTTTTTCCGTTTGGGGAAGGGTAATCAAGTTTTTTCTCAGCCCTAATCCCCCTAAACCAGCCTAAGCCAAAATAATTAATATTTAGGTTGAAAAATAAAGAAATTCGAGAATGTCACACTATCTTTTTATTCAATAGTGTTAAAAGAAATTTGTATTGTACAACACTTCCTTATTACTTTCTCCCCCCCCCCGGTTTAGTACAGATAATTATCAAGTATTCTCATTTATTCTATTCTTTAAATCGACATGAAACTAACTTTTGAAAAAGCAATAAAAAAGTTTCAATGATACTCTTACTCAAAAAAGCTGTGGTTCCTACATTTCCATTTTCAAACCGGATCTTCTGCATTTAATTCTTATGCTTCTGTTTCTGATAACTGCAATGCAGGTATAAAAAAAATATCACGCATCTTTTTGACAGAATAAAAAAAATGCAGACCGTCTCAATTTTCCGATGGAAATAATAAGAAAAAATGCTTTCAAGAAACACATTTTCACTTTGCTGCACTGACTGATGTCTAACTTTCTTGGTCCATGTTATTAGTTTCATACATTAGGAAATAACTTTGGGTTAGTTACGTAAAAGCTGTTATTGTAAGAACTTCGCTGTCTACTCTTTGCAAGTAGTGACATAGGCCATTCCCTATTAGGTCAGTTTTCATTAAACAAGATGATTTTCCAAATCTATGCCATGGACGGCTTAATCTCTTCGATTTAGGGAATTGTTTGCCACAGGAAAACTTCTCACAAAAAGTCATCCACCCTTTTCAAGTGTAGTATTGTGCAGAAGTTGCATTTTCCCCAAATTTTCTAATGTGGAGGACTTTCTTGGGCCATGCACTTATCTATGCCATGGACGGCTTAATCTCTTCGATTTAGGGAATTGCTTGCCACAGGATTAGATCAGATCTTATGGAGAGGATTTTAGGAAGGGAGTGTCTGACCGCAGGTCTTAAACAACCCTTAGAAATAGGAAGCTAGGAAATTTGGGCTAAAGTGCCCGATAGGAAAGTGACACGGAAGCAAGGTAGAAAGGGGGAAGAAGACGCCCTTATTTATTACCGGAGGCCAGTACCCGGGGTTCGACGGCTTAACGTGCCCATCCGACGCACGGCTGGTATTTAGTGGTTTGAACGTTCGCATCGTACCTGCCCAGGATTGAACCTGAGGTTATCTACATGGCAGTCACGAACGCTGACCACTAGGCCACCGCGGCCACTTGTCACAGGAAAACTTCTCACGAAAAGTCATCCACACTTTTCAAGTGAACTACTGTGCACAAATTGCATTTTCCCCAAATTTTCTAATATGGAGGACTTTTTCGGTTGCCGGTGTCTTCAAATATTTTATTTATGCTTGATACCATGCTCGTTCCCTACTAATTAGCTCATAATGTAAAAACAAGATGATTTTCCAAAGCTGAAGCAATGGAAAAAGCACGTTTTGTAATTGAAACGCAATCCAATTTTATGACAATTCATACGGCATGTACGGATAAATTTAGAGGAACTCCATTTTTAGTGGCCATAGTGTTAAATTTGCCAAGTCATGTGCAACTAAATAGATGCTAAGGTAATCAGTTTTGCGTACCGTACCGTATCTAACTCAAAAATAACTTTTGCTGTAACTTAAATGGTTTCTTCGTAGCGTAAAGCTAAAATTTACAAATTTTCACTTTGAGAACTCCTAGCGAAAAATTTATGAACTAGTAGGGAAATTTAAAATGGGCAAAATATAATGAATGCTTATGTCCTATCATTCGCAAAAGTAGTAATTTTTCAAAAACCTGTGAAAACCAAATTCTTTCGATTTCGCATCTCTAGCAGGAAATTAACGAACTAATTGGAAAATTTAAATATCTGAGAAGGAATAGTTAAGCATAATATGTGAGGCACAAAAATAATTTTTCCGCTAAGTTGAATAGTTTCTTCACAATAGAACTTGAATTTTTTTGAATTTTCGACTTTCACAGCCCTCAGCGGTAAATTCATGAAGCATATGGGATATTTAAAGTGCCAAACAAAATCTCCTTTGATTTCCATTAGCCACAAAAGTAATTTTTGAAATATCTCTAAAATCAAAAAGTTCGATGTGCTCGAACAGACAAAGTGATTACACTAGCAGTCTTTGTTACAAAAGGTTCTAATAATAGGAAGATAGAATGACATTTTAAAAAGCGTAAAAAACTTTTTTTGTTAATCTGATGGATGAAAATTTCTGAGATGATAAGAAGGGTAGGGGGCCCCATGAATCTTTTAGCGCCTAGAGCCCCAAAAGATCTCAAAGTCGCTTCTGGTGGTGCACCTAGGATTTGTTTACGCGAGTGACCCACAATATTGAATATGCAAATAAAAATACCCCGTAGAAAACATCTGAAATATCGTAAAGCAATAAAAATGTCTCCACCATATTAAAGTGTGTTTCTAATGATTCGTAAAATATATGTTTAAAAAAAGTGATATCTCTTGGGGAGGGCTCGGGCCTCTGGGCCATCTTCACCGAGTGTGCCATTGTGTCTTACCATGATAACCATTGAAAAAATGATCTGAGGTAAAGAATTTTTAAGTCGCATTTCAATTATTTACAGCTAAACTGTTAACTTTAGTTCAGTGTTTTTATATTGGTTAACGTGCTAAAACCTAATACATGAAACTGTACTTTGCATTGAAAATGATTTGAGTATTTTTGCATACTTAAACTTAGAAAACTTTCTTCATTGTATGGCTTATACCACTGCTATCAATGTAAGATATCTATAATTATACATTTCATGTACTTTTGAGTTGAGAATTTATTAAAGTTCAAAACAAAACATGCTTGTGCACAAGAAGACATTTTTATGTATTTTTTTATATTTCAGTTTTGATTGTTACTGAATTTATATTGCTGCACAACTGTATCAATAAAGTTGTAGAATCCTACTCTGCTGTCTACTTAATGGCGCATTTAAATGATTTACAGCTAAACTGTTAACTTTAGTTCAGTGTTTTTATATTGGTTAACGTGCTAAAACCTAATACATGAAACTGTACTTTGCATTGAAAATGATTTGAGTATTTTTGCATACTTAAACTTAGAAAACTGTTTCTACAACTTTAAGTCAATACATTATACTAATACTTAAAGGAATTTCTTGGTGTACAAAAAAAAAAAAAAATCTCCCCCAAACAATATTTTACACTCTGTTGGTTGTTACCATGGTTTAGTTCATTTTGGTTATTATTCATTCTGTGTAATAAAACGTCACTTCGTTTTTCTTTTCAAATTTTAATTAACAATAGGAAACACAAAAAAATCAGAACATGTGTGAAAACTTAATTTTGTACTGGCACATTTTTTGCAGAAATATTGAACATAGCTCATTACTGTACGCCATGAATGGTACCGCAGTTATCTAGTACTGTTGTCATAAAATATTCTCATTCAATGTTTCTGGAATTTAAATTCTTTGAAGTCATAGCTTTCTTTACTTACGGGGGTATATTCAGAAAATGAGCTCCTCTTGTTAGAAAATGTTAGCAGCCTTTACCCTTGAATATCGCGGAAAAAGATTATCGTTTCTTAAAATATTATGTTCGGCATGCAGACAGCCAAAAGTTATATAAACATGTTATAATTTTAGTCAAACTTCGGAGTAAAATAATTAGATTTCCTGAAGCAATCCTGGGGAGCATGCACGAAAAACTTTCTCGTATTTACGTTTAGAAAATAATAAACATTATAAAATAAGAGCCATACATCAAGAATAATTAACAGATTGGTTGCACAATTTTAAATTGTGAAAGTGAGCTTAATTATTTCCAAAGGGCATATATAAAATACCCACAATTTTGCATTGCATTCAATAGTAAACACACATCCTAGGGGCAGGGGTCCCGAATTAGCGCCGATTCTGTGCAGTGGCAAGAATATGAACTTTTGCTTGTACATTGGCGATAGCGAACTGGCATAGCCTTGTATTATACGATTAATCGCAGAAAGCCATGCCCTGTACTTCTGGCGTGACGCCACTTTTTATCAGTTGACTGCGCCAATGCGCCCAAGCTAAGAATCTCTTGTATATCTCTATGGGGAAATCGCTATTTTGAACGGGTTTTTCGGACCCTTACTCTACCCATACAGGCATGAAAAAAAAAATTGAGGCTGAAATATGCATTCCCATAATAAAAAATTTCCAGAAAAAACAGGAAAATATGTGTTGGTATTTCTTTAAAAAAATGAACAAAACAATGATTTTTTGAGCGGAAGTGCATAATGCGCATGGTTACTTACTGCCCATGTGCAAGTAACCATGTTTAAAATATAATCAAAAGCCTAATGTTAAGAAATAAGAAATCCGAAATATACCTTCTTTTCATCCTTGGTTTGCATGCGCTAAGCAAAACTGCTTAAGCCACAGGAAGTGACGACACGTTCCCCAACTCCCACCACCTCAGAGAGAGGACAGAAATAACTGATCTGTTTTGGCTTCACTCAAAACGGTTCCCTTCACTTCCTCTTCTTCTAACCTCCTTGGGTGACACCCTCCTATCCACGCAGCATTGGTAGCATTGGCCACCATAAGTCACCGTCCGTGCTGCAAATGACGCCATGAGCAGGCACAACGCAGCCGCAGAAAAGAAGCTGCTTTGAAACCAATGGAACAAAAGGTTCTAAGCGTATAAGGATAATATGAGTAATTCAATAATCTTTATCAATGATATAGAAGACTGAAATAAAGCTGAATGCCAGCTTCCAAAATATGATGATGTATTGCAGTACAAACATCTCTACTCTGTGGCATTAGGTTTTTATTGCGGAAGTAGTCCGAGTTGTCGGTGCTTAAAAAAAGCCCCTTCAGCGAGGACTGTTTAATGTTTTATTGAAGGATGATAGAAATTTCAAACTGAAGTCCATGTGGATGTATGTTTTCTTTATTATAATAATATTTTTCCTTATTTTCCTAATTTTTTAAATTAATTTTTCCAAATTTTCAGCTATAAATGAAAATGATTATACTAAATATAAAGGGAGATCACCCAAAGACCTACGGTGGGGGGCGTTCATGGATTTTAGGGGGCATCACTGACCGGCGTATACTGATAAAAAGCTTTCCTTCCTCGCTAATTGCGGATCGTCCGGTTTTCAGCCACTGGCGGAAGTAGCTAGGTATTTGCCAGTCTATTCGCTTTGCACTTTTAGTGTAGTAATTTTCCTTTCCTAATTCAGTACCTCATTTTCACTAGTTTACGTTAACATAGGTACTGATTTAAGAACAGCCATTTAAAACAAGGGGTACAATTTTTACAATTTTTAGAAATGGGTTTAAAAGGGATGCACAAGTTGAAAATTTTTGGGAACTACTGGTTTAAGCAATGGCCTCTGATCATTCGTCCAAGATGGGTCCGGTTTCGAATCCCGGTGAGGCATGGATGTTGTGTTTGTCTTACTGCGCTGGATCTTCTCTTTCCTTGGAACCAGTGGCCCTAAATGAGGGACGGCCAGCTGCTTATAGCCTTATGAGTTGCTCACGGTGGTCGTTAAACTTCGAAAAAAAAAAAAAAAAAAAAAAAAAAAAAGAACCCGGACCCGTTTCGGACGAATGATCAGAAGCCATTACTTAAGCCACTGCGCCACCAGGGCGGCTGAAATATTTCACTGTATATAGTTGGCATTATATATAAGTTGCACATGCAATCAAGAACATGAAGCGGGGAAAAGCTCCAGGAGAAGATGGAATTACTGTTAACATCATACAAGAAGCAAGTGGAGAAATCGAAACAGTACTCGCCCAAATTTTCACTCGATGCCTTAATGAAGGGAAGATCCATGAGGATTGGAACAACGCTACAATGATCCTGCTACACTAAAAAAGGTGATATTGAGGATTTCAGGAACTACAGACTTATGAGGCTCCTATCAGTGGTTTATAAAATCTTCACTAAAGTTATTTCACACCGCTTGAAGGTAACACTGGACATGGCTCAACCGAGAGAACAAGCTGAATTCAGGAGTGGCTACAGCACAATAGATCATATCCACGTACTGAGAGAACTAATTGAAAGAGCGAGGGAATATGAACTTCCATTGTGCATGGCTTTTATCGATTATGAAAAAGCCTTTGATTCAGTGAAGCCATCAGCAGTTACAATGGCTCTGAAATCCTGCGGTATTGAAGATGCATACATTAATATTATTAATAACATCTATGAAAATGCAAGTGCAAAGATTCGGCTATTTGAAATTACAGCACACATAAAAGTTGGAAAGGGAGTGAGATAAGGTGACACCATATCTCCGAAGCTCTTTAATGCTACATTGGAGGGTGTCTTTCAGTCGCTGAGCTGGGAAAACAACCTTCGTTTTGCTGATGACGTAGTCATTTTTGCAACTACCCCATCAGAGCTGCAGAGTACGATCCAGGAACTTGCTGACAAAAGTAAAGAAGTGGGATTAAAAATGAACTTTCCGAAGACAAACGTGTTGTTCAATGCTTTTTCAAGAACTGAAAATTTATGGATTGATGGAGAAAAGCTGGAGATAACAGACACGTACGTTTATCTTGGACAGCAGATATCAAGTGAGGGTCACATTGATGAAGAAATTAATCGGCGTGCAAAACTTGCCTGGAGAGCTTTTGGAAGAAACAGCATAATTTTCAAGAGCAATATGCCATTATGTCTTAAAAGAAAAGTTTTTGATCAGTGCATCCTTCCAGTGCTTACGTATGGTGCAGAGACGTGGACCTTAACTAAAAGAGACATGCAAAGGCTGCAGACAACTCAAAAAGCATGGAGAGGTGCATGCTTGGTGTAACCAGGAGAGATAAGAAGAGGAACTCGTGGATCCGAAAAATCCCAAGAGTGGAAGATATCATGATCAGAGTTAAATCCCTGAAATGGAAATGGGCTGGACATACTGCCAGAAGGACAGACCATCGATGGACAGCCGAAATTTTAGATTGGATTCCAAGGGACAGGAAAAGACCCAGAAGAAGACCACATGGGAGATGGGTGGATGAAATTCGAAAGTATGTGGGAAAGACATGGAGCAGACTGGCACAAGACAGACCGTTGTGGAGTAAACTTGGGGAGACCTTCGTCCAGCAGTGGATTGATAATGGTTGACAATGATGATGATTTCAGCAAAGAAAAAAACTTAGAGCACTAGTTGTAGGTTCATAATGATATTGCGAAACTGGGATAATGACCTCCATCTGAGTTTGCCACTAGCTGCTACTGACTTTTAGCCATGCTTTTTTTTTTTTGATTGGAGGTTTAACGACCACCGTGAGCAACTCAATGGGCTATAAGCAGTCGCCCGTCCCTAATTTAGGGTCACTGGTTCCAGGGAAGGGAGAGAGCCAGTGCCGTAAGACAAACACAACATCCATGCCTCACCGGGATTCGAACCCGGACCCCGTTCGGAAGAATGATCAAAGGCCATCGCTTAGACCACTGCACCACCGGGGTGGCTAGCCATGCTTTAGGCCATACTGTAATTTCGAGAACTTCTGGAAGGAATTTCAAGCCGTCAGATAAACTATCCGTGCCATACGAATTCCCCGTCCTCCACTTCCCCGTTTTCTGCACAACGTTTTAAGGAAGAATGACAGTCTGACTGAATGCCGAATTGTCAAAGCCGCAGGCTTCTGACTAATCGTCCTAGTTTGGCCAGGACCTCACCTTCTGATGTGGCATGAATTATACTTTTGTTCCATAATTCTGGCCCTCTGCTATAGGGTCTACCTCTGCCTTACCTACAACCAGTGGCTCCAAAGAGCGAGCCACCGCTATAGCTTTAAATGTTGATTTTAGCAATAAAACACCCCCCCCCCCCTAAAAAAAAACAACAACTAAAAAACTAAGTGAGAAGGGTGCGGTGTAAACTCTGAGCAGAAAAAATAATATCTTTTTACTAATCTGGAATACAGTTACTTTATGTAATTCATCCTTTGAGGCTTTTGTGAGCAGCCTTTGAAACTGAAAAGCAGGAGATTATTTACTGTAATGTTCATTTCCTTTGATATATATTCTTATACGATATATGAAGCTTGAGTGCACGTGACATTCCAGAGTGTTCTTGATTTACACTGACAGGTGGGGCAACAGTTCCAGTAGCGAGCCACATCATCTAATCTTCCCAGGTTGGTCGTGTGGAGAAGTGTGCTTGAAATCAGGTTATCTGTATGTAATAATTGTCGGTACCGAAATTTTCCCGTTTTTCAATGACCATCAAGCCTGTTTATCTCCGAATATAATGTTATTGTGACAGCGATTCCTTTTTGTACTCCAGTTCTTCTGCCTCATTTCAAACAGAAATAATTTATTTCATTTCTCTCATCGGTCAACGTGTTCACCTTTTGGGGAAGTTGGCTCCTCTTGACACGTATTGAATTTGAATTTTAGTGCTTAAAGATGTCTGTACAGCAACAACAGCCGCAGGTACTTCATGGTATCGTTAAACAGGTGTGTACTGAAACTTTCCGTTAAAGTAAATTAATGAAAGAAACTAGAGAAAGTGTTATAACCCATCAGTTAGGTTCAGGTAAAAATTCGGTAATCCCAAACCAATTTTTTTTTCTCTTTAATTTCAACGTAGAATTATCCTGTTGAAAGGACAGATACATTTAATGAATGTTTCTTTAGTGCACAGCAAAAGTGCCAACCGTGTAAAAACATAAAGCATAATTTAAAAACTAGGTTTTTCGGTCTTCGCGGTATATGTGTTAATTAGTGTTGAAATGCCTGTAAACAGTCATTTTTAGTTGTGGCGCTCGTGAACTAAGATTTATGTACTTATAAATTTAAAACAAAGTAATTTTTTTTTTTTGTATTTTCAGTAGCAGAGATGGATTAGGGAGTTTCCACAAAAATAGTCAACCTCAAAAAATACTTGAGCTTAAGTCAGTGGACATTATAAACTGCTGTTAGATAGATGATTTATCAGTAACTATAAACTTCTGTTATATAGATGACTCCTTTCGCAGTATGTTGGCTGCCTATCTTAGTAAACAATTTCTTGTCCTGAATTTTTTAGACTTAACCTCTGTGCAAGTATTTGTGTGATTTAACCATTTAATTTGCAGTCACCAGTAAAAGCCATCAAACAAAGGAGAAAATCAATGAAAAATTTCCTGTGACCTAAATGAAAATGTTTTGATATATGTAAAGCAATTTTTTTTTTTTGTTGGGTTTAATGACCTTTAGTGATGCTGGTTCTCTAGGGAAGAGACATAGCCTATATATGACAAGCACCCATCCATATCTAGGACTTTAAACCTGGGGTTTATCTTGGAAGACTGATAAAGTGCTAGCACCTCAGATTAATTGGGCACCAGGCTGGCTATTTAAAGCTTTGCACATTTGCAGATGGGCGGCTTCATTTTTTTTAGTGAACTTCCCTGATGAAATGCACAATTTTCTGCCCCATTGGCCGTGTGGTTTGAGGTGCTGGCTACTGACCATTTTTGCTTTGATAAGCCTTTGTTTGAGTCCCAAATGAGGTATTGGTGGTGTCTTTGTCGTATGGCACTAGCCGTTTCCCTTCCCTGAAACAAGTAACCCTAAATTAGGGATGGGTAACTGTTTATAGCCTTTGAAATTTCTCGTAATAGTAATTAACCCCACCTCAAAAAAAAAAAAAAAAAATCATTTTTTCATTCTGTATATGCTGTTTTTGCCATTTATCAGCAAAATTAAATGAAAATTCTCCTTTTTCAAGCAAAATTAAATTTCATATATAGTTCATTTGAATCACAGAAATACCATATACCAGGTGTGTCAGCTATTTGAGAACAAAATTTGACCTTGAAGAAAACAAATATTCGGTAGAAAAACTAATATATTTGCATAAAATTTGGTACACATGTTCTTACATACACATGCAAAAGGTTATTCAATAAAACTGCCTTCAGCCTTGATATAGCTTCTGAAATGACTACATGCATTGATCAGGTGATCTTTATTTATGTTGGCCATACTAGTCCCTGATGTCAGCCTCCAACTACCCTAAGACCTTGTGGGGAAAAAGTGGAGAGGCATGACATGGCTCTCATTGGTTACAACCCCCAAGACCGTCGCAGACGATGGGTACTTGCTGTGCATGACAGTGGGGCTGGAGAAGAGCCATCTGTCATTCCTCCCGTTCACTTTTTGATCTTGGTCAAAGTTTTCATTTGAGAAAAACCAAAGCTTGTTGGGGTGCTTTATTTTGTTCAGCAAGTGCTTCGACTGGATCACACGGTTCTCCCGGGTTCTATTGGACATGAACTGCCCTCTTCTCATAACATAAGATTTATACCTGATGTCTGGTTGTTGAACTCCGACACATGGAGCTGATTGGCAATGGCCCTCATCGACTTGCTGGGGTTATCGATGATGCACTGGACTTGCTGGACAAACTCTCCTATCCTGACAGCGTCCAACCATTGAGAATGATTTTTTCTTTTGGCGACTGAAGTCACATTTATACTACAGGCCAGGAGCCCTTTTCTGATCTTGAACACGAAGGATCGGGTGACATTTAAGAAGGTTGCAATCTCTGAATCTCCATGGTTGGCAGCTAAGGCAATGAGAACGGCATGGCTTTTAATTTCGTGCCTTATATTTGAAGCTTCAATGTTGGGACTGCAGAAGAAAGAAAATATTTAGAGTGTGGCCCACTTATGGTCTCCACAAAGTATGTTCTCAAATAGCTAATGCACCCGGTAGTTTGCTTTTGACTTATTTTTGGACTGTCCAGTTGTTTATTATTGCTCTGATACATTTAATTACTTAGTCGATCATGTTAATGTACTTCTGAAGAAAAAACAAGTTTGTGGATTTTGCTCTGAAAATTGTGATAGTTTTTTTTTTTTTACTATAAAAGCTAGTTATATCACAGCTGATGTTTTGCCAGTTATATCACAGCTGTAAATGACTGTAGAGTGTGATAATCTCTAAATTTGGTAAATGTGCAAATGTAAGCAAACAGATGTTGGCTTTCCTGCTCAATTTTTTTATATACAGCAGAAGGAATTAAATCCAGAGACTACCACACTTTATAATGAATCCATACCTTTATCAAGAGGATAAAGCTGGCATTCAACTTTCTTTTGACAAATTTTTCTGTAAAGTTGAGAATTCTGTTGGCAAGTACTCCCCAACATAAAGTCAATTATTTATTTGGGGCATGTGTCTACAAAACATCACAAAAGTTAGGCTGAAATAATTAGAATCTGAGACAAATAACTTCTGAAAATCTTACCCAGTTTTTATTTTACAGTCAACCAGCCACTTAGTTGGGGACAAAACATGAATTTGATTGTTAGTTATTCTGGTTCCCTTATCTCTAGTAACCCAACTGGATGGATGAAAGTTGAACTATAGCATGATGTTACTATTTATATGTTAGTGGAGAATACAGCTTTATGGCAATTCATACACAAATTCTTTGCCTTGGCTAAGTGGTCTGTTGTGCTGACTTCTGACCAGTCAGCTGAGATGGGCCCGTGTTCAAGTCATGGATAATACACGGGTGGCATGTTAGTCTGTGTCCCTTCTCTGGAATCAGTGACTATTAATAGTCCTGAGTTCGTCGTTAAAGCCTGAAACAAAAACAAGCTAAAAGAAAGAAGCTATATATGACATACAAGTTCCATCTCTTCATAAAACACGGAAAGTGTATTGCACTGGAGAGGGAATTGAACCCAGAACTGCCAAATTCTGTTCAAGTATGCTATTAGGTGTGTGCAAAAATTCTACTCATTTTTTTTAGTACAGAAGAAAAACAAATCTTTTTAAATAAATAACATCTCTATTCTTTTACACAATTGCCATTATTACCTATGATCTCTTGCCATCTTTCTAGTTGTAATTGAATTCCCCTTCCATAGAACTCCATTTTGGAGTCAAAAAACTTGTAATGCAGTTTTAACATTTTCAACTTTATCAAAGGTTTTTTCAATGAAGTTGTTCTGAAGAAATCGTAAAAGAACTGCGGTGAGACAGCACTTCCCATTCAATGTCCAGTAATTTTCTCTGAATGGCTAAAGCCACAAGGGTCATTTCAAAAGTTGCACACTGTGGGTTATCTCTTAAATGAATTTATTCCACAACATACCTTTACAGGCCTTCGAAGTAATCTCCAGGTTTCTTTGTGACAGTTGCCCAACTTTTGGGCAAGTCTTGTATTCCAATCAGGACACCTCCATTGTTGAGTCGTCGGATTACTCTGGTCACCTAATTAGAAACATCCTGAATAGTTTCCCACGGAGTGGCTTCTTCAGTTTCGGGAATAAGTCAGTCTTTTGGTTCTAGTTCCAGTTGAAGAAATTTTGTTTAATCTTCCTTCCCTCTCAGTTCTTTTGGATTTTTACAGACATTTCTGGCCTCTTGATTTTAGTCAAGGCCTGTTCTCAATGTATAGAAGGATTAACGAAAGTTTTGTTTACTAAAGTTTACTACTGTTAATCCTTCTATACATTGAGAACAGGCCTTGACTAAAATCAAGAGACCAGAAATGTCTGTAAAAATCCAAAAGAACTGAGAGGGAAGGAAGATTAAACAAAATTTCTTCAACTGGAACTAGAACCAAATTAATATTTCTGGGTAAAGCCTTGAGTAAGTGATTTAAGTCAGTCTAGTGGTCTCGTGTCAGGACTCTATGGTGTGTGGAGAAGCAATTCTTATCCATATATAATTTATGACTGCAGAACTTGTGTTGAGATAAAATAAAAAATACCACCATTTACCACAATCAAAGGTTTATTATACTTGGACTATAGTTTCGCAGAGCTTTTGGCTCAACATCATTCGCCCTGATGATGTGGAGCCAAATTCTCTGCAAACCTATAGTCGATGTATAATAAAGATAGAGATCCTGTTCATCCCATGAACAAACATGATGTGTACTACATCCCTTTGAAATCCAACTCGTCATCGGAGGAACATAAAATATACATAGGATTCAGACTCTTGCTGTCAGGATATCTGAGCACAGATATTCTATCCGTTCTGGCATGACGAACACTGCCCTTGCCAAGACTGTTGTGCATGGGTACCATACCCCGATATCGGACCAAGCCAGGATACTTACCTCTGTTTGTAGTAAGTGTTTTGTTTACAGAGAGCATTATTGAAATATCGCGACATTTGTTGTAATGATGAAGTACCATTCAGTGCTCCTCTACCATGGAGATCCTTACTTATGAACATATCACATGAGAATTTGACGTTGACACTGCATTAGTAATTTGAACTCTACTATATTTTGAACTTACCTGATAGCAATGTGTTATGTGATGCTAATGCATTTCGGTCCTTCACGCTGTGTATATATACCATGTTTTCGTTCCTTACTGTGTTGGGCCTGAGGATGAGGTCACGGTGACCTCGAAAGATCTTGCCTTTTATATTCTTTTAACTAGTGTTTTTAGCTGTAAATAAACTTCATTTTTTAAAATATGGTTGGGCTAATTGTGCATTGGTTGAATCATGCTTAGATAGCTTTTTATCTTACCTACTAGTACAATAAACTTTTGATTATGGTAAATGTTCGTATTTTTATTTTAATTCCCATGCATACTTTTCCAGAATGTCTTTTACTTGTATGTGCAACATGCGGCCTCACGTTGTTGTGCAAAATGACTACAGTAGCTTCGAGCATGTTGGGCCATCTTCGGCGAATCTTTGGGTGCAAATCATTTTGCAGCAGAAACCTTCTGTAGTATTCCGCTGTTACAGTGGTCCCCTTGGGCACTCTGTTTGTTGCTATCACTCCAGCCTTGCCATAGGCTATAATCATCATCAGCATAACCTTTAATTGTTGGCAGTGGAATTTTTTTCTGGCCAGGTGATTCTGGATGTTTCCACTGAGCAGACCGAGATTTCAGTTCTGGATTCAGAATCTCATATCCAGGTTTCGTACAGAACAGTTTTGTTTAAAAACTGCTTTCCCTTTGTCTCATACCGCTGAAGCAATTCTTCTGCGATCACTTTGTGAACTGCTTGCTGCTCTTCACTCAGATTATGCGGAACTCATTTGGCAGCCACTTTTCTCTTCTGTAATTTTTCAGTTAGGATTCTGAAAACCGAAGTGCTGGACGTGTTTGCTAAATATGCAATCTCTTCGCATGTTTTCCGTTCATCTTTTTCCAAAATGCTGTTGACGATAACCACAGAAGTGTCGTCCGTTGCATCTGATAGCCGGCTACTTTTTGGGTCATCTTCGATGCTTTCCCGACCTTGGCGGAAACGAGAAGCACACTGCGCTACAATCCACTACTTTAACCCCACAAACGTTGCACAAAGCTTTGTGAATTTCGGTAGGAGATTTTTCTCGCACAATTTCAATTTTAATGTAGGATCGCTGGTCGCTACGCTAGATCTGAGCTGACTCGCTTTCTTCCTCCATTTCTAAGCAGAATTTTTCGGAACAGTAACAAATTAGCCAGCAAACGTAGACACAACTTTGTATACTGAAGTCTGACTCGCAACTGTCGCAATGATTGAAGCGATTGCATCATCGTACGAGGGAGTACTTGCACAGTGTGCAAAACTTTTAAAATTACCTATGTACGTACAAATTTGTATACGAGGTCTTGTGTTGTCATGCTGAAAGATGACACCTTTGTGATTAACCAGTGCTAGATGCTTAGATTTCAATTTTTCTTTCAGCCTTTCCTACTGATGGCAGTACAGGTCAGCATTTATCGCTTGGTTAGGTGCAAGCAGATCCCAGTGGATTGCCCCTTTGGCATCCTATCGTACACTTCAAACGTTTCTCTGATACAGTCCTCCTCTTAAAGTCGATGGAGCAGGGTCTCCAACTTGGCATACAGTCCCTTGATGCGCTATGCCACACTGCCAGAATCGTCAAGGAGTGTTTCGAGAAACATGCTGGTGACTTCCTGTTAATGCCTTGGTCTTCAAATTCACTTGGAAAAGCGGGCTCTTGCCCCCCCCCCCCGGCCCACCCACTGTAATATATGGCCACTGGAGGACCCACTGTTGATATTATGGTGCCAGGTACCCCAGGATACCTATCGCCACTTCATCAAATTGATGCCTCGCTGAGTGGCCACTGTTTTGCGGGCTAAAGGGGGTCCTACAGCTTATTACGCAGGTGGTCATAATTTAATGCCTCATCGGTGTATAATATTTTGCTGGAAAGGCTATGCAAGTACTTCTGAAATATGCGCTTCACAAGTAAATTCAGTTGTGAACAAATTTTAACAATGAAAACTGTACAATTTTTTTTGTACAGTTTATTCAAAGTACAATATGTTTTTTTTTTTTAGATATGAACGGGACAGGTAGCAGCATAGGAGATAATGCGCAAAAAGCTAAAAATAATGAACATGTACATACATGCTTCTACGAAACTTATCAAATGTATTGCATGTTTTTTCCGTGCCTTATTAATATTATAAGAGCAATTTAGTGTATCTTCTAGCTGATTACTGTGGCAATTGAGAGGTCTCTAGTTATTCTTATCCATTACTGGCATTTCATTTTATCTTTCAGAACACTACATACTGCATTGTAGTGGTTTTTGTTTTGGTTGTTACTGCTGTTTTCTGTATGGTTTCTCCAGTGATGTACATCTCAGAAGTCCTGGGACAGGTTTTACTTGAACAGGACAGCATCTTTTATTCGGCATCCTGGTATCCGGAACATCCTGAAAACCAGCTATGTTTCAGCCCTGTAGCAAAATCACCATGACGGGCGATGTACATCAGATTTTGTTTTGGTCCTGCAGACCAGCGACAGACTAGCGATTCATAAACAGCCTAGGAAGTGGAGTTTTTTGTAGCCTACTTTTGGAAAAAATTATCAAAGTACTCATGTTAAAATTAAAGGTGTATTAGCATTACCATTTCAACTCAAGTCTACAAATTACTCAAACAGAAATTATCACTCTTTCCATGTTAATAAGTGAGTCTCTGAAACATTCTCATCAGCCGCCACCAGGAATCGAACCCAGGGTCTTCCACGATTTCTGTGTGATGTTCCTGATCCACGTTGAGTGTTTGAATTAACTACAAATTACTGCTGTGTTTGTATTGAGGATTATGTTCCAAAATGATTATTTTTTTGTATCGAGGCAATAATTAACATTTTATTGAGTTTTATTTCTGCAGCTGCAAACGTAAGATATTCTTAATTAAATGTAATGTAAGAAAAAATACTTCCGTTACTGAAGCAATAAGCAAGGTACATTCTCTAAGAGAGAATATGGAAGATTTTATTTCATTGTAATGATTTCTTCAATTTTTAGTGAGAAGGGAAATAAAAAATGTGACAATGATTTTTTCCCCCAGGACTTACTGACCATAAACAAAACATTCACAGAAAACTTCCATGGAAAATTTGAAAATATCTGGATTTGCAAGAATTTCAGTGCAAAATTATTAAGTGTGAGAAAGTAAAAAATGCAAAATTAGTGTTCATTTAATTATTTTCAAATGGAAGCAGCATTTTTACTATATAGCTGAAACAAACTTTCCAAAACTATGAGGAATTCATATAACTGTAAGGCCAAAAAAGTAGGGAATCAGATGCAGATCTTGTTATAAAGAAAAGCATGTATCTATACATTTATGTAAAGCTACCCCAAAATTTTATGGAATGAAAAAAGGAGAATTAGAAATTCAGTTCTGGAGTCTGAAAAATTTCCAAACTTTCCCATTAGTGTAATGGAAAAGGATTAATAAATGGGGCAATTTGTTTGTTGTCAGTCCAAAGAGGTTCAATAAAAATGTCCTCCAAAGTTCTCTTGAGATGTCAGTGAAGTTTCATTATTTCCTTTATGGACATCGTTTTTGTGCTCCAATAAATGGCTGTTTGATGCTGTGGTTAAGTGCTTCCAATGTAGTTATTTTCACCAAAAGATGTTGAGATCAGGATGACTTGTAAACTCCAAGAAGATTGAGAGGGGTTACATTGTCCTTATCATCCATAATTAATTTGATGATAGAAAGGTTGAAACTGATGGCCAAATTATACCGAAACTTCTTGAAAAATTGTTTGAGCTTGTTAGGTAAGAGAAGGATGGTGAGGATAGATATGCAGAAGTGCAGATTTTCAATGAGGTTTTGCTGCAGGCTACTGAGTTTTAACCTTAATTTATGATGAGCAGGGCTCTATTTCGACTGGTAGTTAGTAGTAAATTGCTAGCAAGCAAATGCATTCTGCCAGTGATAAAAAGTGGTTCTGGCAAAACTTGCTAGTGGAAAAATTTTGAGTGTTTTAGTGTGAACTGTAAAGCGCCACTGCATTGTACGTGTGGAATATTTTAGACATACAAAAAGGAACAACTGTTTTGTGGAAATTTTTCTTGAAAAGTACAAACATTTTGGCACTAGTAGAAATACCCAGTATATTTCCCTTATCTACTTCTGCATGTTGGATTCAGTTTCATGAAGAGAATCCAGGGTGATTGGAGGGGCAGTTTAAACTTACAAACATTGAATGCTCTCATGAGTATTGAGGTTGAAGGTTCGTCCAAAGACAAGTTTGACCCCAGGCCTGCTGTTTTAAAGTGGTATGATGAAAAGACCCGAAACCCAGATCGTAAACCATACGAAAAATAACTCAAGATTTTGAATAGTGTTGTTCAATTTGGTAAATAAATGTTTTTTTAAATATTTGCATTCAAATTAAATTGTTAGAATTAATCTTCAGGTCATGAAAAGGTGAGTTATATCTAAATATTTGTAATCTTTTCAGCATTACAATGTGACAGTTACAGGGGTGAAATCAAAATTTGTCATGATTGACTAATGGAGGGGGACATGTTAAAGTTTCTTTTGTGTGATGTTAATAAACTTTTGCTAGTAAAAAATAAGGCCACTAACAAGTGTTTGTTGCTACTGCTAAAAAAAAAAAAAAAAAAAAAATGAAATCAAGGCCTGATGATGAGTGATTAAGTTTTTAATTATGGAAGGAGGTTACCAAGGAGGTCAGAATAAGACATCAGGAGATGCTCTGGTCTCTTAACCATGAAGCCGCAAAGTGTGGGAATTTTGTTTGTTTACATGATACCCATGCAGTTTCAGCTGTGTGTATTTTTAAATTACGTAGTTTGAGGCTTCAGAAATCGTGTTAATACGAAACTGGAATGAATTATACTTCTTACACGAGTGAAGTTTTCAATTTTAATTTGTTCAGAATTCGCACTAATGTTCGTGTATTTCAACTTAAAATAAAAATGGGAAGGAGCCTCAAAATAATTAAGAATTTTGTAAATCCAGCATTTTCTTGCACGTCAGCAGCAAGTTACAATGCAAAATTAGAAACATTTGCGACGAAAGAATGCGATTCGACCAAGACTCTACGCTGTATGGTCATTAAGTATCATTTTATTAGATAAATGTTTGTATTTAAGATTGAAAATAATGGAGAAAATTTTTCCGAGAATGAAAGTTGGACTGAGCAAAAATTTCTACGGTAATCGTAAAAATGGAAGCAAAAACTTTTCGACAACAGAATCTAAAGGCAGTGAAGATTTGTCCTGTAATCGCACCCCCTCCCCTCCAGCTGTGCTTTCCTTGCACTGTATAGCAGATTTTGCAGATAGTTTCTGCTTGTGGATCTAAAAAAAAAAAAATATCTACAGCAATTAAAACACTCAAGGCTTTACTCAGATTAATATACTTAATTATTCTATTTTAACACAAACTTTCACTTATTTTCACATCTTTGGAGTTCTTTTGTTTTTATAGATGTTTCTGGCTTCTAGATTTTATCAAGGCCTGTTCTGAATCTATAGGAACGGTATCAAAAGTTTAGTTTACACTAAGAATTTAAATTTTATTGCCAGGTTCCTCTTGTGGTTACCTGTTATTAAATTAAATCTTTTCCTTATGTATTTTGAAAGTCTAATATTTTTGAATTAAGTTGCTGAAAATTAAATTTATAATTTTTGAAGGTTCATTAGCGGAACTTTTTTCTGGATATAAAAGCTTTAGTCTCTAGTTTTTATGAGGTTCCATGGTCTAGTATTTTAGTATCTTGCCATAAAAATCCATTTCACATACCTTGTTGCACATTCAATTGTAATGTACTTATTTTGTCCTCATCAGAATCTGTAATGTTCTAAAAATTATTTATTGTTCTATTAATTGTTCTTTAAATTATCTTCTATTGTCATAGTTAGCGTATCGTGGGTTAGCAGCGGCTGTACACAGACACAATTTATTTTTATGCAACACTGCTGATATTGCTGCAGTAGGTGTTCCTCTGCTGGCAATAGTACCAAAAAAAAAAAAAAAAATGGCACCTTTATTATTCTGATTTTATGGCAAGTAGTTGACGAAAAGTACACAAACAGAAAAATCAGAAGAAAAAAAAAAAATGCTTTATTTAAGAGATGAAGCTTCAGGACAGAAAACCAAATCCTTCAAAGTTTTCAGAGCAGAATTTGAAAGGTCGAGCACCAGGTAAAATTTTTCGGACTACTGGGTGCCTTGGATTTATTGACCTCTACTGTTCCCCAGAATCAGTCACTGTACATCTGGACGAATACTTATAGCTCTACAAGTTGCTTGTAGTGTTCATTTAACCATGAATTTTTTTTTTTTTTTTTTAATTTCTTAAAGGTGAAGCATGCTAAGTAAAAATAAGGTTTTCTGTGATTTTTGTTTGCTGGAGAGTTAAGACTTAATGGTGTATGTTCTAAGTAACTTTTTACATGTTTTGTATAATCTTAAAAACATTTTAGGAACTCTTGTTTCATGAAATTTCATAGTTAAATGCTATTTTTGCTTCTGGATAATGTTCCACAGATGACAGGCCACCAGAAAAGTAGGGATTGTACGTAATTCCTGTTTTGTTGCTTCATCCAGCAAATTTTGTACAAAAGTTTTGTTTCATTTTTTATAACTCGATTCATGTTGTAGTCCATTTATATGTACAGAAATTTTTTTTTTATCTCATTAGAATCCTTTATTTTAGTGGATGAAAAGACCTATTAAAATGGGGCTAATTTTTTAAACTAGTCTTATGAAGAAATATAACTGCATTTTAACTTGAAGTTTTGTTTTTCATATTTTTTGTATTTTTAAACAGGTACTTTCAGGGGATTCTGTTGTCATCAGAGGACAGCCTAGAGGTGGACCTCCAAAAGAAAAAACTGTAAGCTTATCCAGCATCACAGCTCCAAAGTTAGCCAGACGTGCAATTCCTTCTATTGAGGGTTCTCAAGACACCAAAGATGAGGTACATCATTTCTTCATTGCACTTTTTTCTATTATGTATGTGAGAAAGTATTATGCAGCTAAAGACCACTATTTGACTAGCAGAAAATTTGAGTTACTGTTTTTCCCCCCTACAGCTGGCAATTATAAAAAAACGTAAGAAACATATTTTCGTGAATTAAAATGGAAACATTGGGCCATTTTTAGCTTTTTTTTTAATCAAGTAATTGATTGCAAAAGTAATTGGCCTGTTGGTGCATGGAAATTGAGAACCCTTAGCAGGCTGCCTGATACATCCATAATCAGGTTTTAAGGGGAAAATTTTCCTATTTCTGCATAAGCTGGATGCACATTTTGCATGATTTTTTTTGTGTCAGAATTTTTTTAAGATCCTTTTTTGTTTTTAAATTTTTTTTTTCATTTCAGAGCATGTAAATATTTAAATTGTTTTTGTACTTTTATGGGCTTTTAAATATTGGTAAAATAATATAGCTAAGGCCGTATAAATTATACGGCAATGTGTTTTCAAAATTATGCAGCATTGTTACGCTAACTTATTGAAATTATGCAGACTAAGAAAAGAATTGTACTAATATACTGTACATGCATACTAAAAAAATCCACTTTGAATGGAATATCCATTTGAAAAACTCTGTTATCTTGTCATGGTTACAAAAACAAATAGACTATTTTAGTAATAGCATGTTTCTGTAATCATGTAATCATTACCACAGTGATGATTGCAGTTTATTAAAATAAAGAGGTGTTAGTCCAACAACTGAAGATTCCTGTAAGCTCTGTCTTTGTTTTGTAAGGATTTGGACGTAGCAGGATGCCACTCTTTCCTCTTAAAACCTGATTATGGATGGATCAGGCAGTCTGCCAAGGGTTATCAATTTCCATACACTAACAGGCCAATTACTTTTGTAATCAAGAATTGGGCAGCACCGAGAGTACTTGCCTTGCTTTTCGTGTTAATCCTGGAAATCTCTCTGAAACTGCCTCATTCTAGAACACGATTGCTTTAGGAACCGTACATTCCTTTTTTAACTCCTCGTGCAGCAAACTAAAGTCTTATGGATGGGCCATCAATTCCTGGAATACCTTTGAAAACTATGTTGCCATCAATATCCAGGTTGGCCATTTCATCTGGGTCAAACACTTAAGCAGCCTTCATAAAGGCAAAACTTGGGATCTCAGTTTTTGGAGATGGTCGCTTCTGAGCAGTAGTAAATATTCAATTTTGCTATGGTTCTTAAGAAACATTGAAACATAACTGTCTAAGCATGAAGCGCACAAAGGTCTTGGTCAGACTCTCGATATCCCGTGCGTTTACAAATGCTATAAGAGCTACACTAAAATATCAGTTTGCAGCTATATGACTGAAATAGGAAATATTTTCGCATGGAATGGTATATGTACAAAATGCCAGTAGATGGGGACGGGAGATCCCCGAAAGCGCTAGTCTGCTTTTAACCCGCTTTTAATTTGTAAATAAATTGATTTTGATTTGCTTATTGAAGACGTGGTTTGCTTTTATCGCATGTATAGACAGCTTATTTTGTACATATAGTTAAACCACTATTGAATGGATTTAACTGAAAAAGCATAACGTATATAAAATGTTTTTTTAATCTTGATACGTCGAGAAATACGTGCGTATTAAATATCGTCACTTTACTGAATTTTTTTGTTTTATGTACATACAGAAAATAAATACATTTCTGCTTTCATAGCAAAAAGCTTGTTACGTGGAATCTAGAATTTCAACTGCAAAATGGCAAAAGATGATAGATAGAATAGTGCATGTGCGGCATTAGGTACGATCGTTGTCAAAGATGCCAGGAAACTTGCGGAAAACGGTAATGCACGGGAAGCCAATATTACGGCGGGCATCACACGTGCGAGATGTCAAGGTCACACGTGAAGGGAAGAAGCAACCGTTTAGTTGCATTGGTTAATACTGGGTTATTCCAGTATTAACAAATGAAACTAAACAAGGGATGACTGGGGGGACGGAGATAGACGGGAGAGAAAGGAAGAAGAAAAAAAAACCAACTGCGCAGTCGCTATCCTTACAGTTTCACCTCCCGCTTGAGGCGTAAAATTCACACGGGAAAACTTTGAGAGGGAATGAGAAAGCAGCACATTGGCTTAGTACGTTAAAACTTTGGAAGGGAGGGTGTCGCCATGGAACTATTTCGCCAAAACAGAGAACGGCTTATCGCTTAAGAGAATGCGTAATTTCGTAAAACTGTAGCACTTGACATGCGCAAATTTTAAATTGGCAAAAAAAAAAAAAAAAAAAAAAAAAAAATTGTAAAATAAAAATGTTCTAATCAGAATCATACTGCAAGTTTGCATGAAAAGGGCCATCCGCGCGAAGATTGTGTTCAGGAAATTAAACGTCCGCAATGAATTCTTGAACGTCGCGGACCGGCATTTTTGCGTGCCCTGCCAGACAGGCATATAAGTAAGAAAATGAACTGAAAACTATAGTGGCCACCCCGGTGGTGCAGTGGTCTAAGCGATGGCTTCTGATCATTCGTCCGAAAGGGGTCCAGGTTCGAATCCCGGTGAGGCATGGATGTTGTTTGTTTTATGGCACTGGCTCTCTCCCTTCCCTGGAACCAGTGACCCTAAATTAGGGACGGGCGACTACTTATAGCCCATTGAGTTGCTCACGGTGGTCGTTAAACCTCCAATAAAAAAAAAAAAAAGAAAAAGAAAACCATAGTGTGTCCATAGATGGTTGGTTGGGTGGGTAGGGTGGACACGGCTGGAACTCTATATGCAGCCACCTCCTCGTGATGAGTTCTGGGTTATTTTAGTGAACTTAATCTGAAATAAGCAAAAAGCTGTATTGTATGGAATGCTTGCCTGCCTGCTTGGCACTCAGCGAAGCATTAAATGGTCAAGTCAACAAAAACTGACTTTTCGACTAAAATGACTTTTCCTGCTGAATAATCTAAATTTAAAAAGTGCCAGCGTCACCGAAAGATATTGTCCAGTTTAAAAAACTTTTACACGTTTATTAACCAACCAAAGGGGCAACTTTACTGCACTCTGCTGATAAAGATTTTGAAAATCCGGAAAAATTGTATTTTCGGGAAAAAATGACTCTTGTGGTCCAAATTCCCGAATTTAAAGGCATCAGTGGCACCGGAAGATATTGTCCAATTTCAAAAAAACTTCACACAGAAACTAAACAAACCAAGGGGCAACTTTTCCACACTCGGCTGCAATTGATTTCGAAAATCGGTGAAAAAGTGCTTTTTCGGCCTACCCCAATAGACACTCCACACGTTTCCAGGAAGAGCAGTGTATAGTATGTCCATCAGGATCTGGGCGTATTCCACAATGAACTGAAAGTCTTTAAAGATGTACTTACTTTCTATCAGGGACTTGCACACACTGAGACTGGTAGTGTCAGGAGTAAGTTCCATTTCACTGTTGAAGAAATCTAAATGTTGCAGTACATAGCATGGTATTGCACTACTTTGACCAGCCAGGAATTTGAGCTTATTATCAGGGGTACTGGGCATAGTTTACCTTGTTTGTTTCTTTCTGTTGAAAAGTGTAGATAATGCCTCTTTCTTGCAGGACAGTGCTTGAACAACTTCTTAAAGCATCCAGTAAACTTGTTCACTTCAGCAAAATGCTCACGCCATTGGTCAGAGGCTAGGTTTACAATATGAGTGTTTCAAGTATTGTGCACCAAATAAGGCAGTAGAGAACGTAGCACTTCCTTGTAAACTCGAGTCATCATGCAGGCCACATTGTCGGTTAAGATTGCTGACACTTCGTTGACATCAGTCTCCATATTTGTAAGGCATTGCATGACAGCCTGAGAAACTGTTGTCGATTAGACAGTTTCAAGATGAACGCTGTTCTGTAAGTAAGAATGCATCATTGCCAAATCTGTAAATTGTGGAACAGTGAAAATATGTTAAACATAGAATTTTGTATTTGTCATTGCTGATTTCATCAAAACCAATGAGCGAGTCTGCTGACTTGAGAATTTTTTTCTTCACCTCAGAGAATTAGCACACAGTAGGGCACCTGTACGTCAGTTGAGGATTTATGCTGTGGGGGCCCCGTTTCACTGAATCTTTTAGGGGCCCCATTTCACTGAACCTTTTGGGGCCCCTCATTTTGAGATACACATCTGGGTTCTGGGTGTACTTACTACGATTTTTAAATGGACTAAAATGAATTTCATCATCAAATAATTCGATTATTATTTTATATTGCAATGAAGAGAAACACTATTTCATTTACTTACAAACACATCATCATGTTTATAAGAAATTCCTCCTGGCTTTAATTGCAGCAAAAGTGCCTGTAACTTCATCATAATTGACATGATTCAGCCCATTACTCTCTATGTGCAACATTGAAAAACTATTCAAGTGCTCTTGAGAAATTGTTGATCCTAGATAGTTTTTAACTCTTTTAAGAGCACTAAATGATCTTTCACCACTTGCATATTAGATATTGGTAAAGTAAATAAAACTTTAAGAATGGTTTCCACATTTGGAAATGTCTCTTTCAAACTGTCACTGTCCACAAGCAGTTTGTAGCAATCTTCCAGCCGGTCTGAGGATTGATCTTGTTCCACGAGATTCACAAAATGACGGAAGTACTGCAGTTCCTCACAAAACAGTTTTCCATCTATTTCATTTGAATATACCTTGAAAATATTGCTGAGGTCACATTTTGTAGAATGGGCATTTTCAATAGCAAAACTCCTTTGAATAGGTCGAATGTATATCCTAACTTTGCTTTTCTTTGCTGCAGCTCAACTACCAGGTTGTCATAGATAGCATTCAGTATCTTCTCCCGAATTTTTTCTTTTCCCTCCAGATGTACTTCATTGTCTGTACTTTCACCAGCAGAGCTTTCTTTTTATTCTCCTTTTGTAACTCATCATTATCTGGCTGCTCCACAGATGTAGACAAAGTCAAGGCTTCCATGCCAATTCTAGAATAGTTGTTACATACATCATCAAAGAGTTTCAGAGACTGAAATAAATCTACTGCCATCTTCATGTTTCCATCTTCTTTCTGCAAGGATTTGCTGACTTTGTCAATTTGTTGCAACAGCCGGTCCTACAAGACAGTCATGAAGGCAGTTTCATATTTGTCAAACATTTTTGCTAATGATTTTGCCTCTGTTTTGCCTGAAGGCTTTTCAGTTTCACACTCAGAAAGTTTAATTAATGCTTTCCTAATCTCACTAGAAGCTTCTCATAAGGCTTATACAGCATCAGCTCTTGCTGACCATCGAATATCTCTCAACCGTTTCACAATGTGTTGATGTGGTTGATGGTGGGATTTAAGTATTTCCCAATGATGAGTGGAGGCCAAGAAAAAAAAAAGTTTATACTTTCTGAACAAAATCAAATTAAGCTTCAGCATACTGCAACATTCAGCAGCATTATTGCCTACTAAATTCAAAGAATGGCTTGAGCATGGTACATAAAATGCAGTGGAACTTTCAATTATTTTTGTTTCAAGGCCAGCATATATGCTTTGACATGTTCAAGGCATTGTCATAGCATTGGCCTCTACAGTTTTTTTATATCTAGCCCTAGACTGAAATCTTTTTCAAGACAGTATCTTTCAAATGCTCTGCTTTGTGAGATTTTATGGGCAAGAAACCAAAGAATCGCTCAATAGTTTCTTCACCAGCTTTTTACATACCTCAAAACAAAAGTTAGTTGGTCCACATGACTTACATCAGGAGTAGAATTGGCGATAATTGAAAAGTACTGTTAATTTTTAACCTCCACAAAAAAAAAAAACCAAGTTTTTCCATCATTATAGTTAATATCGCATCATACTTTTGGTGAGACAAATAGTTTGTTCTGCCTGAACCACAGTGCTCATACTTTTCAAAATGATCTTTCAGAAAGTCATCAAACTCTGCAAGATACTTCATACAAGTTAAAAAATTACTGTTATTTACATTTTCAGAGCAATCAGTTTCTCTATGACCTCTGAGTGGATGTCAGAGTCTTGCAAGTAGTTTCACAGTAGCCACTACTCGATATACCTCCAATAGCCCTTCTCTTTTTCAATCTGAGTCATTATTTGAGAATAAACTCTCCTGGATAATTTACTCCTTGTAAGCATATTGAGATTATTGACCATGGCTGTCAAGTGAGACTTCGAGATTTCATGATTTCTTAAAACTTTTTCTGTACGGGACGAATCAGAAAATCCGTCAACAAGAACACTATGTGATTGTTTATGGTTGAGAGAAAGTTTACACACATAGAGGTAAACAGACTTGGAAGTTTCAGAAAAAAATAACCAGTTTCTTTTTTCTTTTGTTCCATTTGTCCATAACCTATAAAAGGGATTTTCATTTATGATCCTGAAATACGTTTTCCCAGAACCAGAAAATACTTTCCTCAGATTTTTTAGTTCTCCTTTATTTTCTGGTTTGTTTCTAAAAAAGTAATCTATCACATCAGAGGTGGGGTTAAAAGGATATATCAGTAGGATACTATGAATTCATTGAACAAGTAGGCCTAGTTTCTTAAGTAGAGAACAGACGACAAGCACTATATAAAGTTTGAACCATGACTGCTTTTCTTTGAATCCGCAAAATATTATATTCATCACACACAACATAACTTTTTCCCTCTTTTTTTTCTTTTCTTTGTTTCCTCGCTTTACTTCTCTTTTCACTGTGAATTGGGGGCCCTCCAGGATGCGGGGCGTACTTCATGATTGCGACTTGTGTGACCCCATAAATCCGCCCCTGTGCATGTGTGACATTCTTAGTGAGGAATTCCCTCACTTTAGGATGATCTAGGTTTTCTGTGGGAGTATTGGCACTTGCAAATGTGTTTACAATTTCGAAGTGCAGGAGTTTGCGCATTTTGCTACATTCTGTTTGCTTCCTGAACATTTATGATTACAGTTGCCCAACTCTTTTTCTGCTTGTCAGAGTCCTCTTGCTCACCTTTTCTTTTCCTCATGATGAATACTTTTCACATGTTGATCAATTACAGACTTCCTTGGATGGTCAATGGAAACATAGCAGGTGGTTCAGAACATTATGCCATTAGAAACATGTAAAGTACATGGATATTCCTTGCACCTAACCTGGGCAAAAATATGTATGGCATTCTTCTTGGGTTTTGATGCAGACATTTTGTGAGCATCTGTTTATAAGTGTGGACACTGATTATAATTCCATTGGAAAATATGTTATTTGTATGACTTCTCACAAACAAGAGGACATGGAAGAGCAGGTGGCACAAATGAGAACCAGCAACTGACACAAAAATTATTTTAAGCAACTTCTGGCCCAGTCCAATAACGAAAAAAAGAGGGGGGGATTAGCAGGTTGGAATATTCATTGGAATTCTTGGAAGTCCAACCTAAAATAGTCACGGGTGATTTTGACTGAAAATTAGTAACTTAGTCAATAGTCCTGAACCATCGAATAAATCGATTTGCAAAAGTAGTCGAATCAATCATTTATTCACTTTTTCTCCGGTCAGTCATTTGTTGCTGCTAATCACAAACTTATTGAACAAATCGATGTGATTAGCCATTGCTCTCTTGGGAAGAACAAAAAGGGCAGTATGAACGGATGGGAAGTGTCTCTTGGCATAGGAGGGCAGTGGGGATACTTGGAAAACCAGACTGTGTGTGTAACTATCAAGCTGACTTGAACAGTCATTCGATTACTGAATCAGTGATTTTGGTAGGGTTACTAAACGACCAAATCAGTTGCGCCGAAGTCTTGAGTGTTTTGACTAAAAATTAGTAACTAATTCAGTTGATTGATAGTAGAAACCGGCTGTCGACTAATCAATTAATAGTTCTTTTTAGCAATTTCACCCACCACTACCTAAAAGTAATTCCTCATATTAAAGCCGAAGGGAATATGTGGGGGGATAAAATTATGCGGAAAATTGCTGATTATGCAGAATTTAATTTTCATTTTCGTATAATTTATATGACCCTACTTATAGCAGATTGGTGAGCATCGCTACTCTGCATGGAAGTGCTGATCAGAGTCTAGTTCATGTTTTCAATAGGTTTATTTAAGGTAATCCTATGTAAACGAGAATCCAGAATTGAGATAAAGGAATCTGTGGTGAAAATAACATGCTCTTGAGATTATATGAGCTAATGGAATGTACGTAGAGGATGAATGGATAATTGAAAAACATAACCTGATATTTATATTTGTGTTCTGCAAATATCAATAGTAAATTGTTCAGTTCAGAGTACACCAAACTATGCAAGTTCAGAAGCACTTCTGTCGCAGTATTTATCTGTTTATTCAAGTTGCCAAGCTTTTGCTCTCTACTGGAAGTTTTTTCAAGACAGTAGTTAGACATAAGGTTTAAGAAATCCACACTAAAAAAATATGTAGATAGTCATTTTATGTCTAACCACATATCTTTTTTAGGTATTAGGCATTTTATGTCTAACCACTAGTAATGGACTATTTGTGAGTGATTTGTTCACAGTGAATGACTTTTCACTGTGACTGGCTCACTCTCATCACTGTGAATGATTATTCTACCTGCCTTTACTGTTACACCCTACTGAAGTTACACCACGCTTAACACTCTTCCACCCTGATGAGTTCGAAAATGAATTCCCAATAAGGAAAGTAATATCGAGAATTAACAGGTGTCAGCCATTATGTGAGCAAGCAGTCAGCTAGGAAATAATGGTGGAATTTAAGAATGGGAATGGTACTTGAATGCAGTTCATTTGACTTCGTATGCCCGAATCATTTGCACCAATGGTGTTTCATTCATGAACTAACAGTGAATGGGTTTCCTGAGATCTAGCACTTTTGGGCAGTTTGCAAAAAGAACTGTGAATGCACTTCTTGTATCGAATTGTTCGTTGTGAATGGTGGAAATCTGTTCTTTTCGGCAGTTTGCCAAAAAGAGCTGTGAATACACTTCTTGTGGTGAATTGTTCATCGTGAATGTTGGAAACCTGTTCTTTTGGGCTCTTTGCCAAAGAGAGCTGTGGCCTTTCACTCACAGGTGCTTTGGAGCTTAGAATAATTTTCTCAGAGTGTAGTGAGACAACCTGCCTGGAGTGGATTCAAAGTAAATGATCATTCATTTGAATGAGCATTTGTGAATGACTTTTGCATAATTTATGAATGAATTCCCATTGAATGAATGACTTACTCCATCACCATCACTACCAAGCACTGTTTAGCCTTCCAGTAGTGAGTAAAAGCTTGGCGACTTGCAGTGGCCTACCCAGGATTTCTTTATGGAGGTGGCCCAAAATGTTGAAGATGCAAATAAAAATACCCTGGAGGAAACATCTCCCAAAGTATTGGAGAGCGATAAAGATATCTCCACCATATTAAAGTGCATTTCCAATGGTTCATAAAATATACATTTAAAAATAAGCACTCAGTAATAAAGGACAAAATCATACCTCATGGGAAGGGGCCAGGACCTTGTGCCACTCTGCCAACTTGTATATACTGTATTACACCACTGAATAAATGGATCTATACTATGATATACACATTTTTGAATAAATTGTTCATCAGTATTTCTAAGAATCAATATGAAAATCTGTAATTTTTTATTTTCAAGGGTTTCCTAGTGTCAGTTTGGATGTTCTTCACATCTATGATATTCTTCAAGTTTTCTCAATGGTTTCCCTTTTTCTCAAATTTTTAATTAACTAAAGCACATTTATTTGATAGCGAACACAACTCTCCATTATCCTAGCATTTTTCGTGGGATATATGGGATGCACAGTCTGAGAAGTTATATCCACACAGAACACCATGCTGAGAAATATGTTGACTACATCTTTAGGTAGACAGACTGAGAAATGTGTCTGCCACACACACCTTTTATGCATGTTCACACCTAGAGATAAGGCACTAGGGCTGGAAGGAATAAAATGCCCAAGGAAATTTTATCATTTTGAGAAGATGTTGACTCTCCATGTTATTAATAATTTTAAACTGAAAATAGTTACCAGTCATTTTGGAGTAAAATTGTGGTTTTTGTGTTTTATAGTATTTGCTTAATGTACTAAGCGACATGAGAAGTGATGGACTGAATAATACGAAGTCATGATTTCTCAAAACAAAGATGTCAGGATTTGACTAGATACCTTTACATCCAGATATTGATGGCACCACACATGATGTTTGAAATCACTTAAACTACTCTGTGCAATTGTACAATTGTAAAATAGATTTTACAAACAGGACAAATAAGTATGCAGGGGTTATGCTGCTGATCACAATTTGCAGAAAAAAAATCGTTTTGGCGATTGATAAAAAGTTTAGGCGAAAATATTGGCAATTACCTTTTTTAATGACATCCAAGCAAAAACAATCATTAATTTTTATTCGATTTGGTGTTTGAAAAAGGAAATTATAGTGTTAGTTACTTGTTTTCATTGTTTACATTGCATGTGAGGTGGAAAGTGATTATGTGAAAAGTGACACAAATAGCTTATGTAAGATCTGTAAGACATGTTATAACACTTTATTTTTATGGATTTTATAATTCTAATGGAAGGTGAAAAAAATTGGCAACTTCAGATTACATTTGGCAAAAAAAAAAAAAAAAAATGGCAAATGGGTTGGCAAAAACTTAAAACTTTTAAAAAGCCAGAGCAGCTGCTGAGTATGCTTTTGGATTTTGTGGAATGCCTGGAAACATGCCATTGCTTTGTGTAAACATCTATAAGGCATTGGTTATGCTGTAATTTCAAGATAAACACGAAATAAAATTTATTTTTTCAAAATAATGCACCGCACTAAAGTGAGAACTGTAAATAGCTACATCTGCTTCACTGCCAATGCCAAAACTTCTTACCCTTCATCACATAAAGAAGCACTTCTCATATCTTTACTTCATCCTTCCCTGCACCTGTGTGAAGCCATTTTGTTTGTAATTTTTCCTCCATTCAACTCTTTCCCAAGATCTGTTTGGCTCTCTTCTGTGCTGCTCCATGTGTAAACAAACTCAAACACAGACACAGTTGGCCAACAGTTAGCCTGGTCACACAGAAGGCACAGTAGAATGAAATATCCCATTCTTCCATAATTACGAACTGGATGCTCATTACTAACACACATTTGAACAATGGCGTTCGAAAGGAAAGAAAAAAAGGGAGGGAAAACATGGACTTTAATACACTTAGGGAAATGTAGAGCTTAATATTAAAAAAAAAAAACACACTGAAGTTATTAGAATAAAAAAAAACAACTTTTTAACAACCAGTTTTTAAAGCCTTGAGTGGAGCATGCGGATAGCTGTCGAAAACAGAGCCACTTCACTTAAAGCGGAGCACTTGGTATGTCTGTTGTAATACTGATCATCTGGATTTTTAATGCAAAAAAATTGAAATGGCCAGCTGAGTGAGTAAATATAATAGTTTACTAGTGCAGTTCTCTTTTACTATTTCTAGGAATGTTTAGTGAAAAGTGGACCTCTGTCACTTTTTACCTCATGTCCACCTGTTTTCATTTGCACTTTTATTGCGGAAAAGCCACTTTTAAAGATTTTGCCTGTATTTCTCTAGTTTTTAAGGATTAAGTCACACAATGTGGGGTCAGTTGTAGGAAGATTGTGGGCCTCCTGAGGTGTGGAGTATGTTGTGGATCCAGTATAGTTTTAAAGGTAGCATTTCAGTTCTGCAAATAAATTCTTGGTATGAAATACATTTATTTTGTGCTGTCTTGATACTATGTACACATGGTTGACTTTTCATGTAACATGAACACTTTTCTGCCATTGTTAATTAAGAGTCCTCAGGGAGAAGGGAAGAAAAAAATCAATGTGCTAAGTAGATACTCTGTGCCAGAATTGCATAAACTGATGTCCTGTATGGTGTATCATACTGGAAAGATTCATGTATTTACCAGTAACCCTATGATTTTGTCTTGTTCACTTTAATGCACAGTTAAAATAATTAATTTTGATTTTTTAGCCTTATGCTTGGGAAGCTAGGGAGTTTTTGAGGAAGAAGTTAATTGGTAAAGAAGTTTGTTTTACCATTGAGAAGACACCCAATACCACAAGAGAATATGGAACAATATACATTGGGAAGGGTAAGTAAATTACCATGACTGTTTTTTCTCCTTCTAATCAAGTATATTCTGTTAAGACTTAGTGAATTAATGCATTTCTTTCCTTGAAAAGAAATGCATAACTGCTAAAAGAAAAAAAAAAAAAAAAAAGAGGACATGATTATGATAATATTCCAACACCCCCACAAAAAAAAAAAAAAAAAATCATGGAAGAATATTCATTTTTTTTTTTTTTCATTTCCCTGGTAGTTTTACGTGAATATACTGATACAATGAACCTAGCTCTAATCAGGTGATAAAAATGTAATTGTAGCTCACATAAACATATGCAAGTTTTTGTTCTCGCAGACTTCATTCGATTGGAAATAATCCTTCTCCAAAAATATCAGTTGGGATAACATTGGTGCAACTTTTTCATTTGCTTATATGTAGAATTAAATTGCATTGCTTAGTAAAGTTGTTTATTGGTAAACTGAAAAAAGAAATTCCCATCTCTTTGGTTACTCCTTTATTTTAAATAACTAACAGTGCCATATTGATTTGAATTTTTCCCAGATGTGTGGAATCAAGTAAGAATTAAATTGCTGTAGCACTCTGTAGAAGCAGCAGCACCACATAGAGGCACCCGTTGCAGATTTTTGATGGAAATTGTTTTTCTATTTCTTAAAAGAAAAAAAAAATGGTTTTCTTTAAAAAAAATATTTTCAAAGAAATTTAGCTCTTTAGCTTGATTCTAACTTCATCTCAGTTAGGCTTGTCATTTAGAAACAGCAGGAGACAACAGGGAGAAAAGCAGTGTGATTGTGTAGTTTTATCATATTGCAAAATACATTGGCATTAAAGTTCTGCCATGCAACAGTTAGTCTCCGACTTAGGCTAGCATTAACCTCTTAAGTGGTGTGCCTGGGAAAATTCCGGGGCAAGCTCTAATGCCCATACTGTTCTATCCCAGAAGATTTCTGTAGTCTGTTTAGTGCTCAATGCGTTCCCGCACGAAACATTTTCAGACCCATTTTACTAATTTGAATGTAGTTCATACATATGCAATCTGATTATTGTATTCTTTAATAAATTCTTGTAAGATGAATTTAAATGATCAACCCATTTTAAAACCCAACCAATTTAAAAACCCACCCTGGGAGGTGTGCCATGGTAATAATGAAGACACCACTGAAGGGGTTAATCGTGTCAAAACACATGGTGATGCATTGTTTGTGTGAAGGATCTGCATCAGAACTTGATATCATTTTCAGGACATTCACAAAGCCATGTTGTTGCAACAAAGGTGCAGAGCACAGTTATTCTACAATAACAGCCCTTCGGAAGTCCACAAAAAGAGTATTTTGCCTGCAAATAAGTGAAATTGCTGTTTTCTTTCAGTTTTAAAGCTAGGCAATAACATTTTCAGATTTTAACTCCCCTTTTAATTACTTTCTGTATTTTTAAGACCAAACAACAAGAACTCCAGAATGAAATTAATGGAATCTTTGTTAGAAATCAGGTGGCTGGAAAGAGAAATTTTCAAACATTTTTTAAGATTACCCCCACTTCCAGGACGCATGATAATTGATAGATTATGTATGCAATTGTTTTATTTGATTTTTTTTCAAACAGATAAATCCAACTTAACAAGGTAAATTGCTTTCTTTCAATTTTAAAGCTAGGAACTTTTTTTTTTTTTAATGATGGCTTGTTTTCCATGTGATGGCTTGTTTTTTTGTACAGCATTTTGGAAGCTGATGGTCACAATTTTTTCTTTTCGGGCTTGCAGATAGCTTCATTTTAGATAGAGTAATGGTGTGAATTTTTTATTTATAAGAACCATATTTTTAAGCATTTCCAACATTCCATCCTTTGGTAAGTTCACAAAATGGATTTTAAACAAACAACTTGTATGGACCTCTCTTTCATAAATCAAGTTAAATGTAACAGTGATAATGTATGTATATATTTGTAGTTTTGATTGTTAGTAAACTTTGCCCCAAAACCTTTTCACAATCACGGTAAATTACCATTGGTTTTGCTTTTTGGCTTTAGTGTTTTGACTTTACCCTTCATAATCACTGGTCCAAAACAGCAACATGTAAGGAAATTTTTACAATTTTTGAATGAAACAATTTGGCCAAATAGGATCTTGAAATAATGTGAAATGCCAAATTACGATTGTCTGAAGTTGACATGATCACTACCACAACACCCCTAATGGGAGCCCCAAGTATAGCGTAATAAAATTGCTACAAGATAGTAAGAATAAAATATCTGTATATCAGAATAGAACTCCTTTATTTTAATTAGAAAAGCTGTCTCAGCACGATAAAGCATTTATTAATACTGCCTTTGAAGGAGACAGTTAGGAAATTGGTAACTAAGTAGACAAGAAAAGAATTCCAAAAGCATCTGAAGAATGATGTGCAGATTCAAAATGAAAAATTAGTGTTCCTTATTTCTTATGAGGGAAAAGCTAGTTTGACTAATGTGACTAAATACTAACTTGTACTGTTGCCTAAATCATAAATTGGCTCATTTAAAAAAAAAAAAAAAAAAAAAAAAAAAATTGTCGCTGGGCAGAATAAATTTTATGGTAAATTGCAACATTTTAGGTCTCCCTGTACCTTGAAGACAGGTTTTAGGTTTTCCTTTCTGAATTGCAGACTTCTGAAGAAGATTCTACTTCCAAGCTGCAACAGTGTTGCATTATCTTTAGTATCTAATCAACCATTTCACAGTTACTTATTCCAGAATGTATGATAGTTTAGAATATGCAACCTACACTATGTACCAACAAGTAATTGGACACCTGTGATAGCAAAGGAAAACTAAGTTTATTCACCTTCAATAGTTGTGGAGCCTCCACGAGCGGCGATTACAGCTGCGACCCTCCGGGGCATACTCTCAACCAGGCGTTGTATGACGGCTAGCAGTATTTTCTTCCACTCGGCTTGGAGAAGACAGGTCAGTTCCTTCACCGATTTCGGACAGTGGGGGCACCCCTTAAGTCGACGCTTCAACCGTCCCAGAGGTGCTCGATAGGGTTAAGGTTCGGGCTCTGCGCAGGCCAGTCCATTCGATTAACCCCATTGTCGCCATACCAAGCCATGGTGGACCTCGCAACATGACAGGTGGCATTGTCATCCTGAAAGTAACATGGGACCACCCCGTAAAACTGCCACAACGTAGGAAGTGCATGGTCATCCAAAATGGTGCAGTAGGTCTTGGCGTTGAGTCTACCAGGAATTGCGACCAAGGGTCCCGTGCCATACCAGGAGAAACACCCCCATAGCATAATTCCACCGCTGCCGAACTTCACAGTTGGCACAACACATTCCGGCAGGAGGCGTTCTCCAAGCAGATGCCAAACCCAGACCCTGCCATCCAAACGGTAGAGGGTGAACCTTGATTCGTCGCTCCAGAGAACCTGTTTCCACTGTTCAACGGTCCACTGTCGACGTTCTTTGCACCACGTTAGCCGAGCAGCGCTATTGGACTCTGTGATCAAAGGCTTGTGGGCGGCAGCACGTCCATGATAACCGAGCAGATGGACTTCCTTACGGATGGTATTCATGGAAAGAACACTCCTGGATGCCCGTTGAAACTCGTCACGGATTTGGCCCATTGATTTGGTGCGATTCTTCCGAATTTCTCTGGCCAGCACCCGTCGGTCTCTAACTCCCAGTTTTGTGGGTCTGCCGGTTCGGGGCACATTCCGACAGTCATCTCTCATCTTCCACTTGCCAACCACGTAGGCCACTGTCGATTTTGGGTACTTCAACTCGCTGGATATGTCACGTATGGATCGGCCATTTCTGTGATACCTGGCGATTACACCTTTCTCGAAATCTGAGAGCTCCGAACTGTGTGGCATCTTGCATGCGACTGATTGCGTTGTTGTTTCCCACACTATATTTAACGGCGACGGCCGTGACGTGTATCAGGACCGCAGATATCGTCGATTGCAGGGGTGTCCAATTACTTGTTGGTAGATAGTGTATTTTAATGTGGAAAGAAAAGTAGCTGACGCGCTTACCTATACTGTCATGATATCATTTGTGTTTTCTGAATTTTTTTCTCTTACAGTAAGTATATTATGCAATTTGCATTTCTTTTATTCATCACTTTCTCTTTCAGATACCACTGGGGAAAATATTTCAGAGTCACTGGTATCAGAAGGCTTAGTTGATGTGCGACGTACAGCGATAAAATCAAATGAGTAGGTTCAGTTTAAACCAGTTATGTTTCTTCCCACTCCAGGGCAATGCAGTATTCAAGTTTTCTGATATGATGTTACATATTAATAAGTAAACTAGGCAATTTAAGCCATTCTGATTGTTGTGTTAATAATAATTCAGTTTATCATGCTTTTAGAAAGTACATTTTTGTTGCCTTTGCTCAAAAATTAAGCTATTTCCAAGCATTCAGTGGAATTCACTTAGTTTTTGAGTATTTTTTTCTTTTTTGTAGTGGCAAAAAAATTAATATGGGATCTGTAACATTTTTTAAAATGCGTTCAGTATTACCAAGCTTTGAAAGTGAAATTAAGGATTGAGAGAAGGCCTTAATAGTACAAATAAAGTTGTGTTTTTAAAGGTATTCTGACATGTTAGCACCAAAGTCTAAGGTCAAAACTTCAATTAAAATAAAGTTACTGCAATGGCACAATTTCTTCGCAATTACTGATGACATTTTTTCCTGTGTCTGTTGTATAACAATGTACAAATGAAATAATTATGTATCAATTGTTTTAATTTCTGTAAGCATTAAATAATGCCAAATGTTTTAATTATGCCATATGAAATCCATTAAAATTGAAAAATCATTTGCATGATAAATCAGCTTTTAATCAATGTTTGATACATTTAATCACTCAATGTCCAATGGTTCAATATATCTATCCGATGCACAGTGGATATTTAGTGGTTCAGGCATTTGTGTCTGGGAACATTCTTTTTTTTTTTTTTTAAGTTTAAAGCCCTTTGACAGAAAAGGCAATGCTATTTGTTCTGGTGCCATAGGTATGACTCTGGAACTGCATTCTATGGAATCTAAGTGGAAAACTGTCAGGTTTAACTACAGAAATATGGTAATGCTGAAAAAGCTCAACTTGAAAGTAACAGGAAAAGCATTTAAAAATGACAGCTCTTTTTTTAATAAAATCTTTTTTTCTCTGGATTGCTGGGTCATCCCGTGCATTGCGACATTTCTGTATGAAATTATGGTTCAGGATCAACACTGCAGTACAGGTTACTCGGTAAAATTTTCTCCTGAATTTCAGGGCCTGTGGATTATACAAAGGACTGTTTTTTCTTTTCCTGAATTTCACGGTTCATAGATGATATGCTGCTGCAGATCATACTCCAAAAAATGTGGTAATTTTGATTCAAAAGAAATGCATGTTTTATTATGCTTTGTTAATTTTTGTATGCTCTGTGGTAGAAGTTGATTCTTTGGCCATCAGCAGTTGTCTGGTAGGCTATATCTGTGTACAAGTTACACGTTTGTGGGACAGATCCCACTTACTGGTAATTGATTAAGGCTGTCATACTAGAAACCAGATCAAGTCAACAAACTAGTATTGGATTAATTTGTTCTCAGCTGTTTATCAAACTAAGCTCTTTTCTGAGATATTTGCATTTACCCTGGGAAATCTATCCAATCAAAATTGAATATTGTAAATTATGCTTTTTCCATGTGATGCTACAATGAAGCCTGATAAGAATATAGACAACTAACATAAATGAAGATAGAGATTTGTGATTGCAAAGTTGGAGAAAGTGTAAAAGAAAGAAAGGAAGGTATTGAGGGCAGAAGGGGAGTTACTTGTCAAAACCATAGAATTAAAAGTCAGTCTCAACCTTCATAAAAGCCTGTGATAGTTTTATGTGATCAGCAATGTATATAATTTTATCTCTGTGCATGCATGTACTAATTTTTTAAAAACTTTATAATACTTGATAGAATTGTTTTTAGTGTTCATAAAGAATTAGCACATTTTTAGGTATTGTGAACTTCTTGTGTTTTTTTTCAGAGCCCATCAGAAGCTTTGCGAACTTGAAGACATTGCAAAGGCAGCAGGAAAAGGGAAGCATGGTCCAGATGCATCTGAACATGTGCGAGACGTCAAGTGGTCTGTGGAGAATCCACGAAATTTCATGGACTCTTTACATCAGAAACCTGTCAATGCCATTGTTGAACATGTTCGTGATGGTAGCACAGTTAGAGTGGTTCTGCTACCAGACTTTTACAACATTACTGTAATGCTCTCTGGCATTAGGGTAAGATATTTCTGTGTTTTTTTTTTATCTAAAAGTAAAGAAAATAGTAAACTTCACAAAGTACACAAGTAGATGCCAACTAGTATGAATTTTCCGTAATATTACGAATTTTTGGCCGGGCATGACGATGAAGTTACAGAAAATCGCCATTTGATGATTTCTTTTTTTTTTTTCTGGTTCAGAAATGGGCAGGAGATTCTGCAGAATTCTAAATTTTCATGATCATTTGGGTTATTCTCAAAATTGATGCTATGTTGAATAGGATTTAGCCAAGGTAGGTTGTTTTCCATTGAGGGCATAGATTTCTGTCTTTCCAAAACTTTTGAAAACGGAAATTAGACTTAGTGAAGATTTCTCCTGTAATTGCATTTTTTTATTCACAATGTTGCCTCTATCCAGTATTGTTACTAAATATAATTTTTTTGCACAGATGTTTGTATTTTAACTTGAAAATATTGGCAGTGATCTCCAAAACCAGAAGTTAGAGTGAAAATGTCCCCGTAATTTATGAATTCTATTTCTCGTGATGTTCCTTCTACCCTCCATTGTTGTTAAACATAATTTTGTTCCATAAATATTTGTATTTCAGCTTGAAGATAGAGAAAAACTTGGAAAACAGAAGTCAGGCAGAGCACGAATTTGTATAATTGTAATTTTTTTTTTTTTCGCGATGTTTTCCACTGTCCAGTATTGTTGTTAAATATTTTTTATCCCCAATAAATGTTTGCATTTCATCTTGATAAGGGAGATAGTTTTCTGAAAACAGAAGTAATGAAGTTAGGAAATTTGTTAGAATTGAAGCATGATGTTCAAAAGTATTAATATTATCAAAGTTACCACCTCATTTGTCTAAATTTGTGAAAGGTTTTTAATATACATTCAAGATGCTCAGGCTGAAAATTCGTGTAGTTTGATGAATGCAGTTATAGACATAAAGTCAGGAAGAATGAACATCAAAACCTATTTTAGCTGTAGACTGTGAACTAAACACATGGTAAGTCTACAGTTCAGTTCTTCAGAAAAATGGGTTATATAGGAAAAGCAGTGGATTCCAACTCTGCCAAAATTTGAGAACATTAAAAGCAAGAGAGAGACAGAGAAAATAAAAATATATAAAAGATTACTGAAGGTAGTCTGTTAGATTTTCTATATAGACAGGATTTTTAATTTTATCACTAGCTAATGATGGTATAATGTATTTTTTTTCTTTCTGTAATAGTTGTTGGAATTTATTACCATGCTAGATACCCACATTTTCTATCGTGTGCCGGAGTTCTGAAAATTGCTGGGAAAAAAAATGTTTATTAATGAAAACTACCAGAAGTTAGCATCTATGCCTAGTTGGAAAAATAACACTGCCAAATAAGAATTACAGTTGAAACTAAAATTATGTAATCAATAATAGTAATGTTATTCATAAAGAACATGAATGCTTCAGCTTTTAGGCTCTAAGGTGTTCTAAATTCTGTTTCATCTTTTAGGAAGTATCCATCAGTCATTTGTAAAATACATTAATTTATATCAAAAGTAATACAGCTCTCCTTCCATTTTTAGTGTCTTGTGTCTTGTTCTGTGGTTTGCCAACTCAGAGCACATATTAATAATGCCTACCCATAGGACTTTATAAGAACTGTAAATGCACAGGAAATTTCACCCCACTTTGCAAAATATGAAACAAAGCACTATGATTCTAGGGAAAAAATTAAGGCCGCCCCGGTGGCGCGTGGTCTAAGCGATGACTTCTGACCATTCGTCCGAAAGGGGTCCGGGTTTGAATCCTGGTGAGGCATGGATGTTGTGTTTGTCTTACGGCACTGGCTCTTTCCCTTACCTGGAACCAGTTGCCCTAAATTAGGGACGGGTGACTGCTTATAGCCCATTGAGTTGCTCATGGTGATGGTTAAACCTACAATTAAAAAAAATAAAAAATTAAGCTCCTGGAATTCCTTTTAATTTACTCCTAGAAAACAGGGTTTTTCTAGGAGTATATTAAAGAAATTCCAATGTAGGAAGCATGTTTGACAGAGAGAACAAATTAGGTGGTGAAATTAGTTGGCAAGCGTATTCTCTATTGAAAGTCATAGTCTGCTTTAGGAAGTTTTTACAGGAATGATGGGTTCTCAAGAGAGGCCTGCATGGCTGTGTATGAAAGTGTAATTGTTCCTGCTCTGGTGTATGGCAGTGAAACCTGAGTACTACAGAAGAAACATAGGAGTCGTTTGTGTGATGGAGAAATGTGTTACTTACGGGGGTGGGGTGGGGGTGGGGGTGTGGCAAGATGTTCTGATCGTGTGAGGAATGAAGATGTGTTGGAGTTGTGTAATGTGAAGCAAAATGTTGTTAGCAAGGTGAAGATTAATATGCTTCGGTGGTTTGGCCATGTTGAAAGAATGATGAGATACTAAGAATTTTTTTTTTAGCCCAAGTGGCAGGAAGGAAAGGCAGAGGAAGGCCAAGGAAATCATGGGAGGATCAGATTCAAGACTGTGCATGAGAAAAAGATTATGAGTATGAAGAGTAGGTCTTGTGCACGTCGTGTGATGGATGTCAGTGAAGCCTGAGTTGTGTGTCAAGATTGCTATAAATGGATAAGTTTGATATGGCAACAGTAATTAAATAATCAGAAATTTATTTGGTAGTTTGTATTTCTTTGTGGAGTTAACCTCTGAATCTCAGAGAACAGCTTAGTGATATGTATGTATGTAAAACCCCTGCAAAAGTTCTGGAATTTATTTTCTGTAAATGTGTATGAACCCTGTATTTACTATTTTATATGATGTTTTAAAGATTTAAGTGTAAAAATCAGTGTTAGTTTATATGTTGAAATGTGAGGTATCACTGTTATGTTATAAAGCATTACTGTGCCAGAGAAAGATGACAAGTTTCCCTCCAATATTTCACTTTTGAAAAATTATATTTTGCATACTTTGAAATAAGTTTCCTTTAAAGTCTCATCTGTTCAAGCTGCAACAAAAATTCATTGTTGAATCACCAAAAAACCACTAATCATTTTTCAGTATTAAAAAACTCATTGCACTAAAAAATATTTATAAGCAGGTTATCTTCCTGTGAAATATCTTCATTCTTGGCATCCCAAATTATACAAATTTGCTCAAATTTTAACTTCTTCCTGCAAACAGTGGCCTCCTGATGCCATCCATTTAGAAAAGAATGCATGGTAAGAACTTTGCATGTGTATCCATGCGATCAGTTTAGGTGGAATATAAAACTCTAATAGCATTACACCCACTACAGTAGCCAAGCACAACATTCCCTCCTTCCAGAAAATAAGATAGTTTCTTCTCCCTGTAAACGAAGGTGGTCACTGAGTAGATTTCCATAGTTGTCATTTTGGAGATGATAAAGGCAATATATGTAATACAGTAAGAAATTTTGAACCACAATAGGCTAGAAAAGTTCTTGCCTTTAGTGATGCGACCAAATCATAAAGAAGAAATATGCACTACCTGTATAATAAAATTCATTTAGTTAGTAGCCTTAAAGGAGGTTCTTGCAAATTTGAGACAGTCATATCTTTTTGTGTTTAAATTTTTTTTAAGATACCTCATTTTGTAAAATGTAATAATCAGGCATGAAAGACCCGCGAAAACATGGAAATCCGCGTTTTTCTGTTCTGTTTTTGGTACTACCGATATTATTCCAAAAATGCAATAAAATTTTTATGGAGGGGGTATGCCTCCCCCTTGTGGAAAGCAAAATCGTAATGACTTCGAACGACGAGATGGTTACGGCTGGGAATCAAGTCACCTCTTCCAGGGATGGAAATTCTGCGCCAAAGTGTGCCAAAACAAAAGTCTTACGCCATCTTGCTACAAAAGGCAGGTTTCGCGCCAGTAGGCCGCAAGAACCTCTGTGCCCGTCGTCATTGTTGGGACTTCGGTACAGTAAATTCTCCGTCCAAATACTAAGAATTTTACGTAGTTACTATGGAAATCATCGATGGAAAACATCGAGTATGCTATGGAAATTGTCGGTCGGCTATGGACGACGGAAAGCATAGAGTATGTTATGGAAATCGTTGGTTCGCTACGAACGACGGAAAACGTAGAGTATGCAACAGAAATAAAAAATCTCAGTGAAATAACATTATTAAACATCTGTGTAAAGTGTTTCTAACACTTGTTAAATATTTTTGATAATGTTTCTTGGGTGTTGAGAATGTCGTGTGGTTTTCCGTTTCCTCATATTAAATGTTTTCGACCAATCCCCCCCCCTTTCCTTTTCTCTCTCTCTGCTTGATTATATTTTTATTTTTGACATTTTCTTGTCATATTCCTTGTTTTTAATATCTTGAGTAATAGTAAAAAGAAGCAACTTCGTTTTTGTTTTTTTTTAAGAATTTTTTCTAATGAAATGCATGTTACCCTATTTCTAATACATACTTCTTCAAAACTAATCAATAGAGAGCATTTGTTTTCGCCCCTTTCTCTTTTATTAAACGAAATTAAATTTCTAGATCAGTATTTAATCCATATGTGGTGGAATCCGCGCCGTTTCAGTGTCCCTTAAAATTGTTTCTCGGCAGAGTGAGCAACGCAGTATTGATTTTTCACTTTCATTTTCCATAAAATTCTTGTTTTTCCATTTCTTAATTACTTCTTACTCATACATGATATTATTTCGTGGATTCGGGAATTCCGCTTTTCTGTCATTATTTGAGTCACTCTCGAGATCGATGTAAAACTGAAAAGAAGCTGTTTTTTGTGGGGGAAGGGAGCAGTCTTTTCCGTCTGGGGAGGGTATTTCATCTTTCAAAATTTTTGAAAACGGAAGTTAAACGGAGTGAAGGTTTTTTCCATAATCCTAATTTATTTTTCCTGCGATGTTTCTTCTGCCCAGTATTGCTATTAAATGTCATTTTATTTGCATTTTAGCTTGAAAAACGGAGGGAAAATGTCCGAGAACGGAAGTCGGACGGAGCGAAGATTTTGCCGGTAATCGTAATCTCCGCTCGCACAACGTTCCCTCTACCCTGTGTTCTTGTTAAACGTCAGTAATTTTATGCTTTGGATGCAGTGATGTGTTCCAGTTTAATATTTACATAAATAAATTTCAGTGAATCCCAAAACATACACTTTTTTAAGTTAAACAAATTCAGTGCCTTCTCAAAAATAATGAAGGCATTATTGAGTTGTTTTCCTGGCTCTCAATTCCTTTAGTACGATGAGGGGTGTACTTGATAAAGAATCCAGCAACGTGAAAATTGAAACATTTTCATCTGTTCAAACCATGAAATATAAGCCACTGAATCAGGATAAGTCAGCCTTGGAATTTTTAAAGAAAAACTATTATTTGCATGACCCTGTAAATTTATGCCAAAATATGAAATCAACATTTTCAGAATATAAGAAAGAATTACAAGATAAGGAAGAAGAAATGAAAAGAAGATGAAAGGAGCTAAATATCTCTAATAACTTATGCAGCAAATTAAAATCAAATGAATTGGTTCAAGAGAAAGAAAACTAGCCGGCTGATTCATAAAAGAAGGTTAGAGCAAACTGTTAGACCGAAACAACTTAAGAAAATTAAATTTCATTAGTTGTGAATGACTTTTATTATTTATCGACAAAATGTCTAACATTTTCGCAAGCATTTATCATATTTCTTCATTAATAATTTTGTGTCAAATCAAGAATGAACATTTATTCTTCATCAAACTTTTATTACTTATCAACAAACATACCTGAAGTTTTTCAAACCTTCAAGATTTCATTTCCATACAACATTGTTATCTTATAAAGACATTTGATTAATTTCCTCATTTGTTAGACACCGTTCTGTACTAAGGTGAGTGATTTTCTATGCATATGATCTCATCAGCAATTCCCCCCCCCCTTACATTATATTGTACTATATATTTAATTTTCTTGAAAAAAAAAATACATACATTAAATCTATTTAGTTGGTATACATGTGACCAATACCTAAATGCCATGGTTGTATACATTAGAGAGTGAAATGCAAGATTCAACACTTTGCCCCCCCCCCCCCCGGGGTGTGGAAGTTCAGCTTTTCCTATCACTGTCCACTTTCGTGCCTGAATAATGTAGTATTATTTATTTATTTATTGATGTTCTGTGTCATTAAGTAGTACTGTTGTTGATGCATCTGATACGCATAAGCTATTCAGAAAGTAATATCGTGAAAACAAAGTGAACATTTGTTCCAAGATAACCCAATGGCAAATGAAGTTGCTCGAACTTTTAATTTTGTGATATAGGCATGCAAGAATGAATACAATGAAATGCAATATAAGAGCTCCGTCTTAACACGATTTATTTTATTTTAAATACGAACATATATGTACAACTAAAAGCCATTTTCGGAGTGCCGTTCACCCCTTCTTCAGATGATTTATGTTGCTGTATTATGCAGGTATATATATATATATATATAGAGAGAGAGAGAGAGAGAGAGAGTCACATGGGACATTACGTAGCTTAACTAATTGTCATTCATGAATTACACGGTGTTATATCACATACATCTGTTTCCACAAAAAAAATAGTGAAAAACTATACACATATGTTATAATTCAATGATTTCACTAAGTGTTTCCAAAATTCAGGTAAATCGACAGGGTAATAGTCATTACAACATTTCATATCTAATGCCGTGATAAAAACGCTTTCTGCTATCAATAGAGCATGAACAGAGGAAGGAGTCTGGAGTATACTGACATTGCACCAATCTGGGATAAATATGCCATTATTTATATTATGTGCAAGTGCTGTATTATAAAGGTGTGCTTTAATGCTATATTTGTGTTCATTCACTCGTAACTTCAAATTCCTCCTTGTAGAACCTACGTAATTACTGACATGCTGTTTTGTAACTGGGATATTGTAAACACCTCAACATTGCAAAATATCAGGTTTACCTCAGTCTCGTTTGAGTTGTGCAAACAAATTGTTACACTTAATGCCTAGTTGTAATTTATGTAACAAAACATGTAACAACAAATTCGTAACACCAGGTAAGTATTCTAGTGATCCAATGAACTTTCTATGTTCATTATCTCTGACCAACGTAGTAGAACAATGTGCTATTACCCTTTCATGAATCCTGCGGGTAATATAATCCGGGTACCCAAACATGCTAGTCATCTCAAAAATTCCATTAATCTCACTGTTTAAAGCTTGGTCTGTAGATGAATGTGAGTAAGCTCTCGTGAAGTAAAAATCAATCGCTGAAGTTTTCTGCTTAAAACGATGACATGAGTTATACGGAATGATAGAACAAACATATTTTTTTGTGGCAACAGATGTATGTGATATAACACTGTGTAATTCATGAATGACAATTAGTTAAGCTACGTAATGTCCCATGTGACTCTGTATATATATATACCTGCATAATACAGCAACATAGATCATCTGAAGATGGAGTGAACTGCACTCCAAAAGTGCTAATGGCTTTTTAATTGTACATATATGTTCGTTTTTTAAAATAAAATAAATCGTGTTAAGACGGAGCTCTTATAATGTATGTGTGAATACAATGAAGATTAATATTTCATGGTCTTGTGCAATGTTTACCATTGCACAATTATGTAATAATTCTACATTTGACAACAGCATACTATAAAGGGCAAACAATTTGATAAGGATATATTATGAAGTTTTGTGTTACAAAATTGCATCTTCCTCGAATGTTCTGCAAACTGTGCTACAGTATTTTAATTGGAAGTGATTCTGAAGTGAAGTGAAGATCCTCTTGAGTTATAATAAGGTCAGAATGTTTTTTCTTTGCTATCTGCTTTAACAGTTTTTATTCTATTAAATCTCACTTCATATATCACTGAGTACAGGTCTAGATGAACACAACTTCATGTTTCGTAATAGTTGGTGTCTTTCTAGATGTCTTACTACTTTTCTATTATCACTGCGCTTTGTAGAATATATATATTTAGTCATTATTTGGTCATATTTTTGTACAATTCTCATTGAATCACCAGTTTTTTTCTTTATGCTAATTGTTTTTTTTTTTTTTCACTTAATGTATCTGTTTGAAATATAGTGAATTATTCTAAAACTTTTGTGGTCACTAAAATTTTGTGGCCCTGGTGTGCGCATGCATAGCTTGAAAAGTGATTTTTTATTATCTTTTTAAAACACACTGTACACTTTCTGCAGTGCCCTACTTTTAGGCCAGATGATCAGACGCCAGAACAATTTGCTGAAGAAGCAAAGTTTTTCACAGAATGCCGACTGCTCCAGAGAGAAGTTGAAGTGATTCTGGAAAGTGTTTCTAATCTTAACTTTCTTGGAACAGTCCTTCATCCAGTAAGTTAATTTTCTTGTATATGTATTAATAAATTACATGAAATGTTTTTGTTCCCTGCTATGCATTTGTTTTTGCTTTCTTGAAAAGGTGAGAAAGTAATAATATATGTTGAAAAACAATCACTAGCTGGATCAAATTCCAAGGATGGATATTTTTTCTTTTATAGGTACATTTCATAGAATTTTTTTTTTTTTTTTTTCATATTTGTAAGAATTGGTGCATGGTGTTTAAAAGTATTCATCTTATATCTAGAATAGCGAAAGCTATCGTGCATTCATGATGGATAAAACTGTCATTCAAGAGCATGAAAAAAGGCCACTGTCTTGTCATTGCTTAAATGAAATCAAGTTATTTCTAAAATTGCGTCATTCAATTTAAAAAAAATTACGAACCTTGAAAATCATCACAATTTCTGAACTCCAGAACATCTATGAGTGACTGATACAGAAAAATAATTGAAAACAAGTATCAAACATACTGCTATCACATCCCATACATTACCACTCTCCCCTAATAATAGATAATCATGAATTAACACTTCTGGTACTGTCGCAAATCTTCTTGATTTTAAGGTAAATCTTAATTTTATGGGAAAATCTTCTTGTTTTTAGGGAAAGTCTTCTTGATTTTATGGTAAATCTTTGTGATTTTTGCAAGCAATCTTCTTGATTTAGGAAATTTTGGTTGGCAGGTATGCAATGTCAAAACGAGGGCATTCTCAAGTTTTTAAAAAAGAACATGAAACAGCGTGGCTGGTGCTGAAAAAATCTCGTAAATCAGTCAATCACGTTTTTTGTCCTATTTGCTACTCAGATTTTTCCATTGCTCATGGAGGTTGCTGACATTGCTTTACGCCAGGAAACAAAATTCTCATCAGTTGATTTCTCTTTAAACTTGTTTTCTTTTTCTGATTCAGAAAAATATTTGGTTGAAGAACAGTTTGCCAAATTCCAAAGCGATCCTCTGACAGAAGAAATAACTGCCGACAGAATTGACATAACTTGGAATTTAATATCGTGCATTAAAATATCATACATAACTGGTCATTTAAATACACTGTTTTACCAAAATTAATGGCCACAATTCTACTTATACCTCACACCAATGCCCCATGTGAATGAGTGTTTAGCATGGTTAAAAAGAATCTAACTGATTTTCGATCCAGTTTATGTGTTTCAACTTTGGAATCTTTAATAATTGAAAAATGCAAAGCTTGTGCTGATCAGGCTTGCTTTAATGCAGATCTATTTGATACTGACTTACACAAAGTAAAGCAAATCAACATATTTATTTTTGAAGTAAAGTAAGTTTGTTTCTTAATGTATCATATTTTTTTGTCCAAACACTTGAGCTTTTACATTTATTTGCAACCACATATTCTCAGATATGAATATATATATATTACTAAGATAAGGGAAAATATACATTTTATATATATAAAGAAGTTAGTGAAATCATGCAATGCATTGATTATACTTTCCAACATACCTGAAATCATTACTCAAGTTATGAGGATAATGGCTGTAGAATAAATCTCACTCCTATGACCTGACCTTTGACCCCATTTTGATGATATTCAACAGAACCGGTAAAGCATACTTCTGGAACAACATGATAAAGTTTTGTTTCAATTGAAGCATTTTTATGTAGGTTATAATGCATATTAGGGTGATGGAATGGATCCCGATCCTATGTCCTGGCCTTTGACCCCATTTTGTCCATTTTCAATAGGGTTTGTCCCCAGGTGGTCCCCTACCACATACTAAAATTTCATCGAAATCGAACTATTTTTACGCGAGTTATCGTGCAGACAGACAAAGCTGGAGCATATACCCTTCTTCAATCTAAGGTTTGAAAGCGTAAAAAAACTGTAATTTAAGGTGTTTTCAATGGTTGTTTATTGTAGTAGCTATGCTGAGAATGTCAGATTTTAAATTTGATAAGACTGATGGTATAGCACCATATATCGGCTTTGCGAGATGGCACATGGAATGTGATCGTCATGTGCTCCTTATGAGTTTCATGAAATGTTGGCAGGTATGGTATCATCAGGTAATAGACAGCCAACTAGATGAGGTATTCATTTCAATTGAAAAGACCTTGTTGAAAAAACTCATTCACGTATTGTACATTTTCTCTGATTTCATTTTTTACGAGTTGGATAAAAGGTGTCCTTTGATCATGTGCTATAGAGTTGAACCCACATATAATGAGCTCACGTAATGCGAAGTTCCGCATAAACCAAAGTTTTTATGGATCCCGTGAACTTTGTAATATTTTCTCATTTTTTTAAATGCACATTACGAATAATTTTTGGAAAAAACACCTGTATTGAATGTGATAATTAACACAGCAACCAGACATCGCTGAATTAACTGTAATTACTGTTTCACACGTGAATACTATAGATACTTGTAAATTTGGCATCGCTGGTGCAACGGATAGCATGCTCGAACGATAATCGGGAGATGCAGGTTCATTTCCCGCTCCACAGCGATGTAATTTTCAAGTTTTCTGCTGTGTTTGAATTCATGTGTGAAACAGTTATCACAGTCAGTTCAGCGATGTCTGATAGCTGTGTTAATTATCATGACTTATTTGCCATGTATTATGAGAAGAATATTTCTTCCACTCTGTATACCTATATTGAAGTTCAGCACAATTATCAGCAAATAAAATAAGTGGCATTCGTCCAATTTTTTTACTGTAAAGCAAGGAAGGAATTACTGCTGTTGACAACACCCCATGGTTCTCCCAGGTTACGGACAGGTCAATTTACTTGAAAAAAGTATATTTCAGTTGCTTTTTACTTCAACCTGCTACCCCCTCCAGTCTCTGCTTGCCACACATGCATCTGAGTAAATGTTGTCTTTCATCTCCATATCCCAGACCTTTCAGTCGCTTAATCTCTGTTTAGAAAATCTTGGCAATAATCTGGCAGATTTTGGTGAGCTAACCTCTGAATCTTAGAGAACAGCTTAGTGTATGTAGGGTAGTTTTATATGTAGAGAAACATCTTGACGAGTGTGTCAGAGGAAGTTGAAAATCATTTAAAACAGAGATTGTGATAAGCACAAAATAAGCAACAATTGGCTCATATAACCAACAAAACATAATTATCAGCAAACAAAATAAGTGGCATTCTCCAAGTCTTTCAAATTTATTCACCATTTCTATCGCCCTTTGGATTTATCAGCTGTAATTTTGTAGCTTGAACCGTTGGAATGCCACCAGATGGCGACACATCAGTTGCTGACCCCATCAACAAAACATAACAGGTGAAATTTCAAATTTTCAGCAGTTACTTTAATTTTTACATTTGTTGAGTGTTTTGTTTATTGCAGATCTTACTCATATTAAAATTTGGTGTTCTTATTTTCCGGCATTTTTTTTTTCACGGAAATTTGCGGCGTTGTACTGGAATTTTTGGCTTTTTTTTTTTTTTTTTTTTCTTTTTAGAAATTTTATTTTATGGCCAGTGGCAAGGCCTGTCACTGTCCTTTCCTTGTTTTCCCTTGGTTGGTGGCCAAAGCAAAACTCAATTCCACTGGGAGTTGGGAAATCTGACTGTCAATCTACTCCCACAGAGGAGAAGAGAAACAGGTCCACTCTGTGTCTACCCAATTCAGCTGGGAGAGATCCCTAATGTTATATTTGTCTTCTAAAAGTGTGTTAACTGTTTGCTTTCCTTTGTGGTTTGGTGCTGGGTTTGCCCAGAGCTACTTGAAACAGAAGTTTCTCACCCCTTTCTTTTCCTGGCAGTGCCCCTTTGCTCCTGCCCCACCCCAGGGCTTAGTGGCCCACCCACTCTGTCTGCTGCTTTTGACCTTCAAGACTTCTCATCTCATCATCACAGAAATCTAGGGAGGATCTCCCTGCTGACTTTTTGTTCACCCCTTTGGGATGCCTGCTGGTTGCTTCTCAGGAAATCTTTGTCATTGGTTTCAATGCAATGACAACAAAGATTTCCTGAGCAGCTTTTTCTCTTTTTTTCTCAGTGTTTTACTTTTTATAAGTATTATTTATAGCTTTGAAGGGCCAAACACTGGAAATTTGCAATTAGTAAAATTTTATGAAAGCCACTGTTCTTTAAAAAAATATCAAAACTTGGGAAATAAATTACGAATGTAACACATATATCCTGATTTTTTTTTTTTTTTTTTTTGTAAGTATTGATCTACGTTAATTTCAGGAAATTTGGGTTTGGTTTCAGGAAATTTGATTTCACAGAATAAGCACCCCTGTATTATTTACCTTCAATTAATTGATAATTAGTATTGATTTACTAGTTTTAACTTGACATAATGTAATAATATATCCCCCTTTTTTTATCTGTTGTGTTATAATGTAGTTCGCACATATCAAACATTTTTAACCCTCCCTTCAACTTTGTCGTATACAGGTGTTCGACTGTATGTATATATTTTTTCTGAATTGCTCTTTTAACATGAAGATTGTATATACAGCAGTTTGTTGTTAGTCACATGAATCTGTGCTATATACATAGAACTGTCAAAATGAAATTTTATTTCTTTTTTGTACTAAAACTATCATTTAAAATTTATCTGAGTTTGCATTGTTGCCATATTGTAATTGCATCATGCCAGAATGTTTGTCCGTGTAAAATGAAATTCAGAATTTCTGTATTGTAATTGCTTCATGTCAGAATTTTCAGTTACCACTTTCATAAAAAGTGGTAACTGAAAATTTTAGTAAAGATCAAGTGATCACATTTTGTACATGCTCTTATGCTTAGTGATTTAAATTCCATTACCCCTTTCTTTCTGTATTTATATAGAATGGCAGTATTGCTGAGCTGCTATTAAAGGAAGGATTTGCTCGCTGTGTTGATTGGAGCATACAGTGCGTATCTACTGGTTCTGAAAAACTGAGAGCTGCTGAAAAGTAACCACCATTTTCTTCAACTTTCATTTAAATTTTGCTTATAAAAAAACATGCAAATTGTAGAAATTGATACTTAACCACAGATTTGGCCGAGCATGTGCAGTAATGTGGGAGTAACAGCCAAGAATTTTGCATAATTTTCACTATCTCTATTTTAATGGCACTTCAGTATATCCATTCCAGATGTTCTGATTGAAGACTGCACCCATATCTGAGAGAGCCCGCAAAAGATGGGTTACTTTTTGATGTACAAAAAAGTACAACTGTTTGTTTGTAATATATTTAAAATATAAATTGATAAATACATTGCTTGACATTTGTGAAAGTGTAAAGTTTGTATCTTTCACACATTTGGTTGAAGAACATTTTGTGCTTCATGAATGAAGTTTTTGATTTTTTGATTGGAGGTTTAACGACCACCGTGAGCAACTCAATGGGCTGTAAGCAGTCGCCCGTCCCTAATTTAGGGTCACTGGTTCCAGGGAAGGGAGAGAGCCAGTGCCGTAAGACAAACACAACATCCATGCCTCACCGGGATTCGAACCCGGACTCCTCACGGACGAATGATCAGAGGCCAGCGCCTTAGACCACTGCGCCACCGGGGCGGCCCATGAATGAAGTAAGCCAGCACATGATTTGTTAAACAAAATCTGGGAAGTACAAAACTTTTGTTTTAAGCAAGCATGTGAAAAAGACATGCCTCACACTCAGTTTTATACAAATCAAATTCTTTATTGAAATAATCCGTGTAAATTAAACCAATCTTATTTTGGTTGTTTTTTTAATTGTAGAAACTTTTTTGAAGAGCTAAAATTTTTGGAAATACTTTTGAAAATTCCATGGGCAATCCCCACTGTTATGTCACAGACTGATCAGGAACTTTCTGCTATGGGGTGGAGTGCCAAGGACAGAAGAATATCACTTCTTTAATTATATTATGTTCTAGGTTCATAAATTGAAACCATATGTAGTTTTGCTCCAAATGTTGTTCATAGTCAGTGACGGGATGCATGGTTCTGATGAAACTAGCCTCCAGTGTTTCGTTACTAAGGGGGAAAACTTCCACGAAAGGAACATGGCAGAACCACTCAGTTTTTCAAATACCAATTTGATCATCATACCAATTTCAGAATCATCATCTTAAAACTTGAGATACACGCTTTTGTGCATTGAACATTCTGAACACAGACCCTTAAAATGGAAATGTAAATCATGTAAAAAAAAGTTCATATTTTTTAACTTAGAAAAATGGTTCATAATAATTAACACAGCAATCTGACATCTCTGAACTGACTGTAGTGGGGGGACTGGACCAGAAAGTAATGTCGTTTTTGGAAAAGAAGAGAAATAGTGTTTGTAACAGAAGACATTTATTTCTTAATTGTTTAATAGCCATAAATTATCAATCGCACTTGCCCATCGTGAAACCAAACTTTATATTTCATAGAATTTATAATGGTTCATTATATAGTGCAATGCTCAATGCAACTTTTTATCTAGTGAACTACTGCATTATTTGAAACAATGAAAATAGCAAACTTCAATGCATAAAGTAAAATTAAAGGAGCTTACCTTATTTTTTTCTGTTGTACTCTGCCAAAATAAGTGTTTTTTTTCGAAACTAAAGCAATATGGATGTGTGTCATACAGCGTTGATGTAAAAAATGCACTGTGCTGTTTAGTCATACATATTTCTGAACATTTCTTAACATTCCCATTTCACTCAGTTCTTTCCAATTCAATAAAAATCCATAAAAAAAATATAAATATCCAACAGGTAAAAATACATTATTTTGCTATATTTGTTGAATTAATAACCAGCACTTCCAAAAAAAAAAAAAAATGGCGTCCCTTAAGCAATAATAAATACCAGCATAAAAAAAACATTTCTTGACAACTTTATTTTCTTATTTATAATATACATTAATACTACCATAAGTATCATATTTGTTTCTGAAATTCAAATATATGGCTGTGAGCTAGACTAAGGCACATTGCATCTGAAGTAAAATAATAAAAACAAAACAAAAAATACAATGAAGTTCAGCACCTTGAGCTAAGATCCTTATAACATGCACTTCTTGCTTTTTTCAGTTCATCAAGAGTAAAATTTTTATTGTAGCAACAGTTCATGTTTAATTTCTCAATTAACAGTGATTCTAATGTTTTAGTACCCAAACTTGATCTAAATTCTGTTTGATTTTTCTGCACCATGCTGAATACTCTTTCTGTTGGAGCATTACTATGTGGCACCACAAGCACAGACAGCATTAATTTAGGTAAAATGGAGCCTGCATGATCTGCAACCGAAATCGGAATATTATGTTCGATTAGAAATCTTGCAAAAAGACTTTTGGATCACACAGTACTAAAATCATCATCTTTAGTACAAAATAATAAAACACTGATTTGAGGCTTTACTTTTCACAAATTCCACATGTTTTTTGCTTGCAACGTGGCACCGACAATCATTACATACCCCGTGAACCACAGAAAAATTCAAAGTACATACCGTACAATAGGCATATCCATCTTTCTCTGACGATGCAACAATACAGGGCCACTTTTTGGAATATTTCTCTTTAAATTTCTGTCAATTCTTCAATTTTTTTAGTGGCACTGAAGCTGCTGCTTCATTCTGAAGCTTTTTCAGGAAATGATCCATCTTCGTGAAAAAGAAACTCACATTACAACAAACATACACACTAATGAAGCGAACTTAGCACGTGCAAAACTCGAAGTCGATTCACTGACGCGGGCCTAACGTCCTGAGACAATGCGAGCAGAACAGGTAACTGCCAGATTTCATTTCAAAACTACCACCAGTAACAATCAATCTGATGCATTCGGAATCCCCCAACTTCTGACCACAGCGAACTCCAGCACGTGAACACGCATTGCGCAAACCTCCACTTACCACATGATCATACTGTTACACTAATTCCAGTTTATGACAAAGAGCATTTATATATATCCTGAAATATTAGCAGAAACACTAATTTTGAAAAACAAAAGGAAAATTCATGGATTCGTCCGTAGTTTCAACCATGATTTCCATAATTCCGTAGTCAGATGACTGGATCCGTAGAAACTATGGACATTCTGTAGTAGTTGGCTGGTATGCAATGTCTCTCTAAAAACACAATTGAAAAAATTGTTTTTGTATTGTGGGCTATTTGCAGTAGTAAAGATTGTGAATGTTAACCACTTAAAATGTGAAATTTTTCTGCTAGTTTGTAGTTTTTCTATTTGTAGATAAACTTTTTTGTTTTTGTGTTTTGCTGTCTCTGCTTCTAAAAGTGGTACTTGAATTTTTTTTTTTTTTCCTTTGCATAGCCTTCCCTCTTTGAAGAACATTGTTCATGTATTTTCTACATTTTCAAATTGCGCAGTTTTGCCGCTAGGAGTCTGTGTTTATTTCTGTATGCAAGATTATCTTGGCTTCTAAAAAATTGCTTAACCTTTTTTTTTTTTCTTCCAGTAATGCATACTTTTTCTGCTGGGAGTGGGAGCAGGTTGGTGTGTAAAGTCATGTTTTTCTCTATGCCTCTGCTCCTGAATATTCAATTCAAACATTCTTTTTTGCTTTGCACATTGTTCACCTGTGAGCAAGATTTTATGCAGGGTTTTTGGCTTTTCATAATGTTTCACATTTCCACCACTAGTGAGCTTAGATAGCTATTTCTACTTTTCTGTTTGCATAGGTAGAAATCTGGTTAAAAATCCATTTTGTAACTGTGAATTTTTCTTTGGACATGGTTTTACTGGTGGAACTCTGCATTATCCAACATTTCAGTTGTGAATTGCAAAAACTAGATTGAATATAAAAATTTTAATTTATAAAAAATCACAAAAGGAGCAAAGATCACTTTGCACATGACCCAAAGATTCCAGTCATGTTATGAAGATTGAGAAAAGTATATTGAGTATTGAACATACAGAACTTTCCATTAATGGAGTGCATGTGTTTGTATGCTTGGGTGGTTTTAAATCCTATTAAATGTCCAGATGCTACAGTAATGTGATGATTATGTAATGCTTTCCTTGAAATATTTCATGCATGCAAAAAAAAAAAAAAAGTAACAGTTTATATATATATATTATATCATCGTCAACCATTATCAGTCCATTGCTGGACGAAGGTCTCCCCAAGTTTCTTCCACAATGATCTGTCTTGTGCCAGTCTCCTCCATGTTACTCCCGCATACTTTCGAATTTCATCCACCCATCTCCCATGTGGTCTTCTTCTGGGTCTTTTCCTGTCCCTTGGAATCCAATCTAAAATTTTGGCTGTCCATCGATGGTCTGTCCTTCTGGCAGTATGTCCAGCCCATTGCCATTTCAGGGATTTAACTGTGATCATGAAGTCTTCCACTCTCGTCATTTTTTGGATCCACGAGTTCCTCTTCTTATCTCTCCTGGTTACACCAAGCATGCACCTCTCCAGGCTTCTCTGAGTTGTCTGCAGCCTTTGTATGTCTCTTTTAGTTAAGGTCCACGTCTCTGCACCATACGCAAGCACTGGAAGGATGCATTGATCACACTTTTCTTTTAAGACATAATGGCATATTGCTCTTGAAAATTATGCTGTTACTTCCAAAAGCTCTCCAGGCAAGTTTTATATGCCAATTAATTTCTTCATCAATGTGACCCTCACTTGATATCTGCTGTCCAAGATAAACGTACGCATCTGTTATCACCAGCTTTTCTCCATCAATCGATAAATCTTCATTTCTTGTAAAACATTGAATATCACTTTTGTCTTCTGAAAGTTCATTTTTAATCCCACTTCTTTACTCTTGTCTGCAAGTTCCTGGATCATACTCTGCAGCTCTGATGGGGTAGTTGCAAAAATGACTGTCATCAGCAAAATGAAGGTGGGTTAGATAGTCTCCATTTATCTTTATCCCCTTGTTTTCCCAGCTCAGCGACTGAAAGACACCCTCCAATGGGTCATTAAAGAGCTTCAAAGATATATTGTCACCTTGTCTCACTCCCTTTCCAATTTTTATGTGTGTTGTATTTTCAAACAGCAGAATCTTTGCACTTGCATTTTCATAGATGTTATTAATAATATTAATGTATGCATCTTCAATACCGCAGGATTTCAGAGCCCATTGTAACTGCTGATAGTTTCACCGAATCAAAGGCTTTTTCATAATCGATAAAAGCCATGCACAATGGAAGTTCATATTCCCTCGCTCTTTCAATTAGATCTCTCAGTACGTGGATATGATCTATTGTGCTGTAGCCACTCCTGAATCCAGCTACCTTCAAGCGGTGTGAAAGAACTTTAATGAAGATTTTATAAACCACTGATAGGAGGCTGGATAGGTCTGTAGTTCCCGAGATCCTCAATGTCACCTTTTTTATTTAGCAGGATCATTGTAGCGTTGTTCCGATCCTCAGGAATCTTCCCTTCATTAAGGCATAGAGTGAAAATTTGGGCGAGTACTGTTTCAATTTCTCCACTTGCTTCTTGTATGATGTCAACAGTAATTCCATCTTCTCCTGGAGCTTTTCCCTGCTTCATGTTCTTGATTGCATGTGCAACTTCTGCTGGGAGGACTGGAAGAACTCTGGTACTGGTACCTTTCATGATGTCTGGAGTACATGTATCACCCCTTTCATATAATTTGGAGTAGAAATCTTTCACTCTTGTCAAAATTTCGCCTCTATTTCTTGTTACAGAACCATCTTCTTTTCTCAGTGCCATAATCTGTTTTCTTCCCTTACTGAGATGTCCCTTTGCTATCTTTAGGCTTTGGTTGTTTTCAATTGCTTTCCTTACTAGTTCACAGTTGAATTTCCTTACGTCTTCAGTGATACTTTTTCGTACTGTCTTGCATAGCTCTATATATTCCACTTTGGAAGTCACATCTTCTTTAGTTGTCCTCATCACTCTTCTTTTTTGCATCAACATTTTGGTTTTTCCTGATAATTTGTTCACATGCAACTTGTTCTTAGACCCAGCTAATTTTGTTGCTGTTTCCATTAAAGCTTTGGTTACTTTTCTGTCGACTTCAGATACGTCCACGTCTTCCGATGTTAGGCATTCTAAAGCAGAGAATCTGTTCTTCAGTTCAAACTTTGAAGGTATTATGGTGATTTTTAAGGTTGGTTATGTCAATGCATTTTGTTTGTCTTACACACACACACACACACGCACACTGCTGGGCACCCAAAAGGCAACACCAAGAAGGACACGAGATACCAAATTCAGATTTACTGGACACATAACAAAGATGAAATGATTGAGCTTACAGGCCTGTGCGACTTGCAGAACACGCAGACATCAATAGTTCGTGTAGTCCCCATGGCTGGCAATAACGGCCGCTACAAGGCGCGCCGTCCAACGAAAAAGGCTTTGGATGTGGGCTTGGGGTATGTCGGTCCTGGTTGCTTCCACACGTTGCCACAGTTTATCAGGCGTAGCTGCGGGTGGTGCTTGCCGGGCCACTCTTTTGCCGATCAGCGACCAGACTTGTTCGATGGGCGACATATCGGGAGAACAGATGGGCCACGGCAGAAGGTGGGCCGTGAAGAATTGTTGCCATGTGCGGGCGCGCATTTTCCTGTTGAAACGTGGCCGCTGGCAGGTCCTGCAGGTAAGAGAGGACTACAGGCTCCAAAACGTCAAGAGATGTAGCGGTGGCTGTTGAGTGTACAGGCAATGCGTACCAGAGGGGTGCAGGTGTCATATCCAAATGCACCCCAAACCATAACGCCAGGTGACGGACCGGTATGGTGATGCATAATGCAGGCGTCATACAGTCGCCCGCCGCGGTGCCGCCACACACGTATCCGACCATCGTGGTGTTGCAGGCAGAAGCGGGATTCGTCAGAGAAGACAATGTTGTGCCATTCCGTAGTCCAGGTGCAGCGTTCAATGGCCCACTGCCGCTGTACTCGCTGGTGGCGTAACGTCAGTGTTAATCGAAGCAATGGCCGCTGTGCGACAAGTCCCCGCTCCTGCAGACGACGTCAAACGGTACGTTAGCGCATGAAACACACCCTAATTCATGCGCTAACGTTCGGTGGTGTGCCACGGCTGTGGCAATCACTCACGTCGGTCCGTCCCTCCTGCACCCACCAAATCCATACTCACCTCACTGTGGCTGGATGTCGTCCCACACGGGCACCGATGTCTCGGTACGATAAAACGCTGTCACGATAAGCCGCTATTCGTCCTCTGTCAAACTCCAAAACGTGCTGGAATGACTGCCGTTTTCTGCGACGAGGCATCAGGAAGCTTCTCGCGCACAGGTCCGGCAGCACAACAAACTTCCACTACTTACACCCGGCCTTCTGTGCGCCCTTCTTATAGTGCTTCTCGGTGGCGTGCCAGGCACACATGATTTGCATATGCCCTGGCATGCTAATCGTTTGCATGTCCTCTCACGGGCGACGCATGCTGCGAATTTCAAGCCAATCAGATACTTCCTTCTTGGTGTTGCATTTTGGGTGGCCAGCAGTGTATATATTATTCTAATGTAATTTTATCTCAGGTGTAATACTTAATGTGTGAAATATCAGCTGTCTGTTCTTCCTTTCAGGCTAGCAAAGGAAAAGCGCTTGAGGATATGGAAGGATTATGCACCAAGTGGACCAGTAATTAGTGCCAAAGAAAAAGAATTTCTGGGGAAAGTTGTGGAAGTGAATAATGCTGATGCCCTGCTGCTAAAAATAGCTGATGGAAGTCTCAAGAAAGTGTTTTTAGCTAGCATAAGGCCACCAAGGTATGCAGAATTTTCTTAGAAAGGGTTTGAGAACTTTTTGTATCACGTGTTAAGCTTTCATTGATGCACGGTTATTTCGATGCACCCAAAGAAATCTTTTATTATTTTGGTGATTAAATTTCCAAAATCTGCCTTGTATCCTAGATGACTTTTTAATTTTTTTATGACAGTTGAGTCGAAAAATAATTCCTTAGAAAGTGTGACCGCTGATGATCCCAAAGCTTCTGTGAACCCTAGTGTTCTTAATCACATTTCTCAGAGCTTTTCCATGAGGACATACAGAAAAAACCCATTAATCCAGACTAATTGGGGAAACAGTTTGTCCGGGTTAACTGAAATAAACTAAAAAATGGTACAAGATACATTAAGCACTCATTCATTTCAAAAAACAAGACGTGGTTATTTTACGTTTAAAGCATACATGCATAATATAAAATTTAAATTAAAGTACTGTACATCTATACATGCAGGACAGTTATGATGTTGAGTATTTTCCTGAGGGAAATGGTTCTGCCACACTTGGCATTTACTGCACAAGCTAGTTTAAAACGTGTATCTCCTGTTGTGATACCTTTTGGAAGTTTATTTCAGTCACTAATGTTTCATGGAAATGTAAGTGGTTGTAGTATGCAGATATTTAATTTTCACTTTCCTCAACAAACTTGATTATGCAGTTCAAGTGTTCTTTTACATCACCCAGCTTCATTTTTTGCAAATTGCTCTTCTACTTCTTTCTCAGAACTTGCCGTTGCAGTCACGCTGTCCACAATTTCTTCTGTCAAAATTTTATAACTTGGATCATCATCATCAGCTTCTAGCCGTGCCTCAACATGATCTAATATAATTTCTTATTCACCCCTTGATGTAGAGCTTTGTAAAAAACTTGTGCCTCACATTCAATTGTGTCTAGTTCAACATTCTCATTCAATAGAATTTTCTTCTCTTTTGTCTTTTTCATCAGTGCTTGGCACTTCAACCTTCAAGACTTCATTTAGAAAACTTTTTTTTATACAGTCTTTTGGCCATGCATATAACACCTTGGTCTTGTAGGTTGTATGAGGGAAGTGGTATTTGGTGGCAGAAACACAACTTGAAAAATGGCCAAATGTGATGAGTCATCACGAAGCCATGTTGCTTTCTGAAACTCAGCTCACTACTACCAGTACTTCCTGAAATCCAACTCACTACTCCCTCACACAACCTTGCTTCTCACATTTGCGCTCAAGTTAAGTTAAACATTCAAGTTGTTTTTTTTTTTTCTTTTTAGGGGTTGTTTGGATTATTAGGGTCCAGACATTAACAAGAGTTCACTTTACCATGGTTTTCTTCGTATAATCAGTGGCAGCATGAGACCATTTAATTCAGAGAAAGAGAAGGGATTTCCTTCTTGTAATCTGTGGCAGCACATAATCTGCACACTGTGGGCACATATCAAGGGGAAGGGACCTGGGGATGCCAAGCCCCCCTGTTTAAATATGTATGCATTGTGTAAATAGAGTTTTTGCAGTAGCACAAACATTACAATTTTGAATAATATCAAAGCCATTGCATTTAAACATAAGCTTTTGCAATTTATAAAATCGATGTAAATATTTATGGTTTGATGTAGAGGTCTGCGTTGATTGGGCTGGTTCCAGTACGAAGAAAGTGAAACATATTCAACTGGAGTGGAAGATGAAAGTAGTTTAATGGGCCAGCTTTTTAACTGTTATTTAAAAATCTTGCTGTAAACAGCTATTTTTAAAAATCTCACTGTGGCATTATCCCCACCCGCATGACATTGGAGATGAGTTAGTGATTTGTGTGAGCAATTAGTTGTGCATTTCTGGTTACTTGTTCTACATTTTATGACAGAAGACATCTAGGAAGAGGAAGACAGACCTCTTCATAGAATCTCTGTGGAGAGATAGGGAATGGGGAGGGGCGAGACATTTTTGGTATGGACTTAGTATCCAAGGGACCATCACATCCAGCCAACTCCTGACAGCTGACCCCCCCCAATTTATGACTATAATGCTTTATGAATTGCTACACAGGACAGCGCTGGAAGCTTTAAATTACACATCCCTCATCTCTGAATATTGCTTGTAACCACTGCACGAGTGGTATGTTCGAGAGACATTACATCATCAGAAAGGAAGAATGTTTTTGTATAAAATAGTCTTGTACAACATTAACTGAATTATATGTAAGTAGATCAGCAGTGCATAAAATTTTTACATAATGATTAGTTACTACTAAAATGAAGTTGTTTTGTGAAATTTTAAACAACTCTTGAAAGGTGTGAAGAAACAGCTCTTTTTCCCCTCTGTGTTCATAGAATCAGAAAAACAATGTATTGCATACACACATTGTACGGCGTGTGATGAATGTCAGTGAAGCCCGAATTGTATGTCAAGATCGCTGTAAATGGAGAAGTTCAATTTGGCAACAATAAGTAAAATTATCTGGTAGTTTGTATTTCTTTGTGCAACTAACCTCTGAATCTCGGAGAACAGCTTAGTGATATGTATGTATGCATGCAATTTTTTGGGACCCCCCCCCCAAATGGACATCTTGGATACGTGCCTTGCACACTGTGAGATGCAGGAAAAAGAAATCTGCATATAATCTACACCTACAATCCTGATCCCAAACTGCTGTTTCCTACAGAAAAGTCTTGCTTCACAAGATGATCCAGCTGAACCCCCCCCCAAAAACCTGTCTTATTACAAAAATGAACTGCTTTTGTGTTTCAAGTGAATAAAGAAAAAAAAAAAAAAACGTTTTTCAGTATTACTGCAATTCTGTAGTGAGACCTGCAGCACCCACAAATGTGTGCAACACTGAGCTTCTTGAAGCACATGGTCATCTGGGAGAGCAAATGCCACCACCTTCATTCGGTCTATTTTCAGACAAAATGTGCTTAAGTTAAAGCAAACAAGCATACGAAAAACTTCTTTCCTAATTCGGTTGACATTAAATGTCTGTAAATACTGTTTCACACGTTATGCAAGTTCAGCTATCGGGAGATTGCAACAGGACATTAACGTAGTATTGGCAATTGAAGTCAAGTATAACACATTCCACTGCAGCTTTAGAAAGAACAGGCCTACCTTGAGCAGATATGCATCTGCTGCAATCTCCCGATAGCTGAACTTGCATAATGTGTGAAACAGTATTTACAGACATTTAATGTCAACCGAATTAGAATATCGTAGCCACGTAAAAAGTATGTTCATCGCAACTTAGCGAAAATTGAACAACGATATAAAACTTCTTTCCAACTGTTTATGGACCCCTATCTTTGTATTGTGCTATGTTTTTATATTAATGCATTGTTGGTATTTTTTTCAAATATACAGCCTCTCCTGACAATTATGAAGTGGTTTTTTTTTAAATCAAAGTGCTGCAAATTTTTTTGTTTCGAAACGGCGTATTACAGCAGAGTCTTAATTTATAACTTTTTCAACAGATTATCTCCTGATTATGCAATGTAAATTATGGTAATTATTAGATATTAGATCCGGCAGTTAGGTATCAATGCAATTTACATTAATTTAGTCTCAAAGTAAATGTTGTGGTGCAAATCTAATTAAATGCTTGGAGGATGTTTTCCAACTTTATGCATCTAAGTATTCTGTTCATGTTCAGTTGTTTGCCACATGTTGGGTAACTACCCACGGGCATATATCAAACACCAAAAATTATTTAAGTTGTAAAATATTGTATCAGAAGATTTTGTAAGATAAAAGTAATCGCTTACCACCGGTTGCAACTTCACATGTTAAAAGGTTCCAGTGCAACTTTTGAAGAGATGGTTCGGTCCGTTGGTTGTCAATTTTTAAATGAGAGGGGAAAATACGAAATAAAATTATTTATGGACAATTAGTTAAAAATTGATGATAGATGGGAATACTAAAAACTGTCACATTTAAAAGGAGTTGGTTAAAAGTGCTTTTAAAAAAGATAAAGTTGCAAAGAAGAATACAATCTGGAAGAAAACTTAGTTGAAATCCAGAAGTCATACAATGAAAATGGTATGTGATTTCCATCAAATAGACAGCATGTTGGCATTTGTTCAATGGCAGTGTCATATCAACAGGATGCATATCTGCTCAAGGTAGGCCTGTTCTTTCTAAAGCTGCAGTGGAATGTGTGTGGGGAGCATACCCAAGAAGGCTGTATAAAATCAACCAGGTGAGTGAATATGGAACTTCAGGTATCAAAATAATCTGTGTGGCTTATCTTGCATGAACACAACTGAGCTTCAAGCCATACAAACTACAGCAGCTACTTCACGCACTGTCAGTGACCAGAAGTTCCAGCATTAATTCTGTAGCAATATGACTGAATGAATTGAGCTTGAAAAAGACTTTCTCATGCAATTTGTCTATGGCGACGAGGCTACGTTTCACAGTAACTTTTTTTCATAGTGTTATGCTTTCTCATAGAATGCAGTGAACTTGTTGATCTCCTAAGTTTCTATTCATGTAAAGTGCCAATTGTGAATAAATGGCTACTGTTCAAGATAGCCACATATTGTACTCACAAAATAGGCGGCATTTGGTGTTTTAACTCCATTAATTTTTGCTAGCAGTTAAATCTTGTCATTCTTAACATTTTACCAGAATATTTCAAAATAATTGCTATATTTTCTTTCAGATTGCCTGAAGAAAAACAGGAAATTCAAAAAGATAAATCCAAGATTCGACCGCTTTATGACATACCATATATGTACGAAGCTCGAGAATTTCTCCGAAAGAAACTGATTGGGAAGAAAATCAATGTAATTGTAGATTACATTCAACCTGCATCAAATCAGTTTGCTGAAAAGACTTGTTGTACAATTACTATTGGAGGAGTGTAAGTATCAAATTTATAATTAATCACTAGTAAATAATCGAATTTATGTTCTATATTGTTAGTACAAAGCATAAAACAGTGTTGTGAATCGATGATTAACAAGTATTTTTAGCTTCATGTTATTCAGTGCACATTCTGTTTCCATAATGATTCTGTCAAAGTTACACATAGAAACAAAGGATGCTTATTGAAGTAATTGCATTAACCATATTTTCTGATTCTAATGTCTGTACACAAAACTAGATTTTAAAATATGCAGCTCTGAAATGCAGCATTTATAGGTGTGGCTTATAACTGCTCTTAGTAACATAAATTTCAGCAATTGTTTACAATATTGGAATGAATAGTTTCCTAAATCTTTTATAGCAGACACTCGGCTATAAAGAAAACCAGAATGCCCACTCATTGATTATTAGCAGGGGAGCCTAGTGGTCATGCAAATGAAGTCTTGAAACTTGCTGCATGATTGCATGTGAATAGGTAATTTGAAAAACAAGAATAATTCAATCTGGTCTGTCATTTCTCATACTAGTGATTTGCAATTTACTGTTTGAAAGTCGTTTTGGGATTAATAAATTATGCTGTAGTGCTTTTTTTAGTCAGTTTTACTTTTTTTTTATCTTGCACTAGGAATTGTAAAATGTGAATTTCTTTTCGGCCCTACAAGTAGTACAGTCGGTGAGCCTGCAACAGGGAAAACCACAAAATTGTACATGTTTTCACTATTGCACACTTCCCCACACATGAAATTTTAATATTCTATTAATTTGTGAATTACCTTCAGATAAAAACATACTGTAATAATATTTGTTGCTCTGAGAAAATATTTCTTTATATAGCATTTTTCCATTTTCTTTTTGCATGATGGACTGCAAGAACATAAACAAGAATAGCAGACACTAGGAGACAGCAAGGCTGCATTTTTTTTTTTTTATTTAGTGAGAAATTATTTTTTCAAAATTGTGTAAACCAGCTTATACTTAAACTTCCTTAACGGACACTTCGGCGAATAGCGGACTTTTGTGATTCCCAGTCCCAAAGTATATACAGTTCTGTATGTTTACCTCCAGATAGTGGACCGTCCAAATAAGTGATCTTCATTATAAGATATTTAAGAACTGGAACGTTCAAGGGGAGAAAAAATGGCAATTTTTTTCTGCAAAGATTTTGCTTAGCTGCTTTGGATGGAAATAGGGTGCTTTTTGTCATCTGGATCTACATTACAAAAACCTACTTTGCTGTGGTTTCAGTATGGGTGATCTTTTGTTAAAAGTGGGGAAAAATAGCTTCTTCCAAATAAAATGGAGTATTGGTTGTCAATCCAGAAGAGTATTTAGATGCCACTTTCGAACTATTTACATCTCTGAACAGTGAAAGAAATGTAAGATTGATTTCATTACTGTTGATGAAGGTCTGCATATCAAAAAGGCAGCAAACAATGTGTGTGAATTTGTTGCTTTGAAAACATCAGAAGAAAATTACCTGATTGAGGAAGCACCTGATGCAGCTGTAGAAGAGTTGCACGATTCTAAGATACTGTAAAATGTAGTAAAGAATTAGTTTTTCCTAAACAAAGGAGAGATTGGGGAAAGGGATTAGAACTACTGAAGATTTTAAAAATACATTTTAAAAAACATGCTACGAACAGACTTCCCCACCCCCTAAAAAAACCTCTTAATCAGATTTTTTTGCAGCCGACTGCTTTCATCTAATAATGAGTGGTAAGTATGTAGACAAGTATGGGGTTCCTTGAATTCATATTTTCGTGTCTTAGTCAAATTGTTCTTCTCTCACTGTGTGGGAGAATGGAAGTTGCCTCATGTTTGGGCATGTTCAGTAAGGTGCTTTAAAGGAGTTTCAACATTTTAAGACAAACTACTGTGTAGACTAATACTGTTTTACTGATTGGAAGTTAATGTCATGCAAATGAAAGTGATATAAAGAATAACTATGTCATACTTGCCAACTTTTACGGATTATCTGTAAAATTTATGGATTTCTGCTTAATTTTACTGATTTGCAGATAGGTCTTTTTTTACAGATTTTTCAATATTTCGATTGCTCAATCAAAATATTTCAATCTCTGCAACCATCCACTTAGATTTTCTACCGGACCTTGCAAGTGCTGTGCCACACAATGATGTAATCTTTAACTCGCCAGCTTCGGTATGTTGTGCGGTAGCTCTTTCACCCCACTGGAGTGCTCAAGTGATGTGCCGACGCTAGACGCATGAGCAGAGTCTGCGATGGTGGCCGTCGCGTTTTGTATTTCCACAGCCCGACTTGATCAAGCGGCCGTGGTATTTCAGTCCCTGTAGACGCTTGTTCATTGTAGCAGTTGATTGGTCTCCTCTAGGGAGGGAAATCACAGCCAATGAAAGAGAAGGGTAAAATCTGCATGCACAGTGTTGAGCAATGTTGTTGCAACAGCAAAATAATACTTTCTTATGTGTGTTGTTTTCAGTGTGTGGTGTTGTTTCTTTGTTGTAGAGTTGAATTACTGGGAGGAACGAGCTGTTAGTTTAACTTTTATGCAAATCTATAAAGATGAGTATTAAGGTTATACCATCTCAAATTTATTTTCAAACTTTTAAGGAAGCATACGCTGCAAAGTTCCAATGTATCAGGAAATCTAATAAAGGTGTAAAATTTGCATTTTGCGACATTTGCCGAAATGATTTTAACATTGCCCATGGCGGCAGAAACGATATTTTTCATCATGTAAATTGTCTCAAACACAAAGGTAATGTGAAGTGTACTGATAGTAACTCCAAACTGACTAAGTTTTTTAAAACATCGGATAATAGTCAAGGAGATGTAAACAACAATTCGGCACGAGTTAAGTCTTTTTTGATAGAACACAACGTGCCATTCAGTGCTGCCAGCCATGCTGGTCCACTTTTTCGGCAGATGTTTCCAAAAGATGAAACTGCCAAACGTTATGGCTGTGGGAAGACCTGGCAGTTGGTTTCTCAGATAAGACCAAAACGACGGTGATTGTCCACGAAATGGCTTTAGATCAAACTTCCGCTGTTGTGAAACTTTTACAAGAAGGGCCATTTTTTGCAGCATGTGATGGAAGTCATGAAAGTGATTACAATATTATATAATACTGATATACAAGATGATCAGAAGGTACATAACTTACAGTTTTGAATGCAATGTGTAAGTACTCTTAAAGTGAATATTTCGTTGTTATAGGAAATGTTTCGTTTGGTATTGAAACACCACACATTTGCGAGGCTAACATTGAACAAAATTAAGATTTTACTTTATGCTTTTTTAAATTATTTTTTCAAACACAGATAATACTAGTTTAGTTATTGTGTCATATGCAGAGATTTTTACTGTGTATTTATTAATATAATCTTTTCTTTTGTGGTAAATGGCACTTGTGCAAAAGTTTTACTGATGCAAATTTTCCAAAGTTGGCAAGTATGCTATGTACTGAAAGAAAATATTTTGAGTAACGCATTTAGTCAGCTTCAGTCATCGTTGCACCACTTGTGAGGCAGCTATCCATGTGCAAGCAGGTAACATGAAAGCAGAATGGCACTGTTAAATTAAATTTCAGGCGAAATAGTAGGAAACTCCCCTCTCTTTTATAAATATCCTTGTCAACCGAATTTATAAAATTTTATCTCCTACCTTTTCTAATTATATTTAAATCTGTTACTATTCATGTAAATTTTTATTAAAAATATGATCATGGTAACTAAGGAATGTCATTTGTTGCTATGAGTCTCGTTTTCAAGCAGGGCTTTCAGAGTAGTTTCTGCGAGTGCTTGCTGAAACCATCTCTTTGACACAATTTGCAGAATCATCTTTAAGAATTTCTCTTTTTTTTTTGCTTTTAGGGAACTTCACAATTGTTGGATTATGGAGGTTATGCAGTTTGTTGGATGACATGTGTAGATCAGAGCTGCTGTTAAGCTGGGCTCAGTGAGCAAGTGAAAGAGTGTCAGATTTGGTGCGTGACTAAACTTTGAATTTTCCGACGACTCTCAAATGGCTGAAGCTGTAGATTGAACTGAAAACATGTCCACACATGCAATAGAATGGTAGTACATGTTCCTTAAAAGTGACTCTCTGCACAGTTTAATTTATTGGAGATACAAGTTATACTTTGATTTGCACTTATATGTATGTAGCACACAAATGTATGCTGCACATTGTGTACGTGTGCTGCTTACATTCGTATGTGAATGTATTCATATCTACTCATTGGTGTACTTGGATTCTAATTTTTGTACGTAGGAAAAAATCTTTCAACAGAAAAGCAGAAAATTGGCTTAACTTTAAAGGTAGAGGTCTCTGATGTAATGTGTTGACAATTTCATTTGGTACTTACATTTTGAATCTCATTCCATTTGACATTCTTTTTAGCTCTTTTAACTCTTTATTGTTGTCTTGATTCAGTAGTTAGTTTGATCATCATTTAGCAACAGAAAGAGGAAGTTGGATAACAATAAAAGAATGTATTATGTGGATCAGTAGTTGTTGGGGAAAAAACTATGTGGTTAATATATTCTTTCTTTTGTATAACATATTCCTTAAAAGGTGCTATTAATTCACAAATTGTGAAATCACTTTTTTTTTTGTAGTGTACTATCACTGCATAGTTTGCTGTCTGTCTTCGTATAACACTAACTCCTGTACTATTACAGATTGTTCCAAACTTTGTAAGATGGACACAAGCAATATTACACATACCAAGTCTGTTGTGTCTCGCAGCAAGAGCATTGCCCAGTGGTCAAAATGGTGTAGGGTGCAAGTTTCTGGCTTTTTATGCTGCGTGGTCTGGGTCCAGTCCTACAGCAAGACATAGTTGTGTTTATTCTTCTTGCAATGGTTCTCTACTTTCCATGAAACAATTGGCTCTAAATTAGGGGAGTTGCCCAACTTCGTATTAACTTAGATACTCATAAAGTGCATTTCACCCAGGAAGAAGAAAGGTGGGGGAGAAAGAAAAAAAGGACAAGTTCTGAATCCTAGAGGAGACTAACATATATATATATATATATTTTTTTTCTCAATTCTGGTTATACTCCTAAATTTGGTATGGCGAACTTTTGCTTTGAGTCACAATAAAATTTTGTCTCCAGCTACGTAAGCAGTTCTGCGTTCAGATTCCTGCTGAAGAAAGAATGGCGTACTTGTTCTAATTTTTTTCCAATGAGCACCTAAATTTAGCATGTCAGCTCATCATTGTCTCAAAGGGGCAATATGAAAGTCATTAAATTTAAAATTCTTCATTTCTTTTACATGAATAAGCTTGTTTTTTCAGGGTGAAACTTAAATGTCTGTACCTTAGTGTTATTTGTATATTTGGCATGCTAAAAGTTTTATTGATATACATAGATTTGTAATTGGTGATTTTAATGTTTTAGAAATGTGGCCGAAGCTTTGGTGACCAAAGGTCTTGCTACTGTTGTGAGGTATCGTGCAGATGATGATCAGAGGTCAGCACATTATGATGAGTTGTTAGCTGCAGAAACAAAGGCTCAGAAGTCTGGTAAAGGGCTGCACAGCAAGAAGGAGACTCCTGTTCATCGTGTGGTTGATTTGTCAGGGGTAAGTAAATTATTCTTTTTTTTTCTTCGTCGTTTTGGTATGAACTCAGCACTTTCTACTCATATCAGTTCAAATATTCCATTTTTAGTGTCCCATTTCTCGTATAGTCCTTTCATCCCCTATTGTGATAGTGGTAGAGTACATTTAAACCTACCTTTATATTGCTCTCTTTCATCCCCCTTTCCTTTCTTCTTTCTGTGTAGTTTTCAAATAAAAAATTTGACTGTGCACTTTGTTACACATATCAAGGTTGCTTCAGATTTAGGAGTCATCTTACTTTATCAAGGGTTAATTTGGTTAAAAAGGTTAAGAATTTTAACTTTTCTATAACCACAACATCTTACATTAGGGAAGATGTGGAATGTACAAAGTGATTTTATGCTTGGTAAGGGCTACTAACCAAATTTTTGCTTTACATATGATCAAAAACTGTATGTTGGTAAGAACCTTTTTGCTGCCTTCATAGAATTAGAGAAAGCTTATATGACTAAGTAAACAGGATATCCTACTTCTGTGGAAGGTCTGGAAGGTTTCAAATAAATATATTATTAGTGAGAATCTGCTTAATAGTGTGAAAGCTATATTTGGTGGCAGTAGATCATGTGTCTGAGTGATTGGTGTTTTGTTGAAATGGGTGTCTATTGGTGCAAAAATCGAACAAGGTTGTGTGAAGTCACAAAGTTTTAACCTTGACCTGTACCAAACACATTTCAGTCTGTCCTCCAACTATTTTCAGCAGGTGCTAGATGTTGACTAACCGTCGGGATATTTTGCCGTACCTTACTGCTTTTATCCTGCCATGTTTCATCGGTCCTGTCAAAATATTCTGACAGTATGTGCGACAATTAATCAACAACTAGCACTCCACCCACTGAGGATAGCTGGAGGAAGACCAACTGAAATGCATTTGGTATAGATCAAGGAGTGTGTTGATCACATTTTCAGCTTTTTAATAACCACCCATTGTAACCTTTTATTATAATTTTACCCAACCCCTTTAGATATCTTAGCTTTTAACAAAATAGGCTCACATTGAACGTGAGTTTCAGAAGATCAAAGATTTTATTCAAAAAGCGAAGACCCCCCCCGCTCTCTCTCTCTCTCTCTCTCTCTCTCTCTCTCTCTCTCTCTCTCTCTCTCTCTCTCTCTCTCTCTCTCTCTCTCTCTGAAACATGACGATTATGGGCAAAACACGTAACAATATTAACAAAGAAAGGTGACTTGATCACGCTAGTTACGTTAACTAAAACTTTTACAAAAAGTTCGTAAGTTGGAAGCTTTCGACCTTATCTTAGGTCTTCATCACGCCAATGGAGGACTCATCCTCCATTGGCGTGATGAAGACCTAAGATAAGGTCGAAAGCTTCCAACTTACGAACTTTTTGTAAAAGTTTTAGTTAACGTAACTAGCGTGATCAAGTCACCTTTCTTTGTCTCTCTCTCTCTCTCTCTCTCTCTCTGTGGCCAATTTTAAAAAGAAATAGTTACTTTCAAAGGCTTAATTAAGGACATAATTCATGTAATTCCTACGGCAAAAATAACAACAATTGACATGATAAACAGAAATAATACGAATACGAACAGGATTCGAAAGAGTTAATATTTGAGATCTTGTAAATCCCTACTCATAATGACAATACAATACCCATTAGAGTGACTTTAACTTAGTCACCATGGATTCTTAATATATTTATGGATGTGTGATGCCAAAATAGACAAGACTGGTTTATGTCTAGGTATAATGTGTGTTCAGATTGTCTTCAAACTGAGTACAAAATAAGTGAAAAAACCAAAGTTGTGGATTCTGAGCAAGGAACTGTTAGCACTGAATGCAAGATTATTCTAAATGGCATAGAGATAGATTAGGTGAATGAATTTGTATAGTTAGGAAGCATGTTTGACTGAGAAAACAGATTCAATGGTGAAATTAGTTGGTGACTGAATTCATCTTTGGAAGTCATCACTGTGTTAGGATTTCACAGGAATGATGGGTTCTCAGAAAAGTTTTGAATGGCTGTCTTTGAAAGTGTAATTGTTCCTACTCTGGCATACAGCAGTAAAACCTTGGTACTTCAGAAGTCATGTGTACTGGAGAGATGTGTTACTTAAGAGGAATTTGTGGCAAGGCACATTTTGATTATGTGAGGAACGAAGATGTGTGGCAGATGTGTAATGTGAGACAAAATGTTAGTAAGATGGAGACAAATATTTTTAGGCAGTTTGACCATGTTTAAAAGAATGAGTGGCGAGATGCTTACTAAGATAATTTATTCAGCCTAAGTGACAGGAAAGAAAGATAGAGGAAGACCAAGAAAATCATGGTAGGACCAGATCCAGGAATGTCAGTGTGAGAAAAAGATAGTATGAACCACAAAAGGTTTTGTATGAGACATGTTATGGATGGCAGTGAAGCTCAAGTTGTATGCCAAGATTGCTGTAAATGGAAACACTTGATACATCAACAGTAAGTAAAATCTAGTTCCATCAGATAAATTAATGAAGGAAGAACCATTCTTCATAATACATAGAAAATCGACGGAATATTCAAAACAAACTGAATTTGCTTGTACCACTTACTGGCCATCCATGTAACACTTCTCAGAAAACTTGGAAAGCCCATCGTCCTGTAGCGGGAATCGAACCCCTCATCTCCTGATTACCGGTTGACTATGCTAACCATTACACCACCCAGGACAGTGAAGTTCCAAGCAACTGAGACACAGGAATCTGAAAGTCCTCAGATTTTTTGCTAGTCGAAGCGTCCCTGCTTCCTCATAGTGCTTTGACCCAGTTCCCATCCGGACGGATGTAGGTTGGAGGTCACCAATACCACAGATAAATCAATGAAGGAAGAAATATTCTTCATAATACATGGAAAATCGACAGAATATTCAAAGCAAACTGAACTTGCTTGTACCACTTACTGGCCATCCATGTAACACTTCTCAGAAAACTTGAAACCACATCACCCTGGAGCGCGAATTGAACCCCACAACTCCCGATTACCGGTCGAGTATGCAGCGTTTCTTCTTTCATGGTGGGAGCCAAAGTTCAAATGCTGGGTAAAACAGTATGTTTATGGATATCTACACCACTTTTCTCTTGAGCCATAGTTTAACTTACCCTAAGTCAGAGTTATTTTTATAAAGGAAGTTAACTTTTCCCATGGACAATGGGTTTGAAATACAAGTGAGGCATGAAAATAGTTTGTTCCATAAATATGTGTTCTGTCTTCCTGGAGTCAATAGCTAAAATTAGGGGCCTCCTGAGTGTTGATGGTCATGGCTTTACAAACTGCAGACAAATGAGCCTTACTCTCTTATTTTGTTCTATTTTTGCTGCTAAGTATTTTTTAAGTAGACTCAAAAACTGATTTAGCAGCAAGGATTGTTGGTGATTGCTAGCTTACCATTTAAACCTGATACATTAATTTGACAGTGTTTGCTTGTGAAAATGTATTAGAGTATTAATTACACATGCCTGATGTTTATCTTCACAATTTTTTAAAGGACTTGTCAAAATCAAAACAATTTCTACCATTCTTGCAAAGAGCCGGTCGCATGGAAGCTGTAGTAGAGTTTGTAGCAAGCGGTTCTCGGTTACGTTTGTACATACCAAGGGAAAACTGCCTCATCACTTTCCTTCTTGCTGGTAAGTAAATTTGATATTTCTTCTGGAACAGATATTCAGAAATGTTTTCATATATGACCTTTAGGGCTTTCAGTCTCCATTTATAATACTTAATGGAAAATATTCGCTTAATGCCATTTTTTTTTCACATGAATGTTTTTGGCTTATCTAAATTTAATGAACCAGATCCTATGTTGTTATGTAGGCTAAATGTAAGAGTTCTGTGTTTTATTTGAAAAGGTATAGAACTGTTTTCATGTACTTGTGTCTATAACATACATTAGTAAATACTCAATTAGCATCAATTGATATTCACAGAGTTTACATGGATTCGATATTAATTATCTCAGTAGCTATGCAGTTCTGAACAAACTTCTGTCCAACACGTTATTGATAGCGACTTCTCGCTTTGGCCACGGGCTTGCCATAGACATTCATGAACTCAAAGCTGTTACTAATTAGTTCAAAATATAAGCAATTGCTTACCTTGTATATTGCTGTTGGTCATTAATATTCGGCTTTGTTCTATATAATCTAATATTTTGTTCTATCCTTGTTCGGAATCTTGATGTTCATGTGCATGCGATGTCCCAATATTTGCATGGTGTCCATGATCTTTAATCTTTAACTTCAATGTGACCAACAGTATAAATAAAACCAACTGAAAAAGATATTTAGCAACCTTCCATTAATCAGTCCCTTCCAACCATTCACCATAAAAAATTTTTTTATAAAAATGAATTACCACAGACAAAAATTCCTTGAAATGTAAAACCAAATTAATTAACTACTATGAATGCTACATGTTAAAACCAGAAGATTTAAAATTTGAACAAGAATCAATCTGACATCATGCAATTCCATCATTCCGAATGCCTATTATCGACCTTAGCCCTAACCGCAGCAAAGTCCCGGCACATACTTGATCAGTCTGGTAAGTAAGTAAATCTGATCGAGTATGTGCCAGGGCTCTTGCGGTGGTTAAGGCTAAGGTCTATACTAGGCGTTCGGAATGACGGAATTGCATGATGTCGAATTGGGTTTTGTTCAAATTTTAAATCTTCTGGTTTTAATATGTAGTGTTCATAGTAGTTAATTAATTTGGTTTTACATTTCAAGGAATTTTTACCTGTGGCAATCATTTTTATAAAAAAAGAATTTTATGGTGAATGGTCAGAAGGGACTGGTTAATGGAAGGTTGCTAAATATATTTTCCAATTGGTTTTATTTATACTGTTGGTCACATTGAAGTAAAAATTAAAGACCATGGAGACCATGCAAATATTAGGACATCGCATGCACATGAACATCAAGATTCTGAACAAGGATAGAATGAAATGTTAGATTGTATAGAACAGAGCCGAATATTAATGACCAACAGCAATATACAAGGTAAGCAATTGCTTATATTTTGAACTAATTAGTAACAGCTTTGAGTTCATAAATGTCTGTAGCAAGCCCATGGCCGAAGTGAGAAGTCCCTATCAATAATGTGTTGAACAGCAGTTTGTTCAGAACTGAATAGTTACTGAGATAATTAATACTTGTCTCTACTCTGATGTGATCAGATGTGTGAATGTGCATTCTAATTCAAGTTTGGGCAATCATGTCTTCATAGGCTTTTTTTTTTTATTATTATTTAATTTGAATTGAGTACTAGGAAGTCTTTAGTTTCATAGCATCATATACTTTGAATATGTGTTCATTCTAGAATTTGTATTGATTTCTGTATTACTTAACATGATTTCTTTTGTATTGTATATTTTAAACAGGATCTCATTTTTAGTGATGAATTTATTTCATTAGTGACCGATAGAAGTGAAGCTTCATTTGTTCACTCAAAAGGATCCTGGTTTTTGAGTACAGTACATTCCAGTTAGTACATATCAGGGCTACAACACTTTGGCCCAATTAAGCAGCTGCCTTAATTATGCGAAGCTTTGTCCTAGAGAGCTAATTTGGGATGTTCTTCAAGTATTGTCCCAAATAAACAGGTTGCCCCGATTAATTGATAGCCCAATTAACCGGAATGTACTGTGCATAGATTTATCTACCTTACTACCAAGTTTAGCTTAATTTAGAATGTGTGTCTGACTTTTAAATGTGCATCTGGCATTTTTTGGCATCAGATATCTGTGGAACAGGAAATTGAACCCACATTTTCTGATTCCAACTGGGTACAGTTGGTCATTACAAAACACAGCAAAGCATTTTCAAGCAACTGGGATATATGAATCTGTATCAACAGCCAGAAGGCCCTAGTCAGAGAACCCTTCTTTCTTGTAGCAGCAGGCTTTTGATCTTGATACTAGTTTTGTAGGTCCAGAAAAAAAAAAAATTACACAGAAGCATTATAAAACTATGCACCAAACTGTTCATTTCCATGAAGTTTCCAAATGTGTATGTATGTGGCCAAAAAAAAAATGTGCATGTCTTTTTGGCTGCGCCCCCCCTTTAATGTTTGAATTTGCATTGTCTTCAGTGGAGCAGCACAAGATCTGAGTACATGTTATCCAGGATACTTCTAAATGTTAATGCATGCAATTTTCAAATTTTTATATTTACACTCAATGGGCAAAATATTAGAGATACGTACCTAATAGCGTGTTAGTCCTCTAGCGTGAATAACAATCTGTACATGCTGAAGCATCGGCAACACCAGATGCCGGAGGTAATGCTAGCCATGCTTGATGCAGAATTGTCCACAGTTCCAGAGATGTCTGTCCAGGATCCTTGGATTTGATGTTCCCCTCTACGGCATCCCAGAGAGCTTCCACAGGGTTTAAATCCGGGGAACTTGGGGGCCACTGAATGGTTCCAAACTCAGATGAGTGTTCCTGCCGAGGGGTGGTTACAGCGCATTGTCCTGCTGAAACAGGCCATTGGCCGTAGGATGCACGAATGCCATGAAAGTGTGCAGGTAATCATCCGCACATGCTGGTAGTGCACAGTGGTTAAGAACAACTCCAGACACACTAAGGGACTTAAATGTGCCCCATGATAAGGATCCCCAAACCATCGCAGATCCACCACTCAGGGTGCCCACACGTCCTTGAAAACCGGGAAAGTCTTTGAATTTCAAAAAAAATTTTAAAGGCCTGGAATGTCCTTGAATTTTTTAATTAGCCTAGAAAATCCTTGAATTCTAAAATCCCACAGTCGAAAAATTTCGATCTGAATTTCCGATCTTTTTCCTTTTGTTATTTTTCACTTTTTTTCTGCAATCCCCCATTGACATCGGAAGTCAAAAAGAGTAAACTTCAAAGCAGCTGCATCACTGGGAGAAAGGGTGCACTGTGGTCTGATGGGGAGTTAAGTAGGTTAAGATTAAACCCCTTCCCTCTACTGCGAGAGGGGTTGAGTGTTTGCTAGCCCAGAGCACTTGTTCTGCAACGGGGAAAACTATCGTATCGTTTCTTTCATTTTCCTTACGGCAAGGTGGGGATTTCCCCCTTCTTGTTTCTTCTTTATCTATTTCAAAGTGGGTTCATTCGATGCTGTTGATAGGTGTATTTCCCCCCCCCATGGAATTTAAAAAATTTTCAGACACCATTCGTTTGTACCAAGTATGGTTCATATGTGGTACAAACATTAATTTAATAAAACACTTAATATCTATTTTAGAATTATGTACAGGTATGGTGTCTGAAAAATTCATTTAAATTTTTCAGACACCATACCTGTACATAATTCTAAAATAGATATTAAGTGTTTTATTGTTACGATAATTTTGTTTCAGAAATTGGGAGTTTTGAACATACAGAAAGAATCAATGTGATGCATATAGATGTTTTATGAAGATAATGAGTATCATAATACAACACACATAATTCTTTATATATAGATATATTCATTGCGGTTTAGGACATTGAAAAATTCATCCTTAAATTTTTTCCTGAAGGTCCTTGAATGTCCTTGAATATTTTCGCTGAAAAAAATTGGGCACCCTGACCACTGCATTGAACAGAGCGGACCTGGCATATGATGGGGCCATGGCCTCATGCTGTCGATCCCACACCCTCCCGTCAGCTCAGTAAAACTGAAAACGGGATTCATCGGACCACACGACACGGTGCCCCTCTGCAGAGGTCCAGTTTTGATGTTCCCGGCACCAGATGGGGTATAATTTCCAATGACAAGCAGTCAACAGAGGCACAGGAGTATGGTGTTGGGTGTTCAGCATGTCCCATGCCGTTTGCTCTCACTGACCCTGCTTGGGCCTTCAACTTTTAAGCTGGATGGGATTTGTGCAGCTGTTGCAATGTGGTCAATCCATACAAGCCTGGATAGTCTACATTGACACCAGTTATCAATGGCATATGGTCAGTCACCGCTTGCTCTCTGCGAGCTTGTATGTCCTTTGATGGTATACTCCCGGTACACTTTTGATACAGTTGCCCTCGGGAACCTAGGGTTCTTACCACTTGAGGGACAGAATAACCCATCTGTGTTGTGCTGACAATGTGTCCACGAGCGAAGTCGCTCAGATCACCATGTTTACCCATGTTCAGCTATTGCGATACACTGTTGAGAAGTTCTGCTGTCTGACTATTTATTGCCTGCATATGGTTTGGGTGTGTTCCCTTCTGCACTGGGGATGCCCATGTCAGCTGCCCATCACCCTATATCTTTTAATGTTTCGTCTACTGAGTGCATATACACTGAGTGACCACTTTATTATAACCACCCCCTCAGTACTTCCTTGGGCCACTTTTTGCCTTTAATACTGCGTCGATTCTTCGTGGCATGGACTCCACGAGATGTTGATAGGTGGTTTGTGGAATCTGAGACCATGCTTGATGAATAGCACTTTCCAGGAGTATGAGATTGCAGGGTTGTGGATCGAGCTGTCTGATGGCTCGTTCAACTTCATCCCACAAATTCTCAATGGGGTTGAGATCTGGAGATTGTGGGGCCCACCTAAGCAAAGTAAACTTACCGGCATGTTCCTGAAACCAATCTTGTACAATATGAGCACTATGGCAGGACGCATTATCTTGTTAAAAGTAGCTATCGCCATTGGGATAAACCATCCACATGACAGGATGCACTTGGTCCGCAACGATGTTTATGATGTGCCAGTCAGACGTTGATCAACATGAATTAAAGGGCCCAAAGCATGCCAGGAAAGCATTCCCCAAACCATAACGTTGCCTCCACCAGCTTTAAAGGGTTGTAGCAATGCATTTGGGGTCCATGTTTTCGTGCTGTTTCTGCCAAATTCTCATTCGGCTATCGGCATGGTGCAACTGAAAACGTGATTCATCGGACCACAAAATTTGTTTCCAGTTATCGACTGTCCAATTCTTGTGCTCCTGTGCGAACTGGAGACGTTTTCTCTTGTTAACTGCAGACAGCAAAGGTGTTTGAACAGGCCTTCGACTGCCATATCCCATCCGATGCAGTGTACGGCGAACAGTGAGTGCAGAGATCATTTGAGGAGATCCTTGATTAAGATGCTCTGTAATTTTCTGCACTGTTGCCCTTCTGTTGTCTGTTACCAGTCTGGACACTCTCCGTTCCGCCCGAGCAGTCACTAGTCAATGACAACTACACGTTGCACGTAGAGACCCAGTTTTTTGTCTGACAGTGGTCCAGTCTTTAAACACTTTAACAACAGCTGTTTCTGGAACATTTCACGAATGCGGTGGTTTCGGTGGTACTCACTCCATGACTCCAAGCTCCAACAATCGTCCCACGTTGAAAGTCCGCCAAATCGCATTTTTTACCCATCTCGTTACCCAAAAATCCCTTCTACTACTGTCGCAAGCGCTAAGCTTTCCCTTTTTATACTAGCCTCGCCCTCTGGTGGCAACAGCATGCAGCCATAGTTCATTTGCTTAAAACTGTCAGGTGGTCATATTAAAGTGGCCACTCAGTGTATATCGTCATATATACATGTACTTTTTTCAAAAAAAGTTAAAGATTAGTAGGAGTGAAAGTTTGAGGGATAGTAGGAAACAGAATATACATTGAGGTTAAGGTGCAAGCAGCTATATGCTACTAAACTTTCAGGAAGAAATTATTTCATTGTGAAACTTTCAGAATTTAATTGGATGGCAGTTTAGTTTTAGATTCTGAACTTCATGTGTTTTTATTTTGTTCAGATGTAAGACATTTTGTTTTGCTCTGAATTTTTAGAGGATAGACGAGACATCAGGTTAGACATGCCCTATATCATCATAACAATACCAAGTGGGCTCTTATTATTTTATTCAAATAGCTCTTAAACCAGTGTTGAACTTAAAATTTTATTTAATATTCCATTGACTCTGGAGAATATCTCGACTTTATTATGAACATCTCTATCCTTATAAGAAATTTACGTGGCATCCCCAAATAATTTAAATTATTCAGTTGTTTGATTTTGTTATTTATTTTACTTCAGACGTGTTTTTCCTTTGAATGTCGTTGTTTTGGGTGTTCTCTGATTTGATGTATTACTTATTATTACATTTACTTTGTATTGCTGTTACACGTGTAGCTTTAATCGTTTATTGTAAGTTGTCTGCATTTTAATCATATGTTTACTTCTTGTTTTCAGGAATTAATTGTCAGAGGTCTCAGAGGCCAAATTCAAATGAGGTTGACCCATGGGGAGAAGAAGCATTAGCTTACACAAAGGAGTTATGTATGCAGCGAGAGGTATACATCAATGCTTGTTTTGTGCACCAATTTGTTTTTTTCTTTTTGATATATTCTGCAGTGGAGGGGAAAGTTTGATTTCCAGTTTAAATAAAGTTAATTCTGTAGTTATATGTATGTGAATAATTATTTGGTTTGGTAGAGACAAAAATAAATGTTCTCTAACATATTACCATGCTATCTGGAAAAGTGCTGCCCTTCTGTTTTTGAATTCATGTACCACAAATGTGTGTACCTTTGACTGAACTTTGACCCACTGTCATGATGCCAACTTTGAAAAGCTCATCTGGAGAAAGAATGTTGATTAAGTCAGATATTTTATGAGGGTAAACAAAATTTACATGAGAACACAAACACACGAAAGGAAGGTTAAATAGAGATATATGTGACAGTTTATGGTGTTGAAGGGGCAGTGTTTAACTCAACACTCTGTTCTTGGCATGTCCATTGATGATCATGCTCCAGCCCCGCACGGGGATAACTGGTTTTCCAGTTATTTGGGGAGCGGCGCCTCCACGGCCCGAGCTGACCTTGTGACTGGTCAACATCTGATGTCATGCCACCGCTTGTTTTTTTGTTTCGGTGCTGTTGGTGTTTGCAGGGACGGCTGTTCATCCAGCTGTTGGGGAGTCACGTTCCCGAGCTGGTCTTGTGTCTCGCATTTTCGTTTTTATTTATTTTCTCCACTGGCTAGTTGCCCGTGTTGTATTCTCTACCTAATCGCTACCACGTTATGTACTAACACCCCGGTCTTGTGGTTTTGTTACCCTCCACCACTAACTGATTTATATTAACCGCTCAGTTCGTAGGTTGCTGAGATTCCGTTTAGGTTCCCTGCCAGGATTTGTCTTCTTTGGATTTCTTTTTTTCCTTTTAGCTGGTTTGGGTGCTAGACCTACCTGCATGTTTGCCGCGTGCGGAGACCCGTGAGGCGGAAATGGGATGTCTGGCAGCTGAGGTCGCAGGAGACCGGTTAAGTGCCTCCTGTGTACCAACACTCCTCTTCGACCCCGGCTTCGCTGTAAACGGGAGGCTAGAGACTAACCCACCTCTAGTCAGAAGTCTTGTACCAAGTTGTGTACAGGGCTTTAGCGGCTTTTTTGTCGTATGGCACGGCAGGGTGAGCCCGGGGGCTGTGGGATCATGCCAAAGGCGTTGGCATGACGGTACCCGGAGGCCGAAGTGTCCGCCGAGTGCGTGTGATCACAGCCAACGGACTATATCTGCAACGTATAAGCTCCAGAACTGTGTCTAGCGTCATTTTCTTGGCTTGCGGACCTCCAGTTCTCCCTTGTAGGGCTCGGTGGTGGGTGGAGTAGTCTGCAGACGAATCTTCCTTCTTTTTTTCCATGGGTAAACCCAAAAACAAACGCTCCAAATTTAAGTCACCTGAGACAATGATAGTTGCCAACGACACTCCTTCATCTTCTCAACCTACCAAGTCTCGAAACCTTAAACGTTCTTTAGACCCTGACCTGGACCAAGAATGTACAACCTCTTCTTCGGCAGCTGTACCAGTCGCTCCGAAGCGTCGTCTCCCTCGATTGCTGTGACTACGCATGCTACACACTTACTTGTAGAATCCATCGATCCGAATGAGAGACTGTCCACCAGATCTCCATTTTTCATTTCTAAAGCTTTGGACGCTGCGGTTGGCCCCTTGAAGTCTGTGAGGAAGCTTCGCTCTGGGGACCTGCTTGTCCAAACTTGCAGTGTTTCTCAGAGTAACACTTTTCTGCACCTCACTAGTCTTCAAGGCATTCCTGTCAAAGTGACACCTCACCCGTTTCTTAACACCTCTCGGGGTGTTATTTCGGAGTTTGATCTCTTGCCATGCAGTGAGGACGAATTGGTGACTGAACTTGCGGATCAGGGTGTTCTTGCTGCACGTCGTATGATGTTCCGGCGTGATGGCTCTTTGATTAAATCTAAAAATGTAATCTTGACTTTTAACTCCCCGAAAGTTCCGACCGAAATCAAGGCTGGCTACTTGGTCTGTGGAGTTCGCCCGTACATTCCCAGTCCTCTGCACTGTTTCAAGTGCCAGAGGTACGGGCATTCACAACGATTCTGTAAGAGTTGCGCTAATTGTGGCTCCGGTGAACATGACGGGGAAGGTTGCACTTCTGCGGCCTGCTGTGTTAACTGTGGTGAGGCCCATGCTGCTTACTCCCGCAACTGTATGAAATGGAAGGACGAGATGGCGATCCAGCGCCTCAAGACCCTGGAAGGCCTCTCGTACCCTGCTGCCAAAGCCAGGTTGGGTATACCCACCATCCGACAGCGTAGTTTTGCCGCAGTGGTTAAGTCTCTGCCACCACCCGTGCAGCCCTTTGTTCCGCGCCCTGTAGCTCTCGCCGCACTTGCCAAGCGATCTACAGTTGAACAAGCGACACAGGTGGATTTCACCGAGCTCCAGCTTATTCGACCAGCTGAGTCTGCGCCTTCTCGTTTGAAGACGACCGACTCTTCCGGTTCCCAGCAGACAGCCTGCACGTGCGGAAGACCCGGCCCTCAATCCGCAAAGGTGTGCAGTGTCCATCCAACTGTCTCGGCCTCTGCGAGGTCCCCACCCTCAACCAACATTATAGAGGAACATGGGGGGAGGAGAGTGACAGTTCGTCCCCAGCCTCAACTAGCATTGCAGAGGAACATGGGGGGAGGAGAGTGACAGTTCGTCCCCGCCCTCTGCCAGCATTGCAGAGGAGTGTGGGGGGAGGTGAGTGACGGTTCGTCCTTCTCAATTAGTGAATTTTTTTATAAATCTGATTAACTACCTTGTCTTCACAGCTTTCATCATTCTCTTTTTCAACTTTTACCAAGCCTGTCTACTCTTACTCATTTTCCATGCTTTTAAAATTCTGTGGCTGATAGTTCTTTGTCTGGCGCTCTTTGGCCAAAACCTGGCCCTTGCGCCACTAAAATCCACTAACCAACCAACCATCATGCTCCAGTAACCTCATTACTTCTACATGCTGTTCATCTGTCTCGGACATAGGATGTCCACCACCATGCATGCACTAAAGAAAACGTTCTCTTAATCATCCATATCAAAAAGTATCCACCCATCTGGCAATAATACGGTAAGGCAATGCTTCATTGTCACATGCTTTTTGAAGTCCTTTGTGGTAGTGGTGAGCATTTCGTCCTTCATGCAATCTGAATTTTGATCAAATAGTTAAGTGAACATCACTTAATAGTGATTATACAATCCCTTGTCCTTGTGCCCTTTGACCTTCTCAACTGCTCTGCTCAACTAGTAGTGTCAATGACGCACACCTACACCATTTGACATGAAACTCAGGGAAATGAAACAGGTTTGTCCAATGACATCCTTACTGTGAATTTGTAGCATTGTAGCCCCACTGCAAGAAAAATTACTCCTGTACTTATCATCGTAGTTCATTGTATTTTTATACTTTTTACTGGAAGTATGCTAACAGTAATTTAATTTTAACTACCATGTGAGTTACCCTTAAAAATCAAGTTAACTGTTCTGCCTGCCTACTGTAGTATATAACAGTTATTCAGAAATGCCTTGTTAAGGGTATAGTGTGTTGAAAAAGTGAACAAGAGAGTAGTGGCAACAGTGCACAAGTCTGTATCTTCAAGCATACTAATTTTCGGAACAAGAATTGCTGTGTTGTACTGCGTCCAAGTAGCAGTCTCCTCAGAAAACTTAAAAAATTGCAACACTCAGGAACAAAAATCAAATTTGCTTCTCAAAAATTCTGCTTGAGCATTCTGCAATTATACTTCTGCTGAAGATAAAAAATTCCAAGCAACTGAAGCTTAGAGAATCTAAACAAACTTCAGATTTGCAGTAATCGAAGCATCTGATGCCTCCATGTAGTGACGGTCATATCATTACAGGAGCAGAACTGGGTCAGAAATCATCAAATGTTCTTCGGATAATATCGCAGAAATTAATAAACTCTTTGTGAATACGTGGTAGCTCTACAGGCATACCAATTCTCAGCTCAGGAGTGCAATGTTTAGCTGTTACCCTGTACTGTCTCCTCGGAACTCTTGGAACATTGCTTCATCATGAAATGGGAATTCCTGACCTGGATCCATTCTTGGAATGGTATGAATATTGTCATGAGCAAGCATTGGATACTTTGACTAAGCAAATCTAAAGTTTGTACTGATTCATAATTTTCAGTTGCTTAGGTAGCATAACAGTAGCACACTTGAACAAAAATTGTCAGCTGCGGGTTCGATTCCTACTCTAGTGCAAATGCTGTTTTATTATGAAGAAAAGTTATTGAAATAAAAATTATGTTTACAGAGGCAGTCCAACTTTTTAAACTATTAAAATTGCTACAGGAAGAGAGAAAATTGGAAGTAGACTATTGCACAATGTATTTAACTGTAAATTTCTGCTAAAGTGAAATGTAATTTGTGGAATTGAATCTGTATTCAGAGATACTTTTTATTTTTTATTTTAGAAAACTAGCTATGATGGTTTTGCACTAATACATAGCACATATTTATGTATACTTAATTACCCATTTTTGATCTTAATGTTTCCCACCTGTGAGAACTGTCCCTCCACATGTGTGAACATTACTCCCCCCAATATATCAATATTGTGTACATACTCGATTTGTAACGTCACTCCAGCAGCTAAAGTCAGGGATTTAGTGTTACTTCACCCCCCTTCCCCTGCAGTTTGTATAAGGGTAGTCTACACATTTTGTATGTTCACGCATTTGTGTTCTTTTACAGTTGACTCTCAGTAAGTGGAATACGAAGGGAGTATGGAAAAAAAAAAAAAAAAAGACTTATCAAGAAACCATGATATGCATAGGACATGTGTAGGGAATTTTATTTTTTTGGACTTATCAAGAATATCTAACAGAAGTTAGTTATAAAGAGTTGACTGTACTTTGTTATTTGCAAAGGTTAAGGGTAAAATTTGAATTTCATAATTAATCAAAACATACAAATTTGTATATGATTTTGTGTGTGACTTTTACAGAGTGCACAAGTTTTTGAAATCTCTGGGTTTAGCAAGCATGAGATTCTTCTGAAAATTGCAGAGCCAACCCCCCCCCCCCTTTTGTCATCATTTGGATCATTCTTGAGATCAATACAAAAAAAAAAAAAAAACTGAAGAAATTTTTGGGCACTTAAATTAAAGCACTGGGTAAATCTCAGTTCAATTTTTCAGTAAAATGGGTTATTTGAGTTTATTAGTAGTTGATTCCAACATTTGCCAAACTCTGACATTGAAAAAAAATAAATCTACAATGAAGATATGATACTGTCATTTGAAGAAAAAATTAGCATTGGGTGCAGTGCAATGTAAGACAAAATGTGGCTGGAAAACTGGCTGGAGAAAAAGAAGCAAGACTTGCCCACAAGAGAAAATTTGCAGATATCCAAGCAAGTACTACAACAATGGTTCTCAAACTTTTTATCCTATGAAACCCTTTTTTCTACAATGTCTAGCAACAGAACCCCTCTATAAATACCATTAAAAATTAATATACTTATATGCCAATTATGTATCACTGATTTGAAATAAAAATGAAACTAAAAAAATAAGCAGTTAGTCAATAAAAAAGATACATACATATCACTAAGCTGTTCTCTGAGATTCAGAGGTTAGCTCCAAAAAGAAATACAAACTTCCAGATATTTTTACTTATTGTTGTCGTATCAAACTTCGCCATTTACAGCGATCTTGACATACAACTCGTGCTTCACTGATATCCGTTACACGCCGTACACAAGATCTTTTATACTTCATAATCTTTTTCTCATGCAGACACTCCTGAATCTGATCCACCCATGTCTTCCTTGGCCTTCCTCTGCCTTTCCTTCCTGCCACTTGGGCTGAAAAGATTTTCTTAGTAAGCATTTCATCACCCATTCTTTCAACATGGTCAAACCACCGAAGCATATTGGTCTCCACCTTGCTAACAACATTTTGCTTTACATCACACAACTGCAATACATCTTCATTCCTCACACAATCAGATCGTGTCTTGCCACAAACCCCACGTAAGTAACACATTTCTCCAGCACACAAACGACTCCTATGTTTCTTCTGCAGTACCCAGGTTTCGCTGCAATACATCAGAGTAGGAACAATTACTGTTTCATACACAGCCATGCGGGACCCTCTAGAGAATCCATCATTCCTGTGAAAACCTCCCAGAGCAGCTATGACTTTCAAAGAAGAATTCACTCTCCTACTGATTTCACCATCCAACTTGTTCTGTCTGTCAAACATGCTTCCTAAATACACAAACTCACTCACCTGGTCAATCACAGTGCCATTTATACTTACATTACATTCAGTGCTACCCAATCCTCTCTCAAACACCATAACTTTGGTTTTTCCCTTATTTATACTCAGTTTGAATTTCATGCAAACTTCGTGCATCCGAGTCAACATACTCTGCAACTCACTTTTGCTCTCTGCCAACAAGACAGTGTCATCAGCATACAGCGATCTGCACACACGGATATCACCAAGACATAAACCACTATTATCTATTTTGGCCTCATGCATGCATGCGTCCATAAATATATTAAACAGCCATGGTAACATTACACAACCTTGTCTAACTCCTGCACCAATGGAAAACCATTTTGATAAAACACCATTCACTCGTACACAAGCTCTACTACCAGCATACATGGCTTTTACACTATTAAGTAGATTCCCAGAAACACAATATTCATTCAATACCTTCCACAAAAGTGTCCTATTGACTCGGTTGTAAGCTTTCTCTAAATCTATGAAGGCAGTAAAAACTTTCTTCCCCACAGCCAGATACTTTTCAATCATCATGCGTAATGCAAAAATGTGGTTAGTGCAGCCTTTACCAGGCATAAAACCACTCTGAACATCACACACTTTCTCTGATGTAAGACCCTGTACTTTTTCAATAACAACCTTACCAAACACTTTCCCTGGCACACTCAGTAGGCTAATACTACGATAGTTCTTGCATTCAGTCTGATCACCTTTTCCCTTATACAAGGGAACAATGATAGCATCCTTCCAATCCCGAGGGACCATTCCTAACTCCCAGCACAACTGGCAAATTTTAGTTAACCAGTCAATTATAGAGTCACCACCATACTTCAACATCTCTGCAGTTATGCCATCAACTCCTGGAGCCTTACCATTCTGAAGAGATTTTAGAGCTTCACACACTTCTCTTGAGATCCCTCCTGTGCTTTCATCCCTCATTGTGACATCATCTGCATCTGTCTCAGAATCATTTTTGCTCTTCTGATCTAATAACTCACAGAAGTATTCGCCCCATCTGTCACTCAACTCATTGGGCTCCCATATCATTTCCCCATTCTCATTCTTCACACAACTTACAACTTTGTTTCCCCTACTTTTCCTGAGTCTCATGTACTTCCAGAAGGACTTTCTATCTTTCCAAAAAGCCAGTTCATGCCTTTCCACTTTCTCTTTCCTATCTTTTGCCTTACTGTGGCGAACCAGCTTAAAGATAATACTTACAAAAAGGTAATGTAGAGCCAATAAAATGTATTATGCCAATGATGCTAGTAATCATTAATGAAAAATATTAATGTGATGAATGGCTTTCGTTTTTATTGCCACATAGTTCTTTAAAATTTGATTCTATCGAAGAAAGTTGTAATCTCATACTGGGCTTTGCATCCAGCTTATTGTGGTGCTCAGTGTTTGTTCAGGCATACACAGAAAAGCCCATTTCAGAAAGACAGGTTGTCGCAAATGGTAAGAATACTAACACAGCTTTTTGCCATAATAATGGATATTCCCCTTTCAAACTACACCAAAATTCTGTCACTGGCACTGTTTTATAAAGGGATGTCACTGAGAAACCCGAAATCAGATTAATAAATTTTTCATATCCATCAGATGAAAAGCATGGAGCTTTTTCATTATTAACAAATGGAGTTTTAATCCATAATTTACTTTTATTTTTCGTGCTGCTCATCAGGAAAATAGTGCCTCATTGAATCACTGAAACTCCCAGATTCTTGGTGATTTCATCACATTGTTTGTTTTATATTTATGAGCCATTGCTTGTTTTATATTTATAACAGGGATGCAAACCCAGACCCCTCTTAGAAAAATGATCAGAAGTCATCCCTTTGACCTCTGCTCCTCCGGAGCTGTGCTATTTCCTTCACTCGGAGAGACACTGTATCACTTGATAACGGAATTTTCGCTATTTCTTTGGCCGATTTTTCACCAAGCAAGCACTTAATCATGTCAATAGTAAATGGCTTGATAAGATTCTCAGCTATAAGGTTCACCTGCTTGTGCTATGTAATGACTTACTGAAAGGGAAGCCTCAGTAGCTTTTTCATCCAATGTATGTGCTGCATGAAAAAATACTTTTTCACTTTTAAAAGTTCATCATGCTGGTGTACAAAAAAATCAACATTTTTATCTTTGAGCTCTAGATGTGTACTCCCTAAACGGCAGCGAAGTTTAGCAGGGGCCATTGAGCAATTGTGAAAAACTTTGCTGCGTATGACACACTGTGGATTATCATCAACGTTCATAAATCCGAAACTAATATAGCTCTGATCGTACTTTCTTCTTTTCGCGAATTTGACAGTTTTATCTTGATCACACCTTCCAGAACGTGTATTATTTTTTTTTAACTGTTTTTTATTGGCTGTGGGAAATTGGTTAGTTAAGGCTGTCATCGGGGAAAAATATGGAATTCACAGATTTTCTGGAAAATTTCGGAGCTGTTTTACGAATTGCTTGTGGAACCCCTGGAGAACCGTCGCGGAGCCCCGGGGTTCCACGGAACACTCTTTGAGAAACACTGTACTACAGCAACAACTGCTTCAAAATAAACTGTTCAGAGCAATATCTTTTTAAACTTTTTTTCTTAATTCAGTAATTTTATATTGTAAATATAGTATGTACTCCAGTTTAATATTTAATAATTCTATCTTGCTCCATGCTAGCTTATATATTATATGCGTTATATTCACACTTTTTTGCTGTGTGTTCTGATTTTTAACTAGATTAAAAAGTTCATGTTTTTGTTTTTTTCCTTCAGTCTCATTTTTGGTTTAGGTGAAATGACTTGTGACTTTTTTCAAATTATTTATGATTTCCATTTTCTTTTGTTGTATGTAGGTAGAAGTAGAAGTTGAAGCCATGGATAAAGCTGGAAACTTCATTGGGTGGTTATGGATAGACAATGTCAATTTATCTGTGGCATTAGTACGATCAGGGTTTGCCTCAGTCCATTTCACAGCTGAAAGGAGTGTTCATTTCAGAGCGCTAACAGCTGCTGAATCTGAAGCAAAGCAAAAGAAGGAAAAGGTACACTGTTAGTTTTCTTTGTTGATCATTGAAAGGAAGTATATTTTACTTGTACTATTTTCCAAAGTTTGACCATTCCTTCTTTTAAATCTTACATAGTTCAAGGAAACTCTGTCTGAGACCACTTCTAAAAGTAAATTGTAGCATCAGATGTATTGGATGAGATTGTGCCACAATCTAGTTAGTCCAGCTATTCATGTTATTTTGTGGATTTATTACACCCATTTTATTATATCCCACTGTGATTAATTGGTATTTTGGTACAGCAGGAATGAACACTTTGCAGAGCAACTGATGTGGTCCTTGGTCAGTTGGAGATAAAATGTGTGCTGAATGACTGCATTTCATGCACTGTGGTGAGAACTGTAGGAGATGGGACAAGGACTGTCAGCTGTTTTGATCAGTGTGCATGGTAGTACAAAAGATAATAGGACTACCACAACCTATCAATGGGCAGGCAAATGAAAATCGGCTGCGAGAGAATGCTTGTTATCCAGACAAACTCAGCTTTGGTATGCGGCATCAGGAAGTTCCTTGTGTTGATTCGGATCATCTACTTCACATGCAAAATCATTGGTCCAAGGTTCACGTAAACTGAGTTATGTAGTTGCTTAAAGGAAAAATCAAGTTAAATTTAGCAGTAAAAGAAATATGACTTATGCCAAGAAACATTTATATCAAAAAATGATGCAGAAAGGTTTTTGGTGAAAGGGTTACCCAACATGGAAATGAGGAAGGGCAGGATTCCTTTTGTTTCTTGTAACAAAGCACTGGATTTTGCAGGGCTGAAAAGTCTATAAGACTGTCTTATACCAAAGAATATCTAACTGAGAAGAAGTTAAGGCTCGGTGAGATGTAACTAGCGCCGCCATAGCTTAAGATATAAATGCGGGGCCAGAAGCCAACGTACAGGTTGATGCCGGAACAGACTGTGTATGCTTATTTTGGTTGACTTCAATTCTGGTAAAAAACAGTCAGCCGAGCTACTCACAGCACGTGATTGTTAACTTCGCTATAGCATATTCACTTCGCAAATCGGATATGTTAGTTTTGTTATGCCAATCAGGTTAGTTAAGACTTTTGTTTGTTCTTCAGTTTTTCAGAAACATTTTCAGTAATGCCAAATACTAGGGATTGTCTGCATTTTGTACAGATTCTTAGGCCTAACTATAATATTTGCTAAAATTTAATTTAAATAGTAATACTAACGTTATTGCATATTTTTCTCACCAAAATAAGGGACGGACGGGAAATCAGAAAACCGCAATAACAAAAAAAAAAAAAAAAAACTGCTCTAAGCAAATAGTCATCAGATCGAAGGAAACCATCATGGATCAAAGAAAAGCTTCACTGCCGTTGTCTCTGCTAACGTCTTTTGCTCCTGAATGTTTGCTTTCCGGAACAGCACATAATCTCTTGTGGTTGTGGTGGCGCTGTTGTCGCTTGTTTTACGTTATCTCTACGAGAGTTGGCATTCTTCACGTGAAGCTTTATATTCTTTGCTTATACATTGACAAATGAGTTATGTGTTACACTTCAAGGAAGAGGCAAGTCTGTGACAGAACTTGATGTTCACTAGCACTATGAATCCAAGAATAAGGTGTGTGAAGAGTACTTTCATGTGGAAAACTGTGAATTGGGTTGGCTGTGATGGATGACCATTAATAGTAAAAGGGGAGAGAGTATGTGAAAGAACTGGTTCCCTAAAGTATGATTTCATTTGGAGAAAATGAATTAAAATGTGCATATACAACATTAACACACCAGAAACAAAGCTAAACTGTCTGTGGCACAAAGCAAGATCATGTAGTACATGTAGAATTCATTTAGAACTACCAACATTACATGCTCAAATGCTTTTGAAATGTCAAATAAACAATTTGAGTATAACCAAGCTTTTGCGTAAGTAAATTCCAAACTGCTGCCCCACTGTGCAAATGGTCAGAGATGTAGGCTTCTGGGTAATTTTTTCTGACATGGGCCTGGCTTCAAGTGTCATATGAGGCATGAGACATACATTTGTCTTACAGCACTCTCTCTCTCTCTCTCTCTCTCTCTCTCTCTCTCTCTCTCTCTCTCTCTCTCTCTCTCTCTCTCTCTCTCTCTCTCTCAATGACCCTAAATTAAGGATGCTGAGAATGCTATATGTTGATTGTTTAAAATGAGCTATGCCAGAAGAATTAACGAGTTTGGAAGATAGGATATCAGAAAACAGATGATAAATAGTTCAATTGCTGTTTTCTATTATTTGGAGCAAGTGTAAGAAGTATAACATTTCATTAAAAGTTTTTAAAATAAACACTAGAAAGTATGACCACAGGAGTTCTGTATGGGATGTAATTTATCCTGAAGAGGTAAGTTAAATGAACCCAGAATTAGTTAAGCACAGAGAAATAGCATCTGTCTTTCAATTTTTGAATCATTTGTTGAGAATGGGAACACTATTGTGGCTCACAGTCACTGATAGAAGTCAGTCATTCTTCAAATGTAAAAGGAAACACCATGGGTTTTGGTAATTCTGCAGCTTTTCTTGAAATAATGTCCATTGTAGAGTTTATGTAATTATAGTCAGTAGGCAACATAAAATATGTTGGTTGCAAAAGCAGTGTTTCTGGGAAATTCCTACTGACTTTCAAGAAGATGTTTTTGGACTTTGAGCTTCCTGAGCAAGTTTCTTGAGGATTACACCGAACACGGTTGCAAAAGTACAATGTCTTGCAGCTGGCGGAAATCGCTTAGGCCAAAGAATAGTTACTCTGTTGGATTTGCATAGTCAATCATTCAGTTATCATTCATCAGGATTTGAAGCTGACGGAACATACAAGACAAGTGCACAAAATGTGTTTTTCACCATTTACGGACAGAATAATACTCAGAACCAAGATATAAGGATATCAAGAGGAGTTACAAATAAAAACACAACCATTTATTACATAATCAGTTAGGTTCCTGATGGCGGGGGATTACTCTTTCTCTAACATCAGGTTTCCCTAAGGCTCAGACCTGGGCAGTGGCGTAGACACGAAACCTAGGATAACCACTTCCGAAGAAAATCTCTTTCGGCGTTGACGTTCTAGAAAGAATGTACCTGCTATTCGGTAGATCTATATCTCTGAGAATATTAGGAATAGTAGCCTACTGGTACATCTCCGTCCATACGATTTTAATCTTAGCCTGTGCTAAGATTGAATCACTGTAGAGGAATATCTGTTACGCAAGCAGGATTCCCTGACTGGGACCTGTACCGCTGCAGCAAAACACTCTAACACTTCTATGATAGATGTTGGCTAAACTCGTCCAGAGCACCGGACCTCCACCATTGGAGCGTCAGTCTCTTCACCAAAAAAATAATAAGGCAAACGCTTCTCGTCCCCTTTATTGGAGAACTACTCTCTCCGTTGGACGAAAGCAGACTAACAGGTCCTCTCCAAGAGACCTGCTCCTCCTCACCTCCTCTGCGCTACGCATGCGTCAAGACCCCGGCGCTGACCCTGCCCTCTCTCTGACCTGCTGACGTGGCTCGCATTCTCCAGCCACGTGGTCCACCATTGACGTCATTCGCCGACCACACCCTGGGCGTTGGCTAGGCGTGCCTTGCTGATGAGTTATAATCCTACCTCTCATGTCTCTGTGGCCTGTCAGATCTGTCCATTAGGATGTGAACCCTTTGAGAAAGTAATCCTACTGCCGAAGTACATTCTTACACTAACACAATATACATTGTTATATTTACACAAAGGTGGATGGCTGTTTTCCAGACTTTTAGGCGTCTGGGCAACGCTGACAATGTGCAACGAAAGTCGCAGTATCATTGAAGATGTTATCAGTTCGTCGAAAAGGCCTCTCCCTTTCTAAGGCGTGAGAAACCAAGGTTCTTTGTTTGGGGCTCTCGACATCTGAAAAAAAAATGTTCTCGAACCTTCAGTCGCCTTTTTTGGGTTTTTTACTGTCTTACTTTTCTTTGTTAAAAATAACATAATGTTCAGCATTATTATAATTTAGCATCATTAACATGTCCGTTCTTACAGTGGGTGTGATTTTTTTTTTTAATACCAAACAAACATTGATGACATGAGATTGCACGACAACAAAACAAAAAAGTGCCACTTAAGAAATTAGCACTTTTGTTCTGCTAAATTCATAAATATTCTTTCATTATGCATCTCTGATAGGAGTGAAAATAGTTGACAAGACTTTTGCTCACACCAAGATTGGAGTTACAATATGTGTGTGGTGGAATGCCACTGCATGAACTTAAGTCATTGTTATGAGTCCACTGTTAAGGCTAGAGTCTAGATCAAAGTTTTGCTTGTTCCTGTAACTTACCTAATAAAAACTTTGTGTCAATATGAAGTTTTGCAATTATTTGATGAAAGCCTTTCTTTGATTTTGTATATATGAGTTGTTTTTTCTCATTCTGTGTGCATTTGCATTATGTGGCAATGTGGTATACGGGTTTGTACTACTAGAACCGGATTCAAATTTCTGAAGCACAGATATGGATGTTTTCATTTATGTAGCATGGGCTCTCCTCTTTCCTTGAACCAGTAGCCCAAAGTACCAAAGTTTCTTCCAGCTTTAGACACTTATGTCATCATCATCATCATTGTCAACCATTATCAATCCACTGCTGGACGAAGGTCTCCCCAAGTTTCCTCCACAACGGTCTGTCTTGTGCCAGTCTCCTCCATGTCACCCCTGCATACTTTCGAATTTCATCCACCCATCTTCCATGTGGTCTTCTTCTGGGTCTTTTCCTGTCCCTTGGAATCCAATCTAAAATTTCGGCTGTCCATCGATGATCTGTCCTTCTGGCAGTATGTCCAGCCCATTGCCATTTCAGGGATTTAACTCTGATAATGATGTCTTCCACTCTTGTCATTTTTCGGATCCACGAGTTCCTCTTCTTATCTCTCCTGGTTACACCAAGTATGCACCTCTCCATGCTACTTTGAGTTGTCTGCAGCCTTTGTATGTCTCTTTTAGTTAAAGTCCACGTCTCTGCACCATACGTAAGCACTGGAAGGATGCATTGATCAAACACTTTTCTTTTAAGACATAATGGCATATTGCTCTTGAAAATTATGCTGTTTCTTCCAAAAGCTCTCCAGGCAAGTTTTGTACGCCGATTAATTTCTTCACCAATGTGACCCTCACTTGATATCTGCTGTCCAAGATAAACGTACGTGTCTGTTATCTCCAGCTTTTCTCCATCAATCGATAAATCTTCATTTCTTGTAAAAGCATTGAACATCACTTTTGTCTTCTGAAAGTTCATTTTTAATCCCACTTCTTTACTCTTGTCAGCAAGTTCCTGGATCATACTCTGCAGCTCTGATGGGGTAGTTGCAAAAATGACTACGTCATCAGCAAAACGAAGGTGGGTTAGATAATCTCCATTAATCTTTATCCCCTTGTTTTCCCAGCTCAGCGACTGAAAAACACCCTCCAATGTGGCATTAAAGAGCTTCGGAGATATGGTGTCACCTTGTCTCACTCCCTTTCCAATTTTTACGTGTGTTGTATTTTCAAACAGCCTAATCTTTGCACTTGCATTTTCATAGATGTTATTAATAATATTAATGTATGCATCTTCAATACCGCAGGTTTTCAGAGCCATTGTAACTGCTGATGGTTTCACCGAATCAAAGGCTTTTTCATAATCGATAAAAGCCATGCACAATGGAAGTTCATATTCCCTTGCTCTTTCAATTAGTTCTCTCAGCACGTGGATATGATCTATTGTGCTGTAGCCACTCCTGAATCCAGCTTGTTCTCTTGGTTGAGCCATGTCCAGTGTTACCTTCAAGCGGTGTGAAAGAACTTTAGTGAAGATTTTATAAACTACTGATAGGAGGCTGATAGGTCTGTAGTTTCCGAGATCCTCAATGTCACCTTTCTTATGTAGCAGGATCATTGTAGCGGTGTTCCAATCCTCAGGAATCTTTCCTTCATTAAGGCATCGAGTGAAAATTTGGGCGAGTACTGTTTCGATTTCTCCACTTGCTTCTTGTACGATGTCTACAGTAATTTCATCTTCTCCTGGAGCTTTTCCCCGCTTCATGTTCTTGATTGCATGTGCAACTTCTGCTGGAAGGACTGGAGGAACTCTGGTACTGGTATCTTTCATGATGTCTGGAGTGCATATATCATCCCTTTCATATAATTTGGAGTAGAAATCTTTCACTCTTGTCAATATTTCGCCTCTATTTCTTGTTACAGAACCATCTTCTTTTCTCAGTGCCATAATCTGTTTTCTTCCCTTACTGAGATGTCCCTTTGCTATCTTTAGGCTTTGGTTGTTTTCAATTGCTTTCCTCACTAGTTCACAGTTGAATTTTCTTACGTCTTCAGTGATACTTTTTCTTACTGTCTTGCATAGCTCTATATATTCCACTTTGGAAGTCACATCTTCTTTAGTTGTCCTCATCTCTCTTCTTTTTTGCATCAACATTTTCGTTTTTCCTGATAATTTATTTATATGCAACTTGTCCTTAGACCCAGCTAATTTTGTTGCTGTTTCCATAAGAGCTTTGGTTACTTTTCTGTTAACTTCAGAGATGTCCACTTCTTCCGATGTTAGACCTTCTAAAGCAGATAACCTGTTCTTCAGTTCCAACTTGAAGGTATTATGGTGTTTTTTAAGGTTGGTTATGTCAATAGATTTTGTTTGTCGTATGAGCTTGCCACGTTCAAGTTTAGTGTTGAGGTGCATCTTACATCTCACCAATCTATGGTCACTACCTGTGTTGAACTTGTTTAGCACACTGCAGTCTTCTATGACGAATTTTTTGTTACACATAATAAAATCAATTTCACTTGTCGTCCCATTTGGATGTCTCCATGTCCATTTCCTGTGTGGCTTTTTCTTGAAGAAGGAGTTCAAGATGAAAAACCCTTCTGCCTCTGCAAACTCAACAAGAGTATTTCCACGCTGGTTTCTGTTGCCGTGACCGAATTTACCTACTGAAGTTTCATTCTGTTGCCGTTGCCCTATTTTTGCATTGAAATCTCCCATAATTATTTTCAAGTGCTGCTTACCTTTATTATTTAGATGACAAATTTCCTCATAAAATTCTTCAATTTCTTCTTCAGGATGACTTGTGGTGGGTGCATAAGTTTGAATAATCTGAGCCTGGTATCTTTTCGAGAGTTGGATAACAAGTCGTGCAGCTCTGTCAGAGGAACTTTCAACTTCTACAACTTTATCCTTCAGTTTCTTGTTTATTATAAATCCAACACCACTAGTTCTGCCAGTATCTGTCCCACGATAGTAGAAGAGATGTCCACTTTTCAGTTCGATGAGATCTTCTCCTTTTCTCCTTACCTCACTTAGCCCCACGATGTCCCACTTGATCCTTTGTAGTTCCTCTTCCAATTCAAGAAGCCTTGAATCAGAAGATAGGGAGCGTCCATTGTACGTAGCCAAGGTCAGCATCAGATGGCAGCCTAGTCCGGTCCTCCGGGGATTCTTAGCACCCTCTGCCTTCATGTCGCACTGGCCGCTGCCTTGGCCAGGTACATTCCAGCTGCCGGAGACTGAGGGCCAAGATTTAAGTTCTGGAATCATTTTGGAGGGGTTTGGCCATAACTCACCACGCTGGCCAAGCGGGTTGGTGAGTGTGGGATAGAATTTCCTCTAATCCCGATGGTATAGTTATACCGCTATTGGCGGTCGTCAGAGCCCCTTTAGTGGGAACAGGATGCACCACGAGAAGGCGGGGTTGACATTTGTCAAGGAGAGGCTGTGATGTTACGCATCACCTGATGTATTACATTAAAAAGTCTGTATTGTTTTGGTTTGCTTGTGTGATTAAGCAATGAATAATTTGTTTAAAGAAATTAGTTTCAACATTGAAATTTATACTGTAATCTTTTTCTATTGTATGTTTTTGAACATAACTTTTTTTAAGCTAAGAGATGTTTAGTATGGCTCATTTTTTTGCACATGTTGTATATTAGATATTTTTAGTAATCGTGGTAATTTTTTAGCTTTGGGAAAATCATGTAGAAGAAGAACCTGAAATTAAAGAAGAAGCTGTAGAAAGAAATGTAAAATATATCTCTGTAATGGTTACAGAAGTTCGGCCGGACCTTTCTTTCTATGCTCAGCATGTAGATGATGGTAAGTGTTAATTTTGGTGTATACCACTTGATGGATTTGTGGATATCAGTTTAAGGTGCTAAACTGTTATTACAGCGCTGTCATTTAGATATTACTAAATGACAGCACTTTGGTGATTAGTATACCATGAAATGTATTGAAACAGTGCTATGGGACTTCAGTTCTCCCTCTCACTGACAATCAGTTTCTTAAGCTAATGACCTTTTTTGAAAGATTGCATTCTTAAGCTAATGAGCTCCTTGAAAGGTTGCTGTTTACTGCTGCTTTGAAACAAATAACTGCAACACAATATTTTCACCCATTGTGAGATATCCTTGACTTTGATTAATGGTTATAGTGGCTTTACTCTCAGTTGTTGTAGATAAGGTGTATTTTGTTAAAAAAAAAAAAAAAAAAAACATAACCATGCAGTTGTGTAATTGTGGAAGATTGTACATGGTGCAATTTGATTTGTAGGTTCTAGAACCTTCAGAGTTAAATGATTTTTCAAGGAAAGAAAATGGTGTAAGGGATGCCACCACCACAGTAGCATATTACAGTGTGTTTGGTAAAGTAAGTTTTGGTGTAACATACTTAGAATTCAAAGACATTTCTGCAATAGTAGCAGTATTTTTGGAAGCGAAGAAGGTGATAACAGTTTGAATAAGTTAAGTTATGCACTTATATGTAAATGCCCTGTCTGTGCTAATTTAAGGGAATCTTACTGTGAGCTTGTATGTCCTACTTTATATGTGCCTCGGGCATATTACCTGTGAGGAGGGAAATAACTTACTTTTTCTGTACTCAGAATTATGTTCAAACCATTGTTTTATGCAAGGAGTGAACAACGAAATTGAAACACATGAGTTTAAGACACAAAAATTTATTAGTATAGTGTAGGGCCTCCTTTGGAGGCTAATACAGCTGCAATTCCTCGTGGGAAGGACCGATATAAGTCCTGTACAGTGGCCAGAGGGTTTTGAAGCCATTCCTCTTGCAGAAAATTGGCTAGTTCGCAATGTGATGCTGGTGGAGAAAAACGTTTCCTGCCTTGCTCTTCCAGAACACCCCAGAGTGGCTCAATAATGTTCAAGTCTGGTGACTGTGCAGGCCATGACAGATGTTCAACATCACTTTCATGCTCAGTAAACCACTCTTCCACCAGTTTGGCTCTGTGTATTGGTGCGTTATCATCCTAATATAAAGCACCACAGTCAGGGTGCAATGTTTGAACCATTGGGTACACCTGGTCCTTCAGAATTGTCCAAATAGTCCTTTGCAGTAATGTGCCCCTTAAGAACAATTAGTGGGATAAGACTGCCATGATATTGCGGCCCAAACCATCACCAATCCACCTCCATGCTTCACTGTGGGCAATAAACAATCCGGGTGGTAAGCCTGTGAGGGATGTCTCTACACGTAAACTCTCCTGGTTGTGGGAAAGACATTGAAGGACGATTCATTGGAAAACAGTACACATTTCACGTTGCCCAACGTCCACAATTTGCGCTGCTGGCACCATTGCAACCGGCGTATCGCATTCACCTTGGTGATCCAGGGTTTAGTGATAGCAACAAGACTGTGAATGTTGACTCGGTGAAGCTCCAAACAAACAGTTTTGATGGGAACAGATGAGTTGCTGTGCGTATTCAACTCTGGGGTTAGTTGGGCACTTGTGGTTTTGTTTTTTGGCCACCATCCGTGTTAGCACACGGACGTCCCTGTCATACCTCTTACATCGACAGTTACTCCTATTGGATGTGATTCTTCCCTCTTACTGGTATGCTGACATGACCCTGGATACCGTGGCTCGTGATACACCACAAAGACTGCATGCTGTCTTGGACACAGATGCACCAGTGAGACGCGCACCAACAATGTGACCTCTGTGAAACTCGGATATGTCTCCCATTATGTTGTGTGAATCGCTCTTTTTGACGTCCAGCTGTGCTACTGCTCTGCTAATGCAACCTTCACACTCCACTCTCATTGACTGACTGCGAAATAGATGTAGGCTGGCCACCAGATGGCACTTATAGTGGCGTGACACTTAAGGTGCTATGTGCGCAGGTATTTGTCCACCCCCTGTACTTGAAATAGAATTTGTTCTTGTTATGCTATTGGATGAATTTCTTTTGGGTGTTTCAGAATTCTCGATTTTTCAAGACCTGGTTCAGTGCTTCCCAAAACCAATTCAAAAATAAAGAACTAAACAAGAAAAGATACTGCCAGATTATCAGACTTAAATAATATCCAAAAATTCAGGAATTTTCTTACAAAATAATGAGCTCTGAAACACCAGTGAGCTCTAACTGCTTAGACAAATAGCCCATTGAAAATAGAACTCAGTTTTCCTGATGTAAAAAAAAAAAAAAAAAAAAAAAAAATGTAAGAAAAGCAGGTTGTATCATTAAACCCTGAGAAATTGTAAAGTGCTTTAATGCTGTTTTCAAGGGTCTGTTGAATTGACAAGTGGTTAGAGGGCAAAATTTGCAGATTGTATCATCCTATGAAAAATCTGTGAATTTTTTCAAGTCCAAAGATGTGCAGTGACTTCTTGTTCGGCTCTCCATTCTTGTGTTGGTTTTGTGAAGTAGTGTACTCAATTCATTGATATAATAAGAGCCCAGAAATGTACTTTTTTGGAAGTTAATGAAAACATATTAAAATGGTTTGGAAGCATATCTTGTGTATACAGGAAATTAAGGATTATCCACACAGATTTTACATTCTGAGACAACAGGATGCAGAACAAGGGACAGACTTGCAAAGTAGAGAGAAAATGTAGCATCAGCTATTAATGACCAAGTGAGCAATACATTAGAAGAAACTCAACAGATAGGGGGACATAGTTGTGAAGTATAATATGAGGGTTGTACTGAAAATAATGCAAAAGTGGGTATAACTTTTTTATTAACTGACAGAGGTCATTCAAATTCCACATGTTGGTAAAGTAACTCTTCCTCTATAGTAACCCTTCTTCATTGCAGGTAAATAATGAATTCCAAGCGGAAGCAACGTGCCGTCATTAAGTTCTTGACGAAGGAAGGGTGCAGGCTCTTCGACATCCACAGAAGGCTAATGAATGTTTACAGAGAGGACACCATTGACAAGAGCAATGTGCACAGATGGATGAAGTTTAAAGAAGAGGAAATCAGCATTGAAGACAAACCACGCAGTGGGAGACCATCTGCGAACACTGACACGAATCGTCAGCGAGTGGATGAATTGATTCACACAGAGAGGAGTCACAATCTGTGAGCTTGCTGCACAACTGGACTGTGATCACAATGCCATACAGAAGGTGGTGGAAGAACTTAGGGTATCGGAAAGTATGTGCAAAGTGGGTACCTTGGCAGTTGACACCTGATTTGAAGGAAAGAAGGTGGAAGTCTCTGATCTGCTGAAAGCATTTGAAGCCAGTGAAGACACATTTTTTTCCGATCTGTTGACAAGAGATGGAACCTAGGCATATCTTTATGATTCGTAAATGAAGAATTAATCTATAGAATGGTGACACACCTCTTCACCAAAGCCTAAGAAGTTCAAAAGCCAGCGATCAACACAGAAAGTCATGGTGACTGTTTTTTGGGATGATAGGGGCGTCATTCTCCTTGATTTTCTGGAATGTGGCTGTACCGAGACCAGCGAGCGGTACATTGAGACACTCAATAAACTTAGAGAAGCCATAAGGAGGAAGAGACCAAACAAAAAATCTGAAAGGGATCCACATTCACCATGACAATGTGAAACCACACACATCTTTGGCCACAAATCAGGCAATCAGAAAATTTGGCTGGTGGATGGTCCCCCATACAGCTCAGATCTGGCACCCTCTGACTTCCACCTGTTTGGTCCAATAAAGGACAGTCTCCGGAGACAACGATTTGATGACACAGACAAGGTGAAAGTGGCTGTGAAGAAGTGGGTACTACAGTCCACACCTGAATTTTTTCAAAGAGGATTTGAGAGTTGGATTCAGTGATAGTACAAATGCATTGCTTGTGGTGGAGACTATGTTGAGTAGTATATTTGAGTAGAGGAAGAGTTTCTGTACCAACATGTGCAATTTGAACGACCTCTGTCAGTTAATAAAAATGTTATGCTTACTTTTGCATTATTTTCGGTACAACCCCCGTATATATATATTTTTTATTACTCTGTGCTAGTTACATGCGAGAACACTAGATTGACATGAAGGTATCAAATAATGAAGTAAAGGTAGTTTTTTGGAAAGTAGAGAAAGAAATTTTTAATTTTTTTCTACCTCATTCTGTTAGAGATATATAAGGCAATGTCGTCATAATAAGAGCTACTACCTGCTCTTTCCTTTAAAAATGTAATGGAGATTTTGAAAAAATACCTTTCCCCCTTACTATTTTACCAAAATGAATGTTTACCACTCAGCAAAAAAAAAAGGGGGGGGGTGTTGAAGATTATATGGTATATAGCTTACTGGTCACCATGTTAACACTCCATCAGAAAATTTGAAAATTACATTGCCCTGGAGCAAGAATCTCACCTGCATGTCCCGCTTTTCTTTCAAACACACTATCCATTACACGTCCAGAACAGAGAAGTTTCAAGTAACTGAAGCTAAGCAATTATACGTAACTTAGGAATCTGAATAACCTCAGATTTTGCCAGTCAACACAATCCTATGCTTCCTTGTAGCGTCAACAACCCTTTCAAATCCAGGTACGGATATAACACAAATCATCAGAACTTCAGATATAAAATTTAAGGAAGAAATATTCCTCATAAATGCATGGGAAATTGTAACAGATAGCATGCTCAAACAGAAATTGGGTGATGAGGATTAGATTCTTGCTCCAAGGCGATGTAATTTTCAAGTTTTCTGATGACATGTTACATGGTGGCCAGTAAGCTACAAGCAGCTCAGTATACAGTTCTGATTGCTGAAAATAATATGAGGTAATTCAAAATGATTCATCTGATTTCAAATGACTATATTTTCAAAGTTTACAAATACAGAATCAACCAAAAGAAAAACTATACGAGTTTTGTTTCTCATCTTATAAGTGCTCTGTGTGGCTTCCCTTGGTTGCACTTGCAACGTCGAAACTATAGTCTATTCCCTCCCATACTCGCTCCAGCGTGTCTGTTGCCATTGACTACACTGCAGTAATAATGCATTTTTAAGCTCATCCAGGGTTGTAGGCAATGGTGGCATATACACAATACCCTTAACATACCCCCAAAAGAAGTTGCATGGTGTAAGTTCTGATGACCTAGGTAGCCAACTGTAGAGCACCAAGTCTTGGGGTCTACTGCAACCAATCCAATGGCAAGGGAGCACTTAGTTGAGGAAACAGTGAACAGCACAATGCCAGTGAGGTACAGTAGAGCCCTCTCATGGTGACCGACCAAAAACTCGGAGATTTTGTTTCATTTGGTGTATGCCCAGGCTATACACAGTTGATAGGTATGGAATTATGGTTTTTTGAAATCAGATTAGTCATTTTGAATTACCCTGTATATTGTTTGTTGTACAGTGGTTTTGCATTTCTTCAATAGCTTTTTTAAAGTTACTTAATGATATGTGCAAATTTACTTAATGTTATGTGCAAATATGATTCACACCATTAAAAATCTGAGGGAAACTATTATACAACAAATGTTCCTACATATAATAACCTCTAGCTCTTGTAAAGCCTATTCACTGAATGATCTGTAGCATTTATGTTTTTCACTCGGAATTCTTTTGTGAACTTAAACTTTATTGCCAAAGTGAGATGTTGACGTAGTAATTTATATGGATTGCCACTCTTGTTTTATTGTATCCAAGTTCATATAATATTTTGTATACAGCACATCATGTTAGATACTACTGTTGAACTAATGCAAAATTTGGTATGAAATATTATGTATGTCTAGTATTTTAGATGAACGTGGTGCAGTGCTTTTGTCCACTTCCTGCTTCTTCTCTAGCGCATTACATGGTTTTCTCGTGCTGTTCCAGCAGTGATTATAGACTTCCTATTTAACTAATTTATTTATTGTTTCTTAGTTTTTGTTATTCATTGTGCTAAGTGTGATGCACTTGACAGATTAGCTTTCTAGTGCATTGTGTGGATTAAATTTTATTGTGTGGATTTAATTTTATTTTAGGTCCCAAACTAGATGAAATGATGAAACAGTTAAGACAAGAACTGACAACTAATGTACCGCTTCCTGGGACATATACTCCTAAAAAGGAGACTTGTGTGCCGCTCTGTTTTCAGATGATGGACTATGGTATCGTGCAAAGGTCGAAAAAGTGACCGGAAATTCAGTGCATATAAACTTTGTAGATTATGGGAATGTAAGCAGCTTTTCTAGCAAAGTATTTTTTTTTCTTTTTGAATTTCATGCATGTTCGATGTAGATGTTTTCTTCAGTCAAGTTCAGATATGCATGAGTTTTTTTTTTTTTTTTGGATATAGATATGTTTGCAGAATTTTCCAAGCCCTGAAATGCATGTGCTTTGACAATATTAACTTATCATTGTTTTTGCTCAAGTTACATAAATAAATTCCTTTGCATCATAGAGTAACTTAAGGCTTATTAATACTTCATAGGTTGAATAATACTTTGCACTTTTGTTTTTGATAGTCTGGAATGTTATCTTTGTTAAATTTCATAAAACATTCCAATGAAGAACCCATTGCTTACTTATCTTCAATAAATAATTCCAGTTATCAGTCTATTTCTGTATTTCAAGCAAAGAATAAAGATGAAGGTCAAACAGTTCAAAGCCAGAAAAATCTCATTTTGAAAAGAAAAAACAATCACCATTAAATCAGATACCCGATTCCAACAAAAAAGTAAATTATTTTATTCCAAGTAAATTTTACACAAAAGGGTGTTTTAAAAAATATCACATTTGAACAAAAAAAACTTCTATAGTGCAATATTTCAAGAAAAATTACTGATGCTGTTCTTGAAAATGAAAATATGTGAAACACACACACACAAAATGGCAAAAGCACTTTTAAAAGAATGGCAATAATACAAAATGTCTGGCATATCTTTTGAAGTTGTTGATTCAAGAAAAGAAAAATTGAAAACCATTGTTGACATTAAAGATATACAAAAGAAATATAAATCTGAGAAGTTAGTTTTCAAGTAAGTGCTAACAGATGGCTGCAGAAGAATTGGTACATTACATTGTGCAGTGATGCCAGACGCACACACATTTTCAAAAAGGAAAAGAATTTTACATTGGAAGTTAGTGACAAAGGATAAAACTATTGCATATATTTTGATAACAGAAACAACTGTGTTTGAAAATGACCATAGCTGTGTGCAAAATATACTGTGTCAGGCATTTATTCCGCATGCAGCAGTTGTTGTTTTTTTTAGTATGTGATGGAGACTTGTTTTGTTACCTACAAAATTTCTTCATTGTAAGAAGATTTCCAGACTCTAACAGATTGCTATTTCTATCACTTATGGCCCTTGCACAATCTATCTATCTTGTTCTAGATCTGCCACAAACTACTTTACAATAGCTCTTGTTGCAGTAGTCTAAATAGTCACCAGCCCTGTCAATAATACACTTCAGTCAAAATAGTCACCAGCCCTGTCAATACACTTCAGTCTAAATAGTCACCAGCCCTGTCAATAATACACTTCAGTCAAAATAGTCACCAGCCCTGTCAATACACTTCAGTCTAAATAGTCACCAGCCCTGTCAATAATACACTTCAGTCAAAATAGTCACCAGCCCTGTCAATACACTTCAGTCAAAATAGTCACCAGCACTGTCAATACACTTCAGTCAAAATAGTCACCAGCACTGTCAATACACTTCAGTCAAAATAGTCACCAGTCCTGTCAATACACTTCTGCCAACAGGTCTCAAGGGTGTTAATACCAACTTTGAAAAAACTCCAGTTCTCTAGAGGCGATAAAATCTTCAAATGCATGGTAAACAGTGGCATCATTGTTGAAGATTCTCTTGGGCAGAAAGTGGCCCAGGTACTGAAGGAAGTGATATCCTGCTGGTGCAAGGTTTGGAGAATAAGCGGGGCATATCAGAGTCTCGTATCCTAACTCGCAAAGTTTACGCATGGTTATTCATGCTACACAGAAGTGAGCATTATCGTAAAGCATCAGGACACACCATATCTATCCATTAACCAATGCTGGCTGTTTTCTGCAGTTTCTCATTTATTGCAGATTGTCACAATAGCATTCCACTTTGATAATCTGACCAGGTCTCAAGAATGAATAGTGGATCACTCCTACAGATGATCATCGTACAGTCACCATCCCTTTCTTTGGATGTAGGTCTGGCCTTAGCATGCTCCTGGGTGCTTCTTCAGCATTCAACCATTAAGCAGAATGTTTACAATCATCATGTAGGATCCATTTCTCATGAGTGGTCACCATATGCTGTAGAAATCCCTCCCTTTTGTTCCTGTTAAGCAGCAAAGAGCACACTTTGAGGTGTCGTGCCTTGTATTCTTTGATGATTAGCGCATGCAGCACCCACTGATCAAGTTTTTTCTCTTTACCAATGACTGTTAGGTGCAAGGACACTGTTGAATAATAGAAGTTTATCTTATGTGTGACCTCTCTACCAATTGGTATGGATGCAATTAAATTATTTTTGTCAGTTCAGCAGGATTAATGGTTGCAGAGTTATAGTAGGGTTCACTTTGGTGACTCTTGCACCATGCCGGAATTTTGCGAACCAACAATGTATGATCTGCTAGCTGTTCCCCCGCCAAATGATATCTGCTATCTATATTCATGTTCCTTACTGTCTAGGGTGCAGAATGTCCCAATTTAAACTCTCAAAGAAAAATAACGCAAAAATGACTTGGCTTCATGGGCCCACTTGCACTTCATGATGTTCACTACCATCAGTAACCACACAACCACCAACTATCCTATTGCAGCACCCACAGTCCAAGGTATCATGTGTTGTGTCACATGTACACTTGCTGTACAGTGCCAATCAAGCAGAACAGCACTAAATGGCAAAACTCTGGAATCTGCCATTTCAGTTGCAACTACCCAATATCTGTAAATTTCCCAAATCAACCTAGCAACAGTTTTTTTTTTTTTTTTAATTTTTTAGTTGCTGGTAATCTATATCCAGGTATGGCACTTGCACCAAAAATTTTATTGAACAAACAGCTGCAGAAGCACCCAACTATAATCTAATCTAATATTTTCATTACCCATCTTATATTACTGAATTCATGTATTTTTACTTGGTGTTCCTCTTACCACTCTCAAATCAGACACATACAAGGACATACCTGCCAACTCTTAAGATTTTTTCAGCAGATTCCGAATTTCAGCTTGGTTTTCCGAATTTTCTTTTAATCTTCCGATTTTCGGACATTCAAGGGAAAAAGGTTCTAAAATTTCACCCGTGCATATTTTTTATTAAAATTCCCCCTCCAACAGTGAATTATCTTTTACCGTAAAGGAGAGAAAATCGTTCAAGTCTGGTGGAGGGAAGCAAAGGAAAAAGAAACTAATAAAGTGCAGCACTGAGTTGGCTGGGGGCAAAGTTCGGAGATTTAAGGAAGGAAGCAAAGTTTCTATTCTCTGTATTCCACACAGCGATACGGAATGCAAGAGAGTTTTTGGTGTTGTCAGGAAAACAAGAACAGGATTCAGGACTTCCACTGTCAGATTGCATGTTGGAAAACATACTCATTGTAAAGTCACAGCAGTCAAGAAACTGCTTTGAAACGACATTTGACAACAACTTTCTCCCCATAACAAAAACTTATGTAAAAAATCAGTAGACTGCTTGCAGGACTAAGCGATATGAATTTTCAGATTTGATGAGTGTATAAAAAAACTGCTTCATATTTTTAGGAAATTTTGTATCTGTAGCTGCAGTCAATTTCTAAAAAATATTCAAATAAGTGTTATACTTTGTACAAGTTCACAAAAAAGTTTGTCTATAATTTACTGAGAATTTTGTTTGATCTATTTTACTGATTTAAATTTATCAATTAATACGGTAAAAGTTATGATATGCATTGTAAATTGATGTGCATAACATGAGAAATAATGTTTTAAAATATGTTATAACATATTTTAAAACTATAGTGTTGAATTGTAACCATAAATCGTCTCTCTTTTGTCGGTATTCATTTAGGAAATCTTCCTAATTTTTGTTTTGAGAAGTTGGCAGGTATGCAAGGATTTAATTATTCCTTTATATTAATTATTCCTACAACTGTTATAGAAAGAGGCTATATCTAAATACTGCATTGCTGCCCCTCTGACTGAGTGGTCAGAAGTGTGGGCTTCTGGCCAGTTATCAAAGATGGGCCCAAGTTCAAATCTCAGGTGATGCATCCCTAAAACCACGGTCCCTAAATTACAGATAGCAGACTTCTTGTAGCCTTAGATACTAGCACTGAAATAAACTAGATGGCATTGCATGTAGCCAGCTTTGTTCTTTGGTCAACTTTTTTGTTAATGAAAAGAGTTGTATATGCAGCTGAGATGGTTTTTCCTGTTTTGCTAGTCCTGTGGTTTAATTCTGTATGCAAATTCCCTGCCTAAGAGTTTCTACTCCCAAATACTAAGAGTGTCGCTAGCTTATTATTAACTTCCTTTGAACCAATTAATTTTTTGAGAAAATTTCATGTTTTATGATTTTTTGGAATGCTAATTATTTTTTCTTCGGGTTTTAAAACAATGTAAAAGGTGTTTTTCCATTTTAAAAGAGCATATATTTAGTTTTCTGTTATCAGAGTAGACAGGATTGTGAAAGAGAGTATGGAAATAAAGCCCAGCTACCATGCACTCTCACAATTTTTCACACCTCTGTTTTTTAACATTTTTGTTGGGGCCTCAATACTTTGAATGCTTATTGGAACTGGTACTTTTTCTAACACATGAGGTTTGTCATCAGTGGCACTTAATTTTTTCTTTGTTTCTTCTGAATAACTGAAGAAAGCCTGAAACACATAATTTCTTGTAGTTTTAGTTTAAAATTTCTAAAGAAAAACATACTATTATGAATAAATGAAGACATCACTCTTTCCATGCTTTATCAACACATAGCAATCAAAAAATTATCCGGTCACCGTTGGGAATCCGAATCCCAGATCTCTCAATATCTAGCCAAGTGCATTAGCCTTACGCTATGGTGGCAAACAATCAACGGTGCTATGTGTGTTTTTCTGTCAGCTTCTGACAAATCTGTAAGATGGACTCAGCTACTGAGAGGTCTCCATCTGGTGGGCATTAACAGCCGTGGCTGTATGTTAATTATAGTAGTTACATCCAAAGGGGGCGAGATCCAAAGTGAAAATCCTCCAAATATGCGCCGTTAGTGAATAAAGTGTGGAAAGAGAGATGTCTTTGTTTATTCACTGACATTTGGAGGATTTTCACTTTATACTATTATGAAACATAGTTTATGAACTTGTTGAACATCCACTTTCCTCACTTCTGTGGCATCCCCCCCCCCCTTCCCATTTTTTTTTCAGAGTTATTCTGTAACTCTTGATTCTTAAAATATATATATTTATATTATGGGTCAGAAGATAGTGAGGAACGAGAAGACCTGAAATCATAGAGACCAAAAAAAAGTGATTTTTTGAGTTGGCTTACTAAGAAAATCTTTTAGCCCAAGTGGCAGGAATGAAAGGCAGAGGAAACCCAAGGAAGTCATGGGAGGATCGGATTCAGGATTGTCTGCATGGGAAAAAGATTGTAAGTGCGAAGTATAGAAAAACTTGTGTACGATGTGTGTGATTGATGTCAGTGAAGCCCGAGTTGTATGTCAAGATCGCTGTAAATGGAGAAGTTTGGTACGGCAACAGTAAGTAAAAATTATCTGGTAGTTTGTATTGCTTTGTAAAGCTAACCTCTGAATCTCAGAGAACAGCTTAGTAATGATGGTGTAAACTATTTTCGTTAATATTTTTCCGAACTCTTTAGACTACAAATTTATCCATTAAATAAGATTTAGTTGGCAAAAGATAATTGTAGTTTTAGATTTTTGTTTACATCCTTAATGGGATATGGCTCATAATGTACTTTAAAATTCTACTGTGGCTAGTATTTAAATGCTCATACTGTTATTTTCAATCTGTTCTGAGACAGGTTTTCAACTAGTTTTAAATGATGGGGCTGCCCACACAGGGATTATATATAGTTCCATATTTCATCCCATCTGAATGGCAATGTTTATGCTTAAGTATGATTTTTACTCCATTGAGTGAAGTGCTCAAAAATGGTTCAAGTGCCAAGATACCATTTTATGGAATCGCATATCCTTGAGCGTAGTTCATTTAAAATGAATAGTCATTGTAAATTAATTTTATTATTTTCAACAAATGTCTTGCTTATTATTTTACATTTTTTGGAATAAAGTGAATTTTCAAAAGTGTGTTTTATTTCAGTGTATATATTTTTCTTTATCCAGAGAGAAGTTTCTTCCATACCAAAACTTGCTGTTCTTCCAAATGCCTACAAAAGTCTTCCATATGCTGCTCGTGAATATGCTTTAGCTTTTGTTAAACCTCCTAGAGATGTAAGTGTCAGTTTTACAACTAATTTGATATTTCAGATTTTTAAAGTAATTTACTCTTAACAACCATTAAAGTAAAATTGTTTAAAATATGTAGATTTTCACTGTAATTAGAATAAAACTTGAAATGGAATAGTGAAATGTGGTAGAAATGAAGATTAAGTATTTGCATCTGATAGATTAGTACAGAAATATTTTGCAGGCACTGTGGTTAACAGGCTACATTTGCCAAAAAGCATTTAGGCAACCAAGAAGTGCAGATGAATATTACAATAACACACAGTAGGACTTTATAATGTCCTCACTTTAGATTACACCTCTCCTATAACATTAAAAAATCTGTATACTTTGAAAAATAATAGCACTTAAAAGCATATAATTGCTTCAAAAAATTTTACTTGTCACTAAATCATGTTTTAAGGTAATGAGAAGTTAATTAGAAATGTTATTTAAATTAACTTCCAGTTATTTCAGAATCTCCCCGTATATATCTCGTGTATAAAACAATATCAAGTGAAATTACTGATATCAGTAAAAAATATAACTGTGCTTTTGGACATACACTATATTAACAATCACCAAACACTCCCTTCAAAAGCAAATGAACGGATACGCTGCGTTGTTAAGATGCGTAGTACAGCTGCAAATGGTATGAAAATAAGCCTGCAGCTGACCGCGATCATATCACACTGTGAGGTTGAGTGCAAATGTTGCGGCAGAAGAGAACTGACTTTGAGAAAGGAAAGATTGTTGGAATATTGTTGGGTGTTATATTAGTCGGTTGTCCATAAGAGAAACCAAGAGGCATTTAAACATACCCAAGTCAACTGTTTTGGATGTACTGAATAAGTGGAAGACACATGGCATGCCTGAAGCAGCAAAACATACGAGCAGACCAAAGAAAACCAGTGATAGAGGACGTTGAAGCCTCAGGAGAGTCATTACAGCTAATCGACGGAGTACTGCTCAAGACTGCGGTGTACAGGTGAGTAAAAATGCTGGAACCTCCGTATGTACGCGTACCACTCACAGAGAACTTTATTCCATGGGTTACTGTGGTCGTGTGGCTACTCGTAAGCCTTTCATCTCCACTCGGAATGCTACTCGTGATTTAGCGTGGTATAAAGAACATTTATCATATACCATAGATCAATGGAAACAGGTCCTATGGACTGATGAATCCAGATACACGATCCATCAGTCTGATGGCCGTGTGTGGGCATGGCGGCAGCCGGGGAATACTATTTACCACAGTGTACTTGTGTGGGGGTGTTTTTCATGGTATGGTCCAGGCCCATTGGTTATCATGGACAAACCTGTTAACCAGCACTTCTACCTCGATATTCTGGACAATTATGCCCTACCAACTCTGTGGCAATACTATGGAATCGAGCCTTGTTGGTACCAGCAAGATAATGCACCAAGCCATAAAGCGAGGACTGTTACAGCGTTGTTTGACGATAATTCCGTATCGTGTGTGGACTGGCCAGCACAGAGCCCTGATCTTAATCCTATAGAGCACCTATAGGATGAATTAGAGCATCACATAAGAAGTTTAGAACCAAGGCCTACTACCAAGCAACAGTTAGTGGCAGCATTATGTACTGAATGGAAGCGCATACCCATTGCTGTGTTCCAATACCTTTTCGAAAGCATGTCTGGAAGGGTCAGCTCATGCAGTTAAGGCCATAGGTGGACAGGCACCATACTAATGTATGTCAATAAATGCTATGTTGTGTTTCTCTTCTAGGTGTCGGTGACTTTTATCAATATAGTGTACAGAACAATCTACCAAAAAATATTTTATTTACTAACTCCAGCCAAAATAGTATTTTAGGCAGAGCAGGAGTTTTTCAAATTTCAATTCAAACTTTTTTCTAAAGTTTCTTATATAGGTAGTACCAAAAAATGGACTAAAGTCACATTTAAATCAACATACCACACACACACACACACACACACACACACACACATATATATATGTATTAAAAAACTGGTCAAAGTTAGTACAAAAAAACTGTTTTAATTAAATACTATTGAAATAATAAAAAAAAAACCCTAAATTAAAATAAAAGCTTTTTACTCCTTCAGAATCAGAAAAACAATTTTGAACTGCTGAACCTTTTTAATTGAAAAAAATAAGCAGAAATTATACAATATTAAAGAAGCCTCCCTTCCCTTGGCCCTAGATTAGGGATAGGTGGCTCCTTTATAGCTTTAGATGCCTGTAGTAGTCATTAAACTCTGAAACAAAAAGTAAATTAAAAAAAATAACTGTATGACTGTAGCTTTGGCCTTTCCTCGTAGAATTACATGAGTGCAAGAATTAAGGTATTATAAAGGGATGTCGTCAGAAATATTTTCTGTGTTCATTTTGGTATTGATGTAAGTAAACCAATTCTATACAACAAAGCATCATTATGTTTAGGATTGGAACAATGGTCTCCACTTGCAGGTCTGTACCCAGATCCAGGTTCTGCTGTGTGATGAAAACAGGTATTAGTGAGATTCATTGCTGCACATAATCCATGTGCAGTTGTTCAGAGTACACTTCTTGAGACCTGGGCTCCATTACAAACATCACAGATCTCAAACTCTTGTTATCAGGCTTATGGGCACCAGTCTCATCCAGGGAAATTCCATGGATATAATACAGGGTGTCACAAAAGTGCTTGACACATTTTAAAAATTTATTTAAAAGAAGTCTTTTTTTTTTTTAATCAAATAGTTAATAAACTTCAGTATGCGCACCTTTTGTTTCACAGAGTGCATTAAGTCGACATCCAATCTCAGTCTATGTACGCACCAAAGTGGATTCTTTAACAGATGCAATTGCAGCAGTTATGTGAGTTTTCAGTTCATCAGCACTTTGGATGAATAAACTTTGTTTTTCATGAATCCCCACAAGATGTCTAGACAAATAAAGGTAAGGCGATCATGCTAGTTATGTTAAGATTAGAACTTTTACAAAAAAGTTCGTAAGTTGGGAGCTTTCGACCTTGTCTTAGGTCTTCATCATGCCAATGGAGGACTAAGATTGTTTCCAGATTCTGCATTTGAATTTTGGTTATTTTTGTTGCCAGATCTTAGAATCTGATCTCCAGATCATCGGGATATAGAGAGGAGATTCGGAATTGCAAGCCTTTGGGTTGAAAAGAATTTCTAGGCTTTCACAGTAACGGAGAGCAAATTGATTGTCAAAAGAAGCAATACGTTTTTCTTTGTTCCAGGGGGGAATTGCAGAGGTGTGTTCCATTGTCAAAATATACAAGACTTTATTTGGGTTGGCTTTCAAAACCCAAATACAGCCTTGTCTGTTTTGACAATATACAAGGCTGTATTTGGATGAAGCATTTTTAGGCTTTCAATTTACTTCCGATATTGGAGGTTATTTTTTAACGTGCATTAATGCATTTGCATTTTTGAACTTCCCGTTTTGTTGGTAAAGTTCGATTAACACTTACCGCACGTGGGGCTTGGCTTTCAATTCTTATTTCCATTATGTGGATGCCGCATGGGGTTTTTTTTCATTCAGTTGCGGGTCCACTTCACCCCCCCCCCCCCCCGTTGGTATTTACTTGGCCTCGTCACTAAATGAGTTTTTTCCTTTGCCGCCTCCTCATTTACTTCAATAATTTTTCATAACCTGAGTACTTTCGGTAATAATCCATTACCGTCATCTAGGGGACATTTTGCTCCGACTAGCACGGACCGTGTCAGCTGGGCGTTTCGGTGGTTCTTGCGGGCTGCCGATAATGCCCAGCTGACACGGTCCGTGCTAGTCGGAGCAAAATGTCCCCTAGATGACGGTAATGGATTATTACCGAAAGTACTCGGGTTATGAAAAATTATTGAAGTAAATGAGGAGGCGGCAAAGGAAAAAAACTCATTTAGTGACGAGGCCAAGTAAAAACAAACGAAGGGGGGGGTAATGAAGTGAAGTGGACCCGCAACTGAATGAAAAAAACCCCATGACGCATCTACTTAACGGAAATAAGAATTGAAAGCCAAGCCCCACGTGCGGTAAGTGTTAATCGAACTTTACCAACAAAATGGGAAGTTCAAAAATGCACATTTTTAGGCTGTATTTGGATGAAGCAATTTTAGGCTGTATTTTGATGATTTGTGTAAGGCTAATGCGCTCAGCTAGATATCGAGAGATCTGGGGTTCAATTCCCCGGCGGTGACCGAATAACAATTTTTCGGTTGCTGTGTGTTGGTAAAACGTGGAAAGAGCGATGTATTTGTTTATTTACTGACGCCACGTATTCGGACGATTTTCACTTTCAGAACATCTTTCTGGTGTTCCAAAATTCTGTGGTTAATGCTTCTGTGTATGTGCTTCCAATGTATAAGTTACCAACAGGTGATAACTTGTACATTGGAAGCACATACAGAAGCGTTAACCAAAGAATTTTGGAAGCACATACAGAAGCATTAACCACAGAATATTGAAACACAAGAAAGATGTTTTGAAAGCCAACCCAAATACAGCCTTGTCTATTTTGACAATGGAAGACACCTCTGCAATTCCCCGCTGGAACGAAGCAAAACGTATTGCTTCTTTTGACAACCGATTTGCCCTCCGTTACTGTGAAAGTCTGGAAATTCTTTTCAACCCAAACGCTTGCAATTCCGAATCTATTCTCTACATTCCGATGATCTGGAGATCGATTTTAAGATCTGGCAACAAAAATTCAAATGTAGAATCCGGAAACAATCTTAGTCCTCAATTATCATGATGAAGACCTAAGACAAAGTCGAAAGCTCCCAACTTACGAACTTTTTGTAAAAGTTCTAATCTTAATGTAACTAGCGTGATCGTCTTATCTTTATTTGTTATTCTTGTTACATGTTTTGACCGTCATCGTCAAGAAGTCTAGAGTCATGATATCTGGAGAGCGGGGAGGCCATGGGATGGGTCCATTTGGTCCAATCCACCTGGTTGGAAATTCTTTATTTAAAAAATGTTCCACAACCTTGCCTCAATGTGGCAGTGCAGTGCTCCATCTTGTCGCCAAATGGTTTTAGGGTGTAAATGGCAAATTTGAGGGACAGTAAAAATTTGAATCCTGTTCAAATAAAATTTCTTTTGTGATTATGGATTCTTCAAAAAAAGAAAGGTCTGATCACATGATTAGCCATTAAGCCACACCACACATTCACTTTAGGAACTATACCAGACATGTTCAATGAAGTGATGTGGATTCTTAGACCCACAAAGTCTAATATAGTGACAACTGACTTTACCTGAAACATAAATCTGTGAAAACATGCCTGGGATAATCTGTAGGAAGTCATTATCTGCCTCAGATAGTTTCGCATATCCACAGCAAAGTTCAAGTGGTGTGGCTTGTCATCTGGCTGTAAAGCTTGCAATATCTGCACTTTGTAGGCAGATAGGCAGAGTTTTTGGTAACTTGATGCACTGTTGCACAAGGAATTACCAATTCCTTTGCGGCAGTTCATATCGATTTAGTAGGGCTACGTGAAAAAGCTTTGCGAATGCTTTCGATGTCTCCTCCACCCATGCTTGGTCTTCCACATCTTGGCCTATCAAGGACACTTCCAGTTTCCAGAAACTTCTTGTGCCAAGCTAAGATGCTATTACAACTTGCAGGATCTCTTCCAAATTTCGAACGAAAATTTCTCTTCACATTGGTAACAGATTTTGTTTCGAAAAACTACCCAACACATTTGTTTTCTCTGCTGGAGTAGACATTTTTTCAACTAACCTTGCGATTGGATCAGTAGTGCCACCTAGCAACCTATTTAGGAATCAGAAAAAAAAACTTTCAGAGTAAGTTAACAAAATCTGCAAAAATTATATTCATATCCCAAATAGTTTTTTTTTTATTAATTTTTAAAATGTGTCAAGGACTTTTGAGACACCTTGTACTTAACATTCTGTCTGCAGACAGTATGCTCTTACATAATGTTAGAAATGTTTAGTGATTGTACTGGATATTTTCTTGTGAGACCACTTGACAATATGTGATATAATTCTCAGACCTCTTTCTGTGAAAATTCCCAGTTATCTAGCCTTTCTGTTCAGTGTTCATTTTCATACCCTACTATTGAGCGAGGAAGCCCAACACTTCAGAAATCAGTCTTGCTCAACCTTGCAGTATTATGACATCTGACAATGTGTCAGTCTTCGAAGTCTTAAGTTCCACTACATTTGTGAATTTAATTGAATATGGTTTTAAATGGTTCTTTAGACAAAGTTGTAGAGATGAAAGAATGGTTTTTCTTTTTTTCATCCATTCATTATTCGTTATATTTTAAGTTAAAATCTGTTCGTGTTTTACATTTCAGTAGTTTACCTAGTGGCAGAGTGTTGAAGCTGTTGTTTGATGTGTGTGTGTGTGTGTGTAGCTCCGTACGTGGAACAGCATAGAACAGGAATATAGCTGTGACCTTACATTTCTGTGTAAGAAGTTTGTCAACCATTTGCTGCAAGCTGATTTTTTCTGACGTTGCATTCACTCCTGGCCTATGTGGCAAAGTTCTTCCCATTTGATGGACTCTTAAAGACTATCTAAGTTATACTTTTAAAAGTGGACAACATTTATAGAGCTCTGGTGACCTAAGATATTTCATTGAAGGAAGAAATATTCCTCAAAATGCACGGGAAATCGATAGAATATTCAAAGCAAACAATATAAAATTCTGAATGTGCTTGTACCACATTACTGGTCATCTATGTTTTCTCTCAGAAAACTTGAAAATTGTTACAGTTAGAATACTTGAACAGAAATTGGGAGATGGGGGTTCGGCTCCCGCTCCAGGGAGATGATATTTTTGAAATTTTCAAGTTTTCTCAGAGAATTTACACGGATGACCAGTAATGTGGTACAGGCATATTCAGAATTTATATTGTTTGTTTTGAATATTCGACCTAAGATATTGTTGTGCCAATTCTGAGTTAGAATGTCTCTGTCAGAATTTTCATTTTTAAATTGTGAGACTTGTGTGATGAAAGTATACAGGGATAAGGAAGTACCAAATGTTTTAGAGATAGATTATCAAGCAAGGATTATGTAAATTTGAGTTGTCAAAAGTGTGCCAGATCAGGGCACAGAGGCTAACAACTCAGTGTCCCAATAAAGGATATTCTTTTAGTCATGTAAAGGGCAGAGTGCTGTCCTGGTGACTGAATGGTCAGAGGCATAGGTTTTTGGCTAGTCTCCCAAGTTGGGACCTGAGTTCAAGGTATGGATGAGATGTTTGCCTTATGGCACTAGCTCTCTCCCTTCCCTTGAATCAGTGGCCCCAAATTAGATCAAATCAAATCAGATCAGATCATATGTAGAGGATTTAAGGAAGGGAGTGTCTGACCCCAGGTCTTAAACAACCCTTAGATATAGGAAGCTAGGAGATTTGGGATAGAGTGCCCAATAGGAAAGTGATATGGAAGCAAGGTGCCGCCCCGGTGGCGCAGTGGTCTAAGGCGCTGGCCTCTAATCATTCGTCCGGAAGGGGTCCGGGTTCGAATCCCGGTGAGGCATGGATGTTGTGTTTGTCTTACGGCACTGGCTCTCTCCCTTCCCTGGAACCAGTGACCCAAAATTAGGGACGGGCGACTGCTTATAGCCCATTGAGTTGCTCACGGTGGTCGTTAAACCTCAAAAAAAAAAAAAAAAAAAAAATGGAAGCAAGGTAGAAAGGGGGAGGAAGACACCCTTATTTATTATGGGGGCTGGTGGTACCTGAGGTTCGACGGCTTAACGTGCCCATCTGGCGTATGGCGGATATTTAGTGGTTCGTACCTGCCAGGGATCGAACCCGAGATCATCTCCTTGGCAGTTACAAACGTTGACCACTAAGCCACCCGTGGCCTGGCCCCAAATTAGAGATGGGTGACTGCTTATATAGCCCTATGAGTTGCTCGGTGTAGGTTGTTAACCCCCGAAATCTAATCAAACCTAAACGGTTGGGCACTCTGGTGGTTGAGTAGTGAGAAGCATAGGTTTCTAACTGGTCATTTGAGCAGGGCCAGAGCCTCAAACATGTGTGGTGTGCTGTCTTTCAACTCTGGGTTCTCTCCATTCCCTAGAATCAGTGGCCTCAAATTTGTGATGGGCATCTGCTTATAGCCCTCAGAGTTTCTGATGGTAGTATTAAACCTTAAAACAAACCAAAGATAAACACTGGAGAGTATGTTGCAATGTCCTGTGCGTCATTGTCAAGAAAGGCATTGGAGCACGTTTTTGTGTCAGTTGTGAAAAAGAAATTTAAGATGCCTGAAGCCACCAGTGGTATGAATAAACATAATTCAAGGTTATGTGAACATTCCTATGGATGTGCAGTGCAGTTGAGATGGAAAGCGATTCTCCCTCTGGTTCCAGGGATTCTCACTGCTGAGAGAATAGCAACCAAGGTGGCACACAATGGAAAAGTTTATTATCTCATCAAATGGGAGTGATCTTGTGGTTCCTTGGGAACCAATATGATTGCCTGGAATTAACAGGTAATTATAAAAAGATTGAGATTTTACTACCCTGATAAACATTAAATGCATAATGTTCTAACAATGGAAGAGTTTAATGTTATGGTTGTGTTCAGCAAAGGTTGAATGTAGGTGTTCCTGTTGTGAATTTTGTGTTGAGACCATGCAGAGTCCAATGGGTTTTCTGGTTAATTGGTGGTTGGCATGCCACAGTTCAAGCAAACCTTTATAAATTAAATACATATGAAATGTGTTAATAGCACTCTTTGACCATATGCACATTTATATATATATATATATATATATACTTAAGAGCAAAACTGAAGACTAAGGAAAAACTTTAGAATTTAAAACGAAGGTTGCAAAATAACCTGAAGATCAAAACGCGCAACGCAGCAGTTTTGAAAATTCAGAATTCACATTCTATAAAGAAGATACCTAAGCAAAAAAATACATATATAATTTTGACTCACACCTAGTACAACATAGAAAAGGTTATGTATCTACCTGTGTGAGTAAAAGGAGAAAAGATAAAAAAATAAAATAAAACTACTGAATGTAGAAGGTGTCGAGAATACTGAGCCTTGGCTTTATCAAGGACCAGCAAAAACTCTGCATTTTCTCACTTCCACAAAGACCTAGTTGGAAATGGGTTTTCTGCAAGGCCATAGATGCAAGTAACATTCCCACCTAAAATAGTTTAAAATATATATATATGTCATGTCCTCCGCAGAGTTGCATGACCTAGCACTAGTTAACAATTTCGCTTGCATCCATTAACCTTCCTGGCCCGACCCATGCTCTTCATCTGTTACTATTAAACAGAGAGAAGAAGATTAAAGAGAACTCAAGCTGTGAGAGTGACATAATAATTAGAAATGATTTTCAGCCATAACGAAATGCCAAGTTCGTTTGAGAGAGAATTTAAACCTGAAAATCAATGCAAAAGAAATCCAAATTTTTACATTGCAATTAAAAAAGGAAATATTAATTTTTAACGAACAGATTTTTGAAAGAAAACTTGAGTCTAAAACCCCCTACTCTACAACTTATGACAGCACGAAAACGAGAATAAGTTAAAGATAATAATTAACTAAAGAAAACTTTGTGAAAGTTATATACCTTAAACAGTTAGTTGCAATATGTACAAAGTATTTCAGCAGTGCTTTATTTAAGTGCATAATTAATTAGTTATTAAGAACTTAACTACTTTGAAAAAACAGCGCATAGAAAAGGAACAAGCTTAGCCATCTTCTGTTCCTAGGTACCCCAAAAGACGCTCAAAGTTACAAAGAAAAGAAAGAGTTAAAACCCGCAAAAATGTTAACAGACAAACCAATGCCTAAAAGCTGAAAAGCTAAAAAACAACAGAGAAAAAGTACATGAAGTACAAACATTGAACTTATAAAACCTAGAACCCAAAAACAAGGAAGAGAGCTTACCTCTTGTGTGACAAAAACTTTTCTCCTCACAAGAGAAGAACATGGCTGACCTCTTCCGCCACTCCCTAGTTGCTGGGGGGCAGTGAGGGTGGGGCTGATGGCCTCCTCATACAGCAAGAAACCAACGCGCGGATATTTTAACCAGAGAAAAAAATATATATAAACTTAAGACTGTGGATCTGTATGATCAGAAAGAGCAGAATTAACTCTCCAGAATACATGAGAAATATTATAAAATACACGAGCAGTGTATTTAATAATCTTTGCATGTATTAAATCACCTTAGTGAGCTTCTATAGATTAATCAGAATCTTATTAATTTTAATGTTGGTTTTACTATTTTTAGTATAGCTATCCTAGTGATGAATAACTAGTTTTCTTTTTTATTTGTTTTTATTTTCTTTTATAAACAGATTTTTAAGCTTTTTTTGTGATTTTGTTTATATTATTTAATTTTTTGTTTTAATAGGACCGTCATATCCATAGCACTAAGGTTCCTTTAGGTAGTTAATAGGCATCCTCTAGCCAACTTCCTTACGGCTTTGATTGGTCAGAATCATATTATTAACTGTGTAGAAAATTAAAGCAGATCTGCCAACCTTACTCTATTATTCAGAATAATTTTTCTTAAAGTTCTTTTGATGAAAGAAGAAGGAATTTCGTTCTCTAGAAAACTTTCTAATAGTATATTAATGTGGTAATTGAAGTCCAAATTGTTGCTGCAAATTCTTGAAATTCTTAGGACCTGAGAAATTAGTACATTCTCAATTACTTTGGTTGAAATGTTATTATTCCAGTGTAGATATTTAATTACTTTGAAAGGAAAATTAACTCTTTTATCAAAGAGGCTAATAGATGGGTTACCTCTGTTGAGCTTAATGCTTAAGTCTAGGAACTCAAGTTCCTGATTACTGTGGTTGGTTTTACATAAGTTAAGAGAGCTAGGATAGATATTATCAAAATCACTCTCTATAACTTCTGAATTATTGATACACAGCAGATCATCAATATATCTAAAAGTGTAAAGGTAGTTATCTGAGCAGGTGGGGTGATTTTTAATGAATTTATATTCCTTAAAGAACAGGAATAGATTAGCGATATTCGTGGATGTTGATATATATATATATATATATACTCAATTGCTGCATAAAAAATAACCATATCTTATATAATAATACTCTCTATAAGCAAGTGAACGGTATTCCAATGGGAACATCAATGTCCACAAATATCGCTAATCTATTCCTGTTCTTTAAGGAATATAAATTCATTAAAAATCACCCCACCTGCTCAGATAACTACCTTTACACTTTTAGATATATTGATGATCTGCTGTGTATCAATAATTCAGAAGTTATAGAGAGTGATTTTGATAATATCTATCCTAGCTCTCTTAACTTATGTAAAACCAACCACAGTAATCAGGAACTTGAGTTCCTAGACTTAAGCATTAAGCTCAACAGAGGTAACCCATCTATTAGCCTCTTTGATAAAAGAGTTAATTTTCCTTTCAAAGTAATTAAATATCTACACTGGAATAATAACATTTCAACCAAAGTAATTGAGAATGTACTAATTTCTCAGGTCCTAAGAATTTCAAGAATTTGCAGCAACAATTTGGATTTCAATTACCACATTAATATACTATTAGAAAGTTTTCTAGAGAACGAAATTCCTTCTTCTTTCATCAAAAGAACTTTAAGAAAAATTATTCTGAATAATAGAGTAAGGTTGGCAGATCTGCTTTAATTTTCTACACAGTTAATAATATGATTCTGACCAATCAAAGCCGTAAGGAAGTTGGCTAGAGGATGCCTATTAACTACCGAAAGGAACCTTAGTGCTATGGATATGACGGTCCTATTAAAAACAAAATTAAATAATATAAACAAAATCACAAAAAAGCTTAAAAATCTGTTTATAAAAGAAAATAAAAACAAATAAAAAAGAAAACTAGTTATTCATCACTAGGATAGCTATACTAAAAATAGTAAAACCAACATTAAAATTAATAAGATTCTGATTAATCTATAGAAGCTCACTAAGGTGATTTAATACATGCAAAGATTATTAAATAAACTGCTCGTGTATTTTATAATATTTCTCATGTATTCTGGAGAGTTAATTCTGCTCATTCTGATCATACAGATCCACAGTCTTAAGTTTATATATTTTTTCTCTGGTTAAAATCTCCGCGCATTGGTTTCTTGCTGTATGAGGAGGCCATCAGCCCCACCCTCACTGCCCCCCAGCGTCTAGGGAGTGGCGGAAGGGGTCAGCCATGTTCTCCTCTTGTGTGGAGAAAAGTTTTGTCACACAAGAGGTAAGCTCTCTTCCTTGTTTTTGGGTTCTAGGTTTTATAAGTTCAATGTTTGTACTTTATGTACCTTTTCTCTGTCGTTTTTTAGCTTTTCAGCTTTTAAGCATTGGTTTGTCTGTTAACATTTTTGCGGGTTTTAACTCTTACTTTTCTTTGTAACTTTGAGCGTCTTTTTGGGGTACCTAGGAACAGAAGAAGGCTAAGCCTGTTCCTTTTCTATGCGCTGTCTATGCGCTGTTTTTTCAAAGTAGTTAAGTTCTTAATAACTAATTAATTATGCACTTAAAGCACTGCTGAAATACTTGTACATATTGCAACTAACTGTTTAAGGTATATAACTTTCACAAAGTTTTCTTTAGTTAATATTTATCTTTAACTTATTCTCGTTTTCGTGCTGTCATAAGTTGTAGAGTAGGGGGTTTTTAGACTCAAGTTTTCTTTCAAAAATCTGTTCGTTATAAATTAACCTTTCCTTTTTTAATTGCAATGTAAAATTTGGATTTCTTTTGCATTGTTTTTCAAGTTTAAATTCTCTCTCAAACGAACTTGGAATTTCGTTATAGCTGAAAATCATTTCCATTTATTATGTCACTCTCACAGCTTGAGTTCTCTTTAATCTTCTTCTCTCTGTGTAATAGTAACAGATGAAGAGCATGGGTCGGGCCATGAAGGTTAATGGATGCAAGCGAAATTGTTAACTATGCCAGGTCATGCTACTCTACGGAGGACATGACTTATATATATATTTTTTAACTATTTTAGGTGGGAATGTTACTTGCATCTATGGCCTTGCAGAAACCCATTTCCAACTAGGTCTTTGTGGAAGTGAGAAAATGCAGAGTTTTTGCTGGTCCTTGATAAAGCCAAGGCTCAGTATTCTCGACACCTTCTACATTCAGTTGTTTTGTTTTATTTTTTTATCTTTCTCTTTTTACTCACACAGGTAGATACATAACCTTTTTCTATGTTGTATTAGGTGTGAGTCAAAATTATATATGTATTTTTTTGCTTAGGTATCTTCTTTCTAGAATATATATATATATATATATATATATATATATATATATATATATATCATCATCATCATCATCATTGTCAACCATTATCAATCCACTGCTGGACGAAGGTCTCCCCAAGTTTCCTCCACAACGGTCTGTCTTGTGCCAGTCTCCTCCATGTCACTCCCGCATACTTTCGAATTTCATCCACCCATCTCCCATGTGGTCTTCTTCTGGGTCTTTTCCTGTCCCTTGGAATCCAATCTAAAATTTCGGCTGTCCATTGATGGTCTGTCCTTTTGGCAGTATGTCCAGCCCATTGCCATTTCAGGGATTTAACTCTGATCATGATGTCTTCCACTCTTGTCATTTTTCGGATCCACGTGTTCCTCTTCTTATCTCTCCTGGTTACACCAAGCATGCACCTCTCCATGCTACTTTGAGTTGTCTGCAGCCTTTGTATATCTCTTTTAGCTAAGGTCCACGTCTCTGCACCATACGTAAGCACTGGAAGGATGCATTGATCAAACACTTTTCTTTTAAGACATAATGGCATATTGCTCTTGAAAATTATGCTGTTTCTTCCAAAAGCTCTCCAGGCAAGTTTTGTACGCCGATTAATTTCTTCACCAATGTGACCCTCACTTGATATCTGCTGTCCAAGATAAACGTACGTGTCTGTTATCTCCAGCTTTTCTCCATCAATCGATAAATCTTCATTTCTTGTAAAAGCATTGAACATCACTTTTGTCTTCTGAAAGTTCATTTTTAATCCCACTTCTTTACTCTTGTCAGCAAGTTCCTGGATCATACTCTGTAGCTCTGATGGGGTAGTTGCAAAAATGACTACGTCATCAGCAAAACGAAGGTGGGTTAGATAATCTCCATTAATCTTTATCCCCTTGGTTTCCCAGCTCAGTGACTGAAAAACACCCTCCAATGTGGCATTAAAGAGCTTCGGAGATATGGTGTCACCTTGTCTCACTCCTTTTCCAATTTTTATGTGTGTTGTATTTTCAAACAGCCTAATCTTTGCACTTGCATTTTCATAGATGTTATTAATAATATTAATGTATGCATCTTCAATACCGCAGGTTTTCAGAGCCATTGTAACTGCTGATGGTTTCACCGAATCAAAGGCTTTTTCATAATCGATAAAAGCCATGCACAATGGAAGTTCATATTCCCTCGCTCTTTCAATTAGTTCTCTCAGTACGTGGATATGATCTATTGCGCTGTAGCCACTCCTGAATCCAGCTTGTTCTCTCGGTTGAGCCATGTCCAGTGTCACCTTCAAGCGGTGTGAAAGAACTTTAGTGAAGATTTTATAAACTACTGATAGGAGGCTGATAGGTCTGTAGTTTCCGAGATCCTCAATGTCACCTTTCTTATGTAGCAGGATCATTGTAGCGGTGTTCCAATCCTCAGGAATCTTTCCTTCATTAAGGCATCGAGTGAAAATTTGGGCGAGTACTGTTTCGATTTCTCCACTTGCTTCTTGCATGATGTCTACAGTAATTCCATCTTCTCCTGGAGCTTTTCCCCGCTTCATGTTCTTGATTGCATGTGCAACTTCTGCTGGAAGGACTGGAGGAACTCTGGTACTGGTATCTTTCATGGTGTCTGGAGTACATGTATCATCCCTTTCATATAATTTGGAGTAGAAATCTTTCACTCTTGTCAAAATTTCGCCTCTATTTCTTGTTACAGAACCATCTTCTTTTCTCAGTGCCATAATCTGTTTTCTTCCCTTACTGAGATGTCCCTTTGCTATCTTTAGGCTTTGGTTGTTTTCAATTGCTTTCCTCACTAGTTCACAGTTGAATTTTCTTACGTCTTCAGTGATACTTTTTCGTACTGTCTTGCATAGCTCTATATATTCCACTTTGGAAGTCACATCTTCTTTAGTTGTCCTCATCTCTCTTCTTTTTTGCATCAACATTTTCGTTTTTCCTGATAATTTATTTACATGCAACTTGTTCTTAGACCCAGCTAATTTTGTTGCTGTTTCCATAAGAGCTTTGGTTACTTTTCTGTTAACTTCAGAGATGTCCACTTCTTCCGATGTTAGGCCTTCTAAAGCAGAGAACCTGTTCTTCAGTTCCAACTTGAAGGTATTATGGTGTTTTTTAAGGTTGGTTATGTCAATAGATTTTGTTTGTCTTATGAGCTTGCCACGTTCAAGTTTAGTGTTGAGGTGCATCTTACATCTCACCAATCTATGGTCACTACCTGTGTTGAACTTGTTTAGCACACTGCAGTCTTCTATGACGCATTTTTTGTTACACATAATAAAATCAATTTCACTTGTCGTCCCATTTGGATGTCTCCATGTCCATTTCCTGTGTGGCTTTTTCTTGAAGGAGTTCAAGATGAAAAACCCTTCTGCCTCTGCAAACTCAACGAGAGTATTTCCACGCTGGTTTCTGTTGCCGTGACCGAATTTACCTACTGAAGTTTCATTCTGTTGCCGTTGCCCTATTTTTGCATTGAAATCTCCCATAATTATTTTCAAGTGCTGCTTACCTTTATTATTTAGATGACAAATTTCCTCATAAAATTCTTCAATTTCTTCTTCAGGATGACTTGTGGTGGGTGCATAAGTTTGAATAATCTGAGCCTGGTATCTTCTCGAGAGTTGGAAGTTGGATAACGAGTCGTGCAGCTCTGTCAGAGGAACTTTCAACTTCTACCATATATATATATATATATATATATATAATCCTGGATCTTTTGCATGTTTGTTGGATCATCTTTACTTTTGCTGGAGTAACCCAATACTTTTGTGTGTTAGGAAACTTGTTTTTTTTTTTTTAATATAACTTTTAGCATATTTTCAGCACAAAATTTAGATGTGCTGTGTGTAACATGTTTAAAATTTTGAATTTACAGAGACTGAATTTAATTTTGTTTCTTTGCATTTTATGTTCCAAGGTCAATGATGCACCAATAAGAATTACATTCTACATAGTAAAATCCAAAGTATGTATTATTTTGTTATTTAGCTATGGGGATCTGGTAGTATCTAATGGAAGGAGAGCAATTAAAAAATATTCTAGAGAATATGTTATTTTCGTGTGGGCGTATGCTAGTTCCCAGTCGACGCAGAGCAGTTTAAAAGGATTTGGAGAGTATTATTTTCTTATGGGCCTCTGTTAGTGTTCAGCGGAAGGAAAGAAATTTAAAACCCTTTTATATTAATACTTCTGAAAAATGTATTCATAATATAACTCTGCACATAAGGATAAATTAAATTTTGTCAATGAATGAGATACGGGACTACACCATTGTACAATACAAATTTTGAAATTGTGAATCCGTTTATTGGTGTAAATATGACATGAATGGGAAGAATACTTGGGCGCAGGCCGGGAACTGCAGGTTTGGTTCTCGCTCAAGGACGACGAAATTTTCAAGTGTTCGGATATTATCTGACTTACCATTCATGTCATATTTACACCAATAAACAGATTAACAACTTCAAAATTTGCATTTTTTTTATAAAGTGCTTAAATCTGTTCTTGCCAAGTTTCATATATGTAACGAGTGTAAAGAAATGCAAACCATGTGCTGTGCATGTAAAAGCATATTATAAGCAACAGCATGTCTGTAATATATAAAGTGTGATTTATCTTTGTGTGTGTACATTTATTTAGCATGCTTTTCCATGTGTTATTCTTTTCAGATTGAAAATGTTGAAGATGCTCGTAGTGCTTTCTTCGAGGAGACTGACAACAGGATGTTGCATCTGAACGTAGAATACAGAACTGGACCTTTAAATTCTGTTACGTTGTTGACAGCAGATGATAAAGTAGACATTGGTAAGGAGCTTGTTTTAAATGGGTATGTCACAGTGGAGAAAAGGAATGAGAAGCGGTTCCAGAAAATAATAAGTGAATATCTTTCTGCGCAGGAGACTGCTAAGAGCAAGAGGGTTAGTACAAATCTCTTTTATATTTGTTTTATCTGTCGCTGAACAGTTTCATGCTCTTGTAGCCATTTACCAGTATTAAATTTACTTACCTCTAGATATATTTCAGAAAATCATTAGTGCTGCTATTTGTTATTTGCTGTTAGGTTTGAAATTTGGGTTGCTTATGCTTAACATGAAAGATATACAGGGTGTCCGAGAATTATTGGACACATTACAAAATTATATAAAACAAAACATTAAACAGTTAGAAAAAAACTGACTGTACTAACTTACAATGTAACTACACAAGTTAATAAATTTCGATGCGAGATCCCTTGGTTGCTCGTAGTATGTCCAAGCGATACTCGATTTCATGCCATTTATTGGCAATCATCTGAGAAGTTATGGAATTAATAGCAGCTGAGAGATACGCTGCTTCAGTTCCTGCAAATCAGTACAAGGTGTCTGATAGACATGATCCTTCACATAACTCCACATGAAATAATCCAATGGAGTTAGATCTGAAGAGCGAGGAGGCCACGGAATGGGACCGCCACGCCCAATCCATCTGTTGGGGAAATGCTCATTTAAGCACTTAAGTACACACGTTGACCAATGCGGAGGCGCGCCGTCTTGTTGGAAAACGACGTTGTCATATCTTTTGATCTGGGGTATAGCGAATTTTTCTAGCATATCCAAGTAAATGTCACCATTTATGGTTTTTTCGCAGAAGAAGAAAGGGCCAATCACTTCTCTTTTTGATAGGGCGCACCACACATTAACTTTTGGAGAATCACGTTCCAGTTCAAAAGCAGCATGAGGCGGTTCACTGCCCCATATCCTACAGTTGTGACGATTCACAATACCCGATACATGAAATGTGGATTCATCACTAAGAATGACAGTACTGAGACATTTTTCGTTGTTTTCCACTCGATTCAGCATATCCACAGCGAAATTGTATTGCAGAGTGTGATCATTTACATGCATCTTTTGCACTATTTGAATTTTATAAGCATGCAACTTTAATTTCTTGTGCAAGATATCGTGAACTGTCGATTTCGGAATGCACAGTTCTCTGCTTGCTTTACGAACGGATTTCCTGAGGCTGCGCTAAAAACTTTCATTAACTTGGTCAACCGCCTCACCGCTGACGCTATGCCTACCGGCTCCTCCACGATGTTCAACATTGCCAGTTTCTTTAAACTGTTTCATCCACCACTTAATTGTGAATTTGTTGGCGTAGGATTGCAACCATACTCTAAACGGTACCGTCTTTTAACTTTAATGACAGACTTTAATTCCGCAAGCCATAACACACACATCGCCTTTTGCTGTACGGATGACATGACTACTGATTGCGCATTTCTCACACATTCCTCATCAGGCCACACCTAGCGCCATCTATCAGATTCTGGGAATAACAATTCTGCAAAACAAAAATATAGAAACCGTGTTAGTAATACGTGACATAGAAAACCAGACAATGCTCATAGTTTTTGGTTTTTTTTACATAATTTTGTTATGTGTCCAAGAATTCTCGGACACCCTTTGTATATCTGTAGAAATCTTATTCAAATTTTAGCCATGTATGCAAGCTGTCATACATGCAGCAAGAAATGTGTCAAAGAAAAAAATGCTGGTGATTTGATGAATAAAAAGTGTTAATGCAGCAATGTCAGGGTTTACATGGACCCTGGAATCCTGGAAAAGTCCTGGAATTTGATTTCCCTTTTTCCAGGCCTGGAAATTCCTTGAGGTCATAGGAGGATCAGATTCAGGAGTGTCTGCATGAGAAAAAGATTATGAGTATGAAGTATAGAAGGTCTTGTGTATGGCGTGTGATGGATGTCAGTGAAGCCCGAGGTGTATGTCAAGATTGCTGTAAATGGAGAAGTTTGTTACAGTAACAGTAAGTAAAAATTATCTGGTAGTTTGTATTTCTTGGTGGAGCTAAACTCTGAATCTCAGAGAACAGCTTAGTGATATGTATGTATATACCTTTTCAAGTCATGTTCAGTCTCAGCTAGAGTGGAAATTGTGTATTAATGTTGATTGAAAAATTAGTAAACATCATATGGTACCAGGTTAATAAATATGTATTTAGGAAGCATGTTTGACAGAGAAAACAGATTAGATTGGGAAATTAGTAACTGAGTGAATTCTTCTTTGAAAGTCATAGCTACCTTAGGATATCACAGGGATGACGGGTTCTCAAAGAGATGCTGAATGTCCTTATATGAACATGTAATTGCTCCTATTATGTTGTGTGGCAGCAAAACCTGGGTACTGTAGAAGAGACATCAGAGTTGTTTGGGCACTGGAGAGATGAGTTACTTACGGGGGGGGGGGGGGGGTCTGGCAAGACGCGTTCTGACCATGTGAGGAATGAAGATGTGTTGCAGATGTGCAATGTGAAACAAAATATTGTTACTAAGGTGGAGACAAATATTCTGAGGTTTTTTGGTCATGTTCAAAGAATCCTTACCAAAAAAATGTGTTCAGCCCTAATTGGCAGGAAAGTAAGGTACAGGAAGGCCAAAGAAATCATGGAAAAACGAAATTCTGGAATGTCTGCATGACAAAAATATGAGTATGAAGTACAAAAAATGTATGGAGCATGTGGCAGATGTCAGTCAAGCTGGAGTTGCGTGCCAAGATCGCTGTAAATGGAGGCAATTGATACATCAGTGGTAAGTAAAACCTAGCCCCAGGTTTGTTTTAAACTCTAATCTGGCATATGAGCTTTCTTTGAGAGGCTGATATTTGAATCTTAAAGATCAGCTTAGTGATAATATGTATGTGTGTACTAGGCATCACTTGATTAATGAAGAAAATGTTATGCTTTTGTATTTGTTGAAAAAAAAATACAAATTAAATTCACGAGATTTGAACTAATTGATATTGAATTTTTTTTAAGTTTTGCTTATCGCAGCTAACAGAAAAAGGATAGCAATTTTTCTTCATATTACCCTATTTACACATGTGTTTGCTTTATTGCCATGTATTGTATCATACCTTAGACTGCCTTTTATTCTTTCAGCTGAACCTTTGGTGTTATGGAGACATCACTGAAGATGATGCTAAGGAATTTGGTTAAACCTCTTCCATAGAATGAAAAAGCACCCACAGTACCATCCAGAAGGTAGAAGTGGACCAGAAGTATGTGTGTAAACCATCTTTAAATCAGAATGCAAATGTAATTTGCCTGCAATGAAAAAAAAAAAAAAAAAAAAAAATTATGCCAAGCATGATTGTTGAAATAAATGTAAGCGTTTGTACATCCTCCGAAGAGATAATTATGCCTTTGTAATTATTCATATGATGTTTGGTGTGTTATACATGCCATTGCATTACCTTGCTTGAGAGCCACTTTCTGTACTGATGGAAGGTGCTGATCCCTTGTCCATAAATTTGGGGATAAAGATTTGAAAAATGTAAAGTAAATAAATAATTAAGTTTTACAATAAAAAAATCCTCAAATTTTGCAGTGATGCATTTTTTCTTCTGAAATTACCTTTCTCTCTTGGATACATAAGCTTGCACTTACCTTATAGTGAGCATAAAACATTGAAGATGTATTTTCTGAATATAGTGCAGCACCAAGTTTAATGTGCAGTGCTATTTATTTCCTTGGTTTGCTATCGGGAATAATGCTGCACCCAGTTTAAAGCCACAAGTAAACATACTACAGGGGAAACCTTTAGTGCGCATGTATGAATTTTTGCCACACTGTCTGATGGATACTTTATGAAATATCATCACTTTTAGGGATTCCATCAGGTACTGCATCACATTCTTTTTCATCTGCTCTGTCTTCAATCAAATCTTCTTCCCTTCAAAAGCGTTTTAACTTCAGGAACAGCCAGAAGGCACAAAGAGACATGTTTGGAGAGCATGGGGGATACTTAACTTGTGAAATCCAGTATTTTGTCTAAAAAGGCCTGAATTCCTGAATTGGTGTACTGTCACAATGCAGGTCTCCAGTGGTGTAACAACCACCCCCGACGTTGGGGGGGGGGCGTTATGAAACATCCGAACATGCACAAAGACAAACAAATAAATAATTAACCCAATGATTCATATTTTCCTTTGAGGTAAACACTGCTGGCCACCCAAAATGCAACACCAAGAAGGAAGCACCCGATTGGCCTGAAATTCACAGCATGAGTCGCCCGCGAGAGGACATGCAAACGATTAGCATTGCAGGGCATATGCAAATCATGTGCGCCTGGCACACCACCGAGAAGCACTATAAGAAGGGTGCACAGAAGGCAGGGTGGAAGTGTGTTGTGCTGCCGGACCTGTGCGTGGGAAGCTTCCTGATGCCTCGTAGCAGAATGCGGCAGTCATTCCAGCACGTTTCGGAGTTCGACAGAGGACGAATAGTTGCTTATCGCGACAGCGGTTTATCATACCGAGACATCGGCGCCCGTGGGGACGACATCCAGCCACAGTGAGGTGAGTATGGATTCGGTGGGTGCAGGAGGGACTGAATGAGAGGACCGGCATGTTGTGCGGCGGGCATTGACGAGTTGCACCGCCACATCACGAACGTTAGCGCAGGAATTAGGGATTGTCAGCACGTACCGTTCGACGTCTGCAGGAGCGGGGACTCGTCGCATGGCACCCATTGCTCCGATTACCATTGACGTTACACCACCGCCGAGTGCGGCGCCAGTGGGCCGTTGAACGCCGCACCTGGACTACGGAATGGCACGACAGTCTTCTCCGACGAATCCCGCTTCTGCCTGCAACACCACGATGGTTGGATCCGCATGTGGCGGCACCGTGGCGAGAGACTGTATGATGCTTGCATTATGCATCGCCATACCGGTCCGTCGCCTGGCGTTATGGTTTTGGGCGCAATTGGATATGACACCCTCTGGTACACATCGCCGATACACTCAACAGCTACGTCTACGACGTTTTGGAGCCTGTAGTCCTCCCTTACCTGCAGGACCTGCCAGCGGCCACGTTTCACAGGACAATGCGCGCATGCACCTAGCACGCATCGTGCAACAATTCTTCACGGCCCACCAGGTGTCACTGCTGCCGTGGCCCGCCTGTTCTCCCGATATGTCACTGCCCGGCAAGCACCACCCACGGCTACGCTTGATGAACTGTGGCAATGTGCGGAAGCAGCCTGGACCGACTTATCCCAAGCTCACATCCAAAGCCTCTTTCGTTCGATGCTGCGGCATGTAGCGGCCATTATTGCCAGCCATGAGGGCCACACGAACTATTGATGTCTGCGTGTTCCGCAATTCGCATGGGCCTGTAAGCTCAATCGCTTCATCTTTGTATCTGTTATGTGTCCAGTAAATCTGGCTTTGCTATCTCGTGTCCTTCTTGGTGTTGCATTTTGGGTGGCCAGCAGTGTATTTAGCTTTGCCTAAATACATGTCAAGTTTAACTTTTAAAACACAGGATGCCTTACAGATTGAAGTTATTTGGACCTTTGGCTCCAGGCAAAGACCTTGGAGGAGAATAGACTGGCAGACGTAATGCTTGCCCTTCAGAGGCAATGAGCAGCAAGTGAGATAGCAGTGCCATTTGTACCCCGTGAGGCTTTGTAAAAAATACATAGCTATTGGAAAGGTATGTAGTGTTTGATTCAACGCATGATACTGTATAGCGTATAAATAGCGCAGAAGGAATATTCGGGTGCAAATGCGAACCAACAAATTTTTAGATCAAAATTTAATTAGCAAGTTCTCAATTTCGATGAAAATCAGGTATGAAATAGAAAATACGCCCTACATACAACGCACACCTGATACGTGAAGTTGCAGCAATGCGAATTTAAATATACCACATTATCATTCCTTCATATTAACTTTAATCATCCGATTTTGTTCCTCAAATTGTTTTACTGAAAAATATTTTTACCCTATGAGCTCGTAAAAAATGAATATCGCATAAAATAAAAAAGGGGGCATGCAGATATCATTGTTTACAAAACTATCTCAGCTTTTCCTCAGACATGCAGAGCTCTTTATATGTATTATTAATTGCAGTGCATATTCACACTCAAACTAATTTTAAAAGTTACTCCTAAATATAATTTGAAAGAATAACACAGCACATTATCTCATCTAATTTTCCAAGCCCGGGCTCTTTTTGCAATATAAAATCCGGGCTCGTGCTCATGAAATTGAACCCGAACTCAGCTCTTATGAGCACAGCACTAATGCCTCTTACAACCAACGGGAGTAAAATCAACTACCCTTCCTTGGGGAATATATAGAACATTTTGTGCACCCCCGCCCACCCCACCCTCCTGCAACATACGTTCTCGTTCCTCAGCTACTAAGTGAACCCAGAAGTTCGCAAACACACGTGGCTCATCTATTGTAGTTGGGATTCTAGCAGTTGTCTTGTGATGGGATTTTTTCCCCCTAATTCAAAATAGAAGGGTTTTTCTTCCCCTGCTTGTTATAATTACATTATGTGTACTCTGCTTTTTTTCTGGTGGTACGCAGTACCGGCACCTTCTTTCTTAAGGTGTTAAAAAATTGCGATTTATTGATAGCAAAATGTATTGTAAAATTCCGGCAGATGGTACTGTGTTTACGAATTGAGGCCATGTTTGAGTCTAATGCAAGACAAGTTTCCTAGTGTTATTTTCTGGCGTTGCCCTAGCCATCGCCTTGAATTGTCTGTTAGTGACGCAGCAGTGAACAATGTGGCAGGAGTGAATCACTTTGAGTTTCATGGACAAACTTTGTGACATACCATGCTTCATCTAAGAATGCTAGGGAACTACAGGAATGTGCAGCGACTCTAGAACTTCAACTTCTTAAATTTGGCAAAATTTTAAGCACTCGCTGGGTTGCATTTAGCTTTTGCACTGTTTCTGCAGTGTGGAAAGACTTTGAAGACCTCGTCCATCACTTTCAGGAGGCAAAAGAAGACAGCAGAAGAAGCAAAACAGATCGCTGTCTTTATGAGGGCCTTTTAAGAAAAATTACATTTTGTGAGTTTGTTCTTGATTTGGGGTTTACTTGAAAATTAAGTCTAGATTTACGAGAAATATTGACTTGTATAAAGCAGACAGGAAGATAAAGAATACAGTTCAACTTTTTGAGGAAAGAATTGAAAATCCTGGTCCGTACTACAGTATGTCGCTTCAAAGTCAGAAGAACATGAAGTTCAAAGGGATTGAGCTCCATATAAATGAGACAGTTCTGCAATAAGTTCACCTGCTTTTTATAAAGGTCTAAAAGAGGCTGTTGGAAAGCGTTTGCTTGGAGAAGATGATGCTGATTTGCCTGAATGTGCCAAGATTTTAGATTCCAAGTATTGGCCAGAAAATCCTGGGAAGCATATGACATTTGGTGAAGCTGAAATTAGAAAGTTAGCACGTAAATTCCGCTTAAACGAAGAGAAGCAGTTCGTGGCTTCCGTGAGTATCTTCAAGTAAATAAAGTCCCGGACATACAATTTCATCTAAAGCACACTTTGAGCACAATTGCAATATCTTCCAGTAAATGTGAAAGGGGCTTCTCTCAGATGAATCTTATAGTAACTTCATCTAGGTAATTTCTGCTTGTACGGACAACTTATGCACTGATGTTCATCAGGATAGTAGGACCTCCTCTCACTAAATTCAACCTTAGCAAATATGTGAATTCATGGCTTCTCCGAGGTCGTCATTCTGCAGTTGATACCAAAAGCAAGAAGCGATTTAGAGACGAAGAGGGTATATCGGAGGATATGTTAAAAGTGTGGAAGTTGCTGTAATAACATATTCATGGTGAGTACCGGCACCTTTTTTTCCAGAAAAAAGCACTGGGTGTACTTTGTTTATAAAAAGTGTTGTGGTTCAGTTGTGTGTTTAAAACAACTGAACTAAAAACATTTGTAAGAAAGAAAGAAAGGCAAAATATAGGGAAGGGTCCGGGAAATGTCCAGGTGGGCCGATCCGCCCCTGGAGCTCTGTATGTCTGAGGAAAAGCTGTGATAGTTTTGTAAACATGATATTTGTAGACCCCCTTTTTTATTTTTTGCGATATTCATTTTTCATGAGCTCATGGGGTAAAAATATTTTTCAATAAAACAATTTGAGGAACAAAATTTCTGCAACTTCACGTGTCAGATGTTCACGTATCAGGTCTTAGAGTTAGAATCAAGAAGGTTAGAATAGATAGAGTAAGGGTGACGTCACAAACTTGAAGCACTTTGAGCAGACGACACGGAGCTGATGGCCATGCCCAGTGAGACGTTCCTAGTACTTTTTCACCGTTGCAGGAATAAAGAATAGACAGTTTTTCATCAAAACATTTATACTTCTTTTAAAATGGATTGTGCTGTGCCTTTGAATGTGCCAACTCGTCAACTAAAGCACCTGCTCGTGTAACTTTTCATAGATAATTGTGCATAGAATATTATATTTTCTCTAAATTAAATTTTTTTTCAAGTCTTTGTAGTTTAAGGTGGTTCTCATCGCATCTCAGAGACAAAACAAATCCAATAGATGGCGTTGAAGGTCACAGGGTAGAAAATCATCATCATCATCTACGACACTTGCAAATGACGTCACATCACATACTTCCCGTGACCCCCGACGAGTCGTACCCACTCCTCCGCTTCTCCCACCCTTCCCATCAGCCGAACCTGAATTTCTGGGGCTTTTCCCTGGGCTTTGCCTTTGTATCTCGGTTAGGTAAACCACAATAGCGGTGCCATAGCCGTAGGCACTGGGTCTTCCCCTTCGTGGGAGTTTGAAAGTAGCGGCGGTGTGTGAATTTCCGATCCGAAATCTGTAGGCAAATGTTTGATGCTTTTCTGGGTTTGTGAATTTGTCACTGAAAGCATTTTGCCCTGCAGCTTATGTTTGTTTCCATTTCTCGGTACGGAAAAAGTGGCACAAATGAACGTGCTGGTGAAAAATAATTAGAAAGATAACCTGATGTGAATTGGAAGTGGCAGAAATTGAAAAAAATGAAACAAATTTCAAGAACTATATGGTTATGTTTTTGTTTTTTTCTCTTTCTCTCAATTGTACAAATGAATTCTCAGATCGACAACTATTAGTGGGACTACAGAATTCGGGCTGCAGAAAGTTGGAATTTTCAGAACTGTGTAGATTTTTGTTTCATTTTCAAAATATATATATATATACTGAAAAAGAAACAACTGAAGAGAAAAATGCAAATGTTGGGAGATTAGAATTTTAAAGAGAACATTGTAGAATTTAAAAGAGCGCGCTTTTTTATTTTAGCATATTTTTAAATTTATAACAGTAAGATCAGTGGCAGTTCTACGCGGAGGGCACCCCCCCCCTTTAACCGTTTTTTGTGGGAATTATGCATTAGTTTTGTTTAATTACAGACACATGCAGGAATTGTGCCTTCCCCAATTTTTGTTTCCCTCCCTAATTTTTTTTTGCCTAGAACCGCAACTGGGTAGAATTCTTACTTAAAATGTAATGAACAGAAAAGCCACTATAATATTTTTTGAAAATGTCCCGTGATCACTGCATATTCCTAAAAAAAATGTGCTGGCTGGTCTTCCTTATATCATTTGTGTATTACAGTTGATGTAGTGAGAATGTGAGTGTGTGTGTGTGGGGGGGGGGGGAGAATTTACAAGAAAAAGCGATTGATTTTGGATAACCTTCATGAATCGTATTTGAGTTTTAAGTGTGAGTATCCTGATGTTAAGGTGAGTTTCTCTAAGTTTTGCTTTTTGCTACCAAAGTGGTATGTTTTAGTACATGTATGTACAATTCATCAAAATGTCATACTACTCCTTCATGCTGCACTAACCGAAGACAGATATAAGTATTTATTATTTTTTTAGGTAGAACCATTTAATGGTGGTTTTAACTGCTGTAACTATTTTTACATGTTATGTTTCCTTTGAGTGGAAAGCAATTTCTCGGTTGGAAGTTATTAATACTCGCTGCGAATATATGTCGCGGTAATCGAATGTGATTCAAAGAAATATCTTTCACGTACCTCTCGGTTGTAGGTGGTCGATGTTCAAATCCTTGCACTGTTGTTACGTGCGTATTATAAGTATTTAGTGTTTGAAGAAGCAAAGGGAGAACGCCTGTAGTAAATATCCCCCAAAACCACATCTAGTGAGCTACTTAGAAATCCAGATTTGAAGATCATGATGAAAGTGAAACAATCAAATTTTCTTAATGGGTGTCAACTGACGGGACTCAGATGATAAAAAGTTCATCAGCACATGATGTGGTTTAGCTAGCAAGATTGAAAAACTGATTCCACACTCTTTCACAGCCAAGTCACAATCTTCATTCTAAAAAGTATAAAAGAAAGTATACAGGGCTGCCAGAGGCGACTTTGGATCTTTTGGGGCCCTAGGCGCTAAAAGATTCAGGGGCTCCTCCACCTTCTTATCGCCTCAGAAATTGTCATCCGTCAGATTAGAAAAAAAGAAAAAAAAAGTTGATAAAAAAAGTTTGTTACACGTTTTAAAATCCCATTCCATCTCTCCGTTATTAGAACGTTCTGTAAGAAACAGTGCTAGTGTAATCCCTTTGTCTGCCCATGCACACCGAACTTCTTGTTTTTAGATATTTCAAAAATTATTTTTGCGGTGTGAAGAAACTATTCAACTTAAAGAAAAATATTATTTTTGTGCCTCTCAAATTAGGCTTAACTGTTTCTTCTCAAACACTTAAATTTTCCAGTGAGTTGGCTAATTTCCTGTTGAAGGCCAAAAAAATTGGTTTCCACAAATTTTTCAACAGTTATTTTTGCGGACATAAAAATTCATTAAAATTTTCCCATTTTAAATTTCACTACTAGTTCATAAATTTTCCGCTAGGAGTTCTCAAAGTGGAAATTTCGTAAATTTTAGCTTTGCGCAATGAAGAGATTGTTTCAGACACAGAAACGTTCTTTCTGAGTTTGATATGTTAGGTAAAACTGATTACTTTTAGCACTTTTTTTTTGATTGGAGGTTTAACGACCACCATGAGCAACTCAGTGAGCTATAAGCAGTCGCCCGTCCCTAATTTAGGGCCACTGGTTCCAGGGAAGGGAGAGAGCCAGTGCTGTAAAACAAACACAACATCCATGCCTCACCGGGATTCGAACCCGGGCCCCTTTCGAACGAATGATCAGAGGCCATCGCTTAGAACACTGCGCCACCGGGGCGGCAACACATTTTTCAGTTGCGAGTTTCTTGGCAAATTTATCGCTAAGGTGCTGAAAATGAAATTTCATATATCGCATGTAAATTGCCATAAAATTGGAATGCATTTCAATTATAAAACCTGCTCTTTCCATTGCTTTAGCTTTGGAAAAGTATCCTGTTTTTGACATTTTGAGCAAATTAGTAGGAAACGAGCAGAAATAAAAATTCTTGAAGACACTGGCAACTGAGAAAGTTATCCACATTAGAAAATACGGGTAAAGTGCAATTCATGCACATTGCTTCACTTGAAAATGATGGATGAATTTTGTGGAGGAGTTTTGGTATAGACGAATGCCATGGACCAAAAAAGTGGACTGAAAGAACTTCATCAATCACTGCAGGAAAGCAAGAATGTGGAGAATTTCTTGAAAGCATTTTTTCTTATTGTTTTCATTGGAAAATTAAGAAGGTCTGCATTTTTTTTTGTCTGTGAAAACCAAAGCAATACTGGCAATCAAATTATGTATACATTTTTGGGGCCCCTCAAAATTTCTGGGGCCCAAGGCGCATGCCTAGTGTGCTTAGTTGGAAATCCTCCACTGAGGGCTGCCACAGCCAGGAAGTCAAGAAAGTAATTGCTTCAGTTGCATAAATTTTCAAAATTAGTTGCACAGAAGAGCAACTTTAGTTGCCTTTTTAGTTGCATCTGATTAAAAAACTGAACATCACATCAATAAGAGCACATTATGTACATTACAATAAGGCCACAGAATATAAACAAAAAATTTAGATCAATAAAATTGACATACATCACATATTGTATGACATAGATACACATCAATACATAATAGAATTGTAAACTCAGCTACAAAACCTTCTCTCGTTAGTTTTTCATCATGAGAAGGTATGAAAACTAAGAAGTAATCCTTGTCAACAGCTTTCCACTGTTCTAACACTTTCAGATGCTCGTCCCACAGTCAACCACCTATTTGAAATGTGTTTCAAGAAACGATGTTGTGGAACATTTTTCTTGATTTGACTCTTTTTATAGTCTTGCCACCTTGATGGATATGCCTTGAAGAATTTGTATAACATTTGAATGAGCTCACATGCTGCATCACCATATTCCTCGTCCCTTTTGGTTCTCATTATAAATGACATGTATATTACAGGTGCCAATATCTATTAATCCATAGCCCCTTTCTTCAATAAACTGTGCATTGATTATGTTCCACACTTCTTTTAATAATATTCGGACCATCTGAACCTAACATGAGTAATTTACCTTCAGGCAAACTTGCTCTGTTTAAAACTTTTCTATCTGTAATACAATATCATCAGCAGTAGCATGGCCAAGAAAAACAGCCTGCAAATGTTGACATATTATGTATTTCTTGCTCTGCTTCTGACCAGTATCTTAGTTGAAACTAGAGTTCTTTCTCTGCATTGTTTGTTGTTTCATCAAAAAGCAAAGAATAGTAAGATTTTCTGGCTTCAGTGAGACTTTGGTTTCTAAAATAATGCCCTGCCTCTGTTATCAAATAAGACAGTTTTGTTCTTTCTAACTGGAATTTCTCAGCAATAGAATTTGGAAACATAGCAGGAAATACATGTTTTAGATCATCATTTATGTTTGCTGCCATATGACATTGAACAGACTTCAAAGCCCATATAATTCCGTCCTTTATAAGAGCATTATTACTGCTAAATAATTGCATCTGCGAGGCACCAGATGATGTTGAAGCTTTTGGAATTTCTAACTGAGAAACACCTGTAGAAGATGCACCTGAAATTTGTTTCAGTTGCAACTGTTTAGAAGATAATTTAACCCTAGCATTTTCCTTATGATTGCTTGTAGAAAAATACTGTGTTACACCTTGGAATGTCGCCCCGGTGGCGCAGTGGTCTAAGGCGTTGGCCTCTGATCGTTCGTCCGTAAGGGGTCCGGGTTCGAATCCCGGTGAGGCATGGATGTTGTGTTTGTCTTACGGCACTGGCTCTCTCCCTTCCCTGGAACCAGTGACCCTAAATTAGGGACGGGCGACTGCTTATAGCCCATTGAGTTGCTCACGGTGGTCGTTAAAACCTCCAATCAAAAAAAAAAAAAACACCTTGGAATCCCTTTGAGCCACAATAAATTGTTTTTTAACAGATTGAGCATTTCACATTTTTTTCATCAATTACTTTGCACCACGATGAAATTTCATATGCCGCCCCGGTGGCGCAGTGGTCTAAGGCGTTGGCCTCTGATCATTCGTCCGAAGGGGTCCGGGTTCGAATCCCGGTGAGGCATGGATGTTGTGTTTGTCTTACGGCACTGGCTCTCTCCCTTCCCTGGAACCAGTGACCCTAAATTAGGGACGGGCGACTGCTTATAGCCCATTGAGTTGCTCACGGTGGTCGTTAAACCTCCAATCAAAAAAAAAAAAAAAAAAAAAAATTTCATATCCTAAACTGTCTTAAACCAATCTATGAGGACTCTATATGACTGCCATTTTTAAAAATCACCTCAGAAAAAAATTGTATAAAAAATATACATAGACAGAAATAAAAATATTTTAAAACACTAAGGACAAACACAAAATTAATAGAAATCCTCTTAAAAAATGTGGGCACCATTTCTTTCAAATTACTCTGCATCAGTGTAAACCCCCACCCTCCGATCTAGCTTTAAAGATAAATCTGAAATAATAAATGTAAAACAAAGAAAATCAACTTGCCCTCATGTTCTGGGATGGCAGCAGAGGTTGAAAGCCCCCACCCCAACACACCTCTCTCAATTTGAGGTTATACCCAGTGGCGGATTTCCAATTAGGCACGGTAGGCACGTGCCTATGGGCGCAGCTCTATGAGGGGCGCAAAAATTTCAGTGAGGGTGTAAAATTGTGGTGGGACTGGGAACAATGCTAAGCAGAGTCATGTTCGGACATAGCAGCGTTCCCTAAAATTTATTTTTGAGGTGTGTGTGTGAGAGAGAGAGAGATAACAACACTACCAGCGCCTTTGGGGCACCACAACCTCCTGTTTGGGAAGGAGGGAGGGAGTTTTCTTTGTCTGAGTGAGTTCCAGCTCACATTCTTTGACGTAACTACTGCTGCAACGTAGGAGGCATGGCCTAAAATGATTGATCCTGATCATTCCGACCAAAATACGAACAGGTTGAGGAGAAAAAAAAAGCAACGTATTCGGGGGGAGGGGAGGGGCACTGGGCACGCTACGTCTGTCCTGTCCCCTCCCTCCCCTGATGGTGACCACGACACAACAAACAACGAATAAAGAAAAAAAAAAGAAAGCAAAGGAAAGGGACAAGACATACTTCATTCCAAGGGAGTCCCATGGGAGGGGGCATGGGTGTGACCGTGTGAGACCCGTTTGCCATAGCATATGTGCCGCACCGGTGGCGCAGTGGTCTAAGGCGCTGGCATCTGATCATTCGTCCGTAAGGGGTCCGGGTTCGAATCCCGGTCAGGCATGGATGTTGTGTTTGTTTTACGGCACTGACTCTCTCTCCCTTACCTGGAACCAGTGACCCTAAATTAGGGTCGGGCGACTGCTTATAGCCCATTGAGTTGCTCACGGTGGTCGTTAAACCTCCAATCCAATGCAATCCAAATCCACAGCATATGTGGTGGAAGACAAACGGTTGCGCAGTGGTCTAAGGCGTTGGCCTCTGATCATTCGTCCGTAAGGGGTCCGGGTTCGAATCCCGGTCAGGCATGGATGTTGTGTTTGTCTTACGGCACTGGCTCTCTCCCTTCCCTGGAGCCAGTGACCCTAAATTAGGGACGGGCGACTGCTTATAGCCCATTGAGTTGCTCACGGTGGTCGTTAAACCTCCAATCAAAAAAAAAAAAAAAAAAAAAAGACAAACGTTTTTAAATTGCTTTCATCTGAATGGCTTGGCGTGCGGGTATGGTCTACGTGTACCCTCAACCCCCAACCAGATGAAAATGCGCTGCACAAAGACTAAGCTCAGGGAACTGGAATTGGTCATAGCTCAGAGCTATAAGTGTATCAAAGTGTCATACTCGTAATTAACCTAGCGTTTGCGGCAGTTTCTGCGGTGAGTTGTACTTTTTTAAATTTTTACTAGGAAGTTTGAACAAGCTTGTTTTAGTGTGTGTGGGGTGCTGTGCTGAAATATCAGTGCAAAAACGGGAAAACTCAGTGGGGTTCAGAATCGAAAAATCGCGATTGCAAAAAAAAGGAAGGGAAACTAAGCTGCTGAAAAGCCTACTTCTTGAAGAACACATTAAAGAAACTCGGGCTTAGCTTTGGAATACGCTCACCAAGATCGACATCACGCCATCTGCTATCATCCAGCAACACCCATACCTCACTGACTGATGCGGGAGTGTATTCCATGCCATTGGAATACCCGGATGATACCACCAAACATTACATCGGAATGACAAAACGTTCTGTCACTCTTCGGCTAGTTGAACACCATCGGAACGTCTCGCACAGAAAATTGACAACCGCACTATCCCGGGAAGTGGTTACCTATTCCGCCATTCCCAAGTGGAACCAGATCAAGAGAGTGGCTCCTTATGCTACCGCCAGAGGCACTGTCCTCAGGGAAATCATCGAGATATTGACTAACCCTGTGGTCTGCACTGATGACGTCTCACTTGAGCTTCCCCAAATATGGCGCACATTTCTTCGCGCTTAGCACGTTTCTGTGGACATCTCTCCTTGTCGTATGCACGCGACGCAACATAGCATGTTCTCATATTCTGTTCATGTTTGGCTTTTTACATTTTTTCTGTTGTTTAGTTTTCTTGTCTTGCCTATCCACGCATAAGTTTGAAGAAAGCATCCGTTGGTGTTGAAAGCTTACGCTTTAATAATCATATTTTTACGTCAATAAACAGATATTTTTATTCCTTTTCTTAATAAAAATTATATTTGCTGGCTGTGTTTCTTTACAAATCACCAATTTCTAATAGTAAATTATTATAGCTACATGCATGTAGATATTTCTGTTGATTGTTGATTGAGATATTGAAACATAACAACTTTTTTACGTAAAAATTTAAAAATTGATCATTCTGATAAAAAATTTGAGGACCTTCATTCCGTGGAAAACAATTGGCATTTTTAAAAGTATGGACTTTTATGAACCAAGCTAAAAAAAAGGGTACTTTTTAGGAATAGGGACCTGTTGGGAGCACGAAACTATAAATTTTTTGCCTAGAAAGCGGCGGGGATGGGCGGACGCAGCGCAGCCACATCCTGCTGAGAACTGGGCCCCAGGCACGTACGCAGAACTTAATTTCGAGGAGGGTCCAAGATCCAAGGGGGTAAGCACAAAATCGTGTATGCTCAGCCAATATATGAATATATATGTTTGACCATGAAGTCGAACATTTAGGGGAGGGGAAGGGGGGTTCTAGACCACCTGGAGCTGGAACCCCCTTGAGTCGACTCTGTCGGTCCCGATATCAGAACGAGAACGGGTGTACGGGTGATGAACTCCTCCGCAGGGGGCGCTTGGAAAATTTGTGCCTATGGGCGCCAAATCTGTAAGTTCGTCACTGGTTATACCTCTGATACAGAGATCATGAATGGGACAAGCCAGCTAGCGTGGTGTTTGTCTTGTAAGACTTGATAAAATCCCCTGAAAATTTCCAGGGCTTAGCAACGTCTAATGATGCACAACCACAAACATTAAAAATCTAGTTGGTAATTGTTTAATAAATAGGCACAATTCTTGCCTAACTCGATGAAAGTGTCCCATTTGATACTGGATATCTTGAGCCAGCTAATTTGTGCTCGCCGTGAATTACTTAACCAAAGCATTTAGCCACAAAGCTGCGGGTGTTAGACGATCGACAGCGAGATACTGGTGTCCATCTATGTAAAAATAACTGAAAATATCGGTTTCCCACATTATGTAGACATTGCGATGTTGAACGATGTTCCAGACATCGTTCAGCATCGTTCTAGATAATTTTCATCAAGAACAGCGACAAGTGCCTGAACTGCAGTTTTACGAAAAAATTTCTTAGTAGAACACTGCATTAAACATTTTTCATCTTAAACAAATATTTTAACACGGAAAAATATTATTTTTGCAGAAACAATAAATTTATGACAGTGATTGGCCATGTGTTTCCGAAAAAGTTCGCAATTATTTTATTTATATTTTAGAAATCAAAAGTGCCAAAATTCCCAAACAGCTCGGCCAAGGACCAATAACCTAAATCCCTTGCTCAATTTTCACACATTAATAAATAACTATTTATTAAGTTGCATAATTTTTTGAAACTGAATTATAACTATTTAAAAAAGAATTTCACAAAAAGAATTGAAAAATATTCAAGAATTTTAAAAATGCGGAAGAATCGTGAAGTTTAACTGTGACTCAGATGGTTCTTCTCATTCGGCAGAATCATCTCAGTCACAGTTAAACTTCATGCAATTGGAATTTGGGGAAAAATAATAAAGTGCGTTTCACAGATTCTTTTTTTTTTTTTTTGATTGGAGGTTTAACGACCACCGTGAGCAACTCAATGGACTATAAGCAGTCGCCCGTCCCTAATTTAGGGTCACTGGTTCCAGGTAAGGGAGAGAGCCAGTGCAGTAAGACAAACACAACATCCATGCCTAACCGGGATTCGAACCCGGACCCCTTACGGACGAATGATCAGAGGCCATCGCTTAGACTACTGTGCCACCGGGGCGGCAAACAAATATTTGGTAGTGAAACTTCTCACATTCATTTCAATCCATATGCCTGTTGTATCTTGGAGGATATAAATTTAAGGTGAATACAAGGAAGCATTCACCTATTTTTGGGTAAGTAAAACTCATTTATGAACCTTTTATAACTCTTAAGTTCATTACTCCAAGTACATAGGGGACTTAAAAAGTTAGTTACACTTACATGTCAAAAAAATAAAATTTGGGAGATGTTTATTCTTACATGGGAAATACAACAGAGTATGGACAAATACTTAGGCAGACCTGTGTAGAGTCAAAGAATTTCGACGATGTACTTTTAACATGGATTTCGGTGTCAAATCAAGATTCCTAATGCCACATTTCAAAATATTGACATGTACTTCACAAACACGTTTTCCAGCACATTTCACAACAAACTGGGGGATTTACTTACTTCTCGGAGTTCAGAAGATTGCCAGTATTGTCAATTTGCGTTATTCTAGCTTTTTCAGTAAACCGCCGAATCCTCTGACCATGGGATTTTTTGCTAAGAATAAACCCCTTAGGTCGGCTTACATTTGCTTGCCCATGGCAATGACTGTACAATTTAATACTCACACACAACTACTACTAATCCACTCAACTCAAAGGAGTTGCTAAAGGTAAGATAAAAACAAATTACCACTACAGAATAGCAAGTGAAAACTAGCAAATCCAAAACAATGAGCTAATAAAAAGAAGAAAGCTAACCAACAATAAACACCTCTCTCCTAATAGGAAACTAAAGAATTAGCTCCTGTTCAGAATCAAATATTTTCAAGATCGATCTCGCTGAACATAAGTACAGCTAAAAAAAAACGCTACTTGTTGAATCAAAAGGTTGTAATCACTAGTAACATTCACCAGGAATAGGCTAGCTTCGTTAAATTTCTATTATTTGGTGTATAATACTTTAAATTCGCGAAAAAGGGTCGTAAACTGCGTGTTTTAGAGCTAGTAGCGACATCTTTATTCAAGCTAGTGCTTACCGTAAGACAAACACAACATCTATGCCTCAAGAGGATTCAAACCCGGATCCCTTTCGGACGAATGAACAGAGACCATCTTTTAGAGCACTACGCCACCAAGACGGCAGGCAAGAATCTGTCACATCTCGTTGTTTACTGAAGGCGTTCGCGTATTTGTATCAGTTACCTCCATTTTTTATATACATAACCAGTAAGATTTATTACTTTTTGTTTTTATAATAGTATGTATATACTGTAAAGTATTTCAGAAAATAATATATCCAAATTTAATGAGCTAAACAAATTTTCAATTAAACAAAACGAATAGACCACTGCTCCAGGCAAGAATCTGTCACATCTCGTTGTTTACTAAAGATGTTTGCGTGTTTATATCAGTTACATCAACGAGTTAACCAGTAAGATTTATTATTTTTTGTTTTTATAATAATATGTATATATTGTAAAGTATTTCAGAAAATTATATAGCCAGATTTAATCAGCTAAATAAATGTTCAATTAAACAAAATTTTAATGAGCTACAAATTTTTCAATTTAAACAATTCTCTTTCCGAGACTTTTAATCTTCGAAATTGTCTAACTCTAAATTATGTGAAGAGGCCATTTCTTTTCATCATATTTAATTTTATGTATTTTTTCTCCCGTTGAGTAGCTATTACGAACTCATAATACTGCAGAAAAACCTCCAATTGAAAGTTTTGTTCTCTGCAACTTCTCTTAAGAATAAACAAATGACCACATTAAATGATTTTTGATATTACTTAGAGTGTGAAATACGAATTTCACGCAACTAGATCACACAGTTTGCAAGCAGCTGAAGCCGAAATATTTTTTACACGTAGGACAAGCGACGCGTTTCCCTTCAGTTATTTCATATCGCTCAAAATTACGATAATGATGTTTTCTTTAATCGTAAGTTAAAAGGTACAAAGTCAAATTTATCCTCCATTGAAAAAAAAATTAATACGCAGTATTATAACAACGTAAAATTTCTTCTTTCTAGCATGTAAAAGAGCTTAACGTTGTTTATATAGGAAACATGCCGTTTTGCAGTACAAACTCTGCGATCGCCGCCCCGGTGGCGCAGTGGTCTAAGCGATGGCCTCTGATCATTTGTCCGAAAGGGGTACGTGTTCGAATCCCGGTGAGGCATGGATGTTGTGTTTGTCTTACGGCACTGGCTCTCTTCCTTCCCTGGAACCAGTGACCCTAAATTAGGGACGGGCGACTGCTTATAGCCCATTGAGTTGCTCACGGTGGTCGTTAAACATCCAATAAAAAAACAACAACAAAAAACTCTGCGATCAAAATGTCGCCAGCAGCTGCCACTTAATTACTCAAGAACTTCCAGGCTATGTATCTTAAAGGTCTTTGGGAAAAAAAGCATGGCCGCCCCGGTGGCGCAGTGGTCTAAGGCCCTGGCCTCTGATCATTCGTCCGTAAGGGGTCCGGGGTCGAATCCCGGTCAGGCATGGATGTTGTGTTTGTCTTACGGCACTGGCTCTCTCCCTTCCCTGGAACCAGTGACCCTAAATTAGGGACGGGCGACTGCTTATAGCCCATTGAGTTGCTCACGGTGGTCGTTAAACCTCCAATCAAAAAAAAAAAAAAAAAAAAGAAAAAAGCATGTAAACAAGCTATTGTTGGTCCGCAGCGACGGAAAAGCTTTCCCATGATGCGATGCGAGGTGAATAAAGTCCATTGGCGAGGGCTTTTACACCTCTGACCACTAGGCTTCGGGTGGCTTAGTGGTCAGCTTTATTGTCTGCTACGGAAAAGACCTCGGATTTGATTCCAAGCAGGTACGAACGCTCGAACCACTAAATAACCGCCGTGCGTCGGATGGGCACGTTAAGCCGTCGGGGTTCGGGTACTCGTCCCCCGGGAATAAATAAGGGCGTCTTCCTCAACTTTTCTACCTCGCTTCCGTGTCAGTTTCCTATCGGGCACTCTAGCACAAATGTCCTAGCTTCCTGTTTCTAAGGGTTGTTTAAGACCTGGGGTCAGACACTCCTTTCCTAAAATCCTCTACATCTGATCTTATCTTTTCCAGATTTCTTATTCTAACCTCGTTGGTCGAATCTCAGTTTGCTGATCTGCAGCCGTACTTGCAACCCCCTTGCGTACTTCAGAGGAATCGGCCACCAAAGTATTCTCCTGCTGTTGCTAAGCAACAAACGGCATCACGATAATTTTACGTACTTTCAAGAAAATGGCAACAAGGATTCCACTGATTGTTGACGACTTGACGTTCGTCGCTTGATACTGGGCGCAACTCGAGCGGTCCTTGATAATGAGTTATTCGGGTCTAAAGTTTGTTCCAATTACGGAAGCTTTATTTCTGTTATATCGCTGAGTCACAGAGCGTCGTATGCTGGCTGTGGTGATCGCGTGATTTCTGTTTGCATGCGCATATCTGACAGATGATGTAAAATAAGTGAAACATTTCTTTGTGATTGAAGAATTTTTTTGGGATGATGTACGTATCCTATCATTTATTATTCCAAGGTCGTTTTTTATTTTAAATATGAGCAAACATTTTGACGTGATTTGATTGAAGGGTATGTCATGCCCAATGTAGTAAAATATAATCGAGCAGTAGATGTAATTATTACCGAGTTTTGATATGGTGAGGCGTGCTTGATTTGTCTAGTTTCGTACAGTTTTAAGTAACTTAATTAAATGTTTCTTGTTGAACTAGTTGGAAAAGTTTTAAAACGTACGAAAGTTGTAGCGACTAGCCAAACGATTCACTGAAGGGATTGGTAATGATATTTATGACAGCTTCAGTTTATTTAAACCCATGAAAATTAATGCGTCTTGGAATGGCAAAATCAACTATGAATATAGCCATTCCTAATTTAATTAGAATTGTCGATCTATAGCTTCTGATGATTTTGGCAGTATTGGTTGAAGTTTATCGGTGCTATTCTTTCCCTATTTTTGTTTTGTGCTGAGTAATTTTCCTAATGAAACTACGTAGTTGTGGTAGTGATTAGTGCTAAATCCGTTAATTTATAGTTGGATTTAAAGTCCTAGCTCACCAATTTAAAACTGTTCACATAACAAACGTTCAATTCATGTAAAATGACAGATGCATGAATAAACAAGTTTATAGAGATTTTATCGCTAGGTTTTTTATGTATGTGGTACTAAACTTTTGTGTTTTTGAGATGTGTTATTATGCTAAATTGGCCAGATGTTCTTAAACCACATGGCTGCACCGGTTGGTTTATTCACCTGGTACTAGACACTTGCACACAATACAGTGTTCCATCAGACAGAGAACACTTAAAGTGGTCGTCTAGTTATTTTGCTCTCTGTACTTTCAATGGAAAAGAAATCGACGCTATTTCCTCAGCAAAGAAAGATTTCTCATACATCAAAATTCGCCCACTGATAAAATATATCTTAACTTAGATTGTACCAGTGGCTCTCCCAGGAGGGTGGCTGATGGGGCTTCCCCCCCCCACCTTGGGTTGACAGAGCGGAAAATTTATTATGTTGAAATTTGAAACGAAAAAGCACTATATGCGATCTACATATACTTCTTGATCATGTACTGTATAATTATAACATACAATAATTGTAAGGGAGTAGTTCTGTTAAATAAATTTAGAAAAGTCTTAACCAGGAAAAGAATTTCATCTGCTTCTAATCATTTAACTTTCTTGTACTGCAACATTACTAGTAATTAGATAAGAATAAATGTTAAAAAGTTAACCTCCTTAATTGTTATAAGCACCTGACTTTTCCCCCGGTAAATTTAGAGGGGTCACCCCCCCTTGGGAAATTTCTGGGTGCACTACTGGATTGTACAGTGTTTTTTATGAAAAACTTTCCTGAACTATATTAAAAATCAATAATGTTGATGTAGTTATAATACTTGCTTACAGTTGGCGCCACTCTTCCTTACCATTATATGGAAGTAAAGTTATTGATTTTTAATATAGTTCAGGAAAGGTTTTTTGGCAAAAAACACCTACTGTACAATCTAAGTTAGGACTTTTTTTTATCAGTGGGCCAATTTTTATGTATAGGAACATTTTCTTTGTTGGGGAAATAAGGTCGAAATTTTTTAAATTGGTAGTATGGGAAGCAAAATCACTAGATGTCCACCTTATGCATCCCAAAGATTTAGTGCCCATCATCTGCAGATGTCCTAATTCACTTAGTACTAATCAAAATCATCATCAACTATTGTCAAACTAATGCTGGATAAAAGCCTCCCAAAGTCTCTTCCACAACTCTGTTTTGAGCCAGTTTTCTCCATACCAATCTGGCATGCTTTCAAATTTCATTCACTATCTCTAGTAAAGTCTCCTTTTGCTGTTTTTTGGAATCTGGTCTAGTATTTCAGTTGTCTAGCAGGGCCAGTCTAGCAATCCATCGAGTGCATTACCATTTCAGCAGTTTAATCAACTATAATTTTCCTGATCTATGTGTTCCACTGCCTATCTTTCTTGGTTATATCAAGCATGCGCCTTTTTATATGTCCATTAATTTCTTCAGCGTGTACCAGTGGTATAACTAGCACAATGTCCCACCCCCCTCTCTGCAAGACTTATTTCAGCACTCCTAAGCGCAGTGATTTTCCCAGGATTTCGAACACAAGAGAAGATGCATTTTTCTTGGTGTGTGTGTAGTGGTTGAAGGGGGGGGGAGGTGTTAGGAAGTCAGGGAGAGTGTCTGGAAAAGTAAGGGCTGTACCTAAAGCCCTGTAGTTTTAACTTTTTAAGTAATAGATTTAACAATACGTGTAATTGCTTGTTCCAAAGCTAAAATAAATCACCCTCTTACACATAGCAAATCTGCGACTGCTGTGAATAAATGTTGGTGCCTGTTGTCCATGTCGTCCTAGGTAACTGACTATTTTCCCACATCCTCCACAGGGAATTCCACTGTGGCCTCGCGCTTTTCCTCAGCAGCGCAGAGAGAGGGCAATTGCAGAGCGATCGTATTATTTACAACCCGAAGTCAAAGAGCGTAACACTTTCAATCTTAGGACATTCAGTGTTTTAAAAGTGAAAATAGGCATTTATTTAGGCAAAGCTAAATATATTTTAAAGCAAAATATGAATCTTTGGGTTAATTATTGTGTGTGTTCGAATTTTTTCATAAAACAATAACTTGCAGCTGCAGTATGACGCTTTGTTACCTGCACCCCCTGCAGGTTGGGGGGGGGGGTAGTTACTCCACTGGTGTGGCCCTCATGTGAAATGTGTTGTCAAAGGTAAATATTGGCATTGGTTACCTCTCGATCTGCTCCAACAATTGCAGAGTCTTGTAAAAGTATTGTGCACCAGTTTTGTTTTTATCTTTAATCCCACTGCTCTGCTCTTGTTAGCAAGTTCATGGCCATACTCTTCAGTTTTAATGGGGCACTTGCAAAAATGATTATGCCATCAGCAAAATAAAGGTTGTTATTATTATTTTTTTAAATGGGGGGGGGGTACAAGGTTTCACTGTGAGACACTCAGTGGGCTATAAGCACTTGCCCGTCCCTAATTTAGGACCGCTGGTTCCAGGGAAGGGAGAGAGTCAGTGCTGTAAGACAAACACAATATCTATATGCCTCAGTGGGATTTGAATCCGGACGCATCTTGGGCAAATGATCAGAAGCCATCACTTAGACCATTGTGCCATGAGGGTGACACGGTGGGTTTCAGTGTTCTAAGATAAAGAAAACTGACCTTTTAACAGTCACTAGCGTTCTTTGAAACAGTCACTAGCATTCTATTTTCACTTTTGAAGAACTGATTAAATAATTATTTTTGTATAAAAGAACATTTTTTTTAATAATTCACATAAACTTATGGAAGATGACTGCTGTAAAGTAAACTGTTTATATGGATGGCTATCTGTCACAATTTAAAACTTTTGGTGTCCCCCATCATCCATGAAGCTTTAAATATTGTGAACTTCTTTTCTCCTTCGAGCAAAGAAATCTGTGCGCCATGTACAAAAAGGCTAAATTACTCAAGTAATTATTAAAGTAATACATTCACAATATTTGCATCTTTATGGCAATTAACTAACATTCAAGTGAACTAATTCATGTGCAAGTCAATAATGAATTCATAATTAGAAAGAAATCCACCAAAACGATTCTTATGCGACTGCCCTTTCGTTCTTTCATTCTTATTATCTGCATGCAAGTTGCTGATGTTATTGCACAGGCTATGAATATTGTTTTGTCTAATTCTTAGAACGCTATTATATGTTGACCTCTTTCATTTGTTTGATGCTCGTGATAACTCTATATTACAAACTACTAGCTTTTAAAAAAGTGCTTGTCGTCGTCGTCTCCTTGTTTTTTTTTTTTTGTTTTTTTTTTCCTCGTTTTATATTACCTTACTTTCAAACACATTTAGAAGTTAAGGTAATATAAATTTGGACCTTGGTTTGCTACAATCTGAAATTTTCATAAAACTGAAGTATAGTTTGCAATTCTAATATTCAGTTTTTGAGTAGTAAATTTCTGAATTTCAAAGTACTGGAAAACTGCCATAGCCAAATCCCCCTGGATAATTTGAAATCTGGTTCAGTTCTTTATAAACTTGTAAATTCTAAAACAAGCAAAAAAAAAAAAAAAAAAAAATTACTGGCCACTCGGGTCAGTAACATAAATATTTCACTAGCCCGATGGAATCTTTACTGGCCAATGGCCAGTGGATCACCGAGTAATTCGAACACTGTATGTTTTTGAAAACTAGAAAGAACAAACTTTCAGGAGAAAACAATTTTTCCAAAATTTTGAAGAAAAGTGACATTTTTAAGGGTAGATGAATATGTTAAGGTTCTTTTTATTTTTCTTCTCCAGAGTAGATGCATACAAAAAGGGTAGATGAATACGTTAAGGTTTTCTTATTTTTCTGCTCCAGGGTAGATGAATACAAAAAGGGTAGATGAATACGTTAAGGTTTATTTTTATTTTTCTGTATTGTGTTCTGGGTCATTATTCCATGTCAGATTAACACAGCACTCGACCCTGACATCTCCGATTAAAACAAAAATTGGTAAGAAGGCAGTTTTTATGTAGAAAAGTAAAGATATTTTTTTTGGAATTTTCCTCTGGATTATTTTAAAAATCAGAAAGGGTCAGAATTTTGAATTTCTGTGCATTTTTTGAAAATTTCTAACCATTCAACTTTTAATACCATGAGATAAAAATGTGTTCTCGAGTTGATTCTGGTGTCAATAGAAAGCTTATTAAACAATCTTTAACAAATTGGATCATAAAATTTCCTTTCCAATTTAAAAAATAAATTTAAAATTTAAAATTTATCAAAAAGTGACATTTTAATTCAGGATAATTAACACAGCAATCAGACATCTCTGAATTGACTATTTTTATTGTTCTCATGTAACATCAATCACTCAGGAAACTTGAAAATTTCATCACCCTGGAGTGGGAAAAAAAAATTTCAAGTTTTCTGAGTGATTGATTACGTGAGAACACTAAAAATATTTGTCAATTCAAAGATGTCTGATAGCTGTGCTAATTATCATGAGGTGTTTTCCACGTATTATGAGCAGAATATTTCTTCCACACTATATAGACATTTTAATTTTTTTCAAAAAATTATATGTTGGACTTCTTGATATCTTTGACATGTCATAAAAGTTTGTGAGTGGCAATCTAAAAATTTCTGAAGTTACAAAGAAATTTTGTTTTCAATAAGTTTAATTTCGGAATGTATCTCATCTATTACTACCTGTATTTTTTTAAAATTACAATGCATGGATTAAAGTTTATTATGTAACAATTGGGTGGGGGTTCAATGTTTACCAATGTAAGATACCTTTTTAATGCTGAATTTCTTGAAAACTTGGTTAAATAAGATTTCTTATTATCGCTTTATTTACAGTAGAACCTCTGTTTAGCCAATGTGCTAGTGGTCTTTCTAAAAGCCAATCAGATTTGTCCTAAGTAGTATAAAGTTTCCGTTCAGATTTAAATATTAGGAACTTAGAGCTGCTCAGGGGCATGTTTAGACCCCCCCCCAAAAAAAATGTGTTTAAAATTTTTTAATGCTACTTACATTAGAAAAATTTGCTTTCAGTTTTTCTTTTATTTTCCATTAACTTTTATTTTGTTCTAGTGGATTTCAAAAACTTCCATTTTTTGTGTTTCTCCAATTTGAAGGAAGCATACATATTTTGCAAGGCAAAATATCCTACTTTGAAAATTGGATAATTGTGTTCTTGCTAGCACAAATAACATTCACATCATCTATGTTTGTACTATTCACCAAAATGTCAAATTAATGTTAATCTCTCTATTCTAAAAAAAAGTAACTGGTACCACTGTTTTAGAAATTTCACTACACTCTTGCTTTCCTAGCTCGTAGCCAAAAATGTATTGAACACAAAAATATGAAATGCTCTTTGTTTGTAGAGAATTGTTTGGAGAACATGCTGAAATGAATTGTTTTTCAATTCTGGCAATACTTCAAGAGCTATTGTATTTCAAAGTTAAGGTAAGCAAAAAAGTGCTGTCAGGGCGCGTTCCGGACACACTAACAGCAACAGAACCACGAAACTTTGTAGGCATGTAGTGTCATGACTGAATTTTCGCACCTCGTCGCCCCTTTTTTTAATTTCGATTTCGGCTACGAGAAATTAAATTTTTAAGTTTCACAAAATTCTCTGTTTCCCGATGGGATCCCTTAAAAAAATCGGATATATGGCAAACTATAAATCATAACGCATTGCAATTTTTACAGCATAAACTTACAACTATCATCCCTGTTCTACAAAAAAAAAAAAAAAAATTAAGAAAAAGTCATTTTCTGATTTTTAAGCATTTTTTAAAGAAAGGAAAGAAACAAACGGCTTGTCTGTTTTCATGATAACCACAGAGGAACGTTCTGGTCCCGTGACCTGCTGCCATAGTGATGCAGAAAATTTGTTATTCATATGTTTTGTTGGTAAAGCCGTCTCGGTTGTTTAACGGTTTAGCTTAATGGTTTACGGAAATGCTTTTTGGACCGCTTTTGTTTTACTTAGTGGTAAATTTAGTAAGTGCTATAAGTTCAAGCGCCAAAAGTCTGCCCTTCCAAAAAATAACGACAGTAGAAAAACTCGGAAACTTCGGAATGGCGGCGAAGCAAAGTCCTCCAGTAAAAATTGAAGGAAATTGAAAAAAGTTCTGCAAAAATCCAACAGGGAGTTCATCAGGAGTGAAACAAAAACTGTAAACAAGCCGCCATCTTGGAATCGATGCAGCGCAAAAAAGTATTGAACAATTGGGAGAACATTTTCATTTCGTTGTGATATACTTGAAGATCGGGCTGCGGGGCCTGAGTGCTACTCCGGAAATGAGCTTAGCGAGCCTTGAGGTGCAGCCTCTAGTTGGATACAAAATGAAAAAGTTATCAGCCAAGAGTGATTCAGGATAAAAATTCAAACATATAAAGACTGCACAGTAAGTACAATTTGTGAATCACCTTCATCAGCTTGCTATTTCAGAGAATACAAAAGCTGCCCAAGAAGTAGAAAATAATTTAAATTTGTTTGATTCTAAAATAATTGATGACTAGGCCTTGAATTCATTTTTTTTAGAAGTAGCAACACTTGCTAGTGGCCTTATTTTTAACTAGCAAATTGCATTATCTACTAGCAAAAGTTTATTAACGTTATACAAAAGAAACTTTAACATGTCCACGTCCATTAGTCAATCATGACAAATTTTGATTTCACCCCTGTAACTGTCACATTGTAATGCTGGAAAGATACAAATATTTAGATATAACTCACCATTTCATGACCTGACAGATTAATTCTAACAATTTAATTCAAATTCTGATATTTAAAAAATAAAACATTTTTTTTATTTAACTTTATTCACAAAATTTAAGAACACTATTCAAAATCTTAAGCTATTTTCTGTATGGTTTACGATCTGGGTTTCGGTCTTTTTATCATACCACTTTAAAACAGCAGGCCTGGGGTCAAACTTTTCATCGGACGGACTTTTAACCTCAATACTCATGAGAGCATTCAATGTTTGTAAGTTTAAACTGCTCCTCCAATCACCCTGGATTATCTTCATGAAATGAAACTGAACTCAACCTCACATGCAGAAGTAGATAAGGGAAATATACTGGATATTTCTACTAGTGCTAAAATGTTTTTATAATGCTTGTACTTTTGAAGAAACGTTCATTTCTAGAAAGCAGTTGTTCCTTTTTGTATGTGTTTAAAATATTCCACATGTGCAATGCAGTGGTGCTTTACAGTTCACAACATTCAAAATTTTTCCACTAGAAACTTTGGCCAGAATCAGTTTTTACCACTAGCAAAAATGCATTTGCTTGATGGCAATTTGCTACTAACTACCAGTCGAAATCGAGACCAGTTGATGGCATAACTACAAGCAGTGAATATCAACAAATTGTATAGCACCTGCATTTACAAAAACCATTGATGATTTTGTAATTATGTTTTTTTTTGAACAAAATATTGTTCATCTAAGCATTTATTTATAGCTAAATAGTAGGCAGGTTTTTCATAATCAACTAAAAAGCAAATTTGCAAGCTGGTCAATTTTTGGTAACGTCTGATTTTTCTAGGAATTTCTGTTGCAAGATTCTGCTGAAGGATTCCATTGTAATAATTTTCAACCCACAATTCACCCATATGTTGCATATTCCAAAAAATTGGGGAAAACTGAATGCACAAATTATGGCAGTTGTAATTTTGGAGAGTTTGCAACACAGTGTAGTAACAGTTCATCTTTTTCTGCATCGCTTGCCCATCGCAAGAGAAGTTTAAAAAAGGACATTTTTTATTATTCAGATGAATCAGCAGCATCATATAAGAACAGAATTTTTTTTTATCAATTTTTGCTAAAATGAATAAATTTTGAAATAGTTGCCCAATGGCACTTTTATGCAACACTTCACTGTAATAGTGCTTGTGATGGTGTTGGTGGTGATTTTGAAAGTCTTGCAGCTAAAGCAAGTTTATGAAGGCCATATTAATAATGCAGATTATGACACCCTGTCAATTTTTTAACTGACTGGGCAATCAAAAGCATGCCAGCCTATGATTTGGAATACCTCAGTGAAAGTCAGTATGAAGCTGAAAAAGGCTATTACAGCCATATTTTAAGATATCAAGAACAATACCAAACACTCACGAACTTCTCTGTTTTATTCCAGTGGACAAAAACGTAATAAGAGTTTCTACAGTTACCAAAAACAGAATATGTTACTTCTGATAAATGTGGGATAGTACTTGCCAGGGTTTGAAAAAACTCGTGATTAAAAAAAAAATCTGATTTATTTGATTTAAATCAGATTTATTTAATTTAAAGTAGATTTTTTATTAAAATTACTGTTGTGTTAAAGTTCAACTTTAAAATATCTCTTCATTTTCAGCATAAACATGAAACATAACATCCTTTTCTAGGATGGACTTGATGGTATATATTTTTAAAATTTAAGTAACCCTATATAACAAATAATGAATGAGAATGCAATAAGAAGAGAATGGTATTTCTTAATGTCATCTTACTGTTTATCATAGTCATGCATTAGTTTACTATATATACTGATTTATATCTACTAAATTTTTAAAATAATGATGTTTTGTATTGAAAAAAGATTTATTATTCATACAATTAAAAAATAAATCTTGAATGTGCATAACATGCGTAAAACAGAAAAAGTGTCATACTATTGGTGTAGTTTAAAAAATCTACAACTTACCCATTAAATTTGAATCATAAAAGCCTCAAATAATAATATATTGATTAAAAACAAATTCCTGAGTAAATTTTAAATGAATTAAAAAAGAAAAAAAGTAAGTGTTGAGAGAAACTATCTGTTCTGCAGTTTGAACAAAAATATAAGTTTCGTTGCTTTTCGAGTTCCTATCCTATTTCTTAACTTAGAACGCACAATGTTAAATGTTGAAAAAAAAATTCAGTTCCAGCTGAAGCAGATGTTACTGTTTGTAATTGCAAAACACTTTTCAGTTCATTTTTTTCTTCTATGGACTCTTTCACTATGGAAAAAGAATTCCACCAGCCAAATTTACTGCAAGCTGCACTTTTTCTTCCATCATTGTTCCAATGAATGGTGCCAGAAGCTTAATGAGAATAGTCAGGAATGTGTCTCCTTATCTTTTGCTGGCAAATTGTAAAAGAGATTCTCTTTCTTCAGGTGTAATAGGCACATTTAGGGTAAAGATTAAAATTAGAGTTCACCACTCGCCACGTAGCTACTGGATAAGACAAACTGGCCAACAGAAAAAGTTACTTTAGTTGTCACGCTCAAAAGTTTGCCAGTCCGCATGGAATAGCCCCCAGAAAATCTTCAGTAATGTGAACGATATTCTTATCTTGTGATGTATGTACAAGATCGTGCCTTCGTTTCTGAATGCGAACAACTAAAAACCCTGCACATTTTGAGGAATAAATGTAAATTTAGCTGCCATTGCTGCCGAAACTGGCAAACACTACACTGCCGGACAATTGCTAAAGACGTATGACAATGGCAACGATAACAACCATAAAATGGAAGGTAGGAAAATGTGGAAATTAGCATAAGTGCGGGATACAGTAAGACGTGTTGTGCGTATGCAAATTTAATTGCCGAACTTGTTCGTGACGTCATAGCGCTGATAAGAGATATAAAGGATTTGACGCGTATTGGCCGTTGTTGTTCAAACGCAAAGTTGAAAGGGAAAGAATCAATTGACAAACTTGCAATTTTCAGTATGTCTTCCCGACATCACCTAGATAATTTTACGCATGGCCGTATTATTGGCAAGATTGAAGAAAGGCGAAAAATAACATGTTGCCAGGGAGTTCGACGTCAGCCACAGTGTTATTTCAAGGCTTTGGAAATCATTTCAAACAAATGGAGAGTGTAGCAAACGTCACGGGGGAAGTCGTGTTCGCAGTACGACACCTGCAGAAGATCGGTACATAGTGCTATCAACAAAAAGACACAGGCGCAGCACAGTTAGTGAGGCAGCAAATCAGTTTATGGCTCCTACTGGCAAGCGGATCTCCCGAAAAACTGTCGCCAGACGTTTGCATGAAGGAGGACTATACGCCCGCCATCCTGTTGTGTGCATCCCATTGTCCATACGTCACCGTACCGCCCGTTTGCAATGGTGCCATCAACATCGCAATTGGACTGATAACGACTGGTCTGCTGTCCTCTTCTCAGATGAGAGTAGATACAGTCTATCGTCTGATTGTCGACGACAACTGATCTGGCGTGATAGTGGTACTGCATATTGTCCAGCAAACATACGGGAAAGGGACCGATATCCGACATGTAGTGTCATGGTATGGGCTGGCATCATGATCAATGGCCGTACGTCCCTCTATGTGCTTCCAACTGGGACTATGACTGACCAACGATACATTAATGATGTTCTGCTACCTCATGTTTGCATGTTCCGTGGTGCTGTCGGTGATAGAATCATTTTCATGGACGACAACGCAACATGTCATCGAACAGTCGCTGTCCAGGAGTGTCTTGAGAGCGAGGATATTGAACGCCTCGTATGGCCAGCACGTTCTCCAGATCTGAATCCCATTGAAAATGTGTGGGATGCTTTGGGGAGGAGTCTTGCTGGTCGCCAATGCCCTCCAATAAACAAGGACACCCTCATCCGTGCACTGAAAGAGGAATGGGATAAATTACCCCAACAGCTGCTTGATAATGTTGTGCAAAGCATGACACGACGTGTGGAATCTTGCATCGCCCTCCATGGTGGCCATATCCCGTATTGACATCTTACGCTGGAACGCCTGCGGACGGTAATTGCATTTTTTTCACGTTTACGTATTCTGCACAAAATGGCCTGTTTGTCCCTTGAACACGTTCCAAAGCCTTCTGGATTTCAGAGCACAATAAATTGTCTTTCTTGTAATGTCCAGGCATTCTGACATTATTTTATTTCACTTGGCATCCAACCACACTTACGTTTTTATGCGCTATATAGCCGTTTATGATCCGTCCTTAGCAATTGTCCAGCAGTGTATATGCAATTTCTATAAATGTGCAAATGATAAAGTACGGCGTGAAAAAACTGTACCAGAAACTGGTGCAAAAGTTTAAATTTGAATTTCGATCAGATTGTAAGAAACGAGTTTTGTGCCCAAGGAAGCTGTCCCACTGTAGGTTACCCCTCTGGTCACACCCCTCTGGTGGTGTTTTTTGCTTGAAAATGAAGATCAAAGAGGAAGGCAAAAAAAAATAAAATAAAAAATAATGATCTTAAAATAAAGCTTGACCATATCTTTTACAAAACAACTTCAACTTTTTTTCCCTCTAAGATGCCATTTAATATTATTTCAAACTTTTTCCACACTACAACTGCCTCAGAAATTTTGCAATCGTTCTTCTGGACTCTATCAAGAGAATTGGCTATTGGTTTAAATGAGGCCAATAAATTATCTGCAGTTTTCTTTATATCCAAATTAATTACCTTTTCTTTGATTTTAAATTCAATATTGACATCTTTATTGTTCACCATTATTGCCATGATGCCAGTTATTGATGTAACTTCTTAAAACAATTGCACATGGAATTCTATCATGCATCTTGGGGCAATACAAGAGTTAATCCACCAGCTTGTTTATATGTTGCTCACTAAGATTTCTGAAATACTTCACATTTCACAATCTGTGTAACCTGCTCTTTGATGTTTGAAATCTGTAGGTCTTTTGCTAGAAAGTTTAAAATATGAGCTGTACAACCATATGCAATAAAAAATTTTCTCATTTCATTCTTCATCTTTGTCATATTTGAAGCATTGTCCGTTACAAAACTCCCGATTTTACACTAGAATTTTTTTTTCTACTGATTTAAATCTCTGCATACAAATTTTTTCAAGGTAATCACTTCTGGGGACTACCAGAAGTGTTAAAACTGTCCACTAAATAGACTTGACCATCTGAAGTTGTTACACAAGGACAAACAACTGGTTCATTATGGACATCAAACTACCATCTATGCTCATGCAGACTATCTTACCTTTTAAGGACTGACAACATTTCTCAATCTCATTATCAAAAACCTCATCTAACAAACAACCTGCTATATCCTGTTGTGTTGGTGGCTATAGCATTTCAATAAGATTCTTGAACTCCTTATTTTTAACCATATGAAATGGAGAGTTTTAAGAATAGATCATTTGAGCAGTTTGCAGATCAAACATTTTTTCCTGTTTAGCTGTGCTTCATGTCACAAATGAATCCATTTTCAATTTTTAAAACTTTTCTCTGCTGTCGCTGATTTACTAGTTGCTTCGGGTACCAATGGGAGTTCTTTTTTGTGTTGGGATTCCTTGGTAGGTGAGGCGTCATAAACTTCAATATATCCTAAATTTGTTGAAGTGCTCAGTTGAGAGACATCAACTTTATTTGTATTTAATGACCACAATGAGCAAATGTTTTTTCATGCAGGCAACAAGTCCCTGGATCTCTTTTACACAGAGTTTGCACTTTGCATGTGAAACCTTTTCCACAATTTTAATTTTTTCAAAATAGTTCCTAATGATATCTTTTTTCTTTCCAGCCATGCTGACTCTTCAGCACTTGTCCAAAAATGTGCTAAGATATCTGTTCTCGACTACACCCTCTGATATCACCCTCTACTACACCATCTACATACATACATACATACATACATACATACATATCACTAAGCTGTTCTCTGAGATTCAGAGGTTAGCTCCAAAAAGAAATACAAACTACCAGATATTTTTACTTACTGTTGTCGTATCAAACTTCTCCATTTACAGCGATCTTGACATACAACTCGGGCTTCACTGATATCCATTACATGCCATACACAAGATCTTTTATACTTCATACTCATAATCTTTTTCTCATGCAGACACTCCTGAATCTGATCCACCCATGTCTTCCTTAGCCTTCCTCTGCCTTTCTTTCCTGCCACTTGGACTAAAAAGAATTTCTTAGTAAGCATCTCATCACTCATTCTTTCAACATGGCGAAACCACCGAAGCATATTGGTCTCCACCTTGCTAACAACATTTGCTTCGCATCACGCAACTGCAACACATCTTCATTCCTCACACAATCAGACCATGTCTTGCCACAAACCCCACGTAAGTAACGCATTTCTCCAGCACACAAACAACTCCTATGTTTCTTCTGCAGTACACAGGTTTCACTGCCATACATCAGAGTAGGAACAATTACTGTTTCATACACAGCCATGCGGGACTCTCTAGAGAACCCATCATTCCTTGAAGACCTCCCTGAGCAGCTATGACTTTAAATGAAGAATTCACTTGCCTACTGATTTCACCATCCAATTTGTTCTCTCTATCAAACATGCTTCCTAAATACACAAACTCACTCACCTGGTCAATCACAGTTCCATTTATACTTACATTACATTCAATGCTACCCATTCCTCTCTCAAACTCCATAACTTTGGTTTTTCCCTTATTTATACTCAGTTTGAATTTCATACAAACTTTTTGCATCCGAGACAACATACCGCAAATTACCTTTGCTCTCTGCCAACAGGACAGTGTCATCAGCATACAGCAATCTGCACACATGGATATCACCAAGACATAAACCACTATTATCTATTTTGGCATCACGCACGCATGCATCCATAGATATATTAAACAGCCATTGTGACATTACACAACCTTGTCTAACTCTTGCACCAATAGAAAATCATTTTGATAAAACACCATTCACTCGTACACAAGCTCTACTACCAGCATACAGGGCTTTTACACGATTAAGTAGATTCCCAGTAACACCATATTCATTCAGTACCTTCCACAAAAGTGTCCTATTCACTCGGTCGTAAGCTTTTTCTAAATCTATGAAGGCAGCAAAAACTTTCTTACCAACAGCTAGATACTTTTCAAAAATCATGCGTAATGCAAAAATCTGGTTAGTGCAGCCTTTACCAGGCATAAAACCACTCTGAACATACCACACTTTCTCTGATGTAAGACCCCGTACTTTTTCAATAACAACCTTACCAAACACTTTCCCTGGCACACTCAGTAGGCTAATACCACGATAGTTCTTGCATTCAGTCTGATCACCTTTTCCCTTATACAAGGGAACAATAACAGCATCCTTCCAATCCTGAGGGACCATTCCTAACTCCCTGCACAACTGGCAAATTTCTGTTAACCAGTCAATTACAGAGTCACCACCATATTTCAACATCTCGGCAGTTATGCCATCAACTCCTGGAGCCTTACCATTCTAAAGAGATTTTAGAGCTTTACACACTTCTTCTCTTGAGATCCCTCCTGTGCTTCCATCCCTCATTGTGACATCATCTGCATCTGTCTTAGAATCATGTTTGCTTTCCTGATCTAATAACTCACAGAAGTATTCACCCCATCTTTCACTTAACTCATTGGGCTCCCATATCATTTCCCCGATCTCATTCTTCACATAACTTAAAACTTTCCCCTATTTTTCCTGAGTCTCTTGTACTTCCAGAAGGACTACCTATCTTTCCAAAAAGCCAGTTCATGCCTTTCCACTTTCTCCTTCCTATCATTTGCCTTACTGTGGCAAACCAGCTTAGCAGCTTCACGCTTCTTACAGCGATATTCATCCACAGAGACTCTACCTTGCAACATCCCCAAATAGGCTTCCTTCTTTCTCTTTACTGCGTCTTTAATCTCACTATTCCACCAAGCATCACCTCTATTGTTACCCACTGTTGTAATGCCACATACCTCTTTAGCAGCGGTGACAACACAGTTCTTAAAACATTCCCACTTCTTTTCTACATCCCTCTTACCAGACTTCAGCTCCTTCTGTTGTTCTCTGAGTAAGTCAGAATACCGCTGATGATCTTCAAGGAGCCTATCAACCTTTATTCTTTCTATCCTGGGTCTCTTCCTATTCCTTTTCCTCCAACCAACATTAAGTTTCACTCGTGACACTACCAAGTAATCATCAGAACCAACATCCGCACCTCTCATCACACGGGTGTCAACAACTAAGTGTTTCAAACTCTGATCGTAGACAACAAAATCTATCACACTCTTTTGACCAAGAGTAAGATTTTCCCAAGTATATGTGTGGATATACTAGTGGTTGAAAAATGTATTAGATACACACAAACCATTCTCAATGCAGAGTTCAATTAATCTTTCACCATTATCATTCACACAAGGATCATTAAACTTACCCAGAACATTGTCAGAAATTGCATTCTGCACATCTACTCTAGCATTGAAATCTCCTGCTATTATAACTTTTTCTTTAGCACCAAACTGACTCAAAACAGCTTTTAGCTCATTCCAGAAATCTTCCTTCTTATCAGAAGGTTCAGAGTCACAAGGAGCATACACTACAACAATTACAATTCTCTGAAGTTTCACTTTCAAACGAATCCAGAGAATTCTCTCACTTACGCAACTATAGTGAATCAAGTTGTTCATCTTTTCACTTAAAATTACACCTGCACCAGCCTGTCCTCTCACATTGTCTAATACTCCAGACCACACACTCACTGTGCCATTCACTTCTTCTACCCCAATTTCCTTCTTTTTGGTTTCACTTACACACAGCACATCCAGTCTATACTTATTCATCTCCTCAATCACCTCACTCATCTTGCCATTTATACTTGTAGTATTCCATACACCAATCTTACATTCACTCAGCTGAAATCTCCTTCTCATACGCCGTTTAGAAAGTCCAGGTCGATTCCGTGGTGGACCGTCCTTCTCAAGTGTGGTAGGTCCACCATATCCCACACTTGAGTCATTCTTAATATTTCTTTTTGTCTTTTTAATCAGGTAAGTACATCAGTGTGGGGGATTAGCCCACAGCTGAGGGTTCCAGTTGGTCATTCAACCTTAGGATTCTGGAACAAAACCCAGTGAGTTTGGGTCTTTTCGCCAATGTCACACAGAACTAGCTGGCATCTTTCCAAGATTCACAGAGGCCCTAGTTGCTATTGTGTGTGCCATTCAGCCCTTGCAAAACTGCTGAAATTTCTACTAGCCAATGTGGCTAGTGGAATAAAAATTTTACTAGCCAAATGGCAAAATCTACTGGCCATATGAAATTAAAAAAAAAAAAAAAAATAATAATTCAGCAACTTCTCTACTTATGTTTCTATGAAATTAAATGGGTGCATGTTTTTTTCTTTTCTTTCTAATGAGAGACACCTCCCCCATTAACTTCATAAAAACAGATGCAAAGCAGTTACTGCATAGGATCATTAGATTGACTGCAAATATTGAATATGCTTTTGTTCCAAAATGATTGTTTTTTGATACTTTATTTTCAGTGCTGTAATATCATTACTCTTACTAGCATAATTTACACAAACATAATTTATTTTTGAGAGGCCATTGAATTTAGATGTCTGATTTCTTTTAATAATATTTAAAACAAAGGGACAAAAGCTAAGATACATATATAAAGTGGCACTAATAATGTTGATACAGTTTATCACTGATGCATACTGTGTCTGATCTTACCATCAAAGGTATCTGCCCACCACAATTGAATAGCATTTTGAGGATCAAAATCTTCAACTGAAGTGCCATTGCATCTAATCATAATTAATTCGTTTAAAGTGTCACTATTCAGACATGCCCAATTACTGGTTTTTATGAGGTCCATTGCTGATGTTCCATGTCAATGGGCTCGTGCGTCGCTGCCACCGAAGTGCTTGCGCGTAGCAATTTTCTTTCGCTCCCGATACTTTCTCATGCGTTCTGCTGCAGACATTGCCATGTTTATCGAAAGCTGATGAGTTGCTCTTCCGTGTAGACTACGTTCGATGTACTTCTGCTCGGCTTTTCGACGAGTATATGCTGACATTGTGAAATTAAAAAAAATTTTCAACTGCGATCTAAAGTTTCACAACCAACACTGTATTTGATTATACTTCTACTATTTTAAATCGACAGATCTTGACGTTAGCTTTTGTTTGAGACCAATTTCAACGTCGTAGCGCTTCGCAGTGCCAAGTTATAGTAATTAGAAGTTTGCGTGGCATAGTGCAAAGCCGCCCCCCATTGCTGCGCAGTAACTCAAGGTCACTAACAAGTCTGTTCCCTTAGCTACGAATGACTTTAGGTTGGTTTGGTTCGCGTTGATATTATAGAAAATATTAGACCGAACTTGATGCCCATTTTTTCGTAACGCTCAAGTTTCCGTTCTAGCCACCTAGTACTGGTCTGATTTTAAAGACATATTCATGTAAAAAAAACCCCTGCCACATAGTTTCTATTGTACCTATGCTGTGGTGAATTTCCGAGATCCAACGCGTGGAACACGCAGCATCTTAATAGCATCATCGACGCACGGAGGCCTGATAAGAAACCTGTTTAAACATTGTGTCTGCATCATGATGGTACCCCTACGATGTTCACGAGTACTCGCCTGGCAGGCGAATTTTCGATGAGCAATCCCCCAATGTAGCTTCTGGAATGAGACAAAGCAAGAAACTACATCGGAGACGCGCGCATGCATGAGTATTAGCCGATATTCACATGTCTCGGACTGGGAATACTGGTTTGAACAACAGTGCTTGGTCACGGCTAGGTGGCTCGCAATGGCGATTAATCGCGAGCATTTGCATCACGGTGGTGATGAATCGTAGTTTCGTCAGTCGAAACACCATAACATCGATGTTAAATTCAAACCGTTTTTTGCGATGTATCGATACATTGCCGAGTCCTGTTGGGAGTTGGACAAAATGATTGCTCACTTGTGTGAAAAATCTACTCACCATCATTGGCTACTATACTTAAAAATTTACTAGCCACTATGAAATATCTGGTTGGAGGGGGGTAACCAAAATGGTTGTTTCTTCACATAAAACATAAGAAACCATAAAGGTAATTTACCAACATATGATGTTGGTATTTTTTAAGAAAACTCTTTAAAGAATAAAAATAAAGTAGAATTATTTCATTTCCTTCATTGTGGCCAATATCAGTTAATGCCAATGCTTTTAATCAATCCTTTCCATTGTCCTGGTACAAAAGCAGGTAAGCTGTCATTACAGCATATGGGATCTTTGTTAAGAATAATCAAACTTTCATTAAACAGCAGCGAAGAACCAGGATGAGGAGTTATAAGTGTATTGACATTCTCCCAATCTGGATAATGTTCACCTTCATGAACTTTACGGGCTAATGCTGTCTTTATTAATCCATTCTTAATATCATATTTGTGTTTCTTAAGTCGAATGTTCAAAGAACAAGCTGTAGAGCCCACATACATGCAATCTGGTGTACCAACTACAGTGCTCTTTAAAGGAATGCTGTAAACTCCATATTTGGATTGTTGTTGCACTGGGTCACGATCCTTTTTGACCTTTCTACTGATATTGTTGGTCTTAACACCAAAATTCATGTTAAACTGTTTACATAAATTTTTGAGGGTAGGTGTAACTAAGGGATAATAGGTCATGGAGCCAATAAACCTCACCTCCGGTCCAATTCTCTGGAGAGTAGTGGCTGTATCCCTTTCCAATTTCGTAAGTATCGGTTTTACGTTTGACCCAGAGAAGCCATGATCTTTGGCTATGTGAAAGATCTTGGATATTTCTTTTTTCTTGCTTCTATTTGTAGATGAATGAGTAAAGCTCTACGGAGTAAAAATTTACCCCCCCCTTTTTTTTGTTATATTGTATCAATGTGCTTAGTTTAAGTTTTGATATATTTATTATATGTAAACATGTAATAATTGTATTAATGTATCATAGTGCTTTCCTATTTTACAAATTAATCTTCCACTTATCATTGGCTAATGTTAATCTGTGGAGTGCAATTCTGCACACCAATGGTCACAAGGTCCTTTATGACATCATTCATCACATGGGCAACTGGGTTGCCCGAAAGGTCTATGTTTTTAAAATTTTTAGTTTTATCAATAAATATCCTTTGAGCGTAATGGAAGTTTTAATTTTTAAGCTTTCATTCCATCATTTTCAAGAATTGTATTACTGTGCAAGGTGGTGGCTGCCTCCTTCTGATGTCATTTTTATTGGATTAAGCACGAGATCACTTCATTAAATCAAACATAGTGCATATGAGTTCCTTTTTATGCTGCTAGTTGGCTAGATTTATAAAGCTTCTGGGAAATGTGCATTTTAGTCATACATGGTAAGTTTACCAAGCATATAATTTTAACAATTCCTTGTAACTTTGGATGCCCTTCAATTACCACCCACAAATTTCTAACATATTATCCCCATGTCATGTAAATTTCACATATGATTAAAAAAAAAGAAAAAGAAAAGTAAAATCAAAATGTCACTTTTTGAGAAATTCAAGGTCAAATTTTAAATTGTGTGACCTTGAAATTAAAATGTTAAAATTATGCAGAAGGTAATATATCATTTTAAAGCAAGTAAAAATAAGTTTTAAAAAACCAAACTTCATCACTTTGTGATGAAAGGAAATTGAATTATGAATACTTTTATGATATGCAAAACACAGAAATTTGGCAAATTTCTTGAACTTTATAACCCCCTATCTCAGGAAATTTAAAAGCTATTGAGCTAAAAATTACATATTAGTTTCATAAAAATCTAAAGGGGTCAGGTTGAAAAGGCTATTTTCCTGTGTTGAATTGACATGGAAATGACCCATCTGTGACATTACCTTTCGAGAGACAATTTATATCGTCACCTTCATCATCATCATCATCATCATCATCATCATCATTGTCAACCATTATCAATCCACTGCTGGACGAAGGTCTCCCCAAGTTTCCTCCACAACGGTCTGTCTTGTGCCAGTCTCCTCCATGTCACCCCTGCATACTTTCGAATTTCATCCACCCATCTCCCATGTGGTCTTCTTCTGGGTCTTTTCCTGTCCCTTGGAATCCAATCTAAAATTTCTGGCTGTCCATCTATGGTCTGTCCTTCTGGCAGTATGTCCAGCCCATTGCCATTTCAGGGATTTAACTCTGATCATGATGTCTTCCACTCTTGTCATTTTTCGGATCCACGAGTTCCTCTTCTTATCTCTCCTGGTTACACCAAGTATGCACCGCTCCATGCTTCTTTGAGTTGTCTGCAGCCTTTGTATGTCTCTTTTAGTTAAGGTCCACGTCTCTGCACCATATGTAAGCACTGGAAGGATGCATTGATCAAACACTTTTCTTTTAAGACATAATGGCATATTGCTCTTGAAATTATACTGTTTCTTCCAAACGCTCTCCAGGCAAGTTTTATACGCCGATTAATTTCTTCATCAATGTGACCCTCACTTGATATCTGCTGTCCAAGATAAACGTACGTGTCTGTTATCTCCAGCTTTTCTCCATCAATCGATAAATCTTCATTTCTTGCAAAAAGCATTGAACATCACTTTTGTCTTCTGAAAGTTCATTTTTAATCCCACTTCTTTACTCTTGTCAGCAAGTTCCTGGATCATACTCTGCAGCTCTGATGGGGTAGTTGCAAAAATGACTACGTCATCAGCAAAACGAAGGTGGGTTAGATAATCTCCATTAATCTTTATCCCTTTGTTTTCCCAGTTCAGTGATTGAAAAACATTTTCCAATGTAGCATTAAAGAGCTTCGGAGATATGGTGTCACCTTGTCTCACTCCTTTTCCAATTTTTATGTGTGTTGTATTACCAAATAGCAGAATCTTTGCACTTGCATTTTCATAGATGTTATTAATAATATTAATGTATGCATCTTCAATACCGCAGGATTTCAGAGCCATTGCAACTGCTGATGGTTTCACCGAATCAAAGGCTTTTTCATAATCGATAAAAGCCATGCACAATGGAAGTTCATATTCCCTCGCTCTTTCAATTAGTTCTCTTAGTACGTGGATATGATCTATTGTGCTGTAGCCACTCCTGAATCCAGCTTGTTCTCTCGGTTGAGCCATGTCCAGTGTTACCTTCAAGCGGTGTGAAAGAACTTTAGTGAAGATTTTATAAACCACTGATAGGAGGCTGATAGGTCTGTAGTTCCTGAGATCCTCAATGTCACCTTTTTATGTAGCAAGATCATTGTAGCGTTGTTCCAATCCTCAGGAATTTTCCCTTCATTAAGGCATCGAGTGAAAATTTGGGCGAGTACTGTTTCGATTTCTTCACTTGCTTCTTGTATGATGTCTACAGTAATTCCATCTTCTCCTGGAGCTTTTCCCTGCTTCATGTTCTTGATTGCGTGTGCAACTTCTGCTGGAAGGACTGGAAGAACTCTGGTACCTTTCATGATGCCTGGAGTACATGTATCATCCCTTTCATATAATTTCGAGTAGAAATCTTTCACTCTTGTCAAAATTTCGCCTCTATTTCTTGTTACAGAACCATCTTCTTTTCTCAGTGCCATAATCTGTTTTCTTCCCTTACTGAGATGTCCCTTTGCTATCTTTAGGCTTTGGTTGTTTTCAATTGCTTTCCTTACTAGTTCACAGTTGAATTTCCTTACGTCTTCAGTGATACTTTTTCGTACTGTCTTGCATAGCTCTATATATTCCACTTTGGAAGTCACATCTTCTTTAGTTGTCCTCATCTCTCTTCTTTTTTGCATCAAAATTTTGGTTTTTCCTGATAATTTGTTCACATGCAATTTGTTCTTTGACCCAGCTAATTTTGTTGCTGTTTCCATAAGAGCTTTGGTTACTTTTCTCTGTTAACTTCAGAAATATCCACTTCTTCCGATGTTAGGCCTTCTAAAGCAGAGAATCTGTTCTTCAGTTCCAATTTGAAGGTATTATGGTGTTTTTTGAGGTTGGTTATGTCAATACATTTTGTTTGTCTTATGAGCTTGCTACGTTCGAGTTTAGTGTTGAGGTGCATCTTACATCTCACCAATCTATGGTCACTGCCTGTGTTGAACTTGTTTAGCACACTGCAGTCTTCTATGACGAATTTTTTGTTACACATAATAAAATCAATTTCACTTGTCGTCCCATTTGGATGTCTCCATGTCCATTTCCTGTGTGGCTTTTTCTTGAAAAAGGAGTTCAAGATGAAAAACCCTTCTGCCTCTGCAAACTCTACGATAGTATTTCCACGCTGGTTTCTGTTGCCGTGACCGAATTTACCTACTGAAGTTTCATTCTGTTGCCGTTGCCCTATTTTTGCATTGAAATCTCCCATAATTATCTTCAAGTGCTGCTTACCTTTATTATTTAGATCACGAATTTCCTCATAAAATTCTTCAATTTCTTCTTCAGGATGACTTGTGGTGGGTGCATAAGTTTGAATAATCTGAGCCTGGTATCTTCTCGAGAGTTGGATAACGAGTCGTGCAGCTCTGTCAGAGGAACTTTCAACTTCTACAACTTTATCCTTCAGTTTCTTGTTTATTATAAATCCAACACCACTAGTTCTGCCAGTATCTGTCCCACGATAGTAGAAGAGATGTCCACTTTTCAGTTCAATGAGATCTTCTCCTTTTCTCCTTACCTCACTTAGCCCGACGATGTCCCACTTGATCCTTTGTAGTTCCTCTTCCAATTCAAGAAGCCTTGAATCAGAAGATAGGGATCGTCCGTTGTACGTAGCCAAGGTCAGCATCAGATGGCAGCCTAGTCCGGTCCTCCGGGGATTCTTAGCACCCTCTGCCTTCATGTCGCACTGGCCGCTGCCTTGGCCAGGTACATTCCAGCTGCCGGAGACTGAGGGCCAAGATTTAAGTTGTGGAGTCATTTTGGAGGGGTTTGGCCATAACTCACCACGCTGGCCAAGCGGGTTGGTGAGTGTGGGATAGCATTTCCTCTAATCCCGATGGTATAGTTATACCGCTATTGGCGGTCGTCAGAGCCCCTTTAGTGGGAACAGGATGTACCACGAGAAGGCGGGGTTGACATTTGTCAAGGAGAGGCTGTGATGTTACGCATCACCTGACCTTACATCCCTTCATACAAATTTGTATTTGATGATCATGGTACGTTTTGCACTATGATGACCAGATATAACAATAAACTTTTTTTTTTTTTGGATTGATGACCGTAAGGACTGACTATTAAAGGATTGAATTTTTTAATGGTAAATTTTTTGTGAGTTCAAAGCTCATTCGATGCAGTATTGTCAGGGCTACTACCATTTCAAGTGATCTACTGAATTTTTGAATAATTGAAATTTTATGAAAATTTGATCAAATCTATTGAATTCAAAATTGAAGCTCATATCCAGGCCTAAAGCAAAGGCCAGCTATTGCTACTATTCAGCTTTGTGTGCGTTATTTCAACAAATATTGGAATACTTCAGATATGTATTGCTTACCCATGAGGTCCGCTTCTGGAAACAAATCGCATTTCATACACGCTATTTGGTCCCCGTCGATGTCCTTCAGTCCGTTGTAGAGAACACAAAAAACACTCAATACAAAGCACACCAAACTAGGTAGAATCGGAAGATCTTAAACTTTGGACACAGAAACATCAACTATAAACCATTAATAATGCTCAAAATTTTTCGCCCAACACTTTGGGCATCCTCGGGAGCTTGGCGATGTCCCCACCGATGTTCTTGGTTCACCTATCACCATTGGAGTGCGATACTCTTATACTGCCTTTCGTTGGAGACACTGTCAGAGATACGACGCCAAAAACCATGCTGGTGCCACCTATGTGTTCAACCATTATTTAATTGTTAATAATGATCACCGATGCGTTCCTTATCTTTGCATTTTCTTTTTCCTGTGTTATTACCTCTTCTTTTATGCCAATTTTTCAAGTGTTGTTCAGTTTCCTGCCTAATTAAATCTTTCCAGTTATTGGATAACGTATTGGGGTCATTATGATTACATACCCTCTTTTTATTTTCATAAATTAAAACAGATTCTTCCATTCACAGATGTTTCTCTGATCTATTATTCCTTTTTAACATCTTGATCTCTTCAAATTTTGGGTATGTTTGGTTATCCTAAGGCAGTTTTGGCTTCTGTGTTTTGCCAGTTTGAAATATGCTGTTTAAGCCTTTTTTTTTTTTTTTTTTTTAATTTTGTTCGTAGTACTTTCTATGTAGGAGATTGGTGATATGTGATTAATAGGTATTTCATAAGTTCCTGATGCCCCTAAAATCTTGTTTCCTGTCTTGTTATTAATCGTCAGACTCTTCACCGAGTTCACCGAGCACCCTAATTGCAAGCCATATTTTGCACATTGTTTGTTGATTTCTTTAGTGATACTTTCTAAGTATGAGAAAGCTCCTATAAAATTAATTTTTAGTTCCTTTCCTTTGAACTCGAGATTTGTTATTCTCATGACTTTTGTTTTCTCTAGCCATATAGCTGTTCATCTCATAAATCCATTTATTTACCAGCTTATCAGGATAACTGTAATCATGGGCTATTTTTCTTATACACTGAGTGGCCACTTTAATATGACCACCTGACAGTTTTAAGCAAATGTGCTATGGCTGCACGCTGTCACCGCCAGAGAGCGAGGCTAGTATAAAAAGGGAAAGCTTAGTGCTTGCAACAGTAGTAGAAGTGATTTTTGGGTGACGAGATGGATAAAAAATGCGACTTGACGGACTTTCAACATGAGATGATTGTAGGAGCTTGGAGCCATGGAGTGAGTATCACCGAAACTGCCACATTCATGAAATGTTCCAGAGCAGCTGTTGTTAAAGTGTTTAAAGACTGGACTGTCACCAAAAAAACTGGGTCTCTACGTGCAACATGTGGTCGTCATCGACTAGTGACTGCTCGGGCAGAACGGAGGGTGTCCAGACTGGTAACAGACAACAGAAGGGCAACAATGCAGCAAATTACAGACCATCTTAATCAAGGATCCCCTCAAATGATCCCTGCATGCACTGTTCGCCGTACACTGCATCGGATGGGATATGGCAGCCGAAGGCCTGTTCGAACACCTTTGCTGTCTGCAGTTAACAAGAGAAAACATCTCCATTTTGCACAGGAGCACAAGGATTGGACAGTCGATAATTGGAAACAAATTATGTGGTCCGATGAATCACGTTTTCAGTTCCACCATGCCGATGGCTGAGTGAGAATTTGGCGGAAACAGCACAAAAGCATAGACCCCTAATGCATTGCTACAACCCTTCAAGCTGGTGGAGGCAACGTTATGGTTTGGAGAATGTTTTCCTGGCATGCTTTGGGCCCTTTAATTCATGTTGATCAACGAATGACTGGCACATCATATCTAAACATCATTACAGACCAAGTGCATCCTGCCATGTGGATGGTTTATCCCAATGGCTATTTTTAACAAGATAATGCGCCCTGCCATAGTGCTCGTATTGTACAGGATTGGTTTCAGGAACATGCCGGTGAGTTTACTTTGCTTAGGTGGCTTCCACAATCTCCAGATCTCAACCCCATTGAGAATTTGTGGGATGAAGTTGAACGAGCCATCAGACAGCTTGATCCACAACCCTGCAATCCCACACTCCTGGAAATTGCTATTCATCAAGCATGGTCTCAGATTCTACAAACCACCTATCAACATCTCGTGGTCCATGCCACGAAGAATCAATGCAGTATTAAAGGCAAAAGGTGGCCCAAAGAAGTACTGAGGGGGTGGTCACAATAAAGTGGCCACTCAGTGTATATGATAGTTCTTGATTCTTTTATTCGTTATTTGATGTATGAGCATATGCTCTTCTAATCAAGTTCACTGTACTATTTTTTTTTTATATATGATAGGATGGTGTGATGAATATGGGGTAAGTACTGGAATATATGTGTCTTTTCTGAAGACAGTGTGATCAAAATTTTTTTTATTCTTCTTCAGCATGATGTCTAAAAATGACAACCTTTGATTTTTTTCAAATTCTATTGTCAATTCTATGGTGTTGCATATTTCAGTGAAACGTTTTGCCAGCCCTTGTAATTCATTTTTATTAAGCTTTGATATTGTAAAGATGTCATCAAGATATCTTGCATATAACAGGGCATATTTCAGTGAAACGTTTTGCCAGCCCTTGTAATTCATTTTTATTAAGCTTTGATATTGTAAAGATGTCATCAAGATATCTTGCATATAACAGGGGTTTCTCAGGTAATGTTTTAATTACTGTATCTTCGATGTAGGCCATCACCACTTCTACATACAGAGCTGAAAAAGGTGATCCCATTGGTCCTCCTTGCAGTTGTTTATAGATACCCCCTTCAAACTGAAAGATATTATTATCCTTGATACAATGCCTTAACGTCCATTGGCGCTATATTAAATTCAGATAATTCCTGATTTATCCCTTTGATCTGTTCAATAAACTCATAGCTGTTCTTTAATGTATATTTATTTCTCATAAATATTGGTGACAGGTAGTTGTATATATATTTTTCCTAGATTGATGAGTGTCAACTTTTCTTTTTTTGACAAAATAAGTCTTAATAGTGTGTTGTCCTTATGGGTTTTTATCTTGGAAAAAATTCTTGGCAAACCTGCTCCCATTGGTGGGTATGCATTTTTTATTTCAGCAGGTAATGCATTATGATTTCTTATTGACACTAAGAATGTGATTTGCTTTTTAGGTGGGTCTGTATTGACCTGCTCACTATAGCTGCGTGCATTTTTTCGTTATATTTGGTTATATTCATCAGAACAATTTGCCCGGTCTTGTCTGCTTCACAAAATTTTATTTCATGGTCTTGACTTAGTCTGATGAGTTGTCTGTCATTTTGCAATTTTTTTAGATGGTAATTAGTTGTCTGTCATATTGCAATTTTTTTATATGGTAATTTTTTTATGCTTAGTGTTATATTCTTTAAGCATAATCCTATATAATCTGAATCTAATATTTTTATGCTCATGAGGTACCCGATGCACGATATCTTCAAATATTGGTAGATACACCTCTGTTCTCTGTGTTTTTTGTGGAAAACGCATATTTTTTCCCACGCTGTAAAATAGCCCTCTCGTTATAAGTTAGATTTCTAGAAGATTGATTTAAATAAACCGGATAGTCAGTTCTTTCAAAATAAAATGAAAATTTTCTTAGGAAAATTTTCATTTTATTTTGGATTTTGTTGATCATGTTGCTCTTAAGAATTACTTTCAGCAGCTTCTGCGTGGTTAGATTTTCAATGATTTGCTGTTTTTTCACCCTTGGTGTAGTTTTACTATACCCCAGTCTAATTTACACTGAAGTGCCAAAAGTCATGGGATATATACCTAGTATTGTGCATGACCTCCTCTAGTCCGACGAAGTGCAACAACTTGACGTGGCATCAATTCCAAAATGACCAAAAGACTTTTTGAGAGATGTTGAGCCGTGCCATCTGAACAGCTGCCCAGTTCCCTGGTATTTGTAGCTGCAGGATCCTGGGTACAAATGGACCTTTCCACCACATCCCACAAGTGCTCTATTGGATTCATGTCTGGCAAACGTGGTGGCCATACCATCCATCAGAACTGTCCAGAATGCTCCTCGAACCAATTTTGGACAACTTGGGCCTGATGACATGGTGCATTGTCCACCTGGAAAATCTCATCATTGTTGGGGTACATGAAGTCCATGAAGGGCTTCAAATGGTCACCCAGCAGAGCAACAAAGTTATTGCTAGTTAATGACAGGTTTACAAGGACCAGAGGACCCAAACCATGCCATGTAAAGATACCCTAAACATGTATGGAACCACCACCAGCGTGCACAGTACCTTGTTGACAGCTTGGTACCATGGCCACATGGGGTCTGCACCACACCCGAACCCTACCACTCATAACATCTGGTAACATAACTCATTGGACCACACCACATGTTGCCAGTCTTCCAGGGTCCAATTACTGTGTTCACGAGCCCAGGTGAAGCGATGTGGTGTTAACGAAGGTGCTCTAGTAGGCCTTCTGCTCCCATTCCTCATGGATGCTAAATTACACTGCACTGAACCTGATAGATATGTCTCTGGCACCTCCTGCATTGAATGTGGATGTTGTTTGAACCAGTGTCGCTTGTCTGTTAGCATGGACAAGCCTGGTTAGATGCTGCCGATCATGATAATTCAACACCCATGGTTTGCCACTTCGCTGTCCACGGTGGGTGGTAATGCCTTCCACGAGGTATTCTTCATACACACGTGACACTATGGATCGAGTAATGTTGAATGTTCACACAACTTCAGAAATTGAATGCCCCATCTGTCTGTCTCCCACTACCATGCCTCGTTCAAAGTCCAATAATTCACGTCGGCTTGCCATAATCCTACTGGCGATTGTTCAGCTTAATCTCAAGAGATAACACCTCGCAACTGATAAAAATTGTAACGTGCGTCAAAGCCTTTATATGACAGCAGCGCCAGTTAAAAATGTGCATACTGTTATCCCTTGGCACTTCAGTGTGTATACAGAGAGGGAGAGAGAGAGAGAGAGTTGCCATCCATTTGCATTATTTTTCAATATTTTGCTTTAGTTGCAATTGAAATAATTAAATCCAAGGATTGGATAATAATCAATTTTGAATTTTTTTTTGCCATTGTCCTTGAATTTTTCCTTTCAAAAGTGTACAGACTCTGAGATAGTATAATTTTTAAAGGAGTTTCTGTAAACATTCAATAGTCTGTGCTGTTTGATTCTTTGGGCAGTACTGAACATAATTAAATGTGTATGTATTGTATTAAGTATTTACATATTGTATTCTCATTAAAATTGATTTTCAGGTTATAATGTAGTAAATGAGCTAAGAATGCTAAAAAAACTATTAACTACATTTAATTTCAGAAATTTTAACTAAATTTGCATATTTTATTGTTTTCTTTAGTTGTATATTGTATGCTTCTATTATGTCCCCAGGTACTAACTAAATGTATTTTATTAAAATTTTTTTATTAGCAATAGTTCAGGAAACACTGGATATTTTAAATTGGAAAGCATAATAAATTTAAATATCCCAAATTGAAATCTTGCTGGCTGCCCCTCTGTGAAGAATTACAACATATGCTTTTAAGTGCCCAATGTGATTTTTCAGTTTTGTGAGAATGCCTGATTTCAAAGAACAACACATGTGTATCCAGTTTTATTTCAAATTAGGCAAGATTGCAATCAGAAACCTGTGAAATGTTGAAAAATGTCTTTGATAAATTGTATTGAAAATTGAGATAAAAAAGTGTATTTAAAGAATTACATGTAGAATAGAAATCAGTTTCTAAGCTTTCGCGCATCAACCAGATGGCTTTTTCAAGGAAGATAGAAAAAGCCATCTGGTTGATGTGCGAACGCTTAGAAATTTTGATTTATATTCTATGCCAATAAATTTGGATTACTAGCATAGTTATACTATTTTAAGTATAGTTAGTGTTTAGTTCTTTATTATTAATTAAAAACTGTATGTTAATGATTTTTTTTTAAAATTTAGTCATGTGTTAACCTGTGATGTGATAAATGTAAGATTTTTTGGGACTATCTATTTTCATCTCATATCTCGATTGAGCGTAAGCAAGCAGTGTTAAAAGGAATTTCTTTTGATGTGATAACTTTTGTAGTTAGGTAATGTTTTCCCATAATCAGTATTTCTCTCCCCCACCTTTCAAGTATTATGTGATATGATAATTCTTTGCTGTTTCAAAGAGGTGTTTGTAAAGTGAGATTGCATTGATATCTGGAAATATTATCTTTTTCATTGTGTTGTAACCTGCATCAACATAGTTTCTTTCCTTTCTTTTCTGTACAGTGTTCAGTGCTGAGGTTTACTGAAAATAGTTATAACTAAACTTCTATTAGTGGATTTCAACAGTTGTAAGTACCACTCTTAATATGTTTCTTTTTCTTTTTTTTTTTTTTGTACGATTTCATTCTTTGTGTTCATGTTGAATTGATTTGACTGAAGTATTGAGTTTTTCTGTTAAGTCATATAAAATATGTTGCTATGGCATACATATCAGTCATTCTAGTATTTATGAGTCTTACAAAAGTATGTTGTTAGAGCATGTATGTCAGTCATTCTAGTAACAGTCGTGTGAAACTATAGACATTGTTAGGGCAGTGCACATAAAAAACAAAAATAACTTTTTTAACATCTTTGAGTTAATTCATTCATAAAATCTTGAGCAGTTTGGTGTGGCCATTTATGGTATTCTTTTATAGCTTGTCACAAAGTGCTTTATAGTTTAATGGTGTACTATAGTAAAAAAATGACAGGATGAAATACATTAGCAAATATTCGAATCACAATGATTGAGATTTGCAAGGTTTATGTGGTCATTATGATTATTACCACAGTAACAATTCTGTTACTGTATAAAGTTCTGTTCAACACGTTATTGTCTCCAAGTCATAGAAAAACTCTCGGGAGTGGCCACGGGAATAATCAGTGAGAACTTGTGTGTTGTTATTTATTAATCTTATTCAATAGCCAATTGCTTACCTTGTTTTGGGTAGTCGACCATTATTTTTCTGTATTGTTCAGTGAAGCTATATTTTGTTCATTTCGCTTTCTGAAGCCTGCCACTCACCTACATAAGATGTCATAGTGTTCACATATTGCCTCAGGGTTTTTGCTAATAAAAGTTCCAATTAAACGAATTGCATAGTTAAAAATGCAAATCGAAAAACTTTCAGTAACTTTTAAAGAACTAGTTCCGAGACTAATCGGAATGAAATACAACCATAACAGTAAATTACCAAAAATTAAAAGTCTTATAAAGTAATGGAACTAATTAAACACAGGAACATCAATTCCATTACTTCATAAGACTTTTAATTTTTGATAATTTACTGTTATGGTTGTATTTCATTCCGATTAGTCTCGGAACTAGTTCTTCGAAAGTTACTGAAAGTTTTTTGATTTGCGTTTTTATCTATGCAGTTCATTGAATTGGGACTTTTTTTGGCTAAAATCCTGAGGCAATATGTGAATACTATGACATCTTATGTAGGTGAGTGGCAAGCTTCAGGTGAAATGAACAAAATATAGCTTCACTGAACAATACAGAATAATAATGGTCAACAACCCGAAACAAGGTAAGCAATTGTCTATTGAATGAGATTAATAAATAACAACATAGAGTTCTCTATTACCAATTGCAATCCTGTGGCCACTTGGAGAGTTTCCTACGACTTGGAGGCAATAACATGTTGAACAGAACTTTATATAATAACAGAATTGTTACTGTGGTAATAGTGACAGGATGAATTAGAAACTATTCAAGCAATTTTTCCTAAACAACAAGTAATTTGTATAACTTGATTGACATTCATAAAATTGAAAACCTAATGAATGACAAGCACAAGAAGAAAAAAACAAAGAGTACAGATTAGTAACAGAAATCTTTATATTAAAGAATCGTATTTAGAACTATCAAGTCTACAAAAGAAGGCACTTGAAAGAGGTATAAGGTTTACGTATTGGCAAAAAGTGCCAAAAACGGAATACTTCATTCCGCAAATTGAAAACATCATCCAAAGATTGCCTAAAGCAAATAAAGATCCTACAAGATTTAAAATGGTCCGTGCCATCAACATGTACAACACCAATGAAAATACAAGAATCACATATGAGCGTGAAGCCCTAATGAATTTGAGAAACAACCCAACGGTTAAGTGTATTATGGCGGACAAATCTAAACAGATAGTCATCTTAAATACAGATGAATATAATAACAAGATGACAGATGCAATCAATAAATTGGATGCCATCATCATCATCATCATCAATAAAGACCCCGTTGACAGTATAATTAGGAACTTGGCTAATATAAAAAATCACAGTGACTTGCCTACAATTGTTAAAAGCAAATGTATTCCACCAGTAGGAGCCTGTATATAAAATATTTTTGGTAAAATAAAAACGCGCAAGACAGACAGACCTATTAGGCCTATTGTTAATAAGAATTTATCTCCAACCATTAACTTGGAAAGAGCACTATTTAACTATCTCAAACCATTCTACAATAGCCACGAAGCCAGTATTACTAATGCTACTGAAGTTATCAACAAATTAAAAACAATTAAAACCTCCAATTTCACAATGGCCAGTTTAGATGTCATCTCTATAACCAAATACCCCAACCGATATCGCTATTGACTTAATTAACTCCAGATTAGAAGATGAAAATCTTACAGATAATGTCAGAAACAGTATTATATCTGCATTAATGTTTGTTACAAATAATATTTTTTTCACATTTAATGGGGCAATTTATAAACAACAATATGGTGCCCCAATGGGGTCCCCAATTTCAGGGTTACTGGCCGAAGTTATTTTGCAAGACATTGAAAACAGTATATTGGATCATTCTAATATATACTTACCATATATATATCTCCGATACGTAGATGATATTTTACTATTTTGGCAGCACTCCAATCTTGAACTTGATAACTTCATTAATAAATTTAACAGTTGTTATCCATCAATACAGGTTAGTAAAGAAATTGAAGTTAATGGCCAGCTAAACTTCTTGGATATATCTATACACAAGGATAATGGAACTATACATAATATCTAAGGTATTTTACCTGATATCTAACCAAAGGTCCGTAACGTAAGAGACCTCTCGGGGCGGGAAGCACGTGCCTCACAGAGCAAACAACGTGAGAAATACTTTGACAATATCAGGTAAAATACCTTAGATATTATGTATAGTTTAATTAAAATCACATTTATAACATAAGACAACCTATAAGGTAGTCTCATGAATTGCATTTTTCGTAAGGATAATAGAGTTATAGAATATTCAGTTTACCGGAAGCCGTCATATGTACAGGCAATGATCCCAAAGGATTCTACACTTCCATGAGGTATTCTCAGTATGCACGTGATGCAGTGGATGGAGGAATGTTGAATGTTCATGCACAACTTTGGAAATTGAATGTCCCATCCGTCAGGCTTCCACTACCATGCCTTGTTCAAACTCCCATGTATCATGTCGGCTTGCCATAATCCTACTGGCAGTCGTTCAACCTGCCTCACGAGATTACACCTCGCAACTGATAAAAATCGTGGCGTGCGTCGAAACCTTTATACAACAGCAGCACCAGTTCAAAATTTGCATACTGCTATCCCATGACTTTTGGCACTTCAGTGTATAATGATATGTCATGAGAATATTCATATTTATCCTTCCATAGTGTATAAAACATGCAAGTTAATACCAATATAATTACTATAGGCCACTCACCTTTCATATTTCTGTCAAGGAGCCCTACATTTTAGAAATCATTTCATGCACGTGTTAACAGAATTTGGTGTGACTTCCGACATGATGATATGCCAAGATTATCACTATTTCCTCTCACACTTTATAAACACTAAACCTATAATTTGAATCCTAAGTAACTTTAATAAAAAGCTTTATTGACATCAAAAACCCAAACGAAAAACTCGACAACACTCAAAACACAAACATGCAACTTTCACTCCTAAAATAACACAGCTGAAATACATACACTTGATTTTCAATCAAACACCATTTGCAGTGAACAAAATTACCCTTTAAAACATTAAAAAAAATTTTAATTAAAAAGAAACCTGAATACTAAACTTCATATCAGCTTGCCCTGGGAGATGGCCTCTTTCAAACGTTTTCGCACTGTGCTGCCGGCATCATCGGGGAGACCAGAGCTCTCAACAATGTGGCTGCCTGCAGCAAAGTGAACCCCTTAGTCATCATGGTCAGTCTCTCCGATGGTCAATGTCATCGCGATTTTCAGTGCCATCTATTAGGGAAAATAACTATCGTGCAGTCATTACCTAACTACTAAACTGCACTCCATTCTTAATGTATGCATCTTGCTTATGATTAAGAAGGAATTTGTTTCAAGTGATGTGAGTGTCGAGCCTTAGTGGTTATTGACTTTTCACTGTGCATTTATTACTTATTTTTTTTGGAAAGATTTATAGTCACCTGTTGTGAGAAATTTTTCAAGTGAGTTTTATTTCTTTTTAAGGATGAGTTTTCTTTCTCTCTTTGTTAAAATAAGTCAACAAAAGTAAGCATCAGCAAAGACCTAATGAAGAGATTTCCACTTTGAAAATTAATCGGAATTAAATTAAAAAAAAAAACCCGAAACCCCCCCAAAAAAAAAAAAACTAGCAAAACCAAGTAAAAAGTTTTGTACAACCATGAATCCCCCTCTTGGCTGTGTAAGGAGTGCCTGTACATATTTTGGAATTTGAATTTTGTTTAAAATGTGTGTGCGTGTGCATACGTTTTCCCGTTCTGTTCGACATTGGGTCACAAAAGATGGTGGCAGAGTTGGGGTAAGTTCTGCTTGGGAACTTTAGTCTTGCTTTGAACTAAAAGGAAACTGTTTGCTCCCTTGATTGAGGTAAAAAGAAGACTGGTAATGTAAAATTCCATGGTTTAAATTTCAAACATTAAGAATTGAAAAAAAAAAAAAACTTATTTTTTTTTTTCTAGGGTTTTAGACTAATTTTCTGAGTAAATACCATTATCATCTTCAGGTTTTCAATTATGTTTACTTCTGTGAGAATTAAGGTTAACAGTTTGTGATATCTGTTTATGTGTGATTACAGTTAAGAAAGACTGAAGTCTGAATTCACTTGTGTTGGTGTATTCATCAGATGGTGTGAACTACCTCTGATGACTCTGATGACTTTTACGAACACCTCGCTTTCTCTACGCATGTATGTCCATGAACAACAAAGTACCCAGTGTTGTATTACCTTCATTCTATAGGAATTCCCATGTTGCAGGGCAACAGCAACTGCTTTTAGAATTTGTACATTCAGTTTAAGGAATGTGAGGCAGTATTAAAACTCTCTCTTGGCCTGCCTAATTTTTGGATTGTTTCTTTTGAATAAGATGTTGTGTTAGGAACTTTGTTGACCTTCCCAGCGTCATGATTGAGCTGAGGTCAGAATCCTTTGGAATGAGCTTTTCTGGTTTAAAAATTAGGCTTCGCGCGACAATAACACATAAACATATAAAACGAGCGAAACACACAGTCACGTATGGTAAAAGGTTCGTTTAGCGGTAGCTTTCGGTCATCCTACGACCTTGATCACCCGCAATCAACTCTGTGAGAATTAGCTTTTCTGGTTTAAAACTCAAGGCTTCAGTTTCCTTTTAGTTGATTGCGGGTGATCAAGGTCGTGGGATGACCGAAAGCTACCGCTAAACGAACCTTTTACCATACGTGAGTCTGTGTGTTTCACTTGTTTTATATGTTTATGAGCTTTTCTGACTTTGTTGAATAAACCAGAAACCCTTTTAATAGATGAGTCGACCAAACACAGTCCCAACATGTTCAGAAGATACACTGAAGCATAGTACATCATATCTAGATTGTAAACATCAACAGTAGGTGACCAAATGGAATATTGGTTAAATGTTATAATGTGTATAACAAATGATGTATAAATTGTATGCATCAACAATGGATGACCAAATGAAATATTGGTTAAATGTTATAATGTGTATAACAAATGATATATGGATTGTTTGTGAAATTATATCTTGCGTATATATAGGGAAAAATAAAATCCTTTTTCTAATTTCAGCTACCATGATGCTGTTGTCTTTATTAGTCGTGCTGCTGTCTTTTGCATCTATATGTGAATTATCTCAGGTAACTTTTAAAATATTATAACATACATTCTATAGACAAAACATTAGCAGTAGGGGTGATAGGCAATTGACATGGGTATCCGCCACGCAGAATGGAACAGACAGCAGTGCTTCCTTATGGTGTATCGCAATTGACGAACATGGGTAAAGGTGGTGATCTGAGTGACTTGGTCGTGGATGCATTGTTTGTGCAAGACAAATGGGTCATTCTATCTCCCAAGTAGTAAGACCCTAGGGTTCCCAAGTGCAACCACGTTGAGGGTGTACTATGAGTATACCATTGACGAACGACGTACCAGCATCCATAGACCAAGCAGTGGCCGACCACACCTCACTGATGACCGCGGTCAACATAGACTATCCAGGCTCATACACAGACCGATCGCTTGGCTACAGCGGTGCAGATCACATCCAGATTAAATGTCGAAGGCCAAAGCAGCATCAGCGAGGGAATGGTACGATGCATACCCTGCTCTATGGGAACCAATGCTCTACTTGTGTGCCACTGATAACTGCTAGTCATCGGAAATTGCGCCTCGCCTCGTGCCGGGAACATCAAAACTGGACCTCAGCAGAGTGGCACCACGCCGTGTGGTCAGTTGAATCGTGTTTTCAGCTGTATCAAGCTGGAGGGAGGGTGCGAGTGTGGTGTTTACAGCATGAGACCATGGCCCCGTAGTGCCAGCTCGGCTCGGTTAAAAGGCGGTGGTGGCTCTGTGATGGTTTGGGAAGCCTTCTCATGGGAGACATTACGTCTCTTAGTGTGTACAGAGAGATCCTTAACAGCTGCAAGCTACCTGCATGTGCTGGCTGTTCACCTACATGCTTTCATAGCCTTTGCTCTTCCTGTGGCTGATAGTCTGTTTCAATGTGCCATCCCACTAGGCCACAACCACCCAGGGATTGCTTGAGAAACTCACCTGAGTTTGGAACCATCCAGTGGCCCCTAGAGTCCCTGAATTTAAACCCTGTGATAGCTCTCTGGGATGCTGTTGAGCAGAGCATCCGATCCATGAATCTTGGACCGATGTCTCGGGTAAAGCTGTGGAGAATGCTGCAACAGGCATGGCTGGCATTATCTCCGGAACCCTGTGGTATCTGCTTTGTCCATTGAGTGTATATTTAACACTTTGTATGTGCTTCTTTGTATGACCACATTATTTTTGTGTCTCATTTATGTGGTATGTCACCGAAGATAACATTATCCCGTAATGGAAAGAAACCAAATATAACATCCACAAAGTTTAAAATATATACATATCATGAGACATATTCCAAGGGATAGTTTCATGGTAAAATGTGCTTCTAAGTGAACAAATGAAATAACAAAGGTATGACGTACCTGATGTTGAACCATATGTTGCACATTACACTCTCGTGAAACACGTGCTCCCAACCCGAAAGAGCCCAATTTATGCAACAAGTCCTGGTTAGTTAAACTATTCACAAATTAAAACTTTTGCTTAGAATATTAACTTACAATTCACAATTAAGCACAGACTCCCTGAAACATTCATACATCTAAAAATATCTAATAATTAAAATTATACCACTTTAGGAACAAAAAAAAAACAAAAACTCATCAAGTTGGGAGGCACGGTTGGCTCAAAAACACTCCTTCAAACTTTGTATCGGCGGGCGCTTTGACAAACTCACAGTTTGCATCATCGGGCCATCAACAAACTGTACAAGGACACCCTCGCGTGTGTATAGCTTTCAAAAGTTATACCTTCCCCCTCTCATTTAATTTGTGTGTGTAGCTTTCAGAAGTTATACCTGCTCCCTCTCAAGAATTAAACCTGCCCCCTCTCATTTCTGTTTAAGTTTGCTACCAAAGAATAATGCAAAACAACGAAGTTCCAAGCAATTGGAGCTAAGCATGCATAGCTGAGGAACCTGAATCCATTCAGATTTGCTCTAGTTGAAGCAATTCATTGTCTCCTCATTGCACTGACAGCCTACAGGGGATGGATAAAAAATATGGAAACGCCTGGTAAAAGTACAGGTAAAATGACCAACGTTTTCCACGTGAAAATGTAGATGGCGCCGGAGGTCTTGATAGTGAATGTGTGCTACGAAACGTGGCAAACCAGCAGGTAGCCACAGTTGCTGTCTAGACATTGATCTCAGGGTGCGCACGCGTGCTTGAAAACCTGGAAAGTCCTGGAAAATCATGATTACGTTTTCAAGGCCTGGAATATCCTGGAAAAAACGGTATTTTTTTAATGCTGTCTTGAAAAGCCTTGAAATTTGAAATTAGTGCTTAAAAACAATGCCCTTTTAGGAAATCGTGTTACTGACTGTTACCCCTTAATTTTTTTAAGTTCCTCTCCTCTGTTCTCAAAGAAACCCCCGGCTACAGTGGTGTTTCGGATGTGCCCAAATCCTAATTTGGCTTTGGGGGGGGGGGGAGCACTACTTCCAGTGCAATAAAATTGGATGATTACTAGCAGGTCTGTAACGGAAGGGGAGCTTGATGCATTCTCTAGCCCTGAGCTTGATGTCCGTCCGACAACTACTGAGAACAACAGAAGGGGAAAGAAGAGACATTTAGCATTTGCAAGGGGGTCTCGTGTTTACCAAGTCAGCTGGCATCCACCAGTGAAGAGTATGCCTGAACAACACATTCTTCTGCTCCTTGTTTATTGCATTAAGACGCTTGCTTCCGGCCCACCCCTCAAGAGACTTCGGCTACTTATGATAAAAAATAAGAAAACTATCTTTGCGAATTTTTCACAAAAGTGGCTGAAATTTTTACATTTACTATAATTGGATTACAGAAGCTCACTCCCCAAATTCCATTTGAATCGGTTTAAAACTTAAAAAGTTAGCATTGGAAATTTTTATTATGTGTGCCTCTTTAGACAGTGAGCCTTGAGCAGAAAGGGTGTTACCATAGCAACGGTTGATTGACAGCTGGGAGCGCTGATCCGAAGCCCTTGGTTGGGAAGAAAGCAAACACCTGTTTATCACTTCCACGGCTCAAAAGGACTAAGAGATATTTTCAGAAATCCATTTTCCGGAATTTTGAAAATAACACAGTAAAATTTTTACAGTGGTTAAAATACATCACAATAAAGTTCTAGTGCAAATTTCGCCGAATTCCGTTTGAAACTTTAGCAGATGCAAAAAAAAAAAAAAAAAAAAAAAAATCTTCCGTTGCAAAATCGGATTCAAAAAAAAAAAAGAAACGGCAATTATAAATTACGGGAAAAGCAAGCAAATTATATTTTTTTAGATGCCATGGTTTATTTAAACAGAGTGATCCTTAAATTTTGTTTCTGTGATGATATGGACTCTATTTTAATTACAAACATACATTTTTATTCAGATGTCTGAGTTACTGTTTTAATAAAAAAATCTATAATTAAAAAGTTTTCAATGGATTTAGGCGAAATTCAGCAGATAAACGTATTTTAGTAAATTGCAACGTTATGACGTAAATTTGGTCATTTTGTCGAAAATTGGGCAGCATTTTTTTTTTTTTTACGTTTTCTTCTATAGTTAGGGTGAAGGAGGAAGACACTTCAGTGAGCTGCAGGTGGTGATTTATGGCGATGTGCCAAATGAAAAGAAGCCGTTCCATCAGGACATTCCAGAGGTTGAGTGTGCGTGGACGCGTGCTCCTGCTGTTTGAACTTAATCGGAATGTTTTCGGGAGGGGGAGAAATATCCGTTTCAGCTTTACAGCTTTCAGGCTCCTTTTTTTTTTCTTGGTAATAAATAAAAACCATAGTTGCTGCATTCACCATTGATCCATATTCGCATTTCTTGAATATAAACAGCAGACAATCGGAAACATGGTGTTGGGTGGGTCTTGATGTTCTTCATTTGTATCTGCTGAATTTTGTTCTGTGGGAATACGGAATGAGTTATACTGTGAATACATACAAAACTACATATTTTTGAGCTGAAAAAATATGTCTACTTGTACACAGTAGCTAACGTGTGAACTCAGACGAAGACAATCGGACATATGGACGTCTGATTCCATAAAAAAATCAACCCATTTTATTATACACGACAGGTAAAAAAGAAAAAACATTACATGTTTTTAAACATTATAAAGGAAAGCGGATTTTTGAAACACCATGACTTGATGATATTAATTTCTGAAAGTTTTTTTTTTTCGATTTTAATTTCTGAAATCTTTTTTTTTTTTTTTTTTTTTTCAATTACAATGCACTGTAACATGATACCTGTGTGTTGTATCCCTTAGTTGTATGGCAGATTTTCAGTTGGCCGATATCCGCGATCGTAAGTGGTAGTTACATTGCTTATTGTTGATGATGACAAGATAAATACTGGAGTAATGTAGAATGTTGCATAACATAAAAAAGAAATCGCCCCCTTCGAACTTTTATGCGGTTATCATAGCTGATCAGCCATTTCATTCCATGAACATCAGCACATTTCAATCATTTGACCATTGGGGGTCTGACGGAATTCAGCAGTGCTTAAGCGCCTAGCGCAACGAGAACATGCTAATTATGGACAGTTCTATTCCCTTCCCCCTATCATCCCTAATCCATTTGCATCTTTCATCATTTTTATTACTTAAAACTGAAATTGCTTTTAAAAACTAATTTGAGCATGATACTGTAAAGCGTAGTAATCATCCTGGAATTTTTTGTATATGGCCTGGAAAAGGCCTGGAAAGTCCTTGAATTTTTTCCCCCAAAAAGAGTACGAACCCTGTGATCTGTGCGTTGCAAGTGAATTATGCCAGATCTTAAACAGTTTCAAGGAGGGCAAATTGTTGGGGCCCCTATGGTCATAGAAGGGCCCCCTATTGTTGGGCCCCTTCTATGACCAAAGTAACAAGTTTATTTGGCGTATCATGAGGTACTGTATCAAAAGGTATGACTGCATATTGTGCTTCTGGAAAAACATCATCCAATGAACACCAGCGTGAACAAAAGTGTACCTTGAATGACAGAGAGAGAAGGACATTGCAGAGGATTGTGACCACAAATAAGAAGAAAACATCTGCAAAAGTTATGCTACTTTGGTTGAAGGAAGGCAGTGTGAATGTATTGAGGTGGTTCAGACATGTATTGGTAGGAGATGAAAGATTATCCAGACATGTTATATTGTGTAGTACCAGGCTATATTCTGTGGTGTGTATGTTTGATTCTGTAGGCTAAGTTGCAGATGTAGAACAAGGAGGATAAAAGATGCTAAATGAGACATTAGTTATTGATGAAGCAATATGTAAAAAATAGATCTTGCAGTAAGCAGAAAGAGCCGGAGAAAGTTTGTTTCAAACACAATAACTAATAATTCAATTTTTGAAAAAAAGAAGTCTTGTTTCCCAAGCTTGTCTGAATATCATATTTATGCACAGATTGGAGAAATGATTTTTCTCGTAGAAAGAAAGATGGCTCCTCCATTTTTATATTTTTTCCTGTCATAAGTATAGGTTTATTTGCCCTACAGTATATCATTATTACTGGTTAGTTTGTGTTCCCATCATAAGAAAATTTGTTTTTAATAACTTTTTATGTATGCTGTTTTGTTATAGGGTGAACGAACGGGAAAATGTGTTATGTATGGTGTGTGTGGCACAGATCCACTGACAAAATTAGGAAAAAATTGTGCAGTTGATGATCAGAATCCTGTACCTTTAAAGGATGCATCAGCTATTGCGGCTTTTAAAAGTTTATGTCCTAGTTTGAGTTCAGGTAAGTTAATTTGGTCCAACAAGCATTTAAATTTCCTCCATGTTGTATGCCAGTTTTTGTTGCAGTTTTTCATCATTAATTACTATAAGTTTGTATTTCTTAAAATCTAAAGCACCTACCTGAGCAGTGAATAAAAAGATGTTTTGTAATTGTCCTGAGTTGTGTATGTAATCTGTTTGTAAGCACTTTTTGGTTGTAAGCAAAATTTTGAAATTATTTTTTAAGCTACCAATCTGACGACAAGTATCATTTGATGGTGTTGAGAAAACCTCTCTCATAGAATTAATATGCAATAGCTTACATGTACACTATCTCACCAATAATCTCCATGTGGTGACCGGGGTTAAAGAATAGTCCCAGTGTAGCCCATGCATGTCGTGAGAAGCGACTAAAATGGGTACCCAGCGCCTAGGGGCTTATCTGGGCCACTCTTCCTCCAGGGGATTTACAGTAATTTGGTGGCCTGGTCCTCCAGGTTGGTGGTAAAGCGTGGGGTTAACAATTCCACCATGTGAAAATCCACATGTGAAGTCCAAAGAGGAAAATAGCTGGCTGCTTTTGCGGAGACGACCTGGCAAACAAGCTGGAATGTTCTTTCTCTATATCGAAGCAAGGCCCTGCAGTTGATGATGCAACAACTTGACAAATATCTAGGATTGATATAATTGTGATTCAAAAAATTAGATGGGGAGGGCAGGGCAGGGCTCCTTCGAAAGAAGAAATTACATACTTTTTTTTATAGCTGTCATGCAAAAAAGCATGTTGGAGGAACTTGATTCATTGTGAATAAAAAGATTAAACATCTCATAATGGACTTTAAATTAAAGCCCAGTCATCCAGACTATGCAAAATTAGAATCAGAGGAAAGTTCTTTAATTTTAGTATTATTTGTGCATATGCCTCCAGACATGCCAACTACTACGGAATACGAAAAACCGTGATTTTTCTACGGAAAATTAACAGAAGTTATAAATTTTTATTTTGTTTTTGTTCCCAACGCATCGCAGCCACTTGACGATCTGCCATTCGTCTTGCTTGCGATGCTGCCTGCACCTCCAGTTCTGCCTCTCAAGGCTGCTCGGATCTTAGTAGTGTGAGTGACCGGCACTCGATAAGTGTGGCCTTGTACTGAGTCATTCTAAGTGGAACCCCTCCCCCTCTCTCCAGCATGCAACATTCTGGGGATGTTGAGCATAGCTCGCATTGGTTTACATGGGCGGAGTTTGGCCTGAAGCTCTTTCGCAGTGCAGCAACAAGCTCTTGAATATCGTTTGGTGCAGAACGTGAGTGTCATTGCCTGGCATCAAGAGTTTTTTTTATGTGTGTGTCGACCATTCATATCAATAATTAATATTTTGAAGTTTTTTTCTTGCGTTGCAGAAAAGTATGCTTGGATTTCGTTCTTATGTGCAGAGCTCGCCAAAATGCGTAATTACACGTCTAGTATGCTTTGAAAAGTGTGTTTACGCATCTGAATTTTACCAACGTGTAAATATATGCATCAGGAATTTTTTGCGACGTGTAGAAATACACGTCGAGAAACGCGTAAAACTGCGCATCGAAGAATTTTGCCAATGCGTAAAAATACGCATCGGGACAGCATTTTGCCTTTCAAAAACGGAAGTGAACGAAATAAAGATTTTTTCTGTAATCGTAATTTCATTTTCCTGCGATGTTGCCTCTGTCCAGTGTTGTTGTTATACATCATTTTATTCCATAAATATTTGTATTTCACTTTGAAAATGGAGGTAAAATTTCTGAAAACGGAAATTCGACTGCGCAGAAATTCCCGTGTAATCTTCAGGCGAGAGTGCCATGGCTTTGAAGAATTTCTCCTTTTTCGTTGTAATTTGGGTTATTCTTGAGATCGGTGCATAACTGAACAGAAATTTTGGGGCAATTGGTAGTGGTGAAGGATGCTTTTCACCTGAAACTTTCGAAAACGGAAACAGTGAAGATTTCTCCCATAATCGTAATTTTATTTTTCATGCGATGTTTCCTCTACCTAGTATTGTTAAATTTCATTTTATTTCATAAATATTTGTATTTCACCTTGAAAATGGAAGGGAAATGTCAGAAAACGGAAATCGGACGTAGCAAGATTTCTCCCATAACTGTAATTTTTTTCCCAATGATGTTCTGAACGTGTATTCTGTGTTCTTAAATATTCTCCCAAAAAAAGGTTTGCATTTCACCTTGATAAAGGGGGGAGAGTCCGAAAACGAAAGTGAGGAAGCTGAAAAATTTGTAAGAATTGATGCATGATATTCAAAAGCATTCATATTCTCGAAGTTACACTATCTTTTATCTAAAATAATAAAAGCTATCATGCATTCATGGTCCTCAGACTGAAAGTTCTTTCAGCATGTTGGATAAAATTGTCATCCAAGGGATTAGTGAAGCCTACTGTTGCAGCTGATGGTGATGTTGAGCTTAATTTGTCAAATAACAGTTTTTCAAAACAGAAAAATCAGAGAGGACACAGAACTGGTAATTGGAGTAAAAACATTTAAGCGAAATCATTTTAAACGAAAACAAACTTTCTAAGTTCCATACATCTGTCAGGAAATTTTACGTGGGAGGATGTTCTCATATTCAAGAAAAGATACTGATCTATGATGAATTCTTAAAACATAGAAAAGTAGCATATCCTTTACTTAGAGCCAGAACATCGTTTACTTCTGTATTATACATAGTCAAGCGCTTTCCATTTATAATAACTGAAAATGAACTTGAAATACTGGAAGCGGAATTGCATGTTATCAAGCTGACAAGTTAGACACCATAGCAGAAACAGATGGAATAGATGTATGTCACTTGGTCAGAAATCTCAAAATTTAGAGGCTGTAATGGAGCTGTTAAGTATACTATTCTCTCGAAAGTGATATTTGCAATACTTGTAATTCCACACTCGAATGCTGCGAGTGAGAGTTTTTAGTTTAGTGCAAAAAAAAAAAAAAAAAAAAAAATCAAGTCAATTTCCAACCTAATTTAGGTTTAGAAACTGTAGAAGTACTTATTGCAAAAATGAATATGTTCTCCTCTGGGCAATTGTTATGAAAAAATATTTTCTGCTGAGGAACTCAAATCTGCAAAACAATGTACAGCCAAATCACTAAAGAAAGCTGTTTAATCAATTTTTTTGTCGTGTAAAAAAAAAAAAAATGTATCAGTCATGGTGTATATTATTTTCCGTGTGAAAATTTGGAATATTTTTATACAGATTTTCATGTATATAAATGAATAAGTAAGCAAAAAATACTAACTAAATTAAATGAGTAACTGCATGTTTTCCTAGGTTAAAATTATTCTTTTTGGTGTGACTACTGAAAAATGGCCAAAACTACTGAAAATTTGTACGAGTACTACTGAAAATATCTGAAACAGGTTGGCATCTCTGTGCCTCAACTGAAGAGAAAGATGATGATGAAAAAGAAATATTCTATGAAGACTTGGATAGACTTTTTGGTAGCTGCCCAGCTAGTGATATTAAGATAGTCATTGGAGCTGCAGTCTTGTATGCTTGGGCATAAGGATTGTTAGGCAGAACATCTGCCAGTGCTTTCAATATTTATCACTTTAATTCTTTATTCAAAATAGTGTAATTATACTAGTGATCCGAATTTCTTGGCATAGAATAGAAAATCAAAGTTTCCAAGCTTTTGCACATCAACCAGATGTCTTTCTCAAGGAAGGTAGTGGTTAGACAGTTTGAGGTAGATAGCAACAATCAGCAGTGTAAATCAAACTGTTGCAGTTTGCTGTGTACCTTCCTTGAGAAAGCCATCTGATTAATGTGCAAAGGCTTGGAAACTTTGTTTTTTATTCTACGCCAAGAAATTCGGATCACTAGTATAGTTACACTATTTTGAATAAAGAATTAAAGCGATCGACATTGAAAGCCCTGGCAGATGTTCTGGCTAACAATCCTTATGCCCAAGCATACAAGACTGCAGCTGAGGCGATTGAACATGAAGTAGCAGGACACAATCTGGACCTGCGTTTTGTTGATAATATATTTACACATTCTCTATATGTGCTCAACAGAATACATAAAGCATGAAAAAGTGGTGCAATTTTATTACCATTTTCTTGAAAACTGTGGAAAATACTTCTTACTAGATTGGGGCTTTTGTCCCACCAAGCCAGTACTGTAGTTGTTATCTATATGTTAACAAATCCGTTGTCATATAATTCACTGTTTCTCACTTTATCACAAAATTGAGCCTGGGAAACATCAATATTATAAATATATACCAAAATTTCAACATGTTACTCACATTCTTTCACGAGGTCTCTAAGATATTGTAGATTTTCAGCAGTTGAAGTCATTAAACCGGTATGGAAGAAGTCTTCATATGGATATTCGAAGGCAGCGTAAATGTGGCTAAGTCTTCAAATATGTAGATAAAAAAGGTAGCAAGTGATTATCACTATTTCAGATTCGTCATTTAAAATATGATTTATGAACTTTAAAAGAATTAAAACTTCCGAACCTCATGCTGAAGGTGAGTGTAATTGGCAATAAAATATTTTGTATTGATGATGGTTCAATCTTCGCTTCCCGTGGCACAAGCACACCCATACTAGTTTCAATTACTATCAATTCAGCATGAGGTTCAGAAGTTTTAATTCTTTTAAAGTTCATAAATCATATTTTAAATGATGAATCTGAAACAGTGATAATCACTTGCTACCTTTTTTATCTACATATTTGAAGACTTAGCCACATTTACGCTGCCTTCGAATATCCATATGAAGACTTCTTCCATACCGGTTTAATGACTTCAACTGCTATATACATATACATAGTTAGAAAAGGAAGGAGCATTTTGTCAGTTTGAAGTAGATAGCAACCTGCAGCAGTACCTTCAGTTTGCTGCCTTTTTTGATAATTGTGGATATTCTTCTTTGATACTACACCAAAACTTGACAAGTGGTAGTTTCTTAAAGGTTAGTTGCAACGTGGAATTTGAATTCATATCAATGAACTTTTCGTAAATAACTTACTTAAGACTTTACCCAGATATATTCCTTTGGTTCTAGTTCCAGTTGAAGAAATGTTGTTTAATCTTCCTTCCCTCTGAGTTCTTTTGGATTTTTACAGATGTTTCTGGCTTCTTGATGTTGGTCAAGGCCTGTTCTCAATGTATACAAGGGTTAACAAAAGTTTTGTTTACTTCTGAAGAATTTGAATGTTGTTGCCAGGTTTCTCATACTTTTCGTTCTCAGTTATGTTAAAATATTGGTCTGTCTTGCACTAGTAAGAACATAGTAGAATTACTACGAACTGAGTTAATATCTAAAAATACATACTTATACCCTAAACCCTACATCCTTCGGAAATTCTACAAATCCCAAGATTACACAAGCACACGTTCTATTGGCTGTCAAAGCAATGCAGTCATTACACGTCATGTGGCCTCTGGAAGATTCCACTGTACACTTAATTATGAGAGTGAAAAAGGGAAATAACTTCATAGTATTATTATGAAAATAGTTTTGACCACACTGACCCCAGAAAGTGTTAAAGGGACCCCCAGGGGGTCTGTGGACCACCCTTTGAGGACCGCTGCATTAAGTACCAGGGTAAGTTCATAGCGTTTCGCGGTACAGATGGAGAAGCTCCGCCGAACAGGTGGGACATGGGCAGCAAGGTGGAATGTGTCCCACGACTGATTGGGTGATGTGCTCAGACAGGTAGCGTGTGTGCCAGACGCAACATGTGTGTTCCACTCATACGAGACAAGAATGTCAGAGGAGTCGCTTGCTGTTCGTGTGCTGCTATGCCATTATTGGAAAAAGGGTTGAATGCATCAGCTGCTGCAAAGGACATTTGTAGTGTAGAAAGTGAGGCGACAGTGCATCCCTGCAAACAGCAAGGAAATGGTTCCAATGCACCCGGTCCGGAGACACAGACCTTGTTGGCAAATTGAGGTGTGGGATACCAGTCACCACCAACACCAAAGCCCTGCGTCTAGCTGTTGAACAGTACCCAAGAACCAGCACCCGATGATTAGCAGAGGAATTCCATGCATCACGAACTACCATCATTCGTCACCTACACCAGCTCGGTCTTCACTCCAGACTTCTGCGAATGGTTCCCCATGAGTTGAGCCCAAAGCAAGCTAAGGAGCATCATTCTGTGTCAAGAATTGCTGCAAAATCCACGTGACGACCAGTTTTGGCAGATAATTGTAACAAATGATGAGAAATGGGTCTTCCTATGTTATCCTGGTACCGGAAACCAATCAATGACTGTGGCCAGAAGATGAGGCTCAAGCAGTAGTTCAAAAAGGGCATTTTGAAGTGAAGACAATGTTGTGTGTATGATGGAATTTCGAGGGTCTTGTCCACTGGTAGCTTGTGCAAGATAGTTGGGCCGTCGATGGGAACCTGTATGCTGACCAGGTGCAACACATATACCGCAGAAGCAGAATTACATTCAGTGTTCTGCAACATGACTTCCAAAGATTGTAAATGTTCTGCGGGCAAAGCTCGCAACACTTTGACCAAATTTATAAAAAGAAATTAAGTGCATAAATCACAGTAAAACAAACATTAAAAAAATTACTTACTGTCAGTTGATAGAAACCCCATGTTAAATATAACAATAGTGAATACATAAATCTGTTATTTATATCAAATAAATTTTAGAACCAGGGTATGTATTTAGAATTTGATATTCTGTCAGTAACTTTTAAGTTAAATAGTGTGCCATTGATGCAGATGAATTATTTACAAAGTGCATGGGGTAATTCGGTCCATACATTGAAACTAGGGCAGCTTTCAGTATTTTTTAGACTGATTTATGTCCAGACGGTGCTCTGTTTGACATTATAAACATTCATTTATCATTTGTTCCAACTATACCCATCATTTCCGTCATTAGTATAGAGTATTTTACTTATACAATTTGTCAACTGCTGACCCCCAGGATTCACAGATTGCCTCAGAGACAGTCGCAGATAGAATAAAAACAGCAAACTTAATAAATTTTTGGATCTCTGCGTTCATTTCATTTAGCTTATTTTAAGAGAGCTTTAATCTGGGAAAAAATGTTCCACTTGTCCTACTTTCTTGCATATTTCTATAGATCCATGAGACAAAAACAGTGTACTGAAAGAATAAATCCTTTTTTTTTTTTCTTTCTTCAGAGTGTGGAACACATAGAAAAACCTTTACAAATTCAGTGAAATTGGAAAGATCTTCCAATTCTTTTTTTATGCTCGGAATTGACATGAGTTCTTGGAAATAGTAATTACTCAGAATTCAATAAAATACCTGCTCTTATAGTTATGTCAACAATTTCCTCCTTTTCAAAATATACACTGTAATGTTCTAATTGGTCAGCAATGTAGCCTGTTATCTTCTGAATATCACAACATAAGGGAGTCATCTTAGAGTTATTCTGAGTGGAGCACAGTCTTTTAGAACTCTTCGCTCAATGCGATTTCCATTTACGGAAAATTTTCCTCCATTTTCAGGCTGAAACACAGTCATTTATGGAGCAAAATCATATTTTACATTACTACTGAGCAGAGGGAATCATGAGAAAAAAAATACGATTACAGGAGAAATCACCTCTCCATCTAGCTTCCATTTTCGAAAGTTTTGAAAGGCGGAATTCCGTTTCCATCCAGAAAACGCCCCTACCCTCAATTCTTTTCGCTCTCATGGAATGACGCAAATGATGACAACAAAGGCAGAATTCCCCAAATCCATGAAAGAAACTCATGCCTAAAGATTACAGGGAAATTTACACTTCGTTGTGTTTCCAAAATCCCCCCCCCCTCCTCATGGTCTCGTGCAAGAACCCCTTGGTCTCGTGCAAGAACAGAGAGTCGCTTTGTTAGAAGGTTATTTTGAAGAAAAATTTTACCTAGTATTAAAAGAAATCCGTCTTGTTGCACGATTGATATTTATTCAGCTAAAAAACGAAATCTATATACAGTTTAAAAAACACAGGAGCACTTTCGGTGTCACATTGACACCTTCATCAGATGTGATTTCACCATGTGGTTACATGCTGGTCTTAAGTACGTGGAGTAGATGCATCATGGGAAAGGTAATGTCAATGTCACATGATATACCAGATAACAAGACAATCAAAAAAACATAATTAGCCAATGAAGATCATTTGACAGAAACAATTGCTATTGTGCTGTCCTTCTTAACAAGATTGCTCCAAGGTTCAGGTAAAACATAAGGATAATAGTCATTACAGCAACATGTATTATAAGCCGAAATATAGAGGCTTTCTGTCAATAACAAGGAATAAACAGAGTTAGGTGTGTTTATGATCTTAGTGTTGTCCCAGTCTGGGATGGAATTTCCAGCACTTATGATTTTTGCAAAACAGGTGCTTTGGTGATTCATTTTTAGATCATATCTGTGTTCATTTAATCTCAAATCCAAATTTCTTTTGGTAGAACCCACATAATGATTATTTAGTTCACCAGAGATAGTGTCGAGCATAGGAATAACATACACACCCCATTTTTTCCCTTTGTCAATTTTGTCACGATCGTTGCGGATAATGGTATATAGATTGCATGATCGTATTCCAAATTGTATTTTATGACGAGAACATATGTTGGTAAGGAGGTTTACAATATGTGGATTAAAATCAACAGATCCAACATACTTTTTAGGCACTTGTTCACTAATTAAAGCAGTTGACATAGAAAACCGTACTTTATTGTGCACCCCCTTAACAACGTTGTCCGGGTAACCATGGTTTTTAGCAAGGGATGATATCCATTGTAGTTCTTGAGCTTTGGCAAAATGGCTAGAAGAATGTGAATATGCTCTTCTAAATAGGAAGTGCAGAGCAGAAATTTTATGCTGAAAAATGTGAGCAGAATTGTACGGAATTAGAGTGGGTGTGGAAGTAGGTTTTCGATAAACGGCAAAAGACAGGGAATTGTCGGAAGGGTTACGACTAATTTGAAAATCAAGATAAGGTAAGACGAAATTATTTTCAAGTTCTATCGTGAGTTTGATGGAGGGGTATTGAGCAGACATAGCGTTGACAAACTGATTTATGATATATGGCCAAATTACCAAGATGTCATCAACGTAACGGATATAGAGACTAGGTTTTTGTGGGAATTCTTGTATGACTTTATTTTCAATATGCTGTAGAAGAATTTCTGCTAAGACTGTGTATAAAGGTGAACCCATGGCTGTCCAGTCGGTTTGTTGGTACAAAATGTTCTGAAATTTGAAAAATGAACGCTTTTTAATGAGATGAAGAGCATTCATTATGAAAGCAATATCATTGGCAGGAATGTCAGAATCAATGAGTAAAGCCTGAATCAACTGAAATGTAGCTTCCATAGGTACATTTGTGTATAACGAAACTACATCTAGGGACGCCAAAAAATATGAATTTGGTAGTAGCTGAATTAACTTTAACCTATCAATAGCTTGTGTGGTGCTCCTGAGTAGGAAGAATTCACAGTAAATTTGGTGAGATAACTTGCCAAAGCTTTTTCCAAAGGTCGGGTGCAATGTGACACCGAAAGTGCTCATGTGTTTTTTAAACTGTATATAGATTTTGGTTTTTAGCTGAATAAATATCAATCGTGCAACAAGACGGATTTCTTTTAATACTAGTATTCATGCACGAATTATAGTGTCTACCGTCAAAATTTTTACCAACGTTGCATCCAGCTCTTTCAAAGGAAGTTTCCTGATGCTCCTATACCAGGGAAAACAACTGTGCATGACCTTGTGAACCGGTTTCGCGAGACAGGCAGTGTTCAGGATAAGCCTAAAAGTGTCCGTCTGTCCGTGGTGACGACCACGTTTCTGGAGAAAATTCAAGTTTCCCTGCAGCACTTTCCCCGGAAGTCACTTCGGCGGCTGTCTCAAGAGTTAGAGGCATCATATTCAGCCTGCCAGAGGGCTACTAAACATCTAAAGCTAGGGCTGTACAGAATTCGAGTAGTGCAAAGATATCCGAGTAAAGCTTCGGCCGTTCAGAATTTTAGTAGTGCTAGAGCTATGTCCTTTGGACTCGGAAAAGCTCATTGCCTACTGCCAATGGTTTAAGAGTTTCAAGTGCAACTAGTTGACCAACCAGCTTAACAACACTTTTTTCAGTGATGAGGCATAATTTCATTTGAATGGATATGTCAATAGCCAAAACACTCTCATATGGACTGCGGAGAATCATCATGCATTGCATGAGGTTGGACTTCACTGTCAGAAAGTGGGAGTGTGGTGCACCATGTCTAGACAGCGAATTGTAGGGCCATTTTTTTTTTTTTTTTTGACACCTGTAAATTCCACTGTGTATGCAGACATCATTCATCAATTTGTGGCGATGCTGGGAGAACATGAACGTTACTGCTGTTTTCAACAAGATGGAGCAACGTGCCACACATCAAACGACACAATGGAGATGTTCTGTGAGTTCTTCCACGAGCGATTAATCCCGAAAAAACTTTGGCTGCCTCGCTCACCAGACTTTTATTTGTGGGGCTATCTGAAAGACACAGTTCACCACAACAACCCTAAGATGGTACAGGACCTGTGGAACAACATCACTACAGCCGTGAGGGACATACCAGCCAACACGCTGAAAAGAGTGTCCGCCAACATGTGTCATTGGATGAATTTGTATCTTCAACAGAATGGTGGACAATTCCAGCATCTGTTGTAAAGTGGTTTTCATTACCTGTAAGTATGAGTGTCAATATAACAGTATGTAAAAATAGTTATACATCACTATATTCATGGTAGAAATATTTGAATTCAGAGTTCGGGGACTTTTGAATCACCCTGTATATAGGGCGTGTTACCGATCCTATGACGGAGCGAAATTTTTAATTGAAGCAGATTAAAAACAAATCAAATAGATGCAGAATTTCTGTAAGGAAATATAGTAAACACTTATATAGTAAGAACTCATTCATGTTAGAACCAAAAGGTTATATGCTATTTATTTCTGTTTTTCAAAAGACCACGATAAATAACATTCTGTGTAAAATATTTGTTGTTTAACAATTGTAGGTTTGAGCGTTTAGATAGATCAATATTTTGCAAAATGTGTAATCAGCACTAAACTCTGAAAGTTGTTTTCATGTGAACTTACCTTAATAACTTTTACTTTGATTTTTCGTGTTAAGTTACTTTTTCTGTGTCACACTCATTATTTCCTTCACAGCTTGTTTTAGATGTCCTACTCGACGGTTAGTTTGTAACTTCATACCGAAGCTTTTTCTACAAAATAATGTGACATCTGGTATTACAAATTGGAACTATCTAAATTCTCAACAATGAGCTATTATTGGGGTGACATCTGCTTTTAGATGCAATTTTTTCTCATTTTGACATCTCAAGATTTTAGTTTTTATTGTAGGTTAGAGCATTTAGACAGATCGATGTTTTGCAAAATGTGTAATATAATCACAGCACTTGGAAAGTTAGTTAAATTTAAAAAGTAAAAAAAAAAAAAATTAAAGTGCACAAATTAATATTCAAATTGTGCTAAATTAAATTAATATGCAAATGCAACTTGCCGTGAAATTAAGATTTCAATTCGAATTTTTTAGATTGGATAAATAGAATAGATTCGAATTTTGTAGGTCAGATAAATGGAGTCATTGATAATCCAATGTTTTTAAATTAGCACACGATCACCTTGACATCTCAGTGTGATCGCATGCAAACTCAACTTGCTGTGATATTAAGAATTCAATTCAAATTTTGTAGATCGGAAAAATAGAACTCGAGCCATTGATAATCTAATGTTTTTAAATTAGCATGCGGTCACCTTGACATGTAAGTGATCGCGTGCTATTATATAGCAGGCAATCACTTAGACATCTTAAGAGCACACACAAATTGATCGATATTTGATGGCGCAACAATGCAGACGTCAAGTTTTCCAGGCATAGAGAGATCTGGGTGTCTATATATATAATTTCTTAGTTATATTATATTTTCTTAATGACCATTCTTTTACACATGTGTACTTTTACTTCAGTTAAAATGCAATGTGATTTTTTTCATACTTACGTGCAACAGGTGCTGATATACCTCTGACATGCTGTGATGATACTCAAGTGTTCACCTTCCAGAAACAATTGGAAACTTTAGCAGTTTTGTTTAAACGTTGTCCTTCATGCTATTATAATTTAGCCAATGTCTTCTGCCACTTAGTCTGCTCTCCAGAACAGTACAAATTTTTAGAAGTAGGTGGATTTCTTTTCTTTGTATAAGTATGCTGCAAGATATTAAAAGTGTGAATCTTTAATATTAATTTTTTATATTTGAATATCCAAGGCCAGTTGTAGAGGGGAGCACAGGGCATGTCCCCCCCCTCTGCAACCAGAAAATCTTGTAAAATAATCCAAGTAGTTCTTCAAACTCTTAATGTTTCCTTTTTCAGAAAGAAATCAATCACCCCTCAAGCGTCAAGCCAATGTGAAGCAGGAAGGGGTAACTTACCGCAGAGTCTTCCGAAGCATGGAGCGGCGCCTCCACCCCCCCCCTCCAGTTATGCCAGAACCTATTGGCATGAAGCAACTGAAGGCTGGCAATCTGTTAATATGGTTGTGGGCTGGGGTGGGGTGAAAAGAGTAGGATTTATCTTTGATGTTGATGCGTGATTTTGAATAGCAAAGTGGGTGGAGCCTTCTGACCTTGTGGTGGGGTAGGGTGATTGAAAGGAACAGAAAATCTGTTCTCAGTCAGTTTCAAACTTAAGAGTTGGATGAACGAGTGGACAAAGAAATTGCTCTTTGGTTCCATTTAGAGAACAAATGAAATAACGGTGTTTTTTGCATACTGCAACATTTTTGTTGGATTACTGCATGTAAAAAATGTCACAGTTTATAGTAAAAAACATCAGCAACTGTTTTCAGAAAGTGCCAAATGCGGAACTTTTCCATTAAAGCGACCTACTGAATATCTGTTGGACCATTGTTTTTTACGTATTGTAGCAACGTGTTACCAAGGACTACGTCACTTACCGACAGTGGCGGACTGGCCAGGGTGTCGGCTTGCTCGATGGCAAGTGGGCCACTGATGAAGTGGGACTGTTTAAACATTAGACAATATGTGCAAGTCATTGCTGTATCTTCTAGCAAATCATTGCTGTATTTTCTAGCAAATCATTGCTGAATCTTCTAGCAAATCATTGCTGTGTCTTCTAGAAAAGCATTGCTGTATCTCTAGAAAATCACTGCTGTATCTTCTAGAAAATCATTGTTGTATCTTCTAGCAAATCATTGCTGTATCTTCTAGAAAATCATTGCTGTATCTTCTAGTGAATCATTGCTGTATCTCTAGAAAATCATTGCTGTTCTTCTAGCAAATCATTGCTGCGTCTTCTAGAAAATCATTGCTGCATCTTCTAGCAAATCATTGCTGTATGTTCTAGCGAATATGAAAGACGTTGTACTGAGACGAATTTCAGTATCACTTCAGTTAGGTCTTGTATCAATCACAACAATAAACTCATTATTATTCTTAGTAATTGTTGGGCCTTCTCTAACCCAGTTTGGTTCTACAAATCACTCTTCTCGATCGTGGCTCCTTCAAGGTCCCCATTAGGTAGTGGATACGAAAAACAAGGAGCAGACAAGAACAGTAGAAATATCTCAAGACTTGAACATATTCTTAATAATATATAGAACATATTCTTCCTATCAGTTAACGTCAGCCATAGATTACCAAAACTCAAAATTGATACATTCAAAACATACAAAATGTTAATGACCTTTTAGTAGCTTGAAAATATAATAAGAGTTCCAATATTATTACTCTATGTAATAATATTAGAGCTTCACTATATTGTACATTTTACTGCCAGCAGTATGTTCAGTATATGAACACTGTAATTATTAAAAAATATAAATTTATTTTGCAAAAGTTTTAGTTGTACCTTTATCTCACTTATGCATTTTTTGAAAATTTTATTTATTTCTCATAAAAATTCAATAACAGCCTTATAGTTGTGGGTGGGCCCCTCATTGTCTCCTGGCAACCGATATTTTTAGACCCAGTCCGCCACTGCTTACCGACATGTCGTCATGGAATATGTCACCTACCGACTAAACCTATTTCCAAGGGTTTGTTGACAACTTTCAAAAGCATATGGTTTTCAAAATGGTGATTTCTAAGGTCAAGATGCTGTGGGATCTTCCAACTAGTGAAAAACAAGCTGTGAGTTTTACGCAAGAAGTGGTAATTTTACCTTTTGAAAGAATATGTGAAAAAGACCATTTTATGAAAATATATTTTGGAGCGAAAGAAGTATTTTGGAAATGTTTGTCATGTGTGAAAAAGTGGGAATTCGAAGAGGGACATGGATGGAAGGAAGTCATTTGCCATTCGTACCGTGCCTAAGATTCATTTACAATTGGTGTGAGGGTTTGAGCTCTACAAAGTTTTGTGAAAAACATCTGTCAATGTCTAAAAATACAACTGTTGACTGGAGCAATCATATGTGGGATGTTATAGTGGAGACTTTCGGCATGGAAAGGAAAAAAATTGGAGGTGAAGGTAATATTATAGAAGTTGTCTTAGTTGATGAAACTTTGTTTACTAAACATAAGAATCAAGCTGGACATATTTTGCCCGAGTAATGGATGGTTGGAGGAATATGCTGTGAAACAAAACAATGCTTTGTAAAAAAAATTGTAAATTGAATTGTGCATTGCTTAGCTTTAGTAATACAAGAAAATATTTTACCTGGCTCAATTATATATACCCACTGCTGGACAGGATTTGTATGATGCTGGTTATACTCATCTGACCGTTAATCATAAATTACATTTCATTGATCTGGAAATTGGAGTTCATACTCAGAATATTGAAGGACTTTGGGGTTCATACAAATGGCGAAATAAAAAACAAAGGAATGCACAGAGCACATTTGGATTTGTATCTCGCTGAATTCATGTGGAGAGAAACTCTTAGAAGTGATCCATTTGAAACTTTATTAAAATCAATTCCGTTGTTCATGCCTCCAAAAATGGAAATGTAGATTTAAAAAAATTTTGTTTCATATACTGATTTGCTAGTCTTGACGTTAAAACCAATTCTGATGTTCGTGCATTGAAAGGTTGCAATTCTAAATAAAAAATTAAGAAAAAAACATCTTTTCTTTTTATTACTATTTTTTATTTTAATAAATTAAATCATTATATTTACTGATCTACTTTCATTTATATAGTAATTCATTGATTTGAATGTTATGCATATAGATGCCAACTAGTACGGATTTTCCGTAATTTTACGGATTTTTGGTTGCTGTTACGGAAGTACGGAAACACCGCTGAAATTACGGAAAATCGCCATTTGATTTAATTTTCTGAGATAGAAAGCAAATTTTCATGAATTTAAAAATTTTTGTTGGTTCTTCAAGTTTTTCTGGGGCGGAAAAAATTAAATGCTAATTCAGGGCTGCCAGCCCTGCGCCAAAACGTTCTTCTTGCGCAATTCTGCTAAAAAATCACCATTTCGACGAAATCGGCGCCAATTTTGCGCCAAAAGTTAAAATTTACCGGTCATCGATATTTTAGCGTTATCTTACGACATTCGAAATCGATTCAGCAGTTAATTCGTACGTGAGATTCTTCCGCGGATTCGCGGAGTCCCCTCCGTTTTTTTTTTTTTGTTGTCATTTTCGTCAAGATCGATGCAAAAGTGAAGAAATTTTCGAGATATTAGTTGGGGGGGGGGGTCATATTCCGCCGTCTGGGGACGTTGTTTTGTCTTTTTAAACGTTTGGAAATGGAAGTTAAACGAAGTGTAGATTTTTCCCGTAATCATATTTTTTTTCTCTCCCGATGTTGCTTCTGTTCAGTATTGTTAAATATAATTTCATTGCATAATTTCAGCTTGAAATTGTAGGCAACGATTTCCGAAAACGGTAGTTAGGCCGCCCGAAAATTTCCCTGTAATCTTCGGCGACGAGATTCTCACGGTGATTCGAGGAATTCCGTTTTTTGTTATCATTTGGACCATGTACGAATTCGATGCATAACTGAACTTAAATTTTGGATGGATTGGTGGTGGCGGCGAGGGGGGGGTGTCGATTTCTCCGTCAGAGGACGGAATTTCATCCTTCGAAAACGGAAAGTAGACGGAGGTAAGATTTCTCTGGTAATCGTAATTTTTTTCTCGCGATGTTTCCTTTACCCAGTATTGTTAGATATCATTTTATTTCATAAATATTTGTATTTCAGCTTGAATATGTTGGATAAATTTACGAAAACTGAAGTCAATTCAGCTTGAAAATGTTGGATAAATTTCCGAAAACTGAAGGCTTGAGAAACCATTATTTCAAACCATTTTTCCCGATTCAGCGATCGCAAAAAAATATTCGTGTGGAAGAACCAAGGCTACTGCACTAATTCAGCACATGGCCAGTGTTTCTACAAGTAACATCTTATCTGAAGTTTAAAAAAATCCTTTTTCTCTATCTACGGACGGAAGTAATGATGCTCAAGCAAATAAACTGTATCTCATTACAATAACATATTTTGACGAAAAAATAGGGAAAAGTTCAACTGTTTTGTTATCATTGGTTGAATCAAGTAATAATACAGGTGAAAGAATATCAACGTTTTGAACAATGAGTTTGTTAAAAAAAATATCTCATGGAGCAACTGTGTGTCATTTTCCTGTGACAATGCTAACACTATGATAGGTCACGTAAAAGGTGTTGTTTCTCACATAAAGAAGGTTCAGCCTGCTATCATAGTGCAGCGATGTTCATGCCATTTAGTAAATTTAGCTGCACAGAAATCTGCTACTCAACTGAAAGGATTTAATGTCGAGCAGTTTCTGATGCAGTTGTACTTTTTTTGAGAAAAGTTCAAAGAGGAAACACAATCTAAAACTTTGACTAGCTGTTTGTGGTAACTAAACCAAACAAAATTCTAAAGCATGTCAATACTTGCTGGTTATCACTTTTGGAATTCATTGACAGAATTTTAGAACAGTGGGAGGCTCTAGAACATTATTTCAGTGACAATGAAGAAGCTAATTCACAGTATAAGAACCTTGCAAGTATGATTGGAAATCCTTCATCTAAACTTTATTGTCTTTTTTTATCTGCTACTCTTCCTTTGTTTACATCTGTTAACGTGTTCTTGTAGCAGGAAGCCCCGCTTGTGCGTGTATTAAAAAGAAAACTTCATAGTCTGTTATCTGAATTGCTTGTACGATTTATCAAGCCATCAGCATTTGATGTGACAGCAACATCTCTTGCAGATGGAAATTTTGAAAGAAGGAGAAATAAAAAAAAAACTGTGATCTTGTAATTGGGTCAAAAGCGAGATCTTACATATATAGGCACAACTGCGGATCTGAGTGAAGACACAGTGGCTACTTTTTATTCTGAGTTAAGGGAATTTTACAAGGCAGGCTGCAATTACATTTTAAGAAAATTTCCACTTAATGATGAATTTCTGAGTCACGCTGAAATTGCAGATGTAGCATTAAGGCAAAGTGTTTCTTTTGTATCAGTCCAATATATGTGTTCCCTGTTTCCAGTTTTGAAACCAGAAGAATCTGACAAGGTGGAATCTGAATTTGCTCACTACCAGTTTGAAAATTTTAACTGTGCTGTTACTTCTGGGAGAATGGATGAAGTGTGGCACAGAATTTCTTTAATAAAAAATGAAAGTGGCTTGTTGAAGTATGAATCATTAAGCAAAATTATGAAAGTGATTTTAATAATCCCTCATAGCAATGCAAGTACAGAAAGAATTTTCAGTATTGTGAAAAAAAACATGAATGAATTCAGACCTAATTTAAGTACCTCATGTGCTGTCTTCTTTATTAGTAGAAAAAATAAACAGCATTGCACACAGTGTACTATGCTATCAGAAGAAGTTTTCACAAATTGAACTAAGGAAGGCCAAAATGGCAACTACAGCCAGTTTATCATAATAATTTGGCCAACATTCCAAGGAATAATTTTTCTTCATGTCTGGAGGTAATTTATTTTATTTTTCTGGTAGACAGTATTTTAAATTTTCCCACTAGCAAATTATTTTTTATTGTATTATTATTATTATTATTATTATTATTATTATTATTATGATGTTAATAGTTCTGACAGATTAAAATTTGTTGCAGTGTTAAATACCCAAATTTGCCACTGTAGACTGGATTACTGAAAATTACTGAAAAAAAAAATTGTTACTGAAAATTACTGAAAAATGGACATTTTGGTTACTGAAAACTACTTTTAGAGGTTGGCATCTATGGTTATGTGTATAATAAGTCGGTATAATGGGAATGTCAGCGTTTTAGGTCAGTATAGTGGGAAAGTACCCCAAATGCTACAGCCATACAGTGAGAATGCATTACTGCAATTCAGATCAATGAAGATCTGATTTGCTTGAACAACATCAAATCTCTGCTAACAGTTTAGCTGTTATTCCCATTACAACGGCGATGCCAGAGAAATTCTTCTCAGCTATGAGAAGGGTGAAAACATATCTAAGAATGACAATGGGCCAGCAGCATCTTATAGGACTAGCGTTAATGCATATTCACCAAAATATTGCCCTAAAAATATTGATGATTTATAAGTATCTCCAAATTATGTTTTTTTTAATTTTTATTGTGAGATTTTGGAGAGATTTATTTGAATGCACCCAAGGTGACTCACTTTTAAGTAACACACATTCCATTCTTCATTAAAAAGGGTTATTCAATAAATTTGTGCACTTCAAATGATTCTTGAATTGACCCGATCAAAATACTCACATAATCATGCAACTTATTCTTCAAAAACAAAACAAAACAAAAATAAAAACAAAAATAAAATAAAAATGTAAAATTGATAATAATACATATATCAGACATCTGCCCCACCCCATGACAATGAGGTAAGATATTCTAACATTCGATCAAACTGATAGTGGTATAAAAGTGCGGCCCCCCACCCAATTTCATTTCTGCAACTGTCACTGTGAATATCTCTTATATCATTGCCCGAGTTTTTACAGATGGAAAAAAAAAAAAAAAAAAAATGCTAGGTAGCCTGTTGGAAGAGAAAAAGGAACTGATAGCTTTTTTGTGTGTCTGAAAGTCAGTTGTTTACATTTGTTTGTCATGTAACTTAATATATGAATATGATTCAATGGCTGTTGGTGTTATGCATGCCAACTGCTTAACAATTATATTTACTGTTAACTGTTGCTCAGTTTGTGCAAAAAGTCTTAGAGATTGTTTTGGTGGACCAGGCAGTGTATAGCATAAGGCAGAATGAATGTTTACTGATGGAAAATAAATACTGCATTTAGGATTGATATGGACTCATAAATACTGAATTCAGGACTGCTTTTTGGACTGTGTTTTCTGTGGTGAGAATGAGAGGTGTGCTCATCTCCTCTTTTAAAGTGTAGTAAAATAAACTTGCACTTTATTTTGTTTAAAACAAATGTACAGAATCAGGGTAATCATTATCCCAATACCTAGTTTGGGGATTTATTCTAGACTTTCAAAATCTCTGATCTTAATTGTTCTCACTTTGTTATTTTAGTTTTTGGAACAATATGGGCTGAGGCATTAAAATAATTGCTTGTGCACATCCCAAAATGGTGACATGCATCACTGGCTTAACCAGACCCAGTAACTAAAAGGGGAAGGAAGTTCTTGGGCTTTCATTGAGTGTACAGAAATTGTGAACTACTGTTTGTCCTACAGTAATTTTAGGATATGGGAAAAATGACTTTACTGACAAGTATTAAAACCTTAAAAGCACTAAGTTACAAAAAAAATAAATAAAAAATAAATAAAAATAAAATAAAAATAAATAAATAAGGAAGCTTTCAATAGATAACTTCAGTTGTTTTTTTTTAAACTAAAGAAAGGATGGAAGATGGTAAGTGGTTGCCAAATCTGCAATGTCATTCTTTTAAAGTTTATTTCCATATTAATGGAATACAAAATGGAGAATCAGAATTGCAGTTTTGGGGTCGGTAGGAAGGCCATTTCACGTAATATGACGAAACCAATAATGCAGAAAATTTCACACGTTTTACTACGTATTAAACTTCAGATTTTGTAAGATCTTTCAGCTGCAGCATCAGCCTTGTTCACACAACAAGCAAGCACTCACGTGGTTGGCCTTGTTTCTTTAGCTGTTGCCAGTAGAGCTTTCCAAACTATCGGAATACTGAAGGGTGCATTTGAATTGCAAGAGTTTTTATAGAAGAGAATTTCAATGCTTTCTCTGTAGCGTAATGAAAATTTGTTTGAAAAGGGTGCCATCCTTTTGGTACAATCCCAGTTTGGAGAGGCAGAGGTATCTTCAATAGTCAGAAGAGAAAGTGCAGAAGTCGGAAGACCAAAAGTTTTGAGAGGCAGAGGTCTTCCAACTTTTGAAGTCGGAAAACTTCTGCTTCTCCAAATTGGGATTGTACCAAAAGAATTGCACCCTTTTCAAACAAATTTTCATTATGCTACAGAGAAAGCATCGAGATTCTCTTCTATAAAAACTCTTGCGATTTGGACGCACTCTTCAGTATTCCGATAATTTGGAAATCTCTACTGGCAATAGCTAAAAAAATGACGCCAACCACGTGAGTTCCTGCTTGTTGTGTGAAAAAGGCTGATGCTGCAGCTGAAAGATCTTACAAAATCCGAAGTTTAATACGTAATAAAACATGCGTGAAATTTTCTGCATTTTTTGCAGCTTTGGGGGTTGAGAAAAGAATTGAATTGGATCATGCCTTGTCAATTCAACACAGAAAAATAGCATTTTCAACCTGACCTCTTTTGATTTTTATGCAACTTTGTAAATGTGTGCCAGTTTTTAACACAATAGCTTTTAAATTTCCCGAGACAAGAGGTCATAAAATTCAAGAAATTTTTCAAATTTTGGTGTTTTGTATGTCTTAAAAGTACCTATAACTCAAGTTCTTTTAAATCACAGAGTGATGAGGTTTGGTGTTTTTAAAACCCCTTTTCACTGGTTTTAAAATAGTGTTATTTAATGCATAATTTAAAATTTTTAATTGTAAGATCACACAATTTAAAATTTGACCTTGAATTTCTCGAAAAATGACATTTTGATTTTTGTTTCCAAATGACACGTGAAATAACATGACATGTTGATAATATGTTATAAATTTGAGGGTGGCAATCAAAGGTCGTCAAAAGTTACAAGGATTTGTTAAATTTTCATGCTTCGTAAATTTACCGTATGGCTAAAACATGCATGTTCCACTGATCAACAGAGAAGTGTTATAATCTGGCCAACCAGTAGCATGAAAAGGAACATATATGCACTACATTTGGTGATGGGTTACTCTTGTTTATAAATCATTTTATGTAATATAAAAAAATGAAAACTTTCATATTAATTAATATCTTAGCAGTTCAGCTTTAAACATGGGTACATGTTTTTTGCTGAAAAGAGTTGACTTAATGCATTTGAACTTGGTACTGATATCTCATTTTAAAATCTTCAAAATTTATCTTGTTTAGTGATAACAGTTTTATATTGTGACCACTGGAAAAAAACAAACAAAAAAAACTATTTTTTATGTAAAATAAAGAGCAAAAGTTTGCATCAAGTGAATCACATGAAATAGGAATAAATGGGAATAGATGTAATACATAAATTCTGGTTAAAAACATCTATAGCGGAGGCCAAAGCTGTTCTTAAAATTATGTGCACACTAATATAATATTTACAAGGTTTCTTACCTCTTTTCACATTTCTCTACACGTTACATTCTTTCTGCCCGTCATGCTTGGTTTAGGCTTCCGGTGCGGTGTTCCATTTTTGGTTTTAAGAACCTGAAAACCAAAAATGGAACACCGCACCGGAAGCCTAAACCAAGCATGACGGGCAGAAAGTATGTAACGTGTGGAGAAATGTGAAAAGAAGGTAAGAAACCTTGTAAATATTAGATGTAATACATTCTGAAACTTAACTTATTGGAAACAAAATTTCTTTGTAACTTTAGAAATTGTTAGATTGCCACTTCCAAAATTTTATCATAAGTTGAGGATATCAAGAAGTTCAACATATAATTTTTTGAAAAAAATTAAAATGTCAATTTTTGAAAAATTTAAATTAAAATTTTTTAAATGTAAAAATCTTTAAATTGAAAGGGAAATTTTACAGTGAGTTTTCTACTATCTTAAACACTTGTTTAAATAAGTTTCTATTGAAACCAGAATCAACTAGATAACACATTTTTATCTCAAGACATTAAACGTTTAATGGTTACAAATTTTCAAAAAATGCAGAAAAATTCAAAATTTTGACCTTTTTTATTTTCAAAACAATCCAAAGGAAAATTTCAAAAAACTTTTTTTTTACTTTTCTATGTAAGGAGTACTTTCTCACCAATTTTTGTTAAAATTGGAAATGTCAAGGTTGGGTGCTGTGTTGATTTGACATAGAACCCAACTTTCCTGAAAGTGAAAGAAAAAAAAAAAAATCAGTGATTGACAAATGGCGATTCATTTGACATCAGTCTAGAGTGGTTTGGCAGAAGTGCCTTCCAAACTTAAAGTGGACAGTGAAGTGTCAGAATTTCCTTTGTGGACATCATTTTGTATTCCATTTAATGGCTTTTGATGTGCAGTAAGAGTTTGCAGTATTACACCTTTTCCAGAAGACATCTTGGGAACAACGTAAACACCAGAAAGATCTAGCAGCATCGTTTTATTTCTAGCATCAAACATTAGTTTGATGATTGAAGGAACTTTTGGAAATTCTCTTGAGTTTGTAGTTATAAGATGGATGGTAAAGGATAGATTCAGGAATCTGTAGATTTTCTGAATGGTTTTGTTGGTCTTATTTTGAAAGCAAAGATATGAGATTTTTTTAGATCTCTTTTTAAAAGAACTTACAAACAGTTTGCTAGACTGACAAACTTGATATCACAGCAGGGTAAAAAAATTGACTAGCCAAATGCCTGGTACTATAAGTTTTTAATGGTTTGGACTAGAGAAAAATGTTTTATTAGCCCAGGACTACTATTCAAAAGTTGTTTTTTTTCAAAGCTGTGGGGCTCAAACTGGTGTTTTTTTTTCTCAAATTTATGTTTTTGTTTTTATGTTTAACATTTTTATTTCAGGAACCACATCTGATGTGATGTGAAGGACAAGTGTGTGTGTGTGTGTGTGTGGGGGGGGGGGGTATGGAGAAAAAGAGATGTTGATCAAGTTTGCCTGCTTTCTGTTATTGGTGAACTGGGCGAGTGAAGAAAAACAACAGCCCTTGAGGTCAGTTGTGTTAGTGGGCTCTAATTGGGAGGACAGATAAAGTGTTTTATTTGCAGGTCATAGTTTGTATAACTGACATTTCCTAAATTTGAGCTTTATGTTACCCTAATTTGTTTGGCACTTGATCAATGTACATAAGTTGGGATGAGTGAATCCTCATTCCAGTTAGTCTAAAAAGTGAATGGACAAAAAATAATTTTCAACCCCTGTACCATCATTTTGTTACCTTTTCTTTGCATTTCTGACTCCACAGACACAACATGGGATTTGTACTATTTTTAACTAAGTGTTATTTTTCACAGACTTGAAAATTAAAATTTGATGAAAATATCTAAAACTCTTAAACACATTAAAATTTTTTTCTCTTGATGCCTCATTTTTTTCTTTTTTACGTGGAGTTAAAATCATAAAAAAATCTTGAAATGCTAAAAACGTATTTGAATTATCCACACATATTTCAAAATCCATAAAGACTATGATGCTGTTTTACCTTGCCTCTTTTCATATTCAGATGTTTTGTGGTTCAAATCACCTTATGCCATTTATTTCTGACTGGTTTTGAAGCTTGTGATCTCCATTTTAATAGAAATGGAGACCACAAGCTTCAGAGAAGAAGGACAGTTAGGCCCATTTGGCCTTTTCCCTCTTTTTATCCCTGTTGCTGCATATCTGCCCTATAATCACTTTCACTCAATCAATGTAATTTGTATGTGACAACTAAAATGAAAATAAATGAAATAAATGAAAATGAAAAACGATTGCAATATCAAAAAATAAGTCATTAGCTTCTGTCAATGGACCACTTCCATATCAACACTGCCTGTCTTGATGAATGATATCTTCACTTTGTGTTTGAGTGAAAAATTTGCCTTCACTGGGTGCAGTAAGATTATCCGCGCATGGTATCCGTGCAGGGTCTGTGTCATAATGAATGTGAAATTTGTCATCTTTTGTAGTGGCACCTGGTGGTTATATGTGCCATGCTTTATCCCCTTTTCTTTAATTTTATATTTCTTTTTTTTTTTCTTTTTTTCTTTCGATGTTTATTTCTTGTTTTTAATCAAAGTCTGTTTGCAATAAAATTCTTCGGTGTTCCACCTAGAAAGAAGCCAGTTGTATGTTGGACACCAATTTATTGCAGTTGCCTGACCATGAGTTCCTGTTTCTGTGATTGGCTAATTTATTGCAGTTGTGTGATCATGAGTACCTGTTTCTGTGATTCTGATGCTAATTCATGAGTGCCTGTTTCTGCAATGCTAATTGTGAGTACCTGTGAATCCTTACAAAAATAAGGCTAATTTTGCATATTTGACTGTTTAACCAATCACAGAATTTTGACCTTGAAACAGGCACTCATAATCATTCAACTGCAATAAATTAGCCAATCACAGAAGCAGGCACTCATGATCGAGCAACTGCAATAAATCACCCAATCACAGAAACAGGCTCTCGTGATTAGGCACCTGCAATCACAGAAACAGGCTCTCGTGATTAGCCAATCACAGAAGCAGGCACTCATGATAAGGCAATTGCAATAATTAGCCAACCATGGAAACATGAACTCATGATTAGCATCACAGAACAGGTTCTCATGATTAGCATCATGGAATAGTCACTTATGACAGGGTGCGCACGTGTGCTTGAAAACCTGGAAAGTCATGATTGCGTTTTCAAGGACTGGAAAAACGGTGTTTATTTAATGCTGTCTTGAAAAGCCTTGAAATTTGAAATTAGTGCTTAAAAAAATGCCCTTTTAGGAAGTCGTGTTACTGTTACCCCTTCATTTTTTAAAGTTCCTCTCTTCTGTTCTCAAAGAAACCGCCGGCAACGGTGTTGTTTCGGACGTGCACCAAATCCTATTTGGCTGGGGAAAAAAAAGCACTAATCCAGTGCAATAAAATTGGATGATTACTAGTAGGTCTGTTAGGAAGGGGAGCTTAATGTCCGTCCGACAACTGCTGAGAACGGAAGGGGAAGGAAGAGGCATTTGCAGGGAGGTCGCCTATGTACGAAGTCGGCTGGCATCCACCAGTGAGGAGTATGCCTGAACAACAGATTCATCTTCTTGTTTATGTGCATGCCAACCCTCCCCTCAAGAGACTTCGGCTACTTATGATAAAAAATAAGAAAACTATCTTTGCATATTTTTCACGAAAGTGGCTGAAATTTTTACATTCACTATAATTGGATTACAGAAGCTCACTTCCAAAATTCCAATTGAATCGGTTTAAAACTTAAAAAGTTAGCATTGGAAATTTTTATTATGGACAAGTGTGTGTGCCTCTTTGGACAGAGTGAGCCTCCAGCAGAAAGGGTACGGGAAAAGCAAGTGAAATATTATTTTTTTTTTTTTTAGATGCCATGGTTTATTTAAACAGAGTGATCCTTAAATTTTTTTTCTGTGATGATATGGACTCTATTTGAATTACAAACATACATTTTTATTCAGATGTCTGAGTTACTGTTTTAATAAAAAAATCATCTATAATTAAAAAGTTTTCAATGGATATAGGCGAAATTCAGCAGATAAACATATTTTAGTAAATTGCAACATCATGACGTACATTTGGTAATTTTGTCGAAAATTGATGAGCATTTTTTTTTTCTCTTTACATTTTCTACTATAGTTAGGGTGAAGGAGGAAGGGTGCAACTTAACAGTTCAGTGAGCTGCAGGTGGTGATTTATGGCGATGTGCCAAATGAAAAGAAGCCGTTCCATCAGGACATTCCATAGGGTGTGCGTGGACGCGTCCTCCTGCTGTTTGATCTTAATCAGAAGGTGTTTGTGCATGGGGGGGGGGGATCCGTTTCAGCTTTACAGCTTTCATGGCCCTTTTTTTTTTTTTCTTGGTAATAAATAAAAATCAGTTTCTGCATTCACCATTGATCCTTATTTGCATTTCTTGAATTATAACAGCAGACAATCAGGAACATGGTGTTGGGCGGGTCTTGATGTTCTTTATTTTGCATCTGCTGAAATTCTGTGGGAATAAGGAATGACTTATACTGTGAATATATACAAAACAATATTTTTGAGCTGAAAAAATAGGTCTGCTTGTACACAGTAGCTAACGTGTGAACTCAGATGAAGACAATCAGACATACGGACGTCTGATTCCATAAAAAAAATAAATTATTATACACTACAGGTGAAAAAGCAAAAACATGTTTCTAAACATTATAAAAAAAAACGGATATTTGAAACGCATGACTTGATGATCTTAATTTCTGAAAGTTTCTTTTTCCACATCCTTTTTTTTTTTTCAATTACAATACATTGTTACGGGATACCCGTGTGTTGTATCACTTAGTGATATGGCAGATTTTCGGTTGCCGATATCCGCGATCGTAAGCGGTAGTTGCGTTGCGATTGTTGATGATGACAAGATAAATACTGGAGTGATGTAAAATGTTGCATAAACTAAAAAAAAAAAAAAAAAATCCCCCCCCCTCCCGAACTTTTATGCAGTCATCATAGCTGATCAACCATTTCATTCCATGAACATCAGCACATTTCAGTCTTTTGAACATTGGGGGTAGGTGGGGTCTGAAGGAATTCAGCCTTGCTTAAGCGCCTAGCGCAACGAAAACATGCTAATTTTGGACAATTCTATTCCCTTCCCCTCTACCATCCCTAATAATTGAGAGTGCATACTGTACTTTCAAATATTCTATTTATCAGCTAGTTTTCACGCTGTTCGTTATGTTTTTATTTTTGAAATTACTAACCCTTTCGAACTTTGGTTGCAGAAACATTTATGCTGTGGGTTTGTCTGTACGATAATTCGCATGAAAGCGGTTGGATTTCGGTGAAATTTTAGCATGCTGTTGGGTACAACCTGGAAACCTACCCTGTTGAAAATGGTCGAAATTAAATTCAAAGATTAAGACATAAGAGCAGTATTCATTCTCCAAGCTTAGGAATGTTAACTCACATAAAATCTGTTTGATTGCAACAAAGTTTTGGTATTGTTATTAGGGAGGAAAAACCTACTCTTGTAGAAGAAAATGGTCCAACTTGAATTCAAAGGTCAGGGCATAAGAACAGAATCCGTTCTTTACGATCTTGTGCTTGATAAACTTGATCCATTTGCATAAAGCACATTCATCCATTTGCATCTTTCATCATTTTTATTACTTAAAACTGAAATTACTTTTAAAAAATAATTTGAACATGATACTGTAAAGCGTAATAATCATCCTGGAATTTTTTGTTAATGTCCTGGAAAAGGCCTTGAAAGTCCTTGAATTTTTTCCCCCCAAAAGTGTACGAACCCTCTTAGGATTAACAACACTTAGGAACAGGAACTCAGAATCAGCATCACAGAAACAGGAACAGGCACTCATGATTAGTAGCACCAGGAACATGTGATTGGCTAATTTATGGTAATTACCTGATCATGAGTGCCTGTTTCTGTGATTCTGATGCTAATTCATGAGTGCCTGTTTCTGTGATTCTAATGCTAATTCATGAGTGCCTGTTTCTGTAATTCTGATCCTAATTCATGCGGGCCTGTTTCTGTAATTCTGATGCTAATTCATGAATGCCTGTTCCTGTTTCTGTGATGCTGATTGTGAGTGCCTGTTCCTGTTTCTGTGATGCTGATTGTGAGTGCCTGTTCCTAAGTTTTGCTAATCATGAGTGCCTGTTTCCATGATTAGCTAATTATTACAATTGCCTGATCATGTGTGCCTGTTTTTGTGATTGCTAATTTATTGCAGTTGCACGATCATGTTTTGAGGTTGAAATTCTGTGATTGGCTAACAGTCATATAAGCAAAATCAGCCTTATTTTTGTAAGGATCCATGAACTCTTCAGCTGTCCGTCTTTATTGTTGACCCCCTTTCTATATATTTTTTAATAAGAGGGATAAGTTCTTAGCTTAATGTTTACATTCTAAGCAGAGATCAATAACTCTTGAGAATAATATTTATTAGGCCAAATATTTAAAATATTTTATTGCAAACAGCCACTCGAGGAGGGGTTCAATTATCAAAGGGAATGGCTGCACACACAGCATATTTCTGCAATAAATGAAGGGTTTGTGGTGTAAGTAGAAGAGTAGCCTACATTTATTTTTGATAATAGGAAAGTTATTAAATTCTATTTTAACTTGAATGGCCATAATGTGAGGAACCTGGCAACAAATTTTAAATACTTTCTGTGTAAATAAAGCCTTTGATCCAGTTTCTAATAATTGAGAATAGGGGCTTGATAAAGATCTAGAGGCTAGGAACATCTGAAAACACACAAAAAATCAGAAGATATAAAGAATGATTGAAAATTCTTCAAGTTAAGATAGAATTTAATTATTTTAATCTGAGTAAAATCTGTGAGTAAGTGTTTTTAAAGTTATTGAATGTGTTAGCAAATGCAATGGCAGTGTGTTCCTTGTCCACTTTCATGTTGGCTGGCGTTTACACTCTTCACCTTCTGATGGCTAATACCATTGACTTAAATTTATAACGAGGAACAATACACCAATTAAGTAGTAAATAGTAACGCTGTACTAGTGATCCGATTTATTGGCGTATAAAATAAACACATAAGCGTTTCCAAGCTTTCACACATCAACCAGATGGCTTTTTCAAGGAAGTTAGCGTGCAACCAACGTGATGCCTCGTATCTTTAAATGAATATAACGTCGCATCTATTTATTGTCAAGTTCCCGCGTTCAAATTGTTAAGCGTTCTATTTTTCAGTTTGCAGTTTCTGTCTAACTTCCTTGAAAAAGCCATCTGGTTGATGTGCGAAAGCTTGGAAACGCTTATGTGTTTATTTTATACGCCAATAAATCGGATCACTAGTACAGCGTTACTATTTACTACCATTGACTTAAGTCACCGACCTGCTGATGTCATGCCGGTGTGCTGGGTAATCTCAGTGGCTGATGTGCGCTGTTTCCAGGGCTTCAACTTTGGGTACCTTGTCATCTGACATCACTTTCTTCCCAACCGAATAAACTAACCCCCAATAACAACAAAAACTGTGCACTGAAAAACGGAATGCACCCAACAGGAAAGCAAGTTCAGTTGCATCATATGAAATCACATGACCAAGTGGAGAAAATCAAGAAACCATGACTGTAGTGATTCATTCTAAAGCAAATGAACGGATCTGCTGCATTGTTAAGATGCGTGGTACAGCTGCAAGTGGTATAGAAAACAAGCCTGCAGCTGACCGCTATCATATCTCACTGTGAGGTTGAGTGAAAATGTTGCGGTGGGAGAGAACTGATTTTGAGAAAGGAAAAATTGTTGGGATTTACATTAGTGGGTTGTCCATAATAGAAGCCGAGAGGCGTTTAAACATACCCAAGTCAACTGTTTTGGATGTACTGAATAAGTGGAAGACACATGTCATGCCTGAAGCAGGAAAACATACCGGCAGACCAAAGAAAATCAGTGATAGAGGACGTTGAAGCCTCGGGAGAGTCGTTACAGCTAATCGATGGAGTACTACACAAGACCTCAGTGTACAGGTGAGTAAAAATGCTGGAACCTTGGTATGTAAATGTACCATTTGCAAAGAACTTCATTCCATGGTTTACCATGGTCGTACAGCTGCTCATAAGCCTTTCATCTCCACTGGGAATGCTACTCGTCGTTTAGCATGGTGTAAAGAACATTTATCATGAACCGTAGATCAATGGAAACGAGTCCTATGGACTGATGAATCCAGATACACGATCCATCAGTCTGATGGCCGTGTGTGGGTATGGCGGCAGCCGGGGGAACGATATTTACCACAGTGTACTGTGTTCCTATGGTCAGGTTTGGAGCTGGCGGTGTACTCATGTGGGAGTGTTTTTCGTGATATGGTCCCGGCCCATTGGTTATCTTGGACAAACCTGTTAACCAGCACGTCTACCTCGATATTCTGGACAATTATGCCCTACCAACTCTGTGGCAATACTATGGAACCGAGCCTTGTTGGTACCAGCAGGATAATGCACCGAGCCATAGGGCAAGGACTGTTACAGCGTGGTTTGATAATAATTCTGTATCATGTGTGGACTGGCTAGCACAGAGCCCTGATCTTAACCCCATGGAGCACCTATGGGATGAATTAGAGTGCTGCATAAGAAGTTTGGAACCAAGGCCTACTACTAAGCAACAGTTAGTAGCAGCATTATGCACTGAATGGAAGCGCATACCTATTGCTGTGTTCCAAAACCTTGTCGAAAGCATGGCTTGAAGGGTTGGTGCATGCATTAAGGCCAAAGGTGGACCGACACTGTACTAATGTATGCCAATAAATGCTATGTTGATTTTCTCTTGTAGGTGTCCGGTGACTTTTGTCAATATAGTGTATGTCAGGCAAAATGTTAAAGCAATACAGGCAGTACCCGTTTTTATGTAAGTGGATCGTTCCTAGACTTATTAAATAACTCAAATTTTACGCAAGGCAGAGAACACTTTTAGGGTAATACAACTTACCTCGAAATATAGCACTTTACCTCAAAATTTAGTAAGTGTTACATGTTATGTAATATTGCATATTTATTTAAATACATATTCATGTTACAATAGTATCGAGGTCATCAATATGTATCAGACTCTTCAGGAGCTTGCTGTGCAACATCAACAGGTAAAGGAACAGCGGATTCATGTCTGGTGGAAGATGTTTCAACTTTCTTCATAAATCTATCCAGAGTGATTTGAACAGCGTCTTTTTTCTTCATAAATACCTTTATAAATAGCAACATCTTCTACCATTCATCGAACTTTTAAAAAAACAAGAGGTATTTGGTTCCATTTGCTCAAAATGATACAAGGCTGAATTAATTTCCATAAATGCTTGTGACATATCTTTTGTTATGAATTGTTTTGGTTCCAGTTCCTCTTCCAAAGCTTTAGCAGTTTCTTCTTCTGCAACTTTCACAGCTTCCAGCGTAATAAGATCTGCACTGAATAGCTGTTCAGAATGAGAATCAATCAGCTCCTCAACATCATCATCCATTTGAAGATCTAGCTGCTTTGCAAGCATCACAATCTTTTCAGTCATTGCTTCAAATCCTTCATTAACATCGAGTCAGTGAAATCAGGAAAGAGTTGTGTGGACCCATTTTCTTCCGATTACCTCTCATTGACTTGTTTGTTACTTCATCTCGTTTGTTTGCGATATTCTTTATTGCATGGCAAATATTGTATGTCTTCCAAATTCTCTTAATGTTGGTGATAATTTAGTATCCAGTGCATCAATTGCTTCAGTGAATGTTCTCCTTAAGTAATATGCCTTGAAGTTAGCAATTACTCCCTGGTCCATCAGTTGCAGCAGCGAAGAAGTGTTCGGAGGAATGAAAACAACTTTAACATTTGGATTAAAATCATCCAAATGCATGGGATGGCAAGGAGCATTGTCTAATAAAAGTATTATTTTAAAGTGAATATTATTTTCTTTGCAATATTTTTCAACTTCTGGAATGAAATGGTTCACAAACCAGTCTTGAAATATTTCTGCAGTCATCTATGCTTTTTTATTCCAGCAGTAGTATACTGGCAGTGCTGTTTTCATAATACCCTTTAATGCTCATGTATTTTCTGACTGATGAATGAGAAGAGGTTTCAGCTTTAATGTTCCAGATACATTTCCTCCGAATATAAATGTTACCCTATTCTTTGATGCTTTTATGTCCAGGCATTGTTTTCTCTTCTATTGAAATATAGGTTGAAATTGCATTTTCTGATAAGAGGCCTGTTTTATCCACATTAAAAATATGTTCAGGGGAGTAGTGACCTTCGTCTAACACTTCTTGCAGCCATGCAGGATATTTTGCTGCAGCCTCTGCATCTGCACTTGCAGCTTCTCCGGTCATTTTTATGTTATGAAAACCAACACAACGCCTAAATTGCACAAACTAACCATTGCTTGCAGCAAACATCTGCGTTCCTTCAGGAAATTTTCCTTTAATGTCCTCAAACAGACTTCTTGCCTTTGTCTGTATTGCCATGAGACTAAGCGGAATGCATTTGTGTAGGCTATCTTCAACCCACAATGTTAGTGACTTTCCCATCTCTTGTATTGCTCCTTCACGTTTTCTCGTTATTTTTGTTTTCATGCTAGTTCCTTTCGCATGCTCTTTTATTTGTGCAGCATCCTTTACAATTGTATTCACTGTCGATGTTGCAAAGCCTAGTTCATGTGCTATCACCGATAACTTTGGTCTAGATTCATATTTCCTTATTTATATTCAATTTCTGCTCCGAATCAATTGCAGTATGCTTGCGAGATGGCTTTCGATTACATTCAAGTACATGTTTGCCACCATACATTGTAAATATAATAATGGGATCTTAAAATTAACCTCTATGCTGAAAAGAGAGACCTGTTTCCGATTTAAAACATGCAGAAACTTACATCAATGCCACGGGGATTCCCTCACTAATGTGACCAAGCAAGACTGACGAGAGATGTCATTATGAAGGCTATTAGTGACATGCGAGTAGAGAGCTGTGGTGGGGAAAAGGTGCATAAATTGTTTCTACTTTAGCGCTATCTGTAAATATTTTGTAGTGAGAATTTTTTTTATGTAAGTGTGGATTTATGTAAGTCGGGTACTGTCTGTATTTACAAATATAATATATGTTTCAAGCCCTGACTTAACCATACGGTCTATATATGTATACATGTGATTGGAGGAGGGGGGGGCAGTGCAAAGGCTCTTAGTATAAAGATGAATTGTGTGCATGTACCATATCTTTGAAAATTGTACTAATTTTAATGGAGAATTGTACTAATTTCAATATCTGTAAGTTGGTAGGTATGATTATGCTCCCCCAGTGAAGAGTGAAATGATGATATGACCTTTTTTTTTAATTATATGATGACAAGTTTAGACAAGCTTTCAAACAAGTTGTAGTCCATTAACTTCAGGGAAATTGATGCAAATCAACATACACGTGTTCAGAATATTTTGAATGCTCTTTGTAATATCATCTGTTGTCGTCTGGAGGTGTGAGAATGTTTTGCCACAGGATTAGGGGGCTGTGCTGGAGATATGTAAAAGCTCTGATTTTTCAGATCTTTTCATAATGTGCCATTGTATAGCTACTATGCTTTTTACTAGTGTTCATATCCTTATATGAGAAGAAATATCTGCTTAAAGTGTGCATTCTTCACATTGTCAATTGAGTAAGTCAGTGTTGATCCATTGACAGCATTTCAAGTCTTCCACTAACTTTCTCATGTGGAAGATGTGGGTTTGACTTAGCTAAAAATTTAGCAGTAGATATGTTATTGTGGTGAAGAGTGTTTGGTTTATTGTATTGTAGAGAGTTTATGATTTCATTCATCTTATGCACATCCGTATATTTTTTCATAAGGCACATTTTCCCGATTCAGCTGTTTGTTTTGGACTGAACTGATGGAAGATGAGCATAGAGAGAAGCATAAGATATTTAATGATTTGTTTGGAAGTTTTAATGTTTGCCAGTTACTGCTGTTTATTGCTTTTCTCCAATCTTAGAAAAGGGGGGTGATAAATTTTTTTCTACCCAAGTTATTAAAGAGAAGTGTATTCTCTCAGGTTGTGACATAATTGTTATCTTTGCATGTGTGTGTGTTAAAATGATATTTGAGCTGTAATATCATGCAACATAAGTAAAAAAAAAAAAAAAAAAAAAATTCCAGTAAAAGTTTTGGTCATTTCTCCTATAAGTAAAATATCCTGTGGAACTCGTAATTTTCATTTAGCTTTTCTCTTAATGTGAATTTCTTAGTTGTCATCTTAATATTGTGGCATGTTGAATGTGAACATCTTATTTTGCATCATACTGTTGTACATGTGAACATCTTATTTTGCATCATACTGTTGTACATGTGAACATCTTATTTTGCATCATACTGTTGTAAATGTGAACATCTTATTTTGCATCATACTGTTGTAAATGTGAACATCTTCTTAATTTATACTTATGTAGTGTGAATGCAAATATCTTTTTATTTTTATCTTAGTACTGTGAATGCCAGCATTTTTGTTTTTCTCTTAGTCTTTGTGAATGCCAGCATATTAGTTTTTATAATAGTGTATAATGACACTGCAATAAAAACTAACTATGGTTTCATGTTTACTATTGTGAACATGAAACCATAGTTTTTATCTTATGTGAATGAAACACTTATGCATAAAAATTTATTCGAAGGGTTGAAAAGGTTTTTGATATGAGAATTCGGTATGTACATAATTTCCTCTTTGATATTGCCTGTGAAAGCAGTTCAAAAATAATTCAAGTGAAATGTTCCAGCTCTTACTAGATGTTCACCACACCATACAAATTTTGCATTGGCTGCGAGGAGTAAAACATGAAGTTTGCAAGTGTAGGAGAAAATAAAGTAAAGTGATGTGGTGAAGGTTTCAAAATTTAATTACATGCTTTTTACAGCAATAAAATAAATTTTCTGAAATAGTGGCGTGGCAACATTGTTTATAAATGTGGATCTGAACTAGAATAAATTTTTGCTCATGTGAATTAAAGATGATTTAACATTAATATCAGTTCAAAAAACGTTAAATTCCATGTTAATTAATGAACGTTATTACGTGGCATATTACATTAAGTTCATTAGCAGAAATTCGTAGAAGTCCTGTAATTCTTTCTTCTGTTCTTCACGTTTTTTTCAAGTTCGCTGAAAACCACGATATCCGGACTCCCTAACCTCTTAAACGTTCAGGTGGTATCGTATTGAGGGTGAATGGCTCATTTATTTAAAATATGAAATAAACAACACATAACTTATTTCTTGATAGAAGATGAATGATAGGGTTAAACTAATACTATTGTTATTTCATTGGTTTGCAGTCTCCTTTTGACTAGTTGCACTCCGGTATACACTCGAGCAACAACAAACTGCGTGGTCGAGGTTCCATAGAATGTACGTTCTCCGTAGGCAACAATGAAATATTTAGACACTGAAATGATTTAACATGCCTGTTGATAAGCATGATGTAAACATAATACTCTTTTTTAATGAAAATTCGTGGACATTTACTTGATTTTTTTTCTGTTATTACAGGTGACAAATTCTACTCAGGTTGAAAAGGACAAGAAAGTAGTGAATGAACTGTCATACTACATGACCAACTTTTATGCAGAAGGTTTATTTAATTCCTGTAAAAATGTGCAAATGTCATTCACGCCAATGCATGCTATCGACATCGCATGCGGAGGATATGGCATTAACTGTGATCCATACAAGTGGCTCAAATTCATGGGCGGTCATGATCCATCACCTTATCAGATTGATTTTAATTTTTCCGCCAATGGCACTAGTTTTCAGTGTATGAACGATACTATTTACCCATGCTATGAAGCCCCAAAATCCGGTGGGACGCCCTGTTCTTGTGTGGACTGTCCATGCACTCCTGTACCACCACCGCCTCCTGAGAAACCATGGATTATTTGGGGATTGCCTGGAATGTTTGTCGTCATGATATTTGTCTTCTGTATTGTATTTGCGGTTGTTGCCTTTTTTTTCATAATACAAAGAGTTGTGAAGGCTATGGATGATGGTAAGTTTTGGCACTTTAACTTTTCGATCTAAGGTATTTGCAGATCAAGTGATGCATGTCAGTACCAATTTCATTTACATCTTTTGGAGGTAATTTTTCGCAAGATGGACACACACATTTCTATGTATTGTAAGCATTCCAGTGCTTCCATTTTGCTGTTTTGCATAGTTTTGTAACTCAAATAGGCATTTCAGGTGGCAGAAATAATATTTTCATGCCTGTGTTGATTTTCATATTATGTTATAAATATGCTGAGCAGCCCTCAACAGGCTCAGTGGGAAAACCAAACACCCAGTTTGTTCACATTTGTACAACTATTATATGCGATGGTAACTCCCAGGCAGTGACACAAGCTGGGTGATGGCTTTGTAGCTGTGATGCAACTGGAAAAAGGGCACAAAACTATCACATAGTTTGCAGAGTATAATGCAGGAACTGGCTGCTTTTCTACAAAATGCATTAGCATCACTAGCCAAGCTTAACATGGCTACTGTTGCAATAATAAATGATGAAATCAGCCTGAATCAGCCAAAAAGCAAACTATGTTATAGTAAGTAGTGTGAGCTTCTGGCAGTTAACCAAAGAACCAAAACTTTATGACCACCTTCTTAATATGATGTTGGTCCTCCACATGCCACCAAAACAGCTCTTACTCAGTGAGGCATGGATGCTACAAGATTTTTAAAGGTGTCTTGTGGTATCTGGTACCAACACTTTACCAGCAGATCCTTTAACTCTTGTAAGTTACATGGTTGAGCTGCCACAGATTGAATTTGCTGTTCCAACACAATCTACAGATGCTTGATTGGATTATGTCTGGGGAATAAGGAGGCCAAGAAGTCCTCCTCGTGTTCCGTAAACTGTTCTCAAACAGTCCAAACAGTGTGACATGGTGCATTATCCTTCTGAAAGAAGGCACTATTAGGTGGGAATACTGTTGCCATGAAAGGATGTACCTGTTGTCCAGTGATATTTAGGTAGGTGGTAGACATCATAGTTTTCTGCGCATAAATGACTGGACCCAATGTTTCCCAGCAGAGCATTGCCCAAAGCATTACACTTCCTCCACTGGCCTGTTTTCATCCCATGGTACATCCTAGTGCCAACGTTTCCCCAGGTTATTATCCATGTGTGTGCAATATCCAGATTACTTCAACACCAGGGAATGAATGTTACAGTGATAGCACTATCCATTCTCAACATCTTAGCTTTCTAGAACAGAGAAGGGTTGTCAAAACAGTTATGTCAGCTTTATTGTGCTGTATATTATTAAGTGTGCTATTAATCCATTCATCAACAGAGGGATATTTTTGAACTCTCATCCATGCTATTCAGATGCAACCAGTGACATTCTGACCACCTTGAAATATTTACCACCTACAGGTGTGAGATTGAATTTCACCAATTAAACTCTTATATTCAGACATCTGTCAGTGTGATCATAGCTAATGCACAACTCAAAGATCATAATCTCTTATGTGGACTGTGTTTAAGCTTGCTTTTAGCACAGACTGTGTAATGGGGAGAAACAAATTCTGGTTTTCAACAAATTTTTTCTATCCATTGTGCGGATTTCTGCCTCGAACATTATTGCTTGCCTTGATCGCTAGTGGCTGATTTCAGACCTTTTGTCCCACCATTCTTGTGTCTGATTAGTCAGAAGTAAAGGTTTTAAGTTAGTTGTTTGAGTTGGGCTTTGGTTCATGCTCTGGATGAAGGACGAGTGGTGCGGTTGTGTCTGCGGTTCGACTGTTGCCTAAGAACATTTTTATCTTTTCATATTTTAGTTTGTTGAAAAGGCCTTTACTAAAAACAAATTTTTTGATTCCAAGGTATAACAAGTGAAAAGTTTGAATAGTTAGAGCATTCCAACATGACAGTTTCAAACAACATGGGATTTGTATTATTAGCATGTTTAGCACTTTCACATAATAATTTTTTGAACAACTTAAAGATTTTCTTATGATGAGGAATGAAATGATTAGTGCCTTAACTAGAAGGTTTTGTTCATGTGTCATCCAGAGTTCAAGATGTATACCTCTAGTTAGTACTATGGTGACTTGTGGAATTTATACAAAGCTTCATCTGATCCAATGGAGCCTTCTATTAAGGTTATGCAAAAGTTTATGCCGTTTTAAGGAGAAAGGAGACAGGAACAATCAGAAAACCAGTACACATTTATTCAACAAAATATTGGCCATTAGCATCAAGAACCTTTTGCCAGTTTTCTGGCAACAAATTAATGCTCCTGTGATAGAAGGACTCTGGTTTTGAGCTGAGGAACTCAGTGACAAAATTTTCCACCTCTGGAACTGTTGTGAACCGCTTTTGGGGTAGGGCATGTTGCATAGAGTGAAACAGATGAAAGTCTGAGGGTGCAGTGTCTGGGGAGTAAGCCGGGTGCAATAAAACCTCCCAGTGTAACTGTTCAAGGGTTGATTTCATGGTGGCAGCGACATGTAGTCTGGCATTATCTTGTAACAGGATGATGTCCACGAACTTTTTGCTCAATTGCAGCATTCAGTTTCATCAATTGATCGCTATATCATTGTGCAGTGATTGTTTCGCCCGGTTTCAACAGTTTGAAATACAGCACTCTGTGCACATCCCACCACACACACAACAGCACCTTTCACTCGTGGATATCCTGTTTTGCAGTGGATGTTGATGGCTGGCCTGGGTCGACCCAGGATTGCATGCTTATGGGGTTGTCTCAATAGACCAATTTTTCATCCCCAGTTACAACCTTCCACAAGAAATTCTTCCCTTGAAACCTCTTCAGTAATGACATACAGATGCCCAATCGTTGACCAATATTATGCTCCATTAAAGTATGCGGAACCCACTTACCAATCTTCTGGATCTTCTCCAAGGCCTGTACATGCAGTACCACCATCGATTGAGCCACTTTCGAACGTTTCACCAGTTGCGTGGTCGATTGTGTGGCATCCTCTCACAACAGTGATTCTGCTCCTCGTCTGCAAGTTCATGCGGTCTACCTGCACATGGCTTGTCTTCCAAGCTTAGATAACGTTTCTTAAACCTGGCAAACGATTCTCGACATGTCCGCTCACCCATAACCGTTTCGTCATACATCTGACATATTGAACCATATGCTTCACTTGCACTTTTCCCTAAATTAAACATGAATAACAAAAAGTGCTACAAATGAACTTTATCGACTGCCATGCTTGGCTGACAGCTCGGGTTGCCTGCTCTACAGCGCCCACTAGTGGGGGCAGCGGAAACTTTTGCATACCCCTAATACATAGGCAATATTTAATGCTACTTGAAACACAGATTCTCTTGAACATGAAGGTGGTATTGAGAGTCGAAATCTAAAGGCCACCTTTTTTTTCTTTCTTTTTTAACTTATTTCTCTACAGAATTACAGAATTCCTTTAGAGCAAAACAAACAAAGTGTCATGATCAATAAGTTAGTTTTACATAACTATACACATATACATAACTATATCTCTTATTTTCCTTGATAAATCCCTGGGATTTGTTTCTGCTGGATCTGATATCATGGCAAAATTATATCCCAAAATTTTCATGTTATTTTGTGACATTTTCATGTCATTTAAACATGCAGGGTAATTACAAACTTTGATAACAAATTTAATTTTTTTTTTTTGACACTATCTTCTGCTCAGCTACAGCTGTGAAACCTAGATTGATGTACGCATCTCAATATAGGTGCAGATTAGAACTTGTCACTCACCAGATGGTGATTAACTGACAACTTTGGCAATTAAATTTATTTTAGTGGTCACCAGTTTGGCCGTTTGTCAACTTACATAAGCACAATAATTCAGAAGTAAAGATAAAAGGAGAGGAAACCAGTCCTAACTGGAGATGGCAAAAAACCTTGATGTTATTAATCTAAAGCAACTTATGGGAATTTACTAGGAAATTTTTTCATTTATAGCAAATTTTCGGAGAAAACTCTTCTCCTTCTTCAGGCTCTCTAGTTGTTGTCACTTTTTGCTTGTCACTATCATGGTTACGGTTTACCTTGACGGTTACGGTTAACCTTGACGGTTTAGGTTATTTTTCACCAAATCCTGCCAGATGTTAGGCAGGGAAAATCCTTTGCAGTCATTGATGATGGAATTTTGTTTTTTCTCAATCTCTATTCCTTCTTTCAGTTTTCTTTTTTGGAAATTGCTTTGGAAACTGATTACTTTAAGGGAATTCCAATCCATGCTGTGCCCAGTTTCTCTAACATGCCTATCTAATCCAGTCTTGTTGGAGCAATTTTTTATAGCTGCTTTATGCTCAGCTATACGAGTTTCTAGTCTGCGACCTGTTTCACCTATGTAAGATAGTCCACAACTACAATTTACTTCATAAACTACTCCTTGCATTTTTAAAATATCTTCTTCTCTTTGAACTATTTTAGGGAAAAATTTTTTAACTTTGTTCTCTAAACTTGGAGCTAGCCTAATATTGTATTTTTTACTAATTCTCTTTAAAGCCTCAAATAAACCTTTGTGATAAGAAATTTTTCTAGTGAATTTTACTTCTTGCTTTTGTGGGTTCTTCTTACCATTAAAATTCAGAAGCTTCTCAATTTCTTCTTTAGGATAGTTATTTTCTGCAAGTATGACTTTAAGCTCTTCTTTATGGGCTTCTTTTTTATCTGCAGTAGAAACTATTTTATTAATTTTTTCTAAAAACTGACTTGCTACATTTTTCTTAATAGAAACTGGATGATACGAATTGAAATCCAGTAGTCTTTTAGTATTCATTGGTTTTTTATACCAACTAGTGAGGAATTTTTCATCTTCATAATAGATAGTAATATCTAAGAAGTTTATTCTTCTTTCTTTTTGAAGTTCAATAGTGAACTTAAGGGAATCATCTAATTCATTGAATGAGTCTAGAATTCTTTCTGGAACAATTTCTGAGCTATCTATTATAAACAAATGTTTTTGAAGAACGAAGTTTTGGCACCGGTAAAATCGATGTTCAAACCTCAATGTTGCAGAACCCTTTTAGTGCGATGCAGCTGATTTGTCGGGCCGCATGTGTTGTGCTGAAAGTGCAGTGAGCTGAATGATCGGCCCTCGATTTTGACCCGAGTAGTTCCCAAATCAGGCAGCAGATATCAGCATAAATGATCATATCACTTATTAATCATATCGTTTTAAAATGAAATCTCCATGAATCATAGCGTCAAACAGCAATATTATTGCAAAAATAAGAATATACAGTAAGAATCGCACGTTAATAAGTTCACGTTCGCTATAGGCTGCCCATGCACTTTCGCCATGGGATAGGAGGAAGGCTAATTTTGGCAAAACAATTTGCAACTACAATTGAGGCTGGGCTGTTCACATGGGATTGTGGGTGAATTATAGAATGTGACACTGTCAGAAATCACTTTTTCGATCCCAGTTCAGAGTGCAATAATGCACAACTCATCCCAACGCGCGCTGTCCTGTGACAATGGCGTGTTTATTTTTCTTGCGGACTTTTACAGCGCAGGAGAACAAAATGTGTTGTTTTATTGCTAGAAACTCTTCATATTATTCTTTTTTTCTCCGAACAAACAGACACAATTGCAAAACTCCATGAATTATGAATCTCCCACATCTATTTCCAAACTCGTGTTCTAGCTGAAGTAAGAACTTTATCAACAGTTTGTTCCTCAGTATTTTCAGACGGGCTTTTTGCTACAGAGCAGAATTTTTTCGTAAGATTGTTTGATATGGCTAGTTGTAATAAGAGTGAAAGTTTGCCAAGTGATAGTGATGATTTTGAATCACCTTAGAATAACATCAATCTGTGAGGGTATATTCATAATTAAAAGGAATTATCATATTTCCTCATTTTTTTTTTCCAGAAGAAACAATTCTCTTTAAAAAATCGTTTTGAATTTGCAGTTTCTATTTCAAAAAAAAAAAAAATTATTTCATGTAGTTATTTTTTTTAAAAAATCAGTTATATGATATGTAATATATTTAAAATATATATATATATTACTTTTATAGAAATGTTGAGAAAAATCTTATAAAGTTCAGTAAAAAATTTTTTTGGCCCAAAGTACTAAAATTTATGGAAAGTACAGTGCTTTTCCTTGAAGAATGCAATTTCTAAGAAAATGGCTTAGCATTTCTGGCATATACACCCACATTACATGCAGCATTAAAAGGGCTTAAACCTCGATGTTGCAGAAGTCGGTACTTCGAAAAACATTGAGGTTTCATTGCCGATGTTTGAAACTGGTAAAGAATATTTTTTGCGTAAAGTAAATGAATTTTTATTTTTTATTTTTTTTGCATTCTTGTAAAAAGGAAGGGAAGATCATCTTTTTATGTTGTGAATTGGCTGTTTTGGTCGATGTTTCTTCAGAAAAATCAAGTTCTTTGCCTCAATGCTACAGGAACTGATACATAAAAAAACATCAAGGTTTCCACCAATCGATTTGAATTGGTGAGTAATCACTGTAATATTGAGCAGAGATCTTACCCAATGATGTGCCCATTTACTGCTGCAGATGGAAAAGCATGAATTATTCTGCTTATTACCCAAAAACATTGGAACACTGAGATTTTCACTGATACATTGAAAATTTTCCAGCGGTGCTATCCATGTTTTGGGAATGAGTAAACCCAGAGGAAAAACAGGATTTACGAAATGGTTTTTATTTTGCACAGTGAGTGCCCCTTTTTTTATGTTCAGGTAAAGCCATCCATGTAAATAATAGCAGTTACATTAAAGTTCCCATTAAGACACCTCCCCTACTTTTTTTTAATGCTAGAGACCCTCTTTTTGGCCACTAACTTTTTGGACTTACCGCCCACTGGCTGCTTAGCTAAAATTCCAGTCTGCACCTATACATCTCAAACTTTCTTTGGGTATGACCATTTCATACAGGATTTTTAGGGCAGCAAGCAAAATGGGCATTGCTTTGCTTACTGTTCAACCTGCAACTTTACATCAGAAACTTGAAAACTGCATCGCTCTGGAGCAGGAACCATCTCCTGATTTCTGTTTGAGCATGCTATTTGTTACACCACCCAAATTGAAGTCCCAAATACACAGTTGAGTCACGTTTTTGTGAATATCTCCTACTAATGACGTCAACAGTGCGTAGCCAATGAAAGAAGGCACATTTTGTGAGCTGGCTTGGAGGGTATATAAGGTGTGCGGTATGCATTCTGAAAACATATCACTCGTTGCTGTCATGGATAAAAGGAGTGATTTATCAGATTTGCAAAAAGGGATGATTATCAGCTTTCAGGCCAAGGGTGGCAGTATTTCTGAAACAGTGCAGTTTGTGAACTGTTCGCGTGCTGCTGTGGTTAAAGTGTATCGTGAGAGAAGAAATGGCACCATTGTGAATAGCGATGTGGAAACTGCTGAGCACCACATGCCATTGATGTAAGATGTGAACGTCAGCTGCGAAGGTGCATGAGGGCCGATCAACACTCTACAGTGGAACAACTCACTGGCTGAATGAACCAGGGGGCTACCAGAAGTGTGTCTAAAATGACAGTTCAGTTAACCCTGCTGCGTATGGTGGTCCGATGCAGACGGATGGTCACTTCACCTATGTTAATGAAGGTGCATCAGCAGAAAAGGCTTACATTTGCATGGCACTATCGGAATTGGACCTCCGCTGATTGGCAAAGGATTGCCTTCTCCGATGAGTCCTGTTTTCTGCTTCATTAAACGGATGGACGTTGCATATAAGGCGAGAAACATCGGGGAACAGAGAGCAAATACTCTTCAACTATCGCTGGAAGAACAGAAGCTGGTGGATGCAGCATTATGGTTTGGGGAATGCTTTCGTGGCATTTCCTAGGTCCACTCGTACCTCTGGAAGGCACTATGGACCAAATTCATTATGAATTCATCCTTGCAGACCACGTACACCCATACACGCTGATTGTCTTCCCTGGACAGATGGGATCTTCCAGCATGACAATACGATGTGTGACACAGCTAGAAATGTCCGAGAGTAGTTGGAAAGCACAATTTAGACTTCAAAAGTACTTCCCTGGCCCCTTAATTCCCCAGACTTAAATCCAATTGAGCATCTGTGGGACCACCTCGATCGTGTTGTTCGCTCTATGGATCCTTCAGCACACACCCTCCAGCAGCTGTCAGATGCACTGCAGTCAGCATGGCTCTACATACCTGTTAACGCCTTCTAGCACTTTATTGAGTCGCTCCCAGCCCATCTAGCTGTTGTCCGTGCTGCACACAGCGGTTACTCTGGATATTAGCTGGTGGTCACGATAATGTGACTCGACCATGTATCTGATGAATAAGAATGTGAACAACTTCAGATTTTACACCAGTCAAAGCAATAATATGTTTCTTCATAGAGTTATTATTTAATCCAGTATTTCCTGAGACTCCAACTACTACGGATTCTCCGTAGTCACTACATAAATCATAGGTCCGCTACGGATTATGAAAAGCATCGGATATACTACAGTTAAATAAAAAATCTCTGTGAAATAACCTTTTAAGGATGTGCGTAAAGTTTACTTTTGTGCTTTCAAGATTCTAACAATCATTAAATATTTTGAAGAGTGTTTCTTTGATGTTTTCAATATCATTACATTTCTTCCTTTATGTTTCGGATGTTTAAGCATCTTTGGTCATGTATGTACAGAGTTATCATGGACCATGGAATTCCATGAACATTCTGAAATTTTTTTTCACTTTCTCTCTTGGAAAGTCCTTAATTTTTAATATTTTTGTGTGAAGTCCAAGAGTAATACTAGAATGCTTTCCTGCAATGACCAGTTTTAAGATAAAGGTTTAAAAATTAGAGCAGGGTGGATAGCGACTCATAAAATTAGGACAAGTCTGCAAATCACGGAAATGACTGCTCTACCAGCAATGAGGATGTTCTGTCATTTCCTGTTTCCTCACTGTTAGATTTTCTAAACAAGTTCATCTTGTGTGTGTGTGTGTGTGTGTGTGTGTGTGTGTGTGTGTGTGTGTGTGTGTGTGTGTGTGTGTTTTGTTATTTTACCCTATTATTTTTTTTAACTTTTTTCTGATCATGCTTCTCATTTTTAAAATCATCGGTAAAAGTGAAAAAAGCGATTTCGTAGTTCTTAAGTATTTTTTGTAATGTACTGCGTGTTTCCCTGTTTCTATATGATTTTTTAAAACCAATCAGTAGAGAAGAGCATTTTTGCCCCGCCCTCTTTTTTTTAAGTGGAATTAAATTTCAAAACCAGTACTTGTAATCTGTAGGTGGTAGAATCTGCGTTATTTCCATGATTCATAAAGTTGTTTCACGTCAGAGTGAGCAACACGGTATCGATTTTTTCGCATTTAATTTCCCTTGAAATTCCCTCTTTCCCAATTTAAAAAAAATTCTTGCTACATCAAAAGACAGAGCAAGCATTTTTTGTTTTGCTCATCGTGGAATTTTAAAGTTCAAAAATGCTACTTCTCGCTCATTCTACAGTGTTTCCCACTACAGTGCTATTTAGTCTTCAATTTATGGACAATTTTTAAAACAAAAATTTGCATTTTTATGGATTTACACTGTCATTTTGTTACCCTGAGAATTTGTTTTTTTTTATAGTGTGTGTAATACAGTTTTATTTGTCACTGCTGAAAAATGCTGAAAACTACGGATCTTTTTAGTGTTCACTACTGGAAATTTCCAATCAGGATTGTAGAAGAAATATTCTTCACAAATAGATGAAAAAAATTACTGGATTTTTAGGCTAGCAAAACAGAATAGCCATTGCATTGCTTACTGCATACATGAGATTCTTCCGTGGATTCGCGGAATTCTGCTTTTTCTGTCATCGTTTGTGTCATCCTCGAGATCGATGCAAAACTGAAGAGAAATTTTTTAGAAAATTAGTTGGGGATGCTGTTTTTTTTGGCTGGGTATGGTTTTTGATCTTTCAAAACTTACGAAAACGGGAATTAAATGCAGTAAGGATCCCCCCCCCTAATCATAATTTCTTTCTCTTGCGATGTTTCCCTGTCCAGTATTGTTGTTAAATATAATTTTATTTCAGCTTGAAAAGTGGAGGAAAATTTTCCGAAAACAGAAGTTAGATGGTGCAAAAATTTCCCTGTAATATCCAGGCATAAGATTCTTCCAAGAATTTGAGGAATTCCGCAATTTCCTTAATAATTTCTGTGGTTCTCGAGATAGATGCATAACTGAACAGAAATTTTTGTGATATTGGTGGTGATTGTGGGAGTTGTTTTCCATTTGAAGGTGGAATTCCGGCTTTCAAAACCACAGAAAACGCAAGTTAGACGGAGTGAAGATTTATCCCGTAATCATAATTTTTTCTCTCTCGCAATGTTCTGTCTGCCCAGTATTATTGTTAAATATCATTTTATTCCATTAATATTTTTATTTCAGCATGAAAAAGGAGGAAAATTTTCTGAAAACGGAAAAAAATATGATTATGGGCGAATATTTCACCCATAATCATACCCCCCCACACACACCACCACCATCACGCAATGTTCCCTCTATCCTGTGTTCTTTTTGTTAAATGTCAGTAGTTTTATATTTTGATGTGCTCTAGTTTAATATTTACATAAATAAACTTCAGTGAACAATTCTGTCTTGCTAGTGTTGCCTTATATTCATACTTTTTCGCGGCTTGTTCTGATTTTTCACCCGGTGAAAAAGTTCAGCTTTTTTCTTTCGTTCTCAGTCTCATGTATGTTACTGTTCAACATGCAACTCTACATCAGAAATCTTGAAAATTATGTTGCCCTGAAGCATTAATCGGACCAACATTTCCCAAGAAATAGCACATTAGATGAGCAAACAAAATGCCCAATTTCAATACAATGAAGCACACCATCTTTGCACGATGATTTTAATGCTAAAAAATGACAGATATTTACAAATTAAAATCCCAGAAGTACTTTCGGGGCGACAATCGCACCCGTCTTCAGATGGAAGAGAGTAATAGCTGCTTTAGTGCTCTAATATATACATCAGAATACAGTGACGTTTGAAAGGGGGAATCTTCTGCGCAAGACTATCGCACTGTTGCCATCGCAACACAGTTGAGTTACAAAATAAATTAGACCTAAGAAAGAACATATTAAGCCGGATGTATAATATACAGAGTATATGTATGTGTTAAAATTCAGAAATTAATTATAGATGTTGTTCAAGTTCATAAATGCAATGTGATGTTTCCATATTCTGGATAGTTCAACTGGGCTATTGTCATTACAACAGCAGTCCCCCGTCGGCTTCAATATATAGGCTCTCAGTAATATGTAAGGAGTATATTGACGCAGGGTTGTGCAGCAACTTATGTTATTCCAGTCTGGTTGAACATTACCACACACTACATTTCTGGCAAGTGCTGTATTGCTGCGGTTGTTACGAATGTCATATTTATGCTGTATGAAAGGGTGAAGCTTCTGGCACCCGAGTGCAGGAGCATAAATATGACATTCGTAACAGCCGCAGCAATACAGCACTCGCCAGAAATGTAAATATAAACTTTTTTTCACCTGTACTTATGCCCAATTTCAGTTGGCAGAGTAGGTAAAGTGTGTGTTGTTCAATTGTGGACGTTGCAAACAATGTCTGCAATTGAAATTTAGTGCAGATTTCACACAAAATTTTGTAAGAAACCACCCATAAAAAAAAAAAAAAAAACTGTACATGTGGAATAAATAATTTGTTAAGGGAGCTTGTTTGTGTTACATACAAGGAAAGGGTGGTGGAAGATCTCATATCGCATATGTCAGTGGAGACTGTTGAAAGAGCATGAGAAAGTTTTTGTCACAGCCCATAGAAACTCTCATTTCATGCGAGTCGAGGGTTTCAAGTTCCTCAGCCAGTAGTGTGGAACATCCTGTTATGGAGTCATGCTTTCAAACCATGCAGACTCAGAATTCTGTAAAATAGTGTTGCTGAGTTGGGAACCCAGATTTCAGAAGCTATGTTGCAAGAGCATGAGACAGTGGTAGAGACAAACTTGGTTATTGCTAGGATATAGGATGTATTACCAAGGAAGTGAGTGCATATTAAATATATGCAAAAAAAAAAAAAAAAGTTAAGTTTGAACTGTAATATATCATTCATGTTTCAATTTCAAATATAAAATTATAAAATTTAACACAAGCTGTGAATTTTAAAACTTGTTTCCTAACTTTGTAATGAGCCTATTTTATTCATTTGATGTTGCCTGCTGATACATTTTGTTGTAATGTGTTTGACTTGTATCTTATATTTCAGTTTCAACAGTTTTTAGTTTTCTTGTACCGTATATCTATGCCATGTAGTTGAACTGGGAAGGTCTGTATGAGTTGTATAAAGTTATAAAATCTGATGACTGGTATGTATTTACTTTCTCTTTAGATGATGAACTGTTGCTTGCTGTTGATGAAGAAAATTTCAACACAAATCAGCATTCAACATTCTTAGAAAATTTGGGTGAACAACTGGAAGATTCACTCCGATCTCTTTTTACTGCCTGGGGTGTATTCTGTGCGACCTATCCATTCTTGGTGCTGTCTGTAGGTGTTGGTGTTGTTGTCCTTCTGTCTTCTGGGCTGTTATTTTTTTCTGTGCGTACAAATCCTGTGGACTTGTGGTCTGCATCGAACAGTGTTGCTAGGCTAGAAAAAGGATATTTTGATTCTCATTTTGGGTACGTACAACACTCTGTAACTTATAGTGTTTTATCAGTCTTTGTAGACTGATCTTAGAAATTATATGTACTTGTGAGAATGGAAAGATTCAGTGCTCTCAGTTTTTATTTCACTTTTAATTCTGCAGGTGAAAGTGATTTTTTCTCTTTTTATGGGTTATTCATCATTAAAGCGAGAAATATATTTTTTCTTCATGAACAGTTTGTATGTAAAATCTTGCAGACTATGCACATTCATGTACAGCTTGGTGCAAAAGTCCTGCAACACCTCATGCAAACATGTATTTTACTCATTTGATCGCATTTTGAAGAGCAACGCCAATTCCAAACATACAGAGGGTGAGTCAAAAGTTTTGCAATATTTGGATCACTTTATGTCTTCATACGTATCTTTATGACAAAAGCTGACTAGCATTCAAATTATAGGCCATTGTGTTGCACCGTATTTAGCCATCTGTGTGCCAGTTCTTCGATTCCGTGGCAGTACCAGTTCTCATCCTTCAAGGCGAAGAACTCCTTCACCGCAGCTGCCACCTCCTCCTTGTTGTTGAAGTGTCGCCCGCGAAGGAAGTGGGCCATGGACCGGAACAAGTAATAATCCGACGGGGCAAGGTCCGGATTTCATGCTGGGTGTGGCATCAGTTCGATGACCTCAAGTTCCTAGAGTTTTGCCTTGGTCGATCGCGTGGTATGAGGTCGAGCATTGTCCTGCTGTAGGAGAGCGCACCTTCTGTTCACCTGTGCTGAGTAGTACTCTTCCAAAACGACATATATCCATTCCAGCTGTTCAGAGTAATGGTTGACGTTGATAGTCCGACCGTATGGGACAAATTCATAATAAATTATCCCCTCAAAATTCCTCCAGACGTAGAGCATCACCTTGTGCTTAAAGCGCACGTGTTAGGCAACAAGTTCAGGAAGCTGGCCCAGGCTCAATCACTGCCGTTGTGTGTTAAGATTACGTAAATAGATCCACTTTTCATTGCATGTAACAATTCTCTTGATGAAACGTACATCGCGTGGAAGAGTTTCGTGCACACTTCCATTCGACTGTTTGCTGCAGCTATCATCAGTTTGTGAGGGACAGTGTGGCAGCTCCTGTAGACCTCGCCAAGGTCCTGAAGGTGACAAACTAGGGTGGTCTGTGATATACTATGTGGTAAAAAAATTCATCACCCATTTGTGCATAATGGGTCAGAAAACTCTAAAGCTCCTTTTGTGATCATTAGTCAACATTCGTGGTGCCCACGTTGCAGAAATTTTCCAGTAGCCAAGGTGTTCCGTTGTGATTTCATTGAGCAATGCGCTAGAAACTTCCGGGAAACGGGCATGCAATGCAAATTTGATGCGACGCTCATACCTGATGACATTATCAACACGTTCTTTGAAGTATGCTGTAATGAGCGATGGGTGACTGGAGCGCTGGAAACCACGCATTTACTTTCTCTGCATTAAACATCCAAATCCGCCACCGTACCAATGATTCGTCCACCCCCTTCAGTGTAAACAGCTGTAATACGACAATCTAGCTGCTGTCTGAGCTGCACATGTTGGTTACTCTGGATGTGAGCTGGTGGTCACAATAATGTGACTCGATCATGTATTAACACTAGTGCATAATGTGTTGCCTAATTTTTCTTGTGCATATTGCACTGAATTATTGAACAATATTTAACAAATGGTGCCTTAATCTGTAATGTAAGTTTCAGTTCTGTATGTGTGGTTTCTGTTTTAAGATTGATCATAGATTTCTTTTCATATGTCTTGAAAATATGTGCTGGCTCCTGAAAATAAAAAAAAAAGGAGCTGGCACCTGACATTTTCAGGGTTTTATCTAATCCTGATTATATCTTACTGTGGCATGTCCCCCTTCCCTGGAACTAGTTGCCCCAAATTAAGTATGGGTGCTTGCCCATTGCCCTCAGAATTGCTCATGGTAGTTGTTCAGTCCTGCCCCCCACCCCCAAAAACAGATAGTTAAGGCATTAGAAATGAATGGGAAGCAAATCACCAAAATAGTTAATGCTTCTCAAGTACATGAGAGGCATATACATTATAACCGCCTACCTAATAAGCTGTAGAACCCCCTTTAGCCCGCAAAATAGCAGCCACTCTGTGCAGCATCGATTCAATGAGGTGGCGATAGGTGTTCTGGGGTATCTGGTACCATAATGTCAACAGCAGGTCCTCCAATTCCCATACATTTTGGGGTGGTGGTGATTTAACGCGAACCCACTTTTCCAAGTCGAACCACAAATGTTTGATCGGGTTCATGTCACGTGAATTTCGAGGCCACGGCATTAACAGAAAGTCACCAGCATGTTCCTCGAACCTCCTTGATGATTGATGATTCTGGAAGTGTAGCATGGGGCATTATTGTGTTGGTGATGGCAATCACCAGCAGGCAACACATTTACCATGAATGGGTGAACTTGTTCTGCTACGATGTTCAGATACCTGACAGCTGTCAGGGATTGTGCTATTTGGATAATGGGGCCTAAAGTGCCCCAAGAAAACATTGCCCACAGCATAACACTGCAGCCACCAGCCTGTTTCAGCCTAACAGTGCATCCAGGTTTCATAGCCTCCATTGGTAATCGGTGTATTCTCGCTCAGCTGTCTATGTGATACACCAGGAATCTTGATTCATCAGACCAAGCCTCTTTCTTCCAGTCATCCACAGTCCAATCTGGACGAACTTGGGCCCATTTCATGCATTGTTGGCGATGACGTGCAGTGAGCTTGGGGGCCTGGCCGAGTCTTCGGCAATGCAGGCCCGTGCACAGAAGGCTGTGATGAACTGTGTGCTGTGACACATTGTCCAGATCACCACTGTTGTAGCTGCAAGTGATTTGTCGCACTGTGGTCCTGCTGTCATCGTGAACGATGTGCAACAATCTCCGTTCCCCTCTGGTATCGATGAGTCGCAGACTACGGTTTGTTGTTTAGCCATCTGTGCACCACTTTTGATATGTACTCACTACAGCGGCATGTGAGCAAGCCGTGCCATTTCAGAGATCGTAGTTCCCAGTCACTGTGGCATCACAATTTGTCCTTTATCAAACTCCGATAAATAAGCAGCTTTTCCCATTCTGACTCCAAACACTCTACTAACTGAAAGCCTGTCCTCGGGTTGTACATATGTATACTACTCTGTGAACTTCACCTGCACCACTTTTCGGTCTCCAGACACGCTCATTTCTCAAGGCCGGGGGTGGTCATAATGGAATGGCTCATTGGTGTATATATCCTTGTGAGCATATAGATGCCATCATACATTTTGCTGTTTCCCAGGTAACCATCCTTCAGAAAACTTGAAAATTACATAATTTGGAATGGGAATTGAGCCCACATCTACTTTTATGTATCCCGCTTCATCATCACTACTATGTTGAGGAGAGATTGCTTTGACTAGCACACATTCGGAAACTTGTTTGTATTCCTAAGCTATATCTTAGGATCATATGTAGCTCAGGAATGTATATGTGGAAGAGGGATTACTTTGACTAGAACACATTCGAAACTTGTTTGTATTCCTAAGCAACATCTGCTTAGCATGTTGTGGGCGACTAGATGTGTAACAACAGTAATTTGAGTCTTTCAGATGAAAAAGTGTTCCATTTTATCTTTCATCAAATGAATATAATCTATAACACATACAATTTGTCATTTGATCCATTTGGAACTTGAAAATGTTTGTCAGCTTTGTTACTTGTGTCATAGTTAGCTTTACGCTCAATGGAGAAATTATAATCATGTTTGAAATAAAAGTTAAAATTGTTGAAGGTACAATTGAAATGACACTCGCCTGTTGAAATGTCACCTTGACTTCTTTGCTCAATGGATGTTAAGACTTCATCCATGCTGCTATCACTGGTGCAAATGGTAAGCAATGTGCATAAAAAGTGAAGGCGAACAAGAACGATTATGATAAAAATTAAAAAAATGAAGTACATAAACTGAAATTAAAATGAAGTTAAAATTCTAAGGTTCGTAAAATGAATTGACAAATGTTAAAAAGTCGGAATGATCCTCATCTCCTTCTCTTGTAATTGCCAAATGCATTTCATCACATACCACCCATGCCACCTTCAGAAGCCATTGGATCGTTAGTAACTTGTGCTTGACCATCGCCACACCCTTCCAACAGCACTATCCGACTGCCATATAGATGCTTTCTTCCTTATCATCTGCATCGCAGTAGACTTGCACACCATCTGGTGGTAGATTTTTTGTCTCTCCTTGTTCTAATTCATGTTCTTTTTTCCTTGTATTTCCCCGTTTCATTTTTTTTTTTTTTTGCACAAGGTATTCCCATGCGTGTACAGACGTGCCAACTCTGCGGATTTAGGCCGGCAATGCCGGATTTTATTACACTTCCCGGAATTCCGGATTAGAAATTAATATTGCCGGATTCCATCATGATTTCCGTAGCGTATATTAAAAAGTAATGAGAAAAGTTCGAAGTTCTCCAAGGCATCGGAGAACTTCATTGATTACCGTAGCATTAATTAAAAAGTAACGAGGGGAAAAGTTTGAAGTTCTCCGAGGCATCGGTTCATTAGCGGAGAAGCGACCTTTCCCTTCTGAGTCAGCAGCGAGCAGTTTTGCTCTGCCGTTGGCAGTGATGTTTACTCTTCTGTCCGTTAATGATCTCTGGTGCTGCAGGCACGGAGTAGGAGTGGGCTTGGCCTTGGGGTGCACCGTACATACTGACGCAGATTTCTATCGAAAGCGTGCAGTAGTTGTTTTGGTTTGTTTTATGTACTTCGTCTGTCTTCACAGGAATTTCTGAGAACTTTTTGTGCACGTGTTTAATCAAGCGATGGCTGGTAGAAAATATCAGTCCGTTTTTAAGAAGTTTTATATGATAGATTATCCGTGTATAATCGAATCAAGGAAGGGCCAACAATTTGCCTTTTGCTCTATTTTTTGGTGTGATTTTTCCATTGTCCACCAGGGCAAAGGAGATATCGTTAATCACATTCATATGCAAAAACACGTGGGCAATTCTAAGTGCGTGGAAAATAACAAAACATTAAATTTTGCTCGAGATAGTTCCTCTTCCGATGCCACTGTCCATGCTGAGTGCTTGTTTACTTCATTCCTCGTGTAACATAACTTACCTTTAAGCTGTGCTAACCATGCAAATGTGCTTTTTAAGAAAATGTTCCCAGATAGTAACATTGCTAAAAAATATGCATGTGACAAGACACAAACATCGTGCGTTGTTGCCGAAATGGGGAAATCTTCAAAAATAGACTTGCATACTTTTACGGATTTCTGCTTAATTTTACTGATTTATGGATAGAGGTCTTTTTTAACAGATTTTTTAATATTTCGATTGCTCTATCGAAATATTTCAACCCCTGCAACCAGCAACTTAGATTTTCTACCAGACCTTACAAGTTCTGTGTCACGCGATGATGTCATCTTTGACTCGCTGGCTGCGTGACATTGTGTGGTAGCTCTCTCTCTCCACGGGAGTCCTCAAGTGATGTACCGACCAGAGTTCACCAAAATGCGTAATTGCGCATTTAGTACGCATTGAAATTTTACCAACACTTAAAAATATGCACTAGAAATTTTTCTCGATGCATAAAAATATGCGTAGGGAATTTTTTTCTTGCGCGTAAAACTATGCATCGAATAATTTTACCAATTCATAAAAATGTGCATAGGGACGGTACTTTTCCTATCGGAAACGAAAGTAAACGAAATAAAGATTTTCTCCGTAATCATAATTTATTTTTCCTGTGATGTTGCCTCTGTCCAGTATTGTTCTTATATATCATTTTATTCCATAAATACTTGTATTTCAGTTTAAAAATGGAGGAAAAATTTCTGAAATCGAAAATTCGACGACGAAAAAATTTCGCTGTAATCTTTAGGCATGAGAGTGCGACGGCTTCAAGGAATTTCTCCTTTTCTGTCATAATTTGGTTATCCCCCAGATCGATGCATAACTTAACAGAAATTTTTTAACAGAAATTGTTTTACATTTTTTATATGCCTTAACGTAACATTAGTGCTTCAAATGATGTCCATTGATATTTCAAACATACGAAAGTAGGCTTGCAGGATTTTTCTCTTCTTAAGGTTGGCAAGTCTGCATGTTAAAGGTCTACTGGAAAGTTGGTATTGCTGTTGATATTTTTGGGCCTTTCTATCATAATAGATTCAGCTGTTAAGATTAGTTTATGTTTTGGGTGTGTGCATATTAATTCTATATTCTCCCAATCGGGGATCACAGTGTTGTCTACACAGTATTGCATCATAGATGTTTTCATATGCTTCTGGTTCCAGTCTTTCACATGTTCTTTCAAATGGGGTACCAAGGTTTCGTTTGGTACTTCCTATATATACTTCAAGATTTATAGTAGGATCTTGGTGTATTATTAGAATTTTGTATACTCTAGCTTGTTGTAGAATGGATTTCCTGTCATTATTACTAGTTAGTATATGTGTGATGTCTTGCACTTTTTCTGCAATTCTAAATTTGTCTTTTGGCATTCATTCTTCAAAATAATCAATACAGGTCTGATGAAAGGTACACTGCTACAAAATTTAGGTTGACTAGTATCTATATATTGGCTTCTTGTTAGATTTTCTTTTATAAGGCACAGTTGGTCTATGATTTTTGTATTGTGGCTAAAATTTGTGGCTAAGTTCTTAATCCATTTTAATTCTTTATTAAAATTCTTCTTGCTTGAGGAGTGTGTAATGGCTCTATGGATATATGTTGGAAAAGCAAACAACAATAATTATTTCAGTTTTAATAATATTGTATACTAACAAACTAAAGGAGCACCTATGGGATCTCCACTCTCTCAGGATTACTTGCAGAAGTCATATTGCAAGACACTGAAAATAAAAGTTCAAAAGATAATTAACGAAAAAGTCCCAGATGTATACTTACGATATGTTGATGACTTCCTTATAATCTGGAAATAGACTGTTAATGAATTACCACAGTTCTCAGAGAAATATACTGAAAAGAGACATGCAAAGGCTGCAGACAACTCAAAGAAGCATGGAGAGGTGCATGCTTGGTGTAACCAGGAGAGATAAGAAGAGGAACTCGTGGATCCGAAAAAGGACAAGAGTAGAAGACATCATGATCAGAGTTAAATCCCTGAAATGGCAATGGGCTGAACATACTGCCAAAAAGACAGACCATCGATAGACAGCCGAAATTTTAGATTGGATTCCAAGGGACAGGAAAAGACCCAGAAGAAGACCACATGGGAGATGGGTGGATGAAATTCGAAAGTATGTGGGAGTGACATGGAGGAGACTGGCACAAGACAGACCGTTGTGGAGGAAACTTGGGGAGACCTTCGTCCAGCAGTGGATTGACAATGGTTGACAATGATGATGATGATGATGATACCCAACCATAAAAATCACAGAGAATTGAAGAAAAAGGCCAATTACCATTCATAGACATCTTATTCACAAAAAATAATAGCTCAAAGATCAATTATGAAGGCTATAGAAAACCCACATTTGTACCATCTATAATTCTAAAGAATTCATGTCATCCGTGCAAAAAATAAAATATCTGCTTTTTTGAGCATATATCCATAGAGTTATTACACACTCCTCAAGCAAGAAGAATTTTAATAAAGAATTAAAATAGATTAAGAATTTAGCCACAAATTTTGGCTACAATACAAACATCATAGACCAACTGTAGATAATATAAAAGAAAATCTAACAAGAAGCAAATATACAGATACTAATCAATCTAAATTTTGTGGCAGTGTACCTTTCAGCAGACCTGTATCGATTATTTTGAAGAGTGAATGCCAAAAGACAAATTTAGAAATTGCAGAAAAAATGCAAGAAATCGCACATATACTAACTAGTAAGAATGACAGGAAATCCATTCTACAACAAGCCGGAGTATACAAAATTCCAGTAATACACCAAGATCCTACTTAGAATCCTTAAGTATATATAGGAAGTACCTAATGAAACCTTGATACCTGTTTGAAAGAACACATGAAAGACTGAAACCTGAAGCATATGAAAACATCTGGTGTTGTCTGGACAACATTGCAATTCCCGATTCGGAGAATATAGAATTAATATGCACATATCCAAAATATAAACTAATATTAACAGCTGAATCCATTATGATAGAAAAGACCAAAAATATCCACTGCAATACTAACTTCCCATTAGATTTTACACATGCATGAAGATATCTTATACAAGAAGAAATGAAATGACGAAATACAAGGGGGAAAAAAGGAAATAACATGGATTGCAACAAGGAGAGGTATCAAAAGATCAACCACCAGATGGTGCACAAGCCTGATACCACGATACAGATGATAAGGAGAAAAGCATCTACATGGCAGTTGGATAGTGCTGTTGAATGGGTGTGGCGATGGCCAAGCACAAGTTACTAACGATTCAATGGCCTCTGAAGATGGCATGGGTCTATGTGATGAAATGCATTTGGCAATTAAGAGGGAAGGAGATGATGATCATTCCAACTTTTTAACATTTGTCAATTCATTTTATGAACCTTAGAATTTTAACTTCATTTTAATTTCAGTTTATGTACTTTATTTTTTAAAATTTTATCATAATCGTTCTTGTTTACCTTCACTTTTTATGTACATTGCTTACCATTTGCATCAGTGAAAACAGCATCGGTGAAGCTTTAACATCCGTTTAGCAAAGAAGTCAAGGTGACATTTCACCAGGTGAGCGTCACAGGGATCGCATTCCTCCTAAAATTCCTAAAATTCCTAATATTTTGTGACCCTCCTTAAATTCCTAAAATTATACCTAAAATTTGCTATTCATCCTAAAATTTTCGTAAGCTTATTTATTAAAAACACAACCGTTATTAACGGCAATAAATTTACCATTACGCAGGGTGCGCACGCGTGCTTGAAAACCTGGAAAGTCCTGGAAAATCATGATTACGTTTTCAAGGCCTGGAATATCCTGGAAAAACGGTGTTTTTTTAATGCCGTCTTGAAAAGCCTTGAAATTTGAAATTAGTGCTTAAAAAATGCCCTTTTAGGAAATCGTGTTACTGTTACCCCTTCATTTTTTAAAGTTCCTTTTCTCTGTTCTCAAAGAAACCACCGGCAGCGGTTTCCGATGTGCACCAAATCCTAATTTGGCTGGGGGGAAAAAAAGAAAAAAAAGGCACTACTTCCAGTGCAATAAAATTGGATGATTACTAGTAGGTCGAAGGGGAGCTTGATGTCCGTCCGACAATTGAGAACAGAAGGGGAAAGAAGAGGCATTTAGCATTTGCAGGGGTCGCGTATGTACCAAGTCAGCTGGCATCCACCAGTGAGGAGTATGCCTGAACAACACATTCATCTTCTTCTTGTTTATGTGCATGCCACCCTCCCTCCCCTCAAGAGACTTCCACTACTTATGATAAAAAATAAGAAAACTATCTTTGCGAATTTTTCACGAAAGTGGCTGAAATTTTTACATTCACTGTAATTGGATTACAGAAGCTCACTTCCAAAATTCCAGTTGAATCGGTTTAAAACTTTAAAAGTTAGCATTGGTAATTTTTATTATGGACAAGTATGTGTGCCTCTTTGGACAGAGTGAGCCTCCAGCAGAAAGGGTGTTACCATAGCAACGGTTGATTGACAGCTGGGAGCGCTGATCTGAAGCCCTTGGTTGGGAAGAAAGAAAGCAAACACCTGTTTATCACTTCCACAGCACAAAAGGACTAGGAGAATATTTTCAGAAATCCATTTTTCTGAATTTTGAAAATAACACAGTAAAATTTTTACAGTAGTTAAGATACATCACAATAAAGTTCTAGTGCAAATTTCGCCAAATTCCGTTAAGAACTTTAGCAGATGCAAAAAAAAAAAAAAAAAAAAAACGTTGCATAATCGGATTGAAAAAAGAAACAGTAATTATAAATTATGGGAAAAGCAAGTGAATTATTTTTTTTAGATGCCATGGTTTATTTAAACAGAGTGATCCTTAAATTTTTTTTCTGTGATGATATGGACTCTATTTGAATTACAAACACGTTTTTATTCAGACGTCTGAGTTACTGTTTTAATAAAAAAATCATCTATAATTAAAAAGTTTTCAATGGATTTAAGCAATATTCAGCAGATAAACAAACGTATTTTAGTAAATTGCAACATCATGACGTAAATTTGGTAATTTAATTTTGTCGAAAATTGGGGAGCATTTTTTTTTTTTACAGTTTCTATTATAGTTAAAGTGAAGGAGGAAGGGTGCAACTTGACAGTTCAGTGAGCTGCAGGTGGTGATTTATGGCGATGTGCCAAATGAAAAGAAGCCATTCCATCAGGTAATTCCAAAGGTTGTGTTGTGTGGACGCGTCCTCCTGCTGTTTGATCTTAATTGGAATGTTTTTGTGCATGGGGGGGGGGGGTTCGAGAGAAATATCCGTTTCAGCTTTACAGCTTTCACGGCTCTTTTTTTTTTTTTCTTGGTAATAAATAAAAATCATAGTTGCTGCATTCACCATTGATCCATGTTTGCATTTCTTGAATAGAAACAGCAGACAATCAGAAACATAGTGTTGGGCGGGTCTTGATGATCTTCATTTTGCATATGCTGAATTCAGTTCTGTGGGAATAAGGAATGACTTATACTGTGAATATATACAAAACTACATATTTTTGAGCTGAAAAAATAGGTCTACTTGTACACAGTAGCTAAAGTGTGAACTCAGATGAAGACAATCAGACATACGGACGTCTGATTCCATAAAAAAAAATCAACATAGTTTTTTTACTTACACTACAGGTAAAAAAGCAAAAACATGTTTTTAAACGTTATAAAGGAAAACAGATTTTTGAAACGCATGACTTGATGATCTTAATTTCTGAAAGTTTCTTTTTTCCACATCCTTTTTTTTTCAATTACAATACACTGTAACAGGATACTGTGTGTTATATCACTTAGAGATATGGCAGATTTTCGGTTGCTGATATCCGCGATCGTAAGCGGTAGTTGCATTGCGATTGTTGATGATGACAAGATAAATACTGGAGTGATGTAAAATGTTGCATAAACTAAAAAAATAAAAAAAATAAAGCCCTCCCCCCACCCCGAACTTTTATGCGGTCATCATAGCTGATCAACCATTTCATTCCATGAACATCAGCACATTTCAATCATTTGAACATTGGGGGTATCTGAAGGAATTCAGCCGTGCTTAAGCGCCCTAGCGCAACGAAAACATGCTAATTTTGGACAGTTCTATTCCCTTCCCCTCTACCATCCCTAATAATTGAGAGTGCATACATTGAGAGTGTTTCAAATATTCTATTTATGAGCTAGTTTTCGCGCTGTTTGTTATGCTTTTATTTTCGAAGAAAGAGAGGGAAAATAAGGAAAAGCAGCTAGAGAAAAAAGAAAAGCTGAGTTTGATGACAAAATAAAAGAAAATGATGCAGAAATAAATAGGCTTAAAAAAGATAAAGAAGCCTCCCTAGCAGTAATTCAAGAGGGAACAGAAAGAATGAGAAAAGCTGTAGAAAAACAAAATACTGTTGAAATAGCAGTTGCCTCTAATTTGATCATACAAGGTTCAGCTGAAATAAAGAAAACTGAAAGTAAATTAGTTATGGTGGAAGCAGAAAAAGATAGGCTAATCAGGAAAAGGTTAAAACAATAATATGAAAAAAGTAATTCAGTGAACAATTGTACATAGTTCTTGGTTTTCAATTACCTTTTTAGGATATTATAGTTTAATGTGAAACCTGAAAACTTTACTGTGAAAATCGTGAATTGCTTCTGGTTCAACAGCATATTAATGTTCAAAGTGAAACTTGAATGTGGTAAATATACTTGAATATGATAATAACACGTGAAAAGATAAGAACTGAACATTAGAAGTAAATCATACTTAAACTTTAGACATTAGACGTTATGCAAAAAATTTGGGTGTGAACTTCGACCATATATACTAATGGACTGCGCATTGGCAATAGTTGCATCAAAGCCGCCATGGCTCAAACATTGGGCACGTCATCATCAGACTCCAAATTTTGTGTACAAATGCTGTTATGATTACTAATTTACGCTGCAGAACTTCAGTGTTTTCGGTGTATTATGTGAATGCACCTCATATATAATGAAAACTCTTCAGGTAAGTTTACTTATGAGCTATATACATGCATGATGATCGTGTTGTTTACATTTTGTGATTTATAATGTGATGAACATTTGCGAAGAATTTGGAACATGCATTCCATTTTTTTCTTAAGTTACTATATTTTTATATCAATAGCTGCAAGTTTCTGGTTAAGTAATTGAACTTTATTGACTTAGGTATTTAATTCGTTTCTTACCCATGAAAAATCATAGAACTTTCTTTACTATATCGGTCAGAGCAACCATAAGCACAGCAGGTGTAACCCATCTTTTTGACTGTTGTCATGTGATTTTATGTTGGAGCCAGAAATTTTGATGTCATGCGCAGTCTATCAGTATATATGGTTGAAGGGTGTGAAGCAAACTCTTTACAATGTATACAAAGTTGTTTTACTAGATGTATACAAATATACATCTAGTTTTTATTGAAATACACTCCTAAAATTTTCCTAAAATTTTTCTAAAAATTCCTAAAATTCTTACCTAAAATTTTCCAGAAGTATGCTATGATCCCTGGCGTCATTTCAATTGTACCTTCCACAGTTTTAACTTTAATTTCAAACGTCATTTTAATTCCTCCCTTGAGTGCAAGGCTAACTATGATGCACGTAATGTAAGTCGACTAACATTTTCAAGTTCCGAATTATACAGAGCACTCATGTTTTCAATATCCGATTCATCTTCCAGTTTAAAATAGCTGAAGAAGTTAAGAAGTTGAAAGCCCCGTAGAAGTAGGTGGTTTTGAAGATGGATATGGTGCTGAAGTTGGAGTTACAGAATTTGCATGCAGAATTTGCATGCTTATTCTTTCTCACAAATTTGTCTAGATAGTAGTGAACATGTCTTCTTTTTTCCTCATGGATAATTTTGTAGCATAAGAACTCGTTTTGAATTGCCCTGTTAAATTTGAGAAAACCTAAGAAATGTTGGAATCTTGCTTCTCCAGCAGTGCTAAGTTGGCACTGATTATCGGAAAGGCTTCAACCATTTGCTTTTCTGTAAAACATTTGCGTTACTCCATCTTTCACTTGCCCTCCTCACTTCCACCAGTTTTTTTATTTTAAGTTTTTGTATGCACTTCCACCCTTTGCCTGAATTGTTAACAGACTTAAGGGAACATTTCTTTGTATCTGATCAGCAATCCGTCAGTTTAGTAGTTCTTCCATTCTGTGTAATCCAGTGCTTTTGTGTTAAGATGGTAGACTATGAAGGAGTAGAACTTTTTGCATGTTCTTTCATTTTTCATTCTTTACCTTTCTTTCACTATTGTATTCACAGTGGATGTTGCTTACCTTAAACATGTGAAATGATCGTTATTGTTTTTCCATCTTGATACATCCCATTTTTAAATTTTTATACTAGCGTAATTGTTCTATGCTGCTGTTTTGAAACACCAACGCTGTCAGGACCACTGACCCACCGACCGAGATGACACTCAGAAATAGCCAACCAGAAACAGATATTTGAGGCACTGCATTAGAAAAATCAAACAAACCAACAAGAAAAAGCTCCCTTTCTTTCATAGTACTAGCTACACTAGTTATTGCGTGTCATGTGATAAGATGTCATGAGGTATGAACATGTGCAATGGTATTGTGTACCATCCTTGCAATGTTTCTGTTGGAGACCAGGCTTGAATTCACTAATAACAGTTTATTGATGTGAAGATATATTACATCATAAAATATTTTACAAAAATGTGCCACAATTTTTTTTATATGTTTTTATGCAAAGTCAGATATTTGTAAGTTGAGACATCTGTAAGCCAGAGAGCTCCTGTATATACGGGGGTAATATCAAAAGTTCTACACACTGTCCATTTTTGAAAAAAGTGTGAAGTAACATAGATAACTTACCTTATTACCATTCAATGTACTCCCCTCCACTGCTAATGACAGCTTGTCAGTGGTGAGGTAAGTCCTGGATGCTTCGTAGTACTCCATCTTTGTTCAGCTGTCATATTACGTGGATCACGTCCAATGACAGTTCATCCAGCATTTCATAGTAGATGCCACAGAGCCAATCTTTTGACTTTGTAAGAGACCAAAGTTGGGTGGACTGAGATCAGGGCTGTATGGTGGGTGGGATAAAGTTTACCAGCCATATTTCAACAAAAGCCCCTATACCAATGCTGCACCACGACACAATGCGTTGTCATGCAGCAAGATCTTTCCCACTTCCAACATGTTGGGGCAATTTTGATGAATTTTTGGTCTCAACGTTGTCCTTGCAAAGAAATTGTGCTTCGATCAAGAGTTCCTTCACCACAAACTTCTGGCAACGCAGTGTGGATGTGTGGCAAAGTTTTTCCCCCACAGAGTTTCTGTTTTCACGTATGAGTGCTGGTCTAACGCCATGACTCAACCTGAGGAGCTGCATGATTCCATTTCCAAACCCTCCCACGTCCACACAGCAAATGATAGTACGTTGTTCTGAAATAACTGCGTTGCTGAGAGTCTGACCTTGACATGACGCAAACATTTTCCCGATTGCATCATCCACTTGTGTTTTAGATTAATGTGTGCATAACTTTTGTTGTGACCCTCGTAAATGGGAGATAATATGCAGTTTGTCAAAATAAATGCACAAACATAAGCTCATGGTGAATTGTGGGCTTTTCGTTTGTTCAGACAAACTGAAGTAGAAGTTAACTGTAACTTTCCTTTCAAAGATTGTTGGTGATGTCACTGAAATACTTTTCTTTAGTTGCTTTGGGTTTAACTGACCTCATTCTAAGGAGGTCAGTTAAACCCACAAAAGAAGTATGTCTTCTTTTGCTGATATGAAATGGAAAGAAATGAATAGGCTGTTTGATATAACCTTGTGTTGCCTTCCACCATCAAAATATTGTTCATGAAATGAAAAGAAATGAATGGTTAACTTGTCATAGCCATGTGTTTCTCATGCTGTGGTGTAGTTGTTTCTTATGTGTCGGTGAATGTAAATGCCAGAGATGTTATCTGATTTGGGTCAGAAAGCTTTTGACATTATTATATTTTCCCCTCCTTATGGAAAGTTGCTATGCTGTTTTGAAACCAGGTACAGATATGCCAACTCTATGGATTCAGGCGGGAGACTCCGGATTTTCAGTCCTTCCTCCCGACCTCCGGATAAATGTAAAATTCTCCCGATTTTCACTGAGAATTAGCCATTAGGATTGTCGAAATTCCATCAACCACAGTGATTTCAAACTGCCTGTGAAATCTTTTTCTACCTGTGTCGATGCAAGGCACCATTACAATCATCAGTTTTATATTTTTCCTCTACTGCAATCTGGAAAAAAAAAAAAAAAAAAAAGACAGCTGCCTTGTTGGTGCAGTGGTCAAAGTGCTGGTTTCTGACCAACAGTCTGAGATGGGTCGGAAAAGATTTGCTTTAAAAAAATTTCTCCCAGTATGATTGTCATATGACGCCTTCAGCCAAGAGATTACTCGTTCTGACACTAGAATGCTGGGGAGGGTCAGTAATTGATTCACAGATGGGATCTACCCTGCCTTCTCCTTGCAGTTTAGTCTTTCAATCCCTCACCTCAACAGAGCCGCACATATTTTAAGTAATGATAAGCGAATTAATAACAAGGAACTGTACACCAATTACACTTAAAATAGTACTACTGATCCGAATTTCTTGGCGTAGAATATAATCAAAGTTTCCAAGCTTTCGCACAACAACCAGATGACTTTTTCAAGGAAAAAGCCATCTGTTCCCTTGTATGCAGTTAGCTGTCTACTTTCCTTGAAAAAACCATCTGGTTAATGGGCGAAAGCTTGTAAACTTTGATTTATATTCTACGCCAAGAAATTCGGATCACTAGTACTATTTTAAGTGATGATAAACAGTTGAATTGCGGCAAATTCACTTAACGACAAAAGGGAGTAGTTACAGTTGGCCTCGCCTTGTAACGAAAGGTGATGTTAGTACAATGCTTTTTGTCATCTTTGCTTTTGCGCACAACCTAAAGAAAAAACTAAAACAGTTGGCTGTTTTTTATTCGTGAAAAACAGCAACATGCGGGCCATTTTACATTTTCATTATTTTGCGGAATTCACGTACCTGAAATCGAATTCAGTAGGGTTAGGGGATGTTGACCTTCACGCCATCTTTTTTTTTTTTTTTCTCCAGAACTTTTAGTGAACCAATGTTACTACTTCTGGAAAATTGTTCCTACGTCTGGAAAATGTCGATAAAAAAATAGCACTCTTGTGATTTTATAAGCTGTAAAAATCTCCCAAGTTTCAGATTTTGAAGGTTGGCATGTGTGCAGGTATTTCTGTTTCCTGTATATAGTGACACTTGCTTCTTGTTTTTCATAATGATGTAATTTTGTGATTCTTTTTCTGCTTTCAGACCATTCTACCGTACAGAGCAGATGATAATTACACGTACAAATGGAACATCTGTAAATGGAACATCTGTTTATGGGGATGATCTTGTATTCAGTGAAGTATTTGATAGAGAATTTTTGCACCAAGTTAGTGATTTTTTTTCAAATAATTCTATTGTCTATTTAGTTAATATCAGATACATCTAGCATTGGATGGCCTTTTGGATTTTAGTATTTTATTTTCATATAAATAATAAACAAGGGACACATGTACACCAAACTGATAAACACTGAAAAAGTTAGCCTTTCGAAGATGCAGAATCGAGTTGGTGAAAGAAAAATGCCAGCTATCTTTCCTTACACTGTGCAAAAACTTGGGACTGCTGCCATAATGTCTCAACTTTGAAAGCTTGATTTCCGATCTGTGGTTTCTCGGAAAAGAAACGCAAATTTGCTAATAGCAATTTTGAAGAAAAGATTTCGTTCTTCTTATATTTTCTGTTTCACACGTTAAAATTTTTTGTTTGTGACAATGGAAGACAAGTGTGCACAATTATGTAAAGGAGTTTCTTAAAAAAATCACTTATGTCGATAATGCGGAAATGTTAACTCACCTTCGTTCTTTGTGCTAGCTGCTTGATGTTCCCGCAATATATCATCATCAGCAGCAGCATCAACAACCATTATCAATCCACTGCTGGATGAAGGTCTCCCCAAATCTCCTCCACAATTGTCTGTCTTGCTCCTGTCTCCTCCATGTCACTCCAACATACTTTCGAATTTCATCCTTCCATCTCCCATGGGGTCTTCTTGTGGGTCTTTTCCTGTCCCTCGGAGTCCAGTCTAAAATTTCGGTTGTCCATCGGGGGTCCGTTTTTCTGGCAACATGTCCAGCCCATTGCCATTTCAGTGATTTCACTCTGGTCATGATGCCGTCCACTCCTGTCATTTTCCTTATCCACAAGTTCTTCTTATATTTCCTGGTTACACTAAGCATGCATCTCTTCATGCTTTTTTGAGGTGTCTGCAGTCGTCGTATGTCTTTTTTAGTTAAGGTCCATGTCTGCACTGCATTGATTAAACACTTTTCTTTTGAGACATAATGGCATGCTCCTCTTAAAAATTGTACTGTTTCTTCCAAAAGCTCTGCATCCAAGTTTTATACACCGATTAATTTCTTCATCAATGTGACCCTCACTCGATACCTGCTGCCCAAGATAAATGTAGGAATCGGTTGTCTACCCACAATATATATTGCCCATTAAATGATATTGGCATAAGCCAGATGAACTTATATCCCTTATTCAATGAATTAGTACAAACCAGAATGAAGTAAAACCCCTTAAAATTCAAATAAAATTCGAACATAATCGGATAAAATCTTATTAAGATTGCCGTTTTTTGTTCAGTATTTTATCGTAAAGACGAATCCTCCAAAAACTTTCAGATATGCCTATGTTGTTCACACGCACACCTTCCCAGTCATTCCATACATGTTTCAACTACCGAAGTCACAGTCTTTGTTAGCAGTCGGCAATGTTATTTCCCCAACTGCTTAGTCATCTATGCTACGTTGATTTCTTGCCAAGACATGTTCTGCTTCCAAATCATAGTTGTCATTGCGCAGTCCTTCCTTAGTCAAAATTGCTATTAACAATTTTTGCCATGTTGTCCAGCAACAGGTTTAACAGCTTGAGCTATATCGAAACACAAATTTGCTTTTTGAACACTATCTTGCCTAGTGTTCGTATGGTGCTCTAAGATTATGAGTCTCAAAGCTAAGGCATTCCAAAGACGCATTGACTGCACAAGTGTGACATCTGCTCTGATCTTTGATGAAATGATCTCTAGGCTTAGTATGATCATGAAAAGAGAAACATATTTTTACAAAGTGACACGATGAAAAAGTTTTTGAGCTGAAGAGGCAACAAGTTCAAAACACAAATGGCAAGGAACATAAAGTTTCTTTTATAAACATATCCAGCAAAGTACTAATGAAAGAAGAGAAAACAACCTTAGAAAGGGGACCTAAGTTTTGCTTCTACAAAAAAAAAAGCTGTGAAAGATCGAATTCCAGCCTCTGAAAGCATTATAGCTAACACACCAGATATTGATAGGAATAAGTTGTGAGTGTTGTCAGTTTCAAAGCTTTACTTGCTAATGTCTTCCAGAATAGATCCATGCAGAACAAAGCAGCTGATAACACTGGAAAGTGTCTCAAGAAAGACTCAAGCCTAACCTTCATATTCGCAGATAAATTGGGCCAAAATAGCATTACGGACTCTAGTGATTACAACAATAAACTAATGGAATTGGAACCCTGATTGCGCAGGGGCTAGGAGAGCTCAACATAAGGCCTGGTGTGCATTTCGGCGTTATCCAACCGATGCTAATCTTGTTGAATTTAAAAGAGCAAAATCTTACGCTTGGTTGGTGCATCCACAAAGCAAGAAGGAGTGTTGGATGAAGTATGTTTCATCTATTAATTCAAGTGCCAGTTCAAAAACTGTTTGGGAAAAGATTCGTAAGATCCGGGGAAACTATAGTTCCCACCAAATTTCAACTCTTGAGAGTAACGGCTGCACGTATGCTGAAGTCAGGGAGATTGTGGATTGTTTGGGTAAAACGTTTGCCTCTGTTTCTAGTTCCCACTCGTATCCCTCCTCCTTTCAGAGGATTAAGTCAACTGCGGAACACCAGCGGATCTCCTTTGCGCCTCTCAATCGCAACGAGTATAACTCCCCCTTCAGCATGATTGAACTACGGGTGGCTCTGCATCGGTCCGGTGCAGCATCTGTTGGTCCCGATGGCATCCATTATGGCATAATCCGTCATCTCTCGCAGTCTTCTCTCAAGAATCTTTTAGTGCTTTTCAACCGCATTTGGTTGGAGCACAGTTTCCTGGACTCTTGGCGAAAAGCTTTTGTTTTACCTTTTCCCAAGCCAGGCAAAGACTGGCCAATTGCCCTAACTAGCTGTCTGTGCAAAACCCTTGAACGAATGGTTAATTTCGGGCTAATTTATTTCTTAGAAGAACATCGAATACTGTCGCCATCACAGAGTGGCTTCCGCCGTCATCGTTCAGCTCCTGACCATCTCCTGCTCCTCGAGACGTCTGTTCATGAGGCGCTCGTACGTAAGCAGCACCTGGTGTCTGTATTTTTTCACATCGACAAAGCTTAGGATAGAGCGTGACATTACGGTATCCTCCGTGACTTCCACGAGAGTGGGTTGCGGGGAAACCTCCCGACCTTCATTGCCAACTTTCTTCGTAACCGCATTTTCCAGGTGCGCCTGGATACAACGCTCTGCTTTTTTCCATCAGGAACAAGGTGTTCCTTAAGGCAGCATTCTATCGGTGACTCTGTTCATCCTCCGCATTAACTGTCTACTCAAAAATCTTCCTCCTGCGGTTTCGGCTACCGTTTATGTTGATGACCTTCACATCTTTTGTTTGTCTCCAAGCATGCATTTCGTTGAAAGGCAGCTGCAGTCTGCAATTAATTAGATTGTTAAAGCGGCTAACAACAATGGTTTCGTTCTTTCTCCCGACAAGACAGCGTGTGTCCATTTCTGCCGGAGGCGTGGCCCTCCATCCCGATCCAGAGCTCTATTTGAACCGTGCAGCCATACTGGTTTTGCCGGAAACCAAGTTCCTTGGTTTGACCGTTGACCGCTGACCATGCGCTCACCTTTCGCTCACACGTTCGGCGGCTAAGGAATTCCTGTCTGAGAGCTTTGTCAATCCTTAAGATCCTTGCCTCAGCCTCCTGGGGTGCAGACAGGATTTCCTTGTTCCGTATTTACCATTCTCTCATTCGGTCTAAACTGGATTATGGCTGTATAGTGTGTGGCTCTGCGCATTCTCCGGCCGTTTGAATCCAACCACCATCAAGCGCTGCGTCTTTGTACGGGAGTATTTCGCACGTCGCCCATTCCCAGCCTTTATGCCGAAGCGAACGAACCGTCGCTCCATTTACGCTGTCTGCAGCTGTCTCTTCAGTTTTACCTGAAACTCTCATTTCTCCCAGACCATCCTTTATACGATGCAGTTTTTCATCCCCAGCATGCTCGTTTATTCGAGAACTGTCCCTCGTGCATTCCAACCTTCAGTCTTCATATGGCGGCTGTAGCTCGTGATGCAGGGTTCGACTTGCCACTCGTTGGAGAGACCAGGGGCTTTTGAGAATCCTTCATGGCACCCTCTTGGTGTCATGGTTGATACCAGCTTTACATCTTTTGATAAGTCCTCAACCCCTGCATATGTGCGCCAGCAGCTCTTCGCTGAGCACTGTTACATCAATGCAGACTGTATTCCTGTTTTCACTGATGGATCTAAGATGGTTGGTGTTGTTGGATCTACCGCCATCTGCATTGACGAAGTTTCTGTTGCCCACATTCCTACCGAAGCCACTGTGTTTTCGGCGGAGATGCATGCTGTGTATCTTGCACTTGTTCACGTGCAGTCGAGCGCTCATCAGCGTGCTATTGTATACACTGATTCATTGAGTGTTGTGCAATATTTGTCATCTTTGGATTTCACTGGCCACCCACTTTGTTTTACCGTATGGAGACTTCTTCGTTCTTTGCTCGAGGCTGATGTCCAGATACGATTCTGCTGGATTTCTGGGCATGTTGGGATCCCAGGGAATGAGTCTGCTGATGCTGCTGCTAGGTCTGCCTCCTCTTTGGTCGTCACACCCTTGCCACTGTTTCACCATGATTTTCATTTTCTTGTTCACGATCATATCAGGCGAACTTGGCAGGGCCTGAGGGACCAACAGGTAAAGAATAAACTGCACTAAACCTATCCTTGAAGTCTGGAAATCATCGTGTCGCCGGAACCGTAGAGAAGAAGTTGTTCTTGTGCGTCTCCGCATTGGGCATTGTCGCTTCACCCATAGCTATTTGCTGTGTGGCGACCCTGCCCCGATGTGTGAGATGTGCAACTGCCTACTCACCGTCTCTCATGTTTTATGTAGTTGTGTTCACTTTCGTAATCATCAGTTTCACTATTTTCAGTCTCATTTACTGGACGGTGGCACAGCTACGCTTCAGAAGCTTTTGGGTGACCAGTGCGACACTTTCGCAGTTTTTTCCTTTCTAAAACAGATTGATGTTTTAAAACTTATTTAGAAAAAAAACAACAACTGCTAATTAACTAACTAGGCTTTACACCTTTCACCATTCTCTTTTCTAACCTTTACCAAATCAGCCTCCTCTTAATCATCACACCCCTCTTTTCAAAATCTTAATCTGATAGTTCTGTGTCTGGCACTCTTTGGCCAAACCTGGCCCTTGCACCACTAAAATCAACTAACTAACTAACTATTCATACTTCACAGTCATCCCTTCAAATGAAAAACCCTCTGATTAAGAAAGTTAAATTCTGATTTCATTAAGAAAGTTACTTAAATATGATCCTCTGTTTAAGGAAGTTAATCTGATTTCAATAAGAAAGTTACTTCAATAAGAATGCAAGACACCGGCATCATGGCAGGCTTTTAATAATATTGTTTCACTGTATCCATCCATTCCAGTAGAAGAAGCCAAGATCAATCTTATTGAGGCCATAAGAAGCTCAAGCAAATTTCCCAAGGAAACAATTGATGGCATAAGCAGTCTGCTGAACATAACCACAAATCAATATATCAGCATTGTGTACACACTCAATAGGTAAGGACACTTACCATTGGTATCCACACTGTTTGGGAACATTTCTTGCACGTAATGTTATGCAAAGTTGAGAGAGGTACATGTTAGTCCACAATCCTTGATATGAAATACGTAAAAATGACAACACTGTAACACAGAACTGAATTCGTCAAACACAGCGTAGAGAAAGTCTAGGAAAGCTCTCAAGGAACATTAAAATCCTTCAGAATAGTCATAAACTGAAACTTCCCGGACTGTATGAAACTTCATAAAATTACTAAACGGTCCAACAATATTTCACTCAGCAGTAATTCAAACTATCAAACACAAAAAAAATGCAGTTTCGACCAGATTGCACAATATAAATCACTTAATATGCAACACATAAGAACCAAGGGAAAATTTATGTAATTTGTACAAAAAGCATCCAAAAACACTTAAGGAACAAAATTACCGAAAGCACATATAATATCACCTAATACCAAACAACTAAAAAACTTTTGCAAACCAAAGACACCGCAACTCAAACATCCATGCGAAAAACCAGGGGAAAACACTATAGACTTGTCCTAAAAACACAAGTCCTCAATCCTTAAGAAACTTCATGCAATCCTCTCTCACCCGCACAGAACAATGAAGCTCGAGACCTTTCACCGCTGCTTGTGGTGTCCTCAGGAGCAATCACCGATCTCCCCGGTGAACACAGACAAACTGATGTTGAAGCTTCTGTGTTCTTCGGGCCACGCCCACAACGGCATGTGCATACTGCCGCAGAGGCTCCATCTGGTGCCAATAAATGAGTATTTCCTCCTCCTGATGCCATAATTTTCTCCATTCTTATATTTTTATTTTTTCTTTATTCTTTTTTCTCCTTTCTTCTGTCCTGGAGTAGTTGTTCTTTTTTATTAATTCCTTCCACTGTATTGGCAAACTAAATGGTTCATTATGGTTGCAAATGTTACCTTGATTTTTTTTTTTTTTTTTTGCTTAGTACCATTTTTGCCAATCCAAGATGTTTTTCATTTCTTGATGTTGCTATTAATTCAATGTCTTCAAATTTAGGATGAACTTTATTTTCCAAGCAATATTGGATTAACGCTGTTTTATTTTCTTTTTTGTTCCAATTTCTCACGTGCTCCAATAGTCTATGTTTTAAACTGTTTTTTGTGCTTCCGATGTAGGCCATTGGTCTTGTGTCCTCAATGGGAATGCAGTATACTTCAGATTTTTCCAACATTCACCCTCCTTCGCCTCTGTTAATAACAACATCAGTGATGGTATCTACCGAACTTCCCACTCCAAAATTAAATGGTTTTAAAATATTATTAAGCTCTGCAGTTATATTTGCTATATATGGAAACAACATCACATATTTATAATCTTTACTTTTTTTTATTGTTGTTATTTGTATTTTCAATACTGATATTATGACCCCTCTGTTACATATTTTCTTGGTATTTTTTTTTTTTTACTTCATATATCAAAGCACCTAATTGCCCTTTCTGGGTAGCCATAGGATATAGCAATCAATTTAATGTAGTTAAGTTAATTTTGTACACATATTTCTTTAGATGAGTGTGTGTATGCTCTTTTTATTGTTTTGAGACTATTAATAGTATGCAATTGAGGATGCAATGACTCCATAGGTATTAATACAGGTATAAATGTTTGCTTTCTGTACACCTTAAAATCTATTTGATTCTCCTTTCTTATCAGCGTGACATCAAGAAAAGAAAGGACTGCATCTTCTTCATGTTATGTTGTGAGTTTGATAGTATTTGACTGTTATGCTTCCGTGTTGTCTCTTCTCATATAAAGTTTTTCCAGGCCTAAGGTAATTCTGTAGGAGAGCTTATGGTGTAGTTGCAGGTTTTTTGGTTTTTCTGTGATGACTAATTCAGCTATATATATTCGCATTTGTTTTGGAGTTGGGTGGGAACATACTAAATCTATACTTTCTCAATATGGGACTTCACTATTATTTAGGCAGTGTTGAATCATGGATGCTCAAAATCTTTTTCTGTTCCAATCTTTCAAGTGTTCATTTAGGCAAATTACTAAGTTTCTTTTGCTACATACACCAACTTTTATAGCATAATGGCAGTTTTATACTCTTACAGAGAAGTGCCTTTACTTAAAGTACTGGAAAGAAGGAGAAAGAAGGATGCACAAGTATGTGCAGTGCATGATGATACTTATATTTTTGTGACATTATGATCCTTGAATCTTGTGATAGCATGTGATCAGCAGATTTAAATGAAAGCCACTCTTGCTTAAAAATAAACTAAACTGAGTAGTAAGTTAGGATTATGATTGAATTTGTGTTTACTGAGGTCTGAGTGTATTTCACTCAAAAGTACCAATTCTCCTCTCCCCCCCCCCATTTTTTAAAAAGGAGTTCATGGAAGGTTTTAGGGAGGTAATTCTTTAATGACCCAAGACACAAGGACCTTGAGACCATGACTGCTCAAATTGTCTGCTAGGTTAAGCAAGATTTTTTGTCACCACCATGGGTACCAGGAACTGAGGGGGAGAGAGAACAAATGCCCATTTCCTGATTTATTTGAACAGAAACAGAAAATATATACACATCAATTGTTAATCACTAAATTAACTAATTCAAAGAAAACACAATAATCTTAAAAACCAAAAAGTTTTATTTGTGTGTATTTGATGGACTCCATGAAATGAAAATACAATCAAAAAGTAAATTAGAATTAACTTTAAAAAGAAAGGTGTGTAAGTTGTTTTATAACATAAATAATTGCTCAAGTGGCTCTAGTGCTTTAAATTCATCAGTAACCATGTCAACATTAATTGACACTGTAAGATCCTCGTCTACATAGAATAACACCAAGTTTTGGAGATGGTCTTGTGTCATTGTTAAGCACAATTTGGAATTAATGTAAAATGAAGAAGGATGAGACACACATAGGCCATAAGGGCAATAAAAAAATTTATTTGTTTACTGAAATATATGTATATACATACTATATTAACAAAAGTTATCAGATGCCCCTTCGAAAGCAAATGAATGCATCCACTGTGTTGTTAAGATGTGCGGTACAACTGCAAACAGCATAAAAACAAGCCTGCAGCTGACCGTGATCATATCGCACTGTGAGGTTGAATGAAAATGTCGCGGCCGGAGAGAACTGACTTTGAGAAAGGAAAAATTGTTTGGTGTTATATTAGTGGGTTTGTCCATAAGAGAAGCCGAGAGGCGTTTAAACATACCCAATTCAACTGTTTTGGATGTACTGAATAAGTGGAAGACACATGGCGTGCCTAAAGTAGGAAAAAATACCGGCAGACTAAAGAAAATAAGTGATAGAGGACGTCGAAGCCTCAGGAGAGTCGTTACAGCTAATCGACGGGGTACTGCGCAAGACCTTAGTCTGCAGGTGAGTAAAAATGCTGGAACGTCAGTATGTACACGTACCATTAACAGAGAATTTCATTCCATGGGTTACTGTGGTCGTGTGGCTGCTCATAAGCCTTTCATCAGCACTCGGAATGCTACTCGTCTTTTAGCATGGTGTAAAGAACATTTATCATGGACCATAGATCAATGGAAACGGGTCCTATGGACTGATGAATCGAGATACACGATCCATCAGTCTGATGGCCATGTGTGGGTATGGTGGCAGCAGGGGGAATGCTATTTACCACAGTGTACTGTCCCTACGGTCAAGTTTGGAGCTGGCAGTGTACTTGTGTGGGGGTGTTTTTCGTGGTATGGTCCTGGCCCATTGGTTACCGTGGACAAATCTGTTAACCAGCATGTCTACCTTGATATTCTGTACAATTATGCCCTACCAATTCTGTGGCAATACTATGGAACTGAGCCTTGTTGGTACCAGCAGGATAATGCACCAAGCCATAAAGCAAGGACTGTTACGGTGTGGTTTGACGATAATTCCGCATCGGGTGTGGACTGGCCAGCACAGAGCCATGATCTTAATCCCATAGAGCACCCATGGCATGAATTAGAGCGCTGCATAAGAAGTTTGGAACCAAGGCCTACTACTAAGCAACAGTTAACGGCAGCATTGTGTACTGAATGCAAGCGCATACCTATTGCTGTGTTCCAAAATATTGTCGAAAGCATGTTTCGAAGGGTCAGTGCATGCATTAAGGCCAAAAATGGACTGATACGATACTAATGTATGAAAATAAATGCTATGTTGTGTTGCTCTTCTAGGTGTCCGGTGACTTTTGTTAATTTAGTGTATATATATATATACACACTGAGAGAGAGAGAGAGAGAGAGAGAGAGCTTTGCATTCGGAACACCTACCTAATGACATGTTGGTCCACCTTTCTGTGCAGTCACAGCTCGCAGACACCTAGGAACAGATTCTACAAGGTGTCAAACATCCTCCATGTGTAACTGTACCCATGTCCACTCCAGCTGCTCCATCAGTTCATGCTCATGCCATGGGGAGGATCAGCGTATCCCACAAATGTTCAATTGGGCTACAGTCAGGGGAGTTTGGAGGCCAAGGCAATGTATTGAATTTGTTGTTGTGTTTCTCCAACCACTCAGTAGTTATACTAGCCCAATGACACAGTATGTTATCCTGTTGAAAGATGGAGCTGTAGTCCAGGTAAACCTCCTGCAGATATGGATGGAGATGGTCTACTAACAGGTCCCTGTAGTGTCCACCATTCAGTGTTTGTGGGATAATAACCAATGGACCTAGAGCTTGCCAGGAAATAGCTCCCCAGACCAGAACACCACCTCCACGTGCCTGTTGCACCCCAACTGTGCAACCAGGGGATTGGACTTCATGCTGCTTACGCCATATGCAAACCCGGCCATCAGTATGGTGCAGCAGGAAATGGGACTCATCACTCCAAACAATCTTATTCCATGTATAAAGGATCAATTGCCAACGTTCCTTGGCATTGTTTTTAATGGCTCGGCGTCATCATGGGGTACCCTCGTTGGTCTCCGGCTGCGGAACCCCAGGTGAAGCAAGATATGGTGCACATAGAAATATGTCAAACTGCACTGCTGTTGTTCTGGTGGGTGAGCTGGGTGTCTGTTGCATGTCGTTGCTGAGATAAGTCATGACCCCTGACGTTCACCTCTGGGATCAGCCCCAATGTGAGCCCTTCTGCTGGATGCCTGTGCATAGTTAATCTAGTCCTGATACACCCTTGATATAGTAGTATGGGAGCAGCCAACAAGCACTGCTGTTTCTCAAATATTGGTTCCTACCCTCTGGGCCCCAACTATCTGCCTGTAATCAAATTGACTTATGTCGCCACGTTTCCCCATTACTGGCAAACATTTGCTGATTACGTACAAAGGATAGGTGTCAAAATTTATAGTAGCCAGATGTGACGTTGACATCACGTGGTACTTTGTTATCACTCCGAATTCGTAAAATGGTGGTGTCCTAATGCAAAGCTAACTTAGCATGTGTATATATAAACACTGAAATGCCAGAAAAACTGGTACACCAGTATAATACTTGGTAGGCCCCCCACAGGAGCACAGGACTGCAGAAATACGACGGGGCATGGACTCCACTAGCTTCTGGAAATATGCTGTAGGCAATGCACACCATACTTCCTGCAGAGCGTTCTACAATTCGGGTGTATTCCGAGGTCTCGGATTCCTGTGTTTGATAGCGCGTTGCATGGCATCCCAAATGTGTTCTATCACGTTCAGATCTGGGGACTTGGGTGGGAATTGCAACACTCCAAACACAGATGAATGCTCCTCTAACCATAATGTGGCGTCCCGACACTTGTGTGGAGGAGCATTGTCCTGTTGGGAACAGGCCCAACCCATCAGCATGAATGCAGGACATGAACAGGTGTACCTCGTCAGAAAGGATGTGCACATAGCGTTGGCCGGTCACAAACGTTTGTAGACATACCAGGGGTACCAGTGAAGTCCAGCTCAACACACCCCATGCCATTACGGACCCCTCACCAGCCGGTACAGCTCCCTGTTGGCAGGCGGGATCCATGGCTTCATGGGGGTTTGCGCCCCACACGAATCCTTCCATCTGCCCGATACAGTTGGAAACGCGACTCATCAGACCAGACCACTTGTTTCAGTCATCAAGTGTCCAGTGGCGGTGTTGCCGTGCCCAAGCGAGGCGCATAGCTCTGTGTCGTGGACCCATCGAGGGGACTCGAGTTGGGCGTCGGCTCCCAAAGCCCATATCGTGCAGGGTACGTTGCACAGTCCGGACGTTGATGCTTGTTGAGGCTCCAGCATTGAATTCCGATGATACCTGCGAGAGTGTTGCACGCCTATCATGTGAAATGATTCTTGACAGCCGCCGATGATCACGTTCACCCAATGTCTTTTTACGGCCACACTGGTATCGTAGGTTGGAGGTTTTGCCGGAATTCTTGTAGTCACGATACACCCTTGCAATGGTCGTCCGTGAAAATCCATAGTTCATTTCTACCTCCGAAATACTATGGCCTATTTCACGAGCGCCAACTATGACACCGCGTTGAAAATCGCTTAAATCGTTATTACTTGTCATTCTCATGCCGAAAACAGCTCTGACAACTGGCAAGGATGTTTATAACTCTATGTACGCACTGGCAGACGCAACCGAGTACGCGCATAGGTGACGTTGCTATGTATTTTGCATAAGCTCGTCTGTACCGGTTTTTCCGGCACTTCAGTTTTTTATATACATGCCAGAAGGATGGACCACCGACGGACAACCGAAATTTCATACTGGATTCCAAGAGACAGGAAAAGATGCAGAAGAACACCGTATGGGAGATGGGTCAATGAAATTCGAAAGCGTGATGGAGTGACATGGAGAAGACTGGCGCAAGACAGACTGTTGTAGAAGAAACTTGGGGGGGGGGGGGGGGGCTTTATCCAGCAGTGGACTGATAATGGTTGATGATGATGATGATATATATATGTATTAGGGAGTGCCTAGGGACCAACAGCACCCCCTGTAGCGTATGATCTCCACTCATTAGTAGATTAGTGTGGGATTAATATGGGTTGTCCTTGGTCACCACTGTTGCCAATGAAACCAAGAAAGGTTGGAATGTTCATCAGACAGAAATTATAATTTGTGGAATTCATATGTGAATGTATCTGGAATTTGCCCTTGGGAAAACATTTAAAGGCTCTGTGCTTATTAAGTCCTCAGGTTAGTTGCTTCTTATGGCAGACTGCCGAATTGTTTTTCTATTAATAATCTGTAATGGTGGGAAGCAAATTGGGAAATCAGCAGCAGAAAATTTTAGGTTTCATGATATACTAGACTAAACATTCATTTCTTTATGTTCTTGGTCATTAAAATATAAATATTGTTTGTTGGCTTTTTAAATCAATGTGTAATGATTTCTGTTCTTTTCATAGCACTGACTTCATGCTACATGATTCATACCAACATTTCAAATTTCTTTGAAACATAAGCTGTATGTAAATGGGGTTTTATCATGTTTGTTTTTCATTGGTCCAGGAGTCAGATAAGATTGTGTAATGCCACCTGGCTGTTCAGTATATTTATTGATGCATTTGCACATCATTCCAAAACAGACAGTACTGTTTTAGGTCTTGGGAATTTCCATGTGTGTAGGTTGCTGCATGCTGAAGGTACAGTCCTAGCAAAGATAAGTTGCAGCATATTTTGTCCCAGATGTACAAAGTTCGTATGGAATTTAAACTGAGCATAAATAAAAGAAAAACAAAGTTATGGGTTTTGAACAAGGAACTATTGATTGATGCCAGATCAGTCTGAATGGCACAGTCATTAAATTGTTGTAGAGTTAATAGAAGTAATAGAACAAAGCTAATAGAACAGGTTAATGAGTTAGTGTGTTTAAGAAGCATGTTTGACAGGGAAAACATATTAGATGGAGAAATCAGTAGGTAAGAGAATTCAACTCTGAAAAGTCATAACTGCTTTGGAAGCATTTCTTGGGGCCAATAGCTTCTCAGAAAGCTCCCAAATGATAGTGTATGAAAGTGCAATTGTTCCTACTCTTGAACATGAACCCAGAGTGCTACAAAAGAGACACAGAAGGTGTTTGTGTGTTGAAGAGATGCATTACTTACAGAGTGTTTGTGGCAAGACTTGTCTGATCACGTGAAGAACCAAGATGTGTTGCAGATGTGAAGCAAAATGTTAATAAAGTGGAGATAAATATTCTGAGATGGTTTGGCCAGGTTGAAAGAATGAGTGGTGAGATGCTTACTATGAATTTATTCAGACCAAGCAGCGGGGAAGAAAGGTAGAAAGAAGAAGGTTTGTAAATAATGGTAGTACCAAATTCAGTAATGCCTGCAGGAGAAAAAGATAATGAGTATGAATTATTAAAGATCTTATGTAAGATGTATGTCAATGCAGCTTGGCTTGTGTGCAAGATTGCTGTAAAGGGCGATGTTTGATAATTCTATTATGGGTAGAATCTGACATCATCCACGACCTCTGAAACTCAGAAAACAGGGTAATGATAATGCAGGGGTGACTTTCTTTTAAGCTTTTGCTAAATTCAATGTTTTTAATAGTGCAAAAAGTAAACACCAATATTTTTGCAAAAACTTTTTCCATCGCCGAAGTACCCCCCCCCAGCAAATTGCAAAGAATGCTGTCAGCAGCGCGGTCTCTGATATGTATGCACTTTTCAAGGGTTTTACATTGTTTTCAAACTGCTTTATTTAGTGATTCAAGCAGAAATATAAATGAAAAGTGCAGTATCATTTGTTCATGGAAGAATCCGAAGCCCCTTCCCATCCATCAAAGAAAATCCTAAAATTTTTCTTACTTCATTAAGTTCTTGATGTTGTTTCAGTGCTTTCTGATTACTCACATGTGTGGATTTTAGACTTTTATAGGAACTGTTCCTTTTGTACAAATGTTCCAATTAAAGTAGTTCCTGTGTCTTCCTTTATTTTCCTGTATTATACCAAGTTGTTTACAAAACTGTAATAAAAAAAGTATTTCTGTTATGGAATGTGTCATAAATATTTTTTTCAGATCTTGGAAATCCAAAATGAGGTGACACATCTTACTGTGGAAGATGGAAATCATACAATAACTTTAGAAGATGTTTGTTTCTCCCCTGTTTCTAAAGGTAGATGCATGATCCAAAGTGTGGTTAATTGGTTCCAGAACAATGCCTCTCACCTAGATTACTACACGAGTGAAACTCAATATTTACAGTACATCAAAAATTGTACCATGTAGGTAATTTCTAAATTTTCTCTCTCCCCCCCCTCTTAACTAAAGGCTATTTATTCTTCAATAATTCTGATGGAAAAAAGTTTTTGTCTGAAAAGTAATGAAGAAGTTGGGCCTCTTTTCTCTCTCTCTCTCTTTCTCTGCATTGCTATATCTGTTCAAACAAAATTTCAGGTTGTGATACTGAATTGCTTGTAGCCCTCGATTTGTACCTGTCCAATTTGTGCTGATTCAGAATAATGCCGATTTTGAAACCTGAACGTCAAAAGTGAAAAAAATATTTTTTATTTATAACGTTTTACAATTTTTCTTGTACTGCTTCTTACCACATATCTTCGTGTATAAACCAATAATTTTTTTACCTTTTTTCACCACTGAAGTAGGGGTGTCTGCTTATATACAACTCAATAATTTTGGCAATTTTCTCTGTCATATCAGCGACCACATTCAACCCCGTCAGGATTGATATACCAAGACGACTGTGGACCATGGCCCACCAAAACTCAATAAAATATGCATAGCAATGAAACATGTTTACTTTATGCTTAAAGTTACATCAAACACGAATTAAATATGTTTTGTTAATTATTTTAAAAATAATGTACTTAACATAATAGTCCGTATTGATAACAACACAGAATAAATGACTGAAAAAGAACTTTACCTTTATTTTTAATTCATCCATCCTCATTCGCCCTCGAGCTCTGTATCTGAGTCCAAATTCCCAAACCGTTCTCAGTATTCAGTCTCCGTCATGGGAAGATCTGAGTAGATGTCATTGTGCTCCACCTCACTGTTGTCGTCGTCATCCTCCTCGTGCACAATATGGTCCTCACTTCCGTCCATAGCGTTGCTGATGCAACACTTTTTAAAAGATCGGACTATCGTTTCCAAGGAAATATCCGACCACGCTTTTTTTTTTTTTTTTATTGGAGGTTTAACGACCACTGAGCATCTCAATGGGCTATAAGCAGTTGCCCGTCCCTAATTTAGAGCCACTGGTTCCAGGGAAGGGAGAGAGCTAGTGCTGTATGACAAACACAACATCCATGCCTCACCAGGATTCGAACCCGGACCCCTTTTGGACGAATGATCAGAAGCCATCGCTTAGACCACTGCACCACTGGGGTGGCCCACTCTTCCTTCACCCACTCCGCGATCGTGACGATGTCCACCTTTTTCAAACTGCCACCCTTCGTTAGAGCCTTATCCTCAGACGCCATCCACTCTATCCATTTGGCCCAAAGCCTGTCCTTAAACGGCTTGTTGAATGAGACATTGAGCGGCTGCATCGGGGAGGTGAGGCTTCCGGGAATCACAGCCACAGAAGATTTCATTTCATGACACCTTTTTTTTTTACTTTGTCGGTAAGATGGGCCTGAAATGAGTCCCACACGAGCATCGACTGCATCTTGAAAACACCACCTTTCCTCTTGCTCCACAAGTTTTCCAACCATTCCAAGGTGCCACTCTCATCCATCCAACCTTAGACGTGAGCACGCATCAACATGCCACTTGGGAACTTAGGCACAGTCTTTCGTTTTAAAATAATCATAGGGGGTAAATGTGACCCATCTGCCATACAACACAAAATCACTGTGAATCTAGTCTTTTCATGTCCAGTTGTTTTAACAAAAACTGTCTTCGCGCCTTTAAGATCCACAGTTTGATTCGAAGGCCAATTGAAGGAGACAAGAGTTTCGTCCATATTGCCAATTTGGCACAATTCGAAATTGTATTGCTTCCGGAGATGGTTAATAAATTTTTTAAACGATTCAACTTTCGTTTCCAACTTTCTCAGCAGTTTTTGGGAGAGCTTAGTGCGGGTTCGTAGACTCAAATTATATCTGTTCATGAATCGATCGCACCATCCCACGGAAGCAACGAAGTCCACTGGTTTTAGTGGCAGGAATTCAGGGTCTTTCGACATATTCAGTGCCCTGATTCGGATATTTGTGTGGGTTATAATAAACCCACGCTGCCATGACTCCCTAATCCTGGCCTGGAGTAGAAATTGCTGCGGCAATTTCTACTCCAGGCCAGGAAACATCGGCGGACGGCCACGTACGGCCTTCTTTGTCCTCAGCATCATTGTAAGTTCCCACTTATTTTTCCTCCACTCGCACACTTGCTTTTCGTTGACAGAGATATGACGAGCAGCCATCGAATTGTTCGACTGCTCGGCAAAAGCGACTACTTGCAGCTTAAAACTAGCTGCATATGCAGTCCTTTTTGTCCAGGCATCTTTCAACGTAAGCAAAGTTCAAATTGCGAGAGAAACTGAAAAATTTCTAACTATCATAAAACAGAGCAATTTGATAAAAAAAAAAAAAAAAAAAAAAATTCTCCTTTCTTCAGAAAGATTACCACAATTGAATTGAAACTATAGTTTCGTTGGCTCTATTTCCTTAAAAAATCAAAAGCATTACCGTGTGGCTGGGCTTCCACTTTTCTTAGACTGGTTGGTGGGAAGGAACAACAAGCATATCATATTTCATAGATGTGGGGAAGGGGTGTCATTCAGTTCCTGACACTTAGTCCCATTAAGTGGTGCCTCGCCGTTGCCCTCTCTCACTCTTCATGGAGGGGAAGGCCGGAAGTGAAACTGTAACCTTTCGATTCCTCACCCCCCCTCTCACCTAAAGAAAGAAGAATTTGGCTCGTGAGAGAGAGAGAGAGAGAGAGAGGGAGGAAGAGAGCCTGTGATAGAGACCCAGCTGCTGCGGATGCCTGCTTAACATCGGGCAGAGGTCACGTTCCCCTCCGTATACACTGAGTGGCCACTTTATTATGACCACCCCTCAGTACTTCATTGGGCCACCTTTTGCCTTTAATACAGCGTCGATTCTTCGTGGCATGGACTCCACGAGATGTTGATAGGTGGTTTGTGGAATCTAAGACCATGCTTGATGAATAGCACTTTCCAGGAGTGTGAGATTGCAGGGTTGTGGATCCAGCTGTCAGATGGCTCGTTCAACTTCATCCCACAAATTCTCAATGGGGTTGTGATCTGGAGATTGTTGGGGCCACCTTAGCAAAGTAAACTCTCTGGCATGTTCCTGAAACCAATCCTGTACAATACGAGCACTATGGCAGGACGCATTATCTTGTTGAAAGCAGCCATTGCCATTGGGATAAACCAACCACATGACAGGATGCACTTGGTCCGCAACAATGTTTAGATATGATGTGCCAGTCAGACGTTGATCAACACGAATTAAAGGGCCCAAAGCATGCCAGGAAAACATTCCCCAAACCATAACATTGCTTCCACCAGCTTGAAGGGTTGTAGCAATGCATTTGGGGTCCACGCTTTCATGCTGTTTCTGCCAAATTCTAACTCGGCCATCGGCATAGTGCAACTGAAAACGTGATTCATAGGACCACATAATTTGTTTCCAACTATCCACTGTCCAATCCTTGTGCTCCTGTGCGAACTGTAGACATTTCCTCTTGTTAACTGCAGACAGCAAAGGTGTTCAAACAGGCCTTCGGCTGCCATATCCCATCCAATGTAGTGTACGGCGAACAGTGCGTGCAGAGATCATTTGAGGGGATCCTTGATTAAGATGTTCTGTAATTTGCTGCATTGTTGCCCTTTTGTTGTCTGTTACCAGTCTGGACACTCTCTGTTCCGCCCAAGCAGTGACTAGTCGATGACGACCACACGTAGCACATAGAGACACAGTTTTTTGGCTGACAGTCCAGTCTTTAAACACTTTAACAACAGCTGCTCTGGAACATTTCACAAATGCGGCGGTTTCGGCGATACTCGCTCCATGGCTCCAAGCTCCTACAATCATCCCACGTTGAGTCTGTCAAATCGCATTTTTTACCCATCTCGTCACCCAAAAATCACTTCTACTACTGTCACAAGCACTAAGCTTTCTCTTTTTATACTAGCCTCGCCCTTTGGTGGCAACAGCGTGCAACCATAGCTCATTTGCTTAAAACTGTCAGGTGGTCATAATAAAGTGGCCACTCAGTGTACAAACACAACCAAGATTTGCAAATGCTTATAAGTTACAATCGGCTTTTAATCCTCAGTCCAATACCTAATAAGACGGATTACTGTAGGAATATCCTGAGATAAATAATATGAGAAATTTTGTAATTTACACGATACACGAGGTTTCGCTTTTCGTCAAATTTACGCAGTGAAAATCGTACTCTTGGCTTATACATGAGTTTTCGATTTTTGTCAGATTTATGCAGTGGAAATCATACTCTCGACTTATACGCGAAGATATACAGTATATTAAATTGTCATTCTTGCATCGCAAATTTTGAATAAAAATTATAAATACAGTCATCTTTGAAATTACGTATGTTTTGTTAATGTGAATTTGCTCTAATGAGATTGATGTATTGGTGAAAGCTGCTTGTAAAATGCAAACTTTTGCGTGTGTGAGTTTGCTCTCACGCGATTTCATTCCTGGTGCTTTAACCTTTCAAAGTACAAATTCAATCTCTCTGCAAAGGTCCTGGAGTTATTTTTATTACGCAGTTTCCAGGGATCGCATTCCTCCTAAAATTCCTAAAATTCCTAATATTTTGTGACCCTCCTTAAATTCCTAAAATTAGACCTAAAATTTGCTATTCATCCTAAAATTTTCGTAAGCTTATTTTTATTAAAAACACAACCGTTATTAACGCCAATAAATTTACCATTACGGTAAGGTAAAAAGACCTGTTTTTGTAGAAACACAGCCTATATGCTGTGCTGCTGAAGGGAGGGAAAAATGACGCCATCGAGATGCACTTGCTTCGGGGCGGGCGTTCCATTTTTTGCCTTCGAACAGTTTTCGAGAGTAACAAGAGATCTAAGGGAAAAGGGGAGGGGTCATTTTCACCCCTGGTTTGCGCTTTGCAGACGAACTCCGTGGCACGCAGAAGATCGTACTTTATTTTTGTACATGCCTTGTGGAACCTCCTCTTTCTGCTGATGTTTTGTTATTGTAAACCGCAGGTGGGTTTAAGCAAAAAGGAAACATGTGGTCTCCTTCCGTAACCTCCGGTAATGACGATGGGATGGTAGCTGAGTATTATCTTGGCAGGCAGTAGAGCACGTGATCATTGACCTTCGATCATGCGTCGGCGACAGCGACCTTCGATGCGCAATATATCTCGGCTCCGACTCGCTTTGACTGAACTTGCGTGAGATGCGTATGATAGTTTCTGGTTTTACGTCTTTTATGGTGTTCTCTGTGCTGTGTGCAGGTTCAGTTCTCTAGTGGTGACCTGCTTTTTTTTTTTTTTTTTTTTTCCATATCTTCTGACATCCTCGCAGCCAAATTTCGGGAAGTTGTCTGGTTTTGCAATATTGGAACGTGTTTTTGTACTTCCCTTTCATTTTCTGGTTAGTAATACAAGTGTTTAAGATGCCTAAATCCAAAACGAAATTTCAAGATGCGTGGCTCGCCAAAGAATTGGACGGAGTGAAGTTGAAAGAATGGTGTTCTGCAACTGAAACAATATTTTCTGCTAAGTGTATATTGTGTTCAGAAATTTTCAACATTTCTAATAGTGGCTTTTCACAAGTAAAAGCGCATCATAAAGGAAAAAAACATTTGCAGAAATTTCAAAGTAAATTTCAAAATAAGTCCATCCTGAAAGCCTTTGGAGGACGGGATCTTCAGCCCAAAACAAATATTAGTGAAGTACTGAGTCATGATTTACAGTTGGCTAAAGCCGAAGCATTATGGGCCATGAAAGTTGCTAAGGACAATATGTCTTTTGTTTCATGCACTGAAACAGTTGAACTTTTCAAAGAAATGTTTCCTGATTCTGCTATTGCAGCCAAAATGCAACTTAAAGAAAAAAAGTTGCTTATGTGATATCACATGGATTGTCAAAATATTTTGAAGAGGATTTGAAAAAAGACATTGCATCTAGTAGCCCAGGGAAGGTTACTATAGCATTTGATGAAACTACAAATATACAAGTGAAACGGCAGTTGGATGTGTATCTCAGGTACTGGTCTTCAGAAATAAATTCAGTTTCTTGCCGATACCTAACAAGCGTTTTTCTGGGTCATGCAACAGCAGATATTTTGCTAAAAGAAATTCTTGATGTGTTATCATCCTTCAATATTTCGTTGAACAGAATTATTTGTGTATCCATGGACAGCCCAAATGTAAATAAGTGCTTTTACGCAAATTCAATGAAGTTGTAAAACAAGAAACAGGCCAGAAATCTTTGGAACTAGGTTTTTGCAACCTGCATGTTGTTAGTAATGCATTTAAAATTTTTTTGACAAGCTTAAATATAGATTTTGACGAATTTGCTACTGATATGCATTACTTTTTAAAGAGTAGTGCTGCAAGACGAGAGGATTATAAATCTGTCGAGGATATAACATTGGTCACTGCCAAATTTCTTTTGCGTCATGTCAGCAACAGATGGTTAACCGTTGGTTCTGTAGCCCAGAGGCTCTTGGATCAATGGCTAAATATTACAGAATATTTTTTAAACTTCTTGCCATCTCAAAAAATATTTGAAAAACAACTGCGCAATTCGGCAAGGTATAAAAGAATTCACTGTTTCCTGAAAAATGAGCTTACTCCTTGCTATTTAGCATTAATTTCATTTTCACACCAAAATTTTGAAAAGTTTTCATTATGTTATCAGAGTGAAGAACCAAAAATACACCAGTTATATTCTGATTTAAATACTTTAATGAGGAATGTTATGGCTCAGTTTATCCAAGATGATGTTATAGCAGGGAAATTTGGAGAAGACCTAAAGAATGTAGATTTTGAAAACAAAAATTCATGGAAAAAACTAGGGGAGTTAGAAGTTGGTATGAAGACAAAAAATCTCCTCAGGAATGTTCAGGAGACCAGGCAGAAATTATTTCTCTTAGATGTAAGATCATCACTAATTGCAACCACAAAATATTTAAAGTCAAATTTGCCATTCTGCAATCAAAAGCTAAGAGACATAGAAGTTTTAAAGGTAAAAGAACCAAAGAAAGAGTCAACTCAACTTTCAGTCACTGAAGGACTTTCGGAAATAACCAGAATTTCAAGTGTTTTGCATCTTTCTGAGGAACAAATTGATAGAGTAAGAGAAGAGTGGAAACTTTTAAATTGCGATAAGCCAACTCTAGATGAACTAGTGAAATTTTCAGAGGAAGGGCATATTCCAGTGCGGATTGATCATTACTGGCGTAATATATTTAGTATTAAAGACTCTAGCGGAAAAGAAAAATACTCAAATCTTGCTAAACTCATAAAGTCAATTTTAGTTTTACCTCATGGTAATGCTGATGCAGAAAGGGGATTTTCGGTTAACACTGCTCTGTTAAGGAAGGACAAGGCTAACTTAAAAGACTCAACTATAACATCATTAAGAATAGTTAAAGGGGCCATTAAACACTATGGATGTGTAAGTAAAGTTCCCATAACAAGAAATTTGTTAAATAGTGTTTGTGATTCACATAAATTTTATAAAGAGTATGTTGATAAGCTGAAGGAAGAAGAATCAAAAAAGGTAAAAGAAAGGAAGCAGAAAGAGAGGGAAAATAAGGAAAAGCAGCTAGAGAAAAAAAGAAAAGCTGAGTTTGATGACAAAATAAAAGAAAATGATGCAGAAATAAATAGACTTAAAAACGATAAAGAAGCCTCCCTAGCAATAATTCAAGAGGGAACAGAAAGAATGAGAAAAGCTGTAGAAAAACAAAATACTGTTGAAATAGCAGTTGCCTCTAACTTGATCATACAAGGTTCAGCTGAAATAAAGAAAACTGAAAGTAAATTAGTTGTGGTAGAAGCAGAAAAAGATAGGCTAATCAGGAAAAGGTTAAAACAATAATATGAAAAAAGTAATTCAGTGAACAATTGTACATAGTTCTTGGTTTTCAATTACCTTTTTAGGATATTATAATTTAATGTGAAACCTGAAAACTTTACTGTGAAAATCATGAATTGCTTCTGGTTCAACAGCATATTAATGTTCAAAGTGAAACTTGAATGTGGTAAATATACTTGAATATGATAATAACACGTGAAAAGATAAGAACTGAACATTAGAAGTAAATCATACTTAAACTTTAGACATTAGACGTTATGCAAAAAATTTGGGTGTTAACTTCGACCATATATACTAATGGACTGCACATTGGCAATAGCTGCATCAAAGCCGCCATGGCTCAAACATTGGGCACGTCATCATCAGACTCCAAATTTCGTGTAAAAATGCTGTTATGATTACTAATTTACACTGCAGAACTTCAGTGTTTTCGGTGTATTATGTGAATGCGCCTCATATATAATGAAAACTCTTCAGGTAAGTTTACTTATGAGCTATATACATGCATGATCGGGTTGTTTACATTTTGTGATTTATAATGTGATGAACATTTGCGAAGAATTTGGAACATGCATTCCATTTTTTTCTTAAGTTACTATATTTTTATATCAATAGCTGCAAGTTTCTGGTTAAGTAATTGAACTTTATCGACTTAGGTATTTAATTCGTTTCTTACCCATGAAAAATCATAGAACTTTCTTTACTATATCGGTCAGAGCAACCATAAGCACAGCAGGTGTAACCCATCTTTTTGACTGTTGTCATGTGATTTTATGTTGGAGCCAGAAATTTTGATGTCATGCGCAGTCTATCAGTATATATGGTTGAAGGGTGTGAAGCAAACTCTTTACAATGTATACAAAGTTGTTTTACTAGATGTCATCATCATCATCATCATTGTCAACCATTATCAATCCACTGCTGGACGAAGGTCTCCCCAAGTTTCCTCCACAACGGTCTGTCTTGTGCCAGTCTCCTCCATGTCACTTCCCGCATAGATGTATACAAATATACATCTAGTTTTTATTGAAATACACTCCTAAAATTTTCCTAAAATTTTTCTAAAAATTCCTAAAATTCCTACCTAAAATTTTCCAGAAGTATGCTATGATCCCTGAGTTTCCTATAGGCCGATGTCCTACATGAATGCAAGCTGAGATGACTGTCAATGACAATGACCAATGAGTTGTGCACCCACTCATTGATTGTGAGATGTAATATCCTCAAAAACCAACACCATTCCACGACAGTCATGTGAGTATTAGTTACTCGTCACAGTGAGTCATTTCCATTTTACCTGGAAAAGGAGTAAGGAAAGTTTGTTTTGGTTGTTGGTGTACCAATGGGCTCTCCTCTTTCTCCCTTACTTGATGAAATTTATTTACAGAATATTGAAAAATTAATCGTTGCCCCATCCCCTTTAAAACCCTCCGTTTGGTTATGGTATGTTGATGACATCATCTTCATTTGGTCACACCAGAAACACTCTCTGTTTGAACTTATGCCCTCTATTACTTCCAAATTACCTCATATAAGATTCTCGTCTCAAGAACAGATGGACAACAATATTAGTTTTCTGGATGTTAACATCAACCCAGACTTCTTATTGGTCTCTCTGTTTACAGGAAACCTTCTGCCACCCATAATATCATCCCATACCATTCCTGCACCTTTGGTAAATACAAAGTGACTGCTTTAAAGGTGTACATTCACAAAGCTAACCTTATTTGCAACAGCCCTTTTGCTCTTCAAAATGAATATCAGAACATCATCACCATTGGCGAATTGCATGGCTTTCCATCCCTCACAGTGCATTAGCTAATTAAGAAATTTGAATCTCAGAATAGATCTACCAGTTTACTGCCTGAACTTTCCACCACTCATCAGTTTGTGGGTACTTTGCCCTTTTGCCTGGCCTTCACTCATAAAGTTTGCTCTATTTTCAAGTCTTTTGGCTACAGGACTGCTGTTAAACCACCTCCACATCTTCTTAGCCTTCTCCTTAAAGACAGAGATCCCAATAAACCCCTAAAGTTAAAAGGGGTCTACTCTATCTCTGTCAACACTTCCACAGGCATTACCTACTATATTGGTAGTACTTACTGAAGCATCAGCCGGCGATTGGTGGAACATATCGCTGATATTAAGAAAGGCAACCCTTCCTCCTCCCTTTCAATTTTAACGATCAGCGATACGTCCGCGATTCTCGATTGGCAAAATGTTAAACGCATCGCTCCTTTCAGCACTCTGAAAGCCCTCAGGTATCTCAAAAGCATTGAAATCTTCCTTACTCCTAACACCTGTAATACAGATGCACCTTTTAACATACCTATCATTTGGAAAGCTATTTTGAAATCTGGCAACAACTGATGCTAATACCGTGTGTTTCATTCCATGGCTGATGAAGGTAGAAGTCACTACGAAAATGTTCCACCACTTGTAATTTTTACGTAATTGAAGCGTGATATGTCGACATCAAGAATTATTATTCTAATGCAAATCTCATAGTTTATCTTTTGCCCATTTTTTTAAAATTTTTCTCCTGACTATGGAAGAGACAAGCCCTTCTCACATCTGATGTTTTTACCCCTGTTCCCCAATAATTTGGTAAAGTTGGCACCCCTTCCCCAGGACAATGAAGTTGCAGGTAACTGAAGCAGTTTGTTTGCTGAGAATAATTTTGTGAATTTTCCATTTTTTTCGAAGATGACAATCCATTTTTTTGGTGCAAATATGACAAGGATGGTAAGTCAGGTAAATCCGAAAACTTGAAAATTTCGTCGTCCTGGAGCTGGAATCGAACCCACGTCTCCCAGATAGCACTCGGGTATGCTATCTGGAAGACGTATACCCGGGTGCTATCTGGGAGACGTAAGTTCGATTCCCGCTCCAGAATGATGAAATTTTCAAGTTTTCGGATATTACCTGACTTACCATCCTTGTCATATTTACATCAAAAAACATATTGTCATCTTTGAAACTTGTGTTTTGTGGGGAATATTTTGTCCTTAAATTTCCAAGTGTTTTGTTGTATAGTGGTTAAGATTTTATTATCCCAATCAGACGGTTTGACTATGGTTTAGCTTCTGAAGCCTTAAAAGCACACCAGTGTTTATGTAATGTAAATGTGTGATTTGACAGTGTGAGATTGATATGTATAAAAAATGATTTATTACATTTTCTGTAGTATGATACTGAAGAAACATCACCTGTATAAAAATCCAGCATTGAAGTATTTAATGAGCCATTTTTTAAAATAAAATAAACTGTTTGACATTTGGAGGATATGTATCCTTTCATCTTTGTAGTCTGGAGGGCCAATGGTATTTTAGGTGATTATGGATTGTATAATATTATAAATGATGTTTTACACAATAGCAATAATTTAGATGAGGTTTAATGGTTTCTCAGGTTAAGGTCTCCAATGTGATGAATAGAAATTCAAGTCAAGGGAATAGAAAAAAAATATATTAAGAATATTGTATACATACATTTAAAACCTTGAACCGCATGAATATGACACCTTGGATTACTGATTGTGAAATTCCATTGAGGTGAGTGTGCTAAAACATTTGGCTTGAATTGTAGAATTTCCACCCAAATTTACGAGGGGGTGTTGAAAAGTTTCTATTCGATAGTGGAAATAGGAAATAGTCAAATGTAGCAAAATATTGTTTGATGGATAATGAAACATCTTGAACTCACAGTTACGCAGTGTCACCTCAGTCACAAATGCTGCACGCACCGGTGCATTGTCATGATGGAAGATGACTCCTTTGGCCCATTTCCCGTGCCTCAAGCTTCCAATTTCTTACAGAAACATTTTAGTAGGTTAGAATAATACTCTGTATCAATAGTAGCACCTTAAATCAAGCAGGATAACTCCTTCTGCATTCCAGAAGACAGTTGTTGACTTCCCAGCTGACTTCTACTCTTGAAATTTTTTAGGTGAGAGAGAGAAGAGGGCTCCTTCCACTGTTTTGATTGTTCCTTTGTTTCAGGGTCGAAGTAGTGCATCCATGTTTCATTCATAGTGACCTACTGCCTCAAAAACTAAAAGCTTCACTAACTTTAAAAGGTTGCACTGTATCTCTGCTTTCTAGTGTCCTGTGCACCTCTTTATAGTACACAATAAAAATTGCATTACTTAAAAAAAAATTGGCAAAAATTGATGCGCAAATTGACAAATTAAAATGTATGTTTACTAAATATTATTTTGTACTGTGTAGTCATTATTGTATTTATAGTTTAAAATTATACTGTGTGAAGATAGTGATATTAACTTATAGCTATGTGGATTGTAAGTTTGTCTGAAGAGTAACCAGCAAGTTTTTTTTTCATATGGGTTCTTATACTACAAGCTTGTTTGCCTATCAGAAGGTTTTACCACATGATGTGTAGTGTATTGATTTCTAAATTGCGTATCAAATGCAAGATTTTTGTGATACTTGTGCTTTCTTTTGCAATAAATTTTGTATGTTGAAAAATAATTTGTGGTTGAAGGATGCAGTGCATTCATTCTGCTTGGAGTTATTTGGAGATGTAAATGGCTTGTGCTTAATATTCCTGTGCAGAACTAGTTGGTAGTCACTAACAGGATTTATAAGAGCGCTGAATTCCTATGTACTTTCATCACATTCCTCTGTTCTTAGGAAGCAGTTAAAATTATTGTAAATACATCATGCATACATATCACTAAGCTGATCTCTGATATTCAGAGGTTAGCTCCACAAAGAAATACAAACTACCAGATAATTTTTACTTACTGTTGCCATATCAAACTTCTCCATTTACAACGATCTTGACACACAACTCAGGCTTCACCGACATCCATCACACGACCTACCCAAGATCTTCTATACTTCACACTCATAATCTATTTCTCATGCAGACACTTTTAAATCTGATCCTCCCACAACTTCCTTGGCCTTCCTCTGCCTTTCATTCCTGCCACTTTGACTAAAAAAAAATTCTTAGTAAGTATCTCATCACTCATTCTTTCAATGTGGCCAAACCACCGAAACATATTAGTCTCCACCTTGCTAACAACATTTGGCTTCACATTACACAACTGCAACACATCTTCATTCCTCTCATGATCAGAACGTGTCTTACCACAAACCCACGGTAAGTAACTCATTTCCCCAGCACACAAACTACTCCTATGTTCCTTCTGTAGTACCCAGGTTTCACTGCCGTACATCAAAGTAGGAACAATTGCACTTACATACACAGTCGTGCAGGACTTTTCTTGAGAACCCATCTTTCCTGTGAAAATCTTTCAAAGCAGCTATGACTTTCAATGAAGAATTTACTCACCTACTAATTTCACCATCCAATTTGTTCTCTCTGTCAAGCACACTTCCTAAATACACAAAATCATTCACTTGGTCAATCACTGTGCTATTTAGACTTATCTTGCATTCAGTACTAACAGCTCCTTGCTCAAAAAACCTTAACTTGGTTGTTTTTCTCTCCCTTATTTATACTCAGTTTGAATTTCATGCAAACTTTTTACTAACTACATCCAGGACAACATACTCTGCAACTCACTTTTGCTCTCTGCCAACAGGACTGTCTCATCAGCACACAGCAATCTGCACACACGGATATTACCAAGACATAAACCAGTACTGTCCATCTTTGCATCATGCATGCATGCATCCATAAATATATTAAACAGCCATAGTGACATTACAGAACCTTGTCTGACTCCTGCACCACCAAAAAACCATTTTGATAAAACACCATTCACTCGTACATAAGCTCTACTGCCAGCATACATGGCTTTTACACTATTAAGTAGATTCCCAGTAACACAATTTTTATTCAATACCTTCCACAAAAGTGGTAAATGATTCTCATGAAATGTATTTATGGACAGTTCTTATGAATGGTGTGTCTGTGTGGAATTTTTTTGAGAGACTGGTCAAGCTTTTTAGCAAACAAAAAATATTTCCCTCTGACTTAATGAATTTACAGTAAATTTTGAATTATTTTATTTCAGCAATCCTTTTTTGTGCAAAAAGAAGGTTTGTCTTGCCTGGGAGATTATGGTGGCCCAATTTTTCCATATGTTGCCTTGGGTGGCGTACAGAGTGGAGCCTATGAAAATGCTACTGCACTGATAATCACCATAATGTTAAATAACCATGTGAAAGATGAAGACAATGCAGATGCTATGGCATGGGAGAAGAAGTAATTTAATTTTTCCTTTGATATTACTACATTTTAATGTGTAATATGTAGTTTAGTATACTGTTCATGATTTGTCTTTTAATTTTTAATGGTGTTTTGCAAAAGTAGATTATCTTATCCCATTGTCTATCAAGTAATTATGCTATATTCTGATCTCTGTAAGAAACACAAATTGGATTTTTGTTCATATGCTGATTAATGATTTACTTCTATCTGCTTACAACATTTGTTGAATTGTTTTTTCACAATATTTGGTATCTATATTCATTCACGAGAAGTTGACTTAGCTTCATCTTCATAATGTCATATAGCCAAATGATAGAGAGTTGCGCTTTAAAGTTTTTAATAAATAAATGCTTTGTGTCTGCAGAAATTAGTGCACAATACTAATGGTAATACATGTATAAATTGTAAAAAAGATGGTTTGTGATTGGTCTTAGTAGAATTTCATAAAGTAATAAAATATATCTTTTCATACTAGAAATATGGCATGGGAGAAGAAGTAATTTAATTTTTCCTTTGATATTACTACATTTTAATGTGTAATATTAAAATGTAGTAATATCAAAGGAAATATAGCTCTCTATCATTTGGCTATATGACATTATGAAGATGAAGCTAAGTCAACTTCTCGTGAATGGTCAGGGATGTAAGGTCAGGTGATGCGTAACATCACAGCCTCTCCTTGACAAATGTCAACCCCGCCTTCTCGTGGTGCATCCTGTTCCCACTAAAGGGGCTCTGACGACCGCCCATAGCGGTATAACTATACCATCGGGATCAGAGGAAATGCTATCCCACACTCACCAACCCGCTTGGCCAGCGTGGTGAGTTATGGCCAAACCCCTCCAAAATGATTCCACAACTTAAATCTTGGCCCTCAGTCTCCGGCAGCTGGAATGTACCTGGCCAAGGCAGCGGCCAGTGCGACATGAAGGCAGAGGGTGCTAAGAATCCCCGGAGGACCGGACTAGGCTGCCATCTGATGCTGACCTTGGCTACTTACAATGGACGCTCCCTATCTTCTGATTCAAGGCTTCTTGAATTGGAAGAGGAACTACAAAGGATCAAGTGGGACATCGTGGGGCTAAGTGAGGTAAGGAGAAAAGGAGAAGATCTCATCGAACTGAAAAGTGGACATCTCTTCTACTATCGTGGGACAGATACTGGCAGAACTAGTGGTGTTGGATTTATAATAAACAAGAAACTGAAGGATAAAGTTGTAGAAGTTGAAAGTTCCTCTGACAGAGCTGCACGACTTGTTATCCAACTCTCGAAAAGATACCAGGCTCAGATTATTCAAACTTATGCACCCACCACAAGTCATTCTGAAGAAGAAATTGAAGAATTTTATGAGGAAATTTGTCATCTAAATAATAAAGGTAAGCAGCACTTGAAAATAATTATGGGAGATTTCAATGCAAAAATAGGGCAACGGCAACAGAATGAAACTTCGGTAGGTAAATTCGGTCATGGCAACAGAAACCAGCGTGGAAATACTCTCGTTGAGTTTGCAGAGGCAGAAGGGTTTTTCATCTTGAACTCCTTCTTCAAGAAAAAGCCACACAGGAAATGGACATGGAGACATCCAAATGGGACGACAAGTGAAATTGATTTTATTATGTGTAACAAAAAATTCGTCATAGAAGACTGCAGTGTGCTAAACAAGTTCAACACAGGTAGTGACCATAGATTGGTGAGATGTAAGATGCACCTCAACACTAAACTTGAACGTGGCAAGCTCATAGGACAAACAAAATCTATTGACATAACCAACCTTAAAAAACACCATAATACCTTCAAGTTAGAACTGAAGAACAGGTTCTCTGCTTTAGAAGGCCTAACATCGGAAGAAGTGGACATCTCTGAAGTTAACAGAAAAGTAACCAAAGCTCTTATGGAAACAGCAACAAAATTAGCTGGGTCTAAGAACAAGTTGCATGTGAACAAATTATCAGGAAAAACCAAAATGTTGATGCAAAAAAGAAGAGAGATGAGGACAACTAAAGAAGATGTGACTTCCAAAGTGGAATATATAGAGCTATGCAAGACAGTAAGAAAAAGTATCACTGAAGACGTAAGGAAATTCAACTGTGAACTAGTGAGGAAAGCAATTGAAAACAACCAAAGCCTAAAGATAGCAAAGGGACATCTCAGTAAGGGAAGAAAACAGATTATGGCACTGAGAAAAGAAGATGGTTCTGTAACAAGAAATAGAGGCGAAATTTTGACAAGAGTGAAAGATTTCTACTCCAAATTATATGAAAGGGATGATATATGCACTCCAGACATCATGAAAGATACCAGTACCAGAGTTCCTCCAGTCCTTCCAGCAGAAGTTGCACATGCAATCAAGAACATGAAGCGAGGAAAAGCTCCAGGAGAAGATGGAATTACTGTAGACATCATACAAGAAGCAAGTGGAGAAATCGAAACAGTGCTCGCCCAAATTTTCACTCGATGCCTTAATGAAGGAAAGATTCCTGAGGATTGGAACACCGCTACAATGATCCTGCTACATAAGAAAGGTGACATTGAGGATCTCGGAAACTACAGACCTATCAGCCTCCTATCAGTAGTTTATAAAATCTTCACTAAAGTTCTTTCACACCGCTTGAAGGTAACACTGGACATGGCTCAACCGAGAGAACAAGCTGGATTCAGGAGTGGCTACAGCACAATAGATCATATCCACGTGCTGAGAGAACTAATTGAAAGAGCGAGGGAATATGAACTTCCATTGTGCATGGCTTTTATCGATTATGAAAAAGCCTTTGATTCGGTGAAACCATCAGCAGTTACAATGGCTCTGAAAACCTGCGGTATTGAAGATGCATACATTAATATTATTAATAACATCTATGAAAATGCAAGTGCAAAGATTAGGCTGTTTGAAAATACAACACACGTAAAAATTGGAAAGGGAGTGAGACAAGGTGACACCATATCTCCGAAGCTCTTTAATGCCACATTGGAGGGTGTTTTTCAGTCACTGAGCTGGGAAAACAAGGGGATAAAGATTAATGGAGATTATCTAACCCACCTTCGTTTTGCTGATGACGTAGTCATTTTTGCAACTACCCCATCAGAGCTGCAGAGTATGATCCAGGAACTTGCTGACAAGAGTAAAGAAGTGGGATTAAAAATGAACTTTCAGAAGACAAAAGTGATGTTCAATGCTTTTACAAGAAATGAAGATTTATCGATTGATGGAGAAAAGCTGGAGATAACAGACACGTACGTTTATCTTGGACAGCAGATATCAAGTGAGGGTCACATTGATGAAGAAATTAATCGGCGTACAAAACTTGCCTGGAGAGCTTTTGGAAGAAACAGCATAATTTTCAAGAGCAATATGCCATTATGTCTTAAAAGAAAAGTGTTTGATCAATGCATCCTTCCAGTGCTTACATATGGTGCAGAGACGTGGACCTTAACTAAAAGAGACATACAAAGGCTGAAGACAACTCAAAGAAGCATGGAGAGGTGCATGCTTGGTGTAACCAGGAGAGATAAGAAGAGGAACTCGTGGATCCGAAAAATGACAAGAGTGGAAGACATCATGATCAGAGTTAAATCCCTGAAATGGCAATGGGCTGGACATACTGCCAGAAGGACAGATCATCGATGGACAGCTGAAATTTTAGATTGGATACCAAGGGACAGGAAAAGACCCAGAAGAAGACCACATGGGAGATGGGTGGATGAAATTCGAAAGTATGCAGGGGTGACATGGAGGAGACTGGCACAAGACAGACCGTTGTGGAGGAAACTTGGGGAGACCTTCGTCCAGCAGTGGATTGATAATGGTTGACAATGATGATGATGATGATGACTAGAAATAACTGATGCCTACATTTACTGTGGACAACAGATATGAAGCAAGGGCCATGTCGAAAAAGAAATTAATAGGCATATAAAACTTGTTTGAAGAGCTTTTGCAAGAAACAGTACAATTTTCAAGAGTAATTTATCATTATGTCTCAAAAGGAAAATGTTTAATCAGTGAATCCTTCCATTTCTTAATTACAAATCAGAGACATAGGCCTTGACTAAAAAGGACATACAGATGCTGAAGACAGCTCTAAGAAGCATAGAGAGGTGCATGCTTGTTGTAACCAGGAAAGATAGGAAGAGGAACTTATGGACAGAGAAAATGACAAGAATGAAATGCATCCCTACCAAAGGAAAGTTCCTGAAATGGCAGGTGGACATATTACTAGAAGAACTGACCACTGTTGGACAACTGAAATACCGGGTGATCCAAAAGTCTTGCACATTTTGAAAACGTAATAACTTGCGGAGTTTTGAGAGTAGGGCAACGCCGTTTGCGTAGAAATGATCAGAATGACATCGGGTTTTTTATGAAATCACATAAATATTTACTCAGTTTACTTACATTTTTCATCGCCAGTTTGCGCAGCAACGATAGGTTGGAAGTGTCGAGAAAAATGGACACCTGATTGTACCAGGTGTTCAATGTGATGGCCGTCCTGTTCCAGCACTGCTTGCAGACAAGAGAAAACACCATGGACGGCATTGAAGAGCATGTCCGGTGGTATAGCTGTTACATGGTGTCGAATGGCATCTTTCAGCATGGCCAATGAAGTGGGGCGACATCTGTACACTTATGATTTTAGGTAACCCCAGAGCCAGAAATTGCAGGGTGTCAGGTCTGGTGACCGAGGAGGCCAGGCCTTCGGAAAGTGTCGGCTCAACACAAGATTTGCGCCAAACGTCTCTTGCAGCAGTTGCTTAACGGAACGTGCGGTGCGGTGTGGGGTGGTGCTCCATCCTGCATAAATGTGCACAGATTCACTGCATCTCGCACTTGCAAGCTAGGGATAACGTATGTTCGTAACATGTTCGCATAACGTGCACCTGTCACTGAAACAACTTCAAAGGAGGTGCCGCCGACCTCTTTAAAAAAAAAAAAAAAAAAAAAAGACCGATAATGAAGGAAGCCGTGAATCCACACCACACTGTCACTTTCGGCTGATAAAGTGGCGCTTCAACGACTGCTTGGGGATGTTCCGTGTCCCAGATGTGGTAGTTGTGCATGTTTACTGCTCTGTTTAGGGAAAAGTGTGCCTTATCAGTCCATAAAATGTTCATCAGCCAGTTCTCATCGACATCCATTTGTCAAAAAAAACCATGCTGCAAACTCCTGACGCTGCACGTAATTGCCAGCTTGCAGTTCGTGATGCCATCGCAGTTTGTACGGGTATCTGTACAGACTCCGTTGTAGTGTTCACCATACAGTCGTGTATGGAATGCCTGTTTGCTGAGAAACATGGCGAGCACTGGAGTTGCCAAGTGCGGATGACATTGCAATCATATCCAGACGTGCTAACTCTCTGGGTTTAGGCCGGCAATGCCAGATTTTATTACACTTCCCGAAATTCCGGATTATAAATTAATATTGCCGGATTTCATCATGATTTCCGTAGTGTAAATTAAAAAGTAATGAGAAAAGTTCGAAGTTCTCCCAGGCATCGGAGAACTTTGATGATTACCGTAGTGTAAATTAAAAAGTAATGAGAAAAGTTCGAAGTTCTCCAAGGCATCGGAGAACTTTGATGATTACCGTAGCGTAAATTAAAAAGTAATGAGGGAGAAAGTTCGAAGTTCTCCGAGGCATCGGTTCATTAGCGGAGAAGCGACCTTTCCCTTCTGAGTCAGCAGCGAGCAGTTTTGCTCTGCCGTTGGCAGCAATGTTTGCTCTTCTGTCCGCTAATGATATCTGGTGCTGCAGGCACGGAGTAGGAGCGGGCTTGGCCTTGGTGCGCACCGTACGTACTAACACAGATTTCTATCGGAAGCATACGGTAGTGTTTTGTGGTTTCTTTTATGTACTTCGTCTGTCTTCACAGGATTTTATGAGAACTTTTTGTGCACGTGTTTAATCAAGCGATGGCTGGTAGAAAATATCAGTCTGTTTTTAAGAAGTGTTATACGACAGATTATCCATATATAATTGAATCAAGGAAGGGCCAACAATTTGCCTTTTGCTCTATTTGTAGATGTGAGTTTTCCATTGTCCACAAGGGCAAAGGAGATATCGTTAATCACATTCGTACACAAAAACACGTGGGCAATTCTAAGTGTGTGGAAAATAACAAAACATTAAATTTTGCTCTAGATAGTTCCTCTTCCGATGCCATTATCAGTGCTGAGTGCTTGTTTACTTCATTCCTCGTGGAACATAACTTACCTTTAAGCTGTGCTGACCATGCAAGTGTGCTTTTTAAGAAAATGTTCCCTGATAGTAACATTGCAAAAAAGTATGCATGTGCCAGAACAAAAACATTGTGCGTCATTGCCGAAATGGGGAAATCTTTAAAAATGGACTTGATTCATTCTATGCAGAACGGCCCATTTTCCATTGCGACAGACAGCAGCAATAAGTCTGAAAAATACTACCCACTTGTTGTAACACTATTTAGTGCCAAAAGCAATCAAATTGAAAGTTCGTTATTTCAAGTGCCTGTTTTAGTTGGGGATAGATAGCACTGGGGAAAATATTTCCATATTGATAGTCAGTTCTTTGGAAGAGGATAATATTCCATTAGGGAATTGCATTGCCTTGAGTGTGGGCAAAATGCACCTGTTATGGTGGGTAAATATAATGGTGTTGCAGCTTTTCTAAAAAAGAATGTCAGCCATTTGGTTATTATAGGGTGCCCATGTCATCTAATTCATTTGGTTGCAGAAAAGGGAGCAGCATGCCTTCCAGGTAATATTGAAGAATATTTGATTGATATATTTTATTATTTTCAGAGAAGCTCTAAAAGAAAAGAAAAGTTTCAAAATATGTGTGATGCTGAAACTAGAAAAATACTAAAACATGTATCAATGAGATGGCTCTCCCTAAATAAATGTTTAGGCAGGTTGTTGGAGCAGTGGGATCTATTACTAAATTTTTTTCAAGGAAGAAGTGAAACAGTGTAAATCTGTGACTGATGGCCTTCAATATTTTACCATCCCTAAGATAACTGGAAATGTGGCAGATTGCTCTAAAAAGAGGCAAAGTGAAGACCTTTCAGGAAATATTAGTAAGAAACCTGCCCACCAAAAGAATTTTTCTGTCAAAGGAACTGAACCCAAAGTAGCCATGAGCGACAAAACCAACCTAAAGTATCGCCGGTGCTAACACGTGAAAAAGATTTTTTATGTTTTTGTCTGACAATTTGAATAAAGCAATTTGTTCATTTTTGATATTTATTTTTCCAAATTTTGACAAAACCAATTTGCAGTTCCAGACAAATAAGCCCATCATCCACACGGCGAGATCAATCCTATTGAATCTCTTTAAAGATACACTGTCAAAATTTGTTTTGCCATCTGTTGTGAAAAGTGTGACTTCAATTAAAGCTATTAACTATCATTCAGTTGAAAACCAAAAATCTGATGCAGATTTAGTTATTGGTAGGTCGACTGAAAAATTGGTTTCAGATTTAAAAGCTTCAAAAACACTTATGTTTTATTCTTGTGTGAGAAAATTTTATGTTGCTACATGTGATTACATGGTTCATAAATTTCCTATTGATGATGAAGTATTTATTAATGCAGAAGTAGCTGACATTCACTTAATAGAGAAATCTTCAATTTCTAAAGTACGATTTTTGTGGAAAAGTACTCTTCTATTGTCCTAAGTGCAATAGAAGTTTCAAATGAGAATGAAGCACTTGATATCCTCCAGTCTGAGTTTTGCTGTCTTCAACATGAAGATATTCCAGGCAAAATTCTTGAAGAAGAACAAGCTGATATTCAGTGGCAGTTAATAGGTAAACTTAAAAGTACTAATGGAGAATTTAAATTCAAGAGGCTGTCACGTTTAATGCTCCTCATACTAACAATCCCTCACAACAATGCAGAGTGTGAGAGGATTTTCAGTTATGTGACAAAGACCAGTACCCAGTTCAGATCAACAATGTCAAAGGAAACATTAGAAAATCTGTTGATCATAAAATCTAATCAACAAGGACCTTGGCTTTGAAAAGAAATTTGATACTGATTTTTTGAGGAGGTGCAAGTCTTGTACAGCAAATGCACTGCATAAAAATTAGAATCCTATTGGTATAATGTAAACAGCTTGTATATAATATTGAATATTTAATGATTGTTCTGAAAGTGTAGACTTTTAATAATGATTGTGATGGAGCAATAAAATAAACAGATAAATATAATCCAATCAACATTTTTATATGCATTAACGTAACATTCGTGCTTCAAATTATGTCCATTGATATTTCAAACATACGAAAATATGCTTACAGGATTTTTCTCTTGTTAAGGTTGGCAAGTCTGCACATCCATTTCCTGCGTAATCATCTCTGCTGCAGCAGCACATGTTCGTGGTCTACCGCTTCGTGGGCATGCTGCCAAAGATCCCATTTCTTGGAATGTTTTCACCATTCACCGCAGCGCAGCACTTTCTATTTGTCTTTTTCCACTGCAATCACCTTTCAGTGACCGGTAGGCTCTCAATGCAGCACTAGCACATTCATCGTTGCAATAGAACAATTTCACCAAGAGCGCTTTGTCTGATAATGACAGCATACTGACACGGACCGCTGTGACTTGTGGTTGATCAAATGATCAATGATCATATGTAGACGATTTTAGGAAGGGAGTGTCTGACCCCAGGTCTTAAACAACCCTTAGAAATAGCAAGCTAGGAGATTTGGGCTAGATTTCCCGATAGAAAAGTGACACAGAAGCGAAGTAGAAAGGGGGAGGAAGATGCCCTTATTTATTACTGGGGGCCAGTACCCGGGGTCCAATGGCTTAACGTGCCCATCCGACGCACGGCGGATATTTAGTGGATCGAGCATTTGTACCTGCTGGGATCGAACCCGAGGTCCTTTCCGCGGCAGTCACAAACTTTGCCCACTAGGCCACCCGCGGCACATACTTGTGGTTGATGATGATGATGATTATCATCATCATCATATGTAGAGGATTTTAGGAAGGGAGTGCCTTACCCCAGGTCTTAAATAACCCTTAGAAATAGGAAGCTAGAAGATTTGGGCTAGATTTCCCGATAGAAAAGTGACATGGAAGCGAAGTAGAAAGGGGGGGCACCCTTATTTATTACAGGGGGGCCAGTACCGGGGGTCCAATGGCTTAATGTTCTCATCCGACGCACGGCAGATATTTAGCGGATCGAGCATTCGTATCTGCCTGGCATCGAACCTGGGGTCCTTTCCGTGGCAGTCACAAACGTTGCCCGCTAGGCCACCCGCAGCCCATACTTGTGGTTGCTTCCCAGCTGCTGCTTTTATACCCACTATCCCAGACCTGTGCGCCTATGGCGCCATCTGGTGATGAAAAATGTAACTAAAACGAGTAAAAATTTATGTGATTTCATAAAAAACTTGATGTCATTCTGATCATTTCAGTGCAAACCGCGTTGCCCTACTCTCAAAACTTCGTGAGTTATTGCATTTTCAAAATGTGCAAGACTTTTGGATCACCCGGTACTAGACTGGATTCCAAGGAACAGAAGATGACCCATAAGGAGACCATTGGAGAGATGAGTGGATGAAATTTGAAAGCATATTGGAGTGACATGAAGGAGACTGGGCAAAGAGACAGAAAGTTGTGGAAGAAACTTGGGGAGACCTTCATCCAGCAGCGGTTTGATAATAATTGTTGATGATGAATAATTTATTTCATGACGTTTGGATGAAAAGGATTGCATGTTTCATTCATATATCACAGGTTGTTTCCTTGGTGGATAGAAATTTCGACTGTACTGTATTTTTCTTATTCACTGAGTGTATTTATGGGAAATGCCTTTGTATAGGATGATGGAAATTTGTTCACAATAGAATAGATTGCACATGTCAAACAGTGGCTTTGTGTTTTGTTTATGTTAGAACTGTTGTATTAGGCTCAATTTACATGACCAGTAATTTTGCAAAATGTTTGTTTTTATGTGAAATTGCCATTCATTCAAGGGAAGTTGAATTTGATGTTTATAATATCATTAGGCTAAATCATAGATAGCTGTGCTTGAAAGTCTTTCACAAATGAATGCTTCATGTCTGTAGCATGGTTCGTACGCTCCTTGAAAACCTTGAAAAGTCCTTGAATAAAAAAAGTTCATTTTCAAGTCCTTGAAAGCACTTGAAAAAGTTTAAGGCTCTGTAAATAGTACTTGAAATCTTTTAGTGTTTTTTTTTTTTTTTAAGTAATGATATGAAAGAGAATGTGTTAAATAATTTTTTGTGCTAAAAAGATGTATAGAAGATTTCTGTGTAGTTCCAATAAAACACTAAGCTGCTCAAATAGCGCAGAACTTGCGTTCAACCCAGGGGAGTGTGTGTCTCTCTCTCTCTCACTCACACACACACACTGTGCTATTATTGTTTGTTACAACTGTCCAGTGACTGAAGAAACGTAAACGGCAAGTCAGCTTCTGCAGGGTCATGTGAATGAAATAACAGCAATCAAAGCAGGTGGTGTGATTGAGGATATCAAAAATGCATTAAAAGGTGGTTTATTTGATCTAAGTATTGTACATTGTCTTACAAGCAGGTCATTGGATATTATTTTTGTAGTGTTCTTTTTGCACACGATGTTATGACCACTAGTCTCCAGGTGTTTAAGCATGTGCACATTTTTGACACTTCGAGCCACATGAAAAAATTTCCGTGTTTGTGAAATGGTCCCACAGGAAAGTAGAAAGTGGTTATCCGAAAAATCATTTAATTTATTTCTACTGAGAGTTTTGTGACAGTACAGTGTTGCAACACTCCAAAATATTTGCAATAAAAAAGGAATATTAAGAAAAACAGCATAGATTCTAGAAATATTTTCCCTCAAGTATCTGGAATGTATTATGTGTTGTAAAAACAGTGCTTATATATGCATTTTAAGTCTTCTGTATATCATGTTTTTGCAGCAGAAATCAATTTTAAAAAGTGATGCTGTGAAACTATTGTGTCTGCATATGATTGATTGATAATCTTCATGTGTACCATACTTTGGAATCAGCCCTTTGCTGTTCTTGGTGAAATTATTGTAAAATCGATTTTTTTTTCTTTCTCTCTGTGTAGATTTCTTCAGTATGTGGAGAATTTCACCAACCCAAATATGAGCATAATATATTCAGCAGAGGTAAACATTTTATTTTCTTGGTACAGAACTCACTAGTTTAATACAGGGTAAGCAAAAACTTCCAAAACTCTAGATTCAGGATTTTTCTCTGCCATATATACTTGCATCCACTTACCTCATTGCTAATGTGCATCTTCTGTGGGCTTCTCACTCAAGAATATACATGGTCAAGTCGCATTATTGTGACTGCCAGCTAATATTCAGAGTAACAGCCGTGTGCAATGCGGACAGCAGCTAGACTGGTTGGAAGTAACTCAAATAGGTGCTGGAAGGTGTTCACAGGTATGTGGAGCCATGCTGACTGTTGTACATCAGACAGCTGCTGGAGGGTGCATGGTGGAGGATACAAAGAGCGAACAACATGATCAAGGTGGTTCCGCAGATGCTGAATTGGGTTTAGGTCTGGAAAATTAGGGGGCCAGGGAAGTACTTTGAAGTCTTCATCGTGCTCTTCCAACCACTCTTGGACATTTCTAGCTGTGTGACATGCCGCATTGTCATGCTGGAAGATCCCATCCGCCCTAGGGAAGACAATCAGTATGTATGATGGGTGTATGTGGTCTGCAATGATGGATTCATAACTAATTTGGTCCATAATGCCTTCCACAAGTATGAGTGGACGCAGAGAATGCCACGAAAACATTCCCCAGACCATAATGCTGCCCCAGCTTGCATTCTTCCAGCAATGGTTGAAGAGTGTTTGTTCTCCAATGTTTTTCACCTTATACGCCAGCGTCCATCCGTTCGTTGAAGCAGAAAACGTGACTCATCGGAGAAGGCAATCCTCTGCCAATCAGCAGAGGTCCAATTCCGGTACTGCCGTGCAAATGTAAGCCTTTTCTGCCGATGCATCTTTGTTAGCATAGGTGCAGTGACCATCTGTCTGCATCGGAGTGCCATATGCAGCAGGGTTAGCTGAACTGTAAATTTAGACACACTTCCGGTAGCCCCCTGGTTCATTTGGCCAGTGAGTTGCTCCACTGTAGCATGTCAGTCGGCCCTCATGCACCTTCAAAGCCAGCGTTCACCTCTCACATCAATGGCACGTGGTGCTTGGCAGTTTCTACGTTTCTTATTCGCAGTGGTGCCATTTCTCCTATCACGATACACTTTAACCACAGCAGCCTGCGAACAGTTCACAAACTGTGCTGTTTCAGAATTACTGCCACCCTTGGCCCGGAAGCCAATATTAATCATCCCTTTTTGCAAATCTGATAAACCGCTCCTTTTATCCATTACAGTAATGAGTGATACGTTTTCAGATCGCCCACATCACACGTTATGTACCTACCAAGCCAGCTCATGATGCGTGCCTTCTTTCATTGGCTATGTGCTGTTGATGTCAAAAGTAGGATGTGTTCACAATAATGTGACTCGACTGGGTATTTTTGTTCCATAGAACATGATGGAATTGATCTCTGCCATGTTCAAAGCATATATTTGCATGTTGACATATGTTCTGAAATATTATATGCTTTAGCACTGAAGGGGAGATTTCCATTATGCAACGACTAACATTTAATTTCAAAGTCTTCATGTGAGATGGATTATCTGCATACACTTTCATTCAAGTACCAACAGAAAAATATCCGGAGGTGATAAGCTGGGGTCCCTCTGAGATGATGTGATTGTCAAAAGAAATTTCAGAGAAGTTTCATTGATGTGTTTGTGGTGTGGCATCATATGTTACTCCATTGCTGTGGTGTGGCATGTTGCTCCATTTTGATGAAATCATGAGAAGTGTTTGTTTTTCCAGAAGTTCCACAAAATGAAAGAGCATGTTCTAGTAAATATTAGAAGTGATGGTGATGTCAATAAAGAGTATCCCACTATTTTCTGTCATGACATTGCACACCAAACACCAATCTTCTGAGAATGTAATGGAACTTCATGCCAAATATGGGAATTTGCTTCTGACCAGTATCACATGTTTGTGAGTTCACATAATTTCAATGAAACTAGGCTTCATTCATAAGCAGAAAACGCTGTCAAAAATTATCTTTCTTCACGTAAAATTCTGAAACTAGATAATGACGCACCCTCTTGGAGTTGTTTCAGCTCATGAACCATTTTTATGTGATTTGGAGGGTGACTCAAATTTTTCATTGCAGTGTGAACAAACCATAAGGAAGTTGAACCTGTTGTGATGGCAGTCGAGGGGATATTTTCAGTGACTGTTGAAGATGTTGCTGAACCTCATTAAGACACTGATAATGCCAAGCTTTTGTGCACCAATGGGTGGCTTTTTCAAGGCAGATTGACACTACCCTATGCGGAGAGAACTTATATAAGTTCTTTCATTTATTGACATGAACAAACTGATAAGTTATCAGTTTGTTCTATGCCAATAAATTTAACGGATTCCATACTATATCAATTTGATGTATTTGTGCTTCTTGTTTATTCTTAATCTCCTTGGCCAGACACTTCTGGGTCGGTCATAACACTGCCAGTTTTGTGAAACTGACTGAATAAATTCCTTATTGCCATTTGCTAGATGCACTCTGTGGCAGAAAACTTCGGGTAAATGCAGAAATGTATTTATTCATTAGACTTTGCTGCAAAATGAACTTCTAACAAATAAACTCTTTGCTCATGCGTGTCCTTTTACTTAACGATGGAAGGTGCAACACTGTCCCCAAACTTGCACAAAATTGCATCTGATTTTAGTTACACTTGATTCAACATCAAACAGTCCTTCACTCAGGTCACATTCATACATGACCTTAAAGAATTCTTGCATGGAGCTATGGCAATGATTTTTTTAGATTAGAGTTTGGAAGCTTTGCTTGCCTTCTGTTTTAGAATTTCAGTTTAGTTTTACAGTTTTAAGGAATCTTTTTGTAAAAATTGTTTTAGATTTTAAAGTAACATTTGGTAATTATTTGTGTGTAATTATTTAAAATAGGGAAGCTTTAGTTTCCTGATTAGTGCAATTGAAGTACTCCTCAGAAGTACCATTCGTGTATATCATTCTTGCCTTCTTTTTTTTTTTCCTTGTCAGTGTTTATTAGAAGAATACAAAGCTCATAGCATTTCAATCATAAATTCATCCCTGCTTAACCCTTTGAGGAGAATGAATGTACTGGTACGGTAGTGTTTTGTCAACTTGTGGCAAAACCCACTCCTCAAAGGGCTAATATGTGGAAGTACATCAGAATGATTAACTCAGCAATCAGATATCCTGAATTGCCTGTATTTACTGTTCATCATATAATATCAATCACATCAGAAAACTTTAAATTACATCACCCTGGAGAGGAAAATGAACCCTCATTTCCTGATTTTTTCAAGCATGTTGTTCGTTACACCACTCAGGATGAGAAAGTCCAGTATCTGAGTGTTAACAATCTGAACCTTCTCACATTTTCACTAGTCGACACTAATTCTGCTTCCCCACAGTGTAGTTCTGTGAAATCACCAGTCTTGCAGGTATAAACTCTATGGAAGAAATATTCTCTTAATACGTGGAAGTATGTCAGAATTATTAACTCGGCAATCCAACATCCCTGAATTTGTTATGTTATGGGGCATGAGAGAAATAGTTATTATCAGAGAAATGCATTCGTGAGACATTAAAGGATACTTAAAAGCCTTAAAGCATTTCTTCTTCAGTCCTCTTTTCCTTAACATCATAATGTTGCATTTGCATAACACCGGATGCATGCTTCATGGCGATTGTCAGAGGTGAAATAAAAAAGCACGTAACTGAGATCTTATTGCTTCTTTTGTTGGCCGTGCTTTTGTGTGGCCATGTTTTTTTTCCATTGTGAAGAAATAACCTTTGCATTTTTAAAGCTGGGAGTCAGCTGTCCTTGCTGCCGTTGTGCTATCTGAGGAACAGAGTACATGCCGAGCATGATAGTGTGTAGAGCATGGTTGTGTGTATAAGTTGAATAGTCATTCTCACTTGTTCCTGCTGACGTCATGTCTGCTGAGGAGTAGCGTACAGGCTGAGCATGATTACTTACTGAACTGTCATTTTCACTTGTTCCTGCTGGCATTGTGTCTGCAAAGGAGTGGTGTACAGCTTCATGTGGCTTCAGGTGATTACCTACTGGCTGAGTGTAATGAGGTGACAACTCATTTCTATAGCGTTCTGGCTGTTTCATTTTTATGGAAAGCTATTATTTTGAATTATTCTGATTCTGTGCAAGGCTTTTGTGCTATTCTGTGCAAAGGTGACCGAGAGACTTTTTTATAAGGTAAATGATTGTTCTCTGATTAAATGCTAACGTCGTATCTAGAAATTAAACAGTTGAGTTCAAAATTTGTGTTATTAAGATTTTTTGTGCACTGTCAGTAACTTTTAAATGCACACGTCAACTTGCTTTAGACAGTCCTCCCTGCGGGGTTGAGCCAGGTGGAAGAGTTAGGCAAGGTTGGGCCGTCGCAAATTGCCTGTATTTGCTGTTCATCATGCAACATTTGTCACATCAGAAAACTTGATTATGACATGACGATGATGGGCAAAACACGTAACAAGAATAAGAGATTAGAACTTTTACCAAGAAAGTTCATAAGTTGGGAGCTTTCAATCTCGTCTTAGGTCTCCATCACGCCAATGGAGGTATTAAAAGATTGTTTTCAGATTCTACGTTTGAATTTTTGTTGTTATTTTTGTTGCCAGATTTTAGAATCGATCTCCAGATCATCAGGATGCAGAGTGGAGATTCTGAATTGCAAGTCTTTAGGCTGAAAATAATTCTCAGGCTTTTCATGGTAACAGAAAACCTTCAGCTGCCACCAACATCATTCCCTTTGAGTCATTTACTTTGCATCTCTACAAGTTTGCAGCATTGAAGTCTTACATTCATAGGGCTCATCTCATATGCAACAACCAACTTTCTCTTCAAGAAGAATTCTCTATAATTTCTACAATAGCAATTTCTCATGGTTCCCTGCTATCGCAGTCAACAGCCTCATAAAGAAATAAGAAAACAAGTTGGAAATTGAATGCCTCCATCCTCAAAAGAAAGAAAACCTAAAATTCTCTGGAGCTGTTCCTTACCATCCTTCCTCTGCTGATAAGTTACAAAATCTGTTGAAAAGTTTTGGTTACCATCTTGCCATTAAATTCCTCCCCAAGTGTCTTGAAGCTACACTGCCGGACAATTGCTAAGGACGGATGACAACAGCAACGATAGCAACCATAAAATGGAAGGCAGGAAAATGTGGAAATTAGCATAAGTGTGGGATACAGTAAGACGTGTTGTGCGTATGCAAATTTTGGATAGCCGAACTTGTTCGTGACGTCATAGCGCTGATAAGAGATATAAAGGATTTGACGCATATTGACCGTTGTTGTTCAAACGCAAAGTTGAAAGGGAAAGAATCAATTGACGAACTTGCAATTTTCAGTATGTCTTCCCGACATCACCTAGATGATTTTACGCGTGGCCGTATGATTGGCAAGATTGAAGAAGGGCGAAAAATAACATATATTGCCAGGGAGTTCGACGTCAGCCACAGTGTTGTTTCAAGGCTTTGGAAATCATTTCAAACAAATGGAGAGTGTAGCAAACGTCACGGAGGAGGTGGTGTTCGCAGTACGACACCTGCAGAAGATCGGTACATAGTGCTATCAACAAAAAGACACCGGCGCAGCACAGCTAGTGAGGTATCAAATCAGTTTATGGCTGCTACTAGCAAGCGGATCTCCCGAAAAACTGTCGCCAGACGCTTGCATGAAGGAGGACTATACGCCCGCTGTCCTGTTGTGTGCATCCCATTGTCCAGACGTCACTGTACTGCCCGTTTGCAATGGTGCCGTCAACATCGCAATTGGACTGATAATGACTGGTCTGCTGAGAGTAGATACAGTCTATCGTCTGATTGTCGACGGCAACTGATCTGGCGTTATAGTGGTACCGGATATTGTCCAGCAAACATACAGGAAAGGGACCGATATCCAACATGTAGTGTCATGGTATGGGCTGGCATCATGATCAATGGGCGTACGTCCCTCTATGTGCTTCCAACTGGGACTATGACTGGCCAACGATACATTAATGATGTTCTGCTACCTGATGTTTGCATGTTCCTTGGTGCTGTCGGTGATAGATTCATTTTCATGGATGACAACACAACATGTCATCGAACAGTCGCTGCCCAGGAGTGTCTTGAGAGCAAGGATATTCAACGCCACGTATGGCCAGCACGTTCTCCAGATCTGAATCCCATTGAAAATGTGTGGGATGCTTTGGGGAGGAGTCTTGCTGGTCGCCAATGCCCTCCAATAAACAAGGACACCCTCATCCGTGCACTGACAGAGGAATGGAATAAATTACCCCAACAGCTGCTTGATAATGTTGTGCAAAGCATGACACGATGTGTGGAATCTTGCATCGCCCTCCATGGTGGCCATATCCCGTATCAACATCTTACGCCGGAACACCTGCGAACGGTAATTGCATTTTTTTCACGTTTACATATTCTGCACAAAATGGCCTGTTTGTCCCTTGAACACGTTCCAAAGCCTTCTGGATTTCAGAGCACAATAAATTGTCTTTCTTGTAATGTCCAGGCATTCTGACATTATTTTATTTCACTTGGCATCCAACTACACTTACTTTTTTATGCGCTATATAGCCGTTTATGATCCGTCCTTAGCAATTGTCCAGCAGTGTATTACCAAAGTGATAGGGACAAAGTTGAAAATCTTGATCTCCCAGAAGTTTACTGCATTTCTATCTCTTCTTCCACAGGTAATACCTTTTACATTGGAAGCACATACAGAAGCATTAACCATAGAATTTTGGAACGTAGGAAAGTTGTTTTGAAAGGCAACCCAAATACTGCCTTGTCTATTTTGACCATGGAAGACACTTAGACTGCAATTCCCTGCTGGAATGCCTTGTCTATTTTGACCATGGAAGACACTTAGACTGCAATTACCTGCTAGAATGCCTTGTCTATTTTGACCATAGAGGACACTTAGACTGCAATTCCTTGCTGGAATGCCTTGTCTATTTTGACCATGGAAGACACTTAGACTGCAATTCCCTGCTGGAATGCCTTGTCTATTTTGACAATGGAAGACACTTAGACTGCAATTCCTTGCTGGAATGCCTTGTCTATTTTGACCATGGAAGACACTTAGACTGCAATTCCCTGCTGGAATGCCTTGTCTATTTTGACCATGGAAGACACTACTTAGACTGCAGTTCCTTGCTGGAATGCCTTGTCTATTTTGACCATGGAAGACACTTAGACTGCAATTCCTTGCTAGAATGCCTTGTCTATTTTGACCATGGAAGACACTTAGACTGCAATTCCCTGCTGGAATGCCTTGTCTATTTTGACCATGGAAGACACTTAGACTGCAATTCCCTCCTGGAATGAAGCAAAATGTATTGCCTCCTTTGATAATCGATTTGCCCTCCGTTACCGTGAAAGTCTGGATATAATTCAGAATCTCCACTCTACATCCTGATGATCTGGAGATCAATTCTAAAATCTGGCAACAAAAATTGCAACTTAGAATCTGAAAACAATCTTAGTCCTCCACTGGCGTGATAAAGACCTAAGACGTGGTTGAAAGCTCCCAACTTACGAACTTTCTTTGTAAAAGTTCTAATCTCTTAATGTAACTAGCGAGATCTATTTACTTTTATTTGTTACTTGAAAATTGGGTGGGACTTCATCGTCCTGAGTAATGTAATGGATAGCATGCTTGAACAGGAATTGGGAGATGCAGGTTTAATTCCCACTCCGGGGTGATGATTCTGTTGAAGATTCAGTTGGTAAATGCATTTCATTTTTTAAGAAAAAAAAATATGTTTTTAAATGCCTTATTAAAACTGTCATATCTGCTGCTCCAAAACCAAGCTTCTCTGCTTCAGAATAGGAACTTCCCTGCTCCAAAACATGCCACTCTCTCATAACATCAGTGCACTTGTTTTATAATATATATATTTTTAATTATTTGAATTCCCTGGGCTTGATGCCTGCACAGGATAACACCACTGGCACTAGGCGCTCTTTGGCCATACTTGGCCCGTGCGCCAATAAAACCCATCAACCAACCAACCACTGGCACTAGGTCATCAGCATCAGATTGCTTTCTTTAAGCAGTTTATCCATGTAGATTATAAACAGAAGTGGTGGTTATTCAGAATTTATCTGATGATGATTGCTGGAAGCCATGTGACTGACCACACTAGCTCGCCTTTGATTCCAGAACGTTTTTAGCATTCTGAACAACATGTTTTTAAGTTTTATTACCCTAAAAGGGTGTATTTTGTAGTAATTATGTCTATTCTGTAGATATGTTATGTATGAGCTGTTCCTTTAAGCCATTATGTGGTTGTGTCAATAACTCTTTACCAATTAAATATGTTTTTTCCTTTTCCGTATTGCAGTTATTTTGAATGTTCAGTAGGCTTATTAATCATTACTGTGATCCTTCATATAGTTTCCTCTGTATTTAGCTTCTCCATATGTGGTGATGTGTTCAGTCTTTCTCGAATCACTAATTTATAGTAAAAGTTAATTTTCTAAATGCCAGTTATATCTCTGCTGTCTACCTCTTTATTTATGTATTTGTTTTCATGTTCGACCCCATAGTGCCTCGGTGGTCAAGTAGTTTGAGGTGACGGCTTCTGACCATTCATCTGGGGTGGGCCCAGGTTCAAGTCCTGAATGAGGCACAGGTGGTGTGCTTGTCTTAAGATACTGCCTTCTGATCATTCATGGGGGGGGGGGGGGGCTCAGGTTCAAGTTCTGGATGAGGCACAGGTGGTATGTTTGTCTGAAGATGCTGCCTCCTGACCATTTGTCTAAGGTGGGCTGAGATTCAAGTCCTGGATAAGGCACAGGTGATGTGCTTGTCTTAAGGCACTCAGGTCTGTTTGTCATACGGATGTTGCCAGAATTTTGGGTTTTTGTAATATTCTAAGCCCGGAAATCCCAGTTTCAAATTTTGTGTAAGAATTTGGGAATCTTCAATCATGTCATTTACTGAAAATGCTATGAAGTGGTAATTAATTAAAAGTACCTTTCCAGATTCAAAACTGTTGTGCATGCTGAAAGGAAGGCTGCTGTTATCGTTTTGGCAGCTGTATCTATATGAGATAATTTCGTCACATAAGATTCAATGAATCCAGAGATAATTTCGTCACACAAGATTCAATGAATCCAGAGTGATGGATATTATGGCAGCAGGACTTAAGCATCCCGAGCTGAACTGATCTCCATAGTTTGTCTAAATGTTGTGAAGTGCAAAATTTGACTTCAAAAATGCAAGTTTTGAAGTCGAATTTCACAATTTTTGAGAGATCTCTAACATCCCATATAAAATTCAAAAATGCAATTTTCGAAAGATTTTTAACATAATGGGGGGGGGTTGGTACAAAAATGGTGCAAAATTAAATTTCACATGGTTTACTGGTTAATTATTGTGTAGCTAATTGATTTAATATGTATATAATATACAAACAATATGTGTACCTATCATCATCAACCATTATCAATCACTGCTGGATGAAGGTCTCCCCAATTTTTTCCCACAATTGTCTGTCTTGGGCCTGTCTCTTCCATGTCATTCCAGCAAATTTTCGAATTTCATCTATCCATCTCCCATGGGGTCTTCTTCTGGGTCTTTTCCTGTCCCTCGGAATGTCTAAAATTTCAGTTGTCCATCGGTGGTCTGTTCTTCTTGCAACATGTCGATCCCATTGCCATTTCAGTGATTTCACTCTGGTCATGATGTCGTCCACTCTTGTCATTTTCCTTATCCACAAGTTCCTCTTATTATCTTTCCTGGTTACACCAAGCATGCATATCTCCATGCTACTTTGAGTTGTCTGCAGTCTTTGTATGTCTTTTAGTTAAGGTCCATGTCTCTGCTCCATACGTAAGCACTGGCAGGATGCTTTGATTAAACACTTTTCTTTTGAGACATAATGGCATACTGCTCTTAAAAATCGTACTGTTTCTTCCAAAATCTCTCCATCCAAGTTTTATAAACTGATTAATTTCTTACATTATACGTTATATTATACAGTATAATATGCAAATGATATGCATTATTTATGTATGTAGCACTGAGGTCAGGGTTCAGGGTTTTTTGTTTTATCTTACAATCACCCCAGGTGCTGTCTCTCTTTCCATTCTGGAACCAATGGCCCCAAAATATAGACGGATGAAGGCTTATATCTTTTTGAGTTGCTCATAATGGCCGTCTATCCTCAAAATTAAAAAGAAAAAAAGTCCTTCCCCCTACTCTTTGCTCTTCCATTTTTCATTGTTATTTGAAAATGTGTTTTAATTTTTGTTGGGTTGGATGTTCAGCATGGTTTAGACTGATTTTGAGTCTGGAATATGAAAAATTGCATGATAATTAAATAAAAAATTCGTATCACTTTAATTTATACATATATACCATTAAGCTGTTCTTTGAGATTCAGAGTTTTCTCTTCAAAGAAAGATTGGATGCCAGATTACTGTTGATGTTACATTTTACTTACTGTTGATGTATCAGTCATCTCCATGTTGCATGCAGTGTTGGCACATAACTCCAGTTTCACTCGCACCCATCACGAATTTCATAGATGACTATTTGCTTTTCATACTGATTTTTAAATTTTTATTTCATTGTGTAATGTTTAAATTTTTTATTTCATTTTTATTATTTCATTGTGTAATGTTATTAAATTTTTATTTCATTTTTATTTCATCACAAATAAGGGAAAAAAATTAGATTCAGGCATTCCTGTATCCAATATCCCATGATTTCCACAACCTTCCTTCTCTGCCACCTGGGCTGAACAGATTCGCCTAGCACCCCATCATTAGATCTTTCAGCATGGCTAAATCACTGTAAAATATCTGTCTGTATCATACTAAAAACATCTTCCTCATACATGAGATTCCTCCGCAAATTCGCGGAATTCCACTTTTTTCATCATCATTTGCATCATTCTCGAGATCAATGCAGAACTGAAGAGAAATTTTGTTGTGTGTAGAGAAGGGTCGTTTTCCGTCGCCCAGACGGAAATAGAAGTGTCGTTTTCCGTCCCCAGACGGAAAACGACACTTTTATTTTTGCATACATGAGATTCTTCCGCAAATTCGCGGAATTCCGCCTTTTTCGTCATCATTTGGGTCATCTTCGAGATTGATGCAGAACTGAAGAGAAATTTGGTATGGGGGGGGGTCGTTTTCCATCTGGAATCATTTTGGGTATTGTCGCGATGAATGCCACACTGAACGGCAAATTTTTGGGGGAGGGGATTCGTTTTCCATTTGAGGACGGAATTCCGCCCTTTGAAATCTTTGAAAAAGGTAGGTAGAGTGAAGATCTCTCCCGCAATCTTTTTTTTTTTTTTTTTTTTTTTTTGCGATGTTTCTTCAGCCCAGTATTGTTATTATTATATGGTTTTATTCCAAAAATACTGCATTTCAGCTAAAAAATGGAGTAAAAAGTTTCCGAAAACGGAAGTCGATCAAAGGGAAGATTTCTCCCCGTAATCATATTTTTTTTTTCTTCCAGCCATGTTCTCACTATCCACTATCCAGTGTTGTTTTTAAATGTTAATTTCCCCCATAAATGTTTGCACTTAAGCTTGAAAAGGGAGGAGAAATTTTCCAAAAACGGAAGTGACAAAAATTTGTTAGAATCAATGCATGGTGTACAAATGTATTCATATTCTGTAAGTTATACCATTTATTTAAAGTAGTGATAGCTTTGATATCATGCATTCATGGTCCTCAGGCTAAAAGTTTTTTCATCATGATGGCTAAATTATTGTCATCTGAGGGAATAAAAGGAAACAAATAATAAGAAAAGTGGTGAAGAAATGGGAAGGGAATGATATCAGCAGAAAGGAAAACTAAGCAAAGATTGCAGTGCAGCTGCAGAGTCAACAAAAGACAAATATGGCTATGAAACTTGCTGAGAAGAAAGCAACACAAGAGAAAAATCGAGCTGATGTTCTAGCAAGTACAAATGAAAAGGAAAAAAAAAAAAAAAAAATAGTTATGCTCTAAATATCTACATAAATTAGAGTGGACAATTCCATCTTGGTCATGTTGTGTTATATACACACTTTCTCATCGCATTTTCTGATTTTTCACCCGGTTAAAAAGTTCATATTTTTTCTTCCTTGGTCGGTCTTACGTATGCTTCCTTCATGTTACACATCTGCAATGCAGCCTCTTTATGCACATGATGCACTGATCGCATTCCTCCTAAAATTCCTAAAATTCCTAATATTTTGTGACCCTCCTTAAATTCCTAAAATTATACCTAAAATTTGCTATTCTTCCTAAAATTTTCGTAAGCTTATTTATTAAAAATACAACCGTTATTAACGCCAATAAATTTACCATTACGGTAAGGTAAAAAGACCTGTTATTGTAGAAACACAGCCTATATGCTGTGCTGCTGAAGGGAGGGGAAATGACGCCATCGAGATGCACTTGCTTCGGGGCGGGCGCTCCACTTTTGTGCCTTCGAGCAGTTTTCGAGAGTAACAAGAGATCTAAGGGAAAAGGGAAGGGGTCATTTTCACCCCTGGTTTGCACTTTGCAGACGAACTCCGTGGCACGCAGAAGATCATACTTTATTTTTGGACATGCCTCGTGGAACCTCCTCTTTCTGCTGATGTTTTGTTATTGTAAACCGCAGGTGGGTGGAAGCAAAGAGGAAACATGTGGTCTCCTTCCGTAACCTCCGGTAATGACGATGGGATAGTAGCTGAGTGTTATCGTGGCAGGCAGTAGAGCACGTGATCATTAACCTTCGGTCGTGCGTCGGCGACAGCGACCTTCGATGCGCAATGTATCTCGGCTCCGACTCGCTTTGACTGAACTTGCGTGAAATGCGTATGATAGTTTCTGGTTTTGCGTCTTTTGTGGTGTTCTCTGTGCTGTGTGCAGGTTCAGTTCTCTAGTGGTGACTTCCTTTTTTTTTTTTTTTTTTTTTCTATCTTCTGACATCCTCGCAGCCAAACTTTGGGAAGTTGTCTGGTTTTGCAATATTGGAACGTGTTTTTGTACTTCCCTTTCATTTTCTGGTTAGTAATACAAGTGTTTAAGATGCCTAAATCCAAAACAAAATTTCAAGATGCGTGGCTCGCCAAAGAATTGGACGGAGTGAAGTTGAAAGAATGGTGTTCTGCAACTGAAACAATATTTTCTGCTAAGTGTATATTGTGTTCAGAAATTTTCAATATTTCTAATAGTGGCTTTTCACAAGTAAAAGGGCATCATAAAGGGAAAAAACATTTGCAGAAATTTCAAAGTAAATTTCAAAATAAGTCCATCCTGTGAAAGCCTTTGGAGGACGGGTTCTTCAGCCCAAAACAAATATTAGTTACTGAGTCATGATTTACAGTTGGCTAAAGCCGAAGCATTATGGGCCATGAAAGTTGCTAAGGACAATATGTCTTTTGTTTCATGCACTGAAACAGTTGAACTTTTCAAAGAAATGTTTCCTGATTCTGCTATTGCAGCCAAAATGCAACTTAAAGAAAAAAGTTGCTTATGTGATATCACATGGATTGTCAAAATATTTTGAAAAGGATTTGGAAAAAGACATTGCATCTAGTAGCCCAGGAAAGGTTACTATAGCATTTGATGAAACTACAAATACACAAGTGAAACGGCAGTTGGATGTGTATCTCAGGTACTGACTGGTCTTCAGAAATAAATTCAGTTTCTTGCCGATACCTAACAAGCATTTTTCTGAGTCATGCAACAGCAGATATTTTGCTAAAAGAAATTCTTGATGTGTTATCATCCTTCAATATTTCGTTGAACAGAATTATTTGTGTATCCATGGACAGCCCAAATGTAAATAAGTGCTTTTTACGCAAATTCAATGAAGTTGTAAAACAAGAAACAGGCCAGAAATCTTTGGAACTAGGTTTTTGCAACCTGCATGTTGTTAGTAATGCATTTAAAAATTTTTTGACAAGCTTAAATATAGATTTTGACAAATTTGCTACTGATATGCATTACTTTTTAAAGAGTAGTGCTGCAAGACGAGAGGATTATAAATCTGTCGAGGATATAACATTGGTCACAGCCAAATTTCTTTTGCATCTTGTCAGCAACAGATGATTAACCGTTGGTTCTGTAGCACAGAGGCTCTTAGATTAATGGCTAAATATTACAGAATATTTTTTAAACTTCTTGCCATCTCAAAAAATATTTGAAAAACAACTACGCAATTCGACAAGGTATAAAAGAATTCACTGTTTCCTGAAAAATGAGCTAACTCCTTGCTATTTAGCATTAATTTCATTTTCACACCAAAATTTTGAAAAGTTTTCATTATGTTATCAGAGTGAAGAACCAAAAATACACCAGTTATATTCTGATTTAAATACTTTAATGAGAAATGTTATGGCTCAGTTTATCCAAGATGAAGTTATTGCAGGGAAATTTGGAGAAGACCTAAAGAATGTAGATTTTGAAAACAAAAATTCATGGAAAAAACTAGGGGAGTTAGAAGTTGGTATGAAGACAAAAAATCTCCTCAGGAATGTTCAGGAGACCAGGCAGAAATTATTTCTCTTAGATGTAAGATCATCACTAATTGCAACCACAAAATATTTAAAGTCAAATTTGCCATTCTGCAATCAAAAGCTAAGAGACATAGAAGTTTTAAAGGTAAAAGAACCAAAGAAAGAGTCAACTCAACTTTCAGTCACTGAAGGACTTTCAGAAATAACCAGAATTTCAAGTGTTTTGCATCTTTCTGAGGAACAAATTGATAGAGTAAGAGAAAAGTGGAAACTTTTAAATTGCGATAAGCCAACTCTAGATGAACTAGTGAAATTTTCAGAGGAAGGGCATATTCCAGTGCGGATTGATCATTACTGGCGTAATATATTTAGTATTAAAGACTCTAGCGGAAAAGAAAAATACTCAAATCTTGCTAAACTTATCAAGTCAATATTAGTTTTACCTCATGGTAATTAATGCTGATGCAGAAAGGGGATTTTCGGTTAACACTGCTCTGTTAGGGAAAGACAAGGCTAACTTAAAAGACTCAACTATAACATCGTTAAGAATAGTTAAAGGGGCCATTAAACACTATGGATGTGTAAGTAAAGTTCCCATAACAAGAAATTTGTTAAATAGTGTTCGTGATTCACATAAATTTTATAAAGAGTATGTTGATAAGCTGAAGGAAGAAGAATCACAAAAGGTAAAAGAAAGGAAGCAGAAAGAGAGGGAAAATAAGGAAAAGCGGCTAGAGAAAAAAAGAAAAGCTGAGTTTGATGACAAAATAAAAGAAAATGATGCAGAAATAAATAGGCTTAAAAAAGATAAAGAAGCCTCCCTAGCAGTAATTCAAGAGGGAACAGAAAGAATGAGAAAAGCTGTAGAAAAACAAAATACTGTTGAAATAGCAGTTGCCTCTAACTTGATCATACAAGGTTCAGCTGAAATAAAGAAAACTGAAAGTAAATTAGTTGTGGTGGAAGCAGAAAAAGATAGGCTTATCAGGAAAAGGTTAAAACAATAATATGAAAAAAGTAATTCAGTGAACAATTGTACATAGTTCTTGGTTTTCAATGACCTTTTTAGGATATTATAATTTAATGTGAAACCTGAAAACTTTACTGTGAAAATCGTGAATTGCTTCTGGTTCAACAGCATATTAATGTTCAAAGTGAAACTTGAATGTGGTAAATATACTTGAATATGATAATAACACGTGAAAAGATAAGAACTGAACATTAGAAGTAAATCATACTTAAACTTTAGACATTAGACGTTATGCAAAAAATTTGGGTGTGAACTTCGACCATATATACTAATGGACTGCGCATTGGCAATAGCTGCATCAAAGCCGCCATGGCTCCAACATTGGGCACGTCATCATCAGACTCCAAATTTCGTGTAAAAATGCTGTTATGATTACTAATTTACGCTGCAGAACTTCAGTGTTTTCGGTGTATTCTGTGAATGCGCCTCATATATAATGAAAACTCTTCAGGTAAGTTTACTTATGAGCTATATACATGCATGATCAGGTTGTTTACATTTCGTGATTTATAATGTGATGAACATTTGCGAAGAATTTGGAACATGCATTCCATTTTTTTTTTCCTTAAGTTACTATATTTTTATATCAATAGCTGCAAGTTTCTGGTTAAGTAATTGAACTTTGTTGACTTAGGTATTTATTTCGTTTCTTACCCATGAAAAATCATAGAACTTCCTTTACTATATCGCTCAGAGCAACCATAAGCACAGCAGGTGTAACCCATCTTTTTGACTGATGTCATGTGATTTTATGTTGGAGCCAGAAATTTTGATGTCATGCGCAGTCTATCAGTATATATGGTTGAAGGGTGTGAAGCAAACTCTTTACAATGTATACAAAGTTGTTTTACTAGATGTATACAAATATACATCTAGTTTTTATTGAAATACACTCCTAAAATTTTCCTAAAATTTTTCTAAAAATTCCTAAAATTCTTACCTAAAATTTTCCAGAAGTATGCTATGATCCCTGATGATCTTAGTAAGTCTTGCCACAAACCTCCCATATGTTATCCATCTCTTGATTGCACAAATGACTTTTGTGTGTCTTCAGCAGTACCCAGGTTTCACTGCTATATTGTTGTAATATATGAACAGCAGTAAAATTAGTGGGTTGTGATTTAAAACTCTAGAACAGTATTTAAGTGCATCCTTTTTCCACAGACCTTTCATTGATTGAAACATGGTTTTGGGAGTTCAGTGTAGAGTATGTGGGTGCATCTCTTTCAGTCCCCCCCCTGAAATAAGGCATAATCAGTTTAGGAAATGATACCAACGACATCTTATCAGTTCTAAGGTGTCACAAATTGTGGTACTGCATCATATCATATCGCTAAGCTGTTCTCTGAGATTCAGAGGTTAGCTGAAATAAGGCATTAGCAGTTTAGGAAATGGTACCAACAACATCTCAGTTCTAAGGTGTCACAAATTGTGGTACTGCATCATATCATATAACTAAGCTGTTCTCTGAGATTCAAAGGTTAGCTCCACAAAGAAATACAAACTATCAGTTAAATTTTTAACTGATTATTTACTTATTGTTGCCATATCAAACTTCTCAATTTACAGTGATCTTGACACACAACTCGGGCTTCACTGACATCCATCACTCGACGTACACAACACCTTCTGTACTTCATACTCATAACCTTTTTCTCATGCAGACACTCCTGAATCTGATCCTCCCATAACTTCCTTGGCTTTCCTCTGCCTTTCCTTCCTGCCACTTGGGCTAAAAAAAAATTCTTAGTATCTCATCACTCATTCTTTCAACATGGCCAAACCACCTAAGAATATTAGTCTCCACGTTGCTAACAACATTTGGCTTCACATTACACAACTGCAACACATCTTCATTCCTCACACGATCAGAACGTGTCTTGCTGCAACCCCCCCCCCCCCATAAGTAACACATTTCTTTAGCACTCAGATGACTCCTATGTTTTTTCTGTAGTACCCAGGTTTCACTGCCATACATCAGAGTAGGAACAATACACGGCCATGTGAGACAACAATACACGGCCATGCGAGACGCTCTTGGGAACCCATCATTCCTGTGAAAACCTCCCAAAGCAGCTATGACTTTCAATGAAGAATTCACTCGCCTACTAATTTACTAATTTCACCATCCAATTTGTTCTCTGTGTCAAACATGATTCCTAAATACACACTCATTCACGTGGTCAATCACTGTGTCATTTAGATTTATATCGCATTCAGTACTACCAGTTCCTCACTTGAAAACCATAACTTTGGTTGCGTGTCAAGATCGCTGTAAATGGAGAAGTTTGATATGACAACAGTAAGTAAAAATATCGGTTGGTTTGTATTTCTTTTTGGAGCTAACCTCTGAATCTCAGAGAACAGCTTATTTATAAGTATGTATGTATGCATGCATTGAATTTCATGCCAACTTTGTAAATCTGGGATAACGTACTCTGCAACTCACTTTTGTTCTCTGGCAACAGGACAGTGTCATCATCATACAGCAATCTGCACACACTGATATCGCCAAGGCATAAACCAGTGTTATCTATTTTGGCATCATGTATGCACGCATCCATAAATATATTAAACAGCCATGGTAACATTACACAACTTTGTCTGACTCCTGCACCAAAAGAAAACCATTTTGATAAAACACCATTCACTCGTACACAAGGGCATAAATTGAAATGCATGTGTGTTTTGATTTTCAGCAATTTAAATGTTAATTATAAATAATTAGCTTCAATCAAAAAATTTCATATACCTGCTGATTTCATCTAATTATTTTCAGAATCATTATTATTTCATTTATTTTTCCTTGAATAAAAAAATTTATGAAATAATGTAAAATATTTCAGAGGTCAATTCAAGATGAAATAGAACGTGAAAGCAGTTCAGACGTGTGGACAGTGCTAATTAGCTACTTGGTTATGTTTGCGTACGTCACTGTAGCACTTGGACAGTATCACTCTCCAAAAATGATACTTGTAAGTCATAGTAAATATTTCTTCAGCTGTTTACATACGTAATCTATGTATTAAAAAATGTAGTGATGTATATAGTAACATTAGTGTGGAGAAAGAAAATTATATTTTCTGTTGATGTTCAATGAAATTAGTGAGATTTCGTATTTAGTTTTTATAAATGTATGGCAAACTGTTTTGATATTGTTGTGTCACAGGGTGCTGGTCAGAATATAAATGGTAGCATGGCGGGCATTAACGACGACCCGGAGGTAAACATTAAAATTTAGAAATAATTACTTGAGGATTGTTTACTGCTGAAATCTTAATGATTAGATAAGAACTGTAAATTTAACCAATTAAATTCCTCAGACATGCAAATATGACTCATTTCCTTCAGGAGTGGCACAAGGCAACAAACATTTAATTGATTAACATAAAACCAATAATAAAATGACGAAGACTTTTAGTCAGATACAGAGGATGAAGGAAGGGCATCAAATGATTTCACCCTTTACCTAGCTCACCATAAGTAAAGGTGAATTATGTTCCATCACAGATTGTCTGCTTCCCAGCCTCTTAGGGCTACATTAAGGTTGCCACTTTTGTCTGCAATAGACTGACTTCCAGCATGTTGCTTTCCTAGAGAACTATTCATTACCTTTCCAGCAGCTTATGCACACACACACACACACACACACGCGCGCGCACTCACGCGCACACAAAATGAGGTATATCCAACCTTCTTTTCCTTGCAGTCTAAATTACTGCTGTCCTCAATCATTGCAACCTTTCCCAAGCTCTCCTTAGCTTGTAACAGCAGAACTTCCTCGTGCTTAACAATCCATTGACTGCCCGAGCCTTTCCTTCCAGCCCTTTCTCCATCAGGGGCTTTTTCAAATCGTATTCTCTGCTATTCACAGTTTGCCTGTCCTGTCATTTTAATATCTCTAAAATCATTTGGTACAATGCATGATTGTAACAGCGCTCGAGTATGAACTATTGTGGTCAGTGAACATTTTAGTTTTCAGACACATAATTCCCAGTTGCTACTGTTCTAAATTGTCACTTCAGCCCTTGTTAATGCCATAAACTTTCCATTAAGTTTTCTTATTTGACAATCAGTTCTCCAAACTGGGACAAGCATGATTCTTTGAACACATGGAAACAGGATCTCCCATGTAGCTTTGGCAACCCAGGCCACCATGTTTTCTCCCCCACAAACAACACAAGTTTCCTTATGGATTTCTCCCTCTCAGAAAAGGGCAAAGACATGATCTCTCCTTCTGTTTTAATTTCTTTTCCTATGCATGAGTGAAGCCACTAATGCCTAATTTTCGTAACCAACAATTAACATTCCATGCCTCATGCAAATCAACTTAATTACTCTACCCAAAATCTGTAACAATATTATAGTATCTTTGATGATTTTTAATACAGTCAACTCTTGATAAATTCAATCGAAAGGGAGTGTGAAAAAAATTTGAGATGTCAAAAATTTGAGTTACTGAGAAAACATAATGTGCGTAGGATATGTGTAGGGAATTTTACTTTTTTCAAGTTATTGTGACTTTTGCGTTATCAAAGTTCAAGTTATCTAAAGTTGACTGTACTTTATACATATTTATGCTTTTATGTCATATTAAATGTACTTGAAATTATGTGTGCTGTATTTTGCTAATCCAAAACATTATTTTAATAAGTAGGTTGACATACACAGCCTATTTATTAAAACATGCAGTGATTTGTATTATAATAACACTAGTGTTTAGAAGGAAAATGATACTTGCTATTGCTGTTCAATGAAGACAGCGAGATTTCATATTTAATTTTTGTAAATTTATGGCAAACAGTTTTGATATTGTAATACCTCTGACTTTTAATACTTTATTGACATGTTTTTTTAATATGGTATTAAGTGTTCTTGAAATAATGTGTGCTGAGGCATGTTGCTAATCTCCAAAACAAAAGAACATAGAATTAATAACAAGGAACGATACACCAACTGTACTTAAATAGTATAACTAACTAGTGATCCGAAATTTCTTGGTGTAGAATAGAAATAAAAGTTTCCGAACTTTCGCACATCAACCAGATGGCTTTCTCAAGGAAGGTAGACAGCTAACTGCAAACTGAATAATAGAACGGTTCAACAATTTGAACACGGTGACTTGACTTGACAATAACAAATAGATGTGAACATAATCAGGTATTCAAAGACACAAGGTGTTATGCTCGTTTAACACGCGGAATCATGGAAGGGAAACCAAGAGGCAATCACTATTTGAAGAACTGGTTCCAAACTCGTGGCAACTCCAGTGAGACGCTATCATTGCACGACTCGCTGTTGGTTATGATCTCCAAAGTTTCGCGAATGGCAGTAGATTTCGGAATGGAGTAGGAAGCTAATTTCTTTATGTCATCCCACATAGGAGCAGCGAATTTGAACTTGACTTCTCTGGATAGGGCCGTGATTACTTTGCCATTCTTTATGTCCCTTTTATGTTCATTAACTCTAATTCTAAACGAACGTTTAGTCATTCCAATGTAGTATCGCGCGGATCCGTCTGGATATAGTAGAGGAATGGCATAAACACCTGCTTCATTGGAAGGTGGGGACTCCTCAGTGTTTTCCTTAAGCATGGTATATAAAGATGTCTGAGATCTGATGCCAACACCGAGGTTCATCTTCATGAGCGCGTTCTTGAGCTGATAGGAAGCATTTGGTATATAGGGAATTGATCCCAGGTAGCGTAGCTGCTGCATAGAAAGATTAGTATGACTGGTTCAGGTTTTCTCAATGTAACGATGTACCAGGTTCGAGGCGTATCCTGCCTCAGTGGCCAGCTCAATAACGTTTTTCAATTCTCATTGCTTAGAAGGAACATCTGAGGAAACTGCAAAGTCTCTTCGGATTCGAGAATGGAATAAAGCTGTCTTGTAGTCGGCGGGTCAGAGTGAGTTGTGGAGCATCAGGTTAGGTGCGGATGTGGGTTTATAATAGACTTGTGTGCGAAGGCGGTTTTCAGGTAATTTACTCAGTAAAACATCCAGATAAGGCAAGGCGCCATTGTGTTCCACCTCCATAGTGAAATTGATAGTAGGGTGAATATAATTGATTTTATCTAGAAAAACCAGGACGGTATCCTTTCCGTGAGGCCATATGAAGAATATATCATCTACATATCTTAGCCAGGTGGTAGGTCTCGGGGTAATGTTGGTGAATATATATTGCTTAATTGGACGAAGTATTGCTTCTGCAAGGACGGCTGAAAGGGATGATCCCACTGGAGCGCCATTTATCTGTTTGTAAATTTGTCCTTGGAAACTGAAGTAGCTGGAATTTGAGACCAAGTCCATTAATTGGAAGATGCTGTGACGGGACTCCTGGGAATAAAGTGACTAATTAGTTATGGCTTCTTTTAACATTCCGATGGCTTCCGGCACAGGTACCGAAGGATAAAGAGAAACGACTTTGAAACTGCCAATAATGTCACTTTGTTGGACAGAAATTTGTTTAACTTTCATGATAAAGTCTACAGTGGAAGATATTATAAAGTCCGATTCAGGGAGATGATTAGCCAAGAATTTGGATAGTGCCTTCTCTAAACAGTATGTCGGTGTGGACCTCCTTGACACGATGGGCCTCAATGGATTATCGGGCTTGTGATGTTTAAGTATTTCAAAGAGCCTTGGGATCTGAGGGCCTGGAGGTAATTTGATGGCTTTCTTAAGATTCTCTGGGATAGCAGGCTGCCTGGCAGCTCTTTGCACTCGAGCAATCCAACAATTTAGAGGGTTCTTATGCAGTACTGTGAATCCAGAATCGGAGATGAAGTCTTGGAGTTTTTTATTGTAATCCATAGCATCCATAATTGCTATCTGGCCGGATTTGTCCGTTAGTGTTAATATTATGGAGAGATCATTTCTGAGGATCGAAATCGGTCTTGGAATTTTAAATTTATTATCTGTTCATTTTAATTCTTCCACGATCGTAACCGAGAGCAACAGAGTTGGCCTAGTTCATCTTTGGCGTCCTCCGGAACTCGCGATATTATGCTCTCGAAGTCAGAAATGATGCTTTTAGGATTCGGTCTTGTTTAGAAGCAGAATTTTGGTCTAAGTTTCAAAACTTTATTTTCTTCTACTGTGAGCGTCCGGCTAGATATATTGATGAAAGGAATGATGAAATCTTTAGATTTTGGGTTCTGAGATAATTTCAAGAAATCTAGCTTCTTCTTGTGTCTGGAGCCGAAGGTAGATTGGATTCTTTCAACTAACATATCTACTTAGGACAGGACGATAGGTTGTTAAAAGTGATTGGGTCACAAAGACTATGTAACTTCATATATAAAGAGTAGCACTTGTTTTCCAAGGACATGATGTCTTTTCTTTTCAGGTTTACTATCCTTGATAGGGTCTGGCGGAGAAATTTGTCCTTTCTCTGATTATCACCTTTTCCAGTCACTCTCTAACAGTCTGCAAGGTGTATTGTTTAACAACGACATCGAGCTGAAATGGTGGCTCGATTTCTTCTTAGAGTCAAAACCCAGGGATTTCTACTGTCAAGACATTGACAACCTAGTGGAATGTTGGCAAGAGGTCCTGAACAATGAAGGAGAAAATATTATTGACTGATTTGTGAAAAGTTTTTCATGAAAAATAAGGATTCCAATAATTGGAAAACACCCAAAAACGAACGAACTTTTCTGACAACCCAATATTTTATACACTGGTGTGCAAAAATTAAGGACGAAGAGGAGAAATTAGCATAACAGCGGAACGAGCAGGCAGAACGGACCGAAAGATCACTCAGGAGATAGACTAGGGTCCGGTACGGTAGGGCATGCGCATATATATGCAGCATGATGGGGGGGGGGGGTCGGAAGGGTATAAAGCACACGGGTGGTGAACGCTCAGAAATTCGGTGAAATCTATTGCACGGTGTACATCGGTTTGAACGACGTCGAGTGGCTGCCACCGTGTGATATGGCCAACAGGCAATCCAGTAGACGACGTCTGGATGACTTTACCCGAGGTCGTGCCGTTGAGAAGTTGAGAAGTTGGAAGAAGGTCGAAGTGTGACGGAGGAGTTCGGGATCACTCACAACATCGTTTCACGAGCTTGGAGAGCATTTCAAATGACAGGAACAGCTGTCCGAGAGTTTAGCAGTGGTCATCCACGAGCAACCACGGCGGTGGACGACCGGTATATTGTCCTACAGGCGGAAAGAGACAGACGGCAGACAGCGGGAGAAATCGCAAGAAACATGCAACAGACAACTGGACGTCCGTTATTGAGTTTTACTGTGGCCAGGAGGCTGCACAAAGGTGGTCTATTTGCACGACGACCAGTATGGTGTGTGCCATTCACGCCTGCTCATAGGAGACGGCGGTTTCTGTGGTGCCAGGAACACAAGAACTGGACACATCAGCAATGGGGTCGAGTTCTCTTTACAGATGAGAGCTGATTTAGTCTGACGAGCGATTCTGGACGTGTACACATCTGGAGAGAGCAGGGAACACACAATCACACCTACAACATCATGGAAAGGGACCGGTTTGGAGGTGGCGGAGTTCTCGTTTGGGGCGGTATCATGCTTGGTAGCCGTACTGACCACATCTTCCAAAGGCCGCCCCGGTGGCGCAGTGGTCTAAGGCGCTGGCCTCTGATCATTCGTCCGTACGGGGTCCGGGTTCGGATCCCGGTCTGGCATGGATGTTGTGTTTGTCTTACGGCACTGGCTCTCTCCCTTCCCTGGAACCAGTGACCCTAAATTCGGGACGGGAGACTGCTTATAGCCCATTGAGTTGCTCACGGTGGTCGTTAAACCTCCACTCAAAAAAAAAAAAAACATCTTCCAAGGAGGTTCAGTCATTGGTGTCCACTATTGTACCGAGGTTCTCCTGCCTTTCGTGCGTCTGTTTAGAGGTGCTGTGGGTCCTGAGTTCCTCTTCATGGACGACAACGCTACACCTCATTGTACAGTGGCTGTCGCAGAGCTGTTGGGGAGTGAAGATATTCAACGCATGGATTGGCTCGCAAGTTTCCCAGACCTAAATCCAATCGAACACGTGTGGGACCTTCTCGAGAGACGCTTGGCAGCACGTCACCAGCTGCCAGCAACGATTCCGCAGCTGTGATTGGCGCTACAAGAGGAATGGGCTGCCATGCCTCAACAGCTCCTTGACAACCTCGTCCTCAGCATGGACAGACGTTGTAAATTCTGCAACGCAGTCAGGGGTGATCATATCCCCTACTAAAGACTGGATTTTTCTTGGCAGCTGCCTGTCACATGGATGTTTCTGTCTTCTGTCCAGTTGTGCTCGAAGCTACCTTTTCAATAAACTGCCTTTGTATCCTTTGGATTCCTTGTTTGGACGGTTTTGTTCACTTGTCCCATATTCTTACATCTTGGAGATCTTATGGTATGATTTGAATCAATGTGGAGCGTTTCTGAACGATGTTACATTGAAAAAACCGTCTCATCCTTCATTTTTGCATGCCAGTGTAGTTTCACATTTATGTGCTTACATTTTTCTTTGTGCAATATTGAAGTATTTCAGTTTTTTAAGTTAAGTAAATTATAAAAATTGCTGCAATGATTTTACCATTCTTGAAACATTCCTACACCAGAGACTGTATGTCTTGGTTTGGTTGCATGAAAATAGGGATACATAGATGACAGACTTTACACTGATCCAAGTATTTTCTGATAGCGTCATGAGAGTTTCATTATATGATTAAGAATAGCCATCCAGAAATTTGTCCCTGTCACATTAGATTCTGTCCTTGTTTTGTCCCTGTTTCAATCTAGAAAAATATGGTAACCCTATTTATATGTACTTTTTAAAAGCTAGTATATATATTTGTTAAACAGTAATTCTGTGGGTATTAATTTTTCAATAAGTATGGCTGTGTTAGAATAAAATTAATGTAACAAAGTAACTAAAAATTCTTTAGCCTTCCCTGTATTACTTGTAGCCTTCTCCAGAATTTATCTCTGTATCCACATTTTCCCTGGCTGCTGCCAGTTTTAATGTAGTCCTGGTACACACATGTGATCATCGATACAGAAATCTCAGACCATCTGTTGTGGTTCAGATGAAGCACCCAATCTTACGTGCACCGACTATCTTATCTGCCTATGATCAAACTTGCTGAGGTTGCCATATTTACCAATCATTGCTGTCTTGGGTATAACCTGCAGGAGCTTTTGGCTGGATGCATTATTGTAGCAAGATAGTGCAAGTTAGTGCATAGGTGTGGTGTATACAATAAATTGTTGCTTTCAGTATAAAAGTGTAGTGCTTATTGTTGTCATTTAAATGATATACAAATTATTATGTCCCAACTAAGTATATAAATCATTTACTGTAATCAGGGGTGAAAGAGTTCCTCCAAAAGGAGGAATTCAGTAGTTTTGGAAGTCATCTGACGAGTTCCTAAGATTGATGCAGAAATGTAATCTTATATATAAAACACAAAATGTCTGTTTGTCTGAAGCCGCAAAAACTTTCAAACACTGAACTCTGGCATCGTGAAATTTGCATAGCTTATTAATACTGGAATTTCTAGGTCAACACAACTATTTTAAGATCTCTGCATTGTTCTGTTCACGAGTTATGAATTAATAAACTAATTGATAAAGTCAGCGTCGTTTGCTATGTCATCGTTATCTGAAAGCACGTGACTGCATTCATCGCCGCTGCACATCCACAGGTGTTTCTATTCTTTGAGAAACTGTGCATAAAAAAAATGCAGAAACGAACTTTGCGAAATCTTAACGAAATGGGCTGAAATTTTTGTCAACACCATGAAATGGTAATAAGAGGCAGAGCTGTTTGTGTTCCGGGTCTGGGCGATCTTTCATACCCGGAATTCCGGATGTTTAGCTTTGAAGACATTTTTAAGATTGTTAAATTTTGAGTTCTAATTAGCGACAAAGCAAAAAAAAAAAAATTAAAACGATTCATGGCAAAAGTATTTACTAAAAAAAATTGCTTTTCACCAACGAATTAACGTGATAATAATATTGTCTTCCTCGCCGATGCAGGCTTGACGCATGAAGTCTCGACATGAAGCCGGCAGTTCGTGCTGTGGTTGTTCTGTGGGAAGGGCATGCGCGCAAATTCTGAGTCATTTCGTCGGCGCTTCTGCTCCTCCATGAAAAAAACCGGTTTTACACTCTGATGAGTGATGTGGCATTGGAACTTGGAGATGGCGGGGGAGGGAGCGAGTTAAAGCAAATAAACTACGTCACTCGCGCATCTGCACCTACACGCGAGAGCAGCCTGCCTCATTGTTTGTATTAGCAAGGCTGAAGTGGATCGAGCTCAGCCTTGGTATTAGTAAGTCAGTGACGGAGAGGAGGTGTCTTTGTTTCCCTGATGAAACGTTTGTGGTTTTTTGTTTAGGCAAAAGTGGTGGGGTTTTGTGTGTGTGTGATATATGAATGGTTTTAGGAATTTGAAAGTTTATACGATTTCAGTTTAAGTTAAGTTCGTCATAACGATGAAATTTTTAACCAAAACTGACGATCTCAAGGCATTGGAGGCCTCAGTCAAAAATAAATTCCGGTTGGATTGGCTAGAAAAAAAAGACACCCAAAAGGAGAAAGCTAGGATATGGTGTCGGAAAATTGATACTGCTGGGTCATGTTTCTGCATATATAAATGGAGTACGTGCTACAGTTCTGCCTCCAAAACCTGTTGAAGCAATTATAACGGCTACTTGTAATAGTAAAGGTTCTTCTCCTCTTCGGTACACAAACAAGACACTGCAAATGAAGGATGTTGAAAACGTAAGCGTCAGCCTGATAGCAGTCTCCACTAAAAAACAAGTGAAGATTGCACACTTTTTTAAGAAATAGTGTTATTTTATTAGTAAATATAACTTTAGATTAACACCACACCAGACTGATGTGTTTTTTTAAATTAATAAATGGAACTTAGATCAACATCCAATTTGCTAAATATACTGTTATTTTATTAGTAAATAGAACTTTAGGTCAATACCACCTGACTGAAACTTAACGACTAAAATTTCTGTTAAAAAAATCAATATCCTATGAAAAAGAGGAGTTGCCCTTCTAGTAACATAAAAACTTGACTGCAGATTTTGTTTTATTTATTTGCCAAATGGGTAATTTTGCAATTGGAAAGAAAGGCAAAACTTTTTTAAAAGGTGTGTAATTGGTTTATTTTATACAAATGCAAAATTTTTATTAACATTCTTAGTGTGGTATATGTTAAAGACAATATCATGTAGTTATCGAAATCAAAGTTACTTAAATTTCATTGAAGCAATTTATTTTTTTAGCAACAAATTAATACTGCAAGCTCAACCCCAAAATAATTTACTGTTGTGAGCAAAAGGTATAGGTAGGTAGTAAGTAATTCCCAAAGTGAAACCATTTTATCTTTCGAAGTATCGGTAACAGCTTTGCTGATAAGTATAATAATTAGAGGTACTAGTAGTAACAGAAATACTTTTGTTGGGGTGGGGGTTACCCACACATGTTTATTTATGTCTCAAGTTTATGCATTGGCACCGTTGGGAAACGCCGATGATTTTCAGGGTTTCGTGCCTTCCCTTGCAAACACCTCTGAAGAGGAGTCCCTCAAAATTTTACTGGAAGCCGGTCAAAACATTTTAAAATAGGCATGGAATTTTTAATTCATCGGTAAACAGAAATGCACATACGCAGAAATGGTTAATAAAATTTTGACGGCTAATTTAAGAAGTTATTTACCGATTCAGGCAAAATTCGGAGGTCATGTTCCTATTATAGATTTATGGTGTTCATTAAAATTTCAGCCAGTTTCATAAAATATTTGCAAAGATACATTTTTAAATTTTTTATTCCAGAGATTCGCCCCCTCAAAGACGTCTGAAATTGAAAGCATGTGATGCATTTGATCGTCGATAACAAATTGTTAATGAATTTTGTTCAGTCAGTGTTCTAATGCTGTGTCTCCTGGACGTGTGTTAAATAATTCGTAATGCTTTTGGTCCGTTTGATTCTACGGACAGCTGTATGTTAGAATGTCAAGAGCAAAGGATCCAATAAAATTATATATTGTCGCCGATGAAGAAGAAACCAAAAATGTTGCGTACGGCCAAGTGCTGAAATAATCACACTATGGATAAATAATTTGTAATGACCGAATTTGTGAAATCAGCTTTTTCTTTCTTGCAAGCATCAATTTTTTTCCCCGATTTTTTCAGTGACATATAAGGAATATGAAATTAATGAGCCTAAATCCCGGGCAAAGCCGGGTAGTAAAGCTAGTAATTGCAATAAAACAAATTTGATCAGTATAAGTTATAAGTAGGGGATTGACATATTATTGGTTTGGTGTAAGCACATTGGCTAAAATAAAATTCTTATACATTACTAAAGAAATGTTAAACAATTTTATGGCTTTTATGTATGCATATATGGTGCTTAGGGTAGTTAATAAATGCTGAAAGGTTAATTATTTTTGCATATTCCTATGTGGGAAAAGTTCAGCCTTTTTTTGGCCATGACCACTTTCATGCCTGTGTAATTGGAAAATGCATTTACTGTAATCAGGGCTGTAGTTATTGCTATCATTTGTGTGACTATGTCAATTAATTGCCCCATTCAGGTGCTTAAATTAGAAGGTTTAATACTGTTATTTCAAGTTTAATTCCTTTGCCCCTCTCTGAACACTCAGATTTTAACAACTGCTCAAAGTGCCACAACTTACTGGTGGAGTTTGTTTCTAAGATTCTGTATTTGTACACAATTGGTCAACTGGATGGATAGTATACACCTATGGAGCTTTATCTGTTTTTTTTTTTCTCATCACTATTTTTTTTAATTAAAAGGCTTTGGTTTAATTAATCCCCAGTGATGATTTAAAGAACAGAAATAGTAACCAATAAATAAACTGGTTTTCATAAGATTATTTCTTTCTAATTTAGGAGAAATATTTTGTTTCCGTGTAAGCACCGAAAAAAAATCATGCACACACAAGATTTTTTTCAGTGCAATATATCCGTGTCTCTCTCTCTCTCTCTCTCTCTCTCTCTCTCTCTCTCTCTCTCTCTCTCTCTCTCTCTCTCTCTCTCTCTCTTTCGTGTAAGAGGAAAATCTCATTTGCAGAGGTTTCAATAGGTCATGTGGTTACAGTGAGACATGTATGAATGCATGTCATGTGACTCCACTTGAAATGAAAGTGATTAACAGATGGAAAAGAAGCTTAAGCAGATGATGCTGAAACCCATAAAGCCAGCAAAACCCAACAAACACTGAAAAGAGAGAACTGCTTCCAGTATTCAGACCAAACATAAATAGTGTGAAACAATTACATGCGATCAACTGTGAGAGAATTTTCTTAATTATTTCTTTAGTTATCTTTAAATGTGTTAATGAATATAAAAAATTTAGTTCTTAAGGTGACAATGTGCAGTCTAATGTCAGTAAACATTACTGTTAACTGCTGAATTGTTGCATTTATTTGATCAAAATTCCTCCATCCAGAAGTGGTCACACTAGGCAGTAGTATCCAATGTATTTATTTGAGTCCCTGACAGTATTTATAAAATTGGTTGTCATTCAGTTATTGCATCTTTTGCAAATATGACATTATGTATTTATAAAAATTTCAGAAGTGTTTTTCATTTGTTTGACTTCCTGTGAGTTCAGTAATTATTTATTCAATTTGTATTTGTTAGTGTATGTGTGCATTCAATTGATTTTATGTATTCATTGCATCAGCTTTTTCCGCATTTATTTTAATATATATTACTATTTTTTTCATTCTCAGGTGAAGTCAAAAGTAACTCTTGGGTTTTTCGGTGTCTTAATTGTCCTAGCTTCTGTCTTGGCTTCTCTGGGATTCTTTAGTTACCTTGATGTTCCTGCTACTCTAATTATTGTGGAAGTCATTCCCTTTTTGGTTTTGGCTGTTGGAGTTGACAATATATTCATTATTGTTCAGGCATATCAGGTGAGTTTCCTTCCCATTTGTAGATAATGGTTATGCTTCAAAGGGCTGTTAACCCTTTCTGCTCGACTGTCGGGTGACACCCAACATTACAAAATTGCCGAATAGCTCACGTGTCGGGTGTCACCTGCCATGCCGATGACTCCTCTATAGCTCGCAGGTCGGCACTCGCGAGACATTTCTTTTTCACCGAATAGGTTGGGTGTCACCCGCCACGCTGATGACACCTCTATAGCTCGTATGTCAGGGCTTGCGAGACATTTCGTCTTCATCAAATAGAGAAAAATAAATATAATCGGCATGTCGGGTGTCGCCCAGCTTGCGAGACATTTCTTTTTCGCCGAATATCTCCTGTGTCGAGTGTCATTTGCCATGCTGATGACACCTCTATAGCTTGCATGTTGACGTTCACAAGGCATTTCTTTTTTGCTGAATAGCTTGCATGTCGGATGTCACCTGCCACGCTAATGATTCTTCTATAGCTCGTATGTCAGGGCTGGCGATCCAAAGCTGAACTTTCACTGCTAAGTTATGGCCTCAACTGCAGAAAAAAAGTACGAGTGCTGGGTGACTATGGATGAAAAGTTATTCGAATGGAAAGGGTTAATCTTTCTATATGAGCTTCTGTAAAAATGAAAAATGCTTTCTGGAACATTCAATTAAGTGTTAACTTAATTACTTTTTTAAGTATGATAAATACCTAAAGTGTGTGATGTGCTCTAAAACTTTGCTCAAACATTAACCATCATAATTTCTACATTATTAAATTGGTGTTATATGAAGGTAAAAATTCCAGAAAACCAGCTGTTGTGACTTTTTTCTTTATTGCTGTTGGAGGCTTAAATTTTTTTCAATTTTTTTCTTTTAAATCTTTTTGAACACATTTTAAATTTAAGGAAAATATTCCATTAGTTTTTTTTTTTCAATAAAAAATATTGCAAAATATTTTGATATAATAATTTTCATCTTGCAATTTAAAGTCACAACAGGATATTTTTTTTTTAATTTGAACATGTCAGTAGGCAAAAAAAAAAAAAAGCTGTCCGTGTGAAAAACAAGAGCCCTGGGTTCATGCTCACTGCCTTGAGTGACTGATGCTGATTGTTAGGCATCAGTTACTCTGAAGACTGATGTCTAAGATCAGCATCACAACTGAAGGCATCTATGTAATTTCAAGTGACATATCTGTAGAAGTAAGAGGAATGGATAGATGATAACATATCTTTTGAAACAATCTGTAGGTGTAGTGACTTCTAAGAAGCAAGATTTTGAATCTGTAATGCAGAATCACGTGCTGCTGCATTATTTTGGTGGATCAAGATTTCTGAAGAGAATTATAGGAACTCCACCTTTTAACACATTCATTACTGCATAGCACCACAAGATGTCATACAATAATTGCCTCATGTGCCAAGGTGTCATGATTGTGGCCTAATATATCTGTTTCTAAAACTTTAAGCACTTGAAGAAACTTATCTAACCCATTATCGTGATTTAATCTATCAAATTAACCCTTTCCTCAGGCTTTTTTTTTTTTTTTTTTTTTTTGTTTAGATAGGCGTTTCCCGCCAATTCAAGAGCCAAATTCTTGCGTGCCAACTTTATTGATTTAATGATTCGGGCCTTTTTAGCTGTTTTTTTTTTCTAGAATGAGCCTACAACTGTCTTGAAACGACCACAATTTATGAGTAGTGTTTTTTTTTTCCCCCGACATGGTTCTGGGAAGGGAAACCAAGTGAACTTCCTGTAAATGTAACGCTGTGTTTCACTCTTCACTGCAATTTTTATTTTTATTTAAATGTTCCTGGTTTTGTGGTGAAGAGAACTATCAATAAATAAATGCTTGAGTGGCAATAAAAATTATTTGCTAGTCATCTGTATATGTAATGGGGCAGCCTATTGAGAAGGTGAAAGGGATTTCGAGGAAACCCACATTGATTTTAACACTTAGTTTTGTGAGTCAGGCTTCTTTTTCTTTTTTTATCTTGGGAGGTTAGGTTAAAGAAAAACAGGTATTTCTTTGGGGTGATGTAAAAGAAAAACTAAAAGCTGTTTGTTGTCAACTATAATAAACTCATGTCAGGGGTAGATTAAGAGAAAATGCTAGCTACATACTGTCCTTGAGAAAGGAAAACCATAAGATGGTATAAAAAGCTAGCTATTCATGTATTGCAAATTATTACAATCCCAAATGAAACTGGATTTTGTTTTCATTCAGTTGTGCATTATGTTATCATTTATCAGTCACTGGAGTTTCTTGGCAATTTGTAAGTATTACTTCTCTTGTTTTTTGTGCAACAGTGTCTGAATTATATATCAAATAAATGTCTACACCAATATCTGGGTAATATTTCACTGCTGGTAGAATTATAATTGAGAATATCAATTCTAATTAATATTCTCAATTATAATTACATCTATAATTATCGATGTTTTCTTGTATTTTAAAATACTGAAGTCAAGCAAAGCTATGAGATGCAGACACCCTGCTTCATTGCTCCAAATTCATAAAAGCTCATATGAGGTGCCACGTGATGTGTTGTAACATCACTGGATGTTTGACCGGGTTTTGTGCAGTGGTTTTATGCCTGGTGTGGGATGCACTAACCAAGTTTTTGCATTATGTATGATGATTGAAAAGTATCTGTCTGTTGGTAAGAAAGTTTTTGCTGCCTTTATGGATTTAGAGGAAGCTAATGACCAGGTAAACAGGAAATTCCATGTAAGGTCTGGAATAAATGTGGTATATTATTCAAGACCTTCCAATAGAAGGTCTTGAATAATATACCACATTTACTTGGTCATAATCTTATAAATATGGTATTTCATGCTCTGCAAAGCACAACTTCGCACTTTTATTTTATATATCTTTTAACTATACAGTTGTGACATTTTGCACTGTTTCTCACGTTGTATGAATATCAAAGTGCTTGCGGGAAACTTAATCATCTTTGTCTGACATTGAATTATCACAGTTTAATGCCACTGAATATTAAAAACAAATTAAGGTAAGATATTATATAGATAAAAGCTGTAACTCACATTTTCATTTTCCTGGAATATTTCGGGATATTGCACATTTTACTTGTCGAAAGCATAAATTTGCTTTGAAGTCTTCTGTTAGCATTTCTAGCAGTCACTTCGTGAAGATATTCCACTTGGTAAGTTGATAAAGGTGGGTAACCACTCCTCTTAATGAATCGTGATTCTAATCAGTAAAATAATTCAATATAAAATGAAATCAAAAATTATACAATAGGGAACGGTCAAGCCTTCAAGTCGAAGGGAAATCGATCTGATTGACCGTTCGCTATTTTATTTCATTTTATTGGGTATATAAATAAGTTTTGAGGGATTTGAGGTGAACAAAACACGTTGTTGGAGAACAGAAACAATATTTTAATATTAATCAAAGTAGGCTCCCTCTGAAGCTACAACTTTACCCTATCTTTCGGGCAGTGAACGTATGCCCCGAAGGAAGAATTCCGGCTCCTTGGAAGAGATCCAGTTGTTCAGCTAATTTTTGATGTCTTCATAAGAACTAAACCATTCTCCAGAAATTGCCGATCACATCGACCGGAACAAATGGTAATCCGATGGCGCAATATCTGGCGAATATGGCGGGTGGGGTAGAACTTCCCAGTCGGATCCTTCTAAGTACTTTTTCACAGGTCGAGAAACATCTGGTCTTGCATTGTCATGCTGTAAGATGACTTTGTTGTGTCTATTCTCCCATTCTGGCCGTTTTTGCATGAGAGCTCATTTTAAACACATTAATTGGGTTCGATACCGATCACCAGTAATAGTTTCTGATGGTTTCAGCAGTTCATAGTGGATCACACCCTTCTGGTCCCACCAGATACACAGCATTACCTTTGAACCATGGACATTGCATTTTGGCATTGAAGGACCTGGTTCACCTGGCTTCACCCATGCTTTCTGCTGTTTAGGGTTATCGTACCTTATCCATTTCTCGTTGGCAGTAATAATACGATGCAAAAAAACCCTTCCTTTTTTGCCTTTGAAGCAGCAATTCGTAAATGGTTTTTCGACGTTCAAGGTCTCTTTCTCGCAAAGCATGTGGAACCCAATTCCCTTCTTTTTGCACCATTCCCATGGCAACTAAACAGTGTGAAATGCATGGTTGACTAACATTTGATGCTGCTGCTAGTTCTTTTTGGGTCTGGCACGGATCCTTGTCAAGTAAAGCTTTCAATTCGGCATCAGCAATTTTTTTGGGTGGTCAAGAACGTTCTTTATCACTGACATTGAAATCGTTCCTTTTAAATCGTCTAAACCAACACTCACATGTTTTTATGGATGGGGAATGTTCACCATAGATTTCTGACATTAAACGATAGCTGTCGGCAGCACTTTTCTTGACAATAAAGTAATGCACTAACACTTCCCGCAAATGGTGTTTTGTCGGGACGAAAGTTGCCATTTTCCATCAAGTAAAACAAATACATCTTCGCTCCTCAATCGAACGTCGTATACTGACTCTGACAGCTGGCGTCTCGTACTGCGATATCGCAGTGTTGCCACCTTAAAATACATGCAAGCAGTAATAAGTACGACACCGAACGGAAATCCCTCAAAACTTTTTATATACCCAATATATTGAATTATTTTATTCATTAGAATCACGATTCATTAAGAGGAATGGTTACCCACCTTTATCAACTTACCAAGTAAAATGTTTTCACCAAGTGACTGCTGGAAATGATAACAGAAGACTTCAAAGCAAATTTATGCTTCTGACAAGTAAAATATGCAATATCCCGAAATATTCCAGCAAAATGAAAATGTGAGTTGTAGCTTTTATCTATATAATATTTTACCTTAAAAATTCTTTTAATATTCAGTGGCATTCAACTATGATAATTCAATGTCAGACAAAGATGATTAAGTTCCCCGCAAGCACTTTGATATTCATACAACGTGAGAAACAGTGCAAAATATCACAACTGTATAGTTGAAAGATATATACAAATAAATCTCACAACCACGGAATGAAGTTCAACGCCGAAGTGTGTTTGAAGAACTAATTAAATGTAACACAACTTGACACATTTTGCACAATACATGAGTGCATTATCTGCTTGAAATCAGGAACATTCAATAGGGAACAATCCCTTCAAAATTAGGTGTAGAAGAATGGATTCGTACGTTGCAGGTGTGACACAACACAGCAGAATAGCCAATGACCCTAAGGAATGCTACGATATGGCGCCCCACAGCATCAGGTATTCACCTCCATGCTTCACAGCCAGATCCAAACAGTTGGGGTGGTACATTTCTGCAGGTTTTGCCAGACATACACACTCAACCACTGGTGGGGAAACAATGTGAAGCACGATTCATCTGACCAGATGACATGTCGACAGTGTATAGAATCTCAGTTTTTATGTGCTTTGCATCACCTTGCATGTTTTGTTGCTATTGATGTTGGTAATCAGAGGTTTTTGGATTGCAGACAGCCATAAATGCAGGCACAATGGAGCTCCCGAATGGTGTTCAACCCTGCTGGTATTTGTGGTGCAATGGTGGTGTGTATCCATTTTACAATCCATGCCAACGTTCACCAACAATTTGCACATTTAGATGCAATGCTGTATTCTGTTTGATATGTAGTCATAATATGCGATACACTTCCTCATATTATATCTACTATTTCTGCCATTCTAGTACTGAAGTTCCTGCAAGATGCACACCAACAATCATAACTTTTTGAGGTCACTGAGATCTGATATTGTCGACAATTACTCCAAAACAGCTGTTTCGCCTGCAATGTGGCACTGCTGTGTGATAGCCAAATATCGTGCTGCACCCCTTTATTTATACAGGGTGTGCCATATAAAGGAGGCCCGAGTATAATGAACGACAATAGTCAGGCAATGTTACTATACATGGTGAAGAATAGTTGAAATGACAAAAAATAGGAGTAATTTACCTGAGTTTACAACAATTGCTGAAAGTGCTGTCCTCCGACATCAAGACACAGCTGCACACGACGGAACATGTTTGTAACGCGCCATCATTGTTTGTAACATCCATCTGGGATTTGTGTTGGCCCGAATCCTGCTGTTTTGCGCATTGACATACCCGGACAGATGAAACCATGCTTCATCTGTCACTTAATGAAGTGTTGGATACATTTCACTGCTGACAATGGTCTCCTGAAACCTCTTACGATATTGCGTCCGTTTTAAGTTCTTGGAGTGCCATAACTTTGTATGGCCGAAAATGCAAATCTACCTTAAGTATGTGTCAGCATGATGTGGCAGATATTCCCATTGCAGACGATAATCAGCAAATCGACTTTCGGGGGCTTTGTAATATCATTGTGCATACATCCTTGATATTGTCTTCAGTACGAATTGTCTTGAGTTTGTTTCTTTTCCTGTTTCACACCGTGCCGGTTTCACGAAATTTCTGCTCTAACTTCTGTACCACTGATTTCGCCGATGCTGCACAATGTGGAAATTTTTCTGCAAAGAACTCATTTAAAACCTTGTATGAGTTATTTCTTAATACTGTTCCACAATAAAAATCCACTGTTCCGTACTTAAAACCATTTCCGTTGCCTTTGTTCTCTCTTCACTTACACTTATGACCGCATACCTACACTGCTCTGGTTGTGACTAACCACTCAGGAGAATTCCTTTGCAGCTGTACACGCAGAAACCGGTTAGAAGTGGAACAAAGCGATTTTAACAACTTTAACCCACCTAACAAGGTCTGGCCACGGGGCCTCTTTTATATTGCGCACCCAGTATCTCGTGTCGCTGGTGATTTTTTCCCTATGTTGTGCATATGGTGCATTGCTTGTACTACAGTCGTACTCAGTGTTCCATTATTTTGATGAACTCCTGTATTTTTAATACTGTACAAGGGTATGTTGTGCCTGAAAATCTAGTTCATGAATTTGTAACTACCTGGAGAGTTCTTAGCTTGTGAAATTGAATCTGTAAAAAAATGCAATGAGTGCACCACTTTAATGTTAGCCCAGTCATTATTATTATTATTATTTTCATTTTGCTAGTTTGTGTAGGTAGGTAAAAATAAGTTGCATAAAATTTTGATACATTTTCATTTAAAAAAAAAACAGTTAAATTTTTTCATATGAGTTAACTTGAGTTGTGTTAACAGTTATCACAATTAAAATAATAATAATTTGTTGACCAGCTGAACATTTTTTCAAAGTTTTGAGTTTTATTTAAAGCTCCTGCATTCTTTTTCCAGAGGTCCAAAAGACATGAACTTGAAACCAAGGAACAGTTTATTGGTCGTGTAATTGGAAATGTTGCCCCGTCATTACTGCTTGCTAGCATTTCGGAATCCTGCTGCTTCTTTTTAGGTATCTTTTTTCTTTTCTTCATTTTCATAATGTTTGTTATATAAGCTTATGCTTTTTCAATTTATTGTAGTATATTTTATGTTGTGAATACATAAATAACAAGGTAGGTCTTTTATGTACCAGTAACAATACTTGCATGTTTGAAAAAAATTACATAGTTGTATATATGTACATATCATAAGAATAAATAGGACATAATGTTGATATTAAAAAAAGCATATTATTATTACTATATATCAGGCAGTGCAGCAGATTTTTTTTTTTTTTTTTACTTTAGTCATTTTAAAATGTTGATAGGCATTTATTATCTAAAGCTCTAAAATATTGCCAGAGCAAACATGAATTGCAGAGTATGTTGTCGCAGATGTACAAAGTTTGCATGAAATTCAAACTGAGTATCAATAGGGGAAAAACCAAAGTTATGGTTTTTGAGCGAGGAACTGGTAGTACTGAATGTAATATAAATCTAAATAGCACACTGATTGACCAGGTGAACGTGTTTATGTATTTAGGATGCATGTTTGACAGAGAGAACAGATTAGATGGGGAAATTAGTAGGCGACTGAATTCTTCATTGAAAGTCATAGCTGCTTTGGGAGGTTTTCACAGGAATGATGGGTTCTCAAGAGAGTCCCACATGGCTGTGTATGAGAGTGTAATTGTTGTTACTCTGATGTAGGGCAGTGAAACCTGGGTACTACATAAAAAAAGATAGGAGTTGTTGGTGTGCTGGAGAAACACGTTACTTACGGGGGGGGGTTGCAAGACATATTCTGATCGTATGAGGAATGAAGATTTGTTGCAGTTGTGTAATGTGAAGCAAAATGTTGTTAGCAAGGTGGAGACTAAAATGCTTCGGTGGTTTGGCCATGTTGAAAAAATGAGTGATGAGGTGCTTACTAAGAAAATCTTTTTAGCCCAAATGGCAGGAAGGAAAGGCAGAGGAAGGCCAAGGAAGTCATGGGAAGACCAGATTCAAGAGTGTCTGCATGAGAAAAAGATTGAGTATGAAGTATAGAAGATCTTGTGTACGCGTCTGATGGATGTCAGTGAAGCCCGAGTTGTATGTCAAGATCGCTGTAAATGGAGAACTTTGATATAGCAACCTCTGAATATGAGAGAACAGCTTAGTGATATATATGTATGTATGTATGTATTTATTATCTTACATGACATTTAAGATTTGCCAATTGAAAAAAAGAAATTGCTGACTTATAATTTGTGTCAAAACTGGTGAATTTGGTGATTAACATTGCAACCCTTCCTACCTGATAATGTATTGGGTCACCTTGGCCTTCAGAACACCAGCAGTTTGAGCATCGATTCAGCTAAGTTTTGACAGTATCGACTCACACATGTAGAACAACATCTTTTATACTGATGTGCAAATGGCAGTGGCATTGGGTCATTATGGACATCCGAGGCTAAGCTCCACATGAAAATGAGGGAGAAAAAATGTTTTTTCTTTTAATTGAAAAAAATTCTGAAAGAAAATTCATGTTTGCAACCAGTTCCCATATTTTCTGAATGTGAATGTGAGCCACTACAATAGTCGAGTAATTGGGTAACACATTACAGCCTTCCATATCTGTTTACTAGAAGGAAGATTAATGTCTGCCATCTTATGCACGATTAAATTGCAAGTAATAAAAGTTCTGATACATAAAACCAGTTCCTAAAAACTACACACGAGCACTTTCGGATTTACTTTAAATCCATCATCAGATGTGATTAAAAATACACAATAAATCAGGCTAAAAGATTTGTCCCAGCTGAGATGTGTGATGTTACATAGGGTGTTTGTTAGTCGCATTGGTTGTGACGTACAGATTTATTCTACGCTTGTGTTGAAGATTTGTATTTCATGCTTGCTTCGGAATTTCCATCCTCGCTTGGTTCTTGCTGTGGGTGGTGGTGAGTAATTTCTACGTTCATTAATTGTTTCCACTGTGGTACGAGAACTCGAGGGTAATCATCGTTGCAGCATTGTTGGCTAAGTTTATAGATCAGCAGACTTTCCATTAATAATAAATGGGATTTTGCTCTTGGGGTGCAGAGAATGATTATGTCGTCCTATTGTGGTGTGTATGTGCTGTCTCAACATAGTCTTGCTAGTGCCGTGGATGCTGGCACAGTACGAAGGCTATATTTGTGTTCAGCCATGCGGCACTTAAGTGTTCTTGAAGTTGAGCCCACATATATTAGATTGGGGTCTCCTTCATATTTTCAGCCTTTAGTGGTATTGAATATACACAAAATTGATTAATCAGGTCCACTGTGTCTCGATCACTTTTTACCATGGATAGGAGATTTGTTGTTTTCACACCAAATCCTAGGTTATTTCACTTACAAATTCTCCATAAGGGAATAATGATCTTCGGGACATAGGTTAGTGAACCTACATATTTAATAGCCCGGGTTTCATACAGAAGTGTTGAGGTCTTCTTAGATTGGATCCGCCGAAGAAGTTTTTGAACGGTAGTCTTGGGGTAGCCATAAGCTGTCGCTAGGGCTCTGATATACACCAGTTCAGCCATTGTGTCAACAGGATTCAAAGAGTGTATATGCTCACCTTAAAAGAAAGTGCAAGATGAATATTTTGTATATATCTATATGTCACGACCAACGTGACTAACAAACACCCTATATAACATCGCACGTCTCAGCTGGGACAAATCTTTTAGCCTGTTTTATTGTGTATTTTAATCACATCTGATGAAGGATTTAAGGTAAATCTGGAAGTCTCATGTGTAGTTTTTAGGAACTGGTTTTATGTATCAGAACTTTTATTATTTATAATCTAATTGTGCACAAGACAGCAGACATTAATCTTCCATCATTTTAGCACAAATCTTTGCGTTTAATTAATGTTTACTAGAGCGCAATGAATACCACGTGGATGTAGAGGTGACATCTGTCAACTTGTGGCCTTAACAAAGCTTCAGATTACAGTAACGGATGAGCAGATTCGTGCTGAACTGCACACGTGTAAAATTGCTATTCGGGGCTGGTCGCCTTTCTGTTTAACAGTAGCAATTTTGCTTCCACGTCGTCGGACAGTGAGCGGCTGATTTTCGTTTGAAAAGTTAAGCTGTAAAGTTTGTTGGTGTAAGTAAAATTAACAAAGGGATTTTTCATTGGAACACCCTTTTAGTTTATTAAGGGATGAAGAATAAAGCCATTAATGATTTGGGCCCACATCAACCAAATATTTGCTTGGCACAAAAACATAAGAATCAGTCTAGAACTTTTAATGTGGAGTTATAGCAAAATATCCTGGTTAACTGGAAGCAAAAGCAAACATACTTTGTTTTGTTTCTACTGTTTTTTTTTTATGTTATACAGCACTGCATATGTATAAACAAAATTTCTACTTCATTCTATGTGGTGAAGTGTGATTTCGGCAGGTGGCATTTCGAAACCTAACAATCCACTGAAATTATATTTCACAGTTTAGAACAAGGTTGAGAGCAATTTGAAAAATATTTAGCCCCAGATAAATTTTAGGTCACCCTACAACACTGCCAAATGGCATTTTTAGAAGTAAAAAAAAAAATAGACTGCAACAGAATGTAGAGAAATTTGGAATCCAAATACACATAATCACAAGGTTCATAAACAGTTTATTGACACAAAAAATATGTACACATATTCATTATGAGGTTTCCAAATTAAGATGTCAGATTTCATCCAACAAGATGTTTAATAGGGAATATGATCTCTTATGGTAAAACAATTCTTACAGTGGCAAACTACACTAATGACAAGGTTGCTGATGAGCTGTGGAGGCAATGAATCCATTTCCTTAATCTCAATGAGGGTACATACCTCATGGAGGATTGAGGGGGGGGGGCTGCAAATTGTGTCTCCTTAAGGCGGACGTCAAGTAATTTTGCTTTCTATACTTCCAATGGAAAAACTTCTGTACACATTGTCTTCACAATTAATGCATTCCCAAGAATGCAAATTTGAACATCGATTAAAATAACTTCATATTATAACTTGGAATACTTAATATTTTCTAAAACATAACCATAATTATATTAAAAATCAATAACTTTTCCTTTGGTGGTGTTGAAACCAGAAAAAAGATGGCGCGACCTGTACTTTGATGACGTCAGTAGGCAAACAAATGTTGGATTGCATAATTATGGGTATGTTTTAGGAAATATTAAGTATTCCAAGTTATAAAATGAAGCTATTTTAATCAATGTTCAAATTTTCATCCTTGGGTAACACATTAATTGTGAAGAAAATGTGTAGAGAAGTTTTCCCATTGGAAGTATAGGAAGCAAAATTACTTGAGGTCCACCTTAAAGCATCTCAGGTATACTCTATAGAGTTCAGGTCTGGTGGCCTGCGTGGCCAATCCATTTTTTGAATATTCTTGCTTCCAAGGAAATCACCGATGATCTGAGTCCTGTGCAACTGAGCATTACCAATCATAAAAAGTAATTGCGATCCAACAGGTCTCTGGAAGAGCCTGGCATAGGGTTCTTGGGTGTCGCCCTTATAGAACTAACCAGTGAGATTGCCGCCTTCAAACATGTGGATTGATGTATAGCTGTACAGCATTGTACCAAAAGAGATTTGTAAACCACCTGCACCAAAAGTCCTCTCATTTTCCGATGTTAAAGGGACAGCTATGATTTTCTGGTTCCTTCCAGATGAAGTAATGCTGAGGAACAATATGTAAACTGAATCTTAACTCATCAATGAAAAGAATACTGGTCCATTGGTGTTGGCTTCAGGAACAATGTTGTGCCCCAGTTCAAATGAGCTCTCCTGTGAGATGAAGTGTGAGGGGCACAAACCATGGATCTTTGTGCATAAACGCCACTCTTATTTCAACGTGTGGTTTTTTTTGTCACCAGTGTCTCAGTGTTTGCAGATAGCTCTATAGAATGTTGCTGGATTGTATGTGCTCTGTGATGACTTACTTTCAAAGTAATGTAATGGCCACACACACAGCTGATAAGAAATGAGTTTTGCTATCCAGACGGATTTAAGTAGGCCCCTTCATTTGCATGTTGGACAGCTTATGCTCTACAGTATGCAAATTTAGGTACCGAAACAGACTTCTCATGTTTCATCTAATATGTTTTGTAATTTTCCATTACATTTCATTTAGTAAAATTAAATTTTTCCCAAAAATGCCTTTCAAAATTTAAATTTTGACACTGGTTTGCAGATTAGATGTCAGTGGATCCAGAGACATGTGATTGCAGATTGGATGTCAGTGAATCCAGACATCTGATTGCAGATTGCCAGTGGATCCAGACATCTGATTACAGATTGGATGTCAGTGAATGCACACATCTGATACCCCATATCAACTTCATTACACAAATGCTCCATGGCATTGAGGTCAGAGGACTGAGGAAGACAATGAAACAGAAAAAAGCCTCCATTTTTGTGAAATGACTCTGAGGCAGTGTAAGCATTGTGGCCTACTGCATTGTCCTGCAGGAAATATCCATCACCACAGGAACAGAGAATAATCTTGGTTGTATGAACTTAATCAACAACAATGTTTAAATATTCTTAAGTGGGCATTTAAATTTGGGTTCACTCAAAACTAGGGGGACTGAAGTTTTTCCCATTCCCATAAAAACATGGCCCACACTATCATACTGCCAGCATGGAGGATCGTGACCATGAAAGATGGTTCCACGTTTTCGTAATACTCTTGTATTATCATAGCACAGTTGAAAACATTTGTCAGACTGCATGATCCTTTTTCCAATCATTTAGGGTCCACCTCCAGTGAGCCGTCCCCATGGCGTAGTGGTCTAAGCCCTGGCTCCTGACCATTCGTCTGAGATGGGTCCAAGTTTGAATTCTGGTGAGGCATGGATGTTATATTTGTCTTATGGCACTGGCTCTCTCCCTTCCCTGGAACCAGTGACCCTAAATTACGAATGGGCAACTGCTTATTGCCCATTGAGTTGCTCATGCTGGTCATTTAACCCCTAAACAAACAAACATAAAAAAACCCCTTGGCAATGATCCTGAGGCAAGTGGAGACACACTGTCTTGTTTGCTGCAGACAGCTGTGGTGGATGGACAGCTCTTCTGCTGTTGCAATGGAGGCAGCACAGTGTATAGTACACTGTGTACAAGGGTGCCATTTGGCATTGTCCATGATTGTCATTCAAGTCCTTTGGTTTTTGACTCACTATTACAGTAAACTCCCTCTTATCCGGCTTTGACGGGACCACGACCATGGTTGGTTAATCTACAGAATGTTAATGCTAATCTATATTGAGCTGTTCTTGAAAACTTAGGGATAAATTTGGTTATTTAGAAAGTAAACTTGTAAATCAATGTTTTTTTTTAAATGGTATAATTGTTATTTGAAATTGAAAAAAAAAAAATGAAATGCCTATTGTAGGGGTGGAAGCTCATTATGTTAATTAATGGCTCCTCGGCCAAACATCCACTGGCTTCCAGCGCTGATGAAAATTTCCCCACAGCAGGAAGGAAAACTATTTATAAGGTTCTTTGTCTGAAGACTGTCTATCAATGAAAAGTTGAAGACAGCCCGGCGTTCTTTCTCTCCCAGCTTTACTATAAATCTGCTATTCAGGAGAGGGGAAGTAAAAATAATGGCAAGACAATTCCAAGCATGAATTCACTCTCAGGCTTGTTGAAAACATAACAAAAACATTTAATAAAAAGTAAATTGTTCCGGCAGCCATTGTTCCTTGACCTCGAGTTCCTGTAACTGCAGTTCCACGCGAAAAATGATCAGGGTCTCGAATTATTCCAGAATACCCTTTCCTGCTAATACTCTCTGCCCGTTCTTTTTCTATCACAGACTTGAAAGGTATTAATCGTCGTAACCTTCCGTTCGTCTCCCTTCCTTTGGCCGGAAGCTATGCCTCGTGTTCTGTCCCGAACACGTGTTCTTTCAAAACACTTTCTCCGTACGTCGTTCCAGACCCACGTGTCTGATTCCAACTACGTTCGCTTTCCCCATGTTATAACCGGCACGTTTCTATCACCAAACTTTCTTTTACCCAGTGCTGTCACCCAGTACCTCCTAACCGTTCACAGCACACGCTGTATCGTCGACCGTCCTCCACACTCGCTCTCCATCAACTGTGTCGTGTCGTTCCACTCCTATCCTGACGTTTTTTCCCGTGATTTCTCCTTGCCTCCGATTGACTCCTGCCTCACTTGCGTGAGGCTGTCTCTCTCACCGTAGTCGTAGCACTCGAAGAACAGGCGATCTCCCCCCCCGCTTCTCGGTGTCCCCTACTTTATTCTCCTGACCCGTTTTGTCCGCCAGTGACCTTGACCTATTCCCCCATTGACCTCTAGCTCCCGTGTGCCCTGCAGCTTGCATTTCCCCTGGCCAGGAACAACAGCTGTGCCTTCCGTGAATACAATAGACCTGTCAAACAGGCACATCGGAATGTCACCTAGTCAGTACATTACCACGTTTTACAGTCGTTTCCAAATAATACACCTGGAAATATTTGTTCCGAAATGTTCATATCCGTTAGGATCGATGGGATTTAATGTCCATCTCACAATTTATATAGGGGCGTAATTTCTCGCCCCTACACCTATCATACATACACTTTACATAATTGTAGGAAGTGTACCAACATTATAGTTTAAAAAAATCTGTATTTTTTTTTATTTTTTGCCGTGACATTTTTAAAAGCGAAATGTAGCCACTTTCTGAATAACAGTACATCAACAGCGGTCAATTCATGTTGTCATTCTAAGTATGCGTACCTCATCACCACTTCCAGTGCATTTTTGCTCTCATCATGTCTTACAGGGATTTTTTCTTGGGCTTCAGCATCCTACAGTCTGGTTCATCTTCATCATCCTGGCTTGCAACACGTATAATATCTTCATCCATCTAAACATTTTGAAGGTCATCATCACTGTTTTGTATCCAGCCTTCTACATCTTCTTTCTGGAGAAGGTTGTCACCAGGTAATAGTTTCTAATCATTTGGAATGGAGTCCATGTCAGCTGCCTTGTCCTTATCTACCACTGAACCCATGGAGGAAGGTGGGTTTTCGACACATTGTATGATATCTGGCCAAAATTTCTACTACGATTTCATGAATGTACTCAAAGGAATTTCTTCAAAAGCTCTAGCCAACATGTAGATAACATCTTTCATGTTAATTTTTTTGACTAGATCGAGCAGACTTGTGTTGTCATCGTCTGTGCACTGTAAAATCTTGAAGAGAAGTTTGTGCCTGCATTTTCGTTTTTTAAGCATTCAATCACTCCTTGGTCCATGGGTCTAAGCTGGTCACATTGGGTGGTAAAAATAAAGCTTTAATGTCATCATCACAAACTAGACAGACAGGATGTGTAGGGGCATTATCCATGACTAGTACAACTTTCACAGGCAAGTTAATGCTCTTCAAGTAGATTTTCACTTTGGAAACAAACTCGACGTTAAACCACTCTTTAAAAAGATAAGTCCATCCATGCTTACTTCTGAGCCCTGTAGTACATGGGAAATGAAGACACATTTACATTTTTTAAAGCACAAGGTTTCACTGACTTTCCTATGACAAAAAAACAACAACATAATTTTATGGGTGCCTGTTGCGTTCGTGCAAAGTGTAACAGTGATGCGCTCATTGTTTTGTTTGAACCCAGGTGCTGATTTTTCATCTGGCAAAAGAAAAGTTTTTCTTGGCAAAAGCTTGAAGTTAATGTATGTCTCATCAATGTTATAAACTTGTTCAGGACGTAAACCTTCTTTTTCAACAATTCCTTGAAACTTGTTTACAAACTCATTTGCTACAGTTGGATCAGCAGACAATTTTTTGCCACTCACCTTGAGATGATGAACCATGTCTATTTTTCCATCTGGTTAACCAGCCGTCGCTCGCATCGAATTCGCCAGTATTTTCAATTTTTGAGTGAAGAACGAGGGCCTTCTCTTTTAAAGTTGGCCTGCTCAATGGCATTCCCCTCCGACGTTCCTGAAGGATACCATAGCCATAGAACATCGTCGACGATGTCATTCTTGGCTTTGTGTGTGTGTGTGTGTGTGTGTGTGTGTGTGTGTGTGTGTGTGTGTGTGTGTGTGCATCGAGTCGTAAAAGTTTTTTCGGATTCCATTCGTGTACAATATTCTTGAATTGACTGTCTATTCCGTTACCTGTCGTTTACCATACATTTTCCCGCACCTAACTCGTCACAAATTTTTTTCACTAATTCTCCCTTATCTATTCGGTCTAGAGCACTGAGTTGCATCTGCATTGTCACAACAATGCATTTCTGTTTTGTGCCACTCATAATCAAAATGAAACTTTCAAAAATGTAAACTTAAAACAGCACAACAAGCAAGCCCATAAACAATGAACAGTGACATGGTATGAGTTCCTCGTAAAAATGATACAGACTAAAAACAAAAGAAAGAAGGTGTCGCCTGCCCAGTGGGCAGTCGGTTGAGGAGTGGAGGAGATGATGAGAAGGCGGAGTGCTGACAGGCAAAACCAGTTTGGCTGTCGGCACTCACGGGTGGAAGTGGGCAGTTAAAGCGGGAACGGTTAAAGGGAGTCTACCATATTTGTCTGTTGGCTTGTATAAGTCAGGATGTTATATATTCACCTCAGACTTTGACTAGTGATTTCTGGTCACAGGTCATGTGATCACAGTTGCTTTTCTGCAGAGTGAACCACTCTTTGTGTGTACCTAACACTACTGTTGCTCTTCCACATTCCACAAGTGTAACAGTTTTACTGATACATACACCACACTTTTAAGAATCCACTATCGTCCCATGCTCAAAGTCTGTGAGATCACATTGCTTTCTCATTGCACTAGTGATGGCATAATTCATTTCTTCTTGGGAGTTCATTCATGCAAAAGTCATTCTTGAATGATCATTCAAACTAATGACCATTCAATTTCCAGGTTGTCACTATGCTTGCTGAGTAAATCATTCTCTGTGGGGATCTCATGTTTATGAATGAAGTGATTTTAAGGCAACAGCTCTTTTTGGTAAACTGCTCAAAAGAGCCCCAGCTCTTTAGCATTCAGAGTTCACAATGAATGATTTGCCATGAACTGGCTTGTGGTGAATGATTTAGGTACACCATTCAAATGAATGGCATTCACGTATCATTCCCATTCTTGTTTCACCATATTTTTGACTGCAGATTGCAAAAAAAAAAAAAAAAAAAATTTTGGCTGCAAATTGCTTGTTCATATAATGATTGACACTTACTAATACTTTCCATTACTTTTCTTATTAGGAATTAATTTCCCAACTCATGGGTGCAGAAGAGAGTTAACTGTGCTGTGACTTTAGTGCGTGTGTCGCATTAATGATGGGTTGAATTATCATTCACAGCAGTGAGAGTGAACCATTCACTGTGAAGAGTCATTCTTATGAACACATCATTCATGAATGATGCATTACCATTCATGAATAATGCATTACCACAGGGTGATTCACTCGAGACTGAACACATATTTTTTTAATTAACTCATGATTGCAAAGGCACATTTGAATGAAATTAATGTAGAATGTACTTTGATCCATGTAAAACGCACATTGATTCTTTAAAAAAGAGTGGCCCAATAATATGGCGTCTGGACACCACACACCAGACTGGATGCAATGGATGCAATTTTCAGTGGATGCAATGACTCTTCATGGATAACTGAGGATTATCACTGGCCCTCACCTGTGTATTTTGCGAGTTTACATAATCAGATAAATGGAACCATGCTTTGTTTTATGTCCAACAGGGCGGGGTTTTCGGCAAAAAATTTGGCAAACCATTGACAATATGCCAATCGCTTTACCAAATCCGGTGGCTGTAACTCGTTCACAGCTGCGATATGGTACGGCTTAATCTCTGCCTGTTTGGCTGCTCTTTGACATGTTGAATACTATCGTCCAGTCTCTTGGGATAGCCGCTGAATACATTTTCGTGGGGATGCCAATAACCACTGCTTCACATCCTCTATTGTGTCCTCTGCCATCTGGGATTGTCTGCCCGTAAGCGGATCCATAAAGCTTCCTGTTCTCTCCAGCTTCTTCACCAATTTTGAAATGGTGGCTCTGTTTTACGCCCACCAAATTTCTTCAGAAACTCCTTCTGACATTGTTTGAAGGAACCAGTTACCCAGTACTGACGCACAATGAACACATGCTGTTCAATTGAGTACACCATCTTCATTCGACCTCCTCGCTTGAACTGTCTGTGGAGACACGCTGTTCCCCTACCACTACTAGACAGTGCGTCAGTGTGGCACCACCCAGCTGCTGGGGAGATATTTTATTCACAGGTAATTCATGTCAACTGTTTCGTCAGGGAGTAAAGAACCACTCCATTTGGGTTTCACACTCATCATGTATTTCCCATCTCATATGTTCCACATAATAAGTGTTCATTCCCAAGTGAATCGCCCTGTACATCACACCTTCAGTAGCTTACTCTGAACTACCACTGGAAAGATTTTGTACTCACTTGACTGTACAGCCATGGTGACTTGATAAGAATGGGTGATGTATCATCCTATTTAAGTAAAATGACCTAATAAATTGACCTCTCAATATAAATATATATTTTATATGCCAACCACATTGCTTGTATTTAAAAAAATGTTTTCAATCTGAGATGAGATAAACTGGAATTTGATTGTATTTATTGTGCAAAAACTGAACAAATAAGTAGAATGATGTTCACATCTGTATATGAGTATATATTTATGCTTTTTTTTTTTTCTTTTTCCCCAACAGGATCTCTGTCGTCAATGCCAGCAGTGCACATTTTTTCATTTTATTCAGGAATGGCCCTACTGATTGACTTCTTGTTGCAGATTACATGTTTTGTTGCTTTGCTTTCCTTAGACGCACGCAGAGAACAGGTGTGTGTGTGCTTAAATGATTCTGTATTCATTATACTACGAGGATTAACATCTGTCATTCAACATTGCATTTACTCTCGTTTGTTGATTATTTCTATTTCTCCAGAAGCTTATTTTGACCATATTCCACAAACCATATTTCAGACTTCATCTAGGTATGTGCTTAGATAATACAGGGGCCTACATAGTGCTAGAAATCATGGAAAGTGCATAAGTTGTGGCATTAGTTTTTCCAGAATTGTGGAATGAAAACAAGATCATGCATATGGAAGAAATGTTTGAAATTGTGATGAAATTGGAAAGACAACTGTTTTTTCCCATCTGTGGTGGTCGGTAAATATGAGTAACATTTGATGCCATGCAGGAAGAATGAAGAGCATCGCTTTTATCATCTGATGTACCATATTTTCCTTTCCAAGAATAATGTTACAGTTCCATTTATCTCCTTGGTTTGCCATCGGAAATAAATGCAGCACTCAGTGCAAAGCTGCAGGTAAACACACCAGAAATGAATTTTTATTTGACGACCATTTCAAGCCCCTCATGCCCCTCTGCCAATATGATAGCATAGTAAATTGTATGACTTTCATCAAAGATAAGTTATGCATTGAAGGGAGGTATTGGGAAACCTATTTATTTTTAATACACTTCAAGTCACATGTGCAACTCACATCAAATAAAATCAAATGTGAAAGCACTGTAGACATATAAAATGTTTTGCACTAAATAGCAGTTATCACCATCATTGCTGTACTTGTGTAACACTTCCTCCTAATGGGTAAATGACCTTCTGTTTATAGACATCCCATTTCTAGGAGGAGGAGAGATGTGACAAGCCATAACTGTTTCACAGCTGGGCATTTTTTATCGACCTCATGCTGCAGAAATTAAATGTTGTTTAGCTTGTGGTTGGCACCTATAGTGGTTTATGTGTTCAGAAAGAGGAAGATAACACTTTAATTTCATATGTGAGATAGTGGAAGCACATGCAGTATTGTAGGTTTTCCGTATTGCAGGCTCACCGACTGTACTGTACTATGCGCAAGATTGAAAAGAAATCCTTGTTTTACCTTACATAGCAGTAGGTAAGAAATTAATAAACTGACTGAAAGAAACAAGTGCTAAATAAAGATTTTCAAACAGTAAATTGTAAACTACTTGCATGCAAACAAAAGGCCATATTGAATCGTTGCTGTTCTCCAAATTACCTATTCATGTATAGTCAAACAAGTTTCAAATATTCATTTGCATGGCCACTAGGCTTCTCTGCTAATAATCAAGGAAGAGCTGGCACTCGAAATTCTTTAGTGTCTACCATAGACTATTCAAGAAACAATGTGTTTTACTATTGTGAATGCTGGCTGGAATTTGTAATGTTGCGGTAAACAGTTATAAGCCATGCCTAGTTAAATGCTGCATTTCAGAGTTGCGTGTTTGTAAATTTGAGTTTAACGCTATGACATTATAATTGGAAAATACTGTAGTTGCGGCTGTTATTTCATGACATTACATCCATATGGTATGGGAATTGAACCCACATACATACCTGCCAACTTTTACGGATTTCTGCTTAATTTTACTAATTTACAGATAGAGGTCTTTTTTTACGGATTTTTTAATATTTCGATTGCTCAATTGAAATATTTCGATCCCCTGCAACCATCCACTTAGATTTTCTACCAGACCTTAGAGCGCTGGGTCACGCGATGATGTCGTCTTGGACTCCGGCTTCGTAATGTCGTGCGGTAGCCCTCTCTCTCCCTGGAGTGCTCAAGTGATGTGCCAACGCTAGATGCATGTGCAGAGTCTGTGATAGTGGCTGTCGCATTTTGTATTTCCACAACCCGACTCGATCGAGCGAGTGGTAATGCTGATTGAGCGGCCGTGGTATTTCAGTCTCGCCTTTTCATCATTATTTTCACCATTTCAGTCTCTGTAGATCAGTATTACGCAACCCAGGGTTCCCACTCAACCTGGAAAACAGGGAAAAGCTGGAATTCTCAGGGAATTTGAAAATGGTTCCAAAAATCGGGGAAAATTACCCTTTTTTGTAAAACTCAGGGAAAACTCAGGGAAAATTGCCCCTTTTTTTTTTGTAAAAATCAATGGATACTTTATTTTGCCAAAAAAACATATTTTTTCAAGATTTCAAACTTTTGCTTGCAATTACTGCCTGCCTAGATTTGGTAGATCTTACTTTCAGTTATATTAAATATTTCCTTTATTCTCTAAAAAAAGATGCAAAATTGAATTTTTAAAACTGCCAGTTATTAAGCTTTTGTTCAATTTCTGCAGGCAGCTGTTATAACATGGAACAATTAGGCACAATGTCTCCTGCTTGAAGAAACACTTCACAAGAAAACCAACCAAATGATGGATCAAAATCCTTTGTCTGTTGGTTCTCTTGAAACATGTTTCTTTGAACAGAGCCATTCCATCATTAAGCTTAGCTGCATTGTGTTATAGAAAAACTGAAACTATTCAACTGACAGATTTTTTCTTACATATGACCTGTTTCTATGGGAATGTATTTACAAATTCCATGTGGGTAGTATTCACAAAAGTTCACGGAACTTTGGTACAGAAAATAATGTGCACAGTTAATTGTTATTAATGAAAAGCAGGTAATTTGATAATGACAAATTACTTAAAGAATTTACAAGTGTGTGCTTTGGTGAGAAAAATGAATGGAATGGAATGAAATGTAACAATTCTTTGCAACATGCCACTCTGGAAAAATTTAAAAACCACCTGGAGAACCTGGAAAAGTCAGGGAATTTTTTTATTACTTTTGAGTTTGAACCCTGCAACCGGTGTGCCCCCTCAAGGTGAAAGGTGTGACGCGAACTTTTACCTATTATCCTATTGTAAGAAATTAATTGTTGAGTTTTATTTTTTAATTTTATCCCAGTTACTGTGTTCCATGTGCTTGTATTTCATTCTCTGCTGCTGCATTGATTAAATAAGATGATTCTTGTTTATTCTTTATTACATGCTGCAAATTATGTATTCTAAGAAATTAAATGTAAATTATTTACTCACATTTGTTGTTATATCGTAGTTTTGCTTATTGATGTACTTGTATTTCTCGCCTCTATCACCGCGCTATGCGGCTTCTTTGTTACACTTGCTGCATGTTTTGTGTATGCTTTTCCCTAAAAGTGCTGGGATTAGCAAAACTTTCCCTGTCTTTTATTATTTTATTACGTTACTTTGGTATTTGTCCCTGTTTGTTAGTGCTTCTTCAACTTTATTACTTTTTTACTGTGTCGATGCACCCACCCATTGTTAGACTTTATTCTAAATAAGTCAGTATATGTGTCCCTTCTTCCCTTTGAAGAGTATAGGTCCTGCGTCTCACAATTATTTCAGTTCTATCACAGCTGTGCTCTGAAGTAGCCCGAAAATTGTGATTGCTAGTCAGTCTTGCTATTGTCTATTACTATTAAATTATTTTATTTTTTCAAGATGGACAAGTTCCTTGTACGGAGTGTTCCGTCCTAATAATAAGTTGATTACATTACGTATTTATATTAATAGTGTCATATCATAAGTTTTTGAGGGGGATTAACATTTTGGGGAGCCGTGCTAAGTCATGGATAATTTATGCTGTGCCGAGAGTAGAAAAAGGTTGCGGAACACTGCTGTAGATGCTAGTTCATTGTAGCAGTTGATTGGTCTCCTCTTGGGAGGGAAATCACAGCCAATGAAAGAGAAGGGTAAAATCTGCATGCACAGTGTTGAGCAATGTTGTTGTAACAGCAAAAGAATACTTTCTTATGTGTGTTGTTTTTAGTGTTTGTGGTGTTGTTTCTTTGTTGTAGAGCTGAATTACCGGGAGGAGCGAGTTGTTAGTTTAGCTTTTATGCAAATCTATAAAGATGAGTACTACGATTATACCATCTCAAAGTTATTTTCAAACTTTTAAGGAAGCATACACTGCAAAGTTCCAATGTATCAGGAAATCTAATAAAGGTGTAAAATTTTCATTTTGCGACATTTGCCAAAATGATTTTAGCATTGCCCACAGAGGCAGAAATGATATTTTTCATCATGTAAATGGTCCCAAACACAAATGTAATGTGAAGTGTACTGATGGTAACTCCAAATTGACTACGTTTTTTAAAACATTGGATAATAGTCAAGGCGATGTAACTTGTGCCGAATTGTTGTTTACGTCTATTTTTTATAGAACACAACGTGCCACTCAGTTCTGCCAGCCATGCTGGTCCACTTTTTCAGCAGATGTTTCCAAAAGATGAAACTGCTAAACATTATGGCTGTGGGAAGACCTGGCAGATGGTTTCTCAGATGAGACCAAAACGACAGTGATTGTCCACAAAATGGCTTTAGATTGAACTTCCGCTGTTGTGAAACATGTACAAAAAGGGCCATTTTCTGCAGCATGTGATAATAGTCATGAAAGTGATTACAATATTATATAATCCTGATATACCAGATGAAGATTAAGAAGGTATGTAACATACAGTTTTGAATGCAATGTGTAGGTACTCTTTAAAGTGAATATTTCCTTTTTACAGGAAATGTTTAGTTTGGTATTGAAACACCAGAGGTTTGCGAGGCTAACATTGAACAAAATTAAGATTTTACTTTATGGTTTTTTAAATTATTATTTTAAACGCAGATAATACTAGTTTAGTTATTGTGGCATATGCAGAGATTTTTATTGCATATTTATTAATATAATTATGTTTTGTTTTGTGGTAAATGGCATTCATGCACAAGTTTTACTGATGCACATTTTCCAAAGTTGGCAAGTATGCACATATCGCAATTTCCGTTCGAATATGCTACCTATACACCACCTCGATGATGAATTTTCAAGCAACTAAAACTGAGCAATTAAAGCTTAGAGATCTGAACATACTTCAAATACAGTAGATTCAGGTTAATTGGGACACATCAGTGCTGGAGCACTCTGGCCCAAGTAAGCGGTTACCCCAATCATGTGAGGCTTTATCCCAAAGAGCTCATTTGGGATGCTCCTCAAGAATTATCCCACATAAATGACTGCCACAATTAACTGATGGCTCAATTAACCAGAATCTACTGTATTCACAAGCTGAAGCATCGTGATACCTCCTTGTATTGTTGATGGCCATTCTAATCCAGAAAGTATAGGTCATGAATCCCCATTTCATCAGATATCACAGAAATTCATGAAGAAAGAATCTTCCAGAGTACTTGGCAACTGCACAAGCATATGAGTTTTAGCACAGACGTGCCTTATTTCACTGTTTCTTATGTAGTATCAGGGCGGTTTGTTCAGATTCCTAGGTTTTAATTGCATAGCTTCTGTTCTATTAGAAATTTGTTGTTCTGGGTGGTGTAATATTAGTATTCTTGAATGAAAATCAGGAGATGCTGTTTTTGATTCCCACTCCAGGGCAATACAATTTTAAAGTGTTTTGAGAAGATGGCTGCATGAGAAACAGTAAAATAAGGTGCTTCTGTTACAAAAATAATATATTTATGTACTTGCCATGTACACTGCTCAACATTGAAATTGCCCCCACACAGAATGAGTGAGCCAAAAATCACCAGAGACACAAACTATTAGGTGTGCAACTTAATTCACGGCCCCTAAACGCAAACGATCACAGAACATCGGCAAATGCAAATAGCGGTGTGCGATAATGGCTGATTGCAGCGCCATCCAACAGCTTTCCAGGCAACTGTAACCGCTCACAGCTGTAGTGACAGAAGGAACCAAAGTTGACGGTGAAAGCAATGTCGTTCAAGAAGCAACATTTCAGGCAATGCCTCCTGTTCGCGTTTCAGCTGAAAAAAAGTGCAGCAATTGATCTGTGCTGCTTTGGGTGAGGCTGCTGTGTCCTACAGTACGTGTAAGAAGTGGTTCCAGCAGTTTAAGCAGGGAAATTTCGATCTTTGTGATGCAGAATGTCTGGGACAGCCACAGAAAGTTGACGATGAGGAACTGGAACAACTGTTGGATGCAGATCCCTGTCGCACACAGTCAGAGCTCGCCCAGGAACTCGGAGTAACACGGCAAGCCATTACAAAGCACCTGCTTAAGCCTGGACGGATTCACAAGGAGGGCCGTTGGGTGCCTCACCAACTCACAGCTCGAACAAGTCTAGGCGCTACGATGTTGCTGTGTCCTTGCTCCCCAGATTCAAGAAGGATTTTCTCCACAAGATTTTGACCTGTGATGAGAAGTGTATCCTCTACGATAATTCTAAGCGGCCCAAATCGTGCGTTTATCCAGGTCAGCTTACCACCAGTACCACCAAACCGAATATCCATGCCAGGAAGTTGTTGCTGTGCATATGGTGGGATCAGCGTGGTGTCGTACACTATGAGTTGCTCAAACCTGGTGAAACGGTCAATGCTGAGCATTATTGTCAGCAACTCATTCGTGTGAGTGACACAATGGAGTCAAAAAGGCCATACACCGGCAAGAGCAGAAGGTCAGTCCTGTTGCTCCAGGATAACGTGTGTCCTCACACCGCAAAAACGATTTTAAACACGACCACCAACCTGGGTTGGGAGATTTTGTTCCACCTGGCGTATTCTCCAAACTTCGCCCCGTCGGATTATCACCTCTTTCACTTCCCGAAACATCACCTGAGTAATACGCACTTCACTTCTGTCGAGGAGGTCCACACAAGTATTGATGACTTTATCAACTCAAAACAGCTCTCTTTTTTCTGCAGAGGCATTCGGCTGCTCCCTGACCGATGGCTCAAATGTATGCAACACGACGGGGATTATTTCCCTGATTAGGTACATATTCGATTTGCTATAATTTGCCGTCAACGTGTCGTGCCTGTGGCTGAGAATTAAGTTGCACACCTAACATAAGGTGGATAATACACAATTTAATTTCCAATGCAGTATATCATTTTGACAAGCTACAAGACAGGGTCGTGTAACAGCAGTTAGTACCATGTGTGACCACCATTTTGTGCCATGTAATCAGACACATGATGCAGCATGGAATGATACAACAGCCGTCTACTGGTGTCCTGGGTATCAAGAACCACGCAGTGCTTACGTTGTCTCATATCTAATATTTCAAGTAAGATAGTGAAGCTAAAAATAGTATTTGGGAAATTTATTGATGCTCCACAAATTTTTTAAATGTATCCTGTGTTTTCCAAAAAAAGGAAATTAATCATTATTATATATACAGCAGTTTTGTGCACTTCATTGTGATCCACCAGTGAAAGTTTCTGTTTTGCCAAAAATGTGGATTCTACTTTTGTGTAATGCAAAAGTAGAGTTTTGACTGCTGCTAAAAGAATGGGGGATTTTTCACATTTCCTGATGTGGAGCTGTACTCTTATTACTGTGTTACAACTAGTGTTAAAATGAGGGTCAAAATTTTGCACCTTTGGGAGTTGGGTTTTTACATTAAGTTCTCCTAGATGCATTTTTCAGACTTCACTGCTGGCATATTCAGTTGCAAATGGTGTTTTAAAGTTTTGGTCATGCTAAATGGATTTCACACATGTGTAAATGTCACCAGATTGTGTGTCTTCTTTGTGTTGCCATCTGTTGCCAGTTTTCAGATTTTTATTTTTATGTTTTTTTATCACATTTCTGGCATTTTTCTTCTTTCAAAATATGCCTCCATGTATAAGACAAATTAACAGGAGTACTATTGTTGCAAGTGTAAGTTTTAGTTTTATTAATATACATAGGTTCTGCTCTTAATATTTGATTAATTTCCTTATGCTGTGCTGCTACTCCAACATTTTCCCCATTGTGGTTTCGATCCAGGTTTTTAAAGGTGATGCCCATTTTAATGAAATTCTGCTTATTTTGGTGTTTAGAATAGTTTTGCCAAGAATGTTGTTTAAGAAAACCCTCAAAAGTACACGGATGTTCACAGTAGACTGTAGTGTGGATTTATAGCATAGATATAATCATTATTATTAGATCAGGGCTTTCAAAATATCATTGCCCAGCTGCAAGGGCCATAAAGATGATTGGTAGCCGGATTCACGAAATTGCGTTTTGGGGGGGGGGGTGTCATGATTTGGGTCATTCTCGATATCAATGCAGAAATGAAGAAAATGAGGGGGGTGTCATTTTCCGTCTGGTGGCGGTATTTTGTCTTTCAAAACTTTCGAAAACAGAAATTAAACCGAGTGAAGATTTCCCCGTAATCATAATTTGTCTTTTTTCACGATGTTGCCTGTGTCCAGTATCGTTGTTAAATATCTTTTTATTGCATAAATATTTGTACTCTAGCATGAAACTGTGGACAACGATTTCCTAAAACGGAAGTTAAGACGGTGCAAAAGTTTCTTTGTAGTATTCAGGCATGAGATTGTTCCGTGGACTCGAAAAATGCCGCCGTTTCAGTTATCATTTTGGGCGTTTTCGAGATGTTCTTAAATAACCTTTTATTTCACAATTACTGCATTTCTGCTTAAATATGGGAGAAAAAAAAGTTTTCGAAAACGGAAGATAGTCGAGGTGAAGATTTTCCCCTTGATCGTACTTTTTTCTTTCAACGATGTTCTCACCATCCAGTGTAGTTGTTAAATGTTACTTTCCCCCATCCATGTGTGCAAGTAAGCTTGATAAGGGAATGGAAATTTTCCAAAAAATGGAACGAAGTTTGAAAATTTGTTAGAATTGATGCATGGTGTTCAGAAGTATTCATATTCTGAAAGGAAGGCTACACCATTTATCTAAAATTGTGAAAGCTTTGATATCATGCATTCATGGTCCTCAGACTGAAAGTTCTTTCAGCATGATGGGTAAATTATTGTCATCTAGAGAGTAAAAGGAGAAAAACAGAAGAACAAAAGTGACGAAGAAATGGGAAGTGAATTATATCAACAGAGAGAGAGAGAGAGAGAGAGAGAGAGAGAGAGAGAGAGAGAGAGAGAGAGAGAGAAACTAAGCGAAGATTGCTGTGCAGCTGCCTCACGTTCTGATTTTTCACCTTGTTAAAAAGTTCAGCTTTTTTGTCCCTTGGTCAGTCTCATGCATGAAATAAGAAACCAGCTGCCAGGCCAGGTATTATAAAGGTTTCAACATCAACTACTTTGTTTTGCTTTCACAACAAATTAAAGTCTGGATGACAAGAAACTATCACGTTAGTTAAGTATGACAATATTCAAGATGCTGCTTACTTTAAAATATTTTTGTTAAAATAAAATTTTACTGAAAATATTTTGTGAAGATACCATTTGAGCTAAAAATATTTTTGTTAAAAATATTTTTGCCCAATAGTATCAAATGCCACCAGGATCAACCTCTGGTTTGTCATTGTTTTCCATGCAAAATTCATTTAGTGTGGTTATATTTTGTTTGTAATTCTAGTTCTTAATATGATCAGATAATTTTTGCATCAAGATTTCTTTTTGTGTTACCTGTATTAAAAAGAAGATTATGAAATTTCATCAGCTGAAGGTAAAAACTGTGTAGCTTGTAGAACAATACAAAATGTTTTTATTATTTTTTTCCCATGGTGTAACTTAGCTATCCATGGTTCCTACAACTAAAAATCTGATCAATCAATTAGTAATTCTTTTGCATTTTGAAATGCTTTATTGTTCTGTTGTAGATTATGTTTTTTTTTACATGCAATTCAGCTAAAATTCATATATCCTTCCCTCCCCCTCATCAATATAGGCAGGAAGGATTGATGTAATTTGTTGTGTTAAAAGTAAGCTGCCTGATTCAACAAAGGAAGAGGAAACGCATGGCTGCCTTTACCAGTGGTTTAGCAAATACTATGCACCATTCCTAATTAAAACACCAGTTGTCATCGTTGTGGTAAGGTTTTGATATATCTTTTTTCTTTTCCAGTTGAACTTTTAATGTGTTGTAAGCAGCTTCTTTCACAAAACATATGATTGATTGATATGGGCTGTAAGAAATTTGTTTAATTATGGGACTGCTTTTATAAGTAGATTATTGAATAATATTGTTGCTACCCCCGGGTCGCCGGATTATCGAATAAAAATAAGCTTTAAGAATTTAGATGTCAGGGGGTCAGGCAATGGCTGACGGCCTGGAGGTAGAGAGTAGAATTTAGAATAATATTTGTGAGCTCTTTTTATCGCCGAAATCTTATGTACTGGTGAAAAGAATTTATCCTGCAATTTAGCCAATTAAAACCAAGAAATTCTGACACTCATTAATTAGTCATGCAACTTCAGGACTGGCACGAGACAACAGACATTTAATCAATTAACAACAAAATATGAGGATAATGATGAAGGCATCTATGTACAGAGGACTATGAAGGAGGGGCGTCAAGTAGACTCTCCCCTTTCGGGATAGCTCTGAGGCTGAATTTATCATTAAAGTCAATGATTATTTGTTGGCCTATACAGTCCGGCTTTAAAAACACAGTTCTCAGCCGACGAGAGTCTATTGGCTGACCGGAGCCAATCTAATCACAACTGGCATGCATACATAAGTTCTGTACTTACAGATATGCTGTTTCCTCAGGTATCCATGTTTGATGTATTTATATTCGAAGCGCACCTGTGTGATGACACGCCCATTTCAGAGCTCGCACTATAACCAATGGAGAGGGGAGTCGAACCCCATCTCCCACTTTCTCTCATGCACTGCATTCACCTGCATGAAATCATGGACGCATTTATGCACACCAATGTTGTGGTGGAACGAAGCCGCTGACATGTAGAAGGATCCGTTCGTCTCTCCAAAGGTGATTCTTGCATACATCACCGGTCAGCATCTCCGTCATTCGGGGCTGTAGTTCCATCACGTCGTGTGACCTCCGGGATACTGGCTTTCTCTTACGTGCAATCTAGCACCAGGAAAAGAGATATCGTCCTCTCTCTCTCCTATTTCCTCACGGTAATATCAACCGCTCGGCCGCTCCTTGTATAGCTGGCCGGCATCTTCAGACAGAAGCTCTTGCTCCGAGCTGGGTCCGCTTCACCGAGACTCGTTCCCTTCACGGCTCGGAACCAGACTATTCTTTTTGCTTGTTTACATCATTCACAGATTCCTCGTTCTTCTTCTTAGGGGTCTGTTTAAACTCTCTTGTCAGCCTGAAAGCATTTGGCGCGGTGAAGTGGTATGAAATACATGCCTCTTCATTCGGAATATGTGGTGGGTCCCACTTCCTGAAAGTTCGGAAAACACATAACTTAACTAACACTCCTTTGTCCTGCCAAGGTTCGGAGTAGCAAACGCCATAAGTTTCCTGGTATGTTGACACTTTAATGGCTATCCGACTTGACCGACACGCACTAAGGGGCGACGCATCGTGTTCCCCACACCAGGCTAGGATCTCTCCCTTCCAAGAAAAAGGGATCTTATCTGTGTTCTCCTCTTTTGCAATGCGGGAAACCACTAGCTGTTAATTTTCACCCAATAATTAATGCTGTTCCCGCCTATTGCAAAACCTGCTAATCGAATTCATTTCCGTACCTAAAAAGTCATAACAATATGTTAGGTCTATGGATATGTTTCCAGCATTTTATGGTCAAGTAGATGTCATACTTAACTGAGCAGGCCACATTTAATCACTGTGAATTTATGTGCCCCTATGTGCTGTAACCTTACATTATGAAAGCACATGCCAACTTCGTGTAATAAATTCATAGTTGTCCTGGAAATCCTGAAAAAGTCTTGAAATTTCAAGCTGTCCTGGAAATGTTCTGAAATTTTAAGTTGTCCTGGAAATGTCCTGAAATTCCAAGTTGTGCCAGAAATGCCCTGAAACTCCAAGTTGCCCTGGAAATGTCTAGAAATTATGTTCCATGTCCTGAAATTTTATCCATTCTCATTTTTTACGCTTTCCAACCGTAGTTTGAAGAAGCATATATGCTCCAGCTTTTCCCGTCCGTCTGTCTGTCTGTCGAGACGATAACTCACGTAAAAATGGTCCGATTTCGATGAACTTTTAGTATGTGGTAGGGGACCACCTGGGGACGAACCCTATTGAAAACGGGACAAATGGGGTCAAAGGTCGCGACATAGGAGCGGGATCCATTCAATCGCCCTTATGCGTCATAAGGTGCGTAAAAATGGTTCGATTTCGATGAAATTTTAGTATGTGGTAGAAGACCACCTGGAGAGGAACCCTATTGAAAATGGGACAAATGGAGTCAAAGGCCAGGACATAGGATCGGGATCCATTCCATCGCCCTTATCCCACACCATTAAGGTGGACATATTTTGCTTCCTATATTTCCAATGGAAAACCTTTCGTACACATTTCCTTCACAATTAGTGTGTTCCCAAGGATGGAAATTTGAACATCGATTAAAATAATGTCATACTATAACTTGGAATACTTAACATTTTCTAAAACATAAGCATAATTATATTAAAAAACAATAATGTTTCCTTTGGTGGTGTTGAAACCAGAAAAAAAGATGGCGCGACCTGTCCTTTGGTGACGTCAGTGGACAAATAATTGTTGGATTGCATAATTACGGTTATGGTTTAGAAAATATTATTACGGTTATGGTTTAGAAAATATTAAGTATTCCAAGTTATGAAATGAAGCTATTTTAATCGATGTTAAAATTTTCAACCTTGGGAGCGCATTAATTGTGGAGAAAATGTATACAGAAGTTTTTCCATTGGAAGTATAGGAAACACAATTACTTGACGTCCACCTTAAAGTAGCAATTCTTGTATGTATGTATGTACATTTTAATTTCAAAAACGGCTCTAAGAATTTTGATGAAAGTCGTTAACCTACCGTTTTCTGGTACTAGAAATCGATTTAGATTGATCTCGACTTTAGGAGAATTTGTTTAGTGGGTTAAATAACCACCCTGAATTATAATGTTTTTAGTGTCATGGCGTCGTTCGATTAATGTTGCTAATGCTTAGAAATCTTATGACGTCACAATTTCGCGTTTCAGAATGTTGGCGCGCAGTCACGCCATCTGCCTCATTACGTCACGCGTTGTGTGCGTATGTCCGTCCGCACGATAACTCGCGTAACAAATGTTCGATTTCGATGAAATTTTAGTATCTGGTAGGGGATCACCTGGGAAGGAACCCTATTTAAAGTGAAAGAAATGGGGTCAAAGGTCAGTACATAGGAGCGAGATCTATTCCACTACTGTTATGCGTTATAACTAACGTTAAAAAGGTTTGATTTCAATGAAATTTTAGTATGTGGTAGGGGACCACCTGGGAAGGAACCCTTAATATTTAAAGTGAACGAAATGGGGTCAAAGGTCAGGACATAGGAGCGGGATCCATTTGATTGCTCTTATGCGTCATAACTTGCGTAAAAATGGTTCGATTTCAATGATATTTTAGTATGTGGTAGGGAACCACATGGGCACGAGCCCTATTGAAAATGGACGAAATGTGGTGAAAGGTCAGGCAGGGCATAAGAGCGGGATATATTCCATTGCCCTTATGTGCCATAACTTGCATAAAAATGGTTCGATTTCGATAAAATGTTAGTATGTGGTAAGGAACCACATGGGGACGAACCCTATTGAAAATGGGAGAAATGGGGTCAAAGGTCAGGACATAAAAGCGGGATCCATTCCATTGCCCTTGTGCATCATAACTTACCTAAAATGCTTGGATTGCGACAAAACTTTATGTTGTTCCGGAGGTAGAGTGAACCGGTTCTGTTGAATATCAAGGAAATGGAGTCAAAGGTCATTGCACAAAAGTAAGATTTATTCCACAGCCATTATTCTCATAACTTGCATAAAACTGCTTCTATTGCAACAAAACTTTATCATGTTGTTCCGGAGGTATAGTGAACCGGTTCTGTTGAACATCATCGAAATGGGGTCAAAGGTCAGGACACAGGAGTGAGATTTATTTCACAGCCATCATCCACATAACTTGAGTAATAATTTCTGGTATGTTGGAAAGCGTATCATAATCAATGCATTGCATGATTTTACTAACTTGTTAATCCCTGTGCAGTATTTTGTAGTCAGGATTTTTCTAGTGATGTAACTTCTGCATGGCTGCTAAGTGTCATGATTTTTGTGGAATTTCACTCCAAGTGCTATGTATATTTCCATAGTTACTGCAGAAATCGTTGGTCTGCTACAGACTATGGGAAACATTAAAATATCTTTGATAATAGTGAAAAAACATGACTTCATGTTTTTTAAGAATTTTATCTCATGAAGTGCATGTTTTTTCTTTTTCTCTGACAGTATCTTCTTCAAAATCAATCGGTAGAAACAGCATTTAAGCCCACTTCCCTTTTCAAAAGGAAACTAAATTTTAAAATCATTGCTTGATCTGTTCATGGAAGAATCCGATGGACCAAGGAGGTTAGAATAAAATATTGGAGATGCCCTCTCATCAAGGAAGCGTACCATTTTACGTGAAGCCTGTAAGCGCAAGCGGCAGCCATTAATGTGAGAAAGATAGTAGTTTTCAGGGCTATTGCAGCGCATTTTATGTTGAGAAAATAACATTCTTTCATTTTAAATGTTTCTATTTTTCCATCGTAACTTCTTGCCGATGCTTGAGAAGTTACGTTGAGAAAAAGCTGGATTTATAAAATCCTTAATTATTTTGAGGCACCTTCATATTTCTATTTTAAATTGAAATACTTGAAACATTAGTGAAAATTCAAAGTAAACATTGAAGTTGAAAACTTCATTCGTCTATGGAGTTAACTATCTCCAGTTTGGTATTGACATGGTTTCTGCAACCCAAAACCATGCAATCCAAAAATGCGTAGAGGTAAAACCACACGAAACTCCATAGGGCATCATGTAAATGACATCAAAATTCCCACACTTTGTTGCTTCATGGTTTAGAGACCCAGGGCATCTCCAGGTCTTATTCTAACCTCTTCGCATGAAACACAGGTAGTTGCATTTAAACCTTCGCTCTGGGTGTAAACCCTACGAGATAGTGCGGGATTTATCATAAGTGTCTCCGAAACTGTAGCCCCATCAGTCTCCTATTAGTTGTTTGCAGAATCTTCACCACAGTTCTGTCACATCTCTTGAAGTAGCACTGGACATGGCTCCACCAAGCAAGCAAGCTACATTCAGGAGTAGTCTGTAAAAATTCTAAAAATGTTACTCTCTGAAGCAAGATACAACTTTGGACAAAGAAACTCTCAATGACTACTGACGTCGGAATGCACACGCACTTCCGTGAGTAACATTTTTAGGATTTTTAACCGATTTATATTTTAATTGAATAAGTTAATGCACCACCGCAGACTGTATCCACTTTACAGAACGTGTAAAACAGAACTTACAGACGTCAAAGCATCTTCCTGAAGTAGCTACAACACTATAAATCGTATATATCTATGTACTGAGAGAACTTATTAAAAGAGCAAATGAATATGAACTCTACTTTATGCAACTTTTATTGATTGTGAAAAGGCTTTTGATTCCACGAAAATATAAGCAGATATAATGTCTTGAAATTCCTGTGGTATTGAAGATGCATAAATCAACATTAGTGATAGCATCTATGAACATGCAAGTGGAAAGGTTCGACTGCCTTAAAACACAGCACATGTAAAAATTGGAAAGGGAGTGAGACAAGGTGACACCATAACTTCCAAGTTGTTGAATGCCACATTGCAGAATGCCTTTCAATCATTGAAGTGGGAAGGCAAGGTGATAAGAATTAAAGAAGATTGTTTAACCCACCTTCATTTTGCTAATGACAGTCATTTTTGCAATTACACCCTCAGAATTTCGGAGTGTGATCCAGGAACTTCCTGGCAAGAAGTGGGATTAAAAGTGAACTGACAGAAAATAAAATTGATATACGATGCTTTTACAGGAACTGAAGATTTAGAGGTTGAGAGAGAGAGATGAGACAAATTTAGAAGTAAAGGATGCCTACATTTACCTTGGCCACCATATGTTGAGTGAGGGCTTTATTAGATGAAGAAATAAATAGGCATGTAAAACTTGAGTGGAGAATTTGGAAGGAACAAAATATAATTTTCAAGAGCAATTTACCACATCGTCATAAAAGGAAAGTGTTTAATCAGTGTATCCTTCCAGTTTTGACCTAAAACGTTGTATGGAGGCTACAGATAACTAAAAGAAAAATTGAGACATGCATGCTTGGTGTAACAACAAAGATAAGAAAAATAACTTGCTGATTGGAAAATGACAAAAGCTAATGGCATCCTGGTCAAAGTAAAGACTCTCCAGTAACAGTAAATTGGACATGTTACTAGAAGAACTGGCCACCATTGGATGACTGAAAAAGATTTGACTGGGCATCAAGGGACAAGAAATGAGGTGACCACGTGGATGGTGGTTGGGTTTGGGAAGACCTCATCTGACAGTGGATTGTAAATAGTTGATAATGATGATGATGTTGATGATAAGGAAACAATCCAGAGTGACATGGAAGCAAATGGCTGAAGACTAAGAGTTGTGGCAGAGACTTGGGAAGACCTTCATCCAATAGTGGATGTAAATAGTTGATGATAATAAGGAAACAATTCAGAATGAAATGGCTTAAGACAAAGAGCTGTGGCAGACTTGGAAAGACCTGATGATAAGGAGACAATTTTTTTCTTTATTTTTAACTTGTAATTTATTTTTCATGTATTTGTCATTTTGAATATTTATTTTAGTGATACATGATTGCCATATGTGTGTGTTTTTTAATATAGTGCCAAAAAATTTAACAAGTGTTCAAATGTGCATTTATCTTAATTTTTTCTGAACAGTTTTCACCCTAAAATGTATTCCTGTCTGTGTAACATTCTTTTATCTCATGTCTCCCCCCTCCCCCTAGTTAACAGTCTTTTTTGGATGGGTCTGTTCATCAATAGCTGTGATAAGCAATATTGATGTTGGCTTGGATCAAAAACTATCTATGCCAGAGGTATGATTATAAGCTTTTTCTTTGTTTTGAGTGTAATTAAAACTTAAGTGAAGTAACAATACTAGTTACATATGGCCTTGGTTTGTTTTCTTTTCTTTTCTTTTTGTTTTCTTACTGGAGAGGACAGTCTAAATTCAGATATATTGTAGTTTGTTTAGACAAATAATGAAATTGTACTCGTATATGCATTGTGCTTTAATATAAAAAATCACAATCAAAATCTAATGAAACATTCTGATAGAACAACAGGTGTTACTGTCAGAAACGCATATAATTTTTTTTTCAAGCGAAAGACTTCTGTTTTTTTTTTATTTAAATAATGCTATTTTAAAAAAATGTTATTACCTCAGTTCTGAACTTTTTTATTGTGTCATTTTTAGTACTCCCTTTTATGTTCCCTTTTCATCCAATATTTTAATCAGCAGAACATACTACCTCCAGATGACTGCAAAAATGTAGAAGTTAGTTCTTTCTTGAGTTTTTTAGAATTCAGCATAGTAGAAACTTGCAAAAAGTTTATAATTATATTGTGGTATTTCGTTAAGTATGGTGAAATATTGCATGTCTACGTGGTTCAATTCTTTTGCACTTTGTATTAACAGCATTCTTACTGTATATACTGGTATTTCTGTTCTACACATTATATTCGTATAGTTGTCCATTTTAGCCTTTCTGTATAACAGAATTTATAGAATTTAGAATGAAATGTGTAAAAACAGTATCACCCGCATTTTGTCGTCTCACCTTACTATCGCCGTCAGTCTCCACATTATATCAGATCACATTAACATTGCCATCATAGGGTTCATCTTCTGCAATTTTGCATTATGATGTTAAATTGAGGATAGGATGTGAATTAAAAACAGATAGAATAAGTAGATGAGATAAAACAAGAGATAAAAAGAGTAAAACGTTAAAAAAACATAGGTGATAGTGATCCTTGTCATGGTTTAAAAATTGTAGTTCGGGATCGACTGGATGGGCTGGTTGCCAGAACTTCAAAAATTGTAGTTCTGGCAACCAGCCCATCCAGTTTATTGCGGGTGATCAAGGTCGTAGGATGACAGAAAGCTACTGCTAAACGAACCTTTTACCGTACGTGACTCTGTGGGTTTAGCTCGTTTTATATGCTTTTGTCGCGTGAAGCCTGAGTTTTGAACAATGAATCAAGTTCCTTCAACATGCTTTTTTGCCATTGTCCATGTCACGCTCGTTAACAAAATGTTTAGTACATTTACATATTCCTGTTTGGAAAAGAAACTTCAAGATGAGAAAATAAAATCACATACATGAGATTCTACCGTAGATTCTTGGAATTCGTTTTTTTTTTTTTTTTTTTTTCCCCCATCATTTGGGTCATTCTTGAGGCTTATGCAAAACTGAAGAGAATTTTGGGGGGGGGGGGGGATTAGTTGGGAAGGCAAGAGTCATTTTCCATCCGAGAACAGTATTTTGTCTTTTAAAGCTTCCAAAAATGGAAGTTAAATGGAGTGAAGGTTTTCCCTGCAATCATAATTTTTTTCTTGCAATGCTGGCTCTGTCCAGTATTGTTAAATATCATTTTATTGTGTATATAAATGTTTACATTTCTGCTTGAGACTGTAGGCAACAATTTCGAAAAGCAGAAGTTAGGCGGCACAAAAACCAGCCCATTGAGATGTAAGGTCAGGTGATGCGCAACATACCACAGCCTCTCCTTGACAAATGTCAACCCCGACTTTTCGTGGTGCATCCTGTTCCCACTAAAGGGGCTCTGACGACCGTCAATAGTGGTATACTATCCCATCGGGATTAGAGGAAATGCTATCCCACACTCACCAACCCGCTTGGCCAGCGTGGTGAGTTATGGCCAAACCACTCCAAAATGACTCCACAACTTAAATGTATATATATAGTATCAGAATCTAAAGAAAAGAAGTTAAGCAAGATTAACTCTGATTAACTACTGGGAATCTCCATCATTTAGACCATATGAGTCATAATAAATTTGTCATTTAAGTGGAAATGACAATAAATTTAATGAACATAATTAAAAAAAATAGCATAATACATTTTGTCATTTGTAGCTCTGTTAATAGCAAAATTTTATTATTTATAAAAAGTTAGAATGAATAGTTTCAAGCTTATCAGTTTTCCCATGTATACCACTTTGTCTTATAGGGGAGCTTATTGTTGAGATACTTGCCAGTCTTTGTGGCATTGGCCAAAAGATTCCATAACACTAGGTTTTGTTCCAGAATCCTTAGGTATAACAACCAACCCAAACTGCTGACTGTGGGCTGATCCTCCCATGAGATGTATTTTTATTATTTTTAGGACTCAAAAATAAGATTCCACTTGTTACACAAGTGAATTTAACTTTGTCAGTTGTTGCTGCATTTTAGGAGTATTTTTCAGAAATGGCAGGTTTCCAAAAAGGTACCAAATGGCTGCACATGAAAGTGAATTGTTCTGACTCTGATTTATGGTAGAGGAATCTGATCACGTGTGGAATGAAGATGTGTTGCAGGCGTGTAATGTGAAACAAAATGTTGTTGGCAAGTATATAACTATATTGAGGTGATTCTGTTATGCTGAAAAAACAACTGTTGAGGTGCTAAAACTTAAAGAATTTATTCAGCCAAGTGAGAGGAAAGAAAGCCTAGTAAATTGCAGGAAGACCAGATTCAGAAATGCCTGCTAGAGAAAAAAGATGGTGAGAGCAAAGAACAAAAGGTCATGATATGAGAACATGATGTATGCCAGTGAAGCTTGAATTGTGCCGAATTTATTGTAAATGGGCACATTTGAATACATCAACAGTAATTGAAATCTAACTTCACCAGTAACTTTGATGTGTCAGATAACCTTACACTGAGGAATTAATCTCTAAAACTCATAGAATGACTCAATGATATGAGTCTATGTATGTATGGTTCATCTTAGCATTTCACTGTGATATTCTTCATACATATTGTTGTGTAAGTTCTCCATATTTTTGTTTACTGCTTATCTTTGTTGTTATATTTTTTTTTCTAGGATTCATATGTTATACGATATTTTGATGGACTGGAAAAGTATTTGTCTGTTGGACCTCCTGTGTATTTTGTTGTTAAATCTGGATTCAACTACACTAGAGTTAAGGATCAAAATGCATTATGTAGTGTTGCTTATTGTTATAGAGAATCACTAGTCACCCAGATATCAGATGCTGCTCAATTCTCCAATAGGTATGCATTCACTGTTTCTTTGTGTGTTTGTGTTGGAGTTAGGGAGGTGTTCTCCTGCAAGTGTGATTCAGTCTTTTTGTTTGGCTTTTCTACACTGCTGGCCACCCAAAATGCAACACTAAGAAGGACACAAGATAGCAAAGCCAGATTTGCTGGACACATAACAACAGATACAAAGATGAAACGATTGAGCTTAAAGGCCCGTGCGACTTGCGGAACACGCAGACATCAATAGTTCGTGTGGCCCCCATGGTTGGCAATAACGGCTGCTACACGCCGCAGCATCGAACGAAAGAGGCTTTGGATTTGGGTTTGGGGTATGTCGGTCCAGGCTGCTTCCACACGTTGCCAAGAAATAGTTTTGTGGTACAGTTACTCCAAGACATCAATACTAGGACATTCTATTCTGCGCCATTCTCTTCAAGTCAAGGCCACTCGGTTGCCGATCAGCGACCAGGCGTGTTCGATGGGCGACATATCGGGAGAACAGGCGGGCCACGGCAGCAGTGACACCTGGTGGGCCGGGAATAATTGTTGCACGATGCGTGCCACGTGCAGGTGCGCGTTGTCCTGTTGAAACGTGGCCGCTGGCAGGTCTTGCAGGTAACGGCAGACTACAGGCTCCAAAACGTTGGAGATGTAGCGGTGGCTGTTGAGTGTACCGGCGATGCATACCAGAGGGGTGCGGGTGTCATATCCAATTGCGCCCCAAACCATAACGCCAGGCGACGGACCAGTATGGCGATGCATAATGCAGGCATCATACAGTCTCTCACCGCGGTGCCACCACACGCGAATCCGATCATCGTGGTGTTGCAGGCAGAAGCGGGATTCGCGGAGAAGACAATGTCGTGCCATTCCGTAGTCCACGTGCGGCGTTCAACGGCCCACTGCTGCCACACGCACCGGTGGTTTAATGGTAATCGGAGCAATGGGCGCCGTGTGACAAGTCCCCACTCCTGCAGACGACGTTGAACGGTACGTGCTGACACAGGTTGTTGCGCAAAACACTCTAATTCCGCGCCACCGTTCGTGATGTGGCGGTGTGAACTGTTAATGCCCGCCGCACAACATGCCGGTCCTCTTGTTCGGTGGTGTGCCGTGGCTGCGGCAATCGCTCACGTCAGTCCGTCCGTCCCTCCTGCACCTACCAAATCCATACTCTCCTCACAGTGGCTGGATGTCGTCCCACATGGGCACCGATGTCTAGGTACAATAAACCGCTGTCGCGATAAGCCACTATTTGTCCTCTGTCGAACTCCGAAATGTGCTGGAATGACTGCCGTATTCTGCGACGAGGTATCAGGAAGCTTCCCACGCACAGGTCCGGCAGCACAACACACTTCCACTACTTACACCCAACCTTCTGTGCACCCTTCTTATTATGCTTCTCGGTGGCGTGCCGGGCGCACATGATTTGCATATGCCCTGCGATGCTAATTGTTTGCATGTCCTCTCGCGGGCGATGCATGCTGCAAATTTCAGGCCAATCGGATGCTTCCTTCTTGGTGTTGCATTTTGGGTGGCCAGCAGTGTGTATACTCTTTTGCTAGGATTTCTATGAATAATTCTGTCATTTTGTGTGAAAGCTGTCATTTTGTGGGTATATTATATTACATACCCTTTGTATTGGGATCATGTATCAATTATGTACTTTGTAAGGTATATGATACCAAAAGAGGCAAACCAATCCACTTATACTTTACTCTCTTTCATGCACAAAGTCACTCTCTCTGAAAATCCTCCAAATACGTGGCATCAGTGAATAAACAAAGGCATCGCTCTTTCCATGTTTTAGCAACACACAGAAACTGAAAAATTGTTATTTGGCCACTGCTGGGGAATCGAACCCCAGATCTCGCGATATTTAGCCGAGCATGATAGCCTTACACCACAGTGGCCAAAAATCCACAGCGCTATGTGTGGGTTTTTTTCTGTCAGCTTCTGACATCATAAATCCGTAAGATGGGCTCAGCTACTGAGATGTCTCCATCTGGTGGGCATTAACGGCACTGGCTATATATTAATTATAGCAATCAAATCCAAAGGGCGAGATCCAAAGTGAAAATCCTCCAAATACGTGGCGTTAGTTAATAAACAAAGACATCACTCTTTCCACATTAGCAACACAGCAACTGAAAAATTGTTGTTCACAAAGCACACATAGCACTGTGGTTTGTTGGCCACCGTGATGTAAGGCTAACACACTCGGCTAGATATCGAGAGATCTGGAGTTTGATTCCCCAGCAGTGGTTGAATAACAATTTTTTGGTTGCTGTGTGTTGCTAAAACGTGGAAAGAGCAATGTCTTTGTTTAGTCACTCTATCTCTCTGTATTCTCACTTTCCTACTTCAAATGTTTATTGTTATAAACTTTTGTAAACTTTGTGAAGCATTTGAAAACAAAAATGCGACTGTAGTTAAAATTATATAACTGTACTGGTAATCTGAATTTGTTGGCGTAAATGGCTCTGTCAAGGAATGTAGACTAGGTTGATGTTTTGCACTTCTACCTGATGGCTTTGTCAAGGAAGGTAGAGTGCAAACTGAATAATAGAACACTTCAACAATTTGAATGTGCACATTGACTTGACTAGACAATGAATGAATATATGCAAATGTGATTATTCATTCAAAGAAACAAGGCATCGTGTTGGCTGGGCACATGGCCAAAAATATAGATCTAAAACTGAGAAAGAGAATTTTAAAGGCATATGTTTGGCCAGTAGCTCTCTACGGTTCTGAGACATGGACATTGATCAAGAGGAAAGTGAAAAGGCTGGAGGCATTTGAGATGTGGAACTTTAGAAGAATAGAGGGAATAAGTTGGCTCAATAGAAAGACTAATGAGAAGGTCCTGGAGAGAGTGGGAAAATCCAGGAATCTGATCATCATGTTAAAAAGGAGAAGAATGTTATGAATGGGATACACATTGCGCCATGGAGGCCCGATTCTGAAAGTTTTGGAAGGGAAAGATCAAGGCAAGAGAGAAAGAGGATGGCCAAGAAATAGTTTTGTGGTACAGTTACTCCAAGACACCAATACTAGGACATTCTATTATCCGCCATTCTCTTCAAGTCATAGTGAGAAATGGAGAGACAGAGTACATCTGCTGAACAACTAGTCCTTGGACTGAGTAACCAAAAAGAAGAAGATGAAGAACTCTAAGGGCTGTAAGCAGTCATCCACATTTAATTTAGGGCCAATGGTTCCAGGGAAGAGAGAGAGAGAGAGTGTGTGAGCCAGTACTGTAGATAAACACATCACCCATGCCTCATCCAGGACTCAGGCCCAGCTTTGAGGACTGGACGAAAAGTGCCCCTGGCCACTTGGCCACTAAGGTGGCAAGAAATTTGTACAGTTCTGTCTGAAAGTGTTATTGTGGCTGGACATTCAAAGAAGATGAGGCTTCAGTTTTCTGTTAGAATAGCTAGGAGCAATGTCATTAATTTTCTGTATATTGCAGAAGAAAGTTTCTGTATATTCAGAAGAATGAATTTACATGCATGCGTTTGACCAGAGACAGGTCATTCTACTCAGTTTTGTGCGACCACTTCAAAGTAGGGTTCCTAACTGGCTGCATGAAATCTTGAAGTTGTGATGTTGTGCATAGAACTTCTGCTGCTGGTTGATTACGTCGGCTGAAAGCAAGTGACTTGTGAGAGCCCATGGCAGTGTGAGAAAAGTAATTTACTGAAAAAAGTGAAGGACCATTGGCTAAATTAAACACATCTAGCAGATTCCACCCAGCAAGCCGTTTCTTGGTACTGATATTTCACTTTTGTATTCCCTTTTTAAGCTTTCCAACCGTAGGTTGAAGCGTATGTGCTCCAGCTTTGTCCGTCTGTCTGTCTGTCTGTCCGTCTGCATGATAACTTGCGTAAAAATGGTTCTATTTCGATGAAATTTTAGTATGTAGTAGGGGACCACCTGGGGACAAACCCTATTGAAAATGGGAGCAATGGGGTCAAAGGTCAGGACATAGAAGCGGATCCATTCCATTACCCTTATTGTCATAACTTGACTAAAAATGGTTTAATTTCGATGAAATTTTAGTATGTGGTAGGGGACCACATGGGGACAAACCCTATTGAAAATAGCCAAAATGAGGTCAAAGGTCAGGACATAGAAGTGGGATCTATTCCATTGCCCTTGTGCATCATAACTTATGTACAATAGCTTCAGTTGCGACAAAACTTTAGTATGCTGTTCCGCAGGTATACTGAACCGGTTCTGTTTAATATCATTGAAATGGGGTCAAAGGTCAGGGCACAGGAGTGAGATTTATTCCACAGCCATTACCCTCATAACTTGAGTAATACCTTGAGTAAGGGTTTCCAGTATGTTGGAAAGCATATAATCAATGCATTCCATGATTTTACTAACTTGTTTACACTTTCCAACTATAGGTTGAAGAAGCATATATGCTCCAGCTTTGTCTGTCTGTCCGCATGTTAACTCGTGTAAAAAAGACTCTATTTCAATGAAGTTTTAGTATGTAGTTGGGGGCACCTGGGGACAAACCCTATTGAAAATGGGCAAAATGGGGCCAAAGGTCAGAACATAGGAGTAGGATCCATTCCATCGCCCTTATGCGTCATAACTTACGTAAAAATGCCTCGATTGTGACAGAACTTTATCATGTCGTTCCGGAGGTACTCTGAATAAGTTCTGTTGAATATCATCGAAATGGGGTCAAAGGTCAGGGCACAGGAGCGAGATTTATTCCACAGCCATTATCCTCATAACTTGTGTAACAACTTGAGTAATGATCTCTGGTATGTTGGAAAGTGTATCATAATCAATGCATTGAATGATTTTGCTAACTTATTGTATATGCAAATGATAATTATTCAGTTTCACCACGAAAAAATGAAATGCAAAATTGAAATCTTGGACATGCAATTTTGACTTTGGTTAATTGTAAATTTTGCAATTTAAACCGTGAGATTATATGTGCAAAGAAATATTCATTACATCCACAAACTTAAATTATATGCATACGTTTTATGGTTTAACTGTAAAAATTATGGAAAATCTAGTTGCACAGTTATTTTAGAGAATATATTTTGTGGATATATTATTCTAAAAATAACTGTAAAACGAGTAGATTTTCTAACTAAAAATTATCACGCTATCATTTTCATCTGACTGCCCCAACTAAGGGGAGTGACAGATGAAATGATAGTGCCATCTAGGTATTATACAAAAATGATAGTCATCTATGTAGAAATTTATAGTGTCATCTAGGTATTAGTTAAAGTATTTCGAAGGCAGAATATGTGGCTCAAAGAATCATAGCTCTTGTACCTTTGAATCTGCCTGATCCCAATTTCATCTGCTTCTGCATTGGAGCCCTCTCTGCTCATAGTCTAGTGGAAAAGATATAGTAAACATTCTGTATGGTTTGGATTGGTAATAACTGCTAAAAAAGAGAGTAAGTGATAAGAAAAATACCAGCCTCACATGAGACTTAAAATTTCATTTTTTAAAATCCTAACAGTTTGGTGCAAAAAGTCAAGGTCAAAGCCTCTCTTAAGGCTGTCTTTGAATGAGTGTAAGAGAAATTTTATCCTATATCTGCAATGTAAATTCTTTTGTACACATTTTCTCAAAGACTACTACTTTGTAGTGTTTAAAATTTTGAGCACAAATAAAAACGCTCTATAGCTAATATGTGCCACAGTTATTATTCTGAAAAAATTGTCAGATTTTTTTTTTTAATTCAATTTATCTGACTCGAAAGTAATCCAATTTGGTCGCTAGATGGCGCGTTAAGTTAGCATAGCAGTGTTTGTGTCTGAAAGAAACTAAATCTCTCATTTCTGTCTGATTTTTTAATTATCTAGGCCAAACAGAAATAATTGAAAGGGGCCAAAAGTGAGACTGGAATCTTGTCTCCCATAACTGATCTTAAAACCTACTATATGTTCATTTATTGAAGAGAAAATGTGTACATTAGCAGAGAACCCCTGAATTTGAGTCATAAAAACTTCGCCTACCTACTAAGCTCCACCCAAACAACGTTATTGGTTATAACGTAACAGCGTGCATTTTTGTCTTTTCATTGTGGTGCCAACGAGAGACCACTTCCACTCTAAATATGGCAAGGTCTGCAGTGATTTGGTGATGCCAACTTCTGGGACAGTCCCTCAAGACGTAAAAGCCACGCCCAAGTAGTGATTTTTTTGCGCCATCTATCGCAGAAGAGGAACCCTAACACTCATTCAAAGACAGCCTTAAGTAAAAACTTATTGCAATAAATCGATATAATTTCGCAGGTACAAACACAAATGAAATTTTTATCTGTACATGTAGCCTAGTACTACTCTGAAAAATACCTGAATACCACAAATACTGGAATACCTAAAATAAACCAAAAATACTGCCGATCGGATAACGGCAGCGATGTGTGGAATGGAGTCCATGAGCTCTCTGTAATACTGTGGAGACAGTGCACACCATGCTTCCTCAAGAGCATCCCACAATTGCGTAATATTTGCTGGTGGAGGATTCCTGACACCGATGGCATGCTGAACAGCATCCCAAATGTGTTCAATGGCGTTTAAATCTAGTGAACGAGAGGATGCCAAACTCCGTGGAATGTTCCTCCAATAATAATGTCATGTCGGAAGAGGTCGCACCCGTTGGAGTAGTTTCATGACATGAATGGGTGCAAATGATCCCCAAGAATGGTTATGTATCCCCCACTGGTCAGAGTGGTCTGCAGACGTATGAGGGGTCCTAATGCGTGCCATCTAAAAACACCCCACACCATGACAGAGCCACCACCGGCTTGCACTGTCCTTTGTAGGCATGTGGGATCCATTGCCTCATGGGGTTGTTACCACAACCAGAGTTGGCCATCTGCCCAAAACAGTTAGAGTACTGCAATTCGTCGGACCAGGCTACACGCCACTGTCCATGATCGTCCAGGGCCTTTCTACGGCCTCACCAGTCTCGCACTCTGAATTTTCCCCCAGAGTGTGTAGTCCAGGTATGCCCTTGAAATTGTTAACCGTGTAAATCCAAATTTCATGGTAATTTCCGAGATGGAGTGACCCGTCTCCCGGGCACTGACTATCATACCGCGTTTGAAATAACTTAAATCCTGGTAAGCTGCCATCTGAACTGCGAATGCTACTGCTGGAGCTTGCAGAGATATCTACCTCTATATATACACCATTTGCAGACGATATTATTTACTGCATGGGTGTGGTGGCATGTAATGGAAATGGCAGCACCCTTCCCAGTTTTTATGGCACCTCAGTGTAGAGTGTAATATTAAATAATTATTATCAGTTTCATTGCTATCACTATTAGTGTGAAATACTGCCCAATACCTTTACTGCATGTGAAATCAATAAAATCTAAGTGTTTTCATAGTAAACAGCTTTTAATTTATATCTTTAATATCTTTAATCAAGATGTCTGATACATCGATCAATCGAACATACCGACGAAACATTCACTGAATTTTTTTAAGGATTTCAATTGTTGAAAGTTGGCAAGTCTGTATATGGAAAAATAATGCAAAATATCAGCATACTTCAATTTGCACAGTTAAGTCATGTGTAAATGCACAGGGTGAGCCAAAAGTCCCTGTGCACCTATTTCACTGTGATAAGAAATAATAAGAAATCTATAAAGTGTAGTTGCTGTTCACATACATGCAATACTGTGAATGGAGAATGTTTGGGACGGGGTTACGTGCATCCTGATGTCTGACCGTTAACGACGTAGCCGGTATTTCTGACATCTGGCTGTGATTGAATCAGTCAGTAGTGAAGTATCAACAGTGGCCGGTCGAACATGGTGTTGTTCTGATTGAACGTGTGTTCCGTGGTGGAGGTGAATATATGGACGAAGTGAAACGTAAGTACAAACAATAATTTCCCAGTACTGAAGCACTCCATCGCAATGCAGTGAGGTGGTCAATTGAAAAGTTTCATAAAACCAGATCAATGAAAGATGCTCCGAGAAGCAGTAGGCCGTGATTGTTAACAGAGGAAAAAGTGGAGGATATTTCCGTTCACATCACTAAAAGTCCGAAGAAACCCTTTTTGAAAATTGAAGCAACAAGCAGGTGTGTCATACAGCAGCACCCGTAGGGCACTGAAGACATGACTGCAGCTCTACCCATACAAAATCAGAACAGTGCACAAAGTGAAACATGCAGACTACAATAAGCGCGTGGAATATTGCAGATGGTTCGGGGACTTCATTAGTGACAGTGGAGAGGAAATACTGGAGGTCACCTTTTTTTCCCATGAGGCGCTGTTCCACTTATTGGGATTTGTGAACAGCCAAAACAGTTGCATGTGGTCTTCCAATAATCTGCATCAGATACACGAAATGCCAGTACGTGATCAGAAGATTGGTGTGTGATATCTCAAAGACTCATAATTGGGCCCCATACTCTTTGAAGGGATAATAAACGCTGCAACTGTGCCATCTGCACAGTGACTTTTGACTCACCCTGTATATGTGTTCATGTGCCATTGTTGCATATGCAATTGGTAAGGACTTGAAAAAAAAATATTGTGGTAGAGAAAAAGGTGGGTACCCTGTTTTTTCATGCTCTTCTGTGTGGAAGGACCAGTGCTGCTTATTATAGCCTCCTGCAAATTGCCACAACTTCCTTTAGTTTGTGTTTATGTCACAACAGTTTGAACCCTCAGTGCCATATTCATTTGCAAGTTTTGTCATCAATTTGTCCTCTTCAAATTTATTTACTGATTGAAGCTGTATCCACACAAACCAATACATCACACAGATGCACGCCAACTGCTCCTTTAGCTTGACACAGACTCAAACATGTCTGTGCCTCAAAATGACTCCCCACTTCCTGTGTAAGTGTGCATCAGGAGATACATCACATACAGGGTAGGGGTGGGGAGAGCTGTGGTGTCAAAGGAAATTTATTCCCACAGGGGGTTGTTGATTATTATCTATGTGAGTCACTTATCGCAGGTGTGCTTTTCCATATCTATTATCCATATGCGCTTGCTTCTCTATATTTGTAGTTGGTGTATATTTAAAGCAAGTAATTTTATGAATCAATAAAAGAAATTTATGTACATATAATCTGCATTTGAATAATTGGGAGTATACTGTAGTTGTGAAAAAGTCCGAGCAGTCCATACATTATTCCTATTGATATGTTGTGTGCATTAGATTTTTTCTGCTTCATAATTTCCATATGTGAAATGTTAACATGGTTTTTCAGCACTTACATAGCCTATCCACCCATGGACTGGTTTGACAGTTACATCAGTTGGGTCAATAATAAGGATGCATGTTGTCGTGTATACATCAATGATACTGACAAGTTCTGTCCATCATCTGAAATAAGTAAGTCAACAAGCACATATATGACCACATTTTCATTTAAACTGTTTTGTTTTCAGAAGTGCTGTATTTTATTTGATCTCATGTGAAAACACGAGGGCAGATTTAGTAACGCATGAGCGTCTAAGTTTTAAAAAAAATGATAATTGGATATAATATTAATTTTAAGTACCTTATAAACTTCATTTAAATTTAACCTATTCTCTCGGGATTTTTTTTTTTTTTTTTTTGTGTGTGTGTGCAGATGATTTTGGCTGTTGAATGATGACAAGGCCTATTCTGAGAGCCAAGGATTAATTTTTTCATGAAATAACAGATTTTAATTTAATCCTCTTACCAGATTTTATCCTTGTAGTTGATACTCTTTTTAAGTTTATGAAGCCTTAATTAAGTTCATGGTGGGAAAGGAAAAAAAAAAAGATAGAGAGATAGAGAGAGAAAGAAAAAATAAATTAATGCAAAGGATCAACCTGAAATCAACTAAATCTGCTTACTTTATCCATTTAAATTCTGGTGAGATTCAATGCACCATATCGATAAACTAGTTAGTAAATACAATTTATAGTGTGCATTGGTGAAAAGATGCATATTCCTGTTTGTCATTATAGAAACTATGTGAAAGCCTGTCAATAATGACGAGGAAAAGTAAGATGTGTAGAGTAATTATTTAATAACCAGGTATTCTTTCTGTTTGTGATGTCCAAATGTAAAAAAATATGTTTCACGAACATTACAACAATAAAAGTACTATGTCATACAGTTGTTACGTCACACGTTAACATAACTCGCAGTTTCCATTCACGGAGCACCTACCTGAAAGCATGAAAAGCTAAGTGGGATATCACAAATATTTCTTCCTCAGTTGCTGCTATGGTGATGACGTCGCATAGTTATAACTGAGAAGCAGTTTCCATTAACTGAACACCTGCCCCAAAACACGAAAAGCTAAGCAGGATGTCACAAATATTTCTTCCTCAGTTGCTGCTATGGTGATGACTCACATAATTATATCTGGGAAGCAGTTTCCATTCACTGAACACCTGCCCCAAAACATGAAAAGCTAAGCTGGGTGTCACAAATATGTCTTCCTCAGTTGCTGCTATAGTGATGACATCACATAAGTATAACTGGGAAGCAGTTTCCATTCACTGAACACCTGCCCCAAAGCACAAAATGCTAAGCAAGACACCACAAATATTTATTTCTGAGTTGTTGCTAAGGTGATGACTCTTTCCACTGTGTCACCAAAGTGGCACAAACACTCAGACAAAGCAAATTATATTGTTTGTGAAGCAATGTTCAGATTTCCTGTAATAGGGTGCAATATAAATCATTTTATTCTTTCATAGGAAACCAAAAAACTGTAAGACTACACCAGAGATCCATTGCAGCACATCCATCCACAAAGTCCATTCAGTATCTTGGAAACTATAAAATATTGAACAAAAATAGTAGAACAATAAAGAAACTGTAAGAAAAAAATGTAAATCAGGCTTAAGAATAAAAACTTATGTGAGACAGTCTTTTGGAAATTGGAATTGCCAGGTCAGATGATGAAGCTGTTCAAGCAATTGATTTTTGTGTGTTGTTGGAATATGAAACGAATATGGCTGGAGATCGTGAGCATAAAACTACTTGAAAAATCCATTTGGAATGAACTGCATTAAGAAAACGTAGAGAAGATAGTAAAAAGGAGCATTTGCATTAGTCTTGAAAGTTTCCAAAATATGCATACCTATGGTGGTAAAATATGAAAGTGAACCTTTTGGACTCCCTCTCTCTCAAAAGTATATCAATATACAATCAGCAAAAAAAAAAAAAAAAAAAGAAAAGAAAAGCAGGACCACTTACCTAGAAATGTTTGACACACTGTTGACATGAAGAACTAAAGCATTTCATGAACTGCAACATATTAGGTGAGATGTTAGCCATTCAGACTGTAGAGCCTTTCTTAATGCAGCATTAATAGATGTTGGGAAACAGTGTCTGAAGGCTCATTCCATGTCATTCCCAAAATGTTCCATTGGGTTAAAAACAGTTAATTTTGTATGCCAAGAAGAGATACAGAAACCATTGAAATGTTCTTCTAGCCATACTTGGACACATCAAGTATGATGGCAAGGTGCATTGTTATACTGGGTCATACTGTTGGCACCTGGAACGTGATGTGCAGGAATGGGTGCAAATGATCCGCAATCATGTCATGGTAGTCCTCACCATTCAGGTGACTTTTGTTTATTTGCCACACTTACCTGTTCCTAAATATTTGAAAATTTCATAATTTTGTAAATATTCAGAAATACAGCATTTCCCACAAAATAAACAGTACATTTTGTGGAGATTGCGGAAGAAACATTCTTCACAAAAACATCTAGAACTCCCACTCCAGGCAATGTAATTTTCAGATTTTTGGATATTAAGTTACATGTTGAACATAAGACTGATTACCATGACCTGCACCGCCAAGAAGGCATAGCAGGGATTCATAGAACTCTCTATGTGTGTCTGGAAGGACGCTACGATAATAAGCCCATCCATCAGAGCCGCAGGCACAGACACCTGGACAGGTGGAGAGAAGTGGGCAGAATTGTGAATACCAACTGGAATAAATATACATAATATCTAAGGTATTGTTTACCTGATATTGTCAAAGTAATTCGCACATTGTTGCTCTGTGATGCACGTGCTCCCGGCCCGAGAGGTCATTTATGTTACGGGTTTTGGGTTAGTTATAAAAAAATTTTAGAAATAAAACAATTAGGTTATATATTTTCAGTTCTACATTCATTCATTCACACAATTAAACATTTAAAATTTACTATTAATTAAAAGATTTTAGTAGAAAGAGTTATACTCATCAGGTCAGGAGACGTTTCATGAAGGGTTCGTCGTCACCACATTACGGTGAGCGCTTTCGGTAATTTCATACTACCATTGTCGAGCCTCTACTTCTACACAAGGGTTCCTCGCGTGTGTGTAGTCCTGGAGTTGCATGTCGGGAATCGAAAGGAAGGTTTGTGGCCATGTATGTGTTAGGTGATTTGTTTCTCATGTATCGCCATCTATTGGATGAATTGGTAGGTATCAGTCGTAAGTATAATTCATTTTTCATTTTTGTGTAGATATTTGTGGGTTATTATTATTTGTTTGTAGAAGCAGGTGTGTTATTTTTAGTCCTTTATTTACTGGTGCGATTTTTTGTAATGTTCTTTTTTTATGTATTTTTTCTTTTTTTATAAGTGATTTCCAGGCTGTGTCTAGTGTGGTGGGGTCTTGTAAGTTGCATATTTTATCTTTTTTTTTTTTGTTCAATTATGATGCTTTCAGAAATCCTTATTCTTTTTCATTTGTGTGGGTGGTTAGTAATTTAATATTTTCAAAATCAGGATATTGTTTATGTTTAATTCAGTGTTGGATAAGTGCAGTTTTTTTCTTCTTTTTTTTGTTCCAGTTCTTTATATGTTATGTAATCTTTTTATTAATCTATTTTTTGTGCTGCCAATGTAAGAAATGTGGTCCCCAGAACTGTGAAACAATAGGCATTTTGTATACGCCTGCTGATTGTAGTATACTATTGTTATATTTTTCTTTATAAAATTAAGTCACCAATATTCTGAACAGAGTGACCAAAAATAATGTTGTGTTTCTTCATTAATCTTAAAAATTTTCCACTTAGTCCTCTAATAAAAGGGAAAGAACCTGAAAATTTGTATTTCTTTTTCGGGATGTTTTGACTAGACTCTTTTAATTTTTTTTTTTTTTTTTTTTTTTTGTATTCAAAAATCAGTTTTTTAACAGTTTTTGTGTCATATCTATATTGTTTGGTTGTGTTAATAATCCATTGGATTTCTTCTTCTCTGTATTTTCAATTTGAGGAATGTGCGAAGGCTCGTTTTACCCATTTCCTAATACCATGTACTTTATGAGTTTTTGGGTGTTCAGATTGATATGGGATCATTATAGGTACATAGGTTGGTTTTCTAAAAACTCTGTATTCAAAATCTAAGTCTTTTTTTATTAGTTCGATATCTAAGAAGGAATTTTTTTCATCTTGTTCAAATTCCAAAGTTAATTCAATCTCTGGGTAACAAGTGGTAAATTTATTCTTCATTATTTCAAGTTCTTCTTGTTTTAATTTAGACAAAATAAAAATGTCATCGACATACCTATATTTAATCAAAAGCACGCTTATAGCATAAGACAACCCTTAAGGTTGCCTCATGAATTGCATATTTCGTAATACCAACTGGAAGTTTGTTCCCCGTGTGAACAATATCCCTTCTTTGTTAGGGCAAAGGGCCTTTATTTCATTCCAATACAAAGTACAGTTTGAAAATGAACAGAGTTACAATCTGATAATTGTTTCAAACAATGTAAGAATATGAACAAAACTACCACAACCGCTTGTTGGGAGAATAAAAACAAAATTAAAGTAATCACTTAAAAGCAGATGAGCTCACTAAATTTCATGAAACATTCAAACAAACTAATATGCAATAATAAACACTTTAAATCAAACAATGCATTAATTGTATCATGAACAGAAACATTTCCAAATCAAAACAATATTTCATTAAAACAATCTCCACAGAAACTGCTCGTAGTCCATTCTTTAATTTCTTGTATAAAATCCGTGAATTGCATTATTCAACTATCTGAGTCTGAAGAGACACTAAGGTCCAAAGAACATTCATGATGGGGAGAACAAAGCTCGGCGATTCTAGTCTCCAAGATTTTCATAAATTCAATTAAATTTCTTGTCCTATCAACTTTCCATACCTATCAACTGTGTATGACCTTGTCACACACTAAATGAAAGAAAAAAATCCCCGATTTTTAAGTCACCACAAAGAGGGCTCCACTGTTACTGTGGCTTCATGACAGATGGTATGTGAGAAAATGGTGACCATACAGCAGAAGGCTTTTTTGTGTGCTGCAGTTTTGGAGGTGTCAGTCAGTAGTCACAGTGCAACGTGAGTTTTGTAAACATTATGAAAATGATCCACTGGATGCTCAGAATATTTTCTAGTGCTATTAGCAGTTCAAAGAAACAGGATGTATGTGTAAAGACAAGATCACCGGACGACCACACCTCTGAGGATAATATGCAAAGAATCGGAGTTTCCTACGTAACCGGAGGAAGCCAACCAACCATGCCAGTCGAGAACTGGCATGTTTTGAGATGATGCTTAATTATGAAACCATACAGGTTGCAACTGTTGCAGTATTTAAGGCCAGGGGTTATAGCCTACAACAGAACTTTTGTCAACTCATGCAGGATGCTATGGAGGATGATAATTTTGCTCCCAGTCCAGTGTTCAGTGATGAAAGAATTTTTCATTCAAGTGGCAAGGTGAACTGTCACATATAAAGCATAGAAAACACACATGTAGCAATGAGCACAAGTGCAACTCGCCTAAAGTTAACACCTTCTGTGTCATTGTCCAAGCAAAAGTTTATGCACTTTCTTTTTCATGGAAAACACAGTGACTGGTAACTTCTATTTCAATATGCTGCAGAACTGGTTATTACCACAATTAAATGTTTCCAGCAACTACACTTTCAAGCAAGATGGGATACCACCTCATTAGCTTTGAGCTGTTGTCCGTTTCCTCAACGAAGGACTCCCTCGCTGTTGGATTGGTAGCAGTGGGCCCATGACTTGGTGCTCTACATATGGCTGCCTAGGTCACTGTATCTTCTTATGCATTGCGACTTTTTTTTTTGGGGGGGGGGGGATATGTTAAGGATACTGTGTACATGTCACTATTGCCTACAGCCCTTGATGAGCTAAAAAAACCCCACATCACTGCTGCAGTAGGGTCGGTGCAGCAGACGTGCTGAAGCGAGTATGGGAGGAAATAGTGACTAACGTACGAGGAGTTGCTGAAAAGTTCTCGGCCTAACCCACTTCCTGTAATTGTATCATTATTTTGTCACTGCAGCTCAAAAGAGTGTTCTTTTGTATTGTAAAGTGCCAATTTGCAGACTAATAGCTCTCTTTTTTGCAGGTGTTTGACGTCCTGAACTGAATCATGTCGATGCAAAGTGTTGAATTTTCGAATGTGGAACTCCGGGCTGTCATGAAATTTCTGTTCCTGCAGAAGAAAACTGCAAAAGAAATCTATGAGTGCATGACGCAAACATTAAGTGACAAGTGCCCTTCATATTCCACTGTGAAGAAATGGTGTGCCAACTTTCAGCGTGGAGACTTTGAGACTGAAGATGCAGCAAGATCTAGGAGGCCTTCAACAGTGACAACACCCAAAATTGTTGATCGTGTTGATGACTTGATTTTGTCAGATCGGCGAATCTCAGCTGAAACAATAGCTAAGACATATATTAACAAACGATGAGTAGATATACCAGAAACGACTAGAAAAAGGATGAAGAAATCCGTTTTAGCAGTGTATACTGATATAGTAAATAAGCAAGCTTTCACCACAAAACGTGTGGCTTCGTCAGACAGGATTACCAGCTAAAGCAAACTTAGAGTTCTCTAAGTTCTCTAACTTAGAGTTTTCAAACTTAGAACTTTAAGTTTGCTTTAGCCGGTAATCCTGCCTGATGAAGCCACACGTTTTGTGGTTAAAGCTTGCTTGATTACTATATCAGTATACACCGATAAAACGAATAGCTAAGACATTGAAAATATCTAGGGAGCGTGTTGGGTTCATAATTCATGAGCACTTGGATATGCAGAAGATGTCAGTGAAGTGGGTACCCAAATGTTTGAACGCCAATGAGAAACGAAAATGAGTGGACACTTCCAAATCGGTTTTATAGCATTTTGAGCAATCTGGTGATAATTTTTTGCAGCGACTTGTCACTGTTGATGAAACATGGTTACATCACTATGATCCAAAGACAAAAGAATAGCCCCTGCAGTGGCAGCACTCAGGTTCTCCGTGGCCAAAGAAATTCAAGACTTAAAGGTCTGCAGGAAAGGTCATGGCAATGGTTTTGGGGGGATTCGGAAGGCGTTTTACTGACTATCTCCCCAAGGGCCAAACAATAAATGCTGCATACCATTCTAACTTACTGTGCCGATTAAAGGAGACTTTGAAGGGAAAAGGGCGAGGAAAATTGTTAAAGGTATTCTCTTTTTGCAGGACAATGTGCTGGCTCTCAAGGCTGGCAAGACAATGGATGTTTTGAGGGATCTGGGGTTTAGAAGTGCATATAGACCATCCACCCTACTCACCAGATCTAGCTCCATTGGACTATTTCTTGTTCCCAAACCTTAAAAAAAGTTTTGAAAGGGAAGCATTTTTCGAATGATTCGGAGGTGATATCATCAGCAGAGTGGTATTTGAGTGATCAGACCAGAATTTTATTTTGGAAGGGTTAAAGAAATTCCAGAAACGCTGTGTCAAGTGTGTTGAACTTCAGGGTGAATATGTGGAACAGTCTGTAAGTCTCATGGCTTTAGCCCATTTCCTTCTTGGTGAGGCCGAGAACTTATCAGCATCCCCTTGTACATTATGTATTATTGAATGAATAGTAAAGAAAAATTTCATTAAGCAAGTGATAAATAGTGTAATGTACTCACCAGCCCATGGCACTACCTTGAAGACAGCAAAAGTTGAAAGATGAGACAGGAGGGATGGAAATGTGGGCCAGGTCATTTGGCAAATCTTTCTCTTTGAAGGAGGCATCAAGGGCTCGTTTCCTTGCCCCCAGCTTCTTCTCCTAGAGAATTTCTGTGCCACTTGGTAATACATCAGTTGCAGTTCTGTTCACTGCAATGCTAGAGTCAAAACCTGAGTAATTTTCAGTGAAGAGATCTATCCCATCCATGATGTTATTTATTTATTTATTTGTTTATTTATTTTGCTATTCCCATACATTAGGCACTTTCAGGAAGCTCTAACCTCTTAAAAATAGCACGTTGAAAAATACCTCTGTGAAAATTCCTGGAGGCTTCTTTCGGGTGCCCTCCTTTGGAGTCATCATCATGTTCTCAGAGGAGTGCTGTTCCATCTGTATCAGCTCTGTGTGATACTTTAATAGGGAGGCTATAGTATATCCTGCACTTTGTCTGTGTGAACTTCATGCAGAGCTTATTGGTTGGCAGCTGAGCAATGTCAGTGGCATTCACTTTTCATCCTCTTCAAATCACACAAAGTCATGATATGTCTCTGGCCTTAATTTTTTCAGCTACTGCTCGTACATTGTTGGTCACTTCTTCCCAGACTGTAGTGATATTTATAATACTTTTCATAATGTCCAAAAACCTCCACCAATTCATTATTAAGTGCTGATCTTTTCTGCTTGCTCCCTGTACCAGTTCCATGAAGGTGTGTTGCAGATAACAGAGCTTCAAGTTTGGTTTGACATATTTTGATCTGTTGTGCTTAGTGGAAGTTTGTTATCCTCTCATAATGGATTCTGGTCAGGGAGTGGTGATAGTCTGCTGTAACATAAAAAAGATATTGAGGGGTACAAGACAAAAAATGGGAAGAAAAATACTTTTGTGGAAGGTACTGAAAAAATATGGTATTACTGGGAATCCACTTAATAGTGTGAAAGCCATGCATACTGGCAGTAGAGCATGTGTACAAGTGAATGGTGTTTTATTAAAATGGTTTTCTAATGGTGAAGGACTCGGACAAGGTTGTGTAATGTCATCCTGGCTGTTTAATATATTTCTAAATGCATGCATACGTGATGCCAAAATGGATAATACTAGATTATATCTTGGTGATATCCATGTGTGCAGATTGCTGTATGCTGATGACACCATCCTTTTGGCTGAAAGCAAAAGTCTGTTGCAGGGTATGAGGTCCCGGATGTAAGAAGTTTGTATGAAATTCAAACTGAGTATAAATAAGGTATAAACCAAAGTTATGGATTTTGAGCGAGGAACTGTTAGTACTGCTGATGACACTGTCCTGTTGGCAGAGAGCTGCAGAGTATGTTGTCCCGGATGTACGAAGTTTGCATGAAATTCAAACTGAGCATAAATAAGGGGAAAACCAAAGTTGTGGTTTTTGAAGAACTGGTAGCACTGAATGTAATGTAAGTGTAAATGGCACAGTGATTGACCAGGTGAGTGAGTTTGTGTATTTAGGAAGCATGTTTGACAGAGAGAACGAATTGGATGGTGAAATTAGTAGGCGAGTGAATTCTTCAGTGAGAGTCATGGCTGCTCTGGGAGGTTTTCACAGGAATGATGGGTTCTCAAGAGAGTCCCGCATGGCTGTGTGTGAGAGTATAATTGTTCCTACCCTGATGTATGGTAGTGAAACCTGTGTAATGCAGAAGAAACATAGGAGTCATTTGTGTGCTGGAGAAATGCGTTACTTACGGGGAGGGGGGGGTGGCAAGACACGTTCTGATTGTGTGAGGAATGAAGATGTGTTGCAGTTGTGTGATGTGAAGCAAAATGTTGTTAGCAAGGTGGAGGTTAATATGCTTCGGTGGTTTGGCCATGTTGAAAGAATGAGTGATGAGATGATTACTAAGAAAAAAATTTTGCCCAAGTGGCAGGAAGGAAAGGCAGAGGAAGGCCAAGGAAGACATGGGTGGATCAGATTCAGGAGTGTCTGTATGAGAAACAAATTATGAGTATGAAGCATAGAAAATCTTGTGTATGGCATGTAATGAATGTCAGTGAAGCCCAAGTTGTATGTCAAGATCGCTGTAAATGGAGAAGTTTGATACGTCAACAGTAAGTAAAAAACTATCTGGTAGTTTGTATTTCTTTTTGGAGCTAATCTGTGAATCTCAGAGAACAGCTTAGTGATATGCATGTATGTATATTGGCACTGAGCTGAGAGTTTCAGGGTTTTTGTGTCATCTCACAATCACCCCTGTAGAATTCCAGCTTTTTTTGTGTGTGTGTGCAGTAACAAAGATTTCTGTTTTCTTTTCTTTTCTTTCTTTTTTTTTTTTTTTTTTTTTTTGTGGTGGAACTTCTTGGTAGCTGATTAGATAGATTGCTGTTTTGAAATCATTATCTGTGTTGAATAACTAAATATTTGTTTTTATTTTTCAGGTATTCCATGTACTGGATGTGATGTGGTAAGTCCAAAAACATTTCGCCCATACCCATCAAAATTTAACACTTTCCTGCCAAATTTTCTGGAAGAAAATCCGACTCCTGATTGCCCAGCAGCGTAAGCAATTTTATCTATTTATCATATGCATGGAAGTTTTCATCACAATAATACTGCACATTACTTTCTTCAGGTATCACATTTGCTAGGAAAATAGGAATAATATGGTATCCAAATTTTTATGTTCTACATAAGGTCAGGTGATGCGTAACATCACAGCCTCTCCTTGACAAATGTCAACCCCGCCTTCTCGTGGTGCATCCTGTTCCCACTAAAGGGGCTCTGACGACCGCCCATAGCGGTATAACTATACCATCGGGATTAGAGGAAATTCTATCCCACACTCACCAACCCGCTTGGCCAGCGTGGTGAGTTATGGCCAAACCCCTCCAAAATGATTCCACAACTTAAATCTTGGCCCTCAGTCTCCGGCAGCTGGAATGTACCTGGCCAAGGCAGCGGCCAGTGCGACATGAAGGCAGAGGGTGCTAAGAATCCCCGGAGGACCGGACTAGGCTGCCATCTGATGCTGACCTTGGCTACTTACAATGGACGCTCCCTATCTTCTGATTCAAGGCTTCTTGAATTGGAAGAGGAACTACAAAGGATCAAGTGGGACATCGTGGGGCTAAGTGAGGTAAGGAGAAAAGGAGAAGATCTCATCGAACTGAAAAGTGGACATCTCTTCTACTATCGTGGGACAGATACTGGCAGAACTAGTGGTGTTGGATTTATAATAAACAAGAAACTGAAGGATAAAGTTGTAGAAGTTGAAAGTTCCTCTGACAGAGCTGCACGACTTGTTATCCAACTCTCGAAAAGATACCAGGCTCAGATTATTCAAACTTATGCACCCACCACAAGTCATCCTGAAGAAGAAATTGAAGAATTTTATGAGGAAATTTGTCATCTAAATAATAAAGGTAAGCAGCACTTGAAAATAATTATGGGAGATTTCAATGCAAAAATAGGGCAACTGCAACAGAATGAAACTTCAGTAGGTAAATTCGGTCACGGCAACAGAAACCAGCGTGGAAATACTCTCGTTGAGTTTGCAGAGGCAGAAGGGTTTTTCATCTTGAACTCCTTCTTCAAGAAAAAGCCACACAGGAAATGGACATGGAGACATCCAAATGGGACGACAAGTGAAATTGATTTTATTATGTGTAACAAAAAATTCGTCATAGAAGACTGCAGTGTGCTAAACAAGTTCAACACAGGTAGTGACCATAGATTGGTGAGATGTAAGATGCACCTCAACACTAAACTTGAACGTGGCAAGCTCATAAGACAAACAAAATCTATTGACATAACCAACCTTAAAAAACACCATAATACCTTCAACTTGGAACTGAAGAACAGGTTCTCTGCTTTAGAAGGCCTAACATCGGAAGAAGTGGACATCTCTGAAGTTAACAGAAAAGTAACCAAAGCTCTTATGGAAACAGCAACAAAATTAGCTGGGTCTAAGAACAAGTTGCATGTGAACAAATTATCAGGAAAAACCAAAATGTTGATGCAAAAAAGAAGAGAGATGAGGACAACTAAAGAAGATGTGACTTCCAAAGTGGAATATATAGAGCTATGCAAGACATTAAGAAAAAGTATCACTGAAGACGTAAGGAAATTCAACTGTGAACTAGTGAGGAAAGCAATTGAAAACAACCAAAGCCTAAAAATAGCAAAGGGACATCTCAGTAAGGGAAGAAAACAGATTATGGCACTGAGAAAAGAAGATGGTTCTGTAACAAGAAATAGAGGCGAAATTTTGACAAGAGTGAAAGATTTCTACTCCAAATTATATGAAAGGGATGATATATGCACTCCAGACATCATGAAAGATACCAGTACCAGAGTTCCTCCAGTCCTTCCAGCAGAAGTTGCACATGCAATCAAGAACATGAAGCGAGGAAAAGCTCCAGGAGAAGATGGAATTACTGTAGACATCATACAAGAAGCAAGTGGAGAAATCGAAACAGTACTCGCCCAAATTTTCACTCGATGCCTTAATGAAGGAAAGATTCCTGAGGATTGGAACACCGCTACAATGATCCTGCTACATAAGAAAGGTGACATTGAGGATCTCGGAAACTACAGACCTATCAGCCTCCTATCAGTAGTTTATAAAATCTTCACTAAAGTTCTTTCACACCGCTTGAAGGTAACACTGGACATGGCTCAACCGAGAGAACAAGCTGGATTCAGGAGTGGCTACAGCACAATAGATCATATCCACGTGCTGAGAGAACTAATTGAAAGAGCGAGGGAATATGAACTTCCATTGTGCATGGCTTTTATCGATTATGAAAAAGCCTTTGATTCAGTGAAACCATCAGCAGTTACAATGGCTCTGAAAATCTGCGGTATTGAAGATGCATACATTAATATTATTAATAACATCTATGAAAATGCAAGTGCAAAGATTAGGCTGTTTGAAAATACAACACACGTAAAAATTGGAAAGGGAGTGAGACAAGGTGACACCATATCTCCGAAGCTCGTTAATGCCACATTGGAGGGTGTTTTTCAGTCGCTGAGCTGGGAAAACAAGGGGATAAAGATTAATGGAGATTATCTAACCCACCTTCGTTTTGCTGATGACGTAGTCATTTTTGCAACTACCCCATCAGAGCTGCAGAGTATGATCCAGGAACTTGCTGACAAGAGTAAAGAAGTGGGATTAAAAATGAACTTTCAGAAGACAAAAGTGATGTTCAATGCTTTTACAAAAAATGAAGATTTATCGATTGATGGAGAAAAGCTGGAGATAACAGACACGTACGTTTATCTTGGACAGCAGATATCAAGTGAGGGTCACATTGGTGAAGAAATTAATCGGCGTACAAAACTTGCCTGGAGAGCTTTTGGAAGAAACAGCATAATTTTCAAGAGCAATATGCCATTATGTCTTAAAAGAAAAGTGTTTGATCAATGCATCCTTCCAGTGCTTACGTATGGTGCAGAGACGTGGACCTTAACTAAAAGAGACATACAAAGGCTGCAGACAACTCAAAGAAGCATGGAGAGGTGCATGCTTGGTGTAACCAGGAGAGATAAGAAGAGGAACTCGTGGATCCGAAAAATGACAAGAGTGGAAGACATCATGATCAGAGTTAAATCCCTGAAATGGCAATGGGCTGGACATACTGCCAGAAGGACAGATCATCGATGGACAGCCGAAATTTTAGATTGGATTCCAAGGGACAGGAAAAGACCCAGAAGAAGACCACATGGGAGATGGGTGGATGAAATTCGAAAGTATGCAGGGGTGACATGGAGGAGACTGGCACAAGACAGACCGTTGTGGAGGAAACTTGGGGAGACCTTCGTCCAGCAGTGGATTGATAATGGTTGACAATGATGATGATGATGATGATGATGATGATGACTGGTAGATGTTGCCATGCTGGCAAACTAGCAGCAAGTAGACTGACTGTTTGCAGAGACTCCAACTATTACAGATTCTATGTAGTTACTATGGAAATCATCAGCTCACTAACAGATTACGGAAACATTAGATATACTATGGAAAATGAAAATTTCAGTTAAATAACCTTTTTAATGATGTGTGTAAAGTTTATTTTTGTGTTTTCAAGATCCTAACATTCATTAAACATTTTGAATTGTGTTTATTGGATGTTTTCAATATCCTTACATTTGAAGTTTAGAAGTTATAATACTGATTGAAAACTGTATAGGTCATTGCAATAATGTAATTTCCAGCAAGAACACAATAAGTAACCCATTTTTTATTTTTAGTTTAAATTTTGTCTTACAAATCAGCAAAAATGTGTATTTCATTGTTTGATGTATAAAGAAAGTACCTAGGGTGAGTCAAAAGTTTTGCAATATTTGCATAAATGAATGTGCTGCAGTAGGTATGTAATGTGTTTAAACTTAGTTCAAGTTGCGCACTGCAGTCAGTCGAAAGGGATATAAAGGGATAGTTGTTGCTGTGAACACCATTGCATATCATTGCTCTGTCTGTGGTTGAGACACCTAAAAGATGAACACCCACAACCGGCTAATTAGGGAACTTTTGCTTTACGAGTTTGATACATATATGTCATATATGTATCAAACTCACCATATACATATTACATATCACTAAGTTGTTCTCTGAGATTCAGAGGTTAGCTCCAAAAAGAAATACAAACTACCAGATATTTTTACTTATTGCTGTTGTATCAAACTTCTCCATTTACAGCGATTTTGACATACAACTCGTGCTTCACTAATATCCATTACACGCCGTACACAAGGTCTTTTATACTTCATACTCATAATCTTTTTCTTATGCAGACACTCCTGAATCTGATCCACCCATGTCTTCCTTGGCCTTCCTCTGACTTTCCTTCCTGCCACTTGGGCTGAAAAGATTTTCTTAGTAAGCATTTCATCACTCACTCATTCTTTCAACATGGCCAAACCACCGAAGCATATTGGTCTCCACCTTGCTAACAACATTTTGCTTCACATCACACAACTGCAATACATCTTCATTCCTCACACAATCATATCGTGTCTTGCCACAAACCCCACGTAAGTAACGCATTTCTCCATCACACAAACGACTCCTATGTTTCTTCTGCAGTACCCAGGTTTCACTACCATACATCAGAGTAGGAACAACTACACTTTCAAACACAGCCATGCGGGACTCTCTAGAGAACCCATCATTCCTGTGAAAACCTCCCAGAGCAGCTATGACTTTCAAAGAAGAATTCACTCGCCTATTGATTTCACCATCCAACTTGTTCTCTCTGTCAAACATGCTTCCTAAATACACAAACTCACTCACCTGATCAATCACAGTGCCATTTATACTTACATTACATTCAGTGCTACCTGTTCCTCTCTCAAACACCATAACTTTGGTTTTTTCCTTATTTATACTCAGTTTGAATTTCATGCAAACTTCGTGCATCCGAGTCAACATAATCTGCAACTCACTTTTGCTCTCTGCCAACAGGACAGTGTCATTAGCATACAGCAATCTGCTCACGGATATCACCAAGACATAAACCACTATTATCTATTTTGGCCTCACGCATGCATGCATACATAAATATATTAAACAGCCATGGTGACATTACACAACCTTGTCTAACTCCTGCACCAATGGAAAACCATTTTGATAAAACACCATTCACTCGTACACAAGCTCTACTACCAGCATACATGGCTTTTACACTATTAAGTAGATTCCCAGTAACACCATATTCATTCAATACCTTCCACAAAAGTGTCCTATTTACTCTGTCATAAGCTTTCTCTAAATCTATGAAGGCAGTAAAAACTTTCTTCCCAACAGCCAGATACTTTTCAATCATCGTGCGTAATGCAAACATCTGGTTAGTGCAGCCTTTACCAGGCATAAAACCACTCTGAACATCCCACACTTTCAATGATGTAAGAACCTGTACTTTTTCAATAACAACCTTACCAAACACTTTCCCTGGCACACTCAGTAGGCTAATACCACGATAGTTCTTGCATTCAGTCTGATCACCTTTTCCCTTATACAAGGGAACAATGATAGCATCCTTCCAATCCCGAGGGACCATTCATTCCTAACTCCCAGCACAACTGGCAAAATTCAGTTAACCAGTCAATTATAGAGTCACCACCATATTTCAACATCTCTGCAGTTATGCCATCAACTCCCAGAGCCTTACCATTCTGAAGAGATTTTAGTGCTTTACACACTTCTTCTCTTGAGATCCCTCCTGTGCTTTCATCCCTCATTGTGACATCATCTGCGTCTGTCTCAGAATCATCTTTGCTTTCCTGATCTAATAACTCACAGAAGTATTCACCCCATCTGTCACTTAACTCATTGGGCTCCCATAACATTTTCCCAATCTCATTCTTTACACAACTTACAACTTTGTTTCCCCTATTTTTCCTGAGTCTCATGTACTTCCAAAAGGACTTTCTATCTTTCCAAAAAGCCAGTTCATGCCTTTCCACTTTCTCCTTCCTATCTTTTGCCTTACTGTGGTGAACCAGCTTCACGCTTCTTACAGCGATATTCATCCACAGAGACTCTACCTTGCAACATCCCCAAATAGGCTTCCTTCTTTCTCTTTACTGCCTCTTCAATCTCACTATTCCACCAAGCATCACCTCTATTGCTACCCACTATTGTGGTGCCACAGACCTTTTTAGCAGCAGTGACAACACAGTTCTTAAAACATTCCCACTTCTTTTCTACATCCCTCTCACCAGACTTCAGATCTTTCAGTCGTTCTCTGAGTAAGTCAGAATACCACTGATGATCTTCAAGGAGCCTATCAACCTTTATTCTTTCTGTCCTGGGTCTCTTCCCATTCCTTTTCCTCCAACCAACACTAAGTTTCACTCGTGACACTACCAAGTAATAATCAGAACCAACATCCGCACCTCTCATCACACAGGTGTCAACAACTAAGTGTTTCAAACGTTGATCATAGACAACAAAATCCATCGCACTATTTTGACCAAGAGTACGATTTTCCCAAGTATATGTGTGGGTATACTTGTGGTTTAAAAATGTATTTGATACACACAAACCATTTTCAATGCAGAGTTCAATTAATCTTTCACCATTATCATTCACACAAGGATCATTAAACTTACCCAGAACATTGCCAGAAATTGCATTCTGCACACCTACTCTAGCACTGAAATCCCCTGCTATTATAACTTTTTCTTTAGCACCAAACTGGCACAAAACAGCTTTTAGCTCATTTCAGAAATCTTCCTTCTTATCAGAAGGTTCCGAGTCACAAGGAGCATACACTACAACAATTACAATTCTCTGAAGTTTCACTTTCCAACGAATCCAGAGAATTCTCTCACTTACGCAACTATAGTGAATCAAGTTGTTGTTAATCTTTTCACTTAAAATCACACCTACACCCGCCTGTCCTCTCATATTATCCAATACTCCAGACCACACACTCACCGTGCCATTCACTTCTTCTACCCCAATTTCCTTCTTTTTGGTTTCACTTACACACAGCACATCCAGTCTATACTTATTCATCTCCTCAATCACCTCACTCATCTTGCCATTTATACCTCTACTATTCCATACACCAATCTTACATTCACTCAGCCGAGATCTCTTTCTCATACGCCGTTTAGAAAGTCCAGGTCGATTCCGTGGTGGACCGTCCTTCTCAAGTGTGGTAGGTCCACCATATCCCACACTTGAGTCATTCTTAATATTTCTTTTTGTCTTTTTAATCAGGTAAGTACATCAGTGTGGGGGATTAGCCCACAGATGAGGGTTCCAGTTGGTCATTCAACTTAAGGATTCTGGAACAAAACCCAGTGAGTTGGGGTCTTTTCGCCAATGTCACACAGAACTAGTTTGCACCTCTCCAAAATTCACAGAGGCCCTAGTTGCTGTTGTGTGTGCCATTGTTACCACGGAGCGCCCCGAGGAGGCAAACCCATCGCTCACTACGACCGCCCGCCTTTACGAGTTTGAACTCGGCCGTAATGTTGCTCCAGCAACACAAGAGATTTGTCATGCGAAAGGGAAAAGTTCCGTGGGTCACAGCACCTCAACCAGATGGTTCAAGAAATTTCACTCGGGTGACAGAAACCTTGACGATCAACCAAGATCAGGTAAGCAGCAAACCGTGGATTCCGAGGCCGTGCACCAGGCTGTAGCTAGGCAAATCCGACAGCCAGCACTCGGAGATTATCAGGTGAGCTGGGCAATGAAGACATGTTTTTCCCGATCTGGTAACAGGGAATGAAACATGGGTGTATCTTTACGATCCGGAATATTGGAATAAAGAATCAAACCATGGAATGATGTCACACCTCTTCACCAAGGCCTAAGAAGTTCAAGAGCCAGTGATCAGCTCAGAAAGTCATGGTGACTGATTTTTGGGATGACAGGGGTGTCATTCTTGATTTTCTGGAAGTGGCTGTATCATGACCAGCAAGTGGTACATTGAGACACTCAAGAAGCTTAGAGAAGCCATAAGAAGGAAGAGAACAAACCAGAATCTGAAAAGGATCCACATTCACCATGACAATGCGAGACCACATACATCTTTGGGAACAAATCAGGTGATCAGCAAATTAGGCTGATCAGTGGTCCCCCATCCACTGTACAGCCGCACTGTTGCATCGTTCAACTTCCACCTGTTCGGTCCAATGAAGAACAGTCTCCGGGGACAACGATTTGATGGCACAAATGAGATGAAAGTGACTGTGAATAAGTGGGTACAACAGTCCACACCTGAATTTTTTTCAAAGAGGATTCAAGAGTTAGGTTCAACGATGATGCAAATGCATCACTTGTGATTGAGACTATGTTGAGTTACTCTACCAACATGTTCAATTTGAACATTAATAAAAAAGTTATGTCCACTCAGTTAATAAAAAAGTTATGTCCACTTTTGCATTACTTTCGGCACAACCTTCATATTATTTTAACTTTTATGCGAACTAGTGGAATTTTATTCGTTTTTTTTTTTCCCCTATCTGTTTTATTTTTGGCAGAAGTGCAGAAATTTGAATTACCCCACCCCCTCCCCCATCCATAAAAATTTGGAATTTGGCGTACGCAATCTTATATAAAATATTTAGTGAAAGTTCTGATGTTTGTGTTGAAACCCAACCTGGCACGGTTATTGCACATGGTAGTGTTGAGTGAGGAGGGTGTCTGGGTATGTCCTTGGTCGACTTCATAGGGAACTACCCCCCCCCCCCACACACACACCTCCTATTTATGCAAGGATGTCGAAGGAAAACACTGGAAAACCAGTGGACAAGGGTAGTCAGCAACGAAAATCAAACCCATCATCTCCTATTCCAAACTGGTCCTTGAAAAATAAACCACCAACACGTTGCTTACCACGTGACCTGTGGTGGTCAGCAAAGTTGTGGAATTGCTTTCTTCATGTGAATCGGCATCATTTTTAATATAAACTCAAAAAACAACATTTCTGTTGAAAAATGCAGGAATAGTGGGCAAATCTGATGGTCTTTTTTTCAGCATTTTGTTTGTTTGTTTTTGTTTTAATTTTCTTTTCTGATTCGAGATTCCCTTTGGGAAAGAGGGGGGGGACTAAATTGTGAAGAGCTCACTATTTTTGTTTTTATCTAAATCTTTTCAAGGTTATTAAGTTTGCAAAACGACAAAATTTTTTACGTTCAAGTTTTCTGGTAATGTTTTTTATTTTAGCATCATCATCGCAGTGTTCAAAATATTGCATAAATAGCAGTAAAATCCCTTTTTTTTTGTATTAGGATTTTAAACTTCAAAAAATAAATGAGTAAAGAAATTGTGGATTCGTGTTTGTATTTTCAGAATTGTAGGAGTTCAGGGTGTTACTAGTCGTGGAAATCATGAAAAAGGCATTAATTCAGAAAAGGGTAATAAAAGTCAAGAAAAAGTCAAATTTTGCTTTGGGGTCATGAATTTATTTTTATATTTAGTAATTGTTCATTTTCTGGTGACAATCTGAGTAATTCTTCATGCATCAACCACATAAGACATAAATGTGGTTTCCATATAATGATACAAGAGTTTAAAAAAAGGGGATACTTGTGCTCTCCTCCACAAAGAACTGTTACAGCAAAAAATGTTTTAGCATAGAAATATATGTGTAAATGTTGTTTGCAAAATTTTATGGTCAATTTAGCAATTTAAATTATACTGCTTATAGTCATTAACATTATCAAATATAAATGTTGAAGAAAGGTGTGTAATGAAATTGTTTAGCACAATGTTGAGTATTTCAGCTTACTTCAGGCGTAGTAATTTTGATGAGTCAGATTTTTGTTACTAGCAGAAGGGCAGGGGTGCACGTTTTCCATAGAAAAAATTGGGAGCAGAATGTCTCCCATCTTTAATATATGTAAGTTCCCACACAAGCATACATACTTGGACACACACGCACACACACATACATGACTTTTAAAAATCATCATGAAAATTGTTAATTAATCATGAAATTGCATTTTCCAAATTTGGTAGACACCCTGGAATTTTATGCTTTCCTAAATCTACATTTCTTGCTAACTCCAATTACAAAATCAAATTTCCTGTCGTAGACTCTCTGTTGACTCATTATGAATTTCACTTAAAAGCACCCTGTACATAAAGAGCCTTTATATAATGTAGGGAAGGAAATCTACTTCCCAGTTTTACTCATTATAATTTTATGAGACAGCAAAGTTGAAAATGATTGAAGCTTCATAATGTTGACATTAAAAAGCATATCAATTCCGCTAACTAACCCAACAACCAAATATAGAGAAATCACTAGCACATCAGTCCCAGATTACTCGCAGATGTGGTAAGTGAGGATATTAAACTTATTGCCATTTAAATACATAATTAATTTAATATTAGCTTAAAAAATTACAGCAGATTTGTGTTAAACAGTATAGTTTGAATTTATCTGGCACCATTTTGATTTACAACCAAAATCTGCAGAATTGCATTTTTTATTGCAATGTTGCTCTGTGCTTCCATTTTCGATTGCATTGATGTTTAAAATAGGTATCTAACCAGTGTTAGACTGCAAAACACATCTGCTAACAAATTAAAGGTTTGATGAAATGTGTGTGTATGAGTAGTTTACAAGTAAAAATTCATTTAAATCTAACTAAAACAGGCAAATTTGTCAAAACATTGTTGGAAGTTGAATTTGTTAATATGATTGTAAGAAAATGCAGGCAGTGGAGAGTTAAAAATGTAAAGGGTTACTGTATTTTCTTTAAACATTACATTCATTCTTTATTATTAGTCTTTCATTATATAAACCTATTGTAGTTTGTATATGTAATCATTTCTAGAGCATACTTATTTTGCTAGTGCAGTATATAAATCGTCAAATGCCATCATGCTGATAAAATAACCTACTGTTTGTGAAAACTGCAACACCATTCTAGAAGGAATGATGATAATTACATGAAACTTACAGGATATGCAGAGCAGGGTAGGACATGCAAATGATTAGAAATGCTGAGTCATTGCGCGTGTCTTGGCCCAGCAGCGCCGCCTGAACAGTCGAGTGAGGGATATAAAGAGAGGGCTGTTGAGAATACACACCAGTAGTGCATCACGAACAGCGAGTTGTGAAAGTGTCTCCAGGATTCAATAATGCTTTGGCGACAACGAAGGGCGCAATATCATCATACGACAAAGTTTGAACTGGGACGAATGATTGGTCTGTGTGAAGGTGCATTTTCGTACCGTGGTATTGCGGCTCGGACGAGACATAACGTCATGATAGTTATGTGCGTGTGGCGGCAGTGAACCGAGGAGAACCAGGTGCATCGACAATCCAGCAGTAGACCGAGAATTGTGACGACACTGCAGATGGCCGACACCTCGTCCGCATGGCAGTGGCAAACCGTTCCGCATATTCGCAAGTGTTAGCTCAACAGTGGAGCACTGAAACAGGCGTGGCATTGTCTGCCTCCACAGTTCGACGCGTCTGTTGCACAGAGGACTGGTTGCATGCATCCCTTTGCGGCAGATTCCTTTGACCCTGAACCATGGACGCCTCAGGCTGCAATGGGATTTTAAATGCAGACAATGGTGTGCTAATTGACAAAGTGTCGTGTTTTTGGATGAGTCCCGATTCAACTTGGACTACCATGATGGCCTCACACGCATTAGACAGTATTATGGTGAGCGCCTTCTTCCAGCATGCATTGTTGAGCATCATACAGGCCGAACGCCAAGTGTGATGGCGTGGGGTGTCATTGCGTAACATTCATGATCTCAGCTGCTATGACTTGAGGGCAATATCACCAGCAACCACTACATCAGGGAAGTTGTACAGGCAGAAGTCATACCCTTCCTTCATAGCACTCCAGGCGCTATATTCCAGCAGGACAATGCCTGACCTCATGTTCCCAGAAATGTTCGAGCCCTCTTCGCAGCACAGCAGATACCACTTCTTCCCTGGCCTGCACGTTCACCAGACATATCGCCTATTGAACATGTCTGGGATATAATCACTTGTCAACTGGCCCATCTAAGTCCTCCAGCGATCAGTACCAGTGATCTGTGGCCGCGTATACATGCTGCCTGGCAAGCAATTACCCAGGACACCATCCAACACCTTTTCGATTCAATGCCAACCCGTCTCGAAGCTCTTATTGCTGCTCGCAGAGGTTTCACAAGATACTGATTTTTGCAGGTAAAAATTGTTGTATTGTTCCGAAAATTAAATCACTTATGTATAGTCATATCAGTAATGTTTGGTATAAATTTCATTCGAATCGCATGGTTCCTCCTTGGTGTTGTAATTTTCACAAACAGTAGTGTATAAAAAAATATTGAAAGGAATCACCTGCCCATCCAATATATTGTTGTTGTTTTTTTACAACAGATAATCACATTGATTAACATAAGTTCTATCACAAAATATAAAGTGAATTGTTCACTGTTGAGCAAAGAATAAAGTAAATCCGTTCAAAGTGCAAATTATATGTTCTATCCATATACTGTGTGCGTGTGTGCTTGTGCGTGTGTGCTTGTGTGTGTGTGTGTGTGTGTGTGTGTGTGTGTGTGTGTGTGTGTGTGTGTGTGTGTGTGTGTGGTGGTGGTGGTGGTGGTGGTGGTGTGTTCTATCGTTTTGAACGGTTTAGTCTGGTTTTCAATTATTTGAGCAGTCGCTATTCAGTCACTAAAAAAAAAAAAAAAATTGGTCACTTTTCTCACTACTTTTTACAATGAAGTCTGTGCTGAGGTCTGTCATTATGATTCCATGTTCTATATCATCACTGTTCACAGAGAGTTTGGTAATAATGTCAAAAGGACAACTTTGTTGTAATGACAGTATGCCTACTTTTTGCCGGACCCTTGGAAACAAATAATATGGACTGTTGATCAACCCGGTGTGGACTATATCTTATAATTTTTAAGTATTTCATACTTGGACTGTATTCGGTTTAACTTGGGTGAAATGTGTTTTTCTTTTGCTGTTGTAAACTGATTTACAGGTTTATTTTTTATCACACCTGCTTGGTCCCCTTATTTAGAGGACTGAATTTTATTATTGTATGTGTTCTGCAATCCTTCCATGCTGCTGGTGATTATTGATTGATTGCATCATTTCCTTGAATGATGTGCTGTACACATGTATATATATATGCCTATATCCATGCTGGGGTTTGGTTTATTCATCTGAGGATGGGTTTATGGAAACCCTAAAGGTCTTACAATTTAATGTTTTACTTTTAATCTGTGTGCAATTTAAATGTTTTTAAAGCTCACTTGAGTTTGGGATTTTTAAATATACAGGATTTTAATATCGTGCACCAGAGGTTGCTGCCATGAATACTGATGGATTTATCCTGCACGAGGAAATGTGATATTGAATTAATTTAGTTGTAATGAAATCAAAAATGCATTACTTCATGGATATGTTTGCAGGGGATTTGCAATAATTTCATTATATCGGATTTCGTTCTAATGGGGCTGCACTGTATTACGTCTTTTAGCATTATGTATATAGATATTTTAATTGTTTTTAATGTTCTTAACTTACCATATGAATGTTAGTTTCAAGTGGAATTTAACGTGCTAGTTACCACTGGGAGAATGTAGTCTTGAAAAAAAAAACCCCACATGCATTCAAAATGTCATTACCAATTAATTTTGGGAGATAGCATAAAGCGCTCAAGTTTTTAATGTTTACATATTCGATATTCGTAACTTGAAAAATGCTTTTCTGATAATATGTGAGGGTGGTTGTATAAAGATGGTGAGCGACAATGGTGGAGATTCTTAAAATACAGTATATTGGGTGTGATATGTGTGTTTCTTAACTAACATTCGTCTTCATATCAAAGGGATGAAAAACATTTTTTTTTCCCATAATTAAAGGTTTTTTTTCGAAGAATAGCTTTTAATAAATGGGCAACGTTTATTCACAGTTAAATATTTTATTTTAAGATCTATAATTTCATTAAGCATTTGGCTCGGCTTCATGGGGACAAATGAAGTGTAAATATTCAAATCATTCTGACTTCACCAGCGTTCTGACAGTCACGGATTTTGGTGAGTTGTTTCCACGCACTTGAAAGAAATGGAGTAGATGTCATGTCATTGACAAGTTGTGAAGAGTTGTGTATGTGGAAAGTTTCTAATGTATTAAGCTTGATAGTCAAATCAGGTTTATCAATAAGTTTAGCCTTTTCAAACAAAAATATGTGGTTATTTTTGTGACAATGTAGGGCTATAGAAGACTTCTTCAGTTCACAGTTTTGCACATAGGTCTTGTGTTCCTTCACATGAAAAGTGCAGGTCTGTCCTATATATGAAAGTCCACATTCACAAGGGATCTGATATATGAGGGTCATAACTAAAGTTCTGCACACGTTAATCTAAAACGGAAGCGGATGATGCAATCGGGAAAATGATTGTGTCACGTGAAGGGCAGACTCTCAGCAACACAGTGGTGTCAAAACAGCGTGCTATCATTTGCTGTGTGGACATGGGTGGGTTCAGAAATGGAAGCGTGCACTCTTCAAATCGAGTCACGGTGTTAGACCAGCGCTCGTAGGTGAAAATAGAAACTCCGACACTGATTCACATTACCTTGCAGGAAGTATGTGGGGGAAAAACTCTTGATCAAAGCACAATTTCTTTCTGAGGACAAAGTTGAGACCAAAAATTCGTCAAAATCGCCTCAACTTGTTGGAAGCGAGAGCGATCTTGCTGCATGACAGACAACGCATCGTGCCAAGGTGCAGCGTCAGTACGGGGACTTTTGTCAAAATATGGCTGGGAAATTTTATCTCACCCACCATAAAGCCCTGATCTCAGTCCACTCAACTTTGATGTTTTACCAAAGTTAAAAAATTGGCTCCATGGCGTCCGCTTCAAATTGCTGGCCGAACTGTCATTGGACATGACCCGAGTAATAAGACAGTTGAACAAAGAAGGCCTATTTCTCCGTTACTTCACACTTTTCTCAAAAATGGGCACTGTGCAGAACTTCTGTTATGACCCACATATTCCCCTGGAATTTATGTCTCAAACATAAGCTTTTTAATCCGTAAAAATTCACTTTGTTTATAAGTTTAAAAATAACTTTGAAATTATAACTTTTGAGAATGTTTGAAATTCCAAAGCAAATCTGAGGAGCAAATGGGAATCTATAGTACTGGGAGGTCTGTTGCAGAGGTGAGATGGGCTGAGCCCGAGCCTGAAAGCCCGAAGCAAAGCCCGGGCACGAATTCGGCTCGGGCTGTAGAATATATATTTACTGCGGTTCGGGCTCTTAGAGAGAGGGAGAGTGAGAGAATTTTTTTATATATAAATCTGATTTTATATGATTTAGCAAATGAGGCACTTTATAATTGGTAAAGAGAATTCAGGAAGACCAAGAAAATGAGATAATTCAGAGTGAAAATGAAAGAGAATTCTTTGGCAACTGGTCCTGGTTAGGGAGCGGGCATTTGAGATGGATATTTATTCCGGGCTTGGGTAGAAAATGCCGTAGGTCGTACATTAGTTTGTTTGTGCAGAGATGAAAAGGCTTTTTCAAGAACTATAGATATTGGATAGTTGATAGCTTGCCGACGATAATTTACTCCCTATCTTCACACAGTAACTACCTGCTAATTCTGTTTAGCAACATACGTATTGCAGCTCATTATGGCACGATAACATTAGCATTATTTGAGCAACATACAATTGTAGCACCGCCTGATCATTTTGGATGCCCGTTCTTCCGAAGCACTTCAGGTGGAAACGAACGGTCAAAAAAAAATTGTACAGTTATACTGTAAAAATAGATAGAAATCCTTTCCCCACTTCCTAATTGAGAAATACATTGGTTAATAGCAAGAGGAGGAGAGAAAGGAAGTTTGGAAAAGGAGATGTTTTTCATTAATGGCTGAACAGGCTAGCCAGTTTTGGGGCTCGTTCGGGCCTGGGCTCTATCTTGAAACAAAGAATTCATTCTTGGGCTGATATATCACAGACTCGGACTCCGAAAATTGAGCCCAAACTCAGCTCTAGTCTATTGGTGTAAGCATGCAGAACAAAGGACTATAATTCTAGGACATATTTAAGCTCCTAGAATGTTTTGATGATCTGGAAAAGTCCTGAAATTTATTTTCTGTAAATGTGTGTGAACCCTGGCTCTGTGTGCTCTTATGCTTTTGAATATTACCTGTGATTTTTAAAAAAAGTAACAGGAGATTTCAGTATTCAATGTGTATCATTGCTGGTTCTTTATCTTCTGCATTTGAAATTCCTCCCAATTTGATTCTAGTTCCACTTGAAGAAATGTTGTTTAATCTTCCTTCCTTCTGAGTTTTTTTTTTTGATTTTTACAGACATTTCTGGCCTCTTGATGTTGGTCAAGGCTTTTTCTCAAAGTATAGAAGGATTAACAAAATTTTTCGTTTACTTCTGAAGAATTTGAATGTTGTTGCCAGGTTCCTCAAACTGTTACCAGTTACCAAACTGAAATGTTTTCACTGTGTATTTTGTAATTCTGTTGCTGTTGTTGTAATCAAGTTGTTTAAAATACCACTTATTAGTTTTGAAGGCTCATTGATGGCACTAATTTTTTGGATGTAATAACTTTCTTTAATTAGTCTCTTGTTTTTATGAGATTCATAGTCCGGTATTTTGATTTCTTCCCATAAAGGCTCACATTTGCAAAACTGCATATGATTTACTAACACACTGGTTTGGTCTTTGTTATTAATAGCCATTTGATGTTCTTTAATTCTGATTTCCAATTTTCGAGATGTTTGTCCAATATAATTACTGTTGCAATTAAGTGGTTGGTTGGTCAATTTTTATGGCGCAAGGGCCATGTTTGGCCAAAGAGCGCCAGACACAAGACAAACAAACAGTATTAAAAACTTTCACTTTACTTCCGATATTGGAGGTTATTTTTTATTATTATTTTTTTTTGGACGTGCATTAATGCATTGGCATTTTTGAACTTCCCTTTTTGTTGGTAAAGTTTGATTAACACTTACCGCACATGGGGCTTGGCTTTCAATTCTTATTTCCGTTATGTGGATGCGGCATGGGAGTTTTTCATTTAGTTGCGGGTCCACTTCATTTTTTTCCCCGTTGGTATTTATCTGGCCTCGTCATTAAATGAGTTTTTTCCCTTGCTGCCTCCTCATTTACTTCGATAATTTTTCATAACCCTAGTACTTTTGGTAATACTCCATTACCGTCATCGAGGGGACGTTTTGCTCAGACTGGCAAAACGTGGTAAAAAGCTTAAATCAGGCTGATCAAATAAAACTGAAAAATGAGAACGATGGAAGGGCTAAAAAAGATAATGAAACAAACAGTATTAAAAACATGATACAATGATTAAAATCTAGTTGATTCAGTAAAACTGAGAAATGAGGATGATGATAAGGCTAAAATCTAGATACGTTGAAATAGTCAATTTCTTTAAAAAAATGAAAACACGGCAACAGTATCACAGTAGTCATTGAGGAGCCGCTGCAGTGTAGCGGCGTCCTCTGTCAACAAATGAGAATGAAAGAAATGAAAACGTACATCACGAAAACGAACACAGCTACACAGAAGATGAGTGACGGTGAGTCGGCAATTGCATGTCTCTCACATCGGCGCAGTGTCGCCACACAGCAAAAAGCGGTGAGTGAAACGACAATGCCCAATGCGGAGACATGCAAGCACCACTTCCTCCCTACGGTTCCGACGATATGAAGATTTCCAGACTTCAAGTTTAGGTTTAATACGATGCAGTTTTATTTTCCACCTCCAGGTCCCAGAGACCCTGCCATGTTTGCTTGATATGGTCATGAACGATATAGCGGAAATCCCGGTGAAACAGTGGCAAGGGTGTGACGACCAAAGAGGAAGCAGATCTAGCAGCCGCATCAGCACACTCGTTACCCTAGATTCCAACATGCTCGGGAATCCAACAAAATTGTATCTGGACACCGGCCTCGAACAAAGAAGCCTTCGTACGGTAAAAAGAAAAGGGTGGTCACAACAGTCCAGCGATGACAATGACTGTACAACACTCAAAGAATCAGTGTACACCGCAGCCCGTTGATGAGAGCCCGACTGAACATGAAGTAGTGCAAGATACACAGCATGCATCTCCGCCGAAAACACTGTGGCCTCAGCTGGGATCCGTGCAACAGAGACGTCATCAATACAAACCGCCGCGGATCCAACAACTCCATGCATCTTGGAGCCATCAGTGAAAATGGGAGTGTATTCAGAATTGAGGGCACGGTGCTCAGCGAAGAGCTGCTGGTACACTGACGCAGGGGTTGAGGATTTCTCGAAAGATGTAAAGGTGGTATCAACCATGACACCAAGTGGGTGCCATGGAGGATCCCCAAAGCCCATGGTCTTTTCAACAAGAGACAAGTCGAGACCTACATCACGGGCTACGGCAGCTATACGAAGACCGAAGGTTGAAATGCACGAAGGCTGGTTCCCTAATAAATGAGCATGCTGGAAATGAAAAACTGCATCGTATAAAGGATTGTCTGGAAGAGATCTAAGTTTCAGGTAGAATTGAATAGACAGCTGCAGACGGCGTAATTCAAGCGATGGTTCGTTCGCGTCAGCGTAAAGGCTGGGAATTGGAGATGTTCGAAATGCTCCCGAACAAAGACACAGTGCTTGATGGTGAATAGTGTCCAAAGGCCGGAGAATGGAACGACGAGCAGAGCCATACACGATACAACCATAATCCAGTTTTGACCGTATTAATGAATGGTAAATTCAAAACAAAGACATCCTGTCTGCGCCCCATGAGACTCTCGAAAGGATCTTAAGAATAGATAGAGCCCGCAGACAGGAAATCTTGAGCCGCCGAACGTGCGCACGGAACGTAAGCGCATGGTCGATGGTCAGATCAAGGAACTTGGTCTCCGGCAAAACTGGTATGGCTGCACGGTCTAAATGCAGCTCTGGGTCAGGATGGAGGCCACGCCTCCGGCAGAAGTGGACACACGCTGTCTTGTCGGGAGAAAGAACGAAACCATTGCTATTCGCCGCTTTAAAGATCTGGTTAATTGCAGACTGCCTTTTAATAAAATGCTTGCTTGATGACAAGCAGAAAATGTGCAAGTCATCAACATAAACAGTAGCCGAAACCGCAGGAGGAAGATTTGTGAACAGACAGTTAATGCGGAGGATGAACAATGTGACAGATAAAATGCAACCTTGAGGAACACCTTGTTCTTGATGGAATGGTGCCGAGAGCGTCGTACCCAGGCGCACCTGGAACACCCAATTGCGAAGAAAATTAACGATGAAAGTCGGAAGATTTCCTCGCAATCCGCATGCGTAGAGGTCACGGATAATACCGTGCCGCCATGCTCGATCATAGGCTTTTTTAATATCGACAAAAAAACAGAAACCAGGTGCTGCCTACTCACGAACGTCTCGCGCACAGATGTCTCAAGGTGCAGGAGATGATCGTGAGGTGAACGATGACGGTGAAAGCCGCTTTGTGATGGTGAAAATACTTGATGATATTCTAAAAAATGAACTAACCGGGAATTAACCATGCGTTCAAGAACTTTACACAGACAGCTAGTGAGAGCAATTAGACGATAACTAGAGGGAGACTTGGAAAAATGGTGAAAATACTTGATGATATTCTAAAAAATGAACTAACCGGGAATTAACCATGCGTTCAAGAACTTTACACAGACAGCTAGTGAGAGCAATTAGACGATAACTAGAGGGAGACTTGGAATCCTTGCCAGGTTTGGGAAAAGGCAGAACAAAAGCTTTTCGCCACGATTCCGGGAAACTGTGCTCCAACCAAATACGATTGTACAAGATTAAGAGATTCTCGAGAGACGACTGCGAGAGATGACGGAGCATGTCATAGTGGATGCCATCAGGACCGACAGATGAAGCGCCAGACCGATGCAGAGCCACCCGTAGTTCAAACATGCTGAAGAGGGAGTTATATTCGGTGTTACGGAAAGGCTCAAAGGAGACTTTCTGGCGTTCCGCAGTGGATTTAATCCTCAGAAAGGAGGAAGGATACGCCAGGTCACTCGACACGGAGGCAAACGCCTCCCTCAAACAGTCAGCAATCTCCCCGACTTCAGCATATGTGCAGCCATTACTCTCGAGAATGGAGATCTGGTGAGAGCTGTAGTTACCCCGGATCTTACGAATCTTGTCCCACACACTTTTCGAACTGGCACGAGAAGTGAGAGATGAAACATACTGGATCCAAGACTCCCTCTTGCTACGTCGACGCACCAACCGAGCATAGGATTTTGCTCGTTTGAATGTAACGAGGTTGGCATCGGCTGGATAACGCCGAAACTTAGACCAGGCCTAATGTTGAGCTCTCTTAGCCGCTGCGCATTCAGGGGTCCACCAAGGCTTCGGACTTCTGAAGAGTGTCGTAGATGTTTTTGGTATAGAAAGATCAGCTGCCTGAAGAATACAATTTGTGACTTCAAAACCCGCTGCGTCGATTGACTCTTGGGTCACCATTGCAGAAGATATCAATGCTGACGGTGTGAAGACCTCCCATCTCGCACGCTCCATCCTCCGCCAAGGAGGGCGGGAGGCAGAAGATGGCATGTTCGCATGATGCGAGAGCAAAATCGGAAAGTGGTCGCTCCCGTGGAGGTCATTACACACAGTCCACAACCAGTCAGCTATAATCGATGGTGATCCCAAGGTCAAATCGATCGCACTGAAGGATCTTTTCAGCTCATGGAAGTACGTGTCAGCACCGGTGTTAAAAAGGCACAGAAAGGCTGAGGACAGAAGAGACTCTATGCGACGACCTCTCGTGCTGATGCTGACACTACCCCACAAATGATGATGGGCATTAAAGTCACCCAAAAGAAGAACGGGTGAAGGCAGCTGATCAACCAAGCTCTCCAGAACAGAGACGCTCACGTTCTCGTCCGGCGGCAGATAGACACTGCAGACTGTAAGAGGCACAGGCACAGATATTCGAACCGTCACGGCCTGCAAAGTTGTTGATATTGCAGCGGAAGACACCGGAACACTGTGAGGGACAAGAATAGCGACTCCCCCACAGGCGATGTCTCCCGATGCATTATCTGTCCGATACGCACTGTAGCCTCGAACTGGAAGCAGGTCTGATGGTTTAAGTTTTGTTTCCTGTAAACAAAAGCACACTGGAGAGTACAACGAAAGCAGATGTTTCACTTCATCAAAACTCGTCCGAAAACCTTGACAGTTCCACTGAATGATTGAAGCCATGGTTATAAGTGAAATGAAAATGATCAAACGAAGTCAGGCTTCATCACCGCTGATGAGGGTTCCTCCAGATCTGGAGGCGTGTGACCAGGGGCCAAGATGGGAGCATGCTTTGTCCCAAGTGTCTTAACGGGAGGCGCACGACGTTGAGTCGTTTGCTGAGATTTTGGAGGAGAAGAAATGCTTTTCTTATCCTGGGCTTTGGTTTTCTTGCTAGAAGAAGTGGCATGAGTTCCCTTGCTGGTGGTGGGATGAGTCTGCTTCGGCGAAGTGGTGGGTGGCGCTTTCAGACCCCTAGCTCGAGACTGGAGTGCCTCCAGTCCGGCTGCGATGATTTCATCTACATTGTATGGACATTTAGGGGGGATCTGAATGTCGGTCTGAATGGCAACCATAGATTTGGCAACCACCACTGAAGCGTATTATTGCCGATCAGATGTAACAGGAACTACTATTCTTCTGGCCTCAGGATAGGAAATATTTTCCACCATTTTGAGCCTTTGAATTTCCTTCTCCTCCTTCCACTTGGGACAATCTTTAACTGATGCTGCGTGTGAACCCTTAGAGTTCACACAAAACTTGGCCTCGGCCACACATTCTGATAAAAGATGCTCTGTGGCACCACAGCGTCCACACCTAGGATTGCTCCTGCACGACTGCTGAGAATGGCTGTACGACTGACACCTAAAACATCTCTGAGGGTTAGGGATGTACGGACGTATCTCAAGGTGAAGACACCCTGCCTTGATGGACGTAGGCAGGGAAGGGCTGTCAAATGTTAAAATGACGTTGTGGGATGGGACGGACTGCCCATTCCGCCTAAAGAGTATACGTCGTACACCCATAAAGTGTTGACTCCTCAAGCAGTTCCTCCTCAGAACACTCAACAAGGTCCTGAGAGGAGACAACACCTCGAGATGAATTTAGGTATCCATGAGGTGTTATTTTGACCGAAGTCTCAAGCAGCGTAGTGGTGTTAAGAAGTGTAGAGCTGTAGGCCACAGTGGACATTTCAACCAGAAGATCTCCAGATTGGAGCTTCTTTACGCTCTTAGGAGAGCTTGCTATGGATTGAAGGGCTTTGTTTATCCAAAATGGACTTTTGGCACTCAAAGGCTTTGAAGGGTCCAATGAGTGCACAAAAAAGAAACGAGAATTCAAGCAATCAGGAATATGTTTTTTTGCGGAAGGGGATGAGCCTTCCTCCATACCTCTTTTGGTTGTTGGTTCGTGGGAAACAGAATTGAGAGCCATGAAAAATTTTTAGAATTCATCCGCCGACTTCCCCACCCACAATCGAGCCCAACGAGGGAGAACCGGAGGTCCGCAAGCCCAAGTGGACACAGGACACTGCTCTAGGGATAGGAAGCGGATATAGCAAGTTGATAGGGAAGACAGGCACTCGGCGTGCACCCAGACTTTCCCATGCCTGGGGAACACCTCTTTGGCATGCCCACCCTATCCCCAGACTCACCGACGTGCGAAACGACAAGCCATTAGAGGTCTGGGCTCCACTCGGCCACAGACCTCATTGACTAGGAGTGGGTTAGTTCCTAGCCGCCCGTTTAGGATGAAGCAGGGGGCAAAGAAGAGTGTTGGTTACTGGCGACGCAACACCCAGGCCACCAGAAACCTCAGCCTCCAGCATCCCCTTTTCCACCTTACGGGTCACCGCACACGGCAAACGTGCAGGTAGGTCTAGCTAACCAGCTCGGAAAAACAAAGAAAGGAACATGAAATGGAGAAGACAGAAAAGAAAACAAGAAACTAAAATCCAGAGCTGGTGCATAATCACAACCTCAGCAACCTACAACTGAGGCTGGAGCGTGTCAAGTGAAAAAACAAAAAAACATAAAAAATGTGAAAATCATCACATACAGTACGCTTGGGCCGTGGGGACGCCATCCCCCAGCAGCTGGATGAACAGCTGTCCCTTCGGTGATGTAATCGTACAAGACAAAATGATAAATTGATCCGTCACAAGGTCAGCTCGGGCCGTGGGGGCGCCGCTCCCCAAATAACTGGAAAACCAATTATCCCCGTGCGGGGGCAATTAAGTGGAATTTGATGTACACCATTTTTTCTTTCCATCTTGTCTATTGTATTTCTGTATGTTTCTTAATTAGCTAAATATGCTACTTTAATGTTATTCTTTATTAAATGTTTAATTTTGGTATTTAATTTTTCATAATTGGCCATTGGTATATACTTGATTATTTTATCAGTTTTTTCAATCTTTTTATTTGATTTTTTCTATCATGTTTTAGGGGTCATGCTGCATTTGCAAATACTATAGAACTGGTGAAAAATGGAGGTAATGAATCCATTGGAGGTAAGTGTGTAGGAAATTGTATCATGATTATCTGTTAACTAGTGTATAGCCCATCCTAGGATGGTTGTTTTTAAGCTTTAGATAAGTATTAATATATTTTTGGATGTTGACCATCCTATGACGGAGTGAAATTTTTAATTGAAGCAGACTAAAAACAAATCAAATAGATGCCGGATTTCTGTAAGGAAATATAGTAAAAACTTATATAGTAAGAACTCATTCATGTTATAACTAAAAATTATATGCTATTCATTTCAGTTTTTCAAAAGACCTCTAGATAAATAACATTCTGTGTTAAACATTTGTTGTTGTTTAACAATTGCAGATTAGAGCATTTAGATAGATCGATATTTTGCAAAATGTGTAATGTAATCAGCACAAAACTCAGAAAGTTGTTTTAATGTAAACTTACCTTAATAACTTTTACTTTGATTTATCGCATTAAATGACTTTTTCTCCAGCACACTTGTTATTCCCTTCACGGCTTGCTTTAGACTGTCCTATTCGACGGTTAGTTTGAAACTTCATACCTAAGCTTTTTCTGCAAAATAATGCGACTTCTGGTATTGCAAATTGGAACTATGTAAATTCTTGACAATGTGTTATTGCGGCTACATCTGCTTTTAGATGCAATCTTGCTCACTTTGACATCTCAAGATTTCAGTTTTTATTGTAGGTTAGAGCATTTAGATAGATCAATATTTTGCAAAATGCTTAGTACAATTAACACTAAACTCAGAAAGTTAGTTAAATTAAAAAAGTAAAAAATAATGAAGGCGTACAAATTAATATTTGAATTGTCCTAAATTAAATTGATATGCAAATGCATTTGCCGTGATATTAAGATTTTTAATTCGAATTTTGTAGATCAGATAAATAGAACTCAAGTAATTGATAATCCAATGTTTTTAAATTAGCACGCGATCACCTTGACATCTCAATGTGACCGTGTGCAAACTCAATTTGCTGTGATATTAAGAATGCCGCCCCGGTGGCGCAGTGCTCTAAGGCACTGGCCTATGATCATTCGTCCGTAAGGGGTCCGGGTTCGAATCCCGGTCAGGCATGGATGTTGTGTTTGTCTTACGGCACTGGCTCTCTCCCTTCCCTGGAATCAGTGACCCTAAATTAGATGGATGTTGTGTTTGTCTTACGGCACTGGCTCTCTCCCTTCCCTGGAACCAGTGACCCTAAATTAGGGACGGGCGACTGCTTGTAGCCCATTGAGTTGCTCTCGTTAAAACTCCAATCAAAAAAAAAAAAAAAGATATTAAGAATTCAATTCAAATTTTGTAGATTGGAAAAACAGAACTTGAGTCATTAATAATCCAATGTTTTGAAATTAGCACGCGATCACCTTGACATCTAAAAGTGATTGCTTGCTATTTTATAGCAGGCAATCATTTTGACATTGTGAGAGCACACACGAATTTATCAATAAATGATGATGCAACAATGCAGACATTGGGGTGAGGTCAAGCATTCCAGAGAGATGGATCTAGGTGTTTATATTATTAATTTGAGCTTGCCTTTTCTCGTGCATATATATACCAGGTGATCACAATTAAAGAGGATACTTTCAGAATCTGTAGCAAAACATCTGTGAGATGAAACACAACCAAACTTGGTAGGAACTCTTCAACAAACATGCGCTCACAATTTATGAGGGGGGGAGGAGTGCAACTTGCATACTGCACAACAACCACCAGCTGTAGGGTGAATATAAAGACAGCGGGTAACACAGTGTGTCATTTTTACATGTGGTATGTGCTGTGGCTCTTACCCTACTTGAACATGCATTTCTTGTCAAGCTTTGTTATTAAAATGATGGTAATACAACTGTTGTTATTCAAGAATTCTGGTGACTGAAGCATATGAGGAAAGGCCCAATGACCATTACAAACCTCAATTTTAAAAAATTATTGTGTGGTTGAGAATACTAGTTCTTCAGCAGTTAGACCCCCCCCTCTCCCCTTCTCCCAAATGTGGGTGCAAACCAATTATGCTTAAAGCAGCAAAGAAGTTGCTACTAGCATCATGGAGCATAGAATGGGGTAACACACCAGGTTCCAGCACTGCATGAGCAATATCATACATACATACATACATACATACATACATACATACATACATACATACATACATACATACATACATACATACATACATACATACATACATACATACATACATATCACTAAGCTGTTCTCTGAGATTCAGAGGTTAGCTCCAAAAAGATGTACAAACTTCCAGATATTTTTACTTACTGTTGTTGTATCAAACTTCGCCATTTACAGCGATCTTGACATACAACTCGTGCTTCACTGATATCCATTACACGCCGTACACAAGATCTTTTATACTTCATACTCATAATCTTTCTCTCATGCAGACACTCCTGAATCTGATCCACCCATGTCTTCCTTGGCCTTCCTCTGCCTTTCCTTCCTGCCACTTGGGCTGAAAATATTTTCTTAGTAAGCATTTCATCACTCATTCTTCCAACATGGCCAAACCTCCGAAGCATATTGGTCTCCACCTTGCTAACAACATTTTGCTTTACATCACACAACTGTAATACATCTTCATTCCTCACACAATCAGATCGTGTCTTGCCACAAACCCCACATAAGTAACGCATTTCTCCAACACACAAACGACTCCTATGTTTCTTCTGCTGTACCCTGGTTTCACTGCCATACATCAGAGTAGGAACAATTACTGTTTCATACACAGCCATGCGGGACTCTCTAGAGAACCCATCATTCCTGTGAAAACCTCCCAGAGCAGCTATGACTGACTTTCAAAGAAGAATTCACTCGCCTACTGATTTCACCATCCAACTTGTTTTCTCTGTCAAACATGCTTCCTAAATACACAAACTCACTCACCTGGTCAATCACAGTGCCATTTATACTTACATTACCTTCAGTGTTACCCAATCCTCTATCAAACACGATAACTTTGTTTTTTCCCTTATTTATACTCAGTTTGAATTTCATGCAAACGTGCATCCGAGTCAACATACTCTGCAACTCACTTTTGCTCTCTGCCAACAGGACAGTGTCGTCAGCATACAGCAATCTGCACACACGGATATCACCAATACATAAACCACTATTACCTATTTTGGCCTCACGCATGCATGCGTCCATAAATATATTAAACAGCCATGGTGACAGTACACAACCTTGTCTAACTCCTGCACCAATGGAAAACCATTTTGATAAAACACCATTCACTCGTACACAAGCTCTACTACCAGCATACATGGCTTTTACACTATTAAGTAGATTCCCAGTAACACCATATTCATTCAATACCTACCACAAAAGTGTCCTATTGACTCGGTCGTAAGCTTTCTCTAAATCTATGAAGGCAGTAAAAACTTTCTTCCCAACAGCCAGATAATTTTCAATCATCGTGCGTAATGCAAAAATCTGGTTAGTGCAGCCTTTACCAAGCATAAAACCACTCAGAACATCCCACACTTTCTTTGATGTAAGACCCCGTACTTTTTTAATAACAACCTTACCAAACACTTTCCCTGGCACACTCAGTAGGCTAATACCACGATAGTTCTTGCATTCAGTCTGATCACCTTTTCCCTTATACAAGGGAACAATGATAGCATCATGGAGCATAGAATGGGGTAACACACCAGGTTCCAGCACTGCATGAGCAATATCACGACAACTGGATATGCGATATACAATGGTGTGGAAGATTTTTTTGCTGAAAGTATTGTTATTTTATCCCTACAAGATCACCTGTACTCAACAATTGCTTATTGGTGATATGCAAGCCCGACTGACATTTGCTATGATATTCCTGGCTCACATGGAGGTGGACGATGCATCGTCCTGGAAGATCTTGTGGAGTGACAAAGCTCATTTCCATCTGTACGTTAGTGTTGACACTCTGAATTGCCACGTTTTAGCTGAGGAAAACCCTCATGTGTACCAGTCGATTACGTTGCACTCACCAAAAGTTACAACAATGTGGTGTAGTTTTACGGAATCATTTATCATTGGACCATATGTATTCAAAGAAAATTGTCCAACTGGACTGGAGACTTGTGCCATCAATGCCCACAGGTATCGAGAGCTGCTTCACAGCTTTGTGGTTCTACAACTTCAGCAGAGAGGGTGTTTGGACTCAACCATATTTGTACAGGGTGGAACACCTCATATTGCATTGTTGGTGCAGCAACTGTTAACAACAGTTTATCAACAGTAGAGTGATTAGTTATGCATTTCCCACCACCTGGCCACTTCATTTGACTGATCTCAACCCTTGTAATTTTTGGTTGTTGGGACACCTCACAAGCTAAGTTTATAAGGGCTGTGTTCCCTATTTGGCAGTCTTGAAAGACAGAATAACACAGCATGTGAAACAAATTCATGCGGACAAGTTTTGTTCCACTCTGGAGAACGTTGCTCAAGCTCAATGCCTGCAGTGTTTTGAACATTTGAATGGGGGACCCATTGAACAAAAAGTGTGACCTGCACCAAATTAAGAGGTAGTTAAACTTTCCAGTTAGGTTTTTAGTGTTTTATGTAACCATTACACCTTGCCACATGTGTAGTCATTTTGTGTTTTCCTTACAGCAAGAATTTGTTTACTTTAATACTGCAGCTCTCAGTGTGCCGCTAGGCTATATAAATAGTGAAATGCAAAACAGGGTCGGATTTTTTTAGAATGCATATATGCACTATATTGATAAGTCACTGGATACCCCTTCAAAAGCAAATGAACGGATTCACTGCATTGTTAAGATGTGCGGTACAGCTGCAAACGGTGTAAAAACAAGCCTGCAGTTGACCGCGATCATATCTCACTGTGCAGGTTGAGTGAAAATGTCACAGCGGGAGAGAACTGACTTTGAGAAAGGAAACATTGTTGGGTGTTATATTAGTGGGTTGTCCATAAGAGAAACCTAGAGGCGTTTAAACATACCCAAGTCAACTGTTTTAGATGTACTGAATAAGTGGAAGACACATGGCATGCCCGAAGCAGCAAAACGTACTGGCAGACCAAAGAAAATCAGTGATAGAGAACGTTGAAGCCTCAGGAGAGTCGTTGCAGCTAATCGACGGAGTACTGCACAAGACCTCAGTGTACAGGTGAGTAAAAATGCTGGAACCTTGGTATGTACATGTACCATTCGCAGGGAACTTCATTCCATGGGTTACCGTGGTCATACGGCTGCTCATAAGCCTTTCATCTCCACTGGGAATGCTACTTGTCGTTTAGCATGGTGTAAAGTACATTTATCGTGGACCGTAGATCAATGGAAACGGATCCTATGGACTGATGAATCAAGATACACGATCCATCAGTCTGATGGCTGTGGGTGGGTATGTCTGCAGCCAGGGGAACACTATTTACCACAGTGTACTTTTCCTACAGTCAAGTTTGGAGCTGGCAGTCTACTCTTGGAGGGTTGTTTTTCATGGTGTATGGTCCCGGCCGAGGTAGACAAGCTGGTTAACAGTTTTGTCCACCATTGGTTATCGTGGACAAAACTGTTAACCAGCACATCTACCTTGATATTCTGGACAATTATGCCCTACCAACTCTGTAGCAATACTATGGAACCGAGCCTTATTGGTACCAGCAGGATAATGCACCGAGCCATACAGCAAGGACTGTTACGCCTTGGATTGATGATAATTCCGTATCGTGTGTGAGCTGGCCAGCACAGAGCACTTATCTTAATCCCATAGAGCCTATGGGATGAATTAGAGCACCGCATAAGAATTTTGGAACCAAGGCCTAGCACTAAGCAAAAGTTAGTGGCAGCATTATGTACTGAATGGAAGTGCATACCTATCATTGTGTTCCAAAACCTTGTCAAAAGCATGTCTTGAAAGGTCAGTGCATGCATTAAGGCCAAAGGTGGACTGGCACCATACTAATGTGTGTCAATAAATGCTATGTAGTGTTTCTCTTCAAGGTGTCCGATGACTTTTGTCAATATAGTGTATATTTCAATGCACACGAGGAAAATACATAAGTAGGAATGTGAAAAATCTTTGTAATTGTAATTTTTTTCTTAGGTATGAAATCACTGTCTTCTTTTGCGTTGCACATATACCATTGTCTGATGGAAAGAGTGCTATTTCTCCTCGATGGCTTGAGAGCAGAATAACCATTCTTACCAGTTATTATCTATAACTGTTGTCTTGATCCCCCTCAAAGTGGGGAGCACAGCTTAGGATATAACTGACAGAAGGTCAGAAAACTATCGCGAAGAGCCATGGTCTAAAACATAAACAAACCTGTCTGCAGCTTTTGTGGGAGAATTCGTGTAACACTTCGAAGTCCAGCCCTGTTTTCTACTGACCCATGTATAAGTCGACCCCTCCACTTTGAAAGCACGATTTCTTCCAAAGACTTTTGGCTTATACATGAGTATTGTAGTATGTTGTCTGTAAAGCAAAGGTGGGTTGAATAACCTCCATTAATCTTTATCCCCTTTATCTTTCCAGTAATGATTAAAAGACATTCTTAAATGTGACACTGAAGAGCTTGGGAGATATAGTGTCACCTTATCTCACTTCCTTTCCAATTTTTATAAGTGCTTTGTCCTCAAACAGTTAAGCCTTTGTGGTTTCATTTTCACAGATGTTATTAAAAATGGTCATGTATTCATCTTCAACACCACAGGATTTCAAAGATATAACTACTGATAGTTTCATGGAATCAAAAGTCTGTTCATACTTAATAAAAGCCGTATGTATTGGAAGTTCATATTCATTCATTCTTTCAATCAGTTCTCCGAGTACACAAATATAAAAGAAAGATGAAGCTTTACAAATTATATATTTTATCACATTGCAAAATTCATAAAGCCTATGAAAATCAAACTTCTCTTTTGATGACTGTCTGTCTATAAAACTCCTGATTATAGATTACATGAAATCCTCTCAACTAAGAATGACACCAGTACTTCAATATGCAGCACATGAATTAACAGCTTTTTTCTGCAGATCTTGGGCACATCCTTTGAAACAGGAATGTTGGATATTGATTTAGGATTCTATACTGCTATGCCATGAAATGGTAGAGCCAGCAGTTACGTCCCATAGGTGTATCCATTTTTAAATAGTACATATGTGTGTGAACCACTCCCAAACCAGCTTGTTCTCTTAATTGAGCCATACCCTGGTCTTTCCTTCAAGTGATGTGACAGTACCTTAGGAAGATTTTGTAAACAGCTGATACAAAGCTGATGGGTCTGCAGTTCCCAAGGTCTTCAAGGTCCCTTTTTTTCTTTCGTGAAGTTTGGTGACATACTGGGTTGAGAATAAAATTTCAGTGTGGTGTATACCTTGAAGGAATACTGTCGTGTCAAAGACATGGTTGGAACAACATAATCACTCAACAAATGACACTACGGTGAAAGGTATGTTCTCCCAATTCATTTTTGATGTGTTGTATTTAATTTTTTCCCAATTCGTTTGACTTCGTTTTAATTTTTTTTTTTTCAATTCGTTTGTATGTTCTCTTAATTTGTTTTTGATGTATTATATTTCATTTTTGTAGGAACTGCAATATTTTTAAGGATTCTAGAGTAAAGTTTTTATATACTAGGATTTTAAAGTTATCGATGAGTTTCCTCCTTATGCCATACACAGAGATCGGGAGAAAACATGCAGAAAGTTTTCTTTCTTGTAAAGGACTCGTGTTTTTCGTTAAAAAAAGAAAAAGTCCCCTTTTTTATGTAACAAAAAGGAAAATAAAGCTTTACAAATTAGCACCACAATAGCATTGTTCCTCAGGAATTTTCCTTTCATTGAGGCATCTAGTGAAAACTTAGGTGCTGGTAGTTACTATTTCTCTCTCCATTGGGCTATTATTTCTGTAATTTTCTTTTATAATGAATTTGCATTTGAAACAATCTGAGTAATTTACTGCCATGGTGGATTTTGGTTTTATAGTTTAGAACACCAAAGCTAAGGATTATAGGTCTGGCATTACTTGGCACTAGTTTTAAATTAATTTATTTGTTCTTGGACATTACCAGTTTTTGGAGCATTCCATATAAAAGATCCCATGCTGTACTAACTGGTGTTTGGGGGAGGGGTTATGCAGGCTCCTAGAACTAAATATGTCAGTGTAGCAGTTGAATGTACTAGGGTTTATCAGTAATATTTTTTGTAGTGGAAAACATTCATAAATACTTCTGAATGGTTTATTTCAATGTGAAGGTATGCTTTCACTATTAGCTATGTGAATTTATTAGACTAATTTTTTTCATACCCTTAATGGATTGTGATATTAAATATTTATATAACTATTGAGCTCTATGAGTTTGTGAAGATAAATGAAGTTGATTTTTGTGTATGTTTACTTTAGCTACACATTTCATGACATACCACACTATTCTGAAGACATCTCAAGATTATACCCTAGCACTGAAGTGGGCTCGTGAAATTTCTGATAATATTACAACCACTTTTAGGAAATTTGGAAGTGCTACTACTTTACAGGATGCTGAAGTTTTTCCATACAGGTAATATTTAACTAATTCTTGTTTTGATATTTAATTTCTTGGTAATATTTCAGACGTCTCCATTTACAGCGACCTCGACACACAGGTCGAGCTCAGCCGAGGTCTCGTTCTCATACACCATTTTTTCATTTCCATATCGTATCCATTGTAGATACGATATGGAAATGCTAATCAATTTAATAATCATTTTATTGTATTACCACAACGTATAAAACAACAACTTCCTAAGCTAATCGATCAACAATTACCTGATTACTCATGCACTTTAAATTCAATGCATACTTTGGAAATTACTGGAACCGAATTAATCTACCAACTGCAGAATATTAACATAAATACAGGACCAGGTCCAGATGATATTCTTCCCAACATTTTAAAAACTATAACTTTTTACATTACTCCCAGGCTATTATATATTTTTAATTCCATTCTAGCTACAGGTATTTTCCCAGATTCGTTAAAAGTTGCAAAAATTACCCCTGTCTTTAAAAAGGGTTCTCTGGCAGATATGAATAATTATCAACCTATAGCTAAATTATCCATATTCGCTGAAATTTTTGAAAAATTACTATTTGTTAGATTATTTGCCTGTGAATTTTGGAGAGGTACAAGCTAGTTCTGTGTGACATTGGCAAAAAGACCCCAACTCACTGGGTTTTGTTCCAGAATCCTTAGGTTGAATGACCAACTGGAACCCCAACTGTGGGCTAATCCCCCACACTGATGTACTTACCTGATTAAAAAGACAAAAAGAAATATTAAGAATGACTCAAGTGTGGGATATGGTGGACCTACCACACTTGAGAAGGACGGTCCACCACGGAATCGACCTGGACTTTCTAAACGGCGTATGAGAAAGAGATCTCGGCTGAGTGAATGTAAGATTGGTGTATGGAATAGCAGAGGAATAAATGGCAAGATGAGTGAGGTGATTGAGGAGATGAATAAGTATAGACTGGATGTGCTGTGTGTAAGTGAAACCAAAAAGAAGGAAATTGGGGTAGAAGAAGTGAATGGCACGATGAGTGTGTGGTCTGGGGTATTGGATAATATGAGAGGACAGGCTGGTTGGTGTAGGTGCGATTTTAAGTGAAAAGATTAAGAACAACTTGATTCACTATAGTTGCGTAAGTGAGAGAATTCTCTGGATTCGTTTGAAAGTGAAACTTCAGAGAATTGTAATTGTTGTAGTGTATGCTCCTTGTGACTTGGAACCTTCTAATAAGAAGAAAGATTTCTGGAATGAGCTAAAAGCTGTTTTGAGCCAGTTTGGTGCTAAAGAAAAAGTTATAATAGCAGGGGATTTCAATGCTAGAGTAGGTGTGCAGAATGCAATTTCTGACAATGTTCTGGGTAAGTTTAATTATCCTTGTGTGAATGATAATGGTGAAAGATTAATTGAACTCTGCATTGAGAATGGTTTGTATGTATCTAATACATTTTTCAACCACAAGTATATCCACACATATACTAGGGAAAATCTTACTCTTGGTCAAAAGAGTGTGATAGATTTTGTTGTCTACGATCAGCGTTTGAAACACTTAGTTGTTGACACCCGTGTGATGAGAGGTGCAGATGTTGGTTCTGATCATTACTTGGTAGTGTCACGAGTGAAACTTAATGCTGGTTGGAAGAAAAGAAATAGGAAGAGACCCAGGATAGAAAGAATAAAGGTTGATAGGCTCCTTGAAGATCATCAGCGGTATTCTGACTTACTCAGAGAATGACTGAAGGATCTGAAGTCTGGTGAGAGGGATGTAGAAAAGAAGTGGGAATGTTTTAAGAACTGTATTGTCGCTGCTGCTAAAGAGGTCTGTGGCACCACAATAGTGGGTAACAATAGAGGTGATGCTTGGTGGAATAGTGAGATTGAAGAGGCAGTAAAGAGAAAGAAGGAAGTCTATTTGGGGATGTTGCAAGGTAGAGTCTCTGTGGATGAATATCGCTGTAAGAAGCGTGAAGCTGCTAAGCTGGTTCGCCACATTAAGGCAAAAGATAGGAAGGAGAAAGTGGAAAGGCATGAACTGGCTTTTTGGAAAGATAGGAAGTCCTTCTGGAAGTACATGAGACTCAGGAAAAATAGGAGAAACAAACTTGTAAGTTGTGTGAACAATGAGATTGGGAAAATGATATGGGAGCCCAATGAGTTAAGTGACAGATGGGGTGAATACTTCTGTGAGTTATTAGATCAGGAAAGCAAAGATGATTCTTAGACAGACGCAGATGATGTCACAATGAGGGATGAAAGCACAGAAGGGATCTCAAGAGAAGAAGTGTGTAAAGCTCTAAAATCTCTTCAGAATGGCAAGGCTCCGGGAGTTGATGGCATAACTGCAGAGATGTTGAAATATGGTGGTGACTCTATAATTGACTGGTTAACTGAAATTTGCCAGTTGTGCTGGGAGTTAGGAATGAATGGTCCCTCGGGATTGGAAGGATGCTATCATTGTTCTCTTGTATAAGGGAAAAGGTGCTCAGACTGAATGCAAGAACTATCGTGGTATTAGCCTACTGAGTGTGCCAGGGAAAGTGTTTGGTAAGGTTGTTATTGAAAAAGTACGGGGTCTTACATCATTGAAAGTGTGGGATGTTCAGAATGGTTTTATGCCTGGTAAAGGCTGCACTAACCAGATTTTTGCATTATGCACGATGATTGAAAAGTATCTGGCTGTTGAGAGAAAGTTTTTACTGCCTTCATAGATTTAGAGAAAGCTTACGACCGAGTGAATAGGACACTTTTGTGGAAGGTATTGAATGAATATGGTGTTACTGGGAATCTACATAATAGTGTAAAAGCCATGTATGCTGGTAGTAGAGCTTGTGTACGAGTGAATGGTGTTTTATCAAAATGGTTTTCCATTGGTGCAGGAGTTAGACAAGGTTGTGTAATGTCACCATGGCTGTTTAATATATTTATGGATGCATGCTTGCATGATGCCAAAATAGATAATAGTGGTTTATGTCTTGGTGATATCCGTGTGTGCAGATTGCTGTATGCTGATGACACTGTCCCGTTGGCAGAGAGCAAAAGTGAGTTACAGAGTATGTTGACTCGGATGCACGAAGTTTGCATGAAATTCAAACTAAGTATAAATAAGGGAAAAACCAAAGTTATGGTGTTTGAGAGAGGAATGGGTAGCACTGAATGTAATGTAAGTATAAATGGCACTGTGATTGACCAGGTGAGTGAGTTTGTGTATTTAGGAAGTATGTTTGACATAGAGAACAAGTTGGATGGTGAAATCAGTAGGCAAGTGAATTCTTCTTTGAAAGTCATAGCTGCTCTGGGAGGTTTTCACAGGAATTATGGGTTCTCTAGAGAGTCCCGCGTGGCTGTGTATGAAACTGTAATTGTTTCTACTCTGATGTATGGCAGTGAAACCTGGGTACAGCAGAAGAAACATAGGAGTCGTTTGTGTGTTGGAGAAATGCGTTACTTACGTGGGGTTTGTGGCAAGACACGATATGATTGTGTGAGGAATGAAGATGTATTGCAGTTGTGTGATGTGAAGCAAAATGTTGTTAGCAAGGTGGAGACCAATATGCTTCGGTGGTTTGGCCATGCTGAAAGAATGAGTGATGAAATGCTTACTAAGAAAATATTTTCAGCCCAAGTGGCAGGAAGGAAAGGCAGAGGAAGGCCAAGGAAGACATGGGTGGGTCAGATTCAGGAGTGTCTGCATGAGAAAAAGATTATGAGTATGAAGTATAAAAGATCTTGTGTACGGTGTGTAATGAAGCACGAGTTGTATGTCAAGATCGCTGTAAATGGAGAAGTTTGATACAACAACAATAAGTAAAAAATACCTGTAAGTTTGTATTTCTTTTTGGAGCTAACCTCTAAATCTCAGAGAACAGCTTAGTGATATATGGATGGATGGATTGAAAAGTATAAAATTTTGCACAAAAATCAATTTGGCCTTTCACCAAATTCCTCAACAGAAATTGCCCCTTTTACACTTAAAAGATAAAATTCAATCTAATTCTATTAATAATAAATTTACATTGGGACTTTTAATTGATTTATCAAAAGCATTTGGTAATTTAAATCATAACTTATTATTATCGAAATTGTACGCAATTGGTATTCGGGGTACATTACATAATCTATTTATAAACTATCTCACTGGTCGCCAGTGAGATAGTTTATAAATATATCTATCTCACTGGTTTATATTAATGACTTCTGTACCTGTTTACACAATTCAGATATCATTTTATATGCAGATGATGCAACCATATTAATACATGGAAATGATGTTAAGACATTGGTGCAACAACTACAAGTCCGTTTTACATCTATCACTAATTAGTTAACTAAAAATGATATGGCTATTAATATTAACAAAACAAAAGTAATGATTTTTTCAAGTACGTCAACCCCCACCTCCTTAATTCAGAATATTAATTTACTTGGATCATCTATAGAAGTGGTTCAAAGTCATAACTATCTTGGTATCATTAGTTGACTACCTTTCTAATAAGATCTCAAGAAATATAGGGGTTATTAGTAGTGCAGTGGCCAATTTAACCCCAAAATTAATGATTTTATTATACTACACTTTAATTCAGTCTCATCTAATCTATTGTATATCTGTTTGGGGATCGACTACTTCATACAATATGAAAAAACTTCAGTCGTTATAAAATAGATTCATGAGACTATTACAATTTAAACTACAAAATACTCAATTTTCAAATACAGTCTTTCAGGCTTGACTCAGTCCAAATGATTTTAATATACTAACTGTTCAACAATTGCATATCTATAGTATAGGTAAACTAATGTTTTTGAGAATTCAAAATGGTTACTACCAAGATTTAATTACAATAAGTACTCACGGTCATGATTACTCCACGAGACAAAAAACACTAATCCCCATGTTTCCACTAACAGACCGATTTAGATCATTTATTAATTATATTGGTCCTGCATTATGGAATACATTTCCTACTGATATATCACTTAATAATATTAAAATATTTAAAGGAAAACGCAGGCATTTCTTACTGACCAAAAGCTCATAATGTACTATTACCTTTATTAATTGTTGGTACCACCCTAGCTGTGTTTGATATCATGTGAACTTGACTTGTTTATGTTGTTTTTTTATTTTTTTTTTTTATTTTCATGGAAATTTTGATGCTGTGGGAGAAGAGGGCATGTCAAGCCTATCAGGCCTTTTCACTGCTCATTCCCTGTTGTTACAAAAATATATTATTTGTTTTATATATTTATGATTATGTAATACCATGTCTGTAACAACTAAAATGCAGTAAAATGAAATGAAATGGTAAAAAGTGGTTTAAATATGATAATACACTGAATGAATATTTTGTGAATATTTGTAAAGTTTTCTCTCTCCCTCACACACCACACACATGCTCTCTCTCTCTGTCTTGCTGTCTCTGTAACTCACTCTCTCTCTGTCTTGCTGTCTCTGTAACTCACTCTCTCTCTCCACCCTACCCGACTCCATCCCCAAAAAATCTGTTGAGGCACACAAAAGAAACACAAACACAAGCTAAGGCAGGATTTTCCTGGTCCTTATGAATCCTTAAAAGGTCCTTAAAAGGTGCTTATTTTTTTTGTTCAGGTGCTAAGAAGTTTTTATTTTTTGCCAAAAATTCATAAAAGTACTTGTTTTTCCTAACTGGCTGCACGGAACCCACAAGTTACAATATAGTGCCCAGGACTTCTATGGGTTGGCTATGTTGATGACAACGTCATGTGAAGTCAGCCAAAAGTCCATGAGAGTACACAGGGCAGTGTGAGATAAGTAATTTACTGAAACATGGGAAGGACCCTGAACTAAATTGAACAGATCCAGTAGATTCCACCCAAACAAGCACATTACCATCTCATGGCACTGATGTTTCACTTTTATATTTCCCCTTCTTGTATATTCAGATGACTACTATTCAGTTATTAAAGTCATGAGAAGATGAAGTGCAAAATTGAAATCTTGAACATGTAATTTTGACTCTGGTTTTGCAATTTAAACCATGGGGTGATTGTGTGCAAAATTCAGATCTTGAATTACCACTCTTACTACAGTTTTACAATTTATACACACTGTATTGCATATGCGATTATTCCTTCAGATAGGAAAACTGATTGGATAAGCAAAACTGTCTTTTAAAATTGCATAGATTCTAATATGTATTACATTCACAAACATAAATCACATGGGGAAATATTGTGAACTTCATCAGCAACTTAAGTCGTGTGTAAACGTATACTTCTGCGCATATCATAGTTGTATATCATCATCATCATCATTGTCAACCATTATCAATCCACTGCTGGACGAAGGTCTTTCCAAGTTTCCTCCACAACGGTCTGTCTTGTGCCAGTCTCCTCCATGTCACCCCTGCATACTTTCGAATTTCATCCACCCATCTCCCATGTGGTCTTCTTCTGGGTCTTTTCCTGTCCCTTGGAATCCAATCTAAAATTTCGGCTGTCCATCGATGATCTGTCCTTCTGGCAGTATGTCCAGCCCATTGCCATTTCAGGGATTTAACTCTGATCGTGATGTCTTCCACTCTTGTCATTTTTCGGATCCACGTGTTCTTCTTCTTATCTCTCCTGGTTACACGAAGCATGCACCTCTCCATGCTGCTTTGAGTTGTCTGCAGCCTTTGTATGTCTCTTTTAGTTAAGGTCCACGTCTCTGCACCATACGTAAGCACTGGAAGGATGCATTGATCAAACACTTTTCTTTTAAGACATAATGGCATATTGCTCTTGAAAATTATGCTGTTTCTTCCAAAAGCTCTCCAGGCAAGTTTTGTACGCCGATTAATTTCTTCATCAATGTGACCCTCACTTGATATCTGCTGTCCAAGATAAACGTACGTGTCTGTTATCTCCAGCTTTTCTCCATCAATCAATAAATCTTCATTTCTTGTAAAAGCATTGAACATCACTTTTGTCTTCTGAAAGTTCATTTTTAATCCCACTTCTTTACTCTTGTCAGCAAGTTCCTGGATCATACTTTGCAGCTCTGATGGGCTAGTTGCAAAAATGACTACGTCATCAGCAAAACGAAGGTGGGTTAGATAATCTCCATTAATCTTTATCCCTTTGTTTTCCCAGCTCAGCGACTGAAAAACACCCTCCAATGTGGCATTAAAGAGCTTCGGAGATATGGTGTCACCTTGTCTCACTCCCTTTCCAATTTTTATGTGTGTTGTATTTTCAAACAGCCGAATCTTTGCACTTGCATTTTCATAGATGTTATTAATAATATTAATGTATGCATCTTCAATACCGCAGGTTTTCAGAGCCATTGTAACTGCTGATGGTTTCACCGAATCAAAGGCTTTTTCATAATCGATAAAAGCCATGCACAATGGAAGTTCATATTCCCCCGCTCTTTCAATTAGTTCTCTCAGTACGTGGATATGATCTATTGTGCTGTAGCCACTCCTGAATCCAGCTTGTTCTCTCGGTTGAGCCATGTCCAGTGTTACCTTCAAGCGGTGTGAAAGAACTTTAGTGAAGATTTTATAAACTACTGATAGGAGGCTGATAGGTCTGTAGTTTCCGAGATCCTCAATGTCACCTTTCTTATGTAGCAGGATCATTGTAGCGGTGTTCCAATCCTCAGGAATCTTTCCTTCATTAAGGCATCGAGTGAAAATTTGGGCGAGTACTGTTTCAATTTCTCCACTTGCTTCTTGTATGATGTCTACAGTAATTCCATCTTCTCCTGGAGCTTTTCCCCACTTCATGTTCTTGATTGCATGTGCAACTTCTGCTGGAAGGACTGGAGGAACTCTGGTAATGGTATCTTTCATGATGTCTGGAGTGCATGTATCATCCCTTTCATATAATTTGGAGTAGAAATCTTTCACTCTTGTCAAAATTTCGCCTCTATTTCTTGTTACAGAACCATCTTCTTTTCTCAGTGCCATAATCTGTTTTCTTCCCTTACTGAGATGTCCCTTTGCTATCTTTAGGCTTTGGTTGTTTTCAATTGCTTTCCTCACTAGTTCACAGTTGAATTTTCTTACGTCTTCAGTGATACTTTTTCTTACTGTCTTGCCTAGCTCTATATATTCCACTTTGGAAGTCACATCTTCTTTAGTTGTCCTCATCTCTCTTCTTTTTTGCATCAACATTTTCGTTTTTCCTGATAATTTGTTTACATGCAACTTGTTCTTAGACCCAGCTAATTTTGTTGCTGTTTCCATAAGAGCTTTGGTTACTTTTCTGTTAACTTCAGAGATGTCCACTTCTTCCGATGTTAGGCCTTCTAAAGCAGAGAACCTGTTCTTCAGTTCCAACTTGAAGGTATTATGGTGTTTTTTAAGGTTGGTTATGTCAATAGATTTTGTTTGTCTTATGAGCTTGCCACGTTCAAGTTTAGTGTTGAGGTGCATCTTACATCTCACCAATCTATGGTCACTACCTGTGTTGAACTTGTTTAGCACACTGCAGTCTTCTATGACGAATTTTTTGTTACACATAATAAAATCAATTTCACTTGTCGTCCCATTTGGATGTCTCCATGTCCATTTCCTGTGTGGCTTTTTCTTGAAGAAGGAGTTCAAGATGAAAAACCCTTCTGCCTCTACAAACTCAACGAGAGTATTTCCACGCTGGTTTCTGTTGCCGTGACCGAATTTACCTACTGAAGTTTCATTCTGTTGCAGTTGCCCTATTTTTGCATTGAAATCTCCCATAATTATTTTCAAGTGCTGCTTACCTTTATTATTTAGATGACAAATTTCCTCATAAAATTCTTCAATTTCTTCTTCAGGATGACTTGTGGTGGGTGCATAAGTTTGAATAATCTGAGCCTGGTATCTTTTCGAGAGTTGGATAACAAGTCGTGCAGCTCTGTCAGAGGAACTTTCAACTTCTACAACTTTATCCTTCAGTTTCTTGTTTATTATAAATCCAACACCACTAGTTCTGCCAGTATCTGTCCCACGATAGTAGAAGAGATGTCCACTTTTCAGTTCGATGAGATCTTCTCCTTTTCTCCTTACCTCACTTAGCCCCACAATGTCCCACTTGATCCTTTGTAGTTCCTCTTCCAATTCAAGAAGCCTTGAATCAGAAGATAGGGAGCGTCCGTTGTACGTAGCCAAGGTCAGCATCAGATGGCAGCCTAGTCCGGTCCTCCGGGGATTCTTAGCACCCTCTGCCTTCATGTCTCACTGGCCGCTGCCTTGGCCAGGTACATTCCAGCTGCCGGAGACTGAGGGCCAAGATTTAAGTTGTGGAATCATTTTGGAGGGGTTTGGCCATAACTCACCACGCTGGCCAAGCGGGTTGGTGAGTGTGGGATAGAATTTCCTCTAATCCCGATGGTATAGTTATACCGCTATTGGCGGTCGTCAGAGCCCCTTTAGTGGGAACAGGATGCACCACGAGAAGGCGGGGTTGACATTTGTCAAGGAGAGGCTGTGATGTTACGCATCACCTGACCTTACATCCCAGTTGTATATACTGTGGGTAAAGTCCTTAAAACCATTTGGAAAGTGCTTTGGGAGAAGGAGTGGGGGGGGGGGGGGGATTGGGAACCTTGTAAGGGAACAGAATTTTTTTAATTTGGTAAACTTGGCATCTATGGGATTCGTTGCTTTGAAACGTTTCTTTGTGTGCCTTGGTTTTAGTCTGCCATTAATTGAGGGATTGTTAGTTATGTATGTACCAATTCGTGTTCACCTCGGTTGTGAACCAGTGGAGGTCTCTGTTTTGGATGGATGTTTGTGTGTGTGTCCCTGTTCCGACTATTCCTGCAGCACCTTCACTATGGTGGCCATCAAAGAGCCAATGATGCTTGCTGTTGCTGAGATGCTGGTACCCTGCTTTCCGCTGGTCATTAACCATATCCTGTTTGAACTCTGTCTAGTACATCCTTTTCCCCACTGCACAGATTTCATGCTAGTGAACCGATACACTCGGCTTGTGTCATGTGTATGTACTATGCAATGTTCAGGAGCATCACTGCTGTGTGATGTGTGACATACACTGAAGGGCAATTGAATTACAGACAACTGGCGTTATGCAAATGTGGCGTGTGGGCGGCCTTGAAAACGGAAACGACATGACATATACAGCGATCCGACAATATAAGGAGTGATGCGACGGGAATCAGTAAGAGTCAGACGCAGTATGGGTAAGACGAAGGATCTAAGTGCATTTGATCGTGGGCAAATTGTCGGGGCCCGACGATTGGGTCACTCCATCTCGGAAGTCAGGCACTGGGATTTTCATGAGCCACTGTGTCATGGGTGCAGTGTGAGTACATTGAATCCAGTAAAACCATCCCTGCAAGGGCCAACTGCCATGGACAACAGCGTGTGGATGAGTTGGGTCATCGTCGGCTAGCTCGCATTGTAACAGCGGTTAGACGGACCACAGTGCAAGAAATCACTCGGCAATTTAACGCTGGTGCACAAAACCGTGTAAGCAGCCACACCATCCAGAAGAATCTCCTCGTTATGGGGTACAGAAGCCATCGTCCCACGAGGGTACCGCTGCTGACCGCACATCACAGGGTGCAAAGATTAGCATGGGTGCAGGAACATCGCCACTGGACCCTAGATATGTGCAGACTTGCCAACCTTAAGAAGAGAAAAATCCTGCAAGCTTATTTTCGTATGCTTGAAATATCAATGGACATAATTTGAAGCACTAATGTTACGTTAAGGCATATAAAAAATGTAAAACAATTTCTCTTAAAAAATATTTAAAAAAATTCTGTTAAGTTATGCATTGATCTGGAGGATAACCCCAATTATGACGGAAAAGGAGAAATTCCTTGACGCCGTTGCACTCTCATGCCTAAAGATTACAGCGAAATTTTTTTGCCGCCGAATTTCCGATTTCGGAAATCTTTCCTCCGTTTTTAAACTGAAATACAAATATTTATGGAATAAAATGATATATAACAACAATACTGGACAGAGGCAACATCACAGGAAAAAGAAATTATGATTATGGAGAAAATCTTTATTTCGTTTACTTCCGTTTCTGAAAGGCAAAGTACCGTCCCGATGCACATTTTTACAAATTGGTAAAATTATTCGACGCGTAGTTTTACACGCGAGAAAAAAATTCCCGACGCATATTTTTACGCATCGAGAAAAATTCCCAAGGCGTATTTTTACACGTTGGTAAAATTTTGATGCATACTAAACGCGCAATTACGTGTTTTGGCGAACTCTGGTCGGCACATCGCTTGAGCACACTCCCGTGGAGAGTAAGAGAGCTACCGCACGATGACATGAAGCCGGCGAGTCAAAGATGACATCATCACGTGACACAGTGCTCGTAAGGTCTGGGAGAAAATCTCAATGATGGTTGCAGGGGGTTGAAATATTTCGATTGAGCCATCTAAATATTAAAAAAATCTGTTAAAAAAGGCCTCTATCCGTAAATCAGTAAAATTAAGCAGAAATCCATAAATTTTACGAATAATCCGTAAAAGTTGGCAAGTATGCAAGTCTATTTTTGAAAATTTCTCCATTTCGGCAACAACGCACGATGTTTTTGTTCTGTCACATGCACATTTTTTTTGCAATGTTACTATCTGGGAACATTTTCTTAAAAAGCACACTTGCATGGTCAGCACAGCTTAAAGGTAAGTTATGTTACACGAGGAATGAAGTAAACAAGCACTCAGCATGGATAATCGCATCGGAAGAGGAACTATCTCGAGCAAAATTTAATGTTTTGTTATTTTCCACGGACTTAGAATTGTTTACGTGTTTTTACGTACGAATGTGATTAACAATATCTCCTTTGCCCTTGTGGACAACGGAAAAATCACACCTACAAATAGAGCAAAAGGCAAATTGTTGGCGCTTCCTTGATTCGATTATACACGGATAATCTGTCGTATACTTCTTAAAAACAGTGATATTTTCTACCAGCCATCGCTTGATTAAACACGTGCACAAAAAGTTTTCAGAAATTCCTGTGAAGACAGACGAAGTACATAAAACAAACCAAAACACTACCGCGCGGTTCCGATAAAAATCTGCGGCAGTACGTACGGTGTGAGCCAAAGCCAAGCCCGCTCCTACTCCGTGCCTGCAGCACCAGAGATCATTAGCGGACAGAAGAGTAAACATTGCTGCCAACAGCTGTGCAACGGCAGAGCAAAACTGCTCATTGCTGACTCAGAAGGGAAAGGTCACTTCTCCGCTAATGAACCGATGCCTCGGAGAACTTCGAATTTTTCTCATTACTTTTTAATTTACGCTACGGAAATTATGATGGAATCCGGCAATATTGATTTCTAATCCGTAATTCCGGGAAGTGTAATAAAATCTGGCATTGCTGGCCTAAACCCGGAGAGTTGGCACGTCTGTATGTGAATAAATGTTTCCTGGACTGATGAGTCGAGATTCACGTTGGTACATGCGGATGGCAGGATACGAGTATGGTGCAAACCACATGAAGCGATGGATCCTTCTTGCCAGCAGGGTACTCTTCAAGCTGGTGGGGGTGGCATTCTCGTGTGGGGACTGTTTACGTGAACTGAAATAAGACCCCTGGTATGTGTGACATTGTCCCTCACAGGTCAACGTTACCAGGATATCCCGGACGACCATTTGCTCCCGTTTGTGTGTCTTCAACATCCCACTGGGGACCTCATTCTGCAACAAGACAATGCACCGTGCCATCGCTCCCGAATTGCATCCGAATGGTTGGATGAACACTCCACCGACGTGACCTCGCTTCCTTGGCCAGCTAGGTCACCTGACCTCAGTCCCATCGAGCACATCTGGGATGCCATCAAGAGAGATGTTCGAGGCTCTGACCCCCCCCCTATCAAATCTTCGTGAACTGTGGGAGCTTGTTCAGGAGTCATGGATCTGTATGGCTTCCCAATGCTTCCGGTGTCTTGTCGAGTCCATGCTGAGACGAATCGCCGCCGTCATCAGGACGAAAGTTGGTGCTACACGTTACTAGATAGGTATCTCTAATTCAATTGCTCTTCAGTGTATGCAATTGTGGATACGGTTGGTCCTAACAATCACCCCTGTGAGTGTGTAAGTAAAAGGTGCCATTTGGGGAGTGGGCTTTTTTCACTCATATTCACATTGACGTTTTTTTCTTTCTTTTTGGTGTAGTTATTGTCCAAAAGTTACGTTTGGGTTCCATCACCTATATGCCGGTTGGTTTGTTTGGCTTTTGTTGTAACTTCATATTCGTGTCAAAAATCATATCCCATACTTAAGATATAGACATATAAAATGAGCGAAACACAGAGTCACATTTGGTAAAAGGTTCGTTTAGCGGTAGCTTTCGGCCGTCCTATGACCTTGATAACCCGCGATCAACTGGATGGGCTGGTTGCCAGAACTACAATCTGAAATTGGGGTGTTGGAAATGTTGCCAGATTTTAGAAGAGAGATCCAAATAAATGGGATTTGGTGAGGAGTCTCTGAATTGCAATTTTTGGTGAACAAAATTTCAATGCTTTCTTGGAAACACAGAGATGCCTTGTTGATGAATGGGGCAACTTTTTTGGTTTCTTTCCAAATGGGAACTGCAAAGGTGTCTTCAAGGGTTGTTGCAGATAAAGCTGTCTTTGGAAGACCATTGGAAACATCTTTTTTGTGTTCACCAAGTCTTGAATTGATGCTTCGGTATGTGCTTCCAATATACACTGAGAGACCAGAGGAAGTTGAAATGGGAATAGCATAAACTCCAGGGGTGTCAAAGGGTGAGATAGGATCCCTGTCTTTAAGCAGGCACATTATTGCAGAAGGGTTTGGTTTCACTGTGAGAGTTTAGCCCATAGTTTTGAAAAGTTTACACATCTTATAAGAGAAGGATTAACGGAAAGGGATGGAACCAATGAATGGTGGTTTTTCCATTATTATTGGTGAGAGAGCAGACAGATTTTTCAAATGGGAATTTTGGAGGAATTTTTCAATTGTAGAAGGTGGGAACTGATGGGCTTCAGCAATTTTCTTTATGGTGTCAATTTCTTCATTGAAGGAAGATCAGTGTTACAGACAATCCTGGCACGATTAACATAAGTTTTTAAGGCAGCAAATTTGTGAGCAGTTGGGGAGTTGGATGAAAATGGGATTATGTTTGCTATTGCAGAGGATTTTCTGTATACAGATCTGTTGAGATGATTCCCTTGCCTTGTCAGGTGGACATCCAAGAAATCAATGCCTTGCTGTGATTCTTCATTGATGGTGAATTTTATTGATGGAAACTTTAGGGAAATCTTTTCAAGAAGAGATTCAAGGTCAGTTCTGTTTTGTGGCCAAATTACAAAAATATCATCAACATATCGAAGCCAAATGGAAGGTTGTAGATTGTGTTCCATGACTGTTTTTTTCGATATCTTGCATGAAAACTTCAGCCAGAAGTAGAGAGAGAGCTGAACCCATCGGAAGTCCTTCTTGCTAACAGTAAAGATCTCTCAGAGTTCGAAGGCAGTCATACAGGTCTTTTGTTAGTGGGCCAGAGAGTGATTGGTTTTCTTTTAGCAATTGTACTAGCAGCATATGAGAGTAGAAAAGAGGGACTGAAGGGAAGAGAGACTACATCCAGAGTGAACCTTTTGTCAGAGGGTTCAATACTAGGAGGGAGTTTTCTAATGAACTCTTTAGTGGAGGAAATTGACAAAGGATGGCTGGAGGTGAAATGTTTATATTTTTCCACAATCCTCCTTTCTAGGTTATGGGTGGGAGAGAAAGTATATTCCACCAGTGGTCGAAGAGGGAAACCAGCTTTATGAAGTTTAATCTGGAAGAATAAGCTTGGAGTTCGGAAATGTGGTGGTGTAAGATCTCCAAGAATGGTTTTTAGGATGGGTTTCTTGTTGAGTCTTTCAACTGCAGTTTTAAGTTTGGGGTGGTATCAGATTTTAGAACCTTGCAATTTGAAGTTGAGAGGAATGATTGAGCTTTTTCATTGAGAACAGTTTTGGAGATAATGACAGGGCAGCCAGTTTTATCAGCTTTACGGATTGCAAGATTCTTTTCATGCATTAGATTGCTGATTTCTTTGAGGAATGAGGAAGAATACTGCAGGGGTTTCTTTTCCACTTTTGCAAGATAGAGTGCTGCCTTGGCACGGAGGATTGGTTGAGCTTCTGGTTTAGTATGGTAAAAATCCCATTTATTTGGATCTCTCTTCTAAAAATCTAGCAACCAGTTGATCACGGGTGATCAAGGTCGTAGGACGACCGAAAGCTACCGCTAAACGAACCTTTTACCATGCATGACTCAGTGTGTTTCGCTTGTTTTATATGTTTATGTGTTATTGTCACGTGAAGCCTGAGTTTTAAACCATACTTTAAGAGTTAAGTAACAACAAACAAATGTTTTTTTGTTGTTTTTTTCTTGTGATTATGGATCTTTGTGTTGCAGTAGTATCTTTGGATAAAAAGGAAATAATGTTATGATGGGAAATAATTAAAAGCGGCACAAGTTCCACTGAAAGTGTCAGGTGTCAAAGATGTCATGCTTTAATACACATATTTTGACTTGATTCAGTAGGGTATCATGAGAGACCCTATTCTCTCACATAGAAAGCAGTGCATCTTATCTGCACTGCCACATTCTTTCGTAGATGTTCATCTAATTTTGGTGTTTTGGGCTTCTAAATGAACAGAACACTGCAAGCCACATAGTATGGTAGTTTCTTCAAGTTCTTTATTGAAGTATGCCATGAAACATGCTGTGATTAATAATTACTAATTGCAGTGGAAAACAAAAAAAAAGTTTTGGAAACAATTGATAATGAAGAAAAAATCATCAAACTTAGAAGAGATGGGACCACTGGATAGAATTTTTTTAAGATTGCCCAACACACTAATCAGTCAGAAAGTCGGCACAGATTGATAAATAATGTTGGTGCATTGTCCATTGCAGAAATTTTTCTCAGAAGATGGCTCCTAAAGTAGTCAAAAGGCTTGAGAGGGGGGGGGCTTAAACTGAGCATCAAACTGGAGTATGAAGATACCCATTAAGAATGAATCTACATCTTTGAATGCAATCTGTACTATGAGGATACATCTCAGTATTCTCATTGTTAAAATCATGTATTAAGACAAAGTTGAATTCTTATGGTATCTGTACAAACACATACCTACGTAACGTTACACACTTCCAGTATGTTTTTGTTTGGGTAAAACACTCCTCTCAGCATAATTCAAAATTTGTTTCTCTATCGACATATAAATACAACAGGAAAATCTTAACACAGATTAAAATGAACTCTAAGTTAAAAAACATCAAATTAAGATCACATCTTTGAATGTAAAAGCTGGATCTTCAACAGAGAAATGAGCTTTAAACAGAAGCTCATGCAGTTGATTGTTTTCACAACTATCATCTGATTGTGAACTTTCACAAAATGACTGGCTATAGTAAATTTTTTCATGGCATTTTAGAGTAAAGTCACTGTGAAATAGATTTTAATTGTAATATTTAAGTTAAGAAAAGATTTTCTTGTCAAGAGTACAATGAGTTTCAAAAAACAAACAGAAATACAAAGCTATTCAAAATGATTGTTAGGGTTTCAATACTTGTTAGTTGGTAGTACATTTGACAATTTAACCATACTGGTGGATAGCAAAACTCTTAGAGTTTTTTTTTCTCAAACCTCCCGCCATTCAGTAGTTTATGGGTGCACCTGCCATGTGGCATCTGACAGAAAGGAGAAAGCTTTTTGTGTCCTCAAATGTCATCAAAGTTAGTCTGTTTCCATTGTCTGCATGAACTTTGGGAAGGATCCACCCTCCGACAATTATATTCACAGGTGGTATGCCAATTTAAGGAGACAAGGTTCCTGTGTAAGGGGGAAAGATGTGGGCATCCTTCTTTGGCAGATGCAAAAGTGGAATAGATCAGAGAACTATGCCCACGAAGCTGCAAAAAATCAACTGCAACAGCCAGCAGGGAACTCAGCATACCACAACTGACAGTTTGTTATGTCCAAAGTAATCGAGGTAGTTGCCTTCAATGCACGATCTTAAAAACAAGAATAACTCTCAATACAAATTTAAATTCGTTGGCTGAATTTAAAGATTTTATTGTATAAGAACTTTCGGGTTTCCCTAGAACCCATCATCAGATACAGGAGAAGGAATAAATTTAAATAAAGTGTTATGTGAACATAATATAGATATCAGATATGAATATGACATAATGTCACGTGGCATCAAATTGTCAAACGACGTAGCATGTATCATGAAATAAAGAAAATAAAGGAAATAGAATGCAGGTATACATAGAAAATACTGCATTGTAAAAATAAAGGAAGGTTAGTAGGTATAAATTGTGTTATTCTCACCAGGAGACACAACAAAGAGCACTATAGCAGAAATCGAGATTAAGTGATTTCGTCCTCAGTTTGCCTCATATTCGGAACTGTAAATAGTTTCCAGATTGTAGTTACAGATACTGGAACATTGTCATTACAGCATAAATGTCTCTGAGTAGCAGTTACAAGGCTCTCTTTGAACAGCAATGAAGAGACAGCAGTAGGTGTTACGATGATGGAAGCATCATTCCAAATTGGATAGTGCAGGCCATCGCACACGAGTCTTCATCATCGTAACAGCTAGTGCTGTCTCTTCATTGCTGTTCACTGAGAGCCTTGTAATTGCTACTCAGAGACATTTATGCTGTAATGACAATGTTCCAGTATCTGTAACTACAATCTGGAAACTATTTACAGTTCCGAATACGAGGCAAACTGAGGACGAAATCACTTAATCTCGATTTCTGCTATAGTGCTCTTTGTTGTGTCTCCTGATGAGAACAACACAATTTATACCTACTAACCTTCCTTTATTTTGACAATGCAGTATTCTATGTGTACCTGCATTCTATTTTCTTTATTTTCTTTATTTCATAATACATGCCACGTCGTTTGACAATTTGATGTCACGTGACATTATGTCATTCATATCTGATATCTATATTATGTTCACGTAGCACTTTATTTAAATTTATTCCTTCTCCTGTATCTGATGATGGGTTCTAAGGAAACCCGAAAGTTCTTGTACAATAAAATCTTTAAATTCAGCCAACGAATTTAAATTTGTATTGTGAGTGACTCTTGTTTTTATTAAGATCGTGCATTGAAGGCAACTACCTCGATTACTTTGGACTATTTCTGCACGAATTTGAATTCTCATAATACCATCCTTGTTTGTTATGTGTTGTGGAAGTGACTCTAAATGAAGCCATATCACCAACACCATTCAAGCCATCAACGCCGTGAATGGGAAGAAGTGGACTTCCGTATAGATGTATGCAAAGTGACAAAAGGCACTCATATTGAGCATATTTGTAAGGTACAGAATAAAACTTGGTGAGTTTACTTGCACAATTTACAAAAAATTATGTTTTTGTAACATAATTTTTTTTTACAAAAAATTATGTTTTTTTTTTTACAAAAAATTATATTTACAAAAAATTAGTGTTGTATGTGCAGCGATTTTTTAAAACCCCAACAATCAGTTTGAATAGCCTTGTAGAAATCAAGGAAGAAATACTCTCTTCAAATACATGGAAAATTCATGAGCACATTATTTTCATCAATCAGATTGTGGTACTGAATTGCTTTTAGTTCATTGCTCTCTATGTAATGTCTCCTCAGTAAACTTGGAAATTACATCACCCTGGAGGAGAAATTGAACCTGCCTCTCTTGATTTCCATTTGAGAATGCTATGTTACACTACCCAGAACAGTGTGATTCTCAGTGACTCAAGCTAAGAAAAGCTTAGGAATCTGCATGACTTCAGATTTGCATTAGTCAAAACAGCCCAAAGCTTCCTCCTAGGGACACCAACCCTATTCAAATCCAGGAGCAAAATAGGTTACAAATCACCAGTACATCAGATACCACCATAGAAATTATGTGCAATATTCATGGGAAATTCACAAGTTCATTATTTTCAGCAATAAGATTGTGATACTGAATTGATTTTAATTCCCTGCTTTCCATGTAACATCTCTACAGAAATCTGAAGTCATTAAGATTCTTAAGCTGTAACTGTGTAGCTTCACTTATTTGGAACTACATTGCCCAGCATACTCAAACAGAAATCTGGATTTGATTCCTGCTACATGGTGAAGTAATTTTCAAGCTTTTGGAGGAGATATTGCATGGAGAGCAGTGTATGAAAAGCAATTCAGTACTACAATCTGATTGGTAAAAATAATGTTCCGTAACTCTCGAATCCTCTTCGAAAAAATTCAGGTGTGGACTGTTGTACCCATTTCTTCACAGCCACTTTCACCTTGTCTGCATCATCAAATTGTTGTCCCCAAAGACTGTCCTTATTGGACCAAACAGGTGGCAGTCAGAGGGCGCCAGCTCTGGGATGGATGGGGGACCACTGACCAGCCTAGTTTGCTGATCACCTGATTTGTTGCCAAAGTTTCTAAATATGGCAAGGATCACTTCGCAACAAGTATTGCAGATCTGGCAACAACAAATGGAAAGACATTATATTTCAGATCGATCTGGTTACCCTTGCCTTTTCTGCGTAGGTAGGTAGCTGCAAGAGTATTTACAGACGGCTTGGCTCGTGTGTTATAGACTACATAATGGATTCTAAATTCTTTTATGGCAAATAATTTGACATTGGACAGATTGTCGTCTAGTTACCAACCTCGCCTGAGATCAAAGAAATGGTGGTGGAATCTGTTTAGAAATGGTTTAAACATGTCTTTGATTGCAGCATTTTGATTTTACCAGCACTTACATCCAGAGGAAAGTGTTTAACACTTGAACTTCCAATTTGATACCGAACCCTTTTGACTTTTGTGGTCCTCAGTTCGTGCTGTGCAAGCAGCTAGATATGATGGTATAAACTACATACTTGAATCATGTAAACAAGGAAAATGTATCATATGCTAAAAAAATATACGGCTGAAATGCAGCAAATGTGACAAAAGGTTAAATAAAAACTCCTTTGCTGCACAATTTCATCAAAAATGATGAGAAAATGTATATTTTTGTTTCAGTATTTTTGTATAACTGTGAAAGCTGTTTGTTTTAATTAAATGTAACTATGTTTTTATTTAATTTTTATAATTTCCTTAACTCTAACCATTTGTTAATTAAACATAATTAAAAATGTTTCAACATATCACTAATTTAAGGGGGAAAATACTCCCTAAAGATGCCAACATTCCCATTTTGGGAACATAAGATTTCTCAACAATGATAACATATATACAAATTCTGTTGCCACAGCTGGTTTTATAATACTTTTGTTATTATTTGTGCCAATTTTTATTGCATTCTGTTGACTGGAAGTACTAGCGGCATGTAAAGAGTTAAAGTTTTCACCCTTTGTCACTAAACACAAGAGGCTAGTTCCATCAGATGTATGCATTCCATCGCTGACTGCAAACAACATTTAGAGAAAAACTACATATGGTTTCAATTTCTGGACCTAGAGCATAATGCAATTAAAGAAGTGATATTCTTCTGCCCGTGGCACTTCGTAACAATAACACAACTTCGGTGATTAGCAGTGAAATGAAACATAACATGTGACTACTGTCTTTTTTCTTGTAGTAGGGATTTCTATTCAAACTTAATTATTTTAAAATTTAGTTGTTCTGACTGGGCAACTAAATTTTTTATTTACCTGCCCAGACCAATAATTTACATGCCCTAGGCATCTCGAGCATGGTAAATATTTCTCAATCCCTGCTATGCCTTAGAAATCTGGTGTTTTCTCATTTTAAAATGTGGCAGAGAGAGATGTGCATTCTCTTTTGCATTGTTTAGCCTCAGCATACCTTCTGTCAGCTTCATGTGCTTTTTAGCATTCAAAGTGGTGGTTTTTGCCATTAAAGAACACATCACAGTTCCGTGTACAACTTTTGATACTTCCACTATGATTCATACGGAATTTTATGAAATAGCTGTCACGTACAACTAGCTAAAGCTTATTCTAGTGTGCATGAGTCTGAATTATGCTTGGTTGTTTTTATGTATGAGAATATGGCACTTTTACTGTTGATTACTCAAATGTAGGAACCTTCAACTTTTCATCAGGATGCTATATTTATGTTTGCAATGCTATAATTTTATTTAAGTGTGCTTTTAAAAAGATTTATCAACATTTTCATTAAATTGAAGTTGTACGTTTTATTTTTACAGTATCTTCTATGTTTTCTACGAACAGTATTTGACAATATTCCATGACACAATTAGAAACATTGGCGTATCTATTGCGGCCATATTTGTTGTGACACTTGTATTGATGGCATTGGACTTTCATTCAACTGTCATAATCATCCTAACAATCATGATGATTGTTCTCAACTTGATGGGATTGATGTACTGGTGGAACATCTCACTGAATGCTGTTTCATTGGTCAACTTAGTAATGGCAAGTATTTTCCCATTACTCTTTTTAAACTATATTATGCTTAAGTTTCTGGTTCTCTATGTAGCAGGCTGTAAAAGTGAAATGGTTGAATTTTTGTCACAATTTTGTGCTTTGAAAGTAAGGCGGCAACACTGCGTTGAATGACTTATGTTGGCTGACAGCCCATATGGGTGGTTAGTTGATCCATGACATGGCAACCGACACTGTACATATTTATTACTTTCTGTCGTTCATGTTTAATCTCGGGAAAATCACAGCAGAAACACAAGAGTGGATTTGTTCAGCACATGATGAGAAAGTTGTAGATGCAAGTACATGTCATGAGTGGTTCATCAAGTTCAGAAGTGGCAATTCCAGTGTGGAGGATAAGCAGCACACCAGACAGTCAAAGAAGATGCAGAGCGCAGATGTACCCACTTTAATGATGATTAAATTTGACTTGCTTGTGAAAGTATGACACCTATTCAACCATTACTTTTTTTTTATGCGCATATGATCCGCGGACTAACTGTGAATTTTCCCAGAGACTATCTGTTTCTCTTTTTTTTTTTTTTTTTTTTTAGAAATACCGTATCATTAAAAAAAAAGTGCCCTGAGCTACCAGTCTTCCTTGAAGGACTGCCATCTGTAATGTAACAGCTTAGTATGGTCCCCATCCCCCACCCCCACTAACCCTCCCCTCCTCAGCATACCAGTACATGTTTGACACCCTGCTTCAGGGAATTAAGATTAGGAGTTTTACCCCCTATGTCCCTGACATTCATGATGAGTGTGATCTTCTAAGTCTTTTGTTGAAATGCAAGATTTCCCGCCAATTTGTCAAATGGTTAAAGGAATTAAAATGAAAGAAAACACGTATTTCCTAGGTTGGTCTTATCTCTCTTTGTGAAACAGGGAGAGATACTGTAAGCACTAAGACCGACCTTATTCTGTTATTCACCTGTGTTCAATTGGCTACTGTATATCTCTCAGCTCACAGGTATCTTACTATGGCTCCCAGCAGAAGAAGTTTTACTGCAGAATTCAAGCTTAAAGTGTGCGAGTACACTTCAAAAAACGGAAATAGAGAAGCATCACATGAGTTTTCAATTGATGAGAAATCTATACAAAACTAGAGAAAACAGACGTATTTGCTCACAAAAAATGCAGCGCAATAAATTTGCCGTCGCAAGGGTAAAGTAATGAATCCAGAGATGGAAGAAAATTTGAAAAAGTGGATTACTGCACAACGTGACGCTGGACGTGCAGTTTCAATGACGTTAATAAAACAAAGTGAAAACAATGTGCAGGGAACTTGGCATCAATGATTTCAAAGGAGGGCCCAATTGGTGTTTTAAGTTTATGCGTAGGCACCAACTCTCAATTCGAGCCGCAACCACAATGGAGCAACAACTACCTGCCGACTGGAAGGAAAAAATTATTTCTTTCAGAAAATTTGTGGCGAATAAAATTGCTACAATGAATCTAACTGACGATGATGTTACGAATATGGATGAAGTTCCGCTGACTTTCGATTCGTCGCAGTGTATAACTGTGTATGAAATTGGAAATCAAGACTGTGAATGTGTCCACTACGGGAAATGAAAAGCTGTTTACCGTTGTTCTTGGTTGCATGAAAAATGGTGGAAAGATAAAGCCGATGGTCATCTTCAAAAGAAAATCTGCTATAAAGGAAAAGCGTAATTCAGGTATCTATGTTAGGCACAATGAGAAAGGGTGGATGAACGAAGAAGAGATGAAAAATTACGTAGAGCACTGCTGGAGAACTCGACAAGGAGCTTTTTTCCGTCCAAAATCCCTTTTGATATTAGACAGCATGTCGGCCCATTTAAAGGATAGCATCAAAACGTTTTTAAAGAAAATAGGCACTGAAATTGCAGTTATCTCCGGAGGACTCAAAAAACGTTTGCAGCCATTGGACATCAGTGTGAACCGCAGTTTTAAGGCGGCCATTAGAATAAAATGGGAAGAATGGATGCATGACGTACTTCATTCCTACATACCAAGTGGTCGCAGGCGAAGGGCGACATATTCTGATGTGTGGAACTGGGTTGTGGATGCCTGGAATTTTGTCCCTAGATCTGTCATCCGGAATGGATTCCTACGGGCCTTTGAAAGCTCCATTCAAAGTGACAATGATAATTCGTCCCAAACCAAAGAAGAGCAGTCTGGTGATGAAATTGATGGCGGAAAATCCTGGGCTGAGTTCTGAGTTCTTTTTTTTTTTTTTTTTTTTTTCTGTCAGACAATTCATTAATTGAAAAAAATATCTATCGTTTTGCTTTTGTACATGTATTGTACATATTAAATTTGTAATTTGGAACTGTATGCTGTTTTTATTGGCTAAATTCTAAAGACAGATACAGTACTGTATGTCTTGCCAAATTCTTTGCCAGTACGCAGCATTTTTACCAGCATTTATGGATTAAAGGTTGGTGAAATGGAAGAGAAAAATGGGCAAGTCACAAATTTAAGTTACTTATTTTGTTTTAAAGTTTGGAAGTGCAGATGCGGACTATCTGGGAAATTTTATCGTTTTCAATACTTACTTTTTTCCTTGCGGATTATCTGCGGGGTGGACTATGCGCACGAAAATACGGTAAATGCTGGAAACTTATGCACAGACCTAATTTTACAATTCAGAATCGCCATGACTGATCACCAAACTGAGTAATCACAACATCAAATAAGAACGTATGTAATGCTGTTATGTTATCTTAAGGTTGGAAGTCGGAAACAAAAACACTCGAGCTCCAATGCTTTTAAATACGAGGGCCATCCAGAAAGTAAGCTCTGTTTGAAGATAAAACAAAACAATACAAAACAAAAAATATTGATAACTAATTTTTAATGTGTGATGAAATCTACATACCTAAATTTACTTTTCAACATATTCCCTGTGGATGTTAAGGCATGTGTCATATCGTTGCACAAGTTTCTGGATACCCTCATTATAGAAGTCTGCTGCCTAGGTTTTGAGCCACCATTCAACTGTTGTCTTCAGGTCATTGTTGCAGACATGCCAACTCTCCGGCAGACCTTGATTTCGTTTTTTTTTTTTTTTTAGCAGTAGCAACACTTGCTAATGGCTTTATTTTTTACTAGCAAATTGCATTATCTACTAGCAAAAGTTTATTAACATTATACAAAAGAAACCTTAACATGTCCCTCTCTATTAGTCAGTCATAACAAATTTTGATTTCACCCCTATAACTGTCACATTGTAATGCTGAAAATATTACAAAGTATTTAGATGTAACTCACCTTTTCATGACCTGACATTAATTCTAACAATATAATTTAAATGCAAATATTAGCCGCCCCGGTGGCGCAGTGGTCTAAGCGATGGCCTCTGATCATTCGTCCGAAAGAGTCCGGGTTCGAATCCTGGTGAGGCATGGATGTTGTGTTTGTCTTACGGCACTGGCTCTCTCCCTTCCCTGTAGCCAATGACCCTAAATTAGGGATGGGCGACTGCTTATAGCCCATTGAGTTGCTCACGGTGGTCGTTAAACCTCCAATAAAAAAAAATGCAAATGTTAAAAAACATTTTTTATTTAACTTTATTCACAAAATTCAAGAACACTATTCAAAATCTTAAGTTATTTTCCATATGTTTTATGATCTGGGTTTCAGGTCTTTTCATCATACCACTTTAAAACACCAGGCCTGGGGTCAAACTTTTGTTCAGATGGACCTTCAACCTCAATACTCATGAGAGCATTTAATGCTTGTAAGTTTAAACTGCCCCTCCAATCACCCTGGATTCTCTTCATGAAACTGAACCCAACCTCACATGCAGAAGAGATAAGATAAATATACTGGATATTTCTATTATTTTTATAATGTTTGTACTTTTGAAGAAACATTCATTCCCAGAAAGCAGTTGTTCCTTTTTGTATGCGTCTAAAATATTCCACATGCGCAGTGCAGTGGCACTTTACAGTTCACACTAAAACATTCAAAATTTTTCCACTAGCAACTTTTGCTAGAACCACTTTTTATCACTAGTAAAATTCATTTGTTTGCTAGCAATTTGCTACTAACTACCGGTTGAAATCAAGCCCTGCTCTCCGGATTTTCAGCCCTTCCTCCCACATTTCTGGATGAATGTCAAATCTTGAATTTCACCGAGAATCAGCTGTTAGGATAGTCGAAATTCTATGAACCACCACCATGATTTCAAACTGCCTGTGAAATCTTCTCCTTTCTGCATCGATGCAAAGCAGCATTACAGTCATCAGTTTCATACTTTTCCTCTCCTTCGATCTGCAAAAAGAAAGCCGCCCCACACAGTGCTCTCTAGGCGCTGGCTTCTGAAATTTGCTTAAAAAAAAATTCACCCAGTCCGATTGTCATACGATGCCTTCAGTAAAGGGCTCACCCACTCTGTCACTAGAATGCCGGAGTGGGTCAGTAATTGATTGACAGGTGGGAGCTGCTCTGCCTTTTCCTTGCAGTTCAGTCTTCCAACCCCTCACTTCAACAGAGCTGCGTGCATTCTAAGTGATGATAAACATTTGAGTTGCGGCGAATTCACTTAATGGCAGAAGGAAGTAGTTACAGTTGGCCTTCCCTTATAACGAAAGGCGATGTTAGTACGATGCTTTTTGTCGTCTTCGCCTTTGTGCACAACCGAAAGAAGAAACAAAAAACAGCATGCCGGACATTTTACGTTTTCATTATCTTACGAAATCGAAGTACCTGAAAACGAATTTCAGTAGAGTAGGGGGGGGTGTTGATTTTCATGTAGTTTTTTTTCTCCAGAACTTTAAGTGGATCAATAATACTACTACTGGAAAATTGTTCCTACGTCTGGAAGATGCCGATAAAAAATAGTGCTTGTGTGACTTCATGATCTGTGAAAATCTCCCGATTTTCATAGTTTGAAGGTTGGCACGTCTGTTGTTGTCATCAATCTGCTAACTGGATAGTCACTAACAACATTTTGCCTCACATCACACAACTGCAGCACATCTTCATTTCTCACACGATCGGAGAGTGTCTTGCCACAAACTCCCCGTAAGTAACGCATCTCTCCAGCACGTGAACAACTCCTGTGTCTGTTCTGCAATATACAGGTTTCACTGCCATACATCAAAGTAGGAACAGTTACACTCTTATACATAGCCATGCGGTACTCTCTTGAGAACCCATCATTCCTGTGAAAACCTCCTAAAGCAACTATGACTTTCAGTGAAGAATTCACTTGCCTGCTAATTTTACCATCTAATTTGTTCTCTCTGTCAAACATGCTTTCTAATTACACAAACTCGTTTACCTGGTCAATTACTGTGCCATTTAGACTTATCTTGCATTCAGTACAACAGTTCCTTGCTCGAAAACCATAACTTTGGCTTTTGCCTTATTTATACTCAGTTTGAAATTCATACAAACTGTGCACATCTGTGCCAGAATACTCTGCAACTTGCTTTCACTCTCTGCCAACAGGACTGTGTCATCAGCATGCAGCAATCTGCACATACGGATATTACCAGGTTAAAAGCCAATATTGTCCATCTTGGCATCATGCATGCACACATCCATAAATATATTAAACAGTGATGGTGACATTACACAACCTTGTCTGATTCCTGCACCAATAAAAAAACCATTTCGGTAAAACATCGTTCACTTGTACACATGCTTTACTGCCAGCATACATGGCTTTCACACTATTAAGTAGATCCCCAGTAACACCGTATTTATTCAGTACCTTCCACAGAAGTATCCTATTTACATAAGCTTTTTCTAAATCTGTGAAGGCAGCAAAAACTTCAGATACTTTTTTATCATCGTGCATAATTCAAAAATTTGGTTAGTGCAGCCTTTACCAGGTATAAAACCACTCTGAATATCCCACACTTTCTCTGATGTAAGACCTTGTACCCTTTCAATAATGATCTTACCAAACACTTTCCCTGGCACACTCAGTAAGCTAATACCATTATAGTTCTTGTGGCTAATAGGATCACCTTTACAAGGGAACAATTATAGCATCCCTCCATTCCCGAGGGGCCATTCCTAACTTCCCGCATAACCAGCAAATTTCAGTTAACCAGTCAATTGCCGATTCACCGCCATATTTTAACATCTCAGCAGGTATGCCATCTACTCCCAGAGCATTACTATTCTGAAGAGATTTTAGAGCTTTACACACCTTTTCTTTTGCGATCCCTCTTGTGCTTCCATCTCTCACTGTGACATCATCTGCTTCTGCCTCAGAATCACCTTTGCTTTCTTGATCTGATAAGTCACATAAGTATTCACCCCATCTTTCACTTAACTCATTGGGCTCTCATATCATTTCTCCAATCCTATTCTTCACACAACTTGAAATCCCCCCCCCCTCCTATTTTTCCTGAGTTTGATGTACTTCCAGAAGGTTTTTCTATCTTTCCAAAAAGCCATTGTGCTTTTCTACTTTTTCCTTCCTATCTTTTGCCTTATTCTGGCAAACTAGCTTAGCTACCTCATGCTTCTTACAGTGATATTCATCCTCAGAAACTCTACCTTGCAACATTCCCAAATATGCTTCTTTCTTTCTTTTTACTGCATCTTCAATCTCACTTTCCACCAAGCATCACCTCTAATGTTACCCACTATTGTGGTGCCACAGACTTTTTCAGCAGTTCTTAAAACACTCCTACTTCTTTTCTACATCCCTCTCACATGACTTCAGCTCCTTCAGTCATTCTCTGAGTAAATTAGAGTAATTCTGATGTTCTTCAGGGAGCCTTTCAACCTTTATTCTTTCCACCCTAGGCCTCTTCCTATTCCTTTTCCTTCAACCAACATTCAGTTTTACTCATGGCACTACCAAGTAATGAACAGAGCCAACATCCGCACATCTTTTCACACAAATGTCAACAACTAAGTGTTTGTTTCAGACGTTGATCGTATACAACGAAATCTATTACACTCTTTTGTCCCATAGTAAGATTATCCCAAGTATATGTGTGGATATACTTGTGGTTGAAAAATGCATCAGATACACACAAACCATTCTCAATGCAGAGTTCAATTAATATTTCACCATTATCATTCACACAAAGGTCGTTAAACTTACCCAAAACATTATCAGAAATCGCATTCCGCACACCTATTCTAGCATTGAAATTTCCTGCTATTATAACTTTCTCTTTAGCACCAAACTGGCTCAAAACAGTTTTTAGCATATTACAGGTATGAGCTAAAGCTGTTTGAACAATGCATGTGATTGTGCTATTTTAATAATAAACACAAGGTGTTTTTTAGCTTATACCTTGGTCATTTTGTCTTTTAGGGTAAAATTATGTGCTGATATCCAGTGTTGTTGCTGTTGTATTCATTTTTTTTACATATGTGAGGCAAGTCAATAAAGACTGAGAATGAGTTTATAATTTGACGCACAGAGACATCAAGGCAGAGAAACTATGATTTTGTGAAAGCAGAGGGTGCAATGATCTTAGTGACACAATGGCAAGCATGTAACTGCCGCTTCCTGCAAACAATTGCTCCTCTTAAATAGATGACATCTCGCCTACCCGAAATGGCGTCTATTCAAGAGGAGCAATTTGTTGCTTTAGAATTTTGTTTTTGTTTAGGGTAATGGCCACAGAGGCCTGTGAAATGCTGAAAGAGGCCTATGCTGAAGACATTCTGCCACAATCTGCAGCATTTTGGTGGTTCAAGGAGTACAAAGAAGGTCGAGTTTCCACCCCAAAGTGCAGTGGTTCAATGGCACCTTCGACAGCCATTAACGAAACGTCAGTAAACACAGCTGCTGTGATTGTTCAGGAAGATCGCCAAATAACTTTGGATAACCTCACTGTTGTGTTAAACATATCAGATGGTAGTGCATGGACTATTTTACACAAACATTTGCATATGAGGCATATCTGTGCATGTTGGATTCCACGTTTATTGACACTTGCAAAAACAGGTGTGAGTGGATGTCTGTAGAGAGCTTCAAGGTCTGCTTGCTGAGCATGGTTATGCATACCTGAATTCCATTGTCATAGCTGATGAAACCTGGCTTCATCATTATGATCCCAAAGGAAAACAGGCAAGCAGCATCTGGAAATCACCATCTTCTCCAACACCAAAGAAAGTAAAATTTGTTCCTTCTGCATTGAAGGTTATGATGATTTGTTTCTTTGATAACTGTGAAATGATTTACCAGATTAAGTCCCTATGCATACCACTGTTATGGGACAGTATTATGTGGAAATTTTGAAGATCCTGGCTAAAAACGTCCAATGGAAACGCCCCACTCTTCATCCATGTGTGCTTGGTGCCTACACCATGATAACGCAAGACCACATGTTTCTAATGTGGTTTTGCAATATTTGGCCAAGAAAAATGTTGAATGTGTGCCACACCTGCCTTATAGTCCAGACTTTGCACCCTGTGATTTTTCCCTCTTCCTGAGGTTGAAAGCGGAATTACCGGGGAGGGGGTTGTCTGCATCATCCATGGCCATCATAAAGAAGTGGAGGCGATTCTGAAGAGGCTGTCGGCAAATGTGTTCCAACACGTGTTCCAGGACTGGCAATGACGATGGACAAAATGTAGTGCAATGGATGGTGATTACTTTGAGAAAGACCATACCCCAAAGGATCATGCATAGCATGGCTGGTGAGTAATACACCCATTTTCACTCTTTATTGACTAGCCCTTGTATCTGTCAGTTTTATTTCATGTGTATGTCGCATTTGTTCACTTCATAATATTTGTATATTTACAGGCTGTTGGTATATCTGTGGAATTTTGTTCTCACATAACCCGAGCATTTGCTGTTAGTACTCAGGGTACCAGACAAGAAAGGGCTCAGCATGCTTTGGCAAATATGGGCAGTTCGGTAAGTATATGTTTTACCAGTGACTCCCAACTTGTTGGTCCTGAGGGCTAAAATAATTGGGTATGTAGACTGTATAATCCTTAATTGATATGAGGTCCGATCAAAAAGTTCTGAGACTAGGCTGATATACAACAAAGTACTTACGTTACTTAAGTCTGGCTACGATCTCCCTTAAAGTAGTCTTCTTGGGCAGTGATACACCGTTGCCAGCGTTTCTGTTACTGTTGGAATGCTCCCTGGAAGTCCTGTTCGTGAATCATGTCCAGCACTGTCTGCGATTCACTCTGGATCTCGTCCATGGTTTCAAAACGGCGACCCTTGAGCTTCATCTTAGGGAACAGAAAGAAGTCGCAGGGGGCCAAATTTGGCGGGTGCGGAAGGGTAGTCATGCTGTTGCGGCTGCAAAACTGGCGTGTTGCTAACGCTCTGTGAGCTGCTGCATTGTCGTGATGGAGCAGGAAATTGCCCCTGTGCCACATTTCAGGTCATTTGCGGTTAATGTCTTCCCTAAGAAGCCTCAGAACCTCGCAGTAAAAAAGGGCAGTGACAGTCTGGCCCTGGAAGACGTATTCACGGTGCACATCCCCACGAATGTCGAAGAACATGATGAGCAGGCTTTTGGTTGCGCTCTGGACCTGTCAGGCCTTCTTTGGTCATGGAGATGCTGGGCTCTTCCACTGCGTTGGCTCAGTCACCACCTGCTGACAAAGATCTTGACAGAGTTCGACACGGAGTGCCTTCTGTTCGGGGTTCAGAATCTTGGGCACAAACTTTGCCGCAATGCGATGCATGTTCAAAACCGACGTCAGAATTTCTTGCACTGTTCCGTATGACACATTAACGATGGTAGCAATGTCTTAAATGGTTCTCTGACAATCTTCACGCACCAGTTCCCTAATTTTGTCCCCATTTTGGGGGGTTTTGCTCGTGGACGGTCGCCCTGACCTCTCGTCGTCTTCCAGTGCCGTTCTGCCACTCTTGAAGCACGAGTGCCATTCAAAGCACCTCGCATGACTCATTGCCATAAGCCTGCCGCAACATTTCATGCGTCTCCGTTCCTGATTTGCCGAGTTTGATGCAAAATTTGATGTTTGCTCGCTGCTCTAGTTAGCAGTCCATACCAAAATTGCAGCTGTGTTCTGCATGTGGTCACCAAATATCGTGTAGCACAGCTACCGATGTTCACAGAACAACGCCACTCGGCACAAGGACTCGTGAAGGTCACTGCCCTCAACCGCTGCTCACGCATTCATGTGCTGCCATCTGTTGGGGCACTACGTACTTAGTTTCGGAACTTTTTGATCACACTACGTATAATCAAAAAGCTAATAAGGTGTGTTTGATGTATTACAATGCTATTGGCATGTGGGATTGTCATAAAAACTCGAGTGCCATCCTAGTGACTGAGTGATGTGAGGTGTTTCCTTCTAACCATTTATCCAAGATGAGCCTAGATTCAAATCCTGGATATAAATAAATAAATAAATAAAGCCTGAGTGGTAACTTTTTGTTTCTTGGCAATTGTTTACTATCTACTGGTGGCAGATTTGGTGATGGTACATCACAAAGCCCAATGTGCACAAGACCAAAGAGGAGAATAAAGAGCTAGAGCATTTCTTCCATCATTTGCAAGTTTTCTCCAGTTTTGTCAGACAGCAAATTAAGTTATGGTGTAGTTTCTTTTTCACTGTGGATAGTGGATAAATATTTGAAATGCAAAACTCCTGAACATGAGTCAACAGTGACTGAGATTTAGATAGTTATAAAGATGATGCAGCCAAAGCCATTTCAAAGAAGATCTATTAAGCAGCAAAGGGAGCAAATATGTCCTACCTAAGGTTTGTGTTGTTGCCACTGATTTAGAACAGAAGAGTCTGGAACTGAAGAATACTAGATGCATGTTATCCTTATATGAAAAAAAATGTTTTTTTTTTTTTTTTTTTTTAGGTTTCTGTGCTTCTAAAATTTTAATTACATTGACTCCCAGTGCATATTATTTGGGTAAACGGGTGTCTGATGTCAATTTCGTCTAGGTATGGTTAAATTATTCAAAATGCAAGCTTGGGACTGAGGGAAATGTTTGTTAAATCCAGGCTCTCGCTAAATCCAGTTTGGAGTGCAAATTCCCACCATGTAAAAATATGAATATTTGACAATGTTCTTATATGTTTACAGTATACAGGGTGTCTCGAAAATCCTTGACACATTTTAAAAATGTATTTAAAAAAACTATTTAGGATATGAACATAATTTTTGCAGCTTTTGTTAACTTAAAGTTATTTCTGTTTCCTAAATATGTCACTTGGTGGCATTACTAATTCAATCACAAGGTTAGTTGAAAAATGTCTACTCCAGCAGAGAAAGCAGTATGAGTTGGATGGTTTTTCGAAACGAAATCTATTACCCAAATGCAAAGAAGTTTTTGTTTGAAATTTGAAAAAGATCCTCCAAGGCATAATAGCACCTTTGCTTGGCACAAGAAGTTTCTGGAAACGTCCTTGATAGGGCAAAGTGTGGAAGACCAAGCCTGGGCGAAGGCGACATTAAAAGCATCTGTGAAGCCTTTTTTCCCATAGCGCTACTAAATCAATACAAACTGCCACAAAGGAATTGGCAATTCCTTGTGCAACAGTGCATCGAGTCTTACACCAAAAACTCTACCTGCAGTATATGCCTACAAAGTGCAGACATTGCAAGCTTTAGAGCTGGACGACAATGTGAAAGACGAAGTTTATTCATCCAAAGTGGAAAGTGTTGACGAACTGAAAACTCGCATAGTTGCTGCAATTGCATGTGCCACACAATCCACTTTAGCACATACATGGGCAGAGAATGAATATGGGCTTGATGTACTCCTTGCAACAAAAGGTGCACATATTGAAGTTTATTAACTATACGAAAAAACTTTTGAAGTAAGTTTACGAGATCTCAAATTTTTTATACCTATCCTGAATAGTTTTTTTCTAATAAAATTTTAAAATGTGTCAAGGACTTTTGGGGCCTTGGCACATTTTAAAAATTTATTAGGGGTATATCCATAAATATCATAACATATGGCAATATCTCCACCATTTTCTAGCACACTACTTTGTCATGTAAAGGTAACGATTTCTCTTTGACATTTCGCCACTTATAAAAGTTTAGGATTTACCTTATCTTGATTTTCAAATTACTCGTAACCCTTCTGACAATTCCCTGTCTTTTGCCGTTTATCGAAAACCTACTCCCACACCCACTCTAATTCCGTACAATTCTGCTCACATTTTTCAGCATAAAATTTCTGCTCTGCACTTCCTATTCAGAAGAGCATATTCACATTCTTCTAGCCATTTTGCCAGAGCTCAAGAACTACAATGGATATCATCCCTCGCTAAAAACCATGGTTACCCGGACAACGTTGTTAAGAGGGTGCACAATAAAGTACGGTTTTCTATGTCAACTGCCTAAAAAGTATGTTGGATCTGTTGATTTTAATCCTCATGTTGTAAACCTCCTTACCAACATATGTTCTCGTCATAAAATACAATTTGGAATACGATCATGCAATCTATATACCATTATCCGCAATGATCGTGACAAATTTAGCAAAGGGAAAAAATGGGGTGTGTATGTTATTCCTATGCTCAACACTATCTCTGGCGAACTAAATAATCATTATGTGGGTTCTACCAAAAGAAATTTGGATTTGAGATTAAATGAACATAGATATGATCTAAAAATGAATCACCAAAGCACCTCTTTTGCAAGAACCATAAGTGCTGGAAATTCCATCCCAGACTGGGACAACGCTAAGATTATAAACACACCTAACTCTGTTTATTCCTTGTTATTTACAGAAAGCCTCTATATTTTGGCTTATAATACACGTTGCTGTAATGACTATTATCCTTGTGTTTTACCTGAACCTTGGAGCAATCTTGTTGGGAAGGACAGCGCAATAACAATTGTTTCTGTTAGGTAGTTTTCATTGGCTAATTATGTTTTTTTTACTGTCTTGTTATCTGGTATATCATGTGACATTGACATTACCTTTCCCATAATGCATGTACTCCACGTACTTAAGACCAGCATGTAACCACATGGTGAAATCACATCTGATGAAGGTGTCAATGTGACACCGAAAGTGCTCATGTTTTTTTAAACTGTACATAGATTTCGTTTTTTAGCTGAATAAATATCATCGTGCAACAAGACGGATTTCTTTTAATACTAGTGTTCATGCACGAATTATAGTGTCTACCGTCATACTTCTGCATTTATTGTGAATCACAGTCTTCTTCAAAATTCATCATGTGGAGCCGTGCTATGCAAATATTTAAAAAAAAAAAAAAAAAAAATCTTGGAAAACTTTCAAGGGAATCGGCACATTTGTCATTTTTACTAAATTGCAGAGATTTAAATGTCATTCCACGACATCTGCGTATCTTCAATTCTCCATTTACCAGACGAGACGCCAGGATTATAAGGACTGCCGAAAGGAAGAGACTACTTCAACAGATCAGAAGTAAGCGCAGTAGTATTGACTTCTTTAATAAGAAATGCTATACCTGTTACTCATTCCTAGCTGATTCCTCACACACAATTATTTTGGACCGTACATTATTCATAATTACAGCAATAATCGAAAATGAAACGAAGACTTTATTTAACACCCATGTTAAAAAACTAAGATTGTTGGTGGATTCTGAAGTTCGTAGTAGAACGCATAAGCTGTACGGATTTCAAACAAGTCATCCTTTCGGCCTTTCTGAACAAGGATCATTACATGGATCACCTGATGTGGGTAATGGATTGGATCTGCATGAACTGGACCATGACAGCTATAACTCTGATTCACATAATGGAGTCAGCTGAATCCCATTCAACTAAGAGCCTTGCAACTAGGTTACAAGTTCGCTTACCCTAATCAATGTAAAGTGGACTTATTCAAAACAGTTCCGCAAATTGAGAAAATTCTATATTCACTTCCAATAGAAGATAGGAACTTCGCAAGAATAAAAATCGCAAGGTCTCTTCACAAACACAATCCACAACGGTGTAAAACCACCGAAGAATGCCAGCTTCATGAGGAAATGCAGCAGCTGATTGAATTGAAAAAGGACCCAGATATTGCCATTCTTTTAGCTGATAAAACTAGTCAAGTTGTGATTTTAAATCAAAGTGATTATATTAAAAAAATGCTCAATGCCATTTCTAGTGTCCCTCATGTAATAGTGAAACGAGACCCCACCAGGGCTACAGTTAGTGCTTTAAGCCGCCTTAAGAACTCTTCAGCTCCTCCGGACTCCTTTTCAAAAGCCTTCAATCCACATCCCCGGCTGACATGTACCTGATTTATTTGGTAGATTAAAACTACACAAGGAAGGGTACCCTATTCGCCCTCTTGTATCAGGTCACATTGCCCCCACCCGACCTTTAGAAAAAGCTTTGGCAAGTTATCTCACCAAATTTACAGTGAATTCTTCCTACTCAATAAAGAGCACCACACAAGCTATTGATAGGTTAAAGTTAATTCAGCCACTACCAAATTCCTATTTTTTGGCGTCCCTAGATGTAGTTTCGTTATACACGAATGTACCTATGGAAGCTACATTTCAGTTGATTCAGGCTTTGCTCAATGATTCTGACATTCCTGCCAATGATATTGCTTTCATAATGAATGCTCTTCATCTCATTAAAAAGCGTTCATTTTTCAAATTTCAGAACATTTTTTACCAACAAACCGATGGGACAGCCATGGGTTCACCTTTATCCGCAGTCTTAGCAGAAATTCTTCTTCAGCATTTTGAAAATAAAGTCATACAAGAATTCCCACAAAAACCTAGTCTCTATATCCGTTACGTTGATGACATCTTGGTAATTTGGCCATATACCATAAATCAGTTACATCAGTTTGTCAACGCTATGTCTGCTCAATACCCCTCCATCAAACTCACGATAGAACTTGAAAATAATTTTGTCTTACCTTATCTTGATTTTCAAATTACTCGTAACCTATCTGACAATTCCCTGTCTTTTTGCCGTTTATCGAAAACCTACTTCCACACCCACTCTAATTCCGTACAATTCTGCTCACATTTTTCAGCATAAAATTTCTGCTCTGCACTTCCTATTTAGAAGAGCATATTCACATTCTTCTAGCCATTTTGCCAGAGCTCAAGAACTACAATGGATATCATCCCTCGCTAAAAACCATGGTTACCCGGACAACGTTGTTAAGAGGGTGCACAATAAAGTACGGTTTTCTATGTCAACTGCCTAAAAAGTATGTTGGATCTGTTGATTTTAATCCTCATGTTGTAAACCTTCTTACCAACATATGTTCTCGTCATAAAATACAATTTGGAATACGATCATGCAATCTATATACCATTATCCGCAACGATCGTGACAAAATTAGCAAAGGGAAAAAATGGGGTGTGTATGTTATTCCTATGCTCGACACTATCTCTGGCGAACTAAATAATCATTATGTGGGTTCTACCAAAAGAAATTTGGATTTGAGATTAAATGAACATAGATATGATCTAAAAATGAATCACCAAAGCACCTCTTTTGCAAGAACCATAAGTGCTGGAAATTCCATCCCAGACTGGGACAACGCTAAGATTATAAACACACCTAACTCTGTTTATTCCTTGTTATTTACAGAAAGCCTCTATATTTCGGCTTATAATACACGTTGCTGTAATGACTATTATTTTTGTGTTTTACCTGAACCTTGGAGCAATCTTGTTGGGAAGGACAGCGCAATAACAATTGTTTCTGTTAGGTAGTTTTCATTGGCTAATTATGTTTTTTTTTTTTTACTGTCTTGTTATCTGGTATATCATGTGACATTGGCATTACCTTTCCCGTAATGCATGTACTCCACGTACTTAAGACCAGCATGTAACCACATGGTGAAATCACATCTGATGAAGGTGTCAATGTGACACCGAAAGTGCTCATGTTTTTTTTAAACTGTACATAGATTTCGTTTTTTAGCTGAATAAATATAATCGTGCAACAAGACGGATTTCTTTTAATACTACTGATTTCCTACCTGATGGCTACATGAGTTGACCACTGTTTAACAGCTCACATGAAGCAAAAGCAGTGTCTTCCCAGTGCAGTGCTCATTTGGAGGGTGAAAGGAGCAATGCAGACACAATTCCAGGAATTATTATCTCCTGTTTTCCACATCTCCATTCCACTGCTCCACTATTCCTCTCAGCAGCTGTCCCCCAGAAATCCACATAATACATGTGCGTACCCCCCACCCACCCATCCTCTTTTTTACTTTGGTGTAGGACACCTGTTTTCAAGTAGGCTGCTGTGATACTCCCTAGACATAGCATATTGGAGGGGAGGAGGCAGAGAGTACCTTGCACAACTCACTGGTTGAGCATTTAATATAACCCCTTCCCGTTCCTTTTCTATCAACATTCTTCCACTAGCACACCAAGATTTCACTGTGCTGTTGCAATTTCGTCCTCTGTGCCACAGTTTCCATTCCAAGACAGTGCATATCAGAGTTTCTCTGTCTTATATATGTATAATATGGAATTTCATTAGATTTTGTTACTTGGCTTGTTAAACGTGATTATTCTTGCTTTTTCTCTCCCTCATTAAATCTGGGGAGTTCATTAAATTTTGTTTGCTAAAAATGATCAAATTAGCTTTGAATTAACTTTATACCAAATAAAAGTTTCTGTTTTGCTTGTTATACCTGGGATTTTACTAAATACAGGCTCGTTGTAAACCGGTTCTACTGTGTGCACACATGGAAGCTTCCTGCTGATAGAAATGCCTTTTTCATCAAATACTTACTGAGGTTGGGGATCCAGTGCAATTTTTTTTTTTTTTGTATAGGTTTTTATTAAGGGTTGAAGGGTTTCTCCCCTATGTGATACAACATTGTGCCATTCAGTTCTGGTTCATTTGCTTTCAAGACCAGATCGTGAAAATTCCACAAAGGAAAATTTGTGCGCAGTCAAGTGTGTTTTCAGTGCTGTGACAACATCTGATCATTCATAGTTCATGTGACTGACCAAAAAAGTGGGACTCTAATTGAAATACAGTGAAACTATGTTATAAGCAATCTGAAATAATACAGAAAAACAGAATTTATACTTTAATATTTTTTGTATCTAGTAAAAATAAGTTACCTGTTTTATGTAGAGCTGTAGTAAGGAATTAATTAATCCAATAATTGTACAAATATATTTTTTTACTTAAGTACTGCACAGTAATTCAGGGGTTCTTAACCTATGGGTCACAACCCAAACTTGGGTTGCTGGGGCTTCTGAGATGGGTTGCCATAGCTTCTCAGAAAAGACAAAGTGTTAATTTTTTTTAAATTTTAAACCTTTGTGTGTGTAACACGTGTAAAGGCCCCAGAATTTCTGGAGATGACATCATGGGGACCATCAGCGTTGCTTCTTCCAGTCACTGGGATCGTGGGAATTTTTAAAACGTTGCAGCATTGCAAAATTTTGCCCTAAACCAGAAGGGGGAGAGAGAGAGAGAGAGAGAGAGAGAGAGAGAGAGAGAGAGAGAGAGAGAGAGAGAGAGAAAGCATGGACTGTGGAGGCTTTCAGCGAACATTCATTAATAATAATAAAAAGGAAATGCCTAGCTTCTAAAATGTTCATTGGATTTTGACAAAATTCAAATGGTAGTTTATTTTGACATGTCTTGGTTACTGTAAAAATTGCATTCAGTTATTTAAAAAAATTGGAGAAATTCAAATCTGTTTTATAAAATATTTTAATTTCCAGTTATCCATATTATTTGTTTCACAGTGTTGTTATTCATACCTTCCACTACATAGATAACTTAGATAACTCCCCCCCCCCCCACACACACACACACTTGGTTGCACCACTGGTATCACTGTAATTTCAAAAGCCAAATATTTTATATAAATATATGAAAGGTATTTTGCATGTTGTCGCTCTGTGAGGCACGTGCTCCTACCGCGAGAGAGGCCTTTTTGTACAAATGCTATTGAGTGAGTGATTAACTGAAAATTGGTAAGTTAATATTCAACTAAATTGTTTTATTTATAAATATATTCTTTTAACCAACAAAAAACATTGCACAAAAAGCCCTCTCTCGGGATAGGAGCATGTGTCTCGTGGAGCGACAACGTGCAAAATACCTTTTAATATTAGGTAAACAATACCTTTGATATTATATTTATATGATCTAAAGCACGTTTTACCATAAGACAGTCCCTTAGGGATTTGTCTCATGAAATGCATATTTCCAAAATTTGGTTACCCTCTGTGTAATAACAAATAATTACTACATTTATTTATATTATTACATGAGCATTTTTAATTTCAAAATAGACCCATGGGTCACGAAGTTGATCATCTTGTTGTTTTTGGGTTGTTGCCAAAAAATGTTAATAACCCCTGCAGTAATTAATACACATGCGCATATATGATTTGCCAATCAAAACCAAGAGGCTAAAACACTACATGTTGTAATCACTTAAAGAAATCGGGAACTGTCAGTTGCTTCATACTTTTTAGTTAAATTTTTTTACAGTTCTTTCTGCTGAATGTACATGAAAGAGAAAGTCTTCATCTTCTACAACATTCATTTCAAAAAAATTGTTGTAGTATTGCAATTGATTCTAAATCCTTCGCACAAGAAATGTGTTGTACTTTGTTCTCCTCACGATCCATTTCACTTTCCTGTTCATCATCTGAATTATTCTGGGTGATAATTGAAACTACAATATCAGTGTCAGAAGGAACTTCACTAAAGAGCATTTCTGTCTACAATTTCAAACTTGTCCAGAGTGCCTGCACTTTCTGTGGCAGGAGAGATTCCGTTTTTCGTTTCATCTCATTTTGATAGTGGAAAATTATCTTCATCGCACACTCCTCTGCTTCAGTTGTTGAAAAGCTGGCATGTTGAAAACAATTTCTAATGTATTGTTCTGTTATGCGACACCAAGCTTTATCCATCATTCTAATTACATTTAACACAGAAATAATGTTTGACACATTTTTCTCCAGGCTTTCAATTAAATCTGATTTCAGAAAAGTTTTTATTAGACTTGAGATGGCCATTATAAGCAGGTTCACCTTTATTTCAATCTTAATTACAACAGAGTTCATTTATCATTGGGTTAAAGGTAATTTCATCGGGACCAAAACTTTTTGGCTATTACAGCAGAGTCCTTGTTACATCCGAGCTTGTTATAAGTGAGTTTTACTGTACTTACAGAATGGATGCTATCTGGATTACCTAGTACATCACAACCAGTCTGATAAATGATCATTTCAATGTCCCCAAAGGTATGCAGAGGTAGAGGTTGTCCTGAAGTTCCTGATTTTTCTTTCTCATATCCTAAAAGTGCTTAACTTTTGCTATTTTGTCCTGAAATTTTGAAAGAATAATCACTTTTGGATTTTTTTTTAATCACAAGCAGCTGCAATCAGCAGCAGTGAAAATAATGAACTTATCCTAAGCTAGAATGTTATGACCACCACTTGCAATGGTTCCCACTCCCTCTCCTCTGCAACTAATAGTTCCCACTGCTAAACATTTTAGTGTTTCTAATAGGCTGAAGACTGTCAGTTTTTGTGAAACATGTTGCCCCAATGCATAATGGTGATGTTTCTCTAAATGTCTGAATAATTTTTTTATGCACAATTCAATAAGTTTTAATTAGATTCAAGTGAAATTTGTGCAGGGTAACCTTATATGACCAAGTTACAGCGTCTATAAGAAATTTAGAAGATGCAAATATCTGTAAATATTAGTCCAAGGTTATTGGCATTAAAGATTATTTTAGTGCATTCAAATTTGGTTCCTGATCAAGCCATGTTTAAGCATTTCAAACCCTATCACATGGTAAGGCACAGTCCAAAAGGAACTTTTTGCAAAATAAGTTCATTGTTATGAAGGAAAGAGTTTTTCTTCTTGGGAGCTTTACTTTATCCTAATTTGCTTGGGACCACAGTAAGTTGGGACTAGTGAATTATCATTCCAGTTAGATTGGGACTAAATGGGCAAAAAATAATTTGACTCCTATACATCAACAATAAGTACAATAACACCATCAATTTAAAACTAGATGAGCTTTTTTTTTTTTTTTTTTTTTTGCAGAACTAGCCTCTGTATTTCAAAAATTCTTACAATATACAGAAAGAACCAGAAAAAGTTTAGAAGTAAAATTTTTGTGATAGTTGTCCATGCTAAACACTCATGCCTAACACCACACTGATAAACATATTTGAGGCAGTAATGATAATGTGATTTATTATTTTACTTGAAATAATAAAGGTAATTCAATTTTGTATACATATTTTTTGCAAAAAAAAAAACATGTAAAATATTGTCTTGGAGTCATTAAGTTACTATTTGTGTTCCTTTTACTTGAGTTTTAGTTGCTACAATAAATGCACTACTCGACCTAGAAAATGCCACAATTCACAAAATGAGATAAACTTACCACACCGTAGAAAGTAGGTAGGAAATATGTGATTTAATTTCTGAGATTACATGAATGCAAAGGGTGAACAGACAGTGTAATGTGATATGAGTCATCAGGTTGTGTTACAGCCATGCTGGGCTATACATTCAACAATGTAACACTGCATTGAGTGGAAAAATTCCCAAATTGTGCCCTGAGGTTTTGCTGACCATGCGTCATTGACCTGCATCCACAATTCATAAACATTGTGAAGGGAGGGGGTCATGCAGAGCCATTTAGTAGTCTGCCAGTGATGCCCCACATATTCTCTATTGGGGAGAAATCTGGGGATTGTGCTGGCCAGTGCAAAACCTGGACAGCTTGTAGACACCATCTGCTAATGTTTGTAGTGTGCAGGCGGTCATTATTCAATTCAATTCAATTCATTTATTTTGCTGAGCGAAAAAAACAAAAATAAAAACCAGTGTTACAGAAATAGTTGAAACAATGCACAGCAAGGAAGCAGGGGGAAAAGCCAGCCAGGCCTGACAGGGTCCCATGCTCCCTAATCTAGTTTTATACTGAGGTCAGTAGGTGTAATTACAAACAAGAGTATCATAGTAACAAAAGAAAAAGAAAGAAGGTAATGATTATGAGCAGATAATAAACATTACAGACAATACCATTGAAAAAGCAATTTACATCACGATGTACAAGTCATAATATTAGTCATAGTTCCCATCCACTGTAATCATTAATTTGAGGAGCTGCAATTCATTATAAAGTTTTTTAGTTTTTTTTAAAAAAGGTTAAAATTATTTAAAGAAGTTAATTCCGTAGGTAATGAGTTCCAGTAGTGTGGGCCAATGTAATTTAAATATTGCTTCATGGTCTCAGTTTTCGGACGAATAGGCCGAATATGTGATTTAGTGCATGTGTCGTGTGTGTATCTGGGGTATAATTTGTATGATGTCGGCGTGTAAATTATTCTTAATGGGTTTGAACATAATTTTCCCGATATTAAAGTCATATAATTTGTTAATGGTAAGAATGTTATATTTGTTTGGGAAAACTCTTGTGGTATTATATAGTGTTAGTTGTGTATTTCTATCAAATTTTAGGTAAATTAATCTTATATGTTTTGAAGAATTTGAAATTTTTTGAAATTATATTTAGTTGTCTGTCCCCACGATAAGATAGCATAACTAATATGAGTCTGAAACATGGTATAATATAAATGAATTAGTGTTTTATAGGTAAGATTTGTAAATACCAAGCTGATAACTCCAACGTTTTTTGACAGTTTGAGAAGAAGAGAGTCCACATGTTGGTTCCATCTAAGGTCCCTATGTAAGGTAATCCCTAAATAAAGTATGGAGTTAACCTCTTCTATGTTTGTACCATTAATAGACAATGTGATAGGAGGTTGTGAAATATTTTGTTTTGAGAAAATTAAAGATTTTGTTTTGGTAGTATTTATTATTAATTCATTGGAATTTAGCCAATCTGAGATGTTATTAAGTTGAATATTAATATTCATCTTGTTGAAATCAAGCATCAGGGATACTACAGGAGTCTGGCAACAAAACTGGCTGCAGCACCTCAGCGACATATCGTCATGCTGTTATTGTACCCACTGTATGTACGAACAGTGAACTGCTGTTGGCCGCAGTGGTCTAAGCGATGGCCTCTGATCATTCGTCCGAAAGGGGTCCGGGTTCGAATTCCGGTGAGGCATGGATGTTGTGTTTGTCTTACACCACTGGGTTCTATCCCTTCCCTGGAACCAGTGACCCTAAATTAGGGACTGGCGACTGCTTATAGCCCATTGAGTTGCTCACGGTGGTCGTTAAACCTTCAATCAAAAAAAAAAAAGAGAAAAAAAAAGAACTGCTGTTAAAACTGATAGTGTCCCAAACCACCACACCAAGCTGAGGGGCTGTATGAGGCTCTTGAATGGCAGCATGATCAGCCCGGTGACCACATCTCATCCAGAATCTTAATCGGCGATCATCGTCGACGAGACAGAAGCGAGACTTGTTGCTGAATACAACATGCTTGCATTCATTCCCACCGTGCACAACTGTATGACATCACTGCAGCCTTGCGTGACTATGTGCTGTGGTGAATGGCAGTTGTGGCAAGGTTGCACATCTGCTACAGCCAATCTGCGATTCATAGTCTGTGTCAATACACGGATTTGACACAGACTATGATATCTGCGATTCATAGTCTGTACTCTCATCGAATGTCATCCACTGTATATTGGGGGACTACTACGACTTGCCATCAAATGTTGCGATCACATTCAGGCAGCCATCTGCCTATGTGTTCCAGTCCCACTACAACAATACATGTTACCTTCTTCCAACCACCGTCGCCACACTTGACTGACAGACTTTTCATCACGATGCATTTTCATAGCGACGTGACTCAAGGACCAACTAACTGTTTGTAGCCCTGTGATGAAGCCTCTGGTAAAGATGTCCATTTGATTGTAGAATTCCTGATGATGTCACCCAGGTATTTTCGTTCTTCATGTGTGCTTTCACCACTGAGGTCACTCAGTTGCAGTGGTCCACATACCTAGATGAGTATGACCAAACTTAGCTGTTTTGCCCATTTATCTCCCTCTCCTATCATGTGATTGCCTCACAGCTGGAATCATTTACATAAGTCAGGTGTTGGCATATACCAACCAATTTTCGTGGCTCTTTGACAAATACTTCATCATGCGAGATTTTCTATGTCGAACCATGCATATGTAGTTCTTGATGTGCAGCAAGTAATGGATGCATAGTATTGCATTGTTTCTTGCCATTATTATTATTATTATTATTATTATTATTATTGTGCTGCTGTTACATAATATTAATTTTTATAATCTAATTTAAATCTGTTTCTGGAGAAACAGATTTTTCATTGACAAATATCCAAGATGTTCTGTGCTGTCATAAACACCAGCAGTTGCAGTGATCAAAATACAACATGGCCACAAAATTGGAGAAAGGTAAAAAGGGTTTGTTATCAGAAAATTGTCTTCCTACAAAATTTACAAAGAACAAGTATTTAAGTAATACAGTCATTTGTTAAATGATTATTAGCAAAATAACTGAAATCTGTTTCTTCAAAAACAATTTCAGATCAGTTGACTATCTGTGGCATAATTTTTTCTTAATTATAGTGAATAAGCATTTTTTGAGGAATTACGTGCTTTGTTTTCTGAAAGTAGTACTTTTTTGAACTTCTATTATTTGACTGTTTTTCTGTACTGTTCTATTTCTCAGGTTTTATCTGGAATAACACTTACCAAATTTGGTGGAATTATTGTGCTAGCATTTTCCAAGTCTCAGATATTTCAAGTGTTCTACTTCCGTATGTACTTAGGAATTGTTCTTATAGGTGCCTCCCATGGGTTAATATTTCTACCTGCTCTTTTGAGTGTCATTGGTAAGCTATTGTTTGAATAATGTTCTGTACTATTTAATGAATGTATTTGTACATGCTTATGCTTGGCTCTTGTTTTATTGTGAAGAATGAGGCTGGACCTAGTCCAGTGTGGTCAGTTGATAAATTGGATTCACCAGCTGGTGATGTGCATATTATTTTATGTCCAGAAGCTACCTTATTCCACTGTTTGCCCATGTAGCGATCTTTTCAGGAAACTTGAAAATTGCATCTCCGAAGAGCAGGATTGATTCTGCATCTCCCTGTTTCCATTTCAGCATACTATGCTATGATTGCACTACCCAAAACAACAATTTTTCAAGCTGTTGAAGCTTAAGAATCTGAATGAACTTCAGAATTGCTAGTCACAGCGTAGTTTCAAAGACTATTGTGATCCAGTAATTTTGTTAAACTCAACAACCAGCTTTGGCAGTTGAAAATCAGCCGCCCTTTAATACAAAACCATTGTTTCTTAACCGGTGACCAAACCATTGTTTCTTAACCGGTGACCACATAAAAGTTGTTGGGGTTCCCCAAAACCTTTGAAAAATGTGCAATAATGAACTATTTTATGATAACAGTAAGGGAAAACAATTCAATTGGAATCATGAAGGCAGTTTGGGAGAGAACCTTTGCTACAAGGACTCCAATTTCCAAGACCTCAGTGTCATCCTGTTTTCCTCAGGAAACTTCGAGACACTCCAAAATGTGATCTCATTCATCATCTTTAGTTGACAAATTAGACCCTAATACTACTAAAAAACTAAAAACAATTACTGCATGTCAGAAGCAGTCATTAATTGTCTCCTTTTTATCTGATGTTGGTCTTTCCCTTACTCCTAGTTCATTTTGGGGATACATTTTTTTTTTTTAGGTCTTGCTTAATATTTTTTTTTTTTATGTTCTATTTTGTTAGGTCAAAAGTGGTAAACACACTTTTATTAGATAGATTTTTTCACATTTTTGTGGGCTTATCCCCTGTGTTAATTTGGGACATTCTGAGGTCACCCCCTGCTTATAATAAATAAAATTTATTTATTTAGTATTTTTCATGGGGACATTTTGAAGAGAGATTTTTGCTTTATGCACAGTAATCCATTTTAGTAATTTAATTTTTTTGTTAAATCCTTAAATCACATATATATAGTAGTATATATATCGCTCTCTCCCTCTCCCTCTCTTTCTCCCTCCCCCCCCCTCTCCAAAGCCTAGTCACTGTGTGAAATGACTGGCCACGTACAGCAAAATATACAATAATGTACTAGTACGTACGTTAGCAGTGAAAAACTGGCCAAAGTGTTAGTAATTATCTTTACTGTGGTGGTTGTATGTGGACCAAAGGTGAGGGTTTAGTGGGTAAAAATCCCACAGTATCACCAGTAGAGTTCCAAGTCCCAGGTGATCTCTAAGAAGATTTTCCTGTGTCGAAATAATAAAAAAAAAAAAAAAACCCTGTAAAACATGTAATTATAAGCATTTCCTCAAAGGTGTACAAATCACATAAAACAGATAAACAAATGATGATCTTAACACTATGATCTGTTTTTTACTTGTTCAGTTTCACAGTAAAATGACATGTATATTTTATAACATCAAATTATGACAGTTGAACAAATCACTTTGAAGAGATGATTTTATCAATGTAGAGAAATCTGTTTAGTTTTACTTGTTTGTGCAATCTGAGCTGTTATGATTATTTGGAGTTGCATAACCTATTGGATTGTTTACACTTACATCGATTTGTTAAGCATATTCTACTACAGAAGCACCTTGAAAATCCTTGGCATCCGGTTAAAGATTGACTCGATGATGATGCTCTTAAGGATATTTCATTATCCGGAATTGATTGAAAAAGTAACAAATTTCTTTTTAAGAACAGTGAACTCATTTCTGGCATACAATTGCTTTAAAACTTCAATGACATTGGTGGGAGACCACACAGCTACACAGCTCTGCAAAAGTTCTAACTTTGGCTAGTTTCTCACTGCCAAAGCCCAAAGTACTGGTAAATTATTTAACATTTCAGGCTTTGGCCACATGAGCTGGCTAAAGCTAGAAGTGACCGGTCATTTCGCGAAGTGACTAGACTTTGGGCTTTGGCTGTAAAATATTTATATATACGAACATCGGTTGTGTTTGGTTTGTGTAATCTGTTGTTCCTGTGTTGTCCCATTTGCACAGTTTTTCTTGTAGTGCTTGTGTATACTATCTTGTGCATGTTATTTGTGATTTCCTTATGTTCTTTATGTTCTTTTTGTTTTTGCTTCCATAATAAACCATGATATTGTTACTCCTTGGCCCACTGGTGAGCTTTGCAGCACTAAAACTGTGTAATCAACTAGCCACCTAAGTGGCTGAAAAGATTACCTCAGTATTCTGTTATGAAGCATTTGCATAAATTTGTGTAAGTTTATCTGGAAATCTCTTTACTACATAGGTGCAAACAGATTTTAAGGTTTTCCAATAAATTTAAAATTGTTGCAAAAACATTGCTAGTGAAGGTAACAAAGAAGCTGAAAATGCAGAGTACATTGTCTGTGCTGTAAAAGATTTTGTGGCACCTCATGATTCTATGAGATAGGATAAAATGATCAACAAATGCAGCAAAAACTCGCTATCATCCAAAGACCAACTTCAATGCCTACATTGTACTTTAGATGAAAAGTGAACAGAAATGATGAAATTCTTTGCAGCATAATAAATGTTGGGGTGTCTGGAAAACATTTACATTTTTACTTTGTGTCCTTTTATGTTGCTGATTTGCATAGTTTCAGCAGGATAGGTTGTTGATGTGCACATTATGCCAAAGATTGTTATGTGGGGAACCTGATCATCTGTGGTTCATGTGTTTTGAAATGCACATTGAACCTGTATAGCATTGTACAAAATGGTGACAAGTTTGATATCTTGGTTCTGTTGTGACATTACTGTAAGCAGGGATTTAAAGTGGCTGAAGCAGTCTGAGAAATACATGAATATGAAGGTGTTGTGGTCACTTGGGCAGCACAGATCTGGTTTAAGAAATTTGCAGCTGGTGACATGAGGATGAAGGGGGGTCAGAGATGCCCTCCCTGTGATTGATTTGAATTGTTTGCTCATGGCTGTTAAGCAAATCCAACAACCAGCACCTGCAAATTATTGGCCAAACTGAGATTTCCAAATCTACCATCGTTGACCACCTGCCCAAACGTGGAAAGGTCTTCAGGCAATGGCGATGATGTGCCACATCAATTTACCCCATCTCTGGCCCAGTGATATATCTAGTTCTGCTAAGAGGTGCACAAGAATTTATGCAGCTGGGTAAATTAAGTGGATGGTTACTGGAGATGAGGAGTGGATCTACCTGTTTAAGGTTTATATACCCTGATTTAAAAAAAAATTAAATGCAGTTTAAAAGAATGTTAAACACATATATCATATTCATATGTGTTGTTAGAAACAATTTATCAAGTGAAAAACAAAATTCAACACATAATTAATAATTTATTAATTTCATGTTAATTAATGACCTTATTGGAAACAAGATATCTGATTTTCAAATCATCAAAAAACAAAAAAACAAAAATGTTAGTGGCAAATAAGCTCTTTTATCTCTCTAGGGATTGTACTAGAATCATAGGTTGTTTACAGTAAAATCAATGTGTGCATATTGCAAAACATCATTTTTTCACTACCATTGTTAACTTTGATGAGCCCTACAATAACTTATCATTAGATCTGGCAGATTTTAGTTCATTTCCTTAAGACATTCGTTACCTTTCTAAATCATTTCACATTTTGAAATTTGGGCAGTTGTAACCATAGTTATGATGCTTGCCGTCTTTTCTCATATAGAAAAAATGAAGTGTCTCAAACACAGATGTAAAGATTGAGAAGGAAGTAAAATTAGTTTTCAGTCCATCAGTCTTGAACTGGAATAAGAACCAGCACTAGAAAGCCCCAGTAGCATAGCTAGGGCCTTCTTTATTTACATGTGCAGAGTCTTTCTTTTTTTTTTTTTTTTTTTTTTTTTTCCCAGCCCTCTGAGCCTTTTTCGCTTCTGCTTTACACAGTCCGGACTTTGTTGTTGACTTGCTGTTGTTGTATGTTGATGTCTCTATTCGTTACCTCTTTCACCATATGTTTCCCTGTATTTAGTCCCAATTTTTTAATAATTTCAAATTCTACTTTTTGCCCCAGCATTGAAGTGTCATACAGCATCATAAACAGAGAGTTTGAAAGTGTCCATTCCCACAAATGTCTCCTTCAGAAAATGTCTCCAAATTAGGGAATGGAAACTCTCATTGCTGTTCTGAGTTTTACCATGGAAACACTTGCTGAGCAGTTTCGTGGTGAGTAGTCTCCAATATATAGGTTTGACTAAATGCATGATGTATCAAAGTACCAAATGATGCATGTGAAATAGCAATCGAATTCATTTAAATTCATTTCCTCCGTAGATAGATAAGGGTTCATAAAGATGAATATAACTCAAAAGCTATTTCGAATCTGTGAAAAACAATTACAGATCCTGAAAGTAGAAAAAAACGGAGTAAGTCCATAATTTTTTTTTTTTTTTTTTTTTTTTTTTTTTTTATGGTACTTTTGACCATTTTAAGGTATATGAATACTTTGCAAAACCTCCAACCAGTGGTTGGACCAATGCGAACCAGCTTTACCTGTCTCTTAATATGATTGTTTTGGGAGAAAAGTTATGGCATGTGTCTGGTGGAATTATGAGGGTGTGATCCACTTTGAGCTCATTCCAGGTGGCCAGGCTATCAATGCTGAACTGTGGTCCAACCAGCTGGATTGACTGGTTAAAACAAACTGAAGCAGCAATACAACACGTTTACTGGATCCAAATTGGATGCTCCTTCGACAGAGTAATTCCAAGTTTCATAATACCAGTTGAACTCTGGTAAAGCTTCCTGAACTTGAGTAAACTGAACTCTTGCCACAACCAGCATACAGTCCCAACTTTGCCCTCTTCATCTGTATCAGGTAATGGTACATTATCTCCATGATAGACATTTTGCTGATTCAGACAACATTGAATGTGGTTATCAGTTCTTTACCTCTGAACAAAAAGCATGGTATTGTTACCTTGCATAAAACTGGATACAGACTCCTAAACATGACAGTAAAATCCCTAATATATCAAAAATAGCTTCTTTTTTCCTGGACATCCCAATAATTATGCATTATAGGTATAGCCATTCATGAAAATTAGTCCAGCTGCACTGAACAGCCAAAACATTATTTATGACCATCTACCAAATATGATGTTGATTCCCCATGTGCTGCCAAAAACAGCTCTAACTTGGTGAGACATGGATGCTACAAGATTTCTAAGGGTGCCTTGTTGTATCTGATACCAACATGTTACCATCATCATATATTCATACAGCATTGCAGATGTCAAATGTCATCTAGCTGCTTAATTATTCTCGTGCTATTTAGACATAATCTATATTTTGAGGTTACTCACCTTTATTCCTAAAATCTTTTAGGAGGTTTTTGTCTCTACACATTTCCAACACATATTTTTCTTAGTTACATCGTGGTTCAAGGCCGCCAAAAAAAAAAAAAAAAAAAAAAAACACATCTTTTTCAACTCACGCAAACTTCGTTCCCTTCTTTTCTCTCTCTCTCTCTCTCTCTATATATATATATATATATACTCCCTAAAACACGCACACATATATATATACACTCCCTAAAACACACACACACACACACACACACACACACACACACACACACACACACACACACACACACACACACATATATATATATATACACACTCCCTAAAACACACACACATATATATATATATATATATATATATATATATGGGATGTAAGGTCAGGTGATGCGTAACATCACAGCCTCTCCTTGACAAATGTCAACCCCGCCTTCTCGTGGTACATCCTGTTCCCACTAAAGGGGCTCTGACGACCGCCAATAGCGGTATAACTATACCATCGGGATTAGAGGAAATTCTATCCCACACTCACCAACCCGCTTGGCCAGCGTGGTGAGTTATGGCCAAACCCCTCCAAAATGATTCCACAACTTAAATCTTGGCCCTCAGTCTCCGGCAGCTGGAATGTACCTGGCCAAGGCAGCGGCCAGTGCGACATGAAGGCAGAGGGTGCTAAGAATCCCCCGGAGGACCAGACTAGGCTGCCATCTGATGCTGACCTTGGCTACGTACAACGGACGCTCCCTATCTTCTGATTCAAGGCTTCTTGAATTGGAAGAGGAACTACAAAGGATCAAGTGGGACATCGTGGGGCTAAGTGAGGTAAGGAGAAAAGGAGAAGATCTCATCGAACTGAAAAGTGGACATCTCTTCTACTATCGTGGGACAGATACTGGCAGAACTAGTGGTGTTGGATTTATAATAAACAAGAAACTGAAGGATAAAGTTGTAGAAGTTGAAAGTTCCTCTGACAGAGCTGCACGACTTGTTATCCAACTCTCGAAAAGATACCAGGCTCAGATTATTCAAACTTATGCACCCACCACAAGTCATCCTGAAAAGAAATTGAAGAATTTTATGAGGAAATTTGTCATCTAAATAATAAAGGTAAGCAGCACTTGAAAATAATTATGGGAGATTTCAATGCAAAAATAGGGCAACGGCAACAGAATGAAACTTCAGTAGGTAAATTCGGTCATGGCAACAGAAACCAGCGTGGAAATACTCTCGTTGAGTTTGCAGAGGCAGAAGGGTTTTTCATCTTGAACTCCTTCTTCAAGAAAAAGCCACACAGGAAATGGACATGGAGACATCCAAATGGGACGACAAGTGAAATTGATTTTATTATGTGTAACAAAAAATTCGTCATAGAAGACTGCAGTGTGCTAAACAAGTTCAACACAGGTAGTGACCATAGATTGGTGAGATGTAAGATGCACCTCAACACCAAACTTGAACGTGGCAAGCTCATAAGACAAACAAAATCTATTGACATAACCAACCTTAAAAAACACCATAATACCTTCAAGTTGGAACTGAAGAACAGGTTCTCTGCTTTAGAAGGCCTAACATCGGAAGAAGTAGACATCTCTGAAGTTAACAGAAAAGTAACCAAAGCTCTTATGGAAACAGCAACAAAATTCGCTGGGTCTAAGAACAAGTTGCATGTAAACAAATTATCAGGAAAAACCAAAATGTTGATGCAAAAAAGAAGAGAGATGAGGACAACTAAAGAAGATGTGACTTCCAAAGTGGAATATATAGAGCTATGCAAGACAGTAAGAAAAAGTATCACTGAAGACGTAAGGAAATTCAACTGTGAACTAGTGAGGAAAGCAATCGAAAACAACCAAAGCCTAAAGATAGCAAAGGGGCATCTCAGTAAGGGAAGAAAACAGATTATGGCACTGAGAAAAGAAGATGGTTCTGTAACAAGAAATAGAGGCGAAATTTTGACAAGAGTGAAAGATTTCTACTCCAAATTATATGAAAGGGATGATACATGCACTCCAGACATCATGAAAGATACCAGTACCAGAGTTCCTCCAGTCCTTCCAGCAGAAGTTGCACATGCAATCAAGAACATGAAGCGGGGAAAAGCTCCAGGAGAAGATGGAATTACTGTAGACATCATACAAGAAGCAATTGGAGAAATGGAAACAGTACTCGCCCAAATTTTCACTCGATGCCTTAATGAAGGAAAGATTCCTGAGGATTGGAACACCGCTACAATGATCCTGCTACATAAGAAAGGTGACATTGAGGATCTCGGAAACTACAGACCTATCAGCCTCCTATCAGTAGTTTATAAAATCTTCACTAAAGTTCTTTCACACCGCTTAAAGGTAACACTGGACATGGCTCAACCGAGAGAACAAGCTGGATTCAGGAGTGGCTACAGCACAATAGATCATATCCACGTACTGAGAGAACTAATTGAAAGAGCGAGGGAATATGAACTTCCATTGTGCATGGCTTTTATCGATTATGAAAAAGCCTTTGATTCGGTGAAACCATCAGCAGTTACAATGGCTCTGAAAACCTGCGGTATTGAAGATGCATACATTAATATTATTAATAACATCTATGAAAATGCAAGTGCAAAGATTCGGCTGTTTGAAAATACAACACACATAAAAATTGGAAAGGGAGTGAGACAAGGTGACACCATATCTCCGAAACTCTTTAATGCCACATTGGAGGGTGTTTTTCAGTCGCTGAGCTGGGAAAACAAAGGGATAAAGATTAATGGAGATTATCTAACCCACCTTCGTTTTGCTGATGACGTAGTCATTTTTGCAACTACCCCATCAGAGCTGCAGAGTATGATCCAGGAACTTGCTGACAAGAGTAAAGAAGTGGGATTAAAAATGAACTTTCAGAAGACAAAAGTGATGTTCAATGCTTTTACAAGAAATGAAGATTTATTGATTGATGGAGAAAAGCTGGAGATAACAGACACGTACGTTTATCTTGGACAGCAGATATCAAGTGAGGGTCACATTGATGAAGAAATTAATCGGCGTACAAAACTTGCCTGGAGAGCTTTTGGAAGAAACAGCATAATTTTCAAGAGCAATATGCCATTATGTCTTAAAAGAAAAGTGTTTGATCAATGCATTCTTCCAGTGCTTACGTATGGTGCAGAGACGTGGACCTTAACTAAAAGAGATATGCAAAGACTGCAGACAACTCAAAGAAGCATGGAGAGGTGCATGCTTGGTGTAACCAGGAGAGATAAGAAGAGGAACTCATGGATCCGAAAAATGACAAGAGTGGAAGACATCATGATCAGAGTTAAATCCCTGAAATGGCAACGGGCTGGACATACTGCCAGAAGGACAGATCATCGATGGACAGCCGAAATTTTAGATTGGATTCCAAGGGACAGGAAAAGACCCAGAAGAAGACCACATGGGAGATGGGTGGATGAAATTCGAAAGTATGCAGGGGTGACATGGAGGAGACTGGCACAAGACAGACCGTTGTGGAGGAAGCTTGGGGAGACCTTCGTCCAGCAGTGGATTGATAATGGTTGACGATGATGATGATGATATATATATATATATATATATATATATAATTATATATACACTTATTAGATATAAGTGTTTTAGGGAGTTCATTTAATTATGTATACTTGTGGTAGATTATTTTGAATCCGAATTTGGTCATTGGGAAAAGAAAAGAAGGGAACGAAGTTTGCGTGAGTTGAAAAAGATGGTTTTTTTTTTGCGACCTTGAACCACGATGTAACTAAGAAAAATACGTGTTTGGAAATGATCTACGTTTCGTGGGTGGCGACAGGTGGTACATCTATTGCGTCCGCTCCTTGAGAATGGCCTGGGCAGAGGCTGAAAGTGCTTGGATGGTATGCTTGTTTCTGAGGGGAGAGAGGTCCGTGATTGTTGAGTATAGTGGTTATGTCAGGTATTTGGGTTTATTTTAATTGGGCACTGATGTGCAATTGTAAATATTTTTGGGTTACAGCTTTTTAACTTTGATGTTTTAGGAAATGTGTAATATTGGTTTTTATTGATTGAAGTTTTAGTTAGATTAAAGTGTTTTAGGGAGTTCAATTGTGTATATTTGTGGTGGATTATTTTGAATCTGAATTTGGTCATAGGGAAAAGAAGGGAAGGGAATGAAGTTTGCGCTAGTTGAAAAAGATGTTTTTTTTTTTTTTTTCTCCCCGGAGCCTTGAACCACGATGTAAATAAGAAAAATATGTGTTGGAAATGTGTAGAGACGAAAACTTCCTAAAAAATTTAGGGAATACAGGTGAGTAACCTCAAAATATAGATTATGTTACCATCAGATCTTTTACTACTGACAAAAGCTAAAAACTACGGATTTTTGTAGTTTTTACCGCTGACTGACAAAAGCTAAAAACTACGGATTTTTTTTAGTGTTTACTATTGAAAATTTCCAATCAGGATTGGAGTCTCTGAGTATGATACACAGCTCCATTACTGCTGTGGTAAACATGGATTTTGGTCCCATTTAAATTTACTCTCCATTACTCCTATGGAACTATCACCGTTGTCACTGTGACAGGAAAATCACTGTTAAGCCCACCTCTAGCATCAATCCTTGAACTACGATTTAGCAATCATAGTTAAAGGAAATAATCATTATACCTCTCTTAAACCACTTTTTTTAATGCTATGCATCTTTCCCAACAGTGATAAAGTAAATCCCAAGTAAACAATTTCAGTGTAGCGAAACTGAGTAATGATATGGGAGCTCAATGAGTTAAGTGACAGATGGGGTGAATACTTCTGTGAGTTATTAGATCAGAAAAGCAAAAATGATTCTGAGACAGATGCAGATGATGTCACAATGAGGGATGAAAGCACAGGAGGGATCTCAAGAGAAAAAGTGTGTAAAGCTCTAAAATCTCTTCAGAATGGCAAGACTCCAGGAGTTGATGGCATAACTGCAGAGATGTTGAAATATGGTGGTGACTCTATAATTGACTGGTTAACTGAAATTTGCCAGTTGTGCAGGAAGTTAGGAATGGTCCCTCAGGATTGGAAGGATGCTATTATTGTCCCCTTTTATAAGGGAAAAGGTGATCAGACTGAATGCAAGAACTATTGTGGTATTAGCCTACTGAGTGTGCCAAGGAAAGTGTTTGGTAAGGTTGTTATTGAAAAAGTACGGGGTCTTACATCATTGAAAGTGTGGGATATTCAGAGTGTTTTATGCCTGGTAAAGGCTGCACTAACCAGATTTTTGCTTATGCATGATGATTGAAAAGTATCTGGCTGTTGGGAAGAAAGTTTTTACTACCTTCATAGATTTAGAGAAAGCTTACGACCGAGTGAATAGGACACTTTTGTGGAAGGTATTAATGAATATGGTGTTACTGGGAATCTGCTTAATAGTGTAAAAGCCATGTATGCTGGTAGTAGAGCTTGTGTACGAGTGAATGGTGTTTTATCAAAATAGTTTTCCATTGGTGCAGGAGTTAAACAAGGTTGTGTAATGTCACCATGGCTGTTTAATATATTTATGGACGCATGCATGCGTGATGCCAAAATAGATAATAGTGGTTTATGTCTTGGTGATATCCGTGTGTGCAGATTGCTGTATGCTGATGACACTGTCCTGTTGGCAGAGAGCAAAAGTGAGTTGCAGAGTATGTTGACTCGGATGCACGAAGTTTGCATGAAATTCAAACAGAGTATAAATAATGAAAAAACCAAAGTTATGGTGTTTGAGAGAGGAACAGGTAGCACTGAATGTAATGTAAGTATAAATGGCACTGTGATTCACCAGGTGAGTGAGTTTGTGTATTTAGGAAGCATGTTTGACAGAGAGAACAAGTTGGATGGTGAAATCAGTAGGCGGGTGAATTCTTCTTTGAAAGTCATAGCTGCTCTGGGAAGTTTTCACAGGAATGATGGGTTCTCTAGAGAGTCCCACATGGCTGTGTATGAAACAGTAATTGTTCGTACTCTGATGTATGGCAGTGAAACCTGGGTACTGCAGAAGAAACATAGGAGTCGTTTGTGTGCTGGAGAAATGCTTTACTTACGTGGGGTTTGTGGCAAGACACGATCTGATTGTGTGAGGAATGAAGATGTATTGCAGTTGTGTGATGTGAAGCAAAATGTTGTTAGCAAGGTGGAGACCAATATGCTTCAGTGGTTTGGCCATGTTGAAAGAATGAGTGATGAAATGCTTACTAAGAAAATCTTTTTAGCCCCAAGTGGCAGGAAGGAAATGCAGAGGAAGGCCAAGGAAGACATGGGTGGATCAGATTCAGGAGTGTCTGCATGAGAAAAAGATTATGAGTATGAAGTATAAAAGATCTTGTGTACGGCGTGTAATGGATATCAGTGAAGCACGAGTTGTATGTCAAGATCGCTGTAAATGGAGAAGTTTGATACGACAACAATAAGTAAAAATATCTGGAAGTTTGTATTTCTTTTTGGAGCTAACCTCTGTATCTCAAATAACAGCTTAGTGATATGTATGTATGTATGAAAATGAGTAATGGTAGTATTCGGTGAGCCACCTAGATTAATATTCCCAAATATTCTAAAAACGGTGCATCGTAGCAAAATTTGGCTTCCTCTTTACATTTCCAAGGGGGTTACCTGCTATTGACAAGAGCTTTAAAACTATGTATAACATTATGGGGTGTAACCTGTAGATATTCTAGACCAAAAGTTACCAATACCCCTCACTGACGAACTTGCGATTCAGCTTTTCTTTCTATCTTGAAGTTGGATTTTAGCTTGCACATGTGCAGATGGTCTTTCATAGCTACATCACATTTCGTCAACGTCCGAGTAATTTCTTACATTTGTCTAAATATGAAAAACATATAATAAATAATAATATTCTTTTTGAAATACTATTGCTGCCACCATAGTTTAGTAAATATTTACTTTTAAGACTCGCATATCTTCTTTCATTGGTTTTATGACAATAGCATTCCATTAATCCCCTACCTAAGTACCGATCAATGTCAGGAATTAGTAAACTAACCGTTTGTTGTTATGCTTTAATTTCACTTAGTATGTATGCACCGAACAATGAGGGGATGCTGATAAGTTTTCAGCCTCACCAAGAAGGAAATGGGCTAGAGCCATGAAAATCACAGACTATTCCACATATTCACCCCAAAGTTCAACACACTTGGCACAACATTTCTGGAGTTTCTTTAACACTTCCAAAAAAAAAAAATTCTGAAGTCTGATCACTCAAATACTGCTCTGCTGCTGATATCGCCTCCGAATCATTCGAAAAATGCTTCCCTTTCAAACTTTTTTTAAGGTTTGGGAACAGGAAATAGCCCGATGGAGCAAGGTCTGGTGAGTAGGGTGGATGGTTTATGCACTTAAACTTAAACCCCCAGATCCCTCAAAACATCCATTGTCTTGCCAGCTGTGTGAGCCGGCACATTGTTCTGCAAAAAGAGAACACTTTTCCACAGTTTTGCTCGCCTTTTTTTCTTTAATGCCTCCTTTAATCAACACAGCAAGTTGGAATAGTATTCAGCATTTATTATTTGGCCCTTCGGGAAATAGTCAGTCAGTAAAACACCTTCCAAATCCCTAAAGACCGTTGGCATGACCTTTCCTGCATACCTTTAAGTCTTGAATTTCTTTGGCTGTGGAGAACCCGAGTGCCGCCACTGCTGGGACTGTTGTTTCATCTCTGGATCGTAGTGATGTAACCACGTTTCATCAACAGTGACAAGTCGCTGCAAAAAATTATCACCAGATTGCTCAAAATGCTGCAATACTGATTTGGAAGTGTCCACTAATTTCCGTTTCTCATCGGCGTTCAAACATATCGGCACCCACTTTGCTGACATCTTCTGCATATCCAAGTGCTCATGAATTATGAATCCAACACATTCCCTGGATATTTCCGGTATCTCAGGTATTGTTTTAGCCAAGATTCACCGATCTGACAAAATTAAGTCATGAACACAATCGGCAATCGAGTGTTGTCACTGTTGAAGGCCTCCCAGATTTTGCTGCATTTTCGGTCTCATACACTCATAGATTTCCTTTGCAGTTTTCTTCTTCAGGAACAGAAATTTCATGACAGCCCAGAGTTCCACATTCGAAAATTCAATACTTTTCACTAACATGATTCAGTTCAGGACGTCAAACACCTGCAAAAAAAAAAAAAAAAAGAGCTATTAGTCTGAAAATTGGCACTTTACAATACAAAAGAACACTCTTTTGAGCTGCAGTGACAAAATAATGATACAAATACAGGAAGTGGGTTTGGCCGAGGACTTTTCAGCATCCCCTCATGTGGCTTGGTGTGGTTGTGTGTGATGCTAATAAATGCAATATGTTGGATGAAAACAAATGTATACTCTGGAATCATTCGTTTTATTTCACAACCACAAAGATCTTGGCATGCAAATTATCTACAAAGAGTACCATGGTACTCTCTAGATTTTTTTTTTTTTTTTTTTTATGAAAGATGATACCACTGTTTTTAAAGTTTTATGTGGCAATAAAATGTTTACTTCTTTGACTTCTATTTGATACATTAAGTTGAAGTGATCTAGTCTTGGGAAAACAGCAGAAAACAAGTTGAACCTTTTATTCAACTTATTTTGCTAAGAATATGTTTAAGTAAATAAATGTAATGCTGACAAAGTTTTATTGTAATTTTAATGATTATTGTTAATATAAATATGATGTGATGTACATGTCCTTCCAGGTCCTCCTGCGAGACACAGGCGTCAAAATACTCAGCAGCATCAGCCATCTCAAAAGAAACGAACAGAAGGGAGTGAAACTCAAAATGCTCTTCAGACCTACTGAAGTTATTTATGATTTAGTCAAACAAGAGCAGTATATTTTAAAATTTCACTCATTTATTTAAATTGTTCTTGAAGATCATACATTGAATATTGACAGCTAAAGCATAGACATTATGGAGATCTGTATTCCTAAGAACTACCACAAAAGTCCAGAATAGACCTTCTTTGAACTTTACTCTTTTATAATATTTCATTTTGTGGTTGGAAATCCTTCAGACTTCCTTCTCTCTGCTGCAAAATTAACATGTTATTTTTCTTAAATATATTACTGCCCAACATTTCACTCATAATGTGCACAGAGAGAAAAAAACAGGCTGTTGTTTTGTATTTTTTAATCTTGTAATGTAAATAAACATACTTAAAGTTCAAATTTCTTTTAATGTTGCTTTGTTTAGGTCTATGATTTTAAAAGCGCTAACTTATTTTTATTCAATTATGTGTAACATGAAAGAAAGCTGTATTTTTAGAATGTATTTTCACAATTGGCAAAAAAAAAAAAAAAAAAAAAGTTTTTTTTTCCACTTTAAAATTACTGAATGATTTGTATTCTATGTAGCAATTTTACTAATACATTAGTTTCCTATTGACCCATGTACAATTCCCATTGTTAAAAATAAATATTTGTGTGATATATGTTTTATAGATATGAATAATAAAAATAACTTGTACATAACTGCTTCTTGAAATTCTGTCACATGCATACATTTTCTTTTGCTGCTGTTCACTGGAAATTGTTCAAGTTGGGGAGACACAAAACTAAAATGTTTTTTTTTTTTTTTTTTTTTTTGCTTACAAATTAAGTTCAATTTACTTCCGATATTGGAGGTTATGTTTTTAACGTGCATTAATGCATTTGCATTTTTGAACTTCACTTTTAGTTGGTAAAGTTCGATGAACATTTACCGCACGTGGGGCTTGGCTTTCAATTCTTATTTCCGTTATGTGGATGCGGCATGGGGGTTTTTCATTTGGTCACGGGTCCACTTCTTTTTTTTTCCGTTGGTATTTATTTGGCCTCGCCACTAAATGAGTTTTTTCCTTTGCTGCATCCTCATTTACTTTCATAATTTTTTATAACCCTAGTACTTTCGGTAATACTCCATTACCGTCATCGAGGGGACGTTTTGCTCCGACTAGCACGGACCGTGTCAGCTGGACATTTCGGTGGTTCTCGCGGGCTGCTTCTGTCATCGGCTATCGCTTCTTCTTGGGCGTTGTGGCGCCATCTCTTGTTGGTCACTGATCTCATTTTTCGAACTTTTTCATTTTTTTGCTCAATTTTAATTAAATTTCTCCAGCTGTTTCTCAAAATATTAGGGTCATTATGGTTGCAAACTTTTGCCCTATTTATTTCAATCATTACCACTCTGCTATTCTGAGGTGTTTTTCGTATTTACAGCTTTTAATGATTTTTATATTTTCGAATTTAGGATATTTTTGGTTATCCAGACAGTATTGAATAAGTGCTGTTTTTTCTTCTTTTTCTGCCAATTTTTTACGTGTTGTTTTAATCTGTGTTTAAGCTTATTTTTGGTACTTCCTATATAAGCCATTGGAGAATTTTCAGTAATAGGAATTGAGTAAATACCTGCTTTTTCTAACATTTTTATTTTTTCATTATTTTTTATTACCATATTTTTGATGGTATTTACTTTTCTTCCAATTTGAATGTTATGCTTTTTACAAATATTATTAATTTCATTAGTAGTACCTTTAATGTAAGGAAAACCATTTAAATATTTGATTCTTTTTTTATTTACTACAAGCATTATTTTTTATTTTCTCTTATTACTTCTGTGTTCCATTTTTTTATTAAATGGTTAGGATAAGCAAAGCTACCTGCAATTTTTTCTATGAATTTGATTTCTTCATTGATGAACTGATTATTTTCAGAATGCGTATATGCTCTTTTAATTAAGGTTTTTATACTATTGCATTTTTGAGGATAAGGATGTGCCGCATTGTACGGGATTAGGACCAGAACAAATGAACTTTTCCGATAAACCTTGTATAGTAACTTATCTGTGGATTTGATAACTTTTACGTCCAAAAAGGCTATTGCATTATTTTTTTCTATTTCAACAGTGAGTTCTATAGTTGGATATAAAGAGCTGTAACATTTTGTTAATTTTTTTAATTCTTCGTTCAGTTTTGATAGAATGAAAATATCATCCACGTATCGACAGTACGCTTCTGGTTTTTCTTCCATACGATGCAGGACATTTTCTTCAATTTCGTTCATCACAACCTCAGCATATAGAGTTGATAATGGTGAACCCATTGGGCCTCCTGAATTTTGCTTGAATATTTTGTTCTTGTATGTAAAAATATTATTTTCATATAAATAGAATAAAACTTTTTGAATTCATGAATTTGTGTGTTATTTAAAATTTTAAGATTTTGCAACTTCTTAATGATAATTCCAATAGCTTCTGGAACAGGAGTGCTTGGATATAATGCTTTAACGCCCATGCTTGCCATATTTAAGTTAAAGCATTATATCCAAGTACTCCTGTTCCAGAAGCTATTGGAATTATCATTAAGAAGTTGCAAAATCTTAAAATTTTAAATAACACACAAATTCATGAATTCAAAAAGTTTTATTCTATTTATATGAAAATAATATTTGTACATACAAGAACAAAATATTCAAGCAAAATTCAGGAGGCCCAATGGGTTCACCATTATCAACTCTATATGCTGACTCTATATGCTGAGGTTCTGATGAACGAAATAGAAGAAAATGTCCTGCATCGTATGGAAGAAAAACCAGAAGTGTACTGTCGATACGTGGATGATATTTTCATTCTATCAAAACTGAACGAAGAAGAATTAAAAAAATTAACAAAATGTTACAGCCCTTTATATCCAACTATAGAACTCACTGTTGAAATAGAAAAAAATAATGCAATAGCCTTTTTGGACGTACAAGTTATCAAATCCACAGATAAGTTACTATACAAGGTTTATCGGAAAAGTTCATTTGTTCCGGTCCTAATCCTGTACAATTCAGCACATCCTTATCCTCAAAAATGCAATAGTATAAAAACCTTAATTAAAAGAGCATATACGCATTCTGAAAATAGTCAGTTCATCAATGAAGAAATCAAATTCATAGAAAAAATTGCAGGTAGCTTTGGTTATCCTAACCATTTAATAAAAAAATGGAACACAGAAGTAATAAAGAAAATAAAAAATAATGCTGTAGTAAATAAAAAAGAAGTCAAATATTTAAATGATTTTCCTTACATTAAAGGTACTTACCAATGAAATTAATAATATTTGTAAAAAGCATAACATTCAAATTGGAGGAAAAGTAAATACCATCAAAAATATGGTAATAACAAATAATGAAAAAATAAAAATGTTAGAAAAAAGCAGGTATTTACTCAATTCCTATTACTGAAAATCCTCCAATGGCTTATATAGGAAGTACCAAAAATAAGCTTAAACACAGATTAAAACAACACGTAAAAAATTGGCAGAAAAGAAGAAAAACAGCACTTATTCAATACTGTCTTTATAACCAAAAATATCCAAATTCGAAAATATAAAAATCATTAAAAGCTGTAAATCCGAAAAACACCTCAGAATAGCAGAGTCCGGTAATGATTGAAAAAAATAGGGCAAAAGTTTGCAACCATAATGACCCTAATATTTTGAGAAACAGCTGGAGAAATTTAATTAAAATTGAGCAAAAAAATGAAAAAGTTCAAAAAATGAGATCAGTGACCAACAAGAGATGGCGCCACAACGCCCAAGAAGAAGCGATAGCCGATGACAGAAGCAGCCCGCGAGAACCACCGAAATGCCCAGCTGACACGGTCCGTGCTAGTCGGAGCAAAACGTCCTCTCGATGACGGTAATGGAGTATTACCGAAAGTACTAGGGTGTTATAAAAAATTATGAAAGTAAATGAGGATGCAGTTAAGGAAAAAAACTCATTTAGTGACGAGGCCAAATAAATACCAACGGGGGGGGGGGAAGTGGACCCGTGACCAAATGAAAAACCCCCATGCCGCATCCACATAACGGAAATAAGAATTGAAAGCCAAGCCCCACGTGCGGTAAGTGTTCATCAAACTTTACCAACTAAAAGTGAAGTTCAAAAATGCAAATTAAGTTCATATCATTGATTTCTTTCAAGTATATTGCACAATAACTTTTGAAATTGTAAAACTCAAGCTTCTCTGTAGCATAACAAATTTAAATGCATTTCTTTCAAATATATACTGTCACAAAAAGTTAGGGATATTGCATAAAATGAGGCTTTGTAACACAAATAATAAAGAGTATGTGTACAAAAACAACTTACTGTGCAATTTCTGCAACACAACAAAGTAGCACTCCATATAGACAAACTGGTATATTCAGAAAATGTCAATACCTCTGAATTTCAGTACTCAGTAACACCACCTCTGTGTCAAAGAACATCGTGACACCTATGAGGTGTCTTGCAATGATATTATTGATGAGTGTCTGAGGCAGCTCATTCTGTATTACAGGCAACAAGTTACGGAGGTCTGCTAGTGTACTGGGTTATGGAACATGGTTATCCAGAATTCACTGTACAGCATCCTAAATGTTCTCAATAAGATTATGGTCAGGAGACCTTGGAGGCAGTTGTAACAATTCCATCCCATGATTTTTCAGCTCCTGAAGTTCTGTTTCCTCGATGACAATGCAACCCCTCTCCTGGCGCGGTGACAGGTTGCATCGTCATCGAGAAAACAGAATGCATGTCCAATAGCAGTGTGAAACAGTGTCACAATGGGCACAGTGATCTCGTTTTAGTACACTGAGGCATTCATGTTGTCTTGACAAACATACAAAGAAGTATGGCCATTAAAACATTCCTGACCAGACCAGACCAGACTGCCACTGGTAAGAGCAAGCGGACTGCACATAGTGCGGTTGCATTCATATGCTCGATCTCCACCACACATGTCCTTGTTGAGTATCAGGATAAAGAGCGAATTGGGATTTGTCTGTGAAAAGTACATGATGCCTCTCTGCATTCTGTGACACATACTGTTGGCTCTGAGTCTGTACTTATGAAGATGGTTTCATACCATTTGAATACATACTGTGACAACAGGAGCTGCTCGAAATGATTCCTGGAGTTTACTTCTGTTGATGCTAGGACTTCTCTGAGCACGTACTTTCAGGTAGCAATCTTGCCTCCTGGTGGTTAACCTCAGGCAACCACTCCAATGTCGATCTGTTAATTTCCATTCCATAGAAATATTGTATGTGTAGCTGACTTACTACACTTTGCAAAACTTCTATGTTGATGCTAGGACTTCTCTGAGCGCGTACTGTCAGGTAGCAACCTGGCCTCCTGGTGGTTAACCTCAGGCGACCACTCCAGGGTCGATCTGTTAATTTCCATTCCATAGAAATATTGTATGTGTAGCTGACTTACTACACTTTGTGAAACTTCTATGTTGATGCTAGGACTTCTCTGAGCGCGTACTGTCAGGTAGCAATCTGGCCTCCTGGTGGTTAACCTCGGGCGACCACTCCAGGGTCGATCTGTTAATTTCCATTCCATAGAAATATTGTATGTGTAGCTGACTTACTACACTTTGCAAAACTTCTATGTTGATGCTAGGACTTCTCTGAGCACTTACTGTCAGGTAGCAATCTTGCCTCCTGGTGGTTAACCTCAGGCGACCACTCCAGGGTCGATCTGTTAATTTCCATTCCATAGAAATATTGTACGTGTAGCTGACTTACTATACTTTGCAAAACTCCTAAAGCAGCAGCCACATCGATCTGCCATACACTGTACCATGCCAACAGCCCTATTTCTGTTGTCAATGTTTAACACCATTTCAGGTTAATCCCACACTGAAGGCAATAAATTTAGCAAACTTGCAGACCAAGCAATGAAACAACTGTTTTTCCACTTCTCACAGGGTACTTTTATTGGAGCTTGCATGCCATGTGCTATGTTGTCATGATGCTAATTTTCATATGATTGAGCTACCAAAGCTGATAGCCTACGTCCAGTAGTAGTCACTCAATTTGCATATCACCGTGTTTTCCCTTCGAAACCACAATGTCTGTAACTTTTTGTGACCACAGCATCATAACTATTACCCAACCCTCTAGTAAATGAGGCTGCCCGTTTTATTTATTGCTTGAAACTTCATTCTTCTGGGTGGTGTAATGGTAGCTTGTTCAAACATAAATCAGAAATGTGGGTTTGTTTGCCACTCCAGGGTGATGTAATTTTTAAGTTTTCTAAAGGATGGCTGCATAGCAAACTGTAGATGATATGTCACATATATATCATAATGGAATTTGTGTATGTCTTTCAGGTAATTATGAAGATTGAATTCTTTAGTGGGATTTGCTTCCCATTGATTGCTATGATCTATAACAGGAGCTATATTGACCTACATTTGTACATGGATGTGAAATGGTCACCAACACTATGATGAAACATAGATTGATTGTTTTGACAAATGCGCATGTTGATCATTGTTCAGATTCCTAAGCTATGTCTGCTTAGTTTCTGTTGCTTGAAACTTCATTGTCCTGGATGGAGTAATTGTAGTAGTATACACACACACATACATACATACTGCTAAGCTGTTCTCTGAGATTCAGAGGTTAGCTCCAAAAAGAAATACAAACTACCAGATATTTTTACTTACTGTTGTCCTATCAAACTTCTCCATTTACAGCAGTCTTGACATACAACTCGGGCTTCACTGATATCCATTACACGCCGTACACAAGATCTTTTATACTTCATACTCATAATCTTTTTCTCATGCAGACACTCCTGAATCTGATCCACCCATGTCTTCCTTGGCCTTTCTCTGCCTTTCCTTCCTGCCACTTGGGCTAAAAAGATTTTCTTAGTAAGCATCTCATCACTCATTCTTTCAACATGGCCAAACCACCAAAGCATATTGGTCTCCACCTTGCTAACAACATTTTGCTTCACATCACACAACTGCAACACATCTTCATTCCTCACACAATCAGACCGTGTCTTGCGAACCCCCCCCCCCATAAGTAACGCATTTCTCCAGCACACAAACAACTCCTATGTTTCTTCTGCAGTACCCAGGTTTCACTGCCATACATCACAGTAGGAACAATTACATTTTCATACACAGCTATGCGGGACTATCTAGAGAACCCATAATTCCTGTGAAAACCTCCCAGAGCAGCTATGACTTTCAAAGAGGAATTCACTCGCCTACTAATTTCACCATCCAATTTGTTCTCTCTGTCAAACATGCTTCCTAAATACACAAACTCACTCACCTGGTCAATCACAGTGCCGTTTATACTTACATTACATTCAGTGCTACCAGTTCTTCTCTCAAACGCCATAACTTTGGGTTTTCCCTTACTTATACTCAGTTTGAATTTCATGCAAACTTCATACATCCGAGAGAACATACTCTGCAAATCATTTTTGTTCTTTGCCAACAGAACAGTGTGATCAGCAATCTGCACACACGGATATCACCAAGACGTAAACCACTATCATCTATTTTGGCATCACGCATGCACGCGTCCATAATTATATTAAACAGCCATGGTGACATCGCACAACCTTGTTTAACTCCTGCACCAATAGAAAACCATTTTGGTAAAACACCATTCACTCGTACACAAGCTCTACTATACTACCAGCATACATGGCTTTTACACTATTAAGTAGATTCCCAGTAACACCATATTCAATACCTTCCACAAAAGTGTCCTATTTACTCAGTTGTGAGCTTTCTCTAAATCTATGAAGGCAGCAAAAACTTTCTTACCAACAGCCAAATACTTTTCAATCATCATGCGTAATGCAAAAATTTGGTTAGTGCAGCCTTTACCAGGCATAAAACCACTCTGAACATCCCACACTTTCTCTGATGTAAGACCTCGTACTTTTTCAATAACAACCTTACCAAACACTTTCCCTGGCACACTTAGTAGGCTAATACGACGATAGTTCTTGCGTTCAGTCTGATCCCCTTTTCCCTTATACAAGAGAACAATAATAGCATTCTTCCAATCCCGAGGGACCATTCCTAACTAGAACAGCTGGCAAATTTCAGTTAACCAGTCAATTACAGAGTTACCACCATATTTCAACATCTCTGCAGTTATGCCGTCAACGCCTGGAGCCTTACCATTCTGAAGAGATTTTAGAGCTTTACACACTTTTTCTCTTGAGATCTTTCCTGTGCTCCCATCCCTCACTGTGACATCATCTGCATCTGTCTCAGAACCATCTTTGCTTTCCTGATCTAATAACTCACAGGAATATTCACCCCATCTTTCACTTAACTCATTGGGCTCCTTGAATGTAAATCGAGAGAGAGCTGCATGTTCTCTCTCTCCACTGTGATGTAATTTTTGTGTAAATATTTGTTTAGCATATAAAGTGTGCTGTTATTATTATATTCTATGTATTATAATATTCAGTAGAAAGGTTTAAACAGCACCTGTCCCAATGGATGAAGGACTATTATTACTTGAGAAATTGAAGGCAGACAAGTAAGAAGTTTGACTCCCCTTCAGTTAGGTTATCTGAACTGAAGACTAATCATGAATAGCTACATGATACATTGATGTTATAAAATGTAATACAAAAGGAAGATTTCTGTGCACTACACTGAGCAAATGTAGAGAGGTAGAGAGCATACAAACTGACCAAGTTCTTCCTTCACCCATTGTAAATATCATGCAAATAATATTTTCAGGAGGGCATTTCTGTTCTTCACATGTTGTTTCTGTATTAAAAGCTTGATGAGTTAGATTCTTTAAGAAGAAATCCTGCTGATGATGGCTGGTTTGACCTAGCAGAAATGCATACGGGTAATAAGTTTTTTCAAGTTTAATGATTTTTAGAATAGGGCATGCAATGGGGAAGGAAGAAATTTTCTGATTCTGATGGAAGTGCCCAAATGAGCTCTGGTAATAGGTCTGTTTCTGACCTTGCATTGGTAGAAGGGAGGCGACGGAAGAGGAAATCATTGGAAGGATGACCCTGATGATAAAGCGACGGTGACAAGTTTGTATTCTAAATTATTGTACAGGACTGTAGTTGTTATAAAACATTATTGCAAAAGCTCTAATCTGACTTGTCAAGCTTCTAATACTGAAACAACGTGTGAAGAACAGAAAATACTATAGACATTAATACTAACATTTTCAAGATTGGTACAAAACGTAATAATATTTAATTTCCTTTACTCAAAAAATGAAAATTCTTTGCATTTACTGCAGCTTTTGTAGCAAGATTACTAGCTTATTTTAATGAAATGAATGCTATTTTAAGTTTTTTTGTGCCTGTGTAATATTTGAATGACAGTTTAAATTTTTCTGTGAAGCTTGCTTCAAAAGACAACGCCTATTATTTTTTATGGCCAGTGATGATGGAAATGTCACTTCCTGAAGCTATGTTGACACAATGGGGATTAAATAGTTTTAGAAATTAATAACTATTATAATCGCCTCATCCAGAAGTTTGTCTGAATATTTTAAAAATTCGTACAAAGCGTACTATAATAATACTATAATAAAAATAATGAGTTTGACACTTAATGTACTCATTATCTGAAAACGTACTTTCAGTAAAAAAAAAAAAAAAAAAGATCCAAGGTGAAAATCCTCCAAATACTGGCGCCAGTACATAAATAAATACATCGCTCTTTCCATGTTCCAGAAACACATAGCAACCGAAAAATTGTTTTCAGCCGCCGCCATGGATTCGTACCACGGATCTCTCGATATCTAGCCGAGCGCATTACGTTTACACCACGGTGGCGAACAATCCACGGTGCTATGTGTATTTTTAAGTCAGCTTCTGACATCATAAATCCGTAAGATGGGCTCAGCTACTGAGACGTCTCCATCTGGTGGGCATTAACAATGGCACTGGCTATATATATTATAGCAATTAAATCCAAAGGGCGAGATCCAAGGTGAAAATCCTCCAATTACGTGGCGTCAGTGAATAAATAAATATACGCTCTTTCCACGTTCCAGAAACACATAGCAACCGAAAAATTGTTTTCAGCCGCCGCCGTGGAATCGAACCACGCTCTTGGCTAGATATCGAGAGATCCGTGGTTCGATTCCACGGCGGCGGCTGAAAACAATTTTTCAGTTGCTATGTGTTTCTGGAACGTGGAAAGAGCGATGTATTTATTTATTTACTTTCAGTAAGTTTAATATTTTCGAGATTAGTCGCAAGTACTTACTTCTTAACATATGTTTAGTATGTTCTTTCGTTTGAGTCGACCACCCCCTCAGTAAGCAACACGATATTTACATATTAAAGTTAAGTAAGTAAAAACGCAGTAACACTTAGCCTTTTCACAATAATTAAGATCTGAGAAGTTTTAAGTGTTACAGCATTTTTACTTACTTAGTTTTAATATGTAAATATCATGTTAAATGAGGGGATGTCAACTCAAATGGAAGAACATATTAAACATATGTCAAGAAGTAGGTGAGTACTTGTGAGTAACCTCAAAAATATTAAATGATATAATATTATGAATTTCCTTTAGCCACCCCGGTGGCGCAGTGATCTAAGCGATGGCCTCTGATCATTCGTCTGAAAGGGGTCCGGGTTCGAATCCCGGTGAGGCATGGATGTTGTGTTTGACTTACGGCACTGGCTCTCTCCCTTCCCTGGAACCAGTGACCCTAAATTAGGGATGGGCGACTGCTTATAGCCCATTGAGTTGCTCACGGTGGTCGTTAAACCTCCAATAAAAAAAAAAATTCCTTTACTCAAAAAATGAAAACAAGTAGAATCCTTTACATTTCCTGCAGCTTTCTAGCAAGATTACTAACTTACTTTAATGAAATGGATGCTATAGAAATTCTTTGTGCCAATGTAATATCTGAAATGGCAGTTTAGATTTTTCTGTGAAACTTGAATCAAAAGGCAACACCTATGATTTTTTATGACCAGTGACGATGAAAATGTAACTTCTTAAAGATATGTTGACACAATGGGGATTAAATAGTTGTATAAATTACTATTATAGTTGCCTCATCCAGAAGTTTTTAAGTTCCATTCCATTGAATTCCCTGGCCTTTTCACCAATAAACACATATCAATCAATCATTGAATTCTTATATCAGGAGAAGAATCTGATCATATTTCAGCTAGTATATCTGAGCTGGCTGAGGATATGGGAAATTGGAAAGTTCATCCAGTGGTATCCTGATCTAAATTTAGGAAAAATTCAATTCCACATTGTTAGCTGATTAAAGGTGTGAGGACAGGAATGCATGAATGTTTCCTGTAGTACTGTTTTTCGCATTTCCTTTTGTTCCAGGCCCAGGAGACCCACAAGTACAAACTACTGGCTCGCATCTTGTCATGGCAGCTTCATGACATTGCTTTGGCAGGAATATACAAAGCTGTGGATGGAGGTTGCTGGCTTCAACGTGCCAGACAAATCCGCTGCCCATGCTTATGCCTGTACCAGGGTTTGGGTGAGGAATCCGAAACTGCTACAGCAGAATTTGGAGGGAGGATAACAATCACCATGAGCAACTCTTAGGGTTATAAGTAGTCGCCTGTCCTTAATTTAGGTCCACGGGGCCGCGGGTGGCCTAGTGGGCAACGTTCGTGACTGCCACGGAAAAGACCTCAGGTTCGATCCCAGGAAGGTACGAACGCTCGATCCACTGAATGCCCGCCGTGTGTCGGATGGACATGTTAAGCCGTCGGACCCCGGGTACTGGCCCCCCGGTAATAAATAAGGGTGTCTTCCTCCCCTTTCTACTTCAATTCCGTGTCACTTTCTTATCGGGCACTCTAGCCCAAATCTCCTAGCTTCCTATTTCTAAGGGTTGTTTAAGACCTGGTGTCAGACACTCCCTTCCTAAAATCCTCTACAATCAATCAATCAATTTAGGTCCACAGGAGGGCCAATACCATCAGACAAGTACATCACCCTTACCTCATGCAGTGCACAGAAGCCAACATACAGGCTGATCGGCTGATGCCGAAGCAGACTGTGCATGCGTATTTCTGTTTACTTCAATTCTTTGGGTAAAGAACAGTCAGCCGTCAGCCGAGCTACACAGACTCACAGCACGTGATTGTAACCTTCTCGGTAGCATAATCACTTCGCAAATCGGATATCTTAGTTTTGTTACGCCAACCGGGTTAGTTCAGGCTTTTGTTTGTTCTTCAGTTTTTCAGAAATATTTTCAGTAATGTCAAATACTAGGGAATGTCTGCATTTTGTACGGATCCTTAGGGCCTAACTGTATTATTTGCTGACATTTAATTTAAATAGTAATACTAATGTTATTGCATATATTTCTCACCAAAATAAGGGATGGGCAGGATATCAGAAAACAGCAACAAAAAACAACTGCTCTAAGCAAATAGTCATCAGATCGAAGGAAACCATCGTGGACCAAAGAAAAGCTTCACTGCCGTAGCCCCCCCCCCCCCTAACGTGTTTTGCTCCTGAATGTTAACTTTCCCGCAGAGCATATTATCTTTTAAGATGTGGTGGCGCTGTTGCCGCCTGTTTTACGTTATCTCTATGAGAGTTGACCTTTCTTTAAGCATTAGATATTCTTTGCTTCACCTAGAACTCGAGCCCGGGCCCATCAGAGATGAATGGTCAGAAGCCAGCACCCCAGCCCACCACCATAGAGTGGTAAGATCTTTGCCGAATTTTAAATTGTTCATTGTCAGCTATTTGACGCTCAGCTGTAAATGACAATTATATTAAGCTTACACATAAAGCTCTTTCCTTGCAGCATTATGGTGATTATAGCCACAGAATGTGGAAACGAATGTTTTGTTTTCCGATGGTAGTTGGTCAGTCTCAAATGAACAGTTATTTGGATCACCAAATGGAAATCTATTGTTTTTAGTTTACCGTGCTGAATGGAATTTTTCCACCAAGTAAAGTTATGCCTCATCGTGGAAGAGATCTGATTTCATAACATACACACATCTCCAAAACCTTAAGCGTGAAAGGGATTTTTTCTAACAATACGGGAAAATTAACCGTACACCCAGGGACGCGCCAAGCGAGGGTTCAATGGGTGCGAAGCACCTGGGCACCAGCTTCAGGGGGTGGCAGGATGCCTCAATCAAATGTCAGTGACGTGGGAGAAGTTAAGAAAATGTTTTACTGTGAGAAATCGTAATGCTACGTGGTACCTTTATTTTTCTAGTAAAAATATTCATTATATAATTCAATAGAAAAAGACTTTAAATCAGAGAATAATTTTTATTGTTTTGTTCAGCAACGGATACCGTGGGCAAAGGACTAACAACTTTTTTCTAAGTTGTTTTTAAATCTTGAAAGATTTCAGTATCATGATATGCATGGCCAGCGCTATGATAATGGGCTCAATATAAAGCAAAAACAGTGGACTTCAAGAAACATAATTTTTCGATTTAAAACCCTGATGCATTATATGTAATTTGAGCTGCTCATACTTTAAATCTGATGGTAAAATAAGGCGAAAAAATTTCTCTAGAAAGTTTCAGCATTATTCAAGAAATATATGCGTTCTTTTCTGAATTACCTTACCTATGGCAATTTTTAAAGAAAGAGCTTCCAGTGTTGACCGTAAAGCCGTGCTCTGAAACAAGGTGGGAAATCAATGGAATAAGGGTATCGATGTTTATAGGGGGAGGGGGGTTAATGTGAAAAACCAGTTCTTTCGAATTCTAATTTTAGTTTTATGCAACTTATTTCTATATGTAAAAAAAAAAATATTTAAATATGAAAACCAGTTATTTGGAATTTGTTTTTAGTTTTAAACAACTCATTTGTACGTATATGCACCCATATGATGAGAGATTTTTTGGTTAGTTGGTTAGAATAGTTAAACAGACGCCCGTCATGTTCAATGTTATATACTTGTATACGTATACAATATACACCGAAGAGCAATTGAATTAGAGATACCTGTCTAGTAACGTGTAGCACTACCTTTCATCCTGATGACGGCGGCGATTCGTCTCGGCATGGACTCGACAAGACGCCGGAAGCGTTGGAAAGCCATACGTATCCACAACCCCTGAACAAGCTCCTACAGTTCACGAAGATTTGATGGAGGGGGGTCAGAGCCTCGAACATCTCTCTCGATGGCATCCCAGATGTGCTCGATGGGATTGAGTTCAGGTGACCTAGCTGGCCAAGGAAGCGAGGTCACGTCCGTGCAGTGTTCATCCAACCATTCGGGAGCGATGGCACGGTGCATTGTCTTGTTTGCTGGATGAGATCCCCGGTGGGATGTTGAAGACGCGCAAATGGTCGTCCAGGATATCCCGGTGACGTTGACCTGTGAGGGACGATGTCACACGTACCAGGGTTCCCATTTCAGTCCACGTAAACAGTCCCAGACGAGAATGCCACCCCTACCAGATTGAAGAATACCCTGCGGGCAAGAAGGATCCATCGCTTCATGTGGCTTTGCGCCGTACTCGTATCCTGCCATCCGCATGTACCAACGTGAATCTCGACTCATCAGTCCAGGCAACATTTTTCCCACATGTCTTGGGTCCAGTGGCGATGTTCCCACGCCCATGCTAATCTTTGCACCCTGTGATGTGCGGTCAGCAGCGGTAGCCTCGTGGGACGATGGCTTTCTTTTCTGAATTACCTTACCTATGGCAATTGTACCCCATAGTGAGAAGATGGTTCTGGATGGCGTGGTTGCTTACACGTTTTTGTGCACCAGAGTTAAATTGCCGAGTGATTTCTTGCACTGTGGCCCGTCTATCCGCTGTTACAATGCGAGCTAGCCGACGATGACCCCGCTCATCCACACGCTGTTGTCCACGGCAGTTGGCCCTTGCAGGGATGGTTTTACCGGATTCGATGTACTCACGGTGCACCCGTGACACAGTGGTTCGTGAAAATCCCAGTGCCTGCACGACTTCCGAGATGGAGTGACCCATTCGTCGGGCCCTGACAATTTGCCCACGATCAAATGCGCTTAGATCCTTCGTCTTACCCATACTGCGTTCGACTCTTACTGATTCCGTCGCATCACTCCTTATATTGTCGGATCGTTGCATACGTCATGCCGTTTCCGTTTACAGGGCCGCCCACAGCGCCACATTTGCATAACGCCAGCTGTCTCTAATTCAATTGCTCTTCAGTGTATATTCCGAAAACTTTTACTTTACGGGAAATAGGAATTGATGTTGTTGAAGATATTTATTTCATGTAAAAATGAATAATAATTGAAAAATGTTCTCGTACAAGGGGTGGCAAATCTGAACTTGCACCTTTGTGGCAAACGCCCTTGGTGCGCCCCTGCGTACACCACACAAATGCTCTGCCAGATGAATGTCAGCATCCCTACTGACTTACCCTACACCAAAATGGCACATTCCAACATAGGTGGCACATGAAACTTTCGGTAAATAGTCAGTGAATGCTTGTTGTGAGTAGTTACTGTGCTACTGTAGTCCATGATTTCACGGTGTTTTGAGGTGTGGAAACATTCAGGAAAGTCAGAGTAAACATGGCACAGCCGCCCCGGTGGCGCAGTGGTCTAAGGCGTTGGCCTCTGATCATTCGTCCGTAAGGGGTTCGGGTTCGAATCCCGGTCAGGCATGGCTGTTGTGTTTGTCTTACGGCACTGGCTCTCTCCCTTCCCTGGAACCAGTGACCCTAAATTAGGGACGGGCGACTGCTTATAGCCCATTGAGTTGCTCACGGTGGTCGTTAAACCTCCAATCAAAAAAAAAAAAAAAAAAAAAAAAAACATGGCACAAAGACATCATATGAGTGAGTTTGAACATGGTCGGATCATAAACTGGAAGTAGGGCGTACTGTGTACCAGTGTTGCAAATGAATTGGGAATTGATCACAGCATTGTGGCAAGGTTTGTGGTCAAGGTACCAGATAACTGAAATGCCTCTAGACGTGTTGGGGATGTCGTCCACGATGCACCACAGCATCAGAAAACCTTTTTTTTTTTTTTTTTTCAGTGTCTTCAAAACGGAATAGTCGGAGTTGTGCTGGTCAATTTAGTATTAAACTGTTTGCCAGTACTGGGACATGTGTGGTGCGTCACACTGTGGCAAGATGGTTGAATGCTGCAGGCCTCTATGCATGTAAACCTGTTAAATGTATATTTTAAAACTGCGACATAAACAGTCCCATTTGAGATGGTCTCTGGGACACAATAGTTGAGAAATGGGGTAGCGTTTTGTTCACAAATGAAAGCAGATTCAGTTTAACGTCCTGTTCTGGGCATTAGTACATCTGGCGGGAACGCGATACAAGTAGCGTCAAGAGAACATAGTGGAAAAGGACAGAAATTGCGTGTGTGGGGGGGGGGAATCAGGGTTTGGGCTGGCATTATGGTCAATGGCCATACCGAATTGCAGGTGGTATAACGAGGGTTCATGACTGGTGAATGGTTCTGTAATGACATCATGTTCGCCTGTTCTGTGGAGTTACCGGATCACAGTTCGTTCTTACGGCCGATAATGCTTGCCTCCATCGTTTAGCGGCTGTGGTTGAACTCCTTGAGGAAGATATCCATCGAATGGAGTGACCAGCATAATCCCCTGATCTCAACCCAATAGAGCATGCTTTGAGGAGACGTCTACCTGAGAGGACACCGTCGCCAGAAATGATTCCTGAGCTCCAAAGAGCACTGATGGAGGAGTGACAAGTTCTTCAACAGGAACTGCTCAACAATCTTGTTCTGAGTATGCCACACCAGTATCGAATGTGCATATTTTTTAGAGGAGGGCATACCTCATATTGATTTATCTACAGCTTTTCCTGTAAAGTACATCTCTGCGTTACTCTGCACTTCAGCGTTACAGACGGTTGTACCAGCTTCGCGTACTCAGGATGTCGGGTGCTCTGCTGTTAGATGAACGGTAACTATGTGATAAGTTGTGTTCTTAAAATGTATTACTGTATATTTTGTAATCATCAGTGATTAAACTACGTATGTATACAGGATGTATAGGGAAGTCCCTTTAGCCTGGAATTAATTGCGAACGGAGAGAGATACAGTTATGCAAGTGAGATAACGGTATAGTAAAGCGACTACGCCCGATCAAATGCAACCGATAGCAGCGCCCCTAGTGGCGAAATGCGGAAGTTAGCCAATGCAAATCGAAAACGAAAAGAGATATAGAGCAAAATTTTTATTTACAAAGTTGTAGAACATCAATTAATTAGTACAAAACGACATTTTTTTTCACACGGATAAGATAAATTGTCGCCTGAATACCCTAAAATGTCCGAAATCGATGCGCGACCTTTTGTGCGAACGTTTGAAGAGAACAGGCATAGGTATGAGCAAATACACACAATTTATTGCATAAATGTGTACTTATGTCAATACAGTCTGATGACGTCAGACAAAACAAAAAAGGCAAACTGGCGCACAGTGATAAAAAAGTTAATGTCGAGTATGTTCGAAGAGTTCGCCATTGCCCACGATGCACAACTGTATTCGTGAAAGTAACTCTGCATGCACATCCCTCAGCATGGAAGGTGTCACACTATTGCAAGCATATTTTACACGACGACGTAGATCCAGCAGACTTGTAGGCGCTGTTGCATACACCTGATTTTTTACGTAACCCCAGAAATCCAAGCTCGCATTCTCACACAGCGTACGTAGACCTAAACTTCTGATCAGGGTACATCCTGCTACTGGTTTTTATATCGTAGGCACGGTACAATGTCACATCTGCATTTGCATACTACTACATTTGCGAAATGTGAATATACCGATTCGAATCGTCGCACATCGATTTCGGACATTTTAGGGTATTCAGGCGACAATTTATCTTATCCGTGTGAGACAAATGTCGTTTTGTACTAATTAATTGATGCTCTACAACTTTGTAATTGAAAATTTTGCTTTATCTCTTTTCGTTTTTGATTTGCAATGGCTAACTTCCGCATTTCGCCACTAGGGCCGCTGCTATCGATTGCATTCCATCGGGCGTAGTCGCTTTACTATACCGTTATCTCACTTGCATAACTGTACCTCTCTCCGTTCGCAAGTTATTTCAGGACAAAGGGACTTTCCTATGCAACCCGTGAAAACGTTGTTCGTGTTTAAGTTTTGTACATAGGCGTATTATGAGAATTATACGGACATCAGGTACTGTAGCCACAATATCTGACGTCAGTAGAATTCGTATAAGAGTATCTGACTGGCTCACTGCTATTATAGCAGTCTGTTACTAGAAATGGGCTTAACAGGTATTTTCCTGGCCCAGTGACGTTGGTTGGTGACAGTTCTACGAAAGTAACGGTGACTTTGAAAACACAAGTTTGTTCGTGTCCCCTCACTCCGGAGTAAGTCGCTCTTCCAACTGAGCTACGCTGACAGAATATCTCGCTGCAGATTTGTCGTCTTGACACATGTTTTCACCTCTGTAGTACGTCACATCAGCTCCCTGTTTTTCATTTTTTTTTTTTTGAAGCGAAGTAGGAATTTTTTATTAATTCCAAACAATGTGTGGAACAAACATCACACATTTTTCGAAGAACCCAACGGCCGGTGGATCCATTTTCCACAATCGGGGCCCCATGTGAAAACACAAGTTTGTCTTCGACTACATCGAATCCGTATACCCTCTCTCCGGAGTAAGTCGCTCTGCCAACTGAGCTACGCAGACAGAATGTCTTGCTGCAGATTTGTCGTCTTGACACATGTTTTCACCCCTGTAGTACGTCACACCATCTCCCTCTTATTCATTTTTTTTTTTTTTTGGAGGTTTTACGAGAAACGTATCACCGTGAGCAACTCGATGGGCTATAAGCAGTTGACCGTCCTTAATTTAGGTTCATTGGTTCCAGGGAAGGGAGAGAGCCAGTCCCGTAAGACAAACACAACATCCATGCTCCACCGGGCCGGGTTTCGAACCCGGACCTACCTCTGGCGAGTGGCAATAATTCAGAAACCAGCGCATAGACCACTGCGCCATCGGGACGGCTAGATGGGATTGTCCTCCCTTTTAAGAGAAGCTCAGAGTGCGCTGCTGTCACAACAATACTGTCAGTACACGTGCCGAAAAATTGGGCCGCCCCGGTGGCGCAGTGGTCTAAGGCGTTGGCCTCTGATCATTCGTCCGTAAGGGGTCCGGGTTCGAATCCCGGTCAGGCATGGATGTTGTGTTTGTCTTACGGCACTGGCTCTTTCCCTTCCCTGGAACCAGTGACCCTAAATTAGGGACGGGCGACTGCTTATAGCCCATTGAGTTGCTCACGGTGGTCGTTAAACCTCCAATCAAAAAAAAAAAAAAAAAATTGGCAAGTCCGACACCAGAGATTTTTTTTTTTTTTTCTTTTTTAACGTCCAGACAAGTGCTGAAACCTGTCCGTTATCTCAGAATTCGCGAAAATGCGTGGCAACTTCTTCGGTACAATATGGCGCGAATTCACGTTCAAATACGATAATAAAATTTTTGTTGTACTCTACCGGAAGTACCCGCGACATATTTTCTATTTCAGAAACTCCACCACTACTGCTTTCTGGAACAGGAGGAGTGTGTGTGTATGTATGGGGAGGGGAAAGGGACAGACATCAATCAGCGTTGTTAGCTTTCTGGTGTTGGTGAACTGGAGTCGTGGAAAAACAAAACAAAACAAAACAAACCCTCAGGTTAAATATAGGTGGGCTTTACGGGGAGGACGGAAATGGAGTTCACAGTTAAATAGGGTACGGGTATTACTGGAGCAAGCCTTAAGAAAAGGAGCAAAACAAATTAGCATGAGAGGGGTAGTTTTCGGTCAACCCGTCTGGCGACTTCCTTGTCATGGATGAAAATACATAAAACGCATCTTTGCGATTTTTTAACCAAACTGGCTGAAATTTTTATGAACACCATAAATCGCTAAGAGGAACAAGCCCCGCAATTTTTTCCAAAATCTGTTGAAAACTTTTTAAACTAGCTGTAAAAAATATTACCTGTTTCTTTGTCGTCGTCATGCGTAGAATCCCATTATAAAAATTTTCACGGCTAATTTGAGTTTGTTTAAATATATTCATGCAAAATTCTGGTGATCACCTTATGTTGGCTGATTATAGTGTCTGTAAAAAATTCAGCTAGTTACGTGAAGATTTTGTAAAGTTAGTTTTCGTACTTATTTTAGCTGCTGTCGTTAAATGCTGCGAACTTACAGCTTTCTGGCAGCGGTAGACAAGCTCGCTGTTTTATTCTGGGTTATCCACGTGCTCACCTCCCCCTCCCCCCAATCATTTACCATTTTACTGAATAACGAGCAAGCCTACCTTTGGTAACTTTTTTTTCTATATCCGGGTTTAACGACCGCCATTAACCACTGTCGTTGCTTTAAGTAATCCACCGTCCCTAGTTTGGGGTCAATGATGCCCCGGAGGGGAGTGAGCTAGCGCCGTAGGGCACATGCACCACCCGTGCTTCATCCGGGACTCCGAAACGGGCCCATATCGGGTGACTATCCAACACGGACGGCGTCACCGGGGGTGCTGGCCCATTCAAAATTTTGGTAAGCCCCCCCCCCCCCGTCTGCAGCCCCAGATTTTTTTGGATAAATGAAGAAAATGTAGTACACTTTACTATCGGAGCTGCATGTTCTGTGGTAATGGGAGAAGGGTAGCATTATGCAATTATGTTCCTCCAACCACGATCCATGACTCAGACGGGAAACCTTACTTGCACGCTGGGCTTCCGCTTTGGCGCACAGATGTCGAAGACCGGCGGGAAGTTCAAAGAACGTGGTCAATCCGATGCCGCGGCTCATGCCAGTGGGTTGAAAAGTTGAATAAATATCATTCTGCCAATCCCATCACCGCCCTGGCGCCCTCGCAGCCTATGACAATTAGTGGGCGTTATCACGATCGTCGAAAACAGCAGACAATGATCGGCGTCAGTCACCACCAGACAGTGAGCGAAATTTCTCCTGGCTAGTTAGTAGTTACACTCGTTTTCTTTCTCGTTCTGGTGATAAAATCTAATTTTTTCCTGCTTGATTTATTCTTTCGCACTTATTGTACGTGATACATAAAAGTGAGGTATTTCTTCCCAAACCAAAGTTTTAAATAACATGTCCGCAAAACGATCAATCCATGATTTTTTCGAACAAGTGTTAATCAGAAGAAAAGTAAATTATGCGATAGTGCATACAAAGCGGATAATGGTTATGAGACGGCTTCAACTTCATCAACAACGTGTGGTGAATCATTAGGAATCAACGAGGATTCTTTGCGTGCTTGTAGTGATTCAATGGAAAATTTTATGAACGCAATGCTTGTGAAAATAAAACACTGGAAGGACCACGTGGTCGCAAGACAAAAAATGTTGAACTCGGAGAACTTGATATAGCAACTTCACTTTTGGATCAACCCAAACAGCCTTTATCAAAACAGTTCCCACAAAAAAAATACGGTAAAGAACAAAGAAGCTTCCAGACATATTAGTATAACATGTTTCCATGGCTTGCATATAGTATAAAGAGAGATTCCGCCTTTTGTTTTCCGTGTAGAAGGTTTTCATCAGACGACGAAAAACATGAGGTCACCTTCGCTCAGAGAGGTTACAACAATTTAAAAAAAGCACTTGAAAAGGATTCGGGTTTTAAAAAACACCAAAACAGCTTGACCCACAAAACTTACTTGGTGTCGTGTACCTCTTATAAGAAAATGAAATCAAGAAGGACAGATTCATCAGTTGCCAAATTTCAAAGTGCTGCATGTGCAGTGGAAGTCAAAGAAAAGCTTTGTTTAGGGCAAGCGACGGTGGTTTTTTTTTAATTCTTGACTTTAATACATATATATATGAGAAGCATAATTCACCCCCACCCCCCAAAAAAAACATTTTTTTTGGAGCGCCCACCCTAGAGCTAACCCGTTGAAAATTTTCTGGCGCCGTCCCTGCTATCCAAAAGCGCATGCCTCTGACCCCGAGCCGGCTGGGACATCACGGTAACCGAGGCGGTCGCTCCGAGCCTCACGGCTTTTCGGGGCCTCGCAGTTTAGGAAATGAAAACAAAATCCTTTTCGGTAGAATTTATTATTATTATTATTTAGGTTTTGGGGCGCGAGACCCTTAAAAAGACATTTATATATATATAAATATATCATCATCATCATTGTCAACCATTATTAATCCACTGCTGGACGAAGGTCTCCCCAAGTTTCCTCCACAACGGTCTGTCTTGTGCCAGTCTCCTCCATGTCACCCCTGCATACTTTCGAATTTCATCCACCCATCTCCTATGTGGTCTTCTTCTGGGTCTTTTCCTGTCCCTTGGAATCCAATCTAAAATTTCGGCTGTCCATCGATGATCTGTCCTTCTGGCAGTATGTCCAGCCCATTGCCATTTCAGGGATTTAACTCTGATCATGATGTCTTGCACTCTTGTCATTTTCGGATCCACGTGTTCCTCTTCTTATCTCTCCTGGTTACACCAAGCATGCACCTCTCCATGCTGCTTTGAGTTGTCTGCAGCCTTTGTATGTCTCTTTTAGTTAAGGTCCACGTCTCTGCACCATACGTAAGCACTGGAAGGATGCATTGATCAAACACTTTTCTTTTAAGACATAATGGCATATTGCTCTTGAAAATTATGCTGTTTCTTCCAAAAGCTCTCCAGGCAAGTTTTGTACGCCGATTAATTTCTTCATCAATGTGACCCTCACTTGATATCTGCTGTCCAAGATAAACGTACCGTGTCTGTTATCTCCAGCTTTTCTCCATCAATCGATAAATCTTCATTTCTTGTAAAAGCATTGAACATCACTTTTGTCTTCTGAAAGTTCATTTTTAATCCCACTTCTTTACTCTTGTCAGCAAGTTCCTGGATCATACTCTGCAGCTCTGATGGGGTAGTTGCAAAAATGACTACGTCATCAGCAAAACGAAGGTGGGTTAGATAATCTCCATTATTCTTTATCCCCTTGTTTTCCCAGCTCAGCGACTGAAAAACACCCTCCAATGTGGCATTAAAGAGCTTCGGAGATATGGTGTCACCTTGTCTCACTCCCTTTCCAATTTTTACGTGTGTTGTATATTCAAACAGCCTAATCTTTGCACTTGCATTTTCATAGATGTTATTAATAATATTAATGTATGCATCTTCAATACCGCAGGTTTTCAGAGCCATTGTAACTGCTGATGGTTTCACCGAATCAAAGGCTTTTTCATAATCGATAAAAGCCATGCACAATGGAAGTTCATATTCCTCGCTCTTTCAATTAGTTCTTTCAGCACGTGGATATGATCTATTGTGCTGTAGCCACTCCTGAATCCAGCTTGTTCTCTCGGTTGAGCCATGTCTAGTGCTACCTTCAAGCGGTGTGAAAGAACTTTAGTGAAGATTTTATAAACTACTGATAGGAGGCTGATAGGTCTGTAGTTTCCGAGATCCTCAATGTCACCTTTCTTATGTAGCAGGATCATTGTAGCGGTGTTCCAATCCTCAGGAATCTTTCCTTCATTAAGGCATCGAGTGAAAATTTGGGCGAGTACTGTTTCGATTTCTCCACTTGCTTCTTGTATGATGTCTACAGTAATTCCATCTTCTCCTGGAGCTTTTCCTCGCTTCATGTTCTTGATTGCATGTGCAACTTCTGCTGGAAGGACTGGAGGAACTCTGGTACTGGTATCTTTCATGATGTCTGGAGTGCATATATCACCCCTTTCATATAATTTGGAGTAGAAATCTTTCACTCTTGTCAAAATTTCGCCTCTATTTCTTGTTACAGAACCATCTTCTTTTCTCAGTGCCATAATCTGTTTTCTTCCCTTACTGAGATGTCCCTTTGCTATCTTTAGGCTTTGGTTGTTTTCAATTGCTTTCCTCACTAGTTCACAGTTGAATTTCCTTACGTCTTCAGTGATACTTTTTCTTACTGTCTTGCATAGCTCTATATATTCCACTTTGGAAGTCACATCTTCTTTAGTTGTCCTCATCTCTCTTCTTTTTTGCATCAACATTTTGGTTTTTCCTGATAATTTGTTCACATGCAACTTGTTCTTAGACCCAGCTAATTTTGTTGCTGTTTCCATAAGAGCTTTGGTTACTTTTCTGTTAACTTCAGAGATGTCCACTTCTTCCGATGTTAGGCCTTCTAAAGCAGAGAACCTGTTCTTCAGTTCTAACTTGAAGGTATTATGGTGTTTTTTAAGGTTGGTTATGTCAATAGATTTTGTTTGTCTTATGAGCTTGCCACGTTCAAGTTTAGTGTTGAGGTGCATCTTACATCTCACCAATCTATGGTCACTACCTGTGTTGAACTTGTTTAGCACACTGCAGTCTTCTATGACGAATTTTTTGTTACACATAATAAAATCAATTTCACTTGTCGTCCCATTTGTATGTCTCCATGTCCATTTCCTGTGTGGCTTTTTCTTGAAGAAGGAGTTCAAGATGAAAAACCCTTCTGCCTCTGCAAACTCAACGAGAGTATTTCCACGCTGGTTTCTGTTGCCATGACCGAATTTACCTACTGAAGTTTCATTCTGTTGCCGTTGCCCTATTTTTGCATTGAAATCTCCCATAATTATTTTCAAGTGCTGCTTACCTTTATTATTTAGATGACAAATTTCCTCATAAAATTCTTCAATTTCTTCTTCAGGATGACTTGTGGTGGGTGCATAAGTTTGAATAATCTGAGCCTGGTATCTTTTCGAGAGTTGGATAACAAGTCGTGCAGCTCTGTCAGAGGAACTTTCAACTTCTACAACTTTATCCTTCAGTTTCTTGTTTATTATAAATCCAACACCACTAGTTCTGCCAGTATCTGTCCCACGATAGTAGAAGAGATGTCCACTTTTCAGTTCGATGAGATCTTCTCCTTTTCTCCTTACCTCACTTAGCCCCACGATGTCCCACTTGATCCTTTGTAGTTCCTCTTCCAATTCAAGAAGCCTTGAAGCAGAAGATAGGGAGCGTCCATTGTAAGTAGCCAAAGTCAGCATCAGATGGCAGCCTAGTCCGGTCCTCCGTTGTCAACCATTATCAATCCACTGCTGGACGAAGGTCTCCCCAAGTTTCCTCCACAACGGTCTGTCTTGTGCCAGTCTCCTCCATGTCACCCCTGCATACTTTCGAATTTCATCCACCCATCTCCCATGTGGTCTTCTTCTGGGTATATATATATATATATATATCATCATCATCATTGTCAACCATTATCAATCCACTGCTGGACGAAGGTCTCCCCAAGTTTCCTCCACAACGGTCTGTCTTGTGCCAGTCTCCTCCATGTCACCCTGCATACTTTCGAATTTCATCCACCCATCTCCCATGTGGTCTTCTTCTGGGTCTTTTCCTGTCCCTTGGAATCCAATCTAAAATTTCGGCTGTCCATCGATGATCTGTCCTTCTGGCAGTATGTCCAGCCCATTGCCATTTCAGGATTTAACTCTGATCATGATGTCTTCCACTCTTGTCATTTTTCGGATCCACGAGTTCCTCTTCTTATCTCTCCTGGTTACACGAAGCATGCACCTCTCCATGCTTCTTTGAGTTGTCTGCAGTCTTTGTATATCTCTTTTAGTTAAGGTCCACGTCTCTGCACCATACGTAAGCACTGGAAGGATGCATTGATCAAACACTTTTCTTTTAAGACATAATGGCATATTGCTCTTGAAAATTATGCTGTTTCTTCCAAAAGCTCTCCAGGCAAGTTTTGTACGCCGATTAATTTCTTCATCAATGTGACCCTCACTTGATATCTGCTGTCCAAGATAAACGTACGTGTCTGTTATCTCCAGCTTTTCTCCATCAATCAATAAATCTTCATTTCTTGTAAAAGCATTGAACATCACTTTTGTCTTCTGAAAGTTCATTTTTAATCCCACTTCTTTACTCTTGTCAGCAAGTTCCTGGATCATACTCTGCAGCTCTGATGGGGTAGTTGCAAAAATGACTATGTCGTCAGCAAAACGAAGGTGGGTTAGATAATCTCCATTAATCTTTATCCCTTTGTTTTCCCAGCTCAGCGACTGAAAAACACCCTCCAATGTGGCATTAAAGAGCTTCGGAGATATGGTGTCACCTTGTCTCACTCCCCTTTCCAATTTTTATGTGTGTTGTATTTTCAAACAGCCGAATCTTTGCACTTGCATTTTCATAGATGTTATTAATAATATTAATGTATGCATCTTCAATACCGCAGGTTTTCAGAGCCATTGTAACTGCTGATGGTTTCACCGAATCAAAGGCTTTTTCATAATCGATAAAAGCCATGCACAATGGAAGTTCATATTCCCTCGCTCTTTCAATTAGTTCTCTCAGTACGTGGATATGATCTATTGTGCTGTAGCCACTCCTGAATCGAGCTTGTTCTCTCGGTTGAGCCATGTCCAGTGTTACCTTCAAGCGGTGTGAAAGAACTTTAGTGAAGAGTTTATAAACTACTGATAGGAGGCTGATAGGTCTGTAGTTTCCGAGATCCTCAATGTCACCTTTTTTATGTAGCAGGATCATTGTAGCGGTGTTCCAATCCTCAGGAATCTTTCCTTCATTAAGGCATCGAGTGAAAATTTGGGCGAGTACTGTTTCAATTTCTCCACTTGCTTCTTGTATGATGTCTACAGTAATTCCATCTTCTCCTGGAGCTTTTCCCCGCTTCATGTTCTTGATTGCATGTGCAACTTCTGCTGGAAGGACTGGAGGAACTCTGGTACTGGTATCTTTCATGATGTCTGGAGTGCATGTATCATCCCTTTCATATAATTTGGAGTAGAAATCTTTCACTCTTGTCAAAATTTCGCCTCTATTTCTTGTTACAGAACCATCTTCTTTTCTCAGTGCCATAATCTGTTTTTTTCCCTTACTGAGATGTCCCTTTGCTATCTTTAGGCTTTGGTTGTTTTCAATTGCTTTCCTCACTAGTTCACAGTTGAATTTCCTTACGTCTTCAGTGATACTTTTTCTTACTGGCTTGCATAGCTCTATATATTCCACTTTGGAAGTCACATCTTCTTTAGTTGTCCTCATCTCTTCTTTTTGCATCAACATTTTCGTTTTTCCTGATAATTTGTTTACATGCAACTTGTTCTTAGACCCAGCTAATTTTGTTGCTGTTTCCATAAGAGCTTTGGTTACTTTTCTGTTAACTTCAGAGATGTCCACTTCTTCCGATGTTAGGCCTTCTAAAGCAGAGAACCTGTTCTTCAGTTCCAACTTGAAGGTATTATGGTGTTTTTTAAGGTTGGTTATGTCAATAGATTTTGTTTGTCTTATGAGCTTGCCACGTTCAAGTTTGGTGTTGAGGTGCATCTTACATCTCACCAATCTATGGTCACTACCTGTGTTGAACTTGTTTAGCACACTGCAGTCTTCTATGACGAATTTTTTGTTACACATAATAAAATCAATTTCACTTGTCGTCCCATTTGGATGTCTCCATGTCCATTTCCTGTGTGGCTTTTCCTTGAAGAAGGAGTTCAAGATGAAAAACCCTTCTGCCTCTGCAAACTCAACAAGAGTATTTCCACTCTGGTTTCTGTTGCCGTGACCGAATTTACCTACTGAAGTTTCATTCTGTTGCCGTTGCCCTATTTTTGCATTGAAATCTCCCATAATTATTTTCAAGTGCTGCTTACCTTTATTATTTAGATGACAAATTTCCTCATAAAATTCTTCAATTTCTTCTTCAGGATGACTTGTGGTGGGTGCATAAGTTTGAATAATCTGAGCCTGGTATCTTTTCGAGAGTTGGATAACAAGTCGTGCAGCTCTGTCAGAGGAACTTTCAACTTCTACAACTTTATCCTTCAGTTTCTTGTTTATTATAAATCCAACACCACTAGTTCTGCCAGTATCTGTCCCACGATAGTAGAAGAGATGTCCACTTTTCAGTTCGATGAGATCTTCTCCTTTTCTCCTTACCTCACTGTTAGCCCCACGATGTCCCACTTGATCCTTTGTAAGTTCCTCTTCCAATTCAAGAAGCCTTGAATCAGAAGATATGGAGCGTCGTTGTACGTAGCCAAGGTCAGCATCAGATGGCAGCCTAGTCCGGTCCTCCGGGGATTCTTAGCACCCTCTGCCTTCATGTCGCACTGGCCGCTGCCTTGGCCAGGTACATTCCAGCTGCCGGAGACTGAGGGCCAAGATTTAAGTTGTGGAATCATTTTGGAGGGTTTGGCCATAACTCACCACGCTGGCCAAGCGGGTTGGTGAGTGTGGGATAGAATTTCCTCTAATCCCGATGGTATAGTTATACCGCTATTGGCGGTCGTCAGAGCCCCTTTAGTGGGAACAGGATGTACCACGAGAAGGCGGGGTTGACATTTGTCAAGGAGAGGCTGTGATGTTACGCATCACCTGACCTTACATCCCTAGAATATATATAAGAGTAAAGAAGTGGGATTAAAAATGAACTTTCAGAAGACAAAAGTGATGTTCAATGCTTTTACAAGAAATGAAGATTTATCGATTGATGGAGAAAAACTGGAGATAACAGATACGTATGTTTATCTTGGACAGCAGATATCAAGTGAGGGTCACATTGATGAAGAAATTAATCGGCGTACAAAACTTGCCTGGAGAGCTTTTGGAAGAAACAGCATAATTTTCAAGAGCAATATGCCATTATGTCTTAAAAGAAAAGTGTTTGATCAATGCATCCTTCCAGTGCTTACGTATGGTGCAGAGACGTGGACCTTAACTAAAAGAGACATACAAAGGCTGCAGACAACTCAAAGAAGCATGGAGAGGTGCATGCTTGGTATAACCAGGAGAGATAAGAAGAGGAACTCGTGGATCCGAAAAATGACGAGAGTGGAAGACATCATGATCAGAGTTAAATCCCTGAAATGGCAATGGGCTGGACATACTGCCAGAAGGACAGACCATAGATGGACAGCCGAAATTTTAGATTTGATTCCAAGGGACAGGAAAAGACCCAGAAAAAGACCACATGGGAGATGGGTGGATGAAATTCGTAAATATGCGGGAGTGACATGGAGGAGACTGGCACAAGACAGACCGTTGTGGAGGAAACTTGGGGAGACCTTCGTCCAGCAGTGGATTGATAATGGTTGACAATGATGATGATGATGATGATATATATATTCTATTAAGAAGAGACCTAAGCAAAAAAAATATATATTTTTTTGACTCACATAAGTGCAACATAGAAAAGGTTATGTATCTACCGGTGTGAGTAAAGGAAAAAAGATAAAAAATAAAATAAAACAACTGAATGTAGAAAGTGTCGAGAATACTGAGCCTTGGCTTTATCAAGGACCAGCAAAAACTCTGCATTTTCTCACTTCCACAAAGACCTAGTTGGAAATGGGTTTCTGCAAAGCCACAAAGACCTAGTTGGAAATAGGTTTCTGCAAAGTTTTATTTCATTTTTTATCTTTTCTCCTTTTACTCACACCGGTAGATACATAACCTTTCTATGTTGTACTTGGTGAGTCAAAAAATATATTTTTTTTGCTTAGGTCTCTTCTTAATAGAATGTGAATTCTGAATTTTCATAACTGCTGCGTTGCGCGTTTTGATCTTCAGGTTATTTTGCAACTTTCGTTTTAAATTCTAAAGTTTTTCCTTAGTTTTCAGCTTTGCTCTTCAGTATATATATATATATATATATATACATTTATTTATTTTTTTCAGATTACAACTCCTCCCCACTTACAAATAGGTTAACTCCCTTTATCGTTCAGATATACTGAGATTTGCAGATTTCAAATGATTATTATAACCACTACAATCTTTTTCGCATTCACGAAGAAGCAAATTATATTTTATTATCTTGTGACTACTTACTTTTATAAATTCAAAAATTTGTGTATAAACCAGATACTTAAATTTAAAAAAAATAAAAGAGAGAATATCGAAGTTGTTTTGGGGCTATATATGAGGAATTGTTCAGTGACTTTAAAAACAGTACTGGAAATTTAAACAAAAAAAAATCATATATGAGTGAGTCATTAATTTGTCAGTTACTTCTCCTTGCATCAAGAAAATAAAACTATTTATAGGAATTTATTTTAGTAGGATACTTATTCCCTATGCTAAAATGTTCCCTACGCAGATTGCTTGAAGTTTTCTTTTTACAATTTTGTGAAGAATTTTTTATGATAATCACGATACAACTTTACCCCATTCAGGAACGTAGCGAGCTTTTCTTTTCTGGGAGAGCGAGACTTGAAATTACGCCCCATTCGAATTCAAAATTACGCCCCTTCGAGTTCCACTCAAATAATACGTACTTTTTACTTTCTCACACACCTATGTTTTTGGAAAGTATTATGATCGTTCAAAAATCGCACTTCAAGTTTTTGACAATTTTATTAAGATTGTGAAACTAGGTAGATGTCCCAAAACTACGGTTTATAAATACCAAGTAAAGCGTAAACGTTATGTGAACGCCGACAACGCAACACTCCACAAAAACGCAGAACGAATGAGTATCGGATAGTGAACGAAACAATGGGAAGAAGCTTTAGGTGTAAGGCTTGAAAAAATTCCGTTCAAGGTTAAACGCTCAGAGAACTTTGTGCGACAGAGCACAAATGATTAATTAGTTTTTTATCCGAACGATATGTTAGGGAAGGTCATTGAGGTTAGGCATATTAGCATATATTGCTTTCTATGCCTCCATTCACTGTTTTAGATAATCCCCTTCATAGATATGAGATGTTCACGCCCCATGTTACTCTGCACCCTGGTTAGGTGCATGGAATACTGTATGAGACTAACTTAAATTTTTAAAAAGAAAATACTGAAGGGTTCGTAACTTTCTTTTTTAGTTGGAATTTCTATTTTTTTACATCCCCCAGAGCATGAATTTATGCCCCTGGAATGACCATTCTAGGAGAGGCAACCGCCCTCCCTGACCCCATTCTGCTCGGAAAGAAAATCGTAGATTTTAACACTTTTTATTCTCTCTCTCTGTCTGTTTTTCACTCTCTATCTCTCTCTGTCTGTCTGTCTTTCACTCTCTGTCTGTCTCTCTCTTTGTCTCTGTCCCTCTCTCTCACTCTATCTCTCTCTGTCTTTCTCTCTCTGTCTCCCTCTCTCTCCACGACTGACCGCATAACTCACGTAACAGTAGTGTGATAAAAATATCACGTGTATGACGGAAGACAACAGTCCTTGGCCAATCAGCGAACAGTTGGAAACCGGTTTATGTCTGAAAGGCGACAGACGGGCCTAGCAAGCGTTCTCGTCCCATTTTTAGCCATGGAAGAGCAGAGAGTAAACATCCGTTTTTGTTGTAATCTTGGTAAATCATCAACTGAAACTTACAGAATGTTAAAAGAAGCGTATGGAAACGCAGAATTATCCCTCAGCAGTGTTTTTGAATGGTATGCCCGGTTTCGTGACGGGCGGGAATCCGAGATGTGGGCGGCCCGCCAGTGTGTGGACAGCGGAAAAAAATTGAAGAGGTGCGGAATCAGTTAAAGAAAGATCGCAGAATTACAGTGAGGCTTCTGGTTGAGTCGGTGGACATCAGTAAGTCTATCTGTCATGAGATTCTACGCAAGGATCTGGGAAAAACGAAAACTTAATGCTCGATGATAACGCAAGACCACATACCGCGTTGTCAGCCCAGCAGTTCCTGGCTCACCATCAAATCAGTGTCACCATATTCCCCTGATTTATCGCCCTGTGACTTCTTCCTGTTCCCCAGGATGAAACGGGCACTAAAAGGACTGTACCATGAAGCCATTGCATCTCTCCAAGCAGCCGTGACAAAACAACTTCTGGACATCCCGGAAGTGCCTTCAAGAACTGTTTTCAGGATCTTCAGAAACGCTGAAACTCTGTGTTGATTCAGAAGGGCGGTATTTTGAATGTGACCAGCGTTAATTGTGAGTATGGTACCTTTTTATATTCTTTATTGTGTCAGTCTTGGAACTTTTAGGACGTAGGTTGTATATAACGAATAAATGCCTTTTTCGGGTAATCAAATACTGATTGGTAGAAAATGAACACGAAGCAACGTGTTTTGCTCGTCGTAATCTGTCTCCAGTGATCAGAAGTAGCGCACTACATGTATGTTACTACTACGTACAGTGGCGTGGAGTGTAGCATCGCTACAAATAGAAAAATGTAGTTGTAGCAGTAGCACGCTACGAAATAAAGTTGCTTTTACTGGAAAATTACAAGTGAAGCTACTTTTTTAAAAAAGTAAAAAACAATTCTTCAAACCACGTAGCTTTTCCAGATTTCTTGAAGCATTATTTGCTGGAACAGGAGAACTAAGAGTGCCCTGTCTACAATAATGTACTTGAATTGACTTACATTGTGAATGTTCGCGAAACTGTTAAAGTGGATGTCTAGTGGCTTTGCTCCCCATACTTCCAAGGGAAAAAAATTCGACCCTATTTCGTCAGGGAAGAAAAATTTCCCATGCATCAAAATTGGCCCACTGATAAAAAAAAAAAAAAAACATCGTGAGATTGAATCGGTGTTCTTTGCAAAAATATTTCTCGAACTATATTAAAAATCAAAAACTTTACTTCGATATAGTTATGAAACTTGCTTACAGATGGCGCCACTCTTCCATACCACTACATCGAAGTAGAATTATTGATTTTTAATATAGTTCAGGAAAGTTTTTTGCAAAAAACTCGGATGGTACAATCAAGTTAGTACGTTTGCCAATTTTGATGTATGGGGAATTTTTCTTCCCTGAGCAAATAGTCGACATTTTTTCCATTGGAAGAATAGCCACGGAGCAAAACCACTAAACGTTCACCTTAACCGTCAAGTATTGTCTTCCTTAATTTATGCTATTAAAAGGGAAGTCTCAATCAACCTGCAAAGACATCGTGTACGAGGTGATCGCGAAAGGGATTTTGTTGATGACAGTTAATAGCGAGATTCGATTGTATTTGTCAAATAAAATGAATATGCATATACTTGTATTTGTTGTCGACAGTGTTTTTATTTAAATCTCAGATTTATTTCACGATGATGATGGAGACTGCTTCATTGGCCACATCAACGGATGGAGCACAATGCCCATATAGTCCCAGAATTGTTTTAGGAAGTTGTTGGAGACTGCTTCATTGGCCACCTCAATCCGTAGACATCAACCGCTGAAGCACAAGGCCCCACAATACCCACATTGTCTCAGAGTTGTTTGAGGAAGATATTGGAGACTGCTTCATTGGCCACCTCAATCCGTACACATCAACCCATGGAACACAAGGCCACAATACCCACGTTGTCTCAGAGTTGTTTTAGGAAGACGATGGAGACTGCTTCATTGGACATCTCAATTCATAGACATCAATCCATGAAACACAATGCCCACATTGTCTCAGAGTTGTTTGAGGAAGATATTGAAGACTGCTTCATTGGCCTCTCCCATCCGTGAATCCTTACACATCAACCCATAGAACACAAGGCACGTTGTCTCAGAGTTGTTTTAGGAAGATGATGAAGACTGCTTCATTGGCAACCTCAATCCATAGACATCAACCCATGAAACACACGGCCACAATGCCCACATTGTCTCAGAGTTGTTTTAGGAAGATGTTGGAGACTATTGGCCACCTCCATCCATCAATCCGTAGACATCAACCCAAGGAGCACAAGGCCACAATGCCCACATTGTCTGAGAGTTTGAGGAAGATGATGGAGAATGCTTTATTGGCCACCTCAATCGGTAGACATCAACTCATGGAGCACAAGGCCACAATGTCTCAGAGTTGTTTTAAGAAGTGTTGGAGACTGCTGCATTGGCCACCTCAATCCGTAGACATCAACCTGTGGAGCACAAGGGCACAATCCTCACATTGTCTCAGAGTTGTTTTAGGAAGATGATGGAGATTGCTTCAATTGTCACCTTATTCCCTAGACCTCAATCCCATGGAACACCAAGCTACAATGGCCACTTGTCTCAGAACTGTTTCAGGAAGACGCTGGAGACTGCTTCATTGGTTACCTCTGTCTCTAAACCTCAATCCCATGGTGTACGAGGCCACAATGCCCACATTGTCTCAGAGTGATCTCAGGAAAATGATTAAGATCTTTCCCTGCTTCAGGTCTGAAGATCTCAATCCCATGGGGAATTTGCAGGATGAAGTCGAACGGAATTTACACGTCTGTATCCACTGCCATTCAACATGCCTAAACTGGAATACGCAGTCGATTTGCGTGCGCCAATTTGCATGGTGACGGTTCGAATCAACACCGAGGTGAATTGCTTCTGGTCTGAAAACCGGAGGTGGAACACACTCTTCGTTAAATGGATCTCGCAAACTGGCGACTCACTGCGCAGTTAGAAAGCGCATCGGCCGACTCATGTAATATTTTGCTTTTTGCAACACCAAATTTTGTTTATTTGCCACCCTGGTGGCGCAGTGGTTAAAGCGATGGCTTCCGATCATTCGCCCAGGGAGGGGTCTGGGTTCGAATTCCGGGTAAGGCATGGATATTTGTGTTTGTCTTTCGGCACTGGCTCTCAATGTGTTACTTGATCATTTGGCATACTGGATCCCATGTTCGCTATGCATATTGTTGATGTAAAGTGAGTATACTGTTTATGTCTGCCCGATAATACTGTACAACTATGTCTGTTTATTCTGTACCTGTACCACCAGGTCAAATAATTTTTTTAAACCTCCAATAAAAAAAAAAATTACGATATGGTCGCGTGGTAATACTTTTTTGAAGTTTTGCAAAAATTCAAATTAATTGAGTGAATTATCTGGATTAGAACAATGAAAGGGGATTTCTACCTGGTTGACCTCAAACAGAACGTTCTTGCGTGGACAACCGCAAATTTAATGTTTTAAGTAGTTGAGGTATAATTCTTTTGCTAAGAATAGTTAAAGGATACATATTCGTGTCAGTCTGCACGCGCTTGAACTCTTGATTGGATAAATATATCAACGGGGAAAACTCTGTGTCTTGAATTTGTTACTGTGTTTGTGATGTCTGAGTAACTTAACGCTCATTAATTACATAATCATCTGCCCTTCTGCAAATTTTCTGACTGACTGGTTGTTTTAATGAGGGTTTAGTGAGAGCAACGGATGTATATTCATAGAAGGAAATCTTCCCCTCCACGCCTGAAATAAATACAAGGAAAAGTGACGGAAATAATATATCACATATTATTATAGATTTATCGGCTTGAAGCATCACAACACGGTTCTGTATAGCTGCAATTCTGCAACGGTTTTGGAATTGTTCAAGGAAAAACCTGTCGTTTAAAAAAATACAGATTTTCCTCGGTCAATTACAATAATTGACAGCAATTCAAAAATCGCTACAATGATTGAAAAAAAATTGTGAAGTTTTGTTCTCCAAAAATATAAGGGAATGAGTCTGTTGTTGGTTCTTTGCCCAGGAATTACCATATCACTTAACAAGAGATGTTTACGTCCTTTTATAAGTCATATCTGAATGCATAGAATTTTTTCAGTAGTTTCCGTAGAAAAGAGAAAGTCTGTTGTGGGGAGCAGCTACCTTTGTCCGATATCTAACCAAGCCGTGTTTCGTTCCTGAATCAAGTTCTCAGATGTGTAGTGTAGATACCATCTATCAAAGGCGTATTTAAGGCGGGAGGCTGTCCTAATTGTAGCTCAAGACAGGACTCGAAAATCACTGCTTACAATCTAATTAAAACTGGAATTTATGAAGTTTTGCACCAGTTTACGGTACAGTTTTTTTTTTTTTACCGCCGTATTTTGTCATTTGTCCATTTACAGAACTGTTCGTACTTTGCAAGATAAGGATGTCGTTCACATTGTTGAAGATTCTCAGGGGGCTATTCGATCATAACTGCAACTGCGAGCTGCATTCGGTAGGTTTACAGTGCTACCGGAGCCCGAGCTCCGAAACAATTGAGAATCTCACCTCCGTCTTCCCTTACTGTATTTTACAGACCTAAATGGCCCCCAGTTCGGTTTCACTACCCAGAACATCTTTGATGTAAGGTTAAGCCTGTCTTTGAATGAGTGTTAGGGTTCATTTTCTGCGATAGATGGAGCAAAAAATCACTCCTTGGGCGTGGCTTTTACGTCTTAAGTGACTATCCCAGAAGTTGGCGTCAGCGAATCACTGCAGACCTCACCATATTCAGAATGGAAGCAGTTTCTCGTTGGCTCTACAATGAAAAGACAAAATACGCGCTGTTACATTTTAACCAATGATGTTATTTGAGGGGCGGAGTCTCTGTAGCTCAAATTTAGGGGTTCTCTGCTAATGTACACATTTTCTCTTCAAAAAATGAACGTACAGTAGGATTTAAAAACATCTATAGAAGACAAGATTCCAATCTCACTTTTGCATTTATTAACTGATTTCTATTTGGCTCAGATAATTAGAAAAATCAGGCACAAATAAGAGATTTCGTTGCTTCCAGACAGAAACATTGGTATGCTAACTTATCGCGCCATCTAGCGCCAAACTGGAATGCTTTCGAGTCAGATAAGTTGAATTTTTAGAAAAATTCTAACACATTTTTCGGAACAATAACTGTGGCATATATTAGCTATGGGTCGTTTTTATTTGTGCTCAAAATTTCAAATACTACAAAGTAATAGTCTTCGAGCAAATGTGTACAAAAGAATTTACACTGCAGATATAGGGTAGAAGATGAACCCTAACACTTATTCAAAGACAGCTTTAAGGGAAATGTACGAAACCGTTGTGTGAGTGCTGCCATTTTCATTTTCTAATTTCTGAAGCAGTTAAAGAAGGTAAAGTGCCGTTCCTCTTTGGAACAAAAAATGAAATCTTGCTCCATATTACCATATTTATTGTAAAGAGAAGACTTAACCGTCAGGTTGTTAAATTACGATACAAATGGCAAACTCCTTTTAATGGAAAATTCGCAAATTGCTTCCTCTGGTCCTCAGAAAAGCTAACCGGTTGTTAACAACCTTTAACGATTCTTTTTTATCACTAACTACAAAAGAATATGATGCAAAAAGAAAATATAAAAGTTAGCGTGATGCCAAAATTCAGAGACAACTCCTGTGGCCATGCTTTACTATTTTGAAAACTGCAATTATACACCGTCGAGTTACATTATTGTGACCACCAGCTAATATCCAGAGTAACCGCCGTGTGCGTGGGGACAGCAGCTAGACGGGGTGGGAGTGACTCAATAAGGTACCAGAAGGTGTTCACAGGTATGTGGAGCCATGCTGACTGCAGTGCATCTAACAGCTGCTCGAGGGTGCGTGTTGGAGGATACATAGAGGGAACAACACGATCGAGGTGGTCCCACAGATGCTTAATTGGGTTTAAGTCTGGGGAATTAGGGGTCCAGGGAAGTACTTTGAAGTCTTCATCGTGCTCTTCCAACCACTCTCGAACATTTCTAGCTGTGTGACACGTCGCATTGTCATTCTGGAAGATCCCATCCGCCCCATGGAATACAATCAGCATGTATGGGTGTACGTGGTTTGAAAGGATGGATTCATAACGAATTCGGTCCATAATGCCTTTCACAGGTATAAGTGGACCCAGAGAATGTCACGAAAATGTTCCCCAGACCATAAGGCTACCTCCACCAGCTTGTGTTCTTCCAGCAGTGGCTGAAGAGTGTTTGCTGTCCGATGTTTCTCGCCTTATTCACGAACGTTCATCCGTTTGATGAAGCAGAAAACGTGACTCATCGGCGAAGTAAATCCTTTGCCAATCAGCGGAGGTCCAATTCCGATACTGCCGTTCAAATGTAAGCCTTTTCTGCCGATGCATCTTCGTTAGCATAGGTGCAGTGACCATCCGTCTGAATCGGAACCCCATACGCAGCAGGGTTCGCTTAACTGTCGTTTTAGACACACTTCCGGTAGCCTCCTGGGACATTCGGCCAGTGAGTTGCTCCACTGTAACATGTCGATCGGCCCTCACGCACCTTTGCAGCTGACGTTCACCTCTTACATCAATGGCACTTGGTTCTCCGCAGTTTGCACGTCGCTTATTCGCAATGGAGCCATTTCTCCAATCATGATACACTTTAACCACAGCAGCACGCGAACAGTTCACAAACTGCGCTGTTTCAGAAATACTGCCACCCTTGGCCCGAAAGCCGATAATCATCCCTTTTTGCAAATCTGATAAATCGCTAGTTTTATTCGTGACAGCAACGAGTGATATGTTTTCAGAATGCCTACAGGCTACAGCACACCTTATATACCTTCCAAGCCAGCTCATGACACGTGCTTTCTTCAATTGGCTACACGCTGTTGACGTCAAAAGTAGGAGTGGTCTCAATAATGTGACTGGACTGTGTATATGCGTGTGGGTACTAAATAATGAATATTTTTGCATAATCAACACATGAAATTAGTTTTACTGTCCCAAGAACTTATGCAACTTACATAATTATAATATTTCAAACAACCCTGACGTTAAAATTTTTGTCTCAAGGACTTCGTTATTGTTTCTTATTAAAGTATCACTCCCGACCCTAGTGTTTGTCTCTAATGATAGGTACATTCAAACTGAACTATTGAGGTGTCAGCGTAATATTTTGTGATTTGCCCAGGCTCAGAAATACCTAATTACGCCTCTGGTAAACATGCATAGGTAATTCAAAGTAAAGGCAATTTCAAAATTACGCAGTATCCGCAATGAATAGAAGCTGACGCAATGCAACACGTTCGCAATGGTATATGGGTAGGTCGAACACGCACAGCGCAGCGCTCTGCCGTTAGTCTAGTTGAACCAAGGTCAAATAAACATGGACACTCCGCTGCGGGATTGCACCATTGGTGAACAACACGCCGTAGTGAGATTTCTTTGGACAGAGGAAGTGAAACCTGCTGAAATTCACCGAAGGAGGTTAGAGCGCAGTATACGGAAGTGAAAACAGCATGACTCACCTAAAAGTTTATGAATGGGTAGAAAGGTTTAAAGCGGGAAGAGCAAGTTTAACCGACGAAGCCAGATCTGGTCGCGTATGAACTTCGCGCACACGAGCCCAAATCGACAGGGCGAATGGCTTGATCGGAGAAGACCGACGAATTACGTTGTCTGTTGATGCTTCACATTTGGATATCAGCTATGAATCCGCAAATGCCATAGCCATGATGACTTAATTGTGTTAAGTTTCCTCAAGATGGGAACCCAAACAGTTTGCTGATCTACTCAAGCAACAGCATTACAGGCGGTTGTCCTGAAAGTTATGAAGAAGAATCCGAGTGTTTCGGAGAGGATTGTAACAGACGACGAGACCTGGGTTCTTCTCTGTGAACCGAAAAGCAAGAGACAAAGCACGCAGTGAAGACACCTGTCTTTTCCAGTAAAGAAGAAATTCAAACGACACCCTTCGAGCAAGAAAATCATGCTGACCTTCTTTTGGAACATGAAGGGTCCTATTCTGGCAGATTTTCGGGAACACGGACAAACAGTGACCAGTGCAACGTACTGTGCTATGCTTAGAGAGAAACTGAAACGTAATTCGCAGCAGAAGAAGATGAATGCTGTCAAAAGCAATCTTGCTGCGCCATGACAATTCGCGTCCCCATGTAGCGACCGCAACGGTGGAGGCAACGCAACAACAGCGGTTCGAACGTCTTCCATATCACCCTTACAGCCCTGATCTTGCACCATGTAAGTATCACGTCTTCGGTTCACTTAAAGAGGCTCTACGTGATCGCAGGTTCACCTGTGATGATGACGTAAATGAAGCGGTGCAGACTTGGATTCGGGAGCAGCTGAAAAGCTTTTTCTCCCAAAGAATGAAGAAGCTAGTGAAACGATAAACAAGTTAATAAAATCATGCAATGCATTGATTATGATACGCTTTCCAACATACCAGAAATTATTACTCAAGTTATGAGGATAATGGTTGTGGAATAAATCTCGCTCCTATAACCTGACCTTGGACCCCATTTCGATGATATTCAACAGAACCGGTTCACTATACCTCCGGAACAACATGATAACGTTTTGTTGCAATCGAAGCGTTTTTAGGTAAGTTATGATGCACAAGGGCAATGGAATGGATCCCACTCCAGTGTCCTGACCTTTAACCCCATTTCGCCCATTTTCAATAGGGCTCGTGCCCAGGTGGTTCCCTACCACATACTAAAATTTCATCGAAATCGAACCATATTTACGCATGTTATGACGCATAAAGGCAATGGAATGGATCCCGCTTTTGTGTCTTGACCTTTCACCCCATTTCGCCCATTTTCAATAGGGTTTGTCCCCAGGTGGTTCCTTACCACATACTAAAATTTCATCGAAATCGAAAAATTTTTACGCAAGTTATGCCGCATAAAGGCAATGGAATGGATCCAGCTCCTATGTCCTGAACTTTGACCCTATTTCACCCAATTTCAATAGGGTTCGTCCCCAGGTGCTTCCATACCACATACTAGAATGTCATTGAAATCGAACCATTTTTACGCAGGTTATGATGTATAAATGCAATGGAATGGATCCAGCTCCTATGTCCTGACCTTTGACCCTATTTCACCCATTTTCAATAGGGATCGTCCCCAGGTGGTTCCCTACTACATACTAAAATTTCATCGAAATCGAACCATTTTCACGTGAGTTATCGTGCGGACGGACGGACAAAGCTGGAACATATACGCTTCTTCAACCTACGGTTGGAAAGCGTAAAAAAGAAGTGCATAGACCTTCAGGGTGACTATATATGTGGAGAAGTGAGATAACCATTATGTTCTTTTGCTCACAGTTATCGGTACTAAAGGGTTATGTTGCCTTTACTTTTTTACTCTTTCCAACTGCAGGTTGAAGAAGCGTATATGCTCCAGCTTTGTCCGTCTGTCTGTCTGCCCGTCCGCACGATAACTCGCGTTAAAATGGTTCGATTTCGATGAAATTTTAGTATGTGATAGGGGAGAACCTGGGAAGGAACCCTATTGAAAATGGGCGAAATGGGGGTCAAAGGTCAGGACATAGGAGTGGGATCCATTCCATCGTCCTTATGCGTCATAACTTACGTAAAAATGCTTCGATTGCGACAAATCTTCATCATGTTGTCCCGGAGGTATACTAAACCAATTCTGTTGAATATCATCGAAATGAGGTCAAAGGTCAGGGCACAGGAGCGAGATTTATTCCACAGCCGTTATCCTCATAACTTGACTGAAAATGTTTCTATTGCAACAAAACTTTAGTATGTTGTTTCGGAGGTATACTGAACCAATTCTGTTGAATATCATCGAAATGGGGTCAAAGGTGAGGACACAGGAGCGAGATTTATTCCACAGCTATTATCCTCATAACTTGACTAAAAATGCTTATATTGCGACAAAACTTTAGTATGCTGTTCTGGAGGTATACTGAACCAATTCTGTTGAATATCATCGTTATGGGGTCAAAGGTCAGGTCACAGGAGCGAGATTTATTCCACAGCCATTATCCTCATAACTTGAGTAATGATTTCTGGTATGTTGGAGAGCGTATCATAATCAATGCATTGCATGATTTTACTAACTTGTTTTTTTTAAATCAGCTCGTTTCGTGCCTCAGATAAGGTGCATAGAGTTTGTAATTCGTCTGTCACTCAGTCGTTCTTCAATTGTATGTCCGTATTACACGTGCAGTAAAAATGCCTCAAAAAGTGTGGTACATACAAAAGATCTTTAGAAGTATTTAGATTAGTTCTCTTTCCCAGGAGTGAACTGATAGCCCCCGCAACCCCCGCAGCACGCGGGGATGGGGCTCACTGCTGAAAGTGCCTGTAGCCTGAGCAAAAAGATTTTAAAAATTTTTTTGCGGAAACCAAGAATAAAGGCAGTTTTGAATGAAGCATTAAGAAGAAAAGCATTTTTTTTTCTCAGTAAATACGTAGATAAAATATTTAAAAAGCATTTTCGTTGTTTTAGTTCATAAAAACTGGATGACGGGAAAGCTGCTATTAAAAAGAACTTATGGCCCCTTGTAATAGCCCTTGCTGTTTACAAGGGGCTTCAAAAGTTCACAGCCCTTGTAGCAGTGGCGTAACCATGTTTCAAAATCTGGGGGGTGGTCCCGATCACACATACACAGTGATCGGAACCCCCCCCCCCGATATGTATACATATAATATATGTATTTTTTTTTTTGCTTAGGTATCTTTATAGAACATATATATACAAATATATAGAACTGAAGAACAGGTTCTCTGCTTTAGAAGGCCTAACATCGGAAGAAGTGAATATTTCTGAAGTTAACAGAAAAGTAACCAAAGCTCTTATGGAAACAGCAATAAAATTAGCTGGGTCTAAGAACAAGTTGCATGTAAACAAATTATCAGGAAAAACGAAAATGTTGATGCAAAAAAGAAGAGAGATGAGGACAACTAAAGAAGATGTGACTTCCAAAGTGGAATATATAGAGCTATGCAAGACAGTAAGAAAAAGTATCACTGAAGACGTAAGAAAATTCAACTGTGAACTAGTGAGGAAAGCAATTGAAAACAACCAAAGCCTAAAGATAGCAAAGGGACATCTCAGTAAGGGAAGAAAACAGATTATGGCACTGAGAAAAGAAGATGGTTCTGTAACAAGAAATAGAGGCGAAATTTTGACAAGAGTGAAAGATTTCTACTCCAAATTATATGAAAGGGATGATACATGCACTCCAGACATCATGAAAGATACCAGTACCAGAGTTCCTCCAGTCCTTCCAGCAGAAGTTGCACATGCAATCAAGAACATGAAGCGGGGAAAAGCTCCAGGAGAAGATGGAATTACTGTAGACATCATACAAGAAGCAAGTGGAGAAATCGAAACAGTACTCGCCCAAATTTTCACCTGATGCCTTAATGAAGGAAAGATTCCTTAGGATTGGAACACCGCTACAATGATCCTGCTACATAAGAAAGGTGACATTGAGGATCTCGGAAACTACAGACCTATCAGCCTCCTATCAGTAGTTTATAAAATCTTCACTAAAGTTCTTTCACACCGCTTGAAGGTAACACTGGACATGGCTCAACCAAGAGAACAAGCTGGATTCAGGAGTGGCTACAGCACAATAGATCATATCCACGTACTGAGAGAACTAATTGAAAGAGCGAGGGAATATGAACTTCCATTGTGCATGGCTTTTATCGATTATGAAAAAGCCTTTGATTCGGTGAAACCATCAGCAGTTACAATGGCTCTGAAAACCTGCGGTATTGAAGATGCATACATTAATATTATTAATAACATCTATGAAAATGCAAGTGCAAAAATTCGGCTGTTTGAAAATACAACACACATAAAAATTGGAAAGGGAGTGAGACAAGGTGACACCATATCTCCGAAGCTCTTTAATGCCACATTGGAGGGTGTTTTTCAGTCGCTGAGCTGGAAAAACAAAGGGATAAAGATTAATGGAGATTATCTAACCCCACCTTCGTTTTGCTAAACCCACCTTCGTTTTGCTGATGACGTAGTCATTTTTGCAACTAGCCCATCAGAGCTGCAGAGTATGATCCAGAAACTTGCTGACAAGAGTAAAGAAGTGGGATTAAAAATGAAGAAGACAAAAGTGATGTTCAATGCTTTTACAAGAAATGAAGATTTATCGATTGATGGAGAAAAGCTGGAGATAACAGACACGTACGTTTATCTTGGACAGCAGATATCAAGTGAGGGTCACCATTGATGAAGAAATTAATCGGCGTACAAAACTTGCCTGGAGAGCTTTTGGAAGAAACAGCATAATTTTCAAGAGCAATATGCCATTATGTCTTAAAAGAAAAGTGTTTGATCAATGCATCCTTCCAGTGCTTACGTATGGTGCAGAGACGTGGACCTTAACTAAAAGAGACATACAAAGGCTGCAGACAACTCAAAGCAGCATGGAGAGGTGCATACTTGGTGTAACCAGGAGAGATAAGAAGAGGAACTCGTGGATCCGAAAAATGACAAGAGTGGAAGACATCATGATCAGAGTTAAATCCCTGAAATGGCAATGGGCTGGACATACTGCCAGAAGGACAGATCATCGATGGACAGCCGAAATTTTAGATTGGATTCCAAGGGACAGGAAAAGACCCAGAAGAAGACCACATGGGAGTTGGGTGGATGAAATTCGAAAGTATGCAGGGGTGACATGGAGGAGACTGACACAAGACAGACCGTTGTGGAGGAAACTTGGGGAGACCTTCGTCCAGCAGTGGATTGATAATGGTTGACAATGATGATGATGATATACATACTGTATAAAATAGTTTGGGGACCCCTCCCCCCTACACACACACACACGCAGGAGCAAACCCGTTGCTGAGGCGCGATCTAACGGGCAGGACATGGGCGCTTCTTTTGATTGTATGAAAGAACGCCCACGGAAAAAATGCCCACGGAAAAAACGCCCACTTTTCGAAAATCGGAAAAAACGCCCACAGAAAAAATGCTCACGGGAAAAATATGTGGTTGACTGATATGTCTGTTACAAACGGTGTTCGGACAACTGGTCACAGACTGCTGGCCAAAAAAGCGTTAGGGGTCATATAAAAATTGCGGTTTCTTGGCCACCTCACCTACATAACGCGAATATGGGAATGACGGAATGAAAACTTTTAGAAGGGCCTAAACGTTACTCCTAATATTATTTTCTGCCTGAGTAATACCGCAACATTAATAATTTGATGTGTAAAATATTTTCTGCAAACCTTACAAATACGAGAGGAAAGTTGGGATTGCACTGATGGACTGTTTTAAGGGGCCGTATAAAAATTGCGTTCTGGGCTGCTCCGTGGGTACGTCTCCTCGAGATTGGTTATCTGACTCACATAAAATGTCCGTAATTTCGTATTTTCTTATTTACGGTATTTTTCTAGAAACTACAACTAAACAAATTCTCTGAGAGTATGTGCAAACCCAGGAAACTTGTCGGGGGAGGGGGGGGGTGCTTAAAGCCTAAAATATAAAGAATTTCTGGTCCGATCGGGAGATTTCCAGCTTTTACAAGCTACAACTCGTCGAATTATCTGAGGGTATCTTATCTGCTGCCTCAGGAAACTAGTCAGGGGAAGGGGGGGGGTAAATACCAAAATCGTAAAATATCAAGAATTCCACAAATTTTCTTAGCGCATGTCCACTCTCTGGAAACCTGTCGGTGAGGCGGGGGTGGGGGTGTAATACCAAAAGTGTAAAATATGAACGATTTCTCGTCCGATCGGGAGATTCTCAGCAATTAGCAGCTACAACTCGACACATTATCTGAAGGCATGTGAATGATGAAAACCTCCGGGTTGGAAGAGAAAAATTCTTCATATTCTACACTTTAGGTATTAACCCCCTTCCCGCGACAAGTTTGCTCAGTATGTTCATGCCGGGAGATAATGTCTCCAGTTGCAGTTTGTAAATGCTGAAAATCTCCCGATCGGACAAGAAATTCTATATATTTCACAATTATCATATACCCCCCCCTCGGTTTGCTGGGTAGGCACGTGCGCTCAGATAATTTGCAGACTTGTAGTTTGAAAACCCTTAAATCTTTTGCTGAGTTGTAGATCATAAACATTTGTTATAAGAATTACATTAATTATCGCAATTAAGAAAAGACGAAATCACGGAAACTTTATATGACTCAAATTAGCAACCTCTGGGGGAAGGGGGGTTAAATTCTGGTTCTGGGCGCAAGAAGTAACTTGATACTGCCGCAAGTTTCGAAGCAACCAATAAATTTAGATGACATATATGGGTTGTTTCTTGGGGTGCGTGGGGTCTCGTCGCTTTGTGAGCTCCGTTGAATTATCTATCTCGCACCTGCGGAGCTGGACAGCAAACGACTTTGACGAAAAGCAGATGGCTCTCTCTCCCCGCTGTAGAAAAGAGAGAGCGAGAGAAGGAGCGGCTTTGTTCGGTGACTGATTTCATACAATCAGTTCGGTGGTCAGCAAGAAGGATCTGTACACCTATACATATAGAATGCATATTTTTCAATAGTTGCTACATTTTAAATTTATTTGACTGATAAACAGTCACTCGTGGATAATGCGGAGTTGCGGTCAGTATATGCTTGTTCACCAGCTGCTGTATTCTGATTTTTTCCAATTAATGTAATTCTTTATAACAAATGTTTATGATCTACATCTCAGCAAAAGATTTAAGGGTTTTCAGACTACAAGTGTGCAAATTATCTGAGCGCATGTGCTGCCTCAGAAAACCTGTCGGGGGAGGGGGTACAAACCAGTTTCCAGGTGTTCTCCGATTGGTCAAGGACTGCGGTCTTCTGGCGCACACGATGGTTTTTTCCACACTACTGTTACGTCGGTTATGCGGTCAGTCCTGGAACTTATTGGACGTAAGTTGTATTATACTTGCACTGCGTTAAGAAATTGTTTTCCACTAATACGGAAATCGCACGTCTGCGTTAAGAATTGTTTTCCACTCATACGGAAATCGCTCTTCATTCAGAAGTCTCAAATGAATGATCCCTTATGCAATAGTCATTTATTAATATTACGCAACGTTCATTTTTCGTCTTCCTCGAATGATATACATCAATGAGCCATTACATTATGACCACTTACCTGATAAGCTGTAGGACCTCCTTTAGCCCGCAAAACAGCGGTCACTCGGCGAGGCATCAATCCGATGAGGTGACGATAGGTATCCTGGGGTATCTGGTACCATCATATTAACAGAAGGTCCTCCAGTTCTCGTACATTTCGGGGTTATAGTGATTTAGCACGAACCAGCTTCTCCAAGTCTAACCACAAATGTTCGAATGGGTTCATGTCAGGTGAATTTGTAGGACAGGGTATTAACAGAAAGTCGCCAGCATGTTCCTCGAACCACTCCCTGACGATTCTGGCAGTGTGGCATGGCGCATTATTCTGTTGGTTAATGGCCATCACCAGCATGGATGGGTGAACACAGTTGCCATGAATGGGTGAACTTGGTCCGCAACGATGTTCAGATACCTGACAGCTGTCAACGATTGTGCTATTGGGATAATGGGGCCTAAAGTGTCCCAATGAAACATCGACCACAGCATAACACCGCCACCGCCTGCCTGTTTCCACCCAACAGTGCATTCAGGTGCCATAGCCTCTGTTGGTAATCGGCGTATCCGCGCTCGGCCGTCTACGTGATGCACCAGCAATCTGGATTCGTCAGACCAGGACACTTTCTTCCAATCATCAACGGTCCAATCTCGATGATCTTGGGCCCATTTCATACGTTGTTGGCGATGACGTGCAGTGAACAGGGGGACCCGGCTGGGTGTTCGGCAACGCAGGCCCATGCGCAGAAGGCTGCGATGAACTGTGTGCTGTGACACATTGCCCTGATCATCACTGTTGTAACTGCGAGTGATCTGTTGCCCTGCGGTCGCTTCGCTGTGAACAATGCGCGACAGCCTGCGCTCCCCTGTGGCATCAATGAGCTGCTGACTATACACGGCTGTACCACGATTCGTCGTTTGGACATCTGTGCACCACTTTTGATAAGTATTCACTACAGCGGCATGTGAACAACCCACAAGCCGCGCCATTTCCGAGATCGTAGTTCCGAGGCGCCGAGCCATCACAATTTGTTCTTTATCGAACTCCGATAAATCAGAAGCTTTTCCCATTCTGACTCCAAACACTCTACTAACCGAAAGCCGGTCCTCGGATTGTATATATACTGCTCTATGAGCTTTACCTGCGCCGCCGTTCGGTCTCCAGGCGCGCTCATTTCTCTAGGCTGGGGGTGATTACAATGTAATGCCTCATCGCTGCAATACTTTCATTGCCGTAGTGCTTGCTTTTGTGATTTAGAATGTTTTGTTTTCTCCCTCTTTCTCTCCCTCTCTCATACGTACAATTCTTCGTAGGTATTAATCCCGAGCAATCACCAAAGCCATTACCGTTGCTTTACCTTCTAATATTTTTCACAATTCCCCGTTCTTTTCATCTTGACTTCTTCCATTTCTTTCAGTTGTACTTCATCATTCACGATAAAGTTGATTCCGCTTACCTGGGCCTCTCCAAAGTCATTCCTAGACAACCAGTTCCGAACCTCTGCCGAAGTCCTTCTACAACCAGTTTCATCTCTGGAATTCTTCCGCTCTTCTAGAACATCTTCAAACCCTTTCGTTCTAATCGCTTAGAGTTCGCTGCCCTTAAAGCCTGACCCACATTCTACTTCCTTCATTCTCTACTATTAGATTTTAGTTTAGTTGCCATGACCTCTTATTTTTCTTTTTTCTTTTTACAGTTCACACCTTTATTTTCAAGCCCATAAAAAGAACTGGGTTTGTGTTGTGATATATACGAGCTGTTCTATAGGAATAAGTAAAAATTTTAGCTCATGTTTAAAAAAAAAAAAAAAAAAAAAAGGTGTGCGTATGCTATCACAATGTCCGTTCGTTCGTGCGTCCCTGGTAGACAACATATATCTGTGCAGTTGTTAGCCGGATTTAAAATTATTTTTGCGTAACATGTTAAAGTACAGCAATTCAGTGGTCATCTTTATAAAAGTTCCGACTTTTTTCTATAAAAAAAAAAAGGCTTTTGAGTTCAGCCATTTCCTTCCCATCAGGGTATCACAAAAGCAGGGACGTCGCGAAGGTGGGCCAATTTATCTTGAACACCCTGCCGACCACCCAGTTCAAAATGGGCCATTTTTCAGTATATTTAACTTTAAAATACTGTATAATCTGGACTTCGACAAGTAATAAGTCTTGTGTTTTATTATTTTATGTAGCCCTACGTATTTTCTTATATAGGAAGTGCGTTGTTTACTTCTCAGTAGAAAGGTTATCAAAACAGCATCCGTAGGGCCATGAAAATTCAATTGCCTTCCACTCTTCCAATTCCTTAGTTTAAGCCTCCTTTTCAGGTTTGTATAGCCAGGTGGGCTAATCAGGAGGCTGCATAGGAATTAACTGAGGGGATCACTACTAATTGCTCTGCTGTTTGTTTTATTTGCAAAATAAGGGATTCCAACACGGAAAGTGGAGTCTAAAGCTACACCAGCGCTCTTAAAACTGTCCCCAGACGGGGAAACTGTAGGAAATGGCCGAAGACTGCTTTGTAGGAGAGGAGTGGAGTGCAAGGCAAAGTTGCTGGCTTGAAGGAAGGAAGTGTTAAGAAGGGGTGTGGGAAGGTATTGTGTCAGCGTGGCACGACTTGAAATTTAATTTAGATAAACAAAAACGACGTTTTCCTTTAAAGTACAGTACTATTTTCGTTCAAGTACAGTACTATTTTCGTTCAAATACAGTACTATTTTTGTTCAAGTACAGTACTATTTTCGTTCAAGTACAGTACTATTTTCGTAAGTAAAAGTGCAAAATTTTGAAAAGCAATTTAAGACAGTGCATTCAGAGCTAGCAAAAAATCGAAGGCGACATCCTAGCAACTGTTGTATCTTACACCAGTGCCGTAACTAGTCAAGCGTGTAACTAGTCTCTTACACCAGTGGCGTAACTAGTCAAGATTGTTACTAGTCTCTTGCACCAGTGGCGTAACTAGTCAAGCTTGTAACTAGTCGCTTACACCACACCAGTGGCGTAACTAGTCAAGCTTGAACTAGTCTCTTACACCACACCAGTGGCGCAACTAGTCAAGCTTGAACTACTCTCTTACACCAGTGGCGTAACTAGTCAAGCTTGTAACTAGTCTCTTACACCAGTGGCGTAACTAGTCAAGCTTATAACTAGTCTTTTACACCACACCAGTGGCGCAACTAGTCAAGCTTGAACTAGTATCTTACACCAGTGGCGTAACTAGTCAAGCTTGTAACTAGTCTCTTACACCAGTGGCGTAACTAGTCAAGCTTGTAACTAGTCTCTTACACCACACCAGTGGCGTAACTAGTCAAGCTTGTAACTAGTCACTTACACCAGTGGCGTAACTATACGGCGAAAACAACACACACACACACACACACACACACACACACACACACACACACACACACACACACACACACACATACCACCATCACCATGAAAATAGTCAAATCATGTTGTTCGGGGAAGATCAAAACGAGTATTTTTGTTCAAATCTGGAAGTCAGTTTGTTTTTGCGATTTTAATACATTTTTTATACAGGGTGTTCCAAAGTTATCTTTGCAACTTTGACCCTTAATAAAACCTAAACGAAATAAGATAGCGAAGTTCTGTTTTTTGTGGTGTGTGTGTGTGTGTGTGTGTGTGTGTGTGTGTGTGTGTGTGTGTGTGTGTGTGTGTGCAGGTTACAGCAACGCATGCAATTTTATTGGTAAGTAAAAGTTTTTTATTTACTTTCAGGCACGACCCTGAACTTGTGATGGCTACTCCACAGAAAAAGGCCCAGTGTGTTGCATAGTTCACAGAGACGAAGTCAGATGCGCATGTCTGTGGTGTTATCAACAGGCATAACTGCAGAATTTGGGGGGTCTGAAAACCCACCTGCCGTCCATGAGATTGAACATGACTGCCCTAAGGTCAACGTCTGGTGCGGTCTCCTGCACAACCGCATCATCGGCCCATTCTTTTTCGCCGAAAACACAGTCACACCCAATGTTTATTTGGACATGCTGAGTGTGAATTTGTTATCCCCAATTGGAAGGCCTGCACCGGCTATCATCTTCCAGCAAGACGGCGCACCCCCGCACTGGGCACTTCGTGAGTTTCATAATGAAACATTTCCGGAGCGATGGGTTGGACGGGATGGTCCAATTCCTTGGCCTCCACATTCACCGGATTTTAGCCCCCTAGACTTTTGTCTGCGGGGCTACGTGAAGAATATTGTGTACCGCACAAAGGTTACGGATGTGGATGTGCTGAAGCACAAGATTACAACGGCCATCATAACAATTCCTGAGGACATGCTCGGGACAACATGAAAGGAGGTCGAATACCGTCTCGACGTTATTCGTGCAAGCAACGGTGCGCATGTGCAGCTCTACTAGCACCCAAACAAACTTTGGAGCGTGCTTTTCAATATGCAATAAACCGATTTGTGTTCCCTTATTCGGTTTCTATTTTATTGAGGGTCAAAGCTGTAAAGATAATTTTGGGATACCCTGTACATTAGTGGGAGAAAGTAAAAACGCGCGGGTTATATTTTAAGGGTGCCTGGCACAGTGAGGAGGCCTCAAAACCGATGCTGTGCTTAGGGCCCCGGTAACTCTAAATCTGCCACCGGTTTCTTTCTTTAAAAAAATCCTTTGCTTTAAAAGATCAGCATAGCTCATAGTTCCATAGGTCTGTCAAAATCTCCCTTTATAACCGTATTATGCTGACAACTACTGTTGCCATACAGCACTATAAAAAAATTCATGAACCATTTTTCGCGATTCCTTTCGTAAATTAACCAAGCATATACACTCGCGGACAATGAAATTTGCGCACCTATAGAAGAAAACATGCTACAACCGCGAAACTTTGCAAATAGCTAGAGAGCGTGCTGGTATGCAAATGATTCACCTTTGGTGCGAGTGCACTTGACCGCACACCTTGTAGTGGCACTGCCAGCACGAACCGGCAGCCTCATAAACCGGCGTGTAGTCGATGACCCATGAAAGCGAAAAGCACCGGCCGACGCAAGCAAGAGTACAGAGTGGCAAGAATTCCGGGTAGACGCCAAAGACGTCGATTTACGCACCTTACAGACTTTGAGAGAGGCCTGATCATCGGGCTGAAAACCGCAGGGTGGTCGGCGCGCCTTATAGCCACCCTGACAAGCACTAGCAGAGTGACGATCTTATACACTCATTGTCATAAAATTCCGCGCGCCAAGAAGGAGGCGTCGGATTGAAATCAGATTTTAGTAGTGAGATGGTACATACCAAGGACAGAAGTGATTACAGTATGACGATTTCCCTCGGATGTACAGCAGCAGGACGATTTCCCGCGGATATACAGTACACATTACGGTCAGCGTTTGTACTGCGTCGGACAGCCTCGTGCTCGGATACATGCGGTGATACGGTCCGGCATGGAATCAAAGAGACGCCGTATGTTATCCTGGAACAGATTGGTCGACACTTCTTGCAAATGACACTCTAAATCCCGAACACTGGTACATGAAAAAGCTGGCGTCCCATCCGGTTCCTCACGTGCTCGATGGGCGGGAGATCAAGCGATTTGGAAGAGCGCGAAAGCGTCGAAGCTTGACGTAGATAGTTCTGAGAAACCAAAGCGTTATCCTGTTGGAAAATGGCTCCTGGCCTCCCCGGCAGGAAAGGAAGCACATGGGGCTGCAGGATCTCCTGTAAGTGGCGCTGGGCTGTCAACATCCCTCGGATCACTGCGAGGGAAGTCCGACTGTCATACGCGATAGCTCATCAGACCATCACGCCTGAAGTTTGGGACGTGTGCGGCTGTACAGTGAGGTTGGGATTGCAGCGCTCACCTGCGGTGCTCCACACTCTGACACGGTGGTCATCCGTTCCCATACGGAAGCGGTATTCGTCGCTGAACGCTATACGTCGCTAGTCCGTAGCATTCCACGTTACTCGCTGCTGACACCACTGCAATGGACGCCGACGATGATCAGGTGTTAATAGCAGAAAACGTAAGTGCCGTCGCGCTTGCAGATTCGCTTCTGCCAGGCGTCTGGAAATGGTTCTGGTGGTCACAGGTGTCCCTCGTACAGCCACCACATGTCTCTGGATATTGGATAAGGCCGTCGTTCCATCTGTGCGAGCCGCTCTCACTATCCCACGGTCCTCTCTGCTGGTGGTGCGTCTGGGTGCCTTTCAAGACGGGCCGGGAATGACTCAATAAAGTATTAGAAGGTGTTCACAGGTACGGGGAGCCATGCTGACTGCAGTACAATTGACAGCAGCTGGAGGGTGCGTGGTGGAAGATCCATAGAGCGAAAACACGATCGAGGTGGTCCCACAGGTGCTCAATTGGGTTTGAGTCTGGAGAATTAGGGGGCCAGGGAAGTACTTTGAAATCTTCATCGTGCTTTTCTCTCGGACATTTCTAGCTGTGTGACGCGTCGCATTGTCGTTCTGGAAAGATCCCATCCGCCCCAGGAAAGACAATCAGCATGTATGGGTATACGTGGTCTGCATGGATGGATTCATAGCGAATTCGGTCCATAGTGCCTTTCACATGTATGAGTGGACCCAGAGAATGCTACGAAAACATTCCCCAGACTATAACGCTTCCCCCACCAGCTTGTGCTCTTCCAGCAATGATTGAAGAGTGTTTGTTCTTCAAGCAAACACATGAGCCATAGTGCGTTACGTGAACACAATGGACAGAGGTAATGATTTGACGGGCGTTCAGAAAGGAATGATCACCGGCTACCGCGCCAAGGATGGAAGCATCTCAGAAACAACAGGCTTCGTGGCATGTTCGCGAGGTGCTGTAGTAAAGGTGTACCAAGAATGGACGGTTGGCATACCGAGTACTTCGTGACGTCATAACTGTGGAGCCCCAAAAGCCATCAACGCCAGAGGAGAACGTCGCCTTTATCGACTGGTAAAGGGCAATTGACGCACAATAGTGCAGCAATTGACCACGCAAATGACCTCTGAGGTGCCCAGGTACGTTTCCCCGATAACAACAGAGCGAAACCTATTACGCATGGGACTCCGGAGTCGGCGCTGCGTCAAGGCGCTGATGTTGACCCAGGTCCATCGGCAACGACGCCTGTAGTTCGCATCGGGCTACCATCATTGGACAGTGGAAAAAGTTGCCTTCTCCGACGAATCGAGGTTCCTACTCCACAGAAGTGACGGGTGGTGGCAGTGTGCATTTCTAGGGGATATTTTTCTAGTATGACCTGGATCCTCTGGTACCACTGGATGGGTCCGTAACGCCAATGACTACCTGTCCATCCTCGGTGACCACATGCATAGCTTCACTTTGGATGATTACCCTGGTGGTGATGGTGTCTACCAACAGGACAATGCCCCGTACCACGTCGCTAAGGGGGTGCGTGACTGGTTCCAGGAACACGACAGCGATGTTTCCGTTCTCTTTTTGCCGGCGAAATCGATCGACCTCAATCCCATAGAGCACTTGTGGGACTATTTGGATCGACAGGTTGGACGTGCCGACCCTCAACCACGTTATCTCCGTGCTCTGCTGCAGTCCGAATGGGCACGTGTGCCTCGGGCAACGATCCAGGGCCTCATTGCGGCCATGCCATGGCCATCTTGCCGCTGTCATCCGAGCCAAGGGTGATTATTCCCATCTTTAGGTAGGTGGTCATATTATTTTGATAGGACTGTGTATTTACGTACAACACACAGTGGCGGACTGGCCCACTGGGACATTTCCCGGAGGACCACTCGAGAAATGGCCTATTTCTTCGTAATTTTTAGTATTAATTTTTTAAGCGAGCGAATAATTATTTCACTAGTGATGATTAACAATCGGTAAATCTATTTGTGCTTTATATCTGTCTTAAAAGTGGTTTCCTTAAGAAAAAATATCTTCCTTCTGTCTATAATTTGGGTATTTGCTCTGAAAAGACAGCAAGATTCTTTGTACATACACGGGAAAGGTGCAGCCAGGCCTAGCACACTGTTCTAAATTAATTAAGCAAAAATTAACTACAGTTAAGCGTAAATCGTTGGGCTTGGAGCCTAGAGTACTTGGTAGTCCCTACCATCCTTTTGTAATTTTGACAGAGACACTTTGTACCCATTGTAATGTCCCATCACTCTCATACCCATCTCCGCATAGAGACAAAGCGATTCTTCTGCAGAGATACCCCGAAATCCGTGTCTCTGCAGTATTTATCTTAAGAGGAACAACGATTTGCTACAGAACTGGGTAATGTAGGTCAAACTAGTGGGTCTACTGAAGGGTTTACTGGCAGATCCGGACATGGCACTTCCGTACATCGAAATTTTAGCTTCACTTCTGTACAAATGTAATGCAGTACACACGGCACGAGAATGGTGAGGGGGAAGACATAAATTTGTGATCTATAGAGGCGACCTTAGAGGTCTGCACGGGCCTTAATTTAGAAAGCCCGGCCCGGCCCGGCCCGCATATTTCTCCTGTTTCCAAGGCCCGAGCCAGTCCGTAAGATTTCAACAATTACCAAAACGCGAATTTGGCACCTGGTACACTCGGTCATTCGACTCCTGAAGAGTTTTCGTTTTCTTAATTGCCACATGTATTCTATTACAATAAACGTTAATTCAGAATATTTCTGAGACTCTGTATAAGTCACGTGACGTCCGAGGAGAGGGGGGGGCTTGTATACTCAGAAATATTGTGTGAAAATGACAATTTCCTTGCCTTTCAAGTTTTCTGAGTTTTCAAATTATCATTCCCTACCGCTGGTCCCGGAAATATCCTTGCGGATAAGGAGCGGGGGGGGGGGGGGGTTAGTTCGAAGAGTACGAAATCTCTAGAATTAGGAGTCCGATCATTCTACTGGGAGAAGATTTTATGGCTTTATAAACTGCACCTATCTCTTCTGGTATATCATATCGCTGGAACCCAATATGTCTCTGGTGTGTGTGTGTGTGCGCGTGTGTGCGGAGGGGGAACACATTTATGCCGCTTAAGATGCGATGTTCCAGATTTTGTGCTATCGTAACTCAAAAAGCTTTTGCATTTAACGCACTGCACAACGTTTTCCGGCCGAGTAGTTAGAACGGGACAGTAATTTAAAATATTTCCAAGTATCACTTTCCCCCCTTTGCATTGTCAACAAGCACATATTCTCCGGAAGCGATTTTTTCGCGAAAACCTTTCGCTTTCTTAAACTCCATAATAAGTATGGAAGAGTATTTATCAGCAACACTGAACTGAGCATATGCTAAGGGAAAACAACGACAGACTGACCAGCTAACCAGTGTCACAGAAGATTTGAAAACGACTGCCTTAGAGTTCAAATGGTGGAAATAGGGCAGAGATTTATACACAGAAGTAATTTTCTCCCAGCCCATTTCTCCCGTGCCGTTTAAGACAACTTAAAAGCTTTTCACACCTCTAGAGAACAAAGTGCCGCCTACCAGAACAATAAAAAAGATCGTCTGCGAGCGGTGGCTCGGTTTAGAAATGCTGCAGTTAATAGCCTGTCCTGAAACATGAGAAGAGGGTGAAAGTTAGAGAGAGAGAGAGGAGGGATCACATTCACATTGAAAAAAGAAGGGAGCTGACCCACTCCAATTGTTTTTGTAGGAGGGGAGGATGTCGTAAAACTTCTATATTTTCCAACAGCGGAAATTATTCAATCTTATCCTGCTGCTGTTGTATGTTGTGAGATTTCCAAAAGAGAAAGGCATCGTACAGCGATTGTTTTGCTCATAAAAAAGAAAAAAAAACAACCCTGCTCGGTTCGTGTCTGTCTTACATTAAATATTGAAGGCGCGGCCCGTTTTTCAAACCTAGAATTCAGCAAAGGCCCGACCCGGCCCGCGGACAGGCCACGGCCAGTGCAGACCTCTAGGCGACCTACCTAGAAGTTGACAAGGTAAATGAAAAGTGCGATTTTTGTGCAACCAGCTAACAGTTTTAAGGTCATCCTACATGAAAAAATACTGATTTCATTGTCCCGTTCCGCCAATATGTCTTGGCTCCACGGGGACTTATTGAGTACCTTGGATGTTATTTTGACATGTTGCGACAATTATCCTGCCTTGTGACGCCGGTTCGGACCCTGGCCACCCCAATGGCCCAGAGACCAGCCCGCGGTGACGTGCTGGCAGGCGACTTAGTATACCTTGTCTGGGTTCCCGCTCTGTCTGGCGGGATAGGTCGTTCATTAATTTAGGGTTGACTGGAAGATTCCTTGCCCTCGAACTATTTTTGGGGAATAATTTCCCTTTATTTTCTTTTTCAAAACATCTACACACATGTATACACTGTCCTCATGCTTAGGACTCACAACATCAAGAGATAGCAAAAATTTTATTTACAGAGTATTTACATTGGTGGTCTCTTTGTCTGCTTGCCCACAGACTTTCGCCCTCATTCCTCTTCCGAATCGCTTTCGGTGTGCACGTTCACCTCCTGCGTTTCGGTCCCCGTTTGATTGGGGAAGATCGCATGTTGCTGGAGGGTTAGCCTCTCAACCAAGGCTATTATCCCCCTCCTGTTAACGGAGGATTGGATGAGCAGATCCAATCTTCGCGTTCTTTGCACACCTGGGATCAGTGTGTTTCTCCATTCGGCGAAGCCACTGCATTCAAGCACGCAGTGTTCTATGCTTGCCGTTCTATTTCCACAGGGACAAGTGCAGTTCCTGATGGCAAATCTGCCCAGGTATTCAGGGCTGATGCCATGGCCACTGAGTACCTGATTCAGGAGCTTGTTTGTTTGTGCACGTTTGGTCGAGACCTTTGGAAACACTCTGTGTGTCTTCCGGCCTGTCTCTCCCGTGTCCCATCTGACCTGCCATTCGGTCATGGTCTGTCGTGCTAATGCTGCGCGAATACTCCTTCGCGGCGTTCTGCATTGCACGTCAACCGTCTCTTTCAGCGTGGCTGCCCTCACCAGCTGGTCCGCCCTTTCGTTTCCCTGGGTTCCGACATGGCTTCGTACCCAGTGGAAACTGACTGCCCCATCTCCCTCTGCCCTCAAGAGGGTTTTGATCCTCTGGACGATGGGGTTTCTTCCCCTGAATCTACTCAGAGCCTGCAGTGCTGCCTCACTGTCCTAGTAGAGTTTTATCCTTTCGTCACTACGCCTGGGGAGTGCCCAGGTGAGTGCCTTCTCGATCGCCAGAAGTTCTGCCTGGAAGACAGAAGCGTTCTGCGATAATTTCACGCATCTTGCAGTGGCTTCGTTCCCATACGAGAACGCACAGAAGCCTGCCCCCACTTGTCCCTTCCACTTTGAGCCGTCCGTGAACAGCTCGTGCCCAACTCCCGTGGGTTTCTCCTTGTCCCACGGTGGGCAAATCTCCTCGGCCGGGTGGATCTGCCAATCCACACTTTCCAGCTCCATGTTGGAGGCTCGATGTGGCACACCGAGTAGGTAGGCGTCCTCGCCTGTCCTTAGCCAGTGCATTGCTGCCTCCCTTTCCACTACCAGGTCTGCCGGCTCGCACCCCGCCAGCACTTGGAGTGCTAGGGTCGACGTTGTGCGAAAACAACCGGTGATCCCTAGTAGGGCCAACCTTTGGATTTGGTTTATCCCCTTCTTCATTCTGACGGTGGGAGTCCACCATGCTCCACTTGCGTACGTCAGAATTCTCTCTATTCCTCTCTGATAGATGGCCTTCTTGGTTTTGCCCGATAACCTCATGCCATTCAATCTATTGAGGATCCGCGTGCACCTTAATCGAAGATGTCTCAGATGTGACAGCCCTGAAAGACTCTGATCCAGGACCACACCCAAGTACTTCATTTCTCGCACCGCCTTGATAGTGCACCCTTGGAATTTGCACTTCGGTGGTGTTTTCATTACTCCACTCTTAGCTATTGCTAGCAGAGTGGTCTTCTCAGGAGCAAAGCAAAGTTTACTTTCTTTGCTCCAATTGTCTAGCACAGCCAAGGCTATGTGCTTCCCTTTCGATCACTTGTCTCCCTGAGGCGGAGACCACGAGAACGAAATCGTCCGCATAGGCTTGAATTTCCACTGCCGGACCCAGGTCTAGATTCAGAGCTGCGTCTGCCACTATATTCCACCAAAGCGATCCGGAGTTGGAGCCTTGCGGACACCCTCTGTGGTACGAGCGCGAGCCTTGCCCATTCCCCGCTTCGAACTCGACCCTTCTATCAGACAGGTAGCTGCTGATCAACGAGAACAAGTTCCTTGGACAGCCAAGTTCTTTCAGTCTGGTTAAGACCATTGGCCACCAGACACTGTTGAATGCCCCCCTCACGTCTAGTGAGATGAAGCAGGTGTGGAGCCCCACCGCTTTGTTCCTCTCTGCCCTCTCTCTGAGGCTGCGAATTGCCTGCGTTGCGCAACGCCCCGGAAGGAAACCATACTGGTTCCTGTTTAGCTTTCCCTGCTCCATGAGAAAACCAAGCGCTCTGTTCGTTATGAGCTTGTCCAGCACCTTGCTCCACGCTGAGAGAAGACAGATAGGCCTGTAGGCTGCGGGGTCATTTTTGTTCTTTTCGGTCTTGTTGAAAAGAACTAGCACCGCTGTTTTCCACAAGTCTGGGAAGATTCCCCTCCCGAGGCATTCGTTGAGGAGCGCCACAAAATACCCGGGATTTGCATAGTAGATTTCTCTGACTATGCTGAGGTCGAACCCATCCTTGCCTGGTGCTTTGCCAGTGTTAAGACTGGAGAGGGCGTTCTCCACTTCCTCTCTTGTGAAGGGGGGGGGAAGTGGTAATCCAAGATCCTTGGAAGTAATCCTTGGAAGTGGTAATCCAAGAGACTCTCCATGGTACTATCAAGAGTCTTTGATAGGCTTCCGTCTGCCCTTTCGACCGCTGCCAGTTTTAGCGGTTCGGTGATGGATCCCCACGAGATCTTATAGGGAATCCCGAAAGGGTCTGCCGGAGTTTGGAACTCACACAGTTTTCTCCAGTAAGAGGTTTTCGAGAGATTCAGTTCTCTCCTATATGCTGAACGAGCCTTGTTATGCACTTCTGTGCACTCCCTGTCTTGCGGTGTAGCTTTCGCTCTTTGCAGAGCTTTCCTACTCCGCCTAGCTCTCGCCCTTAGAGCTTTTAGTTTCTCCGACCACCAGGGGTGGGGATCCTTGGCTCCCTTTTTATTTCCCCTGCTACTCTCGCATAGCGCTGTGACTTCACTGGTAAGTTCTTCAAAGAGGGAGTTGAGGTCCGGTGTTTCTCCTGCCTCTTCTGCCCTCCTACCCCCCAACAGGGTAGTTAGTTTGGCTTTAAAAGCCCACCAGTCGAGATTCTTCATGAAGAACCTTTTGCGCTTGGGTCGGATGGGCTTTTCCGATCCCAAAACGAAAGATAGGGCTAGATGGTCACTGCAGCTTTCATCGTCCAGTACTTGCCAATCCTGGACGAGGCTGCGCTGAGAGACTCTGACGAGAGTCACGTCGATCCAAGAGGAGCCCCTCGCCCCTTGGAAGGTCGGGGTGCTCTCTGGATCGTTCAAGAAACTCAGGTCTGCCGCATTGGCAAAGTCCACTAGTAGCTGGCCGCGTTCATCCTCGGCTTGTTGGCCCCAGAGAGGACTCTTCGCGTTGAAATCGCCTGCTATTATTATCTCATGACTGGGTAATTCCCCTAATAGAGCCATTAGCTCATTCAGCGTTTCTCTCAAATCGCCTGCTGGAGAACTATATACGTTCACCATTAAGAATTTCTCGACTCCACATTCCACCCCCAGAGCGACCACGTTCTCGAAGCATTTTACCTCGAGAACCCTAGGGACGGGTCTTTCACGACCGTGGCAACCCTGGGTTTCTCCACCCTAGGGTGGTAGATCCGGTAGGAGTTAGGGAAGCCCACCACTCTTCCCCCCTGTCCAAACGGTTCCTGCAGAAGCAGTAAATGAGCTTTTTGCTCAGTGGCTGTCACCAGGGCCTGTGTTGTTGCTGCCCTTTGCATGGTGCAGATTGATTTGCAGCACCTTAACGCCTCTCTTTGGTCTTTCATCCATAGTGAGTGCGTTCTTTTAGTAGAGCCAGTTCTCTGACAAGGCTTGGGCATTCCTTGTCGAGGCTCGAGTGGCCTATATCCACTCGACGCCTAAATCTCTTATTGTTTGCCAGGCAGTTAGTGCAGACCGGGCTGTTGCTGCACTCCTGGCGCTTGTGCCCGGTTTCCCCACACCGGGCACACCTATCCTGCTCTTCGGGACACCTTGCCTTAAAGTGCCCGAACCCGTTACACCTGTAGCAACGGACCTCCCTCAAGTATTCCCTTACTGAGTGGACGGACCATTCCACCCCGAGCTTGCCTCGCTTCATTACTTTTTTGAAGGTTAGTGGGTCCGCCTCTACTACCCAGTGGCGTTTCCCACCCTTCACCTTCAAAGAGAACTTGAGTTGGAGGCTGCTCTCCTCCAGCTCTGGGTTCTGTTCTACGAGACATTGCTCGACCTGTTGCCTTGACAGGTTTTCGTTAATCTAATAGATTATGAACCTCGGATTTCTCTTCGCTGGCAACCGTGACCGAAGGTTTTCCTTGGTCACTTCGTTGCTCTTAAGCTCCGAGTCCAATTTCTCTATATCTCGGGCGGAGGAGCATTCCACCATCACTCCTCCCCCGTTCACTTTCCTGACACTTTTCACTCCAATTTGGAGTTTGGCGGGGCAAATCTGTGTTTGCAATGCCACTTTGACCTCCTCAGACGAGGGAGCACCCTTGTCTGATGCCGGGTACACGAGAAGCACGTGCTTCTTCTCGTTCCTCTTCCCGGCTGGCTTCTTAGGCCACTTTTTGCCTTGGGGCCGTGCTCCCTTGGTAGGCTTAGATCGTACCGCTTCGGCATACGATTTTGGAGCCGCGCTAGCGCTTCTCCTTCTCTCCTGGAGTCTCCCTTGGGCGAGACTCATCTCTATTACTTGCTTGGTGCAAGCCTCTTGTAGCGAGTTCGCTACCTTTGTAATCTTGGTCCTGTTGTTAACCAGAACCTTGTTTGCTGGATCCTACATGAAAGCGGACACGAACGGAAAAAATGCAATTTCTTTGCAGACCCTTAAACATTTGTGACCGGTTATCTTAAACTCCGTCAGATCATTAGCAGTGATGTATTCTGGCATCTTTTCGGGGTAATTAGCCACCCCGAAAATCCATGAATGCCCCCCCGCCCGTAGGTTTTTGGATAACCTCCTTGTATTTAATCGAATTTTTTTTCGTTTATAGCTGTATATTTGGAGAAATTATTTAAAAGGAAAAACTTAAGAAAATGAGGGGAAATTTTTATAATAATGAAAAAACAATATCCACATGGACTTCAGTCTGAAATTTCTATCATCCTTCAATAAAACCTTAAACAGTCCTCTCTGATAAGGCAATTTTTCAAGCACTGACAACTCGGACTGCCACAGAGTAGAGATGTTTGCACTGCAATACATCATCATATTTTGGAAGCTGGCATTCATGTTTATTTCAGTCTTCTGGATGCCGACTTTCCATGTATATGGTTAAGCCTCAGTGTAGTTAACGTGATGCTAGTGCTTCTAATACAACAACACATTGACGAACTCATTTTTAACAATAGCAAATTATGAGAAATTGTTCCCATAAAAGGTGGGTTCTTTTTTTTTTTGGTTTTTTTCATGGCGGTGGGTGATTTACACTCTGTGAAAAAAAGAATAAGTAAATAAATAAAGCACCTCAAACTATCCTCCACACACACAAACGGTTAGTTAGTTTTTTGTTTTGTTTTTACTATGTGCTAATCTAAATAATCTAAAGGGGCTGAAACCAAATGGCACGGGAATGGTTTACAGCATACGTTTTCAGGTAACGCTGTAATGATTCCTTAATAATCAGAAACACGCTTCTAGTAAGGCGACAGCACTTTTACCACTCCTAATGTTGGGAGTGGGGGATTTTCTATCTTACTAGCATCCTCAATATTTTGCACCACCCTATGGTGAAATCCGTGGTACGTTAGTGAATTAAAGCAAAGGTATAAATAACATTTTTAATCATTTATATCTGTAGATTTCTTGGAATTCGCATTTGCGATATATACATGAGCATAAGAAAAATTTAATACTCTATTTAAATTTTTTATATGTGTTAATATAGATACATAACAAAATCATGATTATATGTATATAAATCAGTCAACAAGTTTCAGCACACCCTCCCCCTCCCCCGGAAAAATCTCTCTGAATGCAACACTGATCATTAGTGTAAGTGATACAAAGTAATAAATAGGAGGCACTGTATCAGTCATCGAGTGCTTAAAAAGGGCCCAGGCTGCTGGCCTCTTTATAGCTATTTTGTAATTTCCTCGTTCGGGTCACAAGTCGTGGGTTTATGAATTAACATTTTCAGAATATCTTTCTGAGTACAGACTTATCACTCTGGTGCACTCTGACACTGGCACTTAGCCTTTGTGATATATTATGAGTTCTTTTTATTTTACCATGTGTTTAATACTAATTCGGTTTGGGCCTTAGATGAATCCGCTTCCCCTGTAACGTGCCACTCCCTAATTCCATATGAAAAGAATGCTGGAGTAATTTGCCTTAAGCGTAGTTACCCTTCTTGGAAGAGTTGATTCAAACAAAGAACTTCTTCCGCACAACAAAGTATGATGGCCTTATAATACTAGATAACGTTGTATGGTTGAACGGAGGAAATGTTCTTATAAGTTTTGTCGATTGTTGAAATAAAGGTATTTTTTCATGAAGCAAATAAATACCACGTTTCTGCTCGTAAAAAGGATATCAGGGAAGAATGCCCATGGGGAAAATGCCCACTTCTCAAAAATAGAAAAAAATGCCCATAAAAAAAAAAAAAAAAAAAGGAGGCTTTTCTTAATTCCCCGAAAAAAATATCTTAATTACTGCTGAGCATAGTTTTTGCTCAGTAATAAATATTTTCAAGAAATGGGCATTTTTTCCGTGGTCATTCTTTCCTCATACCCTTTTTACGAGCAGAAACATGAGGTATTTCTTAGTTTCACGAAAAAATACCTTGATTGCAAGAATTTCATTAAAAAAATTCCTGAATTACAGCAATCGACAAAACTAATAAGAACATTTCCTCTGCTCAACCAGATCAGATCATATGTAGAGGATTTTAGGAAGGGAGTGTCTGACATCATCAGGCCTTAAACAACCCTTAGAAATAGGAAGCTAGGAGATTTGGGCTAGAGTGCCCGATAGGAAAGTGACACGGAAGCGAGGTAAAATGGGGGAGGAAGACGCCCTTATTTATTACCGGGGGGGGGCCAGTACCCGGGGTCCGACGGCTTAACATGCCCATCCGACGCACGGCGGGTATTTAGTGGTTCGAACGTTCATACCTGACCAGGATCGAACCTGAGGTTATCTCTATGGAAGTCACGAACGCTGACCACTAGGCCACCCGCGGCCCTGCTCAACCATATAACGTTATCTAGTATTATAAGGACATCATAGTAGGGAAGTGGCGCCACTCCCAAGTAGGGGAGGCCATCATTAGGGGAATGGCGCATTAGAGGGGAAGCTGATTATCTAAGCCCCAAATTGAATGAGCCTTAAACACATGGTAAAATAAAAAGAACTCACAATATATCGCATAGGCTAAGTACCGGTGTCAGGGTGCACCAGACTAATAAGTCTGTACCCTAAGGTGACCAGATATTGGAACATTGATTTGAGGTCAAAATGGCGTGGTGTCCCCAAATCAGCAAGTCATTTGGGGACACATGCGCATACTCAAAAGAAACATGCAGAACTGTTTCTCACAAAACTGTATTGTTTCTGCACGTGTGATTGATATTACACATGAAAATTTATGTCTTAAGGTGGAAGTCAAGTAATTTGGCTTCCTATACTTCCAATGGAAAAACTTGTACACATTTTCTTCAGAATTAATGCGTTCCCAAGGATGAAAATTTGAACATCGATTAAAATAGCTTCCTTTTATAACTTGGAATACTTCATATTTCCTAAAACATAACCATAATTATGCAATCCAACATTTGTTTGTCTACTGACGTCATCGAAGTACAGGTCGCGCCATCTTTTTTCTATTTTCAACACCACCAAAGGAAAAGTTATTGATTTTTAATATAATTATGGTTATGTTTTAGAAAATATTAAGTATTCCAAGTTATAATATGAAGTTATTTTAATCGATGTTCAAATTTTCATCCTTGGGAACAGACTAATTGTGAAGGACATGTGTACAAAGGTTTTTCCATTGAAAGTATATAGGAAGCAAAATTACTTGACGTCCACCTTAAAAGGTTATATCTTGTAGAATGATGGCAATTTGTACTGACAAAGCACAGCTATGATATCGTGTATATTAGCAAAAATAAAATGCTTTATCTTAGGTGTATGTGCTGAATTAAAATCAAGCTCCACACTAATGAACGAATTGCATGGTGAATTTTTCATTTTGCCAAAGTTTTGGGGGAATTCAGAACAGGTATAATCGAAAGTTGGCGGGTGTAGGAGAACTGGCCAAATAATTTCTTGGGCTGTAAATTGTAAACGCCGAAAATCTACCGATTGGGTTACAAATTAGTTACATTTTTCCGGTATTAAATCCCCCCCCCCACCATCGACAGGTCTTCTGAGTTTGCACGCGCCGTCAGATAATTTGTTAGGTTGTAATTTGTAAACCTCCCAATCGGACCAGAAATTCTGTATATTTTCAGCATTACCCTCCCCCGACAACTTTCCTGTGTCTGCACATGCCCCAGAGAATTCGTGGAGTTGTAGTGTATGTAAACGCTGAAAATCTCCCGTTTGGGATACAAATTCTTTATGTATCATATTTTCGGACATAAGCCCCCCCCCCTAGATTTTCTGTATTTGCACGTGCCCTCAGGTAATTTGTAATTTAAGTTAGCAAACGCTGAAAATCTCCGTATCGGACCAGAAATGCTTTATATTTAATATAATTTTTGGTATTAAGCCCCCCCCCTTCCGGACAGATTTGCTAACTTTGCACATGCCCGTAGAGAATTTGCTGAGCTGTAGTATATATACCCTGAAATTCTTTTGTTGAGTAGTAGATTATAAAATTATAAAGAATTACATTAGATATCGCAATTACGTAAACTTTATGTGATTCAGACACCCAACCTCTGGGAACGTAGTCACGAAGCGGTCGAAAACGATTTTTTACACGGCCCCTTGAAATTTTTGTGGCCAGTTCTCCAATTTGTCTTTGGCCCGAAAATCATGGAAATGTCTAAATTTCTTAATGAAAATGAAATATTAAAAAAAAATGTTTTGTGAACAATAGTTGCTCAAGTAGTGGGAAATATGGCCACACGATATTTTCTTATTCAAAGCAATTTTATGGCAGTGAAATTACAATGTGACCAGTTGTCCGTACCCGAAATTTGGCAGCCCCAGTGGTGCAGTATTCTGATCTTTCGTGCAAGTTGGTTCGGGTTCGAGTCCCGAATGAGGCGTGGATAATGTGCTTGTCTTACAACATTTACTCCCTCCCTTCCCTAGAACGAATGTCTCCAAATTAGGGACAGGTGACTACTTATGGTCTGTAGAGTTGTTTACGGTGGTCGTTAAACTCGAAAAAAGGAAAGAAAAAAACAGTCAAAATGTGTTTTCACAAGAAGCATGTTAAAAAATTAGTACAACAACAATTATTTTTAGAACATTTTTCATTAGAAATCTAACGAGCTAATGAGGAAGTGTAAATTCGAGGACACTTGATGGCAAACATCAAAATTTGAGGACAATTTGCGTCCCCAAAGGAATCCGACGTTTTGGGGGATAGTATACTAAATTCGAGTATTGTCCTCAGAAATTCGGGACTTCTGGTCAGCTTACTGTACACAGAAAGATATTTTGAAAACATTGATTCATAAGCCCACGACTTTCCGTGTTCCAAACGGGGAAATTGCAAAATAACTACAAAGGGACCTGCAGCCTGGGCCCTTTTTAAGCACTCGATGACTGATATATTGCCTCCTATTTATTATCTTTTTCACTTACTTAAGCATACTAATGATCTGACGGAGTTTAAGAGAACTGACCACACCGACAACTGGTCACAGAAGTTTAAGGGACAGTATGAAAATTGCATCTTTTCCCTTTCGTGTCCACTTTCATGTACGATGACCACAAACCGGTTGAACAAAAATCGGACTTTTGATATTATGTACCTTGTCAACTTCCAGACAGGCCTCCTATATAAATTACAATTTTACTTCTGCTCTCACCGTTCTCGTGTAGTTTTTATTTCTCGGATCTCATATTCGTGAAGATTACGTAACAAGTCAAAATAAATAGCTTTTGCGTAGGCATTACATACTAATTACTAGGACTTAGCCCATTTAACACTTTTTATTTTACCGATGTTCTAGGCCCTAGTAATTAATATTTTATGCCTAAGTAAAAGAGCAATAACTAAACATGTTATGTAAACGTCGTGAATATTTAGTATGATGGATTAAAAACTGTTAAAAAGGCATAGGGCATATTAACTAATGTTTGATGCCGAAGTAGAGGCGCAACATTAGTAACTTGACTTGATATAAAAGCGTTTTGAATATGTCAGGTCCCGCTGAGTTCGATCTGCCATAGGCCATACGGAATACGAATCTCTCAAACGGGCCTGCCGTAGGTTCTTTTGAGTGCCGTCGAGTTAAACTCGACCGTGGAAAAAAACTGGAACGTGTAGTCAGTAAGCATTTCAGTTCACGAAAATGAATAACTCCAATAACAAGTCCTTGGTTAGACAAAACTAAATTTAATAGCTGAAAGAATAAGTTCCGTTCGATTGGCTATCTCCATGTGCCAACAGATTTCCAACTAGCGAACACTTCACTATCTCACTGATATCCCGGAAGACCCTTCGCCTCGTGACTTGAGTCGTTCCGTCTAAAACTCCGGTCGGTCTCTTATCGCCGAAACCCTGAGAGGTCTTTTTTTTTTTTTTTTAATGTAGAGGATTTTAGGAAGGGAGTGTCTGACACCAGGTCTTAATCAACCCTTAGAAATAGGAAGCTAGGAGATTTAGGCTAGAGTGCCCGATAGGAAAGTGACACGGAAGCGAAGTAGAAAGGGGGAGGAAGACGCCCTTATTTATTACCGGGGGCCAGTGCCCGGGGTCCGATGGCTTAACGTGCCCATCCGACGCACGGCGGATATTTAGTGGATCGAGCGTTCGTACTTGCCTGGGATCGAACCTGAGGCCCTTTCCGTGCCCACTGGGCCACCCGCGGCCCCCGATAGGTCTAACCGACACTCTCTGCTTTAAAACACGACGTCCAACTCCGTGGAAGGTGAAACACAAAAAGCCTCTTGGCGAACGTGTCGCTTCCTCTTATATCCTTAATCTTCTCTCCCCCCCCCCCTTTCCGCTTGTGGAAATCCTTTTGGTGTGGAGTTAGCCGTTCACCGGAAGTGGTGACCTTTGATCTATACATCAGACCCCGTCGAGGTCAACGAATCTTGCTGACACGTGCTTCGTTTGGTTACATAATCCGACTTACCAAGGAAATGGTGCCACGTGCCAACACGCGCGTTTGAATTTACATTACATTGCCTTTGAAATGAGAAATAATTACAGAAAATATTACTACATGGAAATAATTAGTGGGGCCCGACTCCGTCACCTTACAGAATATAACACCGACGAAATAAAAACTGTAAAAACAGGCCTAGAGCTAGACCCAGGGCCTATAAATTAATATTTAGGGTGTAAATAAAAGCACAGCGTTGCTAACTTAACTTTTTATGTCAAACATATGAATATGAGATCAACGGATTAAAAGCTGTTAAAAATGCCTAGGCCTACTACTGCCTATTAATTGATGGTGCCAAGGTCAAAACGCAGATGATTAACTTTACCTATTATTAATATATATATATATATATATATCATCATCATTGTCAACCATTATCAATCCACTGCTGGACGAAGGTCTCCCCAAGTTTCCTCCACAACGGTCTGTCTTGTGCCAGTCTCCTCCATGTCACCCCTGCATACTTTCGAATTTCATCCACCCATCTCCCATGTGGTCTTCTTCTGGGTCTTTTCCTGTCCCTTGGAATCCAATCTAAAATTTCGGCTGTCCATCGATGATCTGTCCTTCTGGCAGTATGTCCAGCCCATTGCCATTTCAGGGATTTAACTCTGGTCATGATGTCTTCCACTCTTGTCATTTTTCGGATCCACGAGTTCCTATGAATATAACACCGGAAGTAAAACTACTGATAGAAGGGCCTAGGCATAAGGCTTAGTGATTAATATTTTATGGTTAAGTAAAAGAAATATTAATAACTTGGCATGCTATGTAAATATTTAGTGCCTATAAGTAAAAGCGCAGCGTTATTAAAAAATCGCATCTTGCGTCCTCTTCCGAACAGAGTAACTTGATTCATGCTGTAATTCCGTTGAACACCTTAGTTTTAAAAAAATGTGCTAAGTCATGGCAATTTATTTCCTCATATTTAAGTACAATTCTCACTTGACTTACGTAGAACATTTTCTCGAAATTTATTTGAAGTCCTTAATTGAATTCTCCTTATCGAGCCAAATAAACTGCAATTTTTATCCGGCCCTTAAAATTTCGTGGCCAGTTGTCCGAACACCGATCTGATCAGCTGTGTCGGTTGCTTAGTTAAAACTAAGGCCTTTCTTAACGAAAAAAACAAAACAAAAACAAACAAAAAACCCTGCTTTTAACGGACGTAAGAGATAGATATCAGTCGACAGTTTACAAATTTTTGAGAAGTGGGCATTTTTTTCCTTTTTCATACATTCGTAAAAAACACGTGTTGATTTGAACAATGAACAGCTTCAGCCATTTGAAAGCAAACTACGATGGCCTTATTAATAATATAAACACCCAAATTCTGTCTCTCTAGAAGGCTTGAAGTCACACCAACGTCTGCATTGTTGCATCATCATTTATCGATCAATTCGTGTGTGCTCTCGCGATATCAAAATGATTGTCTGCTATATAATAATAGCACGAGATCATTTTGAGATGTCCAGGTGATCTCGTGCTAATTTAAAAACATTGGATTATTAATGACTAGAGTTCTATTTCTCGGATCTACAAAATTCGATATAATTTGTGACTACAGAACTTGTAGTGTTGAGATAGAATGAAAATACCAACGTTTCCCGGAATAAAAGGTTTATTATACATGGACTAATTTATTGTGATAAACGTTGGTATTTTAATTCTACAAAATTCGAATTGAATTCTTAATATCACAGCAAGTTGAGTTTGCACGCGATCACCTTGACATCTCAATGTGATCGCGTGCTAATTTAAAAACATTGGATTATCAATGACTCGAGTTCTATTTACCCGTTCTACAAAATTCGAATAACACGGCAAGTTGAGTTTGTATATTGATTTAATTTAGCACAATTCGAATATTAATTTGTACGATTTAACTATTTTTTACTGTTTAAATTTAACTAACTTTCCGAATTTAGTGCTGATTATACTGTGCATTAGGTTCTGGTGGAAACAAATCGTCTAAAAACATAAATAAAAAAAGGAAACCATAAATGCTGAAAAAAGAAAAACATTTAAGTTGTTACATTATTTATTATGATAATGAATTTTCATACAGTGATTAAAAATACGTACCACGAAAACTCTTCCTTTTCTGAATGAGGTTGAAATTGTACACAAACACGCTGCATTGTGAATCACGTGATAAAAAAGAGTTATTGCAACTTCTATCACAGAGAAGAATTATAAAAAATGAGACACACACATATGTGTTCATCCACACGCGAAAAGACATCAAAATGTTCCTGACACGGAATGTCACCTGAGATGATAATGTTTAGCAGAGATACGTATTTCCAAGCTGTATCACCGAGATATATGGTCAGGTAGTCACGTGGCAATCAGCAGTCTCTTCCCTTTACGATGACTCATTATCTTAGTCGATTTCTTTTCTGCAAATCGGACATCTTTTGTCGATTCGTAGCCATCCCTCAACGCAAAGTTTATGAAAAGCATGCAAACATGGCAGTCTTCTTGCCTCTTGCCCTGCTTCATTATTTTCAATGCAGATTGCGCAGTTATCGTTTGCTGTTTCCTCATCGAAGAAAAATATTAATGTGCGCTTTTCTATGCACGCTTTCGTTGCTCCTACTTTTGAGTCTCTGCTAACAGACGGAGGAAGCCGTATTCTAGAGGTATTGCGCATTGGAAACCTGGGACGACGCCCAAAATGAATCGCCATGCGATATACTTGAATTCCAGCACGTGTTGAAGTTGACGGATCCGACGCCATTGTTGTCCGATCGATAAAAGCTATATGTTCGAAAATGTCACCAATGAGCAGTTGTGAAGCGCCTTTTAAACCGCACCAGATATCTTATGAATGAGGGAGAACTTCATGAAGATACAAAAAGCATTCTTAATAACAGCATAAATCCATATAGATTCACTGACGTCCTTTAGTACCTTTACATGCGTAAGTAGAACACAGCCTTCCCTGGCAAAAAATGGGCGAAATTTAGGGGGAATATTTCCAACTGCATCTGAAAAGAAATGGCTCTTTTGAACAGAAGGATCAACTTTCGTACACAGCTTTACTTTATCAAACCAAGGTCAGGAAAGGTTACCTTCGTCGCCGCACTTTGGCGCTCGTGTCTTCAAGTGACGTCATTGCCTTAATCTCCTTAATCTCTGGTAAATCCTTCCTCCTTGGAACTCCGGACTGGGAAACACAAAAGCTGGTTCTTAGCTCTGAAGGCGCCCACACACACACAGACTTTTACCTTCGCAGGGATTACGGTTGACCACCTGTGGTCCGTAGAGAGATCGTCCCCCTGACTAGGTTCTGCCACAGATACAAACTTAAAAACTTCGCGCTTTTCATTCCCAAGTATCTCAGTCAACCTTCGTTCCCAGCAGAAATGTACAAAATATCGTTTTTCCTTTCCGCAGAAAAGAACAAAGCGTTATGAGTAATAATTTCGGCAAACGAAAAAAAAGAGATAAAAAAAAATGAAAGAAAAGTATATATAAACGAATTTTCAACTACTGGTTGTCGAAGACGAGAAGGGTGTCGGAAAATGCGTTTGGATTTTTGGCTTCGACGTTCAGGATTTTCCACACATAGACAAATGTTTCTCTGAAAAACTTAAACTACATTGTTCTTGGCGCATGCATACTGCACGACTTTCTACGACGAAACTCAAAAGGTACATATATGCATCGTACCTATGTGACTTGCAAAAAGAAACTAAAAATTCTACCAATGCAGCTAAACAGAGCCGTAATATGTATTTGGATTATTTTAATAACAGAGGGAAGCACCTTGGCAAGACCAAACGGTAGTAAATGCCTAATTTAAAAATGTTAAATGTTGGAGTGGTCAGGGAAGTTATTGTTGGTGATTCTTCCAATCCGAAATATGTTAGTATGAAAATTTGGAAAATGATGTCTTAAAATAAATTAATAGCAATATTTGGATATCCATTATTTTATATATTTTTATAATTCTTCTTCTTTTTGATATTACAGAAATGTTTGAATGTGTTTACAAACGTAACAGAAATCTATACTGGGGAAACATTTCCACAGTAAATTACTGCTTCAAATTAAATCACGCTCTCATTTTTTGAGCTACTTGTTCTTTTATAAGATAATTTAACAAGGACAAATTTGTATTGGTCGTATCGAAGCTCAAAAATGGTGGTACAGATTCTCTATGTATATACATATAAATTATAATAGTTAATACCATAAATTATGAGATTTACTTAATTTTGTTAATTAATTTATTATTAGTTGAAATATTTAAAATCATAAATTTAATATATTATTCGTTGTTATTTTGTGTTTTTTATTTTTATTTCCATCATTCAACTTAAATTTTTCAAAAAAGGAATTTTTTTTTTAAGTAAAGGAAGGTGTGTAACTAAAAATAGGCACATCTTCATCTGACACCCACAGGGGTGCTTTGGGGCTTAACCCCCAAGCCCCGTATGTCAACTCTTTTATCTGTCTATCTTATGTACTGTATATATAGATATTTATATATATTGTATGCATACATACATATACACTATCTACCAACAAGTAATTGGACACCCCTGCAATCGACGATATCTGCAGTACTGATACACCGCACGGCCGCCGTCGTTAAATATCGTGTGGGAAACAACAACGCAACCAGTCGCATGCAAGATGCCACGCGGTTCGGAGCTCTCTGATTTCGAGAAAGGTGTAATCGTCGGGTATCACAGAAATGGCCGATCCATACGTGACATATCCAGCGAGTTGAAGTACCCAAAATCGACAGTGGCCTACGTGATTGGCAAGTGGAAGATGAGAGGTGACTGTCGGAATGTGTCCCGACCCGGCAGACCCACAAAACTGGGAGTTAGAGACCGACGGGTGCTGGCTAGAGAAATTCAGAAGAATCGCTCCAAATCGATGGGCCACATCCGCGAGGAGTTTCAACAGGCATCAGGGAGTGTTCTTTCGATGAATACCATCCGTAAGGAAGCCCATCTGCTCGGTTATCATGGACGTGCTGCCGCCCATCCGTAAGGAAGCCCATCTGCTCGGTTATCATGGACGACAAGCCTTTGATCACCAAGTCCAATAGCGCTGCTCGGCTAACGTGGTGCAAAGAACGTCGACAGTGGAAACTGGTTTTCTGGAGTGAAGAATCAAGGTTCACCCTCTACCGTTCGGATGGCAGGGTCTGGGTTTGGCGTCTGCCTGGAGAACGCCTCCTGCCGGAATGTATTGTACCAACTGTGAAGTTCGGCGGCGATGGAATTATGCTATGGGGGTGTTTCTTCTGGTATGGCACGGGACCCTTGGTCGCAATTCCTGGTAGACTCAACGCCGAGACCTACTGCACCATTTTGGATGACCATGCGCTTCCTACGTTGTGGCAGTTTTACGAGGCGGACCCATGTTACTTTCAGGATGACAATGCCACCTGTCATGTTGCGAGGTCCACCATGGCTTGGTATGGTGACCATTGGCGCAGCCACGGGGAGGGACCAAGGGGACCGGTCCCCTCCCAGAGACCCATTGGTCTTTTTTTTTTCTTTTTTTTTTCAGCATTAAAGAGCAACTTCTGGTGTGATATTTTTAATAAAATAAGAAAGCAGAAAAGTGTAAATTAGTGTTTTTCATTTTCAGTATTGAGTACTGAATCCAGAACGAATTTTTCTTATTTGTTTTTTTGTTCTTTCTGACTGGCACCGACTGGCAGCTCTTGCAAATCTCTCTCTCTCTCTCTCTCTCTCTCTCACACACACACAGAGGAGAGGGGGCGATTACCGCTCCCTTTTTATCAGCCCCGCACAGGACAGGAGCTGGTTGTTCTCAAAAAAAAAAAAAAAAAACAGAAACGAACGGCTACGTGGGTGGTGATTCTCTAGCCCAGGAGGGGCAGCACTGCCTGACCTCTTGATTGGTGACAATGGGGTTAATCGAATGGACTGGCCTGCGCAGAGCCCGGACCTTAACCCTATCGAGCACCTCTGGGACGAGTTGGAGCTTCGACTTAAGAGGTGCCCTCACCGTCCGAAATCGGTGAAGGAACTGACCTGTCTTCTCCAAGCCGAGTGGAAGAAAATACCGCTAGCCGTCGTACAACGCCTGGTTGAGAGTATACCCCGGAGGGTCGCAGCTGTAATCGCCGCTCGTGGAGGCTCCACCAACTATTGAAGGTGAATAAACTTCGTTTTCCTTTGCTATCACAGGTGTCCAATTACTTGTTGGTAGATAGTGTATATACTATGTTCGTATACGCACATGCCTACATATACATGTAACATCGCCCCCCCCACTCCACAGGAATTCCTGGCTGCGCCACTGGTACCCTGGGTGTAGAAAAAAACTTTACTTTGGAGGAATTTGCCCACACACAGGCGTTTAAAACTGGGGTTTTGTCGCTCTCAAGGTCAAAAATTCGAACGCCGCCACAAAAATGAAAAACGTCCTCACCCCTCTCCACGCGCCGCCTCAGGGCGCCCTAACCCTGTCCACACACGCAGGTTTAAAAGCGTACGACTGTTTCGAGGTTAAAAAATCTGTGTGTGTGTGGGGGGGCTTAAATTAGTTTCATTGCTCCTCCATAGGCGCAGAAAAACTTTAATTCCCACCTCTTGGAACGACATATTGTTATCGACAGGGCCAGAAAGCTCTTCTGCGGCAGCTGGGGGGAAATTTCATTGCATGCACTAGAAAATTAACGTCATGTTTAAATAAAGTGGTTAGGTGAAAAATGTCTTCGTCCATAAAAAACCCTACACGAGAACTATCGTGGAAACAGATGATTATCTCAATGCTTTTTTTAAGATTACGAAAAAAAGACTAATGTTTCGAATGAAAGTTTAGATAGAAAGAAAGTAAAAAAATGTTAAAATATATGATATTCTTCCAGGGGAAAGAAGGTTGAGCTTGTATTATGATTTTTATAAATCATCCTCACAAAAATTATAAAAAGATAGCTTCAGCTAATCTGCATAGTGAATAATTTTGTATTGCGAATAATAAGGATCCTTCTAAAATAAATTCGTATAAATATTTTTTTACCCTGACACAAGTTTTAGAGATTGTTTTTTGAAACAAGGTGCAGTAATTGACAAAGTGGTGACTTTTTTTTTAACTTTTATGCACGCTCACATATGAAAATTGCCTTTTCATTTTTATTTTTTTTAATTTCCATTTACTGTATTTAAAGTTATTTCCATTTACCGTATTTAATATGAAAAACGTCCTCACCCCTCTCCACCTCAGGCCTCCATATGTATATTCGCAAAATAACTTTGATATTGTTCTTCTTATTTTTTTCAATTTAAATATCTGGTTTTCACGCAATTTGTATTGTATATACAGAAGTTAGGAACCCCGAAATGCTGAAATTTAATTTGCCATTTCATGAATGCGGAAAAGGTTATGGTGGTTATATTATTATTTTTCAATTTGTATATATCTCAGTATCGGTACGATGAAATGCGGTGGTGTAGTGGGGCTGGCACGCGTCTCGGTGAAACCTTGTACAGCATAATTTGTTTTCTTTTTAAAATACGGATATCCTATAATTCTATTCCATTAAAAAAAATGCAACAGAAAAACTGCGCAGTTAGTGGAATTAACGTCCAAGGTTTTTGAAGGTAGAGTTAGTCTTAAATCTATTCTCACTTACAGTCCCTTGAAAGTCCTTTTTTCTACTGTTGCTAAGATAGGGATATCGCAGTAAGGAAATTATTGCAATTGAGAATTTAATTAATCTAGTCATTATTAAGGAATCTAGTTGTGAGTCTCAGTGAATTTAGTCCAGTTTCGAGTGACCCTTAATTACGCTAGAAGCAGAAGAGGTTAATTTTCTTTCTGGAGCTTTAGGCCTGTTTCCCCACGGGCGAAAAAAAATTCCTAGAAGCAATAAATTTCCAGGCTGTTCGCTCTTTTTCAGGCGGACTATAGAATTGTTCGTGCTGTTCACAAACTGTTGCTATCCAAATATTTCGGGAACTAAAACTCGCAGTAATAAATGAATTTCACCATTGCACTCTAAATTAGTTTTTTAGAGACGGGCGACTGCTTATAGCCCATTGAGTTTCTCACGACGGTCGTTTAGCCTCCAATAAAAAAAAAAAAAAAAAAAATCAATTTCAGTTTCCGCTTCCAACGACATCTTACTCGATAATATGAAGCTGATTTGGGTTATTGCCCTACAAAACGGCCCCGATTTGGGTCCAACATATCAGTGTTTTGTTACCAAAATAATGAAATCTTATTCCTTGAATGCCAAAACGTGTTAATCCAGAAGTCTGATTTCGACCTACCATACTGTTCTTTCTTACACTATAAATATTAGAAAGTTAAAAGGGAAGAGAGGCAGAACGGATGGAGGGTAAAAAGGGAAAGGTATTGAAGCCATAAAGGCATCGCGTGTTCCTGTAATTTTTCAATTAGCACTACACCACTGCCTCGCTCTCTAACACTTAAAAAAAATGATGATAATAAATGCAAAAAATCTGTTAAAAATGATTGTTCTCATATCTTAAGGGTGAACACCCGTTTCCTCGAAATCGCTTTTACCCGAATTCCCATTTCGCCTAATTTCGTTTCCCCTAATCTCGGTTTCCCTAAATCTCGTTTCCCCTAATTCGCATTTGCCCTAAACACGTTTACCCCAATGGCTTTTCCCCGAAATCCCATTTCCCTAATTTCGTTTGCCCTAAACACGTTTACCCCAATGGCGTTTCCCCGAAATCGCTTTTACCCGAATTCCCATTTCCCTTAATTTCGTTTGCCCTAATCTCGTTTCCCCTAATTCGCATTTGCCCTAAACACGTTTACCCCAATGGCGTTTCCCCGAAATCGCTTTTACCCGAATTCCCAATTCCCTTAATTTCGTTTCCCCTAATTCGCATTTGCCCTAAACACGTTTACCCGAAATCGCTTTTACCCGAATTCCCATTTCCATTCATTTCGTTTGCCCTAATTCGCATTTGCCCTAAACACGTTTACCCCAATGGCGTTTTCCCGAAATCGCTTTTACCCGAATTCCCATTTCCCCTAATTTCGTTTTCCCTAATTCGCATTTGCCCTAAACACGTTTACCCCAATGGCGTTTCCCCGAATTCTTATTTCCCTTAATTTCGTTTGCCCTAATCTCGTTTCCCCTAATTCGCATTTGCCCTAAACACGCTTACCCCAATGGCGTTTCCCCGAAATCGCTTTCACTCGAATTCCCATTTCCCCTAATTTCGCATTTGCCCTAAACACGTTTACCCCAATGGCGTTTCCCCGAAATCGCTGTTAATTTCGTTTCCTAATCTCGTTTCCCCTAATTCGCATTTGCCCTAAACACGTTTACCCCAATGACGTTTCCCCTAATTCGCATTTGCCCTAAACACGTTTACCCCAATGACGTTTCCCCGAAATCGCTTTTACCCGAATTCTCATTTCCCCTAATTCGCATTTGCCCTAAACACGTTTACCCGAATTCTCATTTCCCCTAATTCACGTTTGCCCTACACACGTTTATCCGTATCAAAGTTTCCCTAAAAACGTTTACTGTATTAAGTTTGTTCTAATTCTCCTTTGCCTTGATTCGCGTTTTCCCCAATTCATGTTTGTCCTGATTTTCGTTGAGTGAAATGAAACGTTTCTTTTATCGCCAAAATTCAGGGAAAAAAATCGTTGTATGTAATTTTTTATCGTCAAATTCAGGAAAATATATGTATATTTAATCATCAACCATTTTCAATCTACTGCTAGATGAATAAAGATCTCACCAAGTTTCTTCCACTACGGTCTGTTTTGCCCCAGTCTCCACCATCTCACTCCCGCATACTTTCGAATTTCATCCACCCATCTCACTCCCGCATGCTTTTGAATTTCATCCACCCATCTCACTCCCGCATGCTTTCGAATTTCATCCACTCATCACCAATGTGGTCTTCTTCTGGGTCTTTTCCTGTCCCTTGGAGTCCAATCTAAAATTTCGGCTGTCCATCGATGGTCCGTTCTTCTGGCAACATATCCAGCCGATTGCCGTTTCAGGGATTTTACTCTGTTCGTGATGTCTTCCACTCTTGTCATTTTTCTGATCCACGAGTTCCTCTTCTTATCTCTCCTGGTTACACCAAGCATGCACCTCTCCATGCTGCTTTGAGTTGTCTGCAGCCTTTGTATATCTCTTTTAGTTAAGGTCCACGTCTCTGCATCATGCGTAAGCACTGGAAGGATGCATTGACCAAACACTTTTCTTTTAAGACATAATGGCATATTGCTCTTGAAAATTATACTACTTCTTCCAAAAGATCTCCAGGCAAATTTTGTACGCCGATTAATTTCTTCATCAATGTGACTCTCACTTGATATCTGCTGTCCAAGATAAATGTAGGTATTGGTTATCTCCAGCTATTCCCATCAATCGATAAATTTTCATTTTTTGTAAAAGCATTGTACATCACTTTTGTCTTCTGAAAGTTCATTTTTAATCTCACTTCTTTACTCTTGTCAGCAAGTTCCTGGGTCATACTCTGCAGCTATATATATATATATATTCCCAAAAGCAGAGTTAAGGACAAAATTTAAAACCGAATTTTAAAACAAATTTTTTTAACACACATTCTGAAGATCATGACGGGCGTCTCTTGAACTATTCTAACCAAAAATTATCTTCTATTGGTACATATTCAAATAAATTGTATAAAACTGAAAGTAGAATTCAAAATAATTGGTTTTCGTATTAAATGAAATTATAAATGAAATTATTTTTCCTATAAATTAAAAACTAAAGCTTTAAGAAAGCACACAAACAAACGTAGTCAGGTAAAATTAACTTTTGTAGCTTTTGTTTTTCTTTTTGTTACAAACTTTATTAAGAAAGCACACAAACAAACGTAGTCAGGTAAAATTAACTTTTGTAGCTTTTGTTTTTCTTTTTGTTACAAACTTTATAACAATGTCCAAATTGTCTAAGTCTGTAGCAATTTTGTTTTAATTACTAACGAAAAAAAGTCGTTGCTGTTTCACATTTAATCAGAAGTAACTTTTCATATTTCTAAGTTTGGAAAACGATCTATCGGCGTAAGCCACTGCTACAGACAGTAAAAATTTGAAAAGAGGATTGTGTGCACCTTATTGCCGCTATCAATTCTCAGGAACGAAAAAGGGGGCATTGTAATTTTTTTTTTTTTTAATTACAAAAATTTTTCTTTATCCTTTTTGGATTTCAAGCTCAACAGAAAGAAAAGGAAAGATGTTTATTTTCAGGCAGTGTAAAAATCCATGAAATCCAAAACAAATTTCGTTTAACTTAACATTGTACACGTGTGCCCCCCTCCCCCGATAGTTTTCTTGAAGCAGCACATGGCCTTAAATAAGGTGTTGACTTGTAGGTTGTAAATGCTGAAAATCTCCCGATCAGACCAGAAATTCTTTATATTTTATACTTTTGGTGTTACCCCCCCCCCCCAAGGTTTCGTGAGGCAGCACATGCCCTCAGATAATTAATTGCAGACTTGCAGTTTGTAAATCCTGAAATCTTTTGTTCAGTTGTAGATCATAAACATTTTTTTTAAAGAATTACATTAATAATCGCAATTAAGTAAAGACGAAATTACGGAAACTTTATGTGATTCAGATAACCAACTTCCAAGAACGTGGCCACGAAGCTGTCGAAAACGCAATTTTTATACGGCCTGTTAAAATTTTTGTGGCCAGTTCTCCTACACCCAATCAGTGATGGTGCTAACTGAGAAAACATTCAAACAGGACAAACTGACGTCTACTGTTAAGGGGGAACTCAATTAGCAAAAGGCATTTCCACGGCTCATGCTTAGAGTCTCGTACGGTGGGAAGAAGGAAGGGGTCTAGTACGCCAAGAACTCTTAAAAAGTCGGCCTTCTGCGTTCACAATTCTTGCGAATGCTTTTCAATAGTATCTCTTGCTTTAATAAAAGTTTAATGCGATGTAGTACTTTATCTGTGAGGAAGGGTAGCGGAGGGGGGGGGGTCGTGACAGATACAATGGCTGCGTTAAGGACTAATCGTATAATGGTCCTCACCATGTGCAGTTCTTTACACTTTTGTTGGCATGGTTATCGACATCATCAACAAAAAAGGAAATAATAATTCTCTTGAGATATCAAGACCCACCGTTTTATTTCGGTTAATAAAAATCAAACATGAATTAGGGCAAACGCGAAATAAGGAAAACGCGAATTAGGAAAAACTTGATACGGGCAAACGTGAAACGAGATTAGGGCAAACGAAATTAGGGGAAATGGGAATTCGGGGAAACGCCATTGGGGTAAACGTGTTTAGGGCAAATGCGAATTAGGGGAAACGAGAATTCGGGTAAAAGCGATTTCGGGGAAACGCCATTGGGGTAAACGGGAATTAGGGGAAGTGAGGCTACGCGATCTTAAGCTACGGGTCCCGGTGAAGGCCCGGACGACCGCCCCGCGGTTCATCCGGCCCTGCGCATTCATGTACCTTTTATACTGAGTGAACTGTTTCTAAGCATAGATTTTTAAATTCGATCTTTGTGAGCTCTGAAATTCTTTTTCGGATTGGAGGTTTAACGACTACCGTGAGCAACTCAGTGGGCTATAAGCAGTCGCCCGTCCCTAATATGAGTAGGTACCGATTCATCCTCTGCTCAAAATCGTGTCGTTTCATCCTCGGGCTTTAACAGGTGTGGCGATCCGTCCCCTGCACAAAGGACAAGGTACCGATTCATTCTTTCCCATTTTTTTTAATATATAGATTGCGAAGTCAAAGAATGTTATTGCCACTACAACCAATCTCTATGGCGTAAAGTTCAAAATTTAGACCTAACATCAGAATACATAAACAATGAAGATATCAAATGTCATATAGGAATGTTTGCAGCTCTTGCATTCAATAAATAATTTTTGGTAGATCAATGGATGGACAACCCTGCTATTGGTCGATATGGAACTGTTATAAAGAGAGCCACAGAACAATTTCCGTAGAATCGTGGCACGACAGATAGAGATTAAATAAATCTGTAAGAAAATCACATCCAAATATATTGATTAAGTTAAAAGATCTCTGGCATTCAAAGAAAACAACATGAACTTAATATGCCTAGAAAAAAAAAGAAAAAAAAATATAAATTTGGATAAATAATTGGGAAAACGGTATATGATTTCGAAACCGGAAAGAAGACACTAATTGAATGCTTACGTGTTTTGGCAAACACAGTGAAACTTGAATAATATGTTAGATAAGTTCTTAAAATTGACAAAGTGCTACCAATCACAGCTATTTTCACTGCATTTTTCTGACAAAGATTTTTCCTGCATTCGTGACAAGAAAAATTAAAAGAAGATGGAGTAGTCTTAGAAACCACGATAAAAACTTTTGGGGAACGAAGTCAGACACCTCCTCGTGGTGTCCCCTGGAAACGCAATATGCGCCTAAAACTCTTGAGCAAAACTAAATAACGAGTAAATAATACGAATTCAAATAGCTCATTTTATTAAGCAACTGGGAAAATGAGTGTCACGTCAATTCGTCGCGTGCGTCAATTCGTCGCCTGCGTCAATTCGTCGACTACGACAATTCGTCTCGCGTCAATTCGTCGCATGCGTCAATTCGTCGACCACGACGATTCGTCGCGCGTCAATTCGTCGCGGACAAATTCGTCGACTACCTCAATTCGTCGACTACGTCAATTCGTCGCGTTTACAGATTTTGGTTACATACAAAACGAATGCAGGAAAACGTACGATTTCGAAAGTCTTGCTCCCTGATCAAATTTATAAAATTTGGACACGCAGACAGGATAGGAATATTACGTTTTTCTTTGGCACTAAAAATATTAGACGGTAAACGGTTTTTGGAACGGGGCAGGGCCCGGTTGGACAGAGCCCCCCATATACAAAATTTTCGTAAAATCTACATTTCAAAATTGCCTTTATTCTTCAGTAAAATAACATTTCTATGTACATGACAATGGAATTCTGCCAATAAATACAGCGGTATATACATCAGCTGGAAAGTTCCAGTGAAACGTAAAACAAAATATTGTTAAAATCATAAAAAAATATTTCGCCACGTAGGGCGAAGGAGAGGCAGACAATAAAGCACGAGCGATACAAACGAAAATGTTTACCTACAGTATTGTAGACAGGGCAAGACATGATTCTATACTATGCACAAATTCCAATTAAGCATTACTAGTTTTCAATTCAGAACCACCAAATCTGGTATACTATCTCGTGGTATTCTAACTTAGACTGCAGACGGTTTTGGGAAGCGGTTGCAGAGGGGGGAGGTTAGCCCCCTTCCCCACATACAAAATTTTCTTAAAAACTACAGTTTTCAATTCAGAACCACCTAATCTCGTATACTATCTCATGGTACTCTAACTTAGACGCTAGACGGTTTTTGGAAGGGTTGGAGCCCGGGGGTCAGACCCCCCCGAATAAAAACTTTTTCGTAAATACTACAGTTTTCAATTTAGAACCACCAAATTTGGTATACTATCTCATGGTACTCTATCTTAGACGCTAGAAGGTTTTTTGAAGGGGTTGCAGCCCGGGGGTCGGCCCCCCTCATAAAATTTTGTAAAATCTACAGTTTTCATATTAGAACCACCAAATTTGGTATACTATCTTGTGGTACTCTAACTTAGACGGCAGACCGTTTTTGGAACGGGTCAAGCCCCGGGGGTCACAGCCCCCCACATACAAATTTTTCTTAAAAACTACAGTTTTCAATTCAGAACCACCTAATCTCGTATACTATCTCATGGTACTCTAACTTAGACGCTAGACGGTTTTTGGAAGGGGTTGGAGCCCGGGGGTCAGACCCCCCCCGAATAAAATCTTTTTCGTAAAATCTACAGTTTTCAATTTAGAACCACCAAATTTGGTATACTATCTCATGGTACTCTAACTTAGACGCTAGACGGTTTTTGGAAGGGGTTGGAGCCCGCGGGGACGGCCCCCCCTCATAAAAAATTTCGTAAAATCTACAGTTTTTATCTTAGAACCACCAAATTTGGTATACTATCTTATGGTACTCTAACTTAGTCGGCAGACCGTTTTTGGAACGGGTCAAGGCCCGGGGGTCAGAGCCCCCCACATACAAAATTTTCTTAAAAACTACAGTTTTCAATTCAGAACCACCTAATCTGGTATACTATCTCATGGTACTCTAACTTAGACGCTAGACGGTTTTTGGAAGGGGTTGGAGCCAGAGGGGTCAGACCCCCGAATAAAAACTTTTTCGTAAATACTACAGTTTTCAATTTAGAACTTCCAAATTTGGTATACTATCTCATGGTACTCTAACTTAGACGCTAGACGGTTTTTTGAAGGGGTTGCAGTCCGGGGTCACCCCCCCCCCTCATAAAAATTTCGTAAAATCTACAGTTTTCATCTTAGAACCACCAAATTTGGTATACTATCTTATGGTACTCAAACTTAGTCGGCAGACCGTTTTTGGAACGGGTCAAGGCCCGGGGGGTCAGAGCCCCCCACATACAAAATTTTCTTAAAAACTACAGTTTTCAATTCAGAACCACCTAATCTGGTATACTATCTCATGGTACTCTAACTTAGACGCTAGACGGTTTTTGGAAGGGGTTGGAGCCCGGGGGTCAGACCCCCTCCGAATAATTTTTTTTTGTAAAATCTACAGTTTTCAATTTAGAACCACCAAATTTGGTATACTATCTCATGGTAATCTAACTTAGACAGTAGACCGTTTTTGGGACGGATGAAGGCCCGCGGGTCAGAGCCCCCACATACAAAATTTTCTTAAAAACTACAGTTTTCAATTCAGAAGCACCTAATCTGGTATACTATCTCATGGTACTTTAACTTAGATGCTAGACGGTTTTTGGAAGGGGTTGCAGCCCGGGGGTCCGACCCCCCCGAATAAAAACTTTTTCGTAAAATCTATAGTTTTCAATTTAGAACCACCAAATTTTGTATATTATCTCATGGTACTCTAACTTAGACGGTAGAAGGTTTTTGGAACGGATCAAGGCCCGGGGGTAAGATCCCCCCACATACAAAATTTTCTTAAAATCTTTATTTTTCAATTCAGAACCGCCAAATTTTGTGTCATCAAACTCTAACTTAGCGGGAGACGGTAAGTGAAAGCGCAACATTGTTAACTTGATTTGTTATGCAAACCTTATAAATACGACCACAGCGATTAAAAGTTACTAAAGAGTCCTTGTAAGTAATATTTTTTGACCGAGTGCAAGTACAGTTTACGAAATGTCAACAGGTCAAAATATCTAAAGTAACAATGAAATTTGGGATATTTCTTTTTCTTTCTTTTTATTTCAGTTTTGACACTTGTATTAAGTTTTAAAAACATATATTTCTGCTATCGTATACCTTCATTGTGCTTTAAACAGAATTTCTTACCATGTTTTGGGTATTTTGTTTCGTGTGGTTGCAGTTTTTTTAATGTTTTGGGCATTTCATTTTCTGTGGTTACTTCTTTTTATGTTTTGGGCATTTTACTTTGTATGGGTGTTTTTGTTATGTTTTTGTTCTTTTTGTATGTGGGGGCTGTGACCCCCGGGGCTTGACCCGTTCCAAAAACAGTCTGCCGTCTAAGTTAGAGTACCATAAGATAGTATACCAAATTTGGTGGTTCTAATATGAAAACTGTAGATTTTACAAAATTTTATGAGGGGGGCCGACCCCCGGGCTGCAACCCCTTCAAAAACCTTCTAGCGTCTAAGATAGAGTACCATGAGATAGTATACCAAATTTGGTGGTTCTAAATTGAAAACTGTAGATTTTTCGAAAAAGTTTTTATTCGGGGGGTCTGACCCCCGGGCTCCAACCCCTTCCAAAAACCGTCTAGCGTCTAAGTTAGAGTACCATGAGATAGTATACCAGATTAGGTGGTTCTGAATTGAAAACTGTAGTTTTTAAGAAAATTTTGTATGTGGGGGCTTCACCCCCGGGCCTTGACCCGTTCCAAAAACGGTCTGCCGTCTAAGTTAGAGTACCATAAGATAGTATACCAAATTTGGTGGTTCTAAGATGAAAACTGTCGATTTTACGAAATTTTTTATGAGGGAAAGGGGGGGGGGGCTCCAACCCCTTCCAAAAACCGTCTAGCGTCTAAGTTAGAGTTTCATGTTACCAAATTTGATGGTTCTGAAACGAAAACTAGATTTTACGAACATTTTGTATGTAGGGGGGGGGAGCTCTGACTCCCCGGGTCTTGACCCGTTCCAAAAACCGACAACCGTCTAAGTTAGAGTACTATGAGATAGGATACCAGATTTGGTGGTTCTGAATTGAAAACTGTGTGTGGGGGCTCTGACCAACCGGGCCCCTGACCCGTTCCAAAAACCGTCTAAGTTAGAGTACCATGAGATAATATACCAAATTTGGTAGTTCTAAATTGAAAACTATATTTTACGGCAATTCTGTAGGGGGGCTCTAACCTCTACCCCCCCCCCTCTCCAACCGCTTCCCAAAACCGTCTACAGTCTAAGTTAGAATACCACGAGATAGTATACCAGATTTGGTGGTTCTGAATTGAAAACTGTAGATTTTACGAAAATTTTGTATATGGGGGGCTCTGACCAACCGGGCCCTGCCCCGTTCCAAAAACCGTTTACCGTCTAATATTACGTAATATTCCTATCCTGTCTGCGTGTCCAAACTTTATAAATTTCATCAGGGAGCAAGACGTTCGAAATCGTACGTTTTCCTGCATTCGTTTTGTATGTAACCAAAATCTGTAAACGCGAGGAATTGACGTAGTCGACGAATTTGTCCGCGACGAATTGACGCAGTCGACGAATTGACGCGCGACGAATTGACGTAGGCGACGAATTGACGCGTGACGAATTGACGCAGTCGACGAATTGACGCACGCGACGAATTGACGTAGAACCGGGAAAATGTATGGGGAAGGGGGGGGGACAAATCGCCGCTCCTGTTAAAACTCCAGGATGAAACGCCACGATTTTGAGCAGAGGATCAATAGGGACGTCATCAACTGAATGAGTCTTAAACACATGGTTAAAAAAAGAACTCACAATATATTGCATACTGGTGTCAGGTGCACCAGAGTAATAAGTCTATACCCAGAAAGATATTTTGAAAATGTTAATTCATAAACCCACTGCTTTCAGTGCCCCAAATGGGAAAATTACAAAATAACTACAAAGGGGCCTGCAGCCTGGGCCCTTTTTAAGCACTCGATGACTGATACATTGCCTCCTATTTATTACTTTTTATCACTTACTTAAGCATACTAATGATCTGACGGTGTTTAAGACAACTGGTCGCAGAAGTTTAAGAGGCCATATAAAACTTACATTTTTCCCTTTCATGTACGATGACCACAAACCGGTTGAACAACAATCGCACTTTTGATATCATGTACCTTGTCAACTTCCAGGTAGGTCGCTACTATAAATTAAAATAACACCATTCTCGTGTAGTGTAACGTACCAGGAGATGTGACGTACCTGCCAGCAGGACGCACATGACATAAAGGCAGATAGGAATCAGAATACATGTCCGCGTAGCTTAATTGGTAGAGCAACTTATTCCGGAATGAGTGGACCCGGGTTCGAACCCCGGCGTCGATCAAAAATGACGGAGAAATTCACTTCGTTATAATGGCGCCCGAACTATCCGGATGACCCGACCGTTCAAAATCTCGCATTGGTGTGATGTTAATTCCACACCGCGAGATAGGAAAAATATGAGCAGCACTTCGAAAGAAAAAAAGAAAAAGAAGGGAGAGATGATGTAACGTACCAGGAGATGTGACGTACCTGCCAGCAGGACGCACATGACATAAAGGCAGATAGGAATCAGAATACATGTCCGCGTAGCTTAATTGGTAGAGCAACTTATTCCGGAATGAGTGGACCCGGGTTCGAACCCCGGCGTCGATCAAAAATGACGGAGAAATTCACTTCGTTATAGTAGTTTTTATTTTATTCCCTCGATCTCATATTCATGAAGATTACGTAACAAGTCAAAATTAATAGCTTTGCGCTTTTGCGTAGGCATTAGGCCTGGGCCCATTTAACACTTCTTATTTTACCGATGTCCTAGGCCCTAGTAATTAATATTTTATGCGTAAGTAATAGAGCAATAACTAAACATGTTATGTTAAACGTCGTCAATATTTAGTGTCATGGATTAAGAACGGTTAAAAAGGCCTAGGGCAATTTATTAACTAATGTTTGATGCCGAAGTAGAGGCGCAACATCAATAATTTGACATAAAAGCGTTTTGAATATAACACCAACGAAAAAAAAAACTATAAAAAAAGCCTGGACCTATAAATTAATATTTAGGGCCTACGTAAAAGCACAGCGTTGTTAACTTAACTTTTTATGTCAAACGCATAAATATGAGATCGACGGATTATTAAAAGATGTTAAAAATGCCAAGGCCTAGGGCCTGTTTATTAATGGCTCCGAGGTCAAAGCGCAGTTTTATTAATTTACCTATTATGTAAACGTTAGGAATATGACATCGGAAGATAAACAACTGATAAAAGGGCATAAGCATAAGACCTAGCGATTAATATTTTATGCCTAAGTAAAATATTAAAAACTTGGCATGCTATGTAAATATTTAGTTCCTAAGTAAAAGCGCAGCGTTATTAAAAAATTCCTCCTTATCGTCCTAACATGAGTCATGCTGTAATTCCATTGTTTCGTTGAACACCGTACTTTAAAAAAATGTACTAAGTCATGGCAATTTATAACATTTCCCCAAATTAAAGTGCAATTGTCACTGGACTTACGTAAAACGCTTTCTCGAAATTCCTTTGAAGTTCCTAATTCTCATTAGAGAGCCAAGAAACGGCAATTTTTATACGGCCCTTAAACTTTTGTGGCCAGTTGTCGGAACCCCGATTTGATCAGCTGTGCAGGCTGCTTGTTGAAATTAAGGCCTTTCTTAATAAAAAAACAAAAAAAAATGTTTTTAACGGACGTAAGTGATAGGTATCAGTCGACAGTTCATAAATTTTCTAGAAATGGACATTTTTTCCTACTTTTAAGAAGTGGCCATTATTTAATACATTCGTAAAAAGATTTAAATAATAAACAGCTTCCGCCATTTGGGAAACAAACTAAGATGGCCTTGTGCTAGATAACGTTATATGGTTAAGCGGAGGAAGTATTCTGGTTAATTTTATCAATTGCATAGTAGAAATTAATATATCCTTTCGTGAAATTAAGAAAGGCCTCATTTTTTTCCTATTTTCGAGAACTGGGCATTCTTTCCTCATACAGCCCACGCATCAGACCACTCGGCCACCGATACCGCGCTCCCATAACAAATCTGTATGCGGAAAGAAACAAGTTAAATACCATTAACGTACTCTGAGATGAAAATCGTTAAGTATTGTATTATGGAAAACATGCTGGTGGGAATAAATCGTCTAAAAACAAAAATGCTGAAAAAAGAAAAACAGAAATGCTGAAAAAAGTAAAATATTTAAGTTGTTACATTATTTATTATGATAATGAATTTTCATACAGTGATTAAAAATACGTACCACGAAAACTCTTCCTTTTCTGAATGAAGTCGAAATTGTATACAAACAACTCGCTACACTGTGAATCACGTGAAAAAAGTTATTGCAAGTTCTATCACAAAGAGGAATTTTTTAAACTGAGACACACATATGTGTATATCCACACGCGAAAAGACATCAAAATGTTCCTGACACGGAATGTCACATAAGATGATAATGTTTAGCAGAGATACGTATTTCCACGCTGTGTCACAGATATATCAGGTAGTCACGTGGCAATCAGCAGACTCTTCCCTTTACGATGACTCATTATCTTAGTCGATTTCTTTTCTGCAAATCGGGCATCTTTTGTCAATTCGTAGCCATCCCTCAACGCAAAGTTTATGAAAAGCATGCAAACATGGCAGTCTTCTTGCCTCTTGCCCTGCTTCATTATTTTCAATGCAGATTGCGCAGTTATCCTTTGCTGTTTCCTCATCGAAGAAAAATATTAATGTGCGCTTTTCTATGCACGCTTTCGTTGCTCCTACTTTTGAGTCTCTGCTAACAGACGGAGGAAGCAGTATTCTAGAGGTAATGCTCATTGGAAACCTGGGACGACGCAGAAAAGGTGTCGCCCTGCGATATACTTCAGTTCTAGCACATGTTGAAGTTGATGGAACCGAAGCCATTGTTGTCCGATCGATAAAAGCTATATGTTCGAAAATGTCACCAATGAGCAGTTGTGAAGCGCCTTTTAAACCACACCAGATATCTTATGAATGAGGGAGAACTTCATGAAGATACAAAAAGCATTCTTAATAACAGCATAAATCCATATAGATTCACTGATGTCCTTTAGTACCTTTACATGCGTAAGTAGAACACAGCCTTCCCTGGCAAAAAATGGGCGAAATTTAGGGGGAATATTTCCAACTGCATCTGAAAAGAAATGGCTCTTTTGAACAGTAGGATTAACCGTTGTACCCAGCTTTACTTTGTCAAACCAAGGTCAGAAAGGTTACCTTCGTCGCCGCAATGGCCGACTGGCGCCGGTGTCTTCAAGTGACGTCATTGTCTTAATCTCTCGTACATCCTTCCTCGTTGGAACAGGGGCCGCTGGGACTCCACCTCTCTATCTTTACGAGTCTGCCCACCGGATTAAGAATTTGCTTGTGACGTCACGCTAAGTGACTGGCATGTCCATGGGTAGCTGAAGACTTCAATGTGAAAATATTCATTATTTGCTTCAAATTATTTAAATTCATTTTGACTGATGATTGTGAGCAATTATTCCATGTATAAAATGTAAAATTTGTGTTTAACAATTAGCGGCGAAGAAGGTTGAAACGGAAAATGTTGAAAATGTAATCAAACTTGGTAAACGGAAAATGTTCAAAATGTAATGAAACAAAATTTGAACTGAGACTAAAGTGCGCTTCTGTATTTTTAAATAACTACTCAAAGTTGAAAAATGACCGCTTAAATAACAGGTCAGAGAAAAGAAAATATGCTATGTTTGCAGCGGCTACTTAATGAATATGGTCTTCCTGTGTGCCTCAACATTTGATAATCATCATTACAGGGAAATTAAATCCTAGTTCCAGTCTAACTACCCTAAATCCCACACAAATAAATATATTTCAATCTTCATTTTTGTTAATTTTCAATCTTCATTTCATGTGTGGAACAAAATTATCAAGCATGCATGTTCTGACACATGCTCATAACCATGGGGACGAAATCAGTAAAAGGTGAGTTTATTTTTTATTTATTTACTTCTGTGTGTACATTGTGCTGAGAGTTACACATTCTCAGTATCAATTTTGTTTAGTTGGCAGCCTCAAAACTTTTTTTATTTATATCTGTATACCCTGCAACATTATGCAGGTAAATAGTAAGATTATATCTCTAATTCCTTCAATTTCAAAATAGACTAGGGGAGGGGGAGAGGCTAAGTTGTTAAGATCAAACATAAATGTAGACTGTAGCAGCATTATTAGATTTTTTTTCGTCACTTTCTTTTCAAAATATGTTCTCAATATTAATTTAGTATGTAGTTGGATTCGCATTATTTTTAAAATTTATTTGTGGGTGTACTGCAACATTAACCTGATGCAGCATTATTATAACTTTTCTTTTGTGAATTACCTTTTCAAACACATTCTCAGTATATTAATTTTGGAACACTTTGCCTCTTCAGATTTATTATTTTTGGATGAAAGCAATGTTATTTGGCCAGAAAAAGTTAGGGTCTAAAAACGCAAATTTTGGAGGCTGTTTTATTAAATTTTCGCTGGTTTTTCTTTCACACATGCAAATTGCAATGTAACAGTATGTCAACGTACTAATAGATTCCGTTTCAGTTATTTTCTGCGTCTGTTTAAAACTGCGTTAAGAGAGTTTTTGGTATAACCGTTTATACTCATACAGGACAGAGAAAGCGTAATTCCTGAGAAAGGTAAATCAGACGCAAATTTCTTTCTTTCTGGAATAATCCAATCATAATCGTCCCTGTCACTGCACGATTTAACAAAATTCCATTAAAGGTTTATTAGACTAAAATATATATTATTTACAAGTTAAAATCTACTAGATCTTTCGTGTCGATAAAAATCTACTAGATCTTCAATGTACTAAATCTTTCAGTGTCGATTATTATTGGACTATTCGAGTGGTGCATGACAGTTAATTCTGAGTTCTTTCTTTCTCTTTTTTAGCACGTCTTTTGTGAAAAAAGATCGTGCTTATGCTAACGGTTTGTCCGTCCGTCTGTACCCACGATATCTCTGCAACTAATCGTCCAATTTGAAAAATTCTTTTTGCATTGGGAAGCTTGAAATATGAGAATGATGATCCTTCATTTCGTTTTTTTTTTTTACGATGTACAATTTTGCCGCTAGAAGGCGTAAATGCAGATGATGTCGAATTCAAAATTACGTTTTATTCCACATATTTGCTTTTAAACATCTGATTGAAAAAATTCTTTTATCATTCGATTCCATTTATGGCGAAGAGTAAGTTAGATATAGTTACTTTTTCAAATTACGCATATATTTTTCGCTAGGGGGCGTAAAAGTAAATTACATTTTTCCAGATAACTCTTCTTCTGAAGCTCCGATTTGAAATGTTTTTTCTTCAGCAGATACACCTCCTGATGGAAAATCTTTTACACATAATTTTAAATTTTTGGTAAAGAATACTGTAGCCCCCGGGGGCGTAAGTGTTAATTTTTGCTTCTGATGTATTTGCCATAAAATCTGAGCTTCTAAGGTAACGATTGAAAAAATTCTTTCGTGGACTGATGCCACTCACATCGATCAACCTTTTCGGAATATTTTCTTCTTAAAATATTCCACAGTTTTTACGCCAGGGGGCGTAGATGTGTATCTTATTTTTGTCAATATCTCTACTTCTAGGAGTTCGATTTGAAAAATTCCTTCTTTGTTAGATAGTGTTTTCAGTGTGACATGTTTTTCATATAATTTCAAAATTTTCAAGTAATTCATAGACTTTCCGCTAGGGGGCGTAGAGGTAAATTGCGTTCCCCTATATCACTGCTTCTAAATCTCCGATTTAAAAAATTCTTTCTGCACCGGATACAGCTCTGATGAGAAATCCTTTGCACATAATTTCTAATTTTTGTAAAAAATGGTTTGGCCACCAGGGGGCATAAATCTTAATTTCCGCTTCTGATGTATTTGCAGCAAAATATGAGCTTCTAAATTCTCGATTGAAAAAGTAGTTTGTTGACCGATACTACTCATGTCAACAAACCTATTAGAAACATTTTGTTCCTAAAATAATGCATGGTTTCTACGCCAGGAGGCGTAGATATATATCTTATTTTTGTCAATATCTCTATTTCTAGAAGTCCGATTTGAAAAATTCCTTCTTTGTTGGATAGTGTTTCCAGTGTGACATATTTTTCATATAATTTCAAAATTTTCAAGTAATTCATAGACTTTCCGCTAGGGGCGTAAAGGTAAATTGCTTTCCCCCTATATCTATCTCTGTTTCTAAATCTCCGATTTTAAAAATTCTTTCTGCACCGGATACAGCTCCTGATGGTAAATCCTTTGCACATAATTTCTAATTTTTTGTAAGAAATGGTTTGGCCACCAGGTGGCGTAAGTAAAAATCCACTTCTGATGTATTTTCAGCAAAATGTGAGCTTTTAAAATCTCGATTGAAAAAAGTCGTTTGTTGACCGATTCTACTCATGTCGACAAACCTTTTAGGAACATTTTCTTCTTGAAATAATTCATGGTTTCTACGCCTGGGGGCGTGGATGTATATTTTATTTTTGTCAATATCTCTACTTCTAAGAGTCTGATTTGAAAAATTCCTTCTTTGTTGGATAGTGCTTCCGATGCGAAATGTTTTTCCTATAAATTCAAAATTTTCAAGTAAATCATAGACTTTCCGCTAGGGGGCACAGAGGTAAATTACGTTTTCTGCCTTATTTCTGCTCCTAAAACTCCGATTTGAAAATTTCTTCCTGTATCGCGTACAAGAGCATAAGTGTTAATTTCTGCTTCTGATGTATTTGTAGCAAAATCTGGCTCTAAAAAACTCTCCTAAATTGTTTTTTTCTTGGACCGATACCGCTTATATGGAGAAACCTTTTAAGAATACTTTTTCCCTAAAATAATGCATGGTTTTTCCACCAGGGGACGTAAAGTCACATCTTATTTTTGTCGATATCAATGTTTCTAAGAGTCCGATTTGAAAAATTATTTCTGTGTTGGAGAGCGTTTCCGGTGCGAAATGTTTCTCATATAAATTCATGTTTTTCTTAACGCACAAGTCTGCATCCAGAAGGCGTAAGCTCACGATTTTGTTTACAGCAATATCTGATTGATTAAAATCCCGATTGAAAAACTTCTTTCTTCCGTGAGATACTATTGTTTTCCATACCGGTTCCATTGACTTTGAATAGCTTTGATACATTTAATTTGCGTTAAAACGGATTCAAAAGGCGTGCTTATTACACCCGAAATTTGGTGTCATCTTTCTTGTTTATTTTAAATGTCGGTAAAACTAGCATTTTGAAGTAATATATCATAAAATAATATGCAAAAAACTAAAATATAGACCTTATTAGGCTGTTCCTTCAAGCATTAAGTACGACTGAATGCCCAGAAACGTACAGTGCTGTAACCTTCTCGGTGCATTACTCCGTCGCTTAGCGGGACATCACAAAAACGATGGCCAAGCCCATAAAGAAATAAAACGATGGCCAAGCTCATCAATATTCCAACCGTCCGATTTCAATATTCTTTCTTTATCAACGTTCCTGGTGAGGAATATTTTGAATATAATTTCTAATATTCTTGACACACAACTTTGGCAATAAGAGGCGTAAGTGCATATCCATGTTTACAATATATATTTTCAGCCGCGTTTGCACGTCTAAAAACCTAATTGGAGAAATTCCTTTTTGGTCAGATACAGCTCACTAGGTGAACTAAGCTATTTTCCCGGAGGAAAAAAAAGCGCACATTTTACTCACTATGGGTCGCAAAATTGGAATCTATTTTTTCTTGATATCTCTGCTTCTAAAAGACCGATTTGCAAAAAACTCTTTTTACATCGGTTACCATTCTTTTTGTGAAACATTCCGCACATGCTGTTGGATTTTTTAGTACATAGTTCTGTCGCTAGCAGTGGCGTATCTTGGGTCCGACACCTGGGCTAATCCCCCCACCCCTACAGTTCTGTTTTTTAAAAATTGCGAAGTTTATTTTTTAATTGTTAAGTAATAGAAGTAACATTTTTTTTTCTAAATTTTAGGTACATGCTATGCTCACATGATACCAATTAATTATGAGAATTAGGATTTGAACACTTATTTGTACACGAACTCTATTCTTCTTTCCTTTTGTGTGAACTTGAGTGTTACATTTTCGCAAAAATGTTTCTTCCGAGTACTTACTTTTTCATATTTAAAAATAATGTTTTTCTCTGTTAACAAACCAGCTAAGTTGCTCAAATGTACATGTCCTTGTGTGGCTCTAAGATATTTCTTGATTCTTTTTAATACGGAAAAAGTTCTTTCGGCAATTGCAGTTGTTGATGAAACGTTTAATATTGATCTGCTAATCTGTCTACCTCAATAAACACTATGTCCAATTATTCAACTTTATGTAACAAGTAATGTTTCTTACTGATTTGTTTTGTATTCATCAAGGGAATTAAACACCTTCAGTCCATTTTTTAATCGAGCTGTATCAAAATTTGAAGCATAGAGTTCTTTAAGCTCTGATAGTAGATGTTCAGGGAAGCTTTCACAATATTTATCAAAACAGTTCGAATCCAACAAAGCCACGAATTTAAGATATAATACCACTGATTTTAATTCATTGACACTTCACACAAACTGAAACAACTCTCGCAAAACACGCGCTGGAAGCATAGAGAGACTGAGGTAGTCCGAAGTCTTCGTTTTTTCGGAGCGAACCTTTGGCCAAAGCAATGGCCACCCACAAGCTCCGTAGCTCATTCATGTTGTCATGGAAACGCTAGCAGGAGATAGTATTGAAGCTCTTCGCATCAAAACGGCGAAGTCTCCCGAAGACCTACATTATGCCGTTGATCATCGCTCGCCAGACTCATTCCCATAATCGAAAGCAAATCCGCTCGTGTTTTTTTCGCACCGAAAGCATTGGCATGACTTTAATACCGTTGATAATTGACTTTTATTTGTGTATATTTAATTAACTTTTATTTGTGTATATTTAATTAACTTTTATTTGTGTATATTTAATTAACTTTTATTTGTGTATATTTAATTAACTTTTATTTGTGTATATTTAATTAACTTTTATTTGTGTATATTTAATTAACTTTTATTTGTGTATATTTAATTAACTTTTATTTGTGTATATTTAATTAACTTTTATTTGTGTATATTTAATTAACTTTTATTTGTGTATATTTAATTAACTTTTATTTGTGTATATTTAATTAACTTTTATTTGTGTATATTTAATTAACTTTTATTTGTGTATATTTAATTAACTTTTATTTGTGCATTCTCTGGGCTTCGCAGCTAGCCTAGCTAGCCTCGAATATACGCCACTGGGCGCTAGATACAGTTAGTGTCTATTTAATTTTCTATTTCCGTTATTAAAAATCCTATTGAAAACATTCTTTTTCTGTAGCAAAGATTGAGAACATTGTCCTCTATAAAAAGTAACGCTTTTTTCCCGCTAGAGGGCGTACATGTAAAATCGTTATATTTTTTTCGTTATCTCTACCTTTAGATCTCATATTTGAAATATTCTTCTTCCACCTCATAGCTGTTTGCAATAGAGAATGCTTTGCGCACATTTTCATAATTCGCAATTCTGCCACAATGGGCGTCAGCGTATAGTTTCATTTGAAGCAGTATCTCCGATTCTAAAAATCCCTTGGAGAAACCTTGATAGGATGTGTTCCCATATGAAGAATATTTTGTCCCTATTTGGTTTTTCAAATAAAGCACAACTTTCCCTTTAAGAGGCGCAAAATTGTATCACGTTTTGCCTCCATTTCTATACTTATAATTGTTGAATTTAAAAAATCCCTTCTGCCTCAATATCGTCTATATGAGGAACACTCTTCATTTTGAATTTTCCGTATCACACATTTCTGCTGCTAGAGGGCGTAAGTAAATACTTCTATTTGTGATTGTAGAAATCCTGTTGATCATAGACGCCAACTGTAGGGGGGCAAGGTGAATCTTGCCCCTCCAAAAATTTTACTGAGGGAGAGGAGGGGGGGAGTGCCCACCCAATATTTTTCGTCCTGTTTAATTATAAATAATCGCTTTAGCCTCATGAGGTGGACCATGCTCCACCTTATGAAGGCAAAGCGATTTATTTCCAAACAATTAATAAATAACAAAAAAAAAAAAAAAAAAAAAAAAAAATCCCATTCTCCGCATTGCTCATTTAATAAGAAATTGGATGCCAGCTCCGTATTGTATTTTACATGTTGTCGTGATATGTGGTAAATATCTAAAACAATTATCAAAAGTAAAATTAACAAAAATACACAAACCTATATTCTCTAGCGCCCTTATTTATCTATTTACTACCCGGCTTTGCCCGGGATTTAGGCTTATTAATTTCATATTTCCTTATATGTCACTGAAAACATCGGGAAAAAATTGATGCTTGCAAGAAAAAAAAAAAAAAAAAAGCTGATTTTACAAATTCGGTCATTAAAAATTATTTATTCATAGTGTGATTATTTCAGCACTTGGCCGTACACAACATTTTTGGTTTCTCCTTCATCGGCGACAATATATAATTTTGTTGGATCCTTTCCTCTTGACATTCCAACATACAGCTGTCCATGTGAGAAGCATCAAACGCATCACGTGCTTTCAGTTTCAGACGTCTTTGAGGGGAGAATCTCTGGGATAAAAAAGTTAAAAACGTATCCTTGCGAATATTTGAAACTCGCTGAAATTTTAATATAATACCATAAATCGTTAAATAGGAACATGACCTCCAAATTTCGCCTGAATCAGTAAATAACTTTTTAAAATTAGTCGTCAAAATTTCTTTAACCGTTTCTGCGTATATATTTTTGTTTACCGATGAATTAAAAAATTCCATGCCTATTTTAAAAAGTTTTTGACCGGATTCCGGTGAAATTTTGAGGGACTCCTCTTATTACCAATCCATGGTGTTGATAAAAATTTCAGCCCGTTTCGCTAAGATTTCGCAAAGTTCGTTTATGCATTTTTTTATGCACAGTTCTCAAAGAATAGAAACACCTGTGGATGTGCTGCGGCGATGAATGCAGTCACGTGCTTTCAGATAACGATGACGTAGCAAACGACGCTGACTTTATTGATTATCTTATTAATTAATTCATAGCTCGCGAACGGAACAACGTAGAGATCTTAGAATAGTTGCGTTGACCTAGAAATTCCAGTTGTAGGGGCGAGAAATTACGCCCCTGTATAAATTGTGTGATGGACATTAAATCCCATCGATCCTAACGGATATGAACATTTCAGAACAAATATTTCCAGGTGTATTATCTAGAAACGAATGTAAAACGTGGAAATGTACCGACTAGCTGACATTCCAACGTGCCTGTTTGTCAGGGCTATTGTATTCACGGAAGGCACCGCTATTTGTTCCTGGCCGGGAGAAACGCAAGCTGCAGGGCACACGGGAGCTAGAGGTCAACGAGGGGATAGGTCAAGGTCACCGGCGGAAGACACGGGTCAGGAGAAAAAGGTAGTGGACACGGAGAAGCGGGGAAGGGGCCGCCTGCTCTTCGAGTGCTCCGATTAGGGAGAGAGAGAGAGAGAGCCTCAGGCAAGTGAGGCAGGATACAATCAGAATGCGAGTGAAGTTAGGGGGAGAAACTTCACGATAGGAGTGAGGAATGAGACAGTTGACGGAGAACGAGCGCGCAGAATAGTCGACGGAACAGCATGTGCTGTGAACGGTTAGGAGGTGCTGGGTGACAGCACGGACAGCGAAACCGGGAGAACGGTTGTACAGTGCTGGGTGTCAGCACTGGGAAAAGAAAGTTTGGTGATATAACGTGCCAGTTAGAGTACGGAGAACGCGATTTGAGAGAACACGTGTTCGGGACAGAACACCAGGCATAGCTTCCGGTACAAAGTTAGTTAGTTAGTTAATTGATTTTAGTGGCGCAAGGGCCAGGTTTGGCCAAAGAGCGCCAGACACAGAACTATCAGTTCCGGTACAAAGGAAGGAAGACGAACGGAAGGTTACGACGATTAACCCCTTTCACGTCTGTGTTAGAAAAAGAACGGGCAAAGAGTATTAGCAGGAAAGGGTATTCTTGAATAATTAGAGACCCTGATCATTTTTCGCGTGGAACTGCAGTTACAGGAACTCGAGGTCAAGGAACAATAGCTGCCGGAACAATTTGCTTTTGATTAAATGTTTTGTTAAGTTTTCAACAAGCTTGAAAGTGAATTCATGCTTGTAGTGTCTTGCCATTAATTTTACTTCCCTCTCCTGAATAGCAGATTTATAGTAAAGCTGGAAGAGAAAGAACGCAGGGCTGTCTTCAACTTTTTCGTTGATAGACAGTCTCCAGACAAAGAACCTTATAAATAGTTTCCCTTCCTGCTTTGGGGAAATTTTCATCAGCGCTGGAAGCTAGTGGTTGTTTGGCCGAGGAGCCATTAATTAACATAATGAGCTTCCACCCCTACACCAGTATTAATAAGCTATGCAAATTTCACGATGCCACAGTTCGGCGTTCGAGAGTTTTTGCTGCTTCCGACAAACAGATGTTTTGTGTTTTATATATAAGATTGTTTGCGCTTCTTGTTCTTTGTTTGAGTAACCCAGCTAATTTCTCATATTGTTTACTAAACTTTGGAAATAAAATCTCTCTGGATATTTTTATAAGGAAACATAAAAATATACGTCGAATCTGATATTTATCATTTTGCTACCTTTTTTACGCTTTCCGACCGAAAGTTGAAGAAGCGTATATGCTCCAGCTTTGTCCGTCCGTCTGTCGGCACGATAACTCGCGTAAAAATGGTTCGATTTCGATGAAATTTTAGTATGTGGTAGGTGATCACCTGGGGACGAACCCTATTGAAAATGGACGAAATGGGGTCAAAGGTCACGGCATAGGAGCGGGACGCATTCCATTGCCCTTATGCGTCATAATTTGCGTAAACATGGTTCGATGTCGATGAAATTTTACTATATTGTAGGGGACCACCTGAGGACGAGCCCTATTGAAAATGGAAGAAATGGGGTCAAAGGTCAGGACATAGGATCGGGATCCATTCCATCGCCCTTATCTCATACTATTAAAGCAGCAATTCTTGTATGTATGTAAATTTTATTTTGAAAACGGCTCTAAGGATTTTGATGAAAGTCGTTAACCTACCGTTTTCTGGTACTAGAAATCGATTTAGCTTGATCTCGACTTTAGGAAAATTCGTTTAGCGCGTTAAATAACCACCCTGAATTACCACGTTTTTAGTGTCATGGCGTCGTCCCATTAATGCCGCCCATGCTTAGAAATCTCATGACGTAACAATCTCACAATTGAGATGTTGGCGCGCGGTCGCGCTATCTGTCTCATTACGTCACGCGTTGTGTGTGAATCCTATTAAAGTTTTATGACGTCACACTCTTGCGAGCAGATGGTGGCGATTCTCATCTGCCTCATAATGGCACGCGTTGTGTGCGTATGTCCGTTCGCACGATAACTCGCGTAAAAGTCGTTCGATTTCGATGAACTTTTAGTATGTGGAAGGGGAACACCTGGGAAGGAACCCTATTGAAAGTGAACGAAATGGGGTTAAAGGTCAGGATATAGAAGCGGGATTCATTCCACTTCTCTTATGCGTCATAACTAACGTAAAAAAGGTTCGATTTTGATTAAATTTTAGTATGTGGTAGGGGACCACCTAGGGACAAACCCTATTAAAAATGGGCAAAATGGGGTCAAAGGTCAGGACATAGGAGCGGAATCACTTCCATCGCCATTATGCGTCATAACTTACGTAAAAATGCTTTGATTTGGGTGAAATGTTAGTATGTTGTAGGAGCCTGCCTGAGGACGAATCCTATTGAAAATTGGCGAAATGGGGTCATAGGTTAGGACACAGGAGCGGGATCTATTCCATAGCCATTAGCCATTATGCATCATAACTTACGTAAAAATGCTTCCATTGCGACAAAACTTTATCATGTTATTTCGGAGGTATACTGAACCGGTTCTGCTGAATATCATCGAAATGGGATCAAAAATCAGGGCACAGGACAGAGATTTATTCCACAGTCATTATCCTCATAACTTGAGTAATGATTTCTGGTATGTTGGAAAGCGTATTATTATCAATGAAAATAAAACAAGTTAGTAAAATCATTGCATGATTTTACTAACTTGTTTTTATTTTCCTCTTGACAATGGAAGAGACGTGACCCTCCCACGTCTGATCTCTTCACGCCCCCCCCTTCCAATAATTTGGAGAAGTCGCCGTCCCTGCTGTGATATCCGATGCCTAATGCCTACTGGTGTGTGCACTGGCGATCATTATTAGCATTAAGGGTAATCACTCGAATTTCAAAAACTATGTTTTCCCAGTATTAGAGAAAACACAGGCTCGCTATTCGAGGATGGGCGTTGTGTTTCACCCAGTCGACGTTCCGTGTATCGGGGTCCGCTGAGTGCCGCAATGTTTAAAAGTAATCGTCTAGCTTTTTATTTCTCTTTGAATATTTCGTTAACTTACAAATTTTGATTTGTTTACTAGCACTGATGTGTAAGTTACTCAGTATTGCACTGGAGGACTTTTCTGAACATTCATTCCAAATCATTTACTCACACATCCAACTCTCAATCGTGATTAACATTTTTTCTTTACAAAATTGTACACTCAAATGAAATTTAGACGACTCATAATAACATGAAAATAAAATATGTTTATTTTGCCTGATGAAGGCTTGAAATCTAGAAAAATACACTCAGTCATATGAATATGCTTGAAGACCCTTTTATCAAAATTATTTATTTAAAGGTTAACTTTAATTTCTTATTTTCATTTAATATAATTCTGAAATATTTCGAAACATAATTTACTTAAAATGATTCCCTATCCTACACAATTTCCTGCTCTGATCAATGGTATTTACTTTACTCAACCATTTCATTTCTTCTATTTCTGCCCTACTTTTCTCAGCATTAATTTAGAGCTGGTTTTATTTTCAACCTTGACTTAGTCTACTATGCTCTTCTTTAATTTTCGGTTCAACATACTAATTATGTAAACAAGAGGAAACCGTTAAGGTCGGAAATGTCCTACCTTCTATCCCACGATAAGGGCTGGCATTTCATTCTCCTCTTCCCGAAGTTTTCATGCAGATTCTTTATTGGTACATAGCCTGCCGTCCTGGATCTTTTATATCACCGTCATGATTTCAGAGTCCACTTTGTTCGTTAATGTAGAACATCTCTCCTTGTTGGGCACATTCTCGGTCCTCGGCTAAATCCTCAGCAATAGCGAGGCGGGGATACAGCCTTCTCGCATCATTTCGATTTCCTCTATACTCCGATCCTCGTATCGGTAGTTCTTCCTCAACTTTTTTTCACCATGCTATCTCATATTTTTTCGCTCCTCTTCCTGTCCTACGAAAAATTGTTCTTCCCGGATCCTCCTACCAATTTACAGATTGGTCATACAATTATCATTTCTCGATCTGATTTGCTCTGGGTTTCCCGCCATTTCTCTGACTTGCCATCCTTCGCCCCGTCCAAAATCTGCGTCCGCCCCTGAATTCTAGGAAATTGTGTGCCCGCGGATCTCCGGGGTCGTAAATCTTCCTATCATAAAACTGCTATGGGTTTTCCTTTGCCTGGCGTCAAGCTATTCTTTTCTACCAGACTTGGTGCATCAATTCTCAAGACGACCGGCGCCGAGCTCCAATAAAATGTCTACCCGCCATACTCTTGTAGAATTACTTCACCTTACCCAATATTGCTGGCTCGTAGCAGCTAGGGAAAGGATGCCCCGCGGTCCCATGCCACAGCAAGCGGCCGACTGGAAGCCCTTCGACTCGGAGAGAGAGAGAGAGAGGGTGGGGGAGAGAGGGAAAGAGCGGTACTTTCCCGACCTTCCTAGGCGCGAATCCACGGAAGAAAATCTAAGGGGGAAATTAAATTGCGAAATGCAGAGCGTCTGAAGAGCGTGAAGTTTATAAAATCCTAATTTTATTAATTCTTACACCAGCTCCCCAAAATCTGTCCCATTCATTTGATTAATTTTTTAAATCCCATTTCTTTTCCGCTTCTCCGATTACTTCTCAACTTCCAATACAGGGAAAAGGTGCGCGCTCGCTCACGAGTGCTGCAACAGCTGTTGATTTGTCTTTGGTTCCTTTCACTATGATAACACTGTTCACATTGCATATTATAAACAATGCGCAACTTTTACGCTATAAGAGGCATAAATGCGTTTGTTTTCTTTTTTGCTGATTTTTCCTTTTATTAAAATTCTACTTTGAAAAATCCTTTTCCTGAAAGGCAAAAAAAAAAAAAGGCGATTACATTACACCCGATGATTCGGTGTCATGTTCTTGTTTCTCCTGTTTTCTCTTATATCCCAACTAACGAAATCTGTGCTTGTTCATTTTCAGAGAGAGAAATTTTATTACTTGCGTGAAAAAAAAAACAACTTTGAAAATATGCCAGTGTAAAATCACTGTGTGCAAATATTGAAGTTATTCTTGGAGGACCCCTTAAACTATTGACCACGCTTTGGACACCTTTCCGGTGATCAAACCAATCCCGATTACGTTACTAAGAAAATTTATTTCCTTAGTGTCATTATTCACAGTTAACAAAGATTTTTAAAATCACAATGAAATTCCCCTTTCTCCTGCAAAGAAAAATATTGTGCATGCTACTGAGTAGAATGCTTGAAATTTTGTTTCATTCATTCACCGATGTCATGTAGAAAGAGTATCTCAGTCGCCAGATGAATTTCAAGTTGAATTTATTGTTCAATAACAGTTTAACATTTTGAGTTTGAGAATTACGCAAATTCAGCATTTCCTGACATTTCTGCTTATGCCTCAGCTACATTTCTTTGTTATTCTAATACGAATAAATAAATAATACAGGTTTGCTCCCATTACTGTTGTTCCTTGTATGAAAAGTGAAACTAATATGCTGGTGGCAAACAGCCGCACGAACTCCCTTAACCTCAACCTATTTTTTTTTTCCTTTTTATTTCGTTCAGCGTGCTGCATCCAACCCCCGTTACGTGAAGGTTGCGGCCTTCTGTTGCGCTTGGAGATTGCTGACGTCACACCCAGCCAATGGAAGCCGTTGTGTGGCGCTGCGTCACCAGTCGTCCGTTCGAACAGACGGTAATGAAAAGGGCAACTTCCTATCGTGTTTATAATATGCAACCACTGAGGAAGTGAATTCAGTCGTGTTCTGCGTATTAAGCTCCCGCAAGATGAATAGCTACGTGAAAGCTCTGTCGAGTATACTCTTGGTGATCTATTACTGGCTGGAGTCGATCGTTTTAGCCCTTGTTCCGAAGCGGCTTCGCTATAAAGATGTTAGCGGGGAGACTGTTTTGATAACCGGCGCCGGAAGTGGAATTGGCCGGCTCTTGGCTTTTCGTTTCGCTAAGTTGGGATCAAGACTTGTTTTATGGGACATAAACGAGCAGAGTGCCCAAGAAACTGCAAAAGCTATTCAAGAAATGGGTGGAGAAGCTCACTCGTATAAGTGTGACATTTCTAAGAACGACGATGTATACAGAGTGGCAGCGAAGGTGAAAGACGAAGTTGGAAAAATCAATATACTTGTTAATAACGCAGGCATCGTGTCCGGAAAACGATTTTTAGACATTCCTGATGAAATGATTGTCAAGACTTTTCAAGTCAATGCCATATCTCATTTCTGGGTAAGTTACTTCAGTTTTACGGTTTTACTATGCTGTCTGTAATACATCAATTTTTTTTTATATGTTTTTGTTACCTTTTCATTTTTTATACGAATACTCCCGAGAGCAATGTGTGACAACTGTACAGCTATTGCTGTTTATTAGGCTTTATTCTTCTTTTGTTTGAGCTATTTTGAGCTCACCCTGAAATGTTCTTGTTTACAGTATCACGGAAAATATTCAGTTTTGCAGCCGTTCGTAAAATCCTCGAAAAAAAAAAAAACCTATTTAATTTTTTTAACTTCCTATTTCTAATGCTAGCTAGCGTTGAAAGTTCATTTTCCGTACTTATACAGGTTTAAAAAAAAAATCGCAGTTCATTTCATTAAGTCGGTTGCATTTAAACATTTTTTTTTTTTTTTTTTTGTGTGTGTGTTTAAGAGACGATGTTCAATCATTAGATCATGAATCTCCCTTTGATTAATTCGCTAAACTTAAAGCGAGGAAAAAAAAGTCCCACAGGATTTTTATATGTAAATGTGAACCGAATAACAAATATTTCACATAGTTTTGTGCAAATCAAAACACAGGTTATGTACGAGTTTATTACTTATTATTTAATAACACCATAAATGGGACTGACAGTGCGATTTTTTATATTACACAAATATGTGATTTCTTGTATACCGTATAAGCGGCGTTTTCGCTTAATCAAAACTTTTTTTGCAGTTTTTAATTCATGCATTTCAGTTTAACATCCTTAAAACTTTATTTTAAATTTTTTAGAGGAAAGCCTTAAAATCAGATTGCACTTGAGGCCTGCAAATGCATAATTTGCCACTGGTGTATTTAAGAAAACAAATCGACCGTTTTAACGAAAAATCGCGCCGGACTTTTAATTTAAAGCATAATAGTATCAATTCAAATTTTTAATAATTTTTGTGATCTATTATGTAAATTTTTTTATCGATTATTCCCACATGCATAAATGCGGTTTTGATTCTTTAAATTTTCATATAAGAGAACAGTGGCGACGCTAGTCGCTCAGAACTGGGTGGGCTATAAGAGGGGGGCTAAGCGTAATGTGTAAGCATACATTTTGAAGTGCTAGGCAGAAATTTTGGCAAAAAATACCGGTCCTGTGTATTTCATCCGACGCTGTTAATGTTATCCCTGCTCAAAAATTTTTTTCAGGTGCATACTGTACGTAGTATTTGTTCAACGTATGTAGTATTGGAACCATGGATACAAATCTCTATGGCAAGTTATTGTTTCTCGGCAACTTTAGCTTACGTAGTTTTCTTTCTCTTCCTCCTCCCCTCCCGCGCCTTTTTCCTGTCATAAGGCTATTTGAATTTTAGTTTGTAACCCAACAAGGAATGTCTCTCTCTCACTTTTAAACCTTAATCTATATCTCTCTCTCGTCTTTTAAACCTTAAGTCTTAATCTATGGGTCGCGACCAGGGCCGGATTAAGGCCTGGTCGCGACCCATAGATTAAGACCCCCTGGTTCAAAAGATGAGAGGCGAAGACATTTGAGTGGAATGAGCCGCGGGTGGCCGAGTGGGCAACGTTCGTGACTGCCACGGGAAGGGCCTCAGGTTCGATTCCACGCAGGTACGAACGCTCGATCCACTAAATATCTGCCGTGCGTCGGATGGGCACGTTAAGCCGTCGGACCCCGGGTACTGCCCCCCCCGTAATAAATAAGGGTGTCTTCCTCCCCCTTTCTACCTCGCTTCCGTGTCCGAGTGGGCAACGTTCGTGACTGCCACGGGAAGGGCCTCAGGTTCGATCCCACGCAGGTACGAACGCTCGATCCACTAAATATCTGCCGTGCGTCGGATGGGCACGTTAAGCCGTCGGACCCCGGGCACTACCCCCCCCCGTAATAAATAAGGGTGTCTTCCTCCCCCTTTCTACCTCGCTTCCGTGTCACTTTCCCATCGGGCACTCTAGCTCAAATCTCCTAGCTTCCTATTTCTAAGGGTTGTTCAAGGCCTAGGGTCAGACACTCCCTTCCTAAAATCTTCTACATATGATCTGATCTGATCATTTGAGTGGGCCCCAAAGAAATTATGACTGGGAATCATTATGAAGTACGTTAAAACACGAATTTGTAGCAATATGCTTGTGATAATTAATACGTAGTGCATTCTTCAAGCTAATAAATTATCTGCAGCATTTTCATAACAAGTCACTGTATTTCATAGGCGCCGACTTCATGGGTTCGAGACACTTTTTAAACCCCCAATGATTTTATTGTGGGTTCCTCGAACCCCTCATATTTTTGCTCGTATTTCCTGGGGAAAATACACGTACGCATATGTGCATATATATATATATATATATATATATATATAGAGAGAGAGAGAGAGAGAGAGAGAGAATGTGTGTATACAAATTTACCCCTCAGACTGTTTATTGTGCTTCAAAAGAGAATTAGTGTTTGTTCGCGCTCGTCAAATTTGACGCGACAGACAATACCTCAAGTACCGTTGTTTAAGAGCATTTCAAACTGCCTCCCTTATAAAAGAAACATTTTCGGTTTGTCTGGGTTCCCACAAAATACAAAAGTCTAGCTCTGCATACGGACACGAGAACCTATTCGAGGTCATAGTGATAAAGGCGTAAATATGTTGTACAGTCAGTTGACCCACCCTATCTTCGGACAGTCGGGGTCCAAGGAGGTTAGAAGAGAGAAGAGATGGCATCAGCCGCCGATGGTGAAGCCAAATCTGATCATCTGGTTTCTTGCGCTCTCCGGGTGGGGAGGGTTCAGTGACGTGACGTCACTTCCTGAAGACCTGTGCTGGAGCACAGGTTGATAGCGGCCGTCTCTTACTCTCTGCAGCAGCCTTGAAGGTCAACGAGGCTCCCACAGCTTTAGCAAGGCCGTGGCTGGCTGATGCGCAATATGCACTTCCGCTCTACGAAGCATAATTTTGTTTGATTCTTTTTTAGAAAATACTAAACAGTATTTTTGTAATTTTTTTTGCAAATTTTTAGTTATGTGCATGTATATTTCAGTCTCATTTTTTCCTGGCTGTACATGCTGCACAAGTGCCTCTAAAGCCTCTTCAAAGTCGACGTTTTATCCATAGACAAGTACAGAAGCAGCCCAAGTTGGGCATACTAGGCAATACACAGCTGATACAAAGTGGAGCCCACGGAAAACGCAGGGCGTGCGGCTGATGCCATATCCTCTCCCTTTTAACCTCCTATTTTAACTCAGAAATCATTTGAAGAAAAAAATGTGCTGGCATTTTTAAAATTGGTAAAAACACCTAAAAAATAAATTTTACATGTTTTTGTTACTTTTATAAAGACAATTGAGTTGGAAATTCACACAGTATCTGTGTATTGCATATTATAATGTCGCGCCCACAAAAGCAAAATAAATGAAATAAATAATTATCTAAAATTAAAAATTCTGTAGTTAACCATAATTTGCTTCAGTTTAGCATTTCAGGCGTCATATTGTGCCAGATAATCTGACTGAATGAAATTTAAATTAGACTTAAATCCTTTGAAAAATGCATAAATAATTCGATAAAAAAATTCTGGAACCCCCAATAATTTTTCAAGTCGGCGCTTATGTTGTATTTTCCATTGTTCTCATAAGAACATGAGTTAAAAGCTTAAGCTTCCTAGATTCTGTCATGGATTTTCCAATGATTTAGCGTTGTATACTTTTCTTAGTGCATCTTTTTTACGCTTTCCAACCGTAGGTTGAAGAAGCGTATATGCTCCAGCTTTATCCGTCTGCCCGCACGAATTTTAACTCGCGTAAAAATGGTTCGATCTCGATGAAATTTTAGTATGTGGTAGGGGACCAACTGGGGACGAATCCCACTTCAAATGGACGAAATGGGGTGAAAGGTCAGGACATAGGAGCGGGATCCATTCCATTGCCCTTATGCATTATAACTTACGCAAAACTGCTTCGATTGAGACAAAACTTTATCATGTTGTTCCGGAAGTATACTTAACTGGTTCTGTTGAATATCATCGATATGAGATCAAAAGTCAGGGCATAGGCACGAGATTTATTCTACAGATATTTATTCCTTATAACTTGAGTAATGATTTCTGGTACGTTGGAAAGAGTATCATAATCAATGCATTGCATGATTTTACTAGCTTGTTTGTTATACAATGTGAAGCCACAGGGGACTTAACTATTAATGGTTCTAATTGCAAATCGGGAGGTGTGGGTTGATGGACTTAGTGAAAAGCCGAAGTTCTCTCTGTCTCGCCCACCCCGCTGTATACAGCGACATGAAACCTTTACCCTTGGTGAATCACTGCCTTGAAATCTGTTACTCTTCCAGGCTTTGTTTCTGACCGAGTGGAAATCGTACGAGACAAGTGAAATTATTTCTCTCTATCTATCTATCTATCTATTATGCACAGGCATGCCTCCTGGGCCCCTATTTATGGTGGGCCCAAAGCAGTGGCGTAGCCAGAGGGGGGGCTCAGTCTCCTCTCTTGAGGGGAGACTGAGCACGAATTTAAAGCGATATATACGTGTATCACTCACCAACCCGCTTGGCCAGCGTGTTGAGTTATGGCCCAAACCCCTCCAAAATGACTCCACAACTTAAATCTTGGCCCTCAGTCTCCGGCAGCTGGAATGTACCTGGCCAAGGCAGCGGCCAGTGCGACATGAAGGCAGAGGGTGCTAAGAATCCCCGGAGGACCGGACTAGGCTGCCATCTGATGCTGACCTTGGCTACGTATAACGGACGCTCCCTATCTTCTGATTCAAGGCTTCTTGAATTGGAAGAGGAACTACAAAGGATCAAGTGGGACATCGTCGGGCTAACTGAGGTAAGGAGAAAAGGAGAAGATCTCATTGAACTGAAAAGTGGACATCTCTTCTACTATCGTGGGACAGATACTGGCAGAACTAGTGGTGTTGGATTTATAATAAACAAGAAACTGAAGGATAAAGTTGTAAAAGTTGAAAGTTCCTCTGACAGAGCTGCACGACTCGTTATCCAACTCTCGAGAAGATACCAGGCTCAGACTATTCAAACTTATGCACCCACCACAACTCATGCTGAAGAAGAAATTGAAGAATTTTGTGAGGAAATTCGTGATCTAAATAATAAAGGTAAGCAGCACTTGAAGATAATTATGGGAGATTTCAATGCAAAAATAGGGCAACGGCAACAGAATGAAACTTCAGTAGGTAAATTCGGTCACGGCAACAGAAACCAGCGTGGAAATACTCTCGTAGAGTTTGCAGAGGCAGAAGGGGTTTTTCATCTTGAACTCCTTTTTCAAGAAAAAGCCACACAGGAAATGGACATGGAGACATCCAAATGGGACGACAAGTGAAATTGATTTTATTATGTGTAACAAAAAATTCGTCATAGAAGACTGCAGTGTGCTAAACAAGTTCAACACAGGCAGTGACCATAGATTGGTGAGATGTAAGATGCACCTCAACACTAAACTCGAACGTAGCAAGCTCATAAGACAAACAAAATGTATTGACATAACCAACCTTAAAAAACACCATAATACCTTCAAATTGGAACTGAAGAACAGATTCTCTGCTTTAGAAGGCCTAACATCGGAAGAAGTGGATATTTCTGAAGTTAACAGAAAAGTAACCAAAGCTCTTATGGAAACAGCAACAAAATTAGCTGGGTCTAAGAACAAATTGCATGTGAACAAATTATCAGGAAAAACCAAAATGTTGATGCAAAAAAGAAGAGTGATGAGGACAACTAAAGAAGATGTGACTTCCAAAAGTGGAATATATAGAGCTATGCAAGACAGTACGAAAAAGTATCACTGAAGACGTAAGGAAATTCAACTGTGAACTAGTAAGGAAAGCAATTGAAAACAACCAAAGCCTAAAGATAGCAAAGGGACATCTCAGTAATTGAAGAAAACAGATTATGGCACTGAGAAAAGAAGATGGTTCTGTAACAAGTAATAGAGGCGAAATTTTGACAAGAGTGAAAGATTTCTACTCCAAATTATATGAAAGGGATGATACATGTACTCCAGACATCATGAAAGGTACCAGTACCAGAGTCCTTCCAGTCCTTCCAGCAGAAGTTGCACATGCAATCAAGAACATGAAGCGGGGAAAAGCTCCAGGAGAAGATGGAATTACTGTAGACATCATACAAGAAGCAAGTGGAGAAATCGAAACAGTACTCGCCCAAATTTTCACTCGATGCCTTAATGAAGGGAAAATTCCTGAGGATTGGAACAACGCTACAATGATCTTGCTACATAAAAAAAGGTGACATTGAAGATCTGAGGAACTACAGACCTATCAGCCTCCTATCAGTGGTTTATAAAATCTTCACTAAAGTTCTTTCACACCGCTTGAAGGTGACACTGGACATGGCTCAACCGAGAGAACAAGCTGGATTCAGGAGTGGCTACAGCACAATAGATCATATCCACGTACTGAGAGAACTAATTGAAAGAGCGAGGGAATATGAACTTCCATTGTGCATGGCTTTTATCGATTATGAAAAAGCCTTTGATTCGGTGAAACCATCAGCAGTTGCAATGGCTCTGAAATCCTGCGGTATTGAAGATGCATACATTAATATTATTAATAACATCTATGAAAATGCAAGTGCAAAGATTCGGCTGTTTGAAAATACAACACACATAAAAATTGGAAAAGGAGTGAGACAAGGTGACACCATATCTCCGAAGCTCTTTAATGCCACATTGGAAAATGTCTTTCAATCACTGAACTGGGAAAACAAAGGGATAAAGATTAATGGAGATTATCTAACCCACCTTCGTTTTGCTGATGACATAGTCATTTTTGCAACTACCCCATCAGAGCTACAGAGTATGATCCAGGAACTTGCTGACAAGAGTAAAGAAGTGGGATTAAAAATGAACTTTCAGAAGACAAAAGTGATGTACAATGCTTTTACAAGAAATGAAGATTTATCGATTGATGGAGAAAAGCTGGAGATAACAGACACGTACGTTTATCTTGGACACCAGATATCAAGTGAGGGTCACATTGGTGAAGAAATTAATCGGCGTACAAAACTTGCCAGGAGAGCTTTTGGAAGAAACAACATAATTTTCAAGAGCAATATGCCATTATGTCTTAAAAGAAAAGTGTTTGATCACTGCATCCTTCCAGTGCTTACGTATGGTGCAGAGACGTGGACCTTAGCTGAAAAGAGACATACAAAGGCTGCAGACAACTCAAAGAAGCATGGAGAGGTGCATGCTTGGTGTAACCAGGAGAGATAAGAAGAGGAACACGTGGATCCGAAAAATGACAAGAGTGGAAGACATCATGATCAGAGTTAAATCCCTGAAATGGTCAACTGTTTGCGATTGCCGTCGAGCCTTTTCTACGCTCTCTGCAAACATCTCTCCTAGCACAACTTCCACCACCAGTTGCCAGCTCACGGCATCACTCAGTCATTTACTCTGCTTATGCAGATGACATCACCGTCTGCATTCGTAGCGACTCACAGTTCCAACTTCGCCGTTTGTTCTCCGCATATGCTTCATGTTCTGCAGCTGAACTGAATACGTCTAAGAGCACTGGATTGTGGTGCGGGTCGTGGTCTAATCGCTTGGATGCTCCATGGGGGCCACATGGTCATCCACTACCCAACGCTTCCTGGGTGTGCACTTAGGCGCACCACAAGCTACATCCAGTGCAACTCGCTCGGAACTCCATCCTCGCCTCCTCCGCGCAGCTGCATTCTGGTGTCGTGCGCAGTTCTGTACGTCCTACTACCAGCGTGCAAATCTCACCAGGACATACCTTCTGTCCATCTGCAAGCATTCTTGGATTGCATCTACGACCCCGCTTTTCTGTCTCCAGGAGGTTACACGCTGCTTTACTCGAGTAATGTGGGCGGGTCATAACTGGATTAACGTCCACAAGCTCTGTGCTCCTCCCTCCTATGGTGGTGCTGGCCTACCTGATGTCCCGCTGTGCTACAAAGCAAGCCGAGTGATCAACTTCATTCACCTTTTCACGGCTCCAGTGGCTTCCGCAGTTCAGGTACGTGACGTTCTTGCCTCCTTGCGTAACCCACATTTTTCCTTTCTTTCTTTAGTTCTCATGGATTGCTGTCCTTTCCCCCCCTCCAAACTCCCACCTACATATTCTGAAGCCCTCACTCACCTTCGCTCTCCTCCCTCTTCAACTCTAGAGCTTCTTTCTGATCCCCTCTTCTTCAACTCCCTTGTTCATCCCCCCATCTCCCCTGTTTTTCATTCCCCTCTTGGCTCCGAGCAGGTGTAGTAACTGTACAAGACCTCACTAACTTGGATCTATCCTGGCGCCCTTTCTCTGGCCTCCCCCTGCTATTATCTCGTCCCCATCCGCCCCTTTGGTCTATGACTCTCTGCTAACTGCACTTCTTTCGCTTTTCCCTGATCTTGTCTCCCCCACCGGTCTCGTCTCTGTCTTTTCTGCCCCTCTTCCGCTGCCGTTTTTCCTCCGACTCACAAACTCGGTTCTTCCTCTCTCCTCTAAATCTCTTTATCGTTTTCTAGTGCACCTTGCCACCCCATTCACCACTTTCTATTCTGGAGGTTCCCCCTGCTTCTCTTCCTCTTGTCTGGGCCGCTGCCCGCTCACCCTTATCTGCCCCTCTTGAAATTAATACCCACTGGCTCTTTTTGCATAATCGCCTCCCTGTTCCGTATTTTCTCTTTCGCATGTCTCTTCTCTCCTCCCCTCTCTGCTCCTTCTGCGCACAGGAGGCAGACGTTTCTCACGTCTACCTTTACTGTCCCATCCTGATGCCTCTCCTCCACCAGGCTTTCCGGATTGCCAGTCGCTCTTGTTCTCAAGATCTTCCGTTCACTGCCTACAGACATCTTCTTCTGCGGGCTCATCCACCTACGCCTCTTCCGTCAGTATGTGTCTATCTTTTCGTGCTGGTTAAACACGTTATTTACGTATACCTTCAACAACTCCGCAGCGTTTCCTCGCCGGTTTCTTTACACCAGGCCAGCGCAGCACTTTTGTGCCATTTTCAAGATCGATTGCTTTCTCGACTCCGCCTGGAGTACCAGTCGGCTTCTTCCAGTCGTCGAGAAGCCACCTTCTATGCTACCTGGGCGCCGGCCGCTCCATGGTTTGCGATTGATTCTGGACTGCTACACCTATCAGTACCCTAGGGCATTCTACACCTCCTTTGCTGAGTTCCGTGGCACCCTGGTGCCCCTCCTCCACTCTACGACTCGTGCAATCCACACTACCGCTGAATTGTGAATGCTAATGCCATCTCAGTGTATTTTTCATGCTTACTCGTGTACATTACTTACTTTCACCCCGCCTGTATTATGTTGCTTTGGTGCCCTCGTTAAATAACTTGCACAATTGTGCACGCTGTGTTTTTATCTCATGTATGTAATGTTTTACCTTCACGGCGGTGTTTGTGCTGTTCTTTTTCTAATTATGTACTATTGTTTCGCCTGTGTTATCCTGTAAATCATGTCTAGCCAATGTCATGTGACACGATGTGTTTCTCTCTGTCACTTCTGCAATTTTTATTCAATAAGCTTTGCTTGCAGCATTTGTTATTCATCCCCATTCTCATTGCAGTGTATATACCATCATGTTTTAACAGTTTTGTATTATTTCCCAGTGAGACGCCCAATACTGTACGACTCCCTCTTATGTTTTCTTATGATAAATTAGAATAAAGCGATTTTGAAACCATGTCACATTTGGTCCGTTTGTCAGGAACGGTGTGGTCCCAATTGCGGACAGAGGGAAAAACAGTGCCAATTGCGGACCGATCCAGTTCTGTCCGCAACTGGGAAAAAGAGGAAGAGTTTTAGTTTTAAACTGTTTAGGTAAACTTTGGCGAAAAATTCAAGAACTGGGATTAGTGAATGAATATAACAATAACGAGGAGATAAGGCAACACCTCCGAACGTGTGCTTCACTGGCCTATCTTTCTGTGGAAAATGTAGGCGATGGTTGGATATGCATTCAAGAATCCAGTCCCATTAATGAAAACCTTCAGAAATTTTATGATTATTTCTTAAATAACTAGCTGGAAAATCTGGTAATAATTGTAGAAATGCTACAACAAACGACACAGAACACATAATGTCGTCGACGGCTGGAACCATCGGTTAAATGTAGCTATCAAAAAATCCTCATCCTAAAGTCGCGAAGTTAATAACGTGCTTGAAAGATGAAGTTAGCCGCAGCGACTTCTTGTACGACAGAAAGTACCTAAATCTCGAGGGCAAGAAAAGACAAAAAGCAACAATCAGATTGCATGAGCTGATCAGCAAAACTATGGCAGAGTTTTACACAACTGCGAATATCCGACGTTGTTTGAAGATACTATCGTTCATTCAGAAGTTGGAATAATGGAGAAGAAATCAATAGCTACCTTCAATATCGTAATTTTATTTTGAAACTGATATACAGTCTAATTATGTTTTTTATGAGAATATTTGTGTAATCTGTTTTAAGTTTTTATTTTGAATTAAAGAAGGCGAAGTAAAATAAAACAGATCAATAAAAAATAATTTTTTTCGGAAATAGGGGTTGAAGAAAGCTATAGCTACACTGGAAGTTCATTCTCATAGATGGACTGGCCCCGGCTGTATATTGTGTAAATTTATGTTTATACACTCTACGGTTTTCTGTTGATGACCCACAGTAGCGTGCAAAAAAACCAAAAAAAAAAAACATTCTTTTTTAAATGGGCTGATGAGAAGATATTCAAATAGAATGAAATAAATCGCCCATTTGTCCGTATACCACTCTTCCAATATTTGAATGACTTCAAACAGCCTGGACTTTAAGTAAAATTCAACCCTTCTGGTGAGGGATTAGGAAAGGGGGTTCTTTTCCTGTTTCCTTAATCCCTCACTAAGTCCTTCGCCTATTCCCTGTTGCGGATAGAACGGGTTCTGTCCGCAATTGGCACTGTTTTCCCCCTTGTCCGCAACTGGGACGTCCGAAATTGGGAAGACACCATCAGGAACCTCCATCCCCCTGTAATCTCGGACGTACTTTATGGACGGCCCCTAACCTCCTCCCCTCCCCACTTGGTTGCGCCACTGGTTTGACTGTAATTTCAAAAACCAAAAATTTTGTTACACTCGGTGCACGATAGCCCTGTACTCAGTATAATAATGAGTAATTACTACACTTATTTATATTACGTTAGCATTTTTAATTTCAAAATAGACCCATGGGTCGCGAAGTTATCGTCTTGTTGATTTTGGGTCATGGCCAAAAATAGTTAAGACCCCCCCCCCCACTTTTTTTTAACTATAATTAATTAATTATAAAAATGGTGTGTTTCTACTACTCTCTAAGAAATTCGTTCACAGGACTCCTTCCATTTCCCATAGGTACAAACACTAAATTTAAGAAAATACTCATTTTATATACCAAAATTTCTGTGAATTAAAAAAAAATTCAGGTACATTTGTCCAAGTTCCCTAAATCCTTAGACGGTTGCTGCACGAACCATATGTTCTAAGTTTAAAAAATATGGAGGGGGGGGGGGTAAAGGGTTATAACGAAGCAAATTTCTCCGTCATTTCTGTCCACGCCAGGATTCGAACCCGGATCCCCTCATTCCGGAATAAGTCACTCTACCAATTGAGCTACGCGGACGTTTTATTCTGATTCCTATCTGCCTTTATGTCGTGTGCGTCCTTCTGGCAGGTACGTCACATCTCCTGGTACGTTACAGGGTGGATTTAAAGAAAAGTTAGGTGGGCCGAAGATCACCTTAGCGCACCCATAGCGTCGTGCCTGTAAAAGAAAAGAAGCACGGCCAGTAGTCCTCACAAAGGTGTTCAGTTTCTTGCAGGCCATCGTGACTAGCAGGGTCTAAATTCTACTAGCAAAATTAAAAAAAAAATAAAAAATCTACTGGCCGTTCAGCATGTGAAGAAAGTGGCTAACAAATCAAGCACCATATCACAAAGGAGCCTCATGCTATGTCCTTATCAGTCTACTAACCTTGTGTCCTTATATCCCCTGATATAAATGCACTTCAGGTTCTCTCTGGACATGGCTGTCAGTAACCAACATGGCTGTTTTATACAGTAATTTTCAATAACCAGCGCACAATGTCAAACTTTATCCAGTATGATAAATTTCAGTGTTCATCTCGATATTACATGTGCTGTGGGCAAAATTACTGCCATAGATTTAACATAGTTCGGCATTCTTCTGTTCTACTAGTGAATATTTCTTTTAGAAAAATACAATATTTGCCATGCCGGTTATTTAGTTATCTATTTTTTTGCATGATAGATAGTTCAGTCTATAGTTCCTTTGATTTTCAGTAGTTGAAGGCGTTTAGAAGAGATTTTTTTTTTCAAAATGAAAGGGAGCCACACACACACACACACACACACACCCGCCTCTTGCTCAGTAAGACCAATTAAACTGCTATTTCCAGTAACAGAGCGTGTCTCTATTATGTAAATTTTTATGGCGTTCTCCAACATGAAATAAATAGAAAAAACACCGTAAGGCCCAGTTACAGAATAAAACAAACTTTGCTCATCAAAAATCGATCATTCATCGGAATTATGAATCTGTGCTGTGCTAGTTGTGCTGTGAAAATACCATAGACTGCCGTGTTGTAAAAATGGGATACGGGTAGGAAAAGGGCGTTAAAAGTGAGAAAAAATACAGTTCCTCTACTAAAACTGAAAGAAAATCGAAAATTTTATCAAGATTAAGCAATTTAAGAAACTTTTGAATCGGCGATTTTTTTTTTTATTTCTCGACGCAAAACCGGGAGAAGAAAGATAAAATGCAAATTACTTTATTGCGAGGGTTTTATTTAAAAAACAAACAAACATCGTAATTGAAGTGATTTATAAATGAATAATTTCTTCGTTCTGCGGAAAATCAAAGGCAATTTTCTGTTTACCATGTCCCTCATGCCAATCAAAAAACGTAATAGTACGGAAAATTCTTACTGATAGGCCTCCGTACTATTTTCATTATGAGGTTCATCAACTTCTTTCCGTTTTACTTCCGAAAATGCAGTTTTTCCCTCCCGTCCACCACACGCGCGTGACATCTTCAGGACAGAAAAAATTTAGCAGCTCCGAAAAGTTCAAGCAAAAGCAAAGATCTCCTTGAGCTGTTTGTAACCTTTCTGGAAAGGCGTTGTCCTAGATCCGTTCCTGCTATTTCCGTACAAGTCGAATATCGTGCTATTTCCGCACGAATGGATTAAAAAATTCAGTTTCCGTATAGGTTTCTACGAAGTGGTTTAGGAAGAAGGTAATGTTGAATATCTGATATTGACAGATATACAACGTTAATTCATACAATAATAATGTAGATATCTGATTGATATCAGTTGTGAACTGAGCCGCCGGGATACCGGGAGAATTCCAGATGGGCCGCTTATATTCTGGGCCGGTAAATCTTATGCTAACTCAAGAGAAAAAAAGGTACATATACACAGTGCGTCAAAGAATTTTTAAGGCTGGCGCTAGATTTCAGGTGGCGTTACCAGTGTAATCGCGAATGCGTTATAAACCGTGACCATCTGCTTGCTTTCTGCCAAAAGTACTGCGCAGTTGTTAAAGTAACTCAAACGAAACGGCCGTTCATTAGAGAAGTAAAATTTTTTTCATGTAGAATTATTAAGATGGAACACAGGGCTGTTATTAAATTTAACGCAGAACTTGGTAAAAGCGACTCGGAAACGTACCAAATGATGAAACAAGTTTACGGTGAGTTTTGTTTAAGTAGATCAAATGTTTTCCTGTGGCACAAACGTTTTTTGGACGGAAGAGATAAGCTAGAAGATGATCAGCGTACCGGAAGACCAAGTTCATCTAGGACACCTAGGATTATTAAAAAAGTGCGTGATTTCGTGGCAAACAATCGATGTGCATCTCTAAGAATGATAAAAAAAGTCTTTAAACATCAACAAAGAAACGATTCGAACCATCCTGCATGAAGATTTGGGCAAAACAAAAGTCTGTGCTAAATTTGTTCCACACGCGTTAACCAATGAACAAAAATCAAGGAGAAGTGCACATTGCAGAGACATCATTTCAGTCGCTGAAAATGATCCAAACTTCGTAAAATCGATTGTTACATGTGATGAAACATGGTGTTTTCAATATGATCCTAAAACAAAGCATCAAAGTGCGGAATGGAAGTCAAAAAACTCACCACAAGCCAAAAAAAAAAACAAACAAGAAAAGTTCCATCGAAAATCAAAACAATGCTCATTACATTCTTCGATAGTAAGGGTATTATCCACAAAGAATTTGTTTCAAGTGGACAAACAATTACTGGTGAGTTTTATTTAAATGTTTTGAGGCGTTTGATGGGCAGAATTCGTCGCATTCGTCCAGAATATTGGGATGAAAACAGTTGGTGTTTGTTGCACGATAATGCACCCAGTCAACCTCACTTCTTATTCGTAGATTTTTGGCGAAAAATAACGTCTGTGTGTTGAATAATCCACCGTATTCGCCTGATTTAGCACCCTGCGACTTTTCTTTATTCCCAAAACTTAAAATGACGTTAAAAGGGTGTTATTTTGATGATATTTAGACCATACAAACAGCTTCGACGCGTGCTTTGGTGGCAATTCCGCAAAGTGAACTGGAACAGACATTCGAATCATTATTAAATCGCTGCAACAAGTGTATTGAAGCCGGAGGGACTTATTTTGAATAACAAACCAATACAAATTATAATTTCTTGTTTCTATTTCATTTTACAGACCCAGTCTTAAAAATTCTTTGCCACACCGTGTATCATCATTATTGTCAACTATTATCAATCCACTGCTGGACGAAGGTCTCTCCCAGCCTCTTCCACAACGGTCTGTCTTGTGCCAGTCTCCTCCATGTCACTTCCGCATACTTTCGAATTTCATCCACTCATCTCCCATATGGTCTTCTTCTGGGTTTTTTCCTGTCCCTTGGAATCCAATCAAAAATTTCGACTGTCCATCGATGGTCTGTTCTTCTGGCAGTATGTCCAGCCCATTACCATTTCAGGTATTTTACTCTGATCATGACGTCTTCCACTGTTGTCATTTTTCTGATCCACGAGTTCCTCTTCTTATCTCTCCTGGTTACACTAAGCATGCACCTCTCCACGCTACTTTGAGTTGTCTGGAGACTTTCTATGTCTCTTTTAGTTAAGGTCCACGTCTATGCACCATACGTAAACACTGGAAGGATGCATTGATCAAACACTTTTCTTTTAAGACATAATGGCATATTGCTCTTGAAAATTATGCTGTTTCTTCCAAAAGCTCTCCAGGCAAGTTTTATACGCCGATTAATTTCTTCATCAATGTGACCCTCACTTGATATCTGCTATCCAAGATAAACGTACGTGTCTGTTATCTCCAGCTTTTCTCCATCAATCGATAAATCTTCATTTCTTGTAATAAGCATTGTACATCACTTTTGTCTTCTGAAAGTTCATTTTTAATCCCACTTCTGTACTCTTGTCAGCAAGTTCATCAGCAAAACGAAGGCGAGTTAAATAATCTCCATTAATCTTTATCCCTTTGTTTTCCCAGTTTAGTGATTGAAAGGCATTTTTCAATGTAGCATTAAATAGCTTGGGAGATATGGTGTCACCTTGTCTCACTCCCTTTCCAATTTTTATGTGTGCTGTATTCTCAAACAGCCGAATCTTTGCACTTGCATTTTCTTAGATGTTATTAATAATATTAATGTATGCATCTTCAATACCGCAGGATTTCAAAGCCATCGTAACTGCCGATGGTTTCACTGAATCAAAAGGCTTTTTCAAAATCGATAAAAGCCATGCACAATGGAAGTTCATATTCCCTCGCTCTTTCAATTAGTTATCTTAGTACGTGGATATGATCTATATAGTGCTGTAGCCACTCCTGAATCCAGCTTGTTCTCTTGGTTGAGCCATTTCCATTGTCACCTTCAAGCGGTGTGAAAGAACTTTAGTGAAGATGTTATAAACCTCTGATAGGTCTGTAGTTCCTGAGATCCTCAATGTCACCTTTTTTATGTAGCAGGATCATTGTAGCGTTGTTGCAATCCTCAGGAATCTTCCCTTCATTAAGGCATCGAGTGAAAACTTGGCGAGTACTGTTTCAATTTCTCCACTTGCTTCTTGTACGAATATATGTATATATACTATACCGTGCAAATTAATTGGGACAAGCTATTTTATTCTCAGAATTGTAATGTGATCGCCAGTTGATGTCGGAAACCCACGTAAACCGGTTTTATCAGCTGTGAGGTGGTGTACGTGACTGTTAGAACTTGATAGTAAGAATGTAGTTTGACCGGTTTTAAACAGGAAATAGGCACTTCAGCTTCAGTTGTGAGCTTTCGTGTGTGACAGGTGGATGTTAGTTTTTGCTCTCTGTGAGTACGTGTTGCTTTCGTGTATTGAAAAATGGATTTTTCCCCAAGGAAGCGTGCAAAAAAAATGCTCTGAAGGATCACACTTCTATGACAGTGAGAGATATCGCTTCTGCAGTTGGTGTAGGCAAATCAAGTGTATCAAGACTGCTTGCGCGATACAATGCATCTGGATCACCGTCTCCAAAAAGGAGAGGTAAATGTGGAAGAAAACGAAAGACAACTTACGATCCGATAAATATCTAATCAGAAATAGTAAAATGAATCCATAAAAAACAAGCACCGACCTTCAAAGAGATTTATTGGCTAGTGGTTGTGATGTTAATGATTTAACTGTACGCCGTAGGCTTTCTGGAAGTTGGCCGGAAGGCAAGAAGACCAACGAAAAAGCAATATTTGAATGCGAAAATGAAGATAAAACGTTTAGCATGGGTCAAAAATATAAATCATGGACTGCTGACTACTGGAAAAAGGTAATTTTCAGTGATAAAACTCATTTATTTGTGCAGGGTTACCAAGCAAATGTTGTTAAAAGAAGCAACTGTGAACCCTTAAGACCTGAGCATGTCAAACAAACTGTAAAACACCCTCTGAAACAGATGTTTTGGGGTTTTTTCACATCAAATGTCACTGGAAGCTTAGTTCCTGTTCAAGGTATGATGAATTCAGCCAAGTACGTCGAAATATTACAACGTAGGATTGTTCCATTCTTGCAAACTTTTGACGGGACATTTCAACATGACTTAGCCTCATGCCACAATTCAAAATTGGTCAAGAATGTCATACTGGAAAATCAAATTCATTTGCTTGATTGGCCTGGAAATTCACCAGACTTAAATCCCATAGAAAACTTGTGGAATATTTTGAAGAGACGTTTAGGTAAAATGGACTGTACAACCAAAGAACGCATGATAACGAATGCTATAAAAGTGCGGTTCCACAATTATGAAGTCAAAAATATGTTCACTCAATTAGTGGAGTCAATGCCAAAACGAATTCAAGAGGTCACTTCTGCTAAAGGAGTACATACTTCATACTAATACAGGTATGTATCAGTGTATATCAAGGCATAGAATGATATAAATGCATAGTTTTGGAAAAAAGAGTGATTTTTTACTTTGTCCCAATTAATTTGCACAGTATAGTATGTATATATTTGCCCTTTACCATGCTTATAGAAAACAACAACAACAACAACAAGTTATGCTAAAACAGCGAAATTTGTTCACCAGTTTAACGGCTTCTAAAAACAAAATTTAAAAAACTTACAGAATATCAAATGCTCTGTTTAGCCAAACACTGTTTCTGATACAACACCCCTCCACTTTCAAACGTATGCTTCGTTCCTTTCAGCTGATTTCCTGTACCTCAAATTGCTTTCGCTAATTGCAGTTGAAGTTGAATAATCAATATAATATAATCAAATATACTATCAGTAATCTGAGATGGTTACTTGAAATTCGTTGGATACGTTAAAATGCATTAAGATTCACCTGCGGTAAAAATTTTGGGTTGTTTTACGTATATATGGTTTTTTTTTTTTACGTATATATGTTTTTCTTTTACAACTGAGATCTGCATCTGATTTTCTACTTTTTCGCCTTACAGTTACATGAATCCTTGAACTACACTTTCAGAAAGTCTGTTTCAGCTGCAGCAAACATTCTGCTTCCATTAGAAAGTAATGATATAAACGCTAATTTTTGCATTCTTTTCTTAAATTTTGCTTTCTTTTGCATTGTAACTTTATAAATTTGCACTTAAATTCTTGCCATTCCAGAAATTTTCAACTCTTCAACATAATTTTTAGTGGATGTTTTTGTTTACGATCGGTAAGTCCTGCAAAAAAAAAAAAAAAAAACATTTTGGCATATTTGGATTTCCCGTCACACTAAAATAGAAAACGAAACAAAACAAAAACTATTACCTCTCTGAATTCAGAAATCGCAATAAAATAGATTAATTTTTTGGCTATTTGGATTTCCGTTCTCAACAAAAGAGAAGAAACTGTTACAAATTCTGAATTCAGTTATCGCAATAAAATTCATAAGAATGGAATAAAATTTTCAACAGTGTCTCTCAGTGAACGTACCTTGACTGTTGATTCAGCAACGGAAGTAATATTTTCCTTACATTAAATTTAGCTAGAAATACCATTATGCTGCGGTCCAAATATGTCGGCAAAATGTTAGTTAATTATTGGCTCAATACAAACGCTGCAATAATTCATGAATGGAATACGGGATTACACCTTATAATACAAATTTTGAAGATGACAATCCGTTTTTTGGTGTAACAAGGATGGTAAGTCAGATAATATCCAAAACTTGAAAATTTCGTCGTTCTGGAGCGGGAATCCAAACCGCGTCTTCAGATAGCGCCTGGGTAGACTAACCACTACATCACCCAGAACGACGGTCTAAAGTTTTCGATTAGTTTGAATATAACCATCACAGGATTCGCTAGTCGGTAATCGAACGCGGGTTCGATTCCTGCTCCAGGACGACGAAATTTTCAAGTTTTCGGATGTTATTTGACTTACCATCCTTGTCATATTTACACCAAAAAAAACGGATTGTCATCTTCAAAATTTGTGTTATATGGTGTAATCCCATATTCCATTCATGATTTATCTGCTCCTCCGGGCAATCACGGGATAAGATTCTAAACCTCCAGATTCGCTAAACATGATTGCCGGTTGCTTCGACTAGCGAATCCTGTGATGGTATATTCAAATTAATCGGAAACTTGGTCGTTCTGGGTGGTGTAGTGGTTAGCATACCCGGGCGCCATCTGGGAGACGCCGGTTCGATTCCCGCTGCAGGACGACGAAATTTTCGGATGTTATCTGACTTACTATCCTTGTTATATTTACACCAAAAAATGTATTGTCATCTTCAAAATTTGTACTGCAATAATTCTTAGACTTGTGTGAGCTTTCATTTTGGGGTACTTTGATATTTTTTTCCAAAAATGGGCCACAAAAACTCCGCTTCTAGGGACGTTTATAGATCGTCACTCATTGATATTAATATTGAGTACACATAGAATATAGTATTAGATTTTAGGATAACATGACAACACCCTTTGCCAGAACTGGAAAATATAAAAATATATTGTTCTGGTGAACCCTCACTCTACGGAATAAATGTACTATGGAAAAGGTACTATTTTTTATAATGTACTATAATAGGAGACTATGAAAAAGGTTAATAGTTGGAATAAGGAACTATAAAAAGAGGTTAATAATTTCGCGATCTTTGAAAGCAACCTTAACTATTCTCCTGTAACTTGAATAATGGTTGGTACAACGAATTGTTACTGTACTGGTGATTGATTTATATGAGAAATATGGAGTTTTTTACTAGACAAGACATTTTTTTTTCATATTCCTCAATCCAATGTGCATACATTCAGGGCTGCAGTCGAGGCATGGCGCCAGGCTACTTTTTATCTAACTAATTCGGACTTTTTAAAATTTACTGTATTTATTCAATCGTCGCCCATCGAAATCGATATTTTTTTAACACATTTAATTTTTCTTAACCGAGTTTTGCCCTTTCTCCGTATTTTCTCTCTCACTCTCTCTTTATTTTTCCATGGTGGCTATACACAAATCCCTAGATCTTTTGTGTACCGAAACTACGACCGAAACCACACGAGAAACAGCGAGAGAAGTTGGTAGCAGACAGTATTTTCGATTTCAAGGTTTGTTGCTCCCCCTCCCCTTCCCGCATACCTGCTGGAGTCGATAACGCCTGCGCCGGGCCACTTCTTTTTTCAGGACTGCACCACTGCATATACATATTTTTTAAATACATATAATAGTGTGCGTTGTGCATGAAAAAAAATATGTTCTTCATTTTGAAAAAAAAAGCAGCTTACCTGATTTCCGATGTTTGCAAAATCAATTCGTTTCGTGTTTTAGATAAGTTGCACAGAAATGTTATATGTCCACACTGTATATTATAAAAGCAATAAAAATGAGTACATGCCTCGAAAAGTGTGATGCAGTAAAAAAAAAAGAGAGTATTAAGACTGATTTTTTTTTTTTTCTTCATTAGAGATTATCTCTGCCCCTGTAGACGTATTCCCTTCCTAATCCTTAGTCTTAAAATCTGTACGAACTTTGATAGACATTTTTTTTTTATCCGCTTGTACAGAAACGGCATGTAGGAATTTAGCACATAATCATCTGAAAAAAGGCTCACTCTGTTGGATGGGCTGGATGCAGGACTTAGTAGCTGGGCTGGCTTACTGACTTCAGTCCTGACCTAGATGTGGGGTCAAAAGGTCCAGTTCAAGGAATGCTCGAAGCTATCAGGCCTTGAAGACACCTGAAATCTGCCACCACAACGAATCCTCAGCAAAAACCCACACCCTCTGTTCTTTGAATGTATATCCCCAGGGCTTTAGGGGCTTTTTTAGGATTGGCCAGTTTGTAGGATGACTGATTTATCAGATAGATATTCTTTGGTACGGCCCTGGCATATAGGTACTTAATTCAGAGAGAAACACCATTTCACATATCTTTGCACTCTTAAATTAATTACTGTAGGATTAACATAATTTACTCGTCACTTTTGGCGATCGCGTTTCAAAATTTGCACGCTGCTGAAAAAAATCTGATCGCCAGTTGGAGGCTGAAGACCAACATTCGTAAGGGTTGATGGCTAACATTGTATTGGTTTTTGAATTAAACCTGAGATTGTAGAAAAAACCTTTCGGTATGTGTTCTTGTACTGAAAAATTTCGATCTCCCAGCTGTTTTCTTCCCACCAATGATTGATAAAATTACCTGCATATATTATAATTGCCTTCTTTTGTACCGGAAAAAAGTACTGACTGGCAAATTTCTCTTGGAAAACTGGTCTAAAGAGAAATGTGGCAAAACCAGAGATGATGGCTAGATGACCAAAAAGAATTGGTCAAGATCGTCATTACTTGGCAACGGAGACAAGATATCAGGATATGCGTTTTTTCGGTCAGATTATAGAACTTATTGTGTTGTTGTAAAATTGGACGTAATTATGTCATTAGAACAGGCTACAGATAAAACGCTTATATCGATAAAATCTAAACTAATGTAGCACTTAAAATGTACCACACTTTTGGCATAGGTTATATTTAAATTAATATAATGTATAAGATACGTCAGTTTTTGTATCTATATTACAGGGTTTCGGCTGCCAGTAGGCAGTTAGCAACGAGTGAGAGATTGTTGGAATAAATGGAAAGAGATGTCGTCAGTAATCTGTGAAAAGAAAGCCCTAGAAAAAGTGAAATTAAAACAAAACAAAACTGAAAGGGCAGCTGTAAGACGTGTTCTTTAATATGGACCAAAAGCTTAGGCGACGAGGAAAAAAAGAGGAACAAGTGAGATGAACAGAAATGAGGATGTTTAGATGGACGAAAGGGATATCAAGGAAAGAAAGTAAAAGAAATGAGGACAGAAGGAAAGAGTTTGAAATTAGAAAAATAAATGAATAATAAAGAGAGAGTCGTCGAAGTAGGTTTACTGTGTGTAAAGACAGAGGAAGAAAACCCATTTCGAAACTGAATTTAAATTCCAGAAAAAGTGGGAAGACAAGGAAAGATGGTGGAAAACTGTGGAGGACACGAAGAAAGGCGAAGCAGAAAGTGGGGACGCACAGCATTAAAAAAATAAATGAAATGAAAACTTGTTCTAGAGTCTGACCCTAGGATTGGTGGCAACGCCAGCAATTCAGAGCTGAGAAGTTAATGTCCACCGTGAGCAACTTAATGGGGTATGAGTGATCGCCTGTCCCTAATTCAGGATCACTGGTTCCAGGGAAGGAAGAGAGCCAGTGTCATAGGATTAACACAACATCCATGTCTCACCGGGATTCGAACCCGGACCTTCTCAGACGATTGGTCAGAAGCAGGCGCTTAGATCACTGTGCCACCTTGGCGGCATTCTTCAATTCAGGTTGTTCCGAAGCGGCACCATACTCCAAATCCTGACATCGCGATGGTGGGTAGGGTTTATTGGAAGTAGGGATGGGCAAAAAACCTCGATGTTTTTGACCATCGATGTTTTGCCACCGATGATTGACGTTTTAACCTCGATGTTGCAGAAGTCGATACATCGAAAAAACATCGAGGTGTCCCCCGATACATCGGGCATTTTAACAAATATTACGTTACCAGATGTTGCATTGTTGAGTATCACTGTTACATTGAACAGAGATTTTACAAATCGATTGTCCATTCATTGCTGCAGATGGAAAAGTGCGAATTCTTTAGTTTATTAGCAAAACATCGAGGTTAATTAATTCAAACACTCAACGTGGATCAGGAACACCAAACAGAAATCATCGCTCTTTCCACGTTAATAAGTGAGTCACGGAAAAAATTCTCATCGGCCGCCACCGGGAAACGAACCCAGGTTTTCCAGTTACGCGCCGGGCATGCTACCACTGCACCACAGCGGCCTCGAATTCGCCAGACTCACATGTGGATGTGATTAACTGCCAAACTACTTGGCAGGTTGCTTCACGGAGCCTCGCACAATGCTGGGGATTCACCAAAAATGGACAGCATCAACTGAACAAATAACTAGGAGGCGAATGGATAATTAATTCAAACACTCGACGTGGATCAGGAACACCAAACGGTGAAAATCGTGAAAACCTCGATGTTTCTTCGATGCATTGGTGAGAACCTCCACTGATGCAGCGAAGAAACATCGAGGTTTTCGCGATGCATCGAGCGTTTTAACAAATACTATGTTATTGGATGCAGAACTGATGAGTATCACTGTTATATTAAGGTGAGATTTTACAGATCGTTTGCCCATTTACTGGTACAGGTGGAAAAGTGCGAGTTCTTCAGTTTATTAACAAAACATCGAGGTTTACACCAATGCATCGAACAAAAATAGAGGTTTCTACTAATACATCGAGCATTTTAACAAATATTACCCGATGTTATTGGTGAGTTACCCGATGTTATTGGTGAGTAATCACCGTTATATTGAACAGAGATTTTGGAGATCTACTGCGTATTTACTGCTGAAGATTGAAAACAACGAATTTTTCGGCTTATTAGGGAAAACATCAAGGTTTTCACCGACACATCGAAAATTTCCACCGATACTATCGATGTTTTGGGAATGAGTAACCGCCGATGTCAAGCGAGGTTACACCGAGGAAGAAATTTATCGGCGTATAAAACTTGGTTGGAGAGCTTTTGGAAGAAACAGTAAAATTTTTAAGAGCAATATGCCATTATGTCTTAAAAGTAAAGTGTTTAATCAATGCATTCTTCCAATGCTTACGTACGAGCACAGACGTACACTTTACCTAAAAATGACATACAAAGATTGCAGGCAACTGAAAGAAGCCTGGAGAGATGGACTGGACATATTGCCAGGAGAATAGACCACCGATGGACAACCGAAATTTTAGACATGATTCCAAGGGACAGAAAAAGACCCAAAAGAAGAACGTAGGAGATGGGTGGATGAAATTCGAAAGCATACGGGAATGACATGGAGGAGACTGGCCCAAGACAGACCATTGTGGAAGAAACTTGGGGAGACTTCCATCCAGCAGTGGATTGATGATGGTTGATATGTATATACACACACACAGAAACACGACGAAATTTTACCAGTGCTAATGCTAAACCAAAGTCCAGAACAATTAAAATAGTACCGAAGCTAGTTCCAGAGGGAGCGCAAAGTCAGCTGAACCTCATAGATAGCAATTATAAAATCAAAAATTTAAAAGAAAATGAAGAATAAACTTTAGAGTTGTAGCAAGAAAAAACTTGAAACAGGTTGCTGTTTTCAAGGGAGCATCAACCTGTAGGAGTGGCTTTTCTGGCACCAGCAAATGACAGGAATAACCAAAGTGTGGGCTGGTCATGCTCCCGAAGCCGCAAAACCAGAATTAACAAAGTACAAAAGAGTAAGGGAAAAGTAAAACAAGGAAGGACTTACCGTCCGTGATCACCAATGGAATTTGAGGAGGAACAAAACCCCAACAGCATAAATACAAAAATATAATGAAACTAAGGGGGGTCTGGTCACGGTTAAACCAAAAACCTACCAAGCCAAAAAGTATGCGTGATTTAAGTTTGTAAAACAGTGTCGCGAACGTATCTTCAGCCGCCAAGGACCCACCAGGCAGCGCTTTGTATTACCTAGGTACTTAATTTTGTAGGGTCCTGGGTTAATAAAACATGCCAATGTGCAATTTAAAGCTCCGTGAAATAAAATTAAAGCGCTTGATTAGTTGATCAAAACAATGCTTAAGAAAAAAAACGAGAAAATTTATTTCTTTTTAGTCTTTTTTGAAATTCTTTTAAATTTTTGACTGCAAGATCCTGTGTGGAACAAATTGCAACAATGCGGTGGAATTGAGAGAGGATTAGGCTGCGATGTACTTTTATGGAAATATTGGAAGACCACTCACTGCACATAGTGTATGATATCAAATTCAAAATCATTTCTTTTGTCATAAAGATCAATTTATCTTTGATCTTTATGACAAAAGAAATTATTTAGGGCATATACGGAAAAACCAAGGACTTTTTACAGTCAAAATTCTGAAGACCTGGTTTTTAACAGTCTCTGAGAAAATGACTTTTTGCAACAGTCTTTAAGAAAATGTGTATAGAACGAATTAACATTGCAGTTGCAGACTGTATAGGATAGATTTTTTTCTTGAGGAGTAAATATTTCACTATAAAAATTGACTCTTTCGTCCAACACCCCTCCAAAACTTTTTAACGCCTCCCTAAACTTTTTCACCACTTCTCAATTTGAAATTCTTGGATAAGTCCTTGACACGAAGTCTTCAAATGCTTTTGACATATTAGGTTTGCGACTGTTATCAAAAGACGTGCTCGTTGAACCCAAAAAATTCAGTGTCATCCTCAGATGCAATTACGTTACTAGTAGAATAAAGCACTTGACAACTCAGCAAATTCGCCGTGGTAATGTGGTAGACAAAAGTTAACTTACAAAAATAAAAGTCAATGCAGCAATTAACAACTACATAGACTGCAATGAAATTCAGGTACATCAGACCCACAGTAGCAGAATGTAGACGTACGTGCGTACGCTATACGCGGAAGGTTTCCAAATTATTAGCAGCTTTTGCAGATAGTTTTTGCTTGTACATTAACAAAACTAAAAATGTTATTTACAGCAATTATAACACTTACTCAAAGCTTTACTCATATTAACGTATTTAATTCAATTTTAACTTGAATAAATTTCAATTATTTTTCACATCTTCTGAGTTCTTTTGTTTTTGCAGACGTTTCTGGCCTCTAGATTTTTTCAAGGCCTGTTCTCAATCTACAGGAACTGCACAAAAAATTTCGTTTACACAGAAATAATTTAAATTTTACTAGCGGGTTCCTCTTGCAGTTGCCAATTATTAAATTAAAATATTTTCCTTATGTATTTTGTAAGTCTACTATTTTTGAATTAAGTTGTTGAAAATGCTATTTATTATTTTTGAAAGTTCATTGATGGAACTGTTTTTCTGGATATAAAAACTTTCTTTAATTAGTCTCTTGTTCTCTTGTTTTTATAATGTTCATAGTCCAGTATTTTAATATTTTGCCACAAAGGTCCATTTCACACTCATTGCCGCACCTTCAATTGTAATGCACTTATTTTGCCCTCATTGGAATCTAATGTTCTAATGATTACTTATTGTTTTATTAATTTTTCTATAAATTACCTTATTCTATTGTTATCGTGGTTCGTGCATCGTGGCTTTGCAGCAAGTTTTCTCTTTCAATGGTTGTGTACGCAGATACATTTATTTTTATACAACTTTGATCAGACCATGACAAAGAACATGTGCAGACATGAGATGCATAGGAATGGATGGCCAGGATCAATATAGATGCGAAAACAAACAAATAAAAGCTCTCTCTTTTGGTAGTAGAAATACGTTTTTCTGTTGATCAGTAGGGAGCATGATCGCCCGTAACCACCAAGCATGTGTCACAATGATCGTGACTCATGATGCTAGCGATAAGATGGCTGGTGAAGTTGGATGGCAAAAACCACCATTGTTCCGATCACAGCTCTAAGTAGCTTCTGAGAGATGGCTGAAAGAGAGCAATGACCCAGATCAACCCAGACATATTCAATAGGATTAAGATCCGGAGACCTGGCTGGGCGCTTTAGATCATTTGGATATCCTCACTCTCTAATCGACCAATTTTTCTACGAGGAAGAGCATCGTAGTCTATAAAAAATGAACTAGGTTCCTACACTACCCCTGAAGAGCCTAAGGCGGGCGCACTGATCGAACTCATTGAGTTTTATTCTTTTTCTGCCAAACTTCAACCTGTTTGCCCATTCGTAAACTTTTCTTTGGAACATACGCTTATTACCATACTGTGCTACTGTTCTGAAATTTTCAAGGGGATTGACTCCTTATAACCAAAAGAAGACTTATTACGGCAGGCTGTTCAAAAGCAGGGTCAATGAGAAAGAGGAGTTTCCATGTTTGCACACTCACTGCAGGAGCCAAACTGACGAGTAGCGTTGCACGATGCAGGTGTCATTTTGTCTAACCGCGGTCATTAATTTTGGTCGGCTACTTTGGCTTGCGGTATCAGTTTAAGTCACAAATGGCCTTTATTTTTTCATTTACCCTCGAATGTATGTGACGAAACCCTATTGAGATAAATTTCTCAATTACACAATAAGGAAATTCAGGATTTGTGAAATAAATTGCTGATTACGTGAAACTTAAACAGCATCTTTTTTCTGTTAATGTCCACGGACGATATCTTTCTTCTGATACCCAGTTCATCTGTCATTCGAATTTATCTTCCACTTGAAGTGGAAATCTAATAATAAGTAAAAAACTGAGCGATTACATGACGAATAAACGACATTTCTTTATTGAGATGTCATTCATTGGCGCTGTATATGTCATGTCGAATACATTTTGTTGGCGTTAAATGGTGGGATTTTAGTGATAAGCTAAAAGAGAAGAAAGAGATTAAATGCTTAACACTGATGAAAAACATTTGTCATTTAATAACCTAAAGAGTATGTGTGTGTGTTTTTTTCTTTTTCCATACAAGATGCCAATCATTCCCTTTTGTTCAGTTGTCTCAATCAATGACAGACATCCGGGAATAAATTACGAAAATACAGAAGTAACAAGAATGACATCTCAGGGTTCATTCTAGGATTACAGTATAGATTCGGGGGAAAAAAGCGCGAGAGGGGATGGGAGGGAACTTCAAAGAGACTAATTCTTTATTTCTATTTACGAGGGTTGTACCGAAAGTAATGCAAAAGTGGGCATAACTTTTTTATTAACTGACAGAGGTCTTTCAAATTGCACATGCTGGTTGCACCTCTTCTATACGAAGGTATTACTCAACATAATCTCCATCACAAGCGATGCATTTGCGCCATCGTTGAACCCAACTCTCGAATGCTCTTTTGACAAAATTCAGATGTAGGCTGTTGTACCCACTTCTTCACAGCCACTTTCACCTCGTCTCTGTCATCAAATCGTTGATCCCGGAAACTGCACTTCATTGGACTGAACAGGTGGCAGTCGGAGGGCGCCAGATCTGGGCTGTACGATGGATGGGGGACTACCGACCAGCCTGATTTGATGCCAAACATGTGTGTGGTCTCGTATTGTCATGGTGAATGTGGATCCTTTTCAGATTCTTTTTCGGTCTCTTCCTCCTTATGGCTTCTTGAGTGTCTCAATGTACCGCTCGCTGGTCACAGTACGGCCACGCTCCAGAAAATCAAGGAGAATGACACCCCTGTCATCCCAAAAAAACAGTCACCATAGCTTTCTGTGCTGATCGCTGGCTCTTGAACTTGTAAGGCCTTGGTGAAGAGGTGTGACGCCATTCCATTGATTGGTTCTTTGTTTCCTGATCGTAAAGATACGCCCACGTTTCATCCCCTGTCACCTGATCGAAAAAAAAAACAAAAAAAAAAAAACGTGTCTTCATTGACTTCAAACGCTTTCAGCAGATCAGAGTAATTTCTACCCTTGTCTCCTTCAAAATCAGCTGTCAACTACCTAGGTACCCACTTTGCACACACTTTCCGATACCCTAAGTCTTCCACCATCTTCTGTATGGTATAGTGACCACGGTCCAATTGTGCAACAAGCCCATGGATTGAGATTCGTCTCTCTGGCGATTCGTGTCTGTGGTCGCAGATGATGGTCTCCCACTGCGTGGTTTGTCTTCACTGCTGGTTTTCCCTTCTTTAAACTTCTTCATCCATCTGTGCACATTGGCTCTTGTCAATGGTGTCATCTCCGTAAACAAAGGGTCATTTGGGAGGCTCTCTGTTCAACTACAAACTGCATTTTCCCATGAATACAGAGTTTTGCCTTGTTTTTAATCTCCTTTTGTTAATTTACTTCGTTTGCGAATAATTATGCCAAAGAGTAAAAACAATGAAATAAAATGCAAAATTTGAAATAAAACAAAAGGGGGCGTGGGATGGGGAAGAAACAGAACTCTCTGGAAATATAAAAAATGAATCAGATTCTCCGAATTTGCTTCATGGTAGTTGAGCTGCACGTTCCTTATGGCCGAGTCAAAATAACTCCTAGCTAGCTTGATTTTTTGTAGTTTACTGTTCTGGTCTCTTTACGTTCCTTATGGCTGGAGTCAAAATAACTCTTAGATAGCTTGATTTTTTTGTAGTTTACTGTTCTGGTCTCTTTACGTTCCTTATGGCTGGAGTCAAAATAACTCTTAGCTAGCGTGATTTTTTATAGTTTACTGTTCTGGTTTCTTTTGTAGTTTACTGTTCTGGTTTCTTTGTAGTTTACTGTTCTGGTTTCTTTTGTAGTTTACTGTTCTGGTCTCCTTACGTTCCTTATGGTTGGAGTCAAAATATCTCCTAGATAGCTTGATTTTTTTGTAGTTTACTGTTCTGGTCTCTTTTTCGTGGATCCAAACAATGGCATCGAGGATTTACTGATGCCGTATTTCAACTTTTTCTACCCCTCTTCTCCAGTTCCCCCCCCCCCCCATCTTTAATCACGTATTCTTCTTTGCTGGAACTCAGTGATACCCACTTCTACCGTGGTCAATTGCCAACCCCACTTTCCCTATCAAGTTCTAAGAGCACGAGGATCCCTCCAAAGAAACCCATTTTTTCCAACACAAGCATCATAAAACTACTCATACTGAACGAAAAGCAATGAGCAAGAAGATGTTGAAAGCTCTCTCTCTCTAGCGCGCGGACGAACAAGGATTCCCCTTTAGCACTATTTTCCAACCTGTAGAGGGATGAATTGAGCTAAAATGTCCACACGACAGCTCTTCTTTGTAGACAACGAACGACTTAGAAGTCTTTGAACAGCAGCTTAGCATCTCATAGCCACTTACCAAATGAGTAACAGGGTTCTGCACAACTACGCCTCCATCGCAGTCACTCTCTTTTTTCTTTCTTTTTTCGGTAATGTTCTTTAAAATTTTGCGTTTCTCCGAAAAAGGGGAAAACAACAACAACAACAAAAAACCCGGCATTTATCGCTTCCCATAACGCCAACAAATCCTGTCACCATGTGGCACATGAAATGTCCGGCAAAGGACCAGCACACGTGGACGGCGAGAACGAAAAAGTAGAACAACTTACCTAGGCAAACTAATCTTCCTCGGCATCGACACATAGTTGCAATCTGTCCTGCAAGCCCTCATGATCCTGGAACGCAAAAAGTCTTCTGACTGAGACACGAAGAAGTCATCAATCGCACGTTGAACCTCGTTGTCTGTCGTGAATTGTTTCTCTGACAGGAAGTGATCCAGGTGACAAAACAGATGATAGCCTGTCGGAGACAAGTCCGGGAAACAGGCAGGATGCAGCAGTGCTCCATAGCCCAAGGCACTGAAAACCTGCATTTTTCGTCGTGCGATATGAGGGCGGGCGTTGTTCTGGAACAGAAGAACACCATGCCTGTTGACCAAAGCCGGTTGTTTCTGCAACAATTTCGGGTGCATCTGGTGTAGTTCAGCACAATAACGTTCTGCAGTGATGGTTTGGCCTCTTTCCAAGAAACTCCGATGAATTATTCCGGCTGTGGACCACCAGACAAGGAACATCATCTTCGTGGTGTGTAGGAGTGGTTTAGGATGCCGTCCAGCAGGCTGTGCCTTGCTTAACCATTGTGCAGATCGTTTCCGATTATCATAAAGGACCTACTTCTCGTCGCACGTGACGATTCGATGCAGTAAAAGTTCCTGTTTATTCTTGGCAAGCAGCGACGTGCAGACTTCCAAACGCCTAGTCTTGTTGGCAGTTGTCATCTCATGCGGCATGTCCAGCTTTTTGATATTACCCATCGCAGCCAGACGCCGAACAACTGTCGTGTGGTGCACACCTACCTCTTCTGCTATCTTACGACACGTTTTTCAGGGGTCCGCTTCAACCACACGTAACAGAACATCGCCAGAAACAGCAGCAGGTCAATGACTACTTGCTTCGTTTTGCAGGTCCGTATCTCCGCTTCGAAACTTAACAAACCATCGCCGTATGGTTCGTTTGTTGGCTGTATTTTTTCCAAACTTTTTTTAACATTTCGAGCAGCAATTCCTGCACAATGGCCCGGTTTAAATTCATACAGGAAGATGACTTTCAAATCCGGCATCTGTACGTTTCCTTTGCAAGCCACGTTACGTTACTTCCAAACAAACCACGCCTGAACGTTGTTCTTCACACACGTGCTAGCTATTTATAGTAACTCTGTGACGTAATACCCGCAACATCTGTGGGTGGTTCCATTCCGCTGTGGTGGGGACGTGTTTCCGCTGCTCGTTCGCGCAGGACATTTCATTTGCACCAATCCAATATTGGCGCAGCTCCTCCTGTTGATTCACCTCTAAAAGTAATTACTGTGCAGTTTTTCATCGAACGTGGTGAATCACGTCAAAAAATGAAGTTCAAAGAATTTACAGCGTGTATTTCCCGGGAGGGGAGGGGAGGGGGCTTGCCTTGCAGGGGTCTGAGCTCCCTCTACCTCCCTGTAGCTACGCCTGTGCGTGACACCTGATTCTCCGACCTGTTTCTGTTTCGTATCGTATCCATATCAAACTGTGATTTTGTCACTGTTTAAAGTCACCGTTACGCCGAACTGTCACCGCTACAGGAAAATGACGGTTAATCCTCGGAATCGTGTTCAAAATTCGCTGGCACACCGTCCCAATGCAGTGACGGAAGGGAAACGCAGTTGCAGGCCTTAAATAACAACAATAGACCACAACGCGTCGTTTGTTGGGGTTCTAAAGCAAGAAGATATACAGTAAATTTACGTCAGACTGCTGCAAATGTTACTTTCTGTAGCATGCGTAACATCGTTCAGTCTAATCACTGCGCGTAGTTCAGTGAGACCATGGTTCCAGGCGGGACGTCATTTTCACGTAAATCTTCTCCAGCACGTTGCCGTTTTATTTAAACTCCTTTGCCGAGCAACGCCCTGTAGCCAGGAGAATACAAATGACTTTGGGAGACCCCAACTTATACATCCCTATTTACATATCTTACCACCGATAGGGTAAAAATGTCTAGCTAAGAGAGGCTGTTTTGCTTCTCACGATGTACGTGACAGGAATATTTTCGAGAGTGAATGGAAGCTAACTTGCGCACTTGGAAAGTAACCTTCTCAGTTGCCTCTGTGATGCCCGCAGGATTGCACAGCATAGTTAATGTATTTTCTTCCAGCAAGCCTCCTTGCTTTTGGAATTTCGACTTGAATCTCTAACTGGGGCAGCAATGAAAAATAGTCAGAGGACGGTTGACTACTCGGTCATTGGGAAATCGCAAATTCTTTTGAGTGGCTAACCATCGGAAGAAATCAAACCTTTTACATTTTCAACGTTTTTCGACTTGTGCTTGACATCAAAAACGCTAAAAATCTACATTTTAAAAAGCTGCAGTTAAAATTTCAAAATTATCTTCTATTTCTTCCTCCCTATGTAGAATTAAATTTTTAGCTCGGAGTTCGAAATGGAATGAGGTATATCTTCGATTTACCAAATTTCTTTTTACCCAGGGATGTTAATGTTTTTGTAAACCGAGGGTAGAGCGCTAAAAGTAAAATCACTCACACTTGCTGTGATAATTTTGGTCTCATATTTCTTACAGTTAATGAAATCTGATTCGGGGGAAAAGCGATTTCTACGAACTTTAATCTGAAGTACAGGGATAAGGGAAAACCCTTTTTTTTTTGTTTTAGGAAATTGGATTTAGTATTCGACGTTATCATCTAGCTTCACTTGTACCTTGAAGTTATCTAACTGTTAGACACTCAGTATAGGTTATTAATATTGTAATTTTATCTAATTGCATTCACGTTTGAATTCATTTCATTATCATTGTGATATTCTTTTAGTTGTGATATTCTTTTAGGCGTTACTGTTCAAAGGTGAAGTGCGCGAGAGAGGATAACAGCACGTAGAGTCGTGCACAGTGAAGTTTAGTTCATACGTTTGCGTGTTTCAAAAAATTCCTAATTGGCAGTCGATTGTAGGAGTGCTTCTCATCAAGACGTGATAGTGCAGAAATTACGATGACGACACAGGCCTCTGATAATGAAGGCGAGGGAGTGGGCAGAATGTCCTGACAGGAAAGAAAAATGGAACAGTGTGGAAAAATTGCGCTCTTTAAAGAGTATGCTTTGATTATGAAATCGTTAACTAGGTATAGAAAATAGTATAACCATACTAGTAATCCGAATTTATTGGAGTAGTATAAAACATCACTTTTCCTAGCTTTCGCACATCAACCAGATGGCTTTTTCAAGGAAGGTAGACAGAAACTGAATAACTACGCAGAATACTACGCCAATAAATTCGGATTATTAGTATGGGTATTCTATTTCCTACGTAGTTGGTGTACGGTTCCTCGTTATTAATTAGCTTGTAAACTGGGTATTGTCAAAATGCAGATCTATTTTCGTGTCTGGCGGAGGAGGAGAGAATGCTCCCTCCCTTTTTGTAAGTTTTTGTTGTTAGGCTGCTGTGAAGGGAACTTACGTTTTCTTTCTTCTGTTTTATTTATATCTGTTGCTTACTTATTTTTTTCCTTCTGTTTTATTTGTATATGCTGCTTACTTATTTTTTCCTGTTAAAGTTATGGTGCTTTCTTATTTATTTTCCGTACATTGGCAGTCCTTTTTTTATTTATCTGGGTAACCCTGAAAAGGACAGTTTTTTTATATGTCTTTACGTGAAGAGCATCTTAAAAGGCTTGAATTTTTTTTTCTATTTGGCTTAGGCTTCTTGGCGGGCTTTTGCTTGCCTATTGCTTTAATGGCCTATTGCTTGGAGGTCCGACTCTCCTTTTTGCTGGATCCTCTCCTGGATGGTCTTGAACTTTTCTAGGGTGAGTTAAATTCCGGTTTTCGTGACCAAAAAAAGTAACGATCTTCTTTCGACTACCGCTTGATAGCCCTTCCATTCGCTAAAAATTCAGAGCTGTTCTATTGTCTCTGTCGGTCTTGATCTGTTGTAAGTCCATGGGGATCGGAATCTCCTTCAAGATGTACTCTGACGCTGGCTCCTACTCTTCTAGTCTGCTTACTTAGGAGGCGGCCATGCTAGCAGCGTGTCTGACACTGTTTGGTTAGATTTTGGTGGAACTCGTCTGACTGTGGAAGAGTTTCTCGATCTCTTGATGAACCAGATGGAAAACTGCTTCCTCCATTTTGGACTCTTGTTTTTTTAGTCCCTTGTCGAGACTCTGCTGGAGCTGAAACTTTATTTCATATGCAGTGACTTCAAGATATAAAATATTGTAGGCCTCTTCTGAGTTGTTCACGAAGCTTCCGGTTCGTACCTTCTAGACTGATTCAAATAAGAAAAATATGTTAGTATGGTAAATGAAACAGAATTGCAAAAACTTCATATTTACATAAAGAGAGAGAGAGAGAGAGAGAGAGAGAGAGAGAGAGAGAGAGAGAGAGAGTTACCCCTACATATTTTCAAACAACTTGTTTAGGCTTTAGTTCTTGCCATTTGGGAAAGGTACTCAGAGATGTTATCCTCCAAACACATTGTTATGTAATACCAGAATCTTTTGTAGACAGTTATTTGCTAAAAAATAGATGATTAAAACATTTATAAATACCATTTTGGTTAGTCTTCGGCAGTTCATTTTTAACTCTTGCTTTTTTCTGAAAGTGTGATGATTCGTACTTGCGATTTTAAGCATAGCAAGGTTTTTAGTATAAAATACTACTCACTCATGTATACGGGGTTTATCAAAATAATAGAAACACCTACTGCGATTTGAGTGCACGTAGTGCGTCGAATGCAGATTACAGGGACGACGTCACCCGCGATTTGAGGTATATAAAGGGGTGCAGTACGATGTCGGGTATCACGTATAGCAGTGCCACAGTCGCAGGAGAAACATATGTTGTGGAGTAATTGTGGACAATTTCGGATCTCAATGACCTCAAAAAAGAGACATATGATCATTGGTGCGCGTCTTGCGAGCTTCAGTCTATAGAACGGCAAACGTATTGGGTTGGTGCGAATGAAATGTCCGGCAAAGGACCAGCACACGTGGGCGGCGAAAACGGAAAAGTAGGACAACTTACCTAGGGAAAATAATCCCCCTCGGCATCGATACATAGTTGCCATCTGTCCGGCAAGGCCATGATCCCGTAACGAAAAAAGTCTTGTGGCTGGACCCGAAGAAGTCATGAACTGCACGTTGAACCTCGTTGTCTGTCGTAAACTGTTTTCCGGACAGGAAGTGATCCAGGAGATGAAACAGATGATAGTCTGTCGGAGACAAGTCCGGGTAATAGGTAATATGAGGCAATGCTTCATACCCCAAGGCTGAGCAGAAGAACACCATGTCTGTTGATCAAAGTCGGTTGTTTCTGCACAGTTACCAGTGCGTCTGGGGCAATTCAGCATAATAACGTTCTGCAGTGATGGTTTGGCCTCTTGCCAAGAAACTCCGATGAATTATCCTGGCTGTAGACCACGAGGCAAGGAGCAGCATCTTCTTGGTGTGTAGGGGTGGCTTAAGATGTCGTCCAGAAGGCAGTGTCTTGCTTAACCATTGTGCAGATCATTTCCGATTATCATAAAGGACCCACTTCTCGTCGCAGGTGACAATTCGATGCAGTAGAGGTTCCTGTTTATTCCTGGCAAGCAGTGACGTGCAGACTTCCACACGCCTAGTCTTGTTGGCAGTTGTCAACTCATGCGGCAGCCACATGTCCAGCTTTTTCACCTTACCCAGTACAGCCAGATGCCGAGCAACTGTCGTGTGGTGGACACCTGCCTCTGTCGCTATCTCACGACACGTTTTTCGGGGGTCCGCTTCAACCACACGTGACAGAACATCGTCAGCAACAAGTCGGTGACCACGTGCTTCGTTTTGCAGGTCCGGATCTCCGCTTCGAAACTTCCCAAACCATCGCCGAATGGTTCGTTCGTTGGCTGTATTCTCCCCAAACGCTTTGTTAACGATTCGAGCGGCAATTCTGGCAGAATGGCCCGGTTTAAATTCATACAGGAAGATGACTCTCAAATCCGGCGTCTGCATGTTTCCTTTGCAAGCCACGTTACGTCCAAACAAATCAAACCTGTACCTTGTTCTCCACACACGTCCTGGCTATTTATAGTAACTCTGTGACGTAATACCCGCAACACTTGTCGGTGGTTCCATTTTGCTGTGGTGGGGGCTAGTCTCCACTGCCCGTTCACGCCGGATATTTCATTCGCACCAACCCAATAGTAGGAGTAACACGGGGAACTATCGAAGATTATGGCTATCCATAAAAACGAGCACGGCGTTGTCTCCAAACGTGTAAATTGTCGACGCCGCACGAAGGATTTAGATAGCGATAGGCAAACTTTGGCTTGGATTGCACAACATAAGCACAAGACCATGGTACCGCAAATACCAGCAGAGTTAATCCCGTTTCTGTCATAACAGTTCGTCGGGAGCTCCATCGTGCCGGTATTTATGGTCGTGCTGTAAATACACAAACCTGTGATTACCAACATCTATGTAACAAAACGTGTAAGGCGGTGGAAAGCACATAAAAACTAGGATGCTAAAGACGAGCAACGTGTCATCTGGTCTGATGAATCGTGTTTCACGTTGTTTCCAATACCAATAGAGTGTACATCTGGCGAAAACCTGCAGAAGCGTATACCACCCCGACTGTTTGGTTCCATAGCGACGTGTCCCTAATTCTGTTGGGTGCCATGTCATTGCATTCCGTAGGACCACTGGTTTTTCTGCAAGGCCGTATCACATCTGCAAAGTACGAATCCGTTCTTGGGCACCAGCTATACACCCAAAGTTGCAGGCACTGTTCCCTAATGACTTCGTTGGTTTCAAGTAGACAATGTACCCGTGCTTTGTGCGAAACGTGTCAAGTTGTGGTTTGCAGAGCACGAGGATGAGGTACAGCAGCTACCGTGGCCACCTCAATCTCCAGACCTAAATACTATTAAACATTTGTGGGGATATCTGGAGCGAAAGGTCAGATCATGCTTTCCACCTCCATCATCATTGGCACAGTTCGGATATATTTTATTGGGAGCATGTCCCAAATCCTATGATCTTATGTGCGTGACTTACATAAGTCTTTCTCCTGCACAATGTCAAGATCAGTTGCTGCCTGTTCTTGACATTCTACATTATATATTAAGTGTTTTACAGGTAGGATTAGGAAGGCGTACCATTCCTTGTGTTGGACAACCACAACACATGCTCAGATGTAAGAAGCGCGAGGGCCAAGCGTCTCATTCCTCAGGAAAGGCCACTTATGAAGTATCTTGTGGAATTGATTTCTGGGTAGGTTTTGTACTAACTTCTGGTAGAGATTTTCCCGTAGGAGAAATGAAAATATTAAAATACAGGAGAGTGCCTAAAGCAAAGCGCCGAAGAATAGAGTTTCAAGGGGTCTTCGCAGAATCATTTGTAATGAGATTTCTACCCAGGGAAAAACGGCTTAATGTGACTTTCGAACCAGTTCAGCGACAGCGAGTCACGAACTTGGGATTCTCTTTCTCCAAGTCACGTGCACTTACCACCAGGCCACGCGCAGCCTCTAATCGTTCGTTCGATTGGGGGGGGGGGGGGGGGGGTTCTTGGGTTTCATGAGCGAAGAAAAATAGTTCATAGTAGCTATTTTTCTTCGCGCATAAAACCTGAGAGAAAATAAAAAAGCACATCGCAAAAACTACATAAGAACAATAACCAAATGAAAAACCACCAGCACTTAAAGGGTCATGCAGCCTCCAAAGAAGATTATTCAATTCATATTTATATTTATGAGTGAACTGCTTGTAAAAGAAATTTAAAAACGTCACGGAGAAAGAATGAAAACAGCGCATGCATGATTACACTTCTTTTCCTTTATTTTAATTTTTGTTTCATGTTTTTTTTTTTTTCGTTCAGAGGCTTACCTAAGAATAATAAATAAAGTCCATATTATCTACTTTTCTTCGCGCATGTTATATCTTTATCACAGTCATGTGAGTCTTATTACGTCTGGAAAATAACGTCAGTCGTTTCCGCTAATAGCTTTTTGCTGGTTTGATGAATTTATCGCAGATAAAAGCATTCTGTGATTCTGACTGAGCTATTATGGCATCATATCGTCAAGCGATGGTACTGTTAAGAAGATTACAACTTTTGTTGTTGATTCTTCTATCGTAATCTACCAACTAGTTGCCATGGGCTTGATTGGAGGGGAAGGGGAGGAACGGGAATACATCTCGAAAACCATTACTACAGAATTTCCAGTCGTCGTGCCGTAATCTTTGCTTTTCTCTGTGTGTGAGTTCTATTTAGTACGAACAGCAAAGTATGAGATACAGATTTTCATCTTGTCTTTTAACCGCAGAATCAAATCAATAAAAATCATCAAAATAAATACTGTTCAAATATTTTAGATGAATATTTGAAATTCTCTGTTGACTTTTCTTCATTACCTGGATATAGAGTGCACACGCGTCGAACGTGTGGTCAAGGAGCAGCGCTGCAGCAATTGGTCAATTATGATTTCCACTCGGAAACCTTTCTTAACATAGCGTTGTGTCAACAATTTTTTCTCTTGAATTTTCATTGTTTCGCTTAGTGTATTCCTTCCGTTGGAGAAGAGGATGCTTTTTTTGTTTCGGCTAATATTTTCCTAAGAAACGGTGGGAAGTTTACTTTATAATCATTCTCTTGTAAACGTCTCCTGCGACTATAAGAGCCATAAAAAGATCACTCATTAAAAAAAGCAAAAACCTTTTTTCCTGAAAGAAATATCATGAAAGAAATACGGGATTACGCCATATAATACAAATTTTGAAGATGCCAATCCGTTTTTTGGCGTAAATGTGACAAGGATGGTAAGTCAGATAATATCCGAAAACTTGAAAATTTTCATCGTCCTGGAGCGATGAAAATTTGAATGCCGGTTGCTTCGACTAGCGAATCCTGTGATGGTTAAATTCAAATTGATCGGAAACTTGAAACTTGGTCGTTCTGGGTGGTGTAGTGGTTAGCATACCTAGGCGTTTTCTGGGAGACGCGGGTTCGAGTCCCGCTCCAGGACGATGAAAATTTTCAAGTTTTCGGATATTATCTGACTTACCATCCTTGTCACATTTACGCCAAAAAACGGATTGGCATCTTCAAAATTTGTATTATATGGCGTAATCCCGTATTTCTTTCATGATTTATCTGCTTCTCCGGGCAATCACGGGATAGGATTATTAACCTCCAGATTCGCTAAACATGAATGCCGGTTGCTTCGACTAGCGAATCCTGTGATGGTTAAATTCAAATTGATCGGAAACTTGAAACTTGGTCGTTCTGGGTGGTGTAGTGGTTAGCATACCTAGGCGTTTTCTGGGAGACGCGGGTTCGAGTCCCGCTCCAGGACGATGAAAATTTTCAAGTTTTCGGATATTATCTGACTTACCATCCTTGTCACATTTACGCCAAAAAACGGATTGGCATCTTCAAAATTTGTACCTTTTTTCCTATTTACAATAATAAATTATAGTGTTCGTCTGTCTGTCGTCTACAGGAGAAACTACTGAGACTTGAAATTCATTAGAAATCTGTAGAAGAATATGAGAATGCGCACTCCGACTCCTCCCTCTTTTTTTGAAATTCAAGTTTGCGCATATTTAATTAATTTATTTAGTTTTCAGAGCTTTGAACCATCGTTGAAGAAACCATTGTTTAAATTTTATCTTGCGATGTGCTGTGCCGCAAGCTCACACAAAATTAGCTCCCTTCATTTTTGCACAACAGTTTTTCATTTCACTTTCGTGCAACAACATTTCAATACACTCTACATAAACGCAACAATATTTAAGTGTACTGTTCTATAAACCGCAACGTCCTCACACTAAACGTGATGTAAGTAAATAAATAAATACATCGCTCTTTCCACGTTTCAGAAACACATAGCAGCCGAAAAATTGTTTTCTGCTGTATGTCTGTGCATGGTTAATCAAGTCCTGGTACGCCCTTGATGCAGTAGTACGGGTGCAGCCAACAAGTGTGGCTTACCAATGCGAGCCCTTTTGCTGGATGTCTGTGCATGGTTAATCCAGTCCTGGTACACCTTTGATGCAGTAGTACGGGAGCAGCTAACAAGTGTGGCTGACCAATGTGAGACCTTCTGCTGGATGTCTGTGCATGGTTAATCCAGTCCTGGTACACCCTTGATACAGTAGTACGGAAAAAGCCAACAAGTGTGGCTGACCAATGTGAGACCTTCTGCTGGATGTCTGTGCATGGTTAATCCAGTCTTGGTACACCCTTGATACCATAGTACGGGAAAAGCGAACAAGTGTGGCTGACCAATGTGAGCCGTTCTGCTGGATGTCTGTGCATGGTTAATCCAGTCCTGGTACACCCTTGATACAGTAGTACGGGAGCAGCCAACAAGTGTGGCTTACCAATGCGAGCCCTTCTGCTGGATGTCTGTACATGGTTAATCCAGTCCAGGTACACCCTTGATACAGTAGTACGGGAGCAGCCAACAGGTGTGGCTGACCAATGTGAGCCCTTCTGCTGGATGGCGGTTTTTTGTTTTTTTACTTTTTTTTGAAAAAATTATTTTCTTTATCTTCTTTTTTTTTTTTTTTTTTTTTTTTTTTTTTTTGCGTCAGGGGTTCGGACGATAGCTTGGTCCATTTTCTGGGGTGTTTGTTCTAAATTTTTTTTTTAATTCTTATCCTTTTTCAGTGTATATCCTAGCTTTTGTCCCTTTGTTTTAAATATTAAAGAAATTAGACATCTAACTTCAATGGCCTCTTGAAAATAAATTATGTGTAAATTAAGATAGTAAGAGTAATGATATTACAGCACTGAAAATAAATTGTCAAAAAATCAATCATTTTGGAACAAAAGCATATGCAACATTTGCAGTCAATCTAATGATCCTATGCAGTAGCTGCTCTGCATATGTTTTTATGAAGTTAATGGGGGAAGGGTCTCTCATTAGAAATTAATTAAAAACAAAAAAACATTCACCCATTTAATTTCATAGAAACGTAAGTAGAGAAGTTACTGAATTATTATTATTATTTTTTTAACTTTACATGGCCAGTAGATTTTTTCATTTGGCTAGTAAATTTTTTATTCCGTTAGCCACATTGGCTAGTAGAAATTTCAGCAGTTTCGCAAATGCTGGCTACAGTTGTCTATCAACAGCACGCCACAGTATCACACCACACCACGCTTTGTCTGCTAGCTCCAGACATAATATCTCGTTCTTCGCTTGTCAAACATGTACACGCCATTCACTCTTGACCTCAAGACACCTGCCAACGACATTCAGTGAGTGAGAAAATATAACGTTAAGGTTGAAACGTTAAAAGAGAGCGAACTCAAAATTTACATCATTCACTCTTGACCTCACGACTTCTGCCAACAACATTCAGTGAGTGAGAAAATATAACTTTAAGGTTGAAACGTTAAAAGAGAACGAACTCAAATTTAGATAGAGAAAGACAACTAGAAATGAAAGTTAATTTAGAGTATACCTCATAATCTCGCTGCCCGAATAATGCCTGCAGCACTGATAGAGATGGAAGTACTATTTACTGAATAAAAGCCAAAGTCTTGAAGACGTAACAAAGTTGTCTCGTATGTCTTCCTCGTACGCTCATGATTTGATGTAATTATTTATTAACTTCGTTACATAGTAGTTTCCAGTTGCTCAGTGTACTGTTGCTGATGTGTATTAATTTTTCCTGCTTGTCCATTTCCACTTTTGTCAAGGAAGTAGGCCCTTTTAATCTTTTCTTCTCCCCCCCCCCTCATTGAAGATGATTAGCATCTAGGTAAAAATAAGAAGTGTTATGAGGCGATTACAGGTTGTCTTGAGAGAAAAACCTGAAATGTCCTATGAGGAAAGAAACCGTCTCCAGAGTCTTGACGTTTGATCCAAGTGCTTTCGTTCCCCCGTAAACTCCAAATTTTGCAATTCCATTGTTACAACATTGTAATGACGGTTTTCAGATCTTTCAAAAGAAATGTTTGCGCATTTTCAAGACTAAAAATTTGTAAAAGATGTCATAGCCGGTCAAGGTTATGTGTCTGACATAGCCTTGCGTAAATATGATGTCCATAGTTCGAAACAGGAGCAATTATTATCTGTAGGATCTTTAGTACGATAAGCAGCGTTAAATACAGTGGTTATATCGTGTTTTCATTTCAGCCGATAGTTTTATTTACATTATTTTTGCCTCTGCATTTAAAAAGAAAAATATTGCACAAACTAAAAGGAAAATAAAACGGAAGGACGCTAGGAAGAATCAATGTAATGGCAAATACAGAGCTATGAATGGTCTCCCCCTCCACTTTTTATTTTTTGATTGAGGGTTTAACGGCCACAGGGAGCAACTCAATGGACTACAAGCAATCGCTCGTCCCTAATGTAGGGTCACTGGTTCCAGGGAATGGAGAGAGCCAGTGCCATATCACGAACACAACACCCATTCCTAACCCAAGGAGGTTAGAATAATACATCTGGAGGTGCCCTGGTCTCTTAACCGTGAAGCCGCAAGGTGTGGGAATTGGCCATTGTTTACATGATACGTATGTAATTTCAACTGTTTGTATTTTGGAATTGCGTGGTTTTGGGTTGCAGAAACCGTGTTAATATCAAACCGGAATGAATTATACTTCTTACACGAGTAAAGTTTATAATTTTAACGTTATGTTTTGTTTAGAATTCGCACCAATGTTTGTGTATTTCAATTTAAAATAATAATGGGAAGGAGCCTCAAAATAATTAAGAATTTTATAAATTCAGCATTTTCTCACACATTGGCAACAAGTTACGATGCGAAATTGGAAATATTTGCGGCGAAAGAAGGCAATTCGGCCAACACAAAATGCATTGCAATAGAATTGAAAACCATCAGATTTCCCACACGTTGCTAGCCGAGCCTCGCGGTTATAAGCTTCATGCGATGTGGTACTGTTTTATGAACAAGGGCATCTCCAGATAGCTTATTCTAACCTCCTTGGCCTCACCGGGATTCGAACCCGGACCCTACTCGGACGAATAGTCATAAGCCAGCTCTTAGACCACTGTGCCACCGGGGCGGCCCTCCCCCTTTCCTCGGAATTGTGTGTTGCGACGTACCTAGCTCAGAGTTGACGCACATGCCAAGATGGCAAAGTTGCAGCGGCAAACTTCGTCGGCGTAGCCTGATTGGGAAAGCATTCGGCTTCGGAGCAGAAGGATACGATTTTCGCCACCGGCAAATGGATTTTACGCTATACTGGCGCCAGACCGTAAAATGAATCATCTCCTGGCCGTTGGGTTCTTCGAACAATGTGTGATGGTTCTTCCACATATCGTCTGGAATTAATGAGAATTCCTACTTCTGTATCGATCTCCTTCAAGCCTGGTTTGCCGGCTGACCCGGTAACCTACGATTCCGTCCCAGCCCTTTTCTCAAGGGAAGGGGGGGGGGATATATGTGACCTACCTGCCTCAGAGGTGAAGCACGCGACAATACGGTAAAGTTGCAGTGACGAACTTCATCGGGAAAGCATTCAGCTACAGAGCAGAAGGATGCGGATTCGATTATGCTATAGTGTTTTGTTGTTTATTTACACCATTAACAGGTGTGATAACCTAATTCTAGTGCAGTGTTTCTCAAAGTGTGGTCCGCGGCGGCCTATCAAGTGGTCCACAGGAAATTTCAGAAGAAAAATTAATGATGAATGTGAAAATCCCTTCTCTTAAATTTTGAGTGCATGCTCGACACGAATATCCAGAGCTATCAGTTAGAGCCATCAAACAACTTCCGTACCCGACGACTTACAACTGTGAGTTTGGATTTTCGAATTTAGGTGAAATTAAGAGCAAGAAAAGAAATACATAAGCTATGGAAGCTGCTCTGCTACTCAAACTATCGGCCATTGAATCGGATACAGATAGCTTGATAAAAGACCGCAATCAGCAGCATTCCTCTCACAGATGTTATAATTATTATTGCAGTTATTAATTACTGAATCTTTATACGTGGACTTTCAGAAAAGTATTAAAATCAAAAGAGAAGATCAAAGTATAATTCAATTGTCCATATAACATTTTGCATAGGATGTAACTTGAATTGTATGGAGAAATTTTTTACCGTGGCTTATGGGCGTAGCCAGAATTTAGGTGGGGGAGGGAGGGGGGTGCGATTTTCGGAGAAAGTTTAAGTAATTTTCCACAAATATTACCTGTTATGAATATTACTTTTTGACGTTTCGAGGAGGGTTTGAACCCCAAACCCTCCTGACTACGCCCATGTTGTGACTACATTGCCAATTATTTAATTAAGCGAATGATATTTTCGCTATACAACTGACAAAATAAAATCATAACTCACCAAACTATTTCTTTCTTTCTTTATCTCTAAAAATTACTTTTTTTCAGATAGGGTTGGCAACCGACAGGTATTTTAAGCACCTGGTCAGAATTTTTGGTGATTTTCTGCTTAAGTCCGGTAACAGCTGCTTACTGGCCCTATTTGGGGACGGTATTATTTTCAAGTAAAAAACAGCTGAAAATTTGCTGAAAAAAAAGCTTAAAATTTACCAAAAGAAGCTAAAGTTAAATTAAAAATCATATTTCAAGGGAGGGGAGGGGGGGTAAATCGAGCTGTAGCTCATATCTATAAGGCCGCCTATAAATCATATAGATCGGGGAATACTTTGGTTGGGGGTCCTTCCTTGGAACGGGGGGTAGGGGGGAGTCATCACTCACTGGCCGATGAGGGAGTCCGGTAGGTCCTACCATATTAACCTGGGTTGACAACCTTAGTTGTGACGTACTACGGAGGTTGAAAACATGTATCAAGACGACAAATCTGCAGCGAGACATTTTGTCCGCGTAACTCAGTTGGGAGAGTGACTTACTCCGAAAGTGAGAGGACTCGGGTTCGATGCTCGTAGCGGGCAAATTTGTGTTTTCACATATTTTCAGGCAATATATTTTTCAAAAATGTTGCCCAGACTCTACCCCCCCCCCCCGCCCCCGCTTGGTGGTCTACGATAAGTAAAAAAAAATTTAAAGTGGTCCATGAGGGATTAAAGTTTGAGAAACACTGTCCTAGTGGGACGACGACAACAAATTGAAAAAAAAAACATCATCGTCATGATCAACGATTTTCAATACATTGCTGGATGAAGGTCTCCCACAGTCTGTTCCACTACTCTTTATCTTGAGAAATACTTTTTCATGTCACTCTGGACTGCTTACTAATTTCTTCCACCCATCTCTCACGTGGTCATTTCTTGTCCCTTTGTATCCTGTCAAGTGTGTCCCTGTGTATATTCTGCCAAGTATTTCAGTTGTACAATAGCTGTCAGTTCTTCTAGGAATATGCCCAGTCGCATATAAGGATCTTTACTTTGATCATGATTTCCTCCATTCTTCTCATTTTCCTGATCCATGAATTTCTTTTGCTTTCTTTCTTCGTAGCACCAAGCATGCATCTCCTCATGCTTCTTTGAGTTGCTTGCAGCTCAGCTCTGTATGTCTTTTTTAGTTACGTTCCACATCTCTGATCCATTGGTAAGAACTGCTAGGATACACTGATAAAACACTTTTCTCTTAAGACATAATGGTCAATTACTTTCGAAAACTGAACTGTTTCTTCCAAATGCACTCCATCCGAGTTTTACGCCAATCATTTTCTTCGATGTGGCCCTCGCTTGATATCTGTTGTCCAAGGTAGTTTAATTTAGGCATCAGTTACTTCTAGGTTTGCCTCCTCAACCTCCAAGCCTTCACTTCTTGTAAAAGTTTTGTACATTAATTTTATTTTCTGTGAGCTCATCTTTAATCCCGCTTCTTTACTCTTGGTTAGGTGAGTGACTATGAGACGCTTAATAATTGCAATGAAAGTTCGAGAAAGTTAATTTCCCATCTAGAGGTATCTATTGATATTCGAGGAACCAGTTTGTCATTTGTCAAGAGACTTTCATTTTACAAGAGGAAGTTCCCGACGGTATTGTGTCTCCTCTGGAGTGTGCCAGAAAATCGTCTATCACAGGCGGCCAAGGGTATAAGAGTTGTAACTGCAAGGGAAAATACCTTTAAACAAAATGGGGCTGCAAAAGACATGGAATACTCTGTAATTCGAAATATGACAATTTGTCCTGTTCCAACAAGTAGGAGGTTGTTCGTTTAAAAATAGTAACAATAAAAATATTCTGTACTTTATTTCACAACACCTCATAATTTTTTTTCTTGAATATCATAATTTATCACTTCAGCTAAAAAGGTTTGGTTCGTATGTAGAATAACCGATGAAAATAATTAATTGCGTGTATTTTATTACATTAACCACTAATATTGATTATTTTGTAAAATAACCAGTGATTATGAATAATAACCAATTTATTAGATTTACCGTAACATATATATGTATTTAAAAAGTAAGCATATATATATATATATTCAAAAGACGTAGTACAATACTATGAGGAAGAGATCCTTATAATTTACATACATTTATTTATGTGTAATATAAATTTACCTTAGACAACAGATATCAAGCGAGAGTCACATTGATGACGAAATTAATCGGCGCATAAAACTTGGTTGGAGAGCTTTCTGGAAGAAACAGTGTTTAATCAACGCATCCTTCCGGTTTTCAAGTACAGAACACAGACTTAGACTTTAAATGAAAAAGACGTACAAGGCTGCAGACAACGGAAATAAGCATGGAGAGATGCATGCTTGATTTAACCAGGAAAGATAAGAAGTGGAACTCGTAGATCATGAGAATGACAAGAGTGGAAGACATTCATGATCAGAGTCAAATCCTTGAAATCGCAGTGAGCTGGACATATTTCCAGAAGAACGGACCACCGATGGACAAACGAATTTTTAGACTAGATACCAAAGGATAGGAAAAGACCCTGGAGACGACCACGTGGGAGATAGGTGGATGAAATCCGAAAGCATCCCTAAGTGACACACACACACACGGCACGGAAAATTCTGGCAGCGAAGACCCATATCGTAAGTGGTCCTGAAGTCATGAGCTTTCCGAGCTTATCAGAATTGTGTTCAAAATTCGCACAATGGCGCAATGCGTTGACAGACGAGCAACTTTGTAGCGAGCCCTCAACGTCATCAATCCACCGCAATGTGGCAACTGACGAGGCTCTAGCGCAAGAAGACCGATAGATGATCTTGCGTCAGACTGTTGCAAATGCAAATGTTTCTCTCGGCATCTCACGTCACATCGTTCAACGTGATGACCCGATGCCGCGCATACCTCCGAGTGAGACCATATTTCCATTCGGATAGCGATTTTCACTTGAATTTGTTCTCGAGCATGGTTGCCTTTTTATTCGAACTCTTGTGCGGTACAGCACATTTCACTGTAGCGATGTTGGGAGACACTGATTTGCCAGCCTGGTCGTCAAGTATGCTGTCTGCTGACCATTCTTTGGAAGTGGACCCCAGGTTGGAGTTCCGGATGTGGCATGAGTGGTGGTCTGTCATACGGCAAGGGCATCCTTCCTTTCCCTAGAACCAGTAGCCTCAGACCAGGGACAGATGACTGCTTTTAGCCCTACGAGTTGCTGTAGCAATCGCCCCCCCCCCCCCAAGAAAAGGTAGCGATTTAGATATACATAAATCGCCGACAGATATCATTGGAAGTTACTTATTGATCAACCCAAGGATTTTGAAGTGTTCATGGTAATTTTATGTTGTTGGAAATAAAACATGTTAAAATGTTATTGAATAAAATCTTTTTTTAAACATATTTTCAAGATTTCTGTACTGGTAGTTTTTATTAGAAGAAAGGCCAGATTAAGAAGAGGGGTCTAACGGGGCTATAGTCTAGGGGCCCATCATTACCAAGGGCCCAGGAGGCATGCCGCTACACCACAAATAATACAGAACTTATATATTTATAAAGAGAGGGAGTAAAATATTTTTAGTTTTGGTCTCTTATAATTTCCACTCAATCACAGACAGTGGCTAGAAGACGAAGAGTTTTTAAGGCAGTGATAACTCGCTAAGAGTAAACGTTTCATGTCGCTACGTACAGGTAGGGCGACGAGGCAGTTTCAGTTTTTTCACTACCTTCCACCTACACCTCCTTGCTTGTACTTGGAACCGTCAACGGGAGAAATACACTGTGACTTCACACTGCGTAAAAAAAAAAAAAAAAAAAATAGAAAAAGAAAAAAGATGCACCAAGGAAAGTATACAATGCACAATTATTAAAAATTCCATGACAAAATCCAGGCATCTCAATCTTTTAACTCACGTTCCTGTGAGAACAGTGGAAAATACAATGACTTTTTATGAAAACTCTGCAGGTAATTTATTACTTGGAAGAACGCATAACATATTAATTATCACAAGCATACTGCTAGTTTCGTGTTTTAACGGACTTCAGTAATGATTCTCCGTCATAAAGGGGCCCACTAAGGCCTTAATCCGGCCCTAGTTAGAAGGTGTCATTTTTCTGCCTTAGCTATTAATTTTTCTTCAACTTTATTTATTCCCTGAATGCTCAAGAGACGCATATAGCGGATTAAATCCATTTATTTTTGTGGTGTAATAAGCACAAAGATTCGCCAACCTTTCGCACTCCACTGGGAGGCTTTTTCAAGGCAATGGCAGACATAAAAATATATCCGTCTCTTGAGTATTCACAGTGTAGTGTATTTATAATTAAGTTCCCTGAATGCTTTTTGCTTTAGCTAGCGTTATAAGATAACAAGTGCTTATAGTAGTAATTCTTTTCAGGATGTTTCTTATTCAGTCTCATAAAGCTGTTAATGTGCAAGACGTAACGATCTAAGAAGCGCTATACAGCGCTCTCTCTTTTTCTCTCTCTTTTTCTTTGTATGATTTGTTTGAAATTATTTTCTTCGGAAATCACGCTTTTTGCTGCTCCGATGGAGTTAAGAAAGTAGATCTTTTTCTTCGTCGTGGTGTTAGTTTTTGCCTCTTAATCTCACACATCCTTCCATTTCCCTCCACTTGAGATCTGCGCTTCAGGGTTCAAAATTTATATTGCTCGGCATGCATGCACCCGCATGTATTTCTTTTTCCTACATGCCCGATCGGGCAGGTAAAAATACAAGCTCTGTACAGGAAAGTTTAAAGTAATGTTTTTATTATTTCCTAGTCAATTTTGTTATTACCGAAAGGCTCCTTCCTCTGCTTTTTAATAAAACTTACGACCTTGAAAACTAAATTGCCCATTATATGATTGTGTGATATCTCAAAATAAAACTAATGCAATAAGCTTTCAAATGGGCCCAATATGAGCTTTGCTGACCAATTAGATCTATTATTTATTGTTATTTGCGATGGCCATGGTATACATAAAAATGTTTTTTTTGTAAATTTAAAAATCCTAAAACTACAGAAGAGTTGTATGGAGGAAGCGGAAATTTTGCGTTGATTAGTTTGCTTATAAAGCCTACAAGTTCACCGAGTTTCATAAAAATCAAAAGGGTTCAAGTCAAAAATGTAACTTTTTTTGTGCTGATTTGACATAAGACCCATAGACGAGTTCATATTTCACTGCTGGACGCAATCTATAAGATGCAGTAAAATATAAGCGAGTTCAAATTTCCTTGCTACGGGGCAATTATGAAATGTAGGTGAGTTCAAATTTCATTGGCGAGTTCAAATTTCATTGCTACGAAACAGTTTAGGAAATGCAGTGAAATATAGGTGAGTTCAAATTTCATTACTACGAGACAGTTTGTGAAAGGCATTAAAAGTACTTTGTTTCTTATATTGTATCTGAAATGTTTAGAAAAAGTAATAGAGTATGCGCATAATGTGTGTGCGTGCTCTCGGACAGATATTTTACTGGCAGCATGTCCGACTGAGCTTGTTACAATTTTGAAAATTTCCTAGCCCTGCTGAGCGCCTTTTAGGATTATTATTGTAACAGTCATGATTTTTTTCATCACCAATACTATAATTTCTCTGGTTCCTTTTCTTTTTCTCTAGAATTTTTTGCTGAAATGTCGCTACCGGATCCTCATATTCGAGAAAATTTCATTTGAGAGAAATACACCATTACACTAGTAGTTTCATTCCTAGAATAAAAAAAATTGCAATAAGAACGGAACTGTAATTTAACGAAAATTAAAATTCAGTTTTTATGTTTCACTGTAAAGACTCAGACGTCGAGGTGATTATTACATTAATCGATAAGGCACTGTGGTATCGAGGTTCATCACTATACACCTGGAGTATGAGAACTATGTTAAGTAACCTATTTATTCTTCCCTGCTAACTTTTTCAGGACGTAATTTCTCGATTTATTCTTTTCTGTCTCGCAGAAGTTGTGGAAAATAAATGGATAAATAAATAAATGGGGAGATAAGTATATGGCAGCAGTGCATTTTAAAAGAAACCAATTCTAGTTCATCATCGCGGTATACAAGCAGGCAAAAAAATAACATCGGTGACGATTTGTAAGACTCTTTTCGATAGTAACACATGGCCAGACACAGAATGAGGTCTGGGTCAGCGATTAGTTATTGTTGCTAGCGGACTATTTCACGAGCGCTTCATTCTCTCGCGATTGCTTAAACAGCTGCTGCTTTTCTCAAATCGAGGTCTCGGATCGGGTTGATTTCCGTTCCGCTTGGCAGGCTGCTTCTGACAGCCATTTATTCCTAAAAACTTGCATCATAATAAACCAGCTAAAGCGAGGAAGGATTTGCGAGTACTTTTTGTTCCTTGAATTGTTTGGTCTTGGGAAAGCCATGTGTTAACGTAGTTTGGGCACCGCATTTTTACTGTTACTGGACTAGGTTAAAGATATTTGTTAACTCTGTGTTTCTTGCGAACTCCGGCTTTAGAGGAACCGGAAAACTTCCACTCAAGAATTTCTCTAATGCTACTCGATTGATAGCACATTTTGTGCTTGTTGTTTACGTTGAAAGTTCACTGACTCGTCGCAAGCCCGTAATCTGCATTGCAGGTCAGTTCAAGCGGACACCGCTTAACAAAAAGGAGTTAGCTAGTTTTGTTTATCGCCTGTGGTATGCATGTGAGTGTGTGTGTGTATTCGTGTTCAGAGTGGCTGACAGTTCATTCATTTATTTTTTTTTCTCATTTTTCGACGTCTAGTATATAAACGTGTAGATTTCCAATACACCCATTAACTGTTACAACAAGCACATCACATGCACGCTCATTCGGGGCGTTGGAACTAATAGGTATTTGTCAGCGGGTTCTAGACATCAGAATAAGCATTTTTTGTCAGACCATAAAAGTTACTGCGCTGTAAAATAGGACGTGATGACGTTATTTGAACATTGTACAGATAAAACTTTTTTTTTTTCTAGACTGAAAGTTTAATGACCACTATGAGCAACTCGATGGGCTATAAGCAGTCGCCCGTTCCTAATTTAGGGCCACTGGTTCCAAGATAAGGAAAGAGCTAGAGCCGTAAGAGAAACACAACATCCATGCCTGACCGCGATTCGAACCCGAAGCCATCGCTTAGAGCACTGCGCCACCGGGGCGGCATAAAACGTTCATGTTGATAAAGTCCCAATTAATATAAACTTGAATTTTATATCTATATTATTCAGTTTTTTTATTTAAAATATTTTACTCATATTATTAGGGGTATGCAAAAGTTTCCGCCGTTTTAAGTAGAAAGGAGACAGGAACAATCAGGAAACCAGTACACATTTATTCAAGGAAATGTTGGCCGTTAGCATCAATGACCTTTTGCCATTTTTTAGGCAACAAATGAATGTCCCTGTGATAGAAGGTCTCGAGTTTTGAGCTGAAGAACGCAGTGACGAAATTTCGCACTTCTGGAACTGTGGTGAACCGCTGTTGGGCTAGGGCATGTTGCATTGAGCGAAAGAGATGAAAGTCTGAGTGTGCGATGTCCGAGGAGTAAACCGGGTGCGGTACAACTTCCTAGTGTAACTGTTCAAGGGTTGATTTCGTGGTGGAACAGACATTTGGTCTGGCATTATCGTGTAACAGGATGACTGGGCTGCGTCTACACGCGAGAGGGTGTTGATGGCTGGCCTAGGTCGACCCAGGATCGCTTGCTTGCGGGATTGTTGCAATAGACCCATTTTTCATCCCAGGTGACAACCTTCCACAAGAAGTTCTTCCCCTGAAGCCTCTTCAGCAACGACATGCAGATGCCCAATCGTTGGACAATATTACGCTCTTTTAAAGTATGTAGAACCAACTTACCAATCTTCTGGATTGTGTGGTCGATTGTGTCGTTTCGCCAGTTGTGTGGTCGATTGTGTGGCATCCTCTTGCAACAGCGATTCCAGCTCCTCGTCTACGAGTTGCTGCGGTCTACCTACACGTGGCTTGTCTTCCAAGCTTAGATCACTTTTCTTAAACCTGAGAAACCATTCTCGACACGTCCGCTCACTCATAACCGTTTCGCCATACGCCTGACATATTGACTCGTATATGCTTCACTCATACTTTTCCTTAAATTAAACATGAATAACAAACAGTGCCGCAAATGAACTTTATCGACCACAATGCTTGGCTTCATGTACGAATTGACAGCACGGATCGCCGGCCGGTTAGACCCCTACAGCGCGTGCTAGCGGGGCGGCGGAAACTTTTGCATACCCTTAATATAAACGTTGTTAAACTGCATTGATTTGGACACCTCCGCATTAGTATGAATCCCACTAGAACCGTAGCCGTTACGATATACACCGAAGAACGAAAAAAATATGACCAGTGCGTCTTTGTGCAAATCGATGCAATTGCAACTAAACGACGGCACCTGTGAAAGTCACTAAACGATACGAATAGCACCTAATATTGAGACCTGTTAATTAGTGTTATCTTTGTTCTTCAGATGAGAAAGGCAGCGAATTTAAGCGAGTTTGACAAAGGTCAAATTGTAATGTCCAGATGACTGGGTCAGAGTACTTCCGAGACGGCGAGGCTTGTGAGATGCTCACAGTCAGCCGCGGTTAGTATCTTCAAAAAGTGATCCGAGGAGGGAAACTTCGAACCGCCGGTAAGGTATAAGCCGACAACGGCTCATCGATGCTAGAGGTGAGCGAGGGCTCTCCCGTATAGTATGTGACGTACTACAGAGGTAAAGCACTTATCAAGAGGACAAATCTGCAGCGACTCACTCAGCCCGTGTAGCTTAGTTGGTAGAGCAACTCACTCCGGAGAAAAGCGGCGCGGTTTCGATCTGCGTCACGGACAAATTTGTGTTTTCACATTGGCGTCCGCACGTAAGGATGGCGGCACTGGCCGTTGGGTTCTTCGAAAAATGTGTGATGTTTGTTCCACACATCGTCTAGAATGAATGAAAGTTCGTTTTTCCCTTACAAAAAAAAAAAAAAAAAAAAAAATTAAGAAGGAGATGATGTGACGTACTACAGAGGTAATGCACGTGTCAAGACGACAAATCTGCAGCGATACATTCCGTCGTGTAACTTAATTGGAAGATAAACTTACTCCGGAGTGAGGGGGGCGCGATTTTGATATCCGCCACGGAGAAATTTGTCCTATCACAGGTACGATCCAACGGAACAGGGTACTGTGACTCAACTCGCCGGTAATTTGACGGGAGTAATGTGTCACATCACATAGTACGTCAAACCCTGCTAAAAATTCGGGCTGCGCAGTCGCAGGACGCTCGGAATGCCCTTGCTAACTTTGGTTCACTGTCGAAAGCGCCTACAGTTGGCACGCGAGCATCATAACTGTACCTTAAATGATTGAAAAACAGGTCATGTGGTCCGATGCGTCTAGTTTCCCGTTGCACCGCGTACGTGTGCGTCGTTTACCTGAGGAAGTGTTGGCACCAAAACAGAAAAAAAAAAGCCGGTAGAGGAAAGGTTGGGAAGAGTTGGCCGAAAAGACGGTAGAGGAAGTGTAATGTTTTGGGCAAGGTTCTGCTGGGAAACCCTGGATCCAGTCAATCATGTGCAGGAAACTATGACGTCTACCATCTACCTAAACATCATTGCAGCCCAGGTACACCCTTTCTTGGCAAGGGTCCGGTGGAGGAAGTGTAATGCTTTGGGCAGTGTTCTGCTGGAAAACCCTGGGTCCAGTCAATCATGTGCAGGAAACTATGACGTCTACCATCTACCTAAACATCATTGCAGCCCAGGTACACCCTTTCTTGGCAAGGGTCCGGTGGAAGAAGTGTAATGCTTTGGGCAGTGTTCTGCTGGGAAACCCTGGGTCCAGTCAATCATGTGCAGGAAACTATGACGTCTACCATCTACCTAAACATCATTGCAGACCAGGTACATCCTTTCTTGGCAAGGGTCTGGTGGAAGAAGTGTAATGCTTTGGGCAAGGTTCTGCTGGGAAACCCTGGTCCCGTCAATCATGTGCAGGAAACTATGTCGTCTACCATCTACCTAAACATCATTGCAGACCAGGTACATCCTTTCATGGAAAGGGTCCGGTGGAAGAAGTGTAATGCTTTGGGCAATGTTCTTCTGGGAAACCCTGGGTCCAGTCAATCATGTGCAGGAAACTATGACGTCTACCATCTACCTAAACATCATTGCAGACCAGGTACACCCTTTCTTGGCAAGGGTCTGGTGGAAGAAGTGTAATGCTTTGGGCAAGGTTCTGCTGGGAAACCCTGGTCCCGTCAATCATGTGCAGGAAACTATGTCGTCTACCATCTACCTAAACATCATTGCAGACCAGGTACATCCTTTCATGGAAAGGGTCCGGTGGAAGAAGTGTAATGCTTTGGGCAATGTTCTTCTGGGAAACCCTGGGTCCAGTCAATCATGTGCAGGTTTAATCCGCGTCTCAGAATCAAGATTTTAATCCGCGTCTCAGAAATGGCATTAAAAATTTCACCGTTCAAGATGGTTAAAAATTAAGATAAAAACTATTGTTTAGTTTTTTCAGAAGGAATTTTAAATGGCAGAAAATAAAAGAAAAACCCAAATATTTATCCGATTTCAGACTACGAACATAATTAAAAAGGAAGAAAAGTGAGGGGGCAAATGTGATGTTTCATCCCTGCGAGCAAATGAGCTGAACAATCTGACGCCACTGAACTGAACAAAAACATATCACGCCAAGAAAAAACAAACTGATGCTATAAAAATCTATTATAAAATGATATAAATATATTTTTGATGAATACTAATATAACGTAAAATGATTATGATGATTTGGACACTAGTTTCGAATACTACGTCTTTACGTGAAATCTAATTTTCCTTTTTTTTTTTTTCCTTGGGGTTTGATGACCACCGTGGCCGCCCCAGTGGCGCAGTGGTCTAAGCGATGGCTTCTGATCATTCGTCTGAAAAGGGCCCGGGTTCGAATCCCTACGAGGCATGGATGTTGTGTTGGTCTTACGGCGCTGGCTCTCTCCCTTCCCTGGAACAAGTGGCCCTAAATTAGGGACGGGCGACTGCTTATAGCCCACTCAGTTGTTCACGGTGGTCGTTGAACCTCCAATCAAAAAAAAAAAAAAAAATGACCACCGTGAACAACTTAACTCATTAGTCCGTCCCTAATTTTTTTTTTTATTGGAGGTTTAACGACCACCGTGAGCAACTCAAGGGGCTATAAGCAGTCGCCCGTCCCTAATTTAGGGTCACCGGTTCCAGGAAGGGAGAGAGCCAGTGCCGTAAGACAAACACAACATCCCTGCCTCACCGGGATTGGAACCCGGACCCTTTTCGGGCGAATAATCAGAGGCCATGGCTTAGACCACAGCGCCACCGGGGCGGCGTCCCTAATTTGGGGCTACTGGTTCCAGGGAGGAAAGAGAGCCAGTGCCATAAGATACGCTCACCATCCATGCGTCATCCGGGTTTTGAACCCACCTCTGACGAATCACTTAAAGGCAACACTTCGGACCATTCGGCCACCAGGGCGGCTTCGTTTTGCCTTTGGTATTATGAATAAAAAATTTCGTCCTAAAAGTTTTTCATATTTAAAAGTCTAATCTGCTATGTAGAAAAAATTACTAAGTATCTTTAGCGGACTTGTACTAGTGTAACGCTGAGGAAGATCTTGATCTTTTTCAAAGCGGAAAAACCTTTCGTCAGTTGTTCAAAACATTAACCTTTGCTCTGCCAGTTTATATGCTTCACCGAACACAATGCCCAATTTATTCAGCTTCATGTAAAAAGTAATATCCCTTTTTGATTTCTTCTGGTATCAACCAAGAGAATAAACCATCTTCAATTTAGATTAAAGAAACAACGTTTAGTCACAATTATTCTATTTTCCTTGTCGATCGAGATTTCGCTGTGCTTTCGCCTAACTTCTTCAAAATGAATGCGTGTTAATATTCAAAGCGCGTGTGTCATCATCGACGGCGTTGACCGTTACGGATTTTTGCCAATAGCTTCCTCTCGCTTAATTCCTCATAATGTTTGTAATATACAATTCGTAACACATTCAGTTCATTTCTGAGGCGAACGTGAAGCATAAGATTCGTTAAGTTCTGACAGAAGATGTTTAGGAACGGTTTCGTGAATTTATCAAAACAGTTTAAATCTGACAAAGGTTGAAATTTAAAATATTAGGTGTACAGCTTAATTCTCGGCCCCTAACCGCAAACGATCATAGAACGTCGGCAAATGCAAATAGCTGTGTGCGATAATGGCTGATTGCAGCGCTATCCAACAGCTTCCCAGGCAACCGTAACCGCTCACAGCTGTAGTGACAGAAGGGACGAAAGTTGACGGTGAAAGCAATGTCTTTCGAGAAGCAACATTTGAGGCACTGCCTCCTGTTCGCGTTTCAGCTGAAAAAAGTGCCGCGGGAGCCCAGCAAATGATCTGTGCTGCTTTGGGTGAGGCTGCTATGTCCTACAATACATATAAAAAGTGGTTCCAGCGGTTTAAGCACGGAAATTTCGATCTTCGTGATGCAGAACGTCCGGGACAGCCACAGAAAGTTGACGATGAGGAACTGGAACAACTGTTGAACGCGGATCCCTGTCTAACACAGTCAGAGCTCGCCCAGGAACTCGGAGTAACACGGCAAGCCATTGCAAAGCGCCTGCACAAGCTTGGACGGATTCACAAGAAGGGCCGTTGGATGCCCTACCAACTCACAGCTGCGAACAAGTCTAGGCGCTACAATGTTGCTGTGTCCTTGCTCTCCAGATTCAAGAAGTAGGATTTTCTCCACAAGAGTTTGACCTGTGATGAGAAGTGGATCCTCTTTGATAATCTTAAGCGGCGCAAATCGTGGGTTTATCCAGGTCAGCATATCACCAAACCGAATATCCATGCCAGGAAGTTGTTGCTGTGCATATGGTGGGATCAGCGCGGTGTCGTACAATATGAGTTTCTCAAACCTGGTGAAACGGTCAATGCTGAGCGTTTTGGTCAGCAACTCATTCGTGTGAGTGACGCAGTGGAGGCGAGAAGGCCATACACCGGCAAGGGCAGAAGGTCGGTCCTGTTGCTTCAGGATAACGCGCGTCCTCACACCGCGAAAACGACTTTAAACACGATCACCGAACTGGGATATGAGATTTTCTCCCACCAGGCGTATTCTCCAGACTTCGCCCCGTCGGATTATCACCTCTGTCGCTCGCGGTAACATCACCTGAGTGATACGCACTTCACTTCTGTCGAGGAGGTCCACACAAGTATTGATGACTTTATCAACTCGAAACAGCCCTCTTTTTTCCGCAGTGGCATTCGGCAGCTCCCTGACAGATGGCTGAAATGTATCCAACACGACGGGGATTATTTCCCTGATTAGGTACGTATTCGATTTGCTATAATTTGCTGTCAACGTGTCGTGCCTGTGGCCGAGAATTAAGTTGCACACCTAATATTTTTGAGATTCAAAGATGATATTTAATTTATCGGAGTGTCCGTAATTCCATTAATATCAAGTATCTTAATGATAACTGTGAGAATCTCAGTGGTTGGTAGGTTAATAAAGAGTTTTATGGCGCAAGATCCATGTTTCGGCCAAAGAGCGCCTAAATCTCAGTGGGAAGATTACCTCAATTGATATTTAAATAGCATGTATGCATTGCCTTTTTAGTTCATATAATATCCACATTTTGGTTATAGTGATGACTGAGGAATGTGTATTTTATTTTTATATATTCTTAAGCCACAGTTCAGAGTTGGAAACGGGTCAAAAATTTTGGACCCGGACCCGGCCGTCACATAATTAGACCGGACTCAGACCTGACCCGGACAAATCTGCTTTGAGCTAAAAACTCGAATATATCATCATCATAAATGTCAATCATTATCAATCCACTGCTGGACGAAGGTATCCCCACGTTTCTTCCACAACGGACTGTCTTGGGCCAGTCGCCTCCATCCATCCATCTCCCACGTGGTCTTCTTCTGGGTCTTTTCCTGTCCCTTGGAATCTAGTCTAAAATTTCAGTTGTTCATCGTTGGTCCGTTCTTCTGGCAATATGTCCCGCCCATTGCCATTTCAGGGATTTTACTCTGATCGTGTTATCTTCCACTCTTGTTATTTTCCTTATCCACGAGTTCCTCTTTTTATCTTTCGATACGCCAAGCATGCATCTCTCGAGTTGTCTGCGGTCTGTGTATGTCATTTTTATAGTTAAGGTCCACGTCTCTGTCCCACACGTAAGCACTGGAAGGATGCATTGATTAAACACTTTTCTTTTAAGACATAATGGCATATTGCCTTTAAAAACTGTACTGTTTCTTCAAAAAACTCTCCAACCAAGTTTTATGCGTCGATTAATTAATTCATCAATGTGACTTTTGCTTGATATCTACTGTCCAAGGTAAATGTAGGAATTGGTTACCTCCAGCTTTTCCCCATCAATTAATAAATGTTCATTCCTTGTAAAAGCACTGCGCACCATTTTTGCCTTGTGAAAGTTCATTTTTAATGCCCATTTCTTTACTCTTTCTCAGCAAGTTCCTGGATCATACGCTGCAGTTCTGAAGTATGATTTCATAGACCTCTGAAATGTTCTTTGAAGTATTTTTTTATCTATTCAAAAATAAAATGGCAATAAAATCGGGTCGAAATCGGGTCAGGAACACCTTGACCCGATCCGACCCGGCCATTTTGACCCGCAAGAAACTGTCGACCCGGTGACCCGTTTCCATCTCTGCCACAGTTATAATGCACATTGTATGTGAAAGGACTAATTTAGTTTGTTTTGAAAGACTGCTCGCCATCTTTAAGGGTGGTTCTAAAGAACGCCATGTTTAGTCATGCTTTTCGAAGGTAGTTATTGTCTTCAAATGCAATGGTGAGGTTCGGTTAGCTTTCCATACGAGTGGATGCTGGACAAACCGACATTCGTTAGCGAACTTTTAAGGAACCGAACATAAAATATGTAAATTAAAATGTATTGTATAAACGGGGCTTAATAAAGTCATAACGATTCGATCACGAGAATCTTTTATTTAAGGGCATGCATTCTAAAAACGAACTACAAAGATTAGGCCTGACAGGCGAAATACCTGAACCTAGCGCCTGTTGTATCACAATGACATGACAATCGTCCTCATTTTTCTGTTCTTTTGATTTTATCTCAACTTCGTCTTTGTCATGACTTCCAGATTTTGTTCATACTTGATACAAGTCTTGGTATCAGTTATTTTTTGCAAAGGACTGTACAGTAGAACTACTTAAAGTTAGGGCAAGAATGTACGTGCTTCTCTTTTTCCTTATTTCAAACGATCACATCAGATCAGATCATATGTAGAGGATTTTAGGAAGGGAGTGTCTGACCCCAGGTCTTAAACAACACTTAGAAAAATAGGAAGCTAGGATATTTGGGCTAGAGTGCCCGATAGAAAAGTCACACAGAAGCGAGGTAGAAAGGGGGAGGAAGACTCCCTTATTTATTATTGGGAGGACAGTATCCAGGATCCGATGGCTTAACGTGCCCATCAGACGGTTGGCGGATATTTTGCGGTACGAGTGTTCGTATACCTGCCTAGGAACGAACCTGAGATTATTCCGTGGCAGTCACGAACGTTGACCACTTGGCTATCCGCTGCCCGGTGGCCAAGTGTTAAACGTTCAGACGAAACGTCAGAAATAACATTTGTTACGCGGAAAATTATAAGAAAAATGATGTCGAAATTGATAGAAAACGAGCAAATCACTAAACAGCAGTCACCCATCCAGGTTTATCCTCGACTGATGACTGAACCTGAAAGTTTGACCTTTAACAGTGTTAACAAGTCTTGACGAAGAGTCACAATTTGCTGGCGACTCTCCCGGAAATTTTCCACAGGTGGTGCGTGTATAATTTTTCAAAGCAGGTGTGTATCGTAGAAGCAGAGAAAATGCTAAGTACAAAGGCCGTTCCATAAGAACTGGGAGTAATTTTTTTGTTTTGAGTTAGCAACAGTGCGAAGGGGAATGGGGAGGGAATAACTACGCAGACAACTAACTGAATTAAGGAAGTATTATTGGCGACAATTATTAGCCGTGGCAGACGATTCTGGTTTTGTTATTGCGCAGTTGTTTAATGTACATACGTCTGCATTTCGCCATACAGCTATGGAAGTGAGTGATTTAGAGTTAAGAAGTGAAATGCATTGTGCGATAAAATTTTGCTATCGTTTGGGTAAAATGTCTCCAGAAACAGTTGATTTAATGAAAAAAAGCTTACAAATATGAATGTTTGGGTAAAAAGATTTTTAGATGGCACCATGATTTCAAAAAAGTGCGTTTGTCGGCAGAACTCGCTCCTAGGTCGGGTCGACCTGAAAGTGTTGTTACGGAGCGTAACTGTTAACGCTGAGCAATCCTCCAAGAAGATCGACGAATGGCGTGTGAAGACATAGTGACGTCAACTAATATTTCAAAAACGTCGGCATTCCGCATTCTACACGATAAATTGCTGCTGCGTCGTGTGTTTTCCTGATGGGTATCTCATCACCTGACGAGAGAACAATTGTTAGCCAGAGTTCAAGTGTGTCATGAGTGGAAACAAATGATTGCAAAGAAACCTAACTTTCTAAACAGAGTAATAACTGCCGATGAAATATGGGTCCACTATCAGTTCTTCTTAAATACTTCACCTAAAGTGGAACAAGAGTCACTCGAATTAAAACCCTAAGAAATAGTTACTTACAGGCCTTTGCCTTTATTCTGTCAAAACCTCATGAATGCGATTCATGCAAAAGGTTACTATTCAAACAAATTTAAACTAATCACACTGATATTAACACTTCAGAACTAATTAAAAAACGTTAGTAGGTAGAACACTTTTAAATCCGAACGCTAAATATATATAACAGCACTTAACACGTAGCCTTCAAGTAAATCAAACTTCAAAATAACGTAGCCTCCACAGTTACAACAACATCACACCACCATCTCCACCCTTTTGGCTGCTGCCTCAACATTATATCTCTTCTAGTTCTTATCGGTCACATGCATACGTCATACTCTCTGGCCTCAAAAGTGTTGCCAATCTAATTGTGCGGGAAAGAAGATACTGTATAACGTTGAGGTTGAAAAACGCTAAAAGAGAATGAACTCAAATTTACATAGAAAAAGTAACTGAGAATGAAAGTTAAGTTAGAGTATACGTCGCCCTTTCGTCTGAGTGGGCCAGAGTTCGAGCCCCGCCGAGGCATAGGTGGTGTGCCTGTCTTACCGCGCGTACTCTTTCCCTTCCCTGAAACCAGTGACCCAAGGACGAGCGACTGTTCGTAACCCATAGAGCTGCTCACCGTGGTCGTTAAACCCCCTTCACCCTGAGAAAAGAGGAGTTGCTCGTAGTGGACGTGGCACCGTCATAAAAATTGTCATATCACGCATTTCGTGCTAAAAAATTGCAAGACGGAGGATTTTCCTAATTCTAATTCGAATTTATCAATAATTACGCTAGTTACTACATCAGAAAAGCCACCCATGTTTCGAGGGACGTATCTCTACAAGCAGATTCTGCTTTTAAATGATTAGCTGCAATTGGATTTTACGTGGTTAAAATTTATTAGAATCCGCAGTATATGCTTTTACTTGTTGCGTTTTAATTTATTAGTTATGACCTCTGAACGCGCGCTTGTTTTCCTGAAAACAATACGTCACTCCGTGGTTTCAGAAAACCTTTACTGTATCAGATTTCCGAGGAACCACTTAAAAGATTCGTACATATTTTTACTTGACTTCGCAGGATAGTTTAACCGAGCAAACATTTTGAAAACTTCGTTCTCTTAATTTTTATTTACAAACACAGATTTTAATGGACAAGGCATCAGGCTCTCGTGCGGAATGAATCAATCATAAAATTTAAGGTAGCAGTCTTAAAAGCTTGATAATTAAAACATTGCGCAATCTTCTTACGAAATGAACAACATATTTAATGTAGAAGTTAAAAGGTTAAAAATAAAGCCATAAAAACTTGTCTTCCTGAAGACCATCTTCAGATGGAACAACATATTTGTTGTTCCATCTGAAGATGGAACAATATTTTAGGTACTTCCATATTTTAGGTTTTTTTTAAAGACCATCTTCAAATGGAACAACATATTTTAGGTACTTCCATCTGAAGATGGTCTTTAGGAAGACCCGAAAGTTCTAATACATACGATTGACGTGGACTAAGAACATCAAACAGAAGTCATCGCTCTTTCCACGTTTATAAGTGAGTCACGGAAAAATTCTCATCGGCCGCCACGGGAAACGAACCCAGGGTCTTCCAGTTACGCGCCGGGCATCCCGGTGGCGGCCGATGAGAATTTTTCCGTGACTCACTTATAAACGTGGAAAGAGCGATGACTTCTGTTTGATGTTCCTAGTCCACTTCAATTGTGTGTATTCATTATTCATTCGCCTCCTAGTTATTTGTTCAGTTGCTGCCTTCCATCTTTGGTGAATCCCCAGCATTGTGCGGGGCTCCAAGAAGCAACCTGCCATGTGGTTTGGCAGTTATACTTCGATTCACCCTAAGATGCCACTGCAATTTAAGATACAAGAGCCTACGCACTCACTGAGCCTTCGGGGACGGCCGAGAGTTCTGTGTTGCGTCACTCTCCACTGTGTCTTGCTGTTAGCAGCTGTCAATCACTTCCCCATCAACTCATTGGCATCCGTGTCTTCCCAAACACTGCATATCTACGCATGCGTGTGTTGGTCTAATTTTAAAGCTTAATTTCTGAAAATAGATCATTTTTAGATTTGTCTAAAAAAACCATATGTATAAGTAAACAGCTAGGACAATATAAAGTATGATTCTGGGTAATAAATGCGTTGGCTTTCACGGAAAATGTTGGGAACTACTTTTAGTCGCGGAGATAGATCTCACGTACCTTCCCCTTCAGTGTCATTTTAGGGTGAATCGAAGTATAGTCGTATGTGAGCCTCTTGGGAATTCGAGGCCGCTGTGGTGCAGTGGCAGCATGTCCGGCGCGTAACTAACTGGAAGACCATGGGTTCCCGGGGGCGGCCGATGAGAATTTTTCCGTGACTCACTTATAAACGTGGAAAGAGCGATGACTTCTGTTTGATGACCGAGAGTTCTTATGGCTTTATTTTTAACCTTTTAAGGTGGTTCCACCTAAAATATCTTCCTTATGTTTCCAATGGTAAAACTTTTTTACATATTTTCTTTGCAATTAACGTATTCCCAAGGATGAAAATTTGCACATCGATAAAACAAGTTATAGTATGGGATACTTAATACTTGCTAAAACATAACCATAATTAAGCAATCCAACATTTGTTTGTCTACTGACGTCATCAATGTACAGGTCGCGCCATCTATTAACAGGTCTGAACATTACTTAAAGAAAATTATTGATTTTTTAATATAATTATGGTTATGTTTTAGCAAGTATTAAGTATCCCATGCTATAACTTAAATTTACACATCGATAAAACTAAGTTATAGCATGGGATACCTAATACTTGCTAAAACATAACCATAACTAAGCAATCCAACATTTGTTTGTCTACTGACGTGATCAATGTACAGGTTGTGCCATCTATTAAGAGGTTTGAACATTACTCAAAGAAAAATGCTTGATTTTTAATATAATTATTATTGTTTTAGCAAGTATTAAGTATCCCATGCTATAACTTAAAGTTAGTTTTATCGATGTGCAAATTTTCATCCTTGGGAATACATTAATTGCGAAGAAAATATGTAAAGAAGTTTTACCATTGAAAACATAAGGCAGAGATTTTAGGTGGAACCACCTTAAGTTCTACATTAAATATGTTGTTCACTTTGTAAGAAGATTCCGTAATGTTTTAATTGTCGTGCTTTTAAGGCTGCTACCTTAAATTTTATGATGGATTTTAATGGAATTATCGATTGATATTCTTTACTTTAAGTACTAAACGCCGCAAAAGAAAGATAAAAAGACTTGTCCATTCGCAACCTACCAAAGTGTACAAACACGCTTGTACGGCTTTTTCATTTCAGGGAGACAACAAACGAACAAACAAAAAAACTGCACTATACGTAGGCACTCTCTCACACCACTACTAAAATTCCGACACAAAATTTCAACGCAAATTAAGGCGCGCCTAAAAATTCAGGTTCGGCTATTCTTTTAAGACCTTTTCTTTTACTGCTTCCTTTAACCTCGTTTTATTTTTCAGCATCATCGTCTTCCGTGACTCGACAACAAACTGACAATGCATTGTGGCGACATGTTTTACACATGCAAAGTGAATTTCGAAATGTTTTGTAACAGACTCACGAAATCATCTGCCCTAGATTTTCGAAGTTTTTTTTGGTTGTTTTTTTAAAACTTGGTGCAGAGCAGATACGATATATTTAAATAGTTTTAGTTAACTTATTGTTTCGGCCGCTTCATTGACGTTTTACAGCATCGCATTTCTTACGTTTCATACCACATGGTGAGAGGACTTGTTGGTATTTTTGGCCAGGGAAGAGAGAAATCCTTCCCCTTTTCAGAGAAACGTATAGTTCCATGAGTAGTCTGAGCCCCGGATGATGTATGGGTGCACCCATAGCTTAATTTTCAGGAGGGTGGCAAACACATTGTAGCTACAAGTAACGTACCAAAACACCATATGCAAATTTCCATCGTGCCTTTTTACTGTCTAATCGTTTTTACCAAATACATAATTTCAATCGAAAACTAGAAGACCCAAAAAACTACATAGATGAGATGGATAAATGAAAGTATACAGCTTGCTGGGACAGTAAAGAAATTTCTATGTTGTTCTTTTCAGCCTTGTCCTTTTGTCCACTTGGGTCTCACGCGTTACAAAACCCCAGTGTAATTGGTCATGAAGAAGAAAAAAAAATGCAGGTAGGCTCAGTTCTGATTGAGCCGTCAGTTTGGAACGTAGTACTACGACGTGCAGGTCGGAGAGTTGAAGTGAGCTAGTCGAGTATGGTTTCAAAGCGTTTATTTAATTTGTTGTATCCAACACAGGTCTACGATATGAAAAGTAGTTTACATAATTTTTACAAATAATGCTGGATACATTGCGAACACGAAACATATTCATACACTAATAACCGAACGTCCTGCTCTGTCCTCTTGGAATTCTTACATTCCTCATCACTTGCTCTTGGTTCTCTTTTTAATTGTCTCCACTTTTGTTTGCGTTCATTCTGCGAATTCCGCGGTATTGTCGAAAATGTTTACTCGTTCACACGAAAACAATTTTTAAAATTTTAGTTTAAAACCACTGCGATATGTTCTTTATACAGGGTGCATAGGAAAGTCCCTTTAGCCTGGAATAACTTGCGAACGGAGAGAGGTACAGTTATGCAAGTGAGATAACGGTATAGTAAAGCGATTACGCCCGATCGAATGCAACCAATAGCAGCGCCCCTAGTGGCGAGATGCGGAAGTTAGCCATTGCAAATCGAAAACGAAAAAAGATAGAGCAAAATTTCCAATTACAAAGTTGTAGATTATCAATTAATTAGTACAAAACGACCTTTGTTCCACACGGATAAGATAAATTGTCGCCTGAATACCCTACAATTTCCGAAATCGGTGCGCGACGATTCGAATCTGCATATTCACATTTCGTAAATGTAGCCGTATGCAAATGCAGATTGTGACGTTGTACCATGCCTACGATATAAAAACCAATAGCAGCATGTACCCTGATCAGAAGTTTAGGTCTACGTACGCTGTGTGAGAATAGCGAGCTTGGATTTCTGGGGTTACGTAAAAAATTAGGTGTATGCAACAGCGCCTGCAAGTCTGCTGGATCTACGTCGTCGTGTTACAGATGCTTGCAATAGTGTGACACCTTCCATGCCGAGGAATGTGCATGCAGAGTTACTTTCACGAATACAGATGTGTATCGTGGGCAATGACGAACTCTTCGAACATACTCGACATTAACTTTTTATCACTGTGCGCCAGTTTGCCTTTTTGTTTTTTGTTTTGTTTGGCGTCATCAAACTGTATTGACATAAGTACGCATTTATGCAATAAATTGTGTGTATTTGCTCTTACCTATGCCTGTTCCCTTCAAACGTTCACACAAAAGGTCGCGCATCGATTTCGGACATTTTAGGGTATTCAGGCGACAATTTATCTTATCCGTGTGAAACAAAAATGTCGTTTTGCACTAATTAATTGATGGAAATTTGTAATTGGAAATTTTGCTCTATCTCTTTTCGTTTTCGATTTGCAATGGCTAACTTCCGCATTTCGCCACTAAGGGCGCTGCTATCGGTTGCATTCGATCTGGCGTAGTCGTTTTACTATACCGTTATCTCACTTGCACAACTGTACCTCTCTCCGTTCACAAGTTATTCCAGGCTAATAGGACTTTCCTATGCACCCTATATATTTTAATAGATCTCGTCGAGAACTTTAAAACGTTACCACGCACAGTCGTTTTGCACTTTCCAGATAAACCGCGATATTGTCAAAAGTGTTCACCGGTTCACAAGGAAACAGTTTTTAAAATGTTCAGTTCAAACCACTGCGAAATGTTCTTCAAATATTTGAATAGATCTCGTCGAGAACTTTAAAACGATATCATGCACAGTCGTGTTGCGCTCACAGTTGCCGAGATGGACTGAGTCAAACGCGGCGGCACACCCAGAAATATTGAATCATCTTCCCCGTGCACAGGGAGCGAGGGTAGCGTCGCGTGCAAGATGTATTGCGCAGTACGCGAATCGGACTCTATACTGTTTAGGAATATGCTAACATGATTAGTGTGTGGTACGTATTTTTAACACTATAACGATTTCAGTTGGGACCTATTTTTTTCACAAGTGGTCGGCCGTAAGTCGCCCCATACTATCCGGGGAGTTAGACGTAGTCCTACGTCAAAAATATGCTGAAGACAAAGTTTTGAAAGAAATTTCGGAAGATCTTTGTCCAGCAGATGATGATTTTTCATGCCTTTACCTTCCATGCTGTGCGTATGTATGCTCTGTTCCAACGTTCAAGACAAAAATTCAATATTATTAATTTCTAACGTAAATTTCTACGTTTTATACTGTGAATTACGGAACCCCCCCCCTGCATTTTTACTGCCTACACGTACATTCAGAAGTTTAACAGAAAAATTAGGTATCAGAATGAGAGTTGTCTCGAAAAGTTTTGTGGTACCTCCAAAGAACTGAAATGCCATCGTCAGATTTCCAGGGGAGGGAAGTGCCCCCTCCATATGGGCGCTGCCCTTGCTCAATGGCGCAGGGTTCTGCGCTCCCCCCTGTAACCAGTGGCTATAAGTTCGATCACTTATGCAAATCTCGGAAAATGTCCTCCACGAGCAACAGCAACTCTACGCGGCAGCGGTTATTTTTTAAATTAAGCAGCAATATGAGTGCTCGATTTTTGAGTAGTTCCCCCCCCTCCAACACACATACCTCCCCAGGGATTTTAGATTAAATAAAAAGCATGTTTTCGCGTGAACAAGCGCAATAACAGAATATCAATGTTACGAACGTACTCTGTCATCTATTGAATTGATTTCAATACTCAGTTCCAACCGAAATATCATCACGAAATTTTCAGTTTGATCCAACAAATTATACGTTTTTGTTTATGCTCTCCATTCTTGGTATTTTAAAATGCAAGTTCGTTTTTAAATTACTCCTCATGGCTTTTAATCGTGAAAACCCGTAAGAAATATCGCTCTGTGTGGCTGCCCTGGGCATCTTCCAAAAGTCCGGCTCGGTGACCTTACGAAGATGTGTTTCAATGCAGCCCTATTATTTCCTACTTCTGAAGCATGCTACCACCGCTTGTAAGGGGAAGGATCTGTAAGTGTTTGCGTTTCCTTGTGCGTGTGGTTTTTTCGTGGACGACTGACCGAATGTGCTGGGGTCACTGCTTTCAAAACCAACTCGATTCTTCTTCTCGTCGTCATTTTTGCAAACAGGCTATGCACGCACGGGTCATGGCTATACTGAAAAGCTTTTTAATTTCATGGAGAAATGATTAAAGTATCGCAACTTCGCATTCAAATATGTTCTGTATTGGCACACAGGTTTTCGCAACTTTGCATTCAAATGTGTTCTACATTGGCACACAGGTTTTCATCGTAATAGCAGCACGTTTCCTACTGACACTTGTAGCGAGAACTTTCTGTTTGTTTCGGAGTTAACGACCTCCAAAGAGCTTCTGAAACTGTAAGAGGATCGTCAGGTCCCTGATTTAGGGCCGCTGGTTTCCGAGAGGGCAGGCGCCGTAGGATGCACGCGCCAGGGTCATGTATATAATTTCGGACAGTTGGAGGACACTCCGTGGCAATCGCATATATCCCTTATGTGACGTCTGTAGACGTTTTCTTCTCAATTAATGTATTCCCAAGGATAAAAATCTGCACATTGATAAAAATAACTGTATGTCATAGCTAAAATACAGCTTTGTTAAAACTTAACCATAATTACATTAAAAATCAATAATTTTTCTTTGGATGATGTTGAGACCTGCTTACAGATGGCGTGACCTGTACATTGGTGACGTCAGTGGATAAACAAATGCTTGATGACTTATTTGGGAATTAGAAATCAACAGTACCTACAGTACTGCTGATTTTTAAAATAATTTTATTAATTTTCGGAATGGAACCAAAATTTGAGCCTACGCATGCAATAGTCTAGAATATTTAGAATGATTTGAACGGTTAAATGCTATGACAATAATTTACATAAAAATGTCAACAGAACTGTGGACATTGCTGATTTCTAATTCCGAAATAAGCCATAAAACATTTATTTGCTCACTGACGGCATGAATGTACAGGTTGTGCTATCTATTAGCAAGTCTCGACATTACCCAAGGAAAAATTATTGATTTTTAATATAATTATGGTTAAGTTTTAGCAAATATATCTTTTTTTGTTTCGGGGTTCAACAACCACCGTGAGCAACTCGATGGGCTATAAACAGTCGCCCGTCCCAAATTCTGGACTACTGGTTCCAGGGATGGGGGAGAGCCAGTGCCGTAAGGTAACATAAAATCCATAGCTCACCGGGATTCGAACCCAGTCCCAACTCGAAGGAATGATCAGAAGCCAGCGCTTAGACCACTGTGCCACTTGGGCGACTTAACAAAAATTAACTATGCCATGCTATAATTTAAAATTGTTTTTTATCGATGTACAAACTTTCATCCTTGGGAATACATTAACTGCGAAGAAAATGTCTGCATAAGTTTTTATCATTGGAAACATAAGGCAGAGTTTTTAGGTGAAACCACCTTAACTACAGTTAGAATGAACGGAGGTGCAGTGGTCATTTTAACACTCTTTTTTTTTTGGGGGGGTGAAGTTTGAAGCTTTCACTTGATTTATAGTATGTCAGTCATTTGATGGTATCTCCTTTCTCTGATCTTCTGATCGGTAATAGGATATGTTTTATTAAGAATATTGACACTGTCTCTGACTTCCTGCGTTTATTTTATTAATACTGTTCCTTGCTTAAACACGTCTAATCTTACCAAGTTGAATTGCCCTTTTATTTTTTCTAATAACTGTTGGCATTTGAAAATGTTTGGTAGGAAAATACATACACCGATGAACCATTACATTATGACCACCTACCTAATAAGCTCTTTAGCCCGCAAAACATCGGCCGCTCGGCGAGGCATCGATTCGATGAGATGGGATTGGTAACCTGGGGTATCTGATGAGATGGCGATAGGTAACCGATGAGATGGCGATAGGTAACCTGGGGTGAGATGGCGATAGGTAACCTGGGTATCAATTCCCGCACATTACGGGGCGGTGGTGATTTAGCGCGAACCGCTTTTCCAAGTCGAACCACAAATGTTCGATTCGGTACATGTCTGATAAATATGGAGGTCAGGGCATTAACATAAAGTCACCAGCATGTTCCTCGAACCACTTTTTGACGATTCTGGCTGTGTGGCATGGCGCGTATGCTGCTGGTAATGGCCAGCAGGGAACACAGTTGCCATGAATGGGTGAACTTGGTCTGCAACGATGTTCAGATACCTGACAGCTGTCAGGGATGGTGCTATTGGGACAATGGGGTCTAAAGTGTCCCAAGAAAACATCGCCCATCACAGCATAACACCGTCGCCGCCTGCCTATTTCCGCCTAACAGTGCATCCAGGTGCCACAGTCTCTGTTGGTAATCGGCGTATTTGCGCTCGGCCGTCTATGTGATGATTCACAAATCTTAATTCGTAAGACCAGACCACTTTTTTCCAATCATCCTCGTTCCAATCTCGATGATCTTGGGGCTATTTCATGCGTTGTTGGCGATGACGTGCAGTGAGCATGGGGACCCGGCTGGATCTTCGGCTACGCAGACTAATGCGCAGAATGCTGCGATGAACTGTGTGCTGTGACGACGTTTCCCTGTTTACCACTGTTGTAGCTGCTAGCGATTTGTCACACTGTGGCCGTCCGGTCGCTGTAAACAATGCGCGAGTCTCCGCTCCCCTCTGGCATCAATGAGCTGCAGACGACACATGGCTGGACAACGGTTCGTCGTTTGGCCATCTGTGCACCACTTTTGATACGTACTCACTACGGCGGCACGCGAACAACCACAAAGCCGCGCCGTTTCCGCGATCATAGTTCCGAGGCGACGTGCCATCCCAATTTGTCCTTTATCAAACTCCGATAAATCGGCAGCTTTTCCCATCCTGACTCCGAACACTCTATTAACCGAAAGCCGGTCCTCGGGTTGTATATTTTACTGCTCTGTGAACTTCGCTTGCGCCACCGTTCGGTCTCCAGGCGCGCCCATTTCTCTAGGCTGGGGGTGGTCATAATGTAATGGCTCACCGGTGTATTATGTATTATTTCCGTAGATGCTTTTTATTATTACTTTTACCTTGCAGTTGAGGCACTTATGCTCTTTAGTTGTGTGAATATAACAAAATAATATAGACTTTGAAGATGTGAATCTGTTTTATGATGTAAACATTGACATCTTCAAATTTTGTAATACATGGTGTAATCCCGTATTCCATTCATAACAAAATAATGTTCTAAATCCTTATTAAAGTTTTGTAGTAATTTTGGTTGTGCTACAGTGGAAACTAATACTTGAAATATTTCGTTTGATCGTGGTAATCATTCTCCCTGCCGCCCCGGTGGCACAGTGATCTAAGCGCTGGCTTATGGGCATGCGTCCGAGAAGGGCCCGGGTTCGAATCCCGGTGAGGCATGGATGTTGTGTTTGTCTTACGGCACTGGCTGTCTCCCTTCCCTGGAACCAGTGGCCCTAAATTAAGGACGGGCGACTGCTTATAGCCCAATGAGTTGCTCACGGTGGTTCTTAAACCTTCAATAAAAAAAAAGTCATTCCCTCTCCCCTGAGCTTTTGGCATTAGTCTATGTCGATTTCATTGACGCTTCGAAGTGGTTAAAGGCACGGGCTCTTGACTGCTTGTCCGAAATGGGTCCGGATTCGAGTCTATTTGAAGCACGAGCGGCGCTTGTTTCATGGTGTATGCCTCTTCCCCTTCCTCGAAACAATGGCCCCAAATTGGGAAAGGACTATTGTTTAAAAACCTTAGATTCTGACGGTGGTCGTTAACAATCTTCCCCCAAACGGGGTGGAGTCAGGGGCGCCGATTTCAGTAAATTATTGGGGAGGCATGAGTGACAAGATCAGACGCGGGAGTAGAACGTCCCGTCCATTGTTAGAAAGAAAATTAAAAAAAGGGGGAGGGGGGCAAAAAGATGAACTACAAGATTGGCCTTTTAAAAAGCAATTGTAATTACTCATCAGCAAATGAACGATTAATAATAATATATTTAAAAATGAAATTCAGCCTGTGATTTTATAAAAAAACCAGCAGAGATTTTATTTCCAAACGTATATAAAAAATGAGAAATTAGCTAGGTTACTTAAGCAAAGAACAAGAAGCGCCAAAAAAAAAAAAAAAAAAAAAGGTAAATAAAAGCGCTTGAGATTATAGGTTTCTGTATTTTTATTTATTTTATTTTAAACATTTGCCACATATCACGAGAGCGTGTCAAACAAACTACGGGGCTGACAATCCGGTTTCTTACCGAATGAGCAATGTTGAATATAGGAAAAAAGTTTTTACTTATTATGTTACTTATGAATTTTTTTGAAATAAATCGCTTAGCCTCATAAGGTGGAGCTTGGTCCACTTAATAAGGCAAAAGCGATTATTTAATTAAACAGGATGAAAAATATTGGGTGGGCATTGCCCCCCAGTAAAATTATTGGAGGGACAAGATTCACCTCCTCCCCACCCCCGTACAATCGGCGCCTATGAGTGAAGTGGAGATCAAAGTTTGCTGTCTAAGCGCAAGTCCCTGATTTGGAACCGGTTAAGTAAACTGTTCAACCATTTCTTGTTTTAAAATCCCGAAAGAGAAAATCCTTCTTTTGATTTCCAGGAAATTTCAGTCAAGGCAACCCGATTGTTACAAATGGGTGGACAGATGTTAGAAAAAAAGAAAAAAGAGTTTGTTATTTCTGTTTTATGAAACGCGCCTAAAATTAAGACAAGCCTATTTCTATTTGTTCGTAGCGAACATCTGCGTGCATTTACAGAGGGTGTTGTAGGAAGTTTTTCTCTGGGACGCAGGAGTGAAAGGATTTGGGAAAGAAAGTCGTCGTCTTCTTAATGAAAAATATTTGCTCTTCCTTTATCTTTTATGAGCGACACCTAGGCGTATGTGCGACTGTCCCATTTATCGCTGGTTTAGTGAAAACATGACTCTGTGACACTAATCGTACGCTGTGGTGGGAGTTGTCACGCTAAACACAATCGTTTGTTTCGCAAGAAAATGACTAGAAAAGTGAATCTTCGAAGGATAAGACCCTTGTACGCAACACATCACACGTGAACGATTGTTCAGTTAGCGTTTTTTGTTCCTTGCGTATATAAGCGTATGAGCTAGATTTCAGAGCTCTGTGTGTGTATGTGAAGGGGGGGGGGAATGAAGACTCATCTGGGGGCTCTGTGTGTAACGACAAAATATATTCAACCACGAATAGAGTTGCAAGTTTTGCTTGGTATTTTCCTTCCTTTTGTTAATTTACTTCACTAGCAAACAATTTATCCATGCCAAAAAGGTAAAAAAAAAAAAAAAAAGAGAGAGAGAAAGAAAGAAGAAAGGAAATTAAATATAAAATACGAAGGGGGGGGATGAAGAAAACTGAACTCGTTTGCAATATAAAACAAGTTAGTAAAATCATGCAACGCATTGATTATGATACGCTTTCCAGCATACATATCAGAAATCATTACTCAAGTTATCACGCAACTTATGAGGATAATCGCTGTAGAATAAATCTCGCTCCTATGCCTTGACCTTTGACCCCATTTCGATGATATTCAACAGAACCGGTTAAGAGAAAATCCTCTAAATACGTGGCGTCAGTTGAATAAATAAATTCATCGCTCTTTCCACGTTAAGCAACGCACAGCAACCGAAAAATTGTTAATCGGCAACACACATAGACACACAAAACACACATGGCGCCGTGAATTGTTGGCCGCTGTGGTGTTAGGCTAACGTGCTCTGCTGATATCAAGAGATTCGGGATTCATTTCCCAGACGGCGGCCGATTAACAATTTTTCGGTTGCTGTGCGTTGCTTAACGTGAAAAGAGCGATGGAATTATTTATAGAACCGGTTAAGTATACTTCCGGAACAACATCATAAAGTTTTGTCTCATTCGAAGGATTTTTACGTAAGTTATAACGCATAAGGGCGATGGAATGGATCCCGCTCCTATGTCCCGACCATTTCGCCCATTTTCAATAGGGTTTGTCCCCAGGTGGTCCCCTACCATATACTAAAATTTCATCGAAATCGAACCATTTTTACGCGAGTTATCGTGCGAACGGACGGACAGACGGACAAAGCTGGAGCATATACGCTTCTTCAACCTACGGTTGAAAATCGTAAAAAATGACCAAAATTTTTTTGATGGTGCCTGAGTTGAAGGTTCATTATCCCTGGAAGAAATATATCTTCCGAACTGTGTGACGTACTACAGAAGTGAAGCACATGCTTACACGGCAAAGTTGCAGCGATGAATTCCGTCGGTGTAGCATGATTGGGAAAGCATTTGGCTCCTTTCTGATGCGAGTTGGTTCCCCGTCACCGACGAAATTTATGTTTTCATATTGGCACCTGATTGTGGAAATGGATCTCCTGGCCATTGGTTCTTCGTAAATTGTGTGATGTTCTTTCCATATATCGTCTGGAATCAGTGGCGTATATTCAAAGTTGACTGCGAAGCCCAGAGAATGCACAAATAAAAGTTAATTAAATATACACAAATAAAAGTCAATTATCAACGGTATTAAGATATGTCGATGCTTTCGGTGCGAAAAAAGCACGAGCGGATTCGCTTCTTTCGATTATGGGAATGAGTCTGGCTAGCGATGATCAACGGCATAATGTAGGTCTTCGGGAGACTTCGCCGTTTTGATGCGAAGAGCTTCAATACTATCTCCTGTTAGCGTTTCCATGACAACATGAATGGGCATTGCTTTGGCCAAGGGTTCGCTCCGAAAAAACGAAGACTTCGGACTACCCCAGTCCCTCCATGCTTCCAGCGCGTGTTTTGCGAGAGTTGTTTCAGTTTGTGTGAATGAATTAAAATCAGTGATATTATATCTTAAATTCGTGGCTTTGTTGGATTCGAACTGTTTTGATAAATTTTGTGAAAGCTTCCTGAACATCTACTATCAGAGCTTAAAGAACTCTATGCTTCAAATTTTGATACAGCTCCATCAAAAAATGAACTGAAGGCGTTTAATTCCCTTGATGAATACAAAACAAATCAGCAAAAAACATTACTTGTTACATAAAGCTGAATAATTGGACACAGTGTTCATTGAGGTATACAAATTAGCAGATCTAATATTAAACTGTTCATCAACAACTGCAACTGTCGAAAGAAGTTTTTCGGTATTAAAAAGAAACAAGATATGTCTTACAGCCACACAAGGACATGCACATTCGAACAACTTGGCTGATTTGTTAATAGAGAAAAACATTACTTTTAAATATCAAAAAGTACTCGGAAGAAACTTTTTTGTGAAAATGTTACACTCAAGTTCACACAAAAGGAAAGAAGAATAGAGTTGATGTACAAATAAATCTTCAAATCCTGATCCTCATAATTATTTGGTATCATGTTTGCAATAGCATGTACCTAAAATTTAGAAAAAAATGTCACTTCTATTACTTAACAATTAAAAAATAAACTTCGCAATTTTTAAAAAACAGTGTGTGTGTGTGTGGAGGGGGGGGGTGAGATAGCCCAGGTCTCGGACCCAAGATACGCCACTGGTCTGGAACTAGTGATAATTCCTACTTCAAGGTTTCGAAAATGTGTGGTATTTCTTCCACACGTCTGGAATTAATCAGAGTTTCTTCTTCAGCAAGCATGGTCTTATTAGACACGACATCAGATATCTCGGTGAAAAATTGGAGTCAGTCAGCCTAACTCGCACAGCTTATTCGGTATTGAGGGCTCTACAAAACGATCTCCCTACTTTTGGAATATGTCGTTTACTTTTGAAATGATTGCTTACCGTACCCAAAAGACACTACAACAGAATTTTCGGGGAAGAATTGCAACCAGTCAGAGAAAGTCGCACAGTTGTTTCGGTATTAAAAACTGAACAAAACGATGCCTCTTCTTTTGGATTATGTCGTTTACTTTTGAAGTTATTGTTGATCGCACCCAAAAGAAACGGTAGCGGATATCTGGGTGAAGAATTGTAACCAGGGAGCGAAACTCGCACAGTTTATTCGATTGTAAAAGTTCTACAAAACGCTGTATCTTCTTTAGGAATATGTCGTTTACTTTTGCAGTTATTGTTGATCGTACCCAAAAGAAGTTACAGCAGATTTCTCGGTGAAAAATTGCAACCAGACGGAAAAAGTAGCACAGTTGTTTCGGTATTGAAAACCCTACAAAACTATGACTCAACTTTTGGAATATGTCGTTTACTTTTGCAGTTATTGTTGATCGCACCCAAAAGAAACGGCAGCAGGTATCCCGGTGAAAAATTGCAATCGGGACGCGATACTCGCAACAGTTTGTTCGATTGTATAAGGGCTCTAGAAAACGATGCCTCTCCTTTTGGAATATGTCGTTTACCTCGTTTACTTTTGAAGTTATTATTGATCGTACCCAAAATAAACGACATCAGTTTGTCTTCTGACCTGGAAAATAATGTTTCCGTCCCAGCCTCAAGGGGGAAGAGGTCGTGGGGGGTGATGGGGGTATGTGACGTTTTACAGAGGAGAAGCGCATGTCAAGACGGTAAAGTTGCGGAGATAATTTCCGTCGGTGTAGCTTAAGTGCGAAAGCATTCGACTGCAAGTCAAACAGTGAGGATTCAATCCCTGTCATCGGCAAATTTGTGTTTTCACATTGTCGCCCGACTGTGGAAATGAATATACTAGCCGTTGGGTTCTTCGAAAAATGGTTGATGTTCTTTTCTCACATCGTCTAGAATTGATGACATTTTTCGCCTCGAAAAATGTGGGATATTTCTTCCACACATTGTCTGGAATTGACAATTCCTTCTTCTACGAATTACTTCGAGCATTGTTTGCCTGCGATTTAGTGGCCCCGCCTTTCTCAAGGGAAAGGATATATGTGACGTACTGCAAAGTCTAACCACACGTCAAGACGGCAAACTTGCAGCGATAAATTCCGTTGGTGTGACTTAATTAGAGAAGTATTCGGCTCCGTAGCAGAAGGATGCGGGTATGATGTTCCGCCATCGGCAAATTTGTGTTTTCACACTAGCATTAAGAATTATTTATTTTTTTGTTTACTATTCTGGTTCCTTTCCCGTGGATCCACGCAATAGCATTGAGGACGTATGGACGCCGAGTTTGGGAACTTTCTTTTCCATCTTTAATCTCAGTCTCCTTACTTACGTCATATTTTTTTTTATAATTTTTAATATTTGCTGTCAAACGGCAAATATTAAAGGGGTGGGCTGCGCTCTCTATAGTATTCACAAAACGAACAACCTTGCCACCTGATTCGAACAGGAATTGAAAAATCTTAATGCAAGATTTGTATGCGGGCATTCAAGCCCCCCTCCCAAATTAACCATAGAATTACTATAGGGAGGAATTTAATGTTGAATCGTAAAGGCGAACGACTTACAACATTCTGAGATGTTAAAAGTTGAAGGGAAATCCACTTCAGAAGTATTTCCCGAATGAAGAAATGTTGTATCTATAAATAACACTTCTCGTGTTGTGTAGCAATGTTCTCAAATCAAGGTAAACTTGTATGTACCTGAGGGCAGCAGGAGTTACTGTAATGTAAACGAAAAGAGACAGTTTCACTATGTAGGTCGGAGATCTCGAGTCATTTCATATCAGAAAAATATTCCATAAGAATGCATCGAATGAATTGGAATAGCGTGTAATCGGGTGAATGTCCGCAGATGCAAAACGATTTTCCTTTTTCCTTCGAGTGATAAACTTGTGATAAAGTTTTGGAAAGTGTTTTTTCCAGATATTCAGTAAGCGCACAAAACTATTGCAGTCTTTACGATGTCTGTCGATTTTCTGGGATCTTTAATAAAATCTAGTAGTTTCTGAATTTTTTTTTTTTTTATAAAATTTGCTAAAAGTTCCAGACAGTTTTCTTTCTGAAATGAAGTGCAATTATAAAATTTCAGTAAATGGAAGTTTATGGGCTTCCTTTTTATTTTTTTTTTAGCCAAGGTTGCCCCGGCTCTTTTTTTTTTTTTTTTTTTATCGTAAGGGAGGGAAAACTTTTCTATGGACCTTATTCATGTGACGTCAGAAATATATTTCTGCGGACCAACACGAATGCTGATACAATGTTGTCGCTATTTGATTACCACTAATTGTTGGCCAATTTTTACAATATTAACGTTATAGAGTATACCAATGAAGTAAAGAGCAACAGGGCGAAGAAGAACAAATGAATTTTTTAGAAGAATAAATCAACGTTGCAAAAATACACCAAAGCAATTTGTGTTCGATATTTATTTTACATGATGCAGAACATCAACATTAGTCATCATGAAGATTTTAATGAAGCATTTCTCATACACCGTATATTAAATTTTCATTTTCTCATTATCAGGTATTGGCGAAACATCTGAAACATAAATTTGGGGATCTCTCTTTTTTTTTTTTTTTTTTTACGAAACAAAACTTTTAGAAGGGCAAACAAATACGTAATATAGAAATAAACCAGAATAAAAAAAAAACAGAATTAAAAAAAAAACAAAAAAATATAGATATGTTTGTTTAGTTCTTTGGGGAAAGAACGCAGAACTTAATTCAAGATTTTCCGATCCAAATGCGCCATCAGTTTTCTCCTTCTACAATTTTTTTTTTTAAATTGAAATTCGAAAGAACATTACGAAGTTTCAACTGCCTTTCATTCGTAGTCTCATAATATCCAAAATATTTTTCGTTAAAGTGGGCACAACATACTCGAAATGCACATTTGGATGGAAATCATCGCGTTTCATTTTACACAGCCATTCCTTTAACAATTTCGGCCTTTTCAGAGGAAAATTATTCCTTCCTCTATACAATTTAGGTGGCAAGATTTATTAGCACAACCATACGATGCGCAAAAGTTAGGCATGTCGTTCATAAATTTACGAAACTCGCGATTTTCCTGAACCCCTGGTACGTAACGCCTTGTTAAGCAATGAGAAAACGCATGTACACAAACTATTGTTGGTCTTCGGTCACAGAAAAGCTTTCCCGTGATGCAATGCGAAGTGAATAAGGTCCATTACGCCACAGCTGGTATAGCAGCAGTCCCAAATTTCGCTGTCAGTTCCATACATATAGACATATACCTAAGCTTTTCTCTGAGATTCAGAGGTTAGCTTGACCTAAGGTAAGAGCTCGACTTTTCTATTACGCCACAGCTAGTATAGCAGCATTTTCATTTGATTATTTACTAACTGTTGCCGTATCAAACTTCTCCATTTACAGCGATCTTTACAAACAACTCGGGCTTCACTGACATCCATCACACGACGACGTATACACAAGACCTTCTATACTTCATACTCATAATCTTTTTCTCATGCAGACACTTCTGAATCTGAACCTCCCATGACTGTCTTGGCCTTCCTCTGCTTTTCCTTCCTGTTACTTGGGCTGAAACAATTTTTTTAATAAGCATTTCATCACTCATTCTTTCGACATGGCCAAACCACCGACGCATATTCGTCTCCACCTTGCTGAAAATATTTTGCTTCACATTACACAACTGCAACACATCTTCATTCCTCACACGATCAGAACGTGTCTTGTCGCCCCCCCCCCAGGGTTCCGTTTTACGTAAATTATCGGATGGCGTGCAAGAATACTGTAAAATATTTACGATAGTTTGAAAACAAAGATTAGTTTGGTTTTAAGAGCAGGTTCAATCGATATTCCATGGAATCCTGCAGAGTAATAGAGCTTACTACCTTTCTTTTGATGTACTCTGGTGGGAAGACGTAATTCAATACAAAAGTCTGCAAAAAATTTAAGTAAATCGCCAAAAGTATCACACAGCCTAGAAATTAAAGAAATAATGGCATCATAAGTCTTCGCTCGTAAGTGGAAATCTTCGTCTGTAAATCAGCTGGCAGAAGGATTGTTGTGAGCAGAGCCAAAGCAATCCAGAAATGCTCATACCATAGGCGTAAATTCATGTCCTGGGGCGAGTTAAAAAATAGAAATGTACAACACGTGAATAAATATACCGAAAAATGTAACTTAAAGGAAAGTTATACACTTCAGTGCTTCCCTTTTTTCGAAGACTTTAGTTAGCTGCATACAGTTTTCCGTGCAGCTAACTAGGGTACAGAGTCAAAGAATATCTAACTGAGAAGAAGTTAAGGCTCGGCGAGACATTACTAGCACCGACATATTCTGGATTACAAGTTGCAGTGCATAGAAACCAACATACAGAATGATGCCAGAGCAGACTGCGCATGCGTGTTTGTGTTGTTTTGTTGACTTCAATTCTTGTAGTTCGGTGTTACAGGCTATGTGCTATAGGAAGCCATCCGAGCTACTCACAGCACGTGATTGTTGTCCTCTCGGTATCACAATCACTTTGCAAATCGGATTCGTTAGTTAAGGCTTTTGTTTGCTCTTCAGTTTTCAGAAACATTTTCAGAAATGCCAAATATTACGGATTGTCTGCATTTTGTACGGATTCTTAGGCCGCCTAAAATATAATATTTGCACAAATTTAATTTAAATAGTAATATTAATTGCTATTGCATATTTGTTTCACCAAAATAAGGGACGGGCGGGATATCAGAGAACAACAACAACAACAACAACAACAAAAAGGGACTGCTCTAAGCAAATAGACATCAGATTGAAGGAAACAATCGTGTATAAAAAAAAAACTCCGTTGCGGTAGTCCCCTAACGCCTTTTGTTCCTGAATGTTTATTTTCCGGCAGAGCACATAAGCTACCAGGATGTGGGGGTGCTGTTATCGCCTGTTTTACGTTATCTGAACAGGAGTTGACGTTCTTCAAGCGCAGCTTTATATTCTTTGACAGAGTAGCGTGTTCTGTGAGATGTGAACACCTCATTTGCATGAAAGGAATTGTCCACAACAGAGGAGACAGGCATGTAAAACGATGTCCATAAACACTCAGTGACCAAATCATTATGACCACCAGATCATTTTATGCAAATACGAGTAGCTATCCCGCAGATGCTGCTGACGCAAGATGGCTGAATAGGTATGAAAAGGGAACGTTAAAGGCATGCAGAGTCTAATGAAGTGCATTGCGCAAGCGATAATGAGTAAAAAATGCAATCTGGCGGACTTTAAACGCGGAATGATCGTGGGTGCCCGAAGCATTGGCGCGGCATTAGGAAGTGGGTCCGAGCTCAAGGCGTGTGGTCGTCATCGGCTACTGGATGCTCGAGCTGAACGGAGAGTAGGCAGACTTGTTCAGTCCAACAGACAAGGAACAGTTCGTCAGATTACAGATAATCTGAATCAGGGACCGAATCCGATGGCCTCTCAATGTACAGTTCGCCGCATATTACATTGTATGGGCTACAGAAACAGACGGTGGGCCGCGGATTGCCTAGTGGGCAACGTTCGTGACTGCCGTGGAAAGGACCACAGGTTCGATCCCTGGCAGGTACGAACGCTCGATCCACTAAATATCCGCCGTGGGTCGAATGGGCACGTTAAGCCGTCGGACCCCGGGTACTGGCCCCCCGGTAATAAATAAGGGCGTCTTCCTACCCCCTTTCTACTTCGCTTCCGTGTCACTTTCCTATCGGGCACTCTAGCCCAAATCTCCTACCTTCCTATTTCTAAGGGTTGTTTAAGACCTGGAGTCAGACACTCCCTTCCTAAAATCCTCTACATTTAAAGAAAAAAAAGAAACAGACGGCCTGTCCAGAACCCATTGCTATCTGCAGTGAACAAGAAGAAACGCCTCCAGTTCGCTCAGGAACACAAGAATTGGATAGCAAATGAGTGGAAAAAGGTAAGGTAATCCGACGAATAACGTTTTCACTACCCCATGCAGATGGAAAGATAAGAAAATGGAGATAACAGCACGGAAGCATGGACCCATGTTGATTCGTCACTACTCTTCAAGCTGGCGGAGGCAACGTTATAGTCTTGGGTACGTTTTCGTAGGAATGCTTGGGCGCTTTGATTCGAGACCACCCAAAGGTATTTAAATATCGTTGCCAACTAAGTCACCCGATATGTTGATGGTTTATCACAGTGGAAGTGGATACTTCCAGCAGAACAATTTTCCATGTCATAGTGCTCACACTGTAGGCGAATGGTTTGAGGTGCAGCACGAAGACTGCGCCTCAACCATTCGCCCAGCTGCATTGGCCTTTTCAATCACCTGATCTCAATCCAACGAATCATTTATGGGATGAAGTCAAAGGGGCATCAGACAGCTGGATCCGCTCCCATCGAATCTTCAAGAGCTGGAGCGTGCAATTCATCACATTTGGGCTAATATACCCCAAGCCAGTTACTGACATTTAACAGAGTCCATACCAAGACGAATTCAAGCAGTATTAAGGGCAAAAGATGGGCCAGCAACGTACTAACCAGGTGGTCATAATAATTTGGCCACTTAGTGTATACCTAACTTCCTTGACCTCTCCGAATACGCCGTAGGAATGTAGAGCTAAATAGTAATCTGCGCTCTGTCGCAGAAAGTCCCTCTGAGAGTTTATATAACCTTCAACAGAATTTTTCCTAGCCCTTCCCTGAGGCATCTTCCAATTTCACTATCTGATACTTACAGTATTCATTCTGTGCTGGTTCGTTTTAAATTCTGCAGTCCTGTCGGTGTTGAAATAACTTTTACATTTTTCTTGATATTTACAACCGTTGGCGCATGGATATTTACCTAATTTTCATTTTTTTTTTTTTTTTTTGGTAAAATTATATCCAAAACCGGAAGGGCGATTTTTTTCGTCATCTCTATGCTCGGTAGAACAAATGAATCCAAGTCAGGGAGGATAAAGCGTTTTTCGTAGCGGGGATTCGTCGACTCTGTGATCGGTAGAACAAATGAATCCAAGTCAAGGTAAATAAAACGTTTTCGTAGCGGGAATTCGTCAACTCTATGATCGATAGAAGAAATGAATCCAAGTCAGGGAAGGTAAAACATTTTTGGCAGCGGGGATTCTTCAACTATGATCTGTAGAACGAATAAATCCAAGTCAGCGAAGAAAAAACATTTTTCGCAGCGGGGATTCGTCAACTCTATGATCTGTAGAACAAATGAATCCAAGTCAGAGAAGATAAGACGTTTTTTCTCAGCGGGGATTCCTCAAGTCCATGATCGGTAGAACAAATGAATCCAAGTCAGGGGAGACTATGTGGAAAAATAAAGGTGCGTTTTTGAAAAAAAAATATCTTCGTTTATTTGGCTTAGAACTAATTGAAAGCCCTGTGTAAATGAATTTGTTTTACCTTCTTTTATTTCGAATTGTTCACTTCATTCTCGTTATATACCTACTTTATTGTTCTCTATCTTTTCCTATAACTTTTCAACTTTTCGACGTTTTGCGAAGCGATATTTTCTGAGTGTAAGTTTTAAGTATTCCGGCTTTCTTTCGCGTTCGCTGTTGAACGATTAGAAACGTCGAATCGTGGTCAACGAGATCTTCATTTCCCTCGTACCACAGGACCAAAAAATCAACAAAAAAAGTAAACCACCAAAGAGTAGGAAGTACCTCAAAGTTCAATAAGTTATAAAGCCTCTGGTAAGAGTACAAACCTGTAGTCTCCTTCAAGTGGAATATAATTAACGGAAAAATTCTTCAGCTAAAATTTGAAAGCGCAATGGGATGTATACCCTTTAGTTTATCCTTTTATTTATTATTTCTTTCATTACGAGAAAATACTGAAGCTAGTTATGCTTGTTTGCCTCTTACCTCCAAGGTTAACCCACACGAGGAATTGAAACTACTTCCTCAAGGCCTGCACCTGCGAATAATGAGTGCTAAATTGCAGGTAATAACATTTTGCATTTCGCCATTTCCTGGGTTTTCACTTTACATGTCGGGACTTCGGCGAGGAAGGAAAAGAACGTTTTATTTTTCTTTCAGCGGTGGAATTTGAGGAACGATGATTTTTTGAAATGCGACTTAACATATAAGAAAGTAAAGTTATTAATATTCATCATTGTTAATTAATATCCGTCAAGAGAGGAGGCGACTTACAGGAGTGGATGTGCTAAACATGTATTGCATATATCATCAGATTAGTGCATTTATAGTGTGTAGTTACATATTAAATTTGCGTGAGTGGTCTAATACACTGGCTTCTGATCATTCGTCAGAGATGGTCCCGCGAATGGCACGGGTGGTGTACTTGTCTCATTGCCTTTGTTCTTCTCCTGTAACTAATGGCCTTAAATTAGGGACTGACGACTACTTATCTTAAATAAGTAGGCCTTGTCCTGTACTTATTTAAGACCTACATTGGGTGATCACTGAATTAAGACCACCCCTATCGAAACAGTCCGTTGAACCCGTGATTTCCGAGGGGGCGCGATTAGTCGACAGAAGTAGCATATATAAGGTGTGAGTGGAGCTGTAGGCAGTAAAATTCGGGGCGTGATGGGTAAACAGAAGGATTTATCGGACTTTGTGAAAGGACAGTTCGTGGAAGCTCGGAGGGCGGGTGCTCTGATTTCCCAAACGGCTGAACTGGTATCTTATACAAATTCGCAAGCCGCCGTAGTTAAAGTGTATCAGGACTGGTGTGAAAATGGTCAAGCAACTACCTGGACGCAAAACAGCACCGGACAGCGAAAGGTTGATGTGAGAGGTGAGCTGGGGGTTCGACGATTCGTATCGGTCAACAGACGCAACACTTTTAAACAGCTGACTACCCAATACAACACAGGTCAACCTGGAACAGTACCTGCCATGACCATGCCTCGCACGCTCGCACGTATGGGCTATAACAGCAGAAGACTCGGACGACATCCTCTCCTAACCGCGGTTCATCGGCGTAAAAGACTTGGCTATTTCAAAGATCATGCAAGTTGGATGTCGAATGACTGGGAAAAAGTGTGCTAGTCTGCGCATTTTTTACTCTACTCTGTGGATGGTCGTGTACGTATTTGGTGCAACTACATGAGGCCCTTGATCCGTCGTGCGTGGTTTCCACAGTGCAAATCGGTGGATGCGGTTGTATGGTGTGGAGCACGTTTTCCTGGAAGGAACTTAGACCCCTGGTGCATGTAGAACAACGTATGACTCGTGCCCACTATCGTGAATTGCTTGCTGACTCTATACACCCAGAAATGTTGCACTTTCTCCCAAATGGCGACGGTTTCTTCCAAGATGACAATGTTCCCTGCCACAGGTTCAAAGTTATGCAGGAATGGTTTCAGGAGCGCAGTTCAGACTTCCAGCAAAAAATATAAAGCTTGAAGAACGCCAACTCTCATAGAGATAACGTAAAACAGGCGACAACAGCGCCACCACATCTTAAGAGATAATATTCTCTGCGGGAAAGTTAACATTCAGGAGCAAAACACGTTAGGGGGACTACGGTAGTGAAGCTTTTCTTTGATCCACGATGGTTTCCTTCGATCTGATGACTATTTGCTTAGAGCAGTTTTTTTTTTCCTGTTACTGTTTTCTGATATCCCGCCTATCCCTTATTTTGGTGAGAAAAATATGCAATAACATTAGCATTACTATTTAAATTAAATGTAAGCAAATATTATAGTTAGGCCTAAGGATCTGTACAAAATGCAGACATTCCCTAGTATTTGGCATTACGGAAAATGTTTCTGAAAAACTGAAGAACAAGCAAAAGCCTGAACTACCCCGATTGGCGTAACTAAACTAACATATCCGATTTGCGAAGTGATTATACTACCGAGAAGGTAACAGTCACGTGCTGTGAGTAGCTCGGCTGACTGTTCTTTACCCAAAGAATTGAAGTCAACAGAAATACGCATGCGCAGTCTGCTCTGGCATCAGCCGGTTTGTTGGCTTCTGTGCACTGCATTTTAACTCTTACCCAAAGAATTGAAGTCAACAGAAACACGCATGCGCAGTCTGCTCCGGCATCTGCCTGTATGTTGGCTTCTGTGCCCTGCGTTTTAACTCTTACACAAAGAATTGAAGTCAACAGAAACACGCATGCGCACTCAGCTCAGGCATCAGCTTGTATGTTGGCTTCTGTGCTCTGCATTTTAACTCTTAAGATATGGCGGCGCTAGTTGCGTCTCGCCGAGCCTTAACTTCTTCTCAGTTAGATATTCTTTGCTTCCAGCTTATAGATTGGCTCACGAACTCCCCGATATCAATACCATAGAGCAGGGGCGGATTGGGTCAACCAAACCAGCCCGGAAAATTTAGTCTTGCAGTCCACTATATATCATCATCATCATAAACCATCATTAGTCTACTGGTGGATGAAGGTCTTCCTAAGTTTCTTCCACAACGGTCTATCTTGCGCCAGTTTCTCCATGTCGCTCCCGCATGCTTTCGAATTTCATTTACCATCTCCCATGTGCTAACGGACCACCGATGGACAACAACCGAAATTCTGGACTGGATTCCAAGGGACAGGAAAAGACCCAGAAGAAGACCATATATTTACACTGAGGAGCAGTTGAATTAGAGACAGCTGGCGTTATGCGGCCCTGTAAACGGAAACGACATGACGTATGCAACGATCCGACAATATAAGGAGTGATGCGACGGGAATCAGTAAGAGTCAGACGCAGTATGGGTAAGACGAAGGATCTAAGCGCATTTGATCGTGGGCAAATTTTCGGGGCCCGACGAATGGGTCACTCTATCTCGGAAGTCGTGCAGGCACTGGAATTTTCCCGAGCCACTGTGTCACGGGTGCACAGTGAGTACATCGAATCCGGTAAAACCATCCTTGCAAGGGCCAACTGCCGTGGACAACAGCGTGTGGATGAGCGGGGTCATCGTCAGCTAGCTCGCATTGTAACAGCGGATAGACGAGCCACGGTGCAAGATGTCACTCGGCAATTTAACGCTGGTGCACAAAACCGTGTAAGCAGCCACACCATCCAAAAGAATCTCCTCGTTATGGGGTACAGAAGCCATCGTCCCACGAGAGTACCGCTGCTGACCGCACATCACAGGGTGCAAAGATTAGCATGGGCGCGGGAACATCGCCACTGGACCCTAGACATGTGGAAAAATGTTGCCTGGACTGATTAGTCGAGATTCACGTTGATACATGCGGATGGCAGGATACGAGTATGGCGCAAACCTCATGAAGCGATGCATCCTTCTTGCCAGCAGGGTACTCTTTAAGCTGGTGGGGGTGGCATTCTCGTCTGGGGACTGTTTACGTGGACTGAAATGGGACCCCTTGTACGTGTGATATCGTCCCTCACAGGTAAACGTTACCGGGATATCCTGGACGACCATTTGCTCCCGTTTGTGCGTCTTCAACATCCTACTGGGGACCTCATCCTGCAACAAGACAATGCACCGTGCCATCGCTCCTGAATTGTATCCGAATGGTTGGATGAACACTTCACCGACGTGACATCGCTTCCTTGGTCAGCTAGGTCACCTGACTTCAATCCCATCGAGCACATCTGGGATTCCATCGAGAGGGATGTTCGAGGCTCTGACTCCCCCCCTCCATCAAATCTTCGTGAACTGTATGAGCTTGTTCAGGGGTCGTGGATCCAACGCTTCCGGTGTCTTGTCGAGTCCATGCCGAGACGAATCGCCGCCGTCATCAGGGCGAAATGTGGTGCTACACGTTACTAGACAGGTATCTCTAATTCCATTGCTCTTCAGTGTATATATGAACCAGGAGAAGGTGGATGAAATAGGCTTTGTGGAAGAAGGAAGAAACTTGGGGAGACCTTCATCCAGCAGTAGACTGATAATGGTTGATGATGATGATGATGATAATATATATTTATACATATATGCTATCGAAAAGACACGTACCTATAACGGAACACCTTATAAATTCTCTCACGAAAAAAAAATATGTTAGATACTGGATGGAAGAAAGCTGTTGAAATATGTAATGTAAAACTAATTCAGTTGGGAATAAATTTAAAAATTCAGTCTTGATTGAATATAGATAACTTTCTTTTAAAAAAGTTTGTTTTGACTCAAACAAACAAACAAAAAAACAGGAGTATTTTGCAAACCCATTTCCAACTAAATCACCATGAAAGTAATTCTGAAAGTTGAAATGTAGAGATGCCTCCTAGCAATTTTCCTACGCAGATAATTTTAATATTTATTTGCTTAATGACTGGTTACTGCACAATGATATTGGTATCTGCACTTTGAGTACACGCCTTTTTTAAAACTACCCATAATTTTTAACCCACGAACCACCATCTTGACTCATAAACCAATATTGGTAACTCTTTGTTTCTTTTAAGGTAAATGTAGATGGGATACGGATTTCGGAATATCTCTTTGAAGGAGAATCACTCTCCGCTCCGTGCCAGTCTGTGGAAAAGGGGATTGAGATCATAGGCCATCACAATTGGTAGTTGTCTCCAAGATTTCAAAAGTAGTGTACGGCATACCAGTGACCCTGATCTCCAAGTGCAACGGACGTTAGCTTTAGCGTAATCAACTTAAAATAGCGTGCTTGGTCCGATGGCACTTTTATCACATAAGTACAGATAATTTTGACACGTCATTTAAGAGCAAAAGCCCAAGATATAGATAGAAGGAAACTTTTGGTACTTTTTTTAAGGAGGTAACTTCTCTGACAGAAATAAAACGTAAATGAGGTTAACGATTGCTATTCATAAATATAAAAACACATTCGTTGGTTCCAAAAATATCCAGGGGCCCGTGCTAGAATCTCAGTGAGGCATGGACGTTGTGTTTGCCTTAGGGCCCTGGCTCTCTCCCTTCCCTGGCATCAGCGACCCTAAATTAGGGGACGAGCGACTGCTTATAGCCCAACGAGTTGCTCACGGTGGTTGTTAAACGCTAAACAAAAAATCCAGACAAAAAATGTACGAGAAAGTGGGCCATTTCTTGAGTGGTCCAACGGAAAATGTCCCGGCGTCCCGGTGGGCCCATCCGCCCCTGCCACAGAGCACCTGTGAGAAACTATGGAACAGTATATCAGTCGCCTGGATACGCCAATCAACTCCACCTGTATTGAAAGCCGCATTACACACAGCTTGGTTGGCCACAGGGCTATAAAAGAGAGAATGGCTGGTCCATCGCTTTGTGAAGGGCCGCGGGTGGCCTAGTGGTCAGCGTTCGTCACTGCCATGGAGATAACCTCAGGTTTGATCCTGGACAGGTAAATGATCAAATAATCATATGTAGAGGATTTTAGGAAGGGAGTGTCTGACCCCAGGTCTTAAACAACCCTTCAAAATAGGAAGCTAGGAGATTTGGGCTAGAGTGCCCGATAGGAAAGTGACACGGAAGCGAAGTAGAAAGGGGAGGAACACACCCTTCTTTATTACCGGGGGAGGCAGTACCCGCGGTCAGACAGCTTAACGTGCCCATCCGACGCACGGCGGATATTTAGCGGATCGAGCGTTCGTACCTGCCTGGGATCGAACCTGAGGTCCTTTCCGTGGCAGTCACGAACGTTGTCCTGGATAGGTACGAACGTTCGAACCACTAAATACCCGCCGTGCGTCGGATGGGCACGTTAAGCCGTCGGACCCCGGGTACTGGTCCTCCGGTAATATATAAGGGCGTCTTCCTCCCCCTTTTTACCTCGCTTCCGTGTCACTTTCCTATCGGGCACCCTAGCCCAAATCTCCTAGCTTCCTATTTCTAAGGGTTGTTTAAGACCTGGGGTCAGACACTCCCTTCCTAAAATCCTTTACATATGATCTGGTCTGATCTGAACGTCGCTTTATGAAGTCGAATGCCGACACGGTCCTCATGAGAGAGGCTGTGTGTGTGTGTGGGGGGGGGGGGGAGGGTCAGTTGTGACGTTACTGTTCTGCTTGAACATCTCCAGTGCTGCTGGGCTGTCATTGCGATAAGTTTTATTTCATTAAACTAGTTTATTCTATCGTTCACGATATATTTATTAGTATTCATGTGAAGACAATTAATTGTGTGAATATTTAATAGTGTATCTACTGTTTGCATTAACGCCGAGTAAAATATTCATTAATTTTGTTTTAAATTTCTTGAATTCAGAGAAAATAGAGCACTGTGAACTTTATTTAGTTAATTATTAGTTGCGTCACTATTCCATGGCTACCAGTGAAACACTGTCTCAATTCTACCAAAGTTGTAACATGTAGAAAAGAACAAAAGAATTGTGAAAGCGGCAGTAAAATATCGGGGCTAGCGCAGAATTACGTATAAGAGCGAAAAACATATAACCGGTAAACGTATAGCCAAGGTTCCACTCATTTCTGAAACTACCCCTTCAGAACTGCATAGTATGTTCCAGGAACTTGCTGACAAGAGTAAACAAGTGGGATTAAAAACTAACTTACCAAAGGCAAAAAGTGATGTACAAATCTCTTACAAGAAATGAAGATTTATCGATTGATGGGGAAAAGCTGGAGATAATCAATTCCTACATTTACCTTGGACAGCAGATATCAAGCAAAGGTCTCATTGATGAATAAATTAATCGACGTGTAAAACTTGGTTGGAGAGCTTTTGGAAGAAACAGTACAATTTTTAAGAGTGGTGTGCCGTTATATCTTAAAAGAAAAGTGTTTAATCAATGCATCCTTCATGTGCTTACGTATGCAGCAGAGACATGAACCTTAACTAAACAAGATATACAAAGACTGCAGACAACTGAAAGAGGCATGGAAAGATGCAGGCTTAGTGTAACCAGGAAAGATAAGAAGAGGAACTCTTAGATCAGGAAAATGACAAGAGTGGAAGACATCATGATCAGGTTAAAATCCCTGAAATGGCAATGGGCTGGACATATTGCCAGAATGACGGGCCACCGGTGGACAACAGAAATTTCAGACTGGATTCCAAGGGACACGAATAGACCTAAAAAAAGACCACGTGAGAGTTGGGTGGATGAAATTCGAAAGCATGCGGGAATGACATGGAGGGGACTGGCTTAAGGCAGAATGTTGTGGAAGAAATTTGGGGAGTCTTTCATCCAGCAGTGGATTGATGATGGTGTACACTGATGATGATATTGCTGGTCCTTGATAACACCAAAGCTCAGTATTGTCAATACTTTTTGCATTCTTGCATGTTTTTTTCCCTGCTTGTTCCCAAAGTGTCTCCCCATCGCAGGTTTTGGCTACTGTTGATATGCTTCTTCTCGTTGTGGATATACATGTATATTTAATATACAGTCATGATCCAAATCATTAGGATCATTCCTGTTTCCACAGCCAGCACTCAATTGTGACGTCTCCGATCAGCATGCAATACATACCGATAGCACGAACAGCATGTTTCAGTTAGCCGCACGATGCCCGTGGAATGGGGAAAGTGAAGTTCACGTCGGAGGTTTAACGAGGGAGGAATTATTATCAGCGTGAAGAAGGTGGAGTGGCAACATGTCAGCAACCGCAGACATGGGTGTTCGGGTCGACGGCCGCTGTAGTGAGGGTATGGCGGGAATGCTCCGGAGACGGACACCCCTCCACATGCTGGGAAGGAAAAAACACATCTGGTCGACGGTCAATGAGGGTCGACTAACTGTAGTAACAGAAACCGACGACTGTAAGCTGGTCGACAGTTGACTGGAGAGAAGAATCGAAACTGCAAGACCTGCTTTGTAAACACTCGTACATCTGAGAAGGCATCGGACTCCAAGGAATCCGTCAGAAAAATACAAACGTTTCGATAATCTGATCCTTCGGTAAAATGAGCTTTCGATGAAATAGACTTGTAGGTGAAGTAAAGCTTCGATGAAATAGACTTGTAAGTGAAGTAAAGCTTCGATGAAATAGACTTGTAAGTGAAGTAAAGCGTCCATGAAATAGACTTGTAAGTGAAGTAGTCCTAAAGCTTCGATGAAATAGATTTGTAGGTGAAGTAAAGCTTCGATGAAATGGACTTTTAGATGAAGTAAAGCTTCGATGAAATGGACTTTTAGATGAAGTAAAGCTTCGATGAAATAGACTTGTAAGAGAAGTAAAGCCTCGATGAAATAGACTTGTAAGTGAAGTAAAGCTTTCATGAAATAGACTTGTAAGTGAAGTAGTCCTAAAGCTTCGATGAAATGGACTGATAGGTGAAGTATAAAGCTTCGGTGAAATGGACTTGTCGATGAAGTAAAGCTTCGATGAAATAAACTTGTAGGTGAAGTAAAGCTTCGATAAAATGGACTTGTCGATGAAGTAAAGCTTCGATGAAATAGACTTGTAAGTGAAGTAAAGCTTCGATGAAATAGACTTGTAAGTGAAGTAAAGCTTCGATGAAGTAGACTTGTAAGTGAAGTAGTCCTAAAGCTTCAATGAAATGGACTGGTAGGTGAAGTAAAGCTTCGATGAAATGGACTGGTAGGTGAAGTAAAGCTTCGATGAAATGGACTTGTCGATTAAGTAAAGCTTCGATGAAATAGACTTTTAAGTGAAGTAGAGCTTCGATGAAATGGACTTGTCGATGAAGTAAAGCTTCGATGAAATAGACTTGTAAGTGAAGTAAAGCTTCGATGAAATAGACTTGTAGGTGAAGCAAGGCTTCGATGAAATAGACTTGTAGGTGAAGCAAAGTTTCGATGAAATAAACCATTCAGTAACATGTTTATCCCTGAAATGAATTGCTCGATAAAATGACCTTTCGATAAAGCAATGTTTTTGGTCGGATGTACTTCCATGTCTTTTGTTTCACTCATTGATCTCCTCCACGTGATTATTTAACATTGCAATCTTTATTTTGTGAGTCAAAACGTTTTTCCTGAACCCAGCAGCAAAATGTTGATATTTCTAGTACAGGCCCGGGCCAAGGGCCAGGTCACGCTCTGGTTTTACACGCAGGCGAAGGCCCGTGCAGAATTCTAATCTGTACACGTCAGACCAACAGGCTTTTTACCAGTCAAGACATCACAGTGTTGCCGCCCCGGTGGCGCAGTGGTCTAAGCGATGGCTTCTGATCATTCGTTCGGAAGGGGTCCGGGTTCGAATCCCGGTGAGGCATGGATGTTGTGTTTGTCTTACGGCACTGGCTCTCTCCGTTCCCTGGAACCAGTGACCCTAAATTAAGGACGGACGACTGCTTATAGCCCATTGAGTTGCTCAAGGTGGTCGTTAAACCTCCAATCCAAAAAAAAACAAAAAAAAACATCACAGTGTCGGTCACCTGTCACAAAGCTGACTGTGTCTGACAGCGAAAACAGAAAGGTGCGTGAACCATCGATTTCTGTATTCTTTGTAATGAGCTTTGTGTTTAAATTTCCCCCTAATTTCCCCGTCTTTGCGTATATCTTCACAACCGCACTGCGTACACCACTACCCAGTCGGAAGCTCAAACGTGTAGGTTTACTTCTAATCAGTGCAGTTGGGTTTGGGTTTGGGTTTGAGTCTCAGATTAGGCATGGATGTTGTTGTGTTTTTTTCGATTGGAGGTTTAACGACCACCGTGAGCAACTCAATGAGCTATAAGCAGTCGCCCGTCAATAATTTAGGGACACTGGTTCCAGGTAAGGGAGGGAGCCAGTGCCGTAAGACAAACACAATATCCATACCTCACCGGGCTTCAAACCCAGACACTGTCGGACGAATGATCAGAAGCCATCGCTTAAGACCACTGATGTTGTGTTCATCTTACAACCCTGGCTGTCTTCCTTTCTTGGAACCAGTGACCCTAAATCAAGCACGAGCTACTGTTTATAGGAAACTCACAATACTCGTTCAACCCGAAACAAAAATGAAAAAGGTAAACCAAACAAGCGTCGAATAATCAGTGAACTAGTGTCCTGAGACTCACTCGACCTAGATGGGCCCGGATCGAGTCCTTGATGCTGCATGGGTAATGTGATTGTTTGATGGCGCTCATTAACTCTAGAGCCAGTGGCCCTAAATTAGGATCGCCGCCCCGGTGGCGCAGTGGTCTAAGCGATGGCCTCTGATCATTCGTCCGAAAGGGGTCCGGGTTCGAATCCCGGTGAGGCATGGATGTCGTGTTTGTCTTACGGCACTGGTTCTCTCCCTTCCCTGGAACCAGTGACCCTAAATTAGGGACGGGCGACTGCTTATAGCCCATTGAGTTGCTCACGGTGGTCGTTAAACCTTCAATCAAAGAAAAAAAAAGGTGTCCAGGTTCGAATCCCGGTGAGGCATGGATGTTGTGTTTGTCTTACGGCTGTGGCTCTCTCCCTATCCTGGATCCAGTGGTCCTAAATTGGATCGCCGGCCCGGTGGCACAGTGGTCTAAGCGCTGGTTTCTGATCATTCGTCCGAAAGGGGTCCGGTTTCGAATCCCGGTGAGGCACGGATGTTTTGTTTGTCTAACGGCAGTGGCTCTCTCCCTTCCCTGGAACCAGTAACCCTAAATTAGGATCGCCGCCCCGGTGGCGCAGTGGTCTAAGCAATGGCTTCTGATCATTCGTCCGAAAGGGGTCCGGTTTCGAATCCCGGTGAGGCACGGATGTTTTGTTTGTCTAACGGCAGTGGCTCTCTCCCTTCCCTGGAACCAGTAACCCTAAATTAGGATCGCCACCCCGGTGGCGCAGTGGTCTAAGCAATGGCTTCTGATCATTCGTCCGAAAGGGGTCCGGTTTCGAATCCCGGTGAGGCACGGATGTTTTGTTTGTCTAACGGCAGTGGCTCTCTCCCTTCCCTGGAATCAATGATCCTAAATTAGGTACGGGCTACTGCTTATAGCCCATTGACTTGCTCACGGTGGTCGTTAAACCTTCAACAAAAAAAAAAAAAAAAAAAAAAAAATTAGGATCGGGCAACTTCTTGTAGATCTTACAGTTGATCCTGGTGGTTGTTAAACTCTCAAACAAAACAAGTAAACCATTGCAGTTCTTTCATTATCCGCGTTGATCTGGTGGTAACTCCTGACGTCTTATCAGATTATAGGCCTCGTAGTTTTGCGTAATTGCTCAGTGACGTAGTAGCTACGTCATATAGTGTCTTGCTTTGAATATTTTCTTTCTCCTCAAGTCTGATGAGCTGTGCTGTTAGAGCAACAAATGTCATTGGGAATTCCGTTGAAACAGCTCATTGGAAACGAAATCTGACCACAGCGTTGTGATTATGACCGTCCTACCGATATTACCAGTGTTCGGTCCACGTGCAGATTAAGTTGATAATCTAAACGTGTCCCGAATTTTTAAGCAGCTGTTTGTGCGGGACTCTTCTTCTTGTTTGGAATAGTGAAAAGTGTTTATTACACGGCAAGAAAAAAATACGAGAGTTACCTTGAGCAGTGCAAGATAATAAATCAAGTTGGATAAACAGGTAAAAACAAGGGAAAAACAGACACACACACGCGCGCGCACACACACACAACACACAACACACACATGCAGGATACTTGTAGAAAATAAAATAGATACAGTCGAACTTCGATATAACAAAGTTGTAAGATCATCGCGAAAAAAATATGCTTCTTTTCAAGGTTCATTCAAGGTTCAGAGCTTCCGAAAATGTTCGATCAGTAATATTTGGATATACACAAGGACAGATTTACTTAAGCCGAGGCGCGGGACTTCACGATGCTAGAGGCAGGCCTGGCTTTTTCCAAACAGGAGCCCGGGTGCGAAAAAATCGACACTACTCTTTTACGGATAAAAATAAATGCCCGGAGAGTGTTCCTAAATGAGAGTTTTTTCTGTAACCTAGAGATGACGCGAAACTCTTTTTTAAGGATACCTTTGTTTTACGGACAAAATTAAATGTCCGGAGAGTGTCTCTAAATAAGAGGTCTTGTTGTAACCTAGAAATAACACAAAACTCTCGTTTATGGACACCTCTCTTTTATGGACAAAAATAAATGCCCCGCCAGAGCTCCCGAAGAAAGGTGTTTTTGTAATCTAGAGATAACGCAAAACTCTGTTTTAGGACTCTTTTCTTTTTCGGACAAAATCAAATATCTGGAGAGTGTCCCTAAATGAGAGGTTTTGCTGTAACCTAGAAATGAAACAAAACTCTCTTTTAAGAATACCTCTGTTTTACGGACAAAATTAAATGTCTGGAGAGTGTCTCTATATAAGAGGTCTTGATGTAACCTATAGAAATAAAGCGGAACTCTCTTTTACGGAGAAAAGTAAATGCCCCGAAATGAAAGGTTTTATTTTAACCTAGAAATAACACAAACCTCTCTTTTAAGGACACCTTCCGTTTACGAACAAAGATAATGTATGAATTTTGCTCTCCCAACTGAGCTACACGGACGGAATGTACTTCTGCAGATTTGTCGTCTTGAGACGAGATTTACCTCTGTAGTACGTCACGTAATGTACGGTGAAAATTAATTTTCAAATTCAGTACCCACACCGCTAAAATTCTTTCTGGCTACGGCCCTGCCCATGCATCAGGGACTAAGATCTGGGCCCACCTAGGTCGAATGGTGTCTCCGCTCCTGGGTGGAGGAGTGTATCGAATTTCATAAAGTCATCTTACGGAAGGCCAGCGTATAATTAAATTCGAGTAAGCCAATTGCTCGCACTTTACCACCAAGTTGTTCTTATAACCAAAAAGTTGCTTCATATATTGTCCCATTTTTTCAGTTTCATTTCGAAATTCCACATTTCGTGATAGATTCATTGCTAAAACGGTTGATCAATATTACAACTCCTTTCGAGTGTTGTTCCGCATAATATGCATTTTTTCGTGGATTTCTTAACTGGTTAGGATTGAAGGAAAAACAAAACGTCAGTCTCGTTGTTCGGTTTCCTTGAACGAACCTGCTGGTTCCTTGTGCTCGATTATGTCTGACTAGTGTCACGGCCTAATGGCAAACCACGTTCATGTCAGCTAATTGAGTATCTTCTGGCGTTCATCTCACAGACTTTGCTGGGTATAATGTAATCCTTTCGAAATCTTTCCACTTAGCCTTGCTGTATTTCTTTTCTCCCTGCTGCATACCTTGAACTGTCCTTCAGAATTTTATTATTAGGTAAAACGTGTTACTTCTGAACCAGTCCATTACCAATTTTTTTTTTTCGCCATCTGAAAAAAAAAAAAAAAAAAAAAAAAAGGAAGAAAAAACGAGTTAAGTACTAAAAAAAACCGTGCTAAGCGATACGGTTCTTGTATTTTTCAAGTATAGTCAGAATGGATGAGGTAGCCTTGGCGCATCGTGGGGAAAAAAAAAAAAAAAAAAAAAAAAAGCTTATGAAGGTCACGAAAAAGTCACGAATTTTGCTTTGGGGTAAAGAATTTGTTTTTATTTTTATTAAGTGTGCATTTTCTGGAAAAAGATCTCAAATAATTCGCCATTCACCGACCACATAAGGTGTAGATGTGGTTTCCATCCAACGATTCAAGTGTCAAAAATGGGGCATTTGTGTGCCCTACCCCATAAAGAAAAATGTTAAAAAAAAATTCCTAGCATATAAGTGTATGTACATAATGTTGTTCACAAAATTTTGAGATCAATTTAGCAATTTAAATTATGCTGCTTAGGAATTCGGGACATTTCTGAGGTAGTCTCTCTTCTCTAATATAGGGCTTCTGGTTCCAGGGAAGGAAGAGATCCAGCACCGTAACACAAACACAACATCCATGCCTCACCGGGATTCGAACCCGGACCCGTCACGGACGAATGATCATTAGCCAGCGCTTAGACCACTGCTTCACCGGGACGACAAAGTGTAATTCAAAATAAACTTTCAGAAGACAAACTGATGTACAATGCTTCTACAAGAAATGAAGATTTATCAATTGATGGGGAAAAGGTGGAGATAACCGCTACCTATATTTACCTTGGACACATATATCAAGCGAGAGTAACATTGATGAAGAAATTAACTGGCGTATAAAACTTGGTTGGAGAGCTTTTCGAAGAAACAGTATAAATTTATAATTTTTAAGAGCAACATGCCATTATGTCTTAAACGAAAAGTGTTTAATCACTGCATCCTTCCAGTGCTATATGGAGCGGAAGCATGAACCTTAACTAAGCAAGACATACAAAGACTGCAGACAACTGAAAGCAGCATGGGGAAATGCATGCTTGTTGTACCCAGGAAAGGTTAGAAGAGAAACTTGTGGATAAGGAAAATGACAAAAGTGGAAGACATCACGATCAAAGCAAAACCCCTGAAATGGCATAGGGATGGACATATTGCCAGAAGGACGGACCACCAATGGACAACCGAAATTTTAGACTGGATTCGAAGAGACAGGAAAAGACCCAGAAGAAGACCACAAAGGAGATGGACGAATGAAATTCGAAAGCATGACGTAGGAGCGACATGGAAGAAAGACTCAGAACAGAGAGTTGTGGAATAGACTTCGGGGGACCTTCATTTAGCAGTGGATTGATAATGTTTGTTGTTGTTGATGATGATGGTGATACATCACATATTACAACCTCGATAACAATCTTTCTACGAAAGAACGTGCACCACTCCGTTAAAACCAAAGTCGCCGCCCCTGAATGATAACATCTTTGTTGTTCTTTTTAACTTTGTCAAATCCTCATAAAATCACAAATAGGACTTTTCGTAGTTGCCAAGGTGTCAGCGAAAACTTAGAAAGATCGGTGTAGTAGCTGTGATTTTGAATAATTGTGGGTCATCGACCGTCGGCGAATAAATAGTTGTGTCGGTCAGTATTTTAGCTAATGTTGAGAATGTAGAATTGCATGTATGTGTGTCACACAAAGCATTTACGCCGCAACTCTTGCAAAAATTAGTTCATAGTTTCTTATGCATTTGTACTTGTTTGCTAACAGGTGTCTTTAAATCAGGTTTGTATTCATTGTGTGTTTTGCATGACTGGCACATGTTTTTAATAACCATAATAATAAAACGAAAAACATTTCCACGTGTGTGTATGCGTATTTAGTATTTTAGGCACTATTTCATTATCTGAAAATATCCGGAAATCCATTGATCATTAAGAGTATATAGGCCTACTTTGAACGTATTTGCTTTCGAAACGACGTTATTAAGTCCAGATTGCCGCAATAGGAAATGCCGATTGTCCTTCCTGGTATTTTTGACGGCGTTTCCCTTTTAGGTGTACACGCCGTATTCATTTCTGGGACGTGTAAAAATATTTCTAGCTTTCGCTTTCTACGGAGGTGACAGTGTCGCTAATTAGCATTGGATTCTAATTAACTGCTTTCTTGTGTTGGACATTACGTACGTTTCTTCTTCGGTTGATGAAAAATTCATATGCCACATTAATTAACTTTCTCTTCCTCAGTGTCCTAAAAAATAAGTACGTGCCTGTGTTCGTTTATTCATTTCTTTATAGTCTAATGACTCCATCACCTTTACTTGGAGCCGTCTGAATAGGAAGTTTTCGCTCCCGCCTTTGTTTCTTCCTGCGGAAGGAACACGGTCATTCATTTCGTGTTTATTTCATGAAGTACAAATGTTTTACACGCATGCTTGGTGGAGGGCGAGCATGCGTTCGCGTTTGTCCTGAGAAAAGCGGAATGCAGTAAAGTGACTTAGGAACAGTGCTCGAAATGGGAATTTTGAAGCGCCGGTGTGCTCATATTTCAATTTCAATGTTTTCAATTTATTAGTTTAGCTGTTAACATACAAAATGCTCATAAGAAGTAACAAATTAATAGATGCATAACACAGTGTTAGAATTACAAATAAATCTTATCCTCTACTGGCCCAGCGGACCACTAGAATTTGCAAACCACTGGTCCGCCAAAATGCCCACTGGCCCGTAAAAAATTATAAAAAAAAAATTAAGACATTTACAATGTATATAGAAAACAATGTGTCATTTTAACGGAATGATCTCCAATATTTGTTTTTAAAACATCTAATTTGAAAGTGCAACTGACAGGACAAAGAATTTTGCGTTAGATCCCGATGGATTGGGGATATAACAGAGTAAGAGTGTATTCTTGATCTGTTTTCAAGTAAAAAGGAACAAGAAGACTCCAAGGGTACAAAAAAAAATCTTATATGTTAGTAGCCTTTTTTATATGTTTTATTGTTTAGGATTTAGTTTCCTTTCCTTATTTTTAGTCTTATTGCTCATCCCTGCTACTTTCCGATGAAGTGAGTTTTAGTCCCCAGTTTAAAACTATTTCATGTGAATTGCTCTTTTACAAAAATTACATTCACGCATCGAATTGACCTTCTGTGCTAGAGTGTTTTCTTGGGTCAGTAACAAAAGCTGGCTTAAGGTAATAAAAAACGGCTGTAGCCATTACAAGGCAAAGACTGGGAAACTGCCTTTCTGCATTAGCTGCTTCTTCCACTCTTTACAAATCATGAGGGATAAAAAAAAAGCTGTTGTCTAATAGCATTTCATGAAACTATCGCTAGTTTGCAGCCTGAAAAGAAAACCGTACAGCGAGGTAAAAGAAATATAAATTTATTTTTTAACGTGTGACAATTTAGAAACAAACTCACTAGCCATCTGGGCCAGTAAAATCAATAATTCAGTGGTCCGACAGAAGTTTTACTGGCCAATGGCCAGCGGATCCCTGGGCAATTCGAACGCTAGGGAGATCAGAAAAAAGGCCAGAATGACCTGACAAGTCCCGATCATCCTTCAAAAAAAGCACAAGTCAAGAAATAAAATACGTAACATCAATTGAGCATATTGTTAGTTATATTAGTAGTTAGTAGTAAATGCATGGTAACGATGCCCCAGTGTGTTGAGAGCAATATTTATAGGGAGCAGTTAGTGATTTGAAATTATATTTAAAAAAAAAAAAAAAAGTCATACATTTGCATTTCGTATTTTTTAAATAATGTGGTCATCTTTATCAACTTTTAATTCAATAAAACCCTAGCGTACGCAATCGAAAATAGCCATATTTCTGTCTTATGAGTAATTTCTCCCCCATCCCCTCTTACTTCCATTCCCGCCTCACTGGTCCAACCAATCCCTTGTTGTTTTTTAATACAATGTTAGTGAGTAAGTACGTAAATAGTGATTCTTTTCTTAAATAAGCTGTAGTTATTAATATTATGAATTTCCTTGGGCAAGTCATTCCAAAATTTTGGCCCTTGATATCCAATGCTGAGTTCTATTTGTTGATTTTTCGGAAAGCATGGCTGTAACATATGTCTATATCTCGTCTCATATTCATGAATTTCGTTATGAATGTCAATGATATCATCCTTAAAACCCAATTTAATTCTTTCAAACATATTAGTACCCATAGAGCGTAAATATAACTGGTATAACAAAGTAAATTTCTCCATCATTTTTATCCACGCCGGGGCTCGAACCCGGATCCCCTCATTCCGGAATAAGTCACTCTACCAATTGAGCTACGCGGACGTTCGTTCTGACTGCTATCTGCCTGTATGTCGTGTGCGTCCTGCTGGTCAGGCACGTCACATCTCCCCCCAAGGAGGGCCGGGGGCATGGCCCACGGGTCATGCGGTGACCATGAATCGTTGCAGGCAGCCATCCGCTGTAGAACGTGCACTTGAGAACTCCCAGTCAATCTAGTGTGTGGAATGCAACGTCACACACATATATTTTTCGAAGCGCTGGAGAAGGGATTCTCTGATTTTTCCTATCTCGCGGTGTGGAAATAACATCACACCATTGCGAGATTTTGAACGGCCGGGTCATCCGGAAAGTTCGAGCGCCATTATAACGAAGTAAATTTCTCCGTCATTTTTGTCCACGCCGGGCTCGAACCTGGGTCCCCTTATTCCGGAACAAGTCGCTCTACCGATTGAGCTACGCGGACGTTCGTTGTTGCTGCTATCTGCCTTTATGTCGTGTGCGTCCTGCGGGGCAGGCACGTCACACTGGTTAATGTTCAAAATGTTATGTTTATTAGGATCAAGACTGGTTCGACCATAATTTTGTGAACCTGTAATGCCAATTAAACGTGTATTTATTTCAGTTCTAAATATTTTATTATTCTATTCTGAAGCACCTGAAGTTTCCGAAGGTTACGCTTAGTAGTGGATCCCCAACAAGAGAGACAGTAAATTTGGCTAAAAACAAATCATAGGGAGAAAATGCCTTCACATACAAAAAAAAAAAAAAAAAAAAAAAAAAAATCACCAAAACTGAAAAAGTAAAAAGAAAAAAAAGAAAAAAATCCCGGGAATAAATACTTTGAAAATGTAATTGACAATTCCATGGAATACTATTGCACCATAAGTCGGAAACGATGGCGGTCGATTTCAGTTGGTTAGTTTGTGGATCCAGCGGACATTACTTATGCTACACCGAATACTGGAGTTAGACTTGTTCATAACGACGAGTCTCTTCCCCGGGACCAACGGATTAATAAGACTTCGGAAACTCGGCTAATCACTAGCGACTCAGCTGGATTTGAACCAGATTCCGACCCGAGAAAGCAGCTCCCTTCTTATATGAAGTAGAAAGTCGAGCATATAACCTCCGCAATCAGAATGATATTCTCTACACAGACAATTGAAATATCGCTTGCATTACAAATAAAAGTTGACAATAAAATTATTGAATATGTGGACAGTGTTAAATATCTTGAAATTATACTTCGAAATAATTTGAAATGGAACCTACATTATTGAAATGGGAATAAATTGAATGGGACCATCTTGTTAAACTTTCGAGAAATGTAGGTAAATTGGTTCGATAGTCTCACTTTTGTCAATTAGGGTTCTAAAGTTATTATATTACTCATTACTACAGTCTCGCTTTAAGTATTGCATTCTGGCATGGGGGCAGACTAAATTAATGAATATTTCCAGACCAGATATTACAGAACACATTTGTTAAATTATTGTAGTTAAAAAATAATTTTACACCTATAAATGAAGCACAATTTAGTTTTCGACATTTTGCTAAACCCTGCGAAATATGGTTTTTTAACTATTAGCCAGTTATATAATTTTAATTTAGGTAAGATAATGCGTAAAAGGATTAAAAATAACATTAATAATGAATTTATACTAATTTCTAAATCTGTTCACAGCTATACAATACCAGGAATCAAGATTTACTGAAACCAGTGTTTCCTAGAACTAATTATATAATGCAAAGTATAAATTACATGAGACCGCAATATTGGAACTTAGTACCACATGAGATTACTGATTTGAATAACTTTAATATTTTTAAGAGGACATTAAAACTTCATCTGTTACATAAAAATTAAAAATGAGGGGGAGGTGGGGGATATCAATATGAGAAGGTAGGGAAAATGTGAGCGATGTATTGAACATAATGGGTAATTAGGGAGAAAAATCTTTGCATTTACATCTCTTTTTTTATTATCTTTTTTTCCCTTCTTTCCTTTTGAATAAATTGACATGTTTACTAACTTACACTAATAATTCGGATTGCTGTCTCTGTGGTGCTTGACTGGATATGTGTACGTAGTGAGACTGGGGCTATGTCAGGTCTTTATTTGGCCTTTCCCCCTCTCTTTCTAGCTGTTTTGTATTAATAAACATAATAATGCCAATTACTTTACATGTACATGGGGCTCTGTTTTTGCTCGATTACTAGCTCTACTGATTTATTACATTCATTCCCGAGGTCTGTCTCTGCTCTATTACTGGTTTTACTGCTTTCCTAAGCAGGGCTCGAAATGGGCCGGTATACGCCGGAATGGCATACCAACGCTTCTTTTTTACGCTTTTCAACCGTAGGTTGAAGAAGCGTATATGCTCCAGCTTTGTCCGTCTGTCTGTCTGTCTTTCCGCGCGATAACTCGCGTAAAAATGGTTCGATTTCGATGAAATTTTATAATAGTATGTGGTAGGGGACAACCTGGGGACGAACCCTATTGAAAATGGACAAAATGGGGTCAAAAGTCAGAACATAAGAGCGGGATTCATTCCATAGCCCTTATGCGTCATAACTAACGTAAAAATGCTCCTATTGCGACAAAACTTTAGTATGTTGTTCCGGAGGTATACTGAACCAATTCTGTTTAATATCATCGAAATGGGGTCAAAGGTCAAGGCACAAGACCGAGATTTATTCCACAGACATTATCCTCATAACTTGACTAAAAGCGCTTCTATTGCGACAAAACTTTAGTATGTTGTTCCGGAGGAATACTGAACCAATTCTGTTGAATATCATCGAAATGGGGTCAAAGATCAAGGCACAGGAGCGAGATTTATTCCACAGCCATTATCTTGATAACTTGCGTAATGATTTCTGGTATGTTTGAAAGCGTATCATAATCAATGCATTGCATGATTTTATTAACTTGTTTCCTATTATTTCAAACCGGCAGTATCTTTACCGGGAATTTACCTACCGGCACAAATCTTAGTAGTGGGAACTATAGAAATGATTTTTTTTTCCTGAGTTACGAGCGCTCATTCTTAAACATAGAAACCATACGTGCCTCATGCCTTTGAGAAACAGCTGTATGGGTACCGTAAGGGATCTAGGGAAGTGGTGTTGTCCACATGAGCTATAAGTTCAATCCTTCAAAGGATGGAAATGAAGCTACATTGGCGTTTGATCACAAATTGCCCAAGCCCCAGATCATCCCGCTAAAGATGTCTGTAATTTCCCACCTAGATCAATACGACTAGGGCCAGAATAACCAGGGCGCAAACTTTCCACCATATCTTTGTATTCTACAGTTTAAATGATATTCGTTTATCAATACTCTCGCACGGGTCGAAATTTGCATTCCGTTTGTTTAGCACGTCTTTTGCATAATAAGTATCATGTTTATGTTATCACTTTGTCAGTCCGTCCGTCTGTGGACACCGTATCTCTGCAACTATTAGTTCGATTTAATTCTTTTTGTATTGCGAAGCTGGAAATGTCCGAACGATGATCCTAGCCTTCCGGTTTTTCTACGATGCATAACTTCGCCACTAGAGTGCGTCGACTTCGAAATACGTTTTATTCAATATAATAATGTTTCTGAACATCCGACTGAAAATTTCCTTCTTCCATTCGATACCATTGTATAACGGGCAATATTTTGGGTACCGTTTCTTTTTCAAATAATGCATAGTTTTTCCGATAGGAGACGTAAAGTTAAATTGCGATTTCCTCGATATCTCTGCTTCTAGAAGTCCGATTCGAAAAATTCTTTTTGTTCGGAGAGAGATCTCTTGTTGGGAAATATTCAGCATAAAATTTCAAATTTTTGTAAAGAACGGTTTGGCCGCTAGATGGCATAAGGATATATTTTTGTTTCTGATATAATTGCAGCAAACTGTCTGCGCTTCTGAAAGCTCGATTTAAAATTTCTTTTGCGGCCAAACACCACTCACCACGACAAGCTTTTTGAGAATACATTGTGCTGAAAATAGTGCATAATTTTCCCACCAGTGGGCGTAGCCATATATTTTATTTTAGTCGATGTCTCTATTTCTGACAGCAGCGATCACTCAGTTGGATATTCAACGTGCCCCTGTAGTGAGTACGTATCAAAAGGGGAGCACAGATGGCCAAACCACGCACCGTCGTCCAGCTGTGTGTCTTCCGCAGCTCATTGATGCCAGAGGGGAGCGGAGACTGTCGCGTATTGTTCACAGCGACCGCAAGGCCACAGTGCGACAAATCACCAGCAGCTACAACAGTGTGGTGATCAGGGCAATGTGTTACAGCACGCAGTTCATCGCAGCCTTCTGCGCATGGGCCTGCGTAGCCGAAGACTCAGCCAAGTCCCATGCTCACTGCACGTCATCGCCAACAACGCATGGAATCGGCCCAAGGTCATCGAGCACGACCACGGATGATTGAAACAAAGTGGCCTGGTCTGACGAATCAAGATTGCTGGTGCATCACGTAGACGGCCGAGCGCGGATACGCAGATTACGAACGGAGGCTGTGGCATCTGGATGCACTGTTGGGCGGAAACAGGCTGGCGGCGGCGGCTGGGTCATGCCGTAGGCGATGTTTTCCTGGGATACTTTAGGACCCATTATCCCAATTGCACAATCCCTGACAGCTGTCAGGTATATGAACATCGTTGCGGACCAAGTTCACCCATTCATGGCAACTGTGCTCCCTGCTGGTGATGACCGTTACCAAAAGGATAATGTGCCATGCCACACTGCCAGAATTGTCAAGGAGTGATTCGAGGAACATGCTGGTGACTTTCTGTTAATGCCCTGGTCTCCAAATTCACCTGACACGAACCCAATCGAACATTTGTGATTCGACTTGGAAAAGCGGGTTCGTGCTAAATCACCACCACCCCTGAAGTGTACGGAAACTGGAGGACTTGCTGGTGACATTATGGTACCGGATACCCCAGAATACCTATCCTGACCTAGTCGAATCGAGGCCTCGCCGAGTGGCCGCTGTTTTGCTAGTTAAAGGGGGTCCTACAGCTTATTAGGTAGGTCGTCATAATGTATCAGTGATCAAGTGCATAAAAGAGAGTCCAGGCTGCAGGCCCCTTTGTAGTTATTTTGTAATTATCCCTTTCGGAAAACTGAGAATCGTGGGCTTATGAATTGGCATTTTCAAAATGCCTTAGTAGGTACAGACTTATTCTGGTTCACCCTCATCCCGGTACTAACCTATTCGCTGCTATGTTTATGAGATGAGAATTCTTTTGATTTTACCACATGTCTAATATTCAGTCGGAAAGTTAAAGTTGCTTCCCCTGTCATGTGCCTCTCCCTAAAAGGGATTTCCTTAAGCCTAGTTGCTGTACGTGGATGAGCCATGCACGTGTTCTTTCGAACAATGAGTCTCTTCTGCCATTTGGAAACAAATCACGATGTCCTTGTGTTGCTAGTTAACGTTATCAAGGTTTAAAAAATACCATGCCCGAGATGCCCGGGGCATGTAAATTTTTGGCCTGGGCAGCAACCCTTGCGAAACTGCTGAAAATTCTACTAGCCAATGTTGTTAGTGGGAAAAAAAAAATTACTAGCCAAATGGCAAAATCTACTGGCCATGCAAAGTTTAAAAAAAATAATAACTCAGTAACTTCTCTACTTACGTTTCTATGAAATTAAATGGGTGAATGTTCTTTCTTTCTTTCTAATGAGAGATCCCTCTCCCATTAACTTCATAAAAACAGATGCAGAGCAGTTACTGCATATGATCATTAGATTGACTGCAAATATTGCATATGCTTTTGTTCCAAAAGCATTGGTTTTTTGATAATTTATTTTCAGTGCTGTAATATTATTACTCTTACTATCTTAATTTACACATACATAATTTATTTTCGAGAGGCCGTTGAAGTTAGATGACTAGTTTCTTTAATAATATTTAAAACAAAGCGGCGAAAGCTAAGATATATACACATAAAGTGGCACTAATAATGTGGATAAGGTTTACCGCTAATATGTACTGTGTCTGATCTTCCCATCAGAGGTATCTGCGCGCCACAATTGAATAGTATTTTGAAGTTCAAAATATTCAGTAGAAGGGCCATTGCATCTAATCATCATTAAGTCATTTAAAGTGTCACTATTCAGATATACCCGATTACTCGTTTTTATGAGGTTCATTGCTAAAATGCGACGCTCACAAGGAGCAGTACTTCATGGCATTAGATGTAGCAGCTGCATCATCTTAAAAACATTGCCATAACAGTATGTTTCTTTTTGTTCAGCATATACACGGTTGAGTCACATTATTGTGACCACCAGCTAATATCCAGAGTAACCGCCCTGTGCAGCACGGACAGCAGCTAGACGGGCTGGGAGTGACTCAATAAGGTGCTGGAAGGTGGTCACAGGTATGTGGAGCTATGCTGACTGCACTGCATCTGACAGCTGCTGGAGGGTGCGTGATGGAGGACCCATAGAGCGAACAACACGTTCGAGGTGGTCCCACAGATGCTCAATTGGGTTTAAGTCTGGGGAATTTGGGGGCCAGGGAATAACTTTGAAGTCTTCATCGTGCTCTTCCAACCACTCTCGGACATTTCTAGCGGTGTGACACGTCATATTGTCATGCAGGAAGATCCCATCCGCCCCAGGGAAGACATTCAGCAATGTATGGGTGTACGTGGTCTGCAAGAATGGATTCATAACGAATTCGGTCCATAGTGCTTTCCACAGGTATGAGTGGACCCAGGGAATGCCACGAAAACATTCTAACATGACGCTGTCCCAACCAGCTTGTGTTCTTCCAGCAATGGTTGAAGAGTGTTTGTTATCCGATATTTCTCGCCTTATACGCCAATGTCCATCCGTTCGATGAAGCAGAAAACGTGACTTATCGGATAATTCAATCCTTTGCTACTCAGCGGAGGTTCACTTCCGATACTGCCGTGCAAATGTAAGCCTTTTCTGCCGATGCACCTTCGTTAGCATAGGTGCAGTGACCATCCGTCTGCATCGGAGCCCCATACGCAGGATTCGCTGAACTATCGTTTTAGACACACTTCCGGTAGACCACCGGTTCATTCGGTCAGTAAGTTGCTCCATTGTAGCGTGTCGATTGGCACTCACGCATCTTCGCAGCCGACGTTCACTTCTCACATCAATAGCACGTGGTGCTCCGCAGTTGCCACGTCGCTTATTCGCAATGGTGCCATTTCTCCAATCACGATACACTTTAACCACAGCAGCATGAGAACAGTTCACAAACTGTTGTGTTTCAGAAATACAGCCACCCTTGGCCCGAAAGCCGATAATCATCCCTTTTTGCAAATCTGATAAATCGCTCCTTTTTTCCATGACAGCAACGAGTGATATGTTTTCAGAATCCCTGTACAGCACACCTTAAATTCCCTCCAAGCCAGCTCACGACACGTGCCTTCTTTCATTGGCTACGACGCGCTGTTGACGTCAAAAGTTGGAGGTGTGCACAAAAATGTGACTCGACTGATTATATGCGGCTGAATAGAGATTCAAAGATAATTGTTTTACCTGTAGATGACATTATACTTTGTGCAAGGTATACCATGGCAAAAGTTGGAATGGCAAAGATACGTATACCCTGGCAAAGGTACATTATACCATGACAAAGGTTGCTTTAGTAACTTTGACACTTTGGTAGCTCCAGGCTGATCCGTCAGCAGATTAAGTTTTTCTCAAAGGACCAACTTCACTTCCATTCATTTTCAAGGCAGCTGCAGGAACACTGGCGAGAAAACTGAACTCTATATTCATTCACAAGGGGGGGGGGGGAGTTGGACAAAATAGTTGCCCACTTGGAGAATAAAGAATCTACTGGCCATCATTGGCTACTATATTAAAAAAAATTACTAGCCACTATAAAATATCTGGTCGCCACTTGGCGACTGGCTACCGACATTCGCAATGGATACTGGACAGGTAAATAAAAAATTTAGTTGCCCGGTCCGGGCAACTGTATTTTAAAATAAAAATGTTTAGATTAGAATCTCATATTAAAAAAAAAAAAAAAAAAGGAAAGAAAAGAAAAAGACAGTGGTCGCATGTCGTGTTTCTTTTCACTGATAATCACCGGAAGTTTTATTATTGTTACAGAGTGCCAAGGACAGAAGAATATCACTTCTTTAATTATATTATGCTCTAGATCCAGAAATTGGAACCATATGTAGTATTTTGCTCCAAATGTTGTTTTATCGTCAGCGAAGGGATGCATGCCTGTGATGGAACTAGTCTCCAGTGTTTAATGACAAAGGGCTAAATCTTGAACGAAAAGAACATGGCAGAATCACTAAATTTCTCAAATACCATTTCATACAAATTTCAGCATCATCTTAAAGCTCGAGGTACACAGTTTTGTGCATGTAACATTTTGAATACAGACTCTTAAACCGGAAGTGCGAAGCATGTAAAAAAAAAATTCGTATTTTGGTAACTTAACAAATCAGAACCTCCATTTTTTTTTTATCTTAAAAGATAAGTTTTCCTGCTCATCTAGCTTTTACTACCTGGGCAGGTAAATAATTTCTGCACATAGAATATTCAAAGCAAACAGAATATAAATTATGAATTTGCTTGTAACACTTCTCAGAAAATTTGAAAATTTCATCGCCCTGGGCGGGAATCGAACCCGCATTTCCCCATTTCCGTTTCGAGTATGAAATTTTCAAATTTTCTGAGAGGTGTTGCATGCAAATTCAGAATTTATATTCTGTTTGCTTTGAATATTCTATCGATGTATTATGAGGAATATTTTTTTCTTCATTGATTTCTGCACATGTCCGGCTGGGCATGTTTCAGATATTTTTCAAGCCCCCGGTTATGTGGTTGAACACGGGAGTATTCTCAATAGTTTTTTTTGAAATTACTTATAGTTGAAATTAAGATTTTTCTTCATGAAATTAAGAAAGACTTCATATTTTTAACAGACGTAAGAAAACATCAGTCAACAGCTGCCCTATTTTGCTATTTTCAAGATGTGGGCATTTTTTCTTGTTTTCGAAAAGTGGGAATTTCTTCTGTGAGCGTTTCTTCTAGAAGTTTCTGCGGAAGGTCAGATATTTTCCCAAAAGCCTAATATCTTGTCATCTCTTCCTTTCTCTCCCCCCCCCCCTATTATGATGTTCATGCTAATTAGAAGTGTCCATGGAATAATAAAGCAATTACCTTTTCTTTCGGTAACATTCTAAACTGTGATTTTGTTTACGCTGTGAGGAAGGAATTTTAGTTGATCAGTGCATACGTGATTGGAACTGAGAGAAATGCCCCGCACTTCAAGGTCTCAGGAGAGATGATGACCTTACTATTTTTCATTTGACATAATTCCTGTTTCTTCGAGAAGGTTCTTTCGCAGAATTTGGTGTTTTCCTGGTTGCCATTTTTTTTTATATAGTTTAGAGGAAACGGTTACTGAATTTCAAATTACCCCTCTCTCCTTTCAGTCTCATCTGTCTTTCCAGACGGCGCTTAAATTACGCTTTTAGGCACAAGCAACTGCTCAAACTGTCATTGATCTGATGTTACCTCTTTGCCAACGTGACGCGTAAAACGAAAACCACCGGGCAGTTCAAGGGCGCAGAACTGCAGGGCGGTAAGCAGTTTGGTTAACATTAATCTCGACCTTCACTTGATGTCCTTTACGGAAGGACAGATCGCGGTAATTGTTTGTTATCCATGCTTCGTTTGTTGCACGTGTTCAGGTCATCAGACATCTGCTGAAACAAGGTGAATTTTCGGTTCTCTTGTGCGTGTCAAGTTATTATCGCTGAGAAAGTTGTGCACAGCATCGGAAAAGACAAACTTAAAGGCAGTGAAAGTTAGCCGAGTTTCGTGAATGCACATCCCAAATAAATTTGGCATTAAACCAGAGGAATGAAATGGAAAAGTTGGAAATATTTTGGGGATGTAGTCTTTTAAGGAGAGAGCCAATGGGAGCAAGGACGAATTTAACTTCTTTTTGCGGTTGCGGATGGTGCTTTTTACGATACTATTCGTACAGACCACAGAGGGTGTTCAGAAACTAACCTCCATATTTATATGCAAGCCCAAATCACTGCAAGGCATCAAATTGAAACAAAACAAGAACAAAGCTCAGAATTTCTGCTTTTAATTCACATATTTTATTCTTCTACATAGTTTTCCTCACGCTCGATGCAGATACGCCAACATTAAAGAAGTTTTTTAAGCCTGTCTCTGTAAAAATCTTCAGGTTATTCTCGGAATCATTTCCTTATAGTGGCTTGAACGTCTTCGTCATAGGTGAACTGAATCATTTTCCGATATCTCTTGAGAGCAGAAAACAACTAGAAGTCGGACGGTGCCAAATCTGGACTTAAGGTGGGGTGATCAATAACTTCAAACCCGATTTTCCGTATAGCCTCTGAAGTGAAAGCACTGGCGTGGGGTTTGGCGTTGTCGTGCATCGTGTCGCAGAATCATTGGCTCCCCCGCACGCGACTTCTTCTTTGCTTTAGTTTTTTACGGTATGCACGTAGCTCACAGAGTTGATAGTCGTACCTTTGATCACGTACTCCTGATGAATAATGCCTCTGTAGGTCAGTGGCGTATCTTGGGTCCGAGACATGGGCTATCTCCCCCCACCCCCACCCCACCCAATAGTTTTTTAAAAATTGCGAAGTTTATTTTTTAATTTTTAAGTAATAGAAGTGACATTTTCCCTAAATTTTAGGTATACATGCTGTTGCTAACATGACACCAAATAATTATGAGGATTAGGATTTGAACACTTATTTTTACATGAACTGCATTCTTCTTTCCTTTTGTGTGAACTTGAGTGTTACGTTTTCACAAAAGTGTTTCTTCCGAGTACTTTTTCATATTTAAAAAGAATGTTTTTCTCTTTTAACAAACCAGCCAAGTTACTCGAATGTGCATGTCCTTGTATGGCTCTAAGATATATCTTTATTATTTTTAATACGGAAAAACTTCTTTCGGCAGTTACAGTTGTTGATGAAAAGTTTAATATTAGATCTGCTAATTTGTGCACCCCAATAAACACTATGTCCAATTATTCAACTTTATGTAACAAGTAATGTTTCTTACTGATTTGTTTTGTATTCATCAAGGGAATAAAACACCCTCAGTTCATTTTTTAATCGAGCTGTATCAAAATTTGAAGCATAGAGTTCTTTAAGCTTTGATAGTAGATGTTCAGGGAAGCTTTCACAAAATTTATCAAAACAGTTCGAGTCCAACAAAGCCACGAATTTAAGATATAATATCACTGATTTTTATTTCATTGACACTTCACACAAACTGAAACAACTCTCGCGAAACACGCGCTGGAAGCATAGAGGGACTGAGGTAGTCCGAAGGCTTCGTTTTTTTGAGCGAACCCTTTGCGCCAAGCAATGGTCCGACTTCGTAGCTCATTCATGTTGTCATGGAAACGCTAGCAGGCGATAGTATGGAAGCTCTTCGCATAAGAACAGTGAAGGCTCTCTAAGACTTACTGCGTTATGCCGTTGATCATCGCTCGCCGGACTGATTCTCATAATCGAAAGAAGCGAATCCGCTCGTGGTTTTTTTCGCACCGAAAGCATCGACATATCTTAATACCGTTGACTTTTATTTATGTATATTTAATTCACTTTTTTTGTGTATATTTAATTGACTTTTATTTGTGCATTCTCTGGGCTTCGCAACTAGCTTAGCTAGCCTCAAATATACGCCACTGCTGTAGTCCCAACACAGTGTGAGTATGCACTTACCGGCAGAAATTTGTGTTTTGAAAATTTTCGCTCGAAAAAAAGATGGGTATTGATATTCCAGCGATTGATTTTTCATTTCTGGGTCATAATGATGAATCCAACTCTCATCACCAGTCACAATACTTTGAAGAAAATCACTTCCATGTTTTTCATAGCGAGCAAACAGCCTTAGGCATGTTTCAAGTCCTGATTTCTTCATTTCAGTCGTTAGATGACACGGTTCTCAAAAAGCACACTTTTGTTGTATCCTAAAACCTCAGCAATGCCACTGACACTACTACCTAAGCTAATGTTAAGCTTACCTCTTGTGGTTCTCTGAGTTATTCTTCGATTTTTTCGGATGAGCTCATCGACTCTTTGCCTGCCCAAAGTTGCGATTACGGACCCCCCTCCCCCATCCCGCTGCTGATCCTTTACGGCGAACGTTCCACCACCGTCCTTTGATTTTCTTACCCAACGATGAAGCGTGCTTTTTATCCAAAGTTCCAGAACTCTAAACTGCCTCTAAACTAGCGCGAATTTCTTCGGGAAGTACATTTTCATGAGTTAAAAGCTATGCACTGATCGTTGTTCAATACCCGACGACACAGTTAAAAAAGGATCATCCATTTTCAACACAATTAAAAAATTAAATGCGAACAAATAGGTGAATGGAGTTCTGTCACGCAGTAAAATGAAGCTAATATTTGGTTGCAAGGCAACAGGTGATGCGCGAGACACTTGCGCGGAGACAGGCAGATTATTTAAATTCTTTAACGGACGAACTTTGCTCCATTGTAGCTATATAAGCGATGGCTCCTGACCTTTCGTCCGAGTGGTCCGGGTTCGAATCCCGGAGGTGGCATGGGTGGTATGTTTGCCTCACGGCAGTGGTTGTCTGTCTCTTTTTCATGGAACAAGTGGCTTTAAATTAGGGACAGGCTACTGTTATATCCCTTGGAGCTGCTTACGATCGTCGGTAACTGCCCTCCTCCCAATAAATAAATAAATAAATAAAAGTCCTTACTACCCAGGGCACAGCTGGTCCTGAAATGCAAAGGTCCCTCTGCTGCGTACTCTGGGATGGTTAGTGGGATACGGCACTACACTATAAAGAATTTTCTGAAATTCACGAGCCGCTTTCCTCCATTTCTTTCGTGAATTAACGAAGCATATTTGTGATACAACCTTTTCCGTGAAATGATAGAAAGAAACCTGAATTTCTCGGATTTTTCGTACTACGTGAAAATTCTGAATTTTCAGAAACCTTTCCGCAATTCCTTCCGTTCTTACTTGTTCCGTATCCGTATGACGAGAAAACCTACATAGGAGCGATTGATGAGATGCGTAAGGTTTGATTAACTTTTAAATTTTAATCGTCTGTCGAATTTTGAAGTTCCGTAAAAAGATCGGATATTGTGGATAGCATATCGCATGAATTTTGTTTATTGTGGCACAGGATATTTCTTCTCCTCTCCCCTATTTTGTGCAACAGCTATTTATTATATATATTGTGTTACTGTAAGAAACCGAGTACTTAACTTATTGTACAGATGACAGCCTTTACATAACTTAAGACAAAAGCTGTTATAGCTATCAAGAATAAATTTTATATTTAGGAGTCTTTTCTTTTCTTTTGTTTTTCTTTTCTTTTTTTTTTTTTTTTTTGAAATAATGCTATATAAAGTACATTTCCCTTTTTTTGAAGATAACTGAAAGTTATCTTCAGAAAAGTGAGTTTAAAAGAATCAAGTTGCAAAGTATTTTGTTTCTTCGAAAAAATCACGGTGAAAAATGTTTAATTTGGGAAAAGTCCTCCAACAGAAAAAAAAAAAAAAAAATACAAACCTATTCAGAAAAATAACAAGCTCCAACAGAAAATAAAATGACTGAATCATTAGCATCAGTGATTAAAAAAAATCGCGCGATTTGTTAATTTGTTTTACAATGTACGTGATTACAATGTATGTTTGTTGCTCAGTGGTTAGAGGCGTGCGTTGCTTGTTGAGCCAACCCAACCCTAACGGCGGGGGTTCGATTCTCTCTGCAGCAGAAGAATTATCTGGGGGTTGGGCGGAAAAATGCAGGGCTTCGATTTTGCGGAATTTCAGTTTAAATATGGAAAAACCTAAAATGGAATTTTTCTGAAATAAACGGAATTTCTGACTACGGAACATCCGTGTGAAAATACGGAAATTAAAATAAACGGACACTTTTAAAAACGGAAATTTCTGAAAAAAGACGGGCACCTACCGGCAATTTGGCTGCACGTTACTTTCAAAAGAGTTCCGTGAATTCACACCACATATTTTTTACAGTGTAGAAATTGGACCTCTACAGAATTACTGTAATAAATCTGTAGATGTAAAAATGGAACAGAAATAGACCTCTTGTATAAATCTGAGAAATCCGTATTGTTTGTGATTGAGCAGGAAATTGATTTCTAGAATGAATGCAATAGATCAGTAGAGGTATTGATCTAGCAGAAACAGACAAGAATAATTTGACAACACATTATATTGTTTATAATACAAATTTGGAAGACGTGAATCCGTTAATTGGCGTAAATGTTACATAAGTCAGATAATATCCGAAAACTTGAAAATTTCTTCGTCCTGGAACCGAATCCGCGTCTCCCGGATAGCTCCCGAGTATGTTTAACATCCATGTCATATTTTCACCAATTAACGGATTCACATCTTCCAATTTGTATTGTACAATCGTGTAATCCCGTATTTCATTCATTGTTTATCCTAATATATAATCTGCTAGAGCCCTCCTCCTCCGTGCCACTTTTTAAGTCGTCATAGCAACAACCGAGAAACAAATGTTTGTGATGTCACGCTTAGCTTTTCTCGTGTTTTCGTGTAGGTGACGTCATCACATACACGCGCACAGTCCACGCGTATACCACTTTGTTTTGTTGTCATAGCAACAACGAACACAGCTGCTGGCTGGTGTGACGTCATCTATTCCAAATCATTCTCACATGACGTCAGAGATGCGTTACGTCACACGGTCAACTCTAGAGATACGAAAACTTTTTTTCTTTTCTTTTCTTGGTTGGAGGTTTAACGTCCACCGTGAGCAACTCAGTGGGCTATAAGCAGTCGCCCGTCCCTAATTTAGGGCCACTGTTTCCAGGGAAGGGAGAGAGCCAGTGCCGTAAGACAAACACAACATCCATGCCTCACGGGATTCGAACCTGGACCCCTTTCGGACGAATGATCAGAGGCCATCGCTTAGACCACTGGCTACGGAAAACTCGGCATCAGGAATTTTGGTTCACTACCTGAACCGGTGTTTATCCATCTGTATGTGTCAACGTCAAGAGTACGACGATCTGACGACGTCAAGATAAAAATAGTTCACGGAAATGAACAGCGGAAATTGGTACAGGGTTCACAGTCAATGTATACGAAAAATGTTGTGTACAAGGAAGTGTTGACGAAATAGGGACTAAAGGTTTTACAAAACACATAACAAAGAGACAGCCCGTCGTATCAAATTCCATAACCGACTGCTCGGGAAATTTTCAGAAAGCTGTGACCCAACGTCGCTGTCTATTGACATGGAACTCAAAAACTCAATAAATAAATGTCAATTATTTCTGTATCATAAATTTTATTGTTCTCCGTCATTATTGACGGGCTTTCATTTAGTTGTTTATAATTGAGCAGAAGCAGACCCCAAGACTGAATCTGATAAATCAATATTGTTTGTAATTGAGCGCAAGCACACTCCAAGAGAATAAATGAGTTATATCAGTATTGTTTGTGATCGAGCAGAAACTGGCCTCAAAGATGGCTGAGATATTATATCCACATTGTTTGTAATCAAGCAGGAATAGACCTCAAGAATGAATGAAACAAATCAGTATATGCTAGTAAAATCAAGCAGAAACAGGCTCCAAGAAGTAAATTTGTCGAGTGTGAGACACTGTGCTATCCACGGCTTATCAGTTTTCATAATCAGTAGTATTCTCTCTGTCACTCGCTCCGTTGGTCTGTTAAATTTAAACAAGGCTCTCTTTCCTTTCATGAGCCTTCGTGAGTCATATTTTCAGCTCGATATGTTTCTCACTTTCTTTTTCACGATTTACCTGTCTCCGTAATCGGTGACATTCTCTCTGCTGCTCCATCGGCTATTCATCTATTAAATTTGGTGCTTATTTTATGCGAACATCAAGTCAGTATTCCCTATGGGCAACATACAACATGAAAAAGAAAACAACAGAAGAAAATGTTTAGAGAAACAAAGCGTGAAGTCACGTGTCTGGACTGTGATATCTTTTTCTCGCATTGTGTAGATGGGACAATGACAAGGACAGCATTCATTGTTTCCTCGTGCGGTGACGTCATCTCTCTCTCTCTCTCTCTCTCTCTTTCCCTTTTATTTTTTTATTTTTTTTTTTGTCGCAAATACTTCACTTCGTGTTATGGCAACATAAACACAAAGATTATTTTAAGAATGCCAGGGAATTTCTGGGCGTAATGGTCTGGTCTTTAGGCAGACTTTTCAAACCAAGGTATTTTTCAGGTGTGAAATTATCTGGTTTTCAACAGAAAAAGCGGAATGTTTGCCACCTTGCATCGGAGAAGCTGGAAAATGCGTGAAAAAATTGTGGTCACGGATCAAAGAAAAAAAGTTTTCGGTTGAGGCATTTGGAAACGCACATGTAATTCCAAATATACACTCAATGAACAAAACATCAGAGATACCTACCTAATCGTGTGTTGGTCAGGGCCGGATGGAACTTTTGCGGGACCCGAATGAATCTCATAGTTTAATAAAGTTGTTAAGTGAAAAATGATAACACACGGAAATTATCATAAAGAAAATGATTATCTCAAATTACTTTGAGCTTAGGAAAGAGACAATAATATGGATTGAAACTTCAGAGGGAGACTAACACAGACAGAGAGACAAACAGAGACATGGAGATGCAGAGACAGAGAGAGAGAGAGACAAACAGAGACATGGAGATGCAGAGACAGAGAGAGAGAGAGACAAACAGAGACAGAGAGAGAGAGAGAGACTGAGAGACAGAGACATAGATGCAGAGACAGAGAGACTGAGAGAGAGACAGCATGAGAGGCAGAGAGAGAGACAAACAGAGAGAGAGAGAGACAGCGAGAGAGACAAACAGAGACTGAGAGATAGGCATAGAAAGAGAGAGAGACAAACAGAGACAAAGAGAGAGAGAGAGACGGAGAGAGAGGCAGAAACAAAGAGGGAGACAAACAGAGACAAAGAGAGAGGCAGAGACAGAGAGAAACAAAGAGAGAGACGGAGAGAAAGGGAAAGGGAGACAGAGAGAGAGAGAGAGAGAGAGAGAGAAAAGTGCTAAAATCTATGATTTTCTTTCCGTGGAGAAGGAAAAGAAAAATATAAGGGGTTTAGGTTGCATTGTGGTTTTTATAAAAGCCTTCTGACAAAATGATCAAAAGATAACTTTAACTAATCTTCGTAGCGAATATTTTTTCATAGCAAATATTTTTGGGTAGCGAAGAATAAAGATCTTTCTTAAATAAATTCATTTATATATATATATTTCTCCTGGTACATGTTTTAACGATTGATTTCTCATGTAAAGTGAAATAACTGATAAATTAGCGACTTTTCTTTTTGTGCCTTATATACGCGCTCATGTATGAAAATTGCTTTTTTTTTTTTAATTTCTAGTACTGTTTTTAAAGTCACTAAACAATTGATCTCATATACAACCCAAAAACAACTTTGATATTATTATTTTTATAATTTTTTTAATTTCAGTATCTGGTTTACTCACATATTGTTGAGCAACAGTAGGGAGTCACAAAATGTGATGACATTTTATTTGCTATTTCATGAATGTGGGAAAGCCTGAGGTTTGAAAAACTGAAAGGGAGAGAGATTATACTCCCCCCTCAAAAAAAAAGCATTAAAAATATTTTGGTCCTCACCCCCAAAACTTAAAAAGAGATAGCAATAAATAAAGAGAATTCTAGCAAAAATGATTTTATTCTTTTTTAAACTACGGGACCCCGTTAAAGCACGGGGCCTGGGGCGTTGGCCCCGTTTGCCCCAATGAACCAGCCGGCCCTGGTGTTGGCCCTCATCTAGCGTGAATAATAGCCTGTACACGCGGTGGCATCGACTCCACCAGATGCTGGAGAGTTTCCAGAGTTAATGCCAGTCACGCCTGTTGCAGCATTGTCCACAAGTCACCCGAGACGTCGGTCCAGGATCCATGAACCTGATGTTTTGCTCCACGGCATCCCAGAGAGCATCCACAGGGTTTAAATCTGGGGACTTTGGGGGCCACTGGATAGGTTGAAACCTAGATGAGTGTTCCTCGAGCCATTCCTGAATGGTTGTGACCCTGCGGGGCGACGCACTGTCCTTCTGGAACAGACCATCGGCCGCAAGATGCGCGAGGGCCATGAAAACGTGTAAGTGATCAACCAGCACACACTGGTAGCGCGCAGCATTTAAGGAAAAGAATATCTAACGCTTAAAGAAGGTCAACTCTCATAGAGATAACGTAAAACAGGCGGCAACAGCGCCTCCACATCTTAAAAGAAAATATGCTCTGTGGGAAAGTTAACATTCAGGAGCAAAACACGTTAGGGAGAACTACGGCAGTGAAGCTTTTCTTTGATCCACGATAGTTTCCTTCGATCTGATGACTATTTGCTTAGAGCAGTTGTGTTTCGTTGTTGTTGCTGTTTTCTGATATCCCGCCCATCCCTTATTTTGGTGAGAAAAATATGCAATAACATTAGTATAAGATAGTACAACTGTACTAGTTATCCGAATTTATTGGCGTATATAAAATCAAGGTTTCCAAGCTTTCGCACATCAACCAGATGGCTTTCTCAAGGAAGGTAGACAGCAAACTGCAAACTGGATAATAGAACGTTTCAAGAATTTGAACGCGGTGAGTTGACTTGACAATAAACGAAGAGAGGCAGGATACGATCCGAACATGGTACATAGATATATCGAAAGAAACAAAAAGAGGCATACCGATCTTTCTATGTCGCGGCTACGCTATCTGGGCTCTATTCCGTACGTACCAAATCTTTCCTATAAGCTCAAGAACGTGCTCAGAAAGATGAACCTCGGTGTCGGCATAAGATCTCCGACACCTTTATATGCTATGCTTAAGCGAAATACTGACGAGCTCCCATTTTCCAACGAAGCAGGTGTTTATGCCGTCCCTCTACAATATCCGGATGGCTCCAAGCGATTCTACATTGGGATGACTAAACGTTCATTTAGAATTAGAGTCAACGAGCATAAGAGGGACATAAAGAACGGAAAATTAACCACGGCCCTGTCCAGAGAAGTCCAGTTCAAGTCCGCCGATCCTATGTGGGATAACATAAAGAAATTAGCTGCCTACTCTACTCCAAAATCCACTGCCATTGGGGAAACATTGGAGATCATTACAAACGATGAGGCCTGCAATGATAGCGTCTCGCTAGAATTACCACGAATTTGGAACCAATTCTTCAAATAATGAATGCCTTTTTGTTTTCCTCCAAGGATTCCACGTGCAATACGAACATGATGTCTCGTGTTTTTATTGAATAATTACGTTCGCATCTCTTCGTTTATTGTCAAGTCAACTCACCGCGTTCAAATTCTTGAAAAATTTGATGTGATGTGCGAAAGCTTGGAAACCTTGATTTTATATTCGCCAATAAATTCGGATAACTAGTACAGTTGTACTATCTTATATATAGTTGGTGTACAGTTCCTTGTGTTATTATTTAATAACATTAGTATTATTATTTAAATTAAATTTCAGCAAATATTACTGTAAGGCCTAAGGATCCGTACAAAATGCAGACATTCCCCAGTATTTGGCATTACTGAAAATATTTCTGGAAAACTGAAGAACAAACAAAAGCGATAACTAATCCGATTGGCGTAACAAAACTAACATATCCGATTTGCGAAGTGATTATGCTACCGAGAAGCGAAGTGATTATGCTACTCACACGTGCTCAATGGGGGACAAATCCGGTGAACGTGCAGGCCATGGAAGTTGTCTCACACCCTGAAGTGCATGTTGCGTTGCACGGGCCGTGTGTGGGCGTGCGTTATCTTGCTGGAAAACACCACGATGGACCGACCTTACAAATGGCACAACAACGGACTGAATGATGTTGTTGATGCAGGAGGTGCTGTCTAACGTATCCGGTACAAACACTAGTTGTGTACGGGAGTGATAGCTGATCGCTCCCCACACCAGGAGACCAGTTGTAGGCCCTGTGTGTCGCTGGCGGATGCAAGAAGGGTGGAGACGCTCCCCTGTGCGTCTGCGAACACGCATACGGCCATCGGAGGCTCCCAAGCAGAATCTGCTTTCATCGCTGAACACGACAGATCGCCATTGCGTTCTCCACTGCAGATGTTGGCGACACCACTGCAGCCGTTCCTGACGGTGGGCTGGAGTCAGAGGTAAACATGGCAGAGGCACACGTGCACGTAGTCCTGCATCCAGTAGACGGTTGCGGATTGTTCGCACAGTCACCTCAGGTGCAACGGCAGCTCGGATTTGCGTCGCAGTGGATGTTCTGCTTGACAACGCCGCTCTTCTTATGCGTCGATCGGTCCGTTCATCAGTCCGTCTGTGACTCCCGGTTCCACGTCTTCTCGTGTGGGAATGTTCCTCGGACCATCTACGCCACCATCGTACCACCACCGATATTTCCCGTCCAATTCGCTCCGCAATACGACGGTACGACCACCCGGCCTTGCGGAGTCCGACTAGATGACCTCGCTCAAAGTCCGATAACTGCTGAAATCGTACACGTCTTCCATGTCCAAGCATTGCAGCTTCTTCAGGGTCCTCGCATGTGTCCGTACGCCGATGACTGATTACATTCACTTCGCCGTACTCCTTAAATACCACCGACGATAATTTGCATATTATGCAGTGCTGTGACGTAAGCGCTCACCGGCTGGTCCCGAAATTAACATCACACCTACGTAAACTCGACCCTATTAACATATGTAAATTTCATGATCGTCCGCCAATTCCTTCTTGGTGTTCTTTTTTCACTTTCCGCCAGTGTATGTTTGTACAATCGTGGCCAAAAGTCCTGCAACAGTAGATCGAAAGCCAAATGTTTGATGTTTGAAGTCAACTTATAGAGCGTAATAGTAAAGTGAGGAATACATATTGTACATTTTTTTAAAAGAAATTTTATGCTGAATTCAAATATTTTTACAATGTTATTACCAGTAACAGAAGTGAAGTTGCATGTAAAAGTACAGCGTCTAGTCATAAAATGCAAAAAAATAGTGAAATTTGTGTACAATGCATTTAACGTAAAATTACTGTTCAGTACATTATTGAAACTTGCAGGACACTTGAAATAACTTACCAACAAGCAAAATACGCTTTAACATTTAATTGGATAACCACGGTGTAGGGGTGGAAGCTCATTATGTTAATTAATGGCTCCTCGGCCAAACACCCACTGGCTTCCAGCGCTGATCAAAATTTCCCCACAGCAGGAAGGAAAACCATTTATAAGGTTCGTTGTCTAGAGACTGTCTATCAACGGTAGTTGAAGACAGCCCGGCGTTCTTTCTCTCCCAGCTTTACTATAAATCTGCTATTCAGGAGAGGGGAAGTAAAAATAATGGCAAAACAATTCCAAGCATGAATTCACTTTTAGGCTTGTTGCAAACTTAACAAAACCTTTAATCAACAGTAAATTGTTCCAGCAGCTATTGTTCCTTGACCTCGAGTTCCTGTAACTGCAGTTCCACGTGAAAATGATCCGGGTATCTAATTATTCCAGAATACCCTTTCCTGCCAATACTCTTTGCCCGTTCTTATCACCGACGTGAAAGGTTTCAATCGTCGTAACCTTCCGTTCGTCTCTTTTCCTTTGTTCCGGAAACTATGCTTTGTGTTCCGTCCCGAACACGTGTTCTCTCCGAACGCTTTCTCCGTACGTCGTTCCAGACACACGTGTCTGATTCCAACTACGCTGGCTTTCCCCGTGCTCTAACTGGCACGTTATATCCCGAACTTTTCTTTACCCAGTACTAACTCCCAGCACTATACATCCGTCCACAGCACACGCTGTCGTCAGCCGTTCTCCACGCTCGCTCCCCGTAGACTGTCTCTCACGCTCGCTCCCCGTCGATTGCCTTTCTCTCCGGACACGTGTCTTCTGCCGGTGACCTTGAGCTAATCCCTTCGTTGACCTCCACCTAATCCCTTCGTTGACCTCTAGCACGTGTGCCCAGCAGCTTACATTTCCCCCATGCCAGGAACAACAGCTGTGCCTTCCGTGAATACAATAGACCTGTCAAACAGGCATATCAAAATGTCACCTAGTCTGGTGCATTACCACGTGTTACACTCGTTTCCGAATAATACACATGGAAATATTTATTCTGAAATGTTAATATCCGGAATGATCGATGGGATTTAAAGTCCATCACACAATTTATATAGGGGCGTAATTTCTCGCCCCTACACACGGTTACTTAGTAACAAAGTGCACCTTCTTGGCATGGAACTAATGAGCTTCTCTAGTTGTCCATTGGTGATAACACGGTGCCGTACGGCCATTACAGGCTCAATTAAAGACTAATGAACTTCTCTAGTTGTTCACTGGTGATAACACAGTGGCATACGGCCCTTACAGACTCAATTAAATGCTAATGCGCTTCTCTAGTTGTCCATTGGTGATAACACGGTGCCATACGGTCCTTACATACTCAATTAAAGACTCTACGGCCCTTATAGACTCAATCAAAGACTTTAATTGAGTCTATAAGGGCCGCACGGCACAGTGTTATCACCAATGGACAACTAGAGAAGCTCATTAGTTCCATGCCAAGAAGGTGCACTTAGTTACTAAGAAATCGTGGTTATCCAATTAAATATTAAAGCGTATTTTGCTTGTTGGTAGGTTATTTCAAGTGTCCTGCAAGTTACAATAATGTAATTTTACAGTAATTTAACGTTAATGCATTGTCCACTAATTTCACAAATTCCACTATTTTTTGCTTCTTATGACTAGATGCTGTACTTTTGCTTGTAACTTCACTTCTACTACTGGTAATAACATTCTCTAAAAATATTTGAATTCAGCATACAATTTCCTTTAAAATGGTGTATAATATGTATTCCTGACTTTACCATTACGCTGTATAAGTTGACTTCAAACATCAAAAATTTGACTTTCAGTCTACTGGTGCAAGACGGCCACGATTGTATGTGCATTACGGTGCAGTGAAAAAAAAATGAAATTCTTAATTTCAACATTCAATAGTGAGCAAAAGTTGTCTTTTGAAACGTCTCTAAAGAACTTGCAAAGTTTTAGAATTTTTTAAATATATCTTAAAGGTCCACTATTGCATCAACATTTTGAAAAAATGCGAAAAATAGAGTAATTTAACATAATTTATGAGGAATACTGAGAGTTCTGTTCTAAAATGCAATAGTAAGCAAAAGCAGTCACATATAATAGCTAAGAAATGTAGAAAATATTGACATCACAGGGATATATTTTGAAGGTTCACTATTGTGTCTAAGTTTAAAGAAAAACTAAAATTTCGCTACATTCAAATTGCTTTGATTAATCTTAGAAATCGTGATTGTGTCATACTAATTTCAAATGTGAAAACCTAAATGAACGTTATCAATCCGCCACTGATGACTCGCTCAGCAGGAAGTACAAGGTCACGTGTGTCACGAGGAAAAATGCGTGACAGACGTTACCTTGGCACCCGGCAGCGGCACCCACGGCATGTAGTAACGTGTTTTTCACACTCTTCAGTGTGACGTATTTGCAGCGTATTACTGTTTTTTTTTTTTCAGTTCTTTCATTTATGTATGCAAATATGCATTTCAAAATGAGTATAGAAACTAGAAGTGAAGTAAAAGACCTGGTTTTCGGAATTCCGAAGTATTTAAGTGAGAATGTGCTTCCAACATACGAAGATATCTTGAAATTTTATGTGTTTGTTCAAAAGTAACTTAAAGCCCAACAGTCGTTCAAAGGAACCCACAGTAAGTGAAATTTCTATAGTTATTGCAGAACGATTGGAAGGAACCTGGAATCGCGCCTCAATTCCGATTGTTTCTCGGAAAAGAATTCTTCAGATGATTCGGTCATTTCGCGAAAAAAATCGAAAACTTAAGAAGTGGTTCAGCTGCGACAGGAAGCAGAGCGATAGTGTCCAAGAAAAGGTGAATGTTTTTTTTACTAGAATCAAAAATGTTGTTTGACATTGCTGCTTGCAAGTGGGATTTTTGTAATTACAAATGTGAACGTTCTCCGAGAGTTCCGGCAAGCGAACAGGCTGTTCTGAAGGATCAGCGCGACGAGCGCAAAATGACTATTGGTACAGTTGATAGAGTTCAAACGATTAGAATAAAACGGAAGCTTGAAAAAAAATCTTTGGAATGCAGACGTGTTGAAGAGAAATTAAAAGCAGTCCACAAAGAATCAAAACCAGTCACGAAAACAAAGAGTTCGTGGATGTGGATTTCGTGGAACCACCCGATGCTGATTTTGTTGTTCCTGCCGGTGTCAATTTTCTGAAAACTAGTACTTCTCAAGCTCGACTTAGCTTGACATGTTTTGCCGAAACTAGTGATCGCTACGGGGTTTCTGACAGATCAGCCTCAATGATTGCTTCAGCTGTGTTGCATGACGTTGGTATAATATCCAAAGATAACATGTGTGACGTATATTTCTAGATTAACTTTCCTTTTTTAGTTTCTTTCCCTATGTAAATCTAGAGTTTATTCTCAATTATTCTTCACTCTTAACGAAATATCTTTTCTCTCAAACGAATACATTTGGCAGCACAATTGAGGTTGAATGCACGTGACGTATGCCTGATATAAGAGCAAGAGATAAAAACGACGACTAAGTTGTTGTGTCGTAGAGCAATTATTACGAGCGTTGCTTGATGAGAGCGTTGTAAAGCGAGATTTGAATTGTAAACTGATTATTGAAGAGCGTGCTGGGTTCTAAACTGATCATTGATAGGAGTGTTGTGATAATGTATGGTGTGGGGAGAGTTTAGTGCAATATGCTATGCTACGATGGGTTTGCTACATCCTGAATAAAGCACCTTTTCCGTAAGTTTGACTTCTGTTGTTTACATGTTTCGTCTGGCCGTTAAGGTTTCTTTCATTTAGGAACTATTTCTTAGTATGTTGCTGTTTTAAAATAACGTAGAAGTAAGACAAGACTTCTTCTTCGTCATACATGTTATTGACCCAAGCAAGGCTAGACGCGAAAGACAAAAATCCGTCAATCTCTTCAGATGAATACTGAAGGAAACGAACCTAATGGTGAAGTATGGGGTTTCTTTTTAGAAGGGAGAAAAGATTCTTACTCTTTTTATGGAAATGCGAAGCGAAGTGCATCACCGACAGACTGATACTGAGGAACACGTGTTCCTCAGTGACAGTTGGTCCAGCTAGGTGATAAGTACATCCTTCGGTCACATCTCTCCTGCACAAGGTTCTGCAGCGGGTATTAAAAATGCCACTGTGGACTACATTTCCAAAAACATTAACATCAGCAAGCTATTTGCAGTTGGCTGCGTGCGGAGATCACTCAAGAGGAGGGTTTATTCGCGCTCGGTTGGAGTCTCGTAGAATGGTTCTGTATTTCAGAGGATTTTAGGAAGGAGAGTGTCTGACCCCAAGTCTTAAACAACCCACAGAAATAGGAAGCTAGGAGATTTGGGCTAGAGTGCCCGATAGGAAAGTGACACGGAAGCGAAGTAGAAAGGGGGAGGAAGACGCCTTTATTTGTTACTGGGGAGCCAGTACCCAGATCCCGACGGCTTAACGTTCCCATCCGACGCACGGCGAATATTTAGTGGTTCGAGCGTTCGTACCTGCCTGGGGGGGGGGTTATGGTCATATGTTCATTTCATTTCATTTCATTTATTGCATTTTAATTGTTACAGACATGGTATTACATAATCATAAATATAAAACACAAATAATATATTTTTGTAATAACAGGGAATGAGGAGGGAAAAGGCCTGACAGGGCTGACGTGCCCTCTTCTCCCACAGCATCAAAATTTTCATGAAAATAAAAAAAAAAAAAAATTCAAAAAAAAATAAACAAGTCAAGTCCACATAATATCAAACACAGCTAGGGTGGTGCTATCAATTAATAAAGGTAATAGTACATTATGAGCTTTTGGTTAGTAAGAAATGCCTGCGTTTTCCTTTACATATATTAATATTATTAAGTGATATAATATCAGTAGGAAATGTATTCCATAATGCAGGACCAATATAATTAATAAATGATCTAAATCGGTCTGTTAGTGGAAACATGGGGATTAATGTTGTTTTATGTCTCGTGGAATAATCATGACTGTGAGTACTTATTGTAATTAAATCTTGGTAAAAACCATTTTTAATTCTCAAAAACATTAGTTTACCTATACTACAGATATGCAATTGTTGAATAGTTAGTATATTAAAATCGTTTGGACTGAGTCTAGCCTGAAAGACTGTATTTGAAAATTGAGTATTTTGTAGTTTAAATTGTAGTAGTCTTATGAATCTATTTTGTAACGACTTAAGTTTTTTCATATTGTATAAAGTAGTCGATCCCCAAACAGATATACAATAGATTAGGTGAGATTGGATTAAAGTGTAGTATAATAAAATCATTAATTTTGGGGTTAAATTGGCCATTGCACTACTAATAACCCCTATATTTCTTGAAATCTTATTAGAAAGGTAGTCAGCATGTGAATTCGATTTTAAATCGTGCTGAATAATGATACCAAGATAGTTATGACTTTGAACCACTTCTATAGATGATCTAAGTAAATTAATATTCTGAATTAAGGAGGTGGGGGTTGACGTACTTGAAAAAATCATTACTTTTGTTTTGTTAATATTAATAGCCAGATCATTTTTAGTTAACCAATTAGTGATAGATGTAAAATAGACTTGTAGTTGTCGCACCAATGTCTCAACATCATTTCCATGTATTAAAATGGTTGCATCATCTGCATATAAAATGATATCTGAATTGTGTAAACAGGTACAGAAGTCATTAATATAAATATTGAATAATAATGGAGCAAGTACCGAGCCCTGAGGGACCCCTGAAATGACTGATTGTAAGTTAGATCTGGTATGTTCAATTTCTGTATATTGCTGGCGACCAGTGAGATAGTTTATAAATAGATTATGTAATGTACCCCGAATACCAATTGCGTACAATTTTGATAATAATAGGTTATGATTTAAAGCATCAAATGCTTTTGATAAATCGATGAAAAGTCCCAATGTAAATTTATTATTAATAGAATTAGATTGAATTTTATCTTTTAAGTGTAAAAGGGCGATTTCTGTTGAGGAATTTTATTAATAGAATTAGATTGAATTTTATCTTTTAAGTGTAAAGGGCGATTTCTGTTGTAAATATTTGAGCGCTATTGTAAGTTGTGATCTTTAAATTCATTTAAGTTTTATCAACATTTGAATATTGTAACATTTAAATTCATTTAGGTTTTCACATTTGAAATTTGCATGCCGCAATCACTATTTCTCAGTTTAATGAAAGCAATTTGTATGTAGCGCATTTTTAGTTTTTTCTTTAAACTTGGACACAAATAGAGGACTCTCAAAATAGTATATTCCTGTAATGTCAATATTTTCTATAATTCTTAGCTACCATATATGACAACTTTTGCTCACTATTTAATTTTAGCACAGAACTTTCAGTATACTTCATGAATTATGTTAAATTATTGTATTTTTCGCATTTATACAAAATTTCGATGCAAAAGTGGACCCTCAAGATATATTAAAAAATCTAAAACTTTGCACGTTTCTTAGTTATGACAACTTTTGCGTACTATTGAATTTTGAAATTAAAAATTTCATGTTTTCCACTGCACCCTGATATGCATGTAGTATGTATCGATCAGAATTTTTGGTGACCTTATTTCCACCTCTTCCTCCATCGGTATGTGATTGTTATATGGTACTGTAAATGATTTATGCGCACGAGGTTGATGATGATTTATACCAGGATGGTTTGTATTCCCTCTAACTGTAAGAACGTTATTTCCATCCAAATTATTGTTATTATTTTTTTTTGCCTCAGTTACTGAAATTTTTTAAGGCGGGTGATTGTACCACCATTACGTTATTATGTCACCATTTCTAGAGATGCGTTCACGTTATGCATTTTATCAAAATGCTGAGCGTGAAAAATGCAATCTGTTGTTTTAATAATTGAGAACTTTCTTGAAGACTTTTGGGTAATAATTTGATGTCTTTTGTGTTACATAAACTCTAAAGTCTCTAACTTTTGTTTATTTTTCTTTCTTAGATGTGTAAGGCCTTTCTGCCTGACATGATTGCTGATAACAAAGGTCATATTGTTTCCATTGCAAGTCTGGCAGGTATATCAGGTGTTGTAAGATTGACAGACTACTGTGCTTCGAAATTTGCTGCGGTTGGCTTTGAAGAAGCTCTGCGTATGGAAATCCATGCCGAAGGACATACAGGAATAAAGTCAACTGTTGTCTGTCCGTATTTCATCAACACAGGAATGTTTGAAGGAGCAAAACCTGGGTAAATATATCTTCATGGTTTATACTTTCAATTTTATATGAACAGTAGTACTAACAGAAATATTATTACTTCTTTATTCGAAATATACGAAGCACAGCCTATGACAACCAAACATAAACAACAAAATTATCATTGACTGGTGTTGTTGAGCTGATACGAGTTTCCATCGGAGATCTATGCAATAGTCAAGAATAGGCGTAAAATATATGATGTCCCCAGTAAAGTTGTCTTCTGCAGTTCTCTAGGTGGTATATCAGAAAGCTGCAATTTTTCGAAATGATTCATAATTTTTTTTGACATTGTTCGAAGTGCCCCGATGACAATGGGGACTACCGTTGTGTGTTTAGCCTATAATAGGGTAACTTCTATGGCCAGGTCTTTATATTTAGTCATTTTTCCAGTTCTTTTTCATCGACTCTGGTATATACAGGAATCGCTATATCAGTTATCCAGATCCGATTTTCTATGACTGTTATGTCTGGTGTATTACGTTCTACGTGCCTATCGGTTTGAATTCGAAAATCCCACAAGATCTTGACATGATCATTTTCTACGACTTTCTCAGCCTGATGTTCCCATGAGTTTTTCGATGCTAGCAGATTGTGCTTTCCGCATAATGACCAGTGAATCAGTTTCGCAATCCTGTCATGTCTAGCTTTGTAATCTGTCTGTGCAATTTTACTACATTCACATATAAGATGAAACACAGTTTCATCTTTTTCTTGACAAATTATTATTATTATTATTATTATTATTATTATTATTATTATTATTATTATTATTATTATTATTATTATTATAAAGAGATTCCAACTCTTCCTTCCGGGACGGGTACGACGTACCAAGTCTTGCGAAGTGGTATTCCTTTCTCTCAGTTGTCCAGGAACTTTCTTACTATCCTACAAGTGTTCAGGATAGCTGCCTTCTGCAGTCACATGTAGATGTTAGGTTGAAGGTCTAGTGTCTGTATAGAGCTGTGAATGGTCTTAGGTACAACTCCTGTGGATGATATTACTGTGGGGACGGTGGTAACGTTCTCCATATGCCACATTGCCTTGACTTCGTATCGTAGGTCGTTATACTTTGATAGCTTCTCTCCGTGCGTCTTCTGGATGTTGCACGTGTTGGGCACGGCTATGTCAATGAGGTATGTTGACTTCTTCTCCTTGTTGACCAGACGATGTCGGGTCGATTGTCGGGGATGGTCTTATCTGTTCTGATCGATCTGTCCCAATACATCTTGTGGGTGTTGTTCTCTAGAAGCGTTGTTGGCTCATACTTGTAGTAGGGGACAGGCTCAGTTGTAATGAGGTGGTGCTTTCTTGCCAATTTCTGATGGACAAAAAATCTTGGCGACTTGATTGTGCCTGTTCGTGTACTCTGTTTGCGTGAGAATTCCGCAGCCTGCTGTGATATGTTGGATGGTCTCTGGCGCTTGATGGCATTGCCGACATGTGTCACTTTCCACTGACGCGTCCTTCAGAATATGGTTTCGATAGTTTCTGGTGTTTAAAACTGGATCTTGTATAGCCATCAGGAACCCTTCGGTCTCGGGGAAGAGTGATCCGTTTGTTAGCCATGCATTGGAGGCAGTCTTATCAACATGGTCCGATTGCAGATAGTTGTAGTGCCTTCCGTGTAAGACTTTATTTCCCAAGCTTCTTCTTTTGGCTCCCTCGTTCCAGTTTTGATGTTCTGAGTAGAGAGGTCTAGTGCTGTGTATTTCTTGTCACTCTGATTTATCGATTGGTGAAGGGGTCCCTTGCTCTGGTGGAAGTATTTTCTGAGGCTGCTGATTTCTTTGTCTCGGTGTTCCAAGAGATCAACCATTCCCCGTCCTCCTTCTGCTCGTCCAATGGTCAGCCTTTCTATTGCTGACTTCGGGTGGTGCTGGCGATGTTTAGTGAGGGTTGTCCTGGTATTGCGCATTATTTCCTCAGGCTCTGTTGTGGTCCACTTGATGATTCCGAAGGAAACCAACTTGATATTATTATTATTATTATTATTATTATTATTATTATTGCTACTCGTACGTCTGTGCAAAGCTTTTTTTTTTTAGTTTTATATATTTAGGGAAAAAAACTACATCAAGCACCATATTTGAAATTTTATAGGCTAAATAAATTCATAATGTTCTCTTTCTCCATTTCTTTCAGAGTTATGCATTGTGCCTTTAAAAAAAATTTTTTTAAATTTTACTTTGTGCTGACTTTCGTAAACGGCGACTGCAGTGGATGCTTCGGGATTCAAGCACCAACTGAAAAGTTGTAAGAAATGAAAGCTTAAGAATAAAAATTAAAAGAAAAATCTTTTTTCAATTCAAAAATTTTGGATTTTTTTTGAATTTGAAGATTAGTAAGAAATCTCTCGACATCAGACTTTTAACGGAAGCAGCTCATCTATTATGAAAAAAGCTGCGAACCTATCTTTCATGGGTGCTGGTTACGTAGGTGCTCCGCAGCTAAAGCGCTCATTAAGTCATTACCCCCCCCCCCTCCTTCAAAAAACAACACTAAGACAAAACATGACAGCAAATGTGCGTAACTGTAAAATGAGCATAACCAAAAATTAAGAGCGTATGCAATTGTATATGTTCCAATTTTAAAAGCCTATCACCGATTAAATCGTATGACTTAAGTGACGTGCAATGAACGTAGAAGTCTGCACGCGCAGGGTCAGGTTTTTTTTAGTTTAGAAAAAAAACCCAACGGGCCCAGCCGGGCTTTTCTCTTGTCACTTACGGCCGGGCCAAGTCGACCCATTCTTTTTATCGCAATGATAAAGAAAGAAGTCGTGTTTCCAGATTTCCTGGTCTGTTTAACTGTTTTGCTGGCTTTACTTACTTTCCTGACATAGCCCAGGGGCGTAATCATAGAGGCCAGGAGAGGCACTCACAGTAATTTTACCATCTGTAGGTATGAAGATGGTAAAAACACTTTGGGGCTTGTTCACAACAAAAAGATTCCACCCCGTGCGAGTGTGTATATAACAAGGCATTTCTGCGCCCGGGCAAACCATAAAATATTGAGACCCACCTATCTTTCCATCTTATATATTAGGGGTATGCAAAAGTTCCCGCCGTTCGCTGAAGAACGCAGTGACGAAATTTTCCACCTCTGGAACTGTGGTGAACCGTGGTTGCGCTAGGGCATGTTGCATAGAGCGAAACAGATGAAAGTCTGAGGGTGCAATGTCCGGGGGTAAGCCGGGTGCAGTAAAACCTCCCAGTGTAACTGTTCAAGAGTTGATTTCGTGATGGCACCGACATGTGGTCTGGCATTATCGTGTAACAGGATGACTGGGCGGCGTCCTTTACACCTGTCCATGGGCGTTTTTGCTCGTTTGGGGCGTTCAGTTTCATCAACTGATCGCTATATCGTTGTGCAGTGATTGTTTCGCCCGATTTCAACAGTTTGAAGTACAGCACTCCGTGCATATCCCACCACGCACACAACAGCACCTTTCCCCCTGGTTATCTTGTTTTGCAGTGGATGTTTATGGCTGGCCTAGGTCGACCCAGGATCGCTTGCGTGCGGGATTGTCGCAATAGACCCATTTTTCATCCCAGGTGACAACCTTCCGCAAGAAATTCTTCCCTTGAAACCTCTTCAGCAGCGACATGCAGATGCCCAATCGTTGGCCAATATTACGCTCAGTTAAAGAATGCGGAACCCACTTACCAATCTCCTGGATCTTCCCCAAAGCCTGTAGACGCTGTGCCATCGTCGATTGAGCCACTTTCAAACGTTTCGCCAGTTGCGTGGTCGATTGTGTGGCATCCTATTGCAACAGCGATTCCAGCTCCTCGTCTGCGAGTTCCTGCCGTCTACCTGCACGTGACTTGTCTTCCAAGCTTAGATCACCTTTCTTAAACCTGGCAAACCATTCTCGACACGTCCGCTCACTCATAACCATTTTGCCATACGCCTGACATATTGAACCGTATGCTTTACTCGCACTTTTCCCTGAATTAAACATAAATAACAAACTGTGCCGCAAATGAACTTTATCGACCGCCATGCTTGGCTTGATGTTCGAACTGACAGCACTGGTCGCCGGGCCGGTTAGGCTCTTACAGCGCCCGCTAACGGGGGCGGCAGAAACTTTTGCATACCCCGAATATATATATATATATATATATATATATATATATATATATATATATATATATATATATATATATATATATATATATATACTTAAGAGCAAAACTGAAGACTAAGGAAACAATTTTAGAATTTAAAACGAAGGGTGCAAAATAACATATATATATATATGGAATGTACCTTAGAGGTGCATGCTTGTTGTAACCAGGAGAGATGAGAAGAGGAACTCGTGGATCAGAAAAATGACAAGAGTGAAAGACATCGTGATCACAGTAAAATCCCTGAAATGGCAATGGTCTGGACACATTGCCAGAAGGACAGACCACCGATGGACAACCGAAATTTTAGACTGCATTCCAAGGGACAGGAAAAGACCCAGAATAAGACCACATGGGAAATGGGTGGATGCAATTCTAAAGTATGCGGTAGTAACATGGAGGAGACTGGCACAAGACAGACCGTTGTGGAAGACTTGGGGATACCTTCATCCAGCAGTGGATTGATAATGGTTGCCAATGATGATATATATATCTGAAATTTAAATTAGTACAGTACTTTTAATTACGAAATTTATTATTTAAAATGTTATAATACGTACACATTTACTTTGCATATTAAATACAAATTCGTAGATATATCAAAATTTAAGCGTACTTTAAAATGCGAGAAAAATATGCTAGTTGATTTTTTATTAGCTTCTTAAATAACTACTTCAGTATTATAAACCGCATTAAACAGAACATCAATAAGTACCGTGGGGAACTGCCAAGTATTAGACTGGTGTACCAGTTTTTCTGGCACTTCAGTGATATATTGTGTAAGTAAAAAATAAATATAAAATTGTTAGGAAGCAGAACTTTTGCCAAAACCAGGAAAAGGATAATAATTGAAATGTTGTATTTACGAAATGTCTCCCGTGCTCTCCGAGGCACGGCGGGTATTTTGCATATACGCAGCTGCTGGGGTTGAGCCCACAAACTACAGATCAGGAGCCAGCTGCTCTAACCCCATCTTCCTGCTGCTAGTCGAGTTAATGGCTGCCTCATCGTTTTTGTACACACTAAGGATGATGCAATACAATCCAAATTCATTATTTATTTTGTCATACGCGGGTTTGTCGTCCCGGTGTCGCAGTGGTGTAAACGCTGGCTTGTGACCATTCGTCCGAGATGGATCCGTGTTCGAATCCCGGTAAGGCATGGTTGTTGTGTTTGCCTTACGGCACTGGCTCTTTTCCTTCTCTGGAACCAGAAATTAGGGATGGACGACTGCTTATAGCCCATTGAGTTGCTTACAGTGGTCGTTAAACCTTCAACAGGAAAAAAAAAAAAAAAAATACTCGGGCTTAGAACCTATTGTATGCTTTTCGTGTTTGTTTGTAAGTTCAACTCATAATAAAGGACTTCCAGATGATTATCCATATCCCACTGTTTACTGTTTGTTTTCTAAAAACGCACACAGAAAATTTTTGAAGAATATCTGCGTAAGATGAAACTTCTATATGTTTTCATTAAGTCATTGGCATCAAGTTGTTTAATGGTTGCTATACGAAAATTATTATATTGTTCGTTACAATTTTCTTTTTCAGAATTTTTTCCATGATGACACCAGAGTTTGTAGCAGATGAAATAATTTCAGCAGTTCTGGTTAATCAAGAAGTTTTGCTTTTACCTAAAGTCTTCAATCTATTAGTAGCTTTTAAAGGGTAAGTCTCTTTTTGTTTAGGTAGTCTAAGAATCCTTACTCTTTTTACCTAATATCTGTGTAGTTTAGATATTGAAGTATCTCGGCGGTGATTTTACACATTTAGATATTTAAATATTATCTAATGTTAAACTTGCACATATTTCTACGACTCTCGATACACTCATAGGCATATTAAATGCAATGCCAGTTACTGATGAATTGGCGGCTAATGCTAATACCGTGAATGAAATCCCTATATATGAGGGTTGTTTTTCTTGCAGTGTCTGAGGCATACCTACCTCAAAGCTGACGTACATGTCAAGACGGCAAAGTTGCAGCGACAAACTCCGTCGGTGTAACTTAACTGAGGAAGCATTCGTCTCCGGAGCAGACGGATGCGATTTCGGTTTCCGCCACTGGTAAATGGATTTTACGCTATAATGGCGCCCGAAAGTAAAATGAATCTCCTAGCTGTTGTGTTCTTCGATAAATGTGTGATGCTTCTTCCACGCATTATCTGAAATTAGTCTTCTTTTACAGTGAGCTCTCCTTCGAGCGTGATTTGCCGGTTGACCCGGAAACCTACGATTCCGTCCCAGCCCTTTCTCAAGGGGGGATATATGTGACATGTGCTCTGTTCATTCCATACATCGTCTGGAATTGGTCAGAATTCCTTCTTCTACAGTGAGCTAGCTCTCCTTCGAGCGTGATTTGCCGGCTGATCCGGAAACCTACGATTCCGTCCCAGCCCTTTCTCAAGGGGGTTATACGTGACATGTGCGATGTTCGTTCCACACATCGTCTGAAATTAGTCAGAATTCCTTCTTCTACAGTAAGCTGTATTTCGAGCGTGATTTACCGGCTGACCCGGAAACCTACGATTCCGTCCCAGCCCTTTTTGAAGGGGGGATACATGTGACATGTGCTGTGTTCGTTCCACACATCGTTTGGAATTGGTCAGAATTCCTTCGCCTACAGTGAGCTGTCCTTCGAGCGTGGTTTTCCGACTGACCCGGAAACCTACGATTCCCTCCCAGCCCTTTCTCCAGGGGGGATATACGTGACATGTGCCGCGTTCGTACCACACATCGTCCGGAATTAGTTTGAATTTCTTCTACAGTGAGCTGTATTTCGAGCGTGGTTTGCCGACTGACCCGGAAACTTGCCATTCCGTCCCAGCCCTTTCTCAAGGCGGGATGTACGTGAGATCTGCTGTGTTCGTTCCACACATCGTCCGGAATTTGTTTGAATTTCTTCTACAGTGAGCTGTATTTCGAGCGTGGTTTTCCGACTGACCCGGAAACCTACGATTCCGTCCCAGCCCTTTCTCAAGGGGAGATATACGTGACGTCTGTTGTGTTCGTTCCACACATCGTCTGAAATTAGTCAGAATTCCTTCTTCTACAGTGAGCTGTATTTCGAGCGTGGTTTTCCGACTGACCCGGAAACCTACGATTCCGTCCCAGCCCTTTCTCAAGGGGAGATATACGTGACGTCTGTTGTGTTCGTTCCACACATCGTCTGAAATTAGTCAGAATTCCTTCTTCTATAGTGAGCTGTCCTTCGAGCGTGGTTTCCGACTGACCCGGAAACCTACGATTCCGTCCCAGCCTTTTCTCAAGGGGAGATATACATGACGTCTGTTGTGTTCGTTCCACACATCGTCTGAAATTAGTCAGAATTCCTTCTTCTATAGTGAGCTGTCCTTCGTGCGTGGTTTTCCGACTGACCCGGAAACCTACGATTCCGTCCCAGCCCTTTCTCAAGGGGAGATATACGTGACGTCTGTTGTGTTCGTTCCACACTTCGTCTGAAATTAGTCAGAATTCCTTCTTCTATAGGAGCTGTCCTTCGAGCGTGGTTTTCCGACTGACCCGGAAACCTACGATTCCGTCCTAGCCCTTTTTCAAGGGGAGATATACGTGACGTCTGTTGTGTTCGTTCCACACATCGTCTGAAATTAGTCAGAATTCCTTCTTTTGCAGTGAGCTCTTCTTCGAGCGTGATTTGCCGGCTGACCCGGAAACCTGCGATTCCGTCCCAGCCCTTTCTCAAGAGGGTAATTATACATGTTACGTACCTACCTCAGTGATGACGCACATGCCAAAAGGACAAAACTGCAGCCACAAACTCCGTCGGTGTAGCTTAATTGGGAAAGCGTTCGGCTCCGAAGCAGAAGGACGCGGAATCGATTTCCTGCACAGGCTTTTACGCTATGTGGAAACACCGCTAGAAGTCCTCGATTAGAACGACATTGATTAAATCTCTCTCATTGTATTGTTTTTCTGCATTTCACATAGTCAAAGGTGTAGGTGTGCGTTTTTGATGTTAATGGTTGAGCAGTGGCGAAGGTCGAAAGGGCGCAAGGGTTTCCTAAGTGGCGTTCGCTCGGCAACATCAACGAAGTTTTATTAATATTCAGGTCGCACGAGGAAGCAATGCTCATTAGTAACACAAAAGACAAGGGGAACCATGTGTCGATGATGCGTTGCCACATCGTACCGCGTGGATGCTTTTTGACATGGAAGGGAGAATGGTAGTGGACATCCTGTGATTGGGGTAGATGAACAACATGCGGAAGTCGTGAGAAGGTTGCTGGATCATGATCCTCGATGGACATGCTAAGAATTGAATTCCTAAGTCAACATTGCATCTTCGACAGTGCATGTCATTTTGACGAAGAAGCTGGAACGACATTTTGACGACGCATCAACAGTGAAAATATGTCTGGTCAAATGGCGGTGAGCCATCCACCATATTTGCCTGACACCAGTTTGTGCGATTTCGACTTGTTCTGGAAAATATTATAGCTTAGAATGCAAAAACTTCCGGACCATCGATGATATCATTTCTGCATTAGAGCGTTCTCTGCGGATCATTGTTCTAAAAAGAAAGTCTTTCAGACATTTGACAACGGGTTGTCCACGATGGTGTAGGACATGTCGAGGGACTGTGATTGCCAGTGGTACGTTCCCTTTAAATATACACTACTTACAACAATTATAATGTAATGTATTTTTCGTGACCAAGACTGGTTTTACGCTATGTCTAAACCATGACTAAGGAATGTTGAACTAAATAAGAATACGATGCAATAGGTTACGGGGAGAAGAAACATAAACAGAAGTCAGATTTACGATAACCTTTTATTGGTCCAGCACTCTTTCAGTAGATCCAAAATATAACACAGTCGGTAAACTTCACATTTATCTTAGCGATCGAACGTATACACAACACACAGACACATACCCTAAGTAACTGCTGTCTCGTCTTTTTTATCTAACGTTCTTATCATATTCATTCGTCACTTTCTCTCTGACCTCCAATGTGTTGCCGACCTCATTCTTGCAAGAGAGAAGATATCACGTTAAGTTCGGAAGTATAAAGGAGAACAAACTCAAATTTACATAGGAAAAGGAACTAAAAATGAAAGTTCTTTTAGAATATACGTCACACAGTGTTGATGCTACAAGAAAAATTACTCTTGTATATGATATAAACACAGTCCCGTAACGTCTCTGGTAACGAAATATAGGAGATGCTATCACTGATGACACCCAAAATAAATTACCACGATTACGCTAATATGCGATCTGTGTGCTAGCACCCAAGAGGTGTGTTGAGACAAAGTAAGCTACAGAGATACACTGGCGTGCAAAAATTAAGGACAAGACGGTTTTTCGAATGTAACGTCGTGCAGAACTGCTCCACATCGACTCAAATCATACCATAAGAATCCCAAGATGTAAGAATATGGGACAAGTGAGCAAAACCGTCCAAACAAGGAATCCAAAGGATACAAAGGCACTTTATTGAAAAGGTAGCTTCGAGCACAACTGGACAGAAGACAGAAACGTCCATGTGACAGGCGGCTGCCAAGAAAAATCCAGTCTTTAGTAAGGGATGTGATCACCACTTACTGCGTTGCAGGATTTACAACGTCTGTCCATGCTGATGACAAGGTTGTCAAGGAGCTGTTGAGGCATCGCGGCCCATTCCTCTTGTAGCACCAATCGCAGCTGCGGAATCGTTGCTGGCGGCTGGTGACATGCTGCCAAGCGTCTCGCGAGAAGGTCCCACACGTGTTCGATTAGATTTAGGTCAGGGGACCTTGCGGGCCAATCCATGCGTTGAATATATCTTCACTCTCCAACAGCTCTGCGACAGCCACTGTACGATGAGGTGTAGCGTTGTCGTCCATGAAGAGGAACTCAGGACCCACAACACCTCTAAATAGACGCACGTGAGGCTAGAGAACCTCGGTACAATAGCGGACAGCAGTGACTGAACCTCCTTGGAAGATGTGGAGGTCAGTACGGCTACCAAGCATTTCACCGCCCCAAACGAGAACTCCGCCACCTCCAAACCGGTCTCTTTCGATGATGTTGGAGGTGTGATTACGAGTTCCCTGCTCTCTCCAGATGTGTATACACTCAGAACCGCTCATTAGACTAAATCGGCTCTCACCGTAAAGAGAACTCGACCCCATTGCTGATGTGTCCAGTTCTTGTATTCCTGGCACCACAGAAACCGCCGTCTCCGATGAGCAGGCGTTAATGGCACACACCGTACTGGTCGTCGTGCAAATAGACCACCTTTGTGCAGCCTCCTGGCCACGGTAAAACGCGATAACGGACGTCCAGTTGTCTGTTGCATGTGCCTTGCGATTTCTCCCGCTGTCTGCCGTCTATCTCTTCTCGCCTGTTGGACAATATACCGGTCGTCCGCCGCAGTGGTTGCTCGTGGACGACCACTGCTAAACTCTCGGACAGCTGTTCCTGTCGTTTGAAATGCTCTTTAAGCTCGTGAAACGATGCTGTGAGCGATCCCGAACTCCTCGGCCACACTAGTCACACTTCGACCTTCTTCCAACTTCCCAATGACGCGACCTCGGGTAAAGTCATCCAGATGTCGTCTACTGGATTGCCTGTTGGCCATATCACACGGTGGCAGCAACTCGACGTCGTTTAAACCGATGTAAGCTTTCACCGAATTGCTGAGCGTACACCACCTGTGTGCTTCATACCCTTCCGACACTCCCCATCACCCCTACGTCATGCTGCATATATGCGCATGCCCTACCGTACCGGACCCTAGTCTATCTCCTGAGTGGTCTTTCGGTCCGTTCTGTCTGCTCTTTCCGCTGTTATGCTAATTTCTCCTCTTCGTCCTTAATTTTTGCACACTAGTGTATTAACTAATGAGGCCATTTGGGGGATCCTGTCAATTGGGAATACATGTGACTAGTTGGTTTGCTCATCGAATAGCTATCCAAATCTGTCATTTTGTAAGCACAGTGACCATCGCTGTTCCTTGGAATGCAGTCTAGTATTTCATCTGCCCAACGGTGGTCACTTCATCTAGCAATATGTCCAGCCCATTGTCACTTGAGGATTTAGTTTGATCATGATGTCATCCACTCTTGTCATTTAATCCACGAGTTCTTCTTCTTATCTTTCTTGGGTGTATCTCCCCTTGCTTCTTTGAGTTGTCCACAGCATTTCTATCTTTATTTTAGTTAAGGTTCATGTCTCTGATCCATAAGTAAGATCTAGAAGGGTGCAGTAAGTAAACACTTCTCTTTTAAGACATTAAGCTGAATTGTCTTGGAAATTGTACTGCTTCTTTCAAATGAGCTATATAACCAAATTTCAAACGCCTATTAATTTCTGCTTCGATGTGATCCTCTCTTAGTATCTGTTGTCCAAGGTAGGTAGATGTAGGCATAAAATGCTTCTAAGTCTGTTTCAACAACTTTTAAAACTTCGGTTCTTGTAAAAGCATTGTACATCAATTTTCTTTTCTGTAAGTTTATCTTAAACTCAATTGTTCATTGTTTTCAGAAAGTTCCTGGATCATATTCTGCAGCTCTAAATACAGATCAAAATTTTCGCATCTCTACCCGCAATACCTTCATAATTTTAAACGTTGAAATTTTTCTATCGGGCATTTTAGACACTTTTTTTTTATGCATGCCCGGAAGTTGTGTTTGAAGTTTTCATATTTCATTACGTGTTTTAGAAAGGCTTATTTGCGCTGCTGAAGTTTCTTTTCTCCATACTTTGCAATTTTCTCTCTTTCGTTTCGTCATGAGGAAGTCAGATCTTAAAAGACATCATTTGAAGTGATTTTATGATTTTGTATTATTGTCATTAAACTTACTTGCTTTTTTTTTTTTTTTCACATTTTCGCCATTTATTCCCCACTGAATCTGAGCTTCAGTTGTAGAGCGTATGTTATTGATATTACTCCGGTGGGTTTGAAATTTTGTTTCAAAACTTTTCCAGTTTAATTGAATTCTTTCTTTTCTGGTTTTCAGGGTAGCATTTTTGTGGACATTTTTAAAGTTTTATTTTTGAGATATTCTTATATAATGAAATTTATATTCTTTGCATTTTGATTGATTTGAAAATCTGTATAATTAGAGCATTCCTGGATTAGTATTTTTTTTTCAGTTTTTGTCATTATCAAAGAATTCTCAAGTTGTCAGTAATACTGAAATATCATTTTTGTTTGAAATTGTAGCGTGTAAAAGACTTGCTATTTATCTTCTATATATATATAAATGTTAAGTTGGTTTGTGTACGCTTCAAAAACTCAAAAGGTTCTGCACCGATTGAGCTCAAATTTTGACACGATATACAACCCGCTTCAAAGATTGTTTTTATCTATTTTTCGCGTCAGTAACATACCCGCGATCGCGAGAAAACGGCTTTTTTCCTTCGACCATATATACTAGTGGACTGCGCACTGGCAATAGCTGCATCAGAGCGTAATAAATGTATTCACGAATGAAAAGTCGTAATGGAATTCTAAAAAAGAAACTCCTAAAATTCATGATGAGCACAGCACGAGTTAACCATCTTTTTGCCCGAAGTCACGTGATTTCGTGGCTTGCGATGTTGGAGCCAGAAATTTTGATGCCATGCGCAGTCTATCAGTATATATGGTCGAAGGCTTTTTCAACGGTCAGCTGTGTACCAGCAAACGCGCCATCTGCCAGAAGCGAGGGGAACACTCTCCATACTAGGTGATTGTGTTGTTTTTATATATTTTTCGCGTAAGTTACATACCCGCGACCGCGAGAAAACAGTTTTTTCAACGGTCAGCTGTGTACCAGCAAACGCGCCATCTGCTGGAAGCGAGGGGAACACTCTCCATACTAGGTGATCGTGTCGTGATTGAGATGCGCCGTTCGCCAAATCGTAAGTAGAGGTTATGTTTTGTCTCTTATCTCTCATGGTTTTCAACCTAGAGCTGTGAGAGCCATAAGAGGTTATAATCCTATCCCTTCCTTCTGTTCCAGTGAAAACCGAAATAACGCCTCGCAAAAAAACGAATTTGGGTCGTCGCACTCGCCACGCAGAAGGATCGAGAAGACGGCTTTCGAATATGACTGAGGAAGAGCGGGCATACTTACGAGAGAGGAACAGACTAAGCACCATCCAGATGCATAACACGGAACTAGCAGAAAGACGAGCAGCCAGGCTTGAGGATGCACGATTGCGAGCACGGCGGTCGCGTTCTGCAGTAACAGATTTGGTTCGTTCTCAACGGAATGAACGCGAGGCGTCGAGGATAGCTGAAACACGTACCCAAAGAACAGCAGATCTGATTCTGCAATACAATCGTCTTGCATTACGGTACAATCCAGCTGTTGATTATAGTTCAAGTCCGCATGTTGTCATTGGCCAGATGAGTCATGTCTGTACCTACTGCCAGGCTCTAAAGTTCAATAATGAAACGAATGGGATGTGTTGCGCTGGCGGAAAAATTAAATTGCCTCAACTTGAAGCACCACCAGAGCCGTTGAAAACTTTACTTGCTGGATCTACCGCTGAATCGAAGCATTTCCTATCGAACATCAGGAAATATAACTCTTGCTTCCAAATGACGTCATTTGGTGCGGAAATTGTGACTGCTCAATTCATGCCAACTTTTAAAATCAAAGGACAAATATATCACAAGGCTGGCTCCCTGCTCCCGTTCCGAGATAGTGACCATAAATTCCTTCAAATGTACTTCATCGGTGATGATAGAGATGAAGTCGATGCACGTTGTGGAATACATACCTCGCTAAGAAGATCCATCATTTCGCAACTACAGGAGCTCCTTCACGAAAAGAACAATTTGGTGCGTTTGTTCAAAACGGCAATGGATATGATGCCATCAGATACCGACAAGATTGTCATTCACGCCGACAAAACGCCCGCTGGAGAACATGTCCGAAGATATAATGCTCCAACTATAGACGAAGTAGCAATTGTCATAGTCGGAGATCAGTTCCAACCTAGAGATATTGTTCTCCATCGAAGAAACGATCAGTTGATAAACGTCGCAGAAACTCACCGTTGTTACGATGCTTTGCAATATCCAGTTATCTTCTGGGATGGTGCCGATGGATATCATTTCAATGTGAAGATGATAAACCCAGTGAATGGTGCAGAAATTAATAAAAAGTGCAGCGCAATGAACTTTTACGCCTACCGCTTAATGATTCGGAGGAACGAGGACAATTATATTTTGAAATGCCGTCAGTTGTTTCACCAGTACATTGTGGATATGTATGCAAAAATTGAAACAGAACGTTTGCTATTTCTTCGTTTGAATCAGACCAAACTCCGCTTCGAAGAATACATTCATTTGCGAGATGCAGTTGTGAATGACGGTAATACAACCAACGTTGGAAAGCTTACTATTTTGCCATCTTCATACATAGGCAGTCCACGTCACATGCAGGAATATGCTCAAGATTCAATGGCATATGTTCGTCATTACGGGCGTCCAAACTTATTTATCACCTTCACGTGCAATCCAGCTTGGGACGAGATACAGCAGCTGTTACTTCCTGGGCAATCACCCGTGGATAGGCATGACATCACAGCACGTGTTTTCAGACAAAAGCTTAAGTCGCTGATGGATTTCATTGTGAAACATGAAGTGTTTGGATCTGTGCGCTGCTGGATGTATTCAGTAGAATGGCAAAAGAGAGGATTGCCACATGCGCATATACTAATCTGGCTATACGATAAAATAACTTCAGACGAAATCGACGATGTGATATGCGCTGAGATTCCACGGGCCGACGTCGATAAGGATTTGCATGCAGTTGTTATCAAAAACATGATACATGGACCATGCGATACACTAAATCCGAATTCACCATGCATGGTAGACGGGAAATGTTCTAAGCAATATCCTCGAGCATTCGCAGCCAACACAGTAACAGGAGACGATGGATATCCTCAGTATAGGAGACGATCAACTGAAGATGGCGGGAATTCGACAACTATACACATGCGAAATGGTGATATTGATGTAGACAACCGATGGGTGGTCCCATATTCGCCTCTGTTGTCAAAAACATACAAAGCGCACATAAACGTAGAATATTGCAATTAGGTCAAATCGATTAAATACATCTGTAAGTATGTGAATAAAGGCAGCGATATGGCAGTTTTTGGTGTGCAACCAGAAAATAGTGACAGAAATGCAGTACGAGTTATCGATGAAATTGCACAATACCAGGCTGGAAGATACATAAGCAGCAATGAGGCTGCATGGCGAATTTTTTCATTTCCCATGCATGAACGCAATCCAGCTGTGGTTCACTTAGCAGTACATTTAGAGAATGGACAGCGTGTTTATTTCACAGATGCAAATGTGCAACAAAGAGCCCTTAATCCACCTGGTACAACTCTGACTGCTTTCTTCCCCTTATGTCAGGAAGACGCTTTCGCCAGAACACTGATGTACACAGGAAGTGCCCTCTTATTACACGTGGAATGTAACTAAAAAAGCATTCGTACGACGCAGACGAAGAGAGCCAGTCGACGGTCAACCTGGCATTTTCAGAGGAAATACAATTGGTAGACTTTATACAGTGCATCCTAATCAAGATGAATGTTTTTTTTCCTTCGCATGCTGTTGGTAAATGTGCCTGGTCCTAGATCTTTCCAGCAATTGAAAAATGTTGACGGCGTCACATATGCCACTTTCCGCAGTGCGTGTCAAGCTCTTAATTTATTAGAAAACGACCAACAGTGGGATATATGTATTAGTGACGCGTGCAACACTGCACATCCAAACCAAATTCGAGCACTATTCGCAATTATATTGACCGCTTGCTTCCCTTCATCTCCCACAGAGTTATGGGAAAGATATCGATCGCATATGGCTGAGGATATTTTACATAGAGTAAGCCTAGAAAATGCCAATATGACCATGGAATTTACAGAAGGCATTTACAACGAAACATTGATAAATATTGAAGACAAGTGCTTGGCTATTGCAAATAAAGTTCTTAGTCAATTGGGAATGCCAGCACCCAACCGAACTACGACTGCTTCATTTGATGTGAATTTGCGCTGTGAACAGAGTTACAACACCGGTGATCTCCAGTCATATGTCCAATCAAACATTCCCAAATTAACGTGTGAACAGAAGGACATTTATGATCGCATAATGCAAATGATAAATGACGGAGTTGGGGGGGGGGGGCTTCTTCTTGGATGCGCCAGGAGGAACTGGGAAAACATTCCTTATCAGATTGATTCTGGCAACGATTCGATCAAAAAATGACATAGCCTTAGCTCTCGCTTCGTCTGGAATAGCTGCGACATTGTTACCAGGTGGAAGGACTGCTCATTCAGCTCTGAAGTTGCCATTAAACATGCGAATCATCGAGACTCCCACGTGCAATATTTCCAAAGCATCCGGTATGGGAAAAGTATTACAAAAATGTAAACTCATTGTTTGGGATGAATGCACGATGGCACATAAAAAATCCCTTGAAGCTCTTGATCGATCGTTGCGAGATTTGCGTGGAAACGTTCAACCATTCGGGAATGCATTGATATTGCTCGCAGGAGATTTTAGGCAAACATTGCCTGTAATTTCTCGATCGACACCAGCGGACGAAATAAATGCTTGCCTGAAATATTCAACATTGTGGCGACACGTACGTACATTGCAGTTGACTACGAATATGCGTGTCCAGCTGCAGAACGATCAATCAGCCGAGGTATTCTCACGACAGTTACTGGACATTGGGAACGGACAACTGCCAGTCGATGAGACGTCAAGACGAATATCATTTCCTGATAATTTTTGTAATTTAGTAACATCGAAAGAAGAACTGGTCGAAAAAGTATTTCCTAATATTCAAATTAATTATAAGAATCACGATTGGCTCAGTGAACGAGCTATCCTTGCCGCGAAGAATAAAGATGTCTATAAAATTAATAATGTTATTCAATCCAGCATTCAAAGTGAGGAAATTACATACAAGTCGATAGATACAGTTGTGGAAGCAGATGAAGTAGTTAATTATCCAACGGAATTTTTGAACTCACTTGATCTGCCAGGGATGCCACCACACATATTAAAATTGAAAATAGGTGTGCCAATTATCATGTTGCGGAATATTAATCAGCCAAAACTCTGCAACGGCATGCGATTCGCAGTTAAATAACTGATGAAAAATGTAGTGGAAGCAACGATTTTAACGGGGCCTTTCGAAGGTGAAGATGTCCTCATCCCTCGAATTCCCATGATCCCGACCGATACACCATTTCAATTTAAAAGATTGCAATTCCCAATTCGATTGGCGTTCGCAATCACAATCAATAAAGCTCAAGGTCAATCTTTAGAATTGTGTGGTTTAGATTTAGATGCGGATTGCTTCTCACATGGACAACTGTATGTTGCGTGTTCCCGTGTCGGCAAACCAGATAGCCTTTATATCTACTGTGACGTACCTGCCAGCAGGACGCACATGACATAAAGGCAGATAGGAATCAGAATACATGTCCGCGTAGCTTAATTGGTAGAGCAACTTATTCCGGAATGAGTGGACCCGGGTTCGAACCCCGGCGCGGATAAAAATGACGGAGAAATTTACTTCGTTATAATGGCGCCCGAACTACCCGGATGACCCGACCGTTCAAAATCTCGCAATGGTGTGATGTTCTTTCCACACCGCGAGATAGGAAAAATCAGAGAATCCCTTCTCCAGTGCTTCGAAAAATAAATGTGTGTGACGTTGCATTCCACACACCAGATTGACTGGGAGTTCTCAAGTGCACGTTCTACAGTGGTTGTCTGCCTGCAGCGATTCATGGTCACGGCTGACCCGTAGGCCATGCCCCCGGCCCTCTTTCGGGGGGGGGGGAGATGTGACGTACCTGCCAGCAGGACGCACATGACATAAAGGCAGATAGGAATCAGAATGCATGTCCGCGTAGCTTAATTGGTAGAGCAACTTATTCCGGAATGAGTGGACCCGGGTTCGAACCCCGGCGCGGATAAAAATGACGGAGAAATTTACTTCGTTATACTACGCAGAGAACGGAAAAACAAAAAATATTGTATACCCACAAGTATTGCAAAATTAAACTTCTATGAAACGTATGCTTTGTTTTGTTCCTCATTTCTCATCCATGCAACCACAATGTGCCACAGCTACGCGTGGCCGGGTATAGCTAGTTGTTTATAATTTTAACCATAACGAAATTTCTTTCATCAAACGTCTTTTCAAAGATCTTCACTCAGCAATTCAAGTTTTTAATGCACGAAACACGAAAAAGTAAACAGGAGATTTTCGATTTTTTGCTCAAATTTTCAGAAAGCTGAAAGTCATTTAATCGGCGAGCTGCAGAAAATGAATTTTCCACCTTTTTTTTTTTTTTTTTTTTTTTTTTCGTTGCTAATATAACTAACTTTAATTTCACCTTACTTTTTCTGTCTGATCAGGTTGAGAAAATAAATCCTTATTTTTGACGAATCGCTTCATAGCTTTTAAGCTTTTTTATAGTTGTGTTCAAACTGGGCATTTTTGAAATTCCAAAGGAAAAATTCGACATAAAAAATACTTGAACTGAACAAATTGCTTCCGACAAGTGCCCTATACGTAACACGATGTTTTTTTACATCTTTAAGATCAATTTGTTTTCCTTATAACTCACAAATGTTGCACGAAAAGAACGACTGCAGAAAAATGTAATTTTTATTTTTATTAGTTGCATGCACATTTATGCTCTTGTTGGAAATACTCTCGTTGAGTTTGCAGAGGCAGAAGGATTTTTCATCTTGAATTCCTTTTTCAAGAAAAAAGCCACACAGGAAATGGACATGGAGACATCCAATTGGGACGACAAGTGAAATTGATTTTATTATGTGTAACAAAAAATTCGTCATCGAAGACTGCAGTGTGCTGAACAAGTTCAACACAGGTAGTGACCATAGATTGGTGAGATGTAAGATGCACCTCAACACTAAACTGGAACGTGGCAAGCTCATAAGACAAACAAAATGTATTGACATAACCAACCTTAAAAAACACCATAATACTTTCAAGTTGGAACTGAAGAACAGATTCTCTGCTTTAGAAGGCCTAACATCGGAAGAAGTGGATATTTCGGAAGTTAACAGAAAAGTAACCAAAGCTCTTATGGAAACAGCAACAAAATTAGCTGGGTCTAAGAACAAGTTGCATGTAAACAAATTATCAGGAAAAACCAAAATGTTGATGCAAAAAAGAAGAGAGATGAGGACAACTAAAGAAGATGTGACTTCCAAAGTGGAATATATAGAGCTATGCAAGACAGCACGAAAAAGTATCACTGAAGACGTAAGGAAATTCAACTGTGAGCTAGTGAGGAAAGCAATTGAAAACAACCAAAGCCTAAAGATAGCAAAGGGACATCTCAGTAAGGGAAGAAAACAGATTATGGCTCTGAGAAAAGAAGATGGTTCTATAACAAGAAATAGAGGCGAAATTTTGACAAGAGTGAAAGATTTCTACTCCAAATTATATGAAAGGGATGATACATGTACTCCAGACATCATGAAAGGTACCAGAGTTCCTCCAGTCCTCCCAGCAGAAGTTGCTCATGCAATCAAGAACATGAAGCGGGGAAAGCTCCAGGAGAAGATGGAATTACTATAGACATCATACAAGAAGCAAGTGGAGAAATTGAAACAGTACTCGCCCAAATTTTCACTCGATGCCTTAATGAAGGGAAGATTCCTGAGGATTGGAACAATGCTACAATGATCCTGCTACATAAAAAAGGTGACATTGAGGATCTCAGGAACTACAGACCTATCAGCCTCCTATCAGTGGTTTATAAAATCTTCACTAAAGTTCTTTCACACCGCTTGAAGGTAACACTGGACATGGCTCAACCGAGAGAACAAGCTGGATTCAGGAGTGGCTACAGCACAATAGATCATATCCACGTACTGAGAGAACTAATTGAAAGAGCGAGGGAATATGAACTTCCATTGTGCATGGCTTTTATCGATTATGAAAAAAGCCTTTGATTCGGTGAAACCATCAGCAGTTACCACGGCTCTGAAATCCTGCGGTATTGAAGATGCATACATTAATATTATTAATAACATCTATGAAAATGCAAGTGCAAAGATTCGGCTGTTTGAAAATACAACACACATAAAAATTGGAAAGGGAGTGAGACAAGGTGACACCATATCTCCGAAGCTCTTTAATGCCACATTGGAAAATGTCTTTCAATCACTGAACTGGGAAAACAAAGGGATAAAGATTAATGGAGATTATCTAACCCATCTTCGTTTTGCTGATGACGTAGTCATTTTTGCAACTACCCCATCAGAGCTGCAGAGTATGATCCAGGAACTTGCTGACAAGAGTAAAGAAGTGGGATTAAAAATGAACTTTCAGAAGACAAAAGTGATGTTCAATGCTTTTACAAGGAATGAAGATTTATCGATTGATGGAGAAAAACTGGAGATAACAGATACGTATGTTTATCTTGGACAGCAGATATCAAGTGAGGGTCACATTGATGAAGAAATTAATCGGCGTACAAAACTTGCCTGGAGAGCTTTTGGAAGAAACAGCATAATTTTCAAGAGCAATATGCCATTATGTCTTAAAAGAAAAGTGTTTGATCAATGCATCCTTCCAGTGCTTACGTATGGTGCAGAGACGTGGACCTTAACTAAAAGAGACATACAAAGGCTGCAGACAACTCAAAGAAGCATGGAGAGGTGCATGCTTGGTATAACCAGGAGAGATAAGAAGAGGAACTCGTGGATCCGAAAAATGACGAGAGTGGAAGACATCATGATCAGAGTTAAATCCTGAAATGGCAATGGGCTGGACATACTGCCAGAAGGACAGACCATAGATGGACAGCCGAAATTTTAGACTGGATTCCAAGGGACAGGAAAAGACCCAGAAAAAGACCACATGGGAGATGGGTGGATGAAATTCGTAAATATGCGGGAGTGACATGGAGGAGACTGGCACAAGACAGACCGTTGTGGAGGAAACTTGGGGAGACCTTCGTCCAGCAGTGGATTGATAATGGTTGACAATGATGATGATGATGATGTGTAGATGATAACTGTGAACGATGCAGCCGAGGATACTGTTAATAGCAACGACAGTACATAAATGCAGTCCTATCGGAATCTACTGCATTAAAATAAATTTAGTTATTTAATGCAGTTCCTTTGTTTACCTTCCGGGATTTCTGCATGACAGTACGCCCAAGTTTGCCATGGGAATTAAACCTTGCATTATTTAAAAGTACGAGGGTTGATCAAGGAATAAGGTGACAGACCTTCTCGTTCGGAAGCATTTATGCGCTGAACGTAGTATACAGTGCACAAAAGACTCTGTTTGTGCTCTTTGATCTTCCACAAAGTCTCCGGAGCGATTTAAACTAATGTTCTATTGCAATGGTAAGGCGTGTATGAGCAAATAAGAAATCGAGGTCCTGTTCGTGCAGCCAAGCTGTTACAATCTATCTTACGTCTACGTCTGTAGCAGAATGCTTGCTAGCCAAGTGTTTCTTCAGAGGGACAAACTAATGGAAATCGCGAGGAGCAAGGTCAGGGTTTTAGGTGTGATGCTCCAAAACTTCCCAACCACATTGCCAAAACCACATGTGGTCTGGCATTATCTTGCAGCAGTACAGCTCTTTTGCTGAGCAATCCAGGTCTTATGGGGCCCAACATCTTGCTCAGCATCCCAGGTCTTCTCGAGCACAACACCTCTGATCTACATTCCAAAACTTTTGGAGCACAACACCTCTGCTCAGCAACTCAGTTTTTCTGGAGCTATGCTCAGCATCCCAGGTATTTTGGAGTACAGAACCTCTACTCAGCATCCAGGACTTCGTAACCACAACCCCTCTGCTCAGCGTCCAAGGTCTTCTCGAACACAACACCTCTGCTCAGCAGCCCTGGTCTTTTCGAGCACAACACCTCTGATCCACATTCCAAGATTTTTGGAGCACAACACCTCTGCTCAGCAACTCAGTTTTTCTGGAGCTCTGCTCAGCATCCCAGGTATTTTGGAGTACAGAACCTCTACTCAGCATCCAGGACTTCGGAACCACAACCCCTCTGCTCAGCGTCCAAGGTCTTCTCGAACACAACACCTCTGCTCAGCAGCCCTGGTCTTCTGTGGCGAATGGCATGGTGCAACACGACAAGCGTCTAGCGATGCTGTTCGGCTGTTGCACTTGCATCACAGTCTAGGGAATCAATCAGAAACATACCCTGACAGTTCCAAAAGACAGTTGCCCTGATTCTTTGGCTGGATAGCAACAGCTTGACTTTTCTTGGCAGGTGGAACTGATGGGTGCTTCCACGTGATGGATGCTCATGTGTCTTCTTGTGTGGAATAATGATCCACGTAAGATTCGTCCTCCTTGACAATGGACTGTAATAATTCTTTACGTTGTTAATGATAGCGTACCTTATGTGATTGAGAGTAAGACCCATTCATCTTGACTTATGTTCTTTGAGATTCTTAGGCACCCAGCTTGCGCAAACTCTCCTATAATGTAGGTGCTTATGCCCAACACTGCTGACACTTCCAACCGAAATTTGCAGTCCGCGGGCGATATCTCTCTCTGTAATACCTATGTTGTCACGAATGAAAGTTACTCCTGTAGCACCGTGTCCTTTCGAATGGCGATCGTTGGGCACCCATGTCGAGGGGTCTCACCAACGTTTATTCTGTCTTTTTCAAAATCCTTGCAACATTTCTACACCTGCTACCTTGGCCGTACACTTCCACCAACTGGCAATGGATTTTCACTGGAACAAACACCCTGTGCATGAGAAAGCGAATTACGCTTCGTATTTCGTTGTGTGACCATGCTGACAGAAGCGTAGCCAGACAGCTGCTCCTAGTAAACGAATGGGTGCAGCGCAGTCTGGTGGCGAAATGAAGTCCATGGCTCTTTGAGCACGCGCACGCACTTTAACTATTTATTGGCGCGTGATGCATGACATCATGTTACTTTATTTATTAAACGACCCGCGTTTTATTCCAGGTGCAATATATTAATACATGACATATTCTCTTAAAGACAAATACGAAACTAGCAGAAGGTAATTGATTCAATGTCACAGTTAATCCAGACTGGCTATTCTGGCACACTACCCTCTTCCCTCTAATTATTTATTTATTATTTATTTGTTAATTGAAATGCTTATGTCTGTTACTGAATTTCAGTAAAGCCAACCAAAGGAAAATAAGGCATTACCGTTTTAAACTGACCCCATACATTTTAATAAATTCAATCCATACATAAACCCTTTTCCTTCAACATACGTATAGTACACAATCGAGTCGCATTATTGTGACCACCTCCTACTTTCGACGTCAACAGCGCGTAGCCAATTAGAGAAGGCACTTGTCGCGAGCTGACTAAGAGGGTATATAAGACGTGCTGTAGGCATTCTAAAAACATATTACTCGTTGCTATCATCGATAAAATGAGCTATTTATCAGATTTGCAAAAAGGAATGATTATCGGCTTTCGGGCCAAGGGTAGCAGTATTTCTGAAATAGCGCAGTTTGTTAATAGTTCGCTTGCTGCTATGGTTAAAGTGTATCGTGATTTGAGAAATGGCACCATTGCGAATAAGCTACGTGGAAACTGCGGAGCACCGCGTGCCATTGATGTGAGAGGTGAACGTCGGCTTCGAAGGTGCGTGAGGGCCGATCGATACGCTACAATGGGGCAACTCATTGACCGAATGAACCAGGGAGCTACCGGAAGTGCTTCTAAAACGACAGTTCAGCGAACCCTGCTGCGTATGTGCCTCCGATGCAGACGGATGGGCACTGCACCTATGCTAACGAAAGTGCATCGAATAGGCTTGCATTTGCACGACAGTATTGGAATTGGACCTCCGCTCATTGGCAAAGGATTACCTTCTCTGATGAGTCACGTTTTCTGCTTCATCGAACGGATGGACGTTGGCGTATAAGGCGATTTCCATTGCTGGAAGAACACAAGCTGGTGGGGGCAGCGTTATGGTCTGGGGAATTTTTTCGTGGCATTCCTTGGGTCCACTCATACCTGTGGAAAGCACTATGGACCGAATTCGTTATGAATCCAACCTTGCAGACCACGTACACCCATACATGCTGATTGTCTTCTCTGGGGCGGATGGGATCTTCCAGCACGACAATGCGACATGTCACACAGCTAGAAATGTCCGAGAGTGGTTGGAAGAGCACAATGAAGACTTCAAAGTACTTCTCTGGCCTCCTAATTCCCCAGACATAAACCTAATTGACCATCTGTGGGACCACCGATCGTGTTGATCGTTTTATGGATCCTCCACCACGCACCCTCCAGCAGCTGTCAGATGCAGTGCAGTTAGTATGGCTCCACATACCTGTGAATACCTTCCAGCACTTTACTGAGTCACTCACAGCCCATCTAACTGCTGTCCGTGCTGCACACGGCCGTTACTCTGGATATTAGCTGGTGTTCACAATAATGTGACTCGGCCGTATATAACATAATATTAAAGAACGATAGAATTTTCGTTGGAGATGGCACAGCTTAAGAATTAATGAAATTATATAACTCTAGAATAATCAAACCTTGATTTAAGAATTAAATTCTGTAGCTCTAGGGATAACTGACTCGAACTCTGAAATCTTGAGAAAGAAATGAAGTTCTGTAGGTCAGGGGCTAATTGACAATATTTGACAAAAATTTTGAGAGGAACTGATTTCTGTAGTTGAATGTAGTTTCTGGAATCATTGACTTGAAGGTTGAAACTTCAAGAGACAGTTCTGTAGCGCTGGGACTAGTTGACTAGAAATGTCAAATGTTGAGAAGAATAAAATTCTGCAGCTGAAGAACTGCTGACCAGAACGGTGAGCTTTTAACCGTACAAAATAGAATGTTTTTGACGTACGTAACTGAAATAAATAATTTTGTGTACTGTCCTGCGGAATTAAATGACTTACGGCCGAGTGGTAAATTATGAGGGTGTTCTAGACAAACATTTGAATTTCGTGACTGCAGATGCTCTAGCTATAACAATCAGAATTATTGATATTTCCTAGAGTGATGTCCACTAGAAGGTTTACCATTCTGAAAGCTAATGATGTAGACTAAACCAAACTAGACAGCAAACGAGATAGAACTTTTACTGGACACACCGCCAAATATTTAGCCTCTTGCACAAAAAGTATGAACCCTGCCTTTAGATGCATCTCTATTTTCGAAGAAAATAATGCTGAATATAATAACACCAAATTGTTTTCTTTTCATTTAACTGACAGGTAAACTGGAATGCTTTTTTAGCATACATTTTTCCTAAGGGCGAAATTAACTTTTTCACTGTTTCGAATGTGCTCTATGAGTTGTCAATGCGCAAAGTAGGTAAATAAGTGAGGGCAGTCTGTTTAGGTTGTGGAAATTTCGTGTTCAGTCTTGCAGGATGGTAATACTAGATTTTTATGTACTGTCCTACGAAATTAATTACTTTTTCTGCCAAATTATGTTGCTAGAGTTTATCGGTTGCCAATCTGTCAGGAAATTAGTTGCGTGTTCACAGTTGTTTTCCAATAGTGATAGAAACCTGCACATGTGCCAGAAACAAAGTGTTCCACAACAAAAGACTTGCACATGGTCTAAGAACGCTTGTCAATATTTCTTTATCTTTCTTTTGCATTTCATTTCGAAAGCAGCTGCTTTAGTTATTTTCGAAAGGCAGGAATGCTATTTCATTAAATTAAACTAAATTCCATTTTATTTTGTTTAACTTCTTTGCTAACTTTCCGAATTAATTGCTTTGCATGGTGAAAGAACTAGTGATACTGTACTAACAAAATCTTTATTCTTGGTGGTGGTGTTTGCTGAACTAATAAATTTACCTTTCAGACTTCTCCCTGTGAAGACAACTGAAGTGCTAATGAGGCTCTTAGAAAGTGACACTATGCAACCTTTCATGGGAAGAGCCAAAACTAATTAAGAGTGTGTTTCAGATGTACAGCTTTGATTGCTTCTCCGTTCGAATTAATTTATACTGAGTTTGTTGAAAAATCTAAAAGGTGTGACCTTCCATGAAGGGCCTTACTGTGCCAATTGTTTTTCCGACCAAAAGAAACTTGTGCTGGATCCACATGTATTTTCTCTGACAAACCTGCCTCAGAAGAAATGCAGTTTTGTGATGTTTAACATTTTTGAATTAAAAATGTATATATTTCATGAATGAAGCATTAAAGTAGATGCAGTCATCACCCGATTTATGACGCTAATTTAATCTTAAAGGATACGGTTCGTTGAGCAACCAGGGGCTTCGTAAATTGAAGTTTAATTCCGAAAGAAACAGAAGGAGCATTTCTAATTATTTATCATTTTTGGCACAAATGTGCGTATTTTCACAGTTTTCCTTGTAAACATCTCTTCAGAAAACTTGAAAAGGTCGATAAAATTTTCAATTTTCCTGCTCTGGGGTATTGCAGTTTTCAAGTTTTCAGAAGAGATGGTTACATGGGTAATAATGAAAATATGGTACCTTTGCGCTAATAATCGTACTTGTTTTTCATTTTATTATAAGGAAAACAACGTTTATAAATGCAAATATTTGTAACTTAACGTCTACTGTAGTTTCGCATGGAACCTTGGTCTCAGGAGTTCCATGCGAAACTATAGTAGACGTTATGTTATAAATAATTACGTTATACACTTTCTTTTCTTTATATTAAAATAAAAAGTATGTTAATGCAAAGTCTGTAATTCATCATTTGGCTTTCATGCATTTGTGAAGAATTATTTATTTAGGAGATTTGTTTCCAGTTGATATTTCTAATTATGTGTTTGAAATTATTCTTCCAACAGAACTAAAGCGCATCAGAGATTATTTAATTTATTCTCTGATGCGTTTTAGTAATATTTTTTTAAAGTACAAAATGTTTTAACGAACTCGTGTTCGATGCATATTTTGACAAAATTATAGAAAATTGCATCGGTTATCTAAAAAAGGCATATGAAAATTTACGATTGGGAATATTCTGAGCTTAGTAAAACTCGAATATTTGTTCAATCTTTTATGACAGAAATACATCAATAAAACTTATTCTGTAAAAGTCTGCAATTTATTTGCTAATAGATGAAAAAATGAAGAATCGGACATCATTCCTTTCTCTTCCTTTTGCACCAGGTAAATAGTAATAACTCGACAAGAACTCATGTAAGCATTAATAAAATAGAAAGAAAAAAATATACGTTTTAAGATTACGTTTTCACTTCGTTTTAACAAATTTAAAAAGTATGGATCAAAGATACCGATACATATCTAAAAAACTGAAAGAAATTATGCAACTTGAAAAAACTGAAAAGAAAAATTCCTATACAATAACACGTGATTTTGGATGCTTATTTTATTCATTTGGAATTTTAAGGAACATCCTTTTTCCTTCCGAAATCCAGTATTTTTCATAAAAATCCACTGATAAAAACTTATTCATTGTAAAATTCATGCGAAGCAAAAAAAAAAAAAAAAATGCTGTTTGATGAAAGGGCTTAAAACGAGCGAAATGCGCAATTAAACAAAACTGAATCAGAATTCACTGAAAATGAATTTGTGAAATATACCGAGGGTTGTCACAAAGAACGGTAAAATTTTACACCCTTTCCAATTACTTTGGAGAATTAAACGGTATCTGAGAATGACGACTCATATTAGAACGGAAGAGGAAAAAGAAATCAATACTTGCAAATTACTTACTTGTAGATAATTGCATTTTAACGTGACCACATTAAGTTTTTTTCTGAGGATAGCTCCTGGAATCTTCGAGCTGAATGTTACAGGGAACTTCGTAATATTTTTGGGTCTTCATAACATTACTGAAACCCCTACCTGATTAAACATGTAACTGATTAAAATAGAAAAAACGAAACTCGTTTGGTAAGAGATTTGATAAAAATTGTTTCTGCAAAAAGCAGTCACCCAAACAGAAAGAAGGCGCATGCTCAAGACTCGCTTTTCGAGTTTAAACGTTATTAAAAGGAAGCAAAGCTCCCCAAAATCTAGCATTCTGAGTCATACTGCACGTGCACACACGAAAGAATGAAAAAAGAAAAATAATCACTCATTAAATTTACTTAGGAAAAAATACTTTGTGAAATGAACTGTTATTTTACACTAATTATGATCAGAAACTTTTAAAGTCGTTGTGCGATATGTTAATATTGGGGTACTATCAACTACTCATTATTTGTTAGATGTCGTGTAAGCAGAGTATTTGAAAAGAAGGCGTTATATTCCGGATTATGACTGTATCACGAAAAATTTGTTTGTGTGTATGAGTAGAGTTTATTTGATTCTCAAAATAACGCTCTAATATTATTTGGTATCCCTGGAATTACATCGAGACATGAAGCCGTGAATGATTTTCATTAAACGCACATAGTTTGCATAAATTTATATTTCTTATTAAAGATGCAATGCATGATACACGCGGTTCAGCCATGTTATAACACATACCGAAGGAATGTAATAATTTGAAATGCTTTCAGCATTTCTGAAGAAAACACAAACATTATATTCTATTTCTTATTGAAATGTATCCGAAACGGACTTTGTAAATTTTAATGTGAACTCCTCATTAGTGCAGCTGCCCCAGTGCCCACAGTCTGAGGCGTTGGCTTCTGTCATTCGTCCGAGATGGGCCCGGGTTCGAGTGCCAGATGACGCACGAATGGTGTGTTGTCTGATGTCGCTGGCTCTGTCCCTTCCCTGAAACCAGTGGTCCAAAATTGGAGACGGGTGACTGTTTATAGTCATAGGAGTTGCTGATAGTGGACGTTAAACTCCAAAACAAACAAACAAACAAACAAAACATCATTTGTGCATCTCAGAACAAGCACCTTTTTTAAATCGCCAATGATTAACTGATTTCATCTCCTGTGACCACCTAGATAACTTCTAAAATAGCGCATCAATTTTTTTTCTCTCACTTTAATGTCAAGGAAAAAGAAAGTTTGGTAATAAGTACTATCTGTTATAAGTAACGTGAAGATTTCTTCATTCATCGCCAGTACGTATAAAAATAATAATAGCAAAGAATGTCCTCTCCTCCCTTCATCTTTTGTGTACGTATATTTTGGTAGTTTTTTACCTGTGTTAAGTTTTTATATGTGTATGATTTTCTTTTTGTTTTTGTTCTTTTGTCAGCAGTTTGAGAGGATGGTACTTTTTTAGACTTTGCGGATGAGTAATTTTTGGCGGATATATTATCAGCATTTTATCCCCTTCTTATATAGAGCATTACGCGATATTTTGGTACAATTCAGGAATTTTTATCGTTCTTCATTTTTGGCAAACCATAAACTACTAAACTATACACATTGTGTATGTGCACATCCATTATGCTCTTTGGTATTTGACCAAGGTTCAGTCTGCTGCTTTGGTTGCTTCCTAAAGTAAAGAGCGAGTAATTAACTTCAAAATGTGTTTAAGTTTACCAAAATTAACCCTTTAACCAGCTGGAACGAACTAACTAGGAGTTAGAAAAATGGGCTGAAATTAGCTTCAGCAAATATATTCGCTGTCTAAGAAGTGGGCCGAATGCGGCTGGAACGAGTGAACCTGCGCATCAGAAAGCATTGCTTTCTCCTAAGAAATGTTATTCGAAGTGCTTATTCAGGGGAATGATTGAAACTTATCCTTTATGACTGATTACCTGCTAAAAGGCCTAAAGCAATGGCTATGAACGTATGAAAGCCGCCCCCCCAGTGGCGCAGTCTTTTGATTATTCGTCCGAGATGGGTCCGGGTTCAAATTCCGGAGAGGCATGGATGTTGTGTTTGTTGTCTTATGGCACTAGCTGCCCCCCTTCCATGGAGTCAGTGACCCTAAATGAGGGACAGGCGACAGCTTGTTGTCCATCGAGTTTCTCACGGTGGTCGTTAAACCTCAAACAAACAACAAAAGAACCTAAGATTAGATCAAGTCATATGTAGAGGATTTTAGGAAGGGAGTGTCTGACCCTAGGTCTTAAACAACCCTTAGAAATAGGAAGCGCCACCCCGCTGGCGCAGTGGTATAAGCGATGGCTTCTAATCATTTGTCCGAAAGGGGCCAGGGTTCGAATCCCGGTGAGTCATGGATGTTATGTTTGTCTTACGGCACTGGCTCTCTCCCTTCCCTGGAACCAGGGACGGGCGACTGCTTATAGCCCATTGAGTTGCTCACGGTGGTCGTTAAACCTCCAATCAAAAAAAAAAAAGAAAAAAAAAAGGAAGTTAGGAGATTTGGGCTAGAGTGCCCGATAGGAAAGTGACACGGAAGCGAGATAGAAAGGGGAAAGAAGGCGCACTTATTATATTACCGTGGGACCAGTACCCGGGATCCGACGGCTTAACATGCCCATCCGACGCACGGCGGGTATATTTAGTGGTGTGAGCGTTCGTACCTGCCTGGGATCGAACCCGAGGTCTTCTTCGTGGCAGTCATGAACGTTGACCACTAGGCCACCTGCGGCCCAAAGAACCTAAGAGCGGAGGGAGAAGATGCGTGAGTCATTTGTTTCTACGCAGTGGTATGATGTCCTTACCAGGGTGACTATCTTTACTTCATCATGCCTTGTGCCATTGAACACGGAATAAAAACCTTGAAGAGAGCTGTTATCACCAGTGGCAGATTTTTATTCGGTACCGGTTCTGAGTTCAGGCTCAATTTTAAGAACCCGAGCCCGCAGCATGTTAGCTGAAGCCCGAATTATATATCGAATCCCGGTGAGGCATGGATGTTATGTTTGTATTACGGCGCCGTCTCTCTCCCTTCCCTGGAACTAGTTACCCTAAATTAGGGACGGTCGACTGCTTATAGCCCATTGAGTTGCTCACGGTGGTCGTTAAACCTCTAATAAACAAACAAACAAACAAACAAAAACAAAAACCGAAAGACCGCTTCCATTCTGAATATGGTGAGGTCTGCGTGATTCGCTGACGCCAACTTCTGGGACAGTCCTTCAAATCGTAAAAGCCACGCCCAAGGAGTGATTTTTCGCGCCATCTATCGCAGAAGATGAACCCTAACACTCATTCAAAGACAGCCTGAAAAGGTTAATGAAGTTTAACAAAGGACATTTTTTGCGCTTTGGGTGTTTAGTGAAAATTCTAAACAATGATGTGTCGAATGCTTTGAATCTTTTTCTTAGCTTACATTGGCAGTTCTCTTCTCTTTGGAAAATCTCATTTAATTTGCGAACTGTTACTCAACATCAGTTAAGTGCCACAGAATTTGCAAGTAAGATTAGTAAAGAAACATGTTTTAAACGTCGTTTTACATAATTTACATCATCGTGTGGTCTAATGCTTATGTCACGGCTTCAAGGATCTGACAAGAAAAAGTAGCAACGCTAAGTTAGGGATCAGCTGTTTCTTTTAGTGAACTTAAATTATAGATGCGCGGTTTTTCATCCAACCATTAACCCACACGCACACATACACAGATAAAAAAAATAGCCTTGTTCTTTTCTGAAACATGATATAAGGTAATTTTTCCCTTATAGTAAAAGAAATCATTTTCGATGATTCATACTTTACTGTAAGATTTGAAAACCGAGTTCTTCAACTGATACCGCAACGCATAATCACCTTAAGCTATTTTATGAGATTCAGAGGTGAGCTCTTCAAAGAAATGTAGCCTGTCAAATTACAAAAACTACGTAATTATAAATACACCACACTCTGAACACACAAGAGACGCATATAACGTATTAAATGCGTTTAGTTTTGTGGCGTAGTAAGTACAAAGATTCGCTCTAAACGCAGAAAGTGTGTATTAGATGTATGCTCTAAACGCAGAAAGTTTTTTTCTCTTTTGGGCAATGCGAATCATGTTTAGAGCATGGTTCTATACAGCATACGTCTAACATATGCAAACCCGACTTCCAAAATAATAATGAATTGATATCAGAGGTCAAAGGCTGGATATAAGAAGGATGACATAGACAGAATACATAGAGCTAACTATAAGAAATCGTATAATGTCAGCAATAACGAAATCACCTAGTAAGACGATGAGATACGCAAGATACCATTGGTATATATTGACAACACGGAGAAGATACATATCGGAATGACAAAGCGATCCTTGGGCACTAGATGTAAAGAACACATACGAAGTGTGAACCAGGACATGCAGAATACAGCCCTCGCCAGAGAAGTCATGCATCCATCGGCCGCTTCGGAGTGGAATAGTATCAAAAGAATTGCCTCTTGCACGAGCTTTAAAGAGACTGCTATCAAGAAAACTGAGGAAATCCTATCCAGCAAACTAGATGGAATTACATCGCGACAAACCGTATAATTGCTTGATAAAAATTCGTGTAATATGTTCGTGATGTCCCCCACGTTATTTTCAAAAATCATCTTTGTTCCTTACGTGCTCCAATTCTCTGCATTTTAATATCTACCATTGCCTTGAAAAAGCCTCCCAGTGGAGTGCGAAAGCTTGGCGAATCTTTGAACTTACTAACGTCGCAAACATAAACGGATTTAATACGCTATATGCGTCTTTTGAGTTTACAAAAAAATCTACCGTTAAACCTTTTTTTTTTCTTAGTTTTAATGGCCACCGTGAGCAATCTATGAACGACAACCTGTCTCTAATTTAAGGTCTCTGGTTCCGAGGAAAGGACAAAACCAGCGCCGTCAGACAAGCTCCATACGCATGCCTCATCCGAGGCTTATTTCAAACGACTGGCCCGAACACCGCGCCTCAGCTCCTCCACCACAGGGGCAGTTTGATAAATTTTATTTACTGCTGATGCATCAAACCTCACAATTTACAGCTGTCTTAACACCAATTTCTCACACATATTCATCACACGTTTCGCACATGAATGTTTGTAATTTTTATTACCTTTTTCTGTTTTAAGCATTCCAAACTAGAGATGAGCTCGGGCCCGGCCTCGGACGGGCTCAGAACTCATTAACTACCGAAAAACTCGGGCCCGGGCTCGGAATTACACGTCTTGAATTTCATTACTGTAATTAATTCAACACGTGTAATTCCGAGCCCGGTTGAATAACACCGGTTAAATTTCATTGTGGATTTGTTACCATGGTGGAAGGATTTTCAATTTCCTAAGCTAGCTGCCATTGCAAGACAAATTTTGCTTAGCAAGACTTGCATTATGCATTGTCCAAAGCTATGGCCCAAGCAAGGATTAGTTTAAGGAGGTCTGGTATCGAAAAACTGAGAAAAAATCACATTCCCATATTTTGTATTTTATTAAAAATCAAGAATCTTATCTTTAAAATGATGAATTAATTTCCAAAATTGTGCAGTTAGAAGTATTGTTATTTATTTTTTAAAATTTCCTCACTCCCGCGATTTTTGGGGTGACTGCTTTTTAGTGCAGCAGGTCGAGTTTTAGAGAAAAGAAGATCAAGTTGAAGCGCTGGGGCATTAGATGCAGTTCGCTCTCTCTCTTTTTTCATGATGAACTTGATCTGGAAACTGCACACACATATGATAATATTGTGATTATTATACTATTAAGCGCAAAGCTTTGTTAATGTTACAAAATGCAGAATAATCTGGTCTGGAATGCTTTTACGTTCTTTTTTTTTAATTTTGGAAATTTCCCTACATGCTCTTTTTTATATTCTATTACATCACTCTAAACTACCTATACCAATTAGCATATATGTAAATTATATTGCAAAGATTAGTTTTCTAGAGTCAAAATTTCAAACACTTCGCAGCCGTCTGTACGGCGACGGCGTTGTACGTTTTATAATGCAATTTATTCAAAATAAAAGTAAATTTAGAAATCAAAAAGAAATAACGAATGAAATTTTTTGTTTCTAAACGATTTTCTTTTCTTCAGCTTTTACCAAAATTACTGATTCCCCTGATACGGTCGAAGGGCACGTTGATTATTTATTTATTTTCAAATCTACATTTCAGAACATTTGGCTTTATGCATAGTATTTCTAAAAACATATTAATTATGTGAAGTGGATTAACTGAACTAAACTTGTTAAACTAATGATTTTTAAAGTAATCCTTTCTTGGGCCATATCTTTGGCCAGTGTATAATGCATAAATGCAAGTCTTGATAAGCAAAAATTTCCAAGAATCCGGGCCCGGGCTCAGTAAACACATGCAATCAAAGAAAGCGGGCCGTGCCCGGGCTCCTAAAATTGAGCCCGAACTCATCTCTATTCCAAACCCTCACGTGATGTTGGCGAATTGACTCCAACTCCCTCATGACCAACTGGGAGCATTGACCCCCCCTCCCCCTTGATGTATTTATATTATGTTTAGAGGCAAAGTAAGACGAATTCACATTTTATGTGGGCAAAAACAGTGCATCAATTGAAGAAATTCTGAGCACGTTATTCAAAACAGTATAGCGCGCGCTTTGCCTACATATTTTTTAAACATTGCTAAAATACACATACTGGCCAGTGAATTAGAAACTTTTATTTAATACCGGGTTGGACCTCCGTTAGCTCGAAGTACAGCATGCATGGCTTATATTTGACGTGTCTATTTTTCTGTCTTCCCGGACCTGATTTTCTAACGTGTTCCCTACATTCTCAATAGGGTTCAGATCCGGGCTTGGTGGTGGCTAAGGCAGATGGTGGAAGTCGCTGTCATGCTCGCTGAACCGCTGTTCAACAGATCATGCGCGATGGAGAGTAGCACTATCGTCAATTAAACAGCCGTCACTTGTTGGATGAAAAGTCAGCATTGCAAAATGAACTTGATTAGCACCAGTGGTTATATAGTCCGTAGAGGACACCGGGCCTTCCAGCAATATCAAGGGATCCGTTCCATACCAACAGAACGTGCCCCTCACCATGACACCTCCTCCAGAACCTTGAGTTATGTTTACAAGGCAAGCTGGCTCCGTTGCTTTATGAGACTCCCACCAAACTCTCTGCCTACTGTCGGTACATCAGAGGACCCATTCCGTATCAAAAGAACGTGCCCCACACCATGACATCACCTTCAGAACCTTGAGTTGTGTTTACAAGACAAGCTGGGTCTATTGCTTCAAGGGAATCTCACCAAACTCTCTGCCTACTGTCGGTACATCAAGGGACCCATTCCGTATCAGGAGAACGTGCCCCACACCATGACACCACCTCCAGAACCTTGAGTTGTGTTTACAAGACAAGCTGGGTCTATTGCTTCAATGGAATCTCACCAAACTCTCTGCCTACTGTCGGTACATCAAGGGACCCATTCCGTATCAAGAGAACGTGCCCCACACCATGACACCACCTCCAGAACCTTGAGTTGTGTTTACTAGACAAGCTGGGTCTATTGCTAGAAGGGAATCTCACCAAACTCTCTGCCTACTGTCGGTACATCAAGGGACCCATTCCGTATCAAGAGAACGTGCCCCACACCATGACACCACGTCCAGAACATTGAGTTGTGTTTACAAGACAAGCTGGGTCTATTGCTGCAAGGGAATCTCACCAAACTCTCTGCCTACTGTCGGTACATCAGGGGACCCATTCCGAACGTGCCCCACACCATGACACCACCTCCACAACTTTGAGTTGTGTTTACAAGGAAATCTGGGTCCATTGCTTCATGGGGCTCCCACCAAATTCTCTGCCTGCCGTCGGTACAGAACAAGGTGAACCGCGACTCGTCGGACCACAAGCCTTTTTTTCCAGTGTCGAGTCACGGTGTTCCTGACACCGCTGTAGACGAGTTTTCCGTTTCTTCGCAGAAAATAGTGGTTTCCGTATAGGCTTGCGACTGCTAATACCGACGCTCTTCAATTCCCTGCGCATAGTTCGCTGAGATATGGGTCGAGAACAACTTTCATTGAATGTTTCGGTCAATTGCTGCAAAGAGGAAGTACTAATTTTCCGTACAAGCCTTCTCAGGCGACGGCGATCTCGTTCCTGAGAGTTTGTCGTCGCTCCGTAGTTTTACTTTTCCATTGATAAAAAGATCAGGGATATCTCACCTTTTCAGAAACCAGTCAGTTTTCAAAATAGTCGCTCCATCCAGACATGCACCCACAATATGCCCTTTCTCGATCTCCGAAAGATCCTTTGTTTTTTCCCATTGTGATCAACACCACTGACGAGCAGCAGTCACAAATAGCAGCCTAGATCACGTGACCACGTAGTTTGCACATACGCTGCGTAAGTGACGTTTACTTATATCTGCATAAAGGTTTCTAATTCAGCAGCAGCTGTGTGTAACAGCATTTCATATTGCGCATTATCTGTAAGCTTCAATATCAACAAAAAGTTAGTATTTTCCAAATTTCTACAACTCATAAGTTAATACTAATTAGTACTCAGGAATTTCCTAATTGAAGGAAGACAAGAGAAAACAAAACAATTTCTCCCTCCCGGTGGGTGGGGGGACACAGAAAGTGCTGTCAAGTCATGTATATTTTGCGCGAAACAGGCAAAGATGATCGAATTCAGACTATGGTAGTAGTGTTATGAGACATCAAAGTTATATAGCAATGGCCCTTGTTCGTCAATCGCATATGTCTCAACAGGTTTTATATCAGCGTTTAACAATCCACTCGTAATATCTCGACATCTGTACGACTCCACACTCTTATTTACATTGAATGTAGTCATTTTATGTTGGTCTGACTCACTGTCAGTGTTGCCAAATTTTAAAAGTTGTTCAGCGAAGTAATGTGTCGTTCAGTTATATGATGTTTAATCAAGAAGTCGATGTCAGAAAACAGAATGTCAGATAGAAGTTTAGATGTACACCACCCAATGTTTTGTAGTGATCCTAAATGCCTGAGCTTTTCCAAGACCATCCTATCTGACTTTTTGTGAAATTTCACTATTTAATATTTTTTGTCGTTTAGTCGAGACATGCACTAATTGTTTTTTTTTTTGTCCCAGTTCAACAAGAAACGCACTATTACCTACTCGCAAGAAATAATCATTTTCATTTCATCGTGTGTTTGTATGCACTATTTGGAGAAAATTGCTAGCTGTTATGTCTTACTTGGGTTGATGTATAAGTTCATGCCGTTTTTTCACCGCACTACAGGAATGTATTACATCAGAAGGAAAAACGGAATCAATCAAATATGTATTCCCCCTCATTGTTTACGATGGTGTCCCAACTTCTGGATAAGTCTGCAACGCCATTCTTGAAAAAAACGTACAGGTTTCGCTGCGAAGAAATCACCAAGGACATTCTGGAGATCATCATCATTGTTGAACGTTCTGCCACGGAGTGCATTCGAAAGAGATCGGAACAGGTGATAGTCTGAAGGGGCGACATCTAGGGAATAGGCCGGAAGTGGAAGGATCTCCTATTTCATGTCATGAATGGCCATTTTGGTTATGTTTGCACTATGAGGGCGTGAGTTATCATGTTGGAGAAGGACACCATGGCGCCGATGTGGCCATTTCTGCTGAATTGCTCCCTCCAGTCGGCGGAGTTTCTCACAATGGAGTGAATCGTTGATGGTGCGATTCTTCGGCAGCATTTCCCAGTTAATAATGCCTTCCATGTCCCACTAGACACACAACATGATCTTCGCAGGATGAAGACCATGTTTTGGACGTGGTATTTGCGTCTTGTTTGGGCTTAACCATTCTTTCCGATGCCTGAAATTCACGTACAGGCACCACTTTTCATCTCCAGTAACAATACGTGACAGAAAGGGTTTGTGCTGCTGAGAACATTCGCGATAACGGGCGAACAAGGAACCACATATGGCAACACGCTGATTTTTGTTGTCCTCGGTGAGAGTGTGAGGCACCCAAGACCCCAATTTCTGGACCTTTCCCATACGTTCCAGGTGTCGCACCACTGTGGCCTGATCACAGTCCATCTCAGTGGCCAAGAACCACATATGGCAACACGCTGATTTTTGTTGTCCTCGGTGAGAGTGTGAGGCACCCAAGACCCCAATTTCTGGACCTTTCCCATACGTTCCAGGTGTCGCACCACTGTGGCCTGATCACAGTCCATCTCAGTGGCCAAGAACCACATATGGCAACACGCTGATTTTTGTTGTCCTCGGTGAGAGTGTGAGGCACCCAAGACCCCAAATTTCTGGACCTTTCCCATACGTTCCAGGTGTCGCACCACTGTGGCCTGATCACAGTCCATCTCAGTGGCCAAGAACCACATATGGCAACACGCTGATTTTTGTTGTCCTCGGTGAGAGTGTGAGGCACCCAAGACCCCAATTTCTGGACCTTTCCCATACGTTCCAGGTGTCGCACCACTGTGGCCTGATCACAGTCCATCTCAGTGGCCAAGAACCACATATGGCAACACGCTGATTTTTGTTGTCCTCGGTGAGAGTGTGAGGCACCCAAGACCCCAATTTCTGGACCTTTCCCATACGTTCCAGGTGTCGCACCACTGTGGCCTGATCACAGTCCATCTCAGTGGCCAAGAACCACATATGGCAACACGCTGATTCTTGTTGTCCTCGGTGAGAGTGTGAGGCACCCAAGACCCCAATTTCTGGACCTTTCCCATACGTTCCAGGTGTCGTACCACTGTGGCCAGATCACAGTCCATCTCAGTGGCCAAGAACCACATATGGCAACACGCTGATTCTTGTTGTCCTCGGCGAGAGTGTGTGGCACCCAAGACCCCAATTTCTGGACCTTTCCCATACGTTCCAGGTGTCGGACTATGTGGCCTGATCATAGTCCATCTCAGTGGCCAATTTGCGTGTGATTTGACGTGGATCCAAGTGGATAAGATGGTTCAAACTATCCTCATCAAAGTGAGATGGACAACCTGAGCTTGGAGAGTCTTTGAGGTCAAAATTGCTCATCGTTCAAACCATTTGCGGGCTGTCCTCGGAGCAATAGCATTCTCACCAAACACAACACAAATTTGTCGAGTAGCCTCGGCTGGTGAGGATCCCTTGTTGAACTCGTAGAGGAGCAGATGTCGGAAATGTTCATTCCTCTCTACCTGACACTCCATACTTTCGGACTTGAAAACCAAAAAACCATTAGATACAATCACACAACGCAATATGATTTAGATACACGATATTACTGGCTAAATTCTGATTTACAATTGGCCATCTGCACCGTCACTACTGACCTGAGAAACACTCGTGAAATAAAATGGCATGAACTTATGAATCAACCCGTGTGACATGCTCCAGATACACTGAATTCTGTGTACATTGCATATGTTGTGAAGACCATTCAACTTAATTACGTTCTGTCAATATCAAGTGAGTGAAAAACTGGGATTAATGACTGTGATAAATCCAAATGCAATATAATTATGTTTGTAAGCTAGGATTTGTATTTCAGTTTTGAACCTTACTTGTTTGTTGTTTAAAATGCATTGATAATGTATAGTGCAACTGTTATCTTTCAAATAAAACAATACAAATGAAGTGTTCTGCTATTTTATTTTGTTTCATGAAATGTTGGAAGTGACTTCACTTACATGCTATGGAGATGCTAGGTTTTGTTATGTTTGTGTTCGTTCAAAATTTGTACTAACATTTTCAGCATGCCCATCAAGGATTGTTCAGTCCTTCAATGGAGAATGGAGAAGTGTCACACCGAAAAATACCTGTATACTATGTTTATTTTACAGATGTTCGCTTTGTACACAATTATCTTGCAAGAATAGGTATCATATCATACTAAAATTTCTCATTTATCAGCGGAAGGTGTTTCAATCATTGAAAATATCTGTTTTCTTTACGACCGATAATTTTCTCTTTTTATAAACTCCCGCTTCATGCAAAGTATCTCGTTTCTTACGGCTTCCTTCATTATGGTCTTAAATGTTTTGTCTTTGAAGCTATTTCAACTCCATATATATTTTTTCAGAATAGTTTTAGTTTAAAATAAGGCAGTGTAACATTTTTTACTGAAATACTGTTAGCACAATGGCTCAAGACCATCAATATATTTTTATGACGTTACAGATACGGTTCCAACAAATTCCAACAACCAGATAACCAAATACGAATACGTCCTGAATTTTGCTTTTAGGTTAGTCAAGGCGTTCCTGTTGGCGGTGGGTGTCAGAATTAGTGCTCATCAGGTCAATGAAAATGCCGTTGCATGTTATACACAGAGGTGAAAAAAAAAAAAAGGGGGGGGGGGCGATATCATTTCCATTACATGCCACCATACCCATGCGGTAAATGGTATCATCCGCAAATGACGTATATATAGAGGCAGATACATTATGTTGACAAAGGTCACCGGACACCCCTTCAAAAGCAAATGAACGATATGTTGCGTTGTTAAGATGCGCGGTACAGCTGCAAACGGTATAAAAACAAACCTGCAGATGACCACGATCATATCGCACTGTGAGGTGGAGTGAAAATGTCGCGGAGGGAGAGAACTGACTTTGAGAAAGGAAAGATTGTTGGGTGTTATATTAGTGGGTTGTCCATAAGAGAAACCGAGAGGCGTTCAAACATACTCAAGCCAACTGTTTTGTGAATTAGTGGAAGACACATGGCGTGCCTGAAGCAGCAAAACGTACCGGCAGACCAAAGAAAATCCGTGATAGAGGACGTCGAAGCCTCAGGAGAGTCGTTACAGCTAATCGACGGAGTACTGCATAAAACCTCAGCGTACAGGTGAGCAAAAATGCTGGAACCTCGGTATGTATACGTACCATTCGCAGAGAACTTCATTCCATGGGTTATCGTGGTCGTGCGGCTGCTCATAAGCCTTTCATCTCCATTTGGAATGTTACTCTTCGTTTAGCATGGTGTAAAGAACATTTATCCTGAATCGTAGATCAATGGAAACGGGTCATATGAGCTGATGAATCCAGATAAACGATCCATCAGTCTGATGGCCGTGTGTGGGTATGGCGGCAGTCGGGTGAACGTTATTTACCACAGTTTACTGTTCCTACGGTCAAGTTTGGAGCTCGCAGTGTACTTGTGTGGGGGTGTTTTTCGCGGTATGGTCCCGGCCGATTGGTTATAGTGGACAAACCTGTTAACCAGGACGTCTACCTCGATATTCTGGACAATTATGCCCTAGTAACTCTGTGACAATACTATGTAACCTATTCTTGTTGGCACCAGCAGAATAATGCACCGAGCCATAAAACAAGGACTGTTACGGCGTGTAATTCCGTATGGTGTGTGGACTGGCCAGGACATAGCCCCGATCTTAATCCCATAGAGCATCTATGGGATGAATTACAACGCTGCATAAGAAGTTTGGAACCAAGGCGTATTACTACTAAGTAAGAGTTAGCGGCAGCATTATGTACTGAATGGAAGCGCATACCTATCGCTGTGTTCCAAAACCTTGTCGAAAGCATGTCTCGAAGGGTCAGTGCATGCATTAAGGCCAAAGGTAGACCGACAGCGTACTAATGTATGTCAATAAATGCTACGTTGCGTTTCTCTTCTAGGTGTCCCGTGACTTTTGTCAATGCAGTGTATCTCCGCAAGCTCAAGTAGTAGCATTCGCAGTTGATACAGCAGCTTATCGGGATTTAAGCGATTTCGATCGAGGTATGATAGTCGGCGGCCGGGAGATAGGTCAGTCATCTCGGAAATTACCAGGAAATGTGGATTTACAAGGTCAACATTTTTAAGGGTTGTAACTAGACTGCACAACCACAGGGTAAAAATCCAGGGTACGAGACCGGCGTGGCAGTAGAAAAGCCTTGGGTGATCGTGGACAGCTGCTTCTGGCACGCATAGTAACATTCACCCGGCGTACAACACTACCGTAAATCACAGCTCAATTCAATGCTGGGGCCAGTAGTAGCGTCTGCGTTCGGCGAAGAACACCTTCACCTCAACTGCTAGCTCCTCCTGGTTGTTAAAGTGCCGCCCGCGAAGGAAGTGGGCCATGGACCAGAACAGGTAATAATCCGACGGGGCAAGGTCCGGACTATATACTAAGTGTGGCATCAGTTCGATGCCCTTAAGTTCCTGGAGTTTTACTCGCGTCGTTCGCGCGGTATGAGGCCGATCGTTATCCTGCTGTAGGAGAGCGCGCTTTCTGTGCACCAGTGCCGGGTACTTCTCCTCCAAAACGGCATACATCCGCTCCAGCTGTTCAGAGTAGAGGTTGGCGTTGATGGTCCGACCGTCTGGAACAAATTCGTAGTGGATTATCTCCTCGAGATTCCACCAGATGCAGAGCATCGCTTTGGCAACAGGTTGAGGAAGCTGCCCAGGGCTCAACCACTGCCGTTGTGTGTTAGGATTACGGAAATAGACCCACTTTTCATCGCACGTAACAAATCTCTTGATGAAACGTACTTCGCGCGGGTTGAAGAGGATTTTCGTGCAGGCTTCCACTCTGCGGTTTGCTTCAGCAGGTGTCAGTTCGTGAGGGACAATGCGGCAGCTCCTGTAGACCATGCCGAGGTCCTGAACCACGGTGGTCTGTGCTGTGCTCAGCTCGCATGATTATATGCAACTGCTGGTTGTCGTATTTGCCTCTACGGTATGCCGTACGGCTTCCGAATCCACGGTTCGCGGCCTACCTGGGCTTCGCTGATCGTCGAGGTTTCTGTCACCTGATCGAAATTTCTTGAACCATCTGGTTGCGGTGCTGTGGTCCACGGAACCTTTCCCTTTCGCATGACAAATCTTTCGTGCTGCTTGAGCAGCTTTATGGCTGAGTTCAAACTCGTAAAGCAAAAGTTCCCTAATTAACCGGTTGTGGTCATTCATCTTTTAGGCGTCCCAACCACTGACAGAACGACGACTTGCAATGCTGTTCACAGCAACGACTACCACTTTGTATCCCTTTCGAGTGATTGCAGTGCGCGACTTGAACTAGTTTAAGCACGTGACGTGCCCGCCGCAGCACATGGGTTTATGCAAATATTGCAAAACTTTCGACTCGCCCTTTGTAAAAGCACGTTAACGCCACCTATCTGGAAAACAGTGCGCCAGAGGAATTCAAATCCTCATAGCGCTATCAGATGCAAAAAGAATATTTGAAACTGACTTATGGACGCTAAGCAGTCGTATTTACAACTGGACGGAGAAAGGGATACCATATGCACGCACTTATTCTCTTCCAAAGACGCGCAAAAAATAGTAGCTAGAGAATTATGGAATAAGAACGTGAATATTCCTTCGCGAAACATTCCCCCTCCCCTCGCAATCTTTCTTTCTGCACCGGGATTCGGAAAGGTAAGGTGCGGTTGTACGTACACAATAAAATGAAAATCAACAATGTTAAAGTATAAGATAGTACAACTGTACTAGTTATCCGAATTTATTGGCGTATATAAAATCAAGGTTTCCAAGCTTTCGCACATCAACCAGTTGTACTATCTTATATATAGTTGGTGTACAGTTCCTTGTGTTATTATTTAATGTTAAAGTAGTTATGTTTACAAAATCAAAATTTCAGCAATATACGTTATTACAACACTGTATTCATATTTAATCTGTAAATAAAAAGACAGACAGGTGTGTGTAGCAGGTTATGGTTTGTTTTTCGTCTCATTTCATCGTCCTTGACACTGGATAATGATAAAGAAACAAAAAGAGAGATTGTGAGAATGAAGGAGAGTGAGACAGGAAATTGTAAAAAGAAAAGGGGAGAGAGAGGGAAACATAGAGTGATGCAGAATTAAACAGATGGAGATAGGAAGCGAGACAGAATGGGATAGAATGGAAGTAAAAGAGAGAGGAGGTGACGTTGAAGAACAGAGGCTGCGTGTGTGTGTGAGAGAGAGAGAGAGAGAGAGAGAGAGAGAGAGAGAGAGAGAGAGAGAGAGAGAGAGAGAGGATAGGGCGTAAGAGAAGGTAAGTGAAAGAGTGGAAGAATAAAAGAAGCAACGAGAATGAGTGATAGAAAGTGAGAGTTAAGGACAGTGGTAGAAGAGAGAGTGAGAGAAAATTAGTAGAGTGAGAGAGGAAATTATAAAAAGAAACAGGGAGAGAGTGAAACAGAGAATGAGACAGAACTAAACAGAGGGAGAAAGGAAGCGAGGCAGAATGAGATTGAATGGAAGTAAAAGAGAAAGACTTTAACGGTGAGGAAAAGAGGGTGTGGGAGAGAGAACTAGAGAGAGAGAGTGAAAAGATAGGACGTAAGAGAATGTAATTGCAAAAGAGAGTAGGAGAATAAAAGAGTCAAGGAGAAGGAGCGATAGAAATTGAGAGTGAAGGACAGTGGTAGAGAGAACGAGTGAAAATTACTAAAGGATATATTAAATGCGAGATAGAATGACAAAGGTATCGAGTGACAGAATTTTAGAGGTGGAGAGAAAGGGAATGATAGAAATAATAGATAGTGATGACAGAATGGCAGCAATAGTGCGGAAGAGAGAGAGTGTGTGAAAAGGAGTGGTTGACAGCGAGCATGAAAGAAGAGCGGGGGAAAAGAACGACAGAGAGAATGACAACGGAACGAGAAAAGGAGGTGACATAAGAGGGTGATATGAGTAGTAGAGATAGAATGAGAAAGGGAATTAAGAGAGAGAGTGACAGCTAAAAAGAGCAAGGGGGAGTGTGTGAAAAAGAGATGACGAAGAGAGAAAGTCTGGGGCTGAGACTTAGAGCTAGACAGAGTGAAGAAAGAGAAGCGGAAAAAAGAGTGTAAGGGTATAGGAAATGGGGAGAGCGTGATAGAGAGAGAGAGAGAGAGAGAGAGCGAAAAAGGGAATGAGTTGGAGAGAGTGAAAACTCAATAGAGAGAATGAGAGTGAAAAGAGAGTGAGAAAGAGAAGAGAATGAAAGAGTGAGAGCAAGGATGCAGAAAAGAGGGCATTATTAGGAAAGATTGAGAAAAGACGATGTGATTGAGAGAGATATACAGTATATTAAGTTGATATCACTGATGGTGAAGTAAGAGCAATATTATCAGGAACTTCGAATTCTATTGTTCTGTCAGCAGCGTTAATCAAAATTAGTAGTATTGCTGCTGGTGTTTTTTGGGGCATTGAGCCTGCTGAGGCATTTTTTCTTAAGGGATATTAATGTTTTGGAAAGTTCCAAATGAGACCACACACACACAAAAAAAAAAAAAAAAAAAAAAAAATGGAGAACTGCTTTGTGATTAATATTTAGGAATTACAGTAACTGAAATTCTTGGTAACAAGTCACGAAATGTTTTCCTGGTTGCCTTGACTGAACGCTTATCTGTGTTGCTGTGTCACCCATTGGACAATTTATTTTCTCGGAGGGAATTGGCATGGTGTAATATTTCGATTTCTAATGTTCATCCACTGGTCTTTGTGGAGTCGAAGTATTAACAAAGTGCCATATATAAGCCATTGTAAAATCGCCGCATCGTTAATTTGTTCTTGGTGCATTGGCATATGCCTGTATTTCTAAATATAAATTGCTAGTTCATGTACTTGAAATCCGTGTGCTTTAAAGTTAATTTTTATAGATAATTCCTGAAACCATCCTTTTAAAGAGGGTATTCCTGATGAGATATCTTAGGGGGAAAAAGCTTCTGAATTTGTTTCGAGGAACATGAACCTACCCTTGACTTTGATCTTAAACAATGGATTTCAGACGGAAACGTTGCAGCACTTACAACGAAACAACTACTTTCCTTTCTCTTGGACATAATTTATGCCACGGAATATTTCCTCTTCGGCGTGTTTGTCGTTCCTTTTTACATGCGTGTTCGTTGTCCGTTACAAATTGTACGCAAACGTAAATTCTTAGAATACGATCAGTGGGGTTATCTCAACGACCCCAGAGCATGCTTCTGTTGAGTGGCGAAACACGCAAAAGAAATTGCACATTGAATGTAGCTTTTAATCTGCAGATTTAACTGTTCAACGTTGCGGTGTATGCAATAGGGTAATATGTGAATTGTTATGCAAATTCGTGGGTCAGTAGTTCAGCAAAGTAGACCTTGAACCAGTCGTGTACTTTCTTCAGTAGGTCGTTGCTTCGAGTCCGTCGTGAAAACACATGTAAGAGTCGAGCCAAAAATGGTAAACGATTGAAGGAAATATGACTACTCACCACCTTCAAAAAGCTTTCGAGGGTCCTTGAAATTCTACAAATTTTCCTTTTTCGGAGTCTTCTTGCGCCTTTCTCATATACTAGCACGAAAACTACATCTTTAGAAAGTTGATATGAAAATCCTACATTTTTAAGGACTTCGTAGGAAGTAAACAATTGATACTGGAGGAAAAAAATGTGCGAAACGTTAGTCTGTATTCAATGAACAGCATTAACACCTCTCGATATTTCCATACCGAAGAATGGAAATAACCTGTGCTTGCAGCTCCACTGATATTCGAAGTAAGGTGCCTCCCATAAAATATTCATTATTGTCCAAAACGTTCTCATGAGATCAGATAACCATGCCACCCGTGCTCTGGGATTTATGCTGTTGCTGTAAAGTGCCAGGAGAATTTCATGGTAAAATCAAAAGAAAAGGGTTTCTACACAAAGTCAGATCTCCTTTTTCTATAAAGAGTTCAGTACCAATCAGACACTGCCACCCTGGTGGCACAGTGGTCTAAGCGCCGGCTTCTGACCATTCGTCAGAGACAGGCCCGGGTTCTAATCCCGCCGAGGCATGGATGTTTTGTTTTCCTTACAGCATTGGTTCTCTTCCTTCCTTGGAACCAGTGGCCCTAAATTAGGGACGGGCGACTGCTCATTGCCCATTGAGTTGCTCACAGTAGCTGCTGACCACTTAAAATGAGCTGAGCGAAGTTGTTATGACCCTAATCACGTCGGCGTAAATGGTGGGGACGTGAAAAAATGAAAATGCTAGTCTAAGCTCGCGGTAAGACTAACCTGACTATGGAGTGGAAGGCATTGATTATGTACCTCCGCTTCATAATATAATTCCACTCTAAAAGCTTGTATTCGAGCTTCAACTGGGACTTCAAAATTACGTAATTTGCACTAAATGTTGTGTGACACACTACAGAGGTGAGAAACATGTGCCAAGATGACAAATGTGCTGCGAAACTTTCTGTCCGGGTAGCTCAGTTCGGAGAGCGACTTACTCCGGAGTGACACTTGTGTTTTCACAGTTGCGCGAACGTACATTTAAAACAACGAAGATCTCAGTTTTGGTCTCATTTAAAAAAATTGTAGATATTCGTGTTTTGGTAAGGTCATTGTCAGTTCTATCCGTCAGCCATGTCGGTTATAAAAGCTATATCTGGAGGATATTTACTGCGGGTGGGAGGGTAAACGTACAGTCAAATGGGGTTTAGGGGGGGGGATGGCACTACGTTTTTCACTTTTCTTCCTGAGAGGGAAATCGGTCGTTGAAGAATCCGCGGGAAGTTTCCTTTTGCTCAGCCTCCCGTAGTGGTGGCACACCCTCCGGATTTGTGGGATGATTCGAAACAGTGCACCCCAATAGTGCAGAGAATTGCTGAAAAACCATGAGATGTTTTCGGTGAAAATGCAATGGCTCTCCATGTGTGCACTCCACAGTTAGGTTAGGTTTGCCCCTGGTATTGTTGAATACAGGAAAAATATCTTTTTTTTTTTTTTTTTTTTTTTTTTTTTTTTTAGTTTTTCTAACATTCTGGGCTCAGCTTATGTCACAGTGATTCTTCGCCCTGTTCCTGCTTCGTATCGTACTCCTCACAAATGATGATTCTGTTACTATTACAAGTAAGTGGTGTCGTTGTCATAACCCCACTGATCGTCTTCTAAGAATTTACGTTTGCTTACAATTTGTATCAGATAAGTCCTCGAAATAAATGCCATTATCTCCGATGGTTTGTAGCCAACGTGGTGCCAAACTTATGATCCCGGCATGATACCATGCCTTGTCTTTTGAGGCGAAGAATTCCTGGATCCCTGCTTCCACCACAGCTTGGTTATGGAAGTGCCTGCCGCATAGGAAGTGAGCCATGAAACGAAACAGATGATAGTCACTTAGTGCAAGGTCCGGACCATAGGCTGGGTGGGACAACTGTTCGATACCTCTAAGCTCCTGAATTTTGCTTTGGTTGAACGTGCCACACGTGGAGGTCCGTTATCGTTCTGTAGAAGAGCCCCCCCCCCCCCCCCGGCGGTTTACCAGTGCGGGATATTTTTATATTTTTGTGCCAGAACAGCGTACATTCGATCTAATCATAAAGTAAGGATACATAGAGAAGACACTAGCTGTATTGAGCTGAAACTCATGACGTCATGAAGTCGACTGCAGCGCACCATCGACCTACAACAGAACTACCATTGATTGACAGCTGGGCTTCCCAGGAATCACCGCGAAACATATGACTTTGTCCATTTGAGTTTTGACCTCCTAGCAGAGTGGAAGACGACGTATAAGACATATTCCTATCATTTTCCGGATTCTTTTTGCTTTGCATCTTCCAGTTTCCTGTAGAATTCTAATAAGTGGCATTATTCTTGCTTATTCCTCACAGATCGTTAACTTTTCCTTTGTAAATTCCAGTACTTAGGTTTCTACGTGTTTTTGTTGCACATTTCATTCACGCATATTATGTCATTGTTTTCTTCACAATATAGCTTTACGTTCAATTCTGATTTGTATGTCATCTGTTTTGATACCTACGTGTTTGGCTTCAATATCTATAGATATTTCGTTATTGTCATCTTTCCGATGTCTCCCTTGGCTTAGATTTGGACGGCATTTGAGGACAAAGGTCGGGGGGGAGGGGCAACGGCATGTGGCGCACAGCAGCTGCTCCTCACCACCCCAGCACTGGGTTGGGGGTTGCCATAGCAACCATGGCTGACGGGATGGATTCACGTCACAGTTTGGTTCTGTTGTAGGTCAACGAGGGCGCCACTTTCTATGGGAGGAGTTTCCACGGGTTCCTATGTCTGTTTCCACTCTGTAATCCTTACTTTATGAATCTAATTAGGCTGCGTAAAGATCAGCAGTGATGGTGATACCATGATCATTTGAGACAAAATTCATGGTGCACGACGCCATCACAGTTCCACATACACACAGCATCATTTTGTGCTCGGCCTTCCACGTTTGGTGTCCGATTGTAGTATCTGGGCGGGGTCTATCCATTAGTTCCGCATGTCTGGATTGCGATAAAAGCTTTATTTTTCATTAAACTTCACGATACGTATAATGAATTACTTATCGGTAGGGTTTCCAAGTAATTGATGACATATCTCCACTCGTCTGCGAGCTTGGGCAGGTGTCAATTCGTACGGGACCACTCGGCAGCTTCTGTTGGTCTTCTTGAGCTTGTTAAAAAGGCGAAGGACCCTGGATTGAAAAGTACCAAGTTGTACCGACAATCTACGAGCGCGGGTTGTAAGACTGGCCACCACTGCTCCAACTAGAGTTTCAGAATCCACGGTAGTTGGTCTCCTTGGGTGAGTCTGAATTTCCAGTCCTAGTTGCCAGATTTGAATTTGGTGAACCATCTTCTTGCGGTTATGTGACTCACTGCATGCTCCGCTTTTGCACGACAGATGTTTCGACCAGCCTCCGCTGCGTTTGGCTCAACTGGAACTCACACAACAGAAGTTCACGAATTAGGCGATTTTGTTTCTCCATTTCAGCAACTTCTGAAAAACAACAAACCACACTCATGAAGAGCTACTTTTCTTACATGGAAGATATACAACGATGAGCCAATACATTATGACAACCTACCTAATAAGCTGTATGACCCCGTTTAGCCCGCAAAACAGCGACCACTGGGCGAGGCATCGATTCGATGAGGTGGCGATAGGTACCCTGGGGTATCTGGTACCATAATGTCTACATCAGGTCCTCTAGTTCCCGCACATTTCGGGGTGGTGGTGATTTAGCCCGAACCAGCTTTTCCAAGTCGAATTGGAAATGTTTGATTGGGTTCATGTCAGGTGAATTTGGAGGCCAGGGAATTAACAGAAAGTTACCAGAATGTTCCTCGAACCACTCCTTGACGGTTCTGGCAGTGTGGCACGGCGCATTATCCTGTTGGTAAAGGCCATCACGAGCACGGAACGCAGTTGCCATGAATGGATGAACTTGGTTAGATACCTGACAGCTGTCAGGGATTGTGCTATTGGGATAATGGGGCGTAAAGTGTCCCAAGAAAGCTTCGCCGCCGCCGGCCTGTTTCCGCTCAGCAGTTCATTCAGTTTCCATAGCCTCCGTTCGTAATCGGCGTATCCGAGCTCGGCCGTCTACGTGATGCACCAGGAATCTTGATTCGTCAGAGCAGGCCACTTTCTTCCAGTCATCCACGATCCAAATCTCGATTATCATGGGCCCATTTCCTGCGTTGTTTGCGATGACGTGCAGTGGGCATTAGGACCCGGCTGGGTCTTCAGCTACGCAGGCCCATGCGCAGAAGGCTGCGATTAACTGTGCCCTGTGACACAGTGCCCTGATCAGCCCTGTTGTAGCTGCGGGTGATTTGTCGCACTGTGGCCGTGCGGTCGCTGCGAACAATGCGCCACAATCTCCGCTCCCTTATGGCATCAATGAGCTGCGGACGACACACGACAAGACGACGGTTCGTCATTTGGCCATCCGTGCACCACTTTTGATACGAAATCACTATAGCGGCACGTGAATAACCCACATGCCGCGCCATTTCCGAGATCGTATTTCCGAAGCTCCGTGCCATTACAATTTGTCCTTTATCAAACTCCGATAAATCGGCAGCTTTTCCCATTCTGACTCCGAACACTCTACTAACCGAAAGTCAGCCCTCGGAATGTATATATTCTGCTCTGTGAACTTACCTGCGCCACCGTTCAGTATCCAGGCGCGCTCATTTTTTAAGGCTGGGGATGGTCATAATGTAATGGCTAATCGGTGTTATATGTGGGTGTTTTATTGGATAGTGACAAAAGAAAGAGACAATAAATTTAACTTACTTTATTGGAAGAGAAAAAAGCCATTAATAGAGATAAGAGTACGCAAAAGGTAATCAATGGATGACATGTTCCACATGATGACCATCCGCTGTCACGACGTGGCGAATATGTGCTTCGAAGTGCTGCAATACCGACTGGAAGGTGTTCGACGAGATCCGTGCAATTTCCTATTGGATGGCACGTCGGAGGTCAGACAGTGTTCGCGGGTTGTCCTGGTACACCCGATCTTTCAGATAGCCCCACGAGAAGAAGTCGAGCGGCGTTAAATTTGGACTGTACGGAGGCCAAGAGAGACCGGCTGAAAAACGTTGGGGGAATCATCTGGCGATGACCCGCTAGCCATACTGCCCGTGAAGCAAATCAAGGGCATCATTTGTGGAGTGTGGCGGTGCTTTGTCCTGTTGACACGTGCGGTTGTTAATCCAGTTTTTCTGGATTGCAGCGGGGATAAAATGATTCTTCAAAAGTCACTGTAGGCGGCAGCGGTAACTGTGGACTCCAGGAAAAATGGCCGAATGAGGCCTGCACCACTCATTGCATGCCAAACGGTTAGCTTCAGCGGATGGAGAGGCTTCACAACACAGACCGTCGGCTTCTCGCTTCCCCAGATGCGGTAATTTTGCCGGTTAACGTAACCATCCAACCAGAAGTGCGCCTCATCGCTGAAGACAATGCTCTTCACATCAAAGTTGTGCTCATCGATCAGTGAACACATGTCATTCGCAAACTCATAACGCTGCTGGACTGCTGTTGTGCTGAATAGCTGATGCACCTGGATTTTGTAGTGAAACATGTCCAAATCCGACGTCACAATGCGTCATACGGACACTGGGCTAATGTCTAGTTGCTGCGCAAGTCTTCGTGTTGACGAACCGGCCTCTCCGTGCAGGAGTTCTCGTGCGGCTTCGATGTTTTCCGACATCCGCGCTGTTCTTCTCTTCGTCGCCATGCTTGCCACGTCATCTGTAACACTGCCGGTTCGTTCCAATTTCGCTACCAATTTCGCCAGGTATGCACGGGATGTCTTGCGACGATTTTTAAACGCTGTAACCCACTTTCGTAACACCTTTGTAGGGTTTCAGCCTCCGCATACCAATTTTTCACCAAGAAAACACTTTCTTCCGCGATATATCGCTGCATGTCCGAAATCGCGTGTTCACCGTCCCACTACTTCCTCACGAATGCCTGTCCCATGCTGATCGACGTCTCAGACTTACAGCGCCATCTCGTTATTCTTTAACGATTTATTCCACAGGAAAGTTGTCCCTACTCAGTGAAACATCCGGTTGGTTTGGGGAATTTGAAGAGGGCGAAGAGATCACCGACATTCCAGCGTGTATCAATATTTACGACTCACCTTCTGTATATATTATGATGAACTCAGTATTGTTTGACTGCTGTACAGTTTCCCTTTGTTTATCTCATGCTTCATTTCTACTGCTTGCATACATCTTTTTTGTTTTTATTAGACTTTCGAAGTTTTATTAAACTTTATGCTATTTTGCAGCGTTCTTCCACCGCACGCACTCAAAGAAGCCTTGGGGATGTTTAATATTTCATCAGCCATGTTCCAGTTTTCTGGGCGTAAGGAAAGTTGTCCAGTGAGCCCTGTGCCTGCAAGCAAGAACCACGATCGGGTTGAGATCATTCAAAACTGCAACATTGGAAACGGCCATGCTTTAACCAACGGGAAAACAAAGGTTCACTGAACGGGGAAAACCTTTGAATCGTTTTCATAAAAATTTAGGTGGATGTATAGAAGATGATCACCATCAACAAAAGTACAATCCTGAACCCATCTGAGACCACTACATTCCAGGTATCGTAGATTTCAAAGCAGATCGACCAGTAATTGCACATAATGCGTACTTCTTGACGGGATATGTAAATAAACTACAAGTATTTTGGCTCTGTCTTTGATATCTAAACTCAATCAGGAACTTGTTTCAATCATCGTTTTACCAGATTTTCTGTACAGTACGACCAATTTGCATATTGTTGTTGTTTTTGTAATACTGTTATGATATAAAGCCTATTTATTCAGTTGGTTTGTGTTTTCTTTATTGGTTCATTTCTGCCCGTGGTTTAATATAATTACTTAAGCAGTAATGTAAAAAAAAACAGATTTCTGTTTACGGCGGCTTATCCAAATTTAAGTCATGACACTGACTATTATCCACAATCACGGAAGGAAATGCGGGAATCGTGAATATAAATAGTATGCACTGCGCATCCTGAAAACGCATGCGCACATTACAGCTGTGTTGTGGCATTTCAAAATGGTGGTTAGGCTCGAAAGTTGTCCTCGCGAGACAGACATATTGTATCTGTAGCCTCGGCTCTAACATTTCGCATGAAGAAAATGCTAGAACCATGAATATAAATAGGATGTACCTGAATGAAAACACTGCGCATCCCGAAGACTCAGGCTCACATTGCGGCTGAATTGTGGCAGTTCAAAATTACGATTAGGCTTGAACGTTGACCTCACGAGACAAGACTCATTACTATGTGTGGTCACAGCACTAGCGTTTCACGTGAAGAAAATGCAGTGACCGTGAATATAGACAGCATATGCCTGAATAGTCACACTGCACATCTTGAAGACGCAGGCTCACGTTGCGATTGTGTTGTAGCAGTTCAAAACGGCGTTTAAGCTTCAACAATGGCTTAACGAGTCAAAGCGGATTACTATTTATAGTCGAAGTTCTAACAATTCACACAAAGGAAATGCAGAAACTTTGGATATGGATAGTATGCACCTGAATGGCAATACCGCGCATCGCAAAGACGCATGCGCACATTGCAGCTGTATTGTAGCAGTTCAAAATGGCGATTACGCTTACATGTTGGCCTAACGAGATCTGAGATGTCATTCAGTTTTCGAGGGCAAAGAAAGTTTCGCTACTTGATATCCATTGGCAGCTTTTTGAAGTGCATGGGGAATATACAACATCGTGCCAAAATGTTGCCATGATGTCGAAATTTTGGGGCTTGTAGGTATAATGTATCTGACGGCAAGAGTTGTGTGCTTTCAAGCAGGTTCTCAACGGAAACCAGCGTGGTACGAATTGTAGAAATTAAATTTTGCATTTAGACATTTTCACCTGTTTCCATTGTTGACAAATCACCTGAAAGATCGTCGCTTTATGGCAGATGAACTGAGAATTGCCGCTAAAACATGGGTCCAGCCTCCGGCAGAAGATCATATGGAGGAAAAAAATTATAGAAGAAATGCCAGAGTGTTATTTATATATTCACCATAGTCCACCCTTAAGTCAACACACTTTCTGGCATAATCTACGAGTCTTAATAGCCCTCTCAAATAAAATTCAGAATATTTTGAATCAAACCGTTTGTTCACTGCATCTAACACGGCATGTCCTGTCATTCAGATTTGGAAACAGAAAGTGGTCCTATGGATCCAAATCTGATGACTAGGGTAAATGATTCGTGCAGTGTTGTCTGAGTCACGAATTCTATGTGCACCGGTGCATTGTCTTGATAAAAGATGACTCATTTGTCTAATTGCTGCACCTTGAGCTTCGATTCCTCTGAAAAACTTCTCAGTAAGTTTGAATAATACCCTACATTGATAATGGAACCCCATTCCGGGAGATCAACCATTAACACTCCTTCTTCATCCCCGAAAACGGTTGCCATGATATTCTCAGCCGACTTTTGCACTCGAAACGTTTTAGGAGGGCAAGAAGAAAGGTGCTTTCAGTGTTTCGATTGTTCGTTTACTTCAGGGTCAAATTGATGCACTCATTTCTGTGCATGGTGATATACCACCCTAAAAACTGAATTTTATCAATTTCGAAATGCTGCACAATCACATGACCGAGACGCACGTAACAGACATGAAGTGCCAGATCGGGAGATCTCTATACGAGAAAAGGTGCCCTTGCTATCGAAAGTTTTGACCGCTAGATGGTGGTGGTAAATTCCGCTACTAAAAATGTAAAAAAATGGGTGGTAGCAATTTGTGATTTCGCCTATGAATACTTTGTTTAAAACTAAGTAAACCCACCCTTTAATCAAAACTGTCACACACTTTGAAATTAAGATAAAAGGAGATAGCCATTTAAATTTTAACTAATTATTATCGTAATCAAGAACTTTTCTCTTTTATGGTTTTCAGTGATCACTGAACTATGTAGATGTACATATCTTGCAATGGAAACGCAAAACGGAGTGCTGTGAACAAAAGTAGAACATGGAATGCTATTTCCGAATATGCTTATTTAAGTCGCGAAACAAAGTAAAATGGCAAAATGGATGCACTGAGTTGCTTAAATATCGTAATTTCGAGTGCGTTCATCTAAAAGATTACCATAAAATACTTCGTGAGCACTTTATTTTAACAACTGAAATACAAGAAAGATGACACCGAATTTTCTGTTGTAATGAGCCACGTCTTTTAATCCTTTTCGACACGAAAGATGTATTTCAAAGCAAATTTTTAGAAAAACTGCAAATTCAGAAAAACAACAACAAAAAAACAAACACTTACACAACTTTTTTTAATTAATACATGCATACATGCATACATAATCACTAAGCTGTTCTCTGAGTTTCAGAGGTTAGCTCCACAAAGAAATACAAACTACCAGATAACTTTTTAACTGATTATTTTTTTACTGTTGCCGTATCAAACTTCTCCATTTACAGCGATCTTGACATACAAATCAGGCTTCACTCACACCCATCACACGCCGTACACAAGATCTTCTATACTTCATCCTCATAACCTTTTTTCTCATGCAGACACTCCTGAATCTGATCCTCCCATGACTTCCTTGGCCTTCCTCTGCCTTTCCTTCCTGCCACTTGGGCTAAAAAGATTTTCTTAGTAAGCATGTTATTACTCATTCTTTCAACATGGCCAAACCTCCGAAGCATATTAGTCTCCACCTTGCTAACAACATTTTGCATCACATTACACAACTGCAACACATCCTCATTCCTCACACGATCAGAACGTGTCTCGTCACAAACCTCCCCGTAAGTAAAGCATTTCTCCAGCACACAAACGACTCCTATGTTTCTTTTGTAGTACTCAGATTTTACTGCCTTACGCCAGAGAAGGAACAATTACACTTTCATACACAGCCATGCGGGACTCTCTAGAGAACCCATCATTCCTGTGAAAACCTCCCAGAGCAGCTATGACTTTCAATGAAGAATTCACTCGCCTACTAATTTCACCATCCAATTTGTTCTCTCTGTCAAACATGCTTCCTAAATACACAAACTGATTCACCTGCTCAATCACTGTGCCATTTAGACTTATATTACATTCAGTGCTAACAGTTCCTCGCTCAAAAACCATAACTTTGGTTTTCCTTATTTATACTCAGTTTGAATTTCATGCAAACTTCGTACATCCGGGACAACATACCCTGCTACTCACTTTTGCTCTGCCAACAGGACAGTGTCAATTTACGTATTTAAATTAATTATAATTTAAATACGTAATGTGAGCATGGTTATTTCATACTCAATAGAGCCAGCTGAAAAAAAAAAAAAAACTTCACTGGATTTCTACAATCGATGAAACATCCAGAAATAAATGGCTACTTATACTAACCAGCGGCTGAAAATTATATTACGGTAATTAACAAACTTGCACAAAAAAGGTTTTGATAGTTTTAAAATCCAGCAGTTAGAAGAAGAGAGGGTTTAAAATCGAGCCGACCTGTTTGTAAACCGAGTATACTTTAGTCCGGAATTCCAGTATTTTTTTTTTTTCATTCTAAAACCGGAAATCCGGGTTTTTAAGTTTTATAAGAATTTGAGATTCCTCAGTCACTTCATTTTTTAAAAAGCACTACGACATTATAAAAATTATAACTAACAGTTCCTTTTTAGTTCCATTTTCTTTTGGGATTATAGTATTTAATTGAAAACACCGCATTTCCGTGCGGATGGTGATTGTAGACGATTTGTGACACCTTGAAACTTGTTTTGTTATCAAACAAGTTCTCAAGATAGCAGCTTGCTGAAAGGAAAACTCTTTCCATCATTTCGGAAGTTGCATCTATTAGGTGTACAAATAAGTTTTAAAGCGTTTTAAGGCAACGCAACATGTGGTTTCAGAGAAAACAACAATACCTTTACGAATCAAAATATGCGCCGTCATTATCTATCACCTTCCGCCATCGGTCGGGCAGCTGACGGATTCCAGCCATGAAGAATACTTTGTCGTGTGACGCGATGAAGTCGTCAACCCATTTTTGCACTTCGTCATATGTCCGGAAGCGTGCAGCAGACAAACAGTGTTGCATCGATGGGAACAAATGATAGTCTGAAGGGCCTACCTATGTCGGGACTATACGCCGGGTGCTCTAAAACGTCCCAGCCAAGCGTCCATAACGTTTCCTTGACCAATTTCGCGACATGCGGCCCATCGTTGCCATACAATAATTTCACGGGACGTTATCCTTTGCCTGTGAATGGACGTTTCCGACAGATTTCCTATTTCGATCGCAGCAATTGTTGCCTGTAGCGATCAGCAGTAACAGTTTCAATAGTTTATAATAGAGCACACCCTTCATATCCCACCAGATGCACAGCAGAACTTTCTTGGAGTGAATATTGAGTTTCGGTGTCGAAGTCGTTGCTTCACCGGGGTTTACCCAGTGTTTTTTTAGTTTGGGATTGTCGTACCATATACACTTTCCATCACCCGTAGCGATTTTTTTCAGTTCGGGCCTTTTATTTCCCACAGGAAAGACTTTCTTTTTTGTTTATTCAACAGATTCAAACAGTTCATGACACGCTCATCCTTGTTCCTCTGGCTCGGGTCATGTGGCACCCATTTTCCTTCCTTCTGATTCTTTCCAATTGCGCGTGAACGATTGGAAACGGTTTGTTGAGTTACCCCCAGTTGTTCAGCTAGTTCTCTTTACGTTTGAGACGAATCTTCATCCAGCAATGCTTGCAGTCCCTCATGTGCAACCTTCTGCGGAGCGCCGCTACGTTCTCGATCTTTAACGTCAAAATCACCTGCTTTAAATCGTCTAAACCAAAACTCACACGTGCTTTTCAATACAATATTCACCCCCAAAACAGAACAGATTGATGCGCATGCTTTTGCAGCACTTTTTTCTTGATGAAATTCGTAACGAATGCAGTGTCGAATAAATGCAGTACCGCTTGCCATCTTTCACTTACCGATGTGCAAGTGCGTTTGACTGTTGGGCAAACTTCTGTGTCACATTTTATACTCTGGACCAGTTACGGTCACATGAAAACCACGCGGGTGAATGCCGGATATTTATATTAGCGGTATACGTCACACAAAAAACGCTTTAAAACTTATTTGTACACCTAATATATCAAATAATTTGGTTAGATTAGATTCAGTTAATCCAGTGAGCTACATTTAGAAATTGAATGGAACCCACTGCAGTCTTCCAGTAGTATCGATCTCCATGGACTACTCACTGAATATACAATTATAATATAAGGTGCGAAATTTTAATTTTAAAAATGCAATGTCTAAAGGATTTCTAGCATACTGAAAGAAAATAAATTTGGCAGAAGAAAAGAGGCGAACTTAAACTGCACAGACACAAGTGACTATTTGTTGTGTGTAGCTAGTTAGTACGAGCGCAGTATATGACTATAAGTAATATGCATCATATGTGCATATTGACATTGAGCTAAGAGTTTCCAGGCTTTTTGTTTCACTTCACAATTACCCATGAAGAAGAGATATAGAGGAAAACATGATATAATTTAACGCCCCTAGCGGAAACGCTTTGCGTTACTTAAAGAAGAAAATTCTGTTTTCATAGGATACTTTTCATAATGAAGAATATCCTACCAAAGCAGCATTTTTCTAAGGAATTTTTACAATCGAATGAACTCTTTCAAATCAAAATATACGCTGACGCCGCTGGTGGAAGAAATTAGAATAATGAAAAAGAGATAATATGCCAAAAGTATTCTTCACAGTAAAAGCTATGCTAAGGAAAAATAATTTTTCAAATACGTTTCTTGGAAGCAGAGATAGCGAGGGAAAGGTTTGGACATTTACTTTCCTTAGCGGGAAATCTGTGCGTTATTTAAAGAAGATATTGTTCCTCATCTTTACGGTAGGGAATGGCATACAGTAAAAAAAGAAAATTTTCAATAGTATTTTTAGAAACGAAGTTCTGCTGCAAACATAAATACACATTAAAACCACCTGGTACCGTAACTGTGAACTACAAAAACTCGCAAGTACGATGCAAAGTGTTTCAGAAGCTAAAGAAGGTAAATATTTTTTTTAATCGGTCTTTTAGAGGCAGAGATATTAAGAAAAATTTATTAAATATTCGTACTCCTAGCGGAGAAATTTTGCATTACTTTAAACAAGAAATGCACAAAAATGTGTTTTGGCAATTAATAGCATATGGGCAACCAAGGATTTTGCGAATTTTTAGACGCGCAGATATTGCTTCTAATAATAGACTGTAAATAGAAACATGAGCTGATGCCCCTTATTGGCACACTTATGCGTTAAAAAACTTTTGGGATAACATGCAAAACATTTCGCACTAGGAACGCTCTGGACAAAGGAAGAATTTTTCAAATCGGACTATTAGAAGTAGAGGTATCAAGGAATATAAGACACGCACCTACGCCCTCTGATGAAGAAGCTATGCTTTATTACGCAGAAGGTATTCTCAAACGGTTTTACTCGGTGAGCGATATCTGATCGCAAAATAATTTTTTCAGCCGTGTTCGCAGAAGCGCAGATATTGCTGCAAATACATCAGAAATAAAAATGCACACGTCCCTAGCTATAAAACCGCTCTTTACCAAAATTTGGAAAATCCATGCAAAATATTTCCCACTAGGAGCTCTATCCGATGCAAAAAGTATTTTTTAAATCTGACTTTTTGAAGCAGAGATATCGGAAAAATTGCTATCTACTTTACGCCTCCTAGCGGAGAAACTGGGCACTGCTTGAAAAAGAAGCTATACCTAAAATAAGCTTCGTTATAAATGGTATCAAATGAAAGCAATAATTTTTCATTCGGATGTTTAGAAGCAATGTTATGGAATACAAGTTAGTAAAATCAGGCAATGCGTTGATTATGATTCGCTTTCCAACATATCAGAAATCATTACTCAACTTATTACTCACGTTATGAGGATAATGGCAGTGGAATAAATCTCGCTCCTGTGCCCTGACCTTTGACCCTATTTCGATTATATTAAACAGAATTGGTTCAGTATACCTCCGGAACAACATACTAAAGTTTTGTCGCAACAGAAACATTTTTAGTCAAGTTATGAGGATAATGCCTGTGGAATAAATCTGGCTCCTGTGTCCTGACCTTTGACCCCATTTCGATGGTATTCAGCAGAACCGGTTCAGTATACCTCCGGAAGAGCACACTAAGGTTTTGTCGCAATAGAAGCATTTTTAGGTAAGTTATGACGCATAAGGGCAATTGAATGGATTCCGCTCTTACGTCCTGGCCTTTGACCCCATTTCGTCCATTTTCAATTGGAGTTGTCCCCAGGTGGTCCCCTACCACATACTAAAATTTCATCGAAATCGAACCATTTTTACGCGAGTTATCGTGCAAACGGACAAAGCTGGAGCATATACGCTTCTTCAACCTACGGTTGGAAAGCGTAAAAAAGTTAGTAAAATCATGCAATGCATTGATTATGATACGCTTTACAACATACCAGAAATCATTACTCAAGTTATGAGGATAATGGCTGTAGAATAAATCCCATTTCCATGACCTGACCTTTGACCCCATTTCGATTCAGTACATAATGCTGCCGCTAACTGTTGCTTAGTAGTATAGGTCTTGGTTCCAAACTTCTTATGCAGCGTTCTAATTCATCCCATAGGTGCTCTATGGGATTAAGATCGGGGCTCTGTCCTGGCCAGTCCACACACCGTACGGAACTACACGCCGTAACAGTCCTTGTTTTGTGGCTCGGTGCATTATTCTGCTGATACCAACAAGGATAGGTTCCATAGTATTGTCACAGAGTTTCTAGGGCATAATTGTCCAGAATGTCGTGGTAGATGTGCTTGTTAACAGGTTTGTCCACGATAACCAATGGGCCGGGACCATTCCGCGAAAAAATCCCCACACGAGTACACTGCGAGCTCCAAACTTAACCGTAGGTACAGTACACTGTGGTAAATAGAGTTCACCCGGCTTTTCAAAATATTTATTCTGAGCAATAAAGAAGAGCTGTGGTTACATGGGCCTGAGCAACACCATGACAGGAAAATAACAAACATAATAGTTGTATATATACAAGGAATGAGTGCTATGTACATATGAGGAAGACAAAAATATATATAATACGAGCAAAAGAAGACACATATGAATTAATTTCGGTAGGCTATGACTGCGCCAGGAAATAACGAAGAATTGATGTGTATATACATAGGATGAGCGCAATTTAGAAGATGAGTATGACAGATATATTTACATAATGAATAAAATATGCTATAATAAGCAGAGGCGTCATAACGGGACAGCAGTACGACTGTACTTGTAGAACAAAGAAATAAGCTGAAGAGCAGGCTATGTACAACACATTCAAAAATTCAGTATATAAATGGTGCAAACACAAAACATATAGCTTCAGGGATGAAACGGAGGTCATAGAGGTCATCGAAGTCACTGATGAACTCTTAACAGGGAATGTATGTACAACATATGCAAAAGCAGTATATAAATAGTGCAAACAGAAAATAGAAAAATTCACCAACGTATAGCTTCAGAGCTGAAACATGAACAGTACAAGCTAGAGCTGATAGTAAGATGAACTCTGAACGGGGGATGTATGTACAACATATGCAAAAGCAGTATACTAGTATAAATGGTGCAAACAGAAAATAGAAGAATTCACCAGGGCTGAAATAGGTACAGTACAAAATAGAGCTCATCGTAGACATAGTACAATGAACATTATACGGGGTGGTATGTACAATGATATGCCAACAAATACAAAACAAATTGAAACATAATGGTGTCGGAAGCATAGATACATAACCGAACTGATGCAAAGAACATAATGCACGTGAAACAAGTAAAAGATGGGTATGTACAAATCTTGACAAAAGTATTGGCAAACAAAATGGTGCATAATTGAAATAAAAGACGGTGCGTCATAAAACAGTAAATGGAATGATAGATATCACTTTAGGCATGTAGGATGAACCAGAAGGTGGTGTGAAGAAGTCAGCGTAGAGTTCTTTTATGTATTATCAAGCGAGAAGAAGATACGTTGTGCCAGGGAGGGAAAAAAAGTCCAGTCGAAGAGTTCACAAAGTGAGGTAAGTCCCGGTAATCACGTGTTTAAATCAACAGACGCAGATCGTCAGCAGTCCCGGAAAACCACCGGTGAAGAGGCGACCATACACTCATAAAGCGTGGAATTCTGCCCTTCGCGCGGGCGGAGGCAAAAGGGGGCGCAAGCGTGATGTCAGGCGACGTCGGAATCGATGACATAGGGCTTCCCCCGCTTGGAAGAGGGACGGCATGGTAGTGTCAGGTTGAAGCCGGATGTGGAAGCATAAATGACATGACGTGCCAGGATGAAGACATAGGCACATTCATCCGGCACAGGCACTGGTGGAGAGCAGGAACGGAGCAGTGTGGTAGAAGCTTCGAATGGGAAATCAACTCCACACAGATACTTGACAATGGTGAAGGCCAGATGTTGGAGAGGTAAGAGCCCTGGGCAGTGTTGATATACATGTGGAACGTCGGCTGTTGACAGACAGAAAGAACATATGGGGGAGGCAGCCAGCGTCATTTTGAAGAGCGTGGCTGGAACATGCATGATGTCGGTGTAGGTATAACCAATGAATGTTGCGTTCGTGCGGAGAGGAAAGAGGTAATGCTGCAACAGACCACACCTTCTGTAGAGCGGCCAGTGGGACATCCGGAAAGAGCGGAGGCGTTGTTGACGAGGAAGCAAGAAGGAAGTGATATAGAGATTGAACTGAGAACCTGGAGAGAGGAAGAACGAAGCCCCGAAAGAGGAGAAAAAAAAAACGCGAGAGGAAGAGGGGCAGAAGAAACAGGGAGGAGACCAGACGGCGAGGCAAGGTTAGGGAAAAGGGTGGCAATTGAAGAGCGGAGGGAGTCATAGAGCAAAAGAGAGGTAGAGGTGCAAGGGAGGAGAGGAGAGAGTTCTTAGAAAGGCTTTCAGGAGAGGTCAGGAGAAAGGAGGTCTCGGACGGATACGATCTTGGCGGGGAGCCAGGAAAGTTCAGTGAAATAGGGGACGTTAGGAGGATGTATGGCAGAAGAAAAGAAGAGGGGCTCACCTAGAAGCTCAGAGGTGGAAGCAGGTGGGGTGCGAAGAAGGGGAAGAGAGCGGAGAAGAGCACTGCCCAGACTGTGGAAAGACCAGAATGGAGATAGGGAAAGTTATCCATAAGGAGAAACGTTGTGAAGGTGAAACGGGGGTTGGTCAGCGAAATCATCACATTTCTCCGAAGAGATGCCGGAGATCCAGGAGCACAGACGAGACGTAGTAGGGACACCACTCTGTAAGCTTTGTAGAACAGGCGGACATCAACGAGCGCTATGCCGCCATTAGAGATAGGACGACAAAGAGTGGGAACTTGCACCCAGTGTTGTAGGGTCCAGATAACAATTTAGATGAGCCGAGTGAGTTCCGTGAGGAAGGAGATTGACATCCGGGCTGCAGACCAGACGTGCAGACAGGAGAAAATAAGGTAGGTGCGAGCCAAGCGCGCTCTAGTGACATAAGAGGCGCAGAACTGGGCCTGACGCCAGAAGGCCGCCGAGCGAGCGAGGCGATATCGTAGAGTAGACCAATTGGAGTTACGTGCAGCGAGAGTTGCGCCAAGGTGCACCCCAAGGAACTTCTGTGATGCTGCAGTCCAGGAAGCACCCATTGGGGTGTCCGTCCGGGAAGTCCAGTGACCACACCACAGGCCGGCAGTTTTAGTTGTGTTGAGGGATGCCGCTGAGCAAGAAAAGTATAGATGATAGATCTGAGCCAAGATGTCGAACTGGGAGTCCACTCAGATACAAAAGGTAGCGTCGTCCGCATAAGCAGAGTAGGTGATGATGAATCGCCGCTTACTTGATGTTGGAGATGGAAGAGCGGCTAGAAGCTCCGATGAACAGTACGCAGAAATGGCTCGAGAGCCAGGGCAAATAACTACCCAGAGAGCGGGCAACCCTGCCGGATGGCACGCAGAAAAGATATGGGCGCCGTAAAGAAGGCGGCTGTCTTGACCTGGAAGACGGCGTCCTGGTAGAGTGCAGGAATAGAGGTGACAAAGACGGAAGGAAAACCAAAGGCAAGCAGAGTAGCAGAAAGAAAAGAGTGAGAAATGTTGTCAAACGCTGCACGTTGATCTAAGTTAGGAAGGGCGAGATATTCAGATTTAATACGGGCAAGGTGTATAAGATCACGAAGGAGATTAAGGTTAGAAGCAATGGAACGGCCAAGAACCGTGTAGGACTGGTCGGGGGAAAGAATAAATGGAAGAACCTGGTTTAGTCGTAGAGAAAGGAGATTGGTGAAAAGTTTGTAGTCTATGTTTAGTAGAGAAATAGGACGCCGGTTTCCCAGGTCAAGCAAATCGTCTCCCTTGGGAAAAAGCACCACTTGGGCAACAGTGAAACCCCTCGGCAGAGTTGAGGAAGCAAGAGCAGAAGTAAAAAGAACAAGAAGCAAAGGGAGAAGATATGGGAAAAAGATGCGGTAGAAGGGAAGAGGGAGGCCATCAGGACCAGGGACGGCCCGTGGGTTTAGAGAGGCGAGAGTGGTCCTTAGCTCAGAAGTAGAGATAAGCTGGAGAAGAGAGATGGGAAGAAACAGACGACAGTAAAGTAGTTAAGGCAGAAGTAGAAGGTGGAGGGGTATCACTGTATTTGGTGGAATAATAATGATGTACTTGAGTGCAGACAGCATCCGGGTCTGAAGTTACTTGACCAGTAGGCAGACGTAGCGCACTGAGACGATGGGAAGATCGACGCTTGTCCTCTAACGAGGAAAGAAACTCAACCGAACAGTCTTTTTGAGGCAGATGTTGCAGTCGAAGATGGATAATCGCCTGTCGGGCACGAGGTTCAAGCAGAGCACGTAAGTCTGCTAGGTATGCTGGATAAAGGGGGTAATTAGCCCCGAGCTGAACAAGGACTTGTCTTAGATTACTTTCATCCAGATGACGAAGAGTAGCAGCGGTAAAGGAGCGCTCCTTGAGGAGGTAGAGAAGGTGCGACTTAACGTGTAACCAATAAGTGAGAGCACAGGCTGCAGTAGAAACGCCAGGGCGGTAATGTTGGAGGAGTTCTCGAACCTCTGAACACAGGGCTGCGTCATCCAGGAGAGAAGAGTCCAACGTCCAGGAGCGAAATCGAGATTTCTGTCGAAAGGAGGAGCTGAGGGTGAATGTCACGGTACAGTGGTCTGAGGACGCGGTAGGTGCATGCGTGCAGTCCGTTACTACAGGCAACAGAAGAGCAGAAGCGTAGAAGCGATCAAGTCTGGCGCAGGAGGAGGAAGAAGCTGCAGGCGCTCGCCACGCATGGGAAACAGTCGTTGGATGTAACTGGCGGAAGATGTCATATAGATCAAACTCGGTGACGAGTGTATTGAGAAGATCCACGAGACAGAGGCGATATTCCCGACGAGTAGGAGCACGGTCTAGGTGTGGCTGTAACGTACAATTAAAGTCCCCGCCCATCACCACGTGATCAGACGGCACGGTAGACTGAAGAGCTGTTCGTAACGCCAAAAATAGTGAAGTGTAGTGTGTAGGGGAACACGGGAAGTAGATGTTGAAGATCAGGTAACGCTGCCCATCTAAAGTGAAGGTAAGACGTTGTAGTAGATCGTGGAAGAGGTTGTGAACTCTGACAGACGAAATCGCTGGCTGGAACTTTGAACGGAGTCCGTACACCAGTCCGCCGACGGTGGAGAGTGGGTAGGCATGGTAAGACTGATGATCCCACTTACGCCAGCGATGAAAGGGTGTGGTGGGTTGACAGTTCGTCTCCTGTAAGAGAAGGACATCTGCGTGTAGGTGGTGTAAGACCTCAGGAGCAAGCGTATTAGCCAAATGGGTGCTAAAGCCCCTACAATTCAGAGTCGCTATTCTGAAGGAAAAAATCCGATGGCGGATGTAGGGTCTTTTCGGCAGCCGCCTGCAGCATTTCTTGCTCCAGTCGCCGTCCCCAAACGTGGAGGGTGACATGGTTGTGAAGTGAGAATGTAACGCCATCGTTTGCGTCATAATCTCGTGTGGGACCTTGCTGAGGAGGTTGCGAGATATATTCTTTATCCGGGGACCGATGGCAAGGTTGTACAACTCCTCCACACGAACAGGCGTCTGTGAGAGGGAAGAAGCCTCCAGAAGATTCAGGAAGTCCTCTAGGGTGATGGGAGCGCCAGTGCACTCTTCAGAGTGATAGTTAACAGAACCGTCCGATGTGGATGCTTGATCCACTGAACGATCACGGCCTCCCTGATAGATAGGTGAGGTGCATGATTTTTCTGCACGTGGGCGACCTTTCCTGCGATGCTTAGGCCGAAGACAAGTGCTCACAAGTCCAGTGGTAGGTGGGTCTGCCACTTTGAAGGCGTCCGACGGAGATTCTAGACCTGCAGAGACAGAGGAAGGGGATAGCAGTCGTAGAAGGTAGGGCGTCCTCGGCACCGGGGTTACCCGACTGTTGGCATGGCTGCGGTGCAGGGGATGAGCTGATAGTTTTATCTGGCGACGAAGACGTCCGTTGACAAATGCCTGGAAGACGACTATCTCCAGAAGTCTGCCCACGTGGCTCAGCTGTGCTAGAAGAGGGTGCTGTATAGGAGGGTTGGAGAGGAGGAGGTCGTACTGCTGAAGTAGTGACCGGATTAACAGGATGAGGGCAGAGGCTCCAAGTGGGTCCACCGCCCTTACAAGCTGAGCAGATGGTGCCAACTGTGAGCTCGATCTTACGTATATGAGGGTCACAGCGCACCGTGAGATTCCTTGGAACACGCAGCATGTCGTCCTCGGCGGGAAAAACCGCCCGGGCATTGCGGCGGAATCCGAGCAGGTAAATATCCTTGGGCGTATCTGGAAATGAGTAATAAGTAGTGACGCCGCCCACTGTTCGTCATTAGTGTTGAGCAATAGAAAGTAAGACACCACTTGTGATTTCAGGTGGAACAGGGTAGAAGCTAATCGGGACGGCCATGTGCCTATAAGGCGTAGCAAGTAAGTGACGAGTGCTGATGGAGATCCCCTCAGTCAAAACCTTAAAGAAAAAATCAGACGTAGACAAGTAGGCCACGATGATGCCTTTTCGTCGCACCACGTGGGTAATAGCATCCTCAAGAACGACCCGACGGAGGGCGGCGCTGTAGGCTGTGAGCTTGGCGTTTGGAAAGCTCTGGAAAGTAACTCCGAGGTTCATTTTCTGCATGAAATGCTGGCATTGAGGGGAGGCTGACGGAAGATCCACTGTGATTTCGGTAGTCCCATACTTCGTCATATAGGGGCAGCCAGTAGAAGAGCGCTGATGGGAGGGCATCAACGTGGCCGAAGCGATGGCGGCATAGGAAGGGCCAGGTGCACACCGTGATGACGTCAGATCTTCTTGAGGTTGTGTGACGTTCATTGCGTCAATTTCAGCTGAAGGGGAAGACAGCAATGCACCGCTCAGTGTTGGGGGTGAAGCGATGATCTCATTGGTTAAGACAGTGCAGACACGCTGAGGAGAGGAGGGACTTATAGTAGGAGCTGTGCCCATGGGAGTCCGACGCATAGTAGACGAGAGAGCAGGAAAGGCACTTCCGGTTGTCAGGGCTGGAGCAACGCTCCTACCGGAAGCCGCCATTTGCAATGTCTTCTGAAAGCTATCTTTAATTTTTTTAAATTTTTTTTTTGTAATTGTCTTCCGAAAGTTTATTTTTAATTCCACTTCTTTACTCTTGTCAGCCAGTTCCTGGATCATACTCTGCAGCTCAGATGGGGTAGTTGCAAAAATGACTAGGTCATCAGTAAAACGAAGGTGAGTTAGATAATCTCCATGAATCTTTATCCTTTTGTTCTCCCAGTTAAGTGATTGAAAGACATTTTTCAATGTGCATTAAAGAGTTTGGGAGATATAGTGTCACCTTGTCTCACTCCCTTTCCAGTTTTTACTATATATATATATGTATGTACGGGATGTAATATCAGGTGATGCGCAATATATTACAGCCTCTCCTTGACAAATGTCAACCCCGCCTTCTCGTGGTGCATCCTGTTCCCACTAAATGGGCTCTGACGACTGCTAAATAGCGGTATAACTATACCATCGGGATTAGAGGGAATGCCATTCCACAATCACCAACCCGCTTGGTGAATGTGGTGAGTTATGGCCAAACCCCTCCAAAAGGACTCCACAACTTAAATCTTGGCCCTCAGTCTCCGGCAGCTGGAATGTACCTGGCCAAGGCAGCGGCCAGTGCAACATGAAGGCAGAGGGTGCTAAGAATCCCCGGAGGACCGGACTAGGCTGCCATCTGATGCTGACCTTGGCTACGTGTAACGGACGCTCCCTATCTTCTGATTCAAGGCTGTTTGAATTGGAAGAAGAACTACAAAGGATCGAGTGGGACATCGTCGGGCTAAGTGAGGTAAGGAGAAGATCTCATTAAACGGAAAAGTGGACATCTCTTCTATTATCGTATGACAGATACTGGCAGAACTAGTGGTGTTGGATTTATAATAAACGAGAAACTGAAGGATAAAGTTGTAGAAGTTGAAAGTTCCTCTGACAGACCTTCACGACTTGTTATCCAACTCTCGAGAAGATACCAGGCTCAGATTATTCAAGCTTTTGCACCCACTACAAGTCCTCCTGAAGAAGAGATTGAAGAATTTTCTGAGGAAATTCGTCATCTAAATAATAAAGGCAAGCAGCACTTGAAGATAATTATGGGAGATTTCAATGCAAAAATAGGGCAACGGCAACAGAATGAAACTTCAGTGGGAAAATTCGGTCACGGCAACAGAAACCAGCGTGGAAATACTCTCGTTGAGTTTGCAGAGGCAGAAGGGTTTTTCATCTTGAACTCCTTTTTCAAGAAAAAGCCACACAGGAAATGGACATGGAGACATCCGAATGGGACGACAAGTGAAATTGATTTTATTATGTGTAACAAGAAATTTGTCATGGAAGACTGCAGTGTGCTAAACTAGTTCAACACAGGCAGTGACCATAGAATGGTAAGATGTAAGATGCATCTCGATGCTAAACTCGAGCGTGGCAAGTTCATGAAACAAAGTGTATTTACACGACCAACCCTAAAAAGCGTCATAATACCTTCACATTGGAACTGAGGAACATATTCTCTGCTCTAGAAGGTCTAACGTTGGAAGAAGCGGGCATCTCTGAAGTTAACAGAAAACTAACCAAGGCTCTTATGGAAACAGCAAAAAAAAATAGCTGGTACTAAGAACAAGTTGCATACGAACAAATTATCAGGAAAAACCAAAATTCTGATGCAAAAAAAAAAAAAAAAAAAGAGAGATGAGGACAACTAAAGGAGATGTGACTTCCAAAGTGAATATATAGAGCTATGCAAGACGGTACGAAAAAGTATCACTGAAGATGTAAGGAAATTCAACTGTGAACTAGTGAGGAAAGCAATTGAAAACAACCAAAGCCTAAAAAGAGCAAAGGGACATCTGAATAAGGCAAGAAAACAGATTATGGCGCTGAGAAAAGAAGATGGTTCTGTAACAAGAAATAGAGGTGAAAGCTTAACAAAAGTAAAATATTTCTACTCAAAACTATATGAAAGGGATGATACATGTACTCCAGACATTACAAAAGGTACCAGAGTTCTTCCAGTCCTCCCAGCAGAAGTTACACATGCAATCAAGAACTTAAAACGGGGAAAAGCTCCAGAAGAAGATGGAATTACAGTAGACATCAAACAAGGAGTAAGTGGAGAAATTGAAACAGTACTCGATTAAGTTTTCACTCGATGCCTTAATGAAGGGAAGATTCCTGTGGATTGGAACAATGCTCCTGCTACATAAAAAAGGTGACATTGAGGATCTCGGGAACTACAGACCTATCAGCCTCCTATCAGTGGTTTATAAAATCTTCACTAAAGTTCTTTCACACCGCTTGAAGGTAACACTGGACATGGCTCAACCGAGAGAACAAGCTGGATTCAGGAGTGGCTACAGCACAATAGATCATATCCACGTACTGAGAGAACTAATTGAAAGAGCGAGTTAATATGAACTTCCATTGTGCATGGCTTTTATCGATTATCAAAGGGCCTTTGATTGGGTGAAAACATCAGTAGTTACAATAGCTATGAAATCCTGCGGTATTGAAGATGCGTACATTAATATTATTAATAACATCTATGAAAATGCAAGTGCAAAGATTCGGCTATTTGAGAATGCAGCACGCATAAAAATTGGAAAGGGAGTGAGACAAGGTGACACTATATCTTCCAAACTCTTAAATGCCACATTGGAAAATTTCTTTCAATCATTGAACTGGAAAAACAAAGGGATAAAGATTAATGGAGATTATCTAACTCACCTTCGTTTTGCTGATGACGTAGTCATTTTTGCAACTACCCCAACAGAGCTGCAGAGTATGATCCAGGAATTTGCTGACAAGAGTAAAGAAGTGGGATTAAAAATGAACTTTCAGAAGACAAAAGTGAAGTACAATGCTTTTACAAGAAATGAAGATTTATCGATTGATGGAGAAAAGCTGGAGATAAGCAACACCTACATTTATCTTGGACAGCAGATATCAAGTTAGGGTCACATTGATGAAGAAATTAATCGGCGTATAAAACTTGCCTGGAGAGCGTTTGGAAGAAACAGTATAATTTCAAGAGCAATATGCCATTATGTCTTAAACGAAAAGTGTTTGATCAATGCATCCTTCCAGTGCTTACGTATGGTGCAGAGACGTGGACCTTAACTAAAAGAGACACACAAAGACTGCAGAAACTCAAAGAGGCATGGGGAGATGCATGCTTGGTGTAACCAGGAGAGATAAGAAGAGGAACTCGTGGATCAGAAAAATGACAAGAGTGGAAGACATCATGACCAGAGTAAAATCCCTGAAAATGGCAATAGGCTGGACATATTGCCAGGACAGACCATCGATGGACAGCTGAAATTTTAGATTGGATTCCAAGGGACAGGAAAAGACCCAGAAGAAGACCACGTGGGAGATGGGCGGATGAAATTCGAAAGTATGCGGGATTAACATGGAAGAGACTGGCACAAGACAGACCGTTGTGGAAGTAACTTGGAGAGACCTCCGTCCAGCAGTGGATTGATAATGGTTGAAAATGATGATGGTATATACATACACACAAACTATGTACATACACTGTGTGCGCATACTGTACATATATATACACACACACTATGTACGTATACTATATTTATAGCCCCCCTTCAAGAATTCCCGGGTGCGCCACTGCCAAACACAACATACTCAGTGATGTAGTTTTAAATAAAAAGATGCCTTAGCGGTGATAGGTTTAATTAAAAGAAAAACTACTTGTGAATATTCCTAAAACCCTGCGAAGAATGCAATCAAAAAATTATAAAACCCTGTGGATTTGTTTTTTTTGTTTAGTACCTTTCATAAAATTCTTATTACTAATTACTCTTATTAATTTATATTAAAATTGCTTAATTTGAGCAATTTTAAATGAAAGGCAGAGTGTTATGTGAGAGTCACATGCAAAGAATATCAACTTTGCACGGTTGTATAACGAAGTAAATTTCTCCGTCTTTTTGGTCCACGCCGTGCATCGAACCCGGGTGCCCTCATTCCGGAATAAGTGGCTCTCCCAACTGAGCTACGCAGACGTATGCTCTCGCTGCTATCTGCCTTTATCTCGTATGCGTCCTGCGGTGCAGGCACATCACATCAACAAAGCCACGAATTTAAGATAGAACATCACTGATTTTAATTAATTGACATTTCACATAACTGAAACAACTCTCACGAAAGCCGTGCTGTTGCGGGCGAGAGCATGCGAGCGACTTAGGTATAGTCTAAGTCTTCTGTTTTCTGAGCGAACCCTTTGCCCAAAGTAATGGCCCATTCATTCGCTCCTTCATGTTGTCATGAAAACGCTAGCCGGTGATCGTATCCAAAGTCTTCGAAACACACAGCGAAGACTGCTAGAGCTGCTTACGTCACGATGACACCATCCCTTTGCTAGGGATGGTGTCATCGTGACGTAAGCAGCTTGCTAGGAATGTGTCAATGTGGCATTAAAGATCTTTGCTCGCCAGACTGATTCTCTTAGTCAAAAGGAGCGAATACACACTGCGCTTCTTTCTCAGCGAAAACATCGACAAAGCTTCATACCTTTGAATCTAATTGGCTTTTATTTGTGCATTCTTTGGGCTTTGCAGCTAGCCTAGCTAGTATCGAATATACGCCACTGACATGTATATATAATAGACACTATGTAAATATTATTAATGACATCTATGAAAATGCAAGTGCAAAGATTCGGCTGTTTGAAAATACAACACACATAAAAATTGGAAAAGGAGTGAGACAAGGTGACACCATATCTCCGAAGCTCTTTAATGCCACATTGGAAAATGTCTTTCAATCACTGAACTGGGAAAACAAAGGGATAAAGATTAATGGAGGTTATCTAACCCACCTTCGTTTTGCTGATGACATAGTCATTTTTGCAACTACCCCATCAGAGCTACAGAGTATGATCCAGGAACTTGCTGACAAGAGTAAAGAAGTGGGATTAAAAATGAACTTTCAGAAGACAAAAGTGATGTTCAATGCTTTAACAAGAAATGAAGATTTATCGATTGATGGAGAAAAGCTGGAGATAACAGACACGTACGTTTATCTTGGACAGCAGATATCAAGTGAGGGTCACATTGATGAAGAAATTAATCGGCGTACAAAACTTGCCTGGGAAGCTTTTGGAAGAAACATCATAATTTTTAAGAGCAATATGCCATTATGTCTTAAAAGAAAAGTGTTTGATCAATGCATCCTTCCAGTGCTTACGTATGGTGCAGAAACGTGGACCTTAGCTAAAAGAGACATACAAAGGCTGCAGAAACTCAAAGCAGCATGGAGAGGTGCATGCTTGGTGTAACCAGGAGAGATAAGAAGAGGAACACGTGGATCCGAAAAATGACAAGAGTGGAAGACATCATGATCAGAATTAAATCCCTGAAATGGCAATGGGCTGGACATACTGCCAGAAGAACAGACCATCGATGGACAGCCGAAATTTTAGATTGGATTCCAAGGGACAGGAAAAGACCCAGAAGAAGACCACATGGAAGATGGGTGGATGAAATTCGAAAGTATGCGGGAGTGACATGGAGGAGACTGGCACAAGACAGACCGTTGTGGAGGAAACTTGGGGAGACCTTCGTCCAGCAGTGGATTGATAATGGTTGACAATGATGATGATGTAAATATAACTATTAGCAGGGCCGGCTGGACCGTAGGGGCAAACGGGGCGATCGCCCCGGGCCCCGCAGTTTAAGAAAAAACATTTTTTGGTAGAATTTTTTACAATCATTTTTTGTGTGTAAGTTTTGGGGTGCGAGTCCTTAAAAATATGTTTTTTTTTTTTGTTTCCAATCCCCCTTCGCCGTACAAATACTGAGATTTGCAGATTTCAAGTGATTATTGTACCTTCCTTAATATTTTCCGCATGCATGAAACAGCAAATTAAATCATATCATTTTGTGGCCCCTTTTATAAATTTAACAATTTGAGAGCGAATCAGATACTTAAATTTAAAGAAATAAAAAGTAAAATATCAAAGTTGTTTTCAAGCTACTTATAGAGGCCATTTATTCAATAACTTTAAGAACATTACTAGAAATTAAAAAAAACACGTATGAACGAGTATAAATGTTTAAAAAGTCACTAATTTGTCACTTACTTTACTTTGCATTAAAATTCAATCACTAAACCATGTATCAGAAGGAAAAAAAAATATTTATATGAATTTATTTTTATTCCTACACTAAAATATTCGCAATCCAAAGATTTTCGCTACATAGGTAACTTTTTTTCATGTTGTGAGGAAGTTTTTACAAAAGTCATAATACAACCTCAACCCATCTATGTCCCCGGAAAGAAAATCGTAGATTTAAACAGTTTTTCCTATCTCTATCTCTCTCTCGGAACTTTCGATCCACATTATGGTCTTTTTCTTAAGCTTAAAGTAAAAACTTCTTTGGGAAAATCATTTTGCCTTTATGACAGTTTTCGTTATGACGTACTACAGAGGTGAAACACATGTCAAAACGAAAAAGTTACAGCGATAAATTCCGTCGGTATAGCTCAACTGGTAAAGCATTCTGCTCCGGAATAGACGTATGCGGATTCGTCACTACCGGCAACTTTGTGAATTTCACATTGTGTGTGTTCCTTACGGACATTTTTCACATAACGACTTTATTAAAATATGAGATTTCCTAGTGCCAGCAATGAAATTTTGCTTCGGGGCCCGCAAAAGCCCCATCCGGGCCTGACTATTAGACACTGTGCAACTTTTTGAGCATGTAAAAATAAAATTTGTACTTTTTGAATGTTTCATTTGTGACGCACATCGATCTTAATCTCCTGGGAGGGGCTTAAGCACTCAATGCCCCCCGCACCCCTTGTGGGTGCGCCAATGGTGTTTGGTTCTTCTTGGATGATTTTCTCTCGAGTTATCAAAAACATTTCGTCCGAATTTTTTTTTCAAAATTGCTAGAGGAATCATTAATCGCATTAAATAAAGGGTACTGTCAGCAAATCTCAATCACATCGAGCTTAACATTTTTTAAACAAAGCGTGGAAATATCGAATGTCTTGTTAAATTAAACAGTTCTTGAGTCCTTTCATTAGAAAGTAAGAACAATTCCCGAGGGTACTTCCTCATTTGGCACACCCAGCACCTGGGAAGCTTTCAAAAGCACATCATCATCATCATCATTGTCAACCATTATCAATCCACTGCTGGATGAAGGTCTCCCCAAGTTTCCTCCACAACGGTCTGTCTTGTGCCAGTCTCCTCCATGTCACTCCCGCATACTTTCGAATTTCATCCACCCATCTTAAATGTTGTCTTCTTCTGGGTCTTTTCCTGTCTATTGGAATCCAATCTAAAATTTCGGCTGTCCATCGATGGTCTGTCCTTCTGGCAGTATGTCCAGCCCATTGCCATTTCAGGGATTTAATTCTGATCATGATGTCTTCCACTCTTCTCATTTTTCGGATCCACGTGTTCCTCTTCTTATCTCTCCTGGTTACACCAAGCATGCACCTCTCCATGCTGCTTTGAGTTTCTGCAGCCTTTGTATGTCTCTTTTAGTTAAGGTCCACGTCTCTGCACCATACGTAAGCACTGGAAGGATGCATTGATCAAACACTTTCTTTTCTTTTAAGACATAATGGCATATTGCTCATACAGAATATTAACTTCGAAAACATGATATTTAATTAATAGTTAATAAACCGTTTGTGTCATAAAATAAAAACAAACGAACTTAATCTTCTGCTGATTCAAAATAGTATAAAATATCTTGTCTAGAAGCACTTTAAAACTATTTTTATATGTATACTTTTAAAAGATAAAAAAAATATATATATAGAGAGAGAGATAACCATACAACAGCATTTCTGTGTGCTTATTAATTTTCAGTAAGTAACGCTATATTTGATTAGAATTAATATAAGGAAGAAGCTAATATTTTTCTACCCTCCCTATATTAATTATCTGTAGCGTCCCCTAGAATTTATCTCTGGCTAGGGGCCTGCTTACAATACGCAATATCTTACATATTCTAAAAGTCACTTAAAGTAAATAAAATGAGTCAACTATTTTTAATACTTCTGAAGTTCACTTGTAAACAAATTTAACTGTTTCAAAAAATAAATACCACTAATAAAAACTTCGACAAACACAATAATAATAACAGTAGACTTGGCATGAATATTTGATATGATTTATGGAAGTTGTACTTCACTCTCCAGCACTGGCGAAAATAAATTTAGAGTACATTTTGACAAAACAAATACAAAACAACAGCAACAAAAGAAATATATTTTTGTTTGAAATAAAATATGGCACTTTCAAAAGCATATAATAGGCACACAGCTGATATTGAAATATGTGCTGCCATCTATTGTCAAAGCTGTTTATCAACGAGACTAGGTCAGGAAAGGTCATTTCGTTATCCGTATTATTACAATATACATATTAAAGACATAAAGAACCGCAGAAGAATTTTACCCACAATTTTTCGAGATGAGTTCATTAAAAAGGAAAAACAGTGCAGAAGTTCTTCTTTAAATTTGTCTCAGGGCTGGTGAGCACAGGCGAACGAGGAGCTGCCTAGACCCGCCATTTCTAGTGATCGCAGATTTTAATGACACCTTGACTTTTATCAACATTGAATTTTTAATCTGTATTATCCTTTTTTAAAAATAAATAAATAAAATCACTTAACCGATGAACAATTCATATGTATACACTTTTTTTTTTAAATTTCAGTTTCCAGTTAGGGGGAAAGGAGGCACGTATTACTCAAACCTGATTGAAAATTAATATTTTTGCGATTAAGATCCATGCCCGGTTTTCAGTGGAAACCACTATTAGAGATTACTAAGTTAGCCTATTAGCCTAGGGCCGCCGAAGTACGAAAGCCGGCGCTGATTTGCCACTGTAAATACGTTACTGTTAGCAGGGGCGCACCCAGAAATTCGGAGGGGGAGGTCCGACCCCGCAAGGAAAAGTGCTCATGTGTACTTACGCGACGTGACTGTTATAATAAATGTTTTAATCTGTGAAAGAATTTAATACATTGTATTCACGAATTATCCAGCTGCAAATGGTGTTGTATTTCCATTGTTGTTTTTACTTTTAATAAAAATACATATTTCAGAAAAGGAGTTAACTACAAATGCAATTATTTATTTATTGCTATATTATAGCTTCAGAGAACGTATTTTAGAACAAATTCTATAATGCGGGATTTCAGCAATTATGAAAATTGAAATTCATCAATAAGGAAAATTGGAGAACAGTTAGAGGGTTTGGAATCTCTCGCGTCAGAATCATATTACAAAACACTTGGCCTCATGGGGGTAGGGGGCTTTGGGTGCGCCCCTGACTGTTAGAATTTAGTAACCAAAGACGTTTATTTCCAGTGAGTATACAATGTAATAACAATAATGCACATTAGTGAGAGAGCTTGTATAAAAGCTTTCGATAAACAGGCAGGTAATGAAGAAGTAGTTAAAATTACAGGGAAAAAAATATACTGGAAGAAAATGATGGTGAAATTTCTTCAGAGGGAAATTAGCTAAGAGATAATAATTCTTTGAAATCTGTACGAACGTATTGAAAAGAAGAGTTTTAGAGAACTTAGGACAGCCCTTTTGAAATGCTTCACGGTCACACATACAAAACATGTAACGACCGGGTGTCAGTGTCTAATGACCTTTTCCAATTCATACGAAAAATACAGGACATAAGTAAGCAAATAAATAGCAATTAAGAATTACGGCATAAAAAAGTAAAGCTACTTAAATTATTTACTTTTGAATATAAAATACACACTTAATATAATGTTACAGTGTTTTGCACATAGTATTTTTTTTCTTCGCCTCATTCTGTTATTTACAAAATGTCACAGGGCTCTGTTTCTTTGCGCAGCGAAGAACACCTTTAAGATCATTATATTCTAAAGCAGTGGTCTGAAACACGCGGCCGTGCGCCAACTGTTTGGCTGCTCGAATGAATGATTATAAAATAAAAATCAATCACTCATTTTTCAAGTGTATTCATCATCATCATCATCATTGTCAACCATTATCAATCCACTGCTGGATGAAGATCTCTCCAAGCCTCTTCCACAACGATCTGTCTTGTGCCAGTCTTCTCCATATTACCCCCGCATACTTTCGAATTTCATCCACCCATCTCCCATGCGGTCTTCTTTTGGGTATTTTCCTGTGCCTTGGAATCCAGTCTAAAATTTTAGCCGTCCATCGATGGTCTGTCCTTCTGGCAATATGTCCAGCACATTGCCATTTCAGGGATTTTACTCTGGTCCACTCCTGTCATTTTTCTGATCCACGAGTTCCTCTTCTTATCTCTCCTGGTTACACCAAGCATGCATCTCTCCATGCCTCTTTGAGTTGTCTGCAGTCTTTGTATGTCTCTTTTAGTTAACGTCCACGTCTCTGCACCATATGCAAGCACTGGAAGGATACATTGATTGAACACTTTTCTTTTAAGACATAACGGCATATTGCTCTTGAAAATGATACTGTTTCTTCCAAACGCTCTCCAAGCAAGTTTTATACGCCGATTAATTTCTTCATCAATGTGATCCTCACTTGATATCTGCTGTCCAAGATAAATGTAGGTATTGGTTATGTCCAGCTTTTCTCCATCAATCGATAAATCTTCATTTCTTGTAAAAACATTGTACATCACTTTTGTCTTCTGAAAGTTCATTTTTAATCCCACTTCTTTACTCTTGTCAGCAAGTTCCTGGATCATACTCTGCAGCTCAGATGGGGTAGTTGTAAAAATGACTACGTCATCAGCAAAACGAAGGTGAGTCAGATAATCTCCATTAATCTTTATCCCTTTGTTTTCCCAGTTCAGTGATTGAAAGACATTTTCCAATATGGCATTAAAGAGTTTGAGAGATATAGTGTCCCCTTGTCAGACATAGTAATAGTAATGCTTCCCAAAGCCATCCTCTTCATATGTCGCAAGTTTATTTACGAAGAACATTCCTGCATCAAGCAGAATACATATTTTCAATATATTCAAGTCTCTATTTTCCTATAATGCTGACAACACACCACCTGAAGAACTTCAGCTTAAATTAATAGACTTTCAGTGTGATTATTTGCTAAAAGAAAAATTCAACAGCTGCAATCCAACAGTTTTACCAGTTAGTTTCAAAGCACAAGTACGTAAACATTCATAACCTAGCTGCACATGTTATGTCTATGTTTGGAACAACATAACTCGTGTGAGCAGTTGTTTTCAAGAATAATCCGAGTAAAATGTCTTGAAAAGAATAGGCTAAATAACAGTCACTTATGCTCACTTTTAAAAGTAGCATATTCAGAAAACATGATTCCAAATATCGATAAGTTAGTGACACAAAAGCGAGCCCAAATTTCTGGTCAGAACATGTAATATTTTTTGTACTGTTTACCGTGTTCAGTTGGTAAAATGTGACTGTTTTAAGATTTAAGTGAAAATAATTGTTGCATAAAAGTGATTGTTTTCAGTGATCGATGAGGCATTTGTTTTTACTATTTACGGATAATTAGAAATGATATTCTACTCTAGTGCTAAGCCATTGGTGTAGTTTTGTAACGTTGATATTTATTCGTACGAAATTCATAAATATTCATGCCGCCTGTAAATTCCTTCAAAACTAGAAAGTGGCACTTCCAAAGACCTCTGAAAGGTTCTTTGAAAAAAAAATTTCTATTCAAAAATAAAACGGAAATAAAACCGGGTCAAAATCGGGTCAGGAACACCTTGATCCGATCTGTCTGACCCGCAGGAAATTGTCGACCCGTTGGCCCGTGAGCCATTTGAATCTCTGGTTGGAATTACAATGGTTGTATGTAAAATCCAATTAATTAAATTAAAAAAAAATTAAACGCATTTAAATTAAAAGTGAGAGTTATCAATTTTAAAATTCTGATGTTCCTTTTTTCATTATGAAGGAGGGGGATGAGGACGGCAGCAGGTAGTGAAAAAGAATTAAGCCCTGCTCAGCCCCATCCCCCTAATGTTCCCAGTTTAGGGACACCCCTGAAGTGCAGATATATGTTGGTAGCAGGTGGAAGTACAGTTCCATACTAACAGCACAAATGTTTGTATGTCTTTGGTTTCAAGAGACCCGTAAAAAGAGTGAGAGAATGATTTCGTAATCTAAACTGACTGGAAAAGCTAATGGCATGCAAATAGCTCAAAATCACCCCCCCCCCTCCTCCTGAAACGAAAAAGAGCCTCTGAGCCCGCATGAGATATGGTAAAATTAACGCGCAGGTAATTTTAAAGAAACGTCTAAGGTTAATTCTGATAATCGCTAAAGAAAAGGTAAAAATATGATGACACCTCTCTGACGTCGTACCTAAGATACTTCTAGAAACTAAAGAAGAAGCTTGAAGAGACTACAGGAAGCAAAGTATTGCCAAATCCTGAGATTTGCACAGCTTTCCCTAAGTGTTTCTCGTACCGGGGACAGCTGAATTTTGAGACTTGCCCCATAAAATTGTCACATCCGACGTCACTGTTACGTCAGCAAGAGAAAGGTCAAAGGTGAAAGAGGTGCCAGCCGTACTTGCTATTCAACAGCTGATGCACACTTATCGTGGGCGGTTTTGCATACGCAAGCCGTAGCCTGAATCTCGTCTTCTACAGTTGAAGAACTGGAGCTCCCATAATTCACATTGGGAGAGAAAGCACATTATTATGTATTTAATATATATAGATATATAATATTTTTTACAATGTTAAACAAAGATATTACATGTTAGTAAAATGATATGAGAAAGCGTAACATGTGGCGAAATTTCTTGTGATTTATGTATGGGGAGAACGTTTAGTATTTGGATGGTCACATTTCCTTTTATTGTAAGAAAAGAATAACAATAAAGAAAAAGACAGAAAAAATCCTGCCCGCATCAGGTTCTAAGGAAAACAACGAGAAAGCAATTAGCGTATTGTTACGTCGCTGGTGTCCTTCTGCCCGAAACAGAAGGCCATCAGTGATGTAACAGTACTGTGGAAATGTGTGGTTAAATCTTGCTGAGCATAAAAAAATGGGAAAAATTCCATTCAATACTGTCAGCGCTTACTGGATATGGAATCAACACTGTCAGCTGAGTACATTGGCGTAGGAACCCTTTTGATTTTGGGGGAGGGTACAAGCCCTCACGGATTAAGTCATCTATGGCCCCTCCGAATTTTGGGGGCGGGGCGGGGTATATTACAGCTTTTATAAAATCCGTATATCGATCAGAATTTCAATCATACTAATAAAAATTGTTATCATGTTATTATTATTATTATTAGTTACCATTATTATTATTATTATTATTGCCGAAAAAAAATTAACACTATTAATTTGTTATGAGAAAAATGCATGGCGAAAAAATTTTAGTGTTCTCTCTTGTTAATTTCCGTGGATTTTTTGTTGAAATATGTAGTTTCATTATGTAAAAGTGCAGTACTTCTGAAAGAAAGAATGTGGGTCGGGATTATCACTGAGAGATGAAGTTAAAGTATTTTAGAAGTTAAAACAGCTTTCATAACAGAATCATGCATTAAGGAATTGATTACCCCCACAGCCATGACATGAGAGCCTTGGGTACCAGCAAATACTGTCCTAAATTTTGATCTTCTTGTTCCTGGACAGAAAAACCAACATTACTTTCAGTCACATTCTCATCATTAAGACATGCTTTCTTTGGGTTATTAAAAGTTAAAAAACCCACAACAGTTCTTTTCGCCGTTATTAGTTAAAAGCGAAAGCTTTATGCCAACTTCAAATCTACCTCAAAACTCAACAACAGTTAGTCCAGACTAGACGGAGGTCTTCCCTACATATGAACAATGCACATGTATGGAAGAAAACCTTAGTCATAAATAAAAGAAGGATGAAGCCAAATATGACTAATCACCAGTAAGTAGAGAAAGATGCGCGAGTCCCCAAGAGACTGGACATTAAGATACAAAGCAGCTACGGCTCTTGGGTCGAAGTTGAGCCGAAGGCGAAGAAAGGCAACGATGAAAGAAATCACCGTCTGGTCCGATCCACCGATTCAATCCGTCGCAATATCAGTAGCTGTAGGTGTCATAATGTCAGCTCCTTTCTTTTGCTGAAGCTGGCAATCGTTTCCCTACGGAACTAATTTGATGGAGTTGCCCAGATGGTTGGCCAGTTTTTTGTGGATGAAAGGCCTCTGACTACAAGCTTCGGATTTGGCTACGAAAGAATGACTGAATGAGAAGTAGGTGCTCCTTGTCGAAGACGTTCGAGCTAGAGCGAGAGGCAAGTGCTCTTTCTCGGAGGTGACACTTAGGAATGCTTGACGTGCGATATGAACAGGGCATCCTATACAACTTTCCTGTACATTGTACTAATTTTCATGAGTTCCGATTTTCGATCCCCAACTTTCAGGTTAAAGTTTCCAGCACCTGACGTTTTTGGAATTTTCGCGGTTTTTCCTGTATTCAACATCTAAAAAAAAAAAAGAAGTTCGAGCGAGAGAGAGAGAGAGAGAGAGAGAGAGAGAGAGAGAGAAGCAAGTCTCCTTGTGGAAGACGTTGGACCGAGAGAAAGAAGAAGTCGTTCGAGCGAGAGAGAGAAGAAGACTTTCGGGAGAGAGAGAGAAAGAGAGACAGAGAAGAAAACGTTCGAGAGAGAGAAGACGTTTGAGCGAGAGAAAGAAGAAGGCGTTAGTTCGAGAGAAAGTAGAAGACTTTCGAGCGAGAGAGCGAGAAGAAGATGTTGGAGTGAGAAAGAGAGAGAGAGAAGAAGACGTTCGAGCGAGAGAGAGAGAAGAAGACGTTCGAGAGAGAGAAAGAAGAAGACGTTCGAGCGGGAGAGAGAAGTACGTTCGAGCGCGAGAGAGGGAGAGAGAAGAAGACGTTCGAGCATGAGAGAGAAAAAGACGTTAGACCGAGAGAAAGAAGAATAATTTCTAGCGAGAGATAAAGAAAAAGACGTTCGAGCGAGCGAGGGAGAGAGAGCGAAGAAGACGTTCGAGAGAGAGAGAGAGAGAGAGAGAGACGTTCGAGAGAGAGAGAGAGAGAGAGAAGACGTTCGAGATAGAGAGAGAGAGAGAGAGAGAGACGTTCGAGATAGAGAGAGAGAGAGAGAGAGAGAAGAAGACGTGAGAGAGAGAGAGAGAGAGAGAGAGAAGAAGACGTGAGAGAGAGAGAGAGAGAGAGAGAGAGAAGAAGAAGACGTTCGAGCGAGTAAGAGAAGCTAGTACTTCTTGTCGGAGGCGACACTTAGGAACGCTTGATATACGCAGGGCATCCTGTATGACTTTCCTGTACGCTTTACTAATTTTCTTAAAGTCCTATTTTCGATCTTCAACTTCCAGGCTAAAATTTCGAGCACTGGCGTTTCTTGCGATTCCGCGATTTTTCCTGCATTGAACACTTAAAAAAAAAAAAAAAGCTCCAAAATTAATTCGTCGCCCCGAAGGCCGAGTGGCCTAATGCGCTGGCATCCGGCCATTTCCCCAGGATAGGGCTCGGGCTCAAGTCCCCGATGAGACATAGGTGACGTTCCTGTCTGATGTCCCTGTCCGTTCTTTGGAACCAGTGACCCACAAAATTAGGGATGGGTGATCGGTTATAGTCTTAAGAGTCGCTCATCATGGTCGTTAAACCCAAGGAAAAAGAAACATTCCCACTTAACATTGACTTTTGGTTTAAGAGAGTAGCTTGTATAACTTAAAAGTCTAATTTTACTTTGGAAAAAAATAATAATTCCAGTTTCAGGATGATCTGTATCATACGGTACCGATTTACGTCCGAAGACTTTGTGTTCGTTGTTCTACGGAAATGGATTTAAATTCTATGTCTCCGCAGAAACAATCGATTGCTGAAGCAACAACTTTCAATGAAAGAGACTGCGTTAATTAATTCAGTCGTAAAACAGCGCCGAATTACCCTCTGCTAATTTACGCGGTCAGACGGAGCTGCATAGAGTGTGGGAGGGAGTGTAAGGTGAGTAAACATGTCGATCACTTGGGATAACGGAACGAGACACGCGCTCGAAATGTGGAAACAGAAGAGCGTTTCACGCATCCGGCAGATGACAAATCCTTAATAATAAAAACTTGTGATACCAAAAGTGATACCAGTACATTTGCTCCACATTGGGAACTCACCTTTGTTCAACTATTCTTTGAATTACTAATGGAGCAATTGCATGAAAAAATATGGCCTAACGGTACTGACTCTGTCCCTTTCCTGGAACCAGTAGCCCTGAAAAAAGGGCGGGCGACTGCTTATATCCCATCGAATAACTTATTTCGGTCTTTAACCTCCCTTCTTCCCTCCGAAATAGAACCAGGACGAACGGTATTCTTACACGAGGCGAGTCCGATAACATGGGGCACTATTCTTTTGAAAGAGCAAATCCCCCTCTTGACGTAAAATAACGTCAAGAGGCATGAATGGAGGCAGAAATAACATTGTGGGGTGCACATGGGCGGCAAGTAGTCCTGATAGTAGCCACGCCGGTGGCCTAGTGGTCAACATTTGTGACTGCCACGGAGAATACCTCGGGTTCGATCCCAGGCAGGTACGAACGCTCGAACCACTAAATATCCAACGTGCGTCGGATGGGAACGTTAAGCCGTCGGCTCCCGGGTACTTGCCCTCCGGTAATAAATAACGGCGTTCTTCCTCCCCATTTCTACCTAGTTTTCGTGTCCCTTTCCTATCGAGCACTCTAGCCCAAATCTCCTAGCTTCCTATTTCTAAGGGTTGCTTAAGACCTGGGGTCAGACACTCCCTTCCTAAAATCCTCTACGTGTGATCTGATCTGATCTGGTAGTAGCCATCAAAGTCGAGTGGTCTTCTGATCACTCCATTACCGGCGCGGCAAGTTTAGCATGCACTATACTTACGATCTGATGTACTCATCAGTCGGTGTATCAGCAGTTAAAGAAGATATGGGGGCGATGGCTAACGTCTGGGGTCATCTCTTTCATGCAGAATAGCGATAATTCGTCATGAAGTTTACTGGATGAGATGCCAAAACATATCCAGAAGCACACAGACAGCGAAACATTCCAAAATGGAACAATGCATTGTATAGGATTGCGGAGGATCACAACGCTTAAGAAGTCTAGATCGTCTCAATGATATTCCAAGCAGCGGCGTACCGGAAAATTTGCCTTCCCTCCGCAAAGAATATCTTCTAGGCCCTTTTCCGAAAATTTATTATCTTCCAATTACTGAAATTTTTAAACTCGGTTTAAGTTAATATTTAACTAATAAGATTTTGTGGTCGTTCTTAATACAAATTCTCTGGAAACTACAGATATTTTTCGTGAAACCAAACTTATTGCGCTTTACTGCGTTTAACGCAAATGTACATGCTATAATTTAAATGATTGCTCTAGTTTTATCTTCCAACCCTTTTTATCATTCGTCCGAAAAGGGTCCGATTTCGAATCGCGGTGAGGCATGGATGTTGTGTTTGCCTTACGGCACTGGCTCTCTCCCTTCCCTGGAACCAGTGACCCTAAATTAGGGACGGGCAACTGCTTATAGCCCATTGAGTTGCTCACAGTGGTCATTAAACCTCCAATAAATTAAAAAGAAAACCCTTTTTATAGCTAATTGAGGCTATAGGTTTTCCTCATTTCTTTCCAAACGTTCCTGTCTTGGGCTTGTCTATTTAACAGCTTTCCTACTGTTTCGTTTATATCATCCATCTAACTTCCCTGTGGTCTTCCTACTCCTCTCTTTCCTTTATATGTCTCCATTCTGTTATTATTTTAATCCATCTATTATTTTCCATTCTTGCTATATGGCCAGCCCATTTCCATTCTAAATTGAATATGATCATTATGATCATATGTAGAGGATTTTAGGAAAAGAGTGTCTGACCCCAGGTCATAGACAACCCTTAGAAATAGGAAACTAGGAGATTTGGGCAGAGCGCCGGATAGGAAAGGGACACGGAAGAGAAGTAGAAAGGGGGAGAAAGACGCCCTTATTTATTACCGGGGGCCAGTACCCGGGGTCCGACTGCTTAACGTGCCCATCCGACGCACGGCGGGTATTTAGTGGATCGAGCGTTCGTACCTACCTCGGATCGAACCTGAGGCCCCTACCGTCGCAGTCACGAACGTTGCCCACTCGGCCACCCGCGGCCTCTAAATTGAATATCTTTTCATCTATGTCTAAAAATGATGTTCTGGATCTTATATCTGTATTCTTTACTCCCTCTTGAAATCTTATACTTAGTAGGGATCTTTCCATTTTACGTTGTGTTTTTTGCAATTAGTCTAAGATGTTTTTCTTGATAGGCCAGATTTCAGCGCCATAGTTTTATACTAAATGCTACAAAACATTTAAGCCGAAGTTAATCATATCATGCAAATATTATTCTTTTTGATAATTAAGGCCAGCCTCTTTGAAATGCCTTAAGATCACACAGAAAACACATAACTGCCGTGTAACAGTGCCTTGTGACTTTTTTTACGCTTTCCAACCGTAGGTTGAAGAAGCGTATATGCTCCAACTTTGTCCATTTGTATATCCATACGATAACGCGCGTAACAATGGCTCGACTTCGATGAAATTTTAGTATGAGGTAGGGGACAACCTGGAGACGAAACCTATTGAAAATGGACGAAATGATGTTAAAGGTCAGGACATAGGATCAGGATCCGTTCCATCACCCATATGCGGCATAACTTACGTAAAAGTGTTTTGATTGAGACAAAATTTTCTCATGTTGTTCCGAAGGTATACTGAACTGGTTCTGTTGAATATCATCGAAATGGGGTCAAAGGTCAGGACACAGGAGCAAGATTTATTCCACAGCCATTATCCTCATAACTTGTCTAAAAATGCTTCTATTGTGACAAAACTTTAGTATGTTGTTTCGGACATATACTGAACCAATTCTGGTGAATATCATTGAAATTGGGTCAAAGGTCAAGAGCTAGATTTATTCCACAGCCATTATCCTCATAACTTCTAAAAATGCTTCTATTTCCACGAGCACCTTCACTCACCATAGTGCTGAATACTAAGCTGAGTTGATGCTGCTCGTCCAAATGGACACAGAAACACCGGTCACAAACGAATCATCACTCTCATTAAAATTCGGGCTAATTGCACTCCACCCCATATGTCATCTCACAAACATGCCGCTACGGAGCCACACACCAGTCCCCCATTCTCTGATAATGGAACGAAACGCGTCTGTGTGCCTCTATTGTCCTGGAATAGTTTATTACGGTCGAACAGAGGTGCTAGTCATAACTTTTTATTAACTCAATGTAGAGATACATTTTCCTGAATATATTTTGTATAGAAACAATACCTCAACTGAAGTAATTCAATTCGGTGCGGGAGATGCAAAAAAAAAAAAAAAAAAAAAAAAGAAGCTCTGGTGTGTGTAAATAGAAAAAATAAAGCAGCTTTTATATTCAGTTAAACAAGTTAGTAAAATCATGAAATGCATTGATTAGGACACGCTTTCCAACATACCAAAAATCATTACTCAAATTATACGTATATTTACTATGGAATGAATCTGGTTCCTGTGCCCTGACCATTGGCCATATTTCGATTATATTAAACAGAATTGGCTCAGTATACCTCCGGAACAATATACTTAAGTTTTGTCGCAATAGAAGCATTTTTAGTCAAGTTATGAGGATAATGGCTGTGAAATAAATCTCGCTCTTGTGCCCTGACCCCATTTCGATGATATTTAACAGAACCAGTTCAGTATACCTCGGGAACAACATACTAAAGTTTTGGCGCAATAGAAGCATTCTTGGTCAAGTTATGAGGATAATGGCTGTGGAATAAATCTCGCTCCTGTACCCTGAACTTTGACTCCATTTCGATGGTATTAAACAGAACCAGTTCGGTACATCTACGGAACAACATGATAAAGTTTTGTCGCAATCTAAGCATTTTTCGTAAGTTATGACAGATAAGGGCGATGGAATGGATCCCGTTCCTATGTCCTGACCTTTAACCCCATTTCGTCCATTTTCAATAGAGTTCGTACCCAGGTTGTACCCTACCACATACTAAAATTTCATCGAAATCGATCCATTTTTACGCCCTTTATCGTGCGGACGGACGGATAGGCAGACAGATGAACAAAGCTGGAGCATATACGCTTCTTTTCACAGACAGACGGAAAAAGCTGGAGCATATATGGTATTTTTTACGCTTTCTAACCGAAGGTTGGAAAGCGTAAAAAAGAACTTGGATTCTGGAAAACGTTGATCTGTTAACGCTATGTAATTAATGATAATAATAAGAATAAATTTAATGAGTACTGGATTACTATGTGGAACCTCGCTTTAGGATATTGGAGGTGGGAATCCCTTTCCTGTTTCTTAATGGACAATAATATATTCATCGGTACTTAATTTATTTCATGTTCTTTGCTCTTTCTGATCTGGATTCTCTTTTATGAATTTTATTTTTCCATAGACAGAAATCGCACTGAGATGAAAATACACTGACGGGCCAGACCACCCTTGTTTAACGAGTAGATGCGTTCCACAGCATATAGCAGGACAGACAGACAGACGAACAAAGCTGGAGCATATACGGACAGACAGACAGACGAACAAAGCGTTCCACCGAATATAGCAGCGATACCAACACCACGCGGATTTTTCATAAACGGCTCGGACAGGGCGTGTTATTTCATTAGTACGAATCCCGAGCAATGGGGAAAGAGAAAGACTTGACGGATTTTGAATAATTATCTGCGCGAGAAAGCCGGGGCCAGCATGTCAGCAACCGCAGGCATTGGCGGCTGTTCTAGGTGCATCGCAGTGCAGGCGAGGAAGTAATTGTCTGAAGAAAGACGCACTTACACGACCTGCAGAAAGGGGGATACCACCACTGGTTGACAGTTGGGGTAAATGGCGGTTGGCACGTGCTGTTCGGGACAACAAAACGACTCACTTTCACCCTAATTAGTGACCGATTACCGCCAGGTACCACAGAGGACGATCACACAGTGCAGCCTGTACTGTGTGGTCGTTGGTGGCGGGGGCGACTACGCTGTTAGCTGCCCATTCATGTTTCCGTGTTGACCAACCGTCACCGAAACCGGCAGCTCGGGCTTCGGTGGGAAAAGGAGTACCGTGACTGAACACTGAATAATTGGAGAATCTGCTATAGTCATATTCGTCTTGATTCCAGCTACAACATGCCGGCGGAAGAGTTCGTTTTTCCGCCTGGCGAAGGCATCATGGGATGGAGATTGTTCTCATGGACATTACTTGGGTCTTCCTCAGCCCTGTTCAAAACATCCTTACCATCGTGCCGAGGCATTGTTTCGGACAAAGTGTTTCCCTATATTGCGACAATGTACCCTGATGGCAGCGGATTCTTTCATAAAGACGACGCTCCATATCACAAAGACCGCATTGTTCGGAAATGGGTTGAAATCAAGTTCAAGTATTTCATGTCTTCCTCCGGCTGTTGAATTTCCCTGACCCCGAATGCATTTCTGGGTCTTCTCACCCCCATTGAAAACATCCTCACAACCGTACTAAGTCTTTGTTTTGGGCAAAATGTTGCCTTCTATAGTGGCAATGTACCTTGATGGCAGTGGATTCTTCATCAAGACAACGCCCAGTGTCACTAAGACCGCACTGTTCGGAAATGGTCCGATACCACGTACAAGCATTTCAAATCCTTCCCTGGATGCTAAATTCCCCTGACTTCGAACATTTCTGAGTTGCAATGGAACTCAGTATTTCCCGATCGACTTAGGGACGCATTTCTATCCAACTGGCACTGAATCTCGGAGGACACCTTCCGCGATCCAGTGGAGCCGATACCACTCTGGGTGCAAATGCGCCCGCAAAAGATATTTGGCAGGTGGTCAGAATGTTATAGCTCCCAGTTAACATTTTTCTAAACCCCCCCCCCCCTATAAAAGAGAGAGAGAGAGAGAGAGAGAGAGAGAGAGAGCTGCGGAGAATTAAAGTCATGATTTTCTCCTGAGAAAACAGAAGACAATGACAAAATACCGACGCAGTCTAATCAGTAATTGTTGTAGTTTTGCGTACGTTTCTAATCTTCAGAATACTATAGATTCAGGTTAACTGTGAGTAGATTCAAGTTAATTGGGAGTATTCAGATTTATCGAAGCTATAACAATTGACCCAATTAAGCAACTGCCCCAATAATGCGAAGTTTTATCCCGAAGTGCTAATTTGGGATGATCTTCAAGAAATGTCCCAGATAAACTGCTGCCCCGATTAACCGATGACTCATTAGTCGGAATCTACTGTATGAGCAAAAACTTAGCAAGAAGCTGGTCGAATTATTTAATTCTTCCTTGGCTTTATTTTCAAAAATGTTTTTTAGCTTAAAAAGCTTCACCAGTGATTTTTCTTCGTTCCGTATACGTCCAGAAAAAAAAAAAAAAAAAAAAACCTCTCTTACCACAGATATGTATTTACGATTACTACAGTATATTACAAATCTAGCCGAGCCGCCCAGTGGCACAGTGGTCTAAGCGATGGCTTCTGATCATTCGCCCGAAAGGGGTTCCGGTTTGAATCCCGGTGAGGCATGGATGTTGTATTTGTCTTAAGGCACTGGCTCTCTCCCTTCCCTGGAACCATTGGCCCTAAATTAGGGACGGAAGACTTCTTATAGCACATTGAGTTGCTCACAGTGGTCGTTAAAATTCCAGTTAAAAAAATATATATATAGCCGAAGATGTTTGGTTTTATATATTAGTACCTTTTAAATTCGAATTATTTGCTTATTTAATCATTATCTGAATTAATATTGATTTCAAAATTCGCAGCCAAGTTTTGGAGTACGATCTCAGAATCAATGCAATATTCCTTTGGGCGATGCTGACACAATTTCTCCAATTAAAAAAAGCGATTTAAATGGTATATTAAATTAAGAAAATCTGTGTCAAATGTTTTCCGGAAGTTTGATTTGCAAATTTGGTCAATGGCTAGAATTAACTACAGGAAAGTTAAACTCATCCGTTTTCCTTCGAAATTTGGTTTTATTTGCTCGTACTGCCTCTGTGCGTGACTCTAAACTACGTCTTTAGGCGAAATCTGCTCTGAATTAATTCCGTTTGCGTTGCTGTAATGGCGCGTCTGCAGTTCGACGACAGCTGAAATCACAGCAGCATCAGATGAAACGTTATGCGACTTTTCTCTTTCGTCGAGTTCTATCCGAAGGGCGTCAGTGACAATTAATTTAAGCGGGTGTGTTTGTCTTGGCAAAGAAATATCGCAATAAGCGTTTCTATTGTTCTTAGACAGAATTTAGCTTATCAGTTGAGTGCAGAAGTGAAAATGACACATAGGAAAATAAAAAAGTCTCATCCGCAGGGGAAGGGAGGATTGAAACGATGAAACCAGTCAGAGAATTTTAGTCTTGCAGTCCAACACATCATAAATTTTGTCATGAAAAAAATTCTGTCTGGTTTTGTATGAAAGAGAGCTATGAAATATGCGTTGAAAAGCGAATTAACAAATTTTAACATTTTAACGGTAAAATAATTTTAAAAATTCATTGCAGCATAAAACTACGCTCGGAACGGGGTTATCTATCAGAAAATTATTTTCTCTTGAAATATTTAAGCTTGAAAAACAAACAAAAAAAGCAAAGGAAGACCTAGCGTATTTTCAATTAAAACAACATGAAGATTATTCTGAAAGTTGAAATGGGGACATGCCACATAGCAATTTTACTACGCAATTAATATTTACATTTATTTCGTCACTGAATCCCTACTGCGCAATGATATTGTTACCTCCTCCTTGAGTAGACGCATTTTTTCAACTCCACCCATTTTTTAAATCCATGAACAACTACTGGTAAATCGTTATTTCTTTTATTATAAATGTGACACCGATTTTGGAATATCTCTGCTGGAGAATCGCTTTGTGTTTATCATCAGTCTGTGGATCAGGGAAGAATGATGTGGGTTATCACAATGGTTACTGGTGTCTCTTTCAAGATTACAAATGGAGAGGTAGGGCATACCAATTTCTTTGGGTTCCAAGGACAACAATGTAAGTCCAACTTTTGCTTACTTAATATGTAACAGCGCACTTGGCCCAGCAGCTCTTTTCTTACATAGATACAAAGAATTGCAATAAGTCATTTCAGAGCAAACACCCAACGAATAGATAGAGGAAATGTTCTTTTCCTTTCTTTCATTTTTTTCAAGGAAATAACATTTCATGCAGAAACAAAGCTCAAATGAAACTAGCGACTATTATTCATAAGAACCAAAACAATTATTTGTTCGTTCAAAATAATCCAGAGGACAAAACGTGAGAAAGTAAGAAGCCGTTTTTAGAATGGTCCAGCTGGTGGTCGAGTTTTAAACAAGTGTTTAATGTTTCCCATCCATTTTAAATTGTTTTAGAGTGGTACAGTTTTGACAATGTGAATAAAATTGGCTCCAGAGATGAAAAAAAATTAAATACTTGAAGCTGTTGAGGTCATCCAGTGGTAACGTGTTCCAGGTCGTGGTTCTGACCTCTCATATTACTGGTCTCGATTAGAATTCTCACGCAAGACACAGATGTTGTATTCATTCTGTCAGCTGTGATTCACTCTCTCTTCCCTGGAACAGATGGCTTGAAATTTGCCCAATGGGAGACTTCAAATAGCTCTATAGATGCTCCCTTAAGCAATTACACCATCCCCCTAACCCCCATAAAAGAAAAAAAAACTTCTAGAAAGTGTTGGATTTGATTCAGCTCTAACAAAATGTAATTTGTTGTTAGAGCTGAATCAAATCCGACACTTTCTAGTACTTGTATACACTCACGGACAATGAAATTTGCACACCAAGAAGGAAGCATCGGATTGAACTGAAATTTTATGGACGTAATGACACAGATGAATGATACACATGATGGCAAATGCAGAGCTGCAGGGCAATTACAGAGGGATTTATGGCACGCAGTCCGGTCATCTTCAATAGTGTGTCGATGCACGTTACCGTCGAACACGGAGTTCAAGACGTTAGTATGTCCGCCAACATGCACTAGTCCCACTACGGCGATGCACGTCACCGTCGAACACGGAGATCAAGACGTTAGCATGTCCGCCAACATGCACTAGTCCCACTACGGCGATGCACTTTACCGTCGAACACGGAGATCAAGAAGTTAGCATGTCCGCCAACATGCACTAGTCCCACTACGGCGATGCGCGTTACTTTTGAACACGGAGATCAAGACGTTAGCATGTCCGCCAACATGCACTAGTCCCACTACGGCGATGCACGTTATTTTCGAACACGGAGATCAAGACGTTAGCATGTACGCCAACATGCACTAGTCCCACTACGGCGATGCACGTTACCGTCGAACACGGAGATCAAGAGGTTAGCATGTACGCCAACATGCACTAGTTCCACTACGGCGATGCACGTTACTTTCGAACACAGAGATCAAGACGTTAGCATGTCCGCCAACATGCACTAGTCCCACTACGGCGATGCACGTTACCGTCGAACACGGAGATCAAGAGGTTAGCATGTCCGCCAACATGCACTAGTCCCACTACGGCGATTCACGTTACCTTTCTTCCTCCAACCACTGTTGCCACATACCGCCCGCACTTATTGCACCCTGATGTGTTTCTGCAGTTATGCGACGCAGGAACCAACTAGCCGTATGTATCCCAACCATGATGCCTCTGGTAAAGGTGTCCGTGTAATGGTAAGATTCCTGACGATGTCACCCAGGAATTCTCATGCCTCACACGGGCCAAAGAACATAAAGCTTCGCGTGAAGAACGCCAACCCCTGTTGAGATAACGTAAAACTGAATGGCGATAACAGCGCTCCCACATTCTGGGAGCTTATGTGCTCTGCCGGAAAGCAAACATTCAGGAGCAAAAGGTGTGTGTGTGGGGGGGGGGGACTTCGGCAGTGAAGATTTTCTTTGATCGACGATGGTTTCCTTCGATCTGATGACTATTTGCTAAGAGCATTTTTTTTTTTTTTTTTTTTTTTTTTTTGTTGCTGTTTTTATTTTCTGATATCCCTCCCGTCCCGTAGTTTGGTGAAACAAATACGCAATAGCAATTAAAATTACTATCTAAATTAAATTTTAGTAAATATTATAGTTAGGCTTGAGAATCCGTACAAAATGCAGACAATTGGCATTTTTGAAAAAGAACTAACATATCCGATTTGCGAAGTGATCATGCTACCGAGAAGGTAACAATCACGTGCTGTGAGTAGCTCGGCCTCGGCTGACTGTTCTTTGCCAGAATTGAAGTCAACAGAAATACGCATGCGGAGCAAAGCGCAGTCTGCTCCGACATCAGCCTGTATGTTGGTTTCTGTGTATTGCATCTTGTATCTTAGGATATGTAGGCGCTAGTTACGTCTCGTCGAGACTTAACTTCCTCTTAGTTAGGTATTCGTTGCACGTGTATTCGCCGCTGAGATCACTCCGATACAGTGGTGGACGACTAAATTTCGCTACGCCCAACCATTTCCCCCTTTTATCTCCCTCAACTATCACGTTACCATACATGGGACTGACGACGAAGAAAAAAAAAACTGAGCTTTTTAATTGGGTGAAAAATCAGAACGTGCGGCGAAACAGTGTGAATATAACGCAGTGTGAGCAGGACACAACTGTCCACTGAAATCATCACATGATAGAAGGCAAAACGCAGAGTAAAAAAAAAAAAAAAATACAACTGCGAGCGAAATCTTCGCATTGTCCGACTTCCGTTATCAGAAATTTACCCTCCATTTCCAAACTGAAACACAAACATTTAATGAATAAAATTATAATTGACAACAATGACCAGAAGAAACATCGCGGGAAAAAAATTACGATTACGGGAGAAATCTTCACGCCGTCTAACTTCCGTTTTCGAAAGTCGAAATTCCGTCCTCAGACGGGTACGACCCCACTCCCAACCCCATCTCTGTTCAGTTATGCATCGATCTCGGAACCTACCCGAACGATGAGAGAAAAAACGGAATTCCACGAATCTGCAGAAAAATCTCGTGCCTCAAGATTAAAAGATTTTCACGCCATCTAACTTCTGTGTCCGAAATTTTTTCCATAATTTTCAAGCTGAAAACTAATATTTGTGGAATAAAGTTATATTTAACAACTACTGGACAGAAGGAAAATCGTGAGAAGGAGAAAGTACGATTACCGGAAAAATCTTCACTCGGCTTAGTTACGTTTTCAAAAGTTTTGAGAGACAAAATGTTGTTCAAAACGAAAAAACGACCCCACCCCCCAACTAATCTCCTCCAAATTTCCTTTCAGTTTTGCATCGATCTCGAGAATGACTCAAATGATGAAGAAAAAAGGAGAAAGAAAAACAAAAACAAAGCGGAATTCGGCGAATCCGCGGTAGAATCTCATGTATGCGTGATGGGTTCGGAACTGTCATCACATGCCCACCAAATTGGATGGTATTCCGAAAATACCTTCTGGTGTCGCATTTTTTCTTTTGGTGAGCGGTGCAAGCGCAGTAACATTCCCTAGTAGCAAGATAATGATTAACAATAGGGAATTGTAAGGGCCATCATTTTCGTTGTTCAAACCATTCAAGCAAAAAAAAAAAAAAAAATAGAAAAAAAAATGCACACACATATATATATATATATATATATATATATATATATATATATATATATATATATATATATATATATATATATATCATCATCATCATCATCATTGTCAACCATTATCAATCCACTGCTGGATGAAGGTCTCCCCAAGTTTCCTCCACAACGGTCTGTCTTGTGCCAGTCTCCTCCATGTCACTCCCGCATACTTTCGAATTTCATCCACCCATCTTCCATGTGGTCTTCTTCTGGGTCTTTTCCTGTCCCTTGGAATCCAATCTAAAATTTCGGCTGTCCATCGATGGTCTGTTCTTCTGGCAGTATGTCCAGCCCATTGCCATTTCAGGGATTTAACTCTGATCATGATGTCTTCCACTCTTGTCATATTTCGGATCCACGTGTTCCTCTTCTTATCTCTCCTGGTTACACCAAGCATGCACCTCTCCATGCTGCTTTGAGTTGTCTGCAGCCTTTGTATGTCTCTTTTAGCTAAGGTCCACGTCTCTGCACCATACGTAAGCACTGGAAGGATGCATTGTTCAAACACTTTTATATATATATATATATTTTTCGAATCCGACTAGTGGAGGCAGGGACACTGTGTTTACAAGTGGACAAACGGACGGACGAACGAACGGACAATTCGAATCTGAACGAAGTTTGTCGTACGAGGAAAGGGTGCTACAAACATACAATGAAAATTGAAAAATAAAAGAGCATGATAGCGGATAATTGGAAATAAATCAACACTTTGTGTAGCAAAATTGCTGAACAAACACAACGCTAATAAATAAATAAAAGGCTGACGATAAATGATCGGAAATGAACTCAATCAAATTCCTTAAGTCCAGTTTAAGCAAGCTGATGCAAATATATCTTGGCATGCCATCAGTGTATTTAATAATTACTTGGAAAATATTGCATCATCGCCTAATACTTTGACACTATAATAGCATTTGCACAAGGAAGCTGTCGGTTTCTCGTTTCTTCGCTTTTAATTAAGTAGCTCTTGCATTAGATAAATGACCTATTACCGGAAGCAACAGTAGCTACTTTTCAAGAAACCTTTCAAATCAAATGTAACGTCTTCATCGGTTCTTTGAAAAAGACTTTGTCACCCAAGGCAAAAGCATAACGGTTGCACTAAATCAATAACTTAGGGAATCTAAGCTTCTCATTCTTTAATTAATCTTCTGATGAAAAATAAATATAAACGATACTTCTCTCTCTGTCATACAATTAGAACGCGAGAAAGAACATCTGATTTATTGAAAAGCCTTAAAGCTGTAAAACACTGAAATCTTCCGCACGCAAAGAAGGAACATCATGGAAGATTAAGTGAACGGCGATGTTGAGTAGGCATCTGGACGATTAAATGAAAACACGAAAACCTTAATCACCGATGTTTGGTTAACCACAAAAATAAATATTTTATTACAGAAACTTTTAAGAAGGAAATATTTTACTCTATTGAGGAATCCGATTCTCCGTTAGGGAGAGTTCGATTTTTCTTCTCTCTCTCTCTTTATCATTTTTTCCTTGACTTTTTGGTGAAATTGCTTCTTTCTGCAAATTTTACGAAGGCCAGTTTTATGACTGTCATTTTTTTGAGCAGCAATGACGTTCATCAATGCTCACGAAACTTTCTGCTAGAAAAGATTCCTGAGGATTGGAACAACGCTACAATGATCCTGCTACTTAAAAAAGGTGACATTGAGGATCTCAGGAACTACAGACCTATCAGCCTCCTATCAGTGGTTTATAAAATCTTCACTAAAGTTCTTTCACACCGTTTGAAGGTAACACTGGACATGGCTCAACCGAGAGAACAAGCTGGACTCAGGAGTGGCTACAGCACTATAGATCATATCCACGTACTGAGAGAACTAATTAAAAGAGCGAGGGAATATGAACTTCTATTGTGCATGGCTTTTATCGATTATGAAAAAGCCTTTGATTCGGTGAAACCATCAGCAGTTACAATGGCTCTGAAATTCTGCGGTATTGAAGATGCATACATTAATATTATTAATAACATCTATGAAAATGCAAGTGCAAAGATTCGGCTGTTTGAAAATACAACACACATAAAAATTGGAAAGGGAGTGAGACAAGGTGACACCATATCTCCGAAGCTCTTTAACGCCACATTGGAAAATGTCTTTCAATCACTGAACTGGGAAAACCAAGGGATAAAGATTAATGGAGATTATCTAACCCACCTTCGTTTTGCTGATGACGTAGTCATTTTTGCAACTACCCCATCAGAGTTGCAGAGTATGATCCAGGAACTTGCTGACAAGAGTAAAGAAGTGGGATTAAAAATGAACTTTCAGAAGACAAAAGTGATGTACAATGTTTTTACAAGAAATGAAGATTTATCGATTGATGGAGAAAAGCTGGAGATAACCGACACGTACGTTTATCTTGGACAGCAGATATCAAGTGAGGGTCACATTGATGAAAAAATTAATCGGCGTATAAAACTTGCCTGGAGAGCGTTTGGAAGAAACAATATAATTTTCTAGAGCAATATGCGATTATGTCTTAAAAGAAAAGTGTTTGATAAATGCATCCTTCCAGTGCTTGCGTATGTCGGTCACTGCCATGCGGTATAAGTGTCTGTCATCCTGTTTAGTCGTGCTATTTTGCAGTCCGTTTCTCTGATTTCTGTCCACTCGAGCCTCATCTGTCCACCGACGCCACGTTCGCATCACTGTACTGGTGTTTCGTCTCGTATGAGTGGATATTTCGCGGTAGGAAAATCCAGTTTCCAACAATCCTTCCTCGCACAAAGTCCGTCAGAAATTCATAATGCGACTCTCTTCGGCGACGGGGAATAGTGAGACACGAGAAACAATATTTAGACTCGATGTCAGCTCTTCACTGGTTGGCAGCATCTCGTTTGAGTCGTCCATACAACGTCTGAAGCAAGAAAGTAGAATGCGGAAGGATACAATGCCGAGTCAACGGAGGCTCAAAGCTTAGACTATAGCCCTGCCAATCTAAGTCATCCATCAAATTCCGTTCCCATGCGATAACATTACACACATTGGCATGAAGACAAAAATAACCTCACAACGATACATTTGGCATTAGAAAAACACAGTTCTCAATTATTCTGAATTGCAACTTAAATTCTAGGAAGAATGAGTTTTTGAAATTGAAAAAGTTAAGAAAAAAAACTACACTGCCGGAAAGTGAAAAAAGAACACCTAGAAGAAATGCATGCGGGAACGTCATGTTATGATACACTGCTGGTCACCCAAAATGCAACACCAAGAAGGAAGCATCCGATTGGCCTGAAATTCGCAGCATGCGTCGCCCGCGAGAACACATGCAAACGATTGCAGGGCATATGCAAATCATGTGCGCCTGGCACGCCACCGAGAAGCACTATAAGAAGGGTGCACAGAAGGCGGGGAGTAAGTAGTGAAAATGTGTTATGCTGCCGGACCTGTGCGTGGGAAGCTTCCTGATGCCTCGTCGCAGAATACGGCAGTCATTCCAGCGCGTTTCGGAGTTCGACAGAGGACGAATAGTGGCTTGTCGCGATAGCAGTTTATCGTACCGAGACATCGGCGCCCGTGTGGGACGACATCCAGCCGCAGTGAGGCGAGTATGGATTCGGTGGGTGAAGGAGGTACGGACGAACCGACGTGAGCGATTGCCGCAGCCGCAGCACACCACCAAACGAGAGGACTGGCATGTTGTGCGGCTGGCATTGATGGCTCGCACCGCCACATCACGAACATTAGCGCAGGAATTAGGGTGTGTTGCGCAACAAGCTGTATCAGCACGTACCGTTCGACGTCGTCTGCAGAAGCGGGGACTTGTCGCACGGCACCCATTGCTCCGATTACCTTTGAGGTTACACCACCGGCGAGTGCGGCGGCAGTGGGCCGTTGAACGCTGCACCTGGACTACTGAATGGTACGACATTGTCTTCTCCGACGAATCCCGCTTCTGCCTGCAACACCACGATGGTTGTATCCGCGTGTGGCGGAACCGCGGCGAAAGACTGTATGACGTCTGCATTATGCATCGCCATACCGGTCCGTCGCCTGGCGTTATGGTTTAGGGCGCAATTAGATATGACACCCGCACCCCTCTGGTACGAATCGCCGGTACACTCAACAGCCACCGCACCATCTCCGACGTTTTGGAGCCTGTAGTCCTCCCTTACCTGCAGGACCTGCCAACGGCCACGTTTCAACAGGACAATGCGCGCCCGTACGTGGCACGCATCGTGCAACAATTCTTCACTGCCCACCAGGTGTCACTGCTGCGGTGGCCCGCCTGTTCTCCCGATATGTCGCATATCGAACACGTCTGGTCGCTGATCGGCAACCGAGTGGCACGGCAAGCACCACCCGTGGCTACGCCTGATGAACTGTGGCAACGTGTGGAAGCAGCCTGAACCTGCATACCCCAAGCCCACATCCAAAGCCTCTTTCGTTCGATGCCGTGGCGTGTAGCGGCCGTTATTGCCAGCCATGGGGGCCACACGAACTATTGATGTCTGCGTGTTCCGCAAGTCACACGGGCCTGTAAGCTAAATCGTTTCATCTTTGTATCTGTTGTTATGTGTCCAGTAAATCTGGCTTTGCTATCTCGTGTCCTTCTTGGTGCTGCATTTTGGGTGGCCAGCAGTGTGTGTTAATTGTTAAGGGCAGCAGAAACTGTGATCTAAGTTGGAATGTCATTGGATGAAATAATGATTTCACTACGGACGACAACATGCAAATGTACGCAACGAATATTTAAGGACTATAGCGTGCAAAACAAAGTGATTCGTATGCTGTCGTGTTCAGTGATACCTGGACGACGCATGCGCGTAACATTTGTTCAGTTATCGGAGTTCGAGCGAGGTCGCATGGTGGGTCTGCAGGAAGGAGGTTGGTCCTTCTGTCAAACTGAAGACCGAGTGGGACGAGAGGTATCGGCCGTGGTAAGATGGTGACGTCGGTGGTTAGAGGAGTATTTGCACACTTTGAAACGTGGTTCCAGACAACACAGAGTTTCCGACACACGAGAGGATCGGCGTATCAGGAAAGGCGGCGTCAGTAGAGCGGACGGCTACGGCGTGACAAATTCGATCCGCTGTCATACCAAGGGTGTCTACCAGAACGATACATAATCATTTGTTGGAATCGGAACTGCGGGCGGCGTGCCGCTGGCACGGTTACTACTGACCCATGGTCACCATCGAGTACGTTTGCGCTGGTGTCAAGAACGAGTTCATTGGAGGGAAGAATGGCATTCAGTGGTCTTCAGTGATGGAAGCCGATTCTCCTTAGGAGCGTCTGACGGTCGTGTAAGCGTCCGAAGGCGACAAGGGGAGAAGCTTCTGCCATCCTGCACCCGCCAACGACACTCTGGCCCCACGCCGGGCATCATGGTGTGGGGTGCAATTAGCTATCACTCTCGTACGAGGTTGGTGTTTGTACAGGGTACACTGAATAGCAGTACGTACATCAACGACATCGCGCAGCCGGTCGTCCTGCCATTTTTGAGTGTGATCCCCGATGCGATATTCCAGCAGGATAACGTCCGCCCACACTCCTACCGGGGAACTCAACATGCTGTTCAGGCTGTGCATCAACTCGTTCGGCCAGCATGTTCTCCGGACTTGCCTCCAATCGAGTATTATCGGGCGGGTTCCAATTTGGGTTCACCCGGCGTAATATTGGGAACCAAGGGGGTGTCGAGTGGATTGTGATTCTGCGACTCCCTGATTTAGGGCTGACGCAGCTTTAGGATCCACTCACGTGGCGTGTGATTCACACAGCAGATTTTCCTTTGGGAGTCAAAGGGTCTGCTGTGTGCCGCAATGTTTTCGTTAACGTCTAGAATTAAAAAAAAAAAGCTTAAGTGAACGAATTTCTGAGTCCCTGCCGTAAAATATACATATTCTCAAAAAAAATCCAGGGTTGAGCACATAATTTGCCACTAAAGAAACACTCATGATTGTACGTAGGCAAATTAACAAAGAAAACAATTTATTAGTTATGTTTTGGCATAATAATAAAGATACACAAACAACAGCTTAGGACCCTGTGTTCATTACTTCAAATATGTAAGTTGTATATGTAGGTGTTAAACTTGCAGCCACCTTTTAACCATTTATATATTTACATAAGCACTTCGCTAAAATAACACACGATACTAGCAAAAATGATACCGACTTTCTGACAGGAACTTGTGCTCATTAACTACTCGCTTATAAAAACATTAATTCTAACGGAAGACTTTCGTATACACTGATCGATAAACATATCATGAGGGGACACCAAAAGAAAGAATAGGATGGATTTCCTACCTTAAATTCCCAATCTTTCTAGATGTTGACTCCCATACCATACGGAAGAAATGCAACCACATGAAAGTCCAGTTTTCTTGTCATCACTTATTGTCCGTAAAACACTACTATCGCTGTTCCTCCACCAAGGGTACTGGTCTGCGATGAATGTCCCGGTCCGTCATGATTGGTGTGGGCCCTCATCGTCCTTAGCAGGGTTCCTTTCCTTGGCACCTCGGTTGAGATCCTCCATCCATGTCGGGAAACGGTACGCAGTTACGGATGTCCTGCCGTAATATTTGGCAGCGATTAAGTTGCCAGTCTCTGATAAATCATGGCGGTGACCAAGTTTTGGGCCACGCACAAGTAGAATGAAATGCAGGCAAAAAGCAAAGCTTTACATAGCAGCTCCTGGATGACAGTCATGAATAAGAGTCACCAACATTCACTGCAAAATACCAAGTGACAAGTCACAAGGAATAAAAAAGTGAAAGTCATGTACGCCATGAAAAAAGTAAAAGTGATGCACTCCGTGAAAAAAGTAAAAGTGACCAAGTTCTTCTCTTCCCTTAGAAAAGTTCCGACAACCCCCAAGAAGACCCACATTACCTCAAAATATCCCATCATCCAATCACTAGTTGGCAAACGCAAGCCTCCCTGAATTAAATTCCCAAGTCTAAATCCTACTGGTCATGGGATTAACATTTTGTTCATCCATTCGTTAAGGGGTCAAAATTGCTACCCGTTCCCGCAAAAATTCTGAGAACAGCCCTTCAAGTTACGTTAGCCGCGTGATATAACCACCGGGTCATAAATCCTAACCCAATAAAACTGTTAGTTTCGGTTCCAAAAAGTCTACGGTCTACCCAACATGCATTGTGGATGCTAGACAAGGAGGACACTTCTATTGCTCCATAAAACACTCCATACAATGTCGGTCCGTCCATGGTGACGCCAACGCTGTCTATCTAGTCTTAGTACTCATGGGAGAGGGGGAGGAAGAAAAAAGAAAGAAGAATCACCCGAAAGTGGGGCTAATGGACACATAAAATAAAAAGTAAATAAAACATACTCTTTCCTCAAAAATTACCCGAATTAATAAAAATGAATAAATAAATAAATAAACCCGGGAATGGATTTTCCACCTAAATGTGCAGCCTCGAGTCACGAGCGCTGTCACACGAGCATGTCCGGGACAGGATCAAACAAAGACTCTACCGTGGACCATGGTAGTCAACGACCATCTCCTAATTACGAGTCCAAGTTCAAAGCTCATGGAGTGCTATCTCCCAGCGTGATATCCAGCATCTGTACGACCGTGCATGCCAGGTTGAAAGTCTGTATTGCTGCTGGAGGAGGTGCAACATCTTATTAAAATGTGCCACTGTAATACGCATTAAAAGGCAAAATAAACATTGAATGACTTCGCACGTGATCGGTTACTACGGCATAAATCTCATACATAGCTGCAATTTTTAATTGTATTCTTTTTTCTCTTTCCGGCAGCGTGATTTGAGGGACAAACTAAATCAAAAGATGAGCGGAAAGGTTCCTACTTAACTAAATTTTGAAAAGGACCCCCTTTTCCCGGGTCCCGCTATGGTTCTGTACTCGTGGAGTAAGTAGTATTGGGTTTTTTGTTTTTTAAATATTTCAGTGAAATTCCGAGCTCAAGAAGCCCACTCAGTTCTGATGGAAGAAAAAATGTTTGATAAAAAAAATATAGAAAAAATAAAAAGTCAGTTCATTTTTTTTGTTTTGTTTTGTAGGCTGCACTGAAAGGGAAACGATTTCATCAGTCGATTGGTGAGATCTCATAATCACTGCGTTCTGAGAACACGGAGCATCTCTCAGCATCCACCTGCAGCCTCTTTGCAAGCGGCAGAAAGGTGCGCTCCACTAAGGGAGCTTATTCGTCGATTTGAAGTCGAGCATTACCCAATGAGAGCGAAGCTGTTTCTTTCCGATGTTACACGCGTGACGTACTTCTGTCTGATGTAATATTTCGACTTGATGTATAAATGTCGCCCTCAGAATGGTCACTTTATCACAAGGGAAATCATCCCCAGTCAGCTGAGCGCGAATTTTCTGCTTCGTTTTTTTCTTTTCTTCCATGAACACTGCTTTGATGATGATGTGGAGGAACCCGAAATTTTTTATCACGCAACCTCATCGACTGCATATATCGTAAGTATTAACTGCTTTATTAAATTCCCCCTTTTTTATTTCAAATGTTGAGAAAAATTATTTCAAGCGGTGAATCAGAAGTTTTCGTTCACAAGCCTATTTCGTTATACTGGATTCTGGGATATTGCTCGATTATACTTCTAACCAAATTTTTTGATTTAGAAATCCGTTATGAGAGATAAATATACTACTGAATTACAAGCACGAGCATAGAACCGCAAGGCAACGGAGGGGAGGGCCTCCCCCTCAACTTTTGGCTTTAGTTTATCATCCAACGTACATGCCTTCCTAAGTTTTTCAATTTCAAAAGCTCATTATTTCTAAAATTCAAATTTAGACTAACTGAGTGCTACAGTTTTTTAAATACCGAATATACCGTTGTGAGGTTATTCATACCATATAATCGTATGGGAACAGGATTTGCTGCTGTTTTGTACATGTATACAGGATACTTGAAATATTTGGGTAGCAACCGTCATGCAAACTTTTGGGAAAAGTCTGCACCCATGATGACAAATATGAATCATTGTTTTTTTTATAGGGCGTTTAAGAACCACCGTGGGCAACTTAATGTGGACTATAAGCAGTCACCCGTCCCTAATTTAGGGCCACTGACTCCAGGGAAGGGAAAGAGCCAGAGCCGTGAGACAAACGGAACACCCATGTCTCACTGGGATTCGAACTCGGACCCATCTCAGACGAATGATCAGAAGCCATCGCTTAGGGGGAAGGGTGCAGTGATTCATTTTTATTACATGGCTTGGAAAAGATGGATAGATAATACTAATAAGATTCGTAATCTTATTATACCTCCTCGCCTTTTTTTTTTTTCTGTTTTTGAAGCTACATATAAAAAAGTCTAAAATCATCATGTAATATTTCAGGGTTCCCACTCAACCTGGAATTCTCAGGAAATTTGAAAATGGTTCCAAAAATCAGGGAAAACTCAGGGGAAATTACCCATTTTTTTTTTTTTTTTGTAAAAATCAATGGATACTTTATTTTGCCAAAAAAAAAAAAAAACTTATTTTTTCAAGATTTCAAACTTTTCCTTGCAATTACCGCCTGCCTAGAATTTGGTAGATTTTACTTTCAGATATATTAAGTATTTCCTTTATTCTAAAAAAAAAAGATGCAAAATTGAATTTTTAAAATTGCCAGTTATTAAGCTTTTGTTCAATTTCTGCAGGCAGTTGTTATAACATGGAACAATTAGGCACAATGGCTCCTGCTTGAAGAAACACTTCACAAGAGAACCAACCAAATGATGAATCAAAGTCCTTTGTCTGTTGGTTCTCTTGAAACTATGTTTCTTTGCTTAGCTGTATTGTGTTATAGAAAAATTGAAACTATTCAACTGACAAATTTTTTCTTACATATGACCTGTTTCTATGGGAATGTATTTACAAATTCCGTGTGGGTAGTATTCACAAAAGTTCATGGAACTTTTGGTACAGAATATAATGTGCACAGTTAGTTGTTATTGATGAAAAGCAAGTAATTTTATAAAGACAAATTACGTAAAAAATTTATAAGTGTGTGATTTGGTGAGAAAAATTATTGAAATGAAATGTAACAATTCTTTGCAACATGCCACTCTGGAAAACTTTAAAAACCACCTGGAGAACCTGGAAAAGTCAGGGAATTTTTTTATTACTTTTGAGTGGGAACCCTGTATTTGTCATTAAAATGGCGTAATGGAAAAAGGACTGGAAATATAATATATAATTAAAAATGGACTCAAAATATCATAAGGGCTGGAGAAGGTTACAGCTTCGCTTATAAACGACAAAAATGAAATCATATTCACGTTTGTATGAAATATTAGCTATTTCGGCCATCTCTTAGATAAATATACTTCCAACATAGAATTTCCACGTACTCCGTTAAATACGATTATTTCCTCAGCTGCCTGTTCACAGTGAATGTGCTAGCTCGTAGTCGTGAGATCAATCCCCTTGTAGTTGGCGCCTTTTTTCTTTTGTCTTTCGCGTCGCAGAACCTCGTCATCCAAAGTTCCAACCTGATCGTTTCATCCTATTCGAAACAACCTATTTCCTCTGATCACCGGAAAATCTGACGAACAGTCTCATAAATTTGATCCCACGAAGATAAATTTTCGTATGTTATACATAATAAGACTGCAAGCGCGTGGCTGCGGTTACGAGGACTTCAGCAGCGCTGCATTCAGAAGCACGTACAAGCGCGTAGCTTGTTCTATCACCTGCGAAATTTAAACAACTCTCCCTTTCTTTTGCATCCTGTTTGCATGTAAAATTTATAAGGTGTTCAAAGTCTTTCTGGCTGATCCATAAATGTCTTTCACGCTTTATGAATTCTACAGCAACCTCACTCACGTTTAACTGATTTTACACAAGAGGGCGATGAAAACGCATGTTAGAATTATTTAAACCAATTTCCTCGTTCATTGTTGAAATTGTTGTTGTCTTCGATTATTCATTCATGTTTTTTTGATTGGCAATTTAAAAAATGTGAACTGTTTCTTGTTGCGACTAATAAACGCTCAATTCATTATTTGATTTCAACCATTTCAATTGCGTGAGAGAAATGGGCTTTCATGAAAGAACTTTTACAAATCGATATAATGCATGTTACGCAAATTGTTTAGACTTGTGGCTTAAATGCAACGAAATATGGGTAACCGATATTTTTTTCCATATTTTCATAAAAAAAATACTCGAATTTTAAAGGAATCTGAAAACTGGACTTTTGAGAGAGAGAGAGACTCTTTCTTTTATGGGATATTAGATTACGCTTTTTTTTATGAGACTGCAAGAATACGAAAGTCAACGCATAGAAAACCTGTTTACACCCAACAGACAACTAGTCCAAACAAATTATTATAATAAATGAAAAGTATAAATACAATAAAATTAGTTACTATTCAGGTGATTTTGCTTATCGTAAAAAGCTTCTTGCACTGTGCTATTCGATGAGTTGCTAATTAAATTCAATAAGTAAATGCTTCGTATTTCTTTCAAAAAAGAAAAAACTCGGCCTCGATCTTTAACATAATAGCCATCAGAAGTTCATCAAAATACTTCTTCAAACTCGCTCACATATGCATAAGAATTGTTTGCTAGAAATGATGGAGAGTAGCTGCATATATAAATTTCTTCATACTTTGCAAGGCAACATTGTAGAGAAGATCAACCATAAATCCTTTCCCAGTAAAGAACATCGTGTAAAAAAACAAAAAATGATTGAGGCATTTAATTAGTCATATTAAGGTAAGCTACGTAGAGAAAGAAAGAAAATAAAAGAAATGTTTTCAGTGTAGACGATTCACAAGAGTTCATTTCACTTGAATGACAGAAAAGCTTTGTGAAATAATATAATTTATAAAAAAAAAATGGCATTTTAAAATAATTTCTTCCTCGTTACCACGCTCCCTATGTTTGGTGCATAACGGTTAATTTCAAGGCTTCTACGGAAATGATTCCTATCGTGTTTCCTTACTCACTAATCCGTAACTGCATGAGCGCAACTGAAGCTGAATCTTGCATCAGACAAAAGAAACACCGCAGGGAAGCATGATATTCATCGAAGCTTAACGTACTTTTTTTCTTGTTTTCTCCTCCTTCCTGAACTAGACCTTCGTAGCTGCAATTTACGAAGAAATGAAATGAATATCACATTATGAAGTGCAGCCAATAGTTTCACGAAAAACGCGTTGAATTATACATGGAGAATTCATAAATGGGTAAAAGTTATGTTAATCAGAAAGGTTTTTAACGGAAAAAAAATTTAATCATCCCCGGGGTACGTTGTCCCATTTTACAACACAATGCAAAGTATTATGATGTAATATGTCTCGATTTTTGCGACAGTTTGGGCATGGAGGATCTTCTGCATGTGCGACGCTGCAGCGCAGGTGGAGTTTTGTATTAATTTAACAAAAAGGCTCTTTACAACATGGAACCAAATATATGGAAATGTTTGAGGTTTTCAGGAGGCGCATTAAGAACACTCTCTTATTTCAGTATTTTCAGCACAGAAAATGACGTAATTAAGTGTCATCCATTTCTTTAACTCCTCAGAGAAAAACCGATGAAAACTTTGTCATGAATAATATGTAGTAATACCGCTGTGTGCATGTACCTGTATAATAACATGTATTTCAAGAACGGAAATCATAAATATAAAACATGCACTGTCCCTTGGTATCCAGTCTAAAATTTCGGTTGTCCATCGGTGGTCCGTTCTTCTGGCAAAATGTCCAATCCATTGCCGTTTCGAGGATTTTACTTTGATCATCATGTCATCCACTCTTATCGTTTTCCTTTTCCACGAGTTCTATAGCTATATGTGATCGCTACTTATCGTTCACTCTAATGGCTGCGGATGACCTAGTGGTCAGCGTTCGTGATTTCCATAGAGGACCCTCAGGTTCGATCCCAGCCAAGTGCGAACGCTTGAACCACTAAATATCCGGCGTGCGTTGGATGAGCACGTTAAGCCGCCGGACCCCGTTCACTGGCTCCCCGGTAATAAATAAGGGCGTCTTCCTCCCCCCATCTATCTCGCTTCCGTTTCTTTCTTATCGGATATTCCAGCCCAAATCTCGTAGCTTCCTATTTCTAAGGGTTGTTTAAGACCTGGAGTTAGACACTCTCTTCCTAAAATCTTCTGCATATGATGATGATCTTTCAGTTTCTTTATTCATTTACTTATTTTTCATTTCAAATTTCTTTTCTTTTCCTCCTTCAAATTTCCCTTCGTGTTTTCACTTTCCCTCAATTTTTCTAGAATAATTTCCGCAAGATTTTCTATCAGCATAACGATAGTGCGCCAGTATTTCCCTGAAATAAAAGTAACAGTTCGATATGCATGTTTTGGTAATCTTCATTAACTGCGCGTTTTAATCTTAGAAGTGTATTTTAACAAATTATTCCTCAATTTCAAAGTTATACTTGTTATTCCGAATGTATCAATTTTGAATTTGTGTTTCCACATTTTCAGGCTGTTTCTGAGGTTGTCTCATCCTGGGCGCTTGATGTCGTTTGTGATTGCTACTTACATGGGTTTTGTTCTGCTACATAAAGAACCCAAAATGCCATGGGAACCTTCTGTCATGACGACGCTGTTATACATCACAACATTTGCCACGCATTTTGGAACGCAAATATGGATGACTTTCATTTCAGGTAAATTGCACATTAATATTCCTATTTGTATGCATTAGTTGTCTAAATTTAAGTCACTTTGGAGATTTAATGTCTCTTGTTAAAGATTATTATTTTTTTTTGCTCGGGGGTTTAACGACTACCGTGAGCAACTCCATGGGCTGTAAGCAGTCACCCATCCCTAAGTTAGGGTTACTGACTCCAGGGAAGGGAGAGAGCCAGTACCGTAAGACAAAAACAACATCCCTGCTTCCCTGGGACTCGAACCCGGGCCACTGAGCCACCGGGGCGGCATCAAATTGTCACTTTCTGAAGATTTAGGTTAGGTTTTAAATGGTTCTTTGTAGTAGATGCAAGCTGTAAGGTTTAAATGCCAAATTATGAACTTGCGAATATCAATATTGAGCACTCGCAAGTATAGAAAAACACTAAAGGTTTAGATCAGTGCTGTTCAATTTCTATAGGGCCGGGGGCCATAATTTTTAAAAGAATTAGATGGTGGGCTGTATATTTTTAAAATATGTGTAAGATGACATAAATATACAGATGTCGCCCCGGTGGCACAGTGGTATAAGCGATGGCTTCTGATCACTCATCCGAGTTGGGTCCGGGTCGGAATCCCAGTGAGGCATGGATGTTGTGTTTGTCTTACGGCGCTGGATCTCTCCCTTCCCTGGAACCAGCGGCCCTAAATTAGGGACGGGCGACTGCCTATAGCCCATTGAGTTGCTCATGGTGGTCGTTCAACCTCCAATAATATATATATATATATATACAGACATGCTCTGCTTAACCTATTAAACCTTTAAGCTTTTTTATTAATATTAAAACAGTTGAAATTTGTACTTCGAAAAAGCGAACGAACTTGCGTTTAATGACAGCATTACGAAATAGTATTGTACTTCCCTGAAAGTTGTTACATATCTAATTCAATGCTTGTCGTTGGAAGCAAAAGTAACTTTTAAGAGTAAAGTCATTCATACCTGAGTAAAGTCATATAATGAGTAAAGTCATTCATTCCTGTGTTTTTATTCTATGTATTTCAAGTTAGAAAATGCCCTCTCGCAAATGTAAGTACTTCCAAAGAATGACATAACTTTTAATCCCAAATCTTTACGTTTGGGTATATTTCAGTAAAAAAAATTAAACTGTTCGCTTCCTGTTTCTAATCGAACTCTAAGAAATTCATCTGCTTGAGATAGAGTTTGTGTTTTTAACGCCAACATTCAAAGGATTGCTGAAGAAATGTATGCTTGGTTTGAGTTCATCAAATTTATACCTGTCATCAGAATTCTTAATAAGAGTGTCTAGCTGAGTAATTATACTTTAAAATCAATAATTCACCAAGTATTGTCATTTCATCAAAAAGCCTCTTGCAGTATTCAAAGTGAATCAAACTGTTTCTTTCCAGATTTGATTTTGACAATGAGAGCGTAACCAACTATGAGACTGTAAATATTACAGATAGTTTGGTCTTTCACTTGCAGAACAATACTTCGTGCATTCAAATGCTTTGTGATATCAGTTAGGAAAGATAGTAAGTTAGGAAAAGTGACATCACTAATCTTTTAAAGATCAGTATCACATTTTATTTCTTCCAAGAAAAAGAGAGAAAGTTTTTTCAGAAGTTAGAAATTTTTTTCAGCACTCACCCAACGGATTCGATTCTGCATAAGCAAGTCACTATATTCGGCATGAAGTTAATCTACAACCGTTTTGAATTTCCTATGCTATGAGCACAGTTTCATCCATTAATTAAATTCCTTACTTTCACTACTTTGGCCATTGAATTTGACAGCCTCAGCGAAGTCCCACGGAATGCTTGTTCTGTGCAATGCAATGCAACATTTCAGAATTTATTCCATCTCGTACAGTCAGAAAGGAAGTTTGATTTATTTTTCATCTGCAGGCCGCCAATTGAACAGCGCTGGGTTAGGCTAAGGAATCAGCATAAAGTCACTTACATTTTACAATCCAAGCTTTATTCGCTCTTCGCTGGCACATGCTCATGGAACAATGTTGACTTTAAATCATACCACATGTGCTTGTATAAAAAATGCACTTCTACCAAGACGTTATTTCAATAATGCAATTCTATCATGCCGCTCTATTCAAAATGCACTTCTCGTTACCAAGATGCTATCTCAATTCTGCTTTGCCTAACAAATCAGAATCTCGAACTGCTCACTTACTACATTTAGTATTTACGTTATATTGGACTTTGATGCACTGCCGGTGATGCCAACCATAGAAAAGTCGTCGGGGAAAATAATGTGCCTCGTTAAATCAGAAAACATTTAACGAGACGAAACTAAATTTACATAAAAACACAGATGCTCAAAAGAAAGCTTAAATTAAAGGCATGCCACAGACTCTTAATATACATTTGAAGTGCATCGCTCAAATGCTAAAGCTCGTTGATTTCAGCAATTGGCCGCCATATTTAGTGCATTTAATCAGTGAACTGTCTAGATGTAATAAAGCATTGAGGGTGATTCAAAGTATTGAGAAAGTTTTTAAGGAAATATAAACAAATGAATAAGCAAGTAAATAAATATATAGATAGATAGAGGTGGATATGCAAATAAATGGGTAGATAAATAAATAAATAAATAAATAAATAAATAAATAAATGAAATATAAAAATGAATAAATGAAACATAAATAAAAAAGGAATTCCATGTATGAATAGTACAAATACATAATTTAATTGATTAATTTAATTCTTTCTTCGTCCAGGACTTTTACACTCGTATTTCATATGAAGGTAAAGGTTTTCTTCCTCTCAGTCACTTCGCCTTCCAGGACTGTGTTTCTTCTGGAATAAAACTGTAAAAGTTAGATAATATCAATGATTATGAAGAAAAAAGGATATAGAAACGATGCATTCCGAAGAGATGCTTCTCAAATCATGCTTGCTAGCTATAATATATGTTTTCGTTGTCTACTGCTAAAGAAATTGTGCATGAAAAACAAACAGTATATCTAAAATGCTAAGAACTTGGTGCAGGTGATGTGTATAGGTGGGGGATATTACTGCGTTCTATCTTTCAGTAGAAGCCAAAGATGTTATTAAAATATTCTTAGTACTGCAAGCATCATATCGATTTTTTCAACTGCCTCACAGCTTCGAAAAGAAAGTTGGAAGGCGATATCTAAGTACTATACTTGGTATGATACTTTGTATGTAACAGAGGTCTGCGCACAGGCTTGGACCGTGGCCTATTAGGAAAAGTACATCATTTTGCTTCTGGATTGAAAAAAGAAGTTTCAACTTACAAACGCAAATTGACTTGTGAAATAATCAGATGGTGAAAATCACTGAGTGAAACGAAAGACATGCAGGTTCATCCGCCACACGATGAGTTGATTATTTTCAGCTGAAAACAGGATGAGACTCATTATAAGCCGGGCTGTAGGCATGGGCCGACTTAGACAATTTGGGGACTTGGGCAAGAGGCTTTCAGCCCCTCCCCCTTCCATTATAAAGCGATTATGATTGGTTGCACTCTGTGTTCTTATGCTGGGACCGGTTTGAAATTCATATTTATTAAGACATTAATTTGCCAGTAATATGGTGCTCTGTTTATTTGTGGAAATTACTATTATCATTTACATGTGTTTTAATGTACAGTTCTGAAATTATCATTTTAACTGTTTTTACGCTTTCCAACCGTAGGTTGAAGAAACGTATATCCTCCAGCTTTGTCCGCCTGTCTGTCTGTCCACACGATAACTCGCGTAAAAATGGTTCGATTTCGATGAAATTTTAGTATGTGGTAGGGGACAACCTGAGGATGAACTCTATTGAAAATGAGAGAAATGGGGTATAAGGTCAGGACATAGGAGAGGGATCTATTCCATTGCCCTTATGCGTCATAACCTACGGAAAAATGCTTTGATTGCAACAAAATTTTATAATGTTGTTCTGGAGGTATACTGAATCAATTCTGTTTAATATAATCGAAATGGGGTCAAAGGTCCGGGCACAGGAGCGAGATTTATTCCACAGCCATTATCTTCATAACTTGAGTAAAAATGCTTCTATTGCGACAAAACTTTAGTATGTTGTTCCGGAGGTGTGCTGAACGAATCAATAGTTAGGGTAGGGAGCAGGGTTTGTCTGCGCGCGATTTTTGGTATGTTGGAAAGCGTATCATAATCATTGCATTGCATGATTTTACCAACTTGTTCAGTGGATGAACATCGCGAATGAATTTGATGCAAAGCAAGTAATATATAACCATATTTCGGGGGGCCCTCAAAGGTTGGGGCCCTGGGCACGTGCCCCGATTGCCTTCCCGTAAACCAAGCATTGACTGTAGCATGATAGTCTGAAATGGGCGGTTTATTTCTATAAAGGTTGAAATCAAATACGTTTTTCACTTTGGCTTTAATTTCCTTTAACACTATATGTCCGCGGCAGTGGTCGGGATTTGAGTAACTACCCTACGTACAATTTTAACACACGATGCAGTTACTTAATGACTTTGTGGGATATTTTTGAAATTCATATTTGCAAAGGAAACTCAGTTATGACTACTTATACGTAGAACCAACGGGTCGACCGCGTTGCACCAAGACCGGTGGAAGAGGAAATGCCTTTACATTTGTAACAGAAGTAGGTAGTCAGGTCGGAAACTCATCTGTGGAAGGAATTCTTGGTAGAACTGGCACGTCTCTGCCCCTACATTCGGTTTACTACTGAGTTAGTCCAGTTCAGTGGAGCAACTTTGTTTCTCCCGAGGAAGCCTTACGCTTATTCACGATAAGTAGCGGAGAACGCGGGATGAAATTTTGAAATGTGCTCTGTCGTAAATTGGAAGATCTGGACCGGGTCAAGCACGGGTTGGACCCCCAAAAGTTCGGGTCAGGACTGGGCCAAATTAAAGCCCATGCAGAACTCTATTATGTACGTTAAAATATATGTAACATGTTACTCGGCAAACAGTAAATAATTTTTGATTTGTACTGAATCGTTGTAACTTTAGTATGGGACTCTAAAACAAATCTTTGTTGTTTTCTTATTTTTTCCAGGAATCGTACTATTTTTCAGTCTTCCACGAAAAATATTCGGCGCTGTACAAAGGCAGTTATTCCCGAAGTACTTCCTTTTGAATTCTGCCTTGGGTTTCCTGACGCTATTTACGTTCATTATTCATCACCAGTCATTAGAATCAGGGATTTCTTTTCAGGTAAGCTTTGATGCTTATTTTTCGTACAAGAACATATATAATTGTGTAGGAATTTGTACGTAATCAGTTTCTGTTTTATGTGCATATTAGTAACAGAAATATATAATATAAAAAATGAAGAATATTTCTTTTATACAGAATAAATGAGCAAATCTCAGTGCCCACTTTATTAAACAGATTTAAGTTTGTTGCTTGATGTTTTTTCCTTAATACGAGCATTAATGAAAAATTTGCACAAAATAAAAATGCAGAGATAGGGACCAGGAAATTCCATATAAGTAGAACAGATAACTTTGAATATTTGACATCGGTTGTGCAAAGAGAAATTCAGATGAAGAAACGTAAAGGAAAATCGTAGAAACTGGTAAGGTATTTGAAATGTAAAGCCAGTTCTTTTAAGAGCAAAAACATCATTAGAAAATGACAATTTCTAAACATGTTTTTAGTTATATTGTGTAGGTCGTTGCACTTTATAGGGCGGATACATCGATAATGGAAAAACTTTACTTGCTACAGAGATAGACTTTTGGTGAAAACTGGCAAGAACATCAAAGTTAGAAAACGTTATAACGAAGTAAATTTCTCCGTCATTTTTATCCGCGCCAGGATTCGAACCCGGGTCCCCTCATTCCGGAATAAGTTGCTCTACCAATTGAGCTACGCGGACGTTTTATTCTGATTCCTATCTGCCTTTATGTCGTGTGCGTCCTTCTGGCAGGTACGTCACATCTCCTGGTACGTTACATCATCTCCCCCTTATTATTATTATTTTTTTTTTTCGAAGTGCTGGAGAAGGGATTCTCTTATTTTTCCTATCTCGCGGAGTGGAAAGAACATCACACCAATGCGAGATTTTGAACGGTCGGGTCATCCGGATAGTTCGGGCGCCATTATAACGAAGTAAATTTCTCCGTCATTTCTGTCCACGCCAGGATTCGAACCCGGGTCCCCTCATTCCGGAATAAGTTGCTCTACCAATTGAGCTACGCGGACGTTTTATTCTGATTCCTATCTGCCTTTATGTCGTGTGCTTCCTTCTGGCAGGTACGTCACATCTCCTGGTACGTTACAACGTAAGAAATGAGGATGCCAGAAATCCAATGGAGGCCGGTGGAAATTTAACTGTAACTATCCAGAAAAAGTAACTGAATTGGTATGAGGGCAAGTCGGGCCGATGACTGAGTGGTCTGACGCGCAGCCCTCTAACCATTCGTCCGAGATGGGATCAGGTTTGAGTCCCGGATAAGGCATTTGTTGTGTGTTTGTCCGATGGCGTTGGCCTCTAACCATTCGTCAGAAATGAGCACGGGTTCGAGTCTCGAATGAGGCATGTATTGTGGGCTTCCCTGATGACGACAGAACTGAACCACCCCCTTTTTTTTTTTTTTTTTTTTTGATTCGGGATTTAACGACCACCGTGAGCAACTCAATATGATATAAGCAGTCGCGTGCACCTAATTTAAGGCCGCTGGCTCCAGGGAAATCAGACAGCCCGGACTGTAAGACAAACACAACATCCATGCCTCACCGGGATTCGAACTCGGACCCTACTCGAACGAATGGTCAGAATCCAGCGCTTAGACCACGGCGTGCACCGGGACGGCCTGTATACTTCCTGGAACTGGAGATCCGAAACTAGGACGGGCAACTACTTATAACACTTTAGGTTGCTCGTAGTGGTAGTTTACCCCGTTCTCCCCAAAAGAAAAAGACCTTCCAAAAAGGAATAGGCGTGCTGCTGAAATGAATCCCAAGTTGAACTAGTTTACACTAGTTAGACTTCTCAACACTCCTTTGCATTTGTCGCATGATTTTAGAGGAAAGTGTTATCTAAAAAACTAAAAAGGGCTCCGGTTATGCGTAGGTCAGTTTAAAAAATGCTAGCAGTGCGAAAGAGCGTCTTCATATTTTTTTACATAAATATTCCTAATAAAATGCATACCCCCCACTTTTTTTGCTATGTCATTCAACGGAGTGGTCATTTCCTCATATTTTTCAAGAGAAGAGTACTTACTCAGTCCGCTGCCGCCCTTCATAACTGTAATGTTTCTTTCACGACAGGTAGTAAGGATATTCAACTTCAATTTAGATTTAAAAAAAGAGGGAAAATGCTTGCACTGTAGATTGTTGTGTTGCGAAAGGACTATGAGGAACGCTGAAAAGAATGTATTTTTAGTGAAATTAAAGCGCGCAAAGATCGTTACTGTCTCTGCCCGTTCTGCTGTGGAAACAACTTTAAGGGTACAAAAGATTGCCGAGATTCTAGCAAGGAGAAAGAAGACATCAGTTTCGAATTTTAATTTCTCTTTAAAACAAACAAAAAATGTTAGCTGAGTTGATCGATTTTGCAAGAAGGGACTGAATGGAATATGAAAATACACATGTTGTTATGAATATTTTTTCTACCGTCATATTTAGCTTTCGTGCAACTCCGAGTCTTTAAATTTTAGAGTCAACTTTTACGTAGGTCCTAACATTTTGCTAATTTTTCACTGTAAGATTAAGATGAAGGAAACGGGTTTAATGCGAATACATTAGCCTGTGTTATTACACACCTTTGCATTTTTTATATTTCGCTACTCTCTTTTGAATTTATTAGAAACTGAACAGAAAATCTGTAGCAGTGTAGCTCTTCGATTTTTGTAGAACGGAACACAAAAATCCACCTAATCTGGGGTCTAATTCATTAAAGTTTCATGTATGCTGACGTATTTATAGTAAAAATTGAATGGTTTTTTGACTACCATTTGAACATCTACAAAAGTAACGTGAAAACCATAACCTACGCATTGAACAAACAGAAAGAAAAAAGTCCGTTGCACAACGTACTGGTTAAGAGGTTATGTAAACTGCGTTGTTCATTTCTGTTTTTCTTGAGAGCTACTTAATTTTTCAGTAAATGTACGACGTAGTAGCCAGTGGAATCAGGTTGATTCTTCTCTCGGTGCTGAAATTAGCTCAGTTAATACAGCTGAATGTCGTTATTGATTCAGGTTCTTTTTCCCGCCCACAGAGTTTTACGAACCGGGGGATGACGACACCATGCGCGTGTTGCCGTCTTTTGCGTCAGAATATTACTGCTACACTTATAATATAGCTGTAAGTGTCTGAAGTGTCTGAGGACGAGCGCTCCAGGATTCGACCTACGCTACTGGTGCATCTCCTGTCCGAGAAACAAACATCACGGAACATTAATTCAAGTAACAGTTACGAAACACCTGACGTTTCATACGCAGACAGCTAACGCTCCTTGTTCTCTCTGGTGCTTGCCACCTTTGTGATAGTAAACTTGAACGCAGAACACACATGTTTTGTTTAAGACCGTTTCCGCAACCATCTGCGAGTGCATATTCACAACAGTTCTGATCGTTAAAACATATAATTATTTTTTATGAAGTAGTTCCCATCAATTGCAAATGAAATATGCGTATTTGTTGAATTTATGAAAAATACGCATTCCCAATCCCTTTTCTTAAAGCAAAAATATTTATTTTTGAGGCGGTTCTGGTGTCATTTGAAGGTGGGATAGTTGTTCGGCATATGTGTTACTTTTTAAGGGCAGATGCAAGTTACTTGACTTTTAATTTCTTTTCTGGTTTTTTTGCTCTTTCCGGTCAGAGTTTTATATTAAGTTCTTAAATTTTAATTTTACAGACTCAAGTTTCTGAAATGAAGTCATGCTTATATAACTTTCATCCCTTCACCACGCCCAAGCCGAACCTCACCTCCTAAAAAAAGATTACTGTTATGTCTGACAATCTAAAACATTTGTTCCCTTGTAAAAGTTCAATAACTTCATGAATTCCAACCATTTTTTGGAATAAGATAAATTGTTTTAGGGGTTCCTGGGCATAAGGGAAATTACTTTAGGGGTTACTAAGGATAAGGGAATTTATTTCTGGTATTCGTCTGGATAAAAGAAATTACTTTAGGTGCTCTTTTGGATAAAAAAGTTATTTTAGCGTTTCTCGAGACAAGAGCAATTATTTTAGGGGGTTTCTGGACACGAGGGAAATTACTTTAGGGGTTACTAAGGATATGACAAATTAATTTTGGTACTACCAGGAATAAGGAAAATTACTTTAGGTTGTGTTGTTCTGCATAAGAAAAATTCTTTTAGGGCTCCTCGGGATAAGAGAAATTATTTTAGCGCTGTTCCTAGGTACAAGGGATTACCAAAGACAAGAGAATTTATTTCTGGTACTCCTCGGGATAAAAGGAGTTATTTTATGGGCTCTTCTGGATAAGAAAAATTACTCTAGAGGTCCCCGGAATAAGAGAAATTATTTTAGGTCGGTTCCCAGGCAAAAGGGAAATTATTTTAGGGGTTGTAAGGATAACAGAAATTATATTTGGTATTCCTCGAATAAGGGAAATAATTTTAGATTTCTTCTGGATAAGAAAAAATACTTTAGGGTTCCTCTGGAAAAGAGGAATTATTTTAGGGGATCCTTCCATGAAAGAGAGTTTGGGAAACAATGAAAAATGGCAACAGATCACATGGTAATTTCCACTAAAATTTATGCATGGTTTAGTAGGGGCTAAAATGTACAGATCTTCAAAAAAACTTTGTTGGCGATAATTTCTTTTATCTTTGTCTTTGGTACTTCGTCGAGATGTTGCTGTTAAACATTTCGCTCGTGTTTTTTGTCTTCCCAGTTCTAAGAATTAAACTACAACTGACTAGTTGAAGAAGAAAGCAATAAGAAATATAATAAAACTGACCTGAAAAAACTGAGACATTCAGTCAAACTTCAAAATATATTACACTCTGACATCTATAAATTCAGCTGCGTTCCTTTAGATCTTATGCAGGCACGATAAAGACTTTTATTAATATTTTTTTCATGTTCGCATTTAAAATTCAGCAAAATTCTTTTGCACTTCGAAAGAAGACACGTCAATTAGAAAATAAAAGAAGATCCCCTGTAACGTACTGCATTACATGATGTAGATGGCGTACCACTGCGGTGACATATGAGTCTAAACGGCTATGTTGAAGCGATAAGCCTGCCGGCGCAGTTCAGTTGGGATAACAGACGTTCCGGAGTAGGAAGACGTGGGTACGAATTCAACCACAGGCAAAAGATTATATGCTGTACCCCCATAACCAAACATTTGCCCCTGAGTCCCCCTCCTTTTATACATAACTTAGAAAATCTCTATAGTGTTTGTTATATGCCAATTATGCATCCATTTAATGCTCATTATGTTAATTGATGGTTTTTACAAGTATTCCGAAAGTAGATTTAACAGCATGAAATAACGTTTTTCAATTTGTTTCTTTTACAGAGATGGGTGCTCATAGTTTGCCTGATGTGTGATTTGGTATCTTGGCTGTATATTGTGCCGGACATGGTGGCAACAATGGAGGTTCGGTCAGCGATGGAAGAAGAGGCAGGCGTCGGCAATGAAACGGGACGCTATGACCCTGGAAAACTGCGCAACTCTCCACTTTACACGCAACTGCACAGGAGGTTCAGGAGATTTCATGGAGCATGCGCAATTGCTAATTTGGTCGCCATGGCATGCAACTCCGTACATGTGTACTATTTGGCAGGTAGACTGTGTGAAGTGTTATAGTAATTACAACACCCATCTTCTCTCCTATTCTGCCAAAGGCCATGTGTTCAAAGACTCTTCGAAACAACGGTGAAACACTGTGAAACTTACTGGTGATCAAAGATTGTAACAAAGTATTTGAAACTTCAGTTCACCATAAGTTATGAGAAATAAGAATTTTAATGTCATTTATTTATTTCTATTTATTTGCTATGTGATGAGAGTGTAGGAGTTTAATGTGTAGTGGTCTTTAATAAAGAGCAGTCGAGATGCATTAACGTTGACATTTCAGTCTGCTTAAATTTGGGAGCGCTGCAGTAATGGGCGCCTATATAATGGGACAAGAGGGGGGTATTTGTCCTCCCGTGGAAACCGAACCATGCCCTTTCGGACCTTGGAAAGTGGTACAGAGATTTTCGCAATAACACATCCCCTCCTGAAACCGAAGCTATGAGCGTCCATGTCTGCAGCTGAATTGTTTAAACAAGATTAAAAGCTATAACGGAGAAACCTCGGAAACATTTCCCCCTCTCCATCGCAACTTTCATTTCTCATCATGCATCATTTTATTTATAAACGTTTCGAAATGAATCACGACATGTGCTAGAGATTCATGTCTGACGGAATGCATCGTTCAGTTTATCATTTCATTTCGCTTCAGTTTGCGAGACAATGGAACTGTTTCTTAAGGCAAAATTCTCCTGCTAGAAAATTCCAAATGAATTACAGTAGGAAATCGAGCAATGTTCTGTTGAATAACTGATTCTAAAACAGAGAAATATGCCAATTTATTTTAAAGTTTTCAGAACCCTTCTTTTCCCAAGCACATGAAGATATGTGAATAATACCCTCCTGAAAATGTTCTAACGCTGTTATACTTTTTTGCGTGAAAAGTACTTTTAACAGCTTTTGAACGGAACAGATATTTTCAGTTTACAAAATTTCTTACGAGCTCTGAAGTTATTAAAATAACTAATTACTTCAGAGCTCGTTCTTCCCGTACTCCTCCATCAAAGCTCAAAAAGAATGGTTAGGAAATACTTTCAGCCTCTTTATAAATATATTCATCAAAAACAAGTTAGTAAAATCATGCAACGCATTGATTATGATACGCTTTCCAACTTACCAGAAATCATTACTCAAGTTATGACTGTAGAATAAATCTCGCTCCTGTGCCCTGACCTTTTACCCCATTTCGATGATATTAAACAGATCCAGTTCAGTATACCTCCAGAGCAACATACTAAAGTTTTGTCGCAATAGAAGCATTTTTAGTCAAGGTATGAGGATAATGGCTGTGGAATAAATATCGCTCCTGTGGCCTGAACTTTGACCCCATTTTGATGATATTTAACAGAACCGGTTTCGTATATCTCCGGAACAACATACTAAAGTTTTGTCGCAATTGAAGCATTTGTAGTCAAGTTATGAGGATAATAGCTGTGGAATAAATCTAGCTCCTGTGTGCTGACCTTCGACCCCATCTTGATGATATTAAACAGAACCGGTTCAGTACATCTCGGGAACAAGATGATGAAGTTTTGTCGCAATCGAAGTATTTTTACAGAAGTTTTGACGCATAAAGGCGATGATGGAATGAACCTTTGACCCCATTTCGTCCATTTTCAATGAGGTTCCTTCCCAGGTTGTCCCCTGCCACATACTACAATTTCATCGAAATAGAACCATTTTTACGCGAGTTATCGTGCGGAAAGACAGACAGACAGACGGAAAAGGCTAGAGCATATACGCTTCTTCAACCTACGGTTGGAAAGCGTAGATAAAGAGTTCCCGGCTATCCGTAGAACTCTTTATTCTTCATTCATATGTTTATACAAATTCATATGCTTTACCATAGCATCATTTTGCTTTATAGGTGATAGGCTATAAACAGTCACCTGTTCGCAATTTGAGCCCACTGGTTCAAGGAAGTGTTTGTGTGTGTGGGGGGGGGGGGGGGGGGGGGCAGAGCCGTAAGACAATCCATGCCTTACCCGGAATTTAATTTATGCCCTGACTCTTGTGCCACGAAGCGTTGGTTCCTAATCATTTACTCTGTTTATTTCCTTTTCAGAGGTTGGGAAGGTTAGCGACCACAATGAATGGGTTATAGGGCTGCAGGCAGCCCCCGTTCTCAATCTGAGGTCACTAATTCAGGGTAAGGGCTAGCTGCTCCAAAAGGCAGGCGCACCACCCAAGTGTCATCCGCAGTCTGGAACCCGGGCTCGTCTCCAACTGATGGTCAGCAGCTAGTATCTCGAACCACTAGGCCACCGGAACGGTCCTGTTTATTCAAATAACAAGCTGCTGCTAAGACAAAGCCATTGCATTCATGTTTTATACCCTGCACCAAATTCAGAGTAAACAATTTATGCATTCCAATTTTCGTACTCTTTATCGCGATCTCAGAAATATTATGTGCATTTCCAACTATCGAAACCTCAGAAACATATGACAAATTACTGTTATTCAACCATTTGTTAAGAACGGAAAAATTTTATGGATTGTATTCAACAATAAATTGTAAAGCAACGAGAGAATTAAAAATTCTGATAATGTTGCTCCGTAAACGATGTTAATTATGTTTGTAAAATCTCATGTGAAAGGTTGCCTTAAATGATTGTCAACATTTCGATAGATGTAAATAGAAAAGCATCATGTTTAATAAAATATTTATTTTTGTAGATCCCTTTCTTGTTTTTAAGCTTAAAAAACTATTGTAGTTACTCATTATTGTAATAATTATGTTCACTGGAGTAATAGAGTAGAACGTGCTAGTAACGATGGAGATTTCAGTAATAAATGGCATGTTTTCTATAGGAATTCTTCCTAGCGTGTATGTGTAGAGAGATACACTATATTGACAAAAGTCACCGGACACCCCTTCAAAAGCAAATGAACGGACCCGCTGCGTTGTTAAGATGCGCGGTACAGCTGCAAACGCTATAAAAACAAGCCTGCAGCTGTCTGTGATGATACTGTACTGTGAGGTTGAATGAAATGTAGCTGTGGGAGAAAACTGACTTTGAGAAAGGAAAGATTGTTGGAAGAGAAACCGAAAGGCGTTTGAACATACCCCAGTCAATTGTTTTGGATGTACTGAATAAGTGGAAAACACATAGGATGCCTGAAGCAGCAAAACGTACCGGCAGACCAAAGAAAATCACTGATAGAGGACGTCTAAGCTTCAGGAGAGCCGTTACAGCTAATCGACGGAGTGCTTCACAAGACCTCAGTGTACAGGTGAGTAAAAATGCTGGAACCTCGGTATGCACACGTACCATTCGCAGAGAACTTCATTCCATTGGTTAGCGTGGTCGCGCGGCTGCTCATAAGCTTTCCATCTCTACTCGGAATGCTACTCGTCGTTTAGCATGGTGTAAAGAACATTTATAGTGGACCGTAGATCTATGGAAACGGGTCCTATGGACTTACCAATCCAGATACACGATCCATCAGTTTGATGGTCTTGTGTGGGTATGGTGGCAGCCGGGGGAACGCTATTTACCACAGTGTACTGTTCCTACGGTCAAGTTTGGAGCTGGCAGTGTACGCGTGTGGAGGTGTTTTTCGTGGTATGGTTCAGGCCCATTGGTTATCGTGGACAAACCTGTTAACCAGCACATCTACCTCGATATTCTGGACAATTATGTCCTACAAACTCTGTGGCAATACTATTGAACCGAGCCTTGTTGATACCAGCAGGATAATGCAGCGAGCCATAAAACAAGGACTGTTTCGGCGTGGTTTGACGATAATTCCGTATCGTGTGTGGACTGGCAGGCACAGAGTCCTGATCTTAATCCCATAGAGCACCTATGGAATGTATTAGAGCGCCGCATAAGAAGTTTGGAACCAAGGCTTGCTACTAAGCGACAGTTAGCGGCAGCATTATGTACTGGATGGAAGCGCATGCCTATCGCTGTGTTCCAAAATCTTGTCGAAAGCATGTCTCGAAGGGTTAGTGCATGCATTAAGTTGGACCGACACCGTACTAATGTATGTCAATAAATGCTATGCTGTGTTTCTCTTCTAGGTGTATGGTTACTTTTGTCAATACAGTGTATATCATTTAAGTACCCACAATTCAGTCCCATTGAAAAAATTAAATATAGTCCCATCGAAAAAAATAAAAAAATAATAACTGTTCGGAGTAACGTTTAACAATTGCTGCTTAAATAAGGATGTTCGCACATGCGTACTAAATTACTACATGCGTACGCAATTCGTGCAGTTAAATCAGTAAGTATCAAGGTGACGACAGCTCAACGATACGTTCAGCTTGGTTCACAATACGCTAAATCTGTTGGAAAGAGTGCGATGTGTACGTTTAAGTTCCACATAAAAACCATAGATTGCGTTGCTGCGTTAAGCGAACTTATTTGGAAATAAAAAGATAACTCTCATTCTCACTCCAAGGCAAGAAGTAGTGATGCGCTGACCTTCGACCTGAGAAAAACTCTCTCTGTTCCCGTGAGAACCAAAAACAAAAGATGAAGTTATGTGTGAACGTACTGCGTTTGCGATGTTGTTCCAAAAAATCAATGTAAAATTGGATAGCATGTGTTTTCGATCTACAGTGTTTTAGATGGTTTAATATTCGGTGCAGTGTTGTAAAAATATATTCATTTGATTAAAGATAAAGGATTATCTATTTAAAGGTGGTAAGTACTCTTTGTGCTTTCAACCATTCGTTCAGTGAATTTAAGAATTCTCTTTCGTTTGTTAAATCCGTCATTTGAGATCAACGCGTGAACCTTTTTGGAATTTCTAACAAAATCGTTGATAGTGATTCGCGTAAATGCAAATAAAAAATTTATGCAAATCATTTAGGTCGATGAAAAAAAATAAAGTACACTTGGCAAAGGTATCCTAATTACAACAGTTCAAGGGCTAAAGTCAAAGATGGACATAGAAACAGCTACTACGAAAATAGCGCGCATACACGAAGAGTTTAGTTGTAGATTGGATGTTGTACCATAATTATTGGGCGTATTAATGTATGTCAAGAAAACGCATGACCTACTTATAGCATTTTTCTGTTAGTCTGTAGACAGGATATACCCATATCTATAGGTCATATTCGAAAATTATTTTGGCGTTCGATAGCTGGTAAATAAATAAGAATCATGATCCTCTCATTCTCATTCGTTTTTCTCGTGCACACTTTCCGGCTAGACATAAAATATTTTGATGGCTGTTGTGCACCAGCGTTGAATTGCCGAGTGATTTCTTGCACTGTGGCCCGTCTATCCGCTGTTACAATGCGAGCTAGCCGACGATGACCCCGCTCATCCTATGCAGTTGTCCACGGCAGTTGGCCCTTGCAGGAATGGTTTTACCGGATTCGATGTACTCACGGTGCACCCGTGACACAGTGGCTCGTGAAAATCCCGGTGCCTGCACGACTTCCGAGATGGAGTGACCCATTCGTCGAGCCCCGACAATTTGCCCATGATCAAATGCACTTAGATCCTTCGTCTTACCCATACTGCGTCCGACTCTTACTGATTCCCGTCGTATCACTCCTTATATTGTCGGATCGGTGCATACGTCATGTCGTTTCCTTTTACAGGGCCGCCCACAGCGCCACATTTGCATAACGCCAGCTGTCTCTAATTCAGTTGCTCTTCAGTGTAGACCACCGGGTTGCTTGAGGTTTTTGATATAGCCTGCCAGGTTGCTTGAGGTTTTTGATATAGCTTGCCAGGTTGCTTGAGGTATTTGATATAGCCTGCCAGGTTGCTTGAGGTTTTTGATATCGCCTGCGAGGCTGCTTGAGGTTTTTGATATAGCCTGTCAGGTTGCTCGAGGTTTTTGATATATCCTGCCAGGTTGCTGGAGGTTTTTGATATAGTCTGCCAGGTTGCTTGAGGTTTTTGATATAGCCTGCCAGGTTGCTTGAGGTTTTTGATATAGCCTGCCAAGTTGCTCGAGCTTTTTGATATAGCCTGCCAGGTTGCTTGAGGTTTTTGACACAGGCTGCCAGGTTGCTTGAGGTTTTTGATATAGCCTGTCAAGTTGCTTGAGGGTTTTAATATAGCCTGTCAGGTTGCTCCTATGCAAGATCAGAGTTCATTTGTGGTTACTGGTAGAGGCGCTTCACGGGCCAGTCGCTTATCTACCAGGTCCCAGACATGTTCGATCGGAGACATATCCGGCGAACGTGCAGGACAGGGAAGAAGGGGCATCTGCCGAGCATGAAAGAGGTCTTGAACATTTTGGGCCACATGTGGCCGAGCATTTTCCTGCTAGAATATAGATAGCGCCAGGACAACTCTGAAGGAAAGGTATCACTTCTGTCTCCAAAACATCCTTGATGTATCGCTGGCTGTTGAGAGTTCCCTCAAATGTATCAGGCGAGATCGGGAACTGAATCCAATGGCGCCCTAAACCATGACGCTTGGTGTTGGGCAGGTACGACGCTGCACGGTGCCGTTCACCACGATGTCTTCGAACACGCATGAGACCATCATGGTGCATCAAGTTGAATCGTGACTCGTCAGAAAACACGACCTGTGGCCAATCAGCGCCCCCTCTGTGTTCGGAACTCCATTGCGTCTGTGGTTGAGGGTCAAAGGAATGCGCAGCAATTCATTGAACTTCAACCACAGACTGGGCTGCTAGCGACTAGTTCTCTGTTAACCACACGACATCGAATTGTGGAGAATAACAAAGCATGACCTGTGACAGTGCTTCACTGCTGCGCTAACACCGTGCAGTCTCTGTACGATCGGTCACTGCCATGCGGTAGTGGTGCTGTCATCCGTGCAGCCATGCGATTTTGCGGCCCATTTCTCAGATTTCTGTGAGTACGAGCGTCATCTGTCCACTCACGTTACGTTCGCATCACCGTACTGGCGTTTCCTGCTGTACAAATGGCAATTTTGCATCACTGTCCTGGCGTTTCGTCCCGTACAAATGGCAATTTCGCATCACTGCACTGGAGTTTCGTCCCGTACAAATGGCAATTTCGCATCACTGTACTGGCGTTTGTCCCGTACAAATGGCAATTTCGCAACACTGTACTGGCGTTTCGTCCCGTACAAACGATAATTTTGCATCACTGTACTGGAGTTTCGTCCCGTACAAATGGCAATTTTGCTGGCGTTTTGCCCTGTACGAATGGCTATTTCGTGGTAGGAAAATCCAGCTTCTCTCATCCCAACAATTCTTCCTCGCTCAAAGTCCGTCAGCAACTCACAATGTGACCTTCTTCGGCGACGGGCATGGTGAGACACAAGAAACCATCTTTACCCTGAGTGTCCGCTCTCCACTGATTGCAACATCTCGTTTGACCTAGCTCTTTGTATCAAAGACCGGAAAGTTCAAAAGGCGCCGCTCCGAACCTCGTAAGGATTTTCACTCACATTTTAATCATTCGCATGTCGCAACCCGTTGTACATATCCTGTAAGTTTCAAGCTAATACAAACAATCCTTTATGGTGTTGCAATTTTCACAAACTGTTGTGTACTTCTGCAACTATTAGTCCGATCTAAAAAATATTTTGCGTTGATAATCCTGAACTGTGGAAAACGTTTATCCCTGACATTTGACCTTCCTCTGACGCCTAACTTTGCCGTTACAAGGGTTTAAATCCAGATGCTATCGAATTCAAAATATATTTTATTCCATATTATTGCTTGTAGAAATCTGACTGGAAAAAAGTTTGTCTTCGATACATTTTACTCCGAAGGGCATTTTGCATACAGCTTCTTCCTCAAATAACGCACTCAGTAAGGGCGTAAATGAACATCGCATGTATGTCCGATGTCTCTGCTTCTGAAAGTCAGATTTGAAATGCTCTTTTTGTATCGGATAATATTCATGGTGAAGAACGTTTTTCACATAACGGTGAATTTTTTGAAACGCGTATTTTTAAGAGCATATTTTTATTTGAATAAACTCACAGCTGTGTGTATGTTAATAAAATTCCAACAGAATAAATCCTTTCTTCATGAGTACTATTTAGAACGAAAAACATTTAAAGCATATTCGTTCTTAAAATAGTACTGTTTTCTTCCATTAACGGGAGAAATGCATATATAATTTTATCGATATTTCTGCTTCTAAATGTCCGACTTGAAGAAAATTCCTTTTATGTCAGATATTAATGACCGAGGAACATTTTGCATGCTTTTTCGAATTTTCTTAATGTGCAGTTTTACCCCACACAAAACGTACGGGTGTATATCTGCTTCTAAGAATGTAATTAAAAAAAACAAACTGTGCTGTATACCATTCTCTGTGGTAAAGATTGCAAACATAATCCACTTTAAATAATACACGGCTTTCCCGCTATGGGTGTATATATGCATTAAATTTTTGTTCCTGTCATTGCTTCTAAAAATCGCACTTTAATAATTATCCCCCCGTCCCGCACCCGCACTGTTCCTATTATGAACAATACGCTAACGACAATCAATGCTCTGCAAGCATTGCCAGCCATGCCTCCTCCGAAGCTGTCCATATTTCGCTCAGATTCGTAGCCGATGGAACACATTCCCGAACAGTCTGTTCTATAGTATCTCATAGATGTTCGATGAGGTTTAAACTCAGGCTTCTAGGTGGCTACTGAAGCACGGAAGCGCTTCAAATTCACTACAATGCATTTGTAACCATTCAGTAGCCAAGTGGGACCTATGGAATGGGAAGTGTCTTGGTGGAATACGCCGTTGCCACTGGGAATGTGTGCTGGACATGAACGAGTGTAAATGGTCGGTTAGGATGTCCACATATTTGGAGACACTCAAAATCGACTGCACACGTACCAGCTGAAGACCTCCCAGACTATCATTGAACCATCACCAGCTGAAGACCCCCAGACTAGCACTGAACCCCCACCAGCCTGTACCGTTCCAACTTGACATGAAGGGTCCATGGCTTCATGAGATTGACGCATCATCCGCTTTCTCCCATCGACTTGATGTAATTAAATTTGGATTCATCACTCTAGGCTATCCCCTTCCAGTGTTTGGTATGTTTTGCCCAAGCAAGGCGTTGAACCTGGTGTTGTGCAGTTAACACTGTTGTAATCCAGCGGCTCCCAAACCCTAGACGTTTAAGAGTACGTGGGAGCATTCAATTCGATTGTACACCTACCAAGGTCCAAAGCATTCCAGGCAAAGACATCCGAGTCTATCACTAAGCCACGATCAGCTCGTATGGTGCTACAACTTGACATGAAGTGTTCATGGCTTCATGAGGATGGCGCACGATCAGCTTTCTTCCATTGACTCGATATAGTTGAAATTTGGATTCATCACTCCAGGATATCTTCCTCCAGACCTCTGTGGTCCAGTGATGGTACGCTTTTGCCAGGCAAAACATTGAGCCCGGTGTAGTGCCCTTAACAGTGGTACTGTTGTGGCTCGGCGGCACCCTGACCCTAGACGTTTAAGTGTACGTGGAGGACACTCAGTTTGACTGTACACGTAGCAAGGTCCCAAAGCATTCCAGCTGAAGACATCCGAGACTGTCCCTGAGCCACCACCAGCCAACTTGTCATGAAAGGTCCATGGCTTCATGAAGCTGGCGGACGATCCCCTTTCTGCCATCGACTCAATGCAGTTTAAATCTGGATTCATCACTCCAGGCTATTCACTCTATGGTCTAGTGATTACGTGCTTTTGCCCAAGCAAGGCTTCGAGCTCAGCGTCGGACCGTTAACAGTGGGACTTTTGTGGCCCTTTGATTCCTGAACACTGGACGTTTAAAAGTGCCTTACATTGTCTTTGCACTGAAATGGCCCACTATTGATATCAGTGATGGTTTGTGATATTGTCTTGCGTGTATCAGTTGGAACAATGCTGCCCGAATGGCGTACACCATGATCTGTCAAAGTTGGTGCACCCCTGAAATTATTTCGGGGAGCTTATTCTTTTGCCAGAATTTTCGCACTACCGAAACATACTGGACCCTGCAGAACGGAGAAAACTCCAGTGTGTTGACGACTTCCGAGATGAGTGGCCCACCTTGCAACCTGTCGTCTTTCAAAAGCATCCAAATCACGTGTTTTACCCATCATGTCTGTAGTCTATCACTATTGGTAACAGACATTTGTGAGAGACTTATGTAGAGGATTTTAGGAAGGAAGTGTTGGACCCCAGATCTTAAACCACCTTTAGAAGTAAGAAGTTAGGAGATTTGAGCTAGAGTGCCCGACAAGAAGTAGAAAGGGAAGGACGAAATCCTAAAAAGGTTTAGAGTCCTTCTGGCTACAACTCGCTAGGTTTCTTGAAAAGGTGAAAAGAAAAAAAAAATCGAAGCGGGAACCGAGTGTCCTGATAGGAAAGATCCCAAAGAAAAAAGTGTTGAAAAGATTATAATTTTAGAACTACAGTAGGACATCGGTTAAAGGTTTCTCTGTTAAACGTTTTTCACTTTTACACGCAATTATGTGCTACTTGTGATATTTTAATGTAGTTCCTATGTCTTTTTCAATTCGATTCTATGAAATTCATTTATACGCTTGCGTGAATCGAGTAGCGTAAAACCAGCTTTTGGAACGCCATTTTTGTCTCATGATAGCAGTCTTGTGATGGCCTCATAAATTGGACTGAATGAGGAAAAAATAATTCTAAGTGAAAGACGAGAGATCGTGTTAAGTACCGAGTTCAAGAGCAAAACCTTCGTTACATTCTAAGCAAATCTGCCACAAATAATATTCCAATCTCTGAGCTCAGTTGTAGTGCATTACTAAGTACTATGACTCGCAAAATTACTTTTTAGTCAGCCTGCATTTAAGTTAGTAAACTGATACATGTTGATGACGTACTTCGAGCACGGGCGGAATCGTACTCCCTAAACCAAGAGCACAGAATTTATCCCACACTCCATGGAGTTTTTGTTTTTTTCTTTGTCTTTTATGCCAGGCACCTTTCCCAGTAAATCCCGTGCATAAAAAATTGGATGTAACGAAAATGGGAAATGGAAGTAGTAAAAACCATTGTTGAAATCTTATTTTCGAATGCTGTCCCATGAAGTGACGCAACAATAGTTAATTTCACTGTTACTTAACAATATATTACATTAAACTATCGCCGAACGTTATTTCATCACAATTTACATAAACGTAATTTTATCTCATTGTAATCTGCGTAAATTACGAGAGCCTGATGCTAAATGTGAGAAAAGTCATTACAAAAATGCATTTTTGATGCTATGAAAACGGCGCATCGTAGCGCAAATTGGCTTCCTTTTGACCCCTGCAAGGGTGGACGAGAGGAAACCAAATTTGTATCATTCGTTTACCTGCTATTGACGAGAGCTTTAAAATGATGTATAACACGATGTGGGCGTAACCTGTGGACACCCTGAACCAAAATTTACTAAACCCCCTCACTAACATGTGCGCGATTCAACTTTTTTTTCTATTATATCTTGAGGTCAGATGTTAGCTTGAGCATGCGCAGATGGACTTTCGTAGATATATCACATTTTATAGATGTCAGTGTCGTTTCTTACGTTCGTCTAAATCTGAAAAATGGGTGTAATGAGCACGTCTTTTAAATCCGTTCTGACGCGAATTCAATTTATCAAAGCTATTCTAAGTCACTAGAACCGGTAAGGAAATCAGTGGTATCTGACCAAAGAAAAGTTTTTCAATCGGGTTCTTAATCTCGCAGATATTCCTGTAAACGGAATCGTGAACTCACGCCCTCTGGTTACAGACTTGTGCGTTTGGAAAAATTTGAAATTATATGAGAAACATTTCACAGCAGAAACGCTCTCTAACAAAGAAATAATTTTTCAGATCGGACTCTCCAAAGCAGAGACATAGACAAACATGAGATATGCATGTACGATCCCTAAAGGGAAAAACATGCATTATTTTAAGATGAAAGTATTCTCCAAAGGTTTTTCCGTGTGAGCTGTATCGGCCCAGGAAAGAATTTTTTCAGACGAGGTTTCGGGAGCTCAGATTTTGCTGCAAATACAACAGAAGCAGAAATTAACGCTTATGATCCTTGGTGGCCAAACCATTCTCTACCAAATATTAGAAATTATATGAAAAACATTTCCCATCAGGAGCTGTATGCGATACAGGAAGAATCTTTCAAATCGGAGTTTTAGAAGCAGAAATATCGGGGAAAACGCAATTTACCTTAACGACTCCTAGCGGAAAATCTATGAATTACTTGAAATTTTTGAAATTATATGAAAAACATTTCGCACCGGAAACTATCCAAGAAAGAAGAAATTTTTCAAGTCGGACTCTTAGAAACAGAGGTATTGACAAAAATAAGATGTACATCTGTGCCCCCTGGGGAGAGAGACCCTGCATTCTTTTAAGAAGAAAATATTCCAAAAAGGTTTTTCGATGTGAGTGGTATCGGTACACGAAAGAAGAATCTCAGATTTTGCTGCAAGTGCACTAGAAGTAGAAATTAACATTTACGCCCCCTGGTGATCAAACCATTTTCCACCAAAAATTAGAAATTATATGAAAACGATTTCCCATGAGGAGCTGTATCCCCTGCAGAATGAATTTTTCAAATCGGAGTTTAAGAAGCAGATACATCGGGGAAAACGCAAATGAGGTTTACGCCCCCAGCGTAAAATCTATGCGTAACTTGAAAAAGTGACTGTACCTAAAACGGTCTTCGACATAAATGGAATCGAAAGGTAAAATAATATTTTTTTCAATCGGATGTTTAGGAGCAACAATACGAAATAAAATATATTTTGAATTTGACATTATCTGCATTTATGCCATCTAGCGGAGAAATTGTGCGTCTTATAAATAAAAATGAAATGCAGGATCATCATTCGCACATTTCAAGCTTCCCAATGAAAGAAGAATGTTTGAAATCGGTCTAATAGTTGCAGATATATGGTGTCCACAAACGGACGGACGGACAAACCGATAACATAAGCACGATCTTTTTCACAGAAGACGCGCTAATAAAGATTATTTTTGAAAAACTAAACAGTCGAAATACTTACTATTGCCGCCGCCATAGTTAAGTAAATATTTACTTTTATGTCTTCCGTATCTTCTTTCATAGAGTTTACGGCAATAACATTCATTAATCCACCTACCTAAGTGCCGATCAATGCTAATAATAATTAGTAAACTTTATTGTTTGTTGTCACTATTTAATTCCACTTGGTATGTACCGGACGTGGCCCAGTGTGGTCGTAAGTAACGCAAATAAATGCAATGTGTTGTACGTAAATAAATGAATACTCTCCAGTTGCTCGTTTTATTTCACACCCACAAAGATCTTGGCATACGAAAGATGCATAGCATAAAATCTCGATTTTTTAATCTTTGAGTAGGAAAATGAAAAAATAAAAATAAAAATAATAAATAAATCATGATTTGGGAGGACCTCCAGCATGCGGGGACCCAGAGTTTCGTGCCCCCCCCCCTGTAAATTCGACCCTGTCTGAAGCAAGCTTTTATTCGTACTTCATGCGTGCATTTGAAGTTTTATTGTTCTGTTCTTAGAGATTTCTTTACTGAATTGGCCCGTAGATGGCGCTCCCACCAAATAAAACTGACGTCGAAACGAAAACTCGGTAACGAAATGCAAAAATTGATCTTCTTTTAGTAGACAAATGCTGCCCTTCCGTTCGCGATTGGAAGCTCGCAGAAAGAAAAAAAAATGTTCATTCTGTTTGAGATTCGAAGCTCGTAAGAAAAAACGTAAAAAGTTCATGAGCATTTAGTAGCATGAAAAAGGACAATAAAAGCCTTTTGTTCATTAACGAAATATTGCAGCAATTGCAAGAATTGATAGATAAGAGAAAATCAGACAGTGCAGTTCAACTTAACATGATAACACAATAGCTGGTGGATATGTTAATTAAAATAGTAATTGATTTATTCGTGTAGCTGATATAAAAATACTTAATGGAGAGTTAGAATCGTTTGTGTAAAAAACACTGATTGATGGATAAGTAACTGGAGTGAATTTGAATTTCAGATAAATAGAACGTGGATGCCTGTTTCATGAATTCAGGATGAAATGTTTCCACACGCTAAGATTGTCTTTACAAATCCAAACACTGGTCTTTACAAATCCAAACACTGCATTCACTAGTCGTTCATTTGTAAATTCAGTGTCTTTTTTTTTCCGAGTGTAGAATTCAACTACTCCTGAAGCGGTGGGGACACAGGGCCGTTTCCCAGAACAAGGGGGTGGGGTGAAGGAACTTGGGGGGGGGGCTCCGTGTTCAACTACAAACTGCATTTTTCCACGAATACAGACGATTTCTTTTATCTCCTTTTGTTAATTTACTTCATTAGCGAATAACTATGACAAAAAGTAAAAACAATTAGATAAAATACAAAATATGAAGATAAAAGGGAAAGCAGAAAAACAGAACTCTCTTGTAATTTGACAAGAAAGACGAAGGAAGAAGTCTTTCAATCAGGTTTTTAATCCCGCAGATATTGCTGCAAACGGAATTCGGAACTTATGCCCTTTGGTTGCGAACTTGTGCGTTAGGAAAATTTGGAAAATATATGAGAAACATTTCACAGCGGAAACGCTCTCCAACAAAGAAAGAATTTTTCAGATCGGACTCTGAGAAGCAGAGACATCGACAAACATAAGATATGCATCTACGCCCACTGGAGGGGAAAACAAGCATTATTTTAAGACGAAAGTATTCTTAAAATGTTTTTCGATGTGAGCGGTATCGGTCCAGGAAAGAATTTTTTTAGTCGAGTTTTCAGGAGCTCAGATTTTGTTACAAATACATCAGAAGCAGAAATTAACACTTATGCTCCCTAGTGGCCAAACCATTCTTTACCAAATATTAGAAATTATATGAAAAAATTTTCCCATCAGGAGCTGTATGCGATACAGGAAGAATTTTTCAAATAGCAGTTTTAGAAGCAGAAATATCGGGGGAAACGCACTTTACCTTAACAACCCTCGGCGGAAAGTCTACGAGTTACTTCTTACTTGAACATTTTGAAATTATAATGTAAAAAAAATAAAAATAAAAATAAAACCATTTCGTACTGGAAGCGCTATTGAACAAAGAAGGAATTTTTCAAATCGGACTCTTAGAAGTAAATGTAGAGGTATTGACAAATATAAGACATACATCTACTTCCCTGGCAGAGAAACCATGTATTGTTTTAAGAAGAAAATGTTCCGAAAAGATTTATAGACGTGAGTAGTATCGGTCCACAAACGAATTTTGTTCAGTCGAGATTTTAGTTGCTCAGATTTTGCTGCATATGCATCAGAAGCGGAAATTAAAACCTCCACCCCTTGATGGCCAAACCATTTTTTACCAAAAATTCGAAATTATATGCAAAAGATTTCTCATTAGGAGCTGTATCCTGGCCGCGGATGGCCTAGTGGTCAACGTTCGTAACTTCCACGTCGAGACCTCAGGTTCGATCCCAGCAGGTGCGAACGCTCGAACTACTAAACAACCGCCGTGCGTCGGATGGGCACGTTAAGCTGTCGGACCCCGGGTACTGGCCTCGCGGTAAGAAATAGGGGCGTCTTTCTCACCCTTTCTACCTCGCTTCCGTGTCACTTCCCTATCAGACACTGTAGCCCAAATCTCCTAGCTTCCTATTTCTAAGGGTTGTTTAAGACCTGGGATCAGACTCATCCTTCCTAAAATCCTCTACATATGATATATAGGAGGTGTATCCGCTGAAGAAAAAAATTTCCAATCGGAGTTTTATAAGTAGAGATACCGGGAAAAACGCAATTTACTTTTACGCCTCCCAGCGGAAAATTTATGCCTAACTTAAAAAAGTGACTATACCTAAAATAGTCTTCTACATAAATTGAATCCAAAGGTAAAATACTTTTTTCAATCGGACTTTTAGATGTAAATACATGGAATAAAATGTATTTTGAATTCGATATTATCTGCATTTACGTCTCTAGCGGCGAATTTGTGCATCGTAAAAAAACAAACGAAATGAACGATCATCATTCGCATACTGCAAACTTCTCGATGCAAAAATATTTTTTTAAATCGCGCTAATAGTTGCAGAGATATGGTGTAGCGGACGCACGATCAGACGGATGTATAGACGAACGGACAAACCGATAACATAAGCACGATCTGTTTTTTCTTTAATAAAAGACGTGCTAAAAAAAATCACATTATCTGAATTTGTTTCACGGTGGTTGAGCAGCGAGTTCCTTATCGCTCGAGTCTTTTTAGTTTACTGTTCTCGTCTCTTTTCCGTGGATTCACGCAATGGCATTGGGGATTTACTGATGTTATACTTCAACTTTCTCTACTCCTCTTCTTCGGTTCCACTTTTTTCTCCATCTTTAATTGCGTATTCTCCTTCACTGGTGCTCAGTGGTAGGCACTTCTTACCGTGGTCAATAGCTATACCCCCTTTTCCTCTCAAAAACCAAGGGCACAAAATAACTCTTCTCCAGTACGAAAAACAATGAGCGAGAAGATGTTGAAAGCTCTTTCTTTCTCGCGCATGCGCAGGGATATCTCTTTAGCACTATTTTCCAACGCGTAGTACATTTAGTTAAAATGTCCCCACGACAGTACTTCTTTGTAGGCAAGGAACTACCTGGAAGCCAGGTTTTTTTCAATGCAGACTAATTTTGCAATAAGTAATTTTTCTTGTGTTCAGAAATTAGATTTGCTTCCTCCCAAGTTGGTTCAAAATCCCTTTCAAAACAGTATTGAATCGTTGAGGTTGTGTCATCATTAAAATACTTTAATATTTTCAACATATTTACGCTATTGCACCTCATAACTACGCTGCTGGCCACCCAAAATGCAACACCATGAAGGAAGCATCCGATTGGCCTGCAATTCGCAGCATGCTCCCGCAAGAGTACATGCAAACGATTAGCATTGCAGGGCATATGCAAATCATGTGCGCCCGGCACGCCACCGAGAAGCACTATAAGAAGGGTGCACAGAAGGCGGGGTGTAAGTAGTGGAAGTGTGTTGTGCTGCCGGACCTGAGCGTGGGAAGCTTCCTGATGCCTCGTCGCAGAATACGGCAGTCATTCCAACACGTTTCGCAGTTCGACAGAGGACGAATAGTGGCTTATCGCGACAGCGGTTTATCTTACCGAGACATCGGCGCCCGTGTGTTACGACATCCAGCCACAGTGAAGCGAGTATAGATTCGGTTGGTGCAGGAGGGACGGACGGACCGACGTGAGCGATTGCCGCAGCCGCGGCACACCACCGATCGAGAGGACTGGCATGTTGTGCGGCGGGCATTGACGACTCGCACCGCCACATCACGAACGTTGGCGCATTAATTAGGGTGTGTTGCGCAACAAGCTGTGTCAGCACGTACCGTTCGACGTCGTCTGCAGGAGCGGGGACTTGTCGCACGGTGTCCATTGCTCCGATTACCATTGACGTTGCACCACCGCAGAGTGCGGCGGCAGTGGGCCGTTGAACGCCACACCTGGACTACGGAATGGCATGACATTGTCTTCTCCGACGCATCCTGCTTCTGCCTGCAACACCACGATGGTCGGATCCGCGTGTGGCGGCACCGCAGCGAGAGACAGTATGACGCCTGCATTATGCATTGCCATACCGGTCTGTCGCCTGGCGTTATGGTTTGGGGCGCAATTGGATATGACACCCGCACCCCTCTGGTACGCATCGCCGGTACACTCAACAGCCACCGCACCATCTCCGAAGTTTTGGAGCCTGTAGTCCTCCCTTACCTGCAGGACCTGACAGCGGCCACGTTTCAACAGGACAATGCGCGCCCGCACGTGGCACGCATCGTGAAACAATTCTTCACGGCCCACCAAGTGTCACTGCTGCCGTGGCCCGCCTGTTCTCCCGATATGTCGCCTATCGAACACGTTTGGTCGCTGATCGGCAACCGACTGACCCGGCAAGCACCACCCGCGGCTACGCCTGATGAACTGTGGCTACGTGTGGAAGCAGCCTGGACCGACATGCCCCAAGCCCACATCCAAAGCCTTTTTCGTTCGATGCCGCGGCGTGTAGCGGCCGTTATTGCCAGCCATAGGGGCCACACGAACTATTGATGTCTGCGTGTTCTGCAAGTCGCACGGGCCTGTAAGCTCAATCGTTTCATCTTTGTGTCTGTTGTTATGTGTCCAGTAAATCTGGCTTTGCTATTTCGTGTCCTTCTTGATGTTGCATTTTGGGTGGCCAGCAGTGTAATTGTACAATCACTGTTATGAAAATTTTCAAGATTCGCACAAAACATAATGTACAAAGGCAGTTCCATAAAATCTGAGAGTATTTTTTTTAGAGTTGGCAACAGTGCGAAGGGGGGAAATAACGCCTCAGTCGACTAACTGAATTAAGGAAGTATCTATGGCAACAATTATTAGCCGTGGCAGACGATTCTGGTTTTCTTATTGCGCAGTTGTTTAAGGTACTTCTACGTTTCGCCATACAACTATGGAGGTGAGTGATTCAGAGTTAATAAGAGAAATGCGTTCTGTGAAAAATTTTTGCACTCGTTTGGGTAAAACGGCTCCATAAACAGTTGATTCAATGAAAAAAGCTTACAAAGATAAATGTTTGGGTGAGTCAACGATTTTTAGATGGCACCATGATTTAAAACAAGAAAGGTGACACCGAATTTTCGGGTGTTTTAAGCACGTCTTTTGAATCCGTTCTGACGCAAATTAAATTTATCAAAGCTATTCAAAAGCAATGGAACCGGTATGGAAAACAATAGTATCTGACGAAAGAAAGAAGTTTTTCAATCGGGTCTTTAATCCCTCAGATATTGGTGTAAACGGAATCTTGAGCTTACGAACTCTTAGAAACAGAGTTATCGACAAAAATAAGATGTGACTTTACGTCCCCTGGTGGGAAAACCATGCATTATTTTAGGAAGAAAGTATTCGCAAAAGGTTTATCAATATGAGCGGTATCGGTCCAAGAAAAAAAATTTAGTCGAGTTTTCAGGAGCCCAGATTTTGCTACGAATACATCAGAAGCAGAAATTAACACTTATGACCCCTGGTGGCCAAACCATTCTTTACAAAACATTAGAAATTTAGTGAAAAATATTTTCCATCAGGTCTTGTATGCGATACAGGAAGAATTTTTCAAATCGGAGATTTAGGAGCAGAAAACGCAATTTACCTTTATTCGCCCTAGCGGAAAGTCCTAAATGATTTACGTGAAAATTTTGAATTTATAGGAAAAACATTTCGCATCGGAAACACTATCCAACAACGCAGGAATTTTTCAAATTGAACTGTTAGAAGCAGAGATATTGACAAAAATAAGATATACATCTACGCCCCTGGCGTAGAAACCATGCATTATTTCAAGAAGAAAATGTTCCTAAAAGGTTTGTCGACTTGAGGAGTAGCATTGGTCAACAAAAGACTTTTTTTTCAATCGAGATTTTAGAAGCTCATATTTTGCTGCAAATACATTAGAAGCAGAAATTAAGACTTACGCCACCTGGTGGCCATACCATTTTTTTTACAAAAATTAGAAATTATGTGCAAACGATTTCCCATCAGGAGCTGTATCCGGTGCAGAAAGAATTTTTCAAACCGGTGGTTTAGAAGCAGAGAAATAGTGGGAAACGCAGTTTACCTTTACGCCCCCTAGCGGAAAGTCTATGAATTACTTGAAATTTTTGAATTTATAGGAAAAACATGTCACACTAGAAACACTATCCAGCAAAGAAGGAATTTTTTATATCGGACTCCTAGAAGTCGAGATATTGACAAAAATAAGTATACGTCTGCGCCCCCTGGCGCAGAAACCATGCACTATTTTAAGAAGAAAATGTTTCTAAACGGTTTGTCGACACGAGTAGTATCGGTCTACAAACGACGTTTTTTCAATCGAGAATTTAGAAGCTCATATTTTGCTGCAAATACATTGGAAGCGGAAATTAAGATTTACCCCCTGGTGGCCAAACCTTTTTTTTTTTTACAAAAATTAGAAATTATGTGCTAACGATTTCCCATCAGGAGCTGTATCCGGTGCAGAAAGAATTTTTCAAACCGGTGGTTTAGAAGCAGAGAAATAGTGGGAAACGCAGTTTACCTTTACGCCCCTAGCGGAAAGTCTATGAATTACTTGAAATTTTTGAATTTATAGGAAAAACATGTCACACTAGAAACACTATCCAGCAAAGAAGGAATTTTTTATATCGGACTCCTAGAAGTCGAGATATTGACAAAAATAAGTATACGTCTGCGCCCCCTGGCGCAGAAACCATGCACTATTTTAAGAAGAAAATGTTTCTAAACGGTTTGTCGACACGAGTAGTATCGGTCTACAAACGACGTTTTTTCAATCGAGAATTTAGAAGCTCATATTTTGCTGCAAATACATTGGAAGCGGAAATTAAGATTTACACCCCTGGTGGCCAAACCTTTTTTTTTTTTTTACAAAAATTAGAAATTATGTGCTAACGATTTCCCATCAGGAGCTGTATCCGGTGCAGAAAGAATTTTTCAAATCGGAGATTTAAAAGCAGAGATATAGGGAGAAACGCAATTTACCATTACGCCCCCTAGCGGAAAGTCTATGAATTACTTGAAAATTTTGAAATTATATGAAAAACATGTCACACGGAAAACACTATCCAACAAAGAAGAAATTTTTCAAATCGGACTCCTAGAAGTAGAGATAATGACAAAAATAAGATATACGTCTACGCCCCTGGCGGAGAAACTGTGGAATATTTTAGGAATAAAATATTCCGAAAAGGTTTATCGATGTGAGTGGCATCAGTTCACGAAAGAATGTTTTCAATCGATATTTTAGAAGCTCAGATTTTATGGCAAATACATCAGAAGCAAAAATTAACACTTACGCTTCCTGGTGGCCAAAGTATTCTTTACCAAAAATTCGAAATTACATGCAAAAGATTTTCCATCAGGAGATGTATCCGCTGATAAAAAAACATTTTCAAATCGGAGTTTTGGGAGAAGAGTTATCGGGGAAAATGTAATTTACTTTTACGCCCCCTAGCGGAAAATCTATGCGTAATTTGAAAAGGAAACTATATCTAAAACACTCTTCGACATAAATGGAATCGAAAGATAAAATAATTTTTTCAATCGGATGTTTAGAAGCAAATATGTGGATTAAAACGTAATTTTGAATTCGACATCATCTGTATTTACGCCCTCTGGCGGCAAAATTGTACATCGTAAAAAAAAAAACGAAATGAAGGATCATCATTCGCATATTTCAAGCTTCCCAATGCAAAAAGAATTTTTCAAATCGGACTAATAGTTGCATAGATACCGTGGGTACAGACGGACGGACGGACAAACCGATAACAGAAGCACGATCTTTGTTTGCAAAAGACGTGCTAAAAAGGGCGTTTGTCGGCAGAACTCGCTCCTAGGCCTGGTCGACCTGAAAGTGTTGTTATGGAGCATGTTGTTAACACTGTTTGGGCAATCCTGCAAGAAGATCGACGAATGACGTGTGAAGATATAAGGGCGTCAACTAATATTTCAAAAATGTTGGCATTCCGCATTCTACGCGACAAATTACTGCTGCATTGTGTGTGTTCTAGATGGGTACCTCATCACATGACGAGAGACCAATTGTTAGCCAGAGTTCAGGTGTGTCATGAGTGGAAACAAATGATTGCAAACGATCCAGACTTTCTAAACACAGCAATAACTGCCGATGAAAAATTGGTCCAATATTTCGACCCTCTCACGAAACGCTCAACGAGTATCTGGAAACACACAGGCTCGTCTCCTCCGAAAAAAGTCCACCAACCCAAATCAGCTGGAAAGGTGATGATAATTTTCTTTGATCATAAAGGTGTAGTCTACCAGCATGCCGTTCCTCCACAAAACTCTCAATACTGAGTGTTGCATTTCAGTCTTGAAGCGTCTGCAACGACACATATCGATTAAGTGACACAGGAACTGGTGGGCAAGTGGACCCTACACCATGATAACGCCCGCCCACATCTGGCTGCTTGTATTCAACAGTTTCTTACGAAATGCATTATTGAAATCATGCCACAGCCTGCCCATCAGTCCTGACTTCGCCCAGTGCGATTTCTGGTTGTTTCCAACAATGAAGGAGAAGTTCCGTGGCGCGACATTCAATACATGCTGACGTTATTCAAGCTGCACAGGGGTCACCAAAGCAGCTTCCAAAAATTCCTTTGCCACATGATTTGAAAAGTGCACTGAACGATGGGACCGTTGCAAATCATCTGACGGAAGATACTTTGAGATAGAATAATTTATATTTTACTGTACCTATATTTTTTTATTTTGTGTGATTTTAGTCTCAATTTTTATGGAACGGCCGTTGCATCCTACTTTTCTGTCATTCACTATTCGTCGCGAGGAGCGTCAGCGTCTGTTTAAAAGAATATCTACGATTCTAAAAATTCCTTGAAAAAACTGTTTTTTGGTAGGATACTCTTCATTATGAAGACTATTTTGCGCCCATTTTCTCCTTTATGCAGCGCACAACTTTTTCGTAAGGAGACGCATGATTATATTCCATTATGCACCATATCTCTTCTTCTTATCATTCGATTTGAACACTTTATTTCTTTTTCTATTTTTTTTTCTATTTAACATTTTTTTTTTCCTATTTTTTCTTTTACAAAATTCAGCTCTGAAATAGTTTTTCGTGTCGGAAAGTATTCAGAGAACGTGCTCACTGCACCTGAGAATTTGGTGTCATCCTTCTTGTTTTCTATTTCGTGAATCGTGGTGACCCCAATTTCACTCGCAAAATGCCGGAGGAACTAATTTAGGAAAGTTATTTATTTCGTCTCTTTGCAACATTTTGGAAACTGACCGAACTATTGGCCTTTCTCGAGTTTTCTCTTTATTGAATCGTTCCATTTCCGGTAACTGCATGTGCCTTTCTTTTCTTTTCATTTTTTCTTTCATATTATTATTTGTGTTTATTATTAAACTACCCGTCGGTGGCAAAAAACCCACTTTAATTCCGCGAACATTAAGGAAAGTTTGTCTCTGAAGTTTTAGAGCCGGTTCTGAAATTGGAGCACCTTCACTTCTTCTTTGCACAAACCACAAATATTAACAGTCGTTAAGTTCTGTGCTCAGTCAAATCAGGTTTCCTTTGAGTTTATTCCAGTTTGATGATCAGCTTCGTCAAGAAAAGATTACTATATTTCTTCTTCCGTATTCCATCCCCTAATTGCCCCGACTGATAGAACCAATTTACTTCTGCTATTTTTAAATATAACTTTTCACTCTGTTAATCATGGTTTGAGATTCTCTCTAACAATGTGGTAGTTGCTACCATTCATTTTATATCGACTTACTGAAAGCAATTTAAATATATGTACAACTAATTGAACACCGAGTGGTATTTCTCATTGGTGTTCACAATTTAAGGTTAGTCTACAGAAACGTATATAGCTGCCGATGTATGAAAAATAAAGCAAAGAAAATTTGGCGAACATGCAGATTTAGCTAATTACCTCGCATTTATTTTTCTGGCAGGTAAGCCGGATTATGCAAATTAAAACTGCGTTAACAAGACGCGCAATTCTACTCGCATCTTACGTATATTGGGGTGCCTGGGAAAATACTGCGTTTTCGATACAACAGTTTCACTTACCCAGAGCCACAAAAGAATCCAAGCGAAATTTTAAAGTGCATTCCATCATGTTCAATAGAAGAAAGAAAAGGCAGGTGTGTACGCTTTACCGTTGGTATATCCTGACAACACAGAAAAGATATATATTGGAATGACAAAGCGGTCCTCGGACACTAGATGTAAAGAGCACTTGCGAAGTGTCAACCAGGACATGCAGAATACAGCCCTCGCCAGAGAAGTCATGCATTCATCGGCCGCTCCTGTACGGAATAGTATTAGAAGAATTGCCCCATACACGAACTTTAAAGAGACTGTCATCAGGAAAACAGTCGAAATCCTATCCAGCAAACTAGCGTGCAATGATATAGTTTCTATTGAACTACCAAGAGTTTGGCATGCGTTATTAGAAGATGGAAACACATCGCGACATACCGTATAATTGCGTGATTAAAATTCCTGTAATTTACTCGTGATGTCACCCGCGTTATTTTCAAAAATCATCTTCGTTCCTTACGTGTTCCAATACCCTACATTCTTATGTCTTCCATTGCCTTGAAAAAGCATCCCGGTGGAGCGCGAAAGCTTGGTGAATCTTTGTACTTACTACGTCACAAAAATAAACATAAACAGATTTATTGCGCTATACGCGTTTCTTGAGTGTTCACAGTGTGGTGTATTTGTAATTTCGTTACGGTACCAAGCTTTCAGTTTAGAGGCAAACAACTCTTGGCACTCGCGTACGAAATCGTCTGAAGCAGTCAACTGCTTGCCGCGGAAAAAATGAAAGCTGTAGTCTGAAGGAGCAAATTCGTGGCTGTATGCTGGATGAGGCATACAGCCCCGAATTTTACGTTACGGTACCAAGCTTTCAGTTTAGAGGCAAACAACTCTTGGCACTCGCGTTCGACATCGTCTGAAGCAGTCAACTGCTTGCCGCGGAAAAAATGAAAGCTGTAGTCTGAAGGAGCAAATTCGTGGCTGTGTGCTGGATGAGGCATACAGCCCCGAATTTTACGTTACGGTACCAAGCTTTCAGTTTAGAGGCAAACTACTCTTGGCACTCGCGTTCGACATCGTCTAAAGCAGCCAACTGCTTGCCGCGGAAAAAATGAAAGTTGTAGTCTGAAGGAGCAAATTCGTGGCTGTATGCTGGATGAGGCATACAGCCCCGAATTTTACGTTACGGTACCAAGCTTTCAGTTTAGAGGCTAACAACTCTTGGCACTCGCGTTCGACATCGTCTGAAGCAGTCAACTGCTTGCCGCGGAAAAAATGAAAGCTGTAGTCTGAAGGAGCAAATTCGTGGCTGTATGCTGGATGAGGCATACAGCCCCGAATTTTACGTTACGGTACCAAGCTTTCAGTTTAGAGGCAAACAACTCTTGGCACTCGCGTTCGACATCGTCTAAAGCAGTCAACTGCTTGCCGCGGAAAAAATGAAAGCTGTAGTCTGAAGGAGCAAATTCGAGGCTGTATGCTAGATGAGGCAGCAGCTTGATTCCATGCAGTTCTTGAAGTTTAATTTGGGTCCGATTAGCGGTATAAGGTTTTGCATTGTCTTGTTGTAGCGGTGGTCGCTTTCGGTTGACTAAGGCAACATACTTGCGCTGAAGCTCGTCATGCATACTGTCCAATTGCTAACAACACAGTTTGGCACTGGTAGATCGACAATTCGGAATGAGCTCATAGTGGATTACAGTTTCATAATTCCACCAGACATGCAACATGAACTTTTTCTCAAAACGATCACGTTTGGGGCTAGGTAAAGTTAGTTCACCTGTATTCAACCACGGGTTGTGAAGAATCTGGATTAGGTAGATATATCCACTTTTCATCGCCAGTAACTCTTCATTTGATAAATCGGGTATCGCCTGGATTTCTGAGGAATTCCTTGCATACTTTGACACGTCGTTGAGCTTCAGCTGGGGTGAACTCCTAAGGCACCTCACAGCATCATCTGGAAACCTGCATGTAGTGCAGGTGGTCAGTGATGGTAGATTTAGAAACACTCAGTTCTTCTGACAATTTTCAAGTGCTTGTTAGTGGAACGTCTTCCCCAGCTGCATGCAAGGCATCCAAATTAAGAGCAGATGGTCTATCTGACCTTCCTTTTACTTCAAGCTCAAGTTAAGTCACCAGCCGAAAATTTCTTGCACCAATGTTTTGCGGTCCTTCACCTTCAACTTCGTTAATTTTTCGGACGGCTTCAGCGGCTCTAAACTCCTGTTTCCAGTAACGTCGCAATAGAACCAACATTTCAAACTTTGTAACCATCGAAATTTACCACGGAGCAAGTTCAACGCATGGGTTGCGACATGTTACACACTTTCAGTCGTCTGCAGCACAGGAAAACTACCCCGCAGAAAATACGAACATTTTGTGTCGTGAAACTGTCCTATTCAAAAGCGCCGATTTTTTTTTTTTCGGACACCCCAATAGCTGTTCTAGGCAACTCTTCCTTCAATTTTAAGTGGCACATCAAGATGATTATGTCATGAAGATATGGTATGGTTGATTTCAGTGATGAAGAGCGTTTGGTTGGTTGGAAACAAGTCCGTTCCCACGGAAGTATCTAGAGCATGAAATGTTTCACAAAATGCTCTGTCAAGACTCTGGAGACAGTTTCAACAAAAATGAGATGTACGTCGTCGAACAAGACAAGGCCGTCCTAGAGCCACAACTGCTGAAGACGATCAGGAGCCTGACTGACAAACAAAACATAGATATGTCTTTGGAGTTTGCAGGAAGTAGAGTAACGAGAGTTTCGGGTCAAATCCTTACAGAAGACTTCGTGAGGAGTATCTTTATCTGATCATATATCATATGTAGAGGATTTTAGGAAGGGAGTGTCTGATAGCAGGTCTTAAACAACCCATACAAATTGGAAGCTAGGAGATTTGGGCTAGAGTGCCCGATAGGAAAGTGACACGAAAGCGAGGTAGAAAGGGGGAAGAAGACACCCTTATTTATTACCGGGAGGGAGGGTACCCGGTGTCCGACGGCTTAACGTGCCCATCCACCGCACGGCGGATATTTAATGGTTCGAGCTTTCGTACCTGCCTGGGATCAAATCTGAGATTCCTCAGTGGCAGTCACGAACGTTGATCACTATGCCATCAGCGGCCCGGAATATCTTTATTCAAGGAGACCATTTATTTATATCCCTGTATATTCAGCTGCTTGGCAAACTCGTTTAGCGTACTCCAACATCACACTTGGAGTCCAGATCAGTAGGCTAATGTTTTTTTCAGAGATTAATCCCGATTCAGTTTAAGTACTAATTCGCAACGTACTCTCATCTGGAATGAGCCAGGGACGGGCAACGTCCGCTTGACATCAGAGAAAGGGAATAAATAACAGACCTGGACATCTTTCTGTTACTGCTCTGAGATACAGATACGAAATCCTGAACCCATATGCCAGGCCATTCAAGGAAGCCGTCACTCCAGATTTTATTCTTATGGACGATAATGCCGGACCACATTGAACTCATTTGGTAGACGATTTTCTCGAAGAGGAAGATATTCGCAGGTATGAGTGGCCACCCAGATTCCGTAACCTCAGACCCCATTAAGCATGTATGGGTAGATGCATTGGAGCTCGCTATCCCTTGTCAAAGCACTTCAAGAATTCATAACAGCTCTTATTGAATAGTGGTCATTAATCCCCAAAGACTTAATCGGTTCCTTCACAAACAGGAGTGGTTGCTTGAGGTGCATAGCTGTCAGCGGTGACCATACGCCATATTAAAATACCACAAGTCTTAAGCAAAAATACTTTAAATATTGTTCCATGGACTGCTTTTTCACGTAAATTGCAAGATTATGATATTCATTTATGCAGATTATAAGGTTATGAATTTCTTCTGCTTCAGTTGCATAAGTTATTCTGCTTCAGTTGTAATCATAAAACTTCCACCAATTTCATTGAAATTCCTCTTAGATGCTTCGAGGTATGTACAATTTATAAACAATCCTTTAATTTAGGGTACTAGTGTTTGATATGCGTTCAGTATTAAAGCAAGTTTCAAATTGGTAAGCACAAAAATGGATAAATTCTAACTCAGAGAGAGTTTCCTAATCGTAACTCCCCAAAGTACAGAGTGTATGGTAATGACGTCAGTGTCACCGTACCATTGGGATGCAGGGGCGCAGACTTCACTAAATTATTGGGGGGGGGGGCAGACGTGAAAAGATCAGACATGGGAGGGGTACGCCTCTTCCATTGTCAGGGAGAAAATTTTAAAAAAGGGGAAAAAGATAAACTACGAGATTCGCCATATATTTTGAAAGGCAACTGTAATTGCTCATCAGCAAATCAACAAGGAAACAAAAATATACATTTTTTTTTTTGCAGAATATCAATATTTTAACAAATAATATTCAACCTGTGATTTTATAAAAACATCCAGAGAGGTTTTATTTCCAAAATTTTAAAAACAAAAATGAGAAATTAGCTGAGTTACTTAAATAAAGAACAAGAAGCGCAAAAATGAATAAATAAATAAGTCAAGGCGCTAGAGAGGATATGTTTCTGTATTTTTATTTATTTTATTTTTGATGATTGTTTTGAACATTTTCCACATATCAAATACAATACGGGGCTCGCAATCCAGTTTCTTCTCAAACGAGCAATGTTCAATATGGGAGAAAAGTTTACTTATTTTGCTATTATTATTTTTCTTTTTTTGAAATAAATCACCTCACCTAAAGTGATTATTTAATTAAACCGGACGAAAAATATTGGGTTGGCACTGCCCCCACCCCGAAAAATTATTGGAGGGGAAAGATTCACCCCTCCTCCAATAGGCGACGCCTATGTTGGGGTGTCTCGGAATTGCATAGCACAGCTTAATTCTACGACGTAAATATGCATATTTTCTGCGGGACAGTTTTCCTGTGTTGTAGACGACTGAAATTGCGTACGGTGGGAAATCACACAAAGTGTAATTCCCACAGTACCAATTTCAGTAGTCTACAGCGCATGCCGCGACCCATGCGTTGAACTTGTACCTTGATCAGTTGCGATGGTTACAAAGTTTGAAATATTGATTCTATTGCAACATTGCTAGAAACTGGGGTTTAAATCTGCTGAAGTAGTCCGAAAGATTAACGAAGTCGAAGGTGAAGGCCTGGAGGTTAGTTGGACCGCGCAAATATTTTTCAAGAAATTTTCCGCTTGTGTCTTGAGCTTGTAAAGGAAGGAAGGTTGAGGTAGGCTTTTTGTTGTAGCTTCGGATGCCCTAAAAGCTGCTGTGGAAGACAATAAACGAACAAGGCCTCTCAAATTGTCAGAAGAACGGGTAGTTTTTAAATCTACCATCACTGAGCACCTGCACAATATCAGAAAGGTTTGCGGACGATGCCGTGAGGTGCCTTATGAACTCACTCCAGCTCCAACTCAACGAATTGCCGTGGTAGGCAAGGAACTGGTCAGAAATCTACGCAATACTTCCATTTATCAAACGAATAGTTACTGGGAATGAAAAGTGGATATATCTGCGTAATCCGAATTCTTCATAACAGTGGCTGAATAGAGGTGAACCAGCTTTACCGACTTCCAAACGCGGATGTTTTAGAAAAAAATCATGTTCTGTGTCTGGTGGATTATCAAGATGTGTCTGATGGATTATCAATCCACTTTGAGCTCATCCCGAACGGTTCGACAGTATGTATAACAGACTTCAACAGAAATACCCTGCCTTAGTCAACCGAAAGCGAGCACCGCTACAAGACAATTCAAAACTTAATACCGCTAATTGGACCCTAGTTAAACTTCAAGAAACGCATGGAATCGAGCTGCTGCTTCATCCAGCATACAGCTCCGATCTTGCCCCTTCAGACCACCGCTTGTTTCATTTTCTCCGTTGCAAGCAGTCGACGACTATGGACGATGTCGAATGCAAGTGCCAAGCGTTCTTTGCTTCTAAACCGAAAGCTTGGTACCGTGCTGGAACTGAACAACTGGCCAACAAATGGGTTCAAACTACTGACCATGAAGGCCAGAACTTTAAAATTTAGCTTGGATTCTTCCGAGGTTCTCGGTAAGTGAATCTGTTGCATCAAAAACTTTTTTTTTTTTTTTTTTTTTGGACACCCCACACGGTACTAAAAGCCACGAGCTCTTAATAAGCATCACAATATTTGTCGTCTCTTGTGAGACTGCAAACTCAGTTTCTACTCATTACACATGAAATCCAACTTAAATGTGGAAGTTAACGGATTACGTGAGGTAGTTGATATTTTTGGGTATTACCTGTATTTGCTTGCTATTTTTGTACTGATACTTACCGTGCATCACTGTGTATCACCTGGATCATTTCTTAATTCCACCTGGTAAAATTTGTTGGATTCCTTCCCCTGAGGAAACTTCTTGCAGGCTTTACTTTGATCTTGATTTCCACCTCAAATTTTCTTCGTTTGATCATTTGTCACTGGTAAATTCTACGAAAATTAGGAAGTGTAATTCCACAAGGAAATAAAACTACACAGAAAAGGAAGGAAAGAGTAGGAAAAGGCACTTGTGGATACACCGCAAAGTGAAAAAATGAAGCGGGAACCTGATATATTCATCTGCACCTAAAGAACGGTTGAGAAATGAAAGAGTCTGTGTATATATTAGGTAAGGAGAAAGATAATAATACCGCATTAAGTGTATGAGTTTGTATCCCGTTAGCACAAAATCAATCTGTTACATTAAACGGTAGAAGAAGACAATGAAAAGTTATTGGGCCATTAATGCAAGCATAACCAGACTCCGTAAGTTAGGTGACATAAAAACCTCCACAGCTTAGAGAAATATCATCCATTAATCATAGGACAATACAGAATGGAAACGGCATTTGAATGATAAAATTATCCAAAATAACAGACTAAATATTAACATCAACAATTATCATTCCACTACTGGATGAAGGCCTCCCCAAGTCTCTTTCACAATTTTCTGTCTTGAGCCAGTCTCTTCCAAGTCACTGCAGCATGGTTTCGAATTTCATCAACACATATTCTACGTGGTCTTCTACTGGCTCTGTTCCTGCCCATTGGTATCCAATCTAGCATTTCCGTTTTTCCATGGTGTTCAGTTCTTCTAGAAATATTGCCATTGCCATTTGAAGTTCATCACTTTTGATTATGATGTCATCAACTGTTATCATTGCCGTAATTCATGTATTCCTCTTTCTATCTTTCCTGGTTACACTAAGTGTACATCTCTCCATGCTTCTTTCAGTTGTTCACAGCCTATGTATATGCCTTGCTTACTTAAGATCCATGTCTCTGATCCATGAGAAAGACCTGGAAGGATGCATTGGTAAAAGACTTTACTTTTAAGACAGAATAGTACCAAGTTCTATCCTACCAAGTTTATACACCTATTTATGTTTTTTCTCTTATGCCGCCCTCGCTTGATATGTGTTGTCCAAGGTAAATGTAGGCACGGTTACTTCTTGATTTGCCTCATCAATTTCTTTTCTTTTCATTTTCGTAAAATCATTGTACAGAGTTTTATTTTTGTTAGCCCATTTTTAAACCCACTTTTTGGTGTTGTCAGCAAGTTCTCGGATCATACACGCAAGCTCTGAGAGGGTACTTGCAAAAGGTGATTTACAGAATCTCCATTAATCTTCTTTATTCCCTTGTCTTAGAGACTAATGGATATTAGTTAACAGACCTTCGTTTCGCTGAAAATAGTCATTTTTTCCAAATATAGTCGTTCTGCAAGACCTTCAGAGCTAGAGTGTCTCATAAATATACAAAGTCTGAACCTGGGAATCAGGAAGTGGAGAAATTACGAGAAAAATGTGCTAGAAAAAAGTGTTTTAAAATCTTTATCATCAAATAATTTCAGAGAATTTTCTTTTTTTTCAAATATGTGATTTAAAATTATTCCAAAATTTTTCGAAACATTTATGCTGATCAAGTTTACTGACAACCAACTCTTTTGGAAGGGAAAAAGATCCCGAAGACATTGGAAGCTGCTTCTGTTATGACAATTAAGGCTTTGATTTGCATCTTCGTTTGAGAAAACCCCTTGCGAGGAAAAAATTGGCGATGTAAAAATCTGTACGACAACACTTTGCCAACATCGCGTTTCAAGAAAAACATTTTACGTGACTTAGGGCCGTCGCTCCAGCTTCGGGGGACCTGTTAGTTGTCACTGGGTATCAGTGAAGTGATATGGAATGGACGGAGAAAATCAAAGAAATTTTAGTATCTAGCGACATATAAAACGTTCATCAAAACAATAATGAAAAGTAATTATAATCATGCAAAGGAAATCAAAGAATATTAAAGACACTCAAACGGTTAAACAGAATAATATATCATCTGTAACTTATGTTGAAATTTACCTGAATAAAAACTTTTTAATACATTTTTTTGCCATTTTTAAATTAGTACTTTGGTCTACTTTCAGTATAAAATCAATATTCTACATTTTCACTAGGAAACTGTAAGAGAATTTCCGAAGCTCCCTGAGGAAAATTTTTTTGTTGAAGAAGCTTATTTTTCTTTAGCTAACCAATTTACCAGCTGACATCCCTGTCACGGAAAAAATTGTGTCTTAGCAATGGCGCCGGAACGTAAAAATGGATGTACTTGCCGTTGGGTTCTTCGGAAAATGTGTGATGTTTGTTCCACACATCGTCTAGAATGAATGAAAATTCGTTCTTCGCTTCAAAAAGAAAGAAAAAATTAAGAGGGAGATAATATGACCTACTACAGAGGTAAAAGCACGTGTGAAGTCGACAAATCTGCAGCAATACATTACGTCCATGTAGCTTTGTTGTGAGAGCAACTTACTCCGGAGTGAGGGGAAAGCGAGTTCGATCCACGTCGCGGACGAACTTGTGTTTTCACACACGTTTTCATCAACTGTCAGAAAAATGCAATGCCTTTGGATCACCCTGGAATACGAAGTTTCTTTTTTCTTTTGAGAACCGTCTATGATTATTTGGGGACACCTAGATCTCAGGAAATAACGAGTGTATTTGCAGTTTTGTCACTTAATTCCAGTATAGCGGTAACATTGACATTTGATTATACGGTAAAAGATTTTGCCTCAAAGAAATTGAGAAAAAAATTATTTCTAATTTTAACGATTTATGTTTATTCATTTCCTCTTTAATTCCATCGATTCACAAAGAACATCGATAGCAGTATTAATTAAAACAAATCATGAAAAATAATTTTGCCTGTGTTGAAAATTGAAATGCAAAATTTGCAGGCAAATGTTTCGTAAGTATCGTATGAAAAAAATCAAGAAATTTCATTTGTGAATTTAAAAATGACAATGAAATAAAGTTCCATAATTACGAAAAGTAAACTTTGAAGACAACGACGATATTTAAAAGTAAGTTTTATTTCAATGCCCAATTTTAAATATTACATGTGAAAAAAAATCTACAGAATTGTTCTTGAGACAGCCACGTATCCAGGAACTTTGGCGGGGGGAGGGCGGGGGGGGCGTCCGAGTCCAAGCAAAAAGTAATAATAATAATATATATCCAAGTCCAAGCAAAAAGTAATAATAATTCATATGTAGCAAATATAGGTAGCAAGTTGTATTGACCATATGATGTACTAACCTACTGCATGCATAATGCACATTGCCGCCCCGGTGGCGCAGTGGTCTAAGGCGTTTGGCCTCTGATCATTCGTCCCTAAGGGATCCGGGTTCGAATCCTGGTCAGGCATGGATGTTGTGTTTGTCTTACGGCACTGGCTCTTTCCCTTCCCTGGAACCAGTGACCCTAAATTAGGGACGGGCGACTGCTTATAGCCCATTTGAGTTGCTCACGGTGGTCGTTAAACCTCCAATAAAAAAAAATGTATATTTTCTTATGCCACGTCTCTTGGGGGAGGGAGGGGAAAACCCTGAGATTACAGAGACTAATTTTTGAATTGATGTAATAGAAATAAAATAATAAATTCGGGTTTCTACAAGAAATAAATGAAAAGACCAAATGGGAAATTTATAGAAATGTGAAATGTATTAAACTGCTAATTTAAATTGCACTGAAACTTGCCGTGAAGATCATTCATAAACAAACCGTTCTATATTCATATCAATAAGAATAAAAAAGTATTAGCCTAGGCATGTAGAACAGCAACCCAAAACGTACAATTAGAATTTTACTACTAAAAAGACATATTAGGTAAAAACAAGATCTTTCGCAACAGGCGCCCTGTGCGTCATCTTGTTAAACGAACTGGGGCAAGGAGAACATACACACTTTATATATATATATATATATAGGTAGTCCCGAAGACAACAGCGATCCTGGTGAGTGACTTGATATCCGCGTTACAACTTGGTTACAGCGAGAAAAAAAGTTGAGAAAGAAAATGACACTTAATAGGTGACCAATGCATACTCACCGAAGTGATAGGTAAGCTCAAGGTCCGTTACCAACCCCCGCAATAGGGTGCTTCGCACGACACAAAAAGTTAAATAACCGAATCCATGGTGCATGTACATGTTACCTATCATTTTGGTGAGTATGCATTGGTCACCTATTAAGTGTCATTTTCTTCCTCAACTTTTTTTTCTCGCTGTAACCGAGTTGTGATGCGAATATCAAGTCCCTCACCAGGATTGCTGTTGTCTTCGGGACTACCTATGTATATTAAGTGTGTATGTTCTTCTAGCGCCAGTTCTTTTAACCTGATGACGCACAGGGAGCCTGTTGCGAAAGATCTTGTTTTTACCTAATATGTCTTTTTAGTAGTAAAATTCTAATTGTAAGTTTTGGGTTGGTGTTCTACATAATACCTTTTTATTCTTATTGTTTTAGCATGAAACTTTTCTGATTGAAGCGTTCTATATTCATTCATTAATTTTAATAGACCACATAAAGAAGCTTAACACATGCTACCTACACATTAAAAGAAAAAGTCTTTACTGACTTTTTCTTTAATGTGTAGGTAGCCGTGGGTTCAGGGTAGGGGCGCTTGTGGAGGGCGCAGGTGCACCGGTGCCCCTCCCCAGTTACCGATTTGTTTATAGCTTTTGTGGACAATCATTAAAAAAATAATTTAAAAAAAATCGACATTTTTTGTTTTTGCTGTTGTTGTTGGGTAACCTTTGGGAGGAGTCCGGATTCCCTGGACCCCCTCCTTGGATACGTGCTTGTCTTGAGAGTATCCTGATTCTTTTTGTAATAAAAAATCTATACGTAATTCAAATATGAGATTCAAATCGGAAGTAAATTTTGTGCACGAAAATACGTTTACTTAAGTCTGTCTAGTTGTTTTTGGCCCAGGGTGCTACAATGTTTTAAATCCGCCTCTGTAATAAATCATACAATTTATTTGCTTATATAAAAAAAAAAAACGCATTAGTGGCTCTAAAAATGAGAGATCGCGTTGATTTCTGAGGAAACAAGGAGTTTTCGCTGTTCAAGCGAAAGAGGTTTTTCATTATTGCGATTATATTGAGGGATACACAATTGTTTCATTGGCTCCAGAAGACAGATAACGAAAGTCTTGTCACCTAAAGGCATTTTCGAAGTGTCCTAATTTCATAGAAGGAAGGCATGTAAAGTTCAATGTACCAAACCGAGAAGGAAGGTCCGGTCTCGAGTGATGAGACGTATTTAAATCTCTGGTCAAAAGGGGAAAGGATAGGGAAGAACAAGGGTGCAATTCTCTCTGTTATTTGCAGACAAGGAAAACCGGTTTATTTTCTAGCCCACCACAAACTTGGATGAAAGATGAATAAAACCCTTTTCAACGCTATGACCCTCAAACCCAGATCTTTATGAGGATCTCACCGGCATGCCGTCTTACCAAGACGATGGATCGATTGCGATTCGTCGCGTTCAACAATCTTTCCGTTTCCCGTCATCTCTCAAATCGTTAACAGGCATTGCGACGAAGAAGAACTAATAGAACACACACCGTCTTTACACTTTAAAAACTTGATGAATTCCTAAAGCTTATGCAAGTTAAAAATTAGTTTAATACTAAAAAGTTTAAAATACATATGAAAGATGAGACCTTTCGAACCCACAGTGGGTTCATCCTCAGATGTTTACTACATTGTGTATTACAGGCATTGCGACGCTGAAACGCAAATGAGATTAAATGACTGCAAAACTGGTAAGAGAAAATGTTAGGAAAATCCAATAAATGAACTGACACACACATTTGAGAGGATCTGAACAAATTGAGAGGATCTTTTTACGGTAACTCAGTGAAATATGATATTTTTAATTTGATTTAAATAAATATTAATGTACAGTATAATGAACTAGGTTCACAGTACAAGTAAAAAGAAAAGTCGTAATCAATAAACAGGAATAAACAGGAAATATACGCAAAATATTATAACTATACTGGCGATCCGAATTTTTTAGCGTAGAATAGAAATTAAAGTTTCCAAGCTTTCGCACACGGTGTTGCGTTCAGAGCGTTTTTTCTGAGGAGACAATTACAAATTTTGAGGGGGATGAAACTTGTTGACTGATTATATACATATAATTACAATTTTGTTATTTATATGTAATATTAATATATATAAAAAATTTAAATAGAGTATAAAAATTTTCTTATGCTCGTAATCGCTATGGAAAATGTTAATTCCAATTAATCTAACAATAGCTTTTCGTGGTGTAAATTTGTATAAAGATTCACCAAGCGTAGAATAGAAATTCACAAAAGGAATTTCCTAAGCTACAAACGTTCCTTGCGTCACATTCAGGACGATAATGCCTCATGTCACAGGTCCAAAAGTGTGCAGCAGTTTCTTCAGGAGCGACGTATAAGTAGTACAATGACATGGCCAGCAAACAGTCTGGATCTAAATCCCATTGAGAATATGTAGTGAAAATTGAAGAAACTAGTCCCGGCGAAATCTCCATGCTGTAAACCTGATTTGTTGGTTGCTATTCGGGAACATTGGAAACAAGGTTAATAGACTAACCTTGCATTGGAAAGAGCTTGAGACTGATTATCACTTTTTATTAGCCACATCTCTGCAGTGATGTAGAAGGGGCTTAACGCGCCTTAGAGGCACTAAGGCACTATTTTTCTAGGCTTAGCCCCGCTAAGTCACTTTTCGTGCTTACATGGCAGCAGAATCTGAACGAAGGAACTTTTTTAAATGATCATGCATGTAAAAATAGGGAAAACTGTGTTTTGTATGCAAACATACTCGTATCTTAACCGAATGTTCATACTACAGAAATGGCCGCCCTGGTGGTATACAGTGGTCTAAAGTGTTGTACGCTTCTGACCATTCTTCCGAGCTAAGACTGAGATGAGTCATGGGATGGTGTGCATAGCCAAAGGTGTGGATCTGTTTCTTCCCTGGAACAAGTGACCGGAAATTAGGAACGGGCGACTGCTTATAGCCATAGGAGTTGCCCATGGTGGTTGCTAAACCCAGAAATAAACAAACAAAAAGTACTGTGCAGAGTTATCTACGCAGTTGAATCACGTAATAGGGTGACTCACAAATCATGAGATTCTATCACAAAGAGAATGTGAACTCCTTTGTCTAGACGGCAGTCAAAATAAATTTGTAGGAGATAGCTACTCGCTGGGGTTAAAATTGCAGTGCTGAGAGAGAAAACGATGGACATTTATTAGGTGCTTGAATTAATTCCCGCTGTTTTTTGCCACCCAAACACCTTTGTGTTGCCACAGAACAGTACAGGATAGTCTATTCAAAGTAGTGTCCGTTGGAAACTACGACCTTTTCTTACCGTTGGGGTAACAAATGGATTCCGCGGTAGAAAAATGCTAATTCTTTCGAGGCGAACCATTCATCGAGCCATTTTTGGATATCCGCGACTGAAAGGTAGTGCTGCTCTGACAGGCCATGTTGCAGCTACCGGAACAAATGGAAATCCGAGGGAGCAATGTCCGGGGAATAAGGCGGGTGGGGTAAGAAGTCCCAGCCAAGTGCCTCCAAGAGTTCCTTCACGGATTTGGCGACATAAGGTCTAGCATTGTCGCGGAGAAGAATAACCTTGTCATGTGGGATCCAGTTTCCGAATTTCTGGATCATTTTTATTGTCTTTAAACATTTGCTAACCGTTGACTCATCGACCCGTAGTGTTTCAGACAACTCGTGAAGCGTCTCACATGAATCCTCGTCCAATAAGGTCTCCAATGCGCCATCTTCGAACGTTTTCGGCTGCTCAGGGCGCTCTTTGTCCTTCACGTCATATTCGTTGGCTTTGAAGCGTTGGAACCACTCTCTGCATGTTGTTTCTGATAGGGCATGTTCCCCATAGGCCTGCACTAGCAAACGATGACTTTCTGCTGCAGATTTCTTGCGATGAAAACAGAAGAGTAATGCTTTCCGCAAATGCTCCTTCTTTGGTACAAAACTCGACATCGTGAATGCGATACAAACTCGAGTTCTGTGCCCTCCGATCGCGTGTCACACACTGTTTCGTCCAGACTACGGAAGGTATGTGTGTGCTCAAGGGAGGTCACGCATGGTCCGGGTCACAGCGCACCACTGCTGCGCTCTATTGGGCAACAGTGGGAATTAATTCAAGCACCTAATATAATAAACAACTCGCCACTAGTGTCGGCTCCAATAAAAGTAATCCCTTGAGCTCACTCTCTGCCTCCTTACAGGCAACACACAAATCTTCCACATGTACCACATAATCTTAGTCTAAATGGCGCATTAGTCATATTGAATTGATGTTACTTTGTTAGTTCACAAATATTCCCAAATATTTAAAATTGTATAGAACGACAGAGAGCCGTATTTAAATTTAAAAAAATATTATCTTAGCATATGTCTCTCACGTTACATTCTTCCTGTTATTTAAAATTGGTCAAATCACGCAGTTTTAATATAAATTGATATTGGTAATTAGTATGAAAATTAAAAAATAATAATAAAAACGATGAACCAGATTTTGAAAATTTCGAGGGTAATTTTTCCTAGTAAGGCCGCTAAGGCACTTTTATTTAGAACTGCATCACTGCATCTATGCCTCAAAAGAACCAGGTTGTCGTCAAAGCTCGTGGAAAAGTTAGAAAGCATTTAAGTTGATATAAATGCTATATCCAATATGGACTGATTTCATAATTTTTTCCTCTTATGTAGGTGAGTCTACAATTATTTCCCACAAGTGTGTTACACATCATTATGTATTTCAATTAGATATTGAAATAATTTTTTCCTCATAATTTTTTCCTCTTATGTAGGTGAGTCTACAATTATTTCCCACAAGTATGTTACACATCATTATGTATTTCAATTAGATATTGTATGTTCCTTTATATGAGTCCTGCTGCCTTTAGCTTAGATGGACAGCTTTCATTAAACTATGTTTTCGTTTCGCCTACTTCCTTTGTGTCGTTTCTACATGCTCCCTACTATACGCTTCCATGTTCGTGTGGCAGGGATTCCATAATTTTTTGTGAGGGACTGTATAGCATTGGCGTAAAGTTACAGTAGCAAAGATAGGTACTTGGGAGAGAAACCATAACGAAATGAAACAGATTTGAGGTTACGATGAGACATCTGGTCAAATGTCTGCTTCTGGCCAATTGAAATCACTAACAATTGCTCACGCCGTGTATTTGCTACACTACTGGCCACCCAAAATGCAACACCAAGAAGGAAGCATCCGATTGGCCTGAAATTCGCAGCATGCGTCGCCCGCGAGAGGACATGCAAACGATTAGCATTGTAGGCCATATGCAAATCATGTGTGCTCGGCATGCCACCGAGAAGCACTATAAGAAGAGTGCACAGAAGGCGGGGTGTAAGTAGTGGAAGTGTGTTGTGCTGCCGGACCTTTGCGTGGGAAGCTTCCTGATGCCTCGTCGCAGAATACGGCAGTCATTCCAGCACGTTTCGGAGTTAGACAGAGGACGAATAGTGGCTTATCGCGACAGCGGTTTATCGTACCAAGACATCGGCGCCCGTGTGGGACGACATCCAGCCACAGTGAGACGAGTATGGATTCGGTGGGTGCAGGAGGGACGGACGGACCGACGTGAGCGATTGTCGCAGCCGCTGCACCACCGAACGAGAGGACCGGCATGTTGTGCGGCGTGCATTGACGGCTCGCACCGCCGCATCACGAACGTTAGCGCAGGAATTAGGGTGTGTTGCGAAACAACGTGTTTCAGCACGTACCGTTCGACGTCGTCTGCAGGAGCGGGGACTTGTCGCACGGCGCCCATTGCTCCGATTACCATTGACGTTACACCACCGGCGAGTGCGGCGGCAGTGGGCCGTTGAACGCCGCACCTGGACTGCGGAATGACACGACATTGTTTTCTCCGACGAATCCCGCTTCTGCCTGCAACACCACGATGGTCGGATCCGCGTGACGCCTGCATTATGCATCGCCACACCGGTCCGCCGCCTGGTGTTTTGGTTTGGGGCGCAATTGGATATGACACCCGCACCCCTCTGGTACGCATCGCCGGTACACTCAACAGCCACCGCACCATCTCCGACGTTTTGGAGCCTTTAGTCCTCCCTTACCTGCAGGACCTGCCAGCGGCCACGTTTCAACAGGACAATGCGCGCCCGCACGTGGCACGCATCGTGTAACAACTCTTCACGGCCCACCAGGTGACACTGCTGCCGTGGCCAGCCTGTTCTCCCGATATGTCGCCCATCGAACACGTTTGGTCACTGATCGGCAACCGAGTGGCCCGGCAAGCACCACCCGCGGCTACGCCTGATGAACTGTGGCAACGTGTGGGAGCAGCCTGGACCGACATACCCCAAGCCCACATCCAAAGCCTCTTTCGTTCGATGCCGCGGCGTGTAGCGGCCGTTATTGCTAGCCATGGGGGCCAAACTAACTATTGATGTCTGCGTGTTCCGCAAGTCGCACGGGCCTGTAAGCTCAATCGTTCGTTTCATCATTGTATCTGTTGTTATGTGTCCAGTAAATCTGGCTTTGCTGTTTCGTGTCCTTCTTGGTGTTGCATTTTGGGTGGCCAGCAGTGTAGATAAAGAAAATCTATGATCATTATAAGTTGCCTTCAATACAGCGGCCTGTAATAGCATACGATTAGGTACGATGAATAAATAGTGGTAAGACGTGGTTTATGTGAAAAGAGGAGATCCTAGACAATATTTTATTGTCGACATTAGTGAGAGTTACAAGCCACCAGTTATAAAGAAGAAGGAGGTCACACCTATCATTGGCAGAAGTTGGACGGCGCCAAGACGAAATTGTGGAGATGGTGCTACACCACTTAAAAGAGCATTATAACAAGCAGTTAGATATGGTAATAAGTAAGGTGTGACGAACCACTGAGGTGAAGCAAAAGTCAAAACTGCAAGTCGCAGTGGTAAGACAAGGTCGGTGTAGTTAATTTGGGAGAACAACTGGCTCTGAAGCGAGAAGACTTGGATACGAATCTCACAACCGGCAAAAAGGGCTTATTCAAAGGCAGAAAATGTAATTAAAAGAGTCTCCATGAGCCCATTTGGACCAGTAGCTGCGTCTTGATGCAAAGTTTTAACAGTGGAAATGACTCAAATCGTTGTGCTGACATGACATGTCTAACGTGGATTAGAAAACATGTCATGCTACATCCGAATGTGTCAGTGAGTACTAAAGATACTTTCCCTTTCCCCTACCTTAGCTATGTGTGGTTGATGGTGGTGATTCGATTGATGTCGTGTGGTTGATGGTGGTGATTCGATTGATGTCGTGTGGTTGATGGTGGTGATTCGATTGATGTCGTGTGGTTGATGGTGGTGATTCGATTGATGTCGTGTGGTTGCTGCAAAATCTACTGTTGAAATCTCTTCTTCAAGAGTCTGGCCTGACTATCTCATCCTAGCGGGAAGTACTCACGTGACATAATTTTCTCTAACTGTAATTTATTTCTGTGTTTCTTTTCTATCAGGTCCCTAGCTCAAATATCACAGCTTCCTGTTTTTTTTTTTTTGGAGGGAAACTTTAAACCTCGGGTCTCAGGCACTCCTTTTCTAAAATCTTCTATACTTAATAAATACACAGTTCACGTGGATTAGGAACATCAAATAGAAGTCATCGCTCTTTCGACGTTTATAAGTGAGTCACGGAAAAATTCCCGGGTTCAATTCTCGGTGGTGGCCCATCAGAATTTTTCCGTGACTCACTTATAAACGTGGAAAGAGCGATGGCTTCTCTTTGATGTTCCAAATCCACGTCAACTGTGTATTTATTATTCATTCACTTTCTAGTTATTTGTTCAGTTGCTGCTGTTCATCTTTGGTGAATCCCCAGCATTGTGTGTGGCTTCAAAGAAAGCAACTTGCCAGGTGGTTTGGCAGTTTGTCGCATGTGATTCTGGAGAATTTTGAGGCCGCTGTGGTGCAATGGAAGCATGTCCGGCGCGTAACTGGAAGACTCTGGGTTCGATTCCCGGTGGCGGCCGATGAGAATTTTTCCGTCACTCACTTATAAACGTGGAAAGAGCGATGACTTCTATTTGATATTCTATACTTATATTTATTAAAAGTTTGGTATCTAATCAAATGGTGCACTATCTTCTGCCATTTCTTCTAACACTGAGGAATTGTGGAACTACGAAGTGCCGACCTAGTGGAGTGTTGATCTAAGCACCGGTTTCTTACCATTTGCCCGAAATGGGTTCCGGTTCGAATCCCGGTGAGGTATGGACGTAGTGTTTGTCTTGCTGCACTGGCCCACTCCCTTCCCTGGAACTAGCAGTTGTAAATTAGAGACGAACGACTGCTTACATCCCACCGAGTTTCTCACGTGTTCGTTCAACCCCCAAACAAACAAAAAATGACCTAAAAAGTGTTTTGTTATTAACTACACATGACTAATCAGTAATCACGCCAAAGTGACTTTTCTTTGAGTCACAAAAGGAGGGAGGGAAGAAACAGAGCAGCAGAAATGAAGTTATAAACAGAACTAGAAATAAAGAGAAAACAACGAATATTGCTGGTGAATTAAATTCGCCCTCGAGCTGACAGGTTTCTCAATTGTGCGGAACACTAACTTAGATCATGAAAGTTCTAATTTTGCCTATCCTAGCAAGTCTTTACACTGAATTACAGAAACCTCATTCCATGTAAGGAAAGTATTAAAGAAATTGGTGCATTAATAGGCAAGCATAATTCAGTAACAGTTAAAAGAAAAAAAGATATTTTATATTCAAAAAGTCTTCAAAGCACTGTGATTTATGATGGAATAAATGTGGTGAATCCTTTGAATAAATGGTACAATGATTATTATTGCTTTATTTATTTATTCATTTTGTAAGACGGACCCACCCTAGCCCTTGGCATCTGCATCGTCATTTGGTTCACTCTTAGATTTCTTTGTTTTGCAAAGGGCAATTATATGCAATTTCTCAATTGTTAAATGAGAAACAATTATTACCCCCAGCCATGTGATTACAAGTAATCCGTGCCCTGGCCTGCCGATGACTTGTGCTGTGTGCTCATTTTAGAAAGACTAAGGCTTTGTTCGATGTAGTAACGAAATGCTAGTTAAACATGGGGAGAAGTGGTACGTCGATGGCAAATTCGATCATTACTGAGATTTAAAAGGACAGAGACCGTTCTTTTACATTTCAACGAACTGGAGCATGTTCTTGTCTCACACCGGGTGTTTGACAAGATCTATTAAGCATGTGAGAGTATTATATGAAATGTTTTCTGCTGATCACTGTCGTGCAAGTATCAAGTAATATTCAATGTTTTCCCATTGTTTCTTCTTCCCTGCCAGTTCTGCTTTCTTCCGTATTATCGGCTTTCTGTCTATGTCTATCTCTCACTTTCTCTCTCTCCCTTTATAGCTGTCTCTCTCTCTCTCCTTCTGTCTCCATCTCTGTCTCTCACTTCTCTGTCAGTCTCTCTCCATCTCTCTTTCTCTTTCTATGTTTCCGCTTTTGCCTACCTCTCTCTCTCTCTCTCTCTCCCCCCATGTATCCCCCTCTCTCTCTCTGTCTATTTGTTTGCTTCTCTACACTTCTTTTAGGCTCATATTTGGGCTTTATGTTGATGCATACACTTTCGTTAAGTTTATACACCGGTTTCCATAAATTAAGGAAGAAAACATAACAATCGCGATCTTTTATGAAAGAAAGAGTTGGAAATTCACGAAACTTGGGTACATGACGTGAAATGTAATGCAGAGTCAGGGGTATTTTATATAAATGAGTGGCGATGTCATAGGTTTATGCAAATAAGCCGCAGCATGAAAGAGGCGGTTGCAGAGGTGTGCGTCCTAACGTTTGCGCAATACAAAGAAAGGATTTCAAGATATATTTGTTGTAATCGCTGCGAGACATCATTTAACAGATGAACTGAGGTGGAGTGCGATCGGAAGACTAGAGTCAGGCCAAAGTCAGGTGGAAGTAGTAAGATGGGTGCATGCGAGTCTTTCTCTGGTCCACAGACTGCGGAACAGATTTGTTGTAATGGCTGAGAGACATCATTTAACAGATGAACTGAGGTGGAGAGCCATCGGAAGACTAGAGGCAGGGCAAAGTCAGGTGGACGTTGCAAGATGGCTCTGCAGGTGGGTCCTTCTGTGGTCCATAGACTGTGAAACCAATTTCGATTTAAAAATTATCTTACTACATCGAATACAGCTTCTGATGAGAAATGTTTTGCATATAATTTCTAGTTTTTGGTAATGAATGGTTTGGCCAGGGGGCGTAAGTGTTTCTGCTATGATATATTTTCAGCAAAATCTGAGCTTTTGGAAACTCGATTGAAAAATTTCTTTCGTGGACTCAAACCGCTCACTTTGGAAAACCTTAAAAAAAAAAACTTTCTCTTTAAAATGTGCGTATTTTTTCCGCCAGGGGCGTACATGTATATCCTATTTTTCCCGATATCTCTGCTTCCAAGAGTTGGATTTAAAAAAATCTTTACTTGTTGGATAGCATTTCTGGTGCAAAATGTTTCTCATACAATTTCAAGTTTCTCTTAACGCACAAATGCGCCACTAGAGGGCGTAAGTTTAAGTTTCCGTTTACAGCAATATCTGCGCGACTAGAAATCCGATTGAAAAGATACTTTTTCGGCGAGATACTACTATCTATGGAAGCCCTTTGTGTGTAGTTTTTTGCCAAAATAATGCACAATTTTGCCGCTAGGAGCGCACATGATTAATCTGTTTTCCTCAATATTTCGGCTTCTATACAAAGCAATTAAAAAATTCGTTCAACACCGGATGCCATTTACCTTGTGGAATACTTTAGGTTTGTACTTGAGAAATTTTACAGTTCACAGTGCTGTCGCTAGGGGTGTTTGTGTACTTTTATTTGCAGCTCTGTCTGCGCTTCTAAAAATCCTGTTGAGAAATTTCTTATTTACTCTATGCCATTCGCTACAATAAAGATGTGGAACATTACCCTCTTTAAATAATGCACAGATTTCCCTTTAGGAGGCGTAAAGGTCAAAAACGTTTTTATCTGCGTCTTCTTCCGGGAGACGTATTTGAACAGAACTTTTCCTTAACATAGCTTTTCCCACGAAAAATATTTTTCGCCTATTTTCAACTTTTCCATTATTCAAAATTTTTCCGCTAGAAGGCGTGGAGTTATATCATGTTTCCTTCTATATTTCTCCTTTTAACTGTTTGATTTGAAAATCTCTTTGTCTCTGATAACTTCTTTGTGCTATGAGAAACTTTTTGTGCGTCATTTGTTAATTTTTAGCCATTGGTACTGTAGAAGTAAGTAGCTATTTTTATTTCTGGATGTTTTATCGATTGTTGCAATCCGGTTGATTTATTTTCTAACCGGTTCCATTGACTTTGAATAACTTTGATAAATTTTGTTGCTTTGGAAAAGTTCAGAAGAGGTGCTCATTGCAACCGACAATTTGGTGTCATTTTTCTTGTTTATATTTCTCAAAATCTTTCCTTCCAACTGTCCGGTTTGAAACATCCCTTCTTATGCTGACAGCGTTTCTGATGCGGAATGTTTTGCGTATAATTAAAAAAAAAATTGACACACAAGTTTGCCATTAGATTGTATAAGTTCAATGTTCCTTTTCGCGAATTTCACTCAAACAGTGTCAAGATGTCTAAATGTAGAAGCACTATATGCCTGGAAACCATTACGCTGTCTACCATTATCCAGGCGCATCGTATACAGTACAACAACAGTGATCAGTGATGTATGTCTCACATTGAGTAGTATTCAGATCAATGAGCCAAGGTGATGTTCACAGATGAGTGCCGCTTCAGTCTTTCGTTGAATTCCTGCCTGCAGGGATCTGAAGGGAACGAGGGACTACCTACGTATGATGCCAGAAACATGTTTCAACAGGACAGGTAAGGCGGTCGGGGTGTGGGCCGGCATCGACATGATCAGTGAACGTACCGAACTGCAGGTGATGGATCAGGGACAATATATATATATTTCATTATTTAATTTCATGATTCATGATTTTATTTCATTTAATTCCATGATTCATGATTTTATTTCATTTAATTTCATGATTCATGATTTTATTTCATTTAATTTCATGATTCGTGATTTTATTTCAAACCATTCCAGAGCTTATCAGAGACTAAAAGGTCAAATCATGATAAGAAAGGCTAAATCATGATATATATATATAACCTTTTCTATGTTGTACTAGGTGTGAGTCAAAATTTTATATGTATTTTTTTGCTTAGGTATCTTCTTTATAGAATGTGAATTCTGAATTTTCAAAACTGCTGCGTTGCGCGTTTTGATCTTCAGGTTATTTTGCAACCTTCGTTTTAAATTCTAAAGTTTTTCCTTAGTCTTCAGTTTTGCTCTTAAGTATATATATATAAGGTATATAACTTTCACAAAGTTTTCTTTAGTTAATATTTATCTTTAACTTATTCTCGTTTTCGTGCTGTCATAAGTTGTAGAGTAGGGGGTTTTAGACTCAAGTTTTCTTTCAAAAATCTGTTCGGTATAAATTAGCATTTCCTTTTTTTTTAATTGCAATGTAAAATTTGGATTCCTTTTGCATTATTTTTCAGGTTTAAATTCTCTCTCAAACGAACTTGGAATTTCGTTATAGCTGAAAATCATTTCCATTTATTATGTCACTCTCACAGCTTGAGTTCTCTTTAATCTTCTTCTCTCTGTTTAATAGTAACAGATGAAGAGCATGGGTCGGGCCATGAAGGTTAATGGATGCAAGCGAAATTGTTAACTAGTGCTAGGTCATGCTACTCTACGGAGGACATGACTTATATATATATATTTTTTAACTATTTTAGGTGGGAATGTTACTTGCATCTATGGCCTTGCAGAAACCCATTTCCAACTAGGTCTTTGTGGAAGTGAGAAAATGCAGAGTTTTTGCTGGTCCTTGATAAAGCCAAGGCTCAGTATTCTCGACACCTTCTACATTCAGTTGTTTTATTTTTATTTTTTTATCTTTTCTCCTTTTACTCACACAGGTAGATACATAACCTTTTCTATGTTGTATTAGGTGTGAGTCAAAATTATATATGTATTTTTTTGCTTAGGTATCTTCTTTATAGAATGTGTATTCTGAATTTTCAAAACTGCTGCGTTGCGCGTTTTGATTTTCAGGTTATTTTGCACCCTTCGTTTTAAATTCTAAAATTGTTTCCTTAGTCTTCAGTTTTGCTCTTAAGTATATATATATATATATATATATATATTTCATGATTTAATTTCATGATTCATGATATTATTTCACTTAATTTCATGATTCATGATTTTATTTCATTTAATTTCATGATCCATGATTTTATTTCAAACCATTCCAGAACTTATCAGAGACTAAAAGGTCAAATCATGATAAGAAAGGCTAAATCATGATAAGTTCTGGAATGGTTAAACCATTCCAGAACTTATCAGAAACTAAAAGGAAGGGAAAAAGCATGGAGAGATGCAGGCTTGGTGTAACCAGGAAAGACAGGAAGAAAAACTCGTGTATAAGGAAAATGACAAGAGTTGAAAACATCGCGATCAGAGTAAAATCCCTGAAATGGCAATGAGCGGTACATATTGCCAGAAGAACAGACCACCGACGGACTAGTAAATTTTTGGAATGGATACTAAATGACAGGAAAAGACCCAGAGGAAGTACATGCGGGACATCGGTGGACAAAATTCTAAAGCATGTCGGAGTGAATGGAGGAGATTGGCTCAAGACTGACCGTTGTGGAAGAAACGTGGGGAAACCATCATCATCATCATTGTTTGACAATGATGATGAAGATGAATTCGTTAAAAGAGAAACTTTTTATTTGCGACAAGAGATGCACCAACTCTGCATACAAACGCACGCCCAGAAGAGTTCATTCCCTCAATCATCATATTAATTGTTCTGGTTTTCGAACATCTTTGCAGCCAGTTTCCCTAAACCTGAGATATGTGGCTCTTCCGGGGCATCCCTATTCGTGAAGGTCATTGAACTATGTTTTTACAACGAGAGGGAAGGAAAAAAGCGTGGTAACATTAAGCCGCCAAACAATTAAAATGCTTAAGAATCGAAGAACACAGCTAAGAATAACTCCGATACACAATCACACCAACTCATAAGGAGAACGGGGAAGGGCATATCTGAGTAGCCAGTTGACCATCCATTTATACCACCAAGACAATGAAAGACAATAGCAGAGGAGCACTCCCAGTTTGAGATAAAAAAAAAAAAAGAGTGTTTTCGCTAATTAAGAGAACAGTCATTACAGATTGACCTCTTGGAATAAATGCAAACACACAAACGTAGCGGCTTCACTGCATCGGAAAGCAAATGAAAGTCATTTTATTTTTTATCAATTTTCCGACGCGTGATAAAGATGAAGAGAACAGGAATGTTATGCCCGCCGTAAAGGACAACCTGTTCAAAGTACATTGTCCTCTGAACTGTCTTGGTACCACACCTCTTGATAAAATCAGTCTAAACACTGTAGGTGGCAAATTAATTCTCCTAAGGCCGTTTATTTCTGTTGCTCGCATTATATTGACCAATCTACAGCACGTCTGATATTGGCTGCATTTAACTGGGATGACTGAACTGCAGAACAAAATATTTCATTCCTTTATTGAAATGTTTCGCGAGTATCGCGCGTCGCAGTCTAACTTCTTAAAAATCGTTTCCCTAAAATGCAAGGCCACAGTACATACTGCTAGTGTTAAAGAAAGGATACGTGCCTCGTAACACGATGGAATTTTATTTCCATCCTTTGCTAGAGCATAATATTCAAATAAAAACCGTGTTAACTTGCGAAATGTGACCCCTTTAGATTGCTGAACATGAAACCTATAAATTAATGTGTAACATACTACACATACGTCATTGTCGAGACCTATAAATTAATGTGTTCTTATGTTTGCATTTGTATTTCTCATCTGAAGACGGGGTCCAGGGTGGACCCGAAAGTTCTTATCAGGTGTTTTTAATTATCATCAGGTTTCAACTTGTATCTTGAGCATAATTAAAGTTATGGTTCATCAACTCAGGTTTTAAGCCATGGATTGATTTTACTAACGTATCGTGCACCAATGTGAGCTGCCTTGTGTTTTACTTTAATGTTTTTAGCTGCACGAAAGTATTTATAGATTACAAGTCACGTCTCTGAGCGCGGTGTTCAGATTATTCTGTCCAACCCTTGTATATTATTCAGATTTAAACGAATGTAGGGAACGACCCTGGCACCAATGAAATGTGATGTAGCTACGAAAGTCCATCTGCGCACGCGCAAGCTAAAATCTGACCTCAAGAAGGATTAGTAACTTTTGGTTTCAGATATCTGCAGGTGTACATCCCCTCGTGTTATGCATTATGTTAAAACTCTTGTAAATAGCATGTAACATTCCTTTGGAGGAAACGAAAGGAAGCTTAATTCCGCTACGGCGTATACTTCACTACAGTCGGGAAAGATGCCTGGCATCAAAATGCATTTTTGTAATGGCTTTTATCACATTTAGCAACAGATTCTCGTAATTTACGCAGATTGCAATGAGATATTGTTGCGTTTATGTAAAACGTGATGAAATAATGATCGGCTATAGATTCGTAAAATATATTGTTGATGAACAATGATTTAACTATCGTTGCGTCACTTTATGGGGAAGCATTCGGCACGATCTCGCATCAGACAGTCGCATTTTTCACTCGCTCCTGGCTCGTGCTTAGACCTATCTGAAGTTGATACTGTTGTTTAGCTTTATGTGTTTGGGTACAAGTGAACTCATTTTACTTTACGTTTTACCACACAAGTAGTGTGCGTGTCTTGTTATTTTGTTCGACGGTGTATTTTTTTGTTATTCCAGGTGTTGCAAGCTGCAACACTTGGACTTTCGTTTTTTTAGGTCCACGTATGGAGGGTGCTAACAACTTCAAACAGCTTATACAAATGGCTGAATCTCCTGCGGAAGTGAATCAACCTATTTCTTCGACACTTCCTATACAGTCTACTGCTTCTGCTTTGCAATATGAATACACTATTGGGTCGTTTCATAATTATTAGCCGATGCCGACAAGGCGAATTTGCATACCCGGTTATAAGGGACGCCTCGTAGGAGGAACTACGAAACGCCCATGCAAATTGAATCGGTTCAGTCCACGTGTATAAAACGGTATTTCAGACAGATCCCAGCAGTTGGGGACGTGATGGAGCAACCCGATGTGAGATTAGTGGTTTTGCACGAATTCAAACTTGGCCGGAATGTGTCCGAAACGGTCGGAAATGTCAATAGAGCGTGGGTTGTCCGAACGACGAGTGACATAACTTTCCGTAAACTGTTTTCCAAGTTCCATGCCGGTGATACTGCCATCGACCATAAGCTAGTAGTCGGTCGTCCGGTTCTGTGTGACACTGTACATTTAAGTCAGAAAGTGAAAGAAAAACCAACGTTCACAGTACATGAGCTCAGTGCCGAACTTGTCGTATCATCAGCGACAGTTTCCAGACACCTGGCAGCTATGGGCAAGGTTAAAAACTGGATACCTGGGTTCCACACGAACTCACCGAATAGCAGCAGATTCGGCTTCTGGAAACATGCATTGCCCTCCAAAAACGTGAGGCTAGTGCTCCTTTTCTGCATCGGATCCTTACGGTTGATGAAAAATAGGTGCTTTATGACAAAAGGAAGCGAACAGCGCCGTGGCTCGATAAAGGGGAACCACCCAAACACATGTCCAAACCCGAGTTGCACCCACAGAAGGTTCGGATCTCTGCGTGGTGGACTGCCAAGACTGTGGTTCATTATGAGTTTTTGCCGCGAGGTCAAACAATCACAACGGACGCATGCTGCCATCAGCCGAACGAATGTCACCAGAAATTATGTAGCAAACAACCATAGCTCGCCAATTGTTTGGGTCCCATACTGCTTCAGTATGGCGCACGACCGCATGTGTCTATTGGAAGCATGCAAAAAACCAACGCCTTGGGCTACGAAGTCCTTTCTCACCTTGTTTATTCCTCCTCAGACTTTCACATGCTCCGCAATTTGGACCACCTCTTGAGGGGCAAACGGTTTGCTATAACAAGGATGCTGTGATTTTTGCCGTTAGAGATTCCTCGGAACACTGCGATGCCAGTTTCTACCACCGTGGCATTTTTGAACTGAAAACACGTTGGGCACAGTGTATTGCTCGCCGAGGGCAGAAAATTTTCGGAATAAAATGCATTTTGTCGTCTGTTACTGCTGTCTGTTTCTTTGCGTCCGAATCGGCCAATAATTATGAAACGACCCAATAATTTAAATAATATCATCAGAATGAATCCACTCGCTGCTGGGTAGAGTGTAATGGCCCCACAACCACCTCCTCGTCGATCTTTTGCAAATGCGGTTAGCAATTCTTAGCCTCAAGCTACTACAGCATCTTTATGTGCTACTCCTTCAGCTGTGTCTCAACCAGAAATGATGAGGATTAATGTGTGGAAGGTGAAAATATCAGATGAATCACCGGAAGGTAAGGCTTATCAGTCAGCTGTGCTTTTAAATGTATTTTTCCCGTCCTTGTGTGACATCCCCCTACCTCTATATTTAGAAGCTATTACGAAAATCGTTCCAAAAGAGAGCATTGAATCTGTCATTCGCATGGCTAGGTGTGTGGTCATGCACTTCAACCCCCTCCCCCCACCAGACTTGCTATTGACCAAATTCTGCCTAAAGGCATAGATAAAAAATCCTTCTACTTTATTCCAAAAACCCACAGCTCAGCGCCCTCTTGCTCTCACCATGCGACCAGTGTCAAGTGCCGTACCAGGTGCTCTGCTGATTCAAGTCCTTGGAAACCTGAGTGGAGTCGTGCCCGCCGCTCCACGACGCTACTCCCCATTTATGAAAATCCTCCAAATACGTGGCGTCAGTGAATAAACAAAGACATCGCTCTTTCCACGTTTTATCAACACATAGCAACCGAAAAATTGTTATCCGGTCACCGCTGGGGATCCGAATCCCAGATCTCTCCTTACGCTACGGTGGCCAACAATCAGCGGCGCTATGTGTGTTTTCGGTTGCTATGCGTTGATAAAACGTGGAAAAGGCGATGTCTTTGTTTATTCACTGACGCCACTTATTTGGAGGATTTTCAATTTTGGATCTCGACCTTTGGATTTAACTTCTGTAATTAATATTAGCTGTACAACATAATTCTCGGCCACAGGCACGACACGCTGACAACAAATTATAACAAATCCAATTCGTACCTAATCAGGGAAATAATCCCCGTCGTGTTGGATACATTTGAGCCATCGGCCAGGGAGCTGCCGAATACCACTGCGGAAAAAAGAGGACTATTTCGAGTTGATAAAATCTTCAATACTTGTGTAGACCTCCTCTAGAGAAGTGAAGTGCATGTCACTCAGGTGATGTTGCAGGGAGCGAAAGAGATGATAATCCGACGGGGGATACGCTGGGTGGGACAAAATCTCCCATCCCAGGTCGGTGATCGTGTTTAAAGTCGTTTTCGCGGTGTGAGGACGCGCGTTATCCTAAAGCAACAGGACCGACCTTCTGTCCTTGCCGGTGTATGGTCTTTTTGCCTCCACTGCGTCATTCAGACGAATGAGTTGCTGACAATAACGCTCAGCATTGACCGCTTCACCAAGTTTGAGCAACTCATAGTGTGCGACACCACGCTGATCACACCATTTGCAGAGCAACAACTTCCTGGCATGGATATTCGGTTATTCCGTTTGCAGGTACTGGTGGTAAGCTGACCTGGATAAACCCACGATTTGCGCCACTTAGGATTATCGTAGAGGATTCACTTCTCATCACAGGTCAAAATCTTGTGGAGGAAATCCTTCTTCTTGAATCTGGAGAGCTAGGACACAGCAACATCGTAGCGCCTAGACTTGTTCACAGCTGTGAGTAAGTGGGGCACCCAACGGTCCTCCTTGTGAATCCGTCCAAGCGGCAGGCGCTTTGCAATGGCTTGCTGTGTTACTCTGAGTTCCTGGGAGAGCTCTGACTGTGTGCGACAGGGATCTGCGCCCAACAGTTGTTCCAGTTCCTCATCGTCAACTTTCTGTGGCTATCCCAGACGTTCTGCATCACAGAGATCAAACTTCCTCTACTTAAACCGCTGGAACCACTTCCGACACATACTGCAGAACACAGCAGCCTCCCCAAAAACAGCACAGATCATTTGCAGGGCTTTCGCGGCACTTTGTTTCAGCTGAAACGCGAACAGGAGGCCGTGCCTCAAATGTTGCTTTTCGAACGACATTGCTTTCACCGTCAACTTTCGTCCCTTCTGTCACTACAGCTGTGAGCAGTTACAGTTTCCTAGAAAGCTGTTGGATGGCGCTGCAATCAGCCATTATCGCACACAGCTATTTACATTTGCCGATGCTCTATGATCGCTTGTGGTTAGGGGTAACCGGGACTTCCATATTTATCAGAAGTGAATTTCAGCAGCCATTTTGCGGGATAAATAATTGGAATCACTTTCTTTCAATTCCCGCCATTTTGATGGGCTGGACAGCAAACAGGCAAAATACTTCTTTTCCCACGCGTCGTAGCAGAAGGGGTGTTAGATTTATAGTTTCGTCGATGTCAGAAGAATGAAACTGGACTTTATTGCTTTTCCACCGTCCCAAGCAGCACGACCAAGCGAGGAGAGGGGGCAGCGAAACAATTAAGAACATGGAGTTTTGAGAGTGAAGGTGTGGCCGCGCTTTCTAGGAATAGGTCGAACGAGGGGACAGTTTTTTAGGGGATTGCTCCCCGGGAAAGAGAACACGAGACTCGGTGGCAAAAAGTCGAGAGACGAGGATAATTTTTTAGGAGGTTCTGAATGCCTCGCGGGTTTGTCGGAACGGATGAAGTGAGAGGAATGAATGGCCGAGAAGAGATAAGCAGAATTCGGCGAGTAGGACACCGAGGGAGAAAATAAAATAATGAAAGCACGTAAATGTCGGACAAAAGCTTGGTGACATTCCCCGCAACATCTGAATAAAAGTCTTCCTCACTGCACGAAAAGAGTTTAACTAGAGTCGCTTTTTGATACCTTGAATTTTATTTATCTGCTCCAGTCGGGAGAATTATGGGTTAAACCCCGATACAGAACTTACTGCAGAGCAAACATCAAAGGAACCCTCCACACAGGGCGCTGTAATAGAACTCAGCACCAAGTCCTGTAACATAAGGGCTGAGAATTAAGTTGCACATCTAATATATAGCCAGTGCCGTTAATGCCCACCAGATGGAGGCGTCTCAGTTGCTGAACTCATCTTACGGATCTATGATATCAGAAGCTGACAGAAAAACACACATAGCGCCGTTGATTGCTGGCCACCGTTGCGTAAGGCTAACGCGCTCGGCTAGATATCGAGAGTTCTTGGATTCGGATCCCCAGTGGTGACAGGATAACAATGTTTCAGTTTCTATGCGTTGATAAAACGTGGAAAGAGCGATGTCTTTGTTTATTCACTCCCCATTTAGCTATGTACTTGCCTACCGAGGAGGCAATTATCAACAAGCTGGATATGCTAGAATTCAGCACAGACACTCTCACTTATAAATTCTCAGTGTTTGCGGAAGTACAGTGCTTCAAGTGTAAAGCTGACGGACACTTAGCGACAGAATGTCCACATAGAAACGCTCCTACCAGCGATACTCCTCAACCATTTGTTCTGAAATGACAACTGTTCAGTTACCAGTCAATGCAGTTATCACTGAACAGCCGGCTCAGGCCACAAATAATAATAACTGCACTCCAATAACTCCACAGTGTTCAGTTGCTGTTGTGTCCATATTAGAAGCCTCACAACCACTCAGTGTTTTACTAACTGACTCTGCTTTGCATGAAGAACCCACCAAATTGGACATATCTGTGACTGACGTCTCAGCTTCGATCTCTACTGCAATCCAGTCAGAAGACTCAAAAGCTACGAAAACTCCTGGAAAGCGTGCGGAAACCAGTCTCTCCCCACCAAAGAAATAACGCGCTTTTAATGGGGGCTCCATTCGTCCTGATGATGCCGAGCCAAACGCTCTGCGAAACTATAGTAGATGTTAATTGTGAATAAACATTGATAATTAATTCTAACTCAACAATGTTTTTTGACAGTGACTGTTCCCCATATTCGTGACATGAATAATTTTTTTTTTTATTTGATTGGAGGTTTAACGACCACCGTGAGCAACTCAATGGGCTACAAGCAGTCGCCGATCCCTAATTTACGGTCACTCCTTTCAAGGAAGGGATAGAGCCAGTGCCGTAAAACAAACACAATGGCCATACCTCAGAATTCGAACCCGTGCCCCTTTCGGACAAATGATCGGAGGCCACCGCTTAGATCACTGCGCCACCGGGGCGGCTGAAATTTTTTACTTGTGATTTACTGTGGGGAAATAGGAATAGTATAAAAAACAGTAGAAAGAAAAAATACATGCTTATGTTATCACTATGTGCGTCCCTCCGCCCCTATGGACACCATCCATGTCTGTGCACCGGTTTTTTCAATTAAAAAATATTTCTGCATTGAGAACAAATAATTAGGAATGTGGAATTTCAGATAAAAAGTTCTTTACTAAAACCCGGATAGTTATTGTTCTTCAAATCCTAAGACCTTGTGACCATTGAATCTCCCCGTGGAAAAAAAAAAAATAAAATCTTCGTCGAAGTGAAAGTAAAATATATTTTCTGGGATGAACGTAATTGGAAAATAATAGGTTAAAAAAAAGCGGGGATTCTACATAGATACATATCAGAATTCTTCCGTCTTCTTTCTTTCGATAACACAAAAAGAAATAATTTATCGAAAGGAAAGAAAACTTCCTCCTCAGAAACACGTGGCGAGATACGAGAGCCGTTATGTCAGCTGCGAACGATAACTGCAAAATTTGTTTTCATTCAATTTTTTTATTTTAATTGTAACTGCTTTGTTCTCCAGCTCGAACTGACAGAATTTTGCTTGCCGCAGTGAAGGCGTGGTGAAACACGCAATCCACAAGTCCTGCTCGAAAACTTTCCCTCTGGCTACACGTGATGGGGCCGGAAGGAGAGATAGATCCCTCCCGCATTTCTATCTATTCGCAGTGCAGGAGCACTTGGAAGACACGGAAAGCGGGCCATCTCATATTTAGAGCACCTATATATTCCAGTTAATGGCCGCTGCAGCAGTCAGTTCACTTCAGTAGTTGAGATTGCTGTGAAGCGAAGCAGACACGTGCTCTCCACTCTTGTTGAGATATTATCCTCCAAAGGCGATTGTTTCGGATACTTTGTTTCATTCGCAAAGCCAAGTAAGTGTTTTTTTTAGCATCGATACACATCATTAATCTGTAGTCAAAACAGCAAAGCATTTCATGCCGTAGGGAATCGTGCTTTTGGTTGGAGGTTTTAATTCTCCGTTTGTTTGCACTGTGTTAATGCGAAGCTGGTGAATTCAGAAATGAAAATGGGAAAACTGAATGCACTGGAAATCCTGAAATCTTAAAATAGCTCTTAGTAACAATTTTTGAGGTTTGTACTAAATGTGTATTCCTGTTTTGGGTGGATATTTTTACATACGGTGGTACATTGACGCCAGTAGCCTCGTTTTCAGGAGCAGGCTAACGGAAATTTTAAATATAAATGTAATGCACGGCACCATATGCGAATTTGCAATGTGCCTTCCGTGTTGTCTAAATACACACACACACACACACACACACTACAGATACATTTAACTGAAAACTAGGAGACCCAAAACCTACACAAAAGAAATGGATAAAAAAATTAAAACCGCATGCTCCCACAAAAAGAAAATTGTTTTATTGTCCTTTTGAATGCTAAACCTTTTTTCCACTTGTATCTCATGCGCCAGGGGCGCCAACTTCATCAAATTACTGGGAGGGCAAAAAAGTGGGGGGATGGGGGGGGGGGGGCATAAAGATAAACTACGAGATTGGACGTATATTTTAAAACGAAAATTGAATTACTCATCGGCAAATGAGCAAGGAAACGGAAATATTCTTTTGCCCAGAATTAATATTTTTAAAAATAAAATTTAACCTGTGATTTTATAAAAATATCCGGAGAGATTTGAAGAGCTTATTTCCAAAAGGCATTAAGTCAAAAATTAGCAAAATTGACTTTTCGATGCGAGAGTTGGTAGCACATGTACGGAGATTATTGGTAAAAATGATCTTTTCTTAAAATTTAATTATAAACCATAAATTAAAAATTCGCGTTTTCTGAAGAATTGAAAAAATGACTTACAGCCTTTTGGAAATAAGCCCTTCACTTTTTTTCCAAACGCTTATAAAAATGATAAATTAGCACGATTACTGAAACAAAGAACGAGGGCACTAGATATCATATATTTCTGCATTTTTATTTATCTTATTTTTGATAATTATTTTAAACTTTAACTACATATCACGAGAGCATGTCAAACACGATACAGAGCTACCAATCCAGTTTCTTATCAAATCAGAAATGCTGAATAACTTTCCCCCTAGGAAAGTTACTTATTTTGTCCTTTTATTAAATTTTTGGAAATCGCTTTGGTCTCTTAAGGTGGAGCTTGGTTCACCTCATGAGGCCAAAGCAATTATTTAATTAAACAGGACGAAAAATATTGGGTGGGCACTGCGCCCCCCCCCCGAAAATTATTGGAGGGGCATATGGTCGGAGCCTATTCCATGTGCCATGAAATCCCAGAGATCACCCGATCAGTCATCAAGAAAGGTAAAACACATTCAAGACGAAGTTCTGGAAGAAATTTCGGGAGATCTTTGCCCAGCAGTCATTGGCTGCTGCTGCAAAAACAAGTTAGTAAAATTATGCGATGCATTGATTATGATACGCTTCCTAACATACCAGAAATCATTACTCAAGTTATGAAGATAATGGCAGTGGAATAAATCTCGCTCCTGTGTCCTGACCTTTCACCCCATTTCGATGATATTCAACAGAACCCCTTCAGTATATACCTCCGGAACAACATTATAAAGTTTTGTCGCAATCGAAGCATTTTACATAAGCTATGGCGCATAAGGGCAATGGAATGGATCCCGCTTCCATGTCCTGACCTTTGATTCTATTTCGTCCATTTTCAACAGGGTTCGTCCCGAGGTTGTCCCCTACCACATACTAAAATTTCATCGAAATCGAACCATTTCTACTCGAGTTATCGTGCGGACGGACAGACAAAGCAGGAGCATATACGCTTCTTCAACCTACGGTTGGAAAGCGTAAAAAAGGGTGTATTTCTGACGTTATGTATCTTTCCCGACAGCAGTAAAGTGAATCCCATGCTTAAACTTCCTATGTAACGGATATGGGTAACGGAAGTAGTCAAAATCATTATTGAAATCTAATTTTTGAATACTGTCTCATGAAGTGACGGAACAATAGTGAATTTCATTGTTACTTAATAATATATTTTACTAAACTATCGCCGAATATTATTTCATCAAGTTTTGCATAAATGTAACAATATTTCTTTGCAATCTGCGTAAATTACAAGAACCTGATGCTAAATGTAATAAAACCCATTACAAAAATGCATTTTTGATGTTATAAAAACGACGCATCGTAGGAAAATCTGACTTCCTCTCGACCCTCCCCCAAAGAGGGTTTATCTACTATTGACGGGAATTTTAACAGTTAACACGATGGTATGTAACCTGTAGATATCCTAGATGAAAAGCTACCAATCCCCTTCACTAACGCACTTGCGATTCAGTTTTCTTTCTATCTTGAGGTCAGGTTTTAGCTTGCTCATGCGCAGATGTAACTGCATCACATTTCATCGGTGTCAGGGTCGTTCCTTAGGTTCGTCTAAATCTGAATAATGCATAAATAATAATAAAAATTAATATTGTTTTTTAAAAAACTAAACAGTCGAAGTACTTACTATTGCCGCAGCCATAGCTTGGTAAATATACTCCTATTTATCACATATCTCTTTTCATTGGTTTCACCACAGGCCGTGGATGGCCTAGTGGTCAACGTTCGTGACTGCCACGGAGGAACCTCGGGTTCGATCTCGGGTAGGTACGAACGCTTTAACCACTGAATATCAGCCGTGCTTTGGATGGGCACGTTAAGCCGTCGGACCCCGGTACTGGCCCCCGGTAATAAATAAGGGCGTCTTCCTACCCCTTTCTACCTCGCTTTCGTATCACTTTCCTATCGGGCACTCTAGCCCAAATCTCATAGATTCCTATTCCTCAGGGTTGTTTAGGACCTGGGGTCAGACATTCCCTTCCTAAATCCTCTACGTCTGATTTGATCTGGTTTCACCACAATAAATTCATTAATCTACCTACCCCGGTGGAAGTGCAGAATGACCGGTCCCCTGACTGATCCTGTCCGGGTGAAGACCAGTCTGATCCTGGCGGGATTGCCTTCGCAACGCCTTCACTAAAACCATCTTTGAGAGAGTTCTTTTTATCCCTGCAGAGTCAGCATGTTAACGGAGTAGGTTGAGTCATCAGATGGTTACAATTTCAGGAATATAACGTGACACTTTTTACGTTATGTAAGATTTGTTATGTTAAAGTTCCAAATGTCCGGCCGAATAGATGTTAAACTAAGGGTATATGCGATGCAGCTAATTGTACCGGATAGCTCACTTTAAATTAAGGATTTTAGGGCCAGACGAAACATATACAGAAAACAGAATCACTTACGTAAACGTTTTATTGGTTCAGAAACTTTAGACGAAATCCAAAACATATCACGTCGAGGTATATACACAACTTCACATACCTTAACTAGCTGTCGTACAATCAAACTCAGCAACGATCTAACATCTCCACTTCAAACAACTGCGTCGTTTCTAGTTCTTATCACATACATACATACGTCACTTATGTACGGACCTCATGGTGTTGCCAAACCTCATTCAAGTGAGAGAGAGAAGATATTACGTTAAGTTTGAAAAGTGCAAAAGAGAACAAACTCAAATTTACGTAGGAAAAGGAACTAAAAATGAAAGTTAAAATAAAATATACGCCACAGGAACTAGTAAACCTTTTTTTTTTTTTTTTTTTTTTTTTGTATGATTTAATTCCACTTAGTATGCACCGGACTTTGGCTCGGCGTGGTCGCGAGTGATGCGAATAAATGCGATGTGTTGCACATAAAAAAGATATGTTCTCTCAAATCACTCGTTTTATTTCAAAACCACAAAGTTTTTTGTATGCGAAAGATGCATAGCACAAATTATCTGCAAAGAGTATCAGGGTACTCTCTCGATTTTGTCGTTATTCGCAGTTTGTACTTTTCCGTACTGTACGTATGTAGTACCTATGCTCCAACATGCAATGGAGAATTTCGGTATTATTACATTCTATAGAAAAGTTTCGTCATTTTTCTGGTGTAAATTCTCAGCGTTTTTGTAATTTTTACTGTAAACACACGCACACTGAAGAACAGGAAAATTAGCAGCCAGAATTAGTGTTACGGCGAAGAGTTTTGTAGTACCTCCGAAGAACTGAAATGGCAGGGTTGATCAAAGAATGCCCTGTCTTACCGTCCCCCATATGGGCCTCTATGGCCATTATTGAATGCAATCTATGACAAATAAATATAAAAAATATATATTTATTTATTTATAATGTGATGAATAGGTTCAACACAGGGGATAATCATACAGGGTGGCAATAAATAACTCAGACACATATTTGTACATGAAATCAGATTTTTATGATAAGGACGTAGAACCATGTTGCACATTCTGCAAATGCATGGTCTTGCGGATAAAACATATTTACATATTTTCAAAATTGCCACCCTTTGGCTTTGATACAAAGCTTTAGATTCTTAACGAAATTGGCGACTACTTGCCGCACTTCTTCAGACGTGATTTTGTCCCATTCCCAAGTAAGAGCTCTCTTGAGAGACTCAAGTCTTCTGTGTGGCTTCACACATATCCTGGCCTTCAACATACGTGTAGATCATACTGAGTAATCCATCGGATTTAAATCCGGTGAGCATGAAGACCATTCTGCAGATGTTATGACTTGCGGAAAATGTCCGATGCACCCACCACTCTTGAGTTTTCTTAGCCTTGGGTGCTGGTGCCGAATCTCCCTAGAATATCCAATCATCATTTTCGAAGTACTTCTAAGACCAAGGAAGCACCACATTCTCCAAAATTTGTTTTTGATACACTTCTTGATTAATTTTCACTCCATGTTGAATGAAAATGAGAGGCGTTTTCCCACTAGCACACACCCCATCCTAAACTATGACTGACTAGGGGTGCGGGCGATGTGTCGTTATTCCAGATGGTCCAGGCAGTTTAGAGGACCACATTCTGGCATTCTGATGATTTGTTATTTCTTCAACAGTGAAGACTTTTTCGTCTGTCAAGAGGATGTTCTTCCATATTGCTTTTAACCGAGGTTCTCTTTGGCGATGCGACGAACTGCTTCTCTTTTGATGCCGATCTGGCCAGCGATTTTTCTCATTGATCTTCTTGGATTTCTCTGGATCCTCTTTTTGATGATCTGGCAGTTCCTCGGAGCGTTCACAGTTGCCTTTCTTTCTCGTCCTGTAAGGTCATTTGTATGGCCAAGTTCCTTGTACCGTTTCATGGCATCACTGATGGTTTGTTTTGGAACTCCAAGCAACTTCACTATTTCGTATTGGCGTTTTCCAGCTTTATACAGCTCAATAATTGCAGTTCGCTGACAAGACATTCTGAAAGTTAAAAAATGCAGCTTAACTGACTTTAGTACACGAATATAAAGGTTTGTAGACAATGGCTAAGTAAAATTACCCCCGTATAGCGATATAAATATATGTTTACTTTAGGGCATTTGAAACTTTGTCCGAGTTGTTTATTGTTACCCTGTAGTATGGTGAGATATAAGATGCACCTCAACACTAAACTCAAACGTGGCAAGCACATAAAAAAAACAAAATGTATTGACACGTGTGACGTATACTCTAATTGAACTTTTCCTTTTTCAGTTACTTTCTCTGTGTAAATTTGGGTTCATTCTCCTTTAGCGTTCTCCAAACTTAACGTTATATCTTCTCTCTCGCAAGAGTATGGTTGGCAAAACCTTGAGGTCGGACACGTGTGTTGTATCTTCCAGTTCTCATCGGACACGTGTGTATGTGTCGGATGGGAACTGGAAGATACACTGCCTGACAAGAAATGCCACACCATGAAGGAATGCTCGAAAACAAACTAAACTGCACACACAGATATCTAAGTAAGATCTGAACAAATGATTTAATTGTCACATACAGACAACGCTCCAGTGGTCGAATATACAGGCTGATCAATAAGGAGTGTGGCCCCCATTTTGGGTGATACAGCGTTGAATCCGACGTGGCATCGAGGCAATGAGAGCACGAATAGAGTCCTGGGGTATCGTGGACCATGTGGCGTTGATCCGAGTCCACAGTTAATCTTCATTTTGCGGGCGTGGGAGGGTACTCAACCTATGTCCAATCGTATCCCACAGATTCTCGATGGGTGAGAGATCGGGGGAACGTGCTGGCCACGGAAGCATCTGCACACCGTGTAAAGCTTTCAGACTGATCCGAGCGGTATGCGGCCGGACGTTATTCTGTTGAAAAACTGCGTTTGGGATGCCCTGCAGATACGGTAGCGCCACGAGCCGTACCACCTCGTCAACATAGCGGCGTGCCGTCAATGTGCCCGTAATGCGTACCAGCGGTGAGCGGGTTTGCCTCTGATAGCACCCCACACCATGATTCCAAGTTGCCGGTCCTTGTGGCGCTCCACAATGACGAAGGAATCCACCCGTTGACCACGTCACCTCCAGACTATCACATGGCGACCATCCGTGGTGAGACAGAACCGCGATTCGTTGCTGAACACCACACTGTTCCATTCGGCACCTCACGCAGACCTGAAGCGACACCACGCCAAACGGTGAAGACGATGGCTCGCTGTTAAGGGTGGCCTTCGTTACGGACGGCTGGACAGCAAACCAGACGCAGCCAATGGGCGCGACACTGTCCGCGTCGATGTCGGAGCATTCAAGCCTCCCCGTACACTCCGCAAAATGTCGCCCGTTGTGGCCTGTGGGTCCGCTACGGCATGACGTCGGATGCGACGATGGGTCCACTCGGACGTTTGTCACAGTGATCCGGTTCCCCTTTCGGCATTGCACAGATCCTTCCTGGGACCACTGTCTCCAAATGCGACCGACGGTTGTGGCATCACGTTCCGTTTCTTTCGCAATACGACTCAAGGACCATCCGACGGTACGAAGGACTACGATGACACCTCCCATGAATTCAACCCTTTGACGTAATCGTGTATGGCAGCGTCTTAACAGAATTGGCACCCCTTGTTCGTTCTCCAGACACGGTTACAGCAGAACCACTCACTTCTCGCGGCCGTGACGGAGTCTCGACTGATGGCGTCACGGGCTGGTTGTCCGCTTATATCCCGCGCGCCGTTCGTGCGATTGGCCTGCAAATGCAATCATTTGCATAACTTGTATACGTGTGCACCCACCCTGCAATTTGCATGGCGCTGCGTTCGCGTCTTCGTCGTGTGGCAGTTTCTCTGTCAAGTAGTATATAAAATGTTTGAGCAGCAGCAAAAGTGGGGAGATGGTGTATGTTTTAATGCTATAAACGTGCATGCGGCGTTGTTTATTTGAAGTTTGATCTATTTGAAGGCTGCGTGTTATATTTTTAGTGTTTGTGCTTTTTCCTTAACCAAGTGTTCTAATTATTAACTCACATTAGTTGGATTAAGTTAATAATATTAAAAAGTGAGCTGCAGGTGTGCCTTGTTGAGTGCCAAAGGAGTTTTGGTTGAATAAAAAGTAACTGTAAGTAACCTTTTCTTGAAGTTCCTTGGGTGACTCCTGTTTAACTGTAGCTGAAATATTTAAGAACTGATTTATGTAATATTCAGTCAACCACATATTCACGAACATTACACATAATCAACCTTAAAAAGCATCATACTACCTTCAAATTGGAACTGAGGAATAGATTCTCCCCTCTAAAAGATGAAGTGGATATCTCTGAAATTAACACAAAACTAATCAAGGCTCTTACGAAGACAGCAACAAAAATAAGTGGCATTAAGAATAAGTTGCATATGAAGAAAATATCAGGAAAAATAAAAATGCTGATGCAAAAGAAAAGAGAGAAGAGGACAAATAAACAACATGTCACTTCGAAGTGGAATATATAGAGCTATGCAAGACATTACGAAAAAGTATCACAGTAGACGTAAGGAAATTCAACTGCGAACTAGTGAGAAAAGCAATTGAAAACAACCAAAGCCTGAAGAGAGCAAAGGAGCATACCAGTAAGGGAAGAAAACAGATAACGGAACAGAAAAAAGAAGATGGCATTGTAACAAGAAATAGAGGCGAAATTTCGACAAAAAGATTTCTACTCAAAACTAAATGAAGGAGATGATTCATCTGTTGTAGACATTACGAAAGGAAACAGAACCAAAGTCCCTTCAGTCCTCCCGACCGAAGTTACACTTGCAGTTAAGAACATGAGACCGGGAAAAGCTCCAGGAGAAGACGGAATTACCGTGGACATTATAAAGTACAAGAAGCAAGTGGAGAAATTGAAACTACTAGACTCGCTGAAGTTTTCACTAGATGTCTCAATGAAGGGAAGATTCCTGAGAATTGGAACAATGCTACAATGATCCTGCTACATAAAAAAGATGGTGTTGAGGAACTACAGGCCCATCAGCCTCCTATCAGTGGTTTATAAACGCTTCATTAAGGTTCTTTCACATCGCTTGAAGATAACACTGGACATGGTTCAACCGAGAGAACAAGCTGGATTCATGAGTGGCTACAGCACTCCAGATCATATTGATGTGCTGAGAGAACTAATTGAAAGAACGAGGAAATATGAACTCCCACCACGTATGGCTTTTGTCGATTACAAAAATGCCTTTGATTCCGTGAAACCATCAGCAGTTACAATGGCTTTGAAATCCTGCAGTATTGAAGATGTATACATTAGTATTATTAGTAACATCTATGAAAATGCATGTAAAAGGTTCGGTTATTTGAGGATACAGCACCAATAAAAATTGGAAAGGGAGTGAGATAAGATGACACCATATCTCCCAAACTCTTTAATGCCATTTTGCAAAATACTTTTCAATCATTGAACTGGGAAAACAAAGAGATAAAGGTTAATGGAGATTATTTAACTCACCTTCGTTTTGCTGATGGTGTAGGCATTTTTTGCAGCCGTCCCTTCAGAGCTTCAGAGTGTGATCCAGGAACTCGCTGACAAGAGTAAAGAAGTGGGATTAAAAATGAATATTCAGGAGACAAAACTGATGTGTAATGCTTTAACAAGGAATGAAGATTTATCAATTGACGGAGAAAAGTAGGAGATAACCTATACCTACATTTACCTTGGACAGCAGATATCAAGCAAAGGCCACATTATTGAAGAAATTAATCGACGTATAAAACTTGATTGGAGAGCTTTTAGCAGAAACAGTACAACCTTTAGGAGCAATATGTCATTTTGTCTTAAAAGAAAGTGTTTAATTAATGCATCCTTCCAATGCTTACGTACGGAGCAGAGACGTGGACCTTAACTAAAAAAGACATACAAAGACTGAAAACAACTGAAAGAAACATGGAGAGATGCATGCTTGGTATAACCAGGAAAGATAAGAAGAGGAACTCGTGGATAAGAAACATAATAAGAGTGGAAGACATCACGAACAGAGTAAAATCCCTGAAATGGTAATGGGCTGGACACATTTCCAGGAGAACGGACCACCGATGAACAGCCGAAATTTTAGACTGGTTTCCCAGTGACAGGAAAAGACCTTAAAGAAGACCACTTGGGAGATGGAGAGATGATATTCGAAAGCGTGAGAGAGTGACGTGGAGGAGACTGGCCCAAGACAGACCGTTGTGGAAAAAACTTGGGGAGACCTTCATGTAACAGTGGATTGATAATGGTTGACAATGATGACAATAATGATGTTGAAATGTCTATGTATAGTCTGTGGACTCGTTAAGAAAAAATCTATGAGTATTGAAGCTATCAAGAGTAAATTTTACATTCAGTTGCAGTAACACTGTCGCGTCTTTTATCTTCGAATTACATTAACTACAGCAGATTTTGGTATGCTAATTTGGTTTATAATGCCACTTACAGAAAGGTTACTGATGTAGCATCCAATCACCGTCCCACGTTGAAGGTCTGTAAGTTCCGTTGTACATGGCATACCCATTTCTAATGCACTGATACTGCTCAGAAATATCCATGCTTTTTAATGCAGAACTCCTACAGAAATAACACAACTGTATGTTAACACGTGAATCTAAAATTTACAAAGTCGATCAACTGTCCACATTCTACATATAATGTCGTCCGAATATACACAGTCGAGTCACATGATTGTGACCACCAGCTAATATCCAGAATAACCGCCGTTTGCAGCGCGGACAGCCGCTAGACGGGTTGGGAGTGACTCAATAAGGTGCTGGAAGGTGTTCACAGGTATGTGGAGTCATGCTGACTGCAGTGCATCTGACAGCTGCTGAAGGGTGCGTGGTGGATGATCCATAGAGCGAACAACACGATCGAAGTGGTCCCACAGATGCTCAATTGGGTTTAAGTCTGGGGAATTAGGGGGCCAGGGAAGTACTTTGAAGTCTTCATCGTGTTCTTCAAACCACTCTAGGGCATTTCTAGCTGTGTGACCTGTCGCTTCGTTCTGGGAGTTCCCATCCACCCCAGGGAAGACAATCAGTATGTATGGGGGTGTATGTGGTCTCCAAGGATGGATTTATAACGCATTCGGTCCATAGTGCCTTCCACAGTTATGAGTGGATCCAAAAAATGCCAGAAAAACATTCCCCAGACCATAACGCTGCCCCCACCCGCTTGTGTTCTTCCAGCAATGGTTGAAGAGTGTTTGTTCTCCGATGTTTTTCGCCTTATTCACCAACGTCCATCAGTTCGATGAAGCAGAAAACGTGAATCATTGGAGAAGGCAATCCTTTGCCAACCAGCGGAGGTCCAATTCCGATACTGCGGTGCAAATGTAAGCTTTTTTCCCGATGCACCGTCGTTAGCATAGGTACAGTGAGAATCCATCTGCATCGGAGTCCCATACGCAGCAGGGGCCGCGCTGAACTGTCGTTTTGGACACACTTTCGGTGCCCCCTGGTTCATTCGGCCAGTGAGTTGCTCCGATCGGCTCTCACGCAACTTCGCAGCCGACGCTCATCTCTCACATGAGTGGCACGTGGTGCTCCACAGTTTCCACGTCGCTTATTCGCAATGGTGCCATTTCTCCAATCACGATACACTTTAACCACAGCAGCACGCGAACAGTTCACAAACTGCGCTGTTTCAGAAATACTGCCACCCTTGGCACAAAATCTGATAATCATTCCCTTTTGCAAATCTGATAAATCGCTCCTTTTATCCATGACAGCAACGAGTGATATGTTTTCAGAATGCCTACAGCACACCTTATATACCCTCCAAGCCATCTCACGACACGAGCCTTCTTTCATTGGCTGCGCGTTGTTTGACGTCAAATGTAGGAGATGGTCACAATTATGTGACTCGACTGTGTATATTTATAAATGATTAGAGTTTAAACCACCTTGAATTCGCATAGTAACTTTTTCAAGTACTCCCCAAAATCTGCAGAGTATGATGCATGAACTTTCTGATAAGAGTAAAAAAGTGAAATGAAAAACGAACTTACGGAAAACAAAACTGGTGTATAATGCTTTTTTACAAGAACTGGAGATTTAGAGGTTGACAGGGCAATTTTATAAATAACTGTTGCCTACTTATTTCCTGGACAACAGATGTTAAGCAACGACCACATCGATGAAGAAGTTAATAGACATACAAAACTTCGCTGTAGTGCATTTGAAAGAAACAGTACAACTTTTAAGAGCAATTTGCGATCATGTCTTAAAAGAAAAAAAGTTTTTAATCAATGCATCCTTCTAGTTCTTAATTATGGATCAGAGACATAAACCGTAACTAAGAAAGACATACAGAGGCTGCAGACAATTCAGAGAAGTCCGGAGAAAATGCATCCTCAGTGTAACCAGGAAAGATAGGAAAAGGAACTCCAGGTTCATGCAGGAAAATGACAAGAGCGGATGTCATCATGATTAAAGTAAAGACACTGGCTGAAAAAGGGCTTGGCATATTGTTAGAAGAACTAACTACCGTTGGACAACTGAAATACTATTATATTAAGTGAGAGTAAAAGATCCTGAAAATGACAACATGGGAGATTGGTGAATGAAAGTTGAATGCATGGCGGAGCGACTGTGACGTGCCTGCCCCGCAGGACGCACACGACATAAAAGCAGATAGCAGCGAGAACGAACGTCTGCGTAGCTCAGTTGGTAGAGCGACTTGTTCCGGAATAAGTGGACTCGGGTTTGATCCCCGGCGTGGACCAAAAATGACGGAGAAATTTACTTCGTTATACGATATGGAAGAGAAGCTACACAAGACAGAGGGTTGTAAAAGAAACCTAGACCCAATCTGATTGGCGTGTTTGGATTTGGTGACAGCCCGGCGAACGATTTTTGTCGGACTGCGTTCTTCCAACTGTTAAATCCGGCGGAGGCTCCATCATGGTATGGAGTTGTTTTTCGTGGATGGGACTCGGTCTGTTCGTTATTATACTACAAACGATGAATATTGAAGCGTACCTCGACGTTCTCGATAATTCTGCTGTACCCACAATGCGGCAGTATTATGGAAATGACCTTTGTCTCTCCCAACACGATCAAGCTCCCTGCCACACTGCACGGAGTCTGTATGACTGGTTTCTTGAAAATGGGTTAGGATTGTTAGACTGGCCTGCTCAGAGTACTTATGTTAATCCCACAGAACACCTCTGGGATGAACTGGAGCGACGGACACGAAATCGACCGCAACGACCGTCTTCGCTCTCCACTCTGGCAGCAGATGTACAGGAAAAACGGCGAGCCGTTCCTGTCGAGACTTTCCGGAAATTGGTTGATAGGATGCCTCGACGTGTTGCCGCTGCCAAACAAGCAAAAAGTGGATCGACTAACTTCTAATTGCGATAATAAAGCCATTTGTCACAAAACATTGCTGTGTCTGAATACTTTTGATACTATAGCGTACTCTGAAAAAACTTTTCTGAAATTCACCAGCCACTTTCCGTCATTTCTTTCGTGAATTAACAAAGCGTATTTCTAATACAATCTTTTCCGCGAAATGACGGAAACAAATCTGAATTTCACGGATTTTTCTTACCACGGAAAAATTCTGAATTTTCAGAAACCTTCCCACAGTTTCTTTCTTATATTGAAGGCAAATTACCGTTTTAGAGATGTGTTAAAGAAAAATTTTGAATTTTCAGACACCTTTCTGCAATTTCTTTCGTGTATTAACGGAAAAACTCCGTTCTCCATTTTTACGTATCCACATTACGAGAAATTGCCGGTAATAGCAGCAGTTGGTGAGAATACTTGAGGTTTGATTAACTTTTAAATTTCAATCGTCTGTCGAATTTTGAAGTTCCGTAGCGAGACCGGATATTGCGGATAGAATATCGCATGAACTTTGTTTATTGTGTGGCACAATATATTTCTCATCCTCTTCCCTATGTTGTGCACCAGCTATTTATTATACCTGTACATTTACATTGTGCCGCTGTAAGAAACCGAGTACTTAACTTATTGTACAGGTTATGCGATGTCTGCGTATCAGTCTTTGGACGACTTAAGACAAAAGCTATTATAGCTTTCAAGAGTAAATTTTATAGTATTTAGGATTTTTTTTTTTTTTGTGAAATAATACCATAACAAAGTACACCTAACCTTTTAAAAGAAAACTGAAAGGCATTATCAGTTTAAACAAGTTAGTAAAATCATGCAATGCATTGATTATGATAAGCTTTCCAACATACCAGAAATCATTATTAAAGTTATTACTCAAGTTATGAGGATAACGGCTGTGGAATAAATCTCGCTCCTGTGCCCCGACCTTTGACCCCATTTTGATGATATTCAACAGAACCCCTTCAGTATACCTCCCAAACAACATGGTAAAGTTTTGTCGCAATCGAAGCATTTTTACGTAAGTTATGACGCATAAGGGCAATGGAATGAATCCCGCTCTTATGTCCTGACATTTGACCCTATTTCGTCCATTTTGAATAGGGTTCGTCCCCAGGTGGTCCCTTACCACATACTAAAATTTCATATAATTTTTACGCGAGTTTTGGTGCTGACGGACGGACAGACAGACAGATGGACAAAGCTGTAGCATATACGCTTCTTCAGTATACGGTTGGAAAGCGTAAAAAAACAAGTTGCAAGACATTTTGTTGTTTGGAAAGATCGCGATGAAAAATTCTTAATTTGTGAAAAGTCCTCCGACAGAATTTTTTTTATTACAAACCTATTCAAAAAAAGTAATAGGCTCCAACATAAAATAAAATGACTAAATCACACTCGCATTAATAACATTAAAAAAAAATTCGTCGCGCAATTTGTTTTACGATGTACGTGACTCGTATTTCTGAGCATTTGTGGCTCAGTGGTTAAAGGAATGCATTTTCTGTTGAACCAACCCAAACGACAGGGATTCGATCCTGTCTGCAGCGGAAGGATTATCTGGTGTCAGGGCTGAAAAGTTCAGAGTCTCAGATTTTGTGAAATTCCTGGATGAATCTAAAACGCACTTTTCTGAAATAAACGGAATTCCTGACTACGGAAAATTTTAAAAACGGAAATTTCTAAAAAAGACGGTTACCTACCGGCAACTTTGCTCCGCATTATTTTCAGAAACTTTCCGTGAATTTACCCCACATATTGTTTACAGTGTAGCTCATCTTGTTGCAGTCCTCATATACATCTGAATGATTTTGAAAACTGTTCATACAGAAAGTGCGAAGTTGTTTCATTTGTGAATGAATTCCATTCATGTGATTCATACACCAACTAACAAAACCGCCTGCTTCCATTTCTACTGTGGGTGTAAAAGGCTTTGTTCATAACAAGAGCTACGTGTCAGTGGCGGACTGGCTATTCAAACCCGGCTCTGGAAGATGATTATTTGCTGCACATACATGTATTTAGAAAAAAATTTAAAAGTGCGCAACACTCAAATTAATGGTAAATCGCCATCACCAGTTTATCTTAAGTCTACGAATTACTGTAGTGTTTGTATTGAGGCAATAACAATCAGTTAACATTTTATCCTCCTCCTTTTTTTTTTTCTTTTTTTTTTTTTTGGACCGCAGCATAAGATAGCTCAAATTAAATTTAATGTAAAAAAAAACATTACTTCTGTTGTTGAAGCAACAGATAAGTTACGTTCTCTGAGAGAGACTAAGATTTTATTCCATTTCTCAACGAATTTTCAGGGAACGTATAAAGGACTCTATAACCCTTACACAAGAGAAAACAACTGAAAATAAACAACTCAGAGATCAAGGAACTCTTCCTGTGATATCACAGAATTATAGTAAATTGAGCCAATTTCTTCGTCATGCAGAAAAAGTGGCACTGCAAGCATTTATTGTAAACTGTACTTGGGTTTGTTCTATATTTTCCATTTTTCATAATCATTGCCATAAATGTTACGAAGCAAAGCTCGACCAGCGATTTTTAGATTTTTACTGTGGAATACTAAATCGAACACTCCATAAATCTTCTACTTCAGACTGCATAATCTAAACTTCAGCAAAGAATGTGTTTTTTGTTTATTATTCAATTCGGAAAAGAGGCTTTTTCCTTATCTTATATCTTTTGAAAAATATTTCCTTTTATTCTTCCTCTTATGTCAGTCACATTAAAAAGATCGAGGAAAAGTATGCAGCACACAACTCAACGGATTCCACTTTGCATTGTTAATGTTTCGTTAGATTACACTTTCCACCCTCGTTAAAAAGTCGATCACAAGCTTTTCTAGATTATATTTCAAACGAGGCTTCTTGCAATTTTGAAGATTAGATTTCGTTCCTCAAAAGCTGTGGTGTTTTTTTTCCATCTCTTATATTTTCCTGTTGTAACCTTAAAAGACAACTGGATAACAGCAGGCAGCCTCAGAATTCCAATCTGCGCTTGAACGCTTCCCGATGACGCATAGTCCCTCTCGCCCGTTTAACAGCGCCAACTGACCTTAGAGAAGTAAAGCAACCTTAAACTTCACTTGTTACGAGACGTGGCCTCTTTCCGCTTTCCCCTCTGTTTGAAAAGCAACGGCATCGACTTTCATTTAGGGCAGTTTCAGGAGAGAATAATGGGTCAGTGGATCAAAGAAGGCATTGCTGAAAGTAAGGACCTCACACATGTTAAAAAAAACAACAGCGGACCGTAAATAAAGTTGTAAGCTGCATAAATGCAATTGCCACCGTGCATCCGGGTTCGGACATAAAAAAAAGTGAAGGTGACGCTTGCTGCGTGTGACTGAAATAAATTATCGCCCTGCTTCTTTGTCCCACCGCAGTTTGACCCCGCGAAACTTGCTTTTATGAAGTGAGTTGTTTCTCAGATTCAGCAACTTTTTCCTTAAAAATAAATGCCTTTCGGGTTTGATTCTTGTGGTTTGTCAACAATTAGCAACGATTCTTACTAAAAAGGTAATTTAAAATAATACTTACGCAAGACTTTCTAGATAAGGACTCGTGTCGAAGCATAGACTGAATGTGAAATGTACTACAGAGGTGAAAACATGTGCCAAGACGACAAATCTGCAGCGAGACATTTTGTCTGCGTAGTTCAGTTGGGAGAGTGACTTACTCCGGAGTGAGAGGAGACGGACACACTTGGGTTTTCACAGAAAAAAAAAACATCTACGTGAACAATAAATGCAAATCAGCCAAAAAATAGAAGTTTATGAAGTGCTTAAGAAAATATCTAGCTATCAGATGTTGGAGTTTTGGTATCAATAGTGGCTAACTACTTAGCGATAAGAAAACATATGATAGTTTCAGTAAGCGAGAAATCTAGAATATCTGGGAAGTGTAAATCAGTTGCGCAAAGTTGAACCTCACAATTATTAACCCTTTAACCGACTAAAACAAATTAACTCGGAGTCAATAAAATGGTGTGAAATCAGCTCGAACAAATATATTCGCTGTCTATGAAGTGGGCTGGAACGAGTGAACATGCACATTAGAAATTCCTGCTTTCCATTCGCTTTGTCATTCGAATTGGTCATTTAGAGGGATTAATGACACTATTTTTTTCTGGATGATTTCCTGCTAAAAGAGCTATAACAATGTCTAAGTACCTAAATAAGGAGAGAGGTGTTTGAGCCATTTGTTTCTAACCCAGTGACATGGTGTCCGTGTCAGGAGGACTAGCCATAGAATGAAGGACTGGAAGCGAGTTCTCTTATCACCAGGGACAAATTTATGGTCGATACTGATTAGGCGAAAAGGAGAAAACAATGGCTTCGCCAAAGGAATCTTTTGTAGGAATTGTTAGAAATCGTAGCAATTGTTTTGCCGCAGCTTTTCTAAAACCCGGCCGCTATGGGAACATTTCTGTTTGGGGAGTAAAGAAAATTTGGGGCAGGATTTGATTCAGGTACGTTGGCAACTTAAAGGGTTAATTGTGTAGTACACACAAAGAGGTTAGATAGACAATAAGTTTTAATTAATTGGGTGTGATATTAACCAGACATGGGGGCTTAATAAGGAATTAGACAACAGAACCTGCTAAGCATAGAAAGTCTGTTATCTGCTGTATCAAATATTTCCGTTAAAAACCAGATTAGTAAGAGAATTATGTTCCCTGAATAGATTGCAGCCACTTTTATGTTAGTGAGAATGGCGTGCTAAGTATAGGGCTCTTTAGGAGGTTAGCAGCTGATGAAATGGGAGAGGTAATAGGAATTTCTGAAAAAAAGAAAAAAAAAGAATGAATACAGTCGCAGAATGAAGTTAGAAATGCATATCTTAAAACATGAGTGAATACAGTCGCAGAACAAAGTTACAAATCTTTACCTTAAAAACAATTAATACAGTCGTAGAACAAAGTTAAAAATCTATACCTTAAAAAATGAATGCGTAGAACAGTCGTAGAACAAAGTTAGAAATGTATACCTTAAAAAAATGAATGAATACAGTAGCAGAACAAGTTAAAAATGTATACCTTAAGAAAATGAATGAATGAATTCATTCGCAGTACAAAGTTGGAAATGCGCAGCTTGAAAAAATGGATGAATACAGTCGTAGAACAAAGTTAGAAATGTATACCTTAAAAAAATGAATGAATACAGTAGCAGAACAAGTTAAAAATGTATACCTTAAGAAAATGAATGAATGAATTCATTCGCAGCACAAAGTTGGAAATGCGCAGCTTGAAGAAATGGATGAATACAGTCGTAGAACAAAGTTAAAAATCTATACCTTAAAAAATGAATGCATATAGTCGCAGAACAAAGTTAGAAACGTATACCTTAAAAAATAAATGAATACAGTAGCAGAACAAGTCAAAAATGTATACCTTGAAAAATAAATGAATACAGTAGCAGAACAAGTCAAAAATGTATACCTTGAAAAATAAATGGATACAGTCGCAGAACAAGGTTAAAAATGCATACCTTTAGAAAATAAATGAATACAGGCGCGCAGAACAAAGTTAGAAATGTATGCTTTAAAAAATGATTGAATACAGTCGCAAAACAAAGTTAGAAATGCATACCTTTGAAAAATAAATGAATAAAGTCTCAGAATAAAGTTTAAAATGTATACCTTAAAAATGAACGAATACAGTCGCAGAACAAGTTAGAAATGTATGCTTTGAAAAATGAATGAGTACAATCGCAGAACAAAAGTAGAAATGTATACCTTAAGAAAATGAATAAATGAATTCATTCTCAGCACAAAATTAGAAACGTGCGCCTTGAAAAAATGGATGAATACGGTCGTAGAACGAAGTTAGAAATCTATACCTTAAAAACATGAATACATACAGTCGCAGAACAAAGTTAGAGATGCATACCTGAAGAAAATGAATGAACGAATTCATTCTCGGCACAAAGTTAGAAATGTGCACCTTGAAAAAATGGATGAATACAGTCGCAGAACAAAGTTAGAAATGCATACCTTAAAAAATGAATGAATACACAGTCGCGGAACACAGAAATGTATACTTTAAAAATGAGTTGGGTGCTTCTTCGGTAAGGGAACGGGTAATGAGATTATGCTCAGGAAAACGGCTTGTGTGTTGCATGCAGGATGAATGATTAGTGATTACCTAAACATTTTGCCAGACTGGGCTGCCGACAACGAAATGACAACGTGGAAAATCAACCTTTACTGTTCGAGGAAGCAATGCATTTTTAACTTGCAGAAAGGGATGAAGAAATTTTGCTGCAAACCAGGCTTAATTTTTTTCATCCGTTTCTTGTTTCTAGCAGTTGTTTCATCCATGCCCGCATTTATCTACCATATTTTTAAATTGTAAATAAAGACATTTTTTTTAGATCCTACGCTGTATTTTAAAGACATTTAAAGTGTGGTGTGTGTGCTTTGGCTTCTCCAGAAAAGTTACCGTGCTTCGACAGCATTCAAATCTTCTTGCCCGATTACCATCTTGGTAATCAGGCATGGATGACACAACTACAAGTGACAAAACAGCAGGTGTGAAAACATAGAGAAGGTTCTGCTGCAAATTCATCAGTGCTTTCCGGAAAGTGGAGTGGGTACAAAACAATATAGTTGATGAACTGCAGAAAACCTCAGTTACGAATACTAGCAACTGGCATAAGTGCAGTGGTGAGTTTAGTGATTTTCTTGACACATTGGCAACGGTTCCGCGGAAGTAACCGTGAATTTAAATGGCGAAAAAATCACCATTTACGACAGCGGTGACGAAGCTGTAAAGAAGCCGGAACTGCGAGTCATCGTCTTACTTGTAACAGTGGAAAAATCACCGTTTGTAAGGGGTACGATACGAAACAGGAACAGAGCAAAGAATCACCGTAACAGAAGCTGAACACTAAATGGAAGGAAAAAAAAAAGATGGAAAGGTATCGTTCCCTTAGCAGCAAAACTGGGCTAGTGCTTCACCTGCCCAAGGTCCTCACCATTTACCGCGACGGAATTAGAAAGATAACGATCTCAGTCAGGTCATCTAAGCGTTCAACAGCAATCAGAGTAAAACTCTACTACAGAACGCGATGATCACCAATGCCAAAACTGTAATACCTTAACGGTGATCTTGGAATTGTTATATTTTTCTTTTGTTTGAGGGTTTTACGACCACCGTGAGTAACTCGATTGCACTTACCCGTCCCTTAGTTAGGGCCACTGGCTCCAGGGAAGGGAGAGAGCCAGTGCCATAAGACAAATACAACATACATGCCTCACCAGTATTAGAACAAGGACACATCTCGGATGAACGTTCAAAAGCTAGCGCTTAGACCACTGCGCCATTGGGGCGAAACAAGGAATGACGTGTTACTTTGGTCATAACTGTGACAGTAATTTTTGAGTAACGGTCACTTGATTTCCGACATATCTCTAATTAGGAATCACATTTTTTTTATTGTTTCGGGGTTTAACGACCACCATAAGCAACTCTTAGGGCTATAAGTAGTCTCCCATTCCTCATTTACGGTCTCTGGTTTCAAACACCGTAAGTCAGGTACACCACCCAAGCTTCATCTGGGACTCGAACCCAGTCCCGTCTCGGGCAACTGGTTAGAGGCCAATGCTTCAGACGGCTTAGACTAAGGGGCAGCAGGAATCACTTCAATGTAAAGCGAACTTCGGTAATATTTTTACATGACTGACTGGGAAAGTTCATGTAACGATATTGCATATGAAGATACTTGAAATCAGAGACTACATACAGTCCTGTGATGCTTATATACACCGTTGAGCCATTACATTATGGCTACCTACCTAATAAGGTGTAGGACGTCATTTAGCGGCCACTTGGAAAGGCATCGATTCAGTGAGGTAGCGATAGGTATCCTGAGGTATCTGGTGCCAGTTCTCCAACATTTCGGGGTGGTGGTGATTTAGCGCGAACTCGCTTTTCCACGTCGAAATACAAATGTTCGATTGGGTTCATGTCAGGTGAATTTGGAGGCCAGGGCATTAACAGAAAGTCATCAGCATGTTCCTCGAATCACTCCTTGATAATTCTGGCAGCGTGGCACGGCGCATTATCCTGTTGGTAATGTCCATCACCAGCAGGGAACATAGTTGCCATGAATGGGTGAACTTGGTCAGCAACGATGTTCAGATACCTGACAGCTGTCAGGGATTTTGCTATTGGGATAATGGGACCTAAAGAGTCCCAAGAAAACATCGCCCACAGCATATCACCTCCGCGGCAGGCTTGTTTTCGGCCAACAGTGCATCCATGTGCCATAGCCTCCGCTGGTAATTGGCGTATCCGCGCTCGGCCATCTACGTGATGCACCAGGAATCTTGATTCACCAGACCAGGCCACTTTCTTCCAATCATCCATGGCCCAATCTCGATGATCTGGGGCCCATTTCATGCGTTGATGGCGATGACGTGCAGTGAGCATGGGTACCCGCCTGGGTCTTCTGCTACGCAGGCCCATACGCAGAAGGCTGCGATGAACTGTGTGGTGTGACACATGGCCCTGATCCCCACTGTTGTAGCTGCGGGTGATTTGTCGCACTGTGGCTCTGCGGTCGTTGTGAATAATGCGCGACATTCTCCGCTCCCCTCTGGCATCAATGGGCAGCTGACAACACGGCTGGACGACAATTCGTCATTTGGCCACCTATACACCACTTTTGGCATACATTCTCTACAGCGGCACGTAAACAACACACAAGCCGCGCCGTTTCTGAGATCGCAACTCCTAAGCGCCGTGCCATCACAATTTGTCCTTGATCAAACTCCGATAAGTCGGCAACTTTTCCCATTCTGACTCCGAACACTCTACTACTGGCCCTCTGGTTGTACATATATACTGCTATGTGAACTTTACCTGCCCCACCGTTCGGTCTCCAGGCGCGCTCATCCCTCTAGGCAGGGGGAGGTCACAATGTAATGGCTCATTGGTGTACGTTAACAAAATAGAACATATGTCACAAATGTTTTATTTTTTCAAGTGCACCAAAATTTCATCAGGACGAACGGCACGTAACTATTCAAATTGTAAATGACATCAGGAATGGTGTTTACAGTCACGGGTTATGGTTACTTGCTTCCACGCGCTTGATAGAAATGGTATGGATGTCATGTCATTAACAAGTTGCGAAGAATTCTGATATATGTGGAAAGCTCCCAAAATATCAAGTTTGTGGGTTGAATCTGGCTTGTCTATTAGTTGTGCTTCTTCAAAGAGAAATTTATGGTCTTTTTGTAAGAGTGTTTAGCCATCGACGGCTCCTCCGACTTTCAACTTTCTCCGATCCTTCAAGGTCCAGTTTTGATTCTCGTGTGCCCATTGAAGGCGCTTTCGATGATGAAACGAGGTCAGCATGGGCACTCAGAGCAGTCTGCGGCTATACAGCCCAATATTCAGCAGGGTTCGATATACTGTGTGTTGTGACACGTTACTCCGGTAACCAGTATTCTAATTAATGGCGACCACGGTATCTCTTCTGTCGACTCGTACCATACGGGATAGCCTTTGCTTACATCTAGCATCGATGAGCCGTTGTGGGCTCACACCCTGCCGGCGATTAGTTGTTTTACCCTCCTCGGATCACTTTTTGAAATAACTAACCACGGCTGACGTTACCTCCTCGGAAAGTCTGAGGTTGGCTGGTTAGTACCCCATAAGCTTGAAAATACTATGACCCGGTGGTAAACCTAGTTAGTACCTAATAAGCCTGAAAATACTCTGACCCGGTGGTCTACAATTGGGTCTTTGTCAAACTAGCTTAAGTCCTCTGCATTTGTCATCAGAAGAAGAAGAAGAACACTAGCGATGTTATTCTCTAGTGCGTAATTAAAACTAGAGAATAACAACAACAAATAACAGAGACCAGTATCAGGTGTTATTTACAGCCTTTAATGATCTTCACATGCATCGTAGTTTACCTGCAGTTGCTTCGATTTTCATAAAGGCACCCTGATCACAGTGACCACAAAATTGCATAACAGTAAATTCATTTTGAATTTACTGGAAAGAAATTCGAAAAATAGCTGCTTACACAACTCCCAGGGCCACAGCAATACGATAATCGGTAGAAATAACAACGGGCACGGATGCCTGCAATTTTTTTAATTGGAGGTTTAACGACCACCGTGAGCAACTCAATGGGCTATAAGCAGTCGCCCGTTCCTAATTCAGGGTAACTGGTTCCAGGGAAGGAAGAGAGCCAGTACCGTAAGACAAACACAACATCTATGCCTCACCAGGATTCGAACCCGAACCCCTTTCGAACGAATGATCAGAGGCCATCGTCTTAGACTACTGCGCCACCGGGGCAGAAACATCAACTGATCTCCCCTATATCTGGCGCATGCTAATGAAAGATCCACGTCATCACTCATGCTAGCTTATGGGTTCTGCTTGAGATATATTTATCATGTTTTGATGATTTCAAGAGACATGACATAAGAGTTAATCAACTTTGATTATATATTTAAGTTTGAATTACTCAGAATTTCTTTACTTTCTGTTTGTTGTTTACGCTGTTTATCTCAGTTATGCCTGATGAAGACAACCGTGAGTGGTGAAAGCTTGCTGTCTTTTTACTTTTTATTTTACACCATTAAAACGGATTTAGAATTCATTTCTGTGATTATTTTGGTGTAATCTACCCGATTCTAATTATCTTGAACCATATGACGTCGGAACCAAATGTTGGCCATGCATAATACGCAATTAGCAAATAAATTATGCCTATAATTATGTCATATATTATTTTCATTCCGTTTTCCGTTTATGCCCGATGGATAGCCATTAGTGAACTAATTATCACTGAATGTAAGATGGGTTACCGATCACACAATCATCTTCCGGCAGCCAACCTCAGACTTTCCGAGGAGGTAATTACCACCTGTCGTTAGCCTCTCTTGTGACCGAGATATGGTTGCCGCGTGCCTTTGAACCAAATGGACATGTTTATTAGCGAGACAAATGCCTGCGGCTGGCTAAGGCTTATTGGCAACGAAGAGCTGCCGGCCCGCATGCCAACGACGAAGGTGTTGCCGTCAAACAGAATTGAAATCTATGACCAACGAGTGTAATGCAGACACAAATTACAACCGTCAATCGTAGGTTCAACGACCTAAAGGAGTTGCAAAAATGATCGGAAATCGGGAAACCGGAAGGTAGTGTCGTTTTTCGAAAAGAAGAGAAACACTGTTTGTAACAAAAAAATTATTTCTTAATCAATTATATAACCGCCATCATTATCGATCACACTTGCCCATGGTGAAACCAAACTTTCAATGCCATCTTTATAAAAAAAAAACGTTGGCTGTGATGCAAAGAAGACCGAGAGACCCGTTTTGGCATCATCATCAATATTGTGGAATCTTTTCCCATTAAGAAAGTGCTGTAGAGATCTAAGCAAATGATAATCAGAGGTGCAATGTCAGGGGAATAAGGGGGTTGGGGCAGAACTTCCCAGCCAAAATCTCTGATCGTCTGTTGGGCCCGTCTCGCCGTGTGAGGTCTCACGTTGTCATGGTGGAGAATGACACCTTTTATGTTGACCAGTGCTGGATGTTTTGCAGCAAGAGCTTGCTTCAAACGGTCCAGTTGCGGACAATAGAGGCATGCCGTTACGGTCTGTCAGAGTTCCAATGGCTCAAAGTGAGCTATGCCAGCTGTAGTTCACCAAACTCAGAGCAAAACCTTTTCGGAGTGTAGGCCTGCTTTTGGCGTAGGAACTGGTGTCTGACCTGGTGAATGCCACTGGTTTTTGCGTTTGTTGTTCACTTAAAAAACCCACTTTTCATCTCCAGTGACAATTCGATGAAGAAATGGATCCTTTTTCTGTTGGCTGAGCAAAGAGTTGCAGATGGTGGAACGCTGGGATTTGTTGTCAGGTGAAAGTTGTTGTGGGACCCAAACTCCTTATCTATAGACTTTCCCTATCTGTTGCAGATGCTCTTGAACAGTAGACCATGATGCATTGAGATGTTGGGAAAATTCATCAATCGTTTGACGAGGATCTGCCTCAAAAGCTGAACGCAGCAGGTCACTGTCCAGCTCCTTGGGCCTTCCTGCACGAGGAGCATCAGAGAGGTTAAAAATGCCCGACCGGAATTGGGCGAACCAACGCTGGCACTTGCGGACGTTTAACGCATTCGGATAAACAGCGCAAATATTATTGGTGACCACGGTTGCATCGTTCCCCTTGTTAAATTCAAACAGCATACAATGACAAACATGGCTCTCCTCGGGTTTTACGTCACTCATTTTGTTCTGAAAATCTGGAAGACAAAAACGCCGACATAAGTTAAAGGTGAATAGTTCATTCACTTGTACATACACTTACTTTACTTTGAACGCACCTAAACACCTCACAACTGCTCCCCAAACTTATCCTCCCAATAAACGACATTACTTTCCAGTCCCCCAATCAATAACCAAATGGTCATCCGATTAAGAACGAGTGACCTTCTAGTTGAAACGAGTGATTGATTTCATCTGTTTGATTATCAGGTCGCTAAAAACTGAGTGAGAGTTAATATTATTGTATAAAAATATAACAATTTATTGATTAACAATGTTTATTTGTTAATTCCCGAAGTGTTTCCGCGCATGGAGATCGTTTTTTCCTAGTCTTCTATTGTCCAGCAGCAGGCTCCAAGGTAAACCGCGGTGTTTTTTAGGTTCAGGTTTAAATATGCGTGACTTTTGTTTGGTAACGAGTGTACCCCTGTCAGCTGTTACGTTGCCGAACCTGGTCAGAATTTGGACCCAGGCGATGAGAGACTCGTCAGATCGTTTGTCACTAACTCATACTTCCTTTATAGCATAAGTGAAAAGATCCCTCTACAGAGAGAGGGAGAGCCCATTTTTAGACTGCCTTTGATAAACCGTTATTTTAGCCGGTCAAAGCGATGCAAAATGTAGAAGCGCTTTCAGGGTTTGAAGATTTCCGCCAAGCGCGTGAGGAAAAAAGTATTTTACTACCTCTTACGAGCAAGTATGAACTTCTTTAAGTGCGACTACCATAGAGCTTAGAATCCTTCAAAATTAATTGGTTTTAGAATTTTGAATTTCCGCATATGACAGGCTCTTTTACATTTTCGCTCGCAGAAAGAAAGAAAGTGAAAGGAGTGTAATGTTCGTGGAATAAAGCTGTTTGGACATTACACAAATTAGTTCTTAATAACTTCACCTTTAAGCGAATCAGGAGTCACTCAAATAACTTCAGAAAAGGTTACTTAGGGTTAGTTTTTATTCAGCAACATAATTCTTTGGCACTTCAACAAGGTGAGACCAAACGATTGTGAGTTAATATCAACAATAACACCTGACTAAGAAAAAAGCACTAACATTAAAGTAGAACACGCGGCCTTTAAATAACTTCAATTTACCAATATCGTATCCACAATTAGTTTTATAACTTCCATCATCTCCCGATACTGCTGTTGCTTAATTATTATATTGTGTTGATACGTAAGTTCATGCCGATTTATTTCACGAGTGTTTCCCAAGTCAGTAGTGACGGTGCAGATGGCCAGTTGTACATCAAAATGTAGCCAGTAATATCGTGTATCTAAATCATATTGCGCTGTGTGATTGTGGCTAATGGTTTTTAGGTCCGAAAATATGGAGTGTCAAGTAGAGAGGAATGAACATTTCCGACATCTGCTCCCCTACGAGTTTAACAAGGGATCCACAGCCACCGAGGCTACTCGACAAATTTATGCTGTGTGTGTGTGTATGGGGACGACGCTATTGTTCCGAGAACAGCCAGAAAATGGTTTGAGCGGTTCCGAGGTGACAATTTTGACCTCAACAACTCTCGACGCTCAGGTCGTCCATCTCACTTTGCTGAGGATCGTTTGAACCATCTCATCCACTTGGATCCGCGTCAAACCACACGCTAATTGACCATTGAGATGGACTGTGATCAGGCCACAGTGGTGCGATACCTGAAACGTATGGGAAAGGTCCAGAAATCGGGGTCTTGGGTCTCACCGAGGACAACAAGAACCAGCGTGTTGCCATAGGTGGTTCCTTGCTCGCCCGTTATCACAAATAATCTCAGCAACACAAGCCCTTTCTGTCACGTATTGTTATTGAAGATGAAAAGTGGTACCTGTACGTGAGTTTCAGTCATCGGAGGGAATGATTGAGCCCAAACAAGACTCCCACACCACGTCCAAAGCATGACCTTCATCCTGCGAAGATCATGTTTTGTGTCTGGTGGGACATGGAAGGCATTATTCACTGGGAAATGTTGCCGAGGAATCAGACCGTCAATGCTGAACTTTATTGTGAGCACCTCCGTCGTGTAGAGGGAGTAATTCAGCAGAAATTGCCATATTGGCGTCATGATGTCCTTCTCCAACATGATAGCACACGCCCTCAGAGTGCAAACATGACCAAAATAGCCATTCAGGACATGAAATAGGAGATTCTTCCACATACGGCCTATTCCCCAGTTGTCGCCTCTTCAGACTATCACGTGTTCCGATCTCTGTCAAATGCACTCCGTGGCAGAACGTTATGTACAGTTATGTGGAAGCATGATGTTGATCTCCAGAATTTCCTTGGTGATTTCGTTGCAGCAAAACCAGCACGTTTTTTCAAGAATGGCATTGCAGACCTATCCAGACGTTGGGACGCCATCGTAAATAGTGATGGGTGGGGGAGATACATAGTTGATTCATTCCGTTCTCCCTTCCAGATGTAATACATTCCTGTGGTGCGATGAAAAACACGGCATATGCATCAACCCAATATATCGGTCAATTCTCCTCTGACACGTACACACGTCATACATTCTGACCTCAAGGTGTTGCCAACCATACTCTTGTGAGAGAGAGAAGTTAACGCGTTAAGTTTGAAAACGCGAAGGAGAACGAACTCAAATGTACATAGAGAAAGAAACTAAAAAGGAAAGTTAAATTAGAGTATACGTCACAGGAGAAGAAAAACGGAGAGAGAGAAAGAGCCATGGCAGAGAAAATAAGAGAAGTTATGGTAAAGTTGTAGAAAACTATAGGAATAGAAGAATGAAACGAAATACACCAGTCTACTAACTTTGCGGATGCATCCCTTTCCCCAGAATCTTCTGTATACCGTCTTAGGTATTACAGTTGTGAAAGATAAGTTACTTTTCATTCCTCATTCCATTTTCGTGTTTTGCTTTGATAGCCGTCACCAAATCTGGTTAAGTATGTACATATGAGGTGCTCAATGAATTACAGCACGTACCTAAAACTTCGTGGCTCTCCTTCTCCCGGAAGTTGGCCTACCAAGCGTACCATCGACTCTACGAGGTTTATGTACAGTTATGTGGAAACATGCAACTCAGCCGTTTGTATTACGGTTCATAGTTCCGGTATGAAACTAGGGAGTGTGTCTAACTGCCTTACCTATTTGCAGCACTATAAAAACTATTATGAAGACTCTGTTTAACTCGGATACGTCTAAATAACACGCAGTTTTACGGTAATACTGTAATTCACAGTTTTACGCCAGGAGCGCAAATATGTATCTCCTGTTTATCTTAATACCTCTGCTTCAGTCAGTGCGATTTCAAAACAAAACGAAAAGCGCGGGGGGGGGGTTGTAGGACAGCGTTCATGGCGAAGAAGATTCTGTATAAAGTTGAAGATAAAATAAATAATATTTACTATATGGGAACTTCGTTATAGCAGGACACATAAAGAAAGAAATGGTCTATTTTTGGAATATTACATTATGTCAAGTTAATTTTTTTATTGGAGGTTTAACGACCACCGTGAGCAACTGAATGGGCTATAAACTCAAGTTAAAGCTAGTAAATCATAAACTAATTTATCAATTAATCGGAGGTAAATAATACCGCACTTCTTAATTGAAATCTATACTTATCAAAATAACATATTGCATTTCTAAATTGAAAACTATAGCTATCAAATACACTCACGAACAATGAAATTTGCTCACCTAGAAGAAGACGTGCTACAACCGCGAAACTCTGCAAATATCTATAGAGTGAGTGCTGGTATGCAAATGATCCACGTTTGGTGCGAGTGCGCATGACTTTACAACCTGTGGTAGCGCTGCAAACATGAACCGGCAACCTTTTAAACTGGCGTGTGTAGTCGATGCCGCATGAAAGCGAAAAGCACCGGTCGACGCAAGCAAGAGTACATACAGACTGACAAGAATGCCTGGAATAGACGCCAGAAACGTCTATTTATGCAACTTACGGACTCTGAGAGAGGCCTGGTCATCGGGCTGAAAATCGCAGGGTAGTCGGCGTGCCGTATAGCCTGCCACGTGGATCGTTCTGGCCATACCGTCCGACTGTGTTGGGAGCAGTGGACACGTGACGGCACTGCCACACGGCGAAGTGGCCCCAGACGGACCAGGAGGGTCACCGGCAGACAGGATCGATGGATCGTGCGCCAGGCACGAACGGATCCCACGGGGACCCGGTCCACACTATACAGGCAGATGTAGCGGCTACGGTGTGGCCACGAACCATTTTCCGAACCCTCGCGGAAGCGAATCTGCCATTAACACCGGAGCATCGCCGACTCCGTTTGTAGTGGAGCCAGGCCCGACGTGGAACGCCACAGACTGGCGACGTGTGGTGTTTAGCGATGATTGTCGCTTCGTTTTGGCAACAGTAAGTAAATTCTAGTTCCATCAGTTTAACATTTATCTAGCAAATTTGTCTTCATTTCAGGAGCTAACCTCTGAATTTCAGAGAACAGCTTAGTGATGTGTCTGTATGTATTCGTATGTACACTGAAGTGCCAGAAAAACTGGTACACCAGTCTAATACTTGGTAGGTCCCCCATGGGAGCGCAGGACTGCAGAAATACGACGAGGCATGGACTCCACTAGCTTCTGGAAATACGCTGTAGGCAATGCACACCATACTTCCTGCAGAGCGTCCCACAATTCGGGTGTATTCCGAAATCTCGGATTCCTGTGTTCGATAGCGCGTTGCATGGCATCCCACATGTGTTCTACCACGTTCAGATCTGGGGACTTGGGTGAGAATGGTAACACCCCAAACTCAGGTGAATGCTCCTCTAACCATAATGTGGTGTCCCGACATTTGTGTGGAAGTGCATTGTGCTGTTGGGACAGGCCCAATCCATCAGCATGAATGCAGGACTTGAACAGGTGTACCTCGTCAGAAAGGATGCGCACATAGCCTTGGCCGGTTACAGACGTTTCTAGACGTACCAGGTGTCCCAGTGAAGTCCAGCTAAACACACCCCATACCATTACGGACCCCCCCAGCCGGTACAGTTTCCTGTTGACAGACGGGATTCATGGCTTCATGGGGTTTGCGCCGCACACGAATCCTTCCATCTGCCCGATACAGTTGGAAACGCGACTCGTCAGGCCAGGCTACTTGTTTCCAGTCATCAAGTGTCCAGTGGCGGTGTTGCCGTGCTCAAGCGAGGCGCATAGCTCTGTGTCAGGCACCCATCAAGTGGACTCGAGTTGGGCGTCGGCTCTCAAAGCCCATATCGTGCAGGGTACGTTGTACAGTTCGGATGCTGATGCTTGTTGAGGCTTCAGCATTGAATTTATGATTATACCTGCGAGAGTGGTGCACTCCTATCACATGAACCGATTCTTGACAGCCGACGATGGTCACGTTCACCCAATGTCTTTTTAAGGCCACATTGGTATCGTAGGTTGGAGGTTTTGCCGGAATTCTTGTAGTCACGGTACACCCTTGCAATGGTCATCCGTGAAAATTCGAACTTCGTTTCTACCTCCGAAATACTATGGCCCATCTCACGAGCGCCAACTATGACACCTCGTTGAAAATCGCTTAAATCGTTATTACTTGCCATTCTCATGCCGAAAACAGCTCTGACAGCTGGCAAGGACGTCTATCGCTTGATATACGCACTGGCGGACGCCCCCGAGTACGCGCATAGGTGACGCTGCTATGTATTTTGCATAAGCTCGTCTGCACCAGTTTTTCTGGCACTTCAGGGTATGAATGTGATGAGTGGATGAAATTCTAAAGCATGCAGGAATGATATGGAACGGAATCGCTTAAGACAGAAAATTGTGAAAGGAACTTGGAAAGATCTTCAGTCAGCAGTGGATTGAGAATGGATGATGATGATGATCAGAGCAGATAGAAATTTCCTCACTTTAACTTCGTCCTAGAGTTTTTTCTGCACGATGTTTGAAAAAATTTTATTACGAAAGATATTATGCTTCATGGAACATAATTATGCTTTGACATGACGTAAGAGAACTGAAAGCTTTCTTAAGTGCACAGATCACGCACATTTCTTTGCTGTGACACGTAACAGTAATTTAATTGGGCGTAAACATCAGCGATAGAATACTTTCTCGGTTCACTAAAACAAAAGGTGTTAGGAATTTCCACGTTTTACGGATGATATGAATTACTGGAAAATTTGCTCAGCATGTGAAAGTCTTAATTGATGTGACGGACAAAACTTCTAACTTCCAAAAACCAGTGCACCATTACATCAGTCAGTCAGATGATTAACTTCAGAAGTGTTGTAACAAAAACCAGAACGACCCCATTGCTTCAGTCTTTGGCTTAAACATACTGCATTTCTGCGAACAGACTGGACAGCTGATGAACAAAATTGGACATACTTTCAGAATGCAAAGGGACACATAAGTGCTCATGTACATGAGAACTAGAAAAGTGGTTTTCTTTTTTTCTTTAAATGAAGTTTCTGATATTTGACAACCACCAGTTTTGATCGAAGGACGCTGCAGCCTTCGATGGTGTAGCTTTTCAAAATTTTTAGACAAAGAAAACATGTTTTAATGTTTTGAAACTTACGTCTCTGGTACTGCAGGGTATGTTTAGAACACTACACCAGCGTAGTGAACATGTGTCGCACAGTCTTCAAATAATATGAAGTGCAGGCGTTATGTTTCTCATTTTAGACATACTTTTATATTTTTCCTGGAGCCCGTGGCTTTAAATTTAGGATGGGCGTCTTCTTAAATTCCTCAAAATTTTATTTTCCTTTACAGAGGATGTTCAAACATTTTTTAGAACGAATTTCCAGCAATTTAATTAATGTTTAAAAAATTACTTCTTTCTTACAGACGTTTGCAGAAGTTTAAGACCCCCTTTCAATTCATTGAAAATTAAGATTTTCAAAGAAACAACTAATCACTGGTTAGAAATATTTGAAAAATTACACCACAGATGAATATTGACATTCTTTAGAACACAAAAAGACCGAAATCAGTAATTTGTGTGTCCAACTCTCAATGAGGGATTTACAGCTTAGTCATTTCAAATGTCTTTGCACCACACGTACTTTAAAGCTTTGGAATTTGATGGCTGTTTTTCTGCTACCTTTTCTTTTGCAGTGGTGTCGCCAACGTCTGCACTGGAGAACGCAATGGCGATCTGTCGTGTTCAGCGATGAAAGCAGATTCTGCTTGGGAGCCTCCGATGGCCATATGCGTGTTCGCAGACGCACAGAGGAGCGTCTCCACCCTTCTTGCATCCGCCAGCGGCACACAGGGCCTACACCTGGTCTCCTGGTGTAGGGAGCGATCAGCTATCACTCCCGTACACAACTAGTGTTTGTACCGGGTACATTAAACAGCACCTCCTTCATCAACAACATCATTCAGCCCGTTGTTGTGCCATTTGTAAGGTCGGTCCATCGTGGTGTTTTCCAGCAAGATAACGCACGCCCACACACAGCACGTGCAACGCAACATGCACTTCAGGGTGTGAGACAACTTCCATGGCCTGCACGTTCACCGGATTTGTCCCCCATTGAGCACGTGTGGGATTTTACGGGACAACGACTTATCCGGCCTCCACTGCCAGCCACGGCTATCCCCGATTTACGCGTCCAGGTTGAAGATGCTTGGAACTCAATACCCCAAACTTACATCCAACATCTGTACGACAGACTCCATGCCAGAATTGCACAGTGTGACGCAGTTCATGGCGGTTCAACCTCGTACTAACCATGTTACATGGAAATGTTATTTTTCAGTTTACCAGCAAATACAGCTGTATTTTGCCATAATGTTTTGATCACGTTATCTTCTGTATTCCGTTATTATGCTGTATAAATTTCGCTGGTATCAGACGTCTCCTTCTTGGTGTTCTTTTTTCACTTTCCGGCAGTGTACATATAGTTATATGTATAAATTATATCAATCACGTGATAAATGAAATTACATAAAAATACATAAAAACGAAAAATCTAAGAGTAGGGAGAACATCTCTCCGACAAAAAAAAAAAAAAAGAAAAAAAAATGCCTAATAGTTAAATGGGAGACGTGGATTGCTGAAATGAAATTCTTTTATTTTATAGCTTAGCTGACATTTTGGTTTCGGAAACCGATATAAGATCCTTACTCCCACACCACTGAAATAATGGGCATCGGGGTGGTGCCTCAGTTCGCCAGGCCAGGAAGGGGTCAATTAGCTTCGAAAATAGTCTAAATGTTCGTTAAAAGCACGCATGACGATAACGCCCTCCTGTATACGGGATTTTAGAATAAACAAGTAAATTGTATTCAGACTGCCCTGCGCAATGAAAATATGAAGAGAAAATTTGTTACAGACAGAAGTAAAATCAACTTTTTCTCGGATAAAAGAATTTTGCTTCAACTGTTATGTAATTTATTTAAAATTGCAACAAATGTTAAGGAAAATATTATTTGCTGGTATCTCGGGGCTCCTATCCATCTACCCCCGCCCTCCTCTTCCCACGCGGAAGCTGGGGGACCTACGCTTCGCAACTGGACTTAGTCATGTATTTCATCAAGTATCCATATCTTCCTCATCTAGACTGAACACCTGTTTAAAGAGATCAAACAGACAGGTAGTGGACCCAAAAGAAAGTAAAGTGAAATCGGTCAGCAGTCTCCAAATGGGTCGTATTTTTGCTTATTAGTTATCCATTGGCTTAATTCATAAACAGATCGTCACATAAAGTTAACACGAAACATCTGCAAAGGAATTAATGGAATTAGCCTTCTTCGAACAATACCTAATATTCAGGTCAAAGCTTCGAGATGACATTTCCTGAGCGTGGGGGTCAGTTTTGGAAGGATTTTCCTGTAAATGATAGTAGTTTGTTTTAAAATTTTCGATGCCCCCAAATGAGGTCAAGTCTCCCCACATGCAAGCGTGCACCTATTCTCGTATAGTTGACGAGTTCGAAAAAGGAAGGCGTTGCAAAATCGGCTCTTCAATCATCAGTTTCCTGGTCTGTTTCTTCTTCCCTCAGTACAAGTAGGTCGTTTTAAAATAGGAAATACTTTTCCCCCGAGTTGTACGAATTGTGTATCATAATTAAAGAGAAAGCAACTGCGTGATCCACTTACCAGTATCTCAGGTGAAAGTACAGAAAATCACTTCAGGTTTCTTAAACATATCATTAAAATGACCGAAACTACTTTCACTTATTTTTGTAGGACAGTTCTCGGGAAGTAATCGAATTCCAGTGAGATACACACGTGAATATGTGGAATATTAGCACAAAATAAAGTAATCTGGTGAGAAAAGGGATCTATGTTATTCAGTTACTTCAGTTTAATATGATAAATTATTTTTTCACTGGTGCCCTCATTTCCTGAGAGAGAGTCTGATGTATACCTTTAAATAACCTTCCTTTTCTGTGTTTCTATTTTCTTACGTTAATTTAGTTACTTCTCCTTAAAAATTTTCTCAATGAACGACACATTACTTCCCCCAAGAGCTTTTACAATTTGGAAAAACTGACAGTGAGTCAATATATGTGGGATATTACAGAGTTGATGTTTTAAAAAGGAAATGAAATAAGCTTTCTAGGCATTTTCATTTACCCTGAAACAGCCTGCCTTAGGATACATGATGATAACATCAGAAAAAATTCAGAAATACTTAGGTATCTTTAAAAAATTCTGCCATATATTCTTACAGTAGGTAAGATGTTACAAGAAGTTTGCAGAAATGTGTTTCAATGCAACGGTATCCTAATCGTAAGTACCTAGATTGGGAATATACTAAATCAGTCCAGCTTAACATTGGCCGGTTTGCCGTTAAAAGCGGGAAGTTAGTACCGAACAGCGTAATACAAGGGGAAATAAGCTGGAGTACCTATGCGACGAGACAAGCCCAACGAAAATAAATGTACTATGGCCATTTTCAAAATTTGAATGAAAATCGATTATGTCGGAAAATACGAAACTTTGGTAGCACCGAAATTCAGGAACTCAAAGGAGTTCAAAAGAACACCATATTTAAATTACAAGCATAATCCTGAACCCGCTGCATGGAATTCCTATAACAGGGCAGGGTGGAAGAACAGAACAAGATCCAACATCAAAGAGACAGCTCAAAGCATCTGTAAGAAAGATGCCGTTCATAGAAGTTCTCTAAAGGAATTATTCGCATGACTTCAAACATAAATATGAAAGAAAAGATTATTTCGAAAACAGCAGTGATGTAGAAGGGGCTTAGCGCGCTTTAGCGGCGCTAAGACACTATTTTTCTAGGCTCCGCTAAGGCACTTGTAACGTACCAGGAGATGTGACGTACCTGCCAGAAGGACGCACACAACATAAAGGCAGATAGGAATCAGAATAAAACGTCCGCGTAGCTCAATTGGTAGAGCAACTTATTCCTGAATGAGGGGATCCGGGTTCGAATCCTGGCGTGGACAGAAATGACGGAGAAATTTACTTCATTATAGGTTCCTATAGATATAACGAGTTTGTTATTGAGTAACCAATTGAATGAGAGGCAACGAATCCAGCTTTCTCTACTTTTGCAGGAAAGCCCTGGTTTATTTTCTGATCAACCTGGTTTCACACAGGTGGTTTATCATGTCATTGACACTGAGGGTTCGAAACCGATAGCGACGAAGCCTTACCCTTGTGCTCCCCATAAGAAACAGGAAATGCAACGTCAAATTTCTGAGATGATTAACCAGGGCATAATAAGGGAATCAACAAGCGCCTGGGCTGCTCCTGCCTTTTTGGTTCCAAAGAAACAACCCAATGAATTTCGTTTCGTGACAGATTTCCGCAAGCTCAACTAAGTCACGAGAACGATCAATTATCCACTACCTGTCATGTCGCATATTTTGCATGACCTGTCATCAACTAAATGGATGTCAACTTTGGATTTGGCGAGTGGATATTGGCAGGTGGCGGTACATCCGGACTCCGTCATTTCTGTCCACGCCAGGATTCGAACCCGGATCCCCTCATTCCGGAATAAGTTGCTCTACCAATTGAGCTGCGCGGACGTTTTATTCTGATTCCTATCTGCCTTTATGTAGTGTGCGTCCTTCTGGCAGGTACGTCACATCTCCTGGTACGTTACACACTTTTCGTCGTTACATGGTAATAGAATGTGGGTACAGGAACTTTTTAAATGATATGTATGCAAAAATATGTAGGTAAAACTGTGTCCTGTATGCAAACATATTCGTATCTTAACCGAATGTTCATAATACAGAAATGGCCGCACCGGTGGTGGACTGGTCTGAGGCGCAGGCTTCTGACCATTGTTCCGATCTAAGATTGAGTCCCAACCTCAGATGAGTCATGGGTGGTGTGCATGACCACAAAGGTGCTGGATGTGTTTCTTCCGTGAAGCAAGTGACCCGAAATTAGGGACCACTGACTGCTTATAAGCCATACGAGTTGCCCATGGTAGTTTTTAAACCCAGTAGCAAATAAAAAGTACTGTGTAGACTGATCTACATAGTTGGATAACACAATACGGAGTCTCATAAATCAGAAGATTCTATCACAAAGAGAATATGAACTCCTTTGTCTAGACGACAGCCAAAATAAATTTTTAGGAGATGGCTACTCCGTAGGGTTAAGATTGTAGTGCTCAGAGAGAAAACGGTAGTGATGGACATTTGTATTAAATACTGACCACTGGTATCGACTCCAATAAAAGTGTTCTTCTGAGCTCAGTCACCGACTCCTTACGGGCAATACAAAAATATTCCACATGTACCACATAATAGTAAAAACGGCGCAGTAGTCATATTGAATTGATGTTGCCCTGTTAGTTCCCAAATATTCCCAATGCATATTTAAAATCGTATAGAACGACACAGAAACGTATTTAAACAAACATTTTATGATCTTAACCTACGTCGCTCACGTTACATTCTTCCTGTTATTTAAAATTGCTCAGATTACACAGTTTTAAGCAGTTTTAATACAAACTGATATTGGTAATCAGTAATGAAAATAAATAAAAAAATAATAATAAATAATAAAAACAACGAATCAGGTTTTAAAAATTTCGAAGGTATTTTTCCTTGACCGTTCACCGCTAAGGCACTTTTTTATTTAGAACTACATCACTGGATAACAGTACTGGAATTTATCTGCTGTGTAAAACCAGAGATAAAGCATTGGAAACGAACCATAGAATTCGCAAATTTACAAAAATACGTTATAGTTATTTACTACGCACGTCTCATCGATTCGCTGAATGTCTCCACTTTCCAACAGACAATCAACAGCCATCATACGATGGAGTGTGGCGTTATCGTCCATCAACCCGAACTGTTGGCCAATGACATCTTGAAACAGACAAACATGGTGAAGGACTGCCTCATTACAGTAGCGTGCATAAGTTACAGTACCTCCTTCCAGTGTCTGGACTCCGTGCTTCATGGATCAGAATGCCTCCCGTACGAGAACACCGTGGCCGCCATATCTACTATCCCTTTCATTGATGTTTTCGGGGCGATACCGAGTGCCTACCTCAAGTCAGATTAGCTGACGTCCAGAATAGCTGGGAGACTAAATATACTCTCATCACTAAAGAGTACTATACCCCACTGTTCTGCTGCCCAGTCCTTATGTTCTTTGGACCACTGTAAACAGTGTCTCCGGTGAGCAGCTCTTAATGGAACACAACGTACTGATCGTCGGGCAAACAGTCCACCTTTGAGTGGTCGTCTGGCAACTGTAAACCGCGACATTGTGTATCTTGTGCTCAGAAGCCTATTTGCTGTCTATCTTGTGTTTGAGCAGCCTACTTGCTGTCTTCACTGGGGGTGGGTTTGGTAGACGACCACCTCTAGTCTTTTGCACAACTGTACCTGTCATCCTGAATGCCGGCAACGCACTCAATGTGATGATGCTATAGGCGATACCGAATTCTTGACCCACACTCATCACAGTTCATCCCTCTTCGAGCCTCCCAATCATTCGACCATGAGTAAAATCATCAAGGTGTTCTTGACGGGCCATTTCGTCTTCTCTAGCACACAACAAACCCAATCGAGCGCCTGTAACACTCATAACACACTGTCCGATGATTTCCGCTCAACTGATGCTATTAGACTGCGTGAACGTATTACTTTGTGTTTGGGTGCTGCTGCTATTTGCGGCGTTATTTTACTTTTTTCCCCTCTTCGGCCTTGAGTTTTGCACACCAGTGTATTTTGAGCAATAACAAATTTACACTTAGCTGTCATTCGTGTAGCTCTTGTGCATTGGCCGCGTTGCTTGAAGGCCTGTGTGGACGCCAAGAGACGCCATTTTGAATAATTTTGCGATCCGTGCTTACCTCATCGAGTGTATAGAAAGTGAATTCCAATGATAGATACAGAGGAACAGTAAACCAAATATGTAGGAAATAGTAATACTATACTAGTGATCCGATTTATTGGCATAGGAAATAGACACATAAGCGTTTCCAAGCTTTCGCACATCACCCAGATGGCTTTTTCGAGGAAGTCAGACAGAAACTGCAAAACGAATAATAGAACGCTTTAACAATTTGAACACGGTAATGATCTCCAAGATTTCCCGAATAGCTGTACATTTAGGGGTAGAGTAGGTTGCTAATTTCTATATATCATCCCACATAGGAGTAGTGGACTTGAATTGGACTTCTCTGAATAGTGCCGTGGCTAGTTTACCGTATTTTGTGTCCTTTTTATGTTCGTTGACTCTGATTACAAACGAACGCTTCGTCATTCCAATGTAGTATCGTTTAGAGACGTCCGGATACTGTAGGGGAATCGCATAAACACCTGCTTCCAGGAGAAGTGTTTTTTCACTATTTCTCTTTAACATAGTATATAAAGATGCACATAACGTCGTATATATTTACTGTCAAATTGTTGAAGTGTTCCATTTTTCAGTTTGCTGTCTACCTTCCTTGAAAAAACCATCTGCTTGATGAGCGAGAGCTTGGAAACTTTAATTTCTATTCCACGCCAAGAAATTCGAATCATTAGTACAGTTGTACTATTTTGAGTATAATTGGTGTACAGTTCCTATTTATTAAGAACTTATGCTATTACTAAATGAGGACTGACTCTCTTGTTGATGAATATTGGCATCGTTCTTTTCTTTAGCCAACCTCTATCTAACTGTTGGCCAACTACGATTAATCTCAGATGATAAAGTATTTATCATTGTGTCCATATTGTTAGTAAATTAGCAGTGATTAATAACACTAACGTGGCTCAACTGGATAACCTCCAGCGTCGTGTCTGTGTGATGGACACATGTTTCGCGTTCCAATTCAGTGCTGCAAACCATCCAGTTTACAATTTTCAAGGGTTTCCGCAAACGTAGCGTGAATGAATCTAAAAAATCGGCCCTGAGCGTATCGAGCTATTTCTGGAGGTTGACACTTAATCAGGAAGGAAGTGAGGAACCACCTCATCGCAATCCCCATTCCCCAGGATATTCGTCACTGTGATTGAGCGTAGCTTATGGGAATGATTCACCAACGCCTCTGTATGGACATGGTACACAATGAAGAAAATCACTAAATTAAATAAGATTTTGGAACATGTCGATTTTACTGACGCATATAAAAACCAGGAAAGAAAATTTGATGTTGAATTTGTATGCTTTTCGGATGCGCGCGCAACGCTCTACTATCATTTGCACATCAAGACAACTTATCGTCGGGCGACGTAAATTGATATGCGTTGGACTAACACATTTGTACTATTGAGGTTTGAGACTTCCAATGTTTATCAAAGCATTCGAAGAAATTATTTAACTTGTCACTCAGGGAAAGAAAATTAACACCATGATGTAAAACAGACAAAGAGCGAATTATTTCCATCAAACATATATACAATCTTTTATACTCTCTACACTTTTCCTAAAATATCCTTTTCCAAAACTGGAAAACTTTCTTTTAACTATGAGGACCAAACCTTTCCAAATTAGGAAAAAAAGTGGAAGCAATGTTTTAATCTTCCAAACTATGTTTTTAACGATCAGGAAGGTGATGCGATTTCTCAAAAGCCTCTGGTCAATTCGCTTTGCAAACAAATGACAAAATTTCCGGATAATCAAAATAGAGCTGTTGAATTAAAGGCGCACAAAAAATAATAAATATTACGCTTTGGGAAATACTACAGAAGCCCTCACAAGAATCATTTCCTTCTTTTTCCCCTTTCAGTGCAGTAAATTTACTTTCTATTATTATTATTTGTGACCGGTAGAACTTGTTCTCTTCAGAGTGTAGCTACCTGAAGACATAACATGAGATTTTTCCATCATTTAGTTTTAAGCTCCAGTTTCACAGAATTTTTCTCAGAAAGTTGATCTGGAAATCACAATTTTCAAACGCTAAATGGGAATCTTTACTTTTAATAAAATTGTAATGGAAGAAATAGTGCTTCAGAGAAATAGTTAAAAAATAAAAAATATATAACAGAAAAAAAGAGAAAAAGGAAACTCGTAGGAAGTATAAATTTGCTTTCTTTGAGATGCCTGTAAAGAGTAGATGGTCCAGTTTTTTCTAGTACTACGAGTCCAGTTCGTAGAGTACTATTCCTCGTTTCCTTAACGATTGAGGAGAAACATTTAATGACCAAAAAGGGTGGGGCAGTATGTGTTTTCCTTTCATTCAGCATTTTCCCTATCTGTTATTGTATTAAACTTTATTAATAGTTACAGCGGGAACTAACTTCCCTATTTTGTGATGTGGTCAGTAAATGGCTCTTTGTCGTGCTCGAAGACTTTGTTCAGAACATCGGCATAATTGTCCAAATGCCTTTGTTGAAGAATCATGAAAAGAGAGCAATGACATTCGGAACAACGCCTTCTGATAATTCACTGACGCGAGTGAAAGCAAAACATCTATCGATAGAATTCAATCTCACTACTGAACTAAATTTAACAGCAAACTTGTATTTATCACAGTTCGTAAGCAGCTTATTGAGCACACTAGGTTTAATCTAATGAATGTGTGGTGGAAAACATCTTGCCGCTAGGAGCTTGATTTCTAAATTAGAGTTTGCATAAACCTGCAGGCTGGCTGGATTTCCTTCTTTCATTTGCATTTATTTATTTATTTTATTTTTATCTTCATGAATTTCATTTAAACGCCAAACTCATGGTAAGTGAGGGCTGCACACAAATCTGCAAATACTCAATTCAAACTCTTTAGCAGTGCGTTTTTCTCTCGGAATTCGTGTTCGGAAACATAAAATGACTAGATGTTAAAGTCTTGCTTCTTCCGTTGTGAAAACAACAATTAGTACAACACTTTTAACATTTTAGCAACAGAAATCCAGATCTTTGATGCCATTTTTGCTCAAAATAATTGGACCGCCTAATCTTCAATGAAGATTTTTTTTTCAGAAAACAAAAACCTTCAATGCATGTATTAACCCCGTATTTACTTATGGAAGTGAAACCACAATTTTGACCACTCCGGGAATTGAATCCGGGGTCCCCTCGCTCCGGAGTAAGTCGCTCTCCCAACTGAGCTACGCGGACTTGTGCTCACATTGCTATCTGCCTTTATCTCATGTGCGTCCTGCGGGGCAGGCACGTCACAAACGTGTAGTATCACAAAGCGAGAATGTAAAAAAAAGAGTATCGGTAAGAAAGTTAGAGAGAAGAATGTTGGTAACAACAAGAAGACGCAGAGTTAGAAATGGAATTATAAGAGAAAGAACAGGAATAATAGATATTATAAAGATAATAAAAGAATCAAAGTGGCGACGGGCTGGACATGTTGGAAGACTGAAAGATGTAAGCATGTAAGCATGCACCTGTTCTCGTAAAGTTGACGAGTGCGAGAGAAGAAAGGCGTTGCAAAATCGGCTCTTCAATCATCAGTTTCCTGGTCTGTTTCTTCTTCCCTCAGTAAAAGTAGGTCGTTCTAAAATAGGAAATACTTTTTCCCCGAGTTGTACGAATTGTACCTTTTCCCCGAGTTGTATGAATTGTGCAATACTTTTTCCCCGAGTTGTACGAATTGGCTCTTCAATCATCAGTTTCCTGGTCTGTTTCTTCTTCCCTCAGTACACGTATGGCGTTTTAAAATAGGAAATACTTTTCCCCGAGTTGTACGGTGGGTGGCAATGCCTTCCATGAGTTATTCTCGATACACACGTGACACCGTGGATCGAGGAATGTTGAATGTTCTCACAACTTCGTAAACTGAATGTCCCATCCGTCTGGCTCCCACTATACCCTGCCTCATTCAAATTCCGATTATTCACGTCGGCTTGCCTATAATCCTGACTCACGACATTACACCTCGCAACTGATAAAAATCGTGGCGTGCGTGGAAGTCTTTATACGACGGCAGCGTCAGTTAAAGATTTGCATATATCCCATGACTTTTGGCACTTCAATGTATTACATTTACATCTATGATGTGCTACAGGGGTGACGGACAGGTCAAGTTCGAGCTGAATTCAGCCCACTTTCCAAACCCCAAGTTAATTTGTTTCAGTCGGTTGTTTTATATTATTATTATTTTGTTGTTATTTTTGTTTGGGAGTTTAGCGACCAACTTAAACAATTGTGACGTGCCTGCCTCGCAGAATGCACACGACACAAAGGCAGATAACAACGATAACGAACGTCTGCGTAGCTTAGCTGGTAGAGCGACTTCTTACGGAATAAATGGACTCGGGTTCGATTCCTGGCGTGGACCAAAAATGACGGAGAAATTTACTTTGTTATACTACCCACTTGGCTATCAGCAATCCCCCGTTCCTAATTCAAGGCGATTGGTTCCAGGAAAGAGAAAGTCAGTACCGCAAGACAAGCACAACATCCATTCCTCTCCGGGATTCATCTCGAAAAAATGGTCGTAAGCCAGAGCTTAAACCACTGTTCCATCGCCGGGACCGGCTCAAGCTATTTGAAAGATTAAAAACACGTTGACGAACATTGGTTACAAGTTACAGCTAAACAGAAAACGAGTATTGTTGATTTCGTGGTGCAGACAGAAAACGTCGATCATAAACCATCAGTCGCATAGCATCGGTTACACCGGTAGTATTGGTGAGTGGAACACCTGGTATTCAAAACTGGATGTTCAGTGAAAAAAAAATCGATGTTTTTTGCCCATCCCTAGGCACGCCCTTCTTCTCCAGCGCTGTTATAATTATTGTTGGTGTTATATGCTGTCTGCCAGGATGTGATAGTTCGGGAATCTTGTTGGTGTGTGCTGCTTTCCGAGATGTGAAGTGACTTGAATTTCCTTTTGAAACTACCAAGTAGTTTATAAGATATCTCAGCAAAACCACAATTTCGGGTCCTCGTCGATAAGTTACACCGAAAATTCCCAGTAACATAAATTATGCACTAATGGATTAAATACAATTACGTACCTCCAATCTTTAGTCCATTCGATGAACATTATTGGTGTGTAAGTTTTCTTTGTTTATGGAATTATTGACACCTCTCAATACATGTCGTGATATTCCAAAAATAATTCCCTGGGAGATGAAACATTCGATTTTTAATCTTTTCTTTTATGTACACTACGTACAAACACTATTACACTCCGGTTCCAGCTGTTTAAATGCAAAATCACTATATGCATGTATTTTTTAATACACTGTCTGATTTCATCAATGTTCTATGTACCTATAGCACTAATAGTTCATTTGAAGTTTAAACATTTATTAGTAAATGTCACATTCCATCTATGTTCATCTATCTTCATAGATGAACATAGATGGAAAATATATAAAAACATTTATCAGTAAAAGTCACATTCCATCTATGTTCATAGATGGAATGTGACTTTTACTGATAAATTTTTAAACTTTAAATGAACTATTAGTGCTATAGGTACATAGAACATTGATGAAATGAGACAGTGTATCAACATGTATATAGTGATTTTGCATTTAAGCAACTGAAACCGGAGTGTTATAGTTTTTGTACATAACATACATAAAAGAAAATATTAAAAATCGAATGTTTCATCTCCCAGGGAATTATTTTTGGAATATCACGACATGTATTGAGAGGTCCATAAACAATTCCATAAATGAAGAAAAATTACACACCAACAATATGCATCAAATGGACTATAGATTAGAGGTACATAATTGTATTTAATCCATTAGTGCATAATTTATGTTACTACCAAGTAGTTGTCAAGATGAACGACTCACTACGTGTGTTTTGAACTTTTCTATTACGCAAAGGTACTTAATGACAATTCGTACTTTGTCATTAACATTCTTTTCATCATATACTCGTAGGCTTGTCATACACTGGTGTGCAAAAATTGAGGACGAAGAGGAAAAATTAGCATAACAGCGGAACGAGCAGGCAGAACGGACCGAAAGACCACTCAGGAGAAAGACCACTCAGGAGAAAGACCACTCAGGAGAAAGACCACTCAGGAGATCCGGTACGGTAGGGCAGGCGCATATATGCAGCATGACGTAGGGGGGTGGGGGTGGGGGTGTCGGAAGGGTATAAAGCACACGGGCGGTGTACGCTCTGCAATTCGGTGAAAGCTTTTGCACGGTGTACATCAGTTTGAACGTCGTCGAGTTGCTGCCACCGTGTGATATGGCCAACAGGCAATCCAGTACACGACATCTGGATGACTTTACCTGAGGTCGCGTTATTGGGAAGTTGGAAGAAGGTCGAAGTGTGACTAGTGCGGCCGAGGAGTTCGGGATCGCTCACAGCATCGTTTCACGAGCTTGGAGAACATTTCAAACGACAGGAACAGCTGTTCGAGAGCTTAGCAGTGGTCGTCCACTAGCAACCACTGTGACGTACCTGCCAGCAGGACGCACACGACATAAAGGCACATAGCAATCAGAATAAACGTCTGCGTAGCTCAGTTGGTAGAGCGACTTGTTCCGGAATAAGCGGCCTCGGGTTCGAATCCCGGCTTAGACCAAAAATGACGGAGAAATTTACTTCGTTATAATGGCGCCCGAACTATCCGGATGACCCGACCGTTCAAAATCTCGCATTGGTGTGATGTTATTTCCACACCGCGAGACAGGAAAAATCAGAGAATTCCTTCTCCAGCGCTTCGAAAAATAAAAAAATGTGTGATGTTGCATTCCACACAGCAGATTGACTGGGAGTTCTCAAGTGCACGTTCTACAGTGGATGGCTGCCTGCAACGATTCATGGCCACGGCTGACCCGTGGGCCATGCCCCTGGCCCTCTTTCGGGGGGAAGGGGGGAGATGTGACGTACCTGCCAGCAGGACGCACACGACATAAAGGCACATAGCTATCAGAATAAACGTCTGCGTAGCTCAGTTGGTAGAGCGACTTGTTCCGGAATAAGCGGCCTCGGGTTCGAATCCCGGCGTAGACCAAAAATGACGGAGAAATTTACTTCGTTATACCACGGCGGCGGACGACCGATATATTGTCCTACAGGCGAGAGGAGACAGACGGCAGACAGCGGGAGAAATCGCAAGGCACATGCAACAGACAACTGGACGTCCGTTATCGCGTTTTACCGTGGCCAGGAGGTTGCACAAAGGTGGTCTATTTGCACGACTACCAGTACGGTGTGTGCCATTAACGCCTGCTCATCGGAGACGGCGGTTTCTGTGGTGCCAGGAACACAAGAACTGGACACATCAGCAATGGGGTCAAGTTCTCTTTACGGATGAGAGCCGATTTAGTCTGACGAGCGATTCTGGACGTATACACATCTGGAGAGAGCAGGGAACACGCAATCACACCTCCAACATCATCGAAAGGGACCGGTTTGGAGGTGGCGTTGTTCTCGTTTGGGGCGGTATCATGCTTGGTAGCCGTACTGACCCCCACATCTTCCAAGAATGTTCAGTCACTGGTGTCCGCTATTGTACCAAGGTTCTCCTGCCTCACGTGCGTCTATTTAGAGGTGCTGTGGGTCATGAGTTCCTCTTCATGGACGACAACGCTACAAATCATCGTACAATGGCTGTCGCAGAGCTGTTGGAGAGTGAAGATATTCAACGCATGGATTGGCCCGCAAGGTCCCCGGACCTAAATCCAATCGAACACGTGTGGAACCTTCTCGGGAGACGTTTGGCAGCACGTCACCAGCCGCCAGCAACGATTTCGCAGCTGCGATTGGCACTACAAGAGGAATGGGCCGCGACGCCTCAACAGCTCCTTGACAACCTCGTCCTCAGCATGGACAGACGTTGTAAATCCTGCAACGCAGTCAGGGGTGATCATATCCCCTACTAAAGACTGGATTTTTCTTGGCAGCCGCCTGTCACATGGACGTTTGTGTCTTCTGTCCAGTTGTGCTCGAAGCTACCTTTTCAATAAAGTGCCTGTGTATCCTTTGGATTCCTCGTTTGGACGGTTTTGCTCACTTTTCCCTTATTCTTACATCTCGGGGATCTTACGGTATGATTTGAGTCGATGTGGAGCACTTCTGCACGACGTTACATTCGAAAAATCGTCTCGTCGTGTAATTTTTGCACGCTAGTGTACTTAAAATGGCGTCCAAAATCAAAATTGAGCTTCCTACGTTAAAATTTACTTTTTTCCGTTTATTTTCAGGTTTAAAAATGAAAGAGAGCTGAAAATACCTTCTCGAAGAATTAATAGGGAAGCCATTTTGGAATAACTCCCCTGTTAATTATTCCAGAAGGTATTTTCAGTTCTCTTTCATTTTTAAACCTGAAAGAAAGCAAAAAATAAAAAAAAAAGTTAATTTTCAGAGGTGATTTTTGGACGCTATTTTGAATTCTGATTGAGTTTGGAAATCCTCCATATCTAAAACCGTACGTCTTTGTATGCTCTTCAAGCATACAAAGTTTCATGTTTTTATCACAAAATGCCGTTTTTTAGCCGAAGCTCTTCTGCTAAAGGAGTGGATATATGTGACGTGCCTTGGAGGTGAAGCAAGTGTCAAAACGGCAAGTTGCAGCGATAAGCTTCGCCGCGTAATTCAGTCGGGAGAATGTCCAGCTCCAGAGCAAGAAGACGTGCTGCAAAGACACCGCCGGCAGAAAGGGATTTCTTTACAAGGCTTATTCTTATTCTCAAAAATTGAATCTCCGCTGGAAGAGAAGCACTTTAATGGCATTTCAACTATTCATGATAACAAAGCCGAGCAAATTAACGAAGTTCCTTCCGAGGCTTTGAAGAAAAGTTTTCGAACTTTGTACGAGCGTAGTAAAACCTAAGAGAACACTTAACTGGTGAGACCTAAGTTGAACACTTAACAGGTAAAATTTCTATAGTCGATATCTGCGATATTTTATCATCACAACAATCCGGTAACACTTTAGACTTATTGTGCATACTTGATAAAATAATTTCTTCCTCTTATTTTAAGACCCTTATCAAAACTTTTCTTTAAAAGTATTGCGTTGTAATACTTTTACTGCGCTCGTGTAGCAATAATGTTTTCTTTTTCTTTTTCATCACTCTAGAGCATATCATGGACGCTGCAAATATTCTAGTCTCATACCTACTGTGCTTCGTGGTGTTAACTGCTCTTGTGACGGAATCGTCTTGTGGCGAGTATCACGAGCACCCAAGTTACGAATCTAAGTAAGCCTTCAGTTTGTTAATCTGTATTAAAGTTTTGTGGACTACAGCACATTAAAATTATAACGGTATTTTTCAGGTAAAACGAAATTGTATTAAAACTATCATTTGGCAATGCTCAGTAATCAAAGAAAATAAAATGAGAATTTATTTTCTTCCAGAAACCAAATTAATCATCATTCACAAGCATAGATAGTTCTTAGAGCAGGAACCTTAAGACGGCCACAGACACACGCGTTTGAATGACACGCTTGAGTGTTACACCAGGAAACGGGGGAGTTTTATACCTGTGGCGGCATGTAGCGTGGAGTGAAGCAGGAGTGAAGCTCTTCAAAGCCTGCCGGAAATCCTCTCGACTCCACGCTACATGCCGCCGCAGGCACAAAATTGCCCCATTTGCTGGCGTGACACGTGCCATTCAAGCGTGCGTGCCTGTGGCAGCCTTTAAGCTAGGTCGAGGCACCTCGTAGAAGTGGGTTGTGCTATTCAGATATAAAATATCTTGCCTGTACTGCATTCGGAAAAAAATTCCAGCCATCCAGCCAAACAATCCAGATTAGAAGACCGGAAGCAAAGTTCAAACTGCAAGGAGCATCATTGTCGCTGGATATCTAGGATTTTAGGCAGGTGTTGAAGCTGCCCTAGATCGAGAATATATTGCAGTGCAGAACACAGAGAGCCTCAAGCAGTAGACCCAGATAAATGGTCGCCTTCTGTTCAAGACAAAGGCATAGTCCGTTCACTATTACCTGGCAGTTGGGAAGGATTCACTTGGCTAGTTTTATGGTGGGTTCGCATGTGAAAAGAGGTATCTTTGCCCTAACTAAACACGAAGGAATGACGGGAAGAGATGGAGAGAGGAGTGAATAGGAGTTCATTCTATTGTTGAATTCCTGTGGTGCTTAGGATCATTTCGTTAAATAGTCTTTGTGGGAGGGAGTGAAGTGGTAAAGGGAGGGAGAACATCAGGGAAAGGCTCTTTCGACTTCAACACTAGAAGGAATCCCTATTCATTTCCTTCTCCACCCCATCTCGTCATTGTTTGGTGTTTAGCCACGGAAAAGATACGTCTTCTACAATGCGAATCTACTCTAAAATTAGTCAAGTGAATCCTTCCCAACTGCCAGGTAATAGTGAACGAACTATATACTGTGGTGCCAAAGAAAACAAGAAATATTACACAGAATTTTCGGATGTAATAAGCACGTCTTTTGAATCCGTTCTGACGCAAATTAAATTTATCAAAGCTATTCAAAGTCAATGGAGCCGGTATGGAAAACAATAGTATCTGACGAAAGAAAGAAGTTTTTCAATCGGGTTTTTAATCCCTCAGATATCGCTGTAAACGACGAGAAGGTGGGGTTGACATTTGTCAAGGAGAGGCTGTGATGTTACACATCACCTGACCTTACATCCCTAGAAGCTCATATTTTGCTGCAAATACATCGTACGCGAAAATAAAGATTTACGCCCCCTGGTGGCCAAACCATTTTCTCACAAAAATGAGAAATTATGTGCAAACGATTTTCCATTAGGAGCTGTATCCGGTGCAAAAAGAATTTTTCAAATCAGAGATTTAGAAGCAGAGATATAGGGGGAAACGCAATTTACCTCTACGCCCCCTAGCGGAAAGTCTATGAATTACTTGAAAATTTTGAAATTATATGAAAAACATGTCACACTGAAAACACTATCCAACAAAGAAGAAATTTTTCAAATCGGACTTGTAGAAGTAGAGATATTGACTAAAATAAGATATACTTCTACGCTCCCTGGCGGAGACATTGTGGAATATTTTAAGAAGAAAATATTCCGAAAACGTTTATCGATGTGAGTGGTATGAGTCCACGAAAGAATTTTTTTCAATCGATATTTTAGAAGCTCAGATTTTTTGGTAAATATATTAGAAGCAAAAATTAACACTTACGCCCCCTGGTGGCCAAATTATTCATTACCAAAAATTAGAAATTATATGCAAAAGATTTTCCATCAGGAGGTGTATCCGCTGAAGAAAAAATTTTCAAATCAGAGTTTTAGAAGAACAGTTATCGGGAAAAATGTAATTTACTTTTACGCTCCCTAGCGAAAAATCTATGCGTAATTTTAAAAAGTAACTATATCTAAAATACTCTTCGACATAAATTGAATCGAACGATAAAAGATGTTTTTCAATCGGGTGTTTAATAGATTAAAACGTATTTTTGAATTCGACATCACATGCATTTACGCCCTCTAGCGGCTAAAGTGTACATCTTAAAAAAAACCCAAAATGAAGGATCAGCATTTGCATATTTCAATCTTCCCAAATGGAAAAATAATTTTTCAAATCGGACTAATAGTTGCAGAGATATCGTGGGTACAGACGGACGGACGGACTGACGGACAAACCGATAACATAAGCACGATCTTTTTTTACAAAAGACGTGCTAAAAAATGGAAAGGGCGCTACCATTTCCATTAAATGACACCATACCCATGCAGTAAATCGTATCATCTACAAACGACGTATACATAAAGGCAGATATCTCACCAAGCTCAAGTAGTGGCATTCTCAGTTCAGATTGCAGTTTGTCAGGATTTAAGCGACTACGAAACGCGGTATGATAATCGGTGCCTGGGATATGGCTCACTCCATCTCGGATACTACCACGAAATTTAGATTTTACACGGTCAACAATTTCAAGGGCGTAGTTGGACTGCACAAACTCAGGAAAAACATCCAGAGTGCGAGACCGGTGCGGCCGTAGAAAAGCCCTGGACGATCGTGGACACAGGCGTCTGGTAAGCATCATAACAGCGCAATTCAATGCTGGAGCCAGTACTAGAATCAACGTTCGAACAGTGCAACGTTCCTTGTGTTACATGGGGTTCCAAAGCCGACGGTTGACCCGACGACACAAGCTTGTGAGCCTCGCCTAGGCTCGGGAATACTGCCATCGAACGCAAGACGACTGGAAACGTGTAGTCTGGTCCGACGAATCGCGATACCAACAGTTTCTGGCAGATGGGCGACTCCGAATGTGGCGACAACCCCACGTTGCAATGGATCTCGCATGCCTGCAAGGGACAGTGAAGGCCGGCGGTGGCTCTGTTATGGTCTAGGGTGTTTTCAGGTGGCACACAGTAGGATCCCTCAGACGTCTGCAGACCTCTCTGACCGGTGGAGGCTACGTAACCATCCTTCGGGATCATTTTCACCCGTTCGTGCTATGCAACCAATATGACGAGTGCGGCCTCTTTCAACACGACAATGCGCCACCGCACACGTCCACAATCATCCGATCCTGGCTGTAGGAACATTATACGGTGTTTGGCATCCTTACTTGCCCCCCCCCCGTTTTCCGGATTTAAACGGCGTTGAACACATTTGGGATGCTGTTCAATGTGCCGTCAATGCCAGGAATCTTTCACCGACGAATATTACGGAATTGTGGGACGTTCTTCAGGAAGCATGGTGTGCACTGTCTCCACAGTACTACAGAGAGTTCGTGGAGTTCATGTTCTGTCTCGCTGCTGCCGTTATCCGATCGCGTGGAGGACCAACGCGTAGAGAGGTATCCCAGTTTTATTTTTCTTTTTGGTACTTCAGTGTACTTACCTCCTTCGTTGATTGCCAGTGGAAAAGAACTGACCAAGGAACTGTTCAGGATACAAGAAAAGTCTATAATAAAAGACTAATGCCCTTAAGCAGCAGGCCACCACTCATAGGCGCCCACAGCATAGTATTCAGGAGAGGACAAATAGAAATTACACTGTATAAACACGAATAACATATGCAAACACCATAATCAAATTTCTACTGTGCCTTCTTGATATCTTACCATTTCTGCCACACACTCAAGACATAAATTTAAATGGAAACCAGAAGAGACCCAAGTGTAACATAAAGTTCGATAAAGGAAATTAGGCAGCATGATAGGACAACAAAGAAATTTCTTGGTTGTTCTTTTGATCTGTTTGGCCGCTAGTGACCCATGCGCCACGAAACCCCAAAGGTAACTCAACTTATCATCGACAATGGAAAAACGCCTTCAAGACAAATTTTCTGGAAAAAATTCGAGACATTTTTGCTCAACTGTGATTAGCAGTGCAGAGGATGATATAATTTTCATTTCTTCGCATTTCGTATTTTTCCAAACTGTGCATATGTACGCTGTGCTCCAACATGCAATGGAAAATTTCGTTATTACTTTCTACTGTAAATTTTGGCGTTTTCTACTGGAAATTCCGAATGTTTTCCATATTTTTAGATACGCTTTTCGCATCCAGAAGTTCGAAAGAAAAAATTGCAATCCAGATTAACGTTATCACGAAAATCTCCTTAGTGCCTTCCAAGCACAAGAGGATCATGATCAGACTTCCAGGGGAGGGCAAGTGCCCCCTCTCCTCCCCCCTATATAGGCGCATATGCCACCCACAGAAGTAAGAGAGCCAAGGCAAAACCTTAACCGGAAAAAATGTGGTCTTCAGATCTTTACGTAAGACCGGGAAATGGCTCTTTTCAGGGCCAACTAGCTCCTTTAAAAAGAAATTGCTAATCTACTAAATTCAGGAAAATAAGAAACAACCAAGTCACACACATATATAGATCAAAAATGATACTAGCGCCCATCTTAACATAATAAACCTAAAGAAAGAAAGCCACCAGCCACCACCGGAGGCTCATTTCTAGTAGCCTACGTCGTCGTATTAATTTCCCGGCTGTCACAGCACGATATTAAGCATCCTTACAGTCGACTGAAACTTTAAGGTGGATCCACCTAAAATATTTGTCTTGTATTTGCTATGGGCAAACTTCTGTAGCCATTTTCTTCCCAATTAATGCGTTCCCACGGATAAGAATTTGAACATCGATAAAAATATCTTCATATTACAGCCTAGTATACTTAATATTTTCTAAAATTTAACCATAATTATATTAGAAATCAATAACTTTTCCTTTGATGGTCTTGAGACCAGAAAGTAGATGGCACCCCATCTACACATGACTTACTAAATACTACCACGTCGCATTTTTTTCAATAATTTTATTAATTTTCGGAATGAAATAAAACTTTTAGTGTATCTATGCGACAGTCTGGAATGTTTAGAATGATTTCAACCACTTAGATTAAATGTTTTGATAATAATTTAGCTGAAAACGTTAACAGAATTGTAGGTGCTACTGATTTCTAATTCCGAAATAAACCAGCAAGCTCACTCTGCAACATTTTCAGCTAAATTAATGTTAGAATATTTAATCTGAATGGCTCGAATCATTCTAAACATTCCGGACTATCGCATGGACGGGCACAAGTGCTGATTGCAGTCCAAAAATTAATGAAATTATTGGGGAAAATGCGACGTGCTTGTATTTAGTAAGTCACATGCAAATGTGGCGCCATCTATTTGCTGGTCTCAACACCACCAAAGGAACGGTTATTGTTTTTTTAATGTAATTATGGTTAAGTTTCAGATAATATTAAGTATACTAGGATATAATATGAAGTTATTTTTATCGATGTTCAAATTCTCATCCTTGGGAACGCATTAATTGTGAAGAAAATGGCTACAGAAGTTTGCCCCCTATTGTAAATACGAGGCAAATATTTTTAGGTGGATCCACCTTAAGAGATCTTGGACTACCGATTTCCTGCACAAAAAGGAAAGGAAAAGAAAGGGGAAGAAAAGTAAAAGGAAAACTGCTGAAGGCAAATTTTCCATTTGGTTTTACTTTAACGCAAATATGTATAAAGGCATTACCGGAAATCTACGAGAATGAGAAAATAAATAATTATCAGCAAAGATTTTATAAAATATATTACAACACCAATTAAAAACTTACAAGGACACCATTCTTCAACATAGCTCTCTTGATTTTCAAATGCACTTGGTTCAGCGTTGCACGAGCTTGTCTTTGCTGTCATAAAAAAATGTTTTTGCTGAAAGGCACAAGCACAGGTCGCTTCCTTCAGTTTTTCGTACGTGGCAAGTCGATGGCCTCTTGAGACTACTTTAGACGCTAAACTTACGATTCTTTTGTTAACGGAAATCTGCATCCAGAGCCCACAGAGAAATGTTGTCGAGCACTCAGTCCAGCAAAGGCTCTTACGGATAGGCCTAATGAGTCTACGTCTTGTTTGTGGGCTCACGATGACCGATCGTCATCAACAGCTTCTCCTGTAGTGAGTACGGGAGCACGGTGACGGAACATTGGAATAATGCAAAACAGTCGTGTGATCCGATGAGTCTAGGTACCGTCTCCAACATACCCATGGACGGGTCCATATTCCACACCGCACTGTGAAAAGCTTCAACCAGAGTACACGGTTAGTCAGAAATAGGCCTATGGTGGATTATTTTCGTAACCATCACTAGGTCTCTTCATCCCCGTTGAACACACCGGCAAGACCAGTTTCTACCTATCCACTGTTTTAGAAGAAGTGTTGTCTTACATGATGACCGTGTGCTCTGCTGTCCCTTCCAGAAGACAAGACCTAGTGTTACAAGACCCGCTTTGTGCTGGGATGATTTGGGAATCATGTCCAAACATTTCGTGTTTTCCCTCATTGAATTTCATCGAACAATTTTGGAATGCGGCGTTCGACGGACTAGTGGCTCCATCACCGAAGTCAGTGACGTCATTTTTTCCAGCTGATACAGAATATCTGAGTACACTTTTTGCTGTCTAGCGCAACAGATCTCTCGCCGTGTGCAGGCGGTTATTGCAACGAAAGGCTGCCAAACATGACATTGGATAAGTGGTCGTAATGTAATGGTCAATGGGTGTAAAGGTTTGAGTAAAATCACAATGACATTAAAAGCCATTGATGCGGAGCAGATGAATTTCCTGAGTGTGCATAGTTTCCTTTTATTTCATGCAGATTTTTGAGTTGAAGAAAATGGGAATTTTAAATGCGCGGCTTCTCCTGACCATTCGAATATGGCACCAAATTTTCTTAGCAATTGAGGAGAACAGATTGGCCAATGAGGCACCTAATTTAGATGTCGCACACAATTTCCTTGGTGATTAAGGCAAACAGATTATCCATTGAAGCCGAACAGTTTGATGTCCTGAGTGGGCTTAGTTCCTTCTTTTATTTCATGCTGGATTTTGCGTTGGAGAAAAGGAAATTATCAGATGCGCGGCGAATTCCGCTTCTCTGTCATTATAGGCAACGATTCGGATGTCTCACCCAATTTTCTTAGTGATTAAAATAATATAGGCAACGATTTGGATGTCTCACCCAATTTTCTGAAATTTGACTTTAAAAAAGGGAAGCTTTTCATTATGTGGCTATTTAATTAGTTATCTTTCTTTTGAGAGTTTTGAACAGAGGTACTGTTCTAATCGTTTGTCTTTCTGCCTTTTCGTGGGTCTTTCCGGTTTTTTTCTTTTTTTTGTTTTATTTTACTGAGGCTTTCAAAGATCGTCTCTGTGGATATAGGCCATCAAAAAGAAAATAATTAAAAAACAATAATAGTTAATGGAACAAAGTTTGAAAGTATTTACATATTAAAGGTAGCTCATGATTTTCCTGTCAAGAGCACTGAAAGTTGAAATTTTGAAAATTTAGAAGCTGGAGATAAAAAAATATGTATATATGTGTATTGGATGCATCATGCGAAACAAGTTTTTACGGACTTTCATTTTTTCTTTATTTCTCAAAGCTCTCCCTAGAAGCGCTGGAAGTCTTGCGATTTTTTTACTGAGTAGTTAATTGCCATTTTATTGCAGTGAAAACTAAAGCAAGTAAAACCTAGATAATATTGAAAGCACCAAGTTTTTTTCACCTACCGATTTTCCATTGTAAACGCCATAGCAGGAAAGTTTTACTCTTTGAGATTGCCTTACGAAAAAATTTTTATTCCCTTGCTATAAAATCAATTTGCTACGTAATCGATCATAAAATATTCCAGGTTTTTGACTCCTTATATCTTTCGTTCACATGCTTCCCGCCAGAACTTCGAAGTCGCGGAAAGGTTAAAGCCCTCGTGGAAAGGAGATTAAGGGCGTACAGACCGCGGAGTTTTTGTTTAAGCTGCAGCGTAGATAACCGATAACAACTCAATCCATTCAGCTTCTAATAGCTTCTTGATAACACGCTCACTTCATCTTCCCCGCCTATTTAAACTTAACTTTTAACAAAATAATAATAATAATAATAACAATAATAATAATAATGAAGCAATGGAATTTCCTCAAAATTAATATTTTTTTACGTGTTAATAAGTTTAATACACCTGCTTTTTTAAAAAAAACTACCTGAAAACTTTTGGCATTAAGTGAAATCTTTTCCCCTATAAATATTCCCAGAATACCTGTCGATAACTGCATGCCTAGGAGAAGGCGCCATGACAGAAAGTGTTGAGAAACAATGTTATGGAAGAATTATACTTGTTTGAAAGAGATTGTTCATAACCAGAAGACCGGGATTTCCGTTAGTTCTCATCTTTCTTTTCGGTTTGAGCCGCCCCGACCCTAAATCGAACAGAAAACTATATAGTGTGATGGAAAGGTTTTTAGAAAGGGAGTATCTGACTCACGCACGCACATAATTGCGCATAGAAATAGGAGAGTTAACGACACCCATGGGCAACTCTAAGGGTTATAAGCCGTCGTCTGTCCCTCATTTAGGGCCACTAGTTCCATGAACCAGCGCCGTGATACTAGATCACCACCCATGCCTTATCCGGGACTCAAAAGCAGACCCAAATCGGATGACAAGCCAGAAACATATGTCTCTGACCGCTAGACAACCCGGGAGACTTGTAGGAAGCTAGTAGGCTTGTGTAAGGGAACACAATAGAAAAACGGTAACAGAAATGAGTTAGAGAAGGGAATGAGGTTCTGAGCAAGTGTCTCTCGCCAGCACGAAACAGCGAGTATAGAAATATAGAAAAAGACAGAAATAGCCAGACAGGAGGATCCTGAGATCCACCAGTAACGCACGATACACCAAAAACCGGAGCCTTTCCACAAACGTCATTTTTACAGAAGAGAAGAAGCTCATGTGTGCTGCAAGTGGTGATTTCAAGAACTTCGACTCTCTTGGTTCGTAAAACTGTATTCCATCTGCGGCCCACTTAGTCAAGCGAATGAGTGCCACTAACAACGGTGAAGGAATTTGTAACCAGTCGGTGCGTTACATGGGCTACGACCTAAAATTTATCACTAACAAGGGACGCCTTTCAACTATCACTCTCCAAAATTGAAGAAACGTGGCCAGGAGATACGTAGTACTAAGGGCAAAAACCAATGGGTGTATTTTCGTTTTGACTCAAATGAACTGACAAAGGTGAACGAATGATCTGAAAATGGCCTGAGAGCACAAGTGGAGAAAATCATCGAACGTATCAATGAACAATCAATGGCAGTCAGAAAAATTAAACATCATGTTGTTATATCCGTGGATAAAAATTGGATCCTATGAAAGTGATGACGCTTCTTTTGATAATATCCACCGTATTTGTTTTTCAGATATCAATGACAATTTTCAGTACTGTGATAACTTTGGGATCTTGCGGTGTTCTCATTGTTCCAAATTACTTTGCTTCGGTCATGTGTTCAATGCCACAAATGTTCATTTACACCTGTGTGACGTATATTCTAAATTAACTTTCCTCTTTAGTTTCTTTCCCTATGTAAATCTTGAGTTTGTTCTCAGTTATACTTCACACTTAACGTGATATCTTCTCTCTCAAACGGATACTGTTGGCAACACAATTGAGGTAGACTGAACGTGACGTATGCCTGTTATGAGATAAGAACCAGAGATATAAACTACGAGACAACAGTTGCTGGTGTGGAGTGTGGAGTGTTTAGTGTGAGGTGTTGATTTGTGTGAGAGAAGTGGTATGCGATTTCTATGCTATCCTGAAGTGCTACGATGTATTGATGAAAACATCTGGAGTAAAGCCAATTTCCGTAAGTTTGACTTCTGTTTAAATGTTTCGTCTGGCCTTAAGGTTTAATTTAGGAACTATTTCATCGTATGGTTATGTTTTTAAAATAACGTAGAAGTACAAAAAGACATTTACGTTATACCTGCAATAATTTTTTTGTTGCTTTTTGTATGACATGAGCTTATTGCGAATCATGGGCTGATATTCGGGGTTACATATGCTCCACAACGCATGTTAGATGATTTTCACCCCTTGTGCTCTAAGGCCATTTTCAGACCGTTCGTTCACCTTTGTCAGTTCATTTGGGCCAAAACGAAAATACACCCATTGGTTTTTGCCCTTAGTACTATCTCCTGGCCACGTTTCTTCAATTTTGGAGAGTGACAATTGAAAGGCTTTCCTTGTAAGTTTTGAGGATGGCAACGCCGAGAGAGCACACCTCGTGCGGCAGCACCTCTTAATGGCTCTTGGATCGTAGTTACCTAGTTCTTTGATTTTGTTTTGGGTGATTATCCACTCTATTGAAGAAAGTAGTAGTAAATTTATCGTGGAATCAGCTATCTTTTTCGACGCTGAGCTTTTCAGTAACATTTCTGATGAGAGTTCATTTAGATCAGGAGTCGCCAACCTTTTAATACCTCCCGCCCGCTTTTGTAACTTTGTTGATGGTAAAATTTCCTTACCGCCCACCGATGCCACAGTAACTCAATTTAGCGCAAGTGCGAAGCAATTTTTAGAGGGGAGGATTTGTAAAATATATGTACTTAAATTTGACTTATCATTTATACTTTATGTATGTGTTTATACATAGATAATTTCAATTTAATGAATTTCTGTGTTTCCATCGATACAGAGCCTACTAGTGCGGGAGCTGCTTAAATTGAAGAAAATGAAAGTTAAATGTGAGAACAATAAAGTTTATTGAAATTACCTTTAATTAATGATTAACGAGATCCTTAAAGCTGATGCTGCGAGACTAAATATTTGATATCTGGTTCGATTTTTGTAAGGAACCAACGAATGCCTCCTCTTTCGGTGATATTCGGACGGTTTCCCTGTTTGATGATAATACGATCAACAGCACTAAAGCCTGATTCTACAAGATATGAGGTAGGAAAAAGTATCAATAAATTAAATATCATTTTCCACATATTTGGATATAACGCAGGTATTATTTTTCTTTATTTTGCCAGAGTTTTTGGTATCCACCACTATCGAAATTATATTTGCTCTCTTCATCATATTTAAGTTCTAATAGTTATTATTGGCAAGTTATATCAACCTCAGCAAAATTTGCAGTGAAAGGATTTATCATCCATTCATACACCTTCAAGCTCATGATATCTTTAAAACATTTTTCCATATCCAATTTAAGTTCGTTGAAGTGGCTACTGAACCTCTCAATCTCCTCTGGAGTTACATCATCTTTTATAAATGACGATTCGGGAAACTGATGAAATTCTCTCTTCAAAAGATTATAACGGAGAAGATCAAGTTTTTCGATAAAAAATGACACAATATTTTTGCAACTGATAAGAGTTTTATTAGCTTCTTGAAGCTGCAAATTAATTTCATTAAATCTCTTGAAAATGTCTGCCAAATAAAAGGCATCATTCTTTACTGTTTTTAATTGTTGACAGAGACCAGCCTCATTATTACTTTCAAAAAACTGTATGACACTATTATATAATGCTACAAAACGAGACAAGCATGTATCCTTTGAGAGCCATCGAACTTCTGTGTGTAAAAGTAACCTAATAAATTGTACATTATTGTCCTGGCACAGCTGTCGAAATATTCTATCATCTTTGCATTAGACAGATCTTATTTACGGCTAATTACTATACTTAATCATGAATGGAGTCTTGTACTTAAATGTTTTCCTACAAGATGTTGTCTGTGCACCACACAATGAATACACAAAACGCTTGGCACTTCTTGCTTCAAATAAGCAACAAATCCACGATAGCGACCTGCCATTGATGGTGATCAGTCAGTAGCGCATGCAACTTTATTGTTCAAGGGTATATTATTTTTTGCAAAGTACGATTTCACAGCATTAAATATTGATAATCCTTTTGTATCTGTAATAAGATTTACAGTGAATAGCATATCTTCTTGCAATATATTGTTTTCATCAAGGTACCGTACATACACTCATTGCCATAAAAATCCGTGAGATTCACGCGAAACTCGGCGAATAGTTACGGGGATGGCAGACATGCAAATGATTAAAGTTCCGTGCGATTCCGCATGCCCGCGGGTCCAAGACCGGCGCTGCAATCGCAATCTTTAAAGCTTATAAAGCGACGCGCAGAGGATTCCACATGCGTGCCGAAGTGCGCGGTAAAGAGTCAGGTGAGATCCCTGAGCGATAGACATGCCGAGGAGCTGCCGTAGATGTGCGTACGGTCAACTGACGAAGTTTGAACGACGCCGTATCGTCGAGATGAGAGAGGCAGGGTGGCAGGCGTGCCGAATCGGCCGCCATTTGGGCCAGTCGGACAGTAGGATGCGATCATGTTGGGAGCAATGGACACGGGAAAGCACCCAGACACGGCGGACTGGCTCCAGGGCTACCCAGACACACCACCAGCAGAGAACACTGTAGGATCGTGAGAGCGGCACGCACAGATGCAACGACGTCCTTTTTCAATATCCAGAGACATGTGGCGGCCGTACAAGGGACTCCTGTGGATTACAAGGGACTCCTTTCCAGACGCCTGGCAGAGGCGAATCTGCACTCTCGACGGCCCTTATGTTTTCTGTCATAAACACCTGACCATCGTCGGCGTCGATTGTAGTGGTGCCAGCAGCGAGCAACATGGAATGCTACGGACTAGCGACGTATAGTGTTCAGCGACGAATCCCGCTTCTGTATGGGAACGGACGACCACCGGGTCAGAGTGTGGAGGACCGTAGGTAAGCGCTACAATCCCAATCTCACTGTACAGCTGCACACGTCCAGAACTTCAGGCGTGATGGTCTGGGGAGCCAACGCGTGTGACTGCCGAACTTTCCTAGGAGTGATCCGAGGGACGTTGACAGCCCAGCGCTAACTACAGGAGATCCTGCGGTCCCATGTGCTGCCTTTTCTGGCGGGGCGGCCCAGAGCCATTTTCCAGCAGGATAAGCCCCGTCCGCACACGCCTCGGGTTTCCCAGGACTGCCTACGTCCTGCTTAGATTCTTCCGTGGCCTGCCAGATCGCCTGATCTCTCGCCCATCGAGCACGTGAGGGACCAGGTGGAACGTCAGCTTTCTCCATGTCCCAGTGTTCGTGATTTAGAGCGCCAGTTGCAAGAAGTGTGGGCCAATGTATCCAAGCATAACATACGGCGTCTCTTTGACTCCATGCCGGACCGTATCACCGCATGTATCCAAGCACGATGTGGTCCGACGCGGTATTAACGCTGACCGAAATTTGTACCGTATGTCCGTGGGAAATCGTCCTGATGCTGTGATATTGCAATCACTTCTGTTCTTGGTATGTATCATCTCACTACTAAAATCTTATTTCAATCCAATGCTTCCTTCTTGGCGCACGGATTTTTATGACAATGAGTGTATGTCATCAATAGAGCATTGTTATCTGCAATGGTAGACTCGTCCAACTGTTTGAAAAATGAAGAGTTTTGGAGAATACCTATAAGTTTATTTTCAACATTAACCTCCATTTCGTCAATGTGTCGCTTTGCTGTGCTATCGCTAAGGGCCAATGCTTTCAAAACTTCAGGTATATCCTGATGCATTACTGTTGAGATAAATCCTTTGATAGAGGGTATTATCAAAGTTTCTCCAATATTATGGCTTTTACCACTTTTTGCAATTAATTGTGATATATACGATAAGATGCAGTTAATCCACCTTCGTTGTTTGCATGTTGTATCTTAAATGATGCGGTTATTGCTGAACGCTTTTGAAATCTTTTATACATTTCTTGAAAATATTCAATGGGCTTATCTTTATCTTTTGAATGCTTTGTAGCAAGATGTTCTCGCAATTGACTTGGCTTCATTGCTTCATTGGATAATGTCTTGTGGCACAGTAAACACATTGGAAGCTGTTTATTTGTAACAGATTCGATTAAACCCATCTTCAGAGGCTCTGGTAAATAGCCACGATCGTGTTTCAATTTGTTGCACAATTTATCAACTCGTTCCAAGCCGTGGACGCGTGCTTACTCTCACAAATCTAACCACGTACTGCCCCCTCCGTGAAAGAGGTACAACTCGAAGACAGTGATGGCCGGTGGTAAGCCCAGCCCTCATTATGAGCACTAACTGTTGGAAAAAAAAGCAATATTAAAAGCACGTTGAGCTGAAGTCGCCGACGTGTGAACTGTGTGAGAAAGAAGCCGTTCTCACACTCCACAGATATGTTTGTTTATATAAACAACCCGACTCTCAATTAAGCTTGTGTGTGTGTGTGTGTGTGTGTGTGTGTGTGTGTGTGTGTGCGCGTCACGTGACTGTATCTCGGGGGGGGGAGGCGATGGATCGAGCTATTTTATTTACACGTGTACTACGTTGTCACTGGGAAAACACTTTTATGCTGTAGCTCTTCTGTAGCGATATGTGTTACTTTTAAGTGCTTTCACACAGTTGTTTTGTCGTCGACCTTTAATGTTGTGTTGTTTTAGCTCTGCAGGTAACATTCTCTGCAAGAAGAGAAAACGTTTTTTCGCATTTAATTTCTTCTTATATTATTTTGTGCGGGATTTATATCATTAATAAAACGTGTTTTGTGTTATCCTCAAAACTGTATTTACGGGTTACCTTGTTTTAATTATTATCTACATTCAAAGTTTAGAGATGGAACTCAAAAGTGCCGCCCCGGTGGCGCAGTGGTCTAAGGCGTTGGCCTCTGATCATTCGTCCGTAAGGGGTGCGGGTTCGAATCCCGGTGAGGCATGGATGTTGTGTTTGTCTTACGGCACTGGCTCTCTCCCTTCCCTGGAACCAGTGACCCTAAATTAGGGACGGGCGACTGCTTATAGCCCATTGAGTTGCTCACGGTGGGTGGTCGTTAAACCTCCAATCAAAAAAAAAAAAAAAAAAAAAAAAAGAACTCAAAAGTAAATTGTAGAAGCATATTTTAAAAGTCAAACTCGCGAAGTTGTTAGCAATGTATTCGATATATGGCGGAAGAACAAAATTTATAACAACGGACAAAAACCCCTACAGCCCACTAGTGGGCGGTAGGAACCAGGTTGACTAGTGATTTAGATGCTGCAAAAATAGTTCAAAACTTTGTTTTGGGCAGTTTCTACTTTCTTCTTCTTTTTCGGCATTTGTTATTGGCTCTACCCAACACCACGGCGACGTATGTTTCAATGAGTTGGATACATTTTTTGTACAACAGGACTCTGAGCCGTGTTGGAAGGCAGCTATTCCTCCCAAAGAAGGAGTGTTGCCCGAAGCTGAATCTGGCTTTCGTTTGGAGGTAGAATGCATTCCCTATCCATTATAGTCGGCTATCTACTTGCAGGCCAAAGTACTTTGTTGCAGCGATCTAGAGACTGCCCAAATATCGTCAGGTTTCTTACTCTTTTGTTTAGGCACAAGATCATACGCACGTTTTTTGTCTGAATGTATTTGTTCCTATAATTGGAATAGGAGAATTCTAACGAAGTTCTGAAGAATCTCCAAAGTCCAAAGTTCATTTTCCCTTCCTCGAGGATGATACCGCTGTATCATTCCCACGCGAAATGAAATATCATCTTTCGTCCTGTACATGTCCTAAAGGTAGATAAGGAAACACGTAAGGCCCTGTGGAATCTTTTTGTTTTTCACAGGATATCTCACTATTGATACAAATATTGAATTTTCTGCCACTGATTATTTCAGCAACTTGGGACTGAACAAGTCGTGGTTCGTGCAAGAAGCCTTCGAATCAAACTCCGTCAAACGCTTTAATGATGTCCACAAAGATCCCCCGGGAGTACTTGTCTCTGTTCCTTCCTTCTGAACTACTGTAATTAGACGAGCCTGCGTGGTTAGAGGCTCTAGCATACTTAGCTCTGAATACACCCTGTATCATTTCTTTTCCTCTCACAACTTGAACAATTGAAATCACTCTCTCAAAAATCTTTCCAAGGATAGAGAGTGGAGAAACGGGCTTGTAGTCCTGTGACAGAGAGTGATCAATTCTTGGTTTGGGCAGCACCATCACGGCTTTTCCCCTTGTGTTTTGGGAAATATTTCAAACGGAAGGGTCTATTAAATCTGAACCTGAGACTATAGGGAGCCACTTGGCAAGATCTCCAAGACAGCACTACTGATTCCGTCAAACCGAAAAGAAAAATGAAAACTAAAAATTATTAGCAATTACTTTTATATAGCAGTAATGTGCTTATTTATAAGTAACAATACGTATTATTTCTTTTTTCAGACAATATGAATATCACCATCAAGATTATCACCCTCCTCCTAAGAAGGCAGCTCACGTGGACATCAACATCCCCATTGATCTTGGAACCATTGCGAAGTTGGGAGTAGTTGGCATTACTCAGCTTAAACTGCTATTGGCTTTAGGAAAAATTGCCACAGCTGGACTTGGAGTCGGAGCTCTAGGACTTGGTTCTCTTGGTAAACTAGCTCTGAGCGTCGCTCCCGCTAAAAAATCGATTTCTCTTGACCTTAAACCCCAGCATCACTACGAAACGCATTATCCAGAGAAACGGCATCACTACGAAACGCATTATCCAGAGAAACGGCAGCATCAGTACTGAATCTATCCTACTAATTTATGTAATCAAATTGTAAACAGGGTGTAAGTTACAAAAATGGTTGCTGCGCAAAAAGTCCTTTACTGGTTGTAACCGATTCATTTATCTTATTGGAGTGAAATTTGTCCTTTAGGAATTTAACAGTCCTACGAAGACAGATTTATCGACACCAGTTTTATGCTTTGCCATTGAAGGCAACTGAATCGATGTTGAAAAGTTTTATGCAGTGCGTGCTATCTTCATGTTAAGCAGAAAGTTCTGAAATTGCTTCAATATCTCTTCAAGCTGCGAATTAGAAAATCTCATTGTAATCTGCACCCTGAGTGTAAATATGTATTGTACAGAAATTAATTACTGTAGGATGAAATGAAGGGCAATACAAACATTGTGATCATATACATTTAAACCTAAATGGGATGAATGGGAAGTATTGGGATTGTTTTCATTTCGTCGGTAAAACTGGAGCTGCTTTGTTGAACTCACCTTTTCTTCTTATTGCATATCTCATATCTGGCGTGTTTGCAGTTTACTTTTGTTATATCATTGTTGGTGATTTCTCCTTCACTCTCTTCCCTTAATTCTACAGTATTTTGATTATTACAAAGACTGAAGTCATATACTACATTCTTCTACATGCCCATTTAGTTCAGAAACATGTGCTTGGTGCTGCATTTTTCTCAAGTGCGATATGACTCCTTTGACCTTTTCTGTTTCGTAAAAAGAAAAGGCAAAAGAACGGATGATGTAGTATGATAAAATTAAATAAAAATTGAGCGTAAGATGTCTGTTTTTTGGCTATTCAGGAATTGTAGAAGAAGAACTGGAGGATTCCATTTCCATGTGAAGCAAATGGAAGTTGCTAATTTCGAGAGGTGCAGTATTAATCTCAAACGTCTGTAAATTCTATTAGTTTTAAAGAATTGATTCTTTTTCGTCAGCCCCTAACTCGCAATATATTCCACCATATTTTTGTGGTAGAGTAATTTATGTTACATTTTTAAAACCCTTGAGACTAATTGACGGTGTTTAGCATGTCGTTTGGTAAAATCTACCAGATGAAGCCTGTGATTTGAATCATCCTAATAAAATACAAAGAAATATTCAATTAATTGTGCTTAAAAAGAGTGGAGTTCGTGTTGCACAGAACATTCAGCCTGAGAAAATTTATCTCCAAATACGTTAGCATGTGGATGGGAATCCAAAAGATCTATTAAAAGAACACGAAAGTAGCCTTTATCGTTTATGTAACTGCTAGAATGATTAACAGTTTCCCAAGAAACTATAGATTTAGGTTTTTGTCAAAGATGTACCCAATATAAATGATATTCAGTTTGCAAACAGGCGATATCACTTGAAAATTTTCAAAGTGTCCTGGACTTAAATTTATTTCTCTGAATTATGCCTAACCGTCCAGGTGGCAGGAGCTTTGGAAGAGGCAATGCGAAATTTTGTTACATGTATAACAGAAGTCTCCCCTAAAAGCGTCCTGTCTTTCTGTAGCATTTATCGTCCTTAAGATGCCTATGTATGCGTTCCAGCCACTGTGAGCCTGAAATTTATTTCAACGCAATATTGCGTTCTCGCGGCTTTTGAACAGGTTTTCGATGAACGTATTATTGCGTTATCGCCGCTTTGTGCACAGAAATCTCGGAACGTATATATGGGTGCTTGCCACCTAGAGGGTTGAGAGAAACGAAATAATAATAGTAAAAGAACACACAAAATTAAAGGTAAAGGTTAAGTGGAAATCGCCGCCCCGGTGGCGCAGTGGTCTAAGGCGTTGGCCTCTGATCATTCGTCCGTAAGGGGTCCGGGTTCGCATCCCGGTCAGGCATGGATGTTGTGTTTGTCTTACGGCACTGGCTCTCTCCCTTCCCTGGAACCAGTGACCCTAAATTAGGGACGGGCGACTGCTTATAGCCCATTGAGTTGCTCACGGTGGTCGTTAAACCTCAAATAAAAAAAAAAAAAAAAAGTGGAAATGATTTGTTTATGGTTGCATGAACTCGAAGTCAGTAAGCTCCCAAATGGCTAAAAAGTAAAAGGAAAAAATATTCTACATTAGTAAGTGGGAATGTATAATGAACTTCTTTTACGACACTGCATTATTCCTTGATGTCAAATAATGTATTAATATGTGACCTGACACTACGGTTTAGTTTTCGGGTTGTATAGCCGCAACGCTTCCTACCAGAGTAAATTCCGGCGAAATACTATAGTTTTGAACATGCACGGTATGATACATTTCTTCTTTACATTGTTTTTAGGCCTATACTACTCTCGTTCGAGGTCTGCACGAGCCTGGCCTTTTTAGTAAAGCCCGAGCCTTACCGGGCCCTTGTGCTGGACAGAGCTGAGCCTGTACTGTGGAAGGTTTAGCATTTTATTCCTGGATTAAAGAAAAACGTCTCGACTCAAAAAATGGAAGACTGTCTTTTGGAATTATCAAATGGTGAAGACCACTGAGTAAAACGAAAGACATGGAAGTACAACTGCCACTGGATGCGTTGATTAAGTACAGGGAAACAGGAAAATCTCCGAATAGCGGTCGCTGTTCGGATCAGGAAAAAGTTACCGTTGTTGGGAGGTACCATTGTTCGGAGGTTAGGCCTAGGTTAACATTGCTAGTCCATTGCTTTGATACAAAAGGAGAGTAATTGTACAAAGCTTACACACAAACACGGTTGCAAAACTTTCTCCAAAATGCAGAATGATGAATAAAACTCAAAATAACAATAGAAATAACCATGGTGTAGAGGATTTTAGGAAGGTAGTGCCTGACCTGTTGCCTTAAACTTCTCCTTAGCAAGCTAAGAGGTTAAGTTTAGGGTACGCTAAGAGAAAGAAAAAATAAAAATACGTTGGACTGTGAAATCGAACTGCACAGTTAGCTGGCCGAGCGCCTATTGATAGGAACAGACCCCACAGGGACCAAACAAAGATATACCGCCGCCAATGGAAAACATTTTAGGCAGCAGCAACCCCTCCCTCCCCATGTTGCGATGGAAACATGCACAGCTCGCCTCACGTAGAATTAAACTTTGATCCCTTTCTTTTCACGTAAGCACACCATTGTACCTGCCGTAATCTAGCCCATTTTTCTCGAAACATCCTTCTTGTAGCAATAACATTACTTATCCCTATATTATACCTCACTCCGAAGTATCGGAAGAACTCCGTTAAATCTCTTTCGGGACTGATCAGGGTGTCCGTTGGCCTCTGTTGAGAGGTTTCGTTGTTCGGAGGTGGCCGTTAATGGAGGTTTCACTATATATACAAATGAGATCGAAAAGCTGGGCAGTAAGATGAGAATCTGAAACGGGCCGATTTATTTCTTTAAATCTAATTCCGTTTTCACTTCGTTTGGCTTTTATTTTCTTTAACACTATCGCGGCCATCTTGGCTGCTGTACAGTTTTCACGTAAAGTACGATAATTAGCTATCTGGGGATTTAGTCAGGTTCTTTGGGTGTCATACAACACCTGACTGTCGTTTCCGAGCCTTGTTTGTATATGCATAGTTGGCGACTAAAACAACTGGCTTTTTTTTTTTTTCGAGAAAGGTTTACTTTACAGCTTCACGAGGCTACACGATCGAACTTCTGGGACGATTCTTTCTCACATATTTTCGGATCGAGGCTACCTTGTTTCTACTTAAGTGTTGTGAAATGCACAAATTTGTCAGAGGTGGAGATCGAACTCACTCCAACTCGCTCCGGAACCAGTTGTCCTAACCGACTAAACTACACCGACGGAATGTATCGTTGCAGATTTGTCGTCTTGACACGTGCTTCACCTCTGTAGTGCATTACAAGTCCCAATACTTGCTTCGGAGCCAGTTGTTCTAACCGGCTAAACTACACCGACGGAATGTATTGCTTCCGATTTGTCGTCTTGACACGTGATTCACCTCTGTAGTACGTCACAGTGTGGAAGAAAAAATGCGTTTACACAAGGCCGGCTGGACCATAGAGGCAACCGGGGTGGTCACCCCCAAGCTCCGAGTCTTTACGGCGCCCCGCAGTTTAGAATATAAAAACAAAATCATTTTTTATAGAATTCTTTATATTTATTGCTATTTTTTCAAGTTTTAGAGGCCCAAAATATATTTTTATAATGCCTTTTTTTTTTAGATTACAATCTCTCCCCCCCCCCCACATCAGTTTTTTAAACCTTAAACTTTTTCACATTCACGAAATAGCAAATAAAATTTCATCACATTTTGTGAATCCCAGCTATTGCTCAACAACTTTTGTATAAACCAGATACTGAAATTTTAAAAATAAAAAAGACAATATCAAAGTTGTTTTTGGGCCATATTTGAAAGCCACTGTTTCAGTGACTTTAAAAACAGTACTGAAAAAAAAAAAATGTTCTCATACATGAGTGCGTATAAAAGTTACAAAAAGTCACTAATTTATCAGTTATTCCGCCTTGCCTCAATAATCAATCACTAAATGATCACGATCATATGTAGAGGATTTTAGGAAGGGAGTGTCTGACCCCAAGTCTTAAACAACCCTTAGAAATAGGAAGCTAGGAGATTTGGGCTACAGTGCCCGATAGGAAAGTGACACGGAAGCGAAGTAGAAAGGGGGAGGAAGACGCCCTTATTTATTACCGGGGGCCAGTACCCGGGGTCCGACGGCTTAACGTGCCCATCCGACGCACGGTAGATATTTAGTGGATCGAACCAGAGGTCCTTTCAGCGGCAGTCACGAACGTTGCCCACTAAGCCACTCGTGCCCCTCAATCACTAAAACATGTACTACGAAATATATATATATATATTTATATCATCATCATCATCATTGTCAACCATTATCAATCCACTGCTGGACGAAGGTCTCCCCAAGTTTCCTCCACAACGGTCTGTCTTGTGCCAGTCTCCTCCATGTCACCCCTGCATACTTTCGAATTTCATCCACTCATCTCCCATGTGGTCTTCTTCTGGGTCTTTTCCTGTCCCTTGGAATGCAATCTAAAATTTCGGCTGTCCATCGATGATCTGTCCTTCTGGCAGTATGTCCAGCCCATTGCCATTTCAGGGATTTAACTCTGATCATGATGTCTTGCACTCTTGTCATTTTTCGGATCCACGAGTTCCTCTTCTTATCCCTCCTGGTTACACCAAGCATGCACCTCTCCATGCTTCTTTGAGTTGTCTGCAGCCTTTGTATGTCTCTTTTAGTTAAGGTCCACGTCTCTGCACCATACGTAAGCACTGGAAGGATGCATTGATCAAACACTTTTCTTTTAAGACATAATGGCATATTGCTCTTGAAAATTATGCTGTTTCTTCCAAAAGCTCTCCAGGCAAGTTTTGTACGCCGATTAATTTCTTCATCAATGTGACCCTCACTTGATATCTGCTGTCCAAGATAAACGTACGTGTCTGTTATCTCCAGCTTTTCTCCATCAATCGATAAATCTTCATTTCTTGTAAAAGCATTGAACATCACTTTTGTCTTCTGAAAGTTCATTTTTAATCCCACTTCTTTACTCTTGTCAGCAAGTTCCTGGATCATACTCTGCAGCTCTGATGGGGTAGTTGCAAAAATGACTACGTCATCAGCAAAGCGAAGGTGGGTTAGATAATCTCCATTAATCTTTATTCCCTTGTTTTCCCAGCTCAGCGACTGAAAAACACCTTCCAATGTGGCATTAAAGAGCTTCGGAGATATGGTGTCCCCTTGTCTCACTCCCTTTCCAATTTTTACGTGTGTTGTATTTTCAAACAGCCTAATCTTTGCACTTGCATTTTCATAGATGTTATTAATAATATTAATGTATGCATCTTCAATACCGCAGGTTTTCAGAGCCATTGTAACTGCTATATAAAATACTGTAAATAGCTCAAAAAAATAAAATCAACTTGAAATTCTAAAGCGGCCAAGGCTGTGAAAAACAAAAACCATAACGCACAAGGACATGAGTAAAGCAAACAATTTTTTTTTGGGAAAGTATAAAATAATAATAATAATAATAAATAATAATAATAATAAACCAAACCTTGTAAAACGAGCAAGTACCCAAGCAAGCAAAGAAAAAAACAACACAAACAATTTTAATCAGAAGAAAAACACGAATTGCAGACCATATGGCAGATTTTTTTCATGTCTTCGTCAGGGGAAATAACGAAGAAAATCTCTCACATATCTACACAGACCAAAAAAGTGTGGGTTTCTGCTTATTCGGTTTGCTACAAAGGACAGAATTAAAATTAAGGATTTATACAAACAATCTAAAGTGGGACATAAAACCCACATCAAGCGAACCGAATAACATTGTCCAACTCACACTAAACCAAAGCCCAGTTCAAGAGAAAGCATGCTAAATACATTTAAAAGGAAAAACGAACACTCGATACACCACAAGCTTAGAGAGAACAACAACCACTAACTAATAATAAACGAAGAGCATTGCTTGAAAAAGTTTACATGTTTACAAGCATTACTCAAATTTTCCCAAAGTTTGAAAAATCAGGCACAAGCCAAAAGAGCTTGAAAATTAAATTAAAAAAAAAAACGTGGTTATGGGGAAAAAGGAAATATATGCACTGAAGTGCCAGGAAAACTGGTACACCAGTCTAATACTTGGTAGGTTTCCCGCGGGAGCGCAGGACTGCAGAAATACGACAAGGCATGGACTCCACTAGCTTTTGGAAATAGCACACCATACTTCCTGCAGAGCGTTCCACAATTCGCGTATATTCCCAGGTCTCGGATTCCTGTGTTCGATAGCGCGTTGCATGGCATCCAGAATGTGTTCTATCACGTTCAGATCTGGGGACTTGGGTGTGAATGGCAACACCCCAAACTCAGATGAATGCTCCTCTAACCATAACGTGGCGTCCCGACACTTCTGTGGAGGTGCATTGTGCTGTTGGAACAGGCCCAATCCATCAGCATGAATGCAGAACATGAACGTGTGTACCTCGTCAGAAAGGTTGCGCACATAGTGTTGGCCGGTCACAGACGTTTGTAGACGTACTAGGGGTTTCAGTGAAATCCAGATAAACACACACGATACCGTTACGGACCCCCCACCAGCCGGTACAGTTCCCTGTTGACAGGCGGGATCCGTGGCTTCATGAGGTTTGCGCCACACACGAATCCTTCCATCTTCCCGATACAGTTGGAAACGCGACTCGTCAGACCAGGCTACTTGTTTCCAGTCAACAATTGTCCAGTGGCGGTGTTGCCGTGCCCAAACGAGGCGCATAGCTCTGTTTCGTGCACCCATCAAGGGGATTCGAGTTGGGCGTCGGCTGCCAAAGCCCATATCGTGCAGGGTACATTGCACAGTCCGGACGCTGATGCTTGTTGAGGCTCCAGCACTGAATTCCGATTATACCTCCGAGAGTGTTGCACGCCTAACGCGTGAAACGATTCTTGACAGCCGACGATGGTCACGTTCACCCAAAGTGTTTTTACGGCCACACTGGTATCGTAGGTTGGAGGTTTTGCCGGAATTCTTGTAGTCAGGCTACACCCTTGCAATGGTCGTCCGAGAAAATCCGAACTTCGTTTCTACCTCCGAAATACTATGGCCCATCTCACGAGCGCCAACTATGACACCGCGTTGAAAATCGCTTAAATCGTTATTACTTGTGATTCTCATGCCGCAAATAGCTCTGAAAGCTGGCAAGGCTGTCTATCGCTTTATATACGCACTGGCGGACGCAACCGAGTGCGCGCATAGGTGACGTTGCTATGTATTTTGCATAAGCTCGTCTGTACCAGTTTTTCTAGCACTTCAGTGTATATATATATATATATATATATATATATATATATAAACGAATTTATTTAAGAGAAATCCTTGTTATTCCCTAAAAACAAATTGGCTATGAAAAAATAATCGCTACACATATTAGTTAAGGCTATCTTTCTTTCATTTTGTGAGAAAGTTGTTATAAAACTCGCAATGCAGCCTAAAACGTCACCTTCTCCCAGAAAGAAAATCGTGGATTTCAGCACTTTTTTCTCTCTCTGTCTCTCTCTCCCTCTCTGTCCCGCTCTTTCTCTGCCTCTCTCTGTCTCTACCTCTCTGTCTATCCCTGTTTGTCTGCCTGTCTGTCTCTGAACTCTTAATGCATATTATGGTCTCTTGTAAACCCATATTTTGGTCTCACAGTAATTTGAGGTAATCATTTTCTTTATGATACTTTTCGTGTGTTTTCATTTTTCACGTAAGGACTTTATTAAACTATGAGATTTATTTTCGATGGCCCGCAATCAAATTTTGCCCCTGGCCCCGATATTAAATTTCGCCCTGGGCCCCGCAAAAGTTCCATTCGGCCCTGCGTTTAGATTTGCAACAGAAGTAGGTAATCAGGTCTGAATCTCATCTGTGGAAGGAATTTCTACCAGAAGTAGCACCTTTACCTGCGTTACATTCCCTTTATTAATGAGATAGTTCAGTTGAGAAGCTTTGTTTCTCCAGAGGAAGCCTTGCGTTATTCGTAATAAGCAGCGGAGAACACGGGAAGAAATTCTACAAACGGCCGGTTTCGGGCCGTAAACTGAAAAGCATGGGCCGAATTTTCGGGTTGGGAGCGGACTTTCGTATTAAGGCCTTTGCAGAGCTCTAGTATGTGTTAAAATTTGCTGCAACAGAAGATTTTTCACCATACTCACAGTTTTTACTTCTAAACGCGATTCCTAATGCGCAAGTAAAATACATAATTTGTGCAGTTTTGAATATTCTAAAACCAGGCTACACAATGTGTACTGACTCCACCGTCAAAAAATTGACTAGCAAATATTTTCTGAGAATGCAGGAGTCAGTATCTTTACCGTAGTGTTACCAAGAGCAAGTGAATACCTTCCGGAATTCGAAGTTTAAGTTAGTGGGAAAGGCCTAGGTCTTACCACAGAATTAAACGCTCTGTGCTCACGGAAATGTAACTAATAAAATTTAAATTATCGTCTTTATAAGCACATCCAGTACGTTGCAGAACACATGAAGCATGAAAATGACGCTAAAGTGCAAATGTGTAATTAAATAAATATGTATTTTGTATTTATGTGTACATACGTTTCTTTAGAAGCACTGCAAATGTAAATAAAATAGCTACTCCGGCGGATGTTTTGCCGAAGTAATCATTGCTGTTTCAAAGAAATGGTTTTAAAATGATCGGAAAATAAAATCACCTATATAATAGACATAAGCTGCTTTGTTTTCTGTGTGATAATAAAACTAAATGCATCAAATCTGGCGTCGTTTCTTTACTATATTGTTAAATTTACTTTTATGGAAGCCGAATGGAAACTGTACGCGCGATACAACGATAAAATTACTGAAGAGAAAACTAGTAAAACATTTTTGCACCACACACAGCACACACACACACGTATCGAGAAAACCAGAACCACACAGTTGGTTCATTTCCATTCAGTAAAGAGGGTTTAATCACTGCACTGCTTGCACTTTCTGGCTAGCAGTGTAAGCAGTACCATAATGAAACCGTTTACGGAATAGAAAAATGAAAGCACAGCAGAAGGGTAACAATTGAAGAGTGGGCTGCAACGAGCTATGACCGAAGGGTGAGAGGCAAACAAAACTTTCAATGCATTCCAGTGATGTAGTTCTAAGAAAGAAAAAGTGCCTTAGCAGTGGATGGGTTAGCTGGAGGAATTCCAGAAAGAAGGACCTTAGAATTTTCAAAAGCAATTTAGTATTTCATTTGTTGTTTTCATCAGTTTTTATCAGGCAACACTTGAAGAGTGGGCGGCAACGGGCTATGACCGAAGGATGAGGGACAAACAAAACTGTCAATGATGTACTTCTAAAAAAGAAAAAGTGCATTAGCCGCGGATGGATCAGCTGAAAGAATTCCAGAAAGAAGGACCTTAGAATTTTCAAAAGCAATTTAGAATTTCATTTGTTGTTTTCATCAGTTTTCATCAGGCAACACTTGAAAAGTGGGCGGCAACGAGCTATGACCAAAGGATGAGATGCAAACAAAACTGTCAATAATGTACTTCTAAGAAAGAAAAAGTGCGTTAGCAGTGGATGGATCAGCTGAAAGAATTCCAGAAAGAAGGACCTTAGAATTTTCAAAAGCAATTTAGAATTTCATTTGCTGTTTTCATCAGTTTTCATCAGGCAACACTTGAAAAGTGGGCGGCAACGAGCTATGACCAAAGGATGAGATGCAAACAAAACTGTCAATAATGTACTTCTAAAAAAGAAAAAGTGCCTTAGCAGTGGATGGATCAGCTGAAAGAATTCCAGAAAGAAGGACCTTAGAATTTTCAAAAGCAATTTAGAATTTCATTTGTTGTTTTCATCAGTTTTCATCAGGCAACACTTGAAAAGTGGGCGGCAACGAGCTATGACCAAAGGATGAGATGCAAACAAAACTGTCAATAATGTACTTCTAAAAAAGAAAAAGTGCCTTAGCAGTGGATGGATCAGCTGAAAGAATTCCAGAAAGAAGGACCTTAGAATTTTCAAAAGCAATTTAGAATTTCATTTGTTGTTTTCATCAGTTTTCATCAGGCAACACTTGAAAAGTGGGCGGCAACGAGCTATGACCGAAAGATGAGAGGCAAACAAAACTGTCAATGATGTACTTCTAAGAAAGAAAAAGTGCCTTAGCAGTGGATGGATCAGCTGAAAGAATTCCAGGAAGAAGGACCTTAGAATTTTCAAAAGCAATTTAGAATTTCATTTGTTGTTTTCATCAGTTTTCATCAGGCAACACTTGAAAAGTGGGCGGCAACGAGCTATGACCAAAGGATGAGATGCAAACAAAACTGTCAATAATGTACTTCTAAAAAAGAAAAAGTGCCTTAGCAGTGGATAGATCAGCTGAAAGAATTCCAGAAAGAAGGACCTTAGAATTTTCAAAAGCAATCTAGAATTTCATTTGTTGTTTTCATCAGTTTTCATCAGGCAACACTTGAAGAGTGGGCGGCAACGAGCTATGACCGAAAGATGAGAGGCAAACAAAACTGTCAATGATGTACTTCTAAGAAAGAAAAAGTGCCTTAGCAGTGGATGGATCAGCTGAAAGAATTCCAGGAAGAAGGACCTTAGAATTTTCAAAAGCAATTTAGAATTTCATTTGTTGTTTTCATCAGTTTTCATCAGGGAACACTTGAAAAGTGGGCGGCAACGAGCTATGACCAAAGGATGAGATGCAAACAAAACTGTCAATAATGTACTTCTAAAAAAGAAAAAGTGCCTTAGCAGTGGATGGATCAGCTGAAAGAATTCCAGAAAGAAGGACCTTAGAATTTTCAAAAGCAATTTAGAATTTCATTTGTTGTTTTCATCAGTTTTCATCAGGCAACACTTGAAAAGTGGGCGGCAACGAGCTATGACCAAAGGATGAGATGCAAACAAAACTGTCAATAATGTACTTCTAAAAACGAAAAAGTGCCTTAGCAGTGGATGGATCAGCTGAAAGAATTCCAGAAAGAAGGACCTTAGAATTTTCAAAAGCAATTTAGAATTTCATTTGTTGTTTTCATCAGTTTTCATCAGGCAACACTTGAAGAGTGGGCGGCAACGAGCTATGACCGAAAGATGAGAGGCAAACAAAACTGTCAATGATGTACTTCTAAGAAAGAAAAAGTGCCTTAGCAGTGGGTGGATCAGCTGAAAGAATTCCAGGAAGAAGGACCTTAGAATTTTCAAAAGCAATTTAGAATTTCATTTGTTGTTTTCATCAGGCAACACTTGAAGAGTGGGCGGCAACGAGCTATGACCGAAGGATGAGAGGCAAACAAAACTGTCAATGATGTACTTCTAAGAAAGAAAAAGTGCCTTAGCAGTGGATGGATCAGCTGAAAGAATTCCAGGAAGAAGGACCTTAGAATTTTCAAAAGCAATTTAGAATTTCATTTGTTGTTTTCATCAGTTTTCATCAGGCAACACTTGAAAAGTAGGCGGCAACGAGCTATGACCAAAGGATGAGATGCAAACAAAACTGTCAATAATGTACTTCTAAAAAAGAAAAAGTGCCTTAGCAGTGGATAGATCAGCTGAAAGAATTCCAGAAAGAAGGACCTTAGAATTTTCAAAAGCAATCTAGAATTTCATTTGTTGTTTTCATCAGTTTTCATCAGGCAACACTTGAAGAGTGGGCGGCAACGAGCTATGACCGAAAGATGAGAGGCAAACAAAACTGTCAATGATGTACTTCTAAGAAAGAAAAAGTGCCTTAGCAGTGGATGGATCAGCTGAAAGAATTCCAGGAAGAAGGACCTTAGAATTTTCAAAAGCAATTTAGAATTTCATTTGTTGTTTTCATCAGTTTTCATCAGGGAACACTTGAAAAGTGGGCGGCAACGAGCTATGACCAAAGGATGAGATGCAAACAAAACTGTCAATAATGTACTTCTAAAAAAGAAAAAGTGCCTTAGCAGTGGATGGATCAGCTGAAAGAATTCCAGAAAGAAGGACCTTAGAATTTTCAAAAGCAATTTAGAATTTCATTTGTTGTTTTCATCAGTTTTCATCAGGCAACACTTGAAAAGTGGGCGGCAACGAGCTATGACCAAAGGATGAGATGCAAACAAAACTGTCAATAATGTACTTCTAAAAACGAAAAAGTGCCTTAGCAGTGGATGGATCAGCTGAAAGAATTCCAGGAAGAAGGACCTTAGAATTTTCAAAAGCAATTTAGAATTTAATTTGTTGTTTTCATCAGTTTTCATCAGGCAACACTTGAAAAGTGGGCGGCAACGAGCTATGACCAAAGGATGAGATGCAAACAAAACTGTCAATAATGTACTTCTAAAAAAGAAAAAGTGCCTTAGCAGTGGATGGATCAGCTGAAAGAATTCCAGAAAGAAGGACCTTAGAATTTTCAAAAGCAATTTAGAATTTCATTTGTTGTTTTCATCAGGCAACACTTGAAGAGTGGGCGGCAACGAGCTATGACCGAAAGATGAGAGGCAAACAAAACTGTCAATGATGTACTTCTAAGAAAGAAAAAGTGCCTTAGCAGTGGATGGATCAGCTGAAAGAATTCCAGGAAGAAGGACCTTAGAATTTTCAAAAGCAATTTAGAATTTCATTTGTTGTTTTCATCAGTTTTCATCAGGCAACACTTGAAGAGTGGGCGGCAACGAGCTATGACCGAAAGATGAGAGGCAAACAAAACTGTCAATGATGTACTTCTAAGAAAGAAAAAGTGCCTTAGCAGTGGGTGGATCAGCTGAAAGAATTCCAGGAAGAAGGACCTTAGAATTTTCAAAAGCAATTTAGAATTTCATTTGTTGTTTTCATCAGGCAACACTTGAAGAGTGGGCGGCAACGAGCTATGACCGAAGGATGAGAGGCAAACAAAACTGTCAATGATGTACTTCTAAGAAAGAAAAAGTGCCTTAGCAGTGGATGGATCAGCTGAAAGAATTCCAGGAAGAAGGACCTTAGAATTTTCAAAAGCAATTTAGAATTTCATTTGTTGTTTTCATCAGTTTTCATCAGGCAACACTTGAAAAGTGGGCGGCAACGAGCTATGACCAAAGGATGAGATGCAAACAAAACTGTCAATAATGTACTTCTAAAAAAGAAAAAGTGCCTTAGCAGTGGATAGATCAGCTGAAAGAATTCCAGAAAGAAGGACCTTAGAATTTTCAAAAGCAATTTAGAATTTCATTTGTTGTTTTCATCAGTTTTCATCAGGGAACACTTGAAAAGTGGGCGGCAACGACCTATGACCAAAGGATGAGATGCAAACAAAACTGTCAATAATGTACTTCTAAAAAAGAAATAGTGCCTTAGCAGTGGATGGATCAGCTGAAAGAATTCCAGAAGGAAGGACCTTAGAATTTTCAAAAGCAATTTAGAATTTCATTTGTTGTTTTCATCAGTTTTCATCAAGCAACACTTGAAAAGTGGGCGGCAACGAGCTATGACCAAAGGATGAGATGCAAACAAAACTGTCAATAATGTACTTCTAAAAACGAAAAAGTGCCTTAGCAGTGGATGGATCAGCTGAAAGAATTCCAGAAAGAAGGACCTTAGAATTTTCAAAAGCAATTTAGAATTTCATTTGTTGTTTTCATCAGTTTTCATCAGGCAACACTTGAAGAGTGGGCGGCAACGAGCTATGACCGAAAGATGAGAGGCAAACAAAACTGTCAATGATGTACTTCTAAAAAAGAAAAAGTGCCTTAGCAGTGGATGGATCAGCTGAAAGAATTCCAGGAAGAAGGACCTTAGAATTTTCAAAAGCAATTTAGAATTTCATTTGTTGTTTTCATCAGTTTTCATCAGGCAACACTTGAAAAGTGGGCGTCAACGAGCTATGACCAAAGGATGAGATGCACACAAAACTGTCAATAATGTACTTCTAAAAAAGAAAAAGTGCCTTAGCAGTGGATGGATCAGCTGAAAGAATTCCAGAAAGAAGGACCTTAGAATTTTCAAAAGCAATTTAGAATTTCATTTGTTGTTTTCATCAGTTTTCATCAGGCAACACTTGAAGAGTGGGCGGCAACGAGCTATGACCGAAAGATGAGAGGCAAACAAAACTGTCAATGATGTACTTCTAAGAAAGAAAAAGTGCCTTAGCAGTGGATGGATCATCTGAAAGAATTCCAGGAAGAAGGACCTTAGAATTTTCAAAAGCAATTTAGAATTTCATTTGTTGTTTTCATCAGTTTTCATCAGGCAACACTTGAAAAGTGGGCGGCAACGAGCTATGACCAAAGGATGAGATGCAAACAAAGCTGTCAATAATGTACTTCTAAAAAAGAAAAAGTGCCTTAGTAGTGGATGGATCAGCTGAAAGAATTCCAGAAAGAAGGACCTTAGAATTTTCAAAAGCAATTTAGAATTTCATTTGTTGTTTTCATCAGTTTTCATCAGGCAACACTTGAAAAGTGGGCGGCAACGAGCTATGACCAAAGGATGAGATGCAAACAAAACTGTCAATAATGTACTTCTAAAAAAGAAAAAGTGCCTTAGCAGTGGATGGATCAGCTGAAAGAATTCCAGAAAGAAGGACCTTAGAATTTTCAAAAGCAATTTAGAATTTCATTTGTTGTTTTCATCAGTTTTCATCAGGCAACACTTGAAGAGTGGGCGGCAACGAGCTATGACCAAAGGATGAGATGCAAACAAAACTGTCAATAATGTACTTCTAAAAAAGAAAAAGTGCCTTAGCAGTGGATGGATCAGCTGAAAGAATTCCAGAAAGAAGGACCTTAGAATTTTCAAAAGCAATTTAGAATTTCATTTGTTGTTTTCATCAGTTTTCATCAGGCAACACTTGAAAAGTGGGCGGCAACGAGCTATGACCAAAGGATGAGATGCAAACAAAACTGTCAATAATGTACTTCTAAAAAAGAAAAAGTGCCTTAGCAGTGGATGGATCAGCTGAAAGAATTCCAGAAAGAAGGACCTTAGAATTTTCAAAAGCAATTTAGAATTTCATTTGTTGTTTTCATCAGTTTTCATCAGGCAACACTTGAAGAGTGGGCGGCAACGAGCTATGACCGAAAGATGAGAGGCAAACAAAACTGTCAATGATGTACTTCTAAGAAAGAAAAAGTGCCTTAGCAGTGGATGGATCAGCTGAAAGAATTCCAGGAAGAAGGACCTTAGAATTTTCAAAAGCAATTTAGAATTTCATTTGTTGTTTTCATCAGTTTTCATCAGGCAACACTTGAAAAGTGGGCGTCAACGAGCTATGACCAAAGGATGAGATGCAAACAAAACTGTCAATAATGTACTTCTAAAAAAGAAAAAGTGCCTTAGCAGTGGATGGATCAGCTGAAAGAATTCCAGAAAGAAGGACCTTAGAATTTTCAAAAGCAATTTAGAATTTCATTTGTTGTTTTCATCAGTTTTCATCAGGCAACACTTGAAAAGTGGGCGGCAACGAGCTATGACCAAAGGATGAGATGCAAACAAAACTGTCAATAATGTACTTCTAAAAAAGAAAAAGTGCCTTAGTAGTGGATGGATCAGCTGAAAGAATTCCAGAAAGAAGGACCTTAGAATTTTCAAAAGCAATTTAGAATTTCATTTGTTGTTTTCATCAGTTTTCATCAGGCAACACTTGAAGAGTGGGCGGCAACGAGCTATGACCGAAAGATGAGAGTCAAACAAAACTGTCAATGATGTACTTCTAAGAAAGAAAAAGTGACTTAGCAGTGGATGGATCAGCTGAAAGAATTCCAGGAAGAAGGACCTTAGAATTTTCAAAAGCAATTTAGAATTTCATTTGTTGTTTTCATCAGTTTTCATCAGGCAACACTTGAAAAGTGGGCGGCAACGAGCTATGACCGAAAGATGAGAGGCAAACAAAACTGTCAATGATGTACTTCTAAGAAAGAAAAAGTGCCTTAGCAGTGGATGGATCAGCTGAAAGAATTCCAGGAAGAAGGACCTTAGAATTTTCAAAAGCAATTTAGAATTTCATTTGTTGTTTTCATCAGTTTTCATCAGGCAACACTTGAAAAGTGGGCGTCAACGAGCTATGACCAAAGGATGAGATGCAAACAAAACTGTCAATAATGTACTTCTAAAAAAGAAAAAGTGCCTTAGCAGTGGATGGATCAGCTGAAAGAATTCCAGAAAGAAGGACCTTAGAATTTTCAAAAGCAATTTAGAATTTCATTTGTTGTTTTCATCAGTTTTCATCAGGCAACACTTGAAAAGTGGGCGGCAACGAGCTATGACCGAAAGATGAGAGGCAAACAAAACTGTCAATAATGTACTTCTAAGAAAGAAAAAGTGCCTTAGCAGTGGATGGATCAGCTGAAAGAATTCCAGGAAGAAGGACCTTAGAATTTTCAAAAGCAATTTAGAATTTCATTTGTTGTTTTCATCAGTTTTCATCAGGCAACACTTGAAAAGTGGGCGGCAACGAGCTATGACCAAAGGATGAGATGCAAACAAAACTGTCAATAATGTACTTCTAAAAACGAAAAAGTGCCTTAGCAGTGGATGGATCAGCTGAAAGAATTCCAGAAAGAAGGACCTTAGAATTTTCAAAAGCAATTTAGAATTTCATTTGTTGTTTTCATCAGTTTTCATCAGGCAACACTTGAAGAGTGGGCGGCAACGAGCTATGACCGAAAGATGAGAGGCAAACAAAACTGTCAATGATGTACTTCTAAAAAAGAAAAAGTGCCTTAGCAGTGGATGGATCAGCTGAAAGAATTCCAGGAAGAAGGACCTTAGAATTTTCAAAAGCAATTTAGAATTTCATTTGTTGTTTTCATCAGTTTTCATCAGGCAACACTTGAAAAGTGGGCGTCAACGAGCTATGACCAAAGGATGAGATGCACACAAAACTGTCAATAATGTACTTCTAAAAAAGAAAAAGTGCCTTAGCAGTGGATGGATCAGCTGAAAGAATTTAAGAAAGAAGGACCTTAGAATTTTCAAAAGCAATTTAGAATTTCATTTGTTGTTTTCATCAGTTTTCATCAGGCAACACTTGAAGAGTGGGCGGCAACGAGCTATGACCGAAAGATGAGAGGCAAACAAAACTGTCAATGATGTACTTCTAAGAAAGAAAAAGTGCCTTAGCAGTGGATGGATCATCTGAAAGAATTCCAGGAAGAAGGACCTTAGAATTTTCAAAAGCAATTTAGAATTTCATTTGTTGTTTTCATCAGTTTTCATCAGGCAACACTTGAAAAGTGGGCGGCAACGAGCTATGACCAAAGGATGAGATGCAAACAAAGCTGTCAATAATGTACTTCTAAAAAGAAAAAGTGCCTTAGTAGTGGATGGATCAGCTGAAAGAATTCCAGAAAGAAGGACCTTAGAATTTTCAAAAGCAATTTAGAATTTCATTTGTTGTTTTCATCAGTTTTCATCAGGCAACACTTGAAAAGTGGGCGGCAACGAGCTATGACCAAAGGATGAGATGCAAACAAAACTGTCAATAATGTACTTCTAAAAAAGAAAAAGTGCCTTAGCAGTGGATGGATCAGCTGAAAGAATTCCAGAAAGAAGGACCTTAGAATTTTCAAAAGCAATTTAGAATTTCATTTGTTGTTTTCATCAGTTTTCATCAGGCAACACTTGAAGAGTGGGCGGCAACGAGCTATGACCAAAGGATGAGATGCAAACAAAACTGTCAATAATGTACTTCTAAAAAAGAAAAAGTGCCTTAGCAGTGGATGGATCAGCTGAAAGAATTCCAGAAAGAAGGACCTTAGAATTTTCAAAAGCAATTTAGAATTTCATTTGTTGTTTTCATCAGTTTTCATCAGGCAACACTTGAAAAGTGGGCGGCAACGAGCTATGACCAAAGGATGAGATGCAAACAAAACTGTCAATAATGTACTTCTAAAAAAGAAAAAGTGCCTTAGCAGTGGATGGATCAGCTGAAAGAATTCCAGAAAGAAGGACCTTAGAATTTTCAAAAGCAATTTAGAATTTCATTTGTTGTTTTCATCAGTTTTCATCAGGCAACACTTGAAGAGTGGGCGGCAACGAGCTATGACCGAAAGATGAGAGGCAAACAAAACTGTCAATAATGTACTTCTAAAAAAGAAAAAGTGCCTTAGCAGTGGATGGATCAGCTGAAAGAATTCCAGAAAGAAGGACCTTAGAATTTTCAAAAGCAATTTAGAATTTCATTTGTTGTTTTCATCAGTTTTCATCAGGCAACACTTGAAAAGTGGGCGGCAACGAGCTATGACCAAAGGATGAGATGCAAACAAAACTGTCAATAATGTACTTCTAAAAAAGAAAAAGTGCCTTAGTAGTGGATGGATCAGCTGAAAGAATTCCAGAAAGAAGGACCTTAGAATTTTCAAAAGCAATTTAGAATTTCATTTGTTGTTTTCATCAGTTTTCATCAGGCAACACTTGAAGAGTGGGCGGCAACGAGCTATGACCGAAAGATGAGAGTCAAACAAAACTGTCAATGATGTACTTCTAAGAAAGAAAAAAGTGCCTTAGCAGTGGATGGATCAGCTGAAAGAATTCCAGGAAGAAGGACCTTAGAATTTTCAAAAGCAATTTAGAATTTCATTTGTTGTTTTCATCAGTTTTCATCAGGCAACACTTGAAAAGTGGGCGGCAACGAGCTATGACCGAAAGATGAGAGGCAAACAAAACTGTCAATGATGTACTTCTAAGAAAGAAAAAGTGCCTTAGCAGTGGATGGATCAGCTGAAAGAATTCCAGGAAGAAGGACCTTAGAATTTTCAAAAGCAATTTAGAATTTCATTTGTTGTTTTCATCAGTTTTCATCAGGCAACACTTGAAAAGTGGGCGTCAACGAGCTATGACCAAAGGATGAGATGCAAACAAAACTGTCAATAATGTACTTCTAAAAAAGAAAAAGTGCCTTAGCAGTGGATGGATCAGCTGAAAGAATTCCAGAAAGAAGGACCTTAGAATTTTCAAAAGCAATTTAGAATTTCATTTGTTGTTTTCATCAGTTTTCATCAGGCAACACTTGAAAAGTGGGCGGCAACGAGCTATGACCAAAGGATGAGATGCAAACAAAACTGTCAATAATGTACTTCTAAAAAAGAAAAAGTGCCTTAGTAGTGGATGGATCAGCTGAAAGAATTCCAGAAAGAAGGACCTTAGAATTTTCAAAAGCAATTTAGAATTTCATTTGTTGTTTTCATCAGTTTTCATCAGGCAACACTTGAAGAGTGGGCGGCAACGAGCTATGACCGAAAGATGAGAGGCAAACAAAACTGTCAATGATGTACTTCTAAGAAAGAAAAAGTGCCTTAGCAGTGGATGGATCAGCTGAAAGAATTCCAGGAAGAAGGACCTTAGAATTTTCAAAAGCAATTTAGAATTTCATTTGTTGTTTTCATCAGTTTTCATCAGGCAACACTTGAAAAGTGGGCGGCAACGAGCTATGACCAAAGGATGAGATGCAAACAAAACTGTCAATAATGTACTTCTAAAAAAGAAAAAGTGCCTTAGTAGTGGATGGATCAGCTGAAAGAATTCCAGAAAGAAGGACCTTAGAATTTTCAAAAGCAATTTTGAATTTCATTTGTTGTTTTCATCAGTTTTCATCAGGCAACACTTGAAGAGTGGGCGGCAACGAGCTATGACCGAAAGATGAGAGGCAAACAAAACTGTCAATGATGTACTTCTAAGAAAGAAAAAGTGCCTTAGCAGTGGGTGGATCAGCTGAAAGAATTCCAGGAAGAAGGACCTTAGAATTTTCAAAAGCAATTTAGAATTTCATTTGTTGTTTTCATCAGGCAACACTTGAAGAGTGGGCGGCAACGAGCTATGACCGAAGGATGAGAGGCAAACAAAACTGTCAATGATGTACTTCTAAGAAAGAAAAAGTGCCTTAGCAGTGGATGGATCAGCTGAAAGAATTCCAGAAAGAAGGACCTTAGAATTTTCAAAAGCAATTTAGAATTTCATTTGTTATTTTCATCAGTTTTCATCAGGCAACACTTGAAAAGTGGGCGGCAACGAACCATGACCGAAAGATGAGAGGCAAACAAAACTGTCAATGCATTCCAGGGATGTAGTTCTAAAAAAAAAAGGTGCCTTAGCAGTAGATGGATTAGCTGAACCTGCACTGCTGAGGACAGCGAAGGTTCCAGTAGAAATACTTTCCCACCTGGACACTACGATGCTCTCTGCAACGGTTGGGTCACAGGAATCGACGTCCAATTACGATTTTGTTCTCCCTGCTGTGCAAAAGCAATTGCGGATGGATTGATGTCAAGAGTACTGAGACTCTCGTTACCAGTAGAAGGTTCGTCGCCTTGATGAGTCCGGATACCTTCCGCAACACACCTACAACATGTTCCACATTGGAGAAAACTGGACGAAGCTGTGGATCTCGTGTTTCTACACAGATGTCCAAAGTTAACGGAACAAATACAAATTTGAGAATATGTCCAAAAGTTGCCGACCGACTGTAAATATTTATCTGAGATATATGCAAGAGGAAATACTAAGTCGACGTACCCAAGCAACACAGTGATAGCTCCTATGGAAATATGCAAATGACGACCGTACGTCATCGAGCTGGAAGGCATGCGACCTTGGTGAACGTTGTTCTCAGCGAGGTGCGGCAACTGAAGCTCGAGTTGGACTGTTAGTGGAAGAATGGCTCCGCACTACCGCTTAGAAGACTCTTTACGGTGGAGAGCGATTGGTAGATTGAAAGCAGGGCAATCGCAAGCTGAGGTTGAAAAATGGTTGAATGTGTCGAGGTCACCAATCTCTGGCGACAGTTCCAGGAAACAGGAACAATAAACACAAAGCCGGGGTAAGGACGTCCACGAGCCATAACAAGTCAAGACGACCGGTATTTGTCTATAACAGCTTACCGCCATAGGGAGTCAACAGCCAAGCAACTCTCGCAAGAGATACTACGAGAACCGCAATATCGAAGCAAATAGTTTACAGAAGACTCAACGAGAGAGGTCTCTTTGCAAGAAAGCCAATAGTCTGTATCCCATTTGCCGCATCACAAAGTGTGTGTCTGATTTTGGCCTGACAACATCATCCCTGGGCCCCTAATTAGTGGGTCAGTGACATGTCGCGGTACAGCCTAAACAGGGATTCCCGACGTGTGTACATTTGCGGAGATGCGGGAAGCCAAAATCTTTCCTCCAACATTTGAAAAATTTAACACTACGGTGGTGGAGGACTTCTGGTTTGAGCTGGCATCAGACTGGATGGACGCACGTCACTGCACGTGCTTTCATGAGGCACCCTGACTGCTGCACGCTACAGTATGATATTCTAGAACCCTGTGTACGGCTTTTCAGGGGCTGTTGGTTCCTAGTTCCATTCTATGGAAGATAACGCCCGTCCCCATAGAGCTCGGCTAGTTGACGAATATCTGGAGGGTGAGATATTCACAGGATGGAGTGACTAGATAGAGATCTCCAGACTTAAACCCGATCGAGCATGTCTAAGATGCCCTGGGAAGAGCAATCGCAAGCCGGAGGTCCCCTCTCAGAACCCCGCCGTAACTCCGACGCGCCTTGAAACAGGAGTGGCTCTTATTATATAAATAAATAAATAGATCGCTCTTTCCACATTCCAGAAAACATATAGCAACCGAAAAATTGTTTTCAGCCGCCGCCGCCGCCGTGGAATTGAACCACGGAACTCTCGATATCTAGCCGAGCGTGTTACCAATACACATAGCACCGTGGATTGTTGGCCACCGTAGTGTAAAGTTAACACGCTCGGCTAGATATCGAGAGTTCCGTGGTTCATTTCCACGGCGGCGGCTGAAAACAATTTTTCGGTTGCTATATGTTTCTGGAACGTGGAAAGAGCGATCTATTTATTTATTTATTTACTGACGCCACGTATTTGGAGGATTTTCACCGTGGCTCTTATTGACACAAACTCACATTCCTTTTAAACAGCTTGAGGGCTTTTGTGCGAACTGTATCGCTGTTCGGGGTAATCACACTCCCTATCAGTCCCTCGAAATCAGCGGCAATTGTTGCATAACTTTCCATGCTGTCATGCGTATGCTTCCTACTTATGCGTTGATGACATTCCTTCTCTGTTGCGTATTGCTGCATTATGGACATACGTATGTCCGTACAAACTTTCATTAAACTTTGTCGTGAGAATTTTGCGTTATTCATGGTTTTGTGTTTGTCATGTTAATTTTGGACGCCAGTGTAGTTCAGACCTTCCATGCCTGTGGAAGTAACAACAACATTGAATAATCCATTTATTGGTGTAAGTAAATGGGTATATGAAAGCATGGCTTAGTCAAAGCCGTTAGCCAACAACCGAAAACAAAGATTATTGTAAATAATTTAATAGAAAAATGATGACTTGACTAGACAATGGAGCTTAATTCTAAAGGAAAATGATGGTTACCAAGATATCGTGGAATCCGAAACGCTTGCATCTGATGAGGTGTAATCTCTAGGAGCTGGCTTCAAACTGGTGGTAGATTGGTGGAGAAGTCACGGTGCTGCAAGCCCTTTGGTTGTAAGACTCTCTACAGACTCTCTTGGAGCTTTCACTTTTACCAGTGAAATAAGAAACAAAAGATATAATAAGATAAGAAGAATAAGATATAAACCTACACTGCTGGCCACCCAAAATGCAACACCAAGAAGGACACGAGATAGCAAAGCCAGATTTACTGGACACATAACAACAGATACAAAGATGAAACGATTAAGCTAACTGGCCCGTGCGACTTGCGGAACACGCAGACATCGATAGTTCGTGTGGCCCCCATGGCTGGCAATAACGGCCGCTACACGCCGCGGCATCGAACGAAAGAGGCTTTGAATGTGGGCTTAGGGTATGTAGGTCCGGGCTGCAACCACACGTTGCCACAGTTCATCAGGCGTAGCCGCGGGTGGTGCTTACCGGGCCACTCGGTTGCCGATCAGCGACCAGACGTGTTCGATGGGCGACATATCGGGAGAACAGGCGGGCCACGGCAGCAGTGACACCTGGTGGGCCGTGAAGAATTGTTGCACGATGCGTGCCACGTGCGGGCGCGCATTGTCCTGTTGAAACGTGGCCGCTGGCAGGTCCTGCAGGTTAGGGAGGACTACAGGCTCCGAAATGTCGGAGATGTAGTGGTGGCTGTTGAGTGTACCGACGCCCCAAACCATAACGCCAGGCGACGGACCGGTATGGCGATGAATAATGCAGGCGTCATACAGTCTCTCGCCGCGGCGCCGCCACACGCGAATCCGACCATCGTGGTATTGCAGGCAGAAGTGGGGTTCGTCGGAGAAGACAATGCCGTGTCATTCCATAGTCCAGGTGCGGCGTTCAACGGCCCAGTGCCGCCGCACTCGCCGGTGGTGTAACGTCAATGGTAATAGGAGCAATGGGCGCCGTGCGACAAGTCCCCGCTCCTGCAGATGACGTCGAACGGTACGTGCTGACACAGGTTGTTGCGCAACACACCCTAATTCCTGCGCTAACATTCGTGATGTGGCGGTGCGAGCCGTTAATGCCCGCCGCACAACATGTCGGTTCTCTCGTTCGGTGGTGTGCCGCGGCTGCGGCAATCGCTCACGTCGGTCCGTCCGTCCCTCCTGCACCCACCGAATCCATACTCGCCTCACTGTGGCTGGATGTCGTCCCACACGGTCGCCGATGTCTCGGTATGATAAATCGCTCTCGCGATAAGCCACTATTCGTCTTCTGTCGAATTCCGAAACGTGCTGGAATGACTGCCGTATTCTGCGACGAGGCATCAGGAAGCTTCCCACGCATAAGTCTGGCAGTACAACACACTTCCACTACTTACACCCCGCCTTCTGTGCACCCTTTTTATAGTGCTTCTCGGTGGCGTGCCGGGCGCACATGATTTGCATAAGCCCTGCAATGCTAATCGTTTGCATGTCCTCTCGCGGGCGACGCATGCTGCGAATTTCGGGCCAATCGGATGCTTCCTTCTTGGTGTTGCATTTTGGGTGACCAGTAGTGTATACATATATATGTAGGTTTATCTCTTACATTTCTTTGGATACTTTCTGTCCGATAAGAAATAAAGATTTAATAAGATTGGTGGAGAAGCCATGGTGTTGCAAGCCCTTCGGTTTGTAAGGCTCTCATCAGACTCTCTTGGAGTTTTCACTTTTTACCAGTGAAATAAGAAATAGTCTTGGAAGTCCCATTCTTGTGTGGGGAATATGGTCTGAGGTTCTCTTCAAGCCCTATAACGCATGCGAAAACGACGGCATAGTGACAACAATCACGACATCACTGCTGAAGATCATTTGCATCCATCATGTTTTTGGAGCAAGATTGATGTTCTCCAACAGACAATGCACCTGTGCCTACATGACCGGTAATGACGGGAAAATGATTCCGTTGAATGGTCTGGTGCCTTCTCTTGAAATCTGAAATCACCAGATCGGAATCCGCTAAAACAACCTTGGGAAGACTTGAAACAAAAGATCGTCTGCAACAATATTTCTGGGAAGACGTTTTTTTGCTAAACCCTTCCCATACCAGCATCCTGTGTAAGCCACCGGCTGGGAGTGACGACAAAGGACGGAACAGTTCGTTAGAACAGGATCCAAATGGTTTCGTCTGGGGGATGCCATCAAGAAAATTCATCATTCTCAGTTAAGGATCGTACAATGGGATGAAACACAATATCAAACTTTAAAATTAATTTAAAATCTGACCGGAGAAGTGTATTACTGTTTAGCAATTTTTAGGTGTTAAAAGTTTGCGAAAATGAAAGGAATTTTTCCATCTTCAAAAGATTTTAAATATCATAGGAAATTAGTCATGTTTCACCAACAGCTCTCTTCAGCCAACGAAAACGTCAGCTTCCTGGTTTGTGATTAGTTCGAAAATAAGAGTGGATAATAAGTTTTCAATAACTTCAGAAATCAATAGGTCAGCCATTATTTGAATCTGAGGTGTAATTTATTTGGGAAAAATGTTGCAATAAATCATTAGCAGATATATTATAGGAAAACGATTTGATGTTTTTCATTCTGCCCTGCTATAAAGAAAATTCAAATTAATTGAAAACCTGTGCGATACAGAAAATTTGAAGTCATTTTAGAACTCTATTCGTGAGATTTATTTATTTTTATATGTGTAGCAAAAGCAGAGTTTTATTGTAGGGGATGATATTATAATGCCGCCCTGGTGGCGCAGTGGTCTAAGCGATGGCTTCTGATCATTCGTCCGAGATGGGTTCGGATTCCGTAAGACAGGGGTGTTGTTTCTGTCTCACGGCACTGTCGCTCTCCCTTCCCTGGAACCAGTGGCCCTACATTGGGGACGGGCGACTTCTTATAGCCCGTCGAGTTGCTGACGGTGGTCGTTAAACCCCCAACTAAAATAAAAAAATAATTATAAAAAAAGAGAAAATAAATCGATCGACTTGCGAGATGTGTAGGACGTATAGTAGTGGAACGCCATCTGTTTTTTTTTTTATTGGAGGTTTAACGACCACCGTGAGCAACTCAATGGGCTATAAGCAGTCGCCCGTCCCTAATTTAGGGTCACTGGTTCCAGGGAAGGGAGAGAGCCAGTGCCGTAAGACAAACACAACATCCATGCCATACCGGGATTCGAACCCGGACCTTACGGACGAATGATCAAAGGCCAGCGCCTTAGACCACTGCGCCACCCGGCTGTTGTTTTTTTAACTGCTTCTTGTGAAATTTCTTATTTCGCTTAACGCTATCTGGAGCGACTCTATGTGCTACCACTCACCCGTCCCTAACTTAGGTTCACTAGTTCTTTTTTTTTTTATTGAAGGTTTAACGACCACCGCGAGCAACTTAATGGGCTATAAACAGTCGCCCGTCCCTAATTTATTGCCACTGGTTCCAGGAAAGAGAGAGAGACAGAGCCGGAAGACAAACACAACATTCATGCCTCACCGGGATTCAAACCCGGACCCAACTCGGATGAATGGCCATAAGCCAGCGCTTAGACCATTGCGCCACCAGGGCGGCTCGCTAGTTTCAGGAAAGGGAGCGAGCCGTAGCCGTAAGACAAACACAGCATCCCCATGTCTCACCGGGATTCGAACTCGGACCAACATCGAACGAATAGTCAGAAACCTGTATTTGCCGCCCAGGTGGCGCAGTGGTCTAAGCGCTGGCTTCTGACCATTCGTCCGAGATGGAACCGGGTTCGAATCCCGGTGAGGCATGGATTTTGTGTTTGTCTTACGGCACTGGCTCTCTTCCTTCCCTGGAACCAGTGGTCCTAAATTAGTGGCACAGCGATTGCTTATAGCCCATCGAGTTTCTCATGGTGGATGAAAAAAAATAACAGATGAAAAAAAAACAGCAACTTGCGTTTAGACTTTAGACCAATGCACCACTGAGAATGCTTTGTGACATGTAATTATCGTACATACACTGAATTGCATTTGTTTATTTATGGAACTTATTTTCATTGTTTTTCATAAAAAAAAAAAAAAAGAAAGAAAGAAAGAAAGAAAAAAACACATTTTGAAGAGTATTAAAGTTTTAAAAATGCCAATATATGTATATCCACTTGAACGTATTATAATGAATACACTTTTTTGCCGCTAATTGTTGTAATTATAATGAATAAGCTTAACTGCTAGTAATGTTGTAGTAGTAATTAAGATGAATAAAGTCTTATGCTGGTTGTTAATAGTAACACTTAATGAAAGAGACCTAACAGCCAGACAGAGGTCTGACAAAACTATGAACTGAGAAAAACGTACTTACTAAGAAAACCTTTTATTAGGGAAACTCCTGGTATTATCCAACACACACTTCACAGGTCACACAACTACTCGATATCTGGCTCTCACACATAACGAAGTTCCTCTCACATAAACGAAGATCTCCTACACATAAAACAAAGCTCTTCCTGGTATCGTTGAACGCGCCTATTTATACTGCCTACCACCACGTCATGACTTACACTCATTGCCACATCTCATTCAGCGGGAGAAATAACATCTTGTTAAGTAAGAAGATAATTTACATAGGAAATAAAATAACCAGAGATAGTAAAATCAAAAGGAAACTGAATCTAGAGTATACGTTACAGTATATCTTTGGTACCATATGAGAATAGACCCGGATTGCGAAACCATTAATTACCACAGTACTTGAACTTATCAAATGAGATATATGCTGGGGCGGATCTAGAAGCTAACCTTGGAAGGCGGGGGATTGGTTTGCTCTTATCTCAAAAAGGAAAGATTAATGGAGAGATTCTGTGGAAAGATCACATCGAAATTGGCAGAACTGCCCCTCAGTGATATTAAAAAAAAAAAAAAAAAAAACCTTTTGCCGTGAAAAGATTGTGCTAAATTTTTAATTCACAAAGTGGAGAAAACAGCTGAAAAATTAGCCCTATTTTTCTGTCGCTCGATTGCCTAAGAAAACGAAAGCGCCCCGAGATTTTTAAATAACAAATCTAGACAGAATCTTTCAAAGTAGACTTGAGCTCTTCTATTCCAACGCCATAATTAAAAAATAGAAATATTTCCGGCTTGAATGTTCGAATCATTCCTAAGCAATATAGCCGGTGACTCCTCGTTAAAATATTCGTTTATTCTTCCGCAATGTATGATTCCCAAAAAAGGAACTTCATTTTACTTCCCTTCATCAAGTCATTCCTGCGCCATTCATTGTCTTACTGGTGATTCTCTCTCGCAAGTTGTTGGAAATATTACATCAAACAAAGCACACCCATTGCTTTTCATGATCAGTCAAAATCTTTTTTCCCCATCTGTTGTCAGCTCCCTCTGTTTCTGAAACTCTTTCCTTTTTCCTTCTGCCCCCTCCCCCGATCTCTCTCTGGAACAGAACATTTAATCTCCAAAATTACAGCAGATATTAATTGTTATAAAAACTTTTGCAAAACTCCGGGCATTTATTACTATAATTTTACCAAAATTAATACATTAATTATTTGCGATCTTGGAGGGTGGGGAGGGTGCACCCCAGTGATCTAAGTAAATAACTATAACTAAAAAGATTAAAAAATCACTATATTCGGCAGAAGCTAAAGTTTGATATCATTTAACGAAGAATTAATTTGCCTGGAAACCGTCAAAATTACGACTCATTTTCTTAATAACAGAAATAAAGTGGTCTAGGAAAGCCAGTTGCTGATCCACAGAACTTATAAGAGAGATTCTATACTAAAGTAAATTTACAAAAGTAAAATCATGACGTGGGTAAAACGAATGTGCATCATTACAGGGATGAACTTTTCAGTTAAATAGCATGATGTGTGTTGGAACTCTTTCGCGTATCCGCTAGTATATAAAGCTGTACTATTCGGACAAATTCACATTTATGAATATACCTCCTCTTTCGAATAAACGCTGTATCCGTTTGGGCATTCGTATTAATTAGCCTGAAGGATTTCTGAACTCTAACGCAATGGAATGAAAGCTTCGAAGTTACGGCATTGTTGTCTTCTAAAATATTATATGCATATTAACCTTGAAACCGTCTTAGCACGATTCAAACATGCGTGACATATCTTAGATTAAGAAATAACATCAACAAGTTATAAGTAAATAAATAATCTTTAAGATCTTTCGGACTACACATTGAATCCATCTTCAGAATATCATAAATAAAAGAAACGTTACAATTTTAATTTTAAATAAATAAACATAAACATCGTAGTGATAATGATATACATCGCGCAATGCACGTGTTACGTTCACACACGTAAACTACATCTTCTTCTACATCTTCTTCTGTGCAGATAAATTATTCTTAAGTAAAACCTTCCAAGGTTCAGGAATGTTTACTGGACTTTCTTCATTACAGCATCTGTGTGCAAATTTGTGTATAAAAATACTTTCTGATAATAATAATATTTATTTTAAAGGAGAGGCAAGAATCGTTGTATCGTCCCATTTTGGGAAGTGGGTACCTCCATGAATTAGGCGAGATAGAGCTGTGGTCATGTCCCCATTTTTAACATTATATATATGTTTAGTTAATCTTGTTTTTAATGTCCGAGTTATTGATCCAATATAACATGTATTTGCATGTTCCGGGTTTATTGCTTTTAAGGGAATACTATATATTTCGTGTTAGTACTATATATTCTAAAATATTAATGATTGTTATAACAGAAAACACTAGATGGCGTCACTAATCAAACTAAAATTTGGTTCTTTCGTAGCTATAAAAATACAGCAAATATGAAAAGTCCATGCGTTCGCTTTCGAAACTGAAGAATTTTATAAATCAGTTTCGTATTTTTTAATATTCTGGCAAAAATCTCAATACGAGAAGAGTTTTTTCTTTTTATTTATTCTTTCGACTTCAAACCTCAGTCGAATATACTACACATTGCAGTAAAGCTCCATCTTACACCTAACAATTTTGTATTTCATATCGTAAACAACGAGAATCGGAAAGCATAATTTGTGAATACGCTTGAAAGATAAACCTTCGGCGTTTGAACCGAGCTAATTTTACAAATTGACAATAGATGGCGACACGTTATCGCTGCAACGTTTAGCGTTTAGTTACGCAGTGAAAGTTCCAAAGGAAGTGAATAATATGGAATTTTGGTTGCCCTTAAAAGGACCTTTTTGAATGGGAATTGTGTCATACCTGGGAAACATTTGTTTTGACGGAAAAGTTGTCTTTCCTCATGAATATGAAGCTCTCTATCTAGCTGAATAAACGAAAAAAACCTTTTATTTGCCAGGAGAGAACTGTCTGATAGCGCGAATCAAGACGTCAAAGAAGTGTTTTTTTGTTTTTTTTTGGATTGGAGGTTTAACGACCACCGTCAGCAACTCAATGGGCTATAAGCAGTCACCTGTCCCTAATTAAGGGTCACTGGTTCCAGGTAAAGGAGAGAATCAGTGCCGTAAGACAAACACCACATACATGCCTCACGGGATTCGAACCCGGACTCCTTTCGGTAGACCACTGGGGTGGCTGCAGTACTATTCAGATGTAAGACAGCGATTCCGTCGTTATAAATATTTCAGAATATGGTCTGCCAACTGCCAAGTACGTTTTGTGGTTGCCCTGCGTTGATTTTCGTTTGAGGGACGCCAATTGGTCTGCACTCCTTGAGTGCGCCTTACGAAACAAACTTGAGCCATAGCGGATTGCACGTGAAAGTGCGAGAAGAGAAGAGAGATCGCACATGCCATTTATCAGAGCACAGAGCCATCTGTCAGCGCTTTGGAAAACTAGCTCGTGCCGAACGAGGAAGTTCAGCCTTTGAATAAAATGTCCTGGATACGCTTGAAATAAAATACGAAATTCTGTAGTTGGAATAAATTACTCTGATTACAATTTCAGCACAAAATTATTTTTTAGCCATATAAAATAGTTTTTCTGTAGGAATAAAGGATGGGTGTTGGAGGAGTGCGTGTCCCTCTCTTCAACCTTAATCCACGAAAACTTTGCTTTTAAATGCTTCACCTAGTATAAAAATTTCTTTTAACCAGATAGGGCTGCTCTGGTTAAAAGAAATTGAATTACACACCTGTAAAAAAACACGACACATAACAGTAATGTGTCTTGTTTTTGTTGATTTTGTTGTTGAAGTTGTTGTTTTTATACAGGTATGTAACTCTTCAGATTTTACGAATTTTATTAAAAATTGATAGACGGAACATTAACAACAACAAAGACTTCAAACTTTGGATTATTTTGTATTCCAAAAAGTTCAAAAAATTCAAGACAGTTTGAAAATTAACAAGTATTTATTCGGAGGGGAGGTGTGCGAATTTCTTTGCAGACTGTATGTAGTAAAAATAATTAAAAATTAATTCTTTCAGTGTTTCGTAAATCAAATCGCTAACCCCCAGCAAAAATAGCACTCTTCCGCCCTGACTTCGAAGCCTAGCTGCGTCTCTGCTTCGCCCTATCCTCTCACAACGTGTAGACTAGCTTCACAAAGAATGAAACAACCGAGTCTTTCCAGGCTACAGATGTAAGTGCCTCTCAACATATATATTCAGTGATACGTATTTCCCGCCAAATAGTTGTATTAGTTTAACTTCAACAGCCAGGGGTAGATCCAGGATTTTCGTGAGGGGAAGGGGTCATAAGTGTCGGGAATAACCGGAGACCTTTCTGATATTTCATGCTGCGTGAAATTACCTTATGGCAATGGAAAATACTAATCCCCATTAGTTCCGAATGATAAAATCGATCGTCGATATCGATTGTTGATATCTTCCAATTAATTTACGAAAGTAACATACTTTTTAGGTAATACTTTATTTCACGAAAAAATTTTCAATTTGTTATTGAACATAAAAAAATCGAAGCGTTTCCTTGGTTCCTTAGGAAGGGACGTGCGCCTCCTCTCTGGATTCGCCCCTGTCAACCACTCACACGATAGCCTCGTAGTTTGACATACAGCTACAAGATGACGCCTCTAGTTAAGATACAAACGTTCCCAACATTTTTATTTATTTGTGAGGACACTTGATAAACGCATATTTCAAGGAATACTTTAAAATGTTTCCTAAAGTTGTTAAGTAAAAGCAACAAATTTTCAAAACTGATAATAAATATCAAACAATTTTCTGATTAGAATTATTCTTCTTGTTTGAGATCTTCTGATAGTCAAAGGAAATCCCATTCCAGAGATAATGTTTTGAACTAGATTTACAGCTTTTTTACTTTGTTTGCGATACAGATACTTGAAAAGTTAAAGAAACAGATACTTGAAAGTTAAAGCATTCCAATTATTGCGATTCGAGAATAATTTCCAAATGGAGCTCGTATCATTTTGTATCTTACGCATCCTGTTAACCCGCTTCGTTCTGAACAAAGTCTGCTTTGATAGAGAAGATTATGATTAAAATAATATTAGTTTAAAATCATTTCTTTCGAAAGAGATCAAAAGAATACACATCAAACCTCGCTTTAAAGTCATCAGTTCTCTCTATTTCAGATCCCGCACATGTAAGACTACGCTCTCAGAACAAAACCGCCGAATGACGGTTTCCCATCGTACGTGAAGGTATTGCATAAGGCCATAAATCCTGGATTGCAAAATCTTAATACTTTATGCTTAAAAGTGGTCTTTCTTTATCTTATTTTAGACGCTTTTTTACATAAACGGGGAAAATATATATATATCATAATGTGGGAAGTATATTATCAGAAAAATGAAATTAAATACCAATTGCGAAGAACGACTTGTATATCGTCTTTTTCTTATTATTAAACATTCAAAACGGCGAGCGAGTTACTAACCTACTCGTCCTGTAATTTAAAAGAAGTTCTTGGCATTGATACTTATGCGTGATACCTGAATTATAACAATACTGTTTCTGCACGTAATCACTAGAAGCCATTGCTTCTGGGGAGAGTTGAGTGGTCAGGTGTACTCCGTAGCACATGCAGAGTGTGAAATGTATAACAGAACATATGAATCGGAAGACCCATTTTAGTATTAAGGAGCAGAAGTTTATTACTTTTTAAATAAACAAAGGTGAAAAAGTATTCATACTAATTACAGAGTAAGTATCTAATAAAATGTTTTCGCTTACAAGAAGAAAGTTTCGCAAAAAGAATAAAAATGTGTGAAAATATAAATGTGCTAGTATTGCGTTAGACCGAACTGGAAAGAGGTAATTACTGATCAAATTAAAAAAAATAATCATATTGGCAACTACCTACCTTCCCCTTCGTTTTACTTTTTGTTTGTCTACATCATAAGTATGTGAGTGCAACCATGTCATGCACAGTATCAAAAATGAATAAATAAATAAATGACGCTTTTAAAAGTGATATAGAAGATATAATGATAAGTAATTAATAACTTCAATCGTTAACGCCATGTATGTCCCCGTTTATTTTTTTCTTAACGCAGCTTTCTATGCTATGTTAAATCTTTCTTCAGAGAATATGAATTACCAGACGAAAAAATTTTCATCCTAAATTTATACGCGGATTCAGCAAACTCGAAATTCAACAAAAGCGAGAGTACATGGAAAATCCTGAAGAAAATTCCATTCTTGGTAAAATAAATGCTGAAGAGTTTCATGGAATAAAACTCTTGCTCAGAAGAATATTCCTAGCAAAAACTTAAAAGTTTCAGAATCTTGTTTGGATCTGCTATACGAACGAATATGCTTTCTGGTAGTGATGCCAGAGACCACTGATATCGGAAATTTCTCCTAACACAAACTAAACAGCAACGCAACTAAACAGCATTAATTTCTTTAATCTACCAATGTTATTTTTTCGCAAAGAAGTTTTAAATTGTATTTCGTATGTTTGCTGAAGGTAACGAAAACAATTATCTTCTGCTACACATTTTATTGAGCACGGTCATGTTTTCATTGGCTCACTAGAAATAGCAGGGGAAACACTAGTCTTGCTGAATTGTGATTGGCTGTTATAGAAAAGTAGGTTCCGAAGTAATAAACCAGTGAAGCTCTTCGGCTAAACTTCCACGTTCAGCCAGATTGGCCCGGAGGTAGTTTTCTAAAGCAATGATAGATGGTGCCACGGTACCACTTCATATCACCTCCGCTCTTACGAAACGTCTCATCATTCAGGGGTCGGAAGAAACACGCTTTTGAGAATGATGAGAACTCTTCCCATACACTCGGTACGCGGTTTTTTTATGCTCAGATTCCTATTGATAGTGTAATGATGATTCTGATGTATTGTTTCGCTAAAGGATTGTCTTACGAGAGGCGATTGAATAAACCTCACATGGCAATGTTACCACATCCACTGATACAGTTTGCGACATGTATTCGTATTGCAGACAACTAACTCAGAGTTTATGGTAGCCTCGCAATGTGAGGAAAGAAGGCTTGGCCGTGATGGAATCATCGTGAAGTAGACGAAGCGAAAGTGGGCAAGCGGAAGTACAACTGCGGTCGTCTCGTCGAGGGTACCTGGATTCTTGGTATTTTTGAACTGCATACTAATCGATTCAGGATGGAGATCTGACCTGATAACAACAGATCTGCAGATACATTACTACCCCTCACCCTGAAACACATGAAGCCAGGATCGGAACTTGCCACGCTGTGGCTACGACCATTTCACCGTCAACCACTCCCTCAACTTCGTTGATCCCACGACAGGGGCACATCCACAAGGAGTGGAGGGCAATTTGCGTCCCCTAAAACATAAATTAACACAGGGCAACCACAAAATGTACTTGGGAGACCATATTCTGGAATATTTATTCCGACGGAATTGCCGTCTTTCCTGTGAATATTGCTTTGAAGTCTTAATTCGTGCGATCAGGCAGTTTCTTCCCTTGCAAATAAAACTTTTAGTGCTTTTATTCTGCTAGCTAGACAGCTACATATTCACGAGGAAAAGGCAATTGTTCCGTCAAAATAAATATTTCACACATATGCCACAATCAAAATTCAAAAAGGTCCTTTAAAGGACACACTTAATCCACATTATTGACTTCCTTTGGCACTTTCCCAACGTAACGAAATGCTAACGACGCAGCGATAACACGTCGCCATCTATCATCTCTTTAAAAAACTATTTCCGGGCAGAACGCCGGTTTACCTTTTTTGGAATTTAAATGAATTGCAGCTTAAACGTTAGAGAAATAAATAAATAAATTTCGCATTCACTACCAAATAAAAACAAAACAAAACGATATTGTACTTATATCTGAACTAAGATTCATTTGTTTTGCGTGGCAAAGGGAATTTTGGGTTTAGTGAAATTTCATGCCTTCTATATAATTTCTATTTTTTTATCCATCGTGATTTCTGACATTCTGATTTTTTCATCATTTTTGTCACAGATTACTTTCTAGGATAGGAAAGAAATGAAAAATATGATGCCTCAAGTGATGATTATATTAGGAGAATAAATCAATGAGTGACATTCCTTGGGGTCTCATGACCTTCCCGATGGGTACTCTTGGCCTCATCCCCTCTAAAAAAACAAACAAACTCGAAATCGCAACTGAACCTAAGAGTAACCAAGACAATACCAAGCAGATGAATAGACCAAAGAAAAAAACAAACAAACTCGAAATGATCACTGAGCCCAAGAGTAACCAAGACGGTACCTCTTTTTTTTTATCCAGCGTGCCCCCCCCTCCCATCCTGGATACATACTCATTAATTTTGGAACTGTCTTGAAGTTTTTACACTTTTTTGGGATACAAAAGAATCTAAAGTTTGGAGTCATTTTTTGCTAATGGATGAAATTCGAAGGTATGCGGGAGTGACATGGAGGAGACTGGCACAAGACAGACCGTTGTGGAGGAAACTTGGAGAGACCTTCGTCCAGCAGTGGATTGATAATGGTTGACAATGATGATGATGATAATATATAATAAACATGACGCACTGCCATCAGCACCAGTAACACGCTCTGATTAAAAGAAAATTTCATGCCTAAGAGAAGGATCTTAAAGCAAATGTTTTCGTAGATTACGGTTGAGGGAAAAGAAGGACACACAGACAATAGCTTTCCCCTCCTTAACTCCTTTCCTTCAAGCCACCAACCTTGTCTTGCTCTCATCTCTTCCAAAGTAGTCGTCAGCCACGTCCTGCTCCCCCTAATTGCCCTACGGCAGGCTTAAGAGCTTTGGTATAGTTTTGACTCCACTTTCAGTGTTGGAATTCCTTACAAACAGCAGATAGGGAGAAACAGCAGAGCAAGTACTAATGACGTCTAACAACAGCGAGCAATTACTAATGATCTCAATGAATTCCTATTCACCCTCTTCATTAGCCCCTGATCATACTAACTTGAAAAAATTAATAAATTGGGGATTTGGTCGAGTGGAGAACAACTAAATTTCCATGGCCCTGCCGATGCTATTTTGATAACCTTTCTACGGAGAAGGAAAACCGCACTCCCTAGGGATAAATATGTAGGGCTACACGACGAAAAACACGGTAGTCAATATTTTTTGGCAAATTCCAGATTACATTTTAAAGTTAAAAATAAAAATATATGCACATCCTGAACTGGGTGGGCGAGCTCCCCCCCTCTTCCTCGTACCCCTTGTCTCTGAGTCTTTTTACTTCGGACTATTGCTGACGACAGCTGACCAGATTCCAGGGGTACACTCAATGGGTGTATCACTTAATTCTTCGTTCTTTCCTATTATTGGTTGCTTATTTTTAAATATATATTTTTCGAATCATTGGAAACGCACTTCTTCATATGGCGGAAACATTTTTATCGTTTTCCAATGTTTTGGGAGACGTTTTCTTAGGAGTATTTTATTTGCATCTTCAATTTTTTGGGCCACTCCCCAAAAAAAAAAAAAAAAATCCTGGGTGCGGCAATGCCAGACTCTTTCGGTGATTGTTTGATTGTGAATTCTTCCAAATACTGTCGCGTTTCTTAGAGTAGAAGATTTCTCCGCAGATGTTCTATAAATTGAGGAAAGATATGATTGGTCCACCCACAGAGGGGGCTCAAGCTCCCTCCAAGAAGATTAAGAGCGATGCACGTCACAAATTAAACATTCAAAAATATTATTTTACATGTTCAAAAAATTACATAGTGTCTTCTATTGCACAGTGTCTTCTTCCCAAAGCCCCAAAGAGATTAAGACCGACGTACGTCACAAATTAAACATTGAACAATATTATTTTACATGTTCAAAAAATGACATAGTGTCTTCGCCCATATATATATATATATATATATATATATATATAGTACTTTTCTTGAAAAAGCATTGAACAAGAAAAGTACTATATCATCATCATCATCATTGTCAACCATTATCAATCCACTGCTGGACGAAGGTCTCCCCAAGTTTCCTCCACAACGGTCTGTCTTGTGCCAGTCTCCTCCATGTCACTCCCGCATATTTACGAATTTCATCCACCCATCTCCCATGTGGTCTTTTTCTGGGTCTTTTCCTGTCCCTTGGAATCCAATCTAAAATTTCGGCTGTCCATCTATGGTCTGTCCTTCTGGCAGTATGTCCAGCCCATTGCCATTTCAGGGATTTAACTCTGATCATGATGTCTTCCACTCTCGTCATTTTTCGGATCCACGAGTTCCTCTTCTTATCTCTCCTAGTTATACCAAGCATGCACCTCTCCATGCTTCTTTGAGTTGTCTGCAGCCTTTGTATGTCTCTTTTAGTTAAGGTCCACGTCTCTGCACCATACGTAAGCACTGGAAGGATGCATTGATCAAACACTTTTCTTTTAAGACATAATGGCATATTGCTCTTGAAAATTATGCTGTTTCTTCCAAAAGCTCTCCAGGCAAGTTTTGTACGCCGATTAATTTCTTCATCAATGTGACCCTCACTTGATATCTGCTGTCCAAGGTAAACATACGTATCTGTTATCTCCAGTTTTTCTCCATTAATCGATAAATCTTCATTTCTTGTAAAAGCATTGAACATCACTTTTGTCTTCTGAAAGTTCATTTTTAATCCCACTTCTTTACTCTTGTCAGCAAGTTCCTGGATCATACTCTGCAGCTCTGATGGGGTAGTTGCAAAAATGACTACGTCATCAGCAAAACGAAGGTGGGTTAGATAATCTCCATTAATCTTTATCCCTTTGTTTTCCCAGTTCAGTGATTGAAAGACATTTTCCAATGTAGCATTAAAGAGCTTCGGAGATATGGTGTCACCTTGTCTCACTCCTTTCCAATTTTTATGTGTGTTGTATTTTCAAACAGCCGAATCTTTGCACTTGCATTTTCATAGATGTTATTAATAATATTAATGTATGCATCTTCAATACCGCAGGATTTCAGAGCCGTGGTAACTGCTGATGGTTTCACCGAATCAAAGGCTTTTTCATAATCGATAAAAGCCATGCACAATGGAAGTTCATATTCCCTCGCTCTTTCAATTAGTTCTCTCAGTACGTGGATATGATCTATTGTGCTGTAGCCACTCCTGAATCCAGCTTGTTCTCTCGGTTGAGCCATGTCCAGTGTTACCTTCAAGCGGTGTGAAAGAACTTTAGTGAAGATTTTATAAACCACTGATAGGAGGCTGATAGGTCTGTAGTTCCTGAGATCCTCAATGTCACCTTTTTTATGTAGCAGGATCATTGTAGCATTGTTCCAATCCTCAGGAATCTTCCCTTCATTAAGGCATCGAGTGAAAATTTGGGCGAGTACTGTTTCAATTTCTCCACTTGCTTCTTGTATGATGTCTATAGTAATTCCATCTTCTCCTGGAGCTTTTCCCCGCTTCATGTTCTTGATTGCATGTGCAACTTCTGCTGGAAGGACTGGAGGAACTCTGGTACTGGTATCTTTCATGATGTCTGGAGTGCATGTATCATCCCTTTCATATAATTTGGAGTAGAAATCTTTCACTCTTGTCAAAATTTCGCCTCTATTTCTTGTTATAGAACCATCTTCTTTTCTCAGAGCCATAATCTGTTTTCTTCCCTTACTGAGATGTCCCTTTGCTATCTTTAGGCTTTGGTTGTTTTCAATTGCTTTCCTCACTAGCTCACAGTTGAATTTCCTTACGTCTTCAGTGATACTCTTTCGTGCTGTCTTGCATAGCTCTATATATTCCACTTTGGAAGTCACATCTTCTTTAGTTGTCCTCATCTCTCTTCTTTTTTGCATCAACATTTTGGTTTTTCCTGATAATTTGTTTACATGCAACTTGTTCTTAGACCCAGCTAATTTTGTTGCTGTTTCCATAAGAGCTTTGGTTACTTTTCTGTTAACTTCCGAAATATCCACTTCTTCCGATGTTAGGCCTTCTAAAGCAGAGAATCTGTTCTTCAGTTCCAACTTGAAAGTATTATGGTGTTTTTTAAGGTTGGTTATGTCAATACATTTTGTTTGTCTTATGAGCTTGCTACGTTCCAGTTTAGTGTTGAGGTGCATCTTACATCTCACCAATCTATGGTCACTACCTGTGTTGAACTTGTTTAGCACACTGCAGTCTTCGATGACGAATTTTTTGTTACACATAATAAAATCAATTTCACTTGTCGTCCCAATTGGATGTCTCCATGTCCATTTCCTGTGTGGCTTTTTCTTGAAAAAGGAATTCAAGATGAAAAATCCTTCTGCCTCTGCAAACTCAACGAGAGTATTTCCACGCTGGTTTCTGTTGCCGTGACCGAATTTACCTACTGAAGTTTCATTCTGTTGCCGGTGCCCTATTTTTGCATTGAAATCTCCCATAATTATCTTCAAGTGCTGCTTACCTTTATTATTTAGATGACGAATTTCCTCATAAAATTCTTCAATTTCTTCTTCAGGATGACTTGTGGTGGGTGCATAAGTTTGAATAATCTGAGCCTGGTATCTTCTCGATAGTTGGATAACGAGTCGTGCAGCTCTGTCCGAGGAACTTTCAACTTCTACCACTTTATCCTTCAGTTTCTTGTTTATTATAAATCCAACACCACTAGTTCTGCCAGTATCTGTCCCACGATAATAGAAGATATGTCCACTTTTCAGTTCAATGAGATCTTCTCCTTTTCTCCTTACCTCACTTAGCCCGACGATGTCCCACTTGATCCTTTGTAGTTCCTCTTCCAATTCAAGAAGCCTTGAATCAGAAGATAGGGAGCGTCCGTTGTAGGTAGCCAAGGATAGCATCAAATGGCAGCCTAGTCCGGTCCTCCGGGATTCTTAGCACCCTCTGCCTTCATGTCGCACTGGCCGCTGCCTTGGCCAGGTACATTCCAGCTGCCGGAGACTGAGGGCCAAGATTTAAGTTGTAGAGTCATTTTGGAGGTGTTTGGCCATAACTCACCACGCTGGTCAAGCGGGTTGGTGAGTGTGGGATAGCATTTCCTCTGATCCCGATGGTATAGTTATACCGCTATTTGCGGTCGTCAGAGCCTTTAGTGGGAACAGGATGCACCACGAGAAGGCGGGGTTGACATTTGTCAAGGAGAGGCTGTGATGTTACGCATCACCTGACCTTACATCCCAAAGTACTATATATATATATATATATATAGTACTTTTCTTGAAAAAGCATTGAACAAGAAAAGTACTATATATATATATATATATATATATATATATGGGATGTAAGGTCAGGTGATGCGTAACATCACAGCCTCTCCTTGACAAATGTCAACCCCGCCTTCTCGTGGTGCATCCTGTTCCCACTAAAGGGGCTCTGACGACCGCCAATAGCGGTATAACTATACCATCGGGATTAGAGGAAATTCTATCCCACACTCACCAACCCGCTTGGCCAGCGTGGTGAGTTATGGCCAAACCCCTCCAAAATGATTCCACAACTTAAATCTTGGCCCTCAGTCTCCGGCAGCTGGAATGTACCTGGCCAAGGCAGCGGCCAGTGCGACATGAAGGCAGAGGGTGCTAAGAATCCCCGGAGGACCGGACTAGGCTGCCATCTGATGCTGACCTTGGCTACTTACAATGGACGCTCCCTATCTTCTGATTCAAGGCTTCTTGAATTGGAAGAGGAATTACAAAGGATCAAGTGGGACATCGTGGGGCTAAGTGAGGTAAGGAGAAAAGGAGAAGATCTCATCGAACTGAAAAGTGGACATCTCTTCTACTATCGTGGGACAGATACTGGCAGAACTAGTGGTGTTGGATTTATAATAAACAAGAAACTGAAGGATAAAGTTGTAGAAGTTGAAAGTTCCTCTGACAGAGCTGCACGACTAGTTATCCAACTCTCGAAAAGATACCAGGCTCAGATTATTCAAACTTATGCACCCACCACAAGTCATCCTGAAGAAGAAATTGAAGAATTTTATGAGGAAATTTGTCATCTAAATAATAAAGGTAAGCAGCACTTGAAAATAATTATGGGAGATTTCAATGCAAAAATAGGGCAACGGCAACAGAATGAAACTTCAGTAGGTAAATTCGGTCACGGCAACAGAAACCAGCGTGGAAATACTCTCGTTGAGTTTGCAGAGGCAGAAGGGTTTTTCATCTTGAACTCCTTCTTCAAGAAAAAGCCACACAGGAAATGGACATGGAGACATCCAAATGGGACGACAAGTGAAATTGATTTTATTATGTGTAACAAAAAATTCGTCATAGAAGACTGCAGTGTGCTAAATAAGTTCAACACAGGTAGTGACCATAGATTGGTGAGATGTAAGATGCACCTCAACACTAAACTCGAACGTGGCAAGCTCATAAGACAAACAAAATCTATTGACATAACCAACCTTAAAAAACACCATAATACCTTCAAGTTGGAACTGAAGAACAGGTTCTCTGCTTTAGAAGGCCTAACATCGGAAGAAGTGGACATCTCTGAAGTTAACAGAAAAGTAACCAAAGCTCTTATGGAAACAGCAACAAAATTAGCTGGGTCTAAGAACAAGTTGCATGTAAACAAATTATCAGGAAAAACGAAAATGTTGATGCAAAAAAGAAGAGAGATGAGGACAACTAAAGAAGATGTGACTTCCAAAGTGGAATATATAGAGCTATGCAAGACAGTAAGGAAAAGTATCACTGAAGACGTAAGAAAATTCAACTGTGAACTAGTAAGGAAAGCAATTGAAAACAACCAAAGCCTAAAGATAGCAAAGGGACATCTCAGTAAGGGAAGAAAACAGATTATGGCACTGAGAAAAGAAGATGGTTCTGTAACAAGAAATAGAGGCGAAATTTTGACAAGAGTGAAAGATTTCTACTCCAAATTATATGAAAGGGATGATACATGCACTCCAGACATCATGAAAGATACCAGTACCAGAGTTCCTCCAGTCCTTCCAGCAGAAGTTGCACATGCAATCAAGAACATGAAGCGGGGAAAAGCTCCAGGAGAAGATGGAATTACTGTAGACATCATACAAGAAGCAAGTGGAGAAATCGAAACAGTACTCGCCCAAATTTTCACTCGATGCCTTAATGAAGGAAAGATTCCTAAGGATTGGAACACCGCTACAATGATCCTGCTACATAAGAAAGGTGACATTGAGGATCTCGGAAACTACAGACCTATCAGCCTCCTATCAGTAGTTTATAAAATCTTCACTAAAGTTCTTTCACACCGCTTGAAGGTAACACTGGACATGGCTCAACCGAGAGAACAAGCTGGATTCAGGAGTGGCTACAGCACAATAGATCATATCCACGTACTGAGGGAACTAATTGAAAGAGCGAGGGAATATGAACTTCCATTGTGCATGGCTTTTATCGATTATGAAAAAGCCTTTGATTCGGTGAAACCATCAGCAGTTACAATGGCTATGAAAACCTGCGGTATTGAAGATGCATACATTAATATTATTAATAACATCTATGAAAATGCAAGTGCAAAGATTCGGCTGTTTGAAAATACAACACACATAAAAATTGGAAAGGGAGTGAGACAAGGTGACACCATATCTCCGAAGCTCTTTAATGCTACATTGGAGAGTGTTTTTCAGTTGCTGAGCTGGGAAAACAAAGGGATAAAGATTAATGGAGATTATCTAACCCACCTTCGTTTTGCTGATGACGTAGTCATTTTTGCAACTACCCCATCAGAGCTGCAGAGTATGATCCAGGAACTTGCTGACAAGAGTAAAGAAGTGGGATTAAAAATGAACTTTCAGAAGACAAAAGTGATGTTCAATGCTTTTACAAGAAATGAAGATTTATTGATTGATGGAGAAAAGCTGGAGATAACAGACACGTACGTTTATCTTGGACAGCAGATATCAAGTGAGGGTCACATTGATGAAGAAATTAATCGGCGTACAAAACTTGCCTGGAGAGCATTTGGAAGAAACAGCATAATTTTCAAGAGCAATATGCCATTATGTCTTAAAAGAAAAGTGTTTGATCAATGCATCCTTCCAGTGCTTACGTATGGTGCAGAGACGTGGACCTTAACTAAAAGAGACATACAAAGGCTGCAGACAACTCAAAGAAGCATGGAGAGGTGCATGCTTGGTGTAACCAGGAGAGATAAGAAGAGGAACTCTTGGATCCGAAAAATGACAAGAGTGGAAGACATCATGATCAGAGTAAAATCCCTGAAATGGCAATGGGCTGGACATACTGCCAGAAGGACAGATCATCGATGGACAGCTGAAATTTTAGATTGGATTCCAAGGGACAGAAAAAGACCCAGAAGAAGACCACATGGGAGATGGGTGGATGAAATTCGAAAGTATGCAGGGGTGACATGGAGGAGACTGGCACAAGACAGACCGTTGTGGAGGAAACTTGGGGAGACCTTCGTCCTGCAGTGGATTGATAATGGTTGACAATGATGATGATGATGATATATATATATGGGCGAAGACACTATGTCATTTTTTGAACATGTAAAATAATATTGTTCAATGTTTAATTTGTGACGTACGTCGGTCTTAATCTCTTTGGGGCTTTAGACACCTACGTTTATCTTGGACAGCAGATATCAAGTGAGGGTCACATTGATGAAGAAATTAATCGGCGTACAAAACTTGCCTGGAGAGCTTTTGGAAGAAACAGCATAATTTTCAAGAGCAATATGCCATTATGTCTTAAAAGAGAAGTGTTTGATCAATGCATCCTTCCAGTGCTTATATATGGTGCAGAGATGTGGACCTTAACTAAAACAGACATACAAAGGCTGCAGACAACTCAAAGCAGCATGGAGAGGTGCATACTTGGTGTAACCAGGAGAGATAAGAAGAGGAACTCGTGGATCCGAAAAATGACAAGAGTGGAAGACATCATGATCAGAGTTAAATCCCTGAAATGGCAATGGGCTGGACATACTGCCAGAAGGACAGATCATCGATGGACAGCCGAAATTCTAGATTGGATTCCAAGGGACAGGAAAAGACCCAGAAGAAGACCACATGGGAGATGGGTGGATGAAATTCGAAAGTATGCAGGGGTGACATGGAGGAGACTGGCACAAGACAGACCGTTGTGGAGGAAACTTGGGGAGACCTTCGTCCAGCAGTGGATTGATAATGGTTGACAATGATGATGATGATGATATATATAGTACATAAATAAAACAAAAAAATAACTTTATAAATAAATTATTTAACACAAGAAAAATAGACCAAAAAGGCTAATACCATGAGAAGCACCGAAGGCAGCTAAACCTCATGTAGTAGCTTATATAGAATGAAAATATTACAGAACAAAAATACAAAATTTCAAAACAAGTAAAAAACTGGAACAGGTTGCCCTCATCAGGAGGGCATCAACCTGTGGGAGTGGCCTTTCTAGTACCAACAAAGCGACAAGGCAAGCCAAAATTGTCGGTTGGTCATGCTCCCAAGGCCACAAAACCAAATTCTAATAAGCACAAAAAATTACAAAAATCAAGTTTAAAAAAGAAGAATTAAAAGCTTACCGGCAGAACAGAAACCGCCATGACAAAGAGTCAAACAAGACTGAACAGAGCACCCACAAGAACCCAAATATATACACTGATAAGAAAGGTGGTCACGGTTAAACAACTACCTGGTAAGCCAAAAATGCGTGAGTAGACAAGATGCAAAACTGTGTATGTAAATAAGATCTTCAGCTATTAGGGACCCACCAAATAGCACTTTATGTTACCTATATATTTAAAATTGTTAGGTCCTAGGTTAGTAAAGCATGTCAATGTATATATATATATATATATATATATATATATATACACGCTTCCGTGTCACTTTCCTATCGGGCACTCTAGCCCAAATCTCCTAGCTTCCTATTTCTAAGGGTTGTTTAAGACCTGGGGTCAGACACTCCCTTCCTAAAATCCTCTACATTTGATTATATATATATACTGTATATATGTACACACATTCTGTACGTATACTATATACTGTATATACAGCACCCTCCAACAGGAATTCCTGGGTGCGCCACTGAGGGATACTAAACTACATCGTATGATATATCCTCGCATAAGTGAAGAATGGGGTAGATGACGAATGATGTGTGGGGTGGATGACAGCCTCCTGGCAGACGCTGTGAGGAGAATTTCTCTAGGATGACAATCGGAAGTTATGTAACAACGATTCCACGTTATTCTGCTACTGTCGCCATTCTGGTCTTCCTTAAATTGTCCCTAGTTACTTCTTTATTTGGAATGGTCAGACGAGGCAAAGAATATATAAAGCTTATATACGAGCTCACATATGTCTATTGTTAATGCCTACCCCCACCCCGTGCGTATTTCCCACTTATATACCACCAAAGAAAGAAGAGAGCGAACTGGTGTATGTTGTAGGGTCAGGGCATCAGTCTAATGAATGGTGGGGGATGGGTCCTGGGGGAGGGAGTGAGGGTGTAAGCCTTTTATCTTGAGTACATACCGTAGCAGGAAAACAAAAACGTAGAATGAACATTACTTTGTGATTAATAGTATTTGAGACATTTAAAAATGCCTGTTCTCATGCACATTCGTCACTTTAGGAAGGAATGATATCGTAGCTGCACTATAATCAAACCAAGAATGAGAGAATTTTTTCGATTTTGACTTTACATCATATAAAATTTCATTCACTGATGCATAATACATATGCAACTTGATGTAAATGGTATGTACAGTGCTTGAACAGTCTGATGTAATTGCAGAAGTGATTCTTTGATGAAATTTTATTTTTAAATAGCATAATTCAACTACAAAATTTCGCATTCGTGGTTTTGACATTGCGGATACGATATGCACACCCAAAATTAATTTCTGGGTACGCCACTGCCGTAAGCACATTTAGATACTCCCTCCTGATTGTAATGAATAATACAACAGTGAAAGAGAAGCTAGTTAGTGGCGTAAACCGTTTCTTATTAAGAACATAAGTTATGACTATGAGTCACAAAATCTGCTAAATGACTTTTAAGGGCCAGACAAATTACGTAGTAATGAAACACAATCGATACACAGGTTACGTGCTTTTACCTTTCATATTAGCCGATAGATGGCAGCACGTCAACGCTGACTTCAATTGCTGAAAGTGGGTCAGTGATGAAGTACAGGATTCTTGAGCGTAAATACTTCTCATTTGTCCCAAATTGCTATCGATAGTGGTACTGCAAAAGAGAAGAACCATGTTATTCAAGTAGTGCTAGTAGTTATGCTGATATATTTTTACTAGTAGTTATGTTGATATTATTTCCTGTTCCCCGAATTGTCCAATTTAAATACATGCTAGGTGAAAGATCTAAATTAACCATTCAGCAAAATAAGCATGTGCTTTGGATAGGGGAGCACCACAAGGAAAAAGAGATACCACAGAGTTTTTTCACCTAGCTCTCATGCCCTTAACTCTCAACTCTTATTTCCACACTCGACTTTAGTCGAATATTTTGTAGTTGTCCTTATCTGTCATGTTCTACTTTAATCTGAATTGTTGAAAAAACGTTTTCTTCCATTTAAACGTTTTCTTACGCCAGATTAGTTTTGAGGATTTGATCAAAGACTTTGCAATTCTGAAATCTAGCAGAAAACTTTTGAAAGTATACATAAAGTTATAAGAAAGCAACAATGTCAATAAGTAATATTTTCCATCTTTTGGTTTATGTATGCTGAAATGCTATGTAACTTCAAGGTTATACAGCAATGGAAAATAAGTTTTGTTTCGTACAAATAAGGATACTTCTCTATTAGAGTATCTTTTAAAAAAATTGTATACTAACATCGGTTTCTATCGGAGTGACCACCTTTCAAGTAGAGACAAATAGGCTGAAGATAATACTTGACTTTCGAATATCAAGCTTTGCAGTATCTATTTGCGCTTCGTTTAAGTCGAAACATGGAGGCAAACTGGCAGAACGAAACAGCCTAGCGTTTATTTTTGCAATTTTTCAACGTTAGTTTTATGGTAAAACTTAAAACATATTAAACGTTATGGCTAGCCTTACGTTTCTCAGTGCATCAAGTAGTTCCGTACATTTCGTGCAAATTTTAGTGTGAATTGGAACGCTAATAAGTAGAATTATGGGTAGTTTCTGTACCCGGTTAAAGAAACTACTTGTTGCGCTGGTAATCAAAAGGTTAGTCTAGGTTAATTTAGGATGTTGCCTTCAATACACAAGCATATTTGCTGGTATGTTATAACACTGTCTCAAGCGAACTGAGGTTTCAATTACTTATGCAATTCATCACCTAAGAGCCTATTTCATACCGAAAGACAGACATTTCATTAATTACGACTTTCAAAACTGACTCGTGAAAGTATTTACTGGCTTGTGCAGTAGGATAGGCTTCAATTACAACAAAACACACGAAAAGAAGACTTCCTGCGATTTCTACAATCGAGTCCAAGCAGACATGCTTTAGAAAACTTGAAAATTACATCGTCCAAGAACGGAAAAAGAACCCACATCTCACGTTTGAGTGTGTTACAATTATACCACCCCAAGTAACTGAGGATGTGTTTTGGGACTCAGATGTAACTCTCCGCCATGCGCAAATCGAAGCATATACGATCCTTCACCTTAGCAGCAGGCAAGCAGAAAGCCAATCATCTGAAGAAATAACTCTTCAGAAATAAATGATAATCAAATAGATGTTACGGGAAGATGGATGCCAAATTAATCACGCAAGTAGATATGCCTCAGAAAACTATCGTCCAGGAACCAAAGAACGTCAAAATGCAAATACTTCGCTCCTACGCTGTCTTGTTCCAACGAGGGCAGTCGAAAGGAGAGAAAATTTCAACCAATCATCGTTCGAATTCCGTTGCGGGTAATCGCTCGGGTCTTCTCGAGAGGTTCTTGCTTTTCGTGTGAATCGGCCACTTCTACCTTCTTTATGCAATTCGAAAAAGTTTAGGCGTCTCTCTTTTTCAGCTCGGATTGCTATCTTACTTCGGGTAAGGAATTGAAGAATAACTCCAACTCCTCAACTCCCGGTGAAAATTTGTGTTTGTATGTTGTCTTTTTTTGTAAATAAATGCTCTTTTGAAGTTCGGGTAAGGAGAGGAATTTGCCATAAGCTGAAGTCTCTGAGCGCATTGCACCATCTACCGGTGAATTGCAAAGTTAGAAATCATTCAAATGATTATTTCTAAAGAATGTCTCGATTTTTCAGATCTCTCGATTACAACCATTGAAATCTGGATGGGAGAATTATTTTTGCTGAAGCAAGTTTGAATCATTGAAAAAAAAAAAAAAGAGAATTCGTGAGAGACAAAACTAAAACTAATTTAGTTCTCTCTATATACAAATATGTAAGCTGTGTATTATTTGCGGTATAACAGCATGCCTCCTGCGCACTTGATGATGGTAGTACCTAAAATTCATGCCTCCTGCGCCGGAAACAGAATTGGTATGATAATTGGTTGATATTTTAAGAATTCGAATGATGATTGGTTGATATTTTAAAAATTCGAATGATGATTGGTTGATATTTTAAAAATTCGAATGATGATTGGTTGATATAGCCCTGTTAGACCAACCTTTAAACCGGCCCTGCTGTCTGCCTCAGTGTGAAATTCATAAGGAATGGCATAATCTGTTCACGACTGAATTCGTTTCACAATGCATGCTTGGTCCGGACCCCTCCGAAGAAGGCCCGAGTCCTTAAAACAAATTATTTTCTTTCAAAATACATTCCGATTATGGCTAAATTAAAAAAAAAAAAAAAAAAGATTCTGCGCATTGCTTTATAAATTTAGTATTTTCGTTATGATCAATTATTTTTCTGTCCGTCTTAACTTTAATTGTCGTAACGATCGTTATACCGTATTTATGAGCGTCTTATGCTCAATGATTACTGAATTTGTCTTACTTCTTCAGAGAAATTTTTAAATCTGTGTGTTCATCTGTGTTGATTTATGCTAACATTCATTAAGAACGTACATACATACATACACTATATTATCAAGAGAATTCTGACGCTACCAAATATTTGCATAAGCGAAAAGAACGGTTGCGCAGGAAGGTGCGCGCTGTGTGAGTGGGGAGGAGAGGTGCATATACTACGTATAAAGCTGAAATGATTTGTCGTGTTATTAGCAACTTTGAATAGATATGCCGCATGGACGTGAACTTTCCGAGTTCCAGCTTGGGCTGATCATAGGATATCACAGTGGCGGCGGAAACACCCGGGCTACCAGGGCCCGGTCCCGGTCAATAATTTCAGCCAAGATTTTTATTTTTATTAATTTATTTTTGTTTGGCATATGTGCGATTGTTGTGATGTGCCTTAGAAAGTTCCTCTTGGTAAGTGGTCGGGCGGTCCTAATTCCCAACAAAGATCTTTAGGCATTGTTTTTCTTCTGTTTGTTCCGGGAAGCGTGAAGGAAGCGGGGGCACCACGATTCGAAATTTCGGGCCCGGTCAACGAACTTCACTTTCCGTTGCTCCTGGGATATCATTTGAGTAACGTTTCCATACTGAGCATTTCAGCTAAAATAAAAACACCAAAATCAATTGTAAGTGATGTCGTGAAGATATGGAAGCAGGACGGTGCAACGAGAGTAAAAAAAAAAAAAAAAACGTTCAGGAAAGCCGCACAAATTGATGGAACGTGACAGAAAAGCCATGGTAAGAAATGTCAAGAAATCTTGTTATTCCTCTGCCGTTTCCATCGCTGCTGAAGTAGGAAATGCTTGGAATGGCTCGGTTAGTACCATAACTATCCGCAGAGAGTTGCAAAGTGTAGGTTATTATCCTGTAGCAGCGGCACAGAAGACGCACATCACTACTATATGAATGCGAAACGCCGTTTGGAGTGGTGTGTCTCCCGTCGTACCTGGACTGTTGGCGACTGGAAAGCTGTTCTTTGGATTGATGAATCAAGTTTTTAATTCTTCGAATTTTGTCGACGCGTTTAGATTTGGCGACAGCCCGGCGAACCATTTTCGTCGGACTGTGTTCTTCCAACTGTTAAGTTCGGTCGAGGTTCCATCAAGGTATGGAGTTGTTTTTTCGTGAATGGGACTCGACCATTTGGTTTTTATACCACAAACCATGAACTCTGAACTGTACCTCGACGTTCTGGGTAATTCTACCCTAGCAACAACGTGGCAGTACTACGGAAATGACCGTCGTGAAGGAGCTCCCTGCCACGTTGGATGGCGTATGCAGGACTGTTTTGCTTGAAAATGAGGTGATATTGTTAGACTAGCCTGCTTAGAGTCTTGATCATAATCACATAGAACACCTCTGGGATGAGCTGAAGTGACGAATACGAAATCGACCACAACGACCGTCTTTGCTCTCTACTCTGGCAGTAGATTTACAGGAAGAATGGCGAGCTAGTCCTGTCCAGACCAACCGGAAATTCGTTGATGGTATGCCTCGACGTGTTGCCGATGTCATACAAGCAAAGGTGGACAGGCTATAACTACTAGTTGCAATAATAATGCCATTTGTCCCAAAACATTGTGGTGTCCGAATACTTTTGATAATATAGTGTACACACACACACACACACATATATATATATATATATTTAACTTAGCCTTAATCAGAATAAGATTTACATGTATCTATATAAAAAATATAGAGCATTTTGCTTGCCCAGTAAATTTCTTGTTGGAACCCACCCTTGATGAAATTGTGTGTTAGCCACTGCTTTCATCAAAGATTTAACATAAATTTTTTTATGAGAAAATTTATCAAGTATTCCCTGAAGGTATTTGGGTTTTGTTAGTGAACCTGAAGAGTAAAATTTCCTGTCTGGTTTGTACATTCCAAACCAACCTTTTACTAGAGAAAGAAAGATAATATAATCCTTTTTTCTTACCATCGTTTGCAATGTGGCGCCCTCTCTTGGCGCTGAGAAAAAACACAGTCAGATATGCCACATATGTAATTCCTGTTAGAAATTCTAGATAACCAGTGACGGTGGGAACTTGGGGACAGAGAAACAGCTGCCCCAAACTCATTTGTTTTCAGGAGCGAAACGTGACCCTGACACTTTTATTCCTTTTTAATTATGTCTGTATTCCAAAATTGAATAACTATTTGTTTTGTTTTTTGCATTGCTCCCATTTAAGAATCCCTTTGAAAAAAAACAACTAAATATTATTTTCTATTTTAATTATTAACCATCTAGAACTATTAGTGTGTTAATGTCATTTTTGAGAGGCGGGTTAAACTGTTTATGCGTTTCCAGTATTTAAAAAAATGTCTCATGAAGTACCAGTCTTAATTAAAAACAATTATCCTGACAATCCTGAAAGGTATTGTGTTTTGGTAAGAGCAGTAACGTCTCCTATTTCATTTAAATATAATAAAATCAGTCGTCATTTAAAGAAAGGAAATGGAAGGGAGAGAGAGGGTAAGAAAAGAATGAGATATATCTTTATACGTATGTTACTTAATGCGTAACGAAAGAGCTACGGTTCTTGTGAAGTTCATATTAATGTGGAGGCATCTAAATCAACACAGTTTAACATACTTTATAATATGAGTAAACTGTTCTATGCGTACCGAAACACCCTGTGACAAAGATTTAAAATTCAAGTATAATTTAGATTTTATCGATATAATCGTTTCATCTGCACCATGCTCTAATGAAGTCATCACGTCCTGTTTTACAACAGCTTAAAAAGTCTTATGATCTGACCAAAACATACATGCCGTAATATCTTTCCCCCGTTGTGAAAAAATAGCTCCGTCGGCACTGTAGTCATCTGACAGATATTCTTCAACCTATGAATTTTAATTTGACAGATACAAACAAAATTTAAATGGAAGCTAAATATAAACACCCCGAAATACGAAAATGAAATTACATGCTGGCAAACTGTATTCAATTCACCCTAAAAGTGTACTACTGGGAAAGGCGGTAGGGTAGGGCCTTATCACATTTCGTCGTGGAACGCAAGAACGGTATCCATCCGCGTTAATGTGCTCTTTTACTGTTTCCTTTTCAGTGGGGGTCTATTGGAGGCCGGACTGCTTCCCCTACTGCTTTCGAGTTTCCCCGATTGTCAATTTATTGCCTCTGTGTTGTTAATGTTGGAAGAGGTCTTCCACCCCTTCACCCTGTCCGAGTTGTATCCCAAGTGGGCAGAAATAGCCGAATGTGCGAAGCTCTTGATTCAGCAACTTCTCAGAACAAATTTATTTCTAAAAGCGCTCTAACTTCTAGAATTTTTTTTATATAGATATTTTGTCTGATGAACTGTTGAGTAAACAAAAATGGATTCTAAGCAATAATTCTGATGCTTTTTACTCTAAATGCTAGGGACTATTTTTCGTAGCGGAGGTAGCTGTTTCGTACCCTTCACATTAGTTCACTCTTAAGTTGACTCTGAGTATAGTTAAGAAATATTAGCTTCACCAATTCAAAGAAAAGGCATTTTGCCGGCACTGCAGAGAGTCATTCGCGAAAAATACTTTCCTGAAAAAAATTGTTCGTGTAACAAAGCCGATTACCTCAAAGAGTCAGTCATTACTCCTTTTTCACTAGACATCAAAAGTTCAACCCTGGTGTATCGGTGAGGTGGTTCATTTCCCTGTCAGAAAACGTCAAAAAATTGCATGGACGTTTTAAAACTAATTTACTTGAAAATTAAGAAAAAGTTTTCCCCATAAGACTTTGAAATAAATTTAAATTGCACATCCGTCGATAAATCGGAAGAATCAACAAACGATCGAAGCGCATTTCAGTTAAGACACACCAGAAATTGTTGTCTTCGACTAAGTCCCCCAAAGGGTATGCAAGCTACCCGAATATAAATTCGCTTGTAACACCTCTCAGAAAACTCCATCGCCTTGGAGCGGGAATCGAACCCACATTTCCTGATTTCCATTCGAGTATGCTAGCCGTTACACCACCCAGGACAGTGAAGTTTTAAGCAACTGGGACTAAGCCAACTTAGCTTAGGAATCTGGGCTTGGAAGAGAGGGGCACAATCCCCTAGTAAACGAACTTTGCTGCGCAGTAGCATTGTCATATTTGTTTCCCCTTAACACGTGTACAAACACAGGCTCGATCCAACGGATGTTTCATGCATACCCCAGCACAGTCTGGTCACGAAGACCTCGAAACGCCAGAAAATGCTCTCATCGATTTAGTTACCTCCAGACAAAAGTCGGAGAAACAGCATGATAATTGCCCCGAAGGGGACTACTTTGAAGGAACGTTTCATGTAACCAGTTATTAATAGATTTTATTTTTCTAAAAATAATACGGTGATCTTTGCATCAATATGATATACACAAAAAAATAAGGTGAATTAAACCACGCCACGAATTATTCGCCATAAGATATATTTTTCAGAAAGGTACTCAGTGTCAGTTACGCATTTTTGTGTTTCAGCACATATTCTCATGCGGAACGGCGCAAGCCTAAAACTTCTCAATTACTTTTATAGCCTAACTTCTTAACTATCAAATGATTTCTTCCTTTAACGAGGCATTTATTGTAGCAACTAACAGAATTAGTAATTCTTGCCTTTGTGTTAAGTTTCTATGAGGAACACAGGCTAGGCTGTCACACAGCGAGAATTGTGAGAAGATGCAAACTATTAAAACAAAGGGTGGGTTGGACTTATTTCATCACCCACCCTCCAAAACAGAAACGCTGCAGTAATGCACATGACCGTGACAGTTACAAGTGGTCATGCGCAAGCGTGTACCGGCGGCAAAAATAAGAACCTCTGTTGAGTTATTTCTACGTTCACGAAAATCTCAATTTAATTAATTTTCTAAAATTTTTAGAAGCCAGGGAATTTAGTCATCGAATCCTGAGGAGGCTCTTTTTTCTTAATTTTTAAAGTTCCACTTTTCGTATGACGTATGTGAAAGCCACTTAATTTCTTAATTTTAGAAACTTCAGTATGTATGACAAGTTTAATAAAGGAAGAAAAAAAAAAAAAAAAAAAAAAAGAGATAGAGACTTTTACTCTGGGAGACGACTCTCAGAAGCTCGCCTCTGAGAGTAGAATATAATCATTATTGACAGAAGATACCTACAGCAAAACAAAAGGAGCTTACGAGCATTGCTACTCTGAAATTTGAGCAAGAAGTCTGCTTTGAACAAAATCTGAGAAGGCATTTTTTTAGAAGGGAAACGGAAAAAAGAAACAAAAAACAAAACATAACCCAAACGATCTTCCTTGTAATGACGCACAAAGGCCAGTTTTGAAATCAAACTGTGTACCAAATATCAAAACGGCAGCATGACCTTCTCAGATCTGCTTCAACTTTACAGTTGTGATGTAATTTCTTTCAGCACAACGGCAAAACCCAAATGAGACTCATTCCTTTCCCCAAAGCGAAAAACACAAATCACATGACAGTATGCAACATCGATTGCTCTCATTGGCTACTTTATAGTAGTTGGGAGTTCATAGCAACTGCACGGTATATTGAGAAAGCGGACAAAAGATAAATATTAATACTAAGAGTACATATGAATGATTATAAGAAAAATAATTTTAAATTACGCTAATAAGTTTAAATGCTATTTACCTACGGCAATTGTTATTTGTTCTTTAAAACATCGGCTATCCCATTCAGGCAGGGAGTGTATTTGTGTCTTCTTTCCATGTTATCGAGAAACCCAGTGTACTTAGCGCCGTTAAACTTGTTACACACTTTACAAATATATCAACAATATGCCTTATTTTGTTAGATTCCTGATTTCTTAGTAAAAAACGGTGGATATTTAAGGCTATTTTTTGTGTAAACCCATGCACTTCAAGCGTTTTGTGCTGCCATCTATTGGCTAAAATAAATCTAAGTTTTTTTGCAAGAGCTCGGACTTTTGCATCAACAGTAAATGACTTTGTAGAGTGTTATGACATTTTGACTTTAAAAATCTAAACCTTATACTTAAGATGTAGTGATTTTGCTGCGTATACTTCCAAAGTTAGAAATGTCGACCCTATTTTCCTCAGCGAAGGAAGATATAACTTTACTTCGATGTAGTGGTAAGGATGAGTGGCGCCACTTGTAAGCAAGTATCATAACTACATCGAAGTAGATTTATTGATTTTTCAGTTCAGGGAAGTTTTTATTTGTAAAAAACACCGATTGTACTCTCTCAGTTAAGATGCTTTTATCAGTGGGCGAGTTTTGATGCATGGGAAATCTTTCTTCGCTGAGAAAATAGGGTTGAAATTCTTCCATTGGAAGCAAAAAATACTAGACATCCACCTTAAGAATTAGGGGACGAAGCTTTTGCAGAGCTCTTAATCCGTTGAACGATCTGTTCCAGGAGCGCCGATTTCACCAAATTATTGGGGAGGCGAAAAGATCAGACACGGGAGGGAAATGTCTCTTCCATTGTCAGGAGGAAATTAAAAGAAAACGGAAGGGGGGGGCAAAAACATAAACTACGAGATTCGGCGTATATTTTACAACGCAGGTGTAATTTCTCATCAGCAAATGAACAAGGAAACAAAAATACTCTTCTGCTGAATATTAGAATTGTTAAAAATAAAAGTCAGCCTGTGATTTTTTTAAAAATATCCAGAGAGATTTTATTTCCAAACGTTAATAAAAAATAATGAAAACTTAGCTGGGTTACTTAAACAAAGAACACGAAGCGAAAAAAATATATATATAAACGAAGGCGCTGCTAGAGATGATACGTTTCTGTAGTTTTATTTATTTTATTTTTGATAATTGTTTTAAACATTTACCACACATCATTAGAAAATGTCAGACACAATACGGGGCTCGCAATCCAGTTTCTTTGTCAAATGAGCAATGCTGAATACGACAAAAAAAGTTTATTTATTTTGTTATTTATTAATTTTTATTTTTTTTAAATAAATCGCTTTGGCCTTAAAAGGTGTAGCTTGTTCCACCTTATGAGGCTAAACCCCACCCCCCAGAAAAATTATTGGAGGGGCAAGATTCACCTTGCCCCGCCCCCTGTCGGTGCCTATGATCTGTTCTAACTTGAATGCTCCATTGTTCTTCGTCGCTCTAAAAAAAATTTGAAATTCTTTACTGTAAGAATGAGTTAGGCTAGCACACAGCTGGGACGAATCCGGAAACTTAATTTCAGATGGGGCGGTTGCTCCTGTCTAAAAAAAAAATATGCTTTGTGTGTGTGTTGGGATGGGGGGTCACACCATAGGCCCCGACAACGTGCATGCTCGGTTGGTTAAGCATGCCCTGATTTCCGCAGGGACATCAAAATTATGTTTTGGTAACAATTTGTATATTGTAATTAGAACTTATGGAATGAGATGTTATCATGAGAAAATAAAAATTTATACAATTTATATAAAAAATTAAAATTAACATATTCAAGACAGACTTTTGAAGTAATGTATATTGAATACATTATTTTAGTACATAAAAATAAGACCAATTAAAGAGCCATGCTCTGTATATACTATTTAACATATTGTTACGGCCGGGGCTGCAAATTGGTCTCACTCCAGGTTATTTTATGGATACTGAAGGTGAGAGGACTGAATACATGACTTAGGTCAGTCCAAAGAAAATTGGTAGCTTTTAAGAGAAGCACAGATTTTTAATACAGATAATTATCAACATAAACTGATTGACAGATGGTAAAATAATTAAGATAAGCTATGACACTTTGTGCTGGGATGTAAATTTAACTCATTTTTGGCTATTTAATAAGTTTTGGAGTTTTTAATCCATTGTTCTTCTTCGGCATTTATCTTGGGGAGAGCAGGCTTTTAATGACACTCTTTTTCGCCGCTCGCCCAGGTGAAAACACAACACTGCGAGCACACCACTGATGATAATCGGCAATAAGCTGATCTTCCGCACGTCGTCATTACCGCCGACATTTCACAGGGATCGGATCTCTCAGTCTCAACACCGCTCTTCGGTCGGGGGAGGGGAGGGCGGGGGAGAGAAAGAAAGCCGCCCCGTGAACAAGGTTCCGTCGGTTCCCGAACCGAACGGGACGGTATCAGCCGAAATCGAGCAGCCACGCTGGGGTCAATTGACAGCTACTCTCTTGGCGAAGTCAGGGGAGAAGTGGGGGGAGGGAGAAGAGGTAAATCCTCCTCCCTTGGTTGCTCGTTTCTCCACAGCAGCCAGGTCACTTGTTGATATTCCTGTAGCGCCGGCGAAGACGTTGGAAGGGCCCAGCGGTAGTGGTCCGCATGCTTTCGATGGATACTCTCTCAAAGAGTCGTATGGGAAAAAAAAACCTTTCTGATATCTGAGCCTCTCGTGTTTCTTCTATCTTTTTTTCTCTAATTTTCGGTCACCATTAGCTCAATGCGACTATGAGGCCAGACTCGGCAGGTTTTCTTTGTTATGTAGGGGAACCAACTCTCGTCCGAGTGGTTTCAGTAATCGATGGTCTGCAAGCTCCCTTTCTTTTCTTGGACACCTGGTCTATTCAACGGTACCCAGCAACTGACTCCTTTTCTTCTCTGTTCTCACCCTCGACTCCCTGACTCGTCAAAATAAACCTTTTGAGAATTGGTTTATTAGCGTCTGGCCACCCAGGGACAGAGTTTCAGACGCATTTTTGTCTGGGTGAAGGGGTGAAAATTGGGGACTTTGTTCGCAGGGTGCGTTTCCTTGTGTTAACTCGGCGCTCTTAAAAAGCGTCCCCAAAATACAGCTTGGGCTACATTATTTTCGTGACAATATATAAAGAATTTATAGTTATTTAACATATGATAAAGAAATACTGCAATATATCAGTTATAATTATATGCTGAATTTGATAAAAACAAATAAGGATTTTCCAGATCTACTGAGAAATGAAACAGTTATTAAGAAAATATGAATGAAAACAAGAAATTGTCCCAGTGGAAGAATGGTACGAGGCGCTGGCTACTAACCGTTCCCCGAGATGGGTCCGGGTCAGAATCCTTGGTGAACCATGGATGGTACGATTGTCTTTCGGAGCTGTTCCACTCCATTCCCTGGAACCAGTGGCCAGAAATTAGGGGCGGGAGATTACTTATGCGCTAATGACCAAAATTGTGGAAACCTTTAAGAAAATTTGTAATTCTAAGACTTGATGGCTCATAATAACGTCAGTCTTTTCTAGGAAATACAGTGAAATTATATATCATCAAAAATATAATTTAATGCAGAAAGTAATGCAACAAACTGCGTTGAATTATCTTTACTCTATCAAAAGTTATAGCGGAATAACCAGAAAACAAAACAAAATAAAGAAAAACACAATTGCCTTATGTAACAAGAAGTGGATTTCCTTAAGTCAAAAAGCCAACAGGTGTTATTATGACGGCATACACCCAGTGAGGTATTAGTATGAGTCAGCTCTCATTTCCAGGTATCACAGCTAATAATAGAACTTCTATTCATGTACTATACTGTGCAAATTAATTGGGACAAAGTAAAAAATCACTCTTTTTTCCAAAACTATGCCTTTATATCATTCTATACCTTGACATACACTGATTTAGTATGAAGTATGCCTGTATTAGTATACCTGTATTAGTATGAAGTATGCCCTCCTTTAACAGAAATGACATCTTGAATTCGTTTTGGCATTGACTCCACTAATTGAGTGCACATATTTTTGACTTCATAATCGTGGAACCGCACTTTTATAGCATTCGTTATCATGCGTTCTTTGGTTGTCAGTCCATTTGACCTAAACGTCTCTTCAAAATATTCCACAAGTTTTCTATGGGATTTAAGTCTGGTGAATTTCTAGGCCAATCAAGCAAATGAATTTGATTTTCCAGCATGAAATTCTTGACCAATTTCGAATTGTGACATGGGGCCAAGTCATGTTGAAATGTCCCGTCAAAAGTTTGCAAGAATGGAACAATCCTACGTTGTAATATTTCTACGTACTTGGCTGAATTCATCATACCTTGAACAGGAACTAAGCTTCCAGTGCCATATGATATGAAAAAACCCCAAAACATCTTTTTCAAAGGGTGTTTTACAGTTTGTTTGACATGCTCAGGTCTTAAGGGTTCACAGTTGCTTCGTCTAACGACATTTGCTTGGTAACCCTACACAAATAAATGAGTTTCATCACTGAAAATTACCTTTTTCCAGTCGTCAGCAGTCCGTGATTTATATTTTTTGGCCCATGCTAAACGCTTTATCTTCATTTTCGCATTCAAATATTGTTTTTTCGTTGGTCTTCTTGCCTTCCAGCCAACTTCCAGAAGACTAAGGCGTACGGTTGAATCACTAACATCACAACCACTAGCCATTAAATCTCTTTCAAGGTCAGTGCTTGTTTTTTTTTATTCATTTTACTATTTCTGATTAAATATTTATCGGTTCGTATAGTTGTTTTTCGTTTTCTTCCACATTTACCTCTCCTTTTTGGAGACGATGATCCAGATGCATTGTATCGCGTAAGCAGTCTTGATGCACTTGATTTGCCTACACCAACTGCAGAAGCGATATCTCTCACTGTCATAGAAGTGTGATCCTTCAGAGCAATTATTTTTGCACGTTTCCTTGGGGAAATATCCATTTTTCGATACACGAAAGCAACACGTACTCACAGAGAGCAAAAACTAATATCCACCTGTCACACACGAAAGCTCACAACTGAAGCTGAAGTGCATATTTCCTGTTTAAAACTGGTCAAACCACATTCTTGCTATCAAGTTCTAACAGTCACACCACCTCACAGCTGATAAAACCGGTTTCCATGGGTTTCCGACATCAACTGGCGATCACATTACAATTCTGAGAATAAAATAGCTTGTCCCAATTAATTTGCACGGTATAGTAGGTGTCATCAAGTTGACCACTGTTTTTTTCACTGATTTTCCCATTCCTAGAAAACTTGAAAGCTGTATAACTTAATAAGATGACAGAGTGAAAAGAGTTGACTGGTCACATGATTTAAAATACTAACTTTGTGTGAAGAAGGTTACACTTATAAAATCATAAGAAAATTAGGTGGAAATCTAAGGAAAGGAGGTATTTCTAAACTGTGCCACAGATATCAGCAGACTCAGTCAATTCAAAACCAAACTCATAAAGTGCAGGAAAAGGTGTATCACAGCATGTGGTGACAGAAGAATTAAAAGGCTGCGTTCAAGTGACAGAAGAAAATAATCTGAGTTAATTAAAAATGAATTGTCTCAGCGTTTGAAGATCAGCGCTAAGACTGGTGGACTCAGACTCAAAGACTTTGGTTTAAATTCTAGAATTCTAAGGAAAAATCCATTTATACCTCCCAAACAAAAAAGGAAGATATTAGAATGGGATAAAAGTCACGCTAATTGGTCTGAGGAACAATGGGACAGAGTCATTTGGAGTGATGAGACAAGAATATCCATATTTGGTAATGATGGAATAAATTATGTAAGAAGAAGAAACGGAGATTTGATGCCTGAATGCATTACAGCTACCACGAAGCATCCAGTTAGTGTCATGATCTGGAGTTGTATGACAGCAAAAGGTGTGGGCAGAATTTGTGTGATTAATGGTACTTTAAATGGTAAAAAAATCAACATTGATATACTTGAGCAAAAACTGGAGCCCTCCCTTCAGCACGTGATCTTTTCCAGGATAATAAAGCCTATATACACGGTTGTATCAGAATAATAAGACCACCCCGGAATCAAGTGTACCCGCCCAGGCGTGTCACAGAGTGCACGTGACAAGGTTTTCTTTTTGGATTGGAGGTTTAACGACCACCGTGAGCAACTCAATGGGCTATAAGCAGTCGCCCGTCCCTAATTTAGGGTCACTAGTTCCAGGGAGGGGAGAGAGCCAGTGCCGTAAGACAAAACACAACACCCATGCCTCACGGGATTCGAACCCGGACCCCTTTCGGACGAATGAGCAGAGGCCATCGATTAGACCACTGCGCCACCTGGGTGGCGGGACAAGGTAGACCACACGGAGATATATGCGGCCGGTCAGGACAGATGAGCCACAGTGCGTAACGTGAGCACAACAGGCAGAGGTAGTGATTTGACATATGCTAAAAAAGGAATGATCATAGGCTACCGCACCAAGGGTGGAAGCATCTTAGAAACAGCAGACTTCCTGGGCTGTTCGCAAGGTGCTGTATTAAGGGTGTGCTAAGAATAGACCTCCGGCACACCGAGTACCTCCCAACGTCATAACTGTGGAGCAACAAAAGCCGTCGACCCCAGAGGAGAACGTCACCTTCGTCGACTGGGAAAGGACAAATCGACCACGCAAATAAACGCTGGGGCACCCAGGTACGTGCCACTGATAACAGTGGAACGAACCCTGTTACGTATGGGTCTCCGGAGTCGACACTGCGTCAAGGCGCCCATGTAAAACCAGGTCCATAGGCAATGACGCCTACAGTTCGCATGAGACTACTGTCATTGGACAGTAGAAGAATGGGAAAAGATTGCCTTCTCCAATGAATCGAGGTTTCTACTCCACAGAAGTGATGGTCTGTTGTCCCATCTTCTTTGCCTGAAACTGCAATGCACTTCTGGCATCTTCTCTCTCTATTTTAGCACGTTTTTTATAAAAAGATCTTGCTTCGTCCGTTCGTCTGTACCCACGATATCTCTGCAACTATTAATCCGATTTGAAAAATTCTTTTTGCATTCGGAAGCTTGAAATATGCGAATGATGATCCTTTATTTCGTTTTTTTTTACGATGTACAATTTCTCCGCTAGAGGGCGTAAATGCAGATGATGTCGAATTCAAAATTACGTTTTATTCCACATATCTGCTTCTAAACATCCAATTGAAAAAATTCTTTTATCTTTCGTTTCCACTTATGTCGAAGAGTATTTTAGATATAGTTTCTTTTTCAAATTACGCATAGATTTTTCACTAGGGGGCGTAAAAGTAAATTACATTTTCCCCGATAACTCTTCTTCTAAAACTCCGATCTGAAAAAAGGATACATCTCCTGATGGAAAATCTTTTGCATATAATTTCGAATTTTTAGTAAAGAATACTTTGGCCACCAGGGGGCGTAAGTGTTAATTTTTGCTTCTGATGTATTTGTCATAAAATCTGAGCTTCTAAAATATCGATTGAAAAAATTCTTTCGTGGACTGATGCCCCTTACATCGATAAACCTTTTCGGAATATTTTCTTCCTAAAATATTCCAGTTTCTCCGCCAGGGGGCGTAGATGTATATCTTATTTTTGTCAATAGCTTTACTTCTAGGTGTCCGATTTGAAAAATTCCTTCTTTGTTGGATAGTGTTTCCAGTGAGACATGTGTTTCATATAATTTCAAAATTTTTAAGTAATGCATAGACTTTTCGCTAGGGGAGTTAAGGTAAATTGCGTTTCTCCCTTTATCTCTGCTTCTAAATCTCCGATTTGAAATTTTTTTCCTGCACTGGATACAGCTCCTGATGAGAAATCGTTTGCATATAATTTCTAATTTTTGTAAAAAATGGTTTGGCCACCAGGGGGCGTAAATCTTAATTTCCGCTTCTGATGTATTTGCAGCAAAATATGAGCTTCTAAATTCTCGATTGAAAAAACGTCGTTTGTACACCGATACTACTCATATCGACAAACCTTTTAGAAACATTTTCTTCTTAAAATAGTGCATGGTTTCTAAGCCAGGGGGCATAGATGTATATCTTATTTTTTTCAATGTCTCTACTTCTAAAAGTCCGATTTGAAAAATTCCTTCTTTGTTGGATAGTGTTCCCGATGCAAAAATGTTTTTCCTATAAATTCAAAATTTTCAAGTAATTCATAGACTTTCTGCTAAGGGGCGTAAAGTTAAGTTGCGTTTCCCCCTATATCTCTGCTTCTAAATCTCCGATTTGAAAAATTCTTTCTGAATCAGATACAGCTCCTAATGGGAAATCGTTTGCACATAATTTCCAATTTCTGTAAAAAATGGTTTGGCCACCAGGTGGCGCAAGTCTTAATTTCCGCTTCTGATGTATTTCCAGCAAAATATGAACTTCTAAAATCTCGATTGAAAAAAGCCGTTTTTTGACCGATACTAATCATGTCGACAAACCTTTTAGGAACATTTTCTTCTTGAAATAATGCATGGTTTCTACGCCAGGGGGCATAGATGTATATCTTATTTTTGTCAATATCTCTATTTCTAGGAGTCCGATTTGAAAAATTCCTTCTTTGTTGGATAGTGTTTCCAATGTGAAATGTTTTTCCTATAAATTCAAAAATTTCAAGTATATCATAGATTTTCCGCTAGGGGGCACAAAGGTAAATTGCGTTTTCTGTTCCTAAAACTCCGATTTGAAAAATTCTTCCTGCATCGCATACAAGACACAAGATCTGATGGAAAATATTTTTCACATAATTTCTTATGTTTGATAAAGAATTGGTTTGGCCACCAGGGGTCATACGTGTTAATTTTTGCTTCTGATGTATTTGTAGCAAAATCTGGGCTCCTGAAAACTCGACTAAATTTTTTTTCTTGGACCAATACCGTTCATATGGAAAAACCTTTTGAGAATACTTTCTTCCTAAAATAATGCATGGTTTTCCCACCAGGGGACGTAAAGTCTCATCTTATTTTTGTCGATAACTCTGTTTCTACGAGTTCGTAAGCTCACGATTCCGTTTACAGCAATATCTGAGGGATTAAAGACCCGATTAAAAAACTACTTTCTTCCGTCAGATACTATTGTTTTCCATAGCGGTTCCATTGACTTTGAATAGCTTTGATAAATTTAATTTGCGTCAGAACGGATTCAAAAGACGTGATTATTACACCCGAAAATTCGGTGTCATCTTTCTTGTTTAATATTGTTGATCTTTTCAGCAATAACATTCTTTCCTGAATTGCCCTCCATAGCTCTGTCGCCGTCCTGTACTTGTCTATCTTCGTCGTCGCCGTTATCTTTTTGTCCATGTTCCACGTCGCAGTTCTTTACTTGTCTATCTTCCTCATCTCCTACCGGAGCACCCGGGGAAGAGTCGATTAAGGCTTCGAAATCTTCTTCAGATGGCAGATTTCCAATGGCATCAGTAGAAAGTGATGAAGTTGTAAGGCCAACTTTTGTTGGGTGTCCCAAACACGGCTTCATATGGGCTGCAATTTATTTCCCGGATGATGAGCTCTATTCTTCATGAATTGAAAGAACCTCGGACCCTCAGACCAGTACGGAGTTTGGTTTGTTTCTGTCCAAGTCGTTAGCATGTTTTCAATATCCTGATTTGCACTCTCCACAGATCATTGTGTCTGACTATATCTCGGCTTCCCATGAACTATTTTCAATTCGCTCCACAATTCACAAACCTCTTGAATAATGTGGTTACAGAATTCACAGCTATTGTCGCTTTGTATTATGCAGGGAGCGCCAAAAATAGTAAAAATATCAACTAGGGTATGCGCCACTTTATCTGCTCTTTTAGTTTTCAAAGGCCGCAACTATACAAATTTTGTAGCATGATCCTGGTACATGAGAACAAATTTGTAGTCGTAGTCGGGTTTATTCTTCATTTCGATTAAATAGACCTGACATCTTGTGTTCATCTCTTTAAAAATCATTGGAAGCACTACAAGTCCTTTTTTTGGCACTTTTCATTTTCTTTGACATGTTTCACACAACGTCAAATATATCGTTACTTGTTCTTGAGTGATGTTTTCGTATTTTTTCTGCAGCTCTTTCAAAAACTCTTGTTCTTCCCCCATGTCCAATCGCCAAGTGAGTCTCGTGAATTATGTTGAAGATCTCTGTATGCACATAATATCGTATTGATGATGAGGCATCATTCACCGGGTATATTAACTCTTCACTATATCACCCAAGTTTATAATGTCGTACCGCTAATCCATCACCCAAGTTTATAATGTTGATGATAATCCTTAAGTTTTTTCCAGTGGTTTTGGATTTTGAGTCTCGTACTTTCTCAATCGAGCACTGATATCCTTCTTTATTCATGATCCCACAATTTTCGTTTTTATTCTTGAAAGCATGCAGTATCTTTTAATTAAAACGAACTTCCATTGTGTTAAAACGATCAGATTTCATAGCAAGACAACAGCACACGTCCGCACTCAATGAATGTTGGACCTGAAATAACGCGCACTCATGTAAAGTAGATGTGGGCGGCGCTACGTGCGACTGCGACAGGTTGGGAATTTGCAGAAACGTGGGATTTTTCAATTTAACCAGAGGGTGTTCGTTATTGTTCAATAATACCAGGTTAATGTGATTAATTATTTTACAAAAACATGAATACTTTATCACATTCACCAAAACTGTTGGTTGTTATGTACAATACCCGGTGATTATGCATATTCACCGGATTTATCGATTTAACAGCAACATTTATATCATCATCATCATCATCATCATTGTCAACCATTATCAATCCACTGCTGGACGAAGGTCTCCCCAAGTTTCCTCCACAACGGTCTGTCTTGTGCCAGTCTCCTCCATGTCACCCCCGCATACTTTCGAATTTCATCCACCCATCTTCCATGTGGTCTTCTTCTGGGTCTTTTCCTGTCCCTTGGAATCCAATCTAAAATTTCGGCTGTCCATCGATGGTCTGTTCTTCTGGCAGTATGTCCAGCCCATTGCCATTTCAGGGATTTAACTCTGATCATGATGTCTTCCACTCTTGTCATTTTTCGGATCCACGTGTTCCTCTTCTTATCTCTCCTGGTTACACCAAGCATGCACCTCTCCATGCAGCTTTGAGTTGTCTGCAGCCTTTGTATGTCTCTTTTAGCTAAGGTCCACGTCTCTGCACCATACGTAAGCACTGGAAGGATGCATTGATCAAACACTTTTCTTTTAAGACATAATGGCATATTGCTCTTGAAAATTATGCTGTTTCTTCCAAAAGCTCTCCAGGCAAGTTTTGTACGCCGATTAATTTCTTCACCAATGTGACCCTCACTTGATATCTGCTGTCCAAGATAAACGTAGGTATTGGTTATCTCCAGCTTTTTTCCATCAATCGATAAATCTTCATTTTTTTGTCTTCTGAAAGTTCATTTTTAATCCCACTTCTTTACTCTTGTCAGCAAGTTCCTGGATCATACTCTGCAGCTCTGATGGGGTAGTTGCAAAAATGACTACATCATCAGCAAAACGAAGGTGGGTTAGATAATCTCCATTAATCTTTATCCCTTTGTTTTCCCAGTTCAGTGATTGAAAGACATTTTGCAATGTGCATTAAAGAGCTTGGGAGATATGGTGTCACCTTGTCTTACTCCCTCTCCAATTTTTATTTGTGCTGTATCCTCAAACATCTGTATCCTTGAACTTGGATTTTCATAGATGTTATTAATAATATTAATGTATGCATCTTCAATACCGCAGGATTTCAAAGCCATTGTAACAGCTGATGGTTTCATGGAATGAAAGGCCTTTTCATAATCGATAAAAGCCATACATAATGGAAGTTCATATTCCCTCTCTCTTTCAATTAGTTCTCTCAGTACGTGGATATGATCTATTGTGCTGTAGCCACTCCTGAATACAGCTTGTTCTCTCGGTTGAGCCATGTCCAGTGTCACCTTCAAGCGGTGTGAAAGAAATTTAGTGAAGATTTTATAAATCACTGAAAGGAGGCTGATATGTTTGTAGTTCCTGAGATCCTCAATGTCTCCTTTTTTTATGTAGCAAGATCATTGTAGCGTTGTTCCAATCCTCAGGAATCTTCCCTTCATTAAGGCATCGAGTGAAAACTTGGGCGAGCACTGTTTCAATTTCTCCACTTGCTTCTTGCATGGTGTCTACGGTAATTCCATCTTCTCCGGAAACCTTTCCCCGTTTCATGTTCTTGATTGCATGTGCAACTTCTGTTGGGAGAACTGGAAGAACTCTGGTACTGGTACCTTTCGTAATGTCTGGAGTACATGTATCATCCCTTTCATATATTTTGAGTAGAAATCTTTCACTCTTGTCAAAATTTAACCTCTATTTTTTGTTACAGAACCATCTTCTTTTCTCAGTGCCATAATCTGTTTTCTTCCCTTACTGAGATGTCCCTTTGCTCTCTTTAGGCTTTGGTTGTTTTCAATTGCTTTCCTCACTAGTTCACAATTGAATTTCCTTACATCTTCAGTGATACTTTTTCGTACTGTCTTGCATAGCTCTATATATTCCGCTTTGGAAGTCACATCTCTTTTAGTAGTCCTCATCTCTCTTCTTTTTTCCATTAGAATTTTGGTTATTCCTGATAATTTGTTCATATGCAACTTGTTCTTAGTACCAGCTATTTTTTTTTTGCTGTTTCCATAAGAGCCTTGGTTAGTTTTCTATTAACTTCAGAGATGTCCACTTTTTCCGACGTTAGACTTTCTAGGGCAGAGAATCTGTTCCTCAGTTTCAATTTGAAGGTATTATGATGTTTTTTAAGGTTGGTCATGTCAATACACTTTGTTTGTTTTACGAGCTTTATGCGCTCGAGTTTAGCATTGAGGTGCATCTTACATATTACCATTCTATGGACACTACCTGTATTGAACTTGTTTAGCACACTGCAGTCTTCCATGACAAATTTCTTGTTACACATAATAAAGTCAATTTCACTTGTCAATCCATTGGGATGCCTCCATGACCATTTCCTTTGCGGCTCTTTCTTGAAAAAGGAGTTCATGATGAAAAACCCTTCTGCCTCTGCAAATTCTACGAGAGTATTTCCACGCTGGTTTGTGTTGCCGTGACCGAACTTAAGTACTGAAGTTTCATTCTGTGGCCGTTGCCCTATTTTCGCATTGAAATCTCCCATAATGATCTTCAAGTGCTGCTTGCCCTTATTATTTAGATGATGAATTTCCTGATAAAATTTTTCAATCTCTTCTTCAGGATGACTTGTGGTGGGTGCATAAGCTTGAATAATTTGAGCCTGATATCTTCTCGAGAGTTGGATAACAAGTCGTGCAATCTTTCAGAGGAACTTTCAACTTCTACAACTTTACCCTTGAGTTTCTTGTTTATTATAAGTCCAACACCACTAGTTCTGCCAGTATCTGTCCCACGATAGTAGAAGATATGTTCATTTTTCAGTTCAATGAGATCTTCTCCTCTTCTTCTTACCTCACTTATCCCGACTACGTCCCACTTGATCCTTTGTTGTTATTCATATACATACACACACAGTCGAGTCACATTATTGTGACCCCTACTACTTTTGACGTCAACAGCACGTAGCCAATAAAAGATGGCACGTGTCGTGAGATCGCTTGGAGGGTATACGTACAAGGTGTGCTGTAGGCATTCTGAAAAAAATATCACTCGTTGCTGTCATGAATAAAAGGAGCGATATATCAGATTTGCAAAAAGGTATGATTATCAGCTTTGGGGCCAAGGGAATAGTATTTCCGAAACAGTGCAGTTTGTGAACTGTTCACGTGCTGCTGTGTTTAAAGTGTATCATGATTGGAGAAATGGCTCCATTGCGAATAAGAGACGTGCAAACTGTGGAGCACCACGCGCCATTGATGAGAGAGAGGTGAACGTCGGCTGCGAAGGTGCGTGAGGGCCGATCGACATGCTACAGTGGAACAGCTCACTGGCCGAATGTCCCAGGGGGCTACCGGAAGTGTGTCTAAAACGACAATTCAGCGAACCCTGCTGCGGATGGGGTACCGATGCAGACGGATGGTCACTGCACTTATGCTAACGAAAGTGCATCGGCAGAAAAGGCTTACATTTGCACGACAATATGGGAATTGGATCTCCGCTGATTGGCAAATGATTGGCTTCTCCGATGAGTCACGGTTTCTGCTTCATCGAACGGATGGACGTTGGCGTATAAGGTGAGAAACATCGGAGAACAAACACTCTTCAACCATTGCTAAAAGAACACAAGCTGGTGGGGGCAGCTTTATGGTCTGGCGAATGTTTTCGTGGCATTCCTTGGGTCCACTCATAATTGTGGAAGGTACTATGGACCGAATTCGTTATGAATCCATCCTTGCAGACCACGTACACCCATACATGCTGGTTGTCTTCCATGTGGCGGATAGGATCTTCCAGTTTGACAGTGCGACATGTCACACAGCAAGAAATGGCAGAGAGTGGTTTGAAGACCACGATGAAGATTTCAAAGTACTTCCCTGGCTCACTAATTCCCCAGACTTAAACTCAATTGAGCATCTGTGGGAGCACCTCGATCGTATTCATTCTATGGATCCTCCACCACGCACCCAACAAGCAGCTGTCAGATGCACTGCAGTCAGCATGGCTACATATACTGTGAACACCTTCCGGCACCTCATTGAGTCACTCCCAACCCGTCTAGCCGCTGTCCGTGCTGCAAACTGCGGTTACTCTGGATATTAGCTGGTGGTCACAATAATGTGACTCGACCGTGTGAATGTATAAGATGGGGGCCCAGATAGGGCGCAATATTTTGTGGTTTGCCCCGCGCGTAGAATTGCGTAGTTACGCCTCTGTGTGTAAAACAAAACAAAACAATATCTGTAATGATTTAGAAAGATTTGTGGATGGATGGACTGGAAGCTTTTGCGGACTCCTCCTAAAAAAGGGGAAATAAATAGGAATTTTTTTCACAAGGCAGTTTCTTATAGTTTTTACTGAGCAAATAAATGTTCCTCATGGAAAGAATAAATATTCATCATGGTACATGGGAAATCAATAGAATATTCAAAGCGAACAGAATATAATTCAGAATTTGCTCGTATCACATACTGGTTATCCATGTGACACCTCTCAGAACACTTGAAAATTTCATCGCCCTGAAGTGGGAATCGAACCCGCATCTCCCGATTTCCGTTCGAGTGTGCTAACCGTTACACCACGCAGGACAGTGAAGTTCCAACCAACTGAGACTAAGCAAACTTAGCTTAGAAATCTGAACATCCTCAGATTTTTGCTAGTGAAAGCCTTCTGCTTCCTCATATCGTTTTGACCCATCTCCCGTCCAGAAACAGAGGGAGGTCGGAATTCAACAGTACCACAGATAAATCAATGAAGGAAGAAATATTCCTCATAATACATGGGAAATCAATAGAATATTCAAAGCAAACAGAATGTAACAAAATACAACATATCAATGAATATATTTCATTGATATGTTGCCCGCAATGCAGTTCCTTACATTATAAGTCTTATACTGACTCAAGAATACTTCGGAGAACACGGGTTCCTATTCGAAAGTTCCGATATTCCGATCGCTTTGAACGCTTCTTCAGTTTGTCAATAATCTTTTGAAACACCCTGTATATGCGACTTCCATGTTTGAAAAAAAGAAGTGAAAAAGGAATTTCGCATCAGTTGAAAATATGTTTCAAATTTTCTCTCTCTTTGGGGGGCCTATTTGAGACATATGATTGTAACTATTAAAATCCTTTGATAAATGTAGTTTTCATGTATTCTTTTGTCTTTTGAAGTCCAAATTCTAGAGAGAAACTTTTATAGAATTCTTAAGACAGAGACGAGAGAAATCGATTTAAGATCTATGTATGTGGAAATTCATAGTCTCCCTCTCTCTCATCCTTTTTAATTCATTAAGTTTTCGCGTGTATGTGATTTTGAACTTTCTGTACTTTCCCTTCCATATTTCCCCCTCGGTAACCGTGGGTATAATCCAATAAATGTAGTCTTTCATGGCTAACCTATATCCACATTCCATTGAATATAAAATTGTGACACAGGCTACATAAAGGAGGCCTTTCAACTAATTTTAATGTATTTTTTATGCAATTTCACGCAAAAATTACAGAAGCCGATTTGCAGGGAATGGCTGCTAATTTTTTTTGTTTACTCTTAGATTTTTTAAGCATTATCTGAGGCAACAGGTATAAACATCGGACATGCGTTGGCACAACGTTAGTAAGTATACAAAGATTTGTTGGCTGAAAAAAACTCACGGTTCTTTTTATTATCTGTCTTATAGCCAGCCATAATACCTTTTATTTGTGATTTATCGTTGAGCAAGCATTGTTCATAAATAAGCTGTGGTCATAGGAGCAAAGAGCTGGATTTAATGATGATTTTTTTAAGTAGTTTATGGCAATATGTGGTAAAACTAGTCAACCACCATCCGCTTCTCAAGACGACGAACATCGAGATATTTCGTCGTTTTAATTACGTAATTTTGAATATGTTGGCCCAACTTCTGCTAGGGATCATTCTTTGTGTTATTTTATCATGGAATACGAGATAAAAGAACCTATTTTTAAAGTAGATATTTTTATTCTTTCACGATATCTTATGGCAACAGATGTAAAAAAAATATCACAAATATGAGGGTGTACAAATGCGGCTATGATTTACACAAGAATATACAACAATGATATGTACAGAGATGAGTAGTTTATATATATGTGTATATGTATGAGACGATCCACCAGGGTACTATCATTCACTTGACTGAAGGTTAATGAAATGGAGGACGATTCGGGGACTTTAGTTTTCTTCACCACCAACCTTCATCACCACCGCCAAAACCGCCACCGCCGCCATATCCTCCTCCACCTCCGAATCCACCGTATCCTCCACCTCCACCATGTCCACCACCACCAAAACCTCCTCCTCCTCCATATCCTCCTCCATCACCTCCATGTCCACCGCCGCCGAATCCACCGCCGCCACCATATCCACCGCCGCCTCCATATCCTCCTCCTCCTCCGCCGCCGCCGTGGCCCATTTGATCGAAGCCGTAGCCAATAACTGCTGTGCTGTGATGTTTAATCCTAAACAAGAAAGAGAAACATCTCATTAAAAAAAGCTTGAAGTAAATACAAGAATTCAAAAACCACAAACGGTGAAAATGGCACGTGAGAAAAGGAAAGAAAAATACATATAACAGGCAGATTGCTGTATACTTATGACACAGCCCTGTTGGCAGAGAGCAAAAGTGAGTTACAGAGTATGTTGTCCCGGATGTACGAAGTTTGCATGAAATTCAAACTGAATATAAATAAGGGAAACAAAGTTATGGTTTTTGAGCGTGGAACTGTTAGCACTGAAAGTAATATAAGTCTAAATGGCACAGCGATTGACTAGGTGAATGAGTTTGTGTATTTAGGAAACATGTTTGACAAAGAGAACAAATTAGATGATGAAAGGCGAGTGAATTCTTCATTGAAAATCGTAGCTGCTTTGGGAGGTTTTCGCAGGAATGATGGGTTCTGAAGAGAGTCCCGCATGGCTGTGTATGAAAATTTAATGGTTCCTACTCTGATGTGTAGCAGTAAAATCTGGGTACTACAAAAGAAACAATGGGAGTCGTTTGTGTGCTGGAGAAATACGTTACTTACGGCGGTTTTGTGGCAAGAGACGTTCTGATCGTGTGAGGAATTAAGATGCGTTGCAGTTGTGTAATGTGCAGCAAATTTTGTTAGTAATATGGAGAATTATATTCTTCGGTGGTTCGGCCATGTTGAAAAAATGAATTATAACGAAGTAAATTTCTCCGTCATTTTTGTCCACGCCGGGGCTCGAACCCGGGCCCCTCATTCCGGAATAAGTCGCTCTACCAATTGAGCTACGCGGACACACCACTCATTCTTACAATGTTCTTTCCCACCAACTTTTCTAAGTGTGTGTGTGTATGTGTTAAGTTACGTCTCATTTGTGCATTCCTTCATGGTGTGACATTTTCTAGGTCAAGCAATTTTTACGGGGGTCCTTACAAAAGTTCTGCACACTGTCCACTTTTGAGAAAAGTGTGAAGTAACGGAGAAAACTTACCTTATTCCCGTTCAATGTACTCCTCCGCTTCTAATGACAGCTTGCCAGCGGTGAAGTAGGTCCTGGATGCCCTGTAGTACGCCATCTTTGTTCAGCTATTGTATTACTCGAGTCACGCCCAATGACAGTTCGCCCAGCGATTCGTACCGGATGCCACGAAGCCGTTTTTTTAACTTTGGGAAAAGATCAAAGTCAGTTGGACTTAGATCAGGGCTGTATGGTGGGTGAGATAAAGTGTCCCAGCCATATTTCGACAAAAGTCCCCATACCGACGCTGCACCAGAACACGATGCGTTGTCATGCAGCAAGATCGCCCCCGCTTTCAAAAAGCTGGGGCGATTTTGACGAATTTTCGGTCTCAACTTTGCCCTCACAAAGAAATTGTACTTCAATCAAGAGTTCCTTCCCCACAAACTTCTTGAAAGGCAGTCTGGATCTGTGTCGGAGGTTTTCCCCGCAGAATTTCTATTTTCAAGTACGAGCGCTGGTCCAACGCAGCGACTCGACCTGAGGAGCTGCACGCTTCCATTTCTAAACACTCCCACGTCAACACAGCAAATAATAGCCTCAGAAAGAAATTGTGCTTCAATCAAGAGTTCCTTAACCACAAACTTCTTGCAAGGCAGCGTGGATCTGTGTCGGAGGTTTTCCCCGCAGAGTTTCTATTTTCACGTACGAGCGCTGCTCTAACGCCGTGACTCGACCTGACGAGCTGCACGCTTCCATTTCCAAACACTCCCACGTCCACACAGCATGATAGTGCATCGTTCTGACACCACTGCGTTGCCGAGAGTCTGACCTTGACATGACGCAATCATTTTCCCGATTGCATCATCCGCTTCCGTTTTCGATTAACGTGTGCAGGACTTTTGTTATGACCCTCGTACGAGAAAGAATTACGCCAGTTAATTACAGTTCTGCTGTGTGGCTCTAAATCAAAAGCAATTTTCAAATGCACTGCTGTTTAAAACTTCAGGAAGCGATACATTTCATCAGTAAAAATCGGAAAAATCGGTTTTTACAGTTTTCAGTGTACCGCTTCTCGAATTTTAACGGTTGTGCATGCGCTGAGATGAGCAGACATATTGTTGATTATGACGTCCACGGGCGGCCGAATGTAGGAAACACGGGGTGCGAACCTCACTTGGTATTTCATGGTCTCCCTCACTGGGGATCTTTTGCCGAAAGATTTTTGGTTCATATATTGTGAGTTATCGTTTTTTTTCAGGATGATTTCCTGGAGACCGCCACCACGCTATGCCGTTTTCTGGAAAACACTTCAAGTAAAATAAAAAAAAAAAAAAAAAAATTGATTTTACACAAATAAGGTGAACAGTTAACTCAAGGTAGTGTTTTTTTTTCTTCAAAAAAGATCATTCAAGAATTCTTCAAATTGTTTGAAAGCAATAACCACGGCGAGCTGTTTTTCCCCCTCTTTGTGTTTTCTTTTCTTTTATCCTTTTTTTCTAAGTTCTAATGTGTCCGTCTGACTTGAGATCAGAAAACCCAATAAGTCTGCCAAATAAATAACTGAACAAAAAATAATTCGAACTCAAATTAAGCGGTAAGTATACTGCTGCTTGTTGTACACAGGTTTTTCTTGGAGTTTTGTAAGAAAGAAGATAAAAGAGCCTAGACGAATGTATGTATGCTTTTGCTGCAAGAAAAAGAGAATCCAGCAGTGGATTGATAATGACTGATGAAAATTCAGGGGCGTATATAGAAACTTTTTTGGTTGGGGGGTGGCCGACAAAAATGGAAGTTCTTGAAATCCATTAGGATAGAATAAAAGTTAATGAAAATAGAAGAAAAAAATGAAAGCGTTATTTTCTAACGTAAGTCGATACATTTTTTCTAAATTAAAGCATTTTTTTCTGATGTAAGTAGCGTAAGTCGCATTTTAACAAAGAAATTAAACACTTTGGGGGAAGTCCCTTACCCCCTCTAAATACCTTGGATGATATGTACGAGTATAAATATATTTATACAGTATATCCTACGGGTTTTTTTCTCTCTCTCTCAGACATCTTTCTGTTTCTTTTCTTTTTTTCAATTGTTTCAGCTCTCGAAGAAGTTGGACCTCCTCTTAATTTATTACCTTCCGCCGCCCATGATGACATCAGCGACATCCTGGTAGAATATTTAGATCATTTAGCAACCGAACGTGGACTATATCATCAATTATCCGAAAACAACCCCCCTATGGACATCCAGATAGACTAATATTGAATATTTTTTTCAAAATATGTGCGTCAAATGAGTTTCTTGTAATACTTTTACGTCTGAGCAGGTTTTTTTTAATCCACTTAACTTTAAATACAAATCATTTTTATGATATTTTCCTAGTAATACTAATTTTACTTTTCCAGTGTGCCTCTTATTTTTAACATAATCAATCATCAGATAAATCGATTATCCGAAATATCACGACACCGGATGTTTCGGATAATCGGTGCTACTATGCTTATACACTAGCTTATGTGAAGAACGAAAAGTATCTCTATGTTGTTGTCAAAGAGGGACTAGTTGAACGAGGAGATATTCGTCTATCGCGGTGTCCAATGGAATGTAAATATACTTCATGGGATGTCGATAGTCATGCTTGATGAATGTGTACTGGTACTAAAGTACTCCAGTACAGTTCCAGTGAAGTTCAGATTCGATATACTGTTCTCAAGGTTTCGTAACGCAGATGTTTACCAGTTATGCTCCGATCGTGTTAATCATCAAGGCAGCATAAAACTCACGTCATAGCGCAGATCATTCGAAAAAAATACGTGTATTTGATCTAAACGCCTTCGCACCTATGTTGTATGCTACATAATAATATTTGATATGAGAGTGAACTGGCACTTCATTCGTGTTTCCACGGCCAAAAAAAAAAAAAAAAAAACGGTACAGACTTAGGCCAGCTGAATGAGTTTTCTACATCGATGAGCAATTATATTATGACCACCCGCAGCCTAGAGAAATGAGCGCGCCCAGAGACCGAACGGTGGCGCAGGTGAAGTTCACAGAGCAGTACATACACAACCCGAGGACCGGCTTTCGGTTAGTAGAGTGTTTGGAGTCACAGGGGAAAAGCCGCCGATTTATCTGAGTTTGACAAAAGACAAACTGTGATAGCACGGTGTCTCGTAACTACGATCTCGCAAACAGCGCGGCTTGCTCACGTGCCACGTCAGTGAGTACGTATCAAAAGTGGTGCGCAGATGGCCAAACGACGAACCGTCATCTAACCGTGCGTTGTCCGCAGCTCATTGATGCCAGAGGGGAGCGGAGACTGTCGCGCATTGTTCACAGCGACCGCAGGGCCACAGTGCGACAAATCACCCGCAGCTACAATAGTGGTGATCAGGGCAATATGCCAGGGCACACAGTTCATCGCAGCCGTATGCGCATGAGCCTGCGTAGCCGAAGACACAGCCGGATCCCCACGCTCACTGCACGACATCGCCAACAACGCATGAAATGGGCCCAAGATCATCGAGATTGGACCGTGGATGATTGAAAGAAAGTGGCCTGGTCTGACGAATCAAGATTCCTGGTGCATCATGTAGGCGTGCGAGGATACGCCGATTACCGAAGGAAGCAATGGCACTTGGATGCACTGTTGGGCTGAAATAGGCCTGAGGCGGCGGTATTATGATGTCGGCTATGTTTTCTTGGGACATTTTGGGCCCATTATTCCAATAGCACCCTCCCTGACAGCTGTCAGGTATCTGAACATCGTTGCGGACCAAATTCACCCACTCAATGGCAACCGTGTTCCCTGCTGGTGATGGCTGATACCAACGGGATGATGCGCCATGCCACACTGCCAGAATCGTCAAGGAGTGGTTCAAGGTACATGCTGGTGGGTTTCTGTTAATGCTCTGGCCTCCAAATTCACCTGAGATGAACCCAATCGAACATTTGTGGTTCGACTTGGAAAAGCGGGTTCGCGCTAAATCACCACCACCCCGAAATGTACGGGAACTGGTGGATCTGCTGTTTGCTTAATGGTACCAGATACCCCAGGACACCTATCACCACCTCAACGAATCGATGCCTAACCGAGTGGTCACTGTTTTGAGAGCTAAAGGGGGTCCTACAGCTTATTAGGTAGGTGGTCATAATGTAATGGCTCTTCGTTGTGTGCTCAGAGTGTTTTTCTTCAAGGTAAATAGTTTAAAGTAAATTTACGTTTTTTTGTGTCACAATTCTTAAATGTTACTTTTTATTCGCTTACTTACCTTCTGTATTTTCGAATAAAATGGGAAAAGGTTATTAGACACTGTCACAAGGCAGGCGTGTTTTGTGTGTGATCGTGTGGTATTTCAAGAGGTTGGCTTTAGTTCTCTAAAAGAATGAAATTTGCATATATTAATTTTGTCGTAAATGTTTTGTAATATTTTGTATTAGAATAAAACTAGGGCAATCATTTCAATTACAACGTGTACATTTGTGTTACACACAATAAAGTGTAACAGTTTTGTTTTACGAAAAATTGCCTACCTATAGGATTCAAATAATTTGAATTACACTGGCGTGCAAAAATTAAGGACGAAACGGTTTTTCGAATGTAATGTCATGCAGAAGTGCTCCACATCGACTCAAATCATATCATAAGAGGCCCAAGATGTAAGAATATCGGACAAGTGAACAAAACCGTCCAAACAAGGAATCCAAAGGATACAAAGGCACTTTATTGAAAAGATAGCTTCGAGCACAACTGGACAGAAGACAGAAACGTCCATGTGACAGGTGGCTGCCAAGAAAAATCCAGTCTTTAGTAGGGGATATGATCACCCCTGACTACGTTGCAGGATTTACAACGTCTGTTCATGCTGAGGACAAGGTTGTTAAGGAGCTGTTGAGGCATCGTGGCCCATTCCTCTTGTAGCGCCAATCGCAGCAGCGGAATCGTTGCTGGCGGCTGGTGACGTGCTGCCAAGCGTCTCCCGAGAAGGTCTCACACGTGTTCGATTGGATTTAGGTCCGGATACCTTGTGTGCCAATCCATGCGTTGAATATCTTGACTCTCCAACAGCTCTGCGACAGCCACTGTACGATGAGGTGTAGCGTTGTCGTCCATGAAGGGGAACTCAGGACCCAAAGTACCTCTAAACAGACGCACGTGAGGCAGGAGAACCTCAGTACAATAGCGGGCACCAGTGACTGAACCTCCTTGGAAGATGTGGAGGTCAGTACGGCTACCAAGTATGATACCGCCCCAAACGAGAACTCCGCCACCTCCAAACCGGTTCCTTTCGATGATGTTGGAGGTGTGATTGCGTGTTCCCTGCTCTCTCCAGATGTGTATACGTCCAGAATCGCTCGTCAGACTAAATCGGCCCTCATCCGTAAAGAGAACTCGACCTCATTGCTGATGTGTCCAGTTCTTGTGTTCCTGGCACCACAGAAACCGCCGTCTCCGATGAGCAGGCGTTAATGGCACGCACCGTACTGGTCGTCGTGCAAATAGACCACCTTTGTGCAGCCTCCTGGCCACGGTAAAACGCGATAACGGACGTCCAGTTGTCTGTTGCATGTGACTTGCGATTTCTCCCGCGGTATGCCGTCTGTCTCTTCTCGCCTGTAGGACAATATACCGGTCGTCCGCCGCCGTGGTTGCTCGTGGACGACCACTGCTAAACTCTCGGACAGCTGTTCCTGTCGTTTGAAATGCTCTTCAAGCTCGTGAAACGATGCTGTGAGCGACCCCGAACTCCTCGGCCACACTAGTCACACTTTGACCTTCTTCCAGCTTCCCAATGACGCTACCTCGGGTAAAATCATCCAGATGTCGTCTACTGAATTGCCTGTTGGACATATCACGCGGTGGCAGCAACTCGACGTCGTTCAAACCGATGTACACCGTGCAGTAGCTTTCATCGAATTGCTGAGCGTACACCGCCCGTGTGCTTTATACCCTTCCGCACTCCCTCCCTACCCCCCCGTCATGCTGCATATATGCGCATTCCGTACCGTACCGGACCCTAGTCTATCTCCTGAGTGGTCTTTCGGTCCGTTCTGCCTGCTCGTTCCGCTGTTATTCTAAGTTCTCCTCTTCGTCCTTAATTTTTGCACACCAGTGTATTTATACGCCCATAAAACCTTATTAATAATATAAAATAAAAAAAATATTCTGTAATTGAAAGTACATGGATTTTCGGAAAAGGGCCTCAAAGATATTTTTAACTAGGGTGGTGTGCGGAGGGGGGGGCGAGCTTTTCAGGTACGCCACTGAACAAATTCAAATATTTAAAAACTCAGGCAAAAGTTATGTTCGTCAAATGCATATGAAACGAAATACTTACGGATATGGAGCATATTTAACGTTTTCTTTAAATACTGGAAGAGGAAGAGGCATAGGGAAAGGCAGCAGAATTTTTTTGCCGCTGAGCGCATGCGCCAAAAGTGCAATCTTAGCAAGTTTTTTCAATTTGATCTTGAGCCCTGCCTCAACTTCTCGTACTACTAACGCACACAGGACTAGCCCTAAGAGGGCGATGCAAAGAATATTCCGATTTCGATTCATTCTCGAAACGTTTTTGCCTGAAACATAAAATAAGTATTATTAGAAGTCACAAAATATTAACTTATCATTACTATGTTTAATGCCCTTAATGCTAGAATTTCATGATATACGTACGCACAATATGTAACATGATAAAAAATACAATCAAATTATAACCATGCATCATAACATGTTACAAATGTGCTAACTTTTCACAGAGGAAATATCGGAAAGTGCGTATTAAGAGAAAAATCAATAGAAGCTTTCACATTGAATTCTAAAAATACCTTTTAGTTTATTATGATGCAACTACGAACTCTATCGATATAAACTACATATTGCGGTGTAATAAGACATACATAACCAACATTGTACAGCGAAATTCGAAAGGCATTGTCCGGTGCTATACGGATAAAACTGGTTTTCAGGCGAGACTGATTCACTAGTAGAATACTACGAGGGAACAGCCGTTCATTGGGGGATTCAAATCCTTGTACAGGGAATGAAGTAGACACTTCGTACATGGTAAAACAAATGATAATTATAATTTGTACATATAAAACTGAAAGCCCTCACTGACTCACTGACTCATCACCAAATCTCAGAAACTACTGAACTTGGAGCATTCGTATTAGGCAGGAATGTTCCTTTTACAACATAGAAGCGCACTAAGAAAGGATTTTTTCGTACGATAATTTCAAGTGGGTCGAAATGGGTTTTTTAAATAACCCAGCTTTGATAACGCTAGGACGTTTTGCAATGATCGAGCCATTGTTGCTCAGCAACTGAAGCCCCGCCCTAAGTTTTGAATGACTTGAACTGACTTCCTCAGTGTATATTTTGTTCTAAATTTATTTGTTCTGAATTTATTAAACAAAAAACCTTAAAAATCACGTAAAAAGCGCTATATCATAATATGCTTTACATTTAAACATTTATATTATCATTTGACATATCGAATGTTAAGGTTTTTTGAGTCAAAATCAAATTACCAACATTCGCTTTTACCAAAGCAGCGGTGACGTCATATCATAGGTAAGGTGACTGCAAAAAATATAAACATGCGGGTAGGTTTTCATAGTAATTGAAATTTGAAAAAAAAAAAAAAAAAATCCCCCTTGAGATATTAGTAATGGCAACACAATTTTGCTCACGCTTCCAAAAACATCTGACTTGCTAGCTTTTAAATGTACAATTTCGAACGAAATTATTTATAAGCAAGATTCTTTTTTCATTTATGCTGAAAGTAACAACGTATTTTGTTCTGTTTTCTATTACTTTTCTGTGTTGTCTATTAATATTTTAACGATGAAAGTGAAGAGTAACGACGTATTTTGATTTGCTTCGTGTAGGCTTGAAGTTATAAAGTTATAGAACAAACCGATCAAGTGCGCTTCTATTATTAGTATATTAATTTATGATACAAATTATACAAGGTGTCCGAAAAGTCTTTTCCTGATTACAAACGTCATTCATATCCGCTGTATGTACGTTACAGATGTGAAACTGGTGCCAAAATGTTGGAAAACTAACCAAGTTTTTTTGTTGCAGGTTTCTGCAACGTGGCTGCAGTGTCAGTGTCCAGGAAACCGGAAATGTTCACAAATCATGAACATAACTTTTTTCATGAACAGAACTTTTTTGCATCTGTAATTCACGTGAGGCCCTACGTACTGATTTCTTGGGACTTAGCACAAAAGAATGTCTCACTGCTTCCACCCTTTCAGCTGAGGTTGGTGGTCGGCCAGTTCTCGGTAAGTCAGCAACAGATCATGTGGTCTTCATCTTTTCGTACCACGACTTAATGCTTTTGACATCGGGCGGCTTCTTTCCATACGTTGTTTGAAAGTTCCTCTGCACTGTTATTGGCGACCGGGTGTCGTGATACCAGAGGACACACTGAGCTTTTTCCTGATTTGTGAACATTTCCGGTTTTCTGGACACTGACACTGCTACACTACAGCCACGTTGCGGAAACCTGCAACAAAAAAATTTGGTTAGTTTTCCAACATTTTGGCACCAGTTTCACATCTGTAACGTACATACAGCGGATATGAATGACGTTTGTAATCAGGGAAAGACTTTTCGGACACCCTGTATTATGGTATGGTATGAAATCCTGTATTATAGAAATATTTTTAATATCGCGTTCAAAGAACGGGTATTTAGCTAGTATTAATAATAAAACGAAGAAAGGTGCCACCGAATTTTCGGTTGTCATCTTTCTTGGTTTTTCAGATAACACTATAAGATCTATTTTGTTTAAGTAAAATCTCCCGATGCAAAATAATTTAAAAAAACAAACTAACAAAGTAATGACCATCACACCCGTTTATACGGAAGTATAATAACACCATCAGTTTGCTTTCCTCTCCCCTTACGAAAGAATTTGGGGGGACGCAGTTGTGGCTAAGAATATCTAACGCTTAAAGAATTTCAACTCTCATAGAGATAACGTAAAACAGGCGGCAACAGCGCCACCACATCTTAAGAGGTAAAATGCTCTGCGGGAAAGTTAACATTCAGGAACAAAACACGTTAAGGAGAACTACGGCTGTGAAGCTTTTCTTTGATCCACGATGGTTTCCTCCGATCTGATGACTATTTGCTTAGAGCAGTTTTTTGTTGTTCTTGCTGCTGTTTTCTGATATCCCGCCCATCCCTTATTTTAGTGAGAAAAACATGCAATAACATTAGTATTACTATTTAAATTAAATTTCAGCAAATATTACAGTTAGGCCTAAGGATCCGTACAAAATGCAGACATTCCCTAGTATTTGGCATTACTGAAAATAATTAATACAGACACTTGACGTGGACTAGAAACATCAAATATTTTTGATTACCGAAAATGTTTCTGAAAAATTGAAGAACAAACAAAAGCCTTAACTAACCCGATTGGCGTAACAAAACTAACATATCCGATTTGCGAAGTGATTATGCTACCGAGAAGGTAACAATCACGTGCTGTGAGTAGCTCGTCTGACTGTTCTTTACCCAAAGAATTGAAGTCAAAGATTGAAGTCAACAGAAATACGCATGCGCAGTCTGCTCCGGCATCAGCCTTCTGCGCACTGCATTTTTCTCTGAAGATATGGCGGCGCTATAGTTACGTCTCGCCGAGCCTTAACTTCTGCTTGCTCGTACGGATCAGACACAAAATTTTCAATGTACGGAAGTGCCATGTCCGTACATTGTACTGCGTACTAAGCAGATTTCGCTGCATACTACCGGCATGCATAGAACAATCCCGGCTGGCCTAATGCCATTCATGGTTAAAAATTAGATCACTGTGCGTTGCGATTGTTTGGGCATATCGATGTTGTAGCAAGCTTCTAGTTGCGGCCTGTTGCACTCTCCAGCTGTGTTACGACAACTGACCACCTGCCATTGCGCATTGCTCTTGTCAGCCTTCGTACAGTGGCGCCACCATGGACGACGGGATGCCGACTGCAATAGTGCCACGTCCCGCGTATGAGTTTCGCATGTGCTATTCTTATACAGTTTAAATACTGGTGTTCAAAAGTTAAGCAACAAATGCCAAAATCAACGTATGTTGACAGAGACTATTCCGTATAAATAACAAAAATTAGATATTTTACATAAAAAAAAAACTTCCTAGATTTTAAATCTGGAAATAAAATCTGCTCAAAAAGCAGTCGCGAGAGACATACAATATAAAAATAATTTTTTTTGTGCATGAGCTTTATTTCGTGTTAAAGTCTTGTACAAAATCCGAAGTAGCTAGCTGTCAGAAATGACTCTAAAAATAAGGGCGAAAACAATATGAACGAATTGGGAAATTTTGTACATAAATTACAGTTTTAAGGGTTTTTAAGAATTTTAATAACAATTATAAAGGACTGAATAATCTAAAACAGTATAGTTTCCTTTGTCTGAGCGTATGTCCCACTGTTGTGGCGAAGCGGAAAGTCGTCACCATAGTAAACACCGAGAAATAAATATTTGTGACGTCACGCTTAACTTCTTTGTTTTGCTGTCATAGCAACAAAGACTGATTTTTCACAACTGCTGGTATGACGTCATCCCATCTAAATCATTCTGATATGACATCAGAGATGCGTTACGTCACACGATCAACTCTTTCCAAACAAGAAAACGTTACGTCAGGAATTTTGGTTCTACTTTGTCGTTCATAAACGATTCAGAATTTTTCATTTAGAATTCTACTGAATGAAATGTAATTTTAAGATTCCCTTTGCGAACCTAAAATGATTATTTTAGATTGTCAAACCAGTTTCCCTTCTCATTTAATTCTACAAATTGAGAGTTCCAATACAGTTGGTAACAGTGTGCTATTATTATTTCATTCAAATGCTGAAGAAATATGATTTGGGAACTTTCTTTTTCTTTAAACCACAAAATGCTAAGAATACATCAAATTTTTTCTCGCAGAATATAATCAGGTATTCTTTTACTTACATTTGTAGAAGAAATGAAAAGAAGAAAAAAAAAAAAGAAAAGAAAATATACTGTTTGTGTTTCTGCGCATGAGCTGCCATAACATTTTAACATTTGCAACTGCGCAATTCTAAATTTCCGAAAATGCTTTTACTATTTTAGCACTTTTTTTGCTATCTGGCAACAGCAGGAACAAGTGAACGCAGTTGCTTGCTATCTGCGAGATTTTTTTTTTTTACAATAAATGAAGCAATGCGCTTTAAGGGTCACTATACATTTTTTGAGGAGTTTTGAAGGACGGAACCACTGACAAGGCTTGCTTTCTAATAATTTCATAGAAAAACAAAAACAATTCCGAGAAATATTGAGACTGGCTGTTGTTTTTTTGTTTCCGATATTTGATCAGCTGCCTACAGAAACATCTCATGCGCCGCGAATGAACAATGGGGAAATGCGAACCCTTGTCTGTTTTACAGAGGATGAGTCGAAAGTTTCTCAATATTTGGATCACTTTATGTATCCGAAGGAAGCTGACTAGCATTCAAGGTATAGGCCATCGTGTTGTACCGTCTTTAGCTATCTGTCAGCTAGTTCTTCGATTCCGCGGCGGTACCAGTTTCTTTCCTTCGAGGCGAACAAATCCTTCACCCCAGCTACCACCTGCTCCTGGTTGTTGAAGTGCCGGCCGCGAAAGAAGTGGGCCATGGACTGGAACAAGTAATTATCCGACTTATCCGACGGGGAAAGTTGCGGATTATATGCTGGGTCTGGCATCAGTTCGATGCCCTCAAGTTCCTGGAGTTTTGCCCGGGTCGTTCGCTTGGTATGAGGCCGAGATTTGTCCTGTTGTAGGACAGCGCGCTTTCTGTTAACGAGTGCCAGGTACTTCTCCTCCAAAACGGCATGCATCCGCTCCAACTGTTCAGAGTACAGGTTGGCGTTGAAGGTCCGACGGTCTGGAACAAAGTCTTAATGGATTATCCCCTCGAAATTCCAGCAGACGCAGAGCATTACCTTGTTCTCGAATCACCCACGTTTGGCATCAGGTTCTGGAAGCTGGGCAGGGCTCAACCACTGCCGTTATCTATTAGGATTACGAAAATAGATCCACTTTTCATCGCACGTAACATTCTAGGAGTTATGTGCACACTTCCACTCGTCGGTTTGTTTCAGCTGGCGTCAGTTCGTGAGGGGCAATGTGGCTGCTCCTGTAGACCTCGCAGCGGTCCTGAAGGCGACGAATCACCGTAGTCTGTGATATGGCCAACTCGCCTTCTGGTTGTCCGATTCGCCTCTACGGCCTGGCGCACGGCCTCCGAAACCACGGTTCGCGGCCTACCTGACCTTGGCTGATCGTCGAGGTTTCTGTCACCTGAGCGAAATTTCTTGAACCATCTGGTTGCGGTGCTGTGGTCCCACGGAGCCTTCCCCTTTCGCATGGCAAATGTTTCGTGTTACTTGAGTAGCGTTTTGTCTGAGTTCAAACTCGTAAATCAAAAGTTACCTAATTAGCCGGTTGTGGGTGTTTATCTTTTAGGTATCCCAATCTCAGACATAACGACGGCATGCAGGGCTGTTCACAGCAACTACTACCACTTTGTATTCCTTTCGACTAACTGCAGTGCGCGACTTGAACCAATTTAAACACGTGACATACCAGCCGCATGACACGCGTTTATGCAAATATTGCAAAACTTTCGACTCACCCTCTGTACATAATTTTGACTTGCAAAGTATTAATTTTGCTATAGAGCGTTATTTAAACCTAATTGAATTAGGTGCTTTGAATTTGGATAATTCAAATTCATTTAACTCATATTTTGAATTCGATAGGAATTGCGCTTCTGCCTCTTAAGGTGGACGTCAAGTAATTTTGCTTCCTATACTTCCAATGGAAAAACTTTTGTACACATTTCCTTCACAATTATTGTGTTCCCAAGGATGAAAATTTGAACATCGATTAAAATAAGTTCATATTATAACTTGGAATACTTAATATTTCCTAAAACATAACCATAATTATATAAAAAATCAATAACTTTTCCTTTGGTGGTGTTGGAACCAGAAAAAAGATGGCGTGACCTGTACTTTGATGACGTCAGTAGACAAAAAAATGTTGGATTGCATAATTATGGTTATGTTTTAGAAAATATTAAGTATCCCAAGTTATAAAATGAAGCTATTTTAATCGATGTTCAAATTTTCATCCTTGGAAACGCGTTAATTGTGAAGAAAATGTGTACAGACGTTTTTCTATTGGAAGTATAGGAAGCAAAATTACTTGACGTCCACCTTAAGCGTAAGGTTAAGATCCGGAATCAAACCAAAAGGTATGGATTTACGTTCTAACAGCTTTCCGATGAAAACAAATTTTCTGAAATCGGGGTAGAGTAGAACTTCTCAGTTTGGGACATCTCGGGACTTTTATTTTTGTTCGTAAAAGGGAGGTATCCTTAAAAGAAAGTTTTGGGCTATTACCAGGTTATAGTGCGTAGAACGCCTCCACAAACATAATTTTCCAAAGTAATGCAGCTGTATGATAAAATTTTAAAGCACAGGTACAAGGGTTGTACCAAATCAATAGAATATTTTTATAAAAAAAATATGCGTACCTTAATTATCAAGGAAGTGGTCATCTTTTTCGAAATACTGTCCATTGCACCGAATACAGGTGTTCCAAACCAAGGAGGTTAGAATAGATGGAGTAAGGATGACGTCACAAACATGAAGCAGTTTGAGCAGATGACTTTAATGCTCAATCAATCGTCTCACCAACATGGCGGCAGAGGCTGTGATTGCCTGTGACGTCATGATCGGGACTTCACCTTGATTACACGATGGGAACGGCTGGCCCTTACTCCCTCAATTCTAACCTCGTTGGTCCCAACGTTACTCCCACTTTTTTAAATGTCCTCTAGAATTCTTCTTTTGAAACGCTGTTGAAGCGCACCTGAGAAGCTGTAATACGTTGCTGATCAATCTCAAATTGTCGTCCCCGTAATGTCTTTCATAAAATGGGGAACAACCAGAAATCACATGGTGACAAGTCTGGACTGTATGTACGTTGGGGCATCAACTTAATACTGATTTTCTCCAAATAAGAAACGACAGAACTGGCCATGTGCAACCTCGCATTGGGCCTCATATGAAAAGAAATGGGGAACCCAAGTTGAACAAACTCGTTTCATGTCCGTGAAAAATCTGTGAATTGATGATTTAAAATGTGAACCATATCTTGGATATCTGTAATTGATAGGTGTCTATCTTACCGTATAATAACACCTATTGTATTGATGTTCCCTCTGTAACACACGTTGAAGGTCTTCCTCCATGCGCGATTAAAGCCGCCGACTCACAACCATCCATAAATGTTTTATGCCATCTGTGAATTATTGATTTTCCTAAACATTAATCTTTATAAGCCTCTTTGCATAAGACGGAAAGTCTCCCTGACAGACTTTTTAAGCCGACATAAAAATTTAAATGGCGCATCTTTGTTCCTCTTTCACATCCATTTTTTTGAAAAATAGCAGCGCGAAAACACTTGTTAGGGGTTAACGAAACAACGCTTTGTTAACTACGCACTACCGACCGCATGAGTGATAAACAGGTGTGATCGGTTGCTATGGTTACTACAACGACTACCGTTGTATCGAGACTCATGCCAAGGTCGAACATAGTATTGTCCATTCTCAGTTGTTTTGGGACAAGCTATGCACTATTTTGTTCAATATAAAAATAGAAAAACACAATTTTTCTCTAAAGATTCTTTAACTCCCTATTATCAGCAAAATATTTTTTCGAAGAATTGACTTCCTAGAAGTTTTGTAACAGCTTAGCATCTTGTTGCCACTTGACAGGAAATGAACCTCATTTCAGCTCAACTTTCCTTCCGCTTCCTTGTTTTTAATATTTTCTTTCCAACTGCGTGCATTTCCTGCAAGAAGATCCCCATTCCACAGGAGTAGTGTTTTATAGATATCAAGGCATGCTCGACTAAAAACAACAACAAAAACAGTGGCGTTTATTCGCTATTTTTCTTTAAAATAAGTAAGAGAATAAATAAAAAACATGCTATTTACCCTGCCGTTCTGTTCATATTTACTACAAGCCTGTAGTGTTCCACAGATGGAAACGGGTCACGGGTCAACTGGTCAAAAATTTCTTGCGGGTCAAACGGGTTGGGTCAAGGTGTTCCTGACCTGATTTCGACCCGGTTTTATTTCCGTTTTATTTTTAAAAAGAAAAAAAATATTTCAAAGAACCCTTCAGAGCTGCAGAGTATCATCCTGCTGAGAAGTGTAAAGAAATGGGATTAAAAATGAACTTTCAGAAAACAAAACTGAAGTACAATGCTTTTACAAGGAATGAAGATTTATCGATTGATGGGGAAAAGCTGGAGATAACCAATTCCTATATCTACCTTCGGCAGCAGATTTCAAGCGAGGGTCACGTTGATGAAGAAATTAATAGGCGTATAAAACTAGGTTGGAGAACTTTTGGAAAAAACAGTACAATTTTCATTAGCAATATACCATTATGTCTTAAAAGAAAAGTGTTTAATCAATGCATCCCTCCAGTGCTTGCGTACGGAGCAGAGACGTGGACCTCAACTGCACTTTTGAGAGCAAACCTTTTTTCAGGCAACAAGTCAAAGACCATGGATCTTTTTGAGCAATATGCCATTATGTCTATAAAGAAAAATGTTGAATCAATATATCCTTCCAGTGTTTACGTACGCAGCAGAGACGTGGACCTTAACTAGAGAAGGCATACAAAGACTGCAGACAACTGAAAGAATCATGGAGAGATGTATGCTTGGGGTAACCAAGAAAGACAAAAAGAGGAACTTTTGGATAAAGAAAATGACAAGAGTGGAAGACATCGTGATCACAGAGTAAATTCCCTGAAAGGGCACTGGGCTAGACATATTTGCAGGAGAACGGACCACCGGTGGACAACCGAAATTTTAGACTGGATTCTAAGGGACAGGAAATGACCAGAAAAAGACCAAGTGGGAGATGGGCGGAAAGAGGAGACTGACCCAAGACAGTCCGTTGTTGAAGAAACTTAGGGAGACCTTCATCCAGCACTGAATTGATGACGATTAACAATGGTGATGATGATGATGGTGATATATTCAAATTTATAGTACAAAGCAGATTTGTCCGGGTCGGGTCAGGGTCCAAAATTTTTGACCCGTTTCCAACTCTATTCGGGTCAATATGATCCATTCCAGAATATTATCATTTCTAGCAGTGAAAAAAGCTGCTTTAAGCTTTATTACAATAAACTTGGTATAGTGTAATAAAATAAAATATTGATGAAATAATATAAAACAAAAAAAAGTATGAAACTAAACACAAATAATTTTGAAAAATTGTTATGTACAGTACATTTTATATCTTACCTTTCATTCTCATTTGTAGTGTGGACAATAATAAGATACGTGTGTCTTACAAATGTGTTTTTTTTACAATTAGAGCACAATATATTTGTTTTGTTGTCATTACTTGATGAACAGAATTTTCACCACTCACTGAAGAATCCACAGCTGCGTTTTGACTATTACCCTGTATTCCTTCCACTATGTTGCGTAACTCCTCAGTTCTTAGAAGATGTTGCCCCAATTCTATGTGTGAAGCAATAAGTGATTTCTCCAATTCCTCCAACAATTAATAATATAAACACCCAGATCCGTCTCTCTGGAGCGCTTGACGTCACACCAACGCATTGTTGCGTCATCACTTATCGATCAATTCGTGTGTGCTCTCGCGATGTCAAAATGATTGCCTGCTATACAAGATCACTTTCAGATGTCAAGGTGATCGCGTGCTAATTTAAAAACATTGGATTATTAATAACTGGAGTTCTGTTTTTCCGATCGTCAAAATTCGAATTGAATTCTTAATAACACAACAAGTTGAGTTTGAACGCGATCATATTGAGATGTCGAGGTGATCGCGTGCTGATTTAAAAACATTGGATTATCAATGACTCGAGTTCTATTTATCCCATCTACAAAATTAGAATTAAAATCTTAATATCGCGGCAAGTTGCGTTTGTATATTAATTTCATTAGCACAATTTGAATATTAATTTGTACGCTTTAATCATTTTTTACTTTTGAATTTAACTAATTTTTCTAGTTTTGTGCTGATTATATTATGCATTTTGCAAAATATCGATCTATCTAAACGCTTTAATCTAAAGCTTTAGGCTTTACCGTCTAAAATATAATAATTCTGCTTTTTACACAAGTTTTGAAGATAGTAAAACTGGTCTTCCGCACAGATATTTTTTTTTTTTTTTTTTTTGATTGGAGGTTTAACGACTACCGTGAGCAACTCAATGGGCTATAAGCAGTCGCCCGTCCCTAATTTTAGGGTCACTGGTTCCAGGGAAGGGAGAGAGCCAGTGCCGTAAGACAAACACAACATCCATGCCTGACCGGGATTCGAACCCGGACCCCTTACGGACGAATGATCAGAGGCCAGCGCCTTAGACCACTGCGCCACCGGGGCGGCCCACACAGATTTGCATTATGTAGCAACACACACCCATATGCAATTACAATTTTTCCAATCAGCTAACACTGGCCACCCGGAGTTGCTTCTGACATTTCGCTTCGCACTAAACTGTATACTTCTTCTTTTTTTTTTTTTTTTTAATCATATTCTCTTCTAGTTAATTGATAATTAATAATCACTAACGGTTATGCAATAGATTTTAAGATCGGGCTAGTTTTTTTGCGGACCAGACGAAGACTTTTGTGAAGTTATTGCTGTTTTAATTGTAGTTTAACAACCTAATTTTTAAGTATTTTAATTAGGATATGATACTGCACACGGGGTATTAGGGAATTAAGTGTTAATTGCTTGGGAAAAAAAAAAAATTAGGAACTGGGGGCAGCACTCAGCGGAAAGGTTTCGCGCATTTCTCTTGCTTTTACATCAAGGATGTTCTGAGTTGTGAAGATGAACTGGACGCGAAACGCCATTTAGGGCTTTAAAATATAAAATATGAAGACAAAGCGGTGATGGTATGGGCCGCCCCAGCCGTAGTTCCGCCTTTGCTCTTACCTTCCCATATGGGCGCCCATGCATTTGCCCAGAAACTACATCGGTCTAAGACGGTTTGTGCACCGGGAAATCTCCTCTCTGTTTATGATTTTGTTTAGGTGCTTGAATGGACATACAAAACACACAGGAAATAAAAAAAATACATGCAAAACATCAGAAAGCGTTGCTTCCAGAAAACTGCTTTGCAATTTGTCATTCCATGCAACGAAATATTAGGCTATTTTCCTTGACTACGCTGAAACCACGGAGGTTAATCTCGCAATATTCAATGAATTTGTCAATCTGGTGATTGAAAAAAATCTACCTGCTGATTTCCAAGAAACTGGGTCAATATGTCGCACGTCGAGTAAAAACATTGTCATGAATCGGGAAATAACTTCAAGAGAACGAGGTGATCTCAAAAAAGGTCTGACCGACAAGATCCTGAGTTTAAGACCACCACACTTTTCCCTGTGAGGCCAAATAAAGGGAACTTAAACAGGAACTATTCGTATACGATCTATGACGGACATTATTGAGATCACCTCACACTGAGTACCTATTAATTTGAGACATCGCGTCTTCGCAGACGCCAGAGGCAACCAGCTACCAGTTTTCGCGCCTTGCGTGACAGAATGCTGTTTAAAGAGGAATGAAGTAGATACAAAATTTCACACACATTGGCCTTTCGATACGGCCTACTTTACGTCGAAGTAAATTTTATACAAACAGAAACACGAAAAATGTCAAAAATTCAACCGCATTAATGTTCCAAAATCCTATGATACGCCAAAGTAAATTTGACACAAGCAGAAGAAGAATGTCGCAGAATTCTTAGCAAGTCTTCAGTTATATTATGTTAAGAAGAATTCTTTGCAAGTCTTCAGACATAGTATGTTTTCAGTCATAGTATGTTAAGAAGAATTATTTGCAAGTATTCAGTCAAAGTATGTTAAGAAGAATTCTTTGCATGTCTTCAGTCATATTATGTTAAGAAGAATTCTTTGCAAGTCTTCAGTCATAGTATGTTAAAAAGAATTATTTGCGAGTCTTCAGTCATAGTATGTTAAGAAGAATTATTTGTAAGTCTTCAGTCATATTATGTTAAGAAGAATTATTTGCAAGTCTTCAGTCATAGTATGTTAAGTAGAATTCTTTGCAAGTCTTCAGTCATAGTATGTAATTTAAAAAATACGTTGTAAGTTGCTTTCTGATAGGAAACTTAATTTTACGCAGTTTAAAGGAAAACTTTTGCATTAGAAAAGCTGGAAAATGCTTGAAAAATCGTGGTGTGGTTGCAGCAATCAGATGCAATAATAATAATAGTAATAATAATAATAATAATAGTAATTTTCTTTTCCTTACTTCGGAATTTGATCGACCACCAACTGAGATTTTCTTAACCGTAAGATATATCTTTAAACCTTTTTTTCGGATGATGAACTTTCTTTAAGGAGCTAACCTCTAAATCCAAAAGAGAGACTTTTAAATATTTATGCAGAGAATTTTTGGAAGGGAGTGTCTGTCCCCAAGTCTTAAACAACCGTTAGAAGTAGAAAGCCAGTAGATTTCGGCTAGACTGTCCGATAGGAAAGTCACACGGAAGTGAGGTAGAAAAGAGGAGGTAGACGCCCTTATTTATAACCCGGAGGCCAGTTCCCGGGGTCCTACGGTTTAACATGCCCAGTGCCCATCCGACGCAAGGCAGATATTCAGAGGTTCCAGCATTTCTACCTGCCCGGGATCGATCCTAAGACTTTTCTGTGGGAGTCACGAAAGTTGACCACTAGGCCATCCGCGACCCTCAATCTCAGAAAGCAGCTCAGTGATATTTATACACGGTCGAGTCACATTATTGTGATCACAAACTAATATCCAGAGTAACCGCCGTATGCAGCACGGTCAGCAGCTAAACGGGTAGGGAGTGACTAAATAAGGTGCTAGAAGGTGTTCACAGGTATGTGGAGACGTGCTGACTGCAGTGCATATGACAGCTGCTGGAGGGTGCGTGGTGGAGGATCCATAGAGTGAACAACACGATCGAGGTGGTCCCACAGATGCTCAATTGGGTTTAAGTCTGGGAAATTAGGGAGCCAGGGAAGTACTTTGAAGTCTTCATCGTGTTCTTGCAGCCACTCACGGGCATTTCCAGCTGTGTGACGCATCGCATTCTCGTGCCGGAAGATCCCATCCGCCCCAGGGAGGACAAGCAGCAGGTATGGGTGTACGTGATCTGCAAGGATGGGTTCATAGCGAATTCGGTAGATAGTACCTTCCACAGGCATGAGTGGACCCAAGGAATGCCGCGAAAATAGTCCCCAGACCATAACGCTGCCCCCACCAGCAAGTGTTCTTCCAGCAATGGCTGAAGAGTGCTTGTTCACCGATGTTTCTCGCCTTATACGCCAACGTCCATCCGTTCGATGAAGCAGAAAACGTGACTCATCGGAGAAGACAATCCTTTGCCAATAAGCGGAGGTCCAATCCCGATACTGCCGTGCAAATGTAAGCCTTTTCTGCCAATTCACCTTCGTTAGCATAGGTGCAGTGACCATCTATCTGAATCGGAGCCCCATATGCAGCAGAGGTAGCTTAACTGTCGTTTTAGACACACTTCCGGTAGCTCCCCAGTTCATTCGGCCAGCGAGTTCCTCCACTGTAGCGTGTTTATCCAATCTGAAGCACCTTCGAAGCCGACGTTCACCTCTCACTTCAATGGCACGTGGTGCTCCGCAGTTTTCACTTTTCTTATTCGCAATGGTGCCATTTCTCCAATCACGATACACTTTAACCACAGCAACACTCGAACTGTTCAGAAACTGCGCTGCTTCAAAAATACTGCCACCCGTGGCCCGAAAGCCGATAATCATCCCTTTCTGCTCCGGAACCGAATGCTTCCCCAATTAAACTACACCGACGGAATTTATCGCTGTAACTTTGCCGTGTGCGTCACCTTTGTTGTACGTCACACCTAAATTATCGTAAAACGAATTTTAGAGCTCTTTCACGTTTATAATCTGAGCATTGCATATGAGCAATGTTCTGTGCTTGGGTACTACAAAATTAGGTCAATATTGGACCAAAATTAAAATATATAGGTCTCAGGGCAGTGTTATTCACTGTACGTAGGACCTATGAACAGGGGCGTATTTAGACAGGGGACCCAAGGGGCCCTTGGCCCCGAAAGCGTTTCCTTTCTTAATGGTTTTGGTTAAAATGCGACTTACATTAGAAAAAAAACGCCTCAATTTAATAACAAGAAAGATGACACCGAATTTACGGGTGTAATAAGCACGTCTTTTGAATCCGTTCTGACGGAAATTAAATTTATCAAAGTTATTCAAAGGCAATGGAACCGGTATGGAAAACAATAGTATCTGACGGAAGAAAGAAGTTTTTCAATCGGGTTTTTAATCCCTCAGATATTGCTGTAAATGGAATCTTGAGCTTACGAACTCTAAGAAACAGAGTTATCGACAAAAATAAGATGTGACTTTACGTCCCCTGGTGAAAAAACTATGCATTATTTTAGGAAGAAAGTATTCTCAAAAGGTTTATCCATATGACAGGTAACGCTCCAAGAAAAAAAAACCTAGTCGAGATTTCAGGAACCCAGATTTTGCTACAAATACATCAGAAGCAGAAATTAACACTTATGACTCCTGGTGGCTAAACCATTCTTTACAAAACATTAGAAATTATGTAAAAAATATTTTCCATCAGGTCTTGTATGCGATACAGGAAGAATTTTTCAAATCAGAGTTTTAGGAGCAGAAAACGCAATTTACCTTTATGCGGCCTAGCAGAAAGTCCTAAATGATTTACGTGAAAATTTTGAATTTATAGGAAAAACATTTCGCTTCGGAAACACTATCCAACAACGAAGGAATTTTTCAAATTGGACTTTTAGAAGTAGAGATATTGACAAAAATAAGATATACATCTACGCCCCCTGGCGTAGAAACCATGCATTATTTCAAGAAGAAAGTGTTCCTAAAAGGTTTGTCGACATAAGTAGCATCGGTCAACAAAAGACATTTTTTTCAATCGAGATTTTAGAAGCTCATATTTTGCTGCAAATACATCAGAAGTGGAAATTAAGACTTACGCCACCTGGTGGCCATAACATTTTTTTTACAAAAATTCGAAATTATGTGCAAAGGATTTCCCATCAGGAGCTGTATCCGGTGCAGAAGGAGTTTTTCAAATCGGAGATTTAGAAGCAGAGAAATAGTGGGAAACGCAATTTACCTTTACGCCCCCTAACGGACTGTCTTTGAATCACTTGAAAATTTTGAATTTTTAGGAAAAACATGTAACACTAGAAACACTATCCAACAAAGAAGGAATTTTTAAAATCGGACTCCTAGAAGTTCAGATATTGACAAAAATAAGATATACGTCTGCGCCCCCTGGCGCAGAAACCATGCACTATTTTAAGAAGAAAATTTTTCTAAAAAGTTTGTCGACACGAGTAGTTCGGTCAACAAACGACGTTTTTTTCAATCGAGAATTCAGAAGCTCATATTTTACTGCAAATACATCAGAAGCAAAAATTAAGGTTCACGCCCCTGGTGGCTAAACCATTTTTTTTTACAAAAATTGGAAATTATATGCAAATGATTTCCCACCAGGAGCTGTATCCGGTGCAGAAATAATTTTTCAAATCGGAGATTTAGAAGCAGAGATATAGGGAGAAACGCAATTTACCTTTACGCCCCTAGCGGAAAGTCTATGAATTACTTGAAAATTTTGAAATTATATGAAAAACATGTCACACGGAAAACGCTATTCAACAAAAAAGGAATTTTTCAAATCGGACGCCTAGAAGTAGAGATATTGACAAAAATAAGATGTACATCTACGCCCCCTGGCGGAGAAACTGTGGAATATTTTAGGAAGAAAATATTCCAAAAAGGTTTATCGTTGTGAGTGGCATGAGTCCACGAAGAATTTTTTCAGTCGATATTTTAGAAGCTCATGTTTTATGGCAAATATATGAGAAGCAAAAATTAACACTTACGCCCCCTGGTGGCCAAAGTATTCTTTACCAAATATTCGAAATTGTATGCAAAAGATTTTCTATTAGGAGATGTATATGCTGAAAAAAAGATTTTTCAAATCGGAGTTTTAGGAGAAGAGTTAGCGGGGAAAATGTAATTTACTTTTACGCCCCCTAGCGGAAAATCTATGAGTAATTTGAAAATGAAACTATACCTAAAACACTCTTCGACATAAATGAAATCGAAAGATAAAATAATTTTTTCAATCGGATGTTTAGAAACAAATATGTGGTTTAAAACGTAATTTTGAATTCGACATCATATGCATTTACGCCCCCTAGCGGCAAAATCGTGCATCGTAAAGAAAAAACGAAATAAAGGATCATCATTCGCATATTTCAAACTTCCGAATGCAAAAATAATTTTTCAAATCGGACTAATAGTTGCAGAGATACCGCGGGTACAGGCGGACGGACGGACAAACCGATAACAGAAGCACGATCTTTTTTTACAAAAGACGTGCTAAAAATGATCAACTTTAGAAAAAAATAGTTTTAATTTTTTTTTTTGTATTTCTCAATAAATGATTTCATTCTGATGGATTTCAGAAACTTCCACTTTTTCGTCGCCCCCTCCCCGGAAAAAATTCTGTACACGCCGCTTCCTACGAATTTTCTTTTTTTTTTTTTTTTTATCTGATGCTCTGTTTTTATTTGTATGAAGCAACATGCAACATAAAAGGGGTCTTGAAAAGGTATTTATTTATATAGGTGCGCAGATAACAGGTAGAGAGACATGTCAGTAGGAGATATACAGAACATATACATAATATATATACCGATGGACATTGCTAGGTTTCCTCCTTACAAAATCGCCAATACCAACTTCAAATGATGTTTTCCGAGGTCATTTGGAGATGACTGAGAAGTCGATACAATCACGAAGATGCATACGACGCGCACCACAAGGGAAAACTATAAGCACCTCAGTGCAGTTCTAATCAGAAAAATAGGTTTTCAATACCTTGTAGCCACATCCTCTGCTTCATGAAGGACGGGATGCCTTCCTGAACTGCTTCCGTTCAGTGCATTCTTAGCACTACACTGTTACACTGCGTTGTTGGAGAGCCCGATGAAATGAATTTCGCAAAATGATTTTTTGTTACTTATAGGTAGGCTACCTTAAAAACCAGTACGTTCACTTTATTTATTTATTTTATTTATTTTTATAAAATTTCTGCTGTACAATAAAAATATTGCGTGACTCACTTTATTGAATGGGAAATTTCAGCTTTTTTTTAGTGTTTTTTCTTTTTTCTGACATGTTGAATCTTTTTCAAGTTTCGAGGGAGGGTTCTACACGTATGAAGAAGAAGTGGAGAAGTGTTTAAAAATAGCTTTCCGAGCATCATAATCTATACTCAATAATATCACTCTTTTCGATTGTCCTCCTCCCCCGACGATTGGGGAGGTGACAATTGTGGGTCAAGAGTGATGTGGTTTGCAAGAGGAAGTGTTTGAGGAAGGTGACAGCAATTCGATTGACTTTTCAAAGTCCAGCTTGTTCTCTCGGTTGAGCCATGTCCAGTGTTACCTTCAAACGGTGTGAAAGAACTCCAATCCTCAGGAATCTTCCCTTCATTAAGGCATCGAGTGAAAATTTGGGCGAGTACTGTTTCGATTTCTCCACTTGCTTCTTGTATGATGTCTACAGTAATTCCATCTTCTCCTGGAGCTTTTCCCCGCTTCATGTTCTTGATTGCATGTGCAACTTCTGCTGGGAGGACTGGAAGAATTCTTACACTGGTACCTTCCATGATGTCTGGAGTACATGCATCATCCCTTTCATATAACTTGGAGTAGAAATCTTTCACTCCTGTCAAAATTTCGCCTCTATTTCTTGTTACAGAACCATCTTCTTTTCTCAGTGCCATAATCTGTTTTCTTCCCTTACTGAGATGTCCCTTTGCTATCTTTAGGCTTTGGTTGTTTTCAATTGCTTTCCTCACTAGTTCACAGTTGAATTTCCTTACGTCTTCAGTGATACTTTTTCGTACTGTCTTGCATAGCTCCATGTATTCCACTTTGGAAGTCACATCTTCTTTAGTTGTCCTCATTTCTCTTCTTTTTTGCATCAACATTTTGGTTTTTCCTGATAATTTGTTCACATGCAAGTTGTTCTTAGACCCAGCAAATTCTGTTGCTGTTTCCATGAGAGCTTTGGTTACTTTTCTGTTAACTTCAGAAATATCCACTTCTTCCAATGTTAGGCCTTCTAAAGCAGAGAATCTGTTCTTCAGTTCCAATTTGAAAGTATTATGGTGTTTTTTAAGGTTGGTTATGTCAATACATTTTGTTTGTCTTATGAGCTTGCTACGTTCTAGTTTAGTGTTGAGGTGCATCTTACATCTCACCAATCTATGGTCACTGCCTGTGTTGAACTTGTTTAGCACACTGCAGTCTTCTATGACGAATTTTTTGTTACACATAATAAAATCAATTTCACTTGTCGTCCCATTTGGATGTCTCCATGTCCATTTCCTGTGTGGCTTTTTCTTGAAAAAGGAGTTCAAGATGAAAAACCCTTCTGCCTCTGCAAACTCTATGAGAGTATTTCCACGCTGGTTTCTGTTGCCGTGACCGAATTTACCTACTGAAGTTTCATTCTGTTGCCGTTGCCCTATTTTTGCATTGAAATCTCCCATAATTATCTTCAAGTGCTGCTTACCTTTATTATTTAGATGACGAATTTCCTCATAAAATTCTTCAATTTCTTCTTCAGCATGACTTGTGGTGGGTGCATAAGTTTGAATAATCTGAGCCTGGTATCTTTTCGAGAGTTGGATAACAAGCCGTGCAGCTCTGTCAGAGGAACTTTCAACTTCTACAACTTTATCCTTCAGTTTCTTGTTTATTATAAATCCAACACCACTAGTTCTGCCAGTATCTGTCCCACGATAGTAGATGAGATGTCCACTTTTCAGTTCAATGAGATCTCCTTTTCTCCTTACCTCACTTAGCCCAACGATGTCCCACTTGATCCTTTGTAGTTCCTCTTCCAATTCAAGAAGCTTTGAATCAGAAGATAGGGAGCGTCCATTATACGTAGCCAAGGTCAGCATCAGATGGCAGCTAGTCCGGTCCTCCGGTGATTCTTAGCACCCTCTGCCTTCATGTCGCACTGGCCGCTGCCTTGGCCAGGTACATTCCAGCTGCCGGAGACTGAGGGCCAAGATTTAAGTTGTGGAGTCATTTTCGAGGGGTTTGGCCATAACTCACCACGCTGGCCAAGCGGTTTGGTGAGTGTGGAATAGCATTTCCTCTAATCCCGATAATATAGTTATACCGCTACTGGCGGTCGTCAGAGCCCCTTTAGTGGGAACAGGATGCACCACGAGAAGGCGGGGTTGACATTTGTCAAGGAGAGGCTGTGATGTTACGCATCACCTGACCTTACATCCCATATTATATTATATTATATTATATTATATTATATTATATTATATTATATTATATTATATTATATTATATTTTATATTATATTATATTATATTATATTATATTATATTATATTATATTATATTATATTATATTATATAAGGAGATATTTTTTTTTCAGTATTCTTTATTAGAGTATGATTTGAGGCACTGCTGCTGACCACTACATTGACAAAATTCAGGTTTTTCAACGCCTGCATCCCAAGAAAATTACTGAGTTTCCTTTTATGTCAGAAATCCAGTCATCTGTTCACTATAGTACCAAACGTATTCGAACACTTCCAAATATTTGTATAAATGCAAAGAACTGTTGCGCAAGAAGATGCGCTGTGATTGGGGAGGTGCGTATATAAATCTGAGATGTTCTGTCGTGTGTTTTCAATAACTTTGAAGCGGATTTGTTGCTTGGACGTAAACTTTTCGAGTTCCAGCTTGGGCTGATCACAGGATGAGGTCTGAATAATGTTTCCATACGAAGCATTGCATCTAAACTGTTCACAGGATGAGGTCTGAATAACGTTTCCATACGAAGCATTGCAGCTAAACTAAACACATCAAAACCAACTGTAAGTGATGTCGTGAAGAGATGGAAGCAGGACGGTGCAAGAAACGTTCAGGAGGGCAGCGCAAACTGACGGAACGTGACAAAAGAGCCACGGTAAGGAATCCCGTTCTTTCTCTGCCGTTTTCATCGCTGATGAAGTAGGAAATGCTTACAACGGCTCGGTTAGTACCATAACTATCCGCAGAGAGTCGCACAGTGTGGGTTATTATGGTAGAGCAGCGACACACAAGCCACACATCACTGCTGTGAATGTGAAGGGCCGTTTGGAGTGGTGTGTCTCTCGTCGTTCCTGGACTTTGAGTGACTGGTAAGGTGTTCTTTGGAGTGATTCCAATCTGATGGGCGTGTTTGGGTTTGGTGTGAGCCCAGTAAACTATTTTCGTCGGACTGTGTTCTTCCAACTGTTAAGTTCGACGCAGGCTCCATCATAGTTTGTAGTTGTTTTTCGTGGATGAGACTCTGTCCGATGGTTGTTATACCACAAACCATGAACTCTGAAGTGTACCTCTATGTTCTGGATGATTCTGTCCCACCAACAATGTGGCAACATTAGGGAAATGATCTTGTTTCTTCCAACACAATCAAGCTTCCTGCCACACTGCACCGCGTGTGGAGGACTGGTTTCTTGAAAATGAGGTGGAATTGTAAAACTGGCCTACTCGGAGTCCTAATCTTAATCCCATAGAACACCTCTGGGATGAGCCGGAGCGACGGATACGAAATCGACCAAAATGACCGTCTTCGCTCTCCACTCTGGCAGCAGCTTTGCAGGACGAATGACGAGCCATTCCTGTCGAGACCTACCGGAAATTGGTTGATAGTATGCCTGGACGTGTTGTCGCTGTCATACAAGCAAAATGTGAACCGAATAACTACTAATTGTGATAATACAGCCATTTGTCCGAAAACATTGTGGTGTACGTATGCTTTTGATAATATAGTGTATTTATTTCCTAAGAAATGTCAACGACAGCCTCCAAAATATAGAAGGATAGTGTACCATACTACGAAGGACTTGCAGGAAATTCAATTCCTTTCACAGTGATCGAAGCCCTGACTTCTGCTAGTGGGCCTTGGTTCGAGTCCCGAACGAAGCATGGGTGGTATGTTTGTCTTGCGGCATGGCTTTATCCCCACCCTAGAACCTGTGGTTCTAAATTAGGAATGGGCGACTTCTTAGAGCCCTTGGAGTTTCTCAAGGTGAGCGTTAAACTCCGAAACAAATAATTTCTCCTCTTTGACCCCGAAACAAACAAACAATTTTTCCTCTCTGACCCTGAAACAAACAAACAATTTCGCCTCGTTGACCTCGAAACAAACAAACAATTTCTCCTCATTGAACTCAGAACATACAAACAATTTCTCCTCATTGACCCCGAAACAAACAAACAATTTCTCCTTATTGATAGAATTACACATGAAATCGAAGGTTCTACTCTCAGGAATATTTTCCTTCATAACGATTCAGTGGGTATTGTACGGTTGGGAGCTTCTATTAATTTTTTCTTTACATTCTCTTTTCGCTTTCTTTTCCTCCCATTCTTTTGTATCCATAACTAGAAGAGTTTTCCTTGGGGAAGAACCTCGCACGAAATTTTAATTTCGATACACTCTCGGTAAATATTCGAGGAATTTACGTCAGCACACATCTCTATGTTGTCACTTTTCATCTTCTTGATTTTGAATTGAAAGGATCTGTTTCCCTAGGAACTGAAACCTTTATGTGCACTATTTACTGTTTGTCTGTCTGAACGGAGAGAGTGACGTCACGAAAAAAGTGCCACTGCCTTCTGCTTTCGGAGGATCACTGTCCAATCAGCTTACTAAAGAAGATAAACCATCATTCCAACCAACTGACTATCACTCTGCCCCAATTCCATACTCGGGAAAACCCTAAACTAGCTGCAGAATAAAAGCTAACACAGTCTTTTCATCGAAATGATATCACTATTCTTTAGTATTGCTTCGCACAAACGGGATACAATCTATCGAGGAGAATCCAACAAAACTTGAGAGTGTGCCACAGTGACGGGAGAACGAACAAAAGGAAACTTCCCGCTGATCCTTCAGTCAGAGATTTTTCCCCTCAGTGTTTTAGTCAGCTTTATGCGGCTGAAATACTGAGGGGAAAAAAAGACCACGGTGAGCAACTAGACGGATTATAAACAGTCGCCCATCCATAATGTAGGACCACTGATTCCAAGGGGAGGGAGGCAGTGCCGTAAAAAAACCCAACGTCCATGTCTCACGGGATTCGAACCCGGACCCATCTCGGACGGATGGTCAGAAGTGAGCATTTTGACCACTGCACCACAGGGGCGACTACAAGTTTTCGTAATCCGCTCAAATAAAATTTAAATGATTTTTGGTCAAACCATCTGCTCGCTGCATCCATCACATAATTGTCACTGTCGAATTTCTGCCTCTTCTAGTTCTTTTTGAGATTGACACACACACACACACACACACACACTACGACTTACTACAGAGATGAAAACATGTGTCAAGATGACAAATCTGCAGCGAGACCTTCTGTCCGCGTAGCTTAGTTGGGAGAGCGACTTACTCCGGAGTAAGTCGCTCTCCCAACTAAGCTACGTTTTCACAACATCTTCTGAAACAGTGGTTCAGACAGCAAACTGAGAGTACCTGCTATAGTTTCTCTTGAAGAAGCTCGTATTTTCCTTTTCTTTATTTATTTTTCGTTTTCCACGCTTGTTAGCAATTCGATGAAGATTTCTGGAAAACAGAAGAACAAAAGGTTGTTAAAGCAGAACTAATTGTCAAGCCCGTACCAGAATTTACTATTAAACCCTTAACCGGCTGCGGCGAATTAACTTGGGATTGGCAAAATGGGCTTAAATCGGCTCGAACGAATATATTCGCTGTCTAAGAAGTGGGCCGAAAGCGGGTGGAACGAGTGAGCCTGCGCATCAGAAAGCATTACTTTTCTCTTAGTTTTGATAATCAAAGTAGTCATTTAAGGGTGTGATTAACACTAATCCTTTCTGTCTGCTAAAAGGACTATAATAATGGTGACGAACCTAAGAAAGCAAAGAGATGTTTGAGTCACTTGTTTCTACCCAGTGGTGTGATGTCCGTGTCAGGGGGACTAGACCTTCCCCCAACATGCTTTGGGTCATGGAGAAGAGAATAATAGACCAGAAGGGAGCACTTATCACCAGTAACAGGCTCATCGGTACTGCTCACATGAGAGGGGGAGAGGAAATTGTTTTGCCGTAGCTGTCGTAAAACCCAGCAGCTATGTGAACATTTCTGTTTCAAAATGGCGAAAAAAAACCAGGAAAAAGAACAAAACAAAACTAAGAAAGGCGTCTATGGCCTGTTACTAGTTAAATTCGCCAGTTTGTAGGCAAAACGTACGCTAAAGTTAAAATAGGGTGATGTAGGCAACTCTGTTTCAGCTAAGATTTTCAGTGCTCCTTGCAGAGTATTTGTAGAGAACTGGATAAACTGAGCCTTAATTGTATTTTAAGATCTTCTACTTATCCTGGTTTTGTTGATGAAATTGTTATTTTTTCGGAATGTACCTTTGAAATTGAGAACAGTTCAAGAGTTTAATAGGAAGATACCCCGCAGTGGCGGCGGAACCGCCCGGGCCACCAGAGCCTGGGCGCGGTCAATAATTTCAGCCAAGATTTTTTTTTTTTTTCTTGTTTTACTTGACAAATGTGTGGTTGTTGTGATGTACTTTAGAAAGTTCCTATAGGTAAGTGGTCAGGTTGTCTTAATCCCCAACAAAGCTGCTTAGGCATTGTTTTGCTTCTGTTTGTTTCGGGAAGCGGCGGGAAGGGAGAGGGTGCACGACGATCTGAAATTTCGGGCCCGGTCAACGAACTTCACTTTTCGCCGCCCCTGATACCCGCTACATGGAATTCATTTTAGCCAATTAAGAAAAGTGTGTGTGTGTGCGTGTGTGTGTGAGAGAGAGAGAGAGAGAGGGCGCGCGAGAGAGAGTGAGACAGAAAGAGCGGTAGTGAGAGTAAGTGAGTGTGAAAGAGAGTGAGAAAGAGAAAGAGTGACAGTGAGAGAAAGTGAGAGGGAGACTCACAGGGAGAGAGAAAGAGTGAGAAAGAGAGTGAGGGAGAAAGAGCGAAAGAGAGTGAGAGAGAGAGGGAGCGAGACAGAAAGAGAGAAAAAGTGGTAGTGAGAGTGAGTGAGAAAGAGTGTTAGTGAGAGGGAGACACACAGGGAGAGAGAAAGAGTGAGAGAGAAAGTGAGGGAGAAAGAGAGTGAGAGGGCGTGAGAGAGAGAGAGAGAGAGAGAGTGGTAGTGAGAGAAAGTGAGAGTGAGAGAGTGAGAAAGAGTGATAGTAGTGATACACAGGGAGAGAAAGAGTGAGAGAGGAACAGTGAGAGGGAGCGAGATAGAGAGTGGAAGAGAAAGAGAGAAAGAGTGAGAGAGTGAGAGAGAGAGAGAATAAAGAAAGGAAGTAATATGTAGTTAGGTGGGGATAAATTTGAATTCCTAAATTTCAGTTTTTGCCAAAGCAAGAGAAAGTAAAAAAAATAAATCAAAAAAAGGATTTGGATTACAATCACAGAAGAATCATGAGACGATTAAAACTTGGCTGAATAGCGTTTAGAAAAAACGAAGTAATTTTCAAGGACAAATGAGTAGTGATGTGTAGAAAACGATGGTTTTCAATAAGACTCGCTTCTCACTTGTCGGCTAATACGCACGTAGCTGATTGTAAAGAGACTATTTTGTGACTGTTTCCTTCTTCCTCTACCGTTGCCTTGTGAATTTTTTCCTCACATGTGTTCAATGCCTTGCACAGTCTTCCACCCTGGGGTGATCGTCACATTTCCTGGAACACGTTTGCTAACCTTCTGTCTTTCCAGATTGACCTTCCTGAAGGTATGCATGCATCCTCGCTTCATTCTTTTTCTTCCCGAGATAAATCATTCGCCCGGAACAGGCTAGAAAGTTCTCACGTGAATATCAGCCACGTGGAGATTAACTACCAACGATATGAAAAGAGAACTTTCGACTCAAATATTTACGGCGAGATGCTAATTCAGAGGAACTGGAAAGGAAAAGGAACGTAGAGCTCAAGGAAACGTAATAGTTGTTGGCATTAACTCAAGTGTAAAAACTCCCATAGTCTGTACAGTTCTACAAAAGAAGGGTACAAAACAAGCACTTAAGGTGGTTCCACCTAAAATCTTTGCCTTATGTTTCCAATGGTAAAACTTCTTTACATATTTTATTCGCAATTCATGTATTCCCAAGGATGAAAATTTTGCGCATCGACAAAAGTAACTTTAAGTTATAGCATGGGATTCTTTGAACTGGCTAAAACATAATCATAACTATATTAAAATTCAATCATTTTTCTTTAAGTAATGTTTACACCTGTTAATAGATGGCGCGACCTGTACATTGATGACGTCAGTAGCAAATGTTGGATTGCTTAATTATGGTTATGTTTTAGCAAGTATTAAGTATCCCATGCTATAACTTCAAGTTAGTTTTATCGATGTGCAAATTTTCATCTTTGGGAATACATTAATTGCGAAGAAACTGTGTAAAGAAGTTTTACCATTGGAAACATAAGGCGGAAATGTTAAATGGAGCAACCTTAACTGGATTTTTTTTTAAAGTTGAAAAATGACCATAACGGAAATCCGTAAGAGAAATGCAAAAACATGTGGAAATGACAGAAAGGAAAAGAAACATGGAAATGAAAATTCACGCAGTCAATCAAATATAATGCAACGTACCAACCTCAGAGGTGACGGGCATGTCAAAACAGCAAGTAGTTGTAGATAAGCCTGCGTCGGTGTAGGATATACAACTCCGGAGAAGGATGACGTAAGTTCGAAACCACCACTGGCAAAAAAGGTTTATTTTCGCCTGCCATAACGCAAAAATGAATCTCCTGGCCCCGAGGTTCGAGAAAACCGTGTGATACTTCCTTCACACATCGCCGGGATTTTTTTAGAATTCCTTCTTCTGCAGCGAGCTACTTCAAAGAATGGTTTGCCGGCTGACCCAGAACCCTACGATTTCATCTCAGCCCTGTCTCACAGACGGGGGGCGGGATATAAGTGACGTACGTACCTCAGAGATAAAGCACATGTCAAACAGCAGTCGTCGGCGTAGTTCAGTTGGGAGAATGTCCTGCTCCGGAGCAAGAAGACATAGGTAGGAATTTCCCCACTGGCAGAAAAGGGCTCGTTCGCTACGATGTTTGAAATCATTGTGTATGTCAGTTGAGTAATCTCAATTTTTCTACAGCAACGGTGGCTTGCATGGCTTAGCACATACTAAGGAGTAAGACTTCGTTAATTGCTGCGATATTTCTCTCTGAAGGCTTATTAATGTTAAACATAATAATGTATCCGTACGGCATAGCGGCACGGATTCATTATTATTTTACACATCAATAAACGCAATCTATGTTGGAATGGCGATCCACAAGCGTCCCTGTGAGATTATTTTTTGCAGCCTACTTTTTAAGGAAAATAATCAAGATGCCCCAAGTCTACAATGAACAGTATGTCGTCATCACTGCGTCCTGTTTAAGTACCTTTTTTTCAACTAATGTGTAATAATTACTGTGGTGTTTGTATTCAGGAAATATTTAATGAATAATGTCTTACTCTTCTTTTCTTTTCTTGGAGGGGAGGGGGGGGGCTGAAGTATGAGACATTCCCAGTAAAATTTTGTATAAAAAAAAGCATTATTTCCGTTACTGAAGCAATGGACGTGATACGTTCACTAAGAGAGAGACTGTCGAAGATTTTATTCACCTCTAATGAATTTTATTGCGGTAGCTCAAATCAGAATTCTAAAAGTGTCTTAGCTTTTAGAAATCCAAGTGTTTCAGAATTTAATTTTTTTCAAGTCTTACCTATCAAAAACGAAATGAATATTAAAATACCACTTGAGGAGATTGGAAATTTCGAGAATAGCAAGAATTTCAATTACTTCCAAGTTAATACAAATTTGGAAGATGTGTGTCCGTTTATTGGTGTAAATATGACATGGATGTTAAATCAGATAACACCCGAAAACTTGAAAATTCCGTCTTCTGGATCGCGCTCGAGTATGCTAACCACCACACCACCCAGCACGACCAAGTTTCAAGTTTCCGATTAATTTGAATATAACTATCTCAAGAATTCCTATCAATTGATTCATTCATTGATTCGCCGCCCCGGTGGCGCAGTGGTCTAAGCGATGGCCTCTGATCATTCGTTCGAACGGGGTCCGGGTTCGAATCCCGGTGAGGCATGGATGTTGTGTTTGTCTTACGGCACTAGCTCTCTCCCTTCCCTGGAACCAGTGACCCTAAATTAGGGACTGGCGACTGCTTATAGCCCATTGAGTTGCTCACGGTGGTCGTTAAACCTCCAATCAAAAAAAGAAAAAAAGATTCATCATTTTTCAGAGGTTGAATCGAAAAGGCTCTTCAGCTCTGAACACGATCGGAATCACCGACGTATCTTCTAATTTTCCATATGCATTATCTTCCCCCTAAGAGGGGATGTCATAAAATATACTGCTAATTTATTACAACCAATGCGCCATTTAATTCAGATGATCATCCTTTTTTGTTACGTCACTATGACTACATAATTAAGGGAATGAAAATACATCCCCAGTAGTAGTTCGGAATGCTTTACTGAAGCTTTAATGCAAAAGGCGCGTGATCTAACGAATTTTGAGCTTGCTACAAAAATGACTGCTCGCACTTGTGGAATGCGAAACTGTAACAATAGCAGCAGTTCACACAGAGAGTGGCTGAGGCAGCAAAACACCGGAAGTGAGCACAACGGAGAGCATTCTACTTTGTAACAGCGGAAGACCTGTGCGTATACCATTGCTGGCAGCATGAAACAAAACAAAACAAAACGTCTCCAGTAGCTGTGGACGTCCGGACGTGAACTCCAAGTGTTTGGGGGGGGGGGGTTAAGGGTTTAATGATCACCGTCAGCAACTCGATCGCTATAAGCTGATCTGATCTGATCATATGTAGAGGAATTTAGAAAGGGAGTGTCTGACACTAGGTCTTAAACAACCCTTAGAAATAGGAAGCTAGGAGATTTGGGCTAGAGTGCCCGATAGGAAAGTCACACGGAAGCGAGGTAGAAAGGGGTAGGAAGACGCCTTTATTTATTACCGGGTGCCAGTACCCGGGGTCCGGCGGCTTAACGAGCTCATCCGACGCACGGCGGGTATTTTAGTGGTTCGAACGTTCGTACCTGCCCAGGATCGAACCTGAGGTTATCTCCATGGCAGTCACGAACACTGACCACTAGGCCACCCGCGGCCCGATCGCTATAAGCAGTCGCCCGTCCCTAATTTATAGGGTCACTGGTTCCAGGGAATGGAGAGAGCCAGTGCCGTAAGACAAACACAACATTCATGGCTCGGTGGGATTCGAACCTGGACCCATCATGGATGAATGGTCAGAAGCCATTGCTTAGACCATCGGTTCTTTTCTTTTTTTTTTGATTGGACTTTTAACGACCACCGTGAGCAACTCAATGGGCTATAAGCAGTCGCAGACCATCGGTTCCTAACCGGTTGTACGCGTACCCTTGAAGGTACGTGCTGGGCAGTTCAGAGGTACTCGAAAAATAATCACTAATGGCGGAAAAACAAGTAAAGTAAAAAAAGAAATGCAAAACGTTAGTTATGGGACAATAAATGTTAAGTTTGAATCACTGCTAATGGAGACACTTCAAAACCAGATTATAACGAAGCATGGGTGGTATGTTTGTCTTGCGGCATGGCTTTATCGCCACCCTAGAACCAGTGGTCCTAAATTAGGAATGGACGACTTCTTAGAGCCCTTGGAGTTTCTCAAGGTGAGCGTTAAACTCCGAAACAAATAATTTCTCCTCTTTGACCCCGAAACAAACAAACAATTTTTCCTCTCTGACCCTGAAACAAACAAACAATTTCGCCTCGTTGATGATTGGTAAGGGCGTGGCTATGAAACTCTCCCTCAAGCCACTCGTCTGCCAATCATTACGCACAGTTCATACGTCCCTTTTGTCACCCATCCTCCTTTCCAGAACAATCGCGTGTTACTAATACATTCTTATCCAGACTGTTTGATCAGTTCAGTTATTGACTGAATATATATAAGTAAGTGCGTTGTCTTTAATTGTGATTCTTTTCAAGTAGTTTTTTTATTTAATGTTTAAGCGTGGTTTCAGTTTTTATTGTCAGTGATTTTTAAGCGTGTCAGTCATGGATCAGTGGTTCAAAACAGGAACTGTTAAAAAAACAAAACTTGATGTGGATTATAACCCGTCGCCAAGTACTTCTCAACAAGTGCCCGCAGCTACGAGTATTTTAAAAACAAGGGGTACAATTTAGAGAAATGTTTTTAAAAGGGGACAAGTGGAAAACTGTTGGGAGCCACTGGCTTAGACCATTGCGCGACCGGGGCAACGAACTCCAAGTGACGGAAAAATCGTCGTGTAGCTTGATATATCGCGTTTTCAACTACTCCAAGCCAATGGGAGAGTGGTTGTTTAGAGACAGAAACACAACAGCACGGATCTATCTTGTATGGTGGTGACTCTTCAGGCTGGTGGAGACACTGCAATGATGTAGGCTATCTTTTCACGAGAGACGTTAAGCTCCTTGGTTTGGCTGAACCAGCACTACGTGAACTCCAAAATGTATTTAAACATCGTTGTTTATCAAGTTCACCAATCACGGTCACTCACCTGTGATGACGGATAATTTCAACATATCCTGTGATGACGGATAATTCCGCTGTATCAAAACTATCACATTGTCTTTTAGTGGTTTCAAGAAAATGATGGAGATTCTTACATTGTACCTGCTTCATTGGACACCTCAATCCTATGGAGCATTTGTGAGATGAATTCGAACGGAACGTCATACAACTGGATCCACTTCTATCCATTCTTCAGAATTAAAAGATGTTATGCGGTGGCATAAATATTTACCGTAGGTGAACCTGAATGTATTAATATATAAAACGAATTTAGAGTTTCTATCACACCTTTAATAATACATTCGTGGGTTTAAATATTTCATCAGAATTTTACAAAAATTGCCATGGGATCAGTGAAAAAAAAAAAAATAAATAAATAAATAAAAAAAAATCCGTGAGGCCTTTTTGCGAAAATTTGTTAAATTTTAATCACTGAATTTTTTTAATTCCATATTATGAACTAGGTTTTATGGGCGTTTTAAGTAATACAAATTCTTTGGAACCGACAGGTATTTTTCGTAAAACCAAAATTATTGCACTTTATTGCATGTAACACAAATGCGCACATTGAATTAAAATAATTGACCTATTTTTACACCAATACAAAGTACTACAAATCACTTACGCCAAAGTTAATTATATGCAAATTTTATTCTATTAAAGTACTTAGGCCAGCTTATTTGAAATGCCTCCCGATCACACCACAAAACATGTAACTGTCGTGTGATGGTGTCTAATGACATTTCCCAATTAGTACGAAGATACAGAGCATGAGTAAGCAAATACTGTATATATTTTCGCTTAGAAACGTTATGATTTTAAAAGTTGCAATGCATTTCTGTATACGATCACAGTTTTCGATCATTTTCTAGTTTTACTCATGGAAATTTTTGTCACTAAGTTATGTAACAATGAGTTTGTTTTTGATGAAAAAGAAACGATTGCACAATGTATAGAACAAAAAAAAAAAAAAAAGAAAAAGAAAGAAAGATGTGGTTCCCTTAGAATTGTAATCCTGACGCTTTTGACAAAAGATGTTACCATAATACTCGAGAATTCCGTGTCATTCTTTTTGCTTTACTTGCGTCCATCACGAATAAACCTATTGTTATTGGAAATTACACGTTGCGGTTAAATGTAGGGATCAGGAAAAAATAGCTGGTTATTTGTAGAAGGTTATTCCTGCATTCAGCCACGCTTCAGTACTGAATACAAAAGATCAACTATAAAAAAGAAAAGAGTCGCAGTAGTTTGCTTATCGAAAAGCTATGACGAAAGGAATGGCGAAAATAACAGGATGTGAGTTACAAAATGTAAAGCGATATGCGAAACATCGAACTGGTATTCTCGAAACAAGAATTCAAATTTTTTATTGTGACATCACGCTACAAAAGAAACACAATCAATATGCACGTGTGTGTGTGTGGAATAAACTATGGAAAATTTCACAGACAGACTGCTTGTAAAATGGATCAGACAAACTGCAAGAGAAGCAAATGTTTTGCATGAATTGATCACATAACAGAGACAAAGCACTGTAATGCGATTTTAAGTCGAAGGTCTTAGTTTAAAAATGAGCGTGTTGAGATCGGTACAGTAATAAAACCATCGAAATGGAGGAATGCCGAACGTTTTATCAAGAATCTGAAATTTATTAGATCAGTAGCATTAATAAAGCCATGGAAATGGAGGAAAGTCGAATTTTCTATCCAGAATCTTAAATTATTAGATCAGTAACCATGGAAATTGGGAAAGCTGAATATTCTATCCAGAATCTGAAATTTATTAGATCAATAGGAATAATAAAACCATGGAAATGGAGGAAAGCCGAATATTCTATCCAGAATCTGAAATATATAAGATCAGTAACCATGGAAATGGGGAAAGTCAAATATTCTATCCAGAATCTGAAATTTATTAGATCAGTAGTAATAATGAAACCGATAATGGCGGAAAGCTGAATATTCTATCCAGAATCTGAAATTTATTAGATCAATAGCAATAATAAAGCCATTGAAATGGAGAAAAGTCAAATATTCTATCCAGAATCTGAAATTTATTAGATCAGGAACCATAGAAAAGGGTGAAAGCAGAATATTCTGTCAAGAATCTGAAATTTATTAGATCAGTGGCAATAAAAGAACCACGGAAATGGGGGAAAGCCTAATATTCTATACAGAATATGAATATGAGTCGCCTCCTCGGTGGTGCAAAGCTCAAAACGCTGGCTTGAGATGGGGACAGGGTTCGAATCCCGGTGAGGCATGGACGTTGTGTTTGTCTTACGGCGCTAGCTCTCTTTCTTTCCTGGAAACAGAGGCACTAAACTAAGGACGGGCAGCTGCTTGTAGTCCATCGAGTCACTCACGGTGGTCGTTAAACCCCAAACAAATAGAAAGTAACCTAGAGTCAACGCAGAGAGAGAGAGAGAGAGAGAGAGAAAGAGAGCTAAGGGTTTCCGAAATGCTCCTATGTGAGCATTCCCCAATAACACATACGCACGCAGACTGAGATGACAGTTTATTTGGTTTATCTACGTAGTTGCTTGTTGCACCTTCCTTTTTCTGCAGGACATCCCGAATTCATCGAGGCAGGAAACATGCCAGATGCTGGTAGCGTCGTTAAGGCGGTTATGAGGTGGAAATGGCTGTCCTCACAGCGAACAGCCATTTCCACCTCATTACAGAAATGCTCGATGGAGTCTGAATCTGGGGATTGTGCAGACCAATGAAGGAAAACTCGTCAGCGTGTTCCTGGAGCCACTGAATGACGATACCAGCCTTATTAGCGGGTGCACTATTTTGCTGAACGTATCGATCTGCTTGAAGATAAACCGTAGCCATGACAGGATGAATTCGATTGGCAACGGCATTCAGATAACCGAGTTGCTCAGATATCCTTCGATGGGGGACACGGTTGGGGGGGGGTCTTGTGCGTGCCACCCTCGTGAGCAAATCGATTGGCTATAAACAGTTGCCTGTTCTTAATTTAGGGCCACTGGTTTCACGGAATGGGGAGAATCAGTGCCCAAAGTTAAACACAACATTCATGCCTCACCGGAATTCGAACCCGGACCCATCTCGGATGAATAATAAGAAGCCAGCGCTTAGACCACTGCGCTACCAGGGCAGTGGAAAAATCATTACTTACGAAGGAGAGGGAATGTTTAAGGCATGTTCTGATGATGTGCAGAATGAAGATGTGTTCATTTATGTTAATGTGAAAGAAAGCGTTGTTAGTAAGGTAGAAACAAATATTGACGTAGGTCTAACACCGCGGATAGTATGGGGCGACTTACGGCCAACCGCCTGTGACACAAATAGGTCCCAATCGAAATCATTATAGCGTTAAAAATACGTGCCGCACACTAATCGTGTTAGCATATTCGTAAACAGCATGGAGTCCAATTCGCGTGCTGCGCAATACATCGTGCGCGCGACGCTCGCCTCGCTCCCTGTGCGCGGGAGAGATGATGCAATATTTCTGGGTGTGACTCAGTCTATCTCGGAAACCGTGTGCGCAACACGACTGCACGTGGTATCATTTTAAAGCTCTCGACGAGGTCTAAACAAATATTTAAAGAACATACCCCAGTGGTTTAAACTAAAATTAAAAAAAAAATGTTTTTGTGCGAACGGACTAACATTTTCGACAATGCCGCGAAATTCGCAGAATGAACGCAAGCAAAAGTGAAGAAAATCAAAACGAGAGGCAAGAGCAAGTGATGAGGAATGTAAGAAGCCCAAGAAGACACAGCACCACGTTGGGTAATTCGTGTATCGACCCGCTTTGTGTTCGCAATGTATCCAACATTATTTGTAAAAATTATGTAAGCTACTTTTCATGTCATAGACATGTGTTGGCTATGACAAATTAAACAAACGCTTTGAAACAATACTCGACTAACTCACTTCAATTCTACGAACTGCAAGTCGTAGTCCTACTTTCCAAACTGACGGCTCAATCAGAACTGAGCCTACCTGTTCTTTTTTTTTAGTAGTTTTCCTATGTTTAAAAATGAGTCCAGAGAAGTACCAACTAACAGAATTTATTCATCCCGAGTTGCAGGACAAGAAATTACAGGACACCCGAAGGAATCATGTGAAGATCAGATTCAGAAATGCCTGGAACAGAAAAAAAATGTACGAGTGTGAGGGTCACGCAAGAAAGGTGATACGTGAAAAGGTCATGCGTGAAAAGTGTGATGGATGCGAGTGAAGCTCGAGCTGAGTTCCAAGATCGCTGCAAATGGAGACGTTTGACACTTCAGTTAACATCAGGAATTCGGCAGGCAATCTTTATTAGAGGAGCTAATCTCGAAACACAGAAAATAACTTAGTGATACGATTTATTAGTTGTACAAATAAGTTTTGAAGCGTTTTAAGACTACTCAACATGTAATTTGAGGGAAAACAACAATGCCTTTATGAATCAAAAATATGCGTCGTCATTATCTATCACCTTCCGCCATCGGTCGGGCAGCTGACGGATTCCAACCATGAAGAATACTTCGTCGTGTGACGCGATGAAGTCCTCAACCCATTTTTGCACTTTGTCACATATGTGGAATCGTACAGCAGACAAACCATGTTGCATCGATCGGACAAAATGATAGTCTGAAGGGGCTATGTCGGGACTATACGTCGGGTGCTCGAAAACCTCCCAGCCAAGCGTCAATAACGTTTCCTTGATCGATTTCGCGACATGTGGCCTAGCGTTGTCATGAAGTAATTTCACAAGACGCAATCCTTTGCCTGTGAATAGACATTTCCGACAGATTTCCTGGGTCAATCGCAGCAATTGCTGCTTGTAGCGATCAGCAGTGATAGTTTGACCCTGTTCCAATAGTTCATAATTCATATTCCCACCAGATGTACAGCAGAACTTTCTTGGAGTGAATATCGCGTTTCGGTGTCGAAGTCGTTGCTTCACCGGGATCTATCCAGTGTTTTTTGCGTTTGGGATTGTCATACTATATCCACTTTTCATCACCCGTAACGATTTTCCACAGGAAAGACTTTGTGTGTTGTTTATTCAACAGATTCAAACACTTCATGACACGCTCATCCTTGTTCCTCTGGCTCAGGTCATGTGGCACCCGTTTTCCTTCCTTCTGAATCATTCCCATTGCGCGTAAACGATTGGAAATGGTTTGTTGAGTTAATCCTAGTTGTTCAACTAGTTCTTTTTGCGTTTGAGACGAATCTTCATCCAGCAGTGCTTGCAGTTCTTCATGTGCAACCTTCTGCGGGGCGCCGCTACGTTCTCGATCGCTAAAATTAAACTCACCTGGTTTAAACCTTCTAAACCAAAACTCACACGTGATTTTCCTTACAGAATTCTCCCTCAGAACAGAACAGATCGATGCACATTCTTTTGCAATACTTTTTCCTTGATGAAATTCGTAACGAATGCAGTGTCGAATAAATGAAGTATCGCTTGCCATCTTTCACCTACCGATGTGCAAGTGCGTTTGACTGTTGGGCGAACTTCTCTGTCACATTTTATAATCTGGACCAGTTACGGCCATATGGCAACAACGCGGAGGAATGTCGGATATGTAAATTAGCGGTATACGTCACACAAAAAACGCTTTAAAACTTATTTGTACACCTAATATATATGGAGAGAGAGAGTAAGTGCAATTTTCAAGAGCAATTTTTCATTATGCCGTAAAAGAAAAGTTTTTAATCAATGTATCCTTCTAGTTCTTATTTACGAAGCAGAGACATGGAACTTTACTAAAAAAGGACATACAGATGTCGTAAATAACTGAAAGCAGCATGGAAAAATGTTGGTATAACACAGAAAGATGGGAAGAGGAATCATGGATTAGGCAAATGACAAAAGTTGATATCGTCCTGCCGAAAATCCTCGAAATACGTGGAGACAATATAAATAGACAAAGTCATCGCTCTTTTCGTTGCTTTTTTCACGATGCCATCCTGATCAAAGTGAAGAACCTCAAAGGGCAATGAATTAGATATATTGCTAGAAGTGACCACCGTCGGGCAAATGAAGTACCAGATTGGATACAGAGGGACAGGAAAAGACCCAGAAGAAGACCACATGAGAAATGGATGGATAAAATTCGGAAGCATGTCGGAGTGACATGGGGGAAACAGGCTCAAGACAGACAGTTATGGAAGGAAATTGGGTAGACCTTCATCCAGCAGCGGATTGATAATGCTTGTTGATGATATATACATATACATGCATTTATATATTTTTAGCATGTTTTATGTTACAATGCGATGGCATTACACACTGCTAATGAGTTGTTTGCCATCATATACGAAATGATGTCTACATTTTTTGTTCTTACTAACAACAATCTAGCGAAAGAAACAAATTAATTTTTGCCATGAAATGTCGCATTCAATGTTTTTACGTAACCAGTCTCCCAGGAAACTCAAAAATCTGAATAAGCAGGTAAGATTCCACCTCCAATTTTCAATGAAGTTGAGCAATACTTAATTACGGGAAATCTGTCAACAACATAATTATCTTATTTGCTGGTTAGGTATTTATAGACATAAATACCTCATTATTTTTCACGATATAAAAACATCAAGATACAAAAAGGAATGGAAGTACATACAGTGGAAATAAAAGAAAACGAAACAACAAAAAAAACACAAAAACGAATTTTAGGCTGGAGTCTCATGCATAGTTCTGATTGTTGTTTTGACATGACTTCAAGATGATCCTTTTAAAATCCAATAAAAAGGGTAATGAAAAGTTTATGATTGCTAGCTATCAAAAACTGATTTTTAAGAGTTTAGTGGTACACATTGGATTGTTCGTGAGTACGTCAATTATTCCCCATGAAAAATAAATCACTGTGGATGTGAGGAAAAATGAAATATTTCCAACACCATTACGCTAATCTCATTCTTACACACGAGTGCAAGATATAACTTGCGAAAATTCATTGTAAATATTACTAGCTAGTCTAACAATGTGGTTCTAAAAAATAACATGTAATTTGTAGTGTACTACTCCACCTTCCTTGTAAATTTCTTGCATTGGAGAATCCGTTGTGCATTTACAAGCATCTATGCCTCAACGTCATTAACATTGAATGGGCGGTACATCCCTTGTTGATCTTTTTTCCGAGTTCATTACCGCGAACTTCAAATCCTCGACACTCTTCTCCCCTTTCTTTTCCTCAAGACAAGCCTAACTTGGTCACCTAGGTCAACTTGAAGTGCTTTATCTTTTTAGATGCTGTAGATTCAAATATTTTTTTCTGTATTATTTCCGCGTGTTTCAGGCTTCAACGCTGCGATATGTTTTGTTTGTTTTACTGTAATTATCATAATAATGTTCTTATACAATAACACACACTGAACAAAATCAGAATACAGAAGCTGAAAACTTTCCGGACAATGTTTTTCTGGAAGCACGAGAAAAAGGCTTCAAGAGCAAAAGAGAGAGGAGATACAGAGAGAAAAAGTGAGGGTTATAAGGAAGTAGGCGATGGAAAGAGTTGAATGAGAGGGCGTAGGTAAAACTTCAGGTTTAACGCTGGAATGATGTACAAAGCCAAAAGGTAGAAAGGGGGTGATAGAAGAAAAGGAAGAGAATAAAAGGTGGCGTAGAGGGAGAAAGAGGAAGAGAGGGTGATTGGGAAAGAGAAGATGGAAGACGGTGGTAGAAGAAAAGAAAAAGAAAAGAAGGTCGCGGAGACGGAGAAAGATGGAGAGAGGGTGATTAAGAAAGAGAGAGAGAGAAAGAGGGAAAAGAGACGTGAAGTTCAGCCCTGGAATGTTGCATAACACCGAGAGAGAGAGAGAGAGAGAGAGAGAGAGTATTAATGGAGATAGAGAGTGAGAAAGAGAGAATGTTAAGGTAGAGAAAAAGACGGTGAGACAGAGAGAGAGAGAGAGAGAGAGAGAGAGAGAGAGAGAGAGTATTAATGGAGAGAGAGAGTATTAATGGAGATAGAGAGTGAGAAAGAGAGAGTGTTAAGGTAGAGAAAAAGACGGTGAGAGAGAGAGAGAGAGAGAGAGAGAGAGAGAGAAATGAAGAGACTGAAGGCTGAGAGCTGGTACGATACCGAAGAGAGAGAGAATATGTTTGCGGTAAATATGAAAATAAATCATTAACTGCGACCGTATTCTCCGTGAATTTCGGTACTGGGGGATGAGCGAATTTCACATTTGGGCAAACTACATCTACGCGTGAAATTTGCGTTTGATAAAACTGCAGAAGAATTACTTTACGCATTGTGCATGTCAGAAACAAATGTAGTCTTTCTAATTCTCTGCTAAATAGGAAAAGAAGAACAAACAGATAAATCCAGCGGAGCAAAAAATCATACCTAGATCCAGTGGTTTTTCGTTAAAAATTTTAGCACATCAAGATCGGTGAAGAACTCACTTACTCTGTGAGTGGTTTACGATTGTGGTGAAGATCGGAAAGGTTCCTTTAAATACTGACAGCCTTCGGAAGTTCTTTGAACCGAGACGGACAGCCGAAACAGGAATGCTGAGACCAAGCGATTGTTGTGAGGGGTGGCGCCCTCCCCTCTTTCTACTCTCCGCCTCCTCTTTCTTGAAGAAGAGTGTGACCGGCTAGCCCATCTGAGAGTGGGTCAATTCGATGTGCCATTAGCCAACGGCGAGAGTGTTTTCTCAGTCCTCGGCGATGACGGTAGATTTTATCCCCTGCGCCCTTTTGAAGATGGCTTCGAAAGTGAACTTCATCACGTGCCTCGGGGCGACAGTTAATTTTTTCTTCTTTCGTGAGCATTGAGGAACTATTCTACATCTAAGTGCAATATGTTCATTGTCCTAAAGCTCGGATGACCGAGGGTTTTCTTCAGAATATTCTCAGTAGACGATTTTACGTTCTTGCGTGCGTAGTTCTAATATGACCCCAAACAAGGAATTTCCCAATATAGCATTTGTATGGTTCATAAGGTCATGACTATGACACCTAAACGTTTTAGATTAACAACTTTTCGGTAGATTCGGCTGCCTACATCACGTCACAACTCAAAGGAAAATTATTCTAAAGATAAAAAGGTAGGGGAAGAAACGAAAAGGTGTTAAGTTACATAAATAAAATTTCACAAATGCTTGTATGTATTATAAATGCTTCCCGGATGAAAATGTGGGAAACACAGGATCACCGATTTTCTACGGCCAAAATATACTCAAATTTCTAATTTCTTTTTTTAGTGCACGAAAGGATCTTCTAATTTTTTTCGGTTGTTGGGTGGTCAGAAAAGCGGTCTTCTGACTTTTGCTGATGACAATAGATTACTCAAAAATTACTAATCCCTCGGCATGAAAAATGAATTTAAAAACTCGTTTTATTTTATTTCTTGTACATACTATGTAAGAACTTTTGATATGAATATCTCAAAAGTACTACATAATATGGTATGGTAAATTCATACCATAATTCTATAGTCAAAATCTTAGGGAATTTTCCTGAACGTTGCTAGAAATGTCCGCGTGTAGTCGCAACGCAAACCACAACAACAACAAAAACAATCATTTTTCTGAAACTTGGGTTAAGTTCAAGCATAAAATCTTAAAGTTGTAAGATATTAAGACTTGAAAACGAATTACCAGGACCAGCATTTTGACTTATAGAGAATGAATTTTCGGTGACATTTCAGTATAGCGTGCCATTTGAGAGAAAAAGAGAAAAAAGAAGAAGAAAGAAAGCAAAGGAAGGAAAAAAGATAACTGGGAGTGAAAGAAAAACACTTGCTTTTCACTAATATTAGAAAAATTATTAGTATTGCTTAAAGTGCGCAGAAATTTAAAAGCGAACTTAAGGCCGATTAGCGATTAAGGTGGCTAGGTAGTCTGTTTTAAAGAAAACATGTTTTATTATTTGTTTTCCAGTGTGATCGTTCTTCTATGTCCAAGCAGTCTCTTTTATTCTCCCTTTTTTTAACTGTGTGTGTGTTGATTAGAATTTTCTTTTATTTAATTTACAAAAGAAATGTTTAAAAGGTAGGTGTATGTGTTGTATATCTATTCCACAAACTTTTAGAATCAATTTTGTTTATTTCATGAAGAAATTGAAGAAATAGAATGCGATTTTCTATTCTGGAAATCATAAAAAAATATCTGAGCTTTAAAAAACACGCTGCTAAAACGACTTGAGCAAATATTTTTAATGTTGTTAGTTGAATCTATTTATCAAGCATTAAGACGGATGCTGAAATAAATGTGTTTAAACTGAATACAGAAAGTTGTTATCAAACTTTATCAGAGAACTTAATTTTGAGAGGTTCTCTCACTTTGAAGAATTCACCTGATTTAACTGAATGAAATTAGCCAATACTCCTAATCGAAACATTATCGAATTGATAACCGTGTTTTAGTAAATAATTGTTTAAAGTATATTTCAATGGACGAAGAAACTCTTTTGCAAATCAATAATTGTTCTCCAGGAAAAATTCGGCAACATGAACTTTAACTAAATGAAGTGGAACACTGTTTTAAGAAATTAAAGTAAATAAATAAATAATGTTTACCACTCATAACACTTATAATTTTTAGAAATTTTCTCCAGGTTTCGATGCGAATACAAAATTTTTATGGCTGAACTTATATGAAATTTTTTAGATAAATATCTTGTCATGAATGATCTCAAGAAAATTTCCTGTAAACAGTTTTTCTTTTAAAATCCTACGATAGTTCCATTTTAATTAACATAAAAAGTTCAAACAAATATAAAGGCTCAATTAAACTTAAAGTAATTGAAATTTATTTTACTGTTCTCAATATTTTAAAGTGTGTTTTATGACTTAAAAAAGTTTCGTGGTAATGTCTCCTATATTATTTTAGTTAATTCATTCATATTTACACTTACGTATATTAATACTTCCATTAATATTTATAGGTATTTGTACTTAGCAAATAGCGAAAGCCATTTGCCTTAGGGCATTTACATATTAAGATCATATATTATAAATTGTGTTGTTGGTTCCATTTTAAATGTCAATAAATCTGACTGAATTTAAACAATATATTTTAACAGGCGGGAATCATTTTCAGCTTGTGTTATAAAAAGCAAGTTAGTAAAATCATGCAATGATTATGATACGCTTTCCAACATAACAACAAAAATCATTACTCAAGTTATGAGGATAAAGGCTGTGGAATAAATCTCGCTCCTGGGCCCTGACCTTTGACCCCATTTCGATAATATTCAACAGAACCGGTTCAGTATATTTCCGGAATAACATACTAAAGTTTTGTCGCAATAGAAGCATTTTTAGTCAAGTTATGATGATAATGACTGGGGAATAAATCTCGCTTCTGTGCCCTGACCTTTGATCCCATTTCAATGATATTCAACAGAACCGGTTCAGTATAACTCCGGAACAACATGGTAACGTTTTGCCGCAATCGAAGCATTTTTACTTAAGTTATGACACATAAGGGGGATGGAATGGATCCCGTTCCTATGTCTTGACCTTTGACCCCATTTCGTCCATTTTCAACAGCGTTCGTCCCCAAGTTGGCCCCTGCCACATACTAAAATTTCATTGAAATCGAATCATTTTTACGCGAGTTATCGTGCGGACAAACAGACAGACAGACAGACGGACAAAGCTGGAGCATATTCTCCAACTTTGTTCATCCGAGATTTATTCTACAGCCATAAGCTGGAGCATGCACCAGCTTTGTTCGTCCGTCTGTCTGTCTGTCTGTCTGTCTGTCTGTCTGTCTGTGAGCGCTTTAACTCGTGTAAAAATGGTTCGACTTCGATGAAATTTTAGTATGTGGTAGGGGCAAAGCTGAAGCAGATGCTCCAGCTTTGTTCGTCCGTCTGTCTGTCTATGTGTGCGCGCGATAACTCGCGTAAAAATGATTTGACTGAGCTGTAATTGTAGTATGTGGTAGGGGACAACCTGGGACGAACTCTATTGAAAATGGACGAAATGGGGTCAAAGGTCAGGACATAGGAGCGGGATCCATTCCATCGCCCTTATGCGTCATAACTTACGTAAAAATGCTTCGATTGCGACAAAACTTTATCATATTGTTCCGAAGGTATACGGAACAGTTTCTGTTGAATATTATCGGAATGGGATCTAAGGTCAGGGCACAGGAGCGATATTTATTCTACAGCTGTTATCCTCATACCTTGACTAAAAATGCTTCTATTGAGACTTCTATAACTGACCGGGACAAATCTGCTTTGAACTATAAATTCGAATATTTCATTTGCACTTACTTTTTCAAACTCTTTTGCTACGAGACATAAAACTGAACCATAAAATTCGCAGGCAAATGTTGTGTGGACGAACATGTAAGTTTGGTTATTCAGTATGTCTCGTCCTCTCAATGTAAGTAACACAACTGCTGGAAATAAATATGTTGTTTGTTGGACCTTACTAAAGATTTGCACAGTTTGATCTTCAACTTCAATCACTTGCTTTTTCATGACGATTTTCATACACGTATCAGGAAGAAAAGGTTTTACCTCTTAAAATTTACCACGTGCCTTTGTTTACAAACGGAGTAGGAAACGAAATCCTCCGCCGTTACAATTTAGAACTTCTTCTAAGTATCTCTTCTTTGTGCGGTTCATGTTCTGACTCTGCCATGTAACATTAGCTATTTAGTTGGGCTGCCTAACGAAAAGTGGTCTGTAATAAGAACTCGTACGAGATCATGTGGGTCCCAGGATCAGAGGTCGGCATATAATCTCATACGTCAGGTAGAGCCGTGGATGGCCTAGTGGTCAACTTTCGTGACTATCACGGAAAAGTTTCAGGATCCATCCCAGAGAAGTACCACTAAATGTTCGCCGTGCGTCGGATAGGTACACTAAGCCGTTGGACCCCGGTACTGCCCCCCCTGGCTAAAGATAAGGGGTTCTTCCTACCCCTTTCTACCTAGTTTCTGTGTCACTTTCCTGTCGGGCACTAGCCCAAATCTCTTAGCTTCCTACTTCTAAACGTTTTTTAAGACTTGGTGTCAGACACCCCCTTCCTACTTCTAAGGGTTGTTTAAGACCTCGGGTCAGACACTCCCTTCCTACTTCTAAGGATTGTTTAAGACCTGGGGTTAGACACTGCCTTCCTTCTTCAAAAGGTTGTTTAAAACCTGGGGTCAGACACTCCTTTCGTATTTCTAAAGGTTGTTTAAAACCTGGGGTTAGACACTGCCATCCTTCTTCTAAAGGTTGTTTAAAACCTGGGGTCAGACTACTTCTAAAGGTTAATATATATATACTTCTAAAGGTTGCTTAAGGCCTGGGGTCCGATACTCCTTTCCTACTTCTAAGGGTTGTTTAAGACCCGGGGGCCAAACACTCTCTTCCTACTTCTAAGGATTGTTTAAAACCTGGGGTCAGACACTCCTTTCCTACTTATAAGGGTTGTTTAAGACCTCGGGTCAGACACTCCCTTTTTATTTCTAACGGTTGTTTAAGACTTCGGGTCAGACACTCCCTTCCTACTTCTAAGGGTTGTTTAAGACATGGGGTTAGACACTGCCTTCCTACTTCTAAAGGTTATTTAAAATCTAAGGTCAGACACTCCTTTCCTACTTCTAAAGGTTGTTTAAGACCTGGGGTCAGATACTCTTTTTCTACTTCTAAGGGTTGTTTAAGACCTGGGGCCCAACACTTCTTTCCTACTTCTTGTTGTTTAAGACCTGGGGTCAGACACTCCCTTCCTATTTCTAAAGGTTGTTTAAGACCTTTAGAAATAGGAAGAGACACATTCTCCCTAAAATCCTCTACATAAATCTCACACGAGAAGGACCTTCATTCTGAACCACTTGGTCAACCAGTAGGTCACCCTCTTAGCCTAAGGCTTTTACTTCTGATTGTTGGGCACGAGTTCGAATTCCGATGGACCATGGGTGGTGTACTTTCCTGATCGCCTGGCTCTGTCTCCTAAATTAGCGACAGGATACTGTTTATAGCCCATAGCTCTTGGTCGTTAAACCCTGAGATAATACATACACGAACGAGTAGTCGTGAGGAAGTTATGGCGGGATAGGGTTTCCCGGCGAAAACACCGAAAAACGTGATAAACGTTATTTATTTCTACCCCATATGCTCGGGAAACGGTCCCAAACAGTCCTGCAGATGCTTTTACCGTCCTGTGTGCTTAATTCCTTGAAGTTGCACCCTTGGCCGTTTAGCCCTTCGAACGGTAAGTACGTCGAACTCTTTTCTTTAATCCAGCTCTACCTCTAGACGACCACTGCTTGGGTCTGTGTTACTTTCAGGGGAGGATGGAGCTTCTGCGGGACCCGGAACCAAATTTCATTTAGGGCACAAGGAAATAAATATCATGTTTTAATAAAGTTATTATGTGAAAGATGTCGTTCGTGAAGAAAACACACGAAAACTATAATAAAGACGAAATGATCATTTTAAAGTTGTGTTTGCTTTAAGCTTAAGAAAAAGATTGTAATATGGATTGAAAGTTTCGAGAGAGAGAGAGAGAGAGAGAGACAGAGAACGAAAGAGAGAGTAAAATATGTTAAAATCTTTGATTCTCTTTCCAGATAGAGGGGTTGAAGTTGTATTGTGACTTTTACAAAAACTGCCTCACAAAATGATAAAAAGCTTCCTGCGTATCGAATATATTTGGGTAGGAAATATAATTAGGATCTCTCTAAAATAAATTCGTATAAGTAGCTTTTTCCCCCGACACATGCTTTAGTGATTGGTTTTTACTGCAAAGTGGAATAATAGACAAATTAGTGACACTTTAAAATTTTATACGCGCTCATATATGAAAATTGCTTTTTTCAAATTTCTGGTAATGTTCTTAAAGTGACGGAATAATTGGCCAATATGTAGCCAGCCCCAAAACACCTTTGATATTGGTGCTAGATACTTAATTTTACTTTAAATTTAAGTATCTAGCACGCACATAAATTGTTAAGTATTAAAAGTAGGGACCAAAAAATTATGAAATTTAATTTGTTATTTCATGAATGCAGAAAATAATAAAATGGTTGCAATAATCGTTTGAAATCTGGAAATCTCAGTATTTGTACGGCGAAAGACCATAACCTATTCGAGAATGGGGGGATTGGAAATAAAAAACACATTTTTTTAAATATATTTTTAAAGGCCTCGCACCCAAAATTAAAAAAAAATATTAAAAAGAATTCTACCGAAAATTATTTTTTTTGTTTTGCTTAAACTGCGAGGCCCCTTAAAGGCGCGGAAGCCGAGGCGACCGCCTCGGTTGTCCCTACGCTCCATCCAGCCCTGGTTATTTCAAAATTTCAAAGTAATACCCGGAACTTCAAAGTAATACCCGGAACTTCAAAGTAATACCCGGAACTTCAAAGTAATACCCGATTCTAAGCGATTCGCTCATCAGCTTAGTGATCTTTATGTCTGTAGTTTGCACGGTGCAGATAATTTATTTCTTTAACGGAAAATGCTTTAATTTTGATAAGAAATCCGAACTGCTGTATTTCCGGATCTCCGCGCATTCAGAAAATTCATCGCTACGATACGCGATCCATATCTTCGAAATTCCAACAAAATTGCGATTTCAAATCGATTTATACAATGGTCAAGAGACAACGCAATGCGGCACTTTCACGTTACAAACTGATGAACAACAGGTCATAAATTCATGTTTGAGTGATACTCACAAATTTCTGGGATAGGAAGTTCTTCAATGTAGTAGTTTCCTGTTTTATTTTAAACACACACAAAGAATCCTGTGACCGAGTGGTCAGAGGCGTTAGATTCTGACTAGTCATCCAAGCTGGGCTTGGGATCGAGTCCCGGGAGAAGTATGTGTGGTGTGTCTGTCATTCGACGTTGGCTTTCTTCCCTCCCAGGAACCAGTGGATCCCAAAATGGGGACAGTTGACTGCGTGTGACTCTTAAGTTGCTAATGGTTATCACGAAACAAAAAGGAAGCCTAGAATTTGTGAGTGGTGTGCTGTTCAGAAAGCACGCATATGGGATGCAGTTCCAACACAACCAGTGTAGTTCAGAAGCCAGGCTGAACCACAGCTATTCCTGGGCAAAGACTCCACGTTGAAAACAAGTGCCTATTTTTTACTTTGAGACTTCGGCCCGGGGCATTTAGTGTATTGTGTGTGTCAAGTAGCCCTTCGACGAAGCTTAACAACCAACAAACCTGCGTACGGGATCAATAAACTCATCACAAGAGTGTGCCAGTTTCTCATTAGTATATATGACTCTTTCTAATGTTTCTACTATAATGTTTCTTGTTCATAAATATGATCTTTGTTTCATTGTTTTACAAATTTTATGAGAGCAGAGAAAATATTTAATGAGATTTGGTGTTTAATGATAATTTAATGAGAGCAAAGACAGTATTTAACGTAACGTTTTTATGCATGCGTATCATAATATATCCAATCACCAGAGAGATACGGAGAGCCCGTAATACAGTGAGCGACGCCGGAATGATTTGAAATAGTGGAATAAACACAAATAAAAATTCCTTTGAACCAAGACATATAGAGAAATCATTGTCATGTTACTCTTTTACAATGACTTAAGCGTTTTCATTAAGTTAAGCAAGCTGCGCTCAAACTTTATTTTGAATGAGAGCCTTATTCGGTCCTCGGGAAAGCATCACAATGAAGCCCCGTCAAAATAGAAGTAATAGGGATTTTTATGGTGCTGTTCCCATTTTGAGAAATAATAATTTAACATGATTATTTTGATGATACAACTCACGCAGCCCTTAGTGACGTGGCAGGGCACATGACCCTGTTGGTAGGCATAAACAGCCGTATCAGAACAATTCGACCACCTACCTAAAAATGGGAATAACCATCCTTGGCCGGGATGACAGCTGTGAGACGCCATGACATGGACGCAATGAGGCCCTGGAAGGTTGCCAGAGGCACACATGCCCATTCGGACTGCAGTAGAGCACGGAGGTCCCGGAGATGACGTGGTTGTGGGTCGGCACGTTGAACCCATCGATCCAAATAGTCCCACAAGTGCTCTATGGGATTAATGTCGAGCGATTTCGCCGACCAAGGAAGAACGGAGACATCGCTGCAGTGTTCCTGGAACCAGTCACGCACCCCCTTAGCGACGTGACACGGCGCATTGTCCTGTTGGTAGACACCATCACCACCAGAGTAAATGTCCAACATGAAGGGATGCACGTGGTCAGCGAGGATGGACAAGTAGGCATTGGCGTTCAGGGACCCATCCAGTGGTACCAGCGGTTCCAGGTCATACCAGGAAAACATTCTCCAGACATGCACACTGCCACCGCTGGCCTGTACGTGACTGACAAGAGCGTCCGGGTGTTGGTTCTCATGCGCCAGACACCATATCCGCCACCTCCAGTCACTTCTGTGGAGTAGAAACCTCGATTGCTTGGAGAAGGCAACCTTTTCCCACTCTTCCGCTGTCCAATGACGCATGCGTAACAGGGTTCACTCTACTGTTATCGCGGACACGTAACTGGGTTCCCCAGCGTTCATTTGCGTGGTCAATTGCTGCACTGTTGCGCGTCGATTGCCTCTTACCAGTCAACGAAGGACACGTTCTCCTCTGGGGTCGATGGCCTTTGGGCTCCACAGTTGTGACGCCGGGAGTCACTGGGTATCCCAGCGGTCCATTTTTGGTACACCCTTACTACAGCACCTCGCATACAGCTCAGGAAGTTTGCTGTTTTTGAGATGCTTCCACCCTTGGTGCGGCAGCCGATGATCATTCCTTTCCGCACGTTCGTCAAATCACTACCTCTTCCCATTGCGCTCACGTTACGCACTATGGCTCATCTGTCCTGGCCGGCTGCTTATATCTCCGTGTGGTCGACCTTGTCACGTGCGCGCTGTGACGCGCCTGGGTGGTACTGTGATTCCGGGGGTGGTCATATTATTCTGATTAAAACCGTGTATACGCACACACACAAAATAATAGTAGTCATTCCTAGGAACGCAGTCAAGGGGTGTCCTAGAGGTCCGGACCCCTCCAGAAATTTTTTGCAGCCGTATATTTTTTATTGCTTTCACACAGTGATTTCAAAAGATGTATATTTTACAACATAATTATGTACAGTTTGTGCACTCCTTAAGTTTGTAAGACTAATCAAGAGTTAGCTGTAGTTATTAAAACTGAATGTGAATATACATTATGTTGTGCGTTCAACATATTTTTGCCGATCATTACATTTTTTAAAGTGTTTGTCGAATTCTCATTTTTCTTTCATTCTCTCTTTTCGTGGAAGAACACAGCGGACTCTGTTCAATAAGCACTGGAAATTTTCGTCCGATAAAGTTGATTTACTGCATCGCTTAAAGCTTTATTTTGAATATATATGTGATTCGTACAAGAGTAAAGCCATATCTTATGAGTTGTAAGAAATGGAAACGGAAACAGACACCGAAAAAATTAATTTCCGCCCGACATTACTACAGCTCTTGTTGCTTGTGAAAATGGTGCCTGGATGGTTTGACTCTTCGTTCAGCGTGTTCAAATGCTCCTCTTAGTACAGACGAAATCTTGAATGTACACTGATGGGGCAAAAGTCATGGTATAGCAGTATGCAAAATTTTAACTGGCGTTGCCGTCGTATAAAGGCTTCGACGCACGCCACGATTTTTTATCAGTTGCAAGGTGTAAATTCGTGAGTCAGGTTCAACAACCGCCAGTAGGATTATGTCAAGTCGACGAGAATTATCGGAGTTTGAATGAGGCACAGTAGTGGGAGCAAGACGGATGGGACATTCAGTCTCCGAAGTGGTGCGAACATTCAGCATTGTCACGTGTGTACCGATAAAACACGGTGTCACGTGTGTACCGAGAATACCTCATGGAAGGCATTATCACCCGCCGTGGACAGCCCAGTGGCTGACCACGTGTGCTGAGTGACCGTGACCAGCGGCATCTGACCAGGATTGTCCTTGCTAACAGACAAACGACACTGGTTCAAATAACAACCACATTCAATGCAGGCGGTACCAGAGACATATCCATCAGATCAGTGCAGCGTAATTTAGCGTCCATGAGATATGGGAGCAGAAGACCCACCAGAGTGCCTTTATTAGAACCACGACATCGGACACAGCGCCTCAGCTGGGCTCGTGAACAAGGTAATTGGACCCTGGGAGACTGGCAACATGTGGCGTGGTTCGATAAGTCACTCTAATAGTTGTTACGAGCTGATGGTAGGGTTCGGGAGTGGAGCAGACCTCATGAGGCCATGGACCCAAGCTGTCAACAAGGCACTTTGCAAGCTGGTGGGGGTTCCATACATGTGTGGGGGTGTCTTTACGTGGTGGCACGGTTTGGGTCCTCTGGTCCTCTCACTCTTATATGTAATTCTGCACTAGTCCCGATATGTTATTGTAGTTTCTATAGCCTTTTCGATTCGCTTATACGTAACTCATTCATACGATTTTTGTGATTATACGTTAAATTTTGAATTTCAGATTATCAAAAGTACTTGGTTCTTTTATTCTTTTATACGTAACCTAATATGTTAAAAGTTAGAGAGAACCGAGACAGCTTTTTTTCTTTGCCACCATGAACCCATGAAGTTGATGACTCAACTAAAAATAAACAAACAAAGATTAGCTGCCTCTGAGGTCTGCTGACTTCTATCCCATTCAAAACATTTGACACGCTGTACGGCGAAGTCTGAATAACCAAGTTCCATACGCTAGTCTACTAGGAGACCTTCGTAACATGTTGCCTGTAATACTAGACGTGCTGTCCAAGACACTCATCAGTTATGTGGTTGCAAGTATGACTGTGTCAAGACGTACTTCGACATAAAGGTGGTATTACAAGGTACTGAAATCCAGAGGTATGGACATTCTCCGAATTTACTATTTTGTCTATATTGTAGTGCTACTTTATTGTGAGCAGAAATTGCACAATAAATTGTTTTTGTAAACGTACTTTTTACAGAGTGAAGTGTTAAAAGTCACGACATACGAACCTAGTAATGTGTAGGACCTCCTCTAGCCCAGCAGATCGACGTGGCATCGATTCCACAAGTGGCCGGAAGACTTCTGGAAAGATGTTGAGCCATGACGTCTGAACAGTCGCTCACAGTTCCCTGAAGCAGGATCTTGGGTGCGAATGAACCTTTCCATCCCGTCACATATGTGCTCTATTGGGTTTATGTCGGGCGAACGTGGTGGATACACTATCCGTCGGAACTGTCCAGAATGCTCCTCGAACCAATTGTGGACAACTTGGGCCCGATGACATGGTGCATTGTCCGCATGGAAAATCTCATCGTTTTTGGGATACATGAAGTCTATGAAGGGCTGCAAATGATCAACTAGCAGAGCAACAAAGAGATTACTGGTTAATGACGTGTTTACGAGGACCAGAGGACCCAAACCGTGCCACGTAATGACCCCCACCCATACATGGAGCCACCAACAGCTTGCAAAATGCCTTATTGACAGCTTGGGTCCATGGCCTCATGGGGTCTGTGCCACACCCGAACCTTACCATTAGCTCGTAACAACTATTAGAGTGACTTATCAAACCATGCCACATGTTGTCAGTCTCCGAGGGTCCACTTACCGTATTCATGAGCGCAGGTGAGGCGTTGTGTCCGATGTCGTGGTGTTAACAAAGGCACTCTGGTGGGTCTTCAACTCCCACATCTCACGGACGCTAAATAAAGCTGCACTGACCTGATGGATATGTCTCTGGTACACCCTGCATTGAATGTGATGTTATTTGAACCAGTGTCGCTTGTCTGTTAGCATGGACAATCCTGATCAGACGCTGCTGGTTGCGATCATCCAGCACCTGTCCAGGATGGGTGGTAATGCCTTCCATGAAGTATTCTCGGTACACACGTGACACCGTGGATCGAGGAATGTTAAATGTTCGCACAACTTCGGAAACTGAATGTCTAATCCGTTTGGCTCCCAATACCATGTCTCCTTTAAACTCCGATGATTCATGTCGGCTTTCCATAATCTTACTGGCACTAGTTCAACCTGACTCTCGAGATTATACCTCGCAACTGTTAAAAATAAAGGCGTGCGTCGAAGCCTTTATACGACGGTAGTGCTAGTTAAAAATTTTCATAGTGCTATCCCTTAACTTTTGGCACTTCAGTGTAGTTTGTGTAACGTAACCTCACTGATATTATTTCAAAGCATGTTACATGAGTCTGATATATACATCCTTCATTTCATGCAAAATTCTTAACTTTTTGTTGCCAGTGTATAAATCGATGTCTCCCAACGTCATCCGGATTAGAAGGCGTTGTCCGGCACAGGAGTTTGACTAAATAGACAAAGTACTGGAGAACAGATTCAAATAAAAATGACGACCCGCTTGGATGCATAGTCTCACTCAGAGGCTCGCACGGTGTTAAGGTTTTTCTAGACACCGGAAACGCAAGCAACGTGGATGCATCAGCAACTCCAAGTAGGTTATGGTTCTCAAGCTATGAGCGTTCTGATTGTGTTAGAATGGTGTTTAAAATTCGCACAAGGTGTCAATACCTTGACGAATGAGAAACGCAGTGACAGGCGTCCAACATTAAAAACAGACAGCAACGTGGCGTGTTTGAAAGCTCCGTGACAAAACGACAGACGGAAAACTTTCCGACAGATTTTTGCAAATGCTACTTCCAGCATCGCTCATCACATCGTTGTATCTAATAACAGCGCGTACCTCCAAGTGAGACCATATTTCTAGGCAGGTCATAATTTTCACTTAAATCTGTCCTCCAGCACGTTACCTTCTTATTTAAACTCCTACACCAAACAACTGTGACGTACTGCAGAGGTAAAGCACGTGTCAAGACTACAAATCTGCAGCGATACATTCTGTCATTGTAGCTTAGTTGGGAGAGCAACTTACTCCGGAATGAAGGCGCGCGGATTCGATCTCCGTCACGGACAAAATTGTGTTTTCACACAATGCTCTCTAATCAGGAGAGTGTAATGACATTATAAGGTACCGATTTCCGTTTCTCTAATTGGTCGGTAAAGGTAATCGAAAGTTACATATTGATCAACCCCTCGTAACAAACCCGATTATGAGAGGAACTTTGTTCGATAAAATGAATATTTCCTTCACAGGACAGTTCTTGTCCTCAGGATTTTTATGCATAAAAGCTGGGTATGCGATTAAGTTAGACCACAAGCCAAGGGTTTTTTTAAAGAATTAAGAGCTGGCTCAAGAGTCGAAACGGCAAGTTGCCGTAATAAATCAAGGTCGGTGTACTTCAGTAGGGGGAATAACTGGCTCTGGAGCGAGGAAACGTGGATGTGAATTCGACCTCCAGAAAAAAGGGATTTTCTTCACAATCTTTCAGCTATTTTAATTGCTGAAATTTCACACTTAAAAAGAAAAGAATCTTAACATTTAATGCGAGAACCGTGGGCGATTAAACTTCACTAAAAGTAATTGCAGGTCTACTTCGATGCTTGTATTTTAAAGTCCAAGAAAATATTCAAGAGAAGAGTCTTTCGTACTGTACCTGTGTTTTTGATTTTTGAGCATTCCATGTCCGAAAATACTCTTCTCGCATTTGTAAGTGCTTCCAAACAGTGAAATAACTTTTAATCCCAAATTTCTTATGATTGGGTGAAAAAGAAAGTTTGAAGAATTCTACTCGCAGTATTTGATATAAATTCAATAAATTCATCTACTTGAAGTTTATACACTGCACGACACAGAAATTGCACCACCCAGAAGGAGTGAGGATAGAGGAGTGAAATTGAGAATGCAAATAGGAATACTAAGGGTTTACCTTGATGTTATTTTCAGTCAACTACAGGAAAGGAGTTTCTGGCCCCAGGTCTTAAACAACCCTTAGAAGTACACAGAGCAGGAGACTCAGAGGTTAATGTTCCATAGAGGCACATGGCAACAATTTGGCCCCGAAGATCTCAATAGAACAGCGCGCCAGTGGATGGACATGGAAGTAAAACGTCGAACCGTAATCGTCTGTCTTCCTTTTTTTTGTGAGTTTACAACTCATCTGATCATATGTAGACATTTTAGGAAGGGAGTATCTGACCCCGGGTCTTAAACAACCCTTAGAAATAGGAATCAAGGAGATTTAGGCTAGAGTGCCCGATAGGAAAGTGACACTGAAGCGAAGTATAAAGGAGGAGGAAGACGCCCTTATTTATTACCGGGGGGGGCAGTACCCGGGGTCCGACGACTTAACGTGCCCATCCGGCGCACATTTAGTGGATCGAGCGTTCGTACCTGCCTAGGATCGAACCTGAGGTCCTTACCGTGGCAGTTACGAATGTTGCCCACTAGACCACCCGCGGCCCTAGAGTTTACAACTCTCTCCGCGATGCTACTTTTATAGCCACTGGTACCGTATCACGTGACAGACGCTATCGTAGTTTCATGTCCGACCACTGAGGCGCTGTCTTAAACACGAGAGTTGGACCTCTGTCTCTCTTGCTATGTACTGCAGTCCACGTCAGTGCTATTTATCTCCCAGCAATGCTATCACGGCGCCCTCTGTGCAATCGGTAACTTCCTATTGTCATTTCTGTTAGGGGTGACTATTTTATTGTCCGGTGTGCTTATATGGCTGTTTACAGATATTTTGGTGTTTTCTTTGCAGTGTAGTAATTACCCCACTAAGATGCGGCGTGTAATCAGTTTAGTAAAACTAGTGACTTAAGAAAAGAGATATCACCGATACTTTTAGTTAGATCAGTGTCAAATTTTATTTTTTTCAATAAAAAGAGATAAAGTTTATGACGTAGAATTATTTTCGTACTTCTACGTTATTTTAAAAACATAACCATAAGATGAAATAGTTCCTAAATTAAACCTTAACTGCCAGACTAAACATGTAAACAACAGAAGTCAAACTTACGGAAAAGATGCTTTATTCAGGATGTAGCACTTCCATAACAAATCATAACAGCACATAGTACTTCGCATTAAACTCTCCACACACCACACAGCTCTTAACACAACGCTCTACAACACAACGCTCAACTTGCAAGACTTCTCCAAGCAACGCTCTCTTTAACAACGCTCCCTAAGCAACAGTTTAGTTGTCGTTTTTATCTCTCGTTCTTATCTTATCTCAGGCATACGTCACGTTCATTCAACCTCAATTATGTTGCCAACAGTATTCCTTTGAGAGAAAAGATATTACGTTAAGAGTGAAGTATAACTGAGAATAAACCCAAGATTTACATAGGGAAAGAAACTAAAAAGGAAAGTTAATTTAGAATATACGTCACAAGTTCTTTCAGAAGTTGGAAAATCTCACTAAACATTTTCCAGCATTCAACTACGGATTCAGTTGTGCAACAGAAAATCATAATATTAGGCATCAAGCTCATCTAGAAATGTTTTGGATTTTCTATGCGTAAGATCACCGATATCCTGCCTAATATCAGGCACTAATTAAGTTCGTAACTTTCACTATCTTGTTCATTGTATTTGACAGCCAATGCATGCATAATGTTTGTTGGTGTTCACCGCAATGAAACATTTATAGAGTAAAAGCCATTTGCCTGTGGTGGGATTAGAACTCGCATCTTTCCACCCTGGAGCCCCCAATTAAGCTGCACCGTCGAAGTTTATCGCTGCAACTTTGCAGTATATACATGTGAGTCATCTCTGGGGACGTACGTGACATATATGTCCCCCCCCATTGAGAAATGGATGGGACGTAATCGTAGGTTTCCGGGTCAGCCGGCAAAACACGCTTGAAGGAGAGCTCACTGCAGAAGAAGGAATTCTGATTAATTTCAGAAGATGTGCGGAACGAACATCACACATTTTTCGAGGAACCCAGCGGCCAGGACATTTATTTTACGTTCTGACGCCAATATAACGTAAAACACAGTTGCTGGTCGCGATTTCGAACCCCGCATCCTTCTGGTCCGGAGCCAAATTCTTTTCCAACTTAGACATATCGACGGAATTTATCACTTCAACTTTGCCGTTTCGACATGTACGTCGCACATTTCAGATTTGATACCATCTCTTTTCAGAGAGAAAGAAATTTGGTTTATTTTTCATTTGCGGGCTGCCAACTGGATAGTACTGAGTTTGACAATAAAGTGGGGCTTTGACCTTCACACAGTCTCGCCTTCCAGAGCAATCGCCTTCCTTTACGTACGGTTTCAGATCTACCGTTGTGCGGAGCTATAAATAATGAATTTTTGCCGTGTCATTTAGTAGCATTTGCAAAATCTCCATGACATTACGTATACTCGTTCTTATTCTGATTGCGTACAAATACGCAGCCTTCCTTCTCTCGTTTTCCGCAATTGCAGGATACGGGAAGTGTGAAGCACGTCAAAGAACAGATGCCCTCAGGTAGCTTGGGAATTATGTAAAGTTTTTTAATTTTCTTGTCACGCTCAAGGCCGGGTGCTCTACATTTCATGCGTCCAATGAGTCTGTTTTCAGACAGACTGTCTGCACCATTTTCAGTGGCAAAAAAAGTAAGAATAAACGAGTTTGCTTCAAGATGAAATGCATCGGAAATCTTACTGCATAGAAACTATCTAATGAAAAAAAAATTACGCGAGGGGCATTCTTATTCTACGATTATAAATTTAGCATTCTGATTGCATTCTTATTCTACGATTATAAATTTGGCATTCTGATTGCATTCTTATTCTACGATTATAAATTTGGCATTCTGATTGCATTCTTATTCTACAACTAGCGTATATAGCCCGTCCTAGGACGGTTGTTTTTAAGCTTTAAATCATCATCATCATCATCATCATTGTCAACCATTATCAATCCACTGCTGGACGAAGGTCTCCCCAAGTTTCCTCCACAACGGTCTGTCTTGTGCCAGTCGCCTCCATGTCACTCCCGCATACTTTCGAATTTCATACACCCATCTTCCATGTGGTCTTCTTCTGGGTCTTTTGCTGTCCCTTGGAATCCAATCTAAAGGCTGTCCATCGATGGTCTGTCCTTCTGGCAGTATGCACATCCCATTGCCATTTCAGGGATTTAACTCTGATCATGATGTCTTCCACTCTTGTCATTTTTCGGATCCACGAGTTCCTCTTCTTATTTCTCCTGGTTACACCAAGCATGCACCTCTCCATGCAGCTTTGAGTTGTCTGCAGCCTTTGTAAGTCTCTTTTAGTTAAGGTCCACGTCTCTGCACCATGCGTAAGCACTGGAAGGATGCATTGATCAAACACTTTTCTTTTAAGACATAACGGCATATTGCTCTTGAAAATTATGCTGTTTCTTCCAAAAGCTCTCCAGGCAAGTTTTGTACGGCGATTAATTTCTTCATCAATGTGATCTTCACTTGATATCTGCTGTCCAAGATAAACGTACGTGTCTGTTATCTCCAGCTTTTCTCCATCAATCGATAAATCTTCTTTTGTCTTCTGAAAGTTCATTTTTAATCCCACTTCTTTACTCTTGTCAGCAAGTTCTTGGATCATACTCTGCAGCTCTGATGGGGTAGTTGCAAAAATGACTATGTCATCAGCAAAACGAAGGTAGTTTAGATAATCTCCATTAATCTTTATCCCTTTGTTTTCCCAGCTCAGTGATTGAAAGACATTTTCCAATGTGGCGTTAAAGAGCTTCGGAGATATGGTGTCACCTTGTCTCACTCCCTTTCCAATTTTTATGTGTGTTGTATTTTCAAACAGCCGAATCTTTGCACTTGCATTATTAATAACATCTATGAAAATGCAAATGCAAATGCAATGCAATGCAAGCTTTAAATAAATATTAATATATAAGCGATGTTGCCGTCCTATGACGGAGTGAAATTTTTAATTGAAGCAGACTAAAAACAAATCAAATAGACGCCGAATTTCTGTAAGGAATTATAGTAAAAACTTATATAGTAAGAACTCATTCATGTTAGAACTAAAAATTATACGCTATTTATTTCCGTTTTTCAAGATCTAGTGATAAATAACAGTTTATGCAAAATATTTATTTTTTAACAATTATAGGTTAGAGCGGTTAGATGGATCTATAGATTGCAAAATGTGTGATATAATCAGCACTAAACTGGGAAAGTTGTTTTAGTGTAAACTCATCTTAATAACTTTTACTTTGATTTTCGTGTTAAATTACTTTTTCTCCGGCACACTTGTCATTCCGTTCACGGCTTGTTTGACACTGTCGTATTCGACGGTTAGTTTGAAAATTCATACCGAAGCTTTTCTACAAAATAATGCAACATATGGTATTACAAATCGGAACTATCTAAATTTTCGACAATGTGCGATTGGGGCGACATCTGCTTTTAGATGCAATCTCGCTCACTTTGACATCTCAAGATTTCAGTTTTTACTGTAGGTCACAGCGTTTAGATAAATCGATATTTTGCAAAATATTTAGTATAATCAGCACTAAACTGAGAAAGTAATTAAATTAAAAAAGTGAAAAATAAAGCGTACAAATTAATATTCGAATTGTGCTAAATTAAATCAATATACAAACGCAACTTGCCGCGATTTTAAGATTCCAATTCGAATTGTGTAGATCTGATAAATAGAACTCGAGTCACTGATAATCCAATGTTTTTAAATTAGCACGCGATCACCTTGACATGCTGTGATTTTAAGAATTAAATTTGAATTTTGTAGATCGGAAAAATATAACTTTATTCATTGACAATCTAATGTTTTTAAATTAGTACGCGATCACCTTGGCAAAGGGATCGCGTGCTCTTACTGTATATAGCAGGCAATAACTTTGACATCTCGGGATCACACGAGAATTGATCGATACGTGTTGGCGCAACAGCGCAGACGTTGCTGTGACGTCAAGCTTTCCAGACAGAGAGAGATATATGGGTATTTATATATATTATTATAAATTCAGCACGTATTCGTAGAGCAAAAATCTTGATATAGTTCTACTTTTTTATCTGTAGGAGCGAAAACTTCTCATTCATGAGATCGATTTGGTAGTTTTTTTCTTTTTTGAGGGGTTGTAACGACATTATGAGCAAAAAAAGGCTGTGAGAGATCCGCACTGGCCGGGCTTTTTTGTTTTGTTTTTCGTCAGGTAAGTGCAACGTTCTGGGCTCGGGCATATACTGGAAGTTTAGCATTTTGCTCCTGAACTGAAGAAAAAACTCACAAAATAAATATTGTCTTGTGAAATAATCAGATGACGAAGATCATTGAGTGAAACGAAAGACATTGAAGTGTATCGCCACCGGATGCGTTGATTAATTTCAAATGAAACCGACAAGCCAGGCAGTAAGATGTGAGAGCCGCCTCGATGTCGCAGCGGTCTAAGCGCTGGCTTATGACCGTATATGTCTGGGGTTTGTATCCCGATGAGGCATGGATGTTGTGTTTGTCTTACGGTACTGGCTCTCTCCCTTCCCTGGAACTACTGGCTCTAAATTGCCCACAGGTTACTGCTTATATAGCTCATAACTCACAGAAGTAGCTGTTAAACCTTAAAAAAAATGATAGTCCGAGATGGGTTGGTTTATTTCTTTAACAGTTGTGACGTATTACAGAGGTGAACCAGGTGTCAAGACGATAAATCTGCAGCGATAAATTCTGTCGGTGTAGCTTAATGGTAAAGTATTCGGCTCCAGAGCAGAGGGATGGGGATTCGATGCTCGTCATCGATAAACTTGCGTTTTCACTTAGTTGAAATTAAATTTCATTTTCACTTCGTTGGATATAATTTCCATTAACATTATGACAGCGGCAGCGGTCGATATTTGAGAAGCAAACTCCGGTATCAGAACTTACAGCTAGAACTGTGGCAGCGGTCAGCTCGACTGCTATTGGATTGGTGCGAATGAAATGTCCGGCAAAGGACCAGCAAGCGTGGGCGGCGAGAACGGAAATGTAGGACAACTTATCTAGGCAAAATAATCCCCCTCGGCATCGACACATAGTTGCCATCTGTCTGGCAAGGCCATGATCCCGGGACGAAAAAGGTCTTGTGGCTGGGACCCGAAGAAGTCATCAACTGCACGTTGAACCCTCGTTGTCTGTCGTGAACTGTTTCCCGGACAGGAAGTAATCCAGGCGACGAAACAGATGATAGTCCCTCGGAGACAAGTCCGGAGAATAGGCTGGACGAGGTAGTGCGTAACAGCACAAGGCACTTAGTGTCCGCATCGTTCGTTGTGCAACACGAGGACGGACCTTGTCCTGGGGCAGAAGAACACCCTGTCTTTTGACCAAAGCCGGTTATTTCTGCAGCAATTTCCAGTGCATCTGGTGTAATTCAGCACAATAACGTTCTTCAGTGATGGTTTGGCCTCTTGCCAAGAAACTCCGATGGATTATTCCGGCTGTGGACCACCATACAAGGAGCATCATCTTCTTGGTGTTTAGGGGTGGCTTAGGATGCCGTACAGCAGGCTGTACCTTGCTTAACCATTGTGCAGATAGTTTCCGATAATCATAAAAGGACCCACTTCTCGTCACAGGTGACGATTCGATGCAGTAGAGGTTCCTATTTATTCCTGGCAAGCAGCGACGTGCAGACATCCAAACGCCTAGTCTTGTTTGCAGTTGTCAACTAATGCGGCAGCCACATGTCCAGATTTTTCACCTTACCCAGTACAGCCAGATGCCGAGCAACTGTCGTGTGGTGGACACCTACCTCTGCCGTTATCTCACGACACGTTTTTCGGGGTCCGCTTCAACCACACGTGACAGAACATCGTCAGAAACAGCAACAGGTCAGTGACCACGTGACAAGTCGGTGACCACGTGGTTCGTTTTGTAGGTCCGGATCTCCGCTTCGAAACTTCCCAAACCATCGCCGAATGGTTCGTTCGTTGGCTGTATTCTCCACAAACGCTTTGTTAACGTTTCGAGAAGCAATTCCTGCAGAATGTCCCAGTTTAAATTCATAGAGGAAGATGACTCTCAAATCCGGCGTCTGCATGTTTCCTTTGCAAGCCACGTTACGTCCAAACAAATCACGCATGAACCTTGTTCTTCAGATCAGATTACATCATACGTAGAGGATTTTAGGAAGGGAGTGTCTGACCCCAGGTCTTAAACGACCCGTAGAAATAGGTAGCAAGGATATTTGGGATAGAACGCTTGATAGGAAAGTGACACGGAAGCGAGGTAGAAAGGGGGATGAAGACGACCACATTTATTACCGGAAGGCCAGTACCCGGGGTCCAAACCTGAGTCACGAACGCTGATCACTAGGCCACCAGCGGCCTTTAACCGCGGGTGGGCTAGCTAGCACATGTGTGAAGAACAAGGTTCTTCACACATGTGCTAGTTATTTATAGTTACTCTGTGACCTAATGCCCGCAGCACCTGTTTGTGGTTCCATTCCGCTGTGGTGCAGGCCTGTCTCCACTGCTCGTTTGCGCCGGACGTTTCATTCGCAGCAACCCAATGCACAGATTTCAAGTAAAATGCGATAATTCCTGAGGATATGACAAAAGTCGGGGTCTTTGGATGTCATATAACAATTGACTGCCGTTTCGAACAATGTTTATATACGCAGAATTAGCGACTGAAACATGTTCCTTTTTCTCTTTTCTGAGAAATGTTTACCTGAACAGATTTTCCAGCTTCACGAAACCAGATGACGGAGCTTCTGTTCCAATTCGTTACTACAGCAGATATGAGGAAGTTCGAAAAATTTATTTACATATTTGGGAATGGAGGTAACCTTGTTATTAGTTAATTGTGGAAGAGAAAATACGTTTACATTTATAACAGAAGTAGGTAGTCAGGTATAAACGTCATCTGTGAGAGGAATTCCTACGACAAATGTCTGTGGCACGTCTCTGTGTGTTACCACTGAAGTAGTTCAGTTCGGTAGAAAAGTTATATTTCTCCACAGAAATCCTTGCTTTATTTGCAGTAATGCGAAAGAAAATGCTGGATGAAATTTCATAATGGGCCAGGCCATTAAGGCTCTACGAGACCCGCCATCTTGTACTGCTGCCTTCTCCTGTTAACCAACGGGCAAGCGTATTTCACAAATTGCTCGGGCAATTTTGCACATTTTGGAACACCGTTTGTGGCTAACGCAAGATATATGATAAATAAAGAGTTCCCTGGTTTCAGAATTTCATTTTGGACTCTTTAAGTATTTTTTATTAGTTAATAAAACTATGGAATACACCTTGGTACGACTTTCGCTGCAGATAAAAATTGAATGGAAAGGTCAATAAAAATTCTGAAACCAGGGAACTTTTTTTATTTATCATATATCTTGCGTTAGCCACAAACGGTGTTCCAAAATGTGCAAAATTGCCCGAGCAATTTGTGAAATACGCTTGCCCGTTGGTTAACAAGAGAAAGCAGCAATACAAGATGGCGGGTCTCGTAGAGCCTTAACGGGTAAGCCTGGAAAGCCTCAGGTAGGGCCGGGCTTAACCCGTCCCTAATATGGGGTCACTGGTTTAAGAAAAAGGAGAGGACCAGCTCAGTACAACAAACACACCACTAATGCCTCATCCGGAACTTGAATTCGGGATCGGCTTGGTCGAACAGTCAGAAGCCAGAGTCTAAGACCACTGGGTTATCTTTTTTATTTATTTTTATTTTATTTTTCTCGTTAGATTGCATAGCAGCATTTTTCTGTTTAACATTTCATCGACATATTGGAATAACTACTCTGCATTCGGTATCTATGATAGCAAAAACAAAACAACAACAAAAAAGTTCCACGTGTCTTCCGTGCACATCCATTAAGTGATGCACTGCATAATCTGCTAGTGGCGTAAATGCATATTTGGATTTCAGTCGTGTATCCATCTGTAAAGTCCAGTTTTATGAATCCTTTTTCCCATCTGATTGTTTTAAGGATAAGAAATTTCCTGATTTTAATACATTTTTATAGTGTAGAAGTTCTCTGGTAGATGTCGCAAATTTAAAAATTAGTTCTACGGTGCTTCAATTTCCGCAGATCTGATTCGAAACATTCCTAGCAATAATCAAGCTCAATAATATCCATATGCCTTCTGAAATGCCATTTGCGCTGTTTCCCCGCTAGGTGGCGTAACATTTTCACCGTATTTGGCACACACAGCATGCATGCCTGAACTTTTCTACTCCAAGTCAGCCTAAGAGTGCACTGTTCTTGAAGGCAGGATATCCGGCTCAGAGCCATCTAACCCTCCCTTCCTTTTACTGCTTTGTGACCTAACCAAAAGTCATTGCATCGTCCCCCCTCTCTCTCTCTCTCTCTCTCTCTCCCTCTCCTACGGCTGCTTAACTACACCGACCTCACATTTTCCAGATTGTAAATTTATTCTCACTGTGTTACGAATTTTGAGAGAAGTTTTCTATCGCTTTCACCTGTACCCCTCTCTCCAAGTTACGTACATTTCCCAGCTATACAGTCAGCGGCCGAAAACGCGAGGCTATGTTGATTGAGTAAATTCTCATATCTATTCCTAAAACGCTCGCTGCAAGTTTGAAAATTGGTGTAAAATAGCAATTTTCCCCGATAAACTGCTGGGTGAACAAATATGAATTTTGAGCAACAATTCTGTTGTTTTTCGCTCAAAATGCTAGAACTGCTTTTCGTTGTGGAGGTAGCTCTTCAGTAACTTCCAACATTCTTAGGTTGACTCGAAGTATAGAATAGTCAAGTGTGAAAATATTCCACCCCATTAGCGCAGTGGTCTAAACACAGGCTTCTGACAGCTCGTCTGAGTGAGCTCGGACCAGACCCCCGGATGAAACATGGGAGGCATGTTTGCCTTATGACACTGGCCCTATCCCTTCCCTGAAATCAGTGGCCTCAAATTAAAAACGAGCGACTTCTTAGGCATGGATCAGTTGCACTCACCACAATCTCTGATCTTTATTTGATAGATCAGTTGTACTCGAAAGGAAGACAACAAAGCAATCGACTACATTCATCCAATGCTTGCCTACTAGAGGGGGAATGTGAAAAACCGGTGGGTGGAGCATGGGACCTCTAGCATAAAATGCTCTCTGCGGCACAATGCTCCGCCGACTCACTGAAAAACAGCGGTATCTTTGCGCCGTTCATCAAACAGGGATCATAGAGCTAAATGCAATTTATACACAGTCGGGTCACATTATTGTGACCACCTCCTACTTTTGACGTCAACGGCGCGTAGCCAATGCAAGAAGGCCCGTGTCGTGAGCTGACTTGGAGGGTATACTGTATAAGGTCTGCTGTTGGCATTCTATAAACATATCACTCATTGCTGTCATGGATAAAAGGAACGATTTATCAGATTTGCAAAAAGGGATGATTATCGGCTTTCGGGCCATGGGTGGTAGTGTTTCTGAAAGAGCGCAGTTTGTGAACTGTTCGTGTGCTGCTGTGGTTAAAGTGTATCGTGATTGGAGAAATGGCACCATTGCAAATAAGCGACGTGGAAACTGCGGAGCACCACGTGCCATTGATATGAGAGGTGAACGTCGGCTTCGAAGGTACGTGCAGGCCAATCGACACGCTACAGTGGAGGAACTCACTAGCCGAATGAACCAGGGGCTACCGGAAGTGTGTCTAAAATGACAGTTCAGCAAACCCTGATGAGTATGGGGCTCCAATGCAGACGGATGGGCACTGCACTTATGCTAACGAAGGTGCATCGGCAGAAAAGGTTCACATTTGCACGGCAGCATCGGAATTGGACCTGTGCTGATTGCCAAAGGATTGCCTTCTACAATGAGGTACGTTTTCTGCTTCATCTAACGGATGAACGTTGGCGTATAAGGCGAGACACATCGGAGAACAAACACTCTTCAACCATTGCTGGAAGGCAGCGTTATTGTCTGGAGAATGTTTACGTGGCATTCCCTGGGTCCACTCATGCCTGTGGAAGGCAATACGGACCGAATTCGTTATAAATCCATCCTTGCAGATTACGTACTCCCATACAGGCTGACTGTCTTCCCTGGGCGGATGGGATCTTCCAGCACGACAATGCGACGTGTCACACAGCTGGAAATGTCGGAGAGTGGTTGGAAGAGCACGATGAAGACTTCAGAGTACTTCCTTGGCCCCCTAATTCCCCAAACTTAAACCCAATTGAGCATCAATGGGACCACCTTGATCGTGTTGTTCGCTCTATGAATCCTCCACCACGCACCCTCCAGCAGCTGTCAGATCCACTGCAGTCAGCATAGCTTCACATACCTGTGAACACCTTCCAGCAATTTATTGAGTCACTCCCAGCCCGTCTAGCCGCTGTCCGCTCTGCACACGGCGGTTACTCTGTATATTAGCTGGTGGTCACAATAATTTGACTCGACTGTGTATTATTACATATATAAAAATTAATGCCATATATATGTATGTGCACATACATACCCACAGGTACTTACGGTTCTATAAGCGTAATTTTCCAACAGCGGAAAAGAGTGCAAGGAGTACAGTAATCTCTTTACTAGGAAGAAGCTCTTCGGGTGGGGTGTTGTGGAGTGGAGGGGGTGTCTCTTGAGTGCAATTAGCCTATGAACCGGGAGAGGCTGTGAATGCAACTGGCAGTTTTCAGAATTTCTTGAGTGCAGCTGGCCAACACCCAACTTTCTGTAGCCCTTAGAGGGCCTCACGGTAGTTGTCAAATCCCCCCCCCTGAAAAACATGAAAAATTCTGTTTGCTACGGAAAATTCCTACTATGTTTCCAGCCAGTCTCTAAGAACAAATTTCTTTGTAGATAGCGTAAATGCTAATCCGAATTCAGTACGACACTTCCTGTTATGGAAGTTGGATTAGAACAATTGTTTTTGTCCGATAATTCAAAACCCTCATTAGTATTTCCTAGTTTTTTCATGCTCGGAATTTTGTCATTAGGTGTTCTAGCTGTATATTTACATTAACACCTCACATCTATGTAGTATTCAAATTGTATTACTGTCAAGATTATCCACAATTTCCCGAATTCTTCTGGAATCGATCAGCACGCACCGTGGATAAGAATCTCCGAGAATTCCCAGCTATTCTACAGAAAGTTTCATTATGGGAGTTACAAATTTTTCGTGTGTTAGACACACTATGAGCTCCTACATGTTTGTCAGTTTAGAAAAACGTTGATTTTTTCATCGGAAATCTGTGACTATCATCGGAAATTTTCCATGCATTTCCCACATTTTCCTGCTTCAAAGTTTTCCCCCTCGACTTTTATTCCACATAACATAATCTCGAACAGAAACTCAAGTATACATTTAACGATATGTTGATTGCTACGATTCGGGTTGAAAAACGTCCATCCGACATAAGGAAACATGATCAAATTTATCTAACTGTTGTGTATGAAACCTTTATTTTTGGAATATGCGACCCGCTTGAAAACCTCTTGGCTGCTCTGATGGCGCAGTGGTCTAAGCGCTGGCTTATGACCATTCGTCCGAGAAGGGTCCGGGTTTGAATCCCGGTGAAGCATGGATGTTGTTCTTGTTTTACGGCACTGGCTCTTTCCCTTCCCTGGAACCAGTGACCCTAAATTAGGGTCAGACGACTGGTTGTATCCCATTGAGTAGCTCATGATGGTCGTTAAACCCACAATAAAAAGAAAATCCCTTGATATCCTCCGCGCATGCGCAATACTGTCGATGTGTGTTTCCTTTCACTTCTAGTTATTTTCAAAAGCCACAGGAAGTGTGTGTGTTTTTCAAAGCCTTCTTTACCAGTATTAAAGCCGAAGTTTTGCATTAAACTCATGCAACAGGATATTTTTCCATATTTTATTAATATTCATAATACAAAACACAACATTTTAATAATGAGGATTATACAGATGTATGGTGATTTCTTAAGATAAACTGATTCACACTATATGTACAAAGGAGCTCCCACTTTTCGTAGAAATAGAAAAACCGATGATTAGCCTAGTGCACGAAGTTACCAAAATCCTTGTGCGCCGTGGCCATGGTCGAAACCGTAACCTACAACAGCTTGCGTGTGGTGATGAATACTGCAACAAGACAAAAACATTTCAACTTGTAAGTGAAATATATTGTATACTGAAAATTGCAGATGTGCAACTTAGACATAATATTATTATCTTGACAATCTAAAGACGCAAAAAATATGTTTGGTTAATTACACTCTGCAACATTGCGCATGAAACACGCAGAAGTGGCTGGAAAACACAACTGATGTTCACGGATGGGGCAGTATGAGAGACAAGAAGACTAAATTTTCTGAACTAACTGACAGTTTTACTGCTTGAAAAATAAGGCACGTCAGTAAGAGGTTCAACCACGTCTGTTGCGTGCAGCAATGGGTTGAGGCATTGCGTCGTAGATATCGGCGTACTGCGATACTGTCAACCATGCTTCCTGCATTTGATCTTGCAGGCCACACGGTGTCTGCGCTGGTTGTGGGTGAGTGTTGAGATTCCATCCAGCTGTGCCACATACATGTTCTATTGAGGACAGATCCTGATAACTCACAGACAATTCCAGGACGTTAACATCACGTTGACGTTCACTGGAGATGTTAGCAGCATGTTGAAGCGCACTGTCTTGCGGAAACATGCTGTCTTTATGAAAGGGAGAGGCGAGAGCATCCATGGTACATTCCGCGTACCAACGAGCTGTGAAATAGCTTGAGGGAATACTAGAAATGTTCGACGGTTATTCCTCATATAACGACCCCTACTGCTCGCGCTCTTTGCAATTACTCTTAAATTGGTGACAGTCGGATCCCCATATTTGTTGTTGAAGATCACCCAAAGCCATTTTATTTGCCAGTTCACTTAAGCATGGTGCAACTCTAAAAGATGGAGGCGATCATTCTATAGGTAAAAGTAATGCAATACACCCAGCGCGTGCAATCCTGCCTCCTCCAGCCTTCGAGATTGGGTCTAACTTGTTGCGAGAAGAGGCAACATTCCCCGCACTTCTGATGGTAAAAGGCAACATTTACCGATATTCTGATGGTAGGGAGAGTGGCTCAGGGCCGGCGGAGTTCTGATTCCGCCGGATGAAATGATCTTCCCGTGATGTGTTCATCTTGTGTGCTTCAGTTCGAGGCTGACGAGTGGTCTTAACATACTCTCAAAAACAGCTGCCAGCATCGATGCACTGTTGCCTTGTCACGGCCCAAATGCTGCGTAATACAGCGAGTTCACCACCCATTCTCTCGAAGAACAACAATTCGTTCCTTCTCAAACGTATTCTTATAGTTATTTCCACGCCTTGGCATTCTGAACGAAGTTCATTTTCTTCTTGAAATCGCAGCTTAAGGCAAGAAAATTCTTCTCACGAGATAACGAATCTTAGTTGCGACTTATCGTAATAGCCGTTATCGTTTTCAACATTAAACGCTGCAATCGGCTTGGTTTCATATTTTTATCACATACTCATCTCGGCTCAACTTAGGCGCATACTAATTTACACTGGCTATAGTATCACACAATGAGTGGACAGAAATCAAGGGACACCTACCTAGTAAGCGGTGAAGCAAGCTAGTAGGTTGCATGCTGCACCGCTATGCGTAATTCCGTCTCATCTAAAACTCGAACAGGCCTATGTACAGCATTCCAAAGATTTTCCACAGGGTTCATGTCCAGTGAATAGTTACTCTTGTTTCATTAAAATAATAGCTTGAGATTAGTGAATAGTTTCATTGAAATAGTAGCTTCAGATTAGTGAATCTGTTTCATTAAAATAGTAGCTTCAGATTAGTGAATAGTTTCATTAAAATACCATTCACTAATCTCTTGTTTCATTAAAATAGTAGCTTCAGATTAGTGAATAGTTACTCTTATTTTTATTAATCCATAGCTTTAGATTAGTGAATAGTTACTCTTATTTTTATTAATCCATAGCTTGAGATTAGTGAATAGTTACTCTTGTTTTTATTAATCCATAGCTTGAGATTTATGATGGTGTTTAGATTTAAGGATTGATTTCTAGTGTGGTTGGGGTTGGAGGTTAACATGTTGAGATTCTTGAGTTTGGGTTATCATCGCGATGATTCGGGCAAGGCGGAGAGATTATCTACATATTTTTTTATTCAGAGAGTGGCGTCAGTGGTGTTTTTAGCAATAATGTATGTGGGAGGGGATGTGATGGCAATTCAATTCATTTATTTTGCTGAGTCAAAAAAAAACAAAAAACAAAAAAAAAACACCCTAGTGTTACAGAAATATCAATTGAAACAATGCTCAGTAAGGAAGCAGGGGGAAAAGGCCAGCCAGACCTGACCGGGTCCCATGCTCCCTAAGCTAGTTTTACACTGAGGTCAGTAGTTGTAATCACAAACAAGTGTAACACAGTGAAAAAAAAAAAAAAAGGTAATCATGTATGAGCACATAATAAACATTACAGATAATACCATTGAAAAAGCAATTTAATCACGATATACAAGTCGTAATATTAGTCATAGTTCCCATCCATCGTAATCATTAATTTGAGGAGCTGCAATTCATTATAAAGTTTTTTAGTTGTTTTTTTAAAGGTTAAAATTATTTAAAGAAGTTAGTTCCGTAGGTAATTAGTTCCAGTAGTGTGGGCCAATGTAATTTAAACTTTGTGTCATGGTCTCCGTTTTCGGATGAATAGGCCGAATATGTGATTTAGTGCGTGTGTCATGTGTGTGTATCTGGGGTATAATTTGTATGATGTCGGCGTGTAAATTATTCTTAATGCGTTTGAACATAATTTTCCCGATATTAAAGTAATATAATTGCAGGTGGGAACTTCTGCCGAATGCTTTTCTGCACATTTTGTAGACACCACCGCTCTGTGGGGAGGCGCACTGTCGTACTGAAAGGGTCCACTGTCCTGTGGATACATGATAACCATGAGCGATGTAGATGGTCTGCCAGGATGGATACGTAACGTGGACCTTTCAGAGATGCATCTGGACGTACCAGAGGTTCCAATGTGCGGCAGGTAAACACGGCCCAGATCATAACCGAGCCTCCTCCAGCCTGAAAAGTTCCTTGTTCACATGCCTGGTCCATTGCTACGTGCGGTTTTCTCCAGATCCTCACCCTCACGTCTGCCCGAAATAGCTGTGAATTGGACTCATACGATCAGGAGTTCTGTCACCAATCATTCAAAGCCCAATGTCGATGTTCTTTCGTTCAGTTGTGGCGTACACTCTGGGAGTGTTGGCATTAACAATTAGACTCTGATAGGTCGGCGGCTTCCGTAACGTATTGCAGTTAATGATCGCCAAATGGTCTTGTTGAAGACTTTTCTGGCACCTATCTAATTGAACTTGGCTGCGATTTGTGCCACTGTCGCTCTCTGGTTGGTTCCACCTATGCGACACAGACTTCGACAACGGCGTTTACTCGTATCCACTTCCTTTCTTCTCCCGCAGCGCTTTCCACGGTGCTATGCTGTTCCGGAAATGACGTATTCCCGATGCACTCTTGATACTGTTGAACGGAGATACCGCAATTCGTGTACCACCTCCATGATAGAGTGACCCATGCGTCGAACACACACTATCATCCCTCTTTCAAACTATATTAACTCACGACGTTTATCCATATTGACATCGAATCATCGAATCACGATGCGATGCTGTTCCGGAAATGACGTATTCCCGATACACTCTTGATGCTGTTGAACGGAGATACCGCAATTCATGTATCCCCTCCATGATAGAGTGACCCATGCATCGAGCACACACTATCATCCCTCTTTCAGATTCTATTAACTCACGACGTTTATCCATATTGACATCGAATCATCGAATCACGATGCGATGCTGTCCCAGAAATGACGTATTCCCGATGCACTCTTGATACTGTTGAACGGAGATACCGCAATTCGTGTACCACCTCCATGATAGAGTGACCCATGCATCCAGCACACACTATCATCCCTCTTTCAAACTCTATTAACTCACGACGTTTATCCATATTGACATCGAATCATCGAATCACGATGCGATGCTGTTCCAGAAATGACGTATTCCCGATGCACTCTTGATACTGTTGAACGGAGATACCGCAATTCGTGTACCACCTCCATGATAGAGTGACCCATGCATCCAGCACACACTATCATCCCTCTTTCAAACTCTATTAACTCACGACGTTTATCCATATTGACATCGAATCATCGAATCACGATGCGATGCTGTTCCAGAAATGACGTATTCCCGATGCACTCTTGATACTGTTGAATGGAGATACCGCAATTCGTGTGCCACCTCCATGATATAGTGACCCATGCGTCGAGCACACACTATCATCCCTCTTTCAAACTCTATTAACTCACGACGTTTATCCATATTGACATCGAATCATCGAATCACGATGCGATGCTGTTCCAGAAATGACGTATTCCCGATACACTCTTGATACTGTTGAACGGAGATACCGCAATTCGTGTACCACCTCCATGATAGAGTGACCCATGCGTCGAACACACACTATCATCCCTCTTTCAAACTATATTAACTCACGACGTTTATCCATATTGACATCGAATCACGATGCGATGCTGTTCCGGAAATGACGTATTCCCGATACACTCTTGATGCTGTTGAACGGAGATACCGCAATTCATGTATCCCCTCCATGATAGAGTGACCCATGCGTCGAGCACACACTATCATCCCTCTTTCAGATTCTATTAACTCACGACGTTTATCCATATTGACATCGAATCATCGAATCACGATGCGATGCTGTTCCGGAAATGACGTATTCCCGATGCACTCTTGATACTGTTGAACGGAGATACCGCAATTCGTGTACCACCTCCATGATAGAGTGACCCATGCATCCAGCACACACTATCATCCCTCTTTCAAACTCTATTAACTCACGACGTTTATCCATATTGACATCGAATCATCGAATCACGATGCGATGCTGTTCCAGAAATGACGTATTCCCGATGCACTCTTGATACTGTTGAACGGAGATACCGCAATTCGTGTACCACCTCCATGATAGAGTGACCCATGCATCCAGCACACTATCATCCCTCTTTCAAACTCTATTAACTCACGACGTTTATCCATATTGACATCGAATCATCGAATCACGATGCGATGCTGTTCCAGAAATGACGTATTCCCGATGCACTCTTGATACTGTTGAATGGAGATACCACAATTCGTGTGCCACCTCCATGATATAGTGACCCATGCGTCGAGCACACACTATCATCCCTCTTTCAAACTCTATTAACTCACGACGTTTATCCATATTGACATCGAATCATCGAATCACGATGCGATGCTGTTCCGGAAATGACGTATTCCCGATGCACTCTTGATACTGTTGAACGGAGATACCGCAATTCGTGTACCACCTCCATGATAGAGTGACCCATGCATCCAGCACACACTATCATCCCTCTTTCAAACTCTATTAACTCACGACGTTTATCCATATTGACATCGAATCATCGAATCACGATGCGATGCTGTTCCGGAAATGACATATTCCCGATGCACTCTTGATACTGTTGAACGGAGATACCGCAATTCGTGTACCACCTCCATGATAGAGTGACCCATGCATCCAGCACACACTATCATCCCTCTTTCAAACTCTATTAACTCACGACGTTTATCCATATTGACATCGAATCATCGAATCACGATGCGATGCTGTTCCGGAAATGACGTATTCCCGATGCACTCTTGATACTGTTGAACGGAGATACCGCAATTCGTGTACCACCTCCATGATAGAGTGACCCATGTATCCAGCACACACTATCATCCCTCTTTCAAACTCTATTAACTCACGACGTTTATCCATATTGACATCGAATCATCGAATCACGATGCGATGCTGTTCCGGAAATGACGTATTCCCGATGCACTCTTGATACTGTTGAATGGAGATACCGCAATTCGTGTGCCACCTCCATGATATAGTGACCCATGCGTCGAGCACACACTATCATCCCTCTTTCAAACTCTATTAACTCACGACGTTTATCCATATTGACATCGAATCATCGAATCACGATGCGATGCTGTTCCGGAAATGACGTATTCCCGATGCACTCTTGATACTGTTGAATGGAGATACCGCAATTCGTGTACCACCTCCATGATAGAGTGACCCATGCATCCAGCACACACTATCATCCCTCTTTCAAACTCTATTAACTCACGACGTTTATCCATATTGACATCGAATCATCGAATCACGATGCGATGCTGTTCCAGAAATGACGTATTCCCGATGCACTCTTGATACTGTTGAATGGAGATACCACAATTCGTGTGCCACCTCCATGATATAGTGACCCATGCGTCGAGCACACACTATCATCCCTCTTTCAAACTCTATTAACTCACGACGTTTATCCATATTGACATCGAATCATCGAATCACGATGCGATGCTGTTCCGGAAATGACGTATTCCCGATGCACTCTTGATACTGTTGAACGGAGATACCGCAATTCGTGTACCACCTCCATGATAGAGTGACCCATGCATCCAGCACACACTATCATCCCTCTTTCAAACTCTATTAACTCACGACGTTTATCCATATTGACATCGAATCATCGAATCACGATGCGATGCTGTTCCGGAAATGACATATTCCCGATGCACTCTTGATACTGTTGAACGGAGATACCGCAATTCGTGTACCACCTCCATGATAGAGTGACCCATGCATCCAGCACACACTATCATCCCTCTTTCAAACTCTATTAACTCACGACGTTTATCCATATTGACATCGAATCATCGAATCACGATGCGATGCTGTTCCGGAAATGACGTATTCCCGATGCACTCTTGATACTGTTGAACGGAGATACCGCAATTCGTGTACCACCTCCATGATAGAGTGACCCATGTATCCAGCACACACTATCATCCCTCTTTCAAACTCTATTAACTCACGACGTTTATCCATATTGACATCGAATCATCGAATCACGATGCGATGCTGTTCCAGAAATGACGTATTCACGATGCACTCTTGATACTGTTGAATGGAAATACCGCAATTCGTGTGCCACCTCCATGATATAGTGACCCATGCGTCGAGCACACACTATCATCCCTCTTTCAAACTCTATTAACTCACGACGTTTATCCATATTGACATCGAATCACCATCTACATGAATGCAGTAATGTTCTCCTACCTCCATGCTTGCCAAGCGGTTAGTTCGTTTATTCGGATTAGGGGTGATTGCGTCACGTCCCCAGGAAACGTCTAATTTCTGTCACTCATAATTTCTGATATTTGTGTATATCATAATTTCTGTCACTTCCGTGTGTTTCACGGCCTTTAGTTAATCGTTAATCAGATGTAGTGCAGCTTGACATATTCTGATCGCTCATTACTGCATTTTTAGCCGCCCTGGTGGCGCAGTGGTTTAAACAATGGCTTATGACCATTCGTTCGGGAAGGGTCCGGGTTCGAATCCTGGTGAGGCATGGATGTTGTGTTTGCCTTATGGCACTGGCTCTCTCCCTTCCCTGGAGTCAGTGGCCCTAAATTAGGGATGGGCGACTGCTTATAGCCCATTGAGTTGCTCACGGTGGTAGTTAAACCTTCAATCAAAAAAAAAAAATACAGCATTTTTAGTGGTCTAAAAGAGAGTCATTACTGACATGGTGTCAATCATTGATCATTTTCGTTCAGATACTCTGAAGATCGTCAGAAATTCTAAAGGGGATTGCATAGTGTTTGAAGAGTTATCAGATAACAAAGACCTTTCACCACGAAATTCACCGAAAAAAAAATTCTTGCTGGAGCTCTTTGCAAAACAGAAAAGAGTAGAGAAAAGTAATCCGTAATATCGACTTCATTTGGCTGTGAGACTAAAAATGCTACAAAAGAAAAAGAATTAGGATTCGGCATCAGACGGTCAGCTTCATGCCGAAAGAGTGATTATGGAACAACCCCCTTTTCTTAGAATGACTATGTAATTATGCTTTTACGCGTAAAAGGCAGAACAGGTTTTCAGGGTTGCTGTTTTGTGGAACAGGATTTTTGTCTTGTCTACAGTATTGATAGCACCGCCGGGGGCGCGCTGGTTTATGACCATTCGTCCGAGAAGGGTCTGGGTTCGAGTCCCGGTGAGGTATGGGAGTTGTTTTTGTCTTACGGCACTGTCTCTCTTCTTTCCTGGAACCAATGGCCCTAAATTAGGGACGGGCGACTGCTTATAACCCATCGAGTTGCTCACGGTGGTCGTTAAATCTTCAATCAAAAAAAAAAAAAAAAAAAGTACTGATCACATTAGGTTCTTGTTTAAAAAAAAAAAAAATGCGTAGAGACATTTTTCTGAACTTGTCAAAGACGTTTCCAATTAGAACATGTCGATTACTATAGATAGCGGCTTATAAATAACGTGGCACGTTCAGAACACAAGCTCGTAACACGTGAGTTTTTACAACGAACACTGTTAAAAATTGGTACTTAGAAATAAGCAAAATGTACTCGTGTTTGAGTACATTCTGGGCTTACAATAGTTCCGAGTACTTGTGTCTCATTTTTGAAAAAGACACGTACTCAGTTTTGAGTACATACAGGGAATCAATTGTGAGTATACCAGGTACTTCTAATTTGATATATATATATATATATATATATATATATATATATATATGTACTCATTCTTGAGTATATATACTTCAAATATATGTACTCAAAAAATCCATATATTTCAAATATATATGCTCTAACTTCATTCAATCTCTGTGCCCTTTCGGACAGGGCACAGAAACTGAAGGAAGTTAGAGCTAATCTAGCGATTCTGACAGGATAGCTTGTAAGTGAGAGAGAGCACACTAGATGGCGCCACCGTACGATTTTGCACATAGATTGCAGAGAGAAATTAGGAGGGGGCTTCCTACCCTGTTACCGCCACTTAGCGTGCTCGTCCAATGCACGGCGGATGTTCAGTGATTGTTAGAAATTCACACTACCAGGTTTGGTTTGAACCTGGGGTCCCTCCATCAGTAGTCTGAATCTCTAACCACTAAGCCATCCGCGGCTCGATTTTGAATTTTTGGAATACGTGTACTCCATACATACTCGTTTATTCAAAGAATCAACTGGAAATACATTATTCGATGGCACATCTGGGATAATAGATATACTCGTTGTCACATGCTGGGCAAATGGACCGCACAATTTTATGACAAATATAGTGATGAAGCGACAATATATTATTTATGAGATTGACACAAATATAATTAATGTAAAAACATACACAAAGATACTTTATGCATAATTAAATTACTTGTGATAAGTGACTTTGTTGTACTAATTATTTATGTGTGTCACTTTACACATTTATTAAACAATTTCCCTTAAAATCTGTAATATCTCTAATGAAGTAATATGAGATTGTATTTATATTTATTGACGCAGTTATTTGTAAGTACGTATGGTTACTTATATTTGAGCATGTCATGTACTCGTTTACGAAACGATTGTATTTACAAAAAACGAGTAGGTTCAGATTCTCATTTTTAAGTAGATTTTTTTTAACAGTGAAATCAGGGGCAAATATTGCCAGATTCAGTTTTGTTTCTTTTCAAATTGGTATCGCTAAAAATATCTGAACATTGATTCTTCTAGTTCAAAAATAGTTATGGAGTGTGATATCTGTTCAAATACGCAATTCTGAAAGTAATGGTGCGACTGTTATTACTAAACGTGATTACGTGCTGAATTTATTAACTGGCATAAAATTTATGGCAGTACGGCCAGATTTAGCATAGTTTTGCAACTACCCCATCAGAGCTTCAGAGTATGATCCAGGAACTTGCTGACAAGAGTAAAGAAGTGGGATTAAAAATGAACATTCAGAAGACAAAAGTGATGTTCAATGCTTTAACAAGAAATGAAGATTTATCGATTGATGGAGAAAAGCTGGAGATAACAGACACGTACGTTTATCTTGGACAGCAGATATCAAGTGAGGGTCACATTGATGGAGAAATTAATCGGCGTATAAAACTTGCCTGGAGAGCTTTTGGAAGAAACAGCATAATTTTCAAGAGCAATATGCCATTAGGTCTTAAAAGAAAAGTGTTTGATCAATGCATCCTTCCAGTGCTTACGTGTGGTGCAGAGACGTGGACCTTAACTAAAAGAGACATACAAAGGCTGCAGACAACACAAAGCAGCATGGAGAGGTGCATGCTTTGTGTAACCAGAAGAGATAAGATGAGGAACTCGTGGATCAGAAAAATGACAAGAGTGGAAGACATCATGATCAGAGTTAAATCCCTGAAATGGCAATGAGCTGGACATACTGCCAGAAGGACAGACCATCGATGGACAGCCGAAATTTTAGATTGGATTCCAAGGGACAGGAAAAGACCCAGAAGAAGACCACATGGGAGATGGGTGGATGAAATTCAAAAGTATGCGGGAGTGACATGGAGGATGGCACAAGACAGACCGTTGTGGAAGAGGCTTGGAGAGACCTTCGTCCAGCAGTGGATTGATAATGGTTGACAATGATGATGATGAAGAATTTTTATCAAAAGCCCTGGATTACAGAATCGTTCTGTTTCTCCCCCCTCGCTTTGGAGTTAAACGACCACCATGAACAACTCTAAGGGCTATAAGCAATCGCCCATCCCAAATTTAAGGCAGATGACCCTAGGGAGCGGAGTGATCCATTACCATAACACAACCACACCATTAATGCCTCGGCGGGACTCGAACCGGAGCCCACTCGGACGAAATGTCAGATGCCAGTGCTTGGACCACTGTGCGACTGGGTATATCGTGCAGGCTTATGTAAATTTCTCAGCAATAGATGTTTATAAAAATCATTAACAGCTACTTGCTTCTTCAGGTCTAATAAAGTTCTCGCAACTTTAGAAAATAATTTCTGCGATGTGCGAATCATAGGTAAGCAGATAGGACTATAAGAATCTTTCCCCGCTGTTTTTATTGGGTTATCTTTCTCACGTTTTTCCCTTCTTCAATTATCTCCTGAAGTTCATTGCGTTATTTTCGAAGTCAGTCTCACACGATTTTTTTTTCTTTTTCATTTCAGGTCCGAATTTGGAGCAAGAAACCCCCAATGTTGTGACCAGCATTCAACTAACTGGTTCTGGAGAGGCAAGTGGAAAGAAACTTTTTAAGGTTGCTTTGGGAAAAACGCTATTGAGATAATGTTTTGTCGAAAATAAAAGGAAATGGCAAAAATGGAAGAGGTAGTGTTTATGTTTCTTGCTCTCTTAATTGATGCCGTCCAGGCGGTCACACATCTGGGTTTTTTTAAACGAATCTTACCCTTTTCCTTCTCCGCTGTATCATAAAAAGACAGCGTATTATTAGCTCTTTCTGTTTGTTTGGGTTTAACGACCACGGTGAACAATTCTATGAGTTCTAAGAAGTAACCAGTTCCTAATTTAGGGCCTCTGATTCCACAAAAAGCTGTGAACTAGTGCCACAAAACAAACACGCCATCCATGATTCACCTGGGAATCGAACCCGGACCAGTCTCTGAAAAATAGTTAAAAGCTGGCGCCTTATAACACTCAGTCAGCGAGATGGCACACCGTATTGATCGACGAATTTCCTTTTCGTTTTTCCACGGATATACGCACGAAGCCTTGTATTCCAGTTATGTACTAGAGCAATTAAAGACTTCTTATATAACGATTTTTTGACATTTTCATTTCCAAAGTTTTAATTCATGCTTCATGTTTTACTAACATCAAACAAAATCACGTTCTCCTTTTACGAAAACAGTGGAGGAGTCTGATTCTCGCAAACGTAGGTAATTCATCCCTGGAACTGCGAATAAACTGTTAGTACTTGTTCGACAATGGTTTATTTATGCCCTGCCCTTTTCTGTCTATCGAAATGGAAAAACTCAGCATAAGTCAACTCAAGTAACTGACTGAATAGCCGACTAGAAAACAGATGGCCATAACATTAGAGATAGAAAAACTAAGTGCAAATCAACTCAAGTAATTGACTTGCAAGGCAGACTAGAAAACACAAGGTCATGAAATTAGAGAAATGAGTTTCCTCTTTTAGTGACGTCACGCTGAAACCAAGGTTTCCGATTGGTTTCCAACGCTGTCGTTTGTGACATCAAACACGATATCGACGGTCAGTCCATGTAACATGAGAGTGACGTCATAAACAGAGGGAACTCATCTTTCCAATAATGTCATGGCCTTGTGTTTTCTAGATGGCCTTATTTAATGTACGCCGTGAGATCCATCGTGAACTGGGTGTTACCTTAGCGATCTTTAGAAGCTAAGAGAACAATAAATATTTCTGTTGTTGCTTTCGTGCTTTTTACTATCTAATAACCTGTTGGGCTGCCTTTGACCTTGAAAACAGCTTCCGTTCGATGTGGCATAGATTCAACGAGGGGCTCATATCGTTCTACCGGTACCTTCAACCAAGAGGATAAAATGGCATCCGTCAATTGCTGAACGTTTGCTTGGGGAAGGATCTCTGTTACGAATGGCTCCCTCAATCACATCCCACAAACGTTCTATTGGGTTAAGATCTGGGGACTGTGGGACCCATTTTAGCATTTTGAAGTCACTATAGTGCTCTGAGCGCCACTGTGTGACGATCCGAACTTTGTGGCATGGTTTTGGTTCAGATAGGCTTTGCCGTTTCTGAAATACATTCACTAGCCAGATTAGCACCCGGTATTCAAAGTCGCTTAAATCACGAGTTTTCCCCATACTGCTGCTATCTAGGCTCCGTATCCCAACAAAAAGAGTGTTGCTGGGTCAGCACTCAAGCCAGCAGTAGCAGCAGTGGCCCAGCACTATGCTGCCGCCCCCAACCGTCAATAAAATATCCCGGCGGCCACCACATAGGCCAACAATTCAGGCCAGCAGCTGGCCAACAGTTGGCACCCCATCAGTTGTCATATGCCAAAACAAGGCCATCAGTTATCTATCACAGGCAGTGGCTGCCACAAGAAGCCCTTCAGCGGCCCTGCAAACACGTGCCATAAATGATGGCTTGCCTAATGTGGTCCGTTGGTTTCCCGGTAGTGGCAGCCAGCGATTGCGTGACGTAACTGATGGCTTGCATAATCTTGTCCGCCAATTTCCTAGTAGTAACCATAAGAAAAAAATACATAACCGCAGTTTCCGCGGAAAGGAAAGATGCAACGATTTCCCAAAGCCATAACTGTTATGCTTTTCTTAACATCCACGAAAGTAACACAATGGCGATAGCGATGTCTTCCACTAACTGGTACCACGAGAAACACAGTACGTGTTGTCTCTGCGCATGCGCAGTCCTGTTACTTCCACCTCGTGTTGGGGTTGCATCGGTTGCCAGATACGGGACACTAGTGACAATTGCTTGGTGGCCCGTAATTCATGGAGATGCTGCAGGGCCATCAATGGCTGCCAACTGATGGCGCTGCCACCAACTGACCGCTAACGTGCCGTGAGCGGCAGAATTCAGCTAGCAGTGACCCATCACTTCCAGCTGGCTGCCAGCAGTATCCCAACACTTCTGTTTCTGCTGGGGCACGTCTGAATCATTTGCACTGAGTTTTTTTTTATAAAGCCATATCAATATCATTGTTGCGTACGTGAGTGAGTATAGCACGTGTCTGATTATTATTAGGTGTTCCTTATAATTTGCTACTTCAGTGTACTACCATTTCCGTGTTTAGTAGAACATAGACCAAGGCGCACGCGTGCGCACGCACAAATCATAATTGCTGAATGAATGAATGAATGCGGGTGGTCTGCGTAGTACAGCAGGTAGTGCCGTTATTTGGCATATCGCCAGGTACTAGGCTAAGACTGTGTTCTTGACGGTGAATGGCGCCGACTCGTTGTAAGACATCAGCTGCTGCGTAATTACAAATAGGAACATGTAATCTTATATTACTAGGGAAATTCACCAAAAGCACTTCGGTCTTTTACTCCTTAAATGCGCTTGGAAGAGTAAATCGAGAAATGTTACGCTGCGAGTTTTGCTTGTTATTTGCTAGAATAAAGTATTGCTACACTTAGAAGGAATTGCACTGAAAAGGAAGCTATGAAGTGTGTGTAAATGTTAAGTTCGATTAAACTAAAAACATGTGGAGACAGGTACTTGCATACTTACGGGTAAGGAGCAGCATGAACATTTTCCTTGAGAACTGGTATTGGCAGGGGCAGTGGAAGGGGAAAGAGAATCTTCTTTCCTTTGAGGGCGTGAGCCAGAAGGCCTAGTTTGGCAAGCTTCTTCAATTTAAGTAAATGAGCATTTGTTTGTTCCAGCACCAAAGCACTGAGAACGAGGCTAGCAAAAAATAACGTCACCATTTTCTTGGTCATCTTTGCGGTGAGATCTGAAAAGAAAAAATGTTTATTAGTTCACATGCGAATATATGGAACGTGTAATTGGAATTACACGACTGTGTTTTCAATCATATTGTTGTAGTTAAGTCTGACATTTTTTTTTTTTTTTTTTTTTGATTGGAGGTTTAACGACCACCGTGAGCAACTCAATGGGCTATAAGCAGTCGCCCGTCCCTAATTTAGGGTCACTGGTTCCAGGGAAGGGAGAGAGCCAGTGCCGTAAGACAAACACAACATCCATGCCTGACCGGGATTCGAACCCGGACCCCTTACGGACGAATGATCAGAGGCCAGCGCCTTAGACCACTGCGCCACCGGGGCGGCTAGGTCTGACATCGATTAGTGAACTTACACACACACACACACAAACACACACAGTATATATATACAGTATATATATAGTGTAAAACAAAGCAAAATTTTGAATTAAAAAAACAAAAAAGATCAGCAATCACCAAATCCATCACCCGAACAAGCTTGTTCTACTTAGGCTCGGTATTCTTTCATTCAAGCGATGAAAGAATACCGAGCCTAAGAATGCAGGGAAGCATATCAATGACTGATTCCTTGTCGGCTTCGTCAAGAGCAAGCAACAAGAATATCACTCACTAATCTACTGAGACCAGATAATTGTGGGTTTCTGCTATTTTAGTTTGCTAAAAGGGCCAATTAAATTTAGGTGAATAATGTCAATAAAAGGGATTACTAATAAAAACCCGAACCCAGCAAACTGAAACACATTTGCCCGACCTCACAACAAAATTAATAAAAATGAAAAAAGAGAGCCAAACTCCGTTAAACACAAATCCAGTTAATAAAAAACTCAACCAATAAATGGTACCAAAGGGATACTTTAAACTTGTCACAAAAAAAAAAAAAAAAGAAAACAAACTACCAGCCAAAAAAATAACCAGTAAGTACCAAATTTTTTTTTTTTTTTAAATAATCATAAACAAAAATTAAAACCAGAAAAAGCAACCAACCAAATTGAAAAGTAAGCAACAGCCAAATTTAGGAAAAAGAGTTACATAAATCCCAAGGAGCAAAGTACAGTTGTAACTCCAAGAGTGAACAAGAAACCTAAGTTGCATGTTCAAAGGTTTTTCTTGTTCACTATTTTGCTTTTGCTACAGTATATATATATATATATATATATATATATATATATATATCATCATCATCATCATCATTGTCAACCATTATCAATCCACTGCTGGACGAAGGTCTCCTAAGCCCACAACGGTCTGTTGTGCCAGTCTCCTCCATGTCACCCCAGCTACTCTCTGAATTTCACCCATTTCCCATGTGGTCTTCTTCTGGGTCTTTCCTGTCCTTTGGAATCCAATCTAAAATTTCAGTTGTCCATCGATGATCTGTCCTTCTGGCAGTATGCCTAGCCCATTGCCATTTCAGGGATTTAACTCTGATCATGATGTCTTCCACTCTTGTCATTTTTCGGATCCACGAGTCTTCCTTTCTTATCTCTCCTGGTTACACCAAGCATGCACCTCTCCATGCTGCTTTGAGTTGTCTGGCAGCCTTGTATGTCTCTTTTAGTTAGCGTCCACGTCTCCACCATACGTAAGCACTGGAAGGATGCATTGATCAAACACTTTTCTTTTAAGACATAATGGCATATTGCTCTTGTTGTTTCTTCCAAAAGCTCTCCAGGCAAGTTTTGTACGCCGATTAATTTCTTCATCAATGTGACCTCACTTGATATCTGCTGTCCAAGATAAACTACGGTGTATATTCCAGCTTCTTCTCCATCAATCGATAAATCTTCATTTCTTGTGTACATTGAACATCACTTTGGCTTCGAAAGTTCACTTTAATCCCACTTCTTTTACTCTTGTCAGGCAAGTTCCTGGATCATACTCGTGCCTGATGGGGTAGTTGCAAAATGACTACGTCATCAGCAAAACGAAGGTGGGTTAGATAATCGACACCTTATCCCCTTGTTTTCCCAGCCTAGTGACTGTAAAAACACCCTCCAATGTGGCATTAAAGAGCTGAGATATGGTGTCACCTTGTCTCACTCCCTTTCCACGATGTGTATTTTCAAACAGCCTAATCTTTAAATTTACTTTCAGAGAAGATGTTATTAATAATATTAATGTATGCATCTCTAACACCGCAGGTTTTCGTGGAGCCATCGCTGATGGTTTCACCGAATCAAAGGCTTTTTTCATAATCGATAAAGCCATGCACAATGGAAGTTCATATTCCCTCGCTCTTTCAATTAGTTCTCTCATGGATATGATCTATTGTGCTGTAGCCACTCCTGAATCCAGCTTCTGTTCTCTCGGTTGCCATGTCCAGTGTTACCTTCAAGCGGTGTGAGTAGTGAAGATTTTATAAACTACGATAGGGGAGGGCTGATAGGTCTGAAGGAGATCCCTCAATGTCACCTTTCTTATGTAGCAGGATCATTGTAGCGGTGTTCCAATCCTTCCTTCATTAAGGCATCGAGGAAAATTTGGGCGAGTACTGATTTCTCCACTTGCTTCTTGTATGATGTCTACAGTAATTCCATCTTCTCCTGGAGCTTTTCCTTCCTCGCTTCATGTTCTTGATACAACTTCTGCTGAAGGACTGAGGAACTCGCGGGTCTTCATGATGTCTTGAGTGTATATCATCCCTTTCATATAATTTGGAGTAGAAATCTTTCACTCTTTGTCAAATTCTCATCTTTATTTCTTGTTACAGAACTATTTCTCAGTGCCATAATCTGTTTTCTTCCCTTACTGAGATGTCCTTTGCTATCTTTAGGCTTTGGTTGGTTGCTTTCCTCACTAGTTCACAGTTGAATTTTCCTACGTCTTCAGTGATACTTTGTCTTAAAGGTTTCTAGATATTCCACTTTGGAAGTCATTTTTTTAGTTGTACTCATCTCTCTTCTTTTTGCATCAACATTTTGGTTTTTCCTGATAATTTGTTCACATGCAACTTGTTCTTAGACCCAGCTAATTTTGTTGCTGTTTCCATGTTTTTACATTTTTCTGTTAACTTCAGAGATGTCCACTTCTTCCATTTTCAGAGAACCTGTTCTTCAGTTCTAACTTAAAGGTATTACAGTTTTTGGTTGGTTATGTCATGGATTTCTGTTTGTCCATGAGCCATACGTTCATTTAGTGTTGAGGTGCATCTTATCCTCACCAATCTATGGTCACCTGTGTTGAAATTTGCTTAGCACACTGCAGTCTTCTATGACGAATTTTGTTACACATAATAAAATCAATTTACTTGTCGTCCATTTGGATGTCTCCAAAACCATTTCGGGGCTTTTTCTTGAAGAAGGAAAAACCTTCTGCCTCTGCAAAATAACGAGAGTATTTCCACGCTGGTTTCGTTGCCGTAACGAATTTACCTACCGAAGTTTCATTCCTTGCTGCTGCTGTCTATTTTGCATTGAAATCATAATTATTTTTCATGCTGTTTACCTTTTATTACTAGATGACAAATTTCAAAATTCTTCATCTTCTTCAGGATGACTTGTGGTGGGTGCATAAGTCACTAATCTGGAGCCTGGTATTTCTTCGAGAGTTGATAACAAGTCGTGCAGTCAGAGGAACTTCTCTAAGGTATCCTTCAGTTTCTTGTTTATTATAAATCCAACACCACTAGTTCTGCCAGGGACGTCCCACGATAGTAGAAGAGATGTCCACTTTTCTGCCCGAGAGGATCTTCTCCTTTTCCCACCAGCCCACGATGTCCCACTTGATCCGTTCCTTCTTCCAATTCAAGAAGCCTTGAACGAAGAGAGCGACAGGTAGGCCAAGGTCAGCATCGTGATCTAGTCCGGTCCTCCGATTTGCACCCCACTGGCCGCTGCCTTGGCCAGTACATTCCAGCTGCCGGAGACTGAGGGCCAAGATTTAAGTTGTGAAGTTTGGAGGGGTTTGGCCATAACTCACCACGCTGGCCAAGCGGGTTGGTGAGTGTATATATATATATATATATATATATATATGCCTTCTCTCTCGTGGTGCATCCTGTTCCCACTAAAGGGCTCTGACGACCGCTAATAGCGGTATAACTATACCATCGGGATCAGAGGAAATTCTATCCCACACTCACCAACCCGCTTGGCCAGCGTGGTGAGTTATGGCCAAACCCCTCCAAATGAATCCACAACTTAAATTGGCCCCCCCGTCTCCAGGCAGCTGGAATGTACCTGGCCAAGGCAGCGGCCAGTGCGACATGAAGGCAGAGGGTGCTAAGAATCCCCGGAGGACCGACTAGCTGCCATCTGATGCTGACCTTGGCAACGTACAATGGACGCCCCTATCTTCTGATTCAAGGCTTCTTGAATTGGAAGAGGAACTACAAAGGATCAAGTGGGACATCAGCTAAGTGAGGTAAGGAGAAAAGGAGAAGATCTCATCGAACTGAAAAGTGGACATCTCTTCTACTATCGTGGACAGATACTGGCAGAACTAGTGGTGTTGGATTTATAATAAACAAGAAACTGAAGGATAAAGTGGTAGAAGTTGAAAGTTCCTCTGACAGATTTTACCATCTGCTATCCAACTCGAGAAGATACCAGGCTCAGATTATTCAAATGCACCCACCACAAGTCATCCTGAAGAAGAAATTGAAGAATTTTATGAGGAAACTTGTCATCTAAATAATAAAGGTAAGCAGCACTTGAAAATAATTATGGGAGTTTCAATGCAAAAATAGGGCAACGGCAACAGAATGAAACCTTCAGTAGGTAAATTCGGTCACGGCAACAGAAACCAGATTTCGAGTTTGGTAGAGGCAGAAGGGTTTTTCATCTTGAACTCCTTCTTCAAGAAAAAGCCACACAGGAAATGACATATATTGGTCCAAATGTGGGACGACAAGTGAAATTGATTTTATTATGTGTAACAAAAAATTCGTCATAGAAGACTGCAGTGTGCTAAACAAGTTCAACACAGGTAGTGACCATAGATTGGTATAGGATGTAAGATGCACTTCAACACTAAACTTGAACGTGGCAAGCTCATAAGACAAACAAAACTATTGACGAACCAACTCCAAAAACACCATAATACCTTCAAGTTGAATCAGCAACAGTCTTCGTTTTAGAAGGCCTAAACATCGGAAGAAGTGGACATCTCTGGGTTAACAGAAAAGCAACTAAAGCTCTTATGAAACAGCAACAAAATTAGCTGGGTCTAAGAACAAGTTGCATGTAACACTATCAGGAAAAACGAAAATGTTGATGCAAAAAAGAAGAGAGATGAGGACGACTAAAGAAGATGTGACTTCCAAAGTGGAATATATAGAGCTATGCAAGACAATACGAAAAAGTATCACTGAAGACGTAAGAAAATTCAACTGTGAACTAGTGAGGAAAGCAATTGAAAACAACCAAAGCCTAAAGATAGCAAAGGGACATCTCAGTAAGGGAAGAAAACAGATTATGGCACTGAGAAAAGAAGATGGTTCTGTAACAAGAAATAGAGGCGAAATTTTGACAAGAGTGAAAGATTTCTACTCCAAATTATATGAAAGGGATGATACATGCACTCCAGACACATCATGAAAGATACCAGTACCAGAGTTCCTCCAGTCCTTCCAGCAGAAGTTGCACATGCAATCAAGAACATGAAGCGGGGAAAGCCTGTAGGAGAAGATGGAATTACTGTAGACATCATACAAGAAGCAAGTGGAGAACGAAACAGTACTCGCCCAAATTTTCACTCGATGCCTTAATGAAGGAAAGATTCCTGAGGAACACCAAGCAATGATCCCAAGAAGAAAGGCACATTAAGGATCTCGGAAACTACAGACCTATCAGCCTCCTATCAGTAGTTTATAAAATCTTCACTAAAGTTCTTTCACACCGCTTGAAGGTAACACTGGACATGGCCTAACCGAGAGAACAAGCTGGATTCAGAAGTGGCTACAGCACACAATAGATCATATCCATGTGCTGAGAGAACTAATTGAAAGAGCGAGGGAATATGAACTTCCATTGTGCATGGCTTTTTATCGATTATGAAAAGCCTTTGATTCGGTGAACCATCAGCAGTTACAATGTTCTGAAAACCTGCGGTATTGAAGATGCATACATTAATTAGTAATTAAGAACTTAACTACTTTGAAAAAACAGCGCATAATACCTTCAAGTTGGAACTGAAGTTCTCTGCTTTAGCAACATCGGAAGAAGTGGACATCTCTGAAGTTAACAGAAAAGTAACTAAAGCTCTTATGGAAACAGCAACAAAATTAGCTGGGTCTAAGAACAAGTTGCATGTAAATAAATTATCAGGAAAAACGAAAATGTTGATGCAAAAGAAGAGAGATGAGGACGACTAAAGAAGATGTGACTTCCAAAGTGGAATATATAGAGCTATGCAGACAATACGAAAAAGTATCACTGAAGACGTAAGAAAATTCAACTGTGAACTAGTGAGGAAAGCAATTGAAAACAACCAAAGCCTAAAGATAGCAAAGGGACATCTCAGTAAGGGAAGAACTTATGGCACTGAGAAAAGAAGATGGTTCTGTAACAAGAAATAGAGGCGAAATTTTGACAAGAGTGAAAGATTTCTACTCCAAATTATATGAAAGGGATGATACATGCACTCCAGACATCATGAAAGATACCAGTACCAGAGTTCCTCCAGTCCTTCCAGCAGAAGTTGCACATGCAATCAAGAACATGAAGCGGGGAAAAGCTCCAGGAGAAGATGGAATTACTGTAGACATCATACAAGAAGCAAGTGGAGAAATCGAAACAGTACTCGCCCAAATTTTCACTCGATGCCTTAATGAAGGAAAGATTCCTGAGGATTGGAACACCGCTACAATGATCCTGCTACATAAGAAAGGTGACATTAAGGATCTCGGAAACTACAGACCTATCAGCCTCCTATCAGTAGTTTATAAAATCTTCACTAAAAGTTCTTTCACACCGCTTGAAGGTAACACTGGACATGGCTCAACCGAGAGAACAAGCTGGATTCAGAAGGTGGCTACAGCACAATAGATCATATCCATGTGCTGAGAGAACTAATTGAAAGAGCGAAATATGAACTTCCATTGTGCATGGCTTTTATCGATTATGAAAAAGCCTTTGATTCGGTGAAACCATCAGCAGTTACAATGGCTCTGAAACCTGCGGTATTGAAGATGCATACATTAATATTATTAATAACATCTATGAAAATGCAAGTGCAAAGATTAGGCTGTTTGAAAATACAACACACATAAAAATTGGAAAGGGAGTGAGACAAGGTGACACCATATCTCCGAAGCTCTTTAATGCCACATTGGAGGGTGTTTTTCAGTCACTGAGCTGGGAAAACAAAGGGATAAAGATTAATCAGAATCTTATTAATTTTAATGTTGGTTTTACTATTTTTTGCAACTAGCCCATCAGAGCTGCAGAGTATGATCCAGGAACTTGCTGACAAGAGTAAAGAAGTGGGATTAAAAATGAACTTTCAGAAGACAAAAGTGATGTTCAATGCTTTTACAAGAAATGAAGATTTATCGATTGATGGAGAAAAGCTGGAGATAACAGATACGTACGTTTATCTTGGACAGCAGATATCAAGTGAGGGTCACATTGATGAAGAAATTAATCGGCGTACAAAACTTGCCTGGAGAGCTTTTGGAAGAAACAGCATAATTTTCAAGAGCAATATGCCATTATGTCTTAAAAGAAAAGTGTTTGATCAATGCATCCTTCCAGTGCTTACGTATGGTGCAGAGACGTGGACCTTAACTAAAAGAGACATACAAAGGCTGCAGACAACTCAAAGCAGCATGGAGAGGTGCATACTTGGTGTAACCAGGAGAGATAAGAAGAGGAACTCGTGGATCCGAAAAATGACAAGAGTGGAAGACATCATGATCAGAGTTAAATCCCTGAAATGGCAATGGGCTGGACATACTGCCAGAAGGACAGATCATCGATGGACAGCCGAAATTTTAGATTGGATTCCAAGGGACAGGAAAAGACCCAGAAGAAGACCACATGGGAGATGGGTGGATGAAATTCGAAAGTATGCAGGGGTGACATGGAGGAGACTGGCACAAGACAGACCGTTGTGGAGGAAACTTGGGGAGACCTTCGTCCAGCAGTGGATTGGTAATGGTTGACAATGATGATGATGATGATGATATATATATATATATATATGGACCTTAACTAACTAAACAACACATACAAAGGCTGCAGGCAACTGAAAGAAGTGTGGATAGATACATGCATGCTTGGTGTAAACAGGAAAGACAAGAACAGGAATTTGTGGATCAGGAAAATGACAAGAGATGGAGACATCATGATCAGAGTGAGTAAAATCCCTGAAATGGGAGTGGGATGAACATGTTGCCAGAAGGACGGACTACCGATGGTGAATAACCGAAATTTTAGTCTGGATACCAAGGGACAGAAAAAGACCCAGAAAAAGATCACGTGGGCTATGGATGTGTGAAATTCGAAAGCCTGCAGGAGTGACATGGAGAAGACTAGCTCAAGACAGACCATTATGAAAGAAACTTGGGGAGACCTTCATCCAGTAATGCATTGATAATGGCTAACAATGATGATGATATAGTAGGAACTAAGTAAAGTTGAAGTTTTGCCAGAGAAGACTGTAAACTGAACGCGCAAACTGCTGCAGAGAAGGATTTAACTGAATTACAAAAAATACATATTAAATTAAGCAGCAATAATGCACGAATTTTTTGCCAATATCAGGAGAGGAGAGAAATTTGAGAGTTGAAGCTATTTTGTGGAGACGGGGCAAACGGGGAACCTGAGGGCTGTAATGCTCAGGAAAAAGGGGGACAGAAGATAGGTAGTGATATTGTATGGAATTTATAAAATCATTAAGATATTAAAATTCAGGAGGGGGGGCATGTGAAAAACGTAATGTGATAGCAGATTGTGATGGTGATGAAAACATAATGTGATGAATGATTCAACACATCGTTATAAAGAGCAACTGAAACATTCCTTCTATCTCTACAACAGTCTAGAAATTTAGGTTTCTGCATGTGCTGAAATTTGGTTTCAGGCGTAATTTTAACAGTACTTAATTTTTGAAAAAAAAAAAAAAAGAACAGTTTTTACGGATTGCGCTTATCGATTGGTGAAAATGCGTTTCGAAATAATGCTTTTAATGTACTAAGGTTTCTAACAAAATTTTAAAACAGGAACGCACACTTTCAAAGGTAAAGAAAGCTGTGGACGTCCGTCAGTCAAAGCTCTTATTACTATTTGGAAGACATTCGACTAAACCCGGAGCTCAAGAGCGTACATAACTGAATAAGAAACGGTAAAAGGCTATCAGAAACAGCTGAAGAGCATTGAATCATCTTCTGAAAGGTCACGCATTGCTGGAAGACATAAATAAGTGATTAACCGTTTAATTGGTCAACCGGTTAACCGGGCAGCACTTTATTTGGGACATTTTTAAAGGGCATTAAAAATAAATTAGCTCTTTGGGACAAAGCTTCGAATAATTCGGGTAGCCGCTTAATTGGGCTAAAGTATTCAAATCCCGCTGTGTCCCAATTAACCGGAATCTACTGTATTGTAATAAAGAAAAAAGAAGAAGAAAAGAGAAATCGTTGTGTCGAAAAAGTAGTAGGAAATTCTCTTGTCATGATTTCAAGGGGATTGGTTTCAATGGGAAATATAATTTCGTTTTCTTGTGTAGTAATTTTTTTTTATCAGAAACAATGGTAAGAGATAAGGCAGTCAACTGGTTAGAGTCTTCCCTCAGGGCGATAGCCGATTAGTTACCTTTGTAAATTTTCAAGTTCTTACATTTGTACAGCAGGACCAACAAGTTGTATCACTTCCGGATTTTGAATTTTGATTCAAAAATGTATGGTAGAAATTTATAGAATATAACATCGGTAAATTTCAGTATTACGAAATCGAGAAACTTTTCAAAACTGTGGAATCGAGACCTGGGAGATTTTTTTTTTAATTTTTTTTTCTCAATTTTTTTCTACTTATTTATTTGGATCAATCACTCTACTCTCTGTGACATAAAAGGGAGCCAAACAACGCCGGTATATGTTTAATAGTAATACGCTCAGCTAAGGAAGGAATGGAATAACAACGGTTCAAGGATGCCGCATAAAGCAAGGAGAAAGCACCTATTGTTTCAAAAAAGTAATAACTAAACATCTCAAAAATTGGTTCAAACCGTTAAAGCCAAGAATCATAAATGGAATACGGGATTACACCATGCAAAGCAAATTTTGAAGATGACAATCCGTTTTTTGGTGTAAATATGACAAGGATGGTAAGTCAGATAATATCGGAAAACTTGAAAATTTGGTCGTCCGGTTGCTTCGACTAGCGAATCCTGCGATAGTTATATTCAAATGAATCGGAAACTTGAGACTTGGTCCTTCTGGGTAGTACACTGAAGAGCAATTGAATTAGAGATACCTGTCTAGTAACGCGTAGCACCACCTTTCGCCCTGATGACAACAGCGATTCGTCTCGGCATGGACTCGACAAGACACCGGAAGCGTTGGGAAGCCATACGGATCCACGACCCCTGAACACGCTCCCACAGTTCACGAAGATTTGATGGAGGGGTGAGAGCCTAGAACATCTCTTTCGATGGCATCCCAGATGTGCGCGATGGGGTTGAGGTCAGGTGACCTAACTGGCCAAGGAAGCGAGGTCACGTCGGTGGAGTGTTCATCCAACCATTCGGATACAATTCGGGAGCGATTGCACGGTGCATTGTCTTATAGCAGGATGAGGTCCCCAGTGGGATGTTGAAGACGCACAAACGGGAGCAAATGGTCGTTCAGGATATCCCGGTAACGTTGACCTGTGAGGGACGATGTCCCACGTACCATGGGTCCCATTTCAGTCCACGTAAATAGTCCCCAGACGAGAATGCCATCCCCACCAGCTTGAAGAGTACCCTGCTGGCAAGAAGGATCCATCGCTTCACGTGGTTTGCGCCGTACTCGTATCCTGCCATCCGCATGTACCAACGTGAATCTCGACTCATCAGTCCAGGCAACATTTTTCCACATGTCTAGGGTCCAGTGGCGATGTTCCCGCGCCCATGCTAATCTTTGCACCCTCTGATGTGCGGTCAGCAGCGGTTTCCCTCGTGGGACGGTGGCTTCTGTACCCCATAGCGAGGAGATGGTTCTAGATGGTGTGGCTGCTTACACGTTTTTGTGCACCAGCGTTAAATTGCAGAGCGATTTCTTGCACTGTGGCCCGTCTGTCCGCTGTTACAATGCGAGCTAGCCGACGAAGACCCCGCTCATCCACACGCTTTTGTCCACGGCAGTTGGCCCTTGCAGGGATGGTTTTACCGGATTCGATTTACTCACGGTGCACCCGTGACACAGTGGCTCGTGAAAATCCCAGTGCCTGCACGACTTCCGAGATGGAGTGACCTATTCGTCGGGCTCCAACAATTTGCCCACGATGAAATGCGCTTAGATCGTTCGTCCTACCCATACTGCGTCCGACTCTTACTGATTCCCGTCGCACCACTCCTTATATTGTCGGATCACCGCATACGTCATGTCGTTTCCGTTTACAGGGCCGCTCACAGTGGCACATTTGCATAACGCCATCTGTCTGTAATTCAACTGCTCTTTAGTGTATAGTGGTTAGCATACCTGGACGCTATCTTGGAGACGCGCGATTCGATTCCCATTTCGAAATTACTCTACGATTATTCTATCTTCGAAACTAATAATCGTAGAGTAATAAATAATACAATATTACATAGTTTATAAAGTCTCATTTATAGCAAAACAAGTTTCAACTCTCCACCCCTTAACTCTTCGATACATTAGCGTTAGAAAGTTAAGCTAAATTTCGCGTGATTTTGTTTCGCCGCATGCCGTTTTAAGATTGATAACTAGTGAATAGATAACGATCGATGACTTCAGCCCCGCATTCCGTAGATGAAGGTCAGAGTTAACGGACATATATGATAAACCGAAATAAAGTGGATTAAAAATTTATTTATTTTTTAAATAAAAGGATTTTGGTGCCGAAAATTTAGAAATGCCGCAAAAATCTAGGGGAAATTACTATAAGAACAGACGAAAGTTGAAGAAATAGCTAGAGAAGGGCGAGAGGAATTCGAAAAGCCCTCTAAGTTATCAACCGACAAGTAACAGGAATGTAGGGAGCGTCAAAAGTCCGCGTGCCTATAGAGCTACAACCTACCACCTTAACTGCACAAATTGAGCCTGAACCGTAAAAACAGATGTAGATTGATGTCACTGATCCAAATTTCCAAATTCTTACACCGAGCATGGAATTCCAATGTACATCGCCAGTCTTCACAACTTTGCTGGATAATGAATGTATTACGTCTCAATCCTTTACACCGCTGATGCATTTTGAATTTAGACAAGCACAAGAACAGCAACAAGAAGAGTACATTAGGCCCGAGACTTGTCGCTAAATTTTTAACAAGGCAACTAAGGAGTTTGAAAAATTGTTTCTGAACAACAATTTCTTCAGAAATAATTTTAGCAACAACTACTGGCAACGATGGTACTACCCCTTCTACTTCAAATTACACTAATTTATAATCAGCATAAGTTACTATGAATTGTATGTAGTATAAGTTGCTTTTAAGTGAATTAAGTAAAACATTTCTTTCATTTTATTTCTTTAAAAAATTCATATCTGAGAAAAGGGACACAATAGCAACTGTGCCACAGCCTACAACATATGGCTACGTCAACTGTCCTTCGCCGAATACTTTAAGGACGTAGAACTAGTGAGATAGTGTCATGAAATAGTGACAGTTGACGTAAAGTTCTTAGTCGTACGCTGCAGAAAGCACAGTAGCGACTGTGCTGCGACCTTCAACGTAGGGATACGCCAACTGTCCTTCGCTGAATACTTTAAGAATGTAGAGCTAGTGAGATGGTGCCATAAAATAGTGACAGTTGACGTAGTTCTACGCTGTAGGTTGCAGAAAGCACAGTAGCAACTGTACCGCGACCTACAACGTAGGGTTACGTCAACTGTCCTTCGCTGAATACTTCAAGGACGTAGAACTAGTGAGATAGTGCCATAAAATATAGTGACAGTTGACGTAGTTCTACGTTGTAAGTTGCGGCACAGTTGCTACTGTGCCCCTTTGATTTTTTCTAGGATAATTAAAAGAACAATCAGTTAATTTATGATAAGCAGGAAGCGAAGGTTTGCTAATAATCAGTCTCTAGTAGTGCCTCCCTAAAATGAGAACGAATTCCACGATTCTGTATCCCGAATATCTAATTCCATGAAATTGGTGTAACCACACACACACACACAACAGATGTTTTACCATTTCTTTCTTGATGATAAAAGTTGTTTTCGTTACTAAATGTAGCCGAACTACCACCGCTCACAAGTGTCGTCTGCTACTTCTGTGTACGCAACAAGACGTATGTCCATCCATTATGACTGACAGAACCTGGCGACTTCTCTGCACGTCAAAGAAGTCACTAAATCGAAACTGTTAGCACTTATTTTGGAAACAGAAAGATATATCAGTTGTTGCTGATGAAATGTCGGATTTTGTAGGAATTTAAGAATTAACACATCGCTTGATGTGACTTGTGGTATGTAACTTTAATCCTTTAACCTGTGTGACGTATATTCTAAAATAACTTTCATTTTCAGTTCCTTTTCCTATGTAAATTTGAGTTTGTTCTCTTTTACACTTTCCAAACTTAACGTGATATCTTCTCTCTCACAAGAATGAGGTTGGCAACACAATTGAGGCCAGAGTGAGTGACGTATGACTGTGATAAGAACGTTAAATAAAAGGACGATACAGCAGTTGCTTAGTGTATGTGTGTGTGTGTGTGTGTGTGTGGAGTTGTTCGATCGCTGTTAAGAGATACGTGAATTGTAATAATAGCAGTGCTATATTGTGGATGTCATCATTCGTGCTGGACCAATAAAGGGTTATCGTAAGTCTGACTTCTGTATATGTTTCGTCTGGCCGTAAAAGCTTAATTAGAAACCATTGCATCGTATTCTCATTTAGTTTAACATTTCCTTAGTCATGGTTTTAGACATAGCTTTACACCAATCACGTACACGAAAAAGACTTACGTTATACCGGCTGGAACGAATTAACTCGGGGTTAGCAAAATTGGCTGCAATAGCTAGAATGAATATTTTTGCTGTCTAAAAAGAGTGCCGAACGCGTCTGGAATAATAGAATGCGTTCATCAGAGAGCGATGATTTCTCTTTAGCTTATCGAAGTGGTCATTTAGGGGGATGATTGACACTAAATAACCACTTTGTTTTTAAAAGTGGTCATTTAGGAGCATGATTGACACTAATCCTTTCTAACTGATTATCTTCTAAAGGGGCTATAACAATGTCGACTAACCTAAGAAAAGAAAAGGAGAAGATATTTGAGGCACTTGTTTCTACACAGTGGCACGTTGTTCTTGTCAGAGGAACAAGCCCTTCCCGACCATGCCTAGAGTCATGGAGTAGAGAACAGAAAGAAGCGAGATCTTATCACTAGCGACAGATACATCGGTACTGCTGAGGTGGGAGAGTAAAGGTATTGTTTTTCCGTAGCTTTCGTAGAATTTAGACGCTATGCGAATAATTTCTGTTTGGGAAGCTTAAAAGCGTTTGGGCACCATTTGATTAAAAAATATTGGCCGCTTAAAGGGTTAACGTATTAAGGCTGCCGCCTATAAAGCACTGGTCATTTCGTTAGTGGTACCAGTTCTAAGGGAATTGTGTTAAAGAGAACGATGGACCAGAGCCAAATTAGTGCATCAATTGGCCAGACACCGTTAGTGAACGCAGGGCACAACGTTGTTTTTTTCTAAAATCCAGTCCAACGATATGAGCCTCGAAAATGAACCAAGCGGTGGACCAGAAGGAGCTATCGATGATGCCGACTTGGAGGACTTAATTGAACCCGATCCACGTCAAACGGTACGAGTATTTGGCGAGAAACTCGTAGTAGACTATGTAAGCAGTTCCCGACATTTACTAGCCATAGGTAGGCTAGTAATTGTTTCGCAGCGCGAATTTCCGCGATATTTTTTTTCGCGAATTTTAGGGATTTTCTATAATTTTGCAAATATCAAATATTTCCGCGAATTTCAGGTTTTTTCCTATTTTTTTTACCGAATTTCTATTATAATTTTTATAATACTTTCCACATTTAAATCACTTTCTTACTGCTTTTATTATAATTTACGCAAAAAATGTATCGCATAGTAATCCTACTCGAAAGTCTAAACCAGAGCTTTAAACCTTGAATTACCCCTGAAGATTGGTCGTTACGAAGAGACTCTTATCGGACGAGCTTGGCGAGTAATTCCAGCTCACATGCACTCTGCTGAAGAATGCACGTGTGATCTTTCGTGATTTACACCCACCGCTGCTGTTCAATGAGAATGGCGACTTGTCTCACTAGTAAACCGTAAACCAGATGTCGCCAATTGTATTAGCAGTTTTAGCTGGGAAAATCAGCTCACAGAAAAGAATGTTTGAGTTTCGCAGGTGTTTAGCTTAGAGAATTTTTGTGCTTTCGTGTGAGTATTTAGTTTATAAAGTTTCTAGATATTATTTGTTAATTTTGAGAATGAGCCACGTGAATAAAATGAGTGCATCTGAAAGTTGTAAGCACAAAAATTGCAAGCAAACGCAAAGGAACTTTTCATTTGAACAAAAATCTACCGTTCTGTTCATGTTACAACATACCAGTGGATTTTTCAGGAAAGGGTAGTTGTGAAAAGCAAGAAAAAAAGGAGTGCCCGAACAGTCAACAGAAAATAATGCAAATGTGTTGATAAATTAATCGGGAAATGAACTAAACAAGAACAGCATCGCTCAACTGAACTTTCAAAACTAACAGGTGCCTTTTGTGCAGCTAACATCCCACTTTCCAAACTGGATAACCGTACATTTAAAAATTACTTGGAAAATTCGGTGAAAGATATTGATGTGATTCCAAATGCAAATTGAATGCGGAAATGTTATTTACCGAAAGTACATTATATTGACAAAAGTCACCATACACCCCTTCAAAAGCAAATGAACGGATCCGCTGCGTTGTTAAGGAGCCCGGTACAGCTGCAAACGGTATAAAAACAAGCCTGCAGCTGACCGCGATCATATCGCACTCTGAGGTTGAGTGAAAATGTCGCGACTGGAGAGAACTGACTTTGAGAAAGGAAAGATTGTGGGGTGCTATATTAGTGGGTTGTCCATAAGAGAAACCGAGAGGCGTTTAAACATACCCAAGTCAACTGTTTTGGATGTACTGAATAAGTGGAAGACACAAGGCGTGCCTGAAGCAGCAAAACGTACCGGCAGACCAAAGAAAATCAGTGACAGAGGACGTCGAAGCCTCAGAAGAGTCGTTACAGCTAATCGACGGAGTACTGCACCAGACCTCAGTGTGCAGGTGAGTAAAAATGCTGGAACCTCGGAATCCACACGTACCATTCGCAGAGAACTTCATTCCATGGGTTACCGTGGTCGTGCGGCTGCTCATAAGCTTTTCATCTTCACTCGGAATGCTACTCGTCGTTTGGCATGGTGTAAAGAAATCGTGAACCGTACCGTAGATCAATGGAAACGGGTCCTATGGACTGATGACTCCAGATACACGATCCATCAGGCTGATGACCGTGTGTGGGTACGGTGGCAGCCGGAGGAACGCCATTTACCACAGTGTACTGTTTCTACGGTCAAGTTTGGAGCTGGCAGTGTACCAGTGTGGAGTGTTTTGGTTATCTTGGACAAACCTGTTAACCTGCACGTCTACCTCGATATTCTGGACAATTATGCCCTACCAATTCTGTGGCAATAGTATGGAACCCGTCCTTGTTGGTACCAGCAGGGCAATGCACCGAGCCATAAAGCAAGGACTGTTACTGCGTGGTTTGACGATAATTCCGTATCGTGTGTGGACTGACCAGCACAGAGCCATGATCTTAATCCCATAGAACACCTATGGGATGAAATGGAGCACCGCATAAGTAGTTTGGAACCAAGGCCTACTACTAAGCAACAATTAGCGGTAGCATTATGTACTGAATGGAAGTTCATACCTATCGATGTGTTCCAAAACCTTGTCGAAAGCGTGCCTCGAAGTGGGTCAGTGCATGCATTAAGGCCAAAGGTGGACAGACACCGTACTATAATGTATATCAATATATGTCGTGTTGTGTTTCCTTTCTACATAGTTCTCCGGTGACTTTTGTAAATATACTGTATATGATATTCACAAACAACAAGTGAAAGATTTTTAAAATCAATATCCGGTGTAAGCATCGTAGCTGACGAAACAACTAATTCAGAAGATAAGTACATTTTGAATATTCTTGCTGTTTCCATCAGCTGAAATGAATGTTGAAAGCTGTAATGCTGAAACCTCTTTGAATGCAATCTTCTTCCAGTGCATCACTTTGGAATATGTAAATTTTAAAGCAGCCAATGAGGCAGTGCGTTAATACGTATGAAATTCCTTTTGCGAACATAACCAGTTTTGAGACCGACAACGCATCTTACGTATCCAAAACGAGGGGAAAAAGCCTGAAAGCCGAATTTTTGAGGAAGTACGGTATTTCGCGATTTACCCGGCGACCTCCCGCAAATTTTGCCTTTTTTTCCCACGATAAAATTATTACCCTCGCCATAGGCCAAGTGAAGAAGATAGGCAAATGGGTCCGATATTCCTTGAAGGAACACTACAAAAACACGATGATTCGATGTCTGCTATACTGCGTTTATCCGTAACTAAAAGAATTGAGGCGCGACATTTGAGGCGTCAGTCACTGGTGAAGAGAAATATATAGGTATACAGGATTTCTGATCCATGATGCATGGGGTATACGGCACAGAAACCCCTGCATATCTCGTGTACCTCATACCTCATAAGGTATGTGGTTTCGAATCCTATAGCATCTTCCGTATTTCAGGCCTTTAAAGCTTTCGATGAAAATGTTGTTGGCTTTACGTCACAAAAAAGCTTGCATTACGCTCAATCGTCCAATCTATGTGGGATAATGTATTCTAGACTTAAACAAGCATTTGATGTTTGAGTTTCTCCACGAACATATGAAGAATTTTTGTGGTGACAAAGTGAGGTTATTGCACACGGACACAGACTCACTCCTGTATGAAATTGGAACGGATGACGTGTATCGTAATATGCACAGTCAAGATCATTTGTACGATACATCCGACTACCCCCACTATCACTTTTTATATAGTGATGTAAATAAAAAAGTCGTGGGTCAAAATGAAGGATGAAACAGAATCGAAAACCATCAAAGAATTTGTCGGCCTTAGAGCTAAAATGTATTTGATATTACTTGATGGGAATGGGGAGAAGAAAAACGTCAAGCGAGTCTCCAGAGATGTTGTGGAAAAAAAAATAAAGTATGAAGATTGCTTTACCACGAAATAATTTAACTGTTTAAATTAAATTTACAGTTAAATTAACTGTAAATTTAAAATCAGCTTGTTTAAATCGCCCTTGGTGGAAAAGTGTGGTGGATAAAATTAACCCACTTCTCACTCACTCACGCACACACACACACGCATACATTTACAGGGAGAGTTAAAAGCACCTCCCAAAATAAAAACACGTCCTCTAATTCATGTAGGATTAAATAGTGTTGCCATCGGAAAAAAGTGCGAGTTTCGAAGCTCAATAAACTCTTGCTTCACGTTGGAAAACTATGTTTAACATCGTACTTGTTTTTTTATTAATTTCCCACCAACTTCGTGAAATGTGTTGTGAAGACTACTAAAAGATATAAATGCTAAATATATAAGTGAAGACTACTAAAAGATATAAATTAATTGTACATAGTTTTTTATCATTAAAGTGTATCGTGCAGGAGACGGCATTTGTTTTCAATTCAAGGACTACTAAAACGATACAAAAAAAAAAAAATCCTTCCTATGCAGAGATGTGATTATCACTTTTGTGTAGGTAGGGGGGCATTGCATCTGAATGTAAATGGCCGAAACGCAGAATGAGTTAGCAACACGGCATTCTATATTAAGAGAAGATAACCGACCAGCGAACATAAATAACATTTTACCTATAATTTGAAACACACTTCGCTATTAAAATGCGAGTGTAAAAATCCTCCCATGTCATAAATGAGTGAATTAAATTTGACCATTAGAATTTTTCATTAATTCAGAAACGATCTTTTGTCTTTGATTAATTCCCCATGTTAATCAATGGAAAATATACGAGTTTTAAATATTTAGCTAATCAAAAGCAACACTTTGACCAAATCGAAAAAATCAAAAACACTCTCAGGGTGAAATCACTTTTCTGAATGTGACCCGGTTGAAAACGAAGCGAACGAATTTCGCTCGAAATGTTTTTCGTTGCGAACAAGGCCAACCTTTTCTGACGTGTAATATTCTCATTTTGATGAACGGTAAATATTTTGCAGATGAAACATACACAAGAGAAAAGCACAAACACACTTCGTCGCTCAATAAATTCTTGCTTCACTTTGGAAAGCGATGTTTAACATCGTACTTATTTTTTTATTCAATTCCCACCAACTTTTGATTATAAGCTTAACCCCTTAAGGCCGAAATGAATCATTCGAAACCCTAGATTCACCACTCCCTAAGCTGTTATTTCATGCTGGAAAGCGATGTTTAACCCTTTGATACCCTATTTTTTGTATTGCCTGAAACCTCCCCAAGTGGAAGCATAAAGTTAACCCTTTACGGCAGTCACCCCAACTCATGTGGGCTCAAACAGTGTTGCCACCGGGAAAAAGTGCGAGTTTCATCGGGAGGAGGATTTCACAACATACATCATGCCTTATGGATCAGACACTTCCACATACCTCGTGTGTCAGAAACTCCGTATACCTCATGCCTCATGGATCAGAAATCTCACATACCTCATACCTCATGAGGTATGTGGATCAGAATCACCACTTTTCTACTACAGGCCCCCGAACGTAAAAAAGGGTGTACTGGCCGTTGGGTTCTTCGAAAAATGTGCGATGTTTGTTACATTGTCTAGAATTAATGAAAAAAATTCGTTCTTCGCCACAAAAAGAAAAAAGAAAAATTAAGAGGGAGATGGTGTGACGTACTACAGAGGTAAAGCACGTGTCCAGACGACAAATCTGCAGCAATACATTCCGTCCGTGTAGCTTTGTTGGGAGAGCAACTTACTCCAGAGTGAGGGGGTGCGACTTCGATCAATATCACGAACAAATTTGTGTATTCACAAATATCGCGGTCTCATTTATATTTCTACCATTCAGCTTAAAATTCGAACAACAGGGAACCGAATACGTACGTTGTCAGTTTTGGAAGCATAACTCCACAAGAACTGACGCGCGTTTAAAAGCGTTCGGCAGTTATTAACAACGAAGCAACTAATATTTCATTAGCTGCGGATTTGGAGAGTTATATACTTTGTAGTGTTATTAAAAGCAACAGAATATATATCAACTGAGAGTAAAAAGTTTCATGTTGCGAAGTTGCTTGATGTTGCTAATTAAAATCCACCTTCATGCAAGAACATACTTTCGCAAGCAATAAATATTTCCTTAAAAGAGGAATATGATAACAATAAAGCAAAAAAAAGTTATGAAAAAGTCAACACAGATTATTTATAATTTTCTCTCTGGAACATGGGAAATAAAATTGAGATATTATGCTAAGGAGCAGGGGATAAACTTTTACTAGACCATATTGACATCAATCAAGGTCTGTATGGTCTGGTACAACATATGCACTAGACCATGTCGACTTCGAAAAAAAGGATTATCAAAATGACTTCAAAAAAGGTCTTTGTCGGATAGTGATTTGAATCTTATCGAGCAACTGCTACTTCTAAATTTTGACGATGATTGATATTGAATAATGAAATTTACAAAAAGCAAGGTATACTTCCAAATGAAGAGAAAATCTAATATTTCCGTTATTCAGTCTTCGTTTACTACTAGCTACCCAAAGACCAAAGACATATCCGTTCACGGCAAATTTTATAAAGCAATCACTGAATTGAAATAACATTTCTGTCCCGGTGGCGCAGTGGTCTAAGAGTTATGGCTTTTGACCATTCGCCTAAGATGGTCCGGGTTCGAATCCCGTGAGGAATAGATGCTGTGTTTGTCATACGGCATCTGCTATTTCCCTTCACTGGAACCAGTGGTTCTAAATTGTAAACGAGAGAATGCTTGTAGCTCACGGTGGACGTTAAAACCCCCTCTACCCCCGAAGATGTTATTCAGAAAATATGCATAGATTCGTTGCATCTTTTCCTAGGATACTGCCTGCAGATACAGATAGAAAAAATTCACATAAATGCACATTTCTTCATAATGAGCATGAATCTGGGGTTTTCTTCAGTTTAAAAGAGTTTTGGCATTATTTCTACTAACTGAAAAAAACAAGTTTTGATACCAGTTTTTTTCGTCTGAATATTTAATTATTCACAACCAACTTCTCGCTCTGGTGGTCGAGTGGTCTGAGGCGAGGGCTTTAGATCTCTGGTCCGAGTGGGGTCCGAGCTCTAGTGCGGAGACGGGTGGTGCATTAACATGGCCGTCCCAGCGCCCGGGGCCCGTCTCCCCATTTGCGCGTATCTTCACAAAGTAAACACACTACGCAGCTCCGCTCTGATGTGAGGCCATAGTGAAGCCAGCGATACATTCCGTCGGTGTAGCTTAGTCTGTTAGAGCAACTCACTCCGAAGCGGGGAGACGCGGCTTTGATCGTCACCGACAAATTGTTGCTTTCACAGCCTAGAGTGCCTCACATGAAAATCGCGAGTTAGAGAGGAGGAGGAAGACGTCCTTACTTATAACCAGGGGAGGGGGACAATACCCGAGGTCTAACGGTTTAATGTACCCATCTGAGGCACAGCGGATATTTAGTGGTTCAAGTGTTCGAACCTGTCTGGGATCGACGCTAAGACTTTTCCGTAGCAGTCAAGAATTCTCGTTTGGTAGATTGGAGCGTTTTAAAATGGAAAAATCAGCGGTAGCCATTCAAGAACCCAGCGCCTCCCTTTTATTATTATTATTATTATTATTATTTTATCGCGAATGGGTCGTGAAACAGAATTTCCCTCAGATAAAAGCGTATAATTCGATTTCGCAGCTCATTTAACTTGTCACAAAAGTCGAGGTTGTTAAAAAAATCCATCTGATTCCGTTCAGCAGACGTAGCATTATATATAAATCCATACGTATGGGGAAGGTAATATCCACAAGCTCGCAGAATGCTTACTTAAAACGGAGGTCCTTACCTGGGAAGGATGATTACCCAGAAGATCGAAGGGCTTCAAGTGATAGAAGTGAACTGAAGTGTGGCTTTCTATAATGTCGGCTCTCCTTAAATACTGAAAGAGAACGTTCTAATGAGTTCACGTTCGGTACGTTCAGGAAGCGCGTAACGCCGGAACCCGCCCAGTTTGTAAGGGCGTTGAGAATTCCAGCCACGTTGAAACCGCCGAAGAAGACCGGAGGGCGGCACTCTGATTCTAGTATTACCTACAGCTTGGGGGACAGCAAGACCCCACCTTACCCAGTTCATGCCCTCAATGAACAAACATACACACTCATTCCGTTTTTCCTTTTTTTTTTCTCTTTTCCTCTTTTCCTTCAAAAAGAAAGTGATCGTCATTCACTTGAAGCCAGCCTCAGGCGGTATCTTCTTTCTGCCGTTCTCAAACCCTAAGGGTGGAAACAATAAGGACGCTGGAAAGAAATAGATTTCTTTTTATCTATTGCTTCTTCTTTCTCTTGACTTTCCGCTGCTGAAAGTAGTCCACTGTCACAGGGAACCCGTTGTCAGTCACAGTTACATATTTTGACCTTAATCAAGAAAGCTGAGAATAGAGATACCCTTGAGTAGTTATCCCTCACTAGAAACCGCATTCACTCGATCACGATGTTGTAATTCTTCTTACTGAAAGAGTGTTTCTTTTTTTTTTTTTTTTTTTTTTTGGAGAAGGAGGGATTTTGTGCGTGTGTGGAGAAGAAGCAATCTATCGAAGCGATATTTATAAACATACATCATTCCTTCAAACAGGAGGGATGCCAGTAAATTTTCGGGCATTCTAAAACCAGGGCGGTAACTAAATTTTAGTTGTTAGTTTGGGGGGGATTAAAAGAATAAATTCCACAGCACAAATGTAATCTATCTAGGCTGTAACTAGACTTTTGTTTCGTTTTTTTAAAAAAAACTATTCCACAGCAAAAATCTATCTATCTATCTAATCACTTAACAAAAAATAAATTCTTATATCTATCTATCTATCTATCTATCTATCTATCTATCTATCTATCTATCTATCTATCTATCTATCTATCTATCTATCTATCTATCTATCTATCTATCTAATTACTTAACAAAAAATAAATTCTTATATCTATCTATCTATCTATCTATCTATCTATCTATCTATCTATCTATCTATCCATCTATCTAATTACTTAAAAAATAAATTCTTATATCTGTCTATCTATCTATCTATCTATCTAGTTTTTAGTATATTAGTATTAGTTAGCGAGTAACGACACATGAACTTACTCATTATTAACAGAAAAACAAACTGAACAATATGAGACAGAGATCACATGAAAACAACAATATTACACAGAAGACAGGATGAAAACAAGTACAGTTTGAAAAATGAAAATTATAAAAAAAATTGAAATCTCCGTCAGCAAGGGGATTTTAAAAATTCCGATAACGATTGATAAAGGCACCATACCAAGAGACTTTGACGTTGAATTGGCCGTCTAATAGTTACTATCATAGCAACGATGGTAATTTTGCTGCACTTCTGAGTTTCCGAGTTTCTTCTGCGGATTCTGTGCTTGCAAAGCATCTCAAATTAGGCGCAACAAACGCGCAACATACCAGTCTTTTAATTCAAAACTAACTTATCAACATTTGCGGAAACATAGTTCAGGATACAATAGTAAAAAAAGTAAATGCTGCGAAATGTTTCACCGTGATGGCGGACGAAACGACGGACATTTCGCAGATCGAATAAGAATCAATATGCCTACGGAATGCAATCACTCACTGCGCTCTAAAATTTCTAAACACAACCCATCCCAGTCTGGCATCTTGATGTTATAAAGAAACCATAAACTACGATTCCAACTCCCATTTTTTTTTGTCTTTCTTAACACTTTAAATAAATAAATAAGTAAATAAGCGGTTTCAAAAATACTTTATAATAGAACAATTCCGATTAATAAAGTGCCAGACACATAGTTTCCTGTACTTCTATAAATTTGTTACTGCTGACCAGTGGGTACAGTGACAAGAAAATGTTCTTCTGAAGTAAGGTTTATCAAAGTAAATAACAGAAACAATTTGTAAAAAAAAATAAAAAGAAGATAATGGTGACCCCTGTTGATCTAATAACTTACAATAAACAAGCAAAAGAATTTTGCCCAAAAAAATTGGGGGGAGGGGGTTGAACCCCAATCCCCCTCCCCTGGATACGGCCATGTTCTAAACTCCCTCAAAAAGTGCGACAAAACGTAGTAATACACTGTAGTACGACAAAACACATTTACTAGTATAGTATATGAACTCTTAAAACTAAGGATTTATGACTGGCAAAATGTTCGTTATAGGAAACAGAGCCTGATACAAAAACAGTTATTTTCAATAAGCCTTTTAAACGTATAGTTCATTTCCTCGATCACTTTACCTATCATAATTCACTTTACCAAAAGATCATTTTAACGAAATGATCACTTTACTGAACGATCATTTTATCACATTGTTCATTTCACTGGCAGGTAATGTTATCCAATAATTCACTTCATCGAACTTTTACTTTATCTAAAAGTTCGTTTAATGGAAAGACCAGTTCACCTAAGGGAGAGTCCATCCAAAATTTTGTATTTTACTAAAACATCTATTGGACAGTGCGGTGATTCCTTGGGGTTATTTCAAAAACAGGCACAGTAGTTTTGATTTTTCTCTCCAAATGTTTTCGTAGTTGTTTTTAGGGATCTTTTTTTTCTTTCTGCAATTCGTGTTTGAAACACAGATTTGTTTAGATCTAGGCTTAAGACGAAAGCTTCAAGCAAGATGAATAGCATGCATTTTTCATTTAAAGTACTAAAGTTAACCTTTTAAAAAAAGATTACAATCTATATCGATTAATAATGACTAATTATTTAAATAAACTGAATTTTATAGAGATAAAATTTATTAATAGCACTGCTTACGCCAAATTTATTATGGATGTTCTGCATGACTGTAATTACGATTGATAGAAGAAATTTGTTAGGGATTTGCTGCGCGACTTTAATTAGGGCAGGTGGTAGACATTTATTACGGATGTTCTGCGTGACTGTAATTATGACAGAGAGCAGAAATTTGTTACGGATGTCCTGCGCGACTTTAATTATGGCAGGTAGTAGAAATTTATTAAGGTTGTTCTGCGTGACTGTAATTATGACAGATAATAGAAATTTATTGCGGATGTTCTGCGTGTCTGTAACTATGACAGACAGTAGAAATGTGTTTATTATTATTACAATGTTCTGCGTGCCTGCAATTATGACAGATAGCAGAAATTTATTACGGATGTTCTGTACGACTTTAATTATGGCAGATAGTAGAAATTTATGAAAGTTGTTCTGCGTGACTGTAATTATGACAGATAGTAGAAATTTATTACAGATGTTTTGCGTGAGGGTAGATATGATAGAGAACAGAAATTTGTTATGGATGTTCTGCGTGACTGTAATTATGACAGAGAGTAGAAATTATTACAATATTCTGTGTGACTGTAATTTGATAGAGCATAAAATGTATTAAAATGATCTGCGTACCTGTAATTATATTAGAGAGCAGAAATTTAGTACGAATGTTCTGCGTGACCGTGATTACGACAGTAAAAGTTTGTTACGAATTTCCTGCTTAAGTGCAATTATGACGGAGAGCAGAAATTCATTACGGATGCTCGCGACTTGAGTTATGGTAGACAGTAGCCATTTATTACGGATGATTTCCGTGACTGTAATTATGATAAATAGCAGCGTTTCATTATGGATTTTTACATGACTAATTATCACAAACAGAAGTTTATTACGGATATTCTTCGCGACCATAATGATGACCGAGAGTTGAAATTAATTAAAGATGTTCCGCGTGATTGTAGATATGAAAGCTTAGTGTACATTCCTCGTATACAGTATTATTAATATATATTTCAGTAAAATCTCTTACCTGCTTGAATCTAACAAAATAGTGCGAACTGATGGTTTTACGGAGAGATGTGAGATCTAGCTGCCAGATTCAAGTTCAGAAGCATGAATTTCATTTTGTACTGTAGGACGAAGTAAATTTCGCCATCATTTTTATGGCAGGGGCGGGATTCGAACCCACAACTCCGAGTGCTGTCCACTGTAATACAGTGGCATGTGTTATCACTGCTATCTGTCTATCTCATTTATCTGCGTCATGCGGAGTAGGCAAGTCATATCTCCCCCCCGAAACATGGTAGGGGGGGGGCATGGCCCACGTGTCAGCCGGGACCATGTGTCGCTGTAGGCACAACGTGCGTTTGTGAAATCCCAGACAGTTTGGTATATGGAACGTAACATCACACTGATTTATTTTTTTCGAAGCACTGATTCCCATTTTTCCTATTTTGGTATGTGGAACGTAACATCACACTGATTTATTTTTTTCGAAGCACTGATTCCCATTTTTCCTATTTTGGTATGTGGAACGTAACATCACACTGATTTATGTTTTTCGAAGCACTGATTTCCATTTTTCCTATCTCGCGGTACGGAAAGAACATCACACCATTGCGAGAAACCTAACAGTCAGACCATCCTGGAAGTTCGGGTGCCAATATGACGAAGTGAATTTCTCCAACATATTTATGCCAGGGCCGGGATTCGAACCCTCAACTCTCGAGCTCCGAGTGGTATCCACTATACTACACTGGCTCAGAGGTCCACTAATATTTGTTTTCTTATTAAACCCTACTTTTGTCAGAGGGATACTCATGTTATCTTTTAACCAAGCTTGCATTTATCAAAACGATTCCAACATTTTCTTCTATCGAAGTCCACTTTGGTCTAAAGGATTATCATCTTTCATTTTATCGAATTCTACTTTTGTCTGAAGGCTCCTTATTTTTTCTCCTATCAAAGTCTGCATTTATCTAAATGATACCGACCTTTTCTCCTGTTAAAGTACACTTTTGTCTAGAAGTTTCTCATCTTGACTTTGTCTAACTGCTGCACATTCTTTCTTCTATCGAAGTCTGCATTTATCTAAATGATTCCGACCTTTTCTTCTACCAAAATCTACTTTTGTCTTAAGGTTTCTGATTTTGTTTTCCTATGGAAGTTGACTTTTGTCGAAAGGCTGCCCATTCTTTTTCTTATTGAAGCTTTCTTTTGTCTTAGACAGGGGTTCCCAAACATTTTGAGACCGCGCCGCCCTTCACATTTTCCGTGCGACGCCCCTGTGCGCAAAATTAAAAACAAATTGCCCGAATTCCAGTTTGTGTATTTTTTTAAAAGAAAATAGTCATTTACATTACTAGCTTGCATTCTTTTTAATGTAAAAATACAAAATTAGAATAAAATTACAGAATGAAATAAGAAGAAATTGATAAGATAGGCATATTTTCACAAGGGTAACACTTCATTTGGCTTTCACATTTTTACAGTAATTTAGAAACTACCTGACACAGGCATTTCTGTTTTAATGAGATGGGCGATCTTGTTTCTCGTCACACAAAACATCGGATCTGGGGACAATGTTCGACACAGTTACGTGAATCTCCTTCTCAGCGTTAAACTTGCTTCTATATCTGGATTTTGTTACCGTCAGAGCTGAAAATCCTACCTCGCAAAGGTAGGATGTGGCAAAAGGGAGATTTACTCTCACGGCTTTCTTACTCAATTCTGGGTACTACTTTGCCACACTTTTCCAAAACACTGGCAGACTTCCGGAAGAGAATGTCATTTTCAGTGTGGAGTCTGAAAAAATGTTTATTAACTGTTCCTGCTCAGTAGTAGTAGTAAAGGTTGATGGCGGATCTGCTGTAACTCACTTGTGTTCATCTGTTTGTGGAGGAAAATATTTGTCAAATTGAACGTTGAGTTGAGTTACATGCTCCAAAATCACAGATTTCAATTTCGCACTTAATAGCATCTCTTTTTCTTGTATACACTTGTGTAACGTAGGAAAACATTCGTAATCACCTGATTTCGTATTGTTCTTCCACAGAAGAAACTTTCTTTTGAAAGCCCCTTGTTGGACAGCTGTATTACGTGTGATCCTCTGCAATGGAGGCCCACATTCAGACAATTCAGCCTCTCAAACATGTGGCACAAATATACCAACTTGAGAATGAAGTCATTATTAATGAAGCATTCAGCACTACTATGTCTTTCTTCTGTGAGGTACAAGAACATTTCATTCCGCAGTTCATATACACGCGACACCACATTGCCATGAGAATGCCAACGAGATTTACAATAGTAGAGCAGGGAAGTGTGATCAGCCCCCATGTCAATGTACATATTTGTAAAGAATCTGACCTTCTGTGGTCCAGTTTTGATGTAGTTCACCACTGATATTATTGTTTCCATTATTTCATTCAAATCAGGACTTACTTCCTGTGATGCCAAGGCCTCTATCTATGTATGAAGCAATGCGTCCATCTGACAGCAGGAGCTTTCTCTCTGATGAGTGCATGGAGACCACCATATCGGCCAGACATGGACCGACAACCATCTGTACAAACACCTACACACCTGGACCAATCGATATCGTTTTCTGTTATGAAAGTGTTAATGATTTCAAATAAGTCAACTACTTTGGTTCCACTTTTAATGCCTTTACAGAAGAAAAGATCTTCATGAAAGTTACTGTCATCATTTATGAAATGCACGTAGCATATTAAATGGGAATCATTGTTGTTATCAACTGCCTCATCTAACTGAATACTAAAACCTCTGTATCTCAATTTGTCGGTAATCTTATTAGGTATGTCGTCCGACATAACATATTTTCGTGGACTAATCGTGTTGTTTGACAACGGAACTCTGGAAAGCTGTTTGGCAGCAGACTTCCCGTTCATAATTGACACCATATCAAGAGCAGCAGGCAACACCAACTCCTCGGCAATTGTGTGAGGTTTCTTGCTGAGTAAAATTCGGTATGCCACTTTGTCGGACGCAAGGAGGGCTTTGCTGAGGATTCTGGTTTATTTAGAGAAACGAGTCTTCTGCTCACGCATTTCTTGTAACTTGCGTGAAAAGTAAACTTCGGGCTTACCCACTAAACTACTGTATACGGTTTCCAGGTTACGTTTCAGTTTGTTCGGAAGCATACTCTCAGCTGCCAACACTTTCAGGCAGATTAAACACTGAAGACGTTCTTCGTTTTTAACAACCGTGCACGTCAAACCGAAATCCAAGTACGTGTCATCATAATTTCCGGACTTGTTCCTTCTCGCCTGTTTAGAACTACTTGCAGCTTCTTGTACACCACGGTTTTATTTAAAATCTTCTCCATCATCATAAACCAACACACATTCACATAGAAATAACTACGTTCACAGTTATTAAAACACAACAGCTCAGTTTTGAAAAATGTTTATACACGCTACATATGTATCGCATGAAGACTGCGTGCCGCCCCGGTGGCGCAGTGATCTAAGCGATGGTTTCTGATCATTCGTCCATAAGGGGTCCGGGTTCGAATCCCGGTGAGGCATGGATGTTGTTTTTGTCTTACGGCACTGGCTCTCTCCCATCCCTGTCACCAGTGTCTCTAAATTAGGGACGGGCGACTGCTTATAGCCCATTGAGTTGCTCACGGTGGTCGTTAAACCTCCAAAAAAATAAAAAAAATAAAAAAACTGCGTAGTAAACTTAGCGCCCCACAATGCGGCGCGCGGCAGAACGTCATCGCTTGATCTTGCCTAGGTCAGTCCATTTCAGACTGCCGGGGAAGTGAGATGCGCCCGACGTAACGCCAAGTTTTCAAAGAGCCTTACAGTCCGGAATTCAGATGAAGGGAGCGCTTTCACAAGAAGAAAAATGATGTGTTCTCGTTTTTCATTAACATTCTTTCTTACAAATCATTCTTTGAAATATGTACAAGTCTTCAAAATTTGCTTCTTGCGTTTTTCCTTATAGTCGCGATGCACAGATTGGGAAACTCTGGTCATAGGTCTTCTCGGATTTTCTCTTACTCAAGCCTGGATTTATCTAAGCGATTCTGATCTTTTCTTCTATTAAAGTCTACTTTTGCGCTAAGGGCTGCTCATCTTTTTTTTTTTTTTTTTTGTTTAAATTCTAATCGAAAGCCTTTTCTTATTTAAAAACTGTTCACGTTTTCTCTCACTGAAGCTTGCATTTATCTAAATTATAGCGATCTTTTGTTTTATCGAAGTTTACTTTTTCCTAAAAGTTACACGTATTTTATCTCCAGTCTGTTTCTGTCTGAAAGAAAAGCTGCAGCATGTTTCCCGTCAAGCCTACTGAAGGTCTAAAGCAGTGGTTCCCAACATGGGGTGCACGCCCCACGGAAGGGGGAGGGGATACAATTTGATTTTAGGGGGGGCAATTCGAGAATGAACACACTAAATACTTTTTTACTTTCTTCTAAGATCACCAGATGAGAACACTAAATACTTTTTACTTTCTTCTAAGATCACCAGATGAGAACACTAAATACTTTTTACTTTCTTCTAAAATCTAAAGTTAGTGAGATCCTTGTGCTGCATGCCTCTGCAGCAGGCAGGCATGCAGCCCAAGGATCTCACTAACTTTAGTCTACTTATCTGGAGGCGAGCTCAAATTGTATTTTTAATTAAAATGATCAAAGTATTACAGAAAAAAGCTTCCATTAAAATTATTTTATACACTGCCGGACAATTGCTAAGGACGGATGACAATAGCAACGATAGCAACCATAAAATGGAAGGCAGGAAAATGTGGAAATTAGCATAAGTGCGGGATACAGTAAGACGTGCTGTGCGTATGCAAATTTTGGATTGCCGAACTTATTCGTGACGTCATAGCGCTGATAAGAGATATAAAGGATTTGACGCGTATTGACCGTTGTTGTTCAAACGCAAAGTTGAAAGGGAAAGAATCAATTGACGAACTTGCAATTTTCAGTATGTCTTCCCGACATCACCTAGATGATTTTACGCGTGGCCGTATTATTGGCAAGATTGAAGAAGGGCGAAAAATAACAGATGTTGCCAGGGAGTTTGACGTCAGCCACAGTGTTGTTTCAAGGCTTTGGAAATAATTTCAAACAAACGGAGAGTGTAGCAAACGTAACGGGGGAGGTCGTGTTCGCAGTACGACACCTGCATAAGATCGGCACATAGTGCTATCAACAAAAAGACACCGGCGCAGCACAGCTAGTGAGGTAGCAAATCAGTTTATGGCTGCTACTGGCAAGCGGATCTCCTGAAAAACTGTCGCCAGACGTTTGCATGAAGGAGGACTATACGCCCGCCGTCCTGTTGTGTGCATCCCATTGTCCAGACGTCACCGTACCGCCTGTTTGCAATGATGCCATCAACATCGCAATTGGACTGATAACGACTGGTCTGCTGTCCTCTTCTCAGATGAGAGAAGATACAGTCTATCGTCTGATTGCCGACAACTGATCTGGCGTGATAGTGGTACTGCATATTGTCCAGCAAACATACAGGAAAGGGACCGATATCCGACATGTAGTGTCATGGTATGGGCTGGCATCATGATCAATGGCCGTACGTCCCTCTATGTGCTTTCAACTGGGACTATGACTGGCCAACGATACATTAATGATGTTCTGCTACCTCATGTTCGCATGTTGCGTGGTGCTGTCGGTGATAGATTCATTTTCATGGACGACAACGCAACATGTCATCGAACAGTCGCTGTCCAGGAGTGTCTTGAGAGCGAGGATATTCAACGCCTCGTATGGCCAGCACGTTCTCCAGATCTGAATCCCATTGAAAATGTATGGGATGCTTTGGGGAGGAGTCTTGCTGGTCGCCAATGCCCTCCAATAAACAAGGACACCCTCATCCGTGCACTGACAGAGGAATGGGATAAATTACCCCAACAGCTGCTTGATAATGTTGTGCAAAGCATGACACGACGTGTGGAATCTTGCATCGCCCTCCATAGCGGCCATATCCCGTATTGACATCTTACGCCGGAACGCCTGCGGACGGTAATTGCATTTTTTTCACGTTTACGTATTCTGCACAAAATGGCCTGTTTGTCCCTTGAACACGTTCCAAAGCCTTCTGGATTTCAGAGCACAATAAATTGTCTTTCTTGTAATGTCCTGGCATTCTGACATTATTTTATTTCACTTGGCATCCAACCACACTTACTTTTTTATGCGCTATATAGCCGTTTATGATCCGTCCTTAGCAATTGTCCAGCAGTGTATTTATGCATTTGTTTTCTATTATAAGTTTTGAAACTTTATTTGCTGTTTTTTCATATCACTTCATATTATTATTATTTTTTTATTAATTTCTTAGTGATTTCTTCCTCAGTGATTCAACTGTAATTTCATTCTTTTATTTTTCTCTTTCACGGATGCCATGTTCTTTGGAAGCTTGTTAATGGCCTAAAAGGCCATTAACAAGCTTCCAAAGAACATGTGAATAGTTCATTTTTTGAATAATAAGAATTATATGTCCCAGAATTATACGTATATGTCATTATACGTAGAGGATAGATGTTACATATAATTATTTTTTGAATAATAAGAATTATATGTAACTCCTATCCTTCACATTAAAAGGAGTTCAATTTTTGAATAATAAGAATTATATGTCACAGGGAGGCATCACGATTTTTGAGATGCTTAGGTGGGGCATGGCCAAAAGAAGCTTGGGAACCACTGGTCTAAAGGCTGCAATGATTTTTTCCCAGTTGAATTAGCTTTTGTCAAAAACATACTCATATTTTCTCTGATCATACATAGTCTGCATGCGTTTGATTAAACACCTCTTAGCAATTTTATTGGGGGGCTTCAGTATAATCTTACATGATTCAAGTGATGGGGTAGTTTTCATATTATACAATGCTTAATTTTTCAGTGTGATGGCCTTAGACCACGTTTTACTGAATCAAGGCTCACTCTGACTCATATTATACACTGACAAGGGAAGTCTTTCAACTGTCACTCTCCAAAATTGAAGAAACTTGGCCAGGAGATAGTACTAAGAGCAAAAACCAATGGGTGTATTTCCGTTTTGGCCCAAATGAACTGGCACAGGTGAACGAGTGGTCTGAAAATGGTCTTAGAGCACAAGTGGGAAAAATCATCTAACATGTGTTGCGGTGTGTGATATGTAACCCCAAATATCAGCTATGTTCCCATGATTCAAAATAAGCTCATGTCATACAAAAAGCAACAAAAACCTTTATTACAGGTGTAAATGAACATTTTTGGAATTGAACACATAACTGAAGCAAAGTAATTTGGCACAATGAGAACAACGCAAGATTCCAAAGTTATCACTTACTGAAAATTGTCATTGGTATATGAAAAACAAATACGGTGGATATTATCAAAAGAAGCGTCATCACTTTCATAGGATCCAATTTTTATCCACGGATATAACAACATGTTGTTGAATTTTTTCTGACTGCCATTGATTGTTCATTGATACGTTCGATGATTTTTTCCACTTGGGCTCTAAGGCCATCTTCATACCAATCGTTCAGTTTTGTCAGTTCATTTGGGCCAAAACGGAAATACACCCATTGTTTTTTGCCCTTAGTACTTTCTCCGGGCCACGTTTCTTCAATTTTGGAGGGTGGCAGTTCAAAGGCTTCCCTTGTGAGTATTAACTGAATAACCACAACCTCTCAGCAAAAGTGAGTTACATCCACTACAGGTGTATAGAAGAGGAGGAGGGCGTAGCCCGTAGGCTAAAGAGGTGTATGCAAGATGTTGGTGACTTAGTTGAGAGCGAAGTTACGGATGTGATGGGTAACACCAAGAATTTATCGGAGTTTACGAAACCCCAAATTGTGAAGGCACGACGGGTTAGTGCGTTCACTTCGGAAACGGCGAACTTGTGGGTAGTTTGAGAGCCTCCGTGATTAAAGTTAATCTGGAGCGGTGCAAGAATGGCGAAGGAAATAACCACAGAAGCAATGGTAAAGGGCGAAGATGGGTTGATTTTAGAGGTGAACGATGGGGACGTCTTCTTGTACAGGGTAATCGTCACAGCACAGTATCGTAGCTCACTGCTCAATACAATATAGCTCAACCCGAAACAATATCCTACGTGACCAAGAATCGCATGCTGGAACAATGGGCTACAGGAGAAAACTCCCTAGACGTCACCGTCTCCTAACAACAGCCCATAGACGTAAGCGACTCTCCGGGTGCCACCAGCAAGTGGATTGGCTGGTAGAAAATTGGAAGAAGGTGTGCAGGTGTGCGAGTCCGATGAATCACGACATGTTCTGCAGATGGAAGAGTCGTATTTGGCTTCAGCAGCATGAGGTTATGGATCCCTCCTCATGCATGACATTTCCTATTTAGGCCAGTGGATGCGGTTGCATGATATGGGGCATGTTTAGCTGCATGAATTGCGACCCCTGGTGCCTGTGGACCAACGTATGGACACCTGAGACTGTTGCGGATCATGTACACCAAATGATGTTGTACCTCCACCCAGAGAAGGATGGGTTCTTCCAGGACGATAATGTCCCATTTCATTGGACTCTCCTCGTGCAATAAACACAGTCCTGATATGACACATCTCGAAATGGTCCTCAAACTGCCCTGATCTCAGCACAATTGAACTTTGTTGGATGTTGTGGGATACCAGGAAAGGTAGTTGGGAACATCACCTCGCTCTGTACTAAAACTGTGGACCCTGGTCCCAAACAGCTTGGTTGCAGATCCGCACAAAACTCTGTGGACACCTCGTGGAATCGATGCCACGCCGGGTGATGGCCATTCTCCGGGGGACCGACAGCTCACGAAATATTATGTAGGTAGTCGTTATTGAGTGAGCATTCAGTGTATATTCAATTAACACGGTGACAATAAAAAACCTTGTTTGACTCTTGTGCCAATGGAAAACTAATTCGATAATACAGCATTTACACGCACATACGCTGCACAGACAACACACGTCCCAAGCAATTTCCCATTTATACCACAATTTTTCGAGACTTTCTACACATTTTGGCAAATAATCGCAGAATGCGAGTGACTCCCAACACAGGTTTCACTGTTCAATTGTCATACCAAAAAAAAAAAAATCTATCTGGTTAGCACAGTTCTTATCAGAAATAAAATCACTCTGTACATCCCACACCTTCGTTGAAGTCAAGCCCCGAACATTTAGAATGATAACCTTTCTAGGATATTTCCTTGGCACACTCAGCAAGCTGATACCACAACAGTTCTTACATTTAGTATGATCACCTTGCACAAAGAAACAATTATAGCACCCCACTCCAGTCCTGAGGGTCAAATCCTAACTCCCAACACAACTGACAAATTTCTGTTCAACAGTCAACAACAGATTCATTACCATGTTTCGACATCTCACAAGGGACTTCGCGCAGCTTAATCTCCCAAATGAATGAAATTTGTAGTTTATTTCGAAGGTCTTGACTTGTATATTACAAATGTGAAAACATTACCCGCGATGATCAAGCTCATCAGAATTTATCGTCACTCAAAGTTTCAGTCAGCTAGTTCGAAAAATTGGTTCTTGGTGCCTCTTGGTAGACTAGGAGGATGAACGTGACCGCGAAGTATAGATTTTAGGAACAGGCCACAGTAGGCTCATTTCATGAATCCCTGCTTTGGGCAATCTGTTGAATCACTCTTCTTGCCAACGTCAAAATTCATTTTTGGAGGCGTTTGAAATCTCTTGGCCTGAAGTGTTCAAATCCAGCCATAGTCAAAGTGTAACTTACAAAGTCAACGAAGACTGGAGCAAAGAACTGGTTTTGTGTGATACCCATAAGCAATTAAATGGAATCTCTCTTTGATGGCGTGAACTGAGAATTGTCTATTGGAAGATTTTCTTCTGTATGCTCACATTCTTCGGTATAGCACATTGCCTTTTCAGCACAGATGTTTGCTTCATTTGTTACCACTGTTTTGTTTCTCAGTCAGGTTAATAATGAATGCAGCTGCTTTTTCTCATTTGCAGGAATTTCAGTGGAGCTGCTCTTGTGATTGTAGATATTGATGTTGCTCAAACTATTGGCAGGATTCTGAGTGAGAAAGTGAAAGAAAAGCAATAAGCGCCATCTGGTGTTCACCAGAAATATCATGTCAGTTGAACTGCCGGTGCAGCTAATTGGTCTAAGTCAGAGAGTCAAATGAAGCTCTTGCGATAAGATATACGATAATTTCTTTAGTAAATAAATACATCGCTCTTTCCACGTTCCAGAAACACATTTCTTTAGGTTTAGAACTTATCTCACATTCAGTTGTATAAGTTGAAGGACTAAAACTAGATTCGGGTTAGAGTCCGCTGTTTGGAAAGAGGTATAAAGGAGAAAATGAAATTTTAGAGCTGCTGATAGGGGTAAGAGTAAATTTACTGCATCTGCTCCCTTATCAGCTAAGAAAAAGCACATCCAAAAATTTCCTAATAATTTGACCTAACAAAAATAAAATAAACAATGTCCGGAGGGAAAAGGAAGCAAGGAGCAAGGCAAGGTACTCGGGAGGAGAGGGAGTTTAGAGGAAGAAAAAAATTATTTCAAATCTTAATAAAAGTTGTAACATTTTAGTAAAGCTGAGGATTGGGGGGGGGATACCAGTGCTTTTTGAAAGCTTGAATCCTGACACGACGAGTACGATTTATTCCGTGGTAATTCCTTGAGAGCTGTGCGAGCGACGAGGAAATTGTGGAGAGTTATAAAAATTTGTAAAAGCATTTTAGCTTAATAAGCTGTTTTTTGGAGATCGAGAAAAAAAAAGCTTATTTTAAGTGAGGACTAGTGTCTGAAGTAGTTTGAAATGAAAGCGAATAAGGAAATTGAATTGATTCTTAGGGAGATTTTTTTAAGGGTCACACAGGGACTGATGTATTGTTTCACCATGGAGATTTTTCAGTTTTAGTGGAAATAAGTGTGATAAAATAGAATTCAGCTTTCGGATGTTTGCAGTAATGGTGAATTACCATTAGCTGTTGAAAGAGGGGTGGTGAAGGGGTGAATTATCATTTTGGCTGTCGGACCAAAACAGATAGCTGACTCCACACACGAGAATGAAGCAGGAACCCGTGAGCATGAGCACACGTGGGCTGCGGACATCATGGAAAACTCATCCAGCTCTAGACGTAGTGTAGAAACGAGAAGGTTTGCTCGATGTCACTTGTCAGCTGTTATACAATTTATTCTAGGTTGTTCTACCACATTTAAAATATCAACATCAAACGGAAGTCATCGCTCTTTCCACGTTTATAAGTGAGTCACGGAAACATTCTCACTGGCCGCCACCGGAAATCGAACCCAGGGTCTTCCAGGTACGCGCCGGTCATGCTACCACTGCACCACAGCTGCCTCGAATTCTATCAGGCTCACATGTGACTAACTGCCAAGCCACTTGGCAGGTTCTTCTTGGAGCCCTGCTCGATTCCCGGTGGTGGCCAATGAGAATTTTTCCATGACTCACTTAGAAACGTGGAATGAGCGATTACTTCTGCTTGATGTTCCTAATCCACGTCAATTCTCTGTATTAATTATTCATTCGGCTCCTAGTTATTTGTTCAGTTGCTATTTATGATCTTTGATGAATCCCCAGCATTGTGCGGGGTTCCAAGAAGCAACCTGCCAAGTGGCTTGGCAGTTAGTCGTATGTAAGTCTGGAAGAATTCGAGGCCGCTGTGGTGCAGTGGTAGTATACCCGGCGCGTAAGTGGTAGACCTTGGGTTCGATTCCTGGTGGCGGCCATGATAAATTTTCCGTGACTCACTTATAAACGTGGAAAGAGCGATGACTTCTGTTTGATGTTCCTAAGCTACGTCAATTCTCTTGGAATCATCCACTAAAATCATTTTTGTCATCTGGGCCAAATAAGGCACAGAATTTTTCACAAGCCTTTCAATTTTCTTATACAAGTGAGTGGTACCAAAATGAATTACTTAACAAAGGTATATTTTCCTTGAGTACAAAATAAATGTAATTTTGGAACTGATTAAGCACGGCAGAATTCCTTTAATGAATTCAGGAAATAGTAACGCAAATTAACCAGCTTCAGTTTCTTTTCCCAGATTGAGTAGCTCGAATATTATCTGGGATTCGGAAACCATAATACTCCCTTGCTATAACATGTAGAAGTTTTGCGTTTTGATGAAGTTGTTTAATTAATTCATGTTCTTCAACAAATTCGTTGAACATAAATCTCACTCCTTAAACAACTAAGTGAATATTAATAACAGGCAGATTGAAAGAATTAGCATTTACGTGTAACATCAACTTGTTTTTTTATTTTCCACCACTGGAAGCTGAGGTCATTTCTACAATATAATCGACACCTTGTAATTAATCCACTATAACAAAATATTTCTTGTGTCAACATATATCTCAATCATGTATCAGCAATACGTATTTGTCCATTCACATAGATATCTAACAGGCTTCAATCTCTTCAGCTATATCAGCTCTCCACAGTCTACTCGCAGTCTCTCATTCTCTACACACATTCGACGTCATATATTCAGTTTAATCTGACTCACTGTCAGTGTTGCCTAAATGTACAAGATGTTCGGGGAAGTGATGTGCCGTTTAGTTAGAAAGTGTTTAAAAAATGACAAAATTTACATAAGAAAACAGAAATTCAAAAGGAAAGTCAAAGAGAAATACACGTCACAAATACCTGTCCTGAAACAAATGAAAGAAATGAGAAGACTAACACGTCCCTCAAAGAGAGCCAGAGTGAGAAACAGCGACACAAAACGCAAAATAGCCAAAGAGCAAAGAAGTGGAAACATTCCAACAATATTTTCTAGAAGAAAATTTATTTCAGCAAAAAAGTGAAAACAAATAAGCGAAACTTTAATGTGTTATATAAGATTTTATTCACTAGTGTTTCATGATACAAAAATGAGACATTTTTCAATGTGGTAAATGTACAGATGTGTGGTGAAGGAACAGCCAAATTTTATATACAACATATATCCCGTAATATGCGATGCACATGAATGTCCATTTCAACGTGTCGTAGAACAAAGAAAAGTAGAACTACCACCAGCCATGGCCTCCCTCTAATCCTTCTAATCCATTTCCTTGTCCGTATCCGTGGCCACCACCATATCCTCCATGCTCGTAACCGACACCCACCACGGCTTTGGTGTGGTGATGAATACTGGAAAAACAGGAATAAAAAAAACATGCAGTTAAAACCAAACACTTAAAACTGAAGATCTGATCAAAAAGTTTCGAGATTAAATTTTGCAACAAGTTGTACTGCTAAAGCGTGGCTTAGTTGTACGTGCTGTAACAGGTCAACACGAACATGCGTTAACCTGTTACAGCGCGTCTAGGCTTGATATCCGATCCTTCAGTTTTCTATCATCTACCTCAAAATTTGATATGGGTTTTTGTCTCTAATTTAGCCATTGCGAAATTCACCCCGCGATTCCTCGCTCCATAGTGAGTTGTTCTAACCGACTGAATGTATCGCTGGAGATTTGTCGTCTTGACACGTGCTTCACCTCTGTAGTACGTCACAAGTTTCAATACTTGCTCCGGAGCCAGTTGTTCTAACTGACTAAACTACACCGACGGAATGAATCGTTGCAGATTTGTTGTCTTGACACGTGCTTCACCTCTGTAGTACGTCACAAGTCTCAATACTTGCTCCGGCGCCAGTTGTTCTAACCGACTAAACTACACCGACGGAATGTATCGCTGGAGATTTGTCGTCTTGACACGTGCTTCACCTCTGTAGTACGTCACAAGTCTCAATGCTTGCTCCGGAGCCAGTTATTCTAACCGACTAAGCTACGCCAACGGAATGTATCGTTGCAGATTTGTCGTCTTGATACATGCTTCACCTCTCTAGTACGTCAAACCATGACAAATCAATTTATTTAAAACTTTGGAAGATGACTGAAATGTGCTCTTTTCGGGGAGGGGGTGGCGCCCGTCATGAGCAATTCTTGTGGCTATAATCAATCGCCCCTTCTACTGGCTCCTCGGAGGTTGGAGGAGAAAAAGACAGTGCTGTTGAACACGCACATCACCAATTCTTCATCTGAGCTCGAGCTTGTGATGGGCTAGGCACCAAGCTAGACAGCGATGCCCCGGTAGCGCAGTGGTCTAAGCGATGCCCTCTGATCATTCGTCCGAAAGGGGTCTGGGTTCGAATCCCGGTGAGGCATGGATGTTGTGTTGGCCTTACGGCACTGACTATCTCCCGTCCCTGGAACCAGTGACCTTAAATTAGGGACGGGCGACTGCTTATAGCCCATTGAGTTGCTCAAGGTGGTCGTTAAACCTCCAACCAAAAAAAAAAAAAAAAAATCAAGCTAGATAGCTGTGCCTCTGAGCATTCAGTTACAGGGAGAAGCTGACTGTATGTTATAAGCTAATAGAAACTAAATAATGAGCAATGTATGAGTTTTTGAGTGACACAATATCGCGAAAGATAGATCAATGTTTTCCAAATATAATAAGCGCCCTGGACGCTGGAGAGCATATAGCTCGATGGTGTGCTTGAGTGAGAAATAATTGCAAATGCTTGACTGTTCGTGAAGTGGCTAAAGGGCATAATCACCTTGTGGCTCATGTGAGGTTATTTTGGCATGCAACTGCTTATGAGGGCAATCGAGGTTCCCTGCAGCTCGTCTGAAAAGGAATTAAAAATATTTAACCCTTAAAGAATTGAGAAAAAATTAGAAGACTTGATTAATTATGTTGCGCAAGCTTCTCTTGCACTGGTGGGTCTAGTTTCGAAACTCAGGGAAATATATTGGCGTTGAGTTTGTCTTCGCAACTCTGGCTCTCTCCTTTCCCGGAAATTAGTAGCTCTAACTTAGGAACAGGCAACTCATTGTAGCTTTAGATTTAAATAGGGGATGTCAAATTCAGGGGGGAGATCAATTTGAATGGCCATTATGAGAGATACAGCAGTTCCAAAATTTCTCCTTAATTCCTCGTAGTCAATTTTTTGCATCGAAAGTACCTTATAATTTTCGGTCTGTATCCATATGTCGAGATGGAATAGTCTTTTCTACGAGAAGACACTAGATTCTTCGACTAACGCATTCGATGTTGTTTTTTCTTATTTAATTTTTGTTTTTCAAATTCTTCTGCATCTGTTACTTCTGAGTGATACAACGCTGATATGCTTGGACAGAAACTAATAAGGGACTTCCACTTCAACACGAAACAATTACCAAAAACTCGCACGGAGGGAGTGACTTTAAAAAGAAATAAGGGGGCTGTTGATAAGGGGTTACCACTTAAAACGAATCAATTACAAAAAACCCACACTGAGGAAGTGAGTTTAAAGAGAAATAAGGGGGTTCGTTGATAAGGGATTCCAGGACGAATCAGTTATTATAAACTCACACTGAGAGAGTGAGTTTAAAGAGAAATAAAGGTTTTGTTGATAAAGAGTTACCATTCGAGGATGAATCAATTACTAAAAACCTATACTGAGGGAGTGAGTTTAAAGAAAAATAAGGGGTTCGTTGATAAGGGGTTACCACTCCAGACGAATCAATTACTAAAAGCGTACACTGAGGGAGTGAGTTTAAGGAAAAATAAGGGGTTCGTTGATAAGGGATTACCATTCCATTGGGTTCGTTGATAAGGGATTCCAGGACGAATCAATTATTATAAACTCACACTGAGAGAGTGAGCTTAAAGAGAAATAAAGGTTTCGTTGATAAAGAGTTACGATGTATTAATTTATTTAAACTCCTCAGTATAGGTTTTTAGTAATTGATTCGTCCTCGAATGGTAACTCTTTAAATAAATAAATATATAGCGATGTATTTATTTATTTAAAGAGTTACCATTCGAGGACGAATCAATTACTAAAAACCTATACTGAGGGAGTGAGTTTAAAGATAAATAAGGGGTTCGTTGATAAGGGGTTACCACTCCAGACGAATCAATTACTAAAAACGTACACGGAGGGAGTGAGTTTAAAAAGAAATAAGGGGGTTCGTTGATAAGGGATTACCATTCCAGAACGAATCAGTTATTAAAAACTCACGCTGAGGGAGTGAGCTTAAAGAGATATAAGGGTTTCGTTGACAAGGAGTTACCAGTCCAGGACGAATAAATTACTAAGAACTCATACTGAGGGAGTGAGTTTAAAGAAAAATAAGGGGTTCGTTGATAAGGAGTTACCAATCCAGACGAATCAATTACTAAATTCTGACATCGAGGAAGTAAACATGTACAAAATACCCGGAAGTTATAACACTTGCATAGCTGGCGTCTGTATGTTATCCTTAGAACTTATTAAACACAACTAAATACGATAGCTACTCTCAAAATGCAGCCTCTACAATGTGAAACATTTGCTAATTAAAGCGTCAGTTCATAACACTGCCACCTTTAGCTATCTTAAATAAAGCACGTTTTAGAGAACACTTCTCTCTTCTTTTGGGGGAGGGGGAGGTAATGACCAGCGCGAGCAAACCTTGAGACTATAAGAAGTCATCCGTCCCTCATTTAGTGCCAGTGGTTCTAGGAAAGAAAAACAGCTGCTACACCACCCATGTCTTATCCGGGACTCGAACTCGGGATCATCTAAGACCAATGTTCAGAAGACAGCGCCACGCAACACTCCGCCACCGGAGTGGCAGATCATTGGTTCAAGGAAGGAGAGAGCCAACCCGGTGGGACAAACAGACCACTGGTGCTTCATGAGGGACTCAAACCCCCGACGAGGCATGTTTAGCCGGAAACCAGCGCAACTCGACAACTGGGGCTTGCAGTGGAAAAGTCAGCAGTTATGCGTTTTCTACTTACAGCAGTTATGCGTTTTCTACTTACAGCAGTTATGTCCCCTAGTGGCATTCATACGAGGATTGTAAAAGTACATGTAGATAACTGCGCAGTAAAAGTAAGTGTTGTGAATTCAAGGAAAATTCTTGAAAATAACGTGCAGCAAAATTGCCTCTAGGTATAGGTGTCCGCCTTTTAACTAAATTTCTGTTTCCTCTAATTTCAGTATTTTGACAGATTATCCGTAGTCAGCAATTCCGTTTATTTCAGGAAGTCAGTTTCGACTTTTCCGTATTTATACAGAAATTTCGCAAAGACTCTGATTTTGACTTTTTTAAGCCTTTTACCAAATATTTTTTTCTTCTTTCCTGGCGTAAGAAGTTAATGATTCTTGTGCTCCTGGTGAGGCTCGAACTGGATACGTCTGCAGCAGCCTAGGCGCACTACCTACTGAACTAGAAAGACACGCAGCGTACAGTTGCGTATAAGGGAGAAATGGGAAAGTACCCTAAGCGTGCGATGGTGAAATGTTTTTCGCTATTAATGTGGGTGAATCAGTCATCTTATTTTCTGTTGAAGCTCGTACTATTTTTCTGAATAGGTCTAGGATAATTTCCATTTTTTCAATATGAGGACTTATTACAAATCACATACATTTTCAATCGTGATTTTTCAAAACAACAAAATGCTTTGGAATTGGAGCTGACAGTGATTTCTTATTATGTTTAAGAAAAAATGAAATGTACTGCTTTATATTATTTTTTCAGAAAACCTCTAAATATAAAATTTACTCTTGATAGCTATAATAGCTTTTGACTTAATGGGTCCATAGACTGATACATAAGCATCATCCAATCATCTGTACAATAATTTAAGTAACCAGTTTCTCACGGTAACATAATGTACAATAATTGGAGAACCAAATTAGTGAGGATAAGGAATATCCGTTGGCATAATAACCAAAATATGATGCCATATGCTATGCACAATATCCGATCTCGCCACAGAACTAAAAAATCAGTTCCTTTAACAGACTATTGAAGTTTAGTAATTTATGATTGAAATTTAATTATTGACGATTGAAATTTAGTGGATACGGAAACAAAGAGAACAGAATTTTCCCGTTAATATGCGGAAAGAATTTTTTATGAAAATTCAGAATTTTCCGGGTGTGCGAAGAATCCGTGAAATTCAGGGGTTTTCTTCTTCTCAGTTTACGGAAAAGATTGTATCTGAAATATGCCTCTTTAATTCACGAAAGAATCACGACGAAAAACAGCTCGTGAAATTCAGAAAACTTTATGCACTGAATTTAATGCACAGGAAAAGATATGCACGAGTGTTACCATTAAAAAATGGCTAATGAGATGCAAGGCACACTACTCGGTTAAGCCAGACGCATTCCCTGGTTACTCCGGAGAGCCCTTGCACCCATTCTGGAACTGCGTTTTAGTGCTGCAACATAAAGATGTTGCTTTTATTTCCTCGGATTTAGTTCCGAGTGATTTCCGTCCTTTCGTCCCTCTTGAAGGGATAGTATAAGGGAAACACTTTAATTACTACTGCAAAGTTCAACAGGAGATGCATAAGTCGCTGCACACGTAAGCTAATATTTTCTTGTGGAAGAATCCATGGAGAATTGCTACCATGAAGTTCTCAAGTGTCACATCCGAGTGGCTATCCTAAAACTTGATGCAATCAAAAGCAATGCTTGTAAAATGACTCTCAGTAAACTTATTATTTTCTAGGATATACACTGCTGGCCACCCAAAATGCAACACCAAGAAGGTCACGAGATAGCAAAGCCAGATTTACTGGACACATAACAACAGATACAAACATGAAACGATTGAGCTTACAGACCCGTGCGACTTGCGGAACACGCAGACATCAATAGTTCGTGTGGCTCCCATGGCTGGCAATAACAGCCGCTACGCGCCGCGGCATCGAACGAAAGAGGCTTTGGATGTGGGCTTGGGGTATGAAGGTCCAGGCTGCTTCCACACGTTGCCACAGTTCATCAGGCGTAGCCGCGGATGGTGCTTGTCGGGCCACTCGGTTACCGATCAGCGACCAGACGCGTTCGATGGGCGACATATCGGGAGAACAGGCGGCCCACGGCAGCAGTGACACCTGGTGGACCATGAAGAATTGTTGCACGATGCGTGCCACGTCCTGCAGGTAAGGGAGGACTACAGGCTCCAAAACGTCGGAGATGTAGCGGTGGCTGTTGAGTGTACCGGCGATGCGTACCAAAGGGGTGCGGGTGTCATATCCAATTGCTCCCCAAACCATAACGCCAGGCGACGGACCAGTATGGCGATGCATAATGCAGGCGTCATACAGTATCTCGCCGCAGTGCCGCCACGCGCCATCGTGATATTGCAGGCAGAAGCGGGATTCGTTGGAGAAGACAATGTCGTGCCATTCCGTAGTCCAGGTGCAGCGTTCAACGGCTGACTGCCACCACATTCACCGGTGGTGTAACGTCAATGTTAATCGGAGCAATGGACGCCGTGCGACAAGTCTCCGCTCCTTCAGATGACGTCAAACGGTACGTGCGGACTTAGGTTGTTGCGCAACACACCCTAATTCCTGAGCTAACGTTCGTGATGTGGCGGTGCGAGCCGTCAATTCCCGCCGCACAACATGCCGGTCCTCTCGTTCGGTGGTGTGCCGCGGCTGCGGCAATCGCTCACGTCGGCCCGTCCGTCTCTGCTGCACCCACCGAATTCATACTCGCCTCACTGTGGCTGGATGGCGTCCCACACGGGCGCCGATGTTTCGGTACGATAAACCGCTGTCGCGATAAGTCACAATTCGTCCTCTGTCGAACTCCGAAACGCGCTGGAATGACTGCCGTATTCTGCGACGAGGTATCAGGAAGCTTCCCACGCACAGATCCGGCAGCACAACACACTTCCACTACTTACAACCCGTCTTCTGTGCACCCTTCTTACAGTGCTTCTCGGTGGCGTGCCGGGCGCACATGATTTGCATATGCCCTGCAATGCTAATCGTTTGCATGTCCTCTCGTGGGCGACGCATGCGGCGAATTTCAGTTCAATCGGATGTTTCCTTCATGGTGTTGCATTTTGGGTGACCAGCAGTGTATAATACTTTAAATAGCGTATTTTCGCATTGAACTAATGTTATACGAATTATATTCACCTACAAGCAGCACTTGTGAGAAAAAAGGTATGACAAAATTTGCGCTTAACTCGAAAAATTAGAAAAAGGTCAAGTTAGAGAAGATGTAAGGGCAGATGAAAAGGAAATCAAAGAAGTGAGCCTCAGGAGGTAAAATATATGTAAAATCGAAACTGCTGAAATGGGCTTTGGAGAACAAAATAAATTGAATCAGTGCAAAAGGAAGAAGAAAGAACCAGTAGCTTTGGCCGCAGCATGCCAACGACCCGTTTCTCAAAAGTAATTTATAGAGATCTTTAAATAGAAAACTCAAAAGACTGGCTTTTCAAAAAAGCATAAAACTCTCACAGGTTTTCTGTTAGATAAAGAGTGCAGGAGCTTTAATGGTGAGCTCTATAGATCGATTCTTCACAATGACATAGAATTCTAACAACTCCTTTGTTAGATAAATAATTTCCCACGGAAAAAAGAAAGAAAGAAAAGGAAAACATTCTGTTCAGTGTTCTCCAAAGATGCTCTTTTACCGAGTTTTCTTTCTCGCTGTATTGCTGCTTATTTCAAACAATCCGTTTGAAGGTTCAATTGGCAAACGCTATACATATATATATATATATATATATATATATGGGATGTAAGGTCAGGTGATGCGTAACATCACAGCCTCTCCTTGACAAATGTCAACCCCCCGCCTTCTCGTGGTGCATCCTGTTCCCACTAAAGGGGCTCTGACGACCGCCCATAGCGGTATAACTATACCATCGGGATCAGAGGAAATTCTATCCCACACTCACCAACCCGCTTGGCCAGCGTGGTGAGTTATGGCCAAACCCCTCCAAAATGATTCCACAACTTAAATCTTGGCCCTCAGTCTCCGGCAGCTGGAATGTACCTGGCCAAGGCAGCAGCCAGTGCGACATGAAGGCAGAGGGTGCTAAGAATCCCCGAGGACCGGACTAGGCTGCCATCTGATTCTGACCTTGGCTACTTACAATGGACGCTCCCTATCTTCTGATTCAAGGCTTCTTGAATTGGAAGAGGAACTACAAAGGATCAAGTGGGACATCGTGGGGCTAAGTGAGGTAAGGAGAAAAGGAGAAGATCTCATCGAACTGAAAAGTGGACATCTCTTCTACTATCGTGGGACAAATACTGGCAGAACTAGTGGTGTTGGATTTATAATAAACAAGAAACTGAAGGATAAAGTTGAAAGTTCCTCTGACAGAGCTGCACGACTTGTTATCCAACTCTCGAAAAGATACCAGGCTCAGATTATTCAAACTTATGCACCCACCACAAGTCATCCTGAAGAAGAAATTGAAGAATTTTATGAGGAAATTTGTCATCTAAATAATAAAGGTAAGCAGCACTTGAAAATAATTATGGGAGATTTCAATGCAAAAATAGGGCAACAGCAACAGAATGAAACTTCAGTAGGTAAATTCGGTCATGGCAACAGAAACCAACGTGGAAATACTCTCGTTGAGTTTGCAGAGGTAGAGGCAGAAGGGTTTTTCATCTTGAACTCCTTCTTCAAGAAAAAGCCACACAGGAAATGGACATGGAGACATCCAAATGGGACGACAAGTGAAATTGATTTTATTATGTGTAACAAAAAATTCGTCATAGAAGACTGCAGTGTGCTAAACAAGTTCAACACAGGTAGTGACCATAGATTGGTGAGATGTAAGATGCACCTCAACACTAAACTTGAACGTGGCAAGCTCATAAGACAAACAAAATATATTGACATAACCAACCTTAAAAACACCATAATACCTTCAAGTTAGAACTGAAGAACAGGTTCTCTGCTTTAGAAGGCCTAACATCGGAAGAAGTGGACATCTCTGAAGTTAACAGAAAAGTAACCAAAGCTCTTATGGAAACAGCAACAAAATTAGCTGGGTCTAAGAACAAGTTGCATGTGAACAAATTATCAGGAAAACCAAAATGTTGATGCAAAAAAGAAGAGAGATGAGGACAACTAAAGAAGATGTGACTTCCAAAGTGGAATATATAGAGCTATGCAAGACAGTAAGAAAAAGTATCACTGAAGACGTAAGGAAATTCAACTGTGAACTAGTGAGGAAAGCAATTGAAAACAACCAAAGCCTAAAGATAGCAAAGGGACATCTCAGTAAGGGAAGAAAACAGATTATGGCACTGAGAAAAGAAGATGGTTCTGTAACAAGAAATAGAGGCGAAATTTTGACAAGAGTGAAAGATTTCTACTCCAAATTATATGAAAGGGATGATATATGCACTCCAGACATCATGAAAGATACCAGTACCAGAGTTCCTCCAGTCCTTCCAGCAGAAGTTGCACATGCAATCAAGAACATGAAGCGAGTAAAAGCTCCAGGAGAAGATGGAATTACTGTAGACATCATACAATAAGCAAGTGGAGAAATCGAAACAGTACTCGCCCAAATTTTCACTCGATGCCTTAATGAAGGAAAGATTCCTGAGGATTGGAACACCGCTACAATGATCCTGCTACATAAGAAAGGTGACATTGAGGATCTCGGAAACTACAGACCTATCAGCCTCCTATCAGTAGTTTATAAAATCTTCACTAAAGTTCTTTCACACCGCTTGAAGGTGACACTGGACATGGCTCAACCGAGAGAACAAGCTGGATTCAGGAGTGGCTACAGCACAATAGATCATATCCACGTGCTGAGAGAACTAATTGAAAGAGCGAGGGAATATGAACTTCCATTGTGCATGGCTTTTATCGATTATGAAAAAGCCTTTGATTCGGTGAAACCATCAGCAGTTACAATGGCCCTGAAAACCTGCGGTATCGAAGATGCATAGATTAATATTATTAATAACATCTATGAAAATGCAAGTGCAAAGATTAGGCTGTTTGAAAATACAACACACGTAAAAATTGGAAAGGGAGTGAGACAAGGTGACACCATATCTCGAAGCTCTTCAATGCCACATTGGAGGGTGTTTTTCAGTCGCTGAGCTGGGAAAACAAGGGGATAAAGATTAATGGAGATTATCTAACCCACCTTCGTTTTGCTGATGACGTAGTCATTTTTGCAACTACCCCATCAGAGCTGCAGAGTATGATCCAGGAACTAGAGTATGATCCTGACAAGAGTAAAGAAGTGGGATTAAAAATGAACTTTCAGAAGACAAAAGTGATGTTCAATGCTTTTACAAGAAATGAAGATTTATCGATTGATGGAGAAAAGCTGGAGATAACAGACGCGTACGTTTATCTTGGACAGCAGATATCAAGTGAGGGTCACATTGATGAAGAAATTAATCGGCGTACAAAACTTGCCTGGAGAGCTTTTGGAAGAAACAGCATAATTTTCAAGAGCAATATGCCATTATGTCTTAAAAGAAAAGTGTTTGATCAATGCATCCTTCCAGTGCTTACGTATGGTGCAGAGACGTGGACCTTAACTAAAAGAGACATACAAAGGCTGCAGACAACTCAAAGTAGCATGGAGAGGTGCATGCTTGGTGTAACCAGGAGAGATAAGAAGAGGAACTCGTGGATCCGAAAAATGACAAGAGTGGAAGACATCATGATCAGAGTTAAATCCCTGAAATGGCAATGGGCTGGACATACTGCCAGAAGGACAGATCATCGATGGACAGCCGAAATTTTAGATTGGATTCCAAGGGACAGGAAAAGACCCAGAAGAAGACCACATAGGAGATGGGTGGATGAAATTCGAAAGTATGCAGGGGTGACATGGAGGAGACTGGCACAAGACAGACCGTTGTGGAGGAAACTTGGGGAGACCTTCGTCCAGCAGTGGATTGATAATGGTTGACAATGATGATGATGATGATATATATATATCGTTTCAACGCTTTGCTTGAAATTTGCACATTTCGTTGCTGTAGATCTTTATAGGCATGTCTTCACCGATTTTCAAGAAAGGACGTCAGTTTAAATAATCTAAATTATGATGTTTTTTTTTTTTTTTTTTTTTTTTTTTTTGCATGGCTGTTTTCAGAAAACAAGGTCACTGGCTTATAAATTTTGTACAATCATTCATGTATTAAGTGGGAAAATAAACCAGAAAAAACTATTTTTTATTTGACCTCGGTTAAGATTTTTCAAGTCAAAAATACTATTTGGTTTCTCTTCAGCTTCTGTCTGTTAGGAAGCAAACTGAAAACACTTCTTGGCTGTTTTTCTAAAGCTTATAATTTCTTGCGAGAAAATATGTTTAAAACGTTATTTCAGGATTTTTTTAGGATTTCTTTACTGTTATTACCTTTATTTGGAGGGGAGCAATTTTCAGTTTGTTTGCGAAAAATTAAGTACGATTTTCTGTGAGATACCTTTTGCTTTACGTAATATTTACTTTAACCAGAAATATTTTTCAGCCACTTCGATTTATTGCAACAAGTAGTAAATAACGCTACGTTCCTTTCATCAACAATGATCAGGTATTAGAAAAGTGATTTTATTTTATTTTATGACCCAGTCCGTCTTTAATTAAAAGAAGTAAATTTCTCCGTCATTTTTAGTCCACGCCGGATCCCCTCATTCCGAATTAAGTCACTCTACCAATTGAGCTACGCGGACGTTCGTTCTGACTGCTATATGCCTTTATGTCGTGTGCGTCCTGCTGGCCGGTACGTCACACTCTTTAAAGTCGTTTCGAGGTTGGATGCGAATTTGCTCTCAAACACTTTCGATTACCGACGTTGTTCTCAAAAAGCTGACCTCCCAAGTGGGGGTTTTAGCTTTCCAAAGGGACAATGATCGCTCAAATCCAAGTCAGAGCTATACGGCTGATGTGGGAGAAAGTCCCAGCTTAGGCTTCAGATGATCTCTATAGCCTTCTTTTTTGTATAGTGCCTAGTGCTGTTTTGAAGGAAACAAATGCTTTTTTGATCTCTCATTTTGAGCGGATCATTTGCCTCACTTTATTGAATAAAAGCATTGAGTATTACTCAACATCGATAGTTCTTCCTTCCTTGAGAAAACCAATGCGAATTACGCCCTTCCGATTCCAAGAGATACTGCCATTGCCTTTCCGTCTGAACGAGTTCTTTTCTTCCGGCCACACTTATGTTGGATTGCACATCCAACAACAATGAGGAGTGATGTTGGTTGTGACTCTGGGATGAAATACTGTACCCATTTCGCATCTATCGTGACGATGGGCTTCAGAAATGTCTGTCTACCTTTCTGTCTCGTACCATCCCCGAAAAATGAACATTTTTGGTGTCTCAACTCGCTACTGACGGTACGGTGTGCAATACCAGCACTGATTTCCACACTGTGAGCAATACTTGCACTCTGACTTTCCTGTTGTTTCGGATAAGATAGTTGACCTTGTCAGTGGTTTCAGGATTGATGAACATTATCGGACGACGGTGAACCTGTTGTTCTTTTTCAACGCGTTCTCTTCCACCCTTAGAGATTTTGCACCCTCATGCACACGAGATCGTGAAAGACACTTTTTCGAATTGTCTTTGATGTCTCGTAAGAATGTATCTCAAGAAACTTGATCATAATACGCTGATCCATGCTCCGCAGTACGTGGTGCTCACTCAAGAAGGTAACTTAATCTTACCGCAAACGTGGGATTTGACCGGGGAAGGCGAACAATCATTCAAAGTGATGGCAATAACTCGTTGAAGTAATCTTTTCTCTCAAAGCGTTTCTTAAGCAGAAAATTCGAAAGTCCCATTTATACCTGAATGACCTGGTATATGCAATCACATCAAAGGTTTCACTAGAAAGTAATGAAAAGCGTAAAACTACTCATTTTTAGAAATTTTTATGTACACACATTTGCTATAGAATTCAAAAATTTTAATAACTAATTGCCATTACTGTGAAAAAGCATTTGGCGTGAATTTCAATTAAATATATACTTTAACTTACGGGTAAGGTGCGTGATGAACATTCTCTTTGAGAAGTGGTATAGGCAGAGGCAGAAGAAGAGGAAGAGGAATTTTCTTCGGCCTGAGTGCCTTGGCAATTAAGGCAATTTTGGCGATCTTCTTCAATTTAATAAGGCCTGCATCATTCTCTTCAAAGAGAAAAGCACTGAAGATGATTCCTACTAAAAACAATGCGAGGATTTGCCTTGTCATCTTGCTGTGCGGCCTGAAAATAAGAAAACTCTTTTTCAGTGCAAGAATAAAAATAGAAATAAAATCATATTACAGAAGTGTATTCATGCCACATATTTCAGCTTATTGTTAAGTCAAATCATCTATTTGGGTCCATTTCAACTTAAAGTGATTTTGTTTAAAATTCAGGTAAGTCGAATACTAAATTACATACAAAAAGCGCACGAGCACTTCATTTCAATTAATTATGCATCATGTGCTCTTTGTGGGAAAACAGCTTAAATTTGCCAAAGAGTAATGGGAAAAGTTAATGATTTTATGTTCTGAGAAAACTCTTACAGAAGAGAAGCAAGAGGACTTTTCAGCAGCTGATTGGCCCATTGGGACATCTCTCGCTGGACCACATGAGAAATGGCCCATTTTCTCATCTTTTTTTTTTTTTTTTTTATTTGTGGATGTTGGACGTCCCATCAGTCGCATAGGACATTCAACATACTATTGGCTATTGCCCCACAAGCACGAGCTACGGAAGGTAGGGGGCACGAGGTTACTGACCCTCTTGGAACGTCGTGGTATCCCTCACTGGGGGAGTTTTCAAAGAAAAGCCTTATTTGGGGTTCAGATACGATTTAACGTTATTTCTTTTCTTTTCTTTACAAAGATTTTCTGGAGACCGCCACTACTTTTTGCAGTTTTCTGAAAAACGCTTCGAGTACAATTTTGCAAATTGATTTCGCAGATATAAATTGAAAAGTTAACTCAGCGTTGTGTTCTTCGCTTTAAAAGAGATCGTTAAAGAATTCTCAAGTGGCAATGCGCTGGATATATTAATAGAACTGATTACCGACGGACAACTAAAATATTAGAGTGGATACCAAGGAGCAGGAAAATACCCAAAAGAAGACCACCTGATTTGTAAGCCTGCTGGAGAGACATTGGAAGAGATATGCTCAAGACAGAAAGTTGTGGAAAAAATTGGGGAGGCCTCCATCCAGCAGTGGATTGATAACGGTTGATGGGGATATGTATGAGTATATAAACGCTGTATATATCCACTATTTTTTTCTCACTTATTTTTTTTATTGTTTTAATTCTGGAAGAAGTTGGAGCCCACCCTGTAATTATTGGATTCCGCAAGCCCCATATCCCTCAAGGAAATACCAGATGACCAATGAAGTGGTGTCTCGCTGTCCGTTCGTGGACAACAGAAGAGTGTAAGAGGGTCGTGTCGAATAAAGTATCATGTTACTCATTTTTTCGTGCGGATGTGGCGTTTGCTCTGGAAACGCTGCCAGTCTAACTGCATTGTCACTTCAATCCAGTTTGGAAGGGGATCTGTGATGGCGTGAAGCTGTGTCTGTTGGAAAGGATACGGTCCTTCGGTTGTGGTGTCATTCATCTTACCGGTCGCTAGGTACGAAGACGTTCTGAACAATTCCTCACTGCCTAATGTGTGGCAGTAGTTCGGCACAGATCACTGCTTATTTTAGCAAGAACGAGCGCATTCCCACAACGCAAGGTCTGTCCAGGCCCGGTTTGATGAGTAGATCGTCCAAATATTGAATTAGCCGTCTCAAAATGCCGGTCGAAATCTAATAAAGTCGGACGAGCTGAAACGCTGAATCTGATTTCGGCCGGTAAGTCTTTTCTCTATAGCAGCTCTGGTATTTTCTAGGTTGATGATTCGGCCAGATGAAAACCACCTCTTACATTGCTTTGCTCTCTAACACACTTCCTTTTTTTCGTTTTTTCATATTTTGCTCTATAACGAAGTAAATTTCTCCGTCATTTTTATCCGCGCCGGGACTCGAACCCGGATCCCCTCATTCCGGAATAAGTCACTCTACCAATTGAGCTACGCGGACGTTTTATTCTGATTCCTTTATGTCGTGTGCGTCCTTCGGGCAGGTACGTCACATCATCTCCCCCTTATTTTTTTTTTATTTTTTTTTTTTTTAAGTGCTGGAGAAAGGATTCTCTTATTTTTCCTATCTCGCGGTGTGGAAATAACATCCCACCAATGCGAGATTTTGAACGGTCGGGTCATCCGGATAGTTCGGGCGCCATTATAATGAATTAAATTTCTCCGTCATTTTTATCCGCGCCGGGGCTCGAACCCGGATCCCCTCATCCCGGAATAAGTCACTCTACCAATTGAGCTATGCGGACGTTTTATTCTGATTCCTTTATGTCGTGTGCGTCCTTCGGGCAGGTACGTCACATCTCCTGGTACGTTACAGCTCCGGAACACTGAAATTCGGGTTTTCTTCATATTAAACATTACTTTTTCTCTCCAGTATCTAGATAATCTAAAAGAAATATTATGGTCCCGAAAATGAAAGATCTTCATTGTGAAATCTTATGAACTCGAAGAGGAATGTCCTACAATGGTGTTGGGAAGGAATGATCTCTGATCACGAAAATATGTAGAACAGAAATGTTCCTCGTCGCTAAAGTTTAACGACATGAAATGGATTTTATCCTTAGAAGTTGAATCTAATTATACAGGAATGTTCCTTAACGCCGAATCTTATGATTACGAACGGAAATATCTGTCGTTGGTTTGGGTTATATCTGTCGTTCGTCTGGGTTTCAGTCCCGGATGAAGCATGGGTTGTGTGTTTGTCTTACGGCCCTGTCTTTCTCACTTCTCAGGAACCAGTCGCCCTAAATTTGGAACGGGTAACGGTTTTTAGCCCTTGGAGCTGCTCACGATGGTTGTTAGACCCCAAAACCTAAAACAAAATGTATCTCGATGTTGAATCTTATGACAGTGAACATGAATATTCCTTGATGTCAAATCTTATGGTCTTGAATTCCTCATTGTTAAATACACTCATCGCCAAAAAAATAGTTACAATCAGAAGGACGCGCCGGATTGCAATGCTATTCGGGCGGAAGGTATAGGTTACCAGGAACAATAAATGATTGAACATTGAGATTGATATCGGCAACATTTATTGAGCTACACGCCAATAAGTAGTGTCTCCCAGTATGGCGTCGGGCTGCCGTGTTTGCCCACACAGCATGCCAGACGTCTTGGCATGGAGTTGTACAGGTTCCTAATGGTGTCCTGCGATAAGCCATCTCATGTAGATTGAATTTTTTCACGCTGTTCCTGCAGATTGTCCGGCAAGGGGTGAGTGTGGATAGCGAGTCCAATAGCATCCTACACGTTTTCAATCGACGATAGGTCTGGCGATGCGGCTAGCCATGGCAGAGTGTCAGTGCCTGGAAGGTAAGACTTCAAGACACCAGCAGTATATGGATGAGCGTTGTCCTGTTGTAAAATCGCACCGGAGTAAGCATTCGGAAAAGGTAGGGTCACTGGTTGCAGGACCTCATTAACGCAACGCTGGGCTATCAAAGTGCCTATAATGAACACCAAAGGTGATCTGGCGTCGTAGACAGTTGCACTCCACACCATGACATCAGGCCTTCTGGACGTGTGACACTCGACAACAAACCGTTCATCCTGGCGCTGACCAATGTGCCTCCACACACTGACTCGGTGGTCATCTTCTCCAAGACAAAAGCGGGACTCGTCACTTGAAGATCACCCGCTACCATTCTGAATGGATCCTTGACAGTCTGGCACGACACCATTGCAGTCTTTGACGACGATGCAATGGTGTTAAGGGCAGTCGTAGTAACGGTCAGCGTGCGTGTAGTCCTACGTCGTGCCGCCGTCTGTCAATGGTACCGGCACTAATCGGACGATGAATGGAGGGCGCCACTACTCGCTGAATACCCGCAATCGTGGCTGTTGTGTCACTCCGCGCATGGCGGACAACCCGTCGGTCCTCTCTGTCCGTGGTTCGTCTAAGTCTCCCAGATCCTTTCTGTCGTTGCTGCGTGTCTTGTTCTATTCACTGTCACCAACAGCGTGCTATGGTGATATCCGCACGACTGGTTATGGCGCGCAATACAGCGATGAGACCATCCCACTTCCCGGAGCTCGACGATGCGGCCCCTCTCGAACTCCTCCAACTGCTCGAATTGCTTCCAAACTTTTCTCCAAGGCATACTTCATTTGCAAAGGATGCAACCAATACAACAGAAAGAGTCAGAATGGCAAGCACGTGCAAAGGGACGACCTGGTATAGTCGGTCAGGCACAGCGCTAAGACCCCTTCTTGCTGACGTGTCACATGCGCGGCCGAGCGTGATACTTGAATCATTTGCATGTCTCACGATGTCAAACCTACCCGTCAAGTTTCATTCCTGTCGGTTGCTTCCTTCTGGTTGCAACTATTTTGTTGACGATGAATGTATTATGATCAATAACAGGAGTGCTCTTCTATGATGAATCTTATGATCTTGAATAAGGGTGTTACTCTCTGTTATACATTATATTTCTGAAGAGGAATGTTCCTCGAAGTACAATCCTAAATAACATATACAGCAACGCCCCTCGATGTTGAATCTGATGATCCCGAAAAGGAAGCTGAATCAAATAATTTTGAACTAGAGTACCAGTCGTTCTTGAATCTTATAACTCAGAAAAAGAATATCCCTCGAAGTTCAATTAAATGTTCTAGGAATGTCCCTCTATATCGAGTCTTATGATCTTAAATGGAAAATTCTCTTGATGAAGAATCTTATGACATTAAGAAGGAATCCACCCCCCCCCAATCTTTCCTGGGTAGAAATGTTCCTCAGTGTCAAATATTACGATCTTGAATACTTTGTCGTTGAACACTATGATCATGCAAGGAAATATTTCTCGATGTTGAGTCTCATAATCTTAATCAAGAATGTTCCTCGCTGTCAGATGTGACGAAACTGTAAAGGCATGCCCATGAAAGCTGAATCTACCTGTTTCGGATAGGTTTCTTGACGTTGAATCTCATGACCCTGAAGAGGAATGTCCCTCGAAGCTAAATCAAATTATATTGAACAAGGATATTACCCGAAACTAACTCAAATTATAATGAACAAATAAATTCCTTCAAGCTAAACAAATCATATTGAACAAAAATATTCCTCGAAGCTAAATCAAATTATATTGAATAAGAATGTTCTATGGTGTTGAATCACATGACCTTCAACAGGGATGTCCCTCGATGTTAAACATTTTGATTCTGATTAAGAATCTCCCTCTTACGATCATGAAATACAGATGCGTGTTAGAAAGGGCATGTAAGAGGACCAGCTGATGCGTTTTTCAATAGCCATGAAGGGCTGAATCATTTACATTGCTTCCAGGAAAGTAGCAAGCTTTTCTTATCTGAGAGGGCGAGATTTGATATTACGCCCCTTCGAGTTCCACTCAAATAATACGTAGGTTTTACTTTCTCACACACTGTCGTTATAGGAAAGTATTTTGATCGTTCAAAAATTGCACTTCCGGTTTTTGACATAATTTTGTTAAAAATGTGAAAACTAGGTAAATACCCAAGAATCACAGGTTGTAAATACCAAGTAAAGCGTAAACTTTATGTAAACGCCGACAATACAATACTCCACAGAAATGCAGAACAAAAAACAAACCAGCGCAGAACAAATGAGTGTCGGCTTGTGAACGCAACAATAGGAAGAAGCTGTAGGGGTAGGGCTTGGAAAAATTCCTTTCAAGGTTAAAAGCTCAGAGAACTGGTGACGTGCCTGCCCCGCAGGACGCACATGAGATAAAGGCAGATAGCAGTGAGAGCACATTCCAGTGTATTATAGTGGATAGCAATCGGATTCGAATCCAGTCCCCTGGCATAAAAATGATGGAGAAATTTACTTCAGCATAAACGTTCTGCGACAGAACGCAAATGATTAACTAGCTTTTCATCCCAACGACATATTCGGAAAGGTCATGGAGGTTAAGCATGCCAGCATATTGATTTCCATGACTTCACTCACTGTTTTGGAAAATTCCCTTCTTGGATATTAGATGTTTACACCTCATTAAAGTATATTACTCTGTACCCTTGTCAACTGCATGGAATACTGTGTGAGACTAATTAGAGTCTTTAAAAAGAAAATACTGAAGTGTGTAACTTTCTTTTTTAGTTGCAATTCCTATTTGTTACATCCCCCAGAATGCCGCCCGGTGGCGCAGTGGTCTAAGCGATGGCTTCTGATCATTCGTCCGAAAAGGGTCCGGGTTTGAATCCCAGTGAGGCATGGATATTGTGTTTGTCTTACGGCACTGGCACTCTCCCTTCCCTGGAGTCCAGTGGTCCTAAATTAAGGACGGAGACTTCTTATAGCCCATTGAGTTGCTCACGGTGGTCGTTAAAACCTCAAAAAACAAAAACAAAAAAAAAAAACATAGCATCTCACAGAGCATAAATTTACGCTCCTGAAATGACTATTCTGTAAGGGCGACCGCTGTCCTTGCTCTCCCGGTAGCTACGGCCCAGATTGCTACTGATAAATCTCTAGCGTAGAAGCAAAAGATCAGGCATCTAGATAAAGCTCACCCAGGCTATCGATCCAACATATTATACGCGTATTTCCCTACTGTCAGATCAGTGTGCTGATTGTTATAGCAAAGAATGCAGAAAAGGAACTTCCGAGTTCTAACAGAATGCAATCATAACATTAAATACTCAGTCTTTGTGTTGATTAAGAAACCACCAACTGCAACTGAATTTCATTTTGATGTAATGTTGATGTTCACAGTTTTATTGATAACATACTGAGTTATTTTACTGACTTTTTTTAAAGTAACAGACGTTTTGGGAGAAATCCTTTACCTACGAGCTAGATGCACCATTTCCTCAGAAGTCTTCAAAAAAAAAAAAAAAAAAAAAAAAAATCGTCGTCGTCGTGATATGCACAAATTATCAAATCTATTTATTCGCATTTTTTTAGTGAATTTCGTCGTCATCAGCATTTTAGGGAGAACTCTAAGGAATGGTGAATACAGTCTTTTAAGAACGATCACAGGGCTTGTGAGAGAAGGCTCCCGGCAGAAGCAAATTATAAAGCTCAGTACAGAACTTTACGGAAAAAGAAATGGAAAATAAGTTCTAAACTCCGGAACCGTATTTAGTTCAACTGCCGAGATCTATCGTGTAAACAAATTTTCCTTTTGGGCTTTAACAACCACCATTAGCAACTCTAAGAGCTCTAAGAAGTCGCCCATTCCTAATTCAGGGCCACATTTTCCAAGGAATGGAGAGAGCCAGCGCCGTAGGATAGAGACCTTGCCTCATCCGGAATTCGAACCCCGGTCCATCTCGGAAGGATGATCAGAAGTCAGCGTCTCAAATTACTCGCTCACCGGGACAGATGAGCACTTCTCTTCCCGCCCTTTTCTCCCTGTTTCGGGAATTTGTGGACCCTCATGAACATCTGTCACCAGAAGGAGTCCCACCCCTAGTTTAGGGATGCTGGCTACATGATAGCAAAGGGACAGTGCCACCTTAATGTTTTCCTTATGTACAAATACGGTATAAAAACAAAATTAGCAGTTTTCAAGAATGTGAACTGTTTAGTTTATAATCTAGGATAGCTGTCTAGTAAAATCTAGACAGCTAGTAAAATCTACTTGTACATCAGTTTACTATTTAATGCATCATTTGGAACCTTTCCTGTTCCAAAGCGCAAATATCCAGACAAGGAAATTTCAATACTTCAATTAAGGCTGTCTTTGAATGAGTGTTAGGGTTCCTCGTCTGAGATAGATGGCGCAAAAATTCACGTCTTGGGCGTGGCTTTTACGTCTTGAGGGACTGTCTCAGAAGTTGGCGTCACCGAATCGCTGCAGACCTCGACATATTCAGAATGGAAGCGGTCTCTCGTTGGCTCCACAATGAAAAGACAAGGCACGCGCTATTACGTTTTAATCAATAACAACGTTGTTTGGGGTGGAGCTTAGTATTTAGGCGGAGTTTCTATAGCTCAAATTCAGGGGTTCTCGGCTAATGTACACATTTTCTCTTCAAAAACTGAACGTACAGTAGGATTTAAGATGATTTATAGAAGACAAGATTCCAGTCTCACTTTTGGCCCCATTCAATGATTTCTTTTTGGCACAGATAATTAAAAAAATCAGACATAAATGAGAGATTTCGTTTCTTCCAGATAGAAACACTGCTAAGCTAGCTTAACGTGTCATTTAGCGCCAAACTGGAGTACTTTCGAGTCAGATAAATTGAATTTTAAATGAAATTCTAACAAAATTTTCGGAATAATAACTGTGGCATATATTAGCTATGTGTCAGTTTTATTCGTGCTCAAAATTTCAAACACTACAAAGTAATAGTCTTTGAAAAAATGTGTACAAAAGAATTTACATCGCAGATATAGGATAGAATTTCTCTTACACTCATTCAAGACAGCCTTAACTGCTACACCATCTGAATGAAGTACTTCAATCCCAATAAAACATCTAAGCTGTCCTGGTGATTGTCTTCATTATTGACCGCCTATTTAGCTTTGAGGCCTTTCACAGATGAATTAAATACTTAGATGGGTGTCATTTTACCTGAGTTTCATTTACATACATTTGTGAAATCCATCGTCTGTTTTTCCTTAGCTGAAGGAAAAACGAGCTATATGCGCAAATCCCGGAAAGCAGGTCAATAGGTTCCAGACTTAGAACTTAGCCCTCACGCAAAATGGCAAGTGCAATGTTTCTTTAAACAAAAAGGGAAAAAAAGGAGGAAAGCAGCGGCCATTCGTTCTGTGCTATTGCAAGGCCCTGCAATGTTATTTGCAACTATTATAAAACATTTACAGAAATCACGTTTTTTTGGCTCTGATCTTCGGAAGGTATTAAAAAAGTTTGCTCATAAAGGAAACTTCTAATTTCGTTTCATACGAACTGTAAATTAGTGAGCGAGTGTGAAATGTAACTGTGTCGTCTATTAATCATTGATTGCTTCTCTCCCTTTTCTAGAAACAATTGCCCTGATTTAGGGATTGGCGACGTCTTCCAGCTCCAGATGGTTGTAGAGATCGTTGACCTCGGAACCAAAACGAAACCGATGTAACATTTTATAAAGTCGAATGTCGCAAAGAAGTGCCGACCAAAGGTGACTCAATGAAATGCCGACCAAAGGTGACTCAATGAAGTGCCGACCAAAGGTGACTCAATGAAGTGCCGACCAAAGGTGACTCAATGAAATGCCGACCAAAGGTGACTCAATGAAGTGCCGACCAAAGGTGACTCAATGAAGTGCCGACCAAAGGTGACTCAATGAAGTGCCGACCAAAGGTGACTCAATGAAGTTCCGACCAAAGGTGACTCAATGAAGTGCCGACCCAAAGGTGACTCAATGAAGTGCCGACCAAAGGTGACTCAATGAAGTGCCGACCAAAGGTGACTCAAGGAAGTGCCGACCAAAGGTGATTTTCGGAAGCAAAGGAAAAGCAATTTGTGTTCGTTTTAAATGGTCAGCTCGGCCAGTGAAAATGCCACCCTTAATTAATGGCACACGAATCGCATCAGCAGCAGAATCTCATATAAAAAAAAAAAGATCAGACCAACGTTTTCTCTGACATTTCACGCAGCCCATTTTCTGATATTTTCATAACGAAAAAAACAAGAAACGAAATACAGAAAACTACGTTACTGGGGAGTTTCGTTCATAATTGGAAAACAGTGCTTTTTCGAGAACAGAAATGAGTATAATGCAATAATTTTCAGATAAATTCTTACGCTTTCTATCCGGACGAAAGAAAATTTTAATTTAAAACTAAGTTGCTAATGAAAAATTCTTGAGTACGGCAACGAAGCTGAAAAACTACTAGAAAAATAAAGAAGAAAAGCTCCACCGAATGCGTTTTGAAATTAAATTCCCATACGAAATTCTAATCTACATTTTCTTCCCCAGGGAAGGAAGATAAACAAAGAAAAACATTGAAAATGGAAATAAAAAGTATTAAATAATAGCAGCAGTAATTATCAGAGGTCAAATGAGAATACAAAATATTTAGTGTAGGAGCTGTGACGTACCTGCCAGCAGGACGCACACGACATAAAGGCAGATAGGAATCAGAATAAACGTCTGCGTAGCTCAGTTGGTAGAGCGACTTGTTCCGGAATAAGCGGCCTCGGGTTCGAATCCCGGCGTAGACCAAAAATGACGGAGAAATTCACTTCGTTATAGAGCATCTTCGTCACAAATCGAAAGACTAATATTTTTGTCGTCTCTGCATATTTTTTCAATGATTTCAAGACAGTGAATTAAATAGAAACAAAATTTTTTTTGTGCCACAACTACTCGAAGCAGAAGAAAATACTATGTGAGCAATCATAGAGAGCTCCAAAAGAGAAGAAAATAAGAAACGGGATACTGAATGGAGAAAAAGCGGCAAAACTCATACAACAGGGGTTCATTTCCTATAGTTCAAATTTTACTTCATCACAGCCGACATAAAGTGACCAAAAACCCCGATTTATAACAAATGCAGCAAAAAATCATTAAACAAAGGTCAAACTCAGTGTCCGTAATACATACAAAAACGCATTAGAAACACCTGCAAAAGTTTAATTTAAATAATTATAAAAACCAGCTAAGTAGCTATAAATTGTGGTTTTGCCACCTTAACAACGGATTTCTAAGAAATATCAGTTTATTGATCTACAGGTTCATAATATATATTCATCAAAAGTTCCCCTGTAATTTCGACGAAGAAAAGCGTGATAGTATATCACATGTAAATAAAGATTACGTAAGAAATGAATATAACATGACAGCAAAGACAAGATATGGGTTTGAGGTAACACATAATGTTTAATGTAATGTCGACAGTGAATGCGTAGATCGCGAACAGAATTTGTGTTCGTTTTAGAGCTCTGGACTGCTGCATTGAATTTTAATCAAATATTTAAATAAAACCTGTGTGTGCGCGAGCTACACACACACACAAGTCTCTCTCTGTCTTTTTTTTTTTTTTTTTTTTTTTTGATGGGAGTAACTTTCCGCTCCTTCCTAAGATGAGCTTCTAGATTCGCTAAGCTACTTACATTAGTGTTAAGGGCATATCCCATTACAAAACTAAAAGAAAACATGCCCCACTAAGCCTAAGATATGACTTACTGTTAGTATAGACATCTGTTTGAATGAAGACCTGTTTTAGAATTTTGTTAATTAAAGAACCAAACTTTGCGCTAAATAGCGAAAATCGGAGCTATGTTAATATTTTACTTTCGCAAACCATAACTGTTTATAAGTATAACATGTAGAAAGAAATTCGATATCTAAGGAGGAAACCAAACTTTTCCTGCATAGTGCTCAAAAATAACTACTAAGAAAGATCTCAGAGAGTTCGGAATCGTAATGTTCAGGTTACAAAGTGTGTTAATAAAGTTCAGTGAGAGCACAATAAAAATGAACAGGTTTAAGAAAACTTACTTTTGGGGCCTTCAAAATACCCCCACCCAGGACACAATACACTTTTGGCATCGTTCATGTAATTGCTATATGCTATGACAAAAGTCCTCCTTTGTTATCGTCTGCAGCTACGTTCGCTTTAATGTCCGAAACATACGCAAATCTCTTACCTTTCAGCGCTGATTTCAGCCGGGTAAACAAAAAGCAGTCAGGCGGTGCCAGATGGGGCGAACAGGGATCATGATTCGACGCAGCAACTTCTCGTAGTCTTAGACGAATTCAATATTAGTTCTTTGCACCATTTTTTGACGGCTAACAAAGTGCATCTACAACAGCTACAGCGACAAGCTCTCTGCGAAACACTCTTTCTCATAGCTCTGTGATGGTTACGGACATGTTACAATAGCTGTGTACAAGTTACCGCACCATTCACAACATTTCCTTTTATGCGTTACGACAACATTCACAGAAATGTATCGACACGCCTTGTATTTGATGAGTTCTTATATATTAAATTCGAGTGTTCTATGAAACTGTGCATTCAGCAGTTACTTTATCTAATTAGAATTTTAATTTTATGATTCCTAGCTGGAATAATTTACATCATGAAATTGGAAAATGTATCGAACATCATGGTCGTAGTTACCGTAAACAGTATAAACAAATAGTTTTTCAAACACAATTTTTTTTTCATTTTTTGTTTCTAGGTTTCTCGTTGAACACTATCAGCAAATCTAAGAGCTATAAGCAATATCCCGTCCCGAATTTAACACCACTGGTTGTAGGAACGGAAAAGAGCCAGCACCATCAAATAAGCACACCACCCATGCTTCATCCTCAACTCAAACCCAGGCCTATCTCTGATGACTGATCCAAAGTCCGTAGTTCAAACCAGTCAGCCACAGGAGGGATTTAAAGAGATAGACCAGTCGAAATAAAATGGCAAATACAAATACAGACACGTGATTCCAAATGTAAATATTGCGCGATACCTTAGATCAGAAAAATGGTGTATCTGGAAAATCAGATATTACGTGGATCATATTTTTTTTCTTTTTTGTGTTCATTGACCCTCGGGAACACCTAAGGCAATGAGGAGTCGACTGTCCCAATTTATTGCCACTCGTTCTGCAGAGGGAAGCGAGCCACGGCCATGGGGCAAACACTCCATCCATGTCTTATCCGGGTCTCGAACCCGTGCTTGATTCGGATCATTTGGCTGAAGCTCCCACCTCTGACCATTCGGCAACCATGTGGTTTACGATGACCATTCCGATGATAAAATAATTTTTCCGAATTGACGAGAGATGTCAAAACAAGAATCAAAGTTTACATCACAATTTAGGGTGAAATATGCTAAAAAAGTGCAAAGATTCGGCTGTTTGAAAATACAACACACATAAAAATTGGAAAAGGAGTGAGACAAGGTGACACCATATCTCCGAAGTTCTTTAATGCCACATTGGAAAATGTCTTTCAATCACTGAACTGGGAAAACAAAGGGATAAAGATTAATGGAGATTATCTAACCCACCTTCGTTTTGCTGATGACATAGTCATTTTTGCAACTACCCCATCAGAGCTACAGAGTATGATCCAGGAACTTGCTGACAAGAGTAAAGAAGTGGGATTAAAAATGAACTTTCAGAAGACAAAAGTGATGTACAATGCTTTTACAAGAAATGAAGATTTATCGATTGATGGAGAAAAGCTGGAGATAACAGACACGTACGTTTATCTTGGACAGCAGATATCAAGTGAGGGTCACATTGGTGAAGAAATTAATCGGCGTACAAAACTTGCCTGGAGAGCTTTTGGAAGAAACAGCATAATTTTCAAGAGCAATATGCCATTATGTCTTAAAAGAAAAGTGTTTGATCAATGCATCCTTCCAGTGCTTACGTATGGTGCAGAGATGTGGACCTCAACTAAAAGAGGCATACAAAGGCTGCAGACAACTCAAAGCTGCATGGAGAGGTGCATACTTGGTGTAACCAGGAGAGATAAGAAGAGGAAGTCGTGGATCCGAAAAATGACAAGAGTGGAAGACATCATGATCAGAGTTAAATCCCTGAAATGGCAATGGGCTGGACATACTGCCAGAAGGACAGATCATCGATGGACAGCCGAAATTTTAGATTGGATTCCAAGGGACAGGAAAAGACCCAGAAGAAGACCACATGGAAGATGGGTGGATGAAATTCGAAAGTATGCGGGAGTGACATGGAGGAGACTGGCACAAGACAGACCGTTGTGGAGGAAACTTGGGGAGACCTTCGTCCAGCAGTGGATTGATAATGGTTGACAATGATGATGATGATGATGCTAAAAAAGTTATGAAATCCGTTAAGCCGATGACGCAGTGGTTTAAACGGTGGCATCTTGACCATTCTTTCTTTGTCTTACGGAACTGACCTTACCTGGAGCCAATGTTTCCAAATTAGGGACGGGCGACTGCTTGTAACACATCAAGCTGCTCACGGTGGTCGTTAAACCTCGAACTCATAATTTATATACAGTTTAGGAATGGCCAACGGCACACCGTTTTTATTAAAATCCCACATAGCTAGGTACAATCTAATCACCGATTGAAATAAAAAGGTTTCGCTTTGTAAAAGAAGTATGGTCACATAAGTTGCACATAGACAAAACCAAAAGAGAAAAACAAAGTAATAAGTTTTGCAAACTTTAAGTGTTTTATGAGGTTCGTTTGAACATATATCTATAATTCAAAATGCAATTTTCTAAAATTATTGCACCAATTAGAGCTCCTTTGAGAACGTATGGAGGGAAGGGAGTCGATCGCTTAATGCCAACGCTGTGAAGTTGAGTTGGAACCGAAGAATGTGATTATACCACAAGAAATGGGACATTTGCCCGCGGTATACATGGCCACGATGTAAACATCATCATAACCTGTAAATACGAAGCAACAGCTGCCAGCAAGATATCGGACCTTAAAGTTCAAAGAACTATTCTTATCCGAAATTGGCATTATTTTTCATTTCGAAAAAAAAAAAAAAAGGGGGGAAAAAAAAAAAAAAAGAAAAATCGTGATAATTCTCTGTTAATCGAAATTTCCCATAACTTTGGATTTGTGCAGCTTAAGGGTTGAATATTTTGACGTAGGACTGCGTCTAACTCCGCGGACAGTACGGGGCGACCTACGGCCGACGGCTTGTGACAAAGATAGGTCCCAATTGAAATCATTATAGCGTTAAAAATACGTGCCGCACACTAATCATGTTAGCATATTATTAAACAGCATGGAGTCCAACGGTGCGCGCGAAGCTCCCCTCGCTCCCTATGCGCTAGGGAGATGGTGCAATATTTCTGGGTGTGCCGCCGAGTTTGACTCAGTTTATCTCGGCAACCGTGAGGAGTGCAACACGACTGTGCGTATTATGGTTTTAAAGCTCACGATGAGATAGTCAAATATACAAAGAACATTTCGCAGTGGTTTGAACTGAACATTTTAAAAATTGTTTTCTTGTGAACCGGTGAACACTTTTGATAATATCGCGGTTTATCTGGACAACCGTGAGTGCAAAACAGCTGTGCGTGGTATCGTTTTAAAGCTCTCGATGAGATCTATTCAAATATATACAGAACATATCGCAGTGGTTTAAACTAAAATTAAAAAAAAATCGTGTGAACGGGTTAACATTTTCAACAATTCCTTGAAATTTGCAAAATGAGCGCAAGTAAAAGTGGAGAAAATCTAAACAAGAGGCAAGAGCAAGAGATGTGAATGTAAGAAGCCAAGAGCACCACGTTGGGTAATTCGTGTATCAATCTGCTTTGTGTTCGCAATGTATCCAGCATTATTTGTAAAAATTATGTAAGCTACTTTTCACATCATAGACCTGTTTTGGGCTATAGCAAGTTAAATAAGCGCTTTGAAACCATACTCAACTAGCTCATTTCAACTCTCCGATCTGCAAGTCGTAGTCCTACGTTCCAAACTGACGGCTCAATCAGAACTGAGCTTACCTGTATTTTTCTTTTTTTATTATTTACCACTCGCTTCTCTTAAGAAGTTCGGCAGACTGTTCTCATAGTCAATCTCACTACTAAAAGAATTATTCTTTTCTTCATATAAGAGGCGAACAGCGAAAAATGGGAATTATTTGAACTATCTGAGACCTAGGCAGTTCAATGAATTTACGCCGCATTAATCTTTATTATTACTCGGAGCAGTTACCTTGAGGTGTATTGTTTCAAGCACCATAAAATTTAAATTATAAAGTGCATAGTAATAACGTAAAATGCATGCATTCTTTTTTTAGTTTTGCTAAAGCTAATTTGATGATTTTTAATGAACGAAATTTAATGAAGTCCTCGGATTTAACGAGGGAGAGAAAAGCCAAAACGATCATTTTAAGAAGCAAAGTAACGGAATTCAATATTTACCGAGGCAATGATAATCCGGTCCGCACTGTCCTGGAATGGAAGAATAGAAATGGTGACATCCAGGGCGCAATTACAACTGTGAGTTTTTTAAAACTGAATCTGTGATAATCAGCAAACTGAAATTTTGCTTTTTGTAGCAAGCTCTTTGCGGCATTATGCACATACCTTTTCTAAAGTTTCTGGTGTTACCTTATCTTGTGAGTTCTTCGCATGAATCACAATTGCTCGCAGCGTAATAGCACGCTTACAACTTTAAAGGTCACCATACACATAAAAAATGAAAAAGAATTCGATTAAATTTATCCCGTTTTTGAAGGGGTTAGTTACTTCACGATTTGCATACCCGCTGTTAAAGTAAGTGGTGGCAGCATAGGAAGACTTCCCATTCGTATTGATAAAATCTGCCGGAATGCTTTTGTAGCTAGCCTTGGAGATGCTATCGAAGATTGCAGGTCAAGTTTCTGCTCCGGTTTGCTGGATATTTTCAAGTTTACGGGCACTGTTTTCTTCAACGATTCCTCTACTGAAGACAAGGATACAGAGGAATATCGGATTGACGTAATGCAGGTTCAAGTGCCTGAACCGCAAAGAAAAAAAAAAAAAGGAAACATTTAAGAAAACTCAAACAAATACTACTTTTTTTTTGTAGTTCAGGTGCTTCAATCCTTTCTGCAGTTATGAGTTGCAATTTTAGTCATGAACTGGACAGAGCGAATCGATATAGAATTTGCTGTTTAAAAAATCGTTTAGCTGATATCACAGCCACCAGGTATTTTTGGAAATAACGATAAATCACATTTCTCTCACTTAGTAAAATTATTTTTTGTGTCTTAAAAATATCATTTTAAGTTTCGTGTTACCAAACACCACAAAATTCAGCTCTCCCTCAATTAGTTTTCCTTGCTCTTTAGAATACGCCTCTTCGTCAAATTCCGAATAATGTCTCAATTTGTCGTTTTCGTTATTCTGCGGCGCTCTGAAAACCTTTTTAAGTACGGACATATTTCTCTTCAAAACGGGGAATCAATCGTGAGATAAATAAAATATATTATGGATATTATCGATAAATTCAAATATTATGGATAAATTTACGAATACATTAATGGATAAATTTACGAATACATTTATGGATATATTTACAATACGTTTGAGAGTCATTTGCATAATTTTGATTGAACGGGAAATCGATTATTTTGATGTGGAAGTACTGCACCGGTTCGCAGAACAGTTTTGAAATGTGATGAAAAATCATAGATAAACGAATAGATGTTGGTAGCTTTCGATTTTTTATTTTATTTTATGCACATGATGACAAAAACTGCTTCAAAGAAAACAAGCATCAGGGAGTATATGGCGACCACTAGAACTGTTGTTCTCCCTAAAGCAGGAATTGTTTCCTTACCTGGTTTTATCACACCAAACATGGAAAGTTCTTCGGCGTATAACGAGTATACGCAAAAGCTTTTCATAAATAAGTCCATAATGAAATCGTGTATTTCCAGATATGAGCTAGCCGTCAATTAGACACGTGTTAGACAATTTCTGTGTTGAGTGAAAGCAACTCTACAACCCACGAAATATTGCTTTTTCGTGAATTTTCGATAACGGGGAAGAAAAACACTACGCCAAATACACTAAGCCAAATACACTACACTAGAGATGGGGAACCTCTTCATGTCGGAAGGCCGCATTAAGTTAACTGTAATCTAACAAGGCTGCATTCAAGAAACTTCAATTACTTCGAAATGTGCATTATATAATGAAAATCTTACTATGTACTAACTAACTTCAGAAAATGAAGAAATAAAACATTTTAAAGTTAACTAACCTGATAATGACATTGCTGTGACTGCTTTTTGTTGGAAAGCATTTGAGCATTGGGTTGCGACATAGAGGTCCGCATTTTTAGCTGATCCTCTAGATCGGTATGCCTCATTAAGGGCGTCTTGCTTTGAGTTAGGTAGGAGAATGTAGATTCGCAGCAACAAGTGCTTAAAAAGCAAGAAATCATTTTTCGTGCATGTTGCCGAAGGCGTGGGTATTCGATTGTATTTTTCCATATTTCAACTGGAGTCAAATAAGAACTCTTCTTGAAAGAGCTCAATCAATTCCATCTATAATTTTCTAGGAGCCATAAAACAAAATCATGAGCGTAGCAGGTGTCAAAATAGCCCTCATGACTTACTAATGTTTTAATTGTGAACGTCAGTCGAGGAGCTTTAATTATTTCGTTGAATTTTATTTTACTCTTTGGTATTTTAAATACGGTCATTTTAAGATTAAAATAAAAACAATAGGAGGAGAACAAAAGCATATTAATAAAAACAAAAGGATTTGTTCTGCAAAATTTGGATTCACTCAAAAGGCCTCACATAATGGCCTAGAAGGCAGCAGGTTCCTCACCCCTACCCTACTCCATCTTTATGCAATAACACATGACCCAGGCGAGTCTAAAATCTCCATTTCATTGCTTATTAAAAGCACTCATTCAATAACTTCCAAGCTTTCGTGCTCCACCTTCGTCTAGAATAGATTAATTATCAAAGCCTTCTTAGAAAAGTAACGAGAAAGCTTTGATAACCTAGCACAGACGAAGCGTCCCAGTGGAGCGCGAAAACTCGAAAATTATTGAGTATATTTATTTACGCCATTAAACGGATTGGACTCACATGAGACATGTTTTATTAAACTTAAAAATATTTCTTTTTTCTGCTAAAAACAGGACTGTGCCTACGAATTAAATTTTGCAAGGTTAACATAACCAATGGAGGAAATACACTGAATATCAAAAGAGAAATCAGCACCTGTTTTCCTAATATACAACAGAATACTGTCAATAATTCAAAATAATTATCTTCAGAAAAATCGCTCAACATATCAAATACTCAAAAACTAATATGAAAAGTAAATAATCGATTTCTAAGGTGCGGTTATTTTTATGGAAGATACATACCCTCAACTTCACGCGTACCTCAAGCGGCGAAAACCCGCTGAGGTAAAACATAATAGCACAAGACTAAAATTTTGGTACTTTTCCGACCGTTGTCGCTCAATCTAGTTTTCATATTTAAGAAAAACATCGTCAGTAAAATATTGTTAAATAGCTTTCCACGTTTCGAGTATTTGAATAATGATGTATTTTTGAGAAGCGCATAAAATCTCATGAGTCTCGTCAGGTGGTTATTTTAAATCACTTACATCTCATGATAACAGGGGTTAATTTCATGGGGGTGGCGTGAGCGACCCCTATAAGCAGCTCTAAGGACTATAGGAAGTGGCCCTTCCCTAATTTTGGGCCACTGGTTCCAGGGAAGGGACAGAGACATTAGTCAAGTGCACCATCCATTTTTCGCCCGGGACTGGAAGATGGAACCCACCTCGAACGAATAATCAAAAACCAGTGCTCCAGACCATTCGGCCACTGTAGCGGATAAAGTTTGCTTACGTGACAAGATTATGATCGACTCTTAGCAAGAAGCAGATATTCGATTAATGCTTAAATGCAGGATAATTACAAATTAGCTTCGATTTATTGCCTATAAAGCCGATGCTAATTTTTTAATCAAAGTATTGGTAAAAATGCTTGTCATATTAGAAACATATTTTGTAAAATAGACAACAGCTTTATGACTACTATGCGAGAAATTTTAGATACGTTTCTTCAAGATTTGGATTTCTCTACCATCTCAAAATTATTCATTCTTTCTAACTTTTTCGCGGTGCTATGTCCACTTCTTTGACACACTTCCTTTCATGATAGGCTTTGCATAATAGCACATACCTTTCATCGCTCCAAAAAACAGGAGGTTATGAATATATATATCATCATCATCATCATCATTGTCAACCATTATCAATCCACTGCTGGATGGAGGTCTCCCCAAGTTTCCTACACAACGGTCTGTCTTGTGCCAGTCTCCTCCATGTCACTCCCGCATACTTTCGAATTTCATGCACCCATCTCCCATGTGGTCTTCTTCTGGGTCTTTTCCTGTCCTTTGGAATTCAATCTAAAATTTCGGTTGTTCATCGATGGTCTGTCCTTCTGGCAGTATGTGCAGCCCATTGCCATTTCAGGGATTTAACTCTGATCACGATGTCTTCCACTCTTGTCATCATCATCATCATCATCATTGTCAACCATTATCAATCCACTGCTGGACGAAGGTCTCCCCAAGTTTCCTACACAACGGTCTGTCTTGTGCCAGTCTCCTCCATGTCACCCCTGCATACTTTCGAATTTCATCCACCCATTTCCCATGTGGTCTTCTTCTGGGTCTTTTCCTGTCCCTTGGAATCCAATCTAAAATTTCGGCTGTCCATCGATGATCTGCCCTTCTGGCAGTATGTCCAGCCCATTGCCATTTCAGGGATTTAACTCTGATCATGATGTCTTCCACTCTTGTCATTTTTCGGATCCACGACTTCCTCTTCTTATCTCTCCTGGTTACACCAAGTATGCACCTCTCCATGCAGCTTTGAGTTGTCTGCAGCCTTTGTATGTCTCTTTTAGTTAAGGTCCACGTCTCTGCACCATACGTAAGCACTGGAAGGATGCATTGATCAAACACTTTTCTTTTAAGACATAATGGCATATTGCTCTTGAAAATTATGCTGTTTCTTCCAAAAGCTCTCCAGGCAAGTTTTGTACGCCGATTAATTTCTTCATCAATGTGACCCTCACTTGATATCTGCTGTCCAAGATAAACGTACGTATCTGTTATCTCCAGCTTTTCTCCATCAATCGATAAATCTTCATTTCTTGTAAAAGCATTGAACATCACTTATATATATATATATATATACGTATATTTATTTATTTTTTGATTGAGGGTTTAGCGACCACCATGAGCAACTCAATGGGATATAAGCAGTCGCCCGTCCCTAATTTAGAGCCACTGGTTTCAGTGAAGCGAGAGAGCCAGTGTGGTATGACAAACACGACATATGGATGTTGTGTTTGTCTTACGGCACTGGGATTTGAACTCGGACCCATCTTGGACGAATGATCAGAAGTCATCGCTTAGACCCCTGTGCCATCGGTGGTCCCAATCTTCATATCGCATCGGTGATGTAATATTCTTAGTATTCGCTTTTACGGATAATTCGATAGGAACTACTGGCAAAACTTTAAAAACACGCAAGAAAGTTTTATCAGGTAAATCGATGAGAATTTCCAAATTTCTTTCCTTTCAAAAGCTACTTCTCTATAGATTTTTTTTTATTTAAATTTTAATGACCACCATGAGCAACTCAATGGGCTATAAGCGGTCGCCTGTCCGTAATTTAGGGTCACTGGATCCAGGGAAGGGAGAGAGCCAGCACCGTAAGCAAACACAACACCCATGCCTCATCGGGATTCGAACCCGGACCCATTTCGTACGAATGATCAGAAGCCATCGCTTAGCCCACTACGCCACCAGGGCGGCCATAGATTTCTAAAACACAACGCAAGAAAATATTTAAACCAACGAATTACTTTAAAAACGGTACCACATAGGTAATCCGCACTACAAGCTTTTGGATTTCAGGTCTAAGTGTCAAAAAATCCATCACACCGATAGATTATAGTCCAAACAAGGCATTTCGTTGGGTATAAGATAAATTGTATCCACTGGATTGAGACTTAAGTAAAAAGTACTTCGAGATCATTAGTACTATCCTTACCGAGAGTGAGGTTCTTGGAGAAGCTGCTTAAGTCCAACTGTTGAATGCAAAATGTTCCAAAGCAAAGCTTAAAGTGATTTCCAAATGACTCGAGAGTCGTCTTTTATGTACGTTTAGACACTGGCCGAATTAGTTCACTCCTTGTTTGACCAGCCAGGACGTCAGACGGTTTCCCGCCCTCTCAGCCGCCGGCGTCAATGACTTAACTACACGTGCAATGAGGTGGTGTGATGGAAAGAAAAGGTTAGAGTTCGTCGTTTCGTCCCCCTCACGTTTGAGATTTCTTTATATTTTGTTTTAAAACTTCTACTTTCTCCTGTTGCTATTCATATTCGGTGTGTTACCTCAGGGTAGTTGTATTTAGATCTCTGAGAGAGAGAGAGAGAGAGAGAGAGAGAGAGAGACACACACCCTCGAGGAAGAGAAAGTAAAATAGACTTCCTTTATATTTCATTCACACCCTCCCCGCATTCAGCTTCCAGGTTGATATGCAATTTCTTGTTCCGTAATAACGTCCCCAATCAGATGTAAAGAAAAAGCTGTCGGCGAATAATAGCCTGATCTTAATCATGGCTACTTTGAATAGATACGTGCCCGTTTTCACCTCGTTCTCTCCTGCAATGCTCTTCCTCATGTTTTGTTTTTCTTTCATTTATTTCTTATTCACCTTTACTGTTATTTTTCCTTCATGTTGCGCTTCCGCGTTGTAAATACTTTAAATCAAAGAAGGTTTGGTGGGTTTTTTTAATAAAGCGTACTTTCTGAGGTGGTTTAAAACGTTAAAAATTATTATTTTCATAACCAGACACTTTAAAAGGAGGGAAACTTCATAAATTGCCTCGCATGTTATTATAGCCTTAATTGGTTTGTTGTCTTTGGGATTATGAAGCTGATTGTTTTATTGTGTTTTCTTATGAAGCTATTTTTGATTTCTTCGGTAAAGTGGCATTCTTCATTAAAGCTGTATATTTATCTTCTGACAGAAATTCGAGTTCATCGTACCTAGAAAAATGTTATTTAGAATTAAAGTTCCTTTCTTGACACACGAGAGTTGATCAAAATGTATCGAAACTGAATGTAACTTTATTTTATTAACCGCAAGAGCAATAAGTTAGTCTTACGAACATACACCAATGAGCAATTACATTATAACCACCTACCTAATAAGCTGTAGGACCGACCCCCGTTTAGCCCGCAAAACAGCTGCCACACGGCGAGGCATCGATTTGATGAAGTGGCGATAGGTATCCTGGGGTATCTGGTACCATAATGTCAACAACAGGTTCTCCAGTTTCCGTACATTTCGGGGTGGTGGTGATTCAGCGCGAAGCCGCTTTTCCAAGTCGAACCACGAATGTCCGATTGGGTTCATGTCAGGGGAATTTGGGAGACCAGGGCATTAACAGAAAGTCACCAGCATGTTCCTCGAACCACTCCTTGACGATTCTGGTAATGCCTACTACCAGCAAGGAACACAGTTGCCATGAATGGGTGAACTAGGTCCTCAATGATGTTCTGATACCTGACAGCTGTTACGTATTGTGCTGTTGGGATAATGAGGCGTAAAGTGTCAAAAAACAAACATCGCCCACAGCATAACACCACCGCTGCCTGCCTGTTTCAGCCCAATAGTGCATCCAGGTGCCATAGCCTCCGTTGGTATTTGGCGTATCCGCGCTCGGCCGTCTACGTGATGCACCAAGAATCTTCATTCGTCAGACGAGGCCACTTTCTTCCAATCATCCACTGTTCAATCACGATGATCTTGGGCCCATTTCTTGCGTTGTTGGCGATGACGTTCAGTGAGCATGGGGCTGTGTCTTCGGCTACGCAGGCCCATGCGCAGAAGGCTGCGATGAACTGTGTGCTGTGACACATTGCCCTGATCACCACTGTTGTAGCGGAGAGTGATTTGTCTCAGTGTGGCCCTGCGGAACCATTCAACCATGCGTGACACTCTCAGCTTCCTTCTGGTATCAGTGAGCTTAGGACTACCCACGGCTGGACGACGGTTCGTCGTTTGGCCATCTGCGCCCCACTTTTGATACGTACTCACTACAGCGGCACGTGAACAACCCACAATCCGCGCCATTTCCGAGATCGTAGTTCCGAGGCTCCGTGCCATCAGAATTTGTCCTTTATCAAACTCCGATAAATCGGAAGCTTTTCCCATTCTGACTCCGAACACTCTACCAACCGAAAGCCGGTCCTCGGGTTGTATATATACTGCTGAATGAACTTCACCTGGCCAAGGTTTGGTCTCCAGGCGCGTTCATTTCTCTAGGCTGGGGTGGTCATAATGTAAAGGCTCATAGGCGTATATTTTCCTCAACTCCTATCAGGCAGTATCTCCCGTTCTGGAATCGTTGATAGCTTTTCCATCGCCTTTTGTTTAATTGTTTCAGAAAAAAAAAATAGCACATTAAATGGGCTTTTTAAATTGAAAAATCACACGAAGACATATCTGAAGACAAGTGGGAATGCTTCAGATATGAAATGCCTTGGTTAGATGATAAATTACCCATTATGATGAATTGTATGGGCATGTGCACCGTTCGTACGAGAAGGAGCGATAAACATCGTTAGCTGAAAGCCGGCAGAGGCGTAGGTTTGTAGCTAGTCGTCGGATTTGCATCCGAGTTCGAGTCTCGGTCGACATCGAGTCCGGAGCATTGGTGGTGTGCTTGCTTATCTTACGACGCGGGCTCTCTCTCTCTCTCTCTCTCTCTCCTACTTTTAACCAGTAGCTCTGTGTTAGGGACGAGCTACTAGCTCGTCCCTTAAAGTTGATTACACGGTCGTATCATAATTACATGACCACCCCCTGGAATCACAGTGTACCCACCCAGATACGTCACAGAGTGCACGTGACAAAGTCGACCAAACGGAGATATAAACGGCTGCCCAGAACAAATGAACCATAATGCATTACGTGAGAACAATGGGTAGAGGTAGTGATTTGACGAACGTTCAAAAAGGAATGATAATCAGCTACCGCGCCAAGGGTGAATGCATCTCAGAAACAGCAGACTTCGTGAGCTGTTCGCGAGGTGCTGTAGTAAGGGTGTACCAAGAATGGACCGCTGGCACACTGAATACCTCCCGACGTCATAACTTCAGAGCCCCAAAAGTAGCTTCCGTCCACTGGTAAAGTGCAATCGACGCGCAACAATGCAGCAATTGACCACGCAAATGAACGCTGAGGCACCCAGGTACGTGTCCCAGATAACAGTGGAATGAAACCTGTTACGCATGGGTCTCCGGAGTCGGCGCTGCGTCAAGGCGCCCATGTTGACCCAGGTCCATTGGCAACGACGCCTGCAGTTCACATGGGACTACCGTCAATGGACGGTGGAAGAGTGGAAAAAGGTTGCCTTCTCAGACGAATCGAGGTTTCCACTCCACAGAAGTGACGGGCGGTGGAGGATATGACGTCAGACACACGAGAACCAACACCCGGACACCTTGTCGGTCAAATACAGGCAGGCGGTGGCAGTGCGCATGTCTGGGGGATGTTTTCCTGGTATGACCTGGGACCGTTGGCACCACTGGTTGGGTTCCTGAGCGCCAATGACTACTTCATCCTCGCTATTCACAAGCATTACTTTATGTTAGACGTTTACCCTGGTGATGGTTTCTAGCATCAGTACAATGCGCCGTGCCACGTCGCTAACGGGGTGCGTGACTGGTTTCAAGAACACGACAGCGATGTCTCCGCTCTCCACTGGCCCGAGAAATCGCCCGACCTCAATCCCATAGAGCCCTTGTGGGACTATTTGGATCGACAAGTTCGACGTGCTGGCCCGCAACCACGTCATCTCCGGGATCTCCGTGCTCCGCTGCAGTTCGAATATGCACGTGTGCCTCGGGCAACCTACCAGGCGTGTATGCCACGCCGTCTCGCCGCTGTCATCCGGGTCAAGGGTGGTTATTCCCGTTGTTAGGTAGGTGGTCATATTATTCTGATTGACTATGTATAGTGGTCGTTAACCGCCTCCTCCTCAAAAACAGTAGGATATACTGAATCTTTTGTCAAAATCGCCCAATTAAGAATTTGATTCCTCTTAGCTGCTTCCCTAGCAGCTGTCGTTTTGCTATGAATTGCACATCTGGTTTGGTTATTTAGTGTTTTAATACGCGTCCAGAGCTCTTGTTTTGCGTGAGAGATTTCCTCTTTAAAAGTGGCAGAGTCGTTAGCAAAAACTCTTACATTATTTACTAACTCGTCTTTTTACGATATTTGAATCAGCGTAATATGTTTTTGTCACTGGGTTTTGTGCTTTCTCATTCAAATGGAGAACCCTCAGGCGCTTTACGGGCAGTATTAATATAAATATTTTAGAAGAATAATGCGTCAGACAAGGGCGGCAGTCAGAAGTATCTCTGCTGCTATTTCTTGTTTAGTATCAAATGTTAAATATATTGCTAAAAACTGACGCAATATCATTAGAGTAGGGATTTTCTATTGAGTGGAAAAATATTGTAAAACATTATTTTTTTTAGTTTCGTGATTTAATGACCTCCACGAACCTCTAACGTTATAAGGGGTCTCTGGGCCCTAATTTAGGGCCATTGGCTCTGACGAAGGGCAAAAGTAGCGCCGATGGGCTCTCACACACACTATTGTGTCAGAGTGGTCAGAGAAGTAGTTTTCGAACTAGTCATCCGAGATGGGCTCGGGTTCGAGTCCCTGGTGAGGTACGGGCGATACGGCACTAGTTCTCGAACTGTCTTCAATCCCATAGAGCGCTTGTGGGATTATTTGGATCGACAGGCTCGACGTGCCGACCCGCAACCACGTCATCTCCGGGATCTCCGTGCTCTGCTGCAGTCCGAATGGGCACGTGGCAGAGTCAGAGTCGTGACTGAGCCACTGGTTCCAGGAAAAGGGGAGAACTGTCACTAGTTCTCCCTTTTCCTGGAACCAGTGGCCCTAAATTTGGGACATAATTTTCTGCTTATAGCCCTTAGCGATGCCCATGGTGGCTGTTAAATCTCGTTTCAAGAAAAAAAAAGATAAAAAAAGGGGGGGGAAGAAAAAGGAAAAAAAAAAAGAAGAAGGGAAAAAAAAAGCACAATCCATACTTTGGTGTACTGATAATCGGTTAAGAGGGTCTCTAGCCTCAGCAGAAGGATTTTTCAAAATTTTTGCGGAAACTTTATATGAAACTGATTAAAGAAATACACAGGAATTTTTATACTGAATGAAGCATTAAAAAGAAAAGCATTTTTTGCTATATTTGTTTTAGTAAATAAGTAAAATCTTCAAGAAATTATTTTCGCTTTAGTTAATAGATTCTGAGCGACCAGAAACCCGCTATTCCAGAGGACGTGAGGCCACTTTTCACAGCGATATCTTATTTTCACATCAATGAAGATGGTGTGTTGTCTGCACATAACTATGTGTCCTTGAGAATAAAATGTCCTACAAGGTGTTCTTCGCGGGAACGAAAAACGGATACCTGTGTCATTTTTTAAAATAGCACAGTCAAAGGAAAAGACTTACTATATACAAAACCTTTCGACGTTATGTTAAGTGTGTTTTTCCATATTCAAGAGTAAATAATTTAAGCAATTTTACTCTTTTTTGTGCCACAATTCTTAATTGATACTTTTTAATTTGCTTATATGTGTTCTTTACTTTCGTATAAATCGGAAAAGGTCTGACGTATTACAGAGGTGAAAACATGTGTCAAGACGACAAATCTGCAGAGAGACATTCTTTGGGAGAGCAACTTACTACGGAGTGAGGGGACACGGACAAACTTGTGTTTTCACATTGGCGTCCGATTGTGGAAAATGGATCCACTGGCTGTTGGGTTCTTCGGAAAACGTGTGCTGTTTATTCCACACCATTGTTTGAAATTAATGTAAAATTCCTACTTTGCTTCAAAGACAAAAAAAAATAATAATTAAGAGGGAGATGATATCACGTACTACACAAATGAAAACATGTGTCAAGACGACAAATCTGCAGCGACACATTCTATCCGCGTAACCCAGTTGGGAGAGCGACTTACTCCGGAGTGAGGGGGACATGGTTCGATTCCCGTCGCGGACAAACCTGTGTTTTCACAAAGGTCATTAGACACGGTCATTACATGTTTTATGTGTGTGATCATGAAACATTTCAAAGTGGCTGGCCTTAGTTCTCTAAAAGAATAAAATTTGCATGATATGATTAACTTTGGCATAAATGTTTCGTAATACTTTATATTGGTAAAAAATTTAGAGCAGTCATTTTGATTACAACTCGTACATTGTGTTATACGCAATAAAGTGTGACAATTTTGTTTTTACGAAAACTACCAATAGTTTTAAAAATAAGTTAGGTTTCAAAGAATTCGAATTACAGAACGTCAGTAAAACCTAGTGTAATATGAAATTTAGTAATTGAAAGCAATTAAATTTTTGCAAAGGGGCCTCGAAGGTATTTTTTGCTGAGGGGTGAGTGGGGAGGGGGGGGGTGAGGGGTCCAAGTACGCCACTGAATCCATACTTCATCCTGGACATGAGCACAGTCCCAATTCAAATGAATAGAGAGAAACCCGTATGTCCGACCACTTGGCCACCTGAATGCCAAGTAAATCTTAATGAATCTCAAAAATAGATAAATGTTTGCATAACTGATGTTTGCATAACTTTTTACCATCTCACAATTTATAAAAATGGCTCTTTTCTCAGCAGACCAGATCGTTTTACAAATACTCATGCAGAGCGTAAAATGAGTTCATTTTTTGCAAGTTTTATTTATTGTGTTTTCCAGGAAAAAAGGAACTGGAAAAGTTTGTAGTAGTGCTCTAGAATGGCAATGCAAGCCTTACAAAACCCGGTGCAGAAATAAAGGTTTGTGAGGTCACAAAGAGAGCAATACATTTTACTAACAGCCTAATATCCCAATCGAAACGAGATTTTTCATACTTCAATTTGAGATATGGAATCTACAAATTTCTTTCGAAGTCTTTGGTGTGTTTAGCAATAGCCTGATCTGTGCATGGTAAATCATTGGCACAGAGCTCCCTTTGGAAACTACCCGGTTATCCTTTGGAAACTACCCGATTATCCTTTGATAACTACCCTTTTATCCTTTTGCAACTATCCTGTTATCAGTTGGCGACTACCCTCCTATCCTTGGGTAACTACCCTGTTATCCGTTGGCAACTACCTATTATCAATTGGTAACTACCCTGTAATCATTTGGCAACTACCATGTTATGTTTTGGTAACTACCCTGTTATCCTTTGGTAACTACCCTGTTATCCTTTGGCAACTACCTGTTATCCTTTGGTAACTACCTTGTTATCATTTGGCAATTGCACTGTTATCCTTTGGTAACTCCACTGTTGTCATTTTTGCAACTACCTTGTCATCCTTTGGTAACTACCCTGTTAACCTTTGGCAACCATCCTGTTATCATTTGGCAACCATCCTCTTATCATTTGGCAACTATCTGTTCTCCTTTGGCAACTACCCTGTTATCCTTTTGACAACTACCCTGCCATCCTTTGGTAACTACCCTGTCATCCTTTGGTAACTACCATGTTATCCTTTGGTAACCACCCTATTATTTGGCTAGACTTCAGGGTAAGAAGGTTCACGTCTGTAAAGAGAGCAGGCGCCTTATATTTTAATATAAGGCACTAGCTCTTATCTAAATATTTCTTGGAATCACTGGTCCTCGACACACAAATATGAAGATGATAGTTGAACCATCTTTCCTCCTCTTCACACTATAAGGAAACCAAATCTCACTAGACAGGTGACTTTCACTTTCGGAAAAGAGCAAGCAGAAATTTTACGAAGGCTTCGAAAAGGAAATAATGAGACACAAAACATTATGTTGCTAAATCTTTCACTTAAGATGAATATACCCAGATAGTGTCGCATTCTTTACGTTACCGTATGAACAGATTGTTCAATATCTCTCTCCAAAATAAAAGATCAGGAGTAATTATGTGCAGATCGTCTTTTCCTTATTACTTTGTGCATGATTTTTCCATTTCACTCGACCCTCCATACATAAGCAAGAGTTACTTTTCTCAGAAACCTCGCACACATGTAATTCGCGCAAAAGGAGCTTACAAAACAATAGAAAATAGGATGTTATGTTTCTGGATGTCTTGAAATTACATTTATATATTCTTTCGTATGCTACTACTTTTGTAAATTAAGTTAGGTAATGAAATAAAAACTGATCGAAAAAAAAAAAAAAGGTTTCAAAAAATTGAGTTTGCATTTTGGTGAAAGCTCAGAGATTGGAAAGTTTTAAATGATTTAACGAAACTCTTTTCCGAAAAGCTCATAAAATTTCTGCTTGCTCTTTTCCGAAGACCTTATCATAATCTCAGACATATTCGATGCTATCTATATCTGAAAGGACGTTTTCAGGCAACAAGTTTTTATAAATTTACTGAAACTTCTTCCAATCAAGAAGCCACGTTAATGAAACTCATACGAAGTAAGGCACGAAAACCAACATTATCGTATGATTTTGAACTCCTGCCGACGGCGGCTGCGAGAACTCCAGCAGATGCGGTACCAATCAGTGTCGAACGGAGACGATTGGTTTCAAGCTCGGGGTACAGTGAGATATCATTGGCTTCTGCCATTTTTTGGCAACTTCATTGTCCTGTAAGTGAGGCTAATAGAAAATCGGCAACTACGTCAAAGCACAGAAAGAATGAATTGCAGATGCTTTCTTCTCTAAGAAACCAAAATGACCAGGGGGAGCACATACATGCTGAGTAATAGAGGTATGTTTACTTGATGCTTAACTCGCGTACATTTGAATTTTGGGCTCGTGTACAAAAATCAGCGGTCAATAGTTCGCGATATACGAATTTGCGCAAATTAAATTCAGGTATATGGAAAGATGATTGTATTTTCATATTTGTGAATTTGTATAATTCGACTCAGTTTTAGTGTGTTATTAAACGCTTGAATGAACTCAGACATGGTACGAAAAATATTTTCGAGTTCGTTAATTTCCCATCTACTCAAACACGGTTGACGCCAATTAAAATCCTTAAGACACATACATAAATATTTGTTGCAATTGTAATATTGTTTATCTCAGTTCGGTGGCAACCATTTTCCAGATGTAGGTAAACGTCACTTATGCAGCGTGAATGCAAAATACGTGATCCCGTGAGTCACCACGTGATCTAGGCAACTATTTAAGTTGGTACAGAACGAGCCCCCCTGATATTCCTGGAATGTCGGGTGTTCTCCAAGGATTATCTGAACGTCGTTGTCGATCAAGTCCATCCTGCAATACCGACTTTTTATCCAGCAGGTGACGGCGTTGTCATGAACGACAGTGCTACTTTTCATTGCGCAAGATGTGTTGAACAGTGGTTCAGCCAGCATGACAGAGACTTTCACCAATTTCTTTGGCCACCACAAAGGCCAAATCTGAATCCCACTCAGAATGTATGGGACATGTTAGAAAAACAGATCCTAAAACAAAGTTCTCTTTCCTCAAATCTCAACCAGTGTGACGTATATTCTAAATTAACTTTCCTTTTTAGCTTCTTTCCCTATGTAAATCTTGAGTTTATTCTCAGTTATACTTCACTCTTAACGTGATATCTTTTCTCTGAAACGAATACTGTTGGCAACATATTTGAGGTTGAATGAACGTGACGTATGCCTGATATAAGATAAGAACGAGAGATAAAAACGACGACTAAACTGTTACTTGGCGAGCGTTGTAAAGCGAACGTTGTTAAAGAGAGCATTGCTTGGAGAAGTGTTGCAAGTTGAGCGTTGTGTTGTAGAGCGTTATGTTAAGAGCTGTGTGGTGTGTGGAGTACTATGTGATGTTATGATTTGTTATGGAACTACTACATCCTGAATAAAGCATCTTTTCTGTAAGCTTGACTTCTGTTGTTTACATGTTTCGTCTGGCCGTTAAGGTTTAATTTAGGAACAATTTCATCTGATGGTTATGCTTTTACAATAACGTAGAAGTACGAAAAGTCTTCTACGTCATACCAGTTAAAGGACTGTCTGGTAAACGACTGGTATTCTGTAGTCTTAGATGCGCTCCAAAACTTTGTGGAGTCTTTGCCAAACCGCATACGTGCTGTGATTCTGGATAAAGGAGGTCCACAATCCTGTATTGAATAAAAGTTTCTAATTCAGTGGCGTGTATGTGTACCATCTATTTGTGTGAAAGGACATTTCCCAAGATGAATTACGTTAAATCTAGTGAGCATTTGAAATCCCTTGTGATAATAGGAGGCACTAAACCTGAACTTTAACTAAGCGTAATTTTGTGTCAAAAGTACCAGTTTCACGATTATCTCTAAGGCTAACAAAAAACGATTGTGCATCCTATATATTTCCAATATGTGCCCTTGTTGAGAAATAAATCATTGGTGTTGTATTCTGATTTTGTATACATATAGACCAACTTTGTTTTACCAGATCCCTTATGCTTAAAGTGATCTACAAACCAACCACGCAAGTGATCAACGGACCACGCACAAAAAACTTTGGAGATCCCACAAGTAAGTTAAAATAATTTTTTAGCCCTCTCTCAATAATCCTTTCAAGTATTAATTTAGGCAACCATATTTGCCCGATTAACAATATATTCAGACAATATCAGTTTTCTTCCTAACTCCAATTCGATTTTTACAGATCGTCATTAAAACTCTCACATTTATACTCTATTTCTTATCTTTTCTATGAATGAAATACGGGATTACACCATTGTGTAATACAAATTTGGAAGATGTGAATTCTACTCGGGCGTTATCCGGAAGACGCGGATTCGATTTTCCACTCCAGGACGACGAAACTCTCATGTTTTCGGATATTATCTAATTTAACATCCATGTCATATTTATACCAATGAACGGATTCATATCTTCCAAATTTGTATTACCTTTTATAATCTCAATTGTGTTGCCGCTGATTACCCAAAATTCTTCTTGTGTTATAAGTAATTTTTTTTGTTTGCTAGCGCTTCTCGAATAGCAGTGTTTCTGACTGATTAAGTATAATTACCTGCACAATAATTTCAAAATATTTTTGCGAAGATGTTTCTGCTCTAGAGAGAAGAATTCAGCGTAGCAATGACTTCCCTCTCTTCCACGGTTGCCCTTTGTCTTTCCTCATCTGAATATTTGTACGAACGGTTTAAAATATTTGAACCAAGAGGCAAAGAAAAAGTACATCGAATTAAGCGTAGTGGCCAAAAATGTCATTTATTTTAAAGTTCACAGTCTTTACATATTGGTTTGCGCTCCAGAATTTCATTACGTTTTGTTGTAATTTCGTAACTTTTGATCTGTGTTATAAGATACTTTTTAAAATAGTTGTTTCGAATAAAATATATTTTTCTCACTAAATGATGCCGCCGTTTAATGTGTTTTCAAACACGTAACTAATCGCACTACTCTAATCATATATTCTATTAAATTTGTGACACTTTTAATAACAAGTTTCATACATGATCGTCAAAAACAGTTATATTACTTTTCTCGCACTTACAAACAGAAGAAGAAAAAGGTAGACAGATGATCAGACGACCGTGACTTTGATCTTCGCTGTAACGTCAGCCATGCAGAACCACACAGCGCTGCATGGCTAATGTTCCAGAGATGATCAAAGTCACGGTCATTTAATATCCCGATAGTTTTTATGGCATGAGATTTTATGGAAACTGAAGGTGTAAGAAGCTGTTATCCTTCTTGTACAGATTTCGAATTACGTACCAGGTTGTCGTTTTGCAGTTGTCAAGGCAGTAGATGCTGCCAGTGCGAATGCGGCAAACTAGCATTTTTGTCATTGTTTCATTTACCATTGGTATCGAAGAGTGCGTTGAAGAACTATGATTTGCAAGGAGTTTCAATTCGTTTCGGCCGTATATCCAGTTCTAACCTAAAGTTTTGATCACAAGTATTAAATTTGCCGAATGGGTTTTCAGATGTTTCACTGTTTCTCATATACTCAGTGTGCCAAATAAAAAAAGAAAAGATGATACCTATCAAATTTTCCAGGAAATTTCTCAAAGAACAAACAGTTTAATTTGAAAAAAAAATTGCTTTGACACACTATGCATTTTATATCATTTCTTTAGAAGCAACTTGGGACGATTCCTGGAACATGATAACATTGCTCATTTCTCCATGAAACACTGGAAATACATTTTTGAGAAATATGCCATGCAACTCAGAGCCAAGAAAATTTTAAAAGGGGTTTCACGCCAGATTTCAGGTGAAGGTGGATTTCGACAAGCATATAGTGGCAAACCTGTTCAAAACATTTCTCAAGACTGGGTCATGTGTCGACTAATACTGAAAACATGTAAGATCACAGAAGGCGTATGGAAAGAGCACCTTTGAGACAAATACCATTGCTGTGTTCTCTTATTAGCACTATGGAACTGGAATAGATTGAATTTTTCCACCGCACTTGAATCTACGTGATTTTTTCTCGTGGGTAAACTCATAGACAAAGTCTGTCAGAGAAGCCAAAAGACATTAACCCTTTAAGAGGCATATGTTCCTGAACCAAATGTTGTCCAACATTTTCTGCGCTCCTGAAACAGAAATGTTCACAAAGGGCAGAGTTTTACTAAATACACGGCAAAGAAATTCCTTTTCCCCTCTCATCTTAGCAGTAACTCTCTTCTGATTCTTTATTCCCTGCTCTGTGGAACAAGGTATGATGTGAAATGACTATTTCCCTGACACGGACATCATGCCACCGCATAAAAAGCAAGTTACTCAAACATCTTTCCTCCAATCTTCGTTCATCGCCATTGTTAGAGTAGGTAATCAGAGAGAAAGAATTAGCAGGTAATCAGACAGAAAAGATTACTTTCAGCCTGTAATCAGATCGAAAGGATTAGTGTCACTCATTCTTTTACTACCCACTTTGAACAAAAAAGTAAAGGGAAAAGCAACGCTTTCTGGTGCGCAGGTAGATTTACTCCAACCGAATTTAACGCACTTCTTAGGCAGCGAATATATTCTTTCCAGCTGATTTCGTCCCATTTCACTAACCCCGAGTTAACTTGTTCCAACCGGTTAAAGGGTTAAACTATCCCAGGTTATTTGGAGCAAAAACATTTGCAGTTTCAAATAAAATCCTGCAGTCTGTGTCATCCAGCGTTGGGTTGATTGTTGAATGAAATTCAAAAGCATTACTGAATGGCATGGAAGAGTATTGCTCAAGACCAACAGTTTAGAAACGACTTGGAGAATCTTTACCCAGCAAAGTGAATTAAGAATGTTTGATGATAATGCATAGTGTAAGTACATTTTGTTGCCCCCTGTATATCCAGGGTGGTCTCGTATATACTGGGGGACTGGTATATCCGAGTCACCCCTGTATATCCTGGGATTTGTTTCAATATAAACTGGAAGATTACCTCTTACACACACACACACACACACACACACACACACTCAACTGAGTCTGTAAATTTGTTTGTTACACCATTCAGAATTAGTTGTGTTTCCATGTGTATGTTTTAGCAGCTGATAATACACCGTACCTCCGCAATACCTCAATTAACAAAGCATAAATATTTTCCCTCTCAAATCAGCCTTGTGAAAGTTTCAATCGTTTTTCCACTGACGTTTCAATGGGTTTCCCGAACTACGTTCACACGTATAGTATTCCTTTCTCATCATCAGCAAGAATTCCATTCAAAAATGGCTTACTATCTGGTCAAGAAAGCAATATAATGTAAGCGCAGTCATACACCCATGGTCGCCCCCTTTAACTCAGTTGTCTAAACACTGGCTTCTGACGATGAGTCAGAGTTCAAATCCCTGTGAGGCATAGATGTATTTGTCTTACGGCACTAGCTCTCTCCCTTCCATGGAACCAGTAACCCTAAATTAGGAACTTATAGCGCATCGCGTTGCTCACGGTGTTTGTTAAACCCACACACCCAGCCAATTAATTGATTGAATTTTTCCGCGTCAGTTAATACGGTACTCGAGCAATCTGAATCCATTTTAATCTTATAAAGATGATCCACCACAATTGCATGATCAGAGTTTAATCTTTCTCGAAGTTCTCGGGATGTTTGCGTGTGAATTTTCAGCAGCCATTTAGTTTAAAACATCATCATCAGCCAATGGGGGCATACCAGAACGGGTTTCGTCGCTTAAGCCAAAATCACCACAACGAAATTTCTTAAACCAAAGTCGACATGCGAGTTTAGTAATGGCATTATCATTAAACACATCGCAAAAGACTTCCAGAACTGCTTGCTACACTCTTTTTAAAATTCAAAACGGATTTTCTACCGAAAACACACTTGCTGACGACATTTTTTCTGGCAATAAAGCTATTTTAAACACATAACTGAGATTTAACTCACAAACAAATGGCACATAAACGTTGGCATTAAAGAATTATCGTATGCAACTTATCATTACAAGGACCTATACAAACTGGTAATAGAAAAGCAGAAATTAATTTATCATCAGCTTAGGTGTACTGTACGAGATAAGCTCGGGTTCAAGCCCCTCGTTAGACATGAGTGGTCTGTTACTGGATTTATCTATTTTCTGAAACCAGAGGCCATAAATTAGGGATGAGAATCTTCATATAGCCTTAGTGGATCACGTGGGGTCATTTTTTTTTTGATTGGAGGTTTAACGACCACCGTGAGCAACTCAATGGGCTATAAGCAGTCGCCCATCCCTAATTTAGGGTCACTGGTTCCAGGGAAGGGAGAGAGCCAGTGCCGTAAGACAAACACAACATCCATGCCTGACCGGAATTCGAACCCGGACCCTTTTGGACGAATGATCAGAGGCCAGCGCCTTAGACCACTGCGCCACCGGGGCGGCACACGTGGGTCATTAAATACCGTTACAAAAAACAAAATTAGTTCGCCATTTTTTGTTTGGGGGGGGGGGGGTTGAGGGACCGCCGCGAGCATTTCAATGGGCTATGAATAGCTTAGAGCCACTAATCCACAGGGAAAGGAGATAACCAGTGTTGTAAGACAAATACACCAACTATGCGTCACCCGGGATTCGAACCCAGACCCATACCGGACGAATGATCAGTAGCCCGTCAGCGGCTGCCTCACTCTTACAGAAAATTTTCCATTCTGGTAAGTGACTTCCAGCAAAGAATCACCAATCATCCTATTCGTTTTTTTGGGCCATCAGTTCTAGGGAAGGGAGAGAGCCAGTGTCATAAGACAAACACAACATGCATGCCTTACCGGGACTCGAAACCGTAACCTCTTGGATGAATGGTCATAAGCCAGCGCTTAGGCCACTTCGCCAGCTGGGCGGCAATGGTAATTGATCCTACAACACTTATGTCCAACTCTATGTTGCCATTATACCAAGCAGGGAGACACCACTTTTAAGTTTTCTGAGGATATTTACCACATGAATCTTGCTGGTGATCATATTTCAGTAATGATAACAATTATAAGCTCGTGTGATTATGTACTTAAGAAACCAGTTCCTACGGTAATTCTCTTTATCCAGTATTAACAAAGTAAAGCATTTTATGTCGAAAGAATGAACAAAAAATCTGATACACACTATCATTCCTTGCAAGATTTGTGCTAAACATCTTCATATGCAACATCTTCAACACATAATAGACATATTTGACAACTCGGTTGTTATAGTTCTTCATGTGGTGAGACAAGAGGACAGTTTGCCATCAAATTCATCAACGTCTCAGTAACGTCAAGTAAAAACTGAAATTCTTCCCTTGTGATGTACTATAGAGGTGAATCACGTGTCAAGACGGTTAATCTGCAGTGGTACATTCCGGCCGTGTAGGTTTGTTGGGAAAGCAACTTACTCCGGAGTGAGAGGGCGAGGTTTCGATCTCAGTCACGGACAAACTTGTGTTTTCACACCCTCTAGTTTTTTTCTGGATTACTGAGACAAGGGAACGACTAACTGTCCCGGAACAGGATTAAAAGGTAAAACAAACATATTTCTTCTAATAACCAGGCACAAATTAAGTATTTTCGAGAAGATATAAATGCAGTGACTGAGCATGGTGACAATTTATTACAGCACCGCAATATTTATGTTGACATAATGCAGAATATGCCTCATCTCACAAAAAATAAATAAGACTAAAATGAAGAATAGAACCTGAAAAGCTGAAAGCCTGTTTTGAAGTAATTCCATAGCGTGAATCCAATGCTAATGAAGTATACAGTATATGTACATATATTTTAGACAACACTCAGAAATAACTAATAAATGTTTATTTGCAAACATCCGCAGAAAAACGTTACATACATTCTTATAAAGATGATTATACACATGATGAACTACCAGCTGGTGAAAATGGGTTTACTATATACAGGGAACAACAGATTAATTTGTTTACAACGAGTGAAATAGAAATTGAGCTAGATGATTAATGCCAACCGTGGCCTCCGTGTAATGCCTGTAAGTGTCCATGTCCTCCATGGATTGCTTGTACGTGTCCATGTCCTCCGTGCCCTTGTTCATAACCATAACCTACGACGGCCTGTGTATGGTGATTAACACTGGAAAAGAGGACAGCAAAAACGGAATTAAGCTCATGAGAAAAATGCTGGCAAAAATTCCAACAGTAATGATCATTCTTAGGCATAACATATGTACTTATCTAATCTAAAGAATTGAAAGGCAATACTGCACTTTGGATATTTCCTTATACAGAGTGGTCAAGAAGAGAGAAAATGTAATTAAGCTAAGTGAGAAAAATGCTGGCAAAACATTCCAATAGCAATGATCATTCTTAGGCATAACATATGTACTTCTCACATCTACAGAATTAAAAAGGAATATATTTTGGATATCTGCATATACAAAGTAGCCAAAAATGTTAGAATGCCTTGAAACAGCACTTGCTCAGGTGATAACGTAATCTATTTAAGTTTGACCACCCGAAGCAAATCCTCATTTTAATTATCGAGAAACAGCAGTGTGCCAGTTTTATTTGAAACATAGTGAACACGAGTTCCAATTCATTTTGAAAAGGAAGCTGTACTGTATATGTGTATTCAAGTAAAGATTGCCGTTGGTCAAAGCATGAGAGGCATCGTTTGTTACACATTTATCTCGACCTTTACCCAAGCCACAAGTGAAAAATCCGAAAACTTGTTATGTAGAATATCAGAGAAAAAAATAGGAGCAACGCACTGTAGAAGGACATAACAGTGTAGATGTTCGTAAACTGCACGCATGCACCCCCACATCTCAAACCCAAAACATACTTATCGCACTTATATCAGGACCATTCTTTTTCTCTTGATTTAATAAAAAAAAATTCTTGTTTTAATTATACTTAAATAGTATAGCCGGTAATTCTTCTTCTAAATGTTCATCAATGTACCTACAAGGCTTAATTAAAACTTTTAAGGAACTTGCAGTTATTCCAGCATTTTTCATTGTCCTATTGCCGAATTTCTCTCAAATGTTTATTCAAAACTTTATATTAAAAATTCTGAAACTGTTAATGCATTTTTGTGTCTCTTTATTCTTATTTGAACAGTTTAGGCATGGAAGAAGTGTGCGATTGAGCAATTATGTATGCACGTGCTTATAAATTACAGCTAGTAAATTTCCACTCATGGGAAATTTATTTATACAGTATATTAAAGTCAGTAAAGTTCCCACATAGGAAAGTTATTTATATATTAAAGCTAGTAAAGTTTTCACATGGGAAATTTATTCATATCTTAAAGCTAGTAAAGTTCCCACATAGGAAATTTATTTATATATTAAAGCTAGTAAAGTTCTCACATGGAAAATTAGAGCTATTAACAGTAAGTTTTCACATGAGAATCCCGTTCTCAGCATCGGAACGGGAATGAAAATAAGTAACAAAGTATACGTTTTTACCTGAATCCAATTAAATACATTATATTTTTGTTCTTGTTTCATGCTAAACTTAGAAAGGCGGAATACATTTTTATTCACCAAGGAACAGAATTTTGGTCTCTCTCTCTTTCTCTCCCGTGTGCGATCTGAAACCATATGTTCATTACAATAAAGCCTTTACGTCCTGAACGGTACTGCTTATGGTATATAATACTTCATTGTGTTTTTGGACTTCAAATCAGAAACGTCGCCAAGGGGGTGCGAAGGTACATTAGCAAAAAAAAAAAAAAAACCCGCAAACAAACAAATAAAAAGGCCCCAAATTCTTTTGTACTCCAAAAAGTGCAAAACCCTCAAGACAGTTCCATAATTAACGAGTATGTACCCACAGATGGGGGATATTGCACGATTTTTTTTTGTTTTTGCAGTCTGTAGTAAAAACCATGAAACATTCTTTCAGGGTTTCATAAATCAAGTTGCTATTAAACCTTCTCCAGCAAAAATAATACTCGCCCACCCTGATTTCAAAGTCTAGCGACGTCCCTGCCTCAAATTGCATTTCAAGCGTTCCTAATTTACATTTTTAGCATTTATCTAATTGAATTAATAAGATATAGTACTCAAATTATTACGAATAAGAACCGTCAACGTTACTTAAGCGGAAAAGTCAGAATTAGGAAGGGGAAGGGCGAGAAGGGGATTCAGTCACCTCCGTTCCCCTTCCCCGATATTCTACTATGAGTATTTTGTGTCTAGCAAAAACCGAGGTGTGCTAGCACAAACCATACGTTCACTACAATAAAGGCCTCACTTTCTGAACGGCATTGCTTTCGGTATGCCCAACTTAATTGTATTGTAGGAACTTCAAATTGCATTTTAAGCATTCCTAATTTACATTTTTAGCATTTATCCCACTGTATTAATAAGATATAGTGTTCAAGTTGTTACGAATAAGAACCGACAACGTTACTTAAGAGAAAAAGTCAGCTTTAGGAAGAGGAAGGGCAAGAAAGGGATTCAGTCATCTCTCTCCTCGGTATGTTACAATTTTGTGTCGAGCAAAAACCGAGATACGCTTTCTAAAACCATATGTGCACTATAAATAGAGTCCTTACTTCCCGAACGACATTTCTTTCGGTATACCCCACTTAATCGTATTGTTGAAACTTCAAATTGCATTTCAAGCGTTCCTAATTTACATTTTTAATATTTGTCCCATTGTATTAATAAGATATACACTATCTACCAACAAGTAATTGGACACCCCTGCAATCGACGACATCTGCGGTCCTGATACACGGAAAACAACAACAACGCAACCAGTCGCATGCAAGATGCCACGCAGTTCGGAGCTCTCTGATTTCGAGAAAGGTGTAATCGTCGGGTATCACAGGAATGACCGATCCATACGTGACACATCCAGCGAGTTAAAGTACCCAAAATCGACAGTGGCTTACGTGATTGCCAACTGGAAGAGGAGAGGTGACTGTCGGAATGTGCCCCGACCCGGCAGACCCACAACACTGGGAGTTAGAGACCGACGGGTGTTGGCCAGAGAAATTCGGAAGAACCGCACCAAATCGATGGGCCACATCCGCGAGGAGTTTCAGCAGGCATCCGAGAGTGTTCTTTTGATGAATACCATCCGTAAGGAAGCCCATCTGCTCGGTTATCATGGACGTGCTGCCGCCCACAAGCCTTTGATCACCAAGTCCAATAGCGCTGCTAGGCTAACGTGGTGCAAAGAACGTTGACAGTGTACCGTTGAACAGTGGAAACAGGTTCTCTGGAGCGACGAATCAAAGTTTACCCTCTACCGTTCGGATGGCAGGGTCTGGGTTTGGCGTCTGAATGGAGAACGCCTCCTGCCGGAATGTATTGTGCCAACTGTGAAGTTCGGCGGCGGTGGAATTGTGCGATGGGGGTGTTTCTCCTGGTATGGCACTGAACCCTTGGTCGCACATCCTGGTAGACTCAACGCCGTGACCTACTGCACCATTTTGGATGACCATGCGCTTCCTACGTTGTGGCAGTTTTACGGGGTGGACACATGTTACTTTCAGAATGACAATGCCACCTGTCATGTTGCGAGTTCCACCATGGCTTGGTATGGTGACAATGGGGTTAATCGAATCGACTAGCTTGCGCATAGCCCGGACCTTAACCCTATCGAGCACCTCTGGGACGAGTTGGAGCGTCGACTTAAGGGGTGCCCCTACCGTCCGAAATCGGTGTAGAAACTGGCCTGTCTTCTTCAAGCCGAGTGGAAGAAAATACCGCTAGCCGTCGTACAAAGCCTAGTTGAGAGTATGCCCCGGAGGATCGCAGCTGTAATCGCCGCTCGTGGAGGCTCCTCCAACTATTGAATACATGTTGGTAAATAGTGTAGTACTTAAGTTACTTGTATTACGGATACAAACCAACAACGTTAAGAAAAAAGATACGTTTCATATCATGGTAGAATCCGATGGCCAAGTGGTCAGATGCCGTAGCCTGTGGCCATTCCTCCGAGATGGGATCGAGCTACAGTCTTGGGTAAAGCATGGAAGGTGCACTTGTTCTATAACGCTGCCTCCTCCCTAGAATCAGCGTCCTCAAATTAAGGACGGTAGACTGCTTAAAATAGCTTTAGTAGTTGGTAATCGCTAAACCCCGAAACAAAAAAGAAAAAAGCACATCATAATACGCGAAAATAAACACTTCTCAAAAAGCACTGGAATCGTAACCTACACTGAGCTTTAGCCGCACTTCGTCATCAAGAACAGAAAATTTCTGCTTACTCTTTTTAACATTTTGCTTTTTATGACCCAACCAGAACTTCTCCATTTACTCACATCTATAGGTAATAAACCTAACTTTAATACAAATCGTTCTTACAATTAGACAACTGCTCCTAATACACTGACGTGCAAAAATTAAGGACGAGACGGTTTTTCGGACGCAACGTCGTGCAGAAGTGCTCCACATAGACTCAAATCATACCATAAAATTCCCAAGATGTAAGAATATGGGACAAATGAGCAAAACCATCCAAACAAGGAGTCAAAAGGATACAAAGGCACTTTATTAGAAAGGTAGTTTCGAGCACAACTGGACAGAAGACAGAAATGTCCATGTGATAGGCGGCTGCCAAGAAAAATCCAGTCTTTAGTAGGGGATATGATCACCCCTGACTGCGTTGCAGGATTTATAACGTCGTTCCATGCTTAGGACGAGGTTGTCAAGGAGCTGTTGAGGCATCGCAGCCCATTTCTCTTGTAACGCCAATCGCAGCTGCGGCTGGTGACGTGCTGCCAAGCGTCTCCCGAGAAGGTCCCACACGTGTTCGATTGGATTTAGGTCCGGGAACCTTGCGGGCCAATCCATGCGTTAAATATCTTCACTCTCCAACAGCTATGCGAAAGCCACTGTACGATGAGGTGTAGCGTTGTCGTCCATGAAGAGGAACTCAGGACCCACAGTACCTCTAAACAGACGCACGTGAGACAAGAGAACCTCGGTTCAATAGTGGACACCAGTGACTGAACCTCCTTGGAAGATGTGGAGGTCAGTACGGCTACCAAACATGATACCGCCCCAAACGAGAACTCCACCACCTCCAAACCGGTCCCTTTCGATGATGTTGGAGGCGTGATTGCGTGTTCCCTGCTGTCTCCAGATGTGCATACGTCCAGAATCGCTCGTCAGACTAAATCAGCTCTCATCCCTAAAGAGAACTCGATCCCATTGCTGATGTGTCCAGTTCTTGTGTTCCTGGCACCACATAAACCGCCGTCTCCGATGAGCAGGCGTTAATGGCACACACCGTATTGGTCATCGTGCAAATAGACCACCTTTGTACAGTATCATGTCCACGGTAAAATGCGATAACGGACGTCCAGTTGTCTGTTGCACGTGCCTTGCGATTTCTCCCGGTGTCTGCCGTCTGTCTCTTCTCGCCTGTAGGACAATATACCAGTCGTCCGCCGCCGTGGTTGCTCGTGGACGACCACTGCTAAACTCTCGGACAGCTGTTCCTGTCGTTTGAAATGCTCTCCAAGCTCGTGAAACGATGCTGTGAGCGATCCCGAACTCCTCGGCCACGCTAGTCACACTTCGACCTTCTTCCAACTTCCCAATGACGCGATTTCGGGTAAAGTCATGAAGATGTCGTCTACTGGATTGCCTGTTGGCCATATCACACGCTGGCAGCAACTCGATGTCGTTCAAACCGATGTACACCGTGCAATAGCTTTCACCGAATTGCTGAGCGTACACCGCCCGTGTGCTTTATACCCTTCCGACACTCCCCCCCCTTTACGTCATGCTGCGTATATGCGCATGCCCTACCGTACCGGACCCTAGTCTATCTCCTGAGTGGTCGTTAGGTCCATTCTGCCTTCTCGTTCCGCTGTTATGCTACTTTCTCCTCTTCGTCCTTAATTTTTGCACACCAGTGTGTCTTTCCTATGTGGAAATTCTGGGGGCCTCTAAACTCCAACACAACTTAATTACAAATAACTAGTTCTTTACTCCATCCCACGCCGCCATGCTCCTTCCTCCATGTTGAGGCATAATAACTTGTCTTTCCTTTCTTTGTGTGTGTTGTGTGATTCGGTGTTTAACGATCAACGTCAGCATCTAACGTAATAAGCAGTCGCTCGCCCGTTCTTGATTTGGAACCAATAGATTCTGTGAGGGGGTCGGGGGGAGGTCGGTGTTGCTACGCAGGGCCACAGTCCATGCCTCTTTCGGTAATCGGGACTGGGTCCAACTCAGACGATTATTCAGAAACCTGCGCCTCTGACCATTTTGTCACCTGGGTGTTTTGACAAAAGGTGCCAAGCATTTAGTTAATTATTTTTTTATTTAACTACCACCGTGAGCACGATGGGCTATAAGTAGTCACCCGTCCCTAATTTAGGGTCACTGGTTCCAGGGAAGGGAAACAGCCCGTGTCGTAAGACGAACACAACATTCATGCGTCACCTGGTCATAAGCCAGTGCTTAGACCACTGCGACACCGGGGCGGCAAACTTTAGTTAGAAACTGAAAATTTTCCAGTTATATTAACATGCCTCAATTTATCAGTTACTACATAAAGTAAGCTCATTCAGCTGAGAAAGACGTGAAGAAAACATGAGATTAAAATGCTTAAGTAAGTGGTTCTGGCTCGAACTAAAAAAATATTAACTGCTTAATACAGGAGGTGATGCTAGGATAGCACAGGGCTCTAAATATTTTGGCGTGATAATTAATGTCAGGTAAGCCTGGTAAGGAATTCGTCAAAAGGAATCGGCGAAACAAGGAAAATCTTTATTATTTGTATAAAAATATTTTCACTGAGAGAGACATCTGACTAGAAAATTAAGTTTGCTGCACACAATGTAATTTTAGATCTACTCTCTTGACGGGTCTAAACGCTATACTATATGCAGCAAATCTGCCAATCGACAGCGTTAATTTGGTGCGAAAGGAAAGGCTCAGTAGGAAATCAGAAACTGCGAACATTAGAATGAATCTATTGGCTAAACGGAACTGCTCGGGGTATTTGTTCAACTCTAGAAAATGTTAATGAGAGCGTTGAGATCTATGTGCATGTGCGTCAAATCATATATGGAATATTACTTAGCGGCATATTAAATTTTGCTGCCCAAGGACACAGATCAAGTGGTAGACCTAGATCAAGGGATAGGTTAAAAGTCCGCTATTGGTGATTGAAGAAGCTCTTTGGTAGGAAGGAGCAAGGAATCTGGCAAAAACCAGAATGAGGTGACTAAAATCTATAGCAAAACAGAATATTCTTTTATGTGGTTCAAGAATACTTCCTCAACACCATGAATATTATTTTATGTATTTCAAGAATAGGCCGTAAATACCATGAAAGCATACAAATGTGAGATAATGAGGGAGAAAAATGATCAAAGCTCCGCCATGCTTCAAATGAGAGTTCAGTACCTTCAGTTTGTTAAAAAGGTAGACGCTGCAGGGTCTAGTTGAACAGAAAGAGAATGTAACCAAAACTTACAGAAAAGTCATCACCGTCCATTCTTCAAGGATGTCTTAATTCCATGATATTCTCCTTCTCATGAATGTTATTTTTTAGCAAACAACGGTGCTGAAGATTGGAAAATTTACAGTCATACTTAATTCTCAGAGAGATATGAATGGTAGTCTTTTACAAACGCGTTAGAAGATGCCAAGCTACGATTAAGGAAACGAAATCAAGGCCAATTTGCTTTCCACTGAACCATAACGAACGACAAGCTACGTAAGCTCAATAGGGTTTCTTTTTCTTCCGGAGTGTAAGAACAAAAATGGAATAAAAAAGGCAGATACCGGAGACGGAAAGGCAACTACGATTAATTCTAGAAAATTATGAATATCTAACTTAGAATCTGCAAAACGAGGAAATGAGTTTTCGCTGAATAAAACAAAAATAAATGAAGAATTTTACCTTGCCAAAGGTGACCCTTTGTTTCATGAATCCTCGGCTAGTTTCATATGCATTTTATCGACTGCATCGAAACTTCACCAAAGAATAACAAAGAAGTTTCTGTTGAGTGTGTGACGTACTACAGAGGTAAAACACGTGTCAAGACGACAAATCTGCAGGGATACATTCCGTCCGTGTAGCATAGTTGGGAGAGCAACTTACTCCGGAGTGAGGGTGCGCGAATTCGATCCCGTCACGGACAAACTTGCGCTGTTTGAGGTTTTTATCGATATCTTTTCTCTTGCTGTCATTGAATTTCGAATTCATTGCTGCACCATTGGTCTGTTTGTTGGTTTAGCATGGTACCACGTTGACTCATTCATTCCTCAAAGACATTATGATTACTTCAGGAATTTTTCGCTTTGCCTTGTGATTATCATGCCTGTTATTCAACGATTACACAAAAACATTAAGGTATCCACATTAGTATTTCAGTAATAAAAAGCTTTTTATACTAATGTATCACATTTCCTTTTTCTGATTAGGTCTCCCTTTCCTAAAATAAAAATGAAAATCTTTTGCAATTCAGCTTTTAAATTTACTAACATAACTTTTTTACCCCGTCAATGCCTTTTCAATCGAATACAACAAAAATTAAAAACATCTGTGTATGCTAAAAATACAGACAGTGAACTACGACGCTCAGCGGGAAAATTCGCAGTGAGCAACAGTGGTCTGCAAGAGCTTGGCCCAACCGATAAGCCCGAGCTTGATGGCCAGGCCACACTTTTCCTTCTTTTTCTTTCCCTATTAGGAATTTCAGGTATTCATTCAAGGAACGGTAAGTGACGGTGCCTTTTCCATAAACACTCAATTCAAACACTCTGGCCGTGTTTCTATAGTTAAAGAGAAAAAAAAGCCCTTTTCAGGGGATACCCAAAACTCGACAGCATATCTTCCTTAATTCTCCTCTTCCTTTTCTTTAGCTTTTCCTTCTTTTTCCCCTATTAGGGAATTCAGGTAGTCATTCAAGGAACGGCAAGTAACAGTGACATCTCCATAAACACTCAACTCAAACACTCTGGCCGTGTTTCTATAGTTCAAGAGAAAAAAAGGTCCTTTTCAAGGGATACCCAAAACTCGGCAGCGTATCTTCCTTAATTCTTCTCTTTCTTTTCTTTAAGCCTTTCCTTCTTTTTTCCCTATTAGGGATTTCAGGTATTCATTCAAGGAACGGCAAGTCACAGTGACATCTCCATAAACACTCAACTCAAACACTCTGGTCGTGTTTCTATAGTTCAAGAGAAAAAAAGGCCCTTTTTAGGGGATCCCCAAAATTCGACAACATATCTTCCTTAATTCTCCTCTTTCCTTTCTTTTGCTTCAGAAACCAGGTATTACTTAATCGTACTGAATTACCTCCACAAATTACTAACAGCAATTTTAATGATTTTACCGATTGTGCTCTCAAGTGTACCCCAGTTCCCGTTGCCTCTTCAATCTCACATCTTCTTACCAGCAGCATCTTCTTCTCTTCTGACCCTGGACATTTTTATCTCCCGCTAAAGTCTCTTGTAGTACGCGTAATGTCTAATTATGGAACTTCTATTTATTTATCCCTTTTACTTTTAAACCTTTCCCATCATGGAGCCCCATCGCGCATCTTAAACTTCTTTACAACTAAATATGAATGGGACTCCAAACTTGTTGTTTTCGTTTCGGTCTTGCGCTTCCTCTCGAAGTTCGTGATCTGAGGCTGAAAATTATCTGACTGTACGGCTTTTTTGTTCTCCCGTTTCAAACGGAAACAATCAGTACAGTTTGAAACGTTATAGCAATAATGAACAAGATGCCTCGTGTTCTCTTTTCCCTGATTGTTTAGAGCTGACGAACGTGACATCAAAACTAATAGGATTTATTCTTTGCTGCAGGGAAATCACCTCAGAACGTATCCACATTTCCTTCACATTGCTGATAACAGAAGGAAACTAGCGACGCACATAGCAGAACAAACTGCAAAGTGCCTTTTTCTGCAGCGAGATCTTCCTATTCCATCTATTCTCTAGCTAGCGCCGTACAATATCTAGTTTAATTTTACCTTTCGGTTTGTTGTCTCTTATGAAAGTTTTGGCTATCTCTCGTTATACTTTCTATACTTAACCTCTCTCTGAATTCCCAAGGTTCTATGATCATTGTGAAAACATTGGTATCCAGTCAAAGCTCATACAGTGAATAAAAAACAGGATGTGTGAAGTCTAGCATGTGTTAGGCATTAGGTGACGTAATTCTGTATGTTCCAGATTTTTTTTCGTTTCAGGGTTTAACGACAGGGTGAGTAACTTTAGGGGGCTATAGTCAGTCCTCTTCCTAATTTATGGCCACTCGTTCTTCCACTAAAGGAAATGAGCCAGTGCCGTAAGACAAACACACAATCAATGCCTTATTTGGGACTCCAACCGGGACCCATCTCGGACTAGTGGTCAGAAGCCGCTCTGGCTTCTGACCACTAGTAGCCTCAGACTACTCAGATACGGAACCGCCTGTTCAGCTTTGTCAACTCCAATGCAATCTCTTTTTTATTTCACAGGAGTTTAACTAAGTCAACGTTGTTTGTAAAAGATTTCATCGTTAACTGCCTGATAACCCGTTTCAAGTTATTTAATTAATCAGTGGGTTTGGTTTCTTCGTGTTCATGAAAGAGAGAGTGTATTTTCTACTTCAGCTTGCGGCTGAATCGCCATCTAGATGCCAATAAACCATTGCTCGGTTTTTAATTTATAGCCGTTTCTGATATTAACTTCAACGCATTTTGCTAGCTTTGAGAAACGTTTTGCTTAGTTACAAGCTTACGAGCTTTTATGTCCCCATGAGTTGTGTGGGGTAACCACAGACGTATCTTGCGGGCTCATTTTTTCCTTTTTTATAATAGAAATTTCACTTACCTCGTGAAGGTTTGTCCTTACTTTCGCATTAATATTGACCTTTATTATTGTTTTTTTGTCATAACTCTTAATGAACCGACGGGGCCATACTATAAGTTGGCAAGTCCATAACGGATATCTCGGACGCTCGTGTTTAGTTAAGCCCTAGCAAAAATCTTGTGAACCGTACCACTGACGTTGCTCGGAGTGACCAATGCAAATTGAAAACTGAATATCATGTTACCAACCCACCTTTCACTACATCTACACACACACACACACACACACACACACACACACACACATCAGAGTCACACTTTGGGTCAACAAATCCACATACATGTGGGGATGAAAGAATACGTTGGCTGCCAGAGTTAATACTCCTACCCTAAACTTTTCATTATTAGCTATATGTTTTATTATCGGCTGTACGTAAAACTTGAAGTTATGACTTGATTTGAAGGAATGAAGCCTATCCAGGGACGGCGCTAGAAAATTTTCAACGGGAGGGCTCTAGGGTGGGCGCTCCAAAATCTGTTGGGGAGGTGGGGCAAATTATGCTTCATATATATATATTATTAAAGTCAATAATTTAAAAAAACAGCCGTCGCTTGTCCTGAACAAAGCTTTTCCTGGACTTCCGTTGCACATGCAGCACTTTGAAGTGTGGCAACTGATGAATCTGTCCTTCTTGATTTCATTTTCGTATAAGAGGTACCGACACCAAGTAAGTTTTGTGGGTCAAGCTGTTTTGGTGTTTTTTAAAACCCGAATCCTTTTCAAGTGCTTTTTTTTAAATTGTTGTAACCTCTCTGAGCGAAGGTGACCTCATGTTTTTCGTCGTCTGATGAAAACCTTCTACACGGAAAACAAAAGGCGGAATCTCTCTTTATACTATATGCAAGCCATGGAAACATGTTATACTAATATGTCTGGAAGCTTCTTTGTTCTTTACCGTATTTTTTGTGGGAATTGTTTTAATCCCTTTATGCCTAGCGACCTATATGTAGGACGCTTTCAAAATGCTGGTCAACTTAAATACCAGACATCAAAAATATTATAGATGGCGCCGGATATAACCATACGGTTATTCCCCAGGAGAAACAAACCGGATGTGCCCATTGTCAAAAAAAAGCCTCAACTAGGTGCGAAAAGTGTGACAAAGAACTCTCGAAGATTATCACACTGCATAAACGTTGTAGAAAACATGTTATGAATTCTGGCGTCCTACATATAGGACACACCCCTAATGTTCAAAATTATGAAAACATAAATATCAATTTTTATTACCTTTAAGAAGGTGCAATAAGTATAATTCATGGTGATTTCTACAAAAAATTCAATATTATCACTTTAGGCATAAATGGGTTAATGTAGGCTGTTTGGGTTGATCCAAAAGTGAAGTTGCTATATCAAGTTCTCTGAGTTCAACATTTTTTGTCTTGCGACCACGTGGTCCTTCCAGTGTTTTATTTTCACAAGCATTGCGTTCATAAAATTTTCCATTGAATCACTACAAGCACTTAAAGAATCCTCGTTGATTCCTAATGATTCACCACACGTTGTTGATGAAGTTGAAGCCGTCTCATAACCATTATCCGCTTTGTATGCACTATCGCATAATTTACTTTTCTTCTGATTAACACTTGTTCGAAAAAATCATGGATTGATCGTTTTGCGGACATGTTATCTGAAACTTTGGTTTGGGAAGAAATACCTCACAATACGTGCAAAAAAAAAAAAAAATCAAGCAGGAAAAATTATATTTTCCACCAGAACGAGAAAGAAAACGAGGGTAACTAACTAGTCCAGAGAAATTTCGCTCACTCTCTGGTGGTGACTGACGCCGATCACTGTCTGCTGTTTTCGACGATCGTGATAACGCCCACTACGACTGCGAGGGCGCCAGGGCGGTGATGGGATTGGCAGAGTGATGCTTATTCAACTTTTCAACCCACTGGCATGAGCCGCGGCATCGGATTGACAATGTTCTTTGAACTTCCCGGCGGTCTTCGACATCTGTGCGCCAAAGCGGAAGCCCAACATGCAAGTAAGGTTTCCCGTCTGAGTCATGGATCGTGGTTGGAGGAACAGAATTGCATGATGCTACCCTTATCTCCCATTACCACAGAACATGCAGCTTCGATAGTAAAGTGTACTACATTTTCTTCATTTATCCAAAAATCTGGGGGGGGGTCACCAAAATTTTGGGAGGGCTCTGCCCCCCCCCCCCCTGGCGCCGTCCCTGAGCCCATCTAAGGAGGAATGAAGCCCATCTGCTCTTTCCACACAGACAACTCTGCAGCGCAGGATCAGATGCTTGCATTTTCAATAAGGAAGAAATCTGAAAGATAGCAGATGTTCTAATTGCCAAAACTGTACTTTTGAACCAATAGGCAAGTAATATATTCTTCATTTTCAAGAAAGAAGTATGTCTCATGTCAATGTTTTAAACAGTGTTAAAATATCTGAGAAACCAAGCTCTTGTGGTGTATGAGTCAAATGGACAATGAAGCAGCGATAAGCTTGCCGGAGTAGTTCAAATGGAAGAACCACCGCTTCGGAGTAGGAAGGCGTGGCTTCAAATCTCACTGTCGACGAAAGAAAGATTATATTAGCTCCCCAACGAAAAAGGATTTCCTGGCCGTCAGACTTGAAAGAAAATGAAAAATTGTAATATGGTTATAACTACACAACGTTCCTAAATAGTAAAATAGATACTTCTGCAATGAAAACATACTGAGCGACTTCGTGCTCCTTCCTGTCTTTCTCAAGAGGGGTCGGCGGGGGTGGAGGGTGGTGACGTATGAGTCAAATGGGTAATGAAGCAGCAATAAGCCAGCCGGCGTAGTTCACTTGAAAAAACAGCCGCTTCGGAGTAGGAAGGTTTGGATTTTCAAACTTACTGTCGGCAAAAGATATGTTATATTCCTGTATTATGTTGAAGAAGGGGCACATTCACAGTAAATAAATTTACACCTTTGAAAAAACGTACTAGGAGTGCTCTTTTGTTTTTACTTCTTTTTTTACCCTAGTGAATTTTTTCCAACGATTTGCCATCAAATTCACGCCTTATTTACACTATAATCTTGTGAGTTAATTCTCTTCAATCGTACTTTGAATAGCGCAAGGTATCCCTTAAGTGGATGGCTCAAGGATTAATTTCTTCCAGTTTTACCTTCTTTTCTGGGAAGGGGAAATTTAAAACAAGATCTGCATTTCTTTCATTGTACATTTTAGTACGTGGCTTAGCAGTTATGGCAGAAATAGAATTGGAACGGTAACAGAAGTAACGATTACTCTTTTCTCATGTATTTTAGTACCATCTCCAAGGTAAGACGACCTTAAGGACTTTTAGATTACCGAAAGTTTTCTTACATCAAATAGCATACATCAGGAAGGATCGTAAGTCTCTCTCTCTCTCTCTCTCTCTCTCTCTATTTTGGCGTAAAGCGAAAATCATTAACCTCAAAAGAAAGTACGTCTATCTTGAAAGATAGACGTACTTTCTTTAAGCATACCTAGGCGTTTTCTGGGAGACGCGGGTTCGTGTCCCGCTCCAGGACGATGAAAATTTTCAAGTTTTCGCATATTATCTGACTTACCATCCTTGTCACATTTACGCCAAAAATCGGATTGTCATCTTCAAAATTTGTACGTCTATCTTGTCGAGAGAAAAAAAATGTCTGTCTGGAATGAGAATAAGACTTTCTGGTTTAGCGCAAGTAATTCATCTAGAACGGCCGTAAGTCGATTACTGTCTATCTGGAAAGAGCTTAAATCTATGTCGTCTAGGGACGTACTCTCTTTCCATCGCCTGTTGGAAATGAGAGTGCGTCTGTCTCGTCCGAAGTAAGAAGGCAATCGCTTGATTATCTGAAAAAGAATAAGTCCATTTTTTCTGTCATAAATCCAACATTGTCTATCTAGAAAAAGCGTGTGATCCCTGTCTAACATGAACTAACCACTGTCTGAAAAATGCTTCAACGTAGTCACGCTGTGGAATTATAAATAAGCACAAGGCTTGAAGATATGTATTAAAATCCGGCTTAACAGGTGTAAACAACGAGATAACTGCCAAGCTTCTGCTGGCATACCGGCTGCTTTTTCAAGGCATGTACAAAGACGGCATTGTAATATGTTGCTTTTGCCTTGAAAAAGCCGCCCGATTGCAAGAGAAAGCTCTGCTGTTATCTCTACGTTTCCTTTAACACCCACTGAGCCGTATTTTTATCCCATTGAACCGTACTGTTTTAAGCCTTGTACTTATTTATTACTTAACTACAGTATTTCTTCCTGTGATTGGAACCATTTAGACAGTTAAAACTTACTTTTCAACCAAGACAGGAATGATTTAATTCCCGTAATAAAGGTTTGCATTCAGCATTCGGCTGTCGCGTAGTAAATTATACAACGTGAATCCAATAGGCTACTCAAATTTAAAATTTCCTTCCGTTTATTAAGCAATGCGAAATACACCGTTTATGAAAATAATTTTCACTGTGCAAATGTTTCCGAAAAGAGGAAATGTAAAAAAATTAGCTGCTTAGGTTGTGAAAAATACTAAGATCAGAGGAATTTCTTTAAGTACCTGACTTTAATACATAATATGTCTTACATGAAAAGGTTTGAGTTACTTTCTTTGGCCTCGAAAACAATTAAAGGACAGGAAAAGCATTCAAGCGCCTGAATGAACAAGATTTGACCTTCTCTTATGTTTCTTTTTTTTTTTTTTCACACGCTCTTTACTAGCTTTTACGGTCAGGCCTACTGAAACATACTCACGTTTTACTCAAATAACACAGCAAAGTGGAATGAACTGCATCCTATAATCCTATAGGATTATACGATCGATCTAGGATTATGGGAAATCCAGAAGTTTGAGTAGCATGCTACTCAAACTCTGGATTTTGGGGAACCTGTAGAATGGCCCATGATGAACTGAAATCACGTTTGGGTTTAAAAGTTATTGGAATGAGGATATTAAAGCATTTCTATTCCAAAATTATTCCTCATATCTTTTTCCACTTTAAACTGAAAAGGTAGGTCATATAACACTCACACCTGCTGTCTTTTAAAATACGAAAAACGTTTTTAAAATCATGACGCATGCAGATCACAAGGTAGTAAGTAACAAGTACAGAAAAAGAGCCACCGAATTCTCTTGCGTAATAAGTATCACTATTCACAAAAGTTTGAAACGCACTTCACTTGGAGAGTTACGAGACATTTTTAAGAGTACATATTAGTACTTTTATAAAATATATATATATATTATCGAATGCATAGAAAATTGTGTGTGTTGTAACAACAGTCGGATGGAAAAATAATTTTAAGAATATTTCTTACAGAAGTTCAAGTGTAGTGAGGAATAAAATATATTGTTAGAACCTTTGGCGGAGGACGTGATGCACATGAAAAAATGGATACAAAAATAAATAATACCGAAAAAAAATTTAAACATTTTACCGCTCCGACTTGTAGACTTTAAAGAATCGTAAAACGAAAAACAAATGTTTTTTTCCACCTACAGGGAAAACTTTCTATCAGAGAATCTGTAAAAAACGCTTGAAAAATTGTTGTCATTGTTCCAACAATCATACGAAACAAACTTTCTTCTCACAGTGGATCTTTGGAAGCGTAAATAAAGTTACAAAAGCAAATTAACCACAATATCCTTCTTCTTCTTCACGTGGAATTAATTACATATCATCAAAATTCAACACCGCAAAATGGAACCGCTGCCTATTGTAATTCTTAGCCGGGAATGTACTGGATTGAGTGCCCAGCCCAGCGGTGGAGTATGGTAAAAATCTCCACTTGTGTCTGAAGTGGCTCAAGCGTCCATGACAGATTTTGGAGGCCCTATCCACGCATTCATGTTGCATTAGCGGAAGGCCATAGAGTGGGTGGGCCCTAAGTTGGATGAGCTTCAGCGGGGAGCAAAATCCACAACTGTTGACTCTCACGCGGACACGAGCTTGACAATCAGCCAAAAGCGCCACCCCGGTAACACCACAACGTCTTTACCAGGAAAAATAGTAGGTCACAAAAATCAGAAATCGTTTGTGTTACACTGGATACAGTTTAAGCTAGATGATTTTAAGCAATATTTTTCCGCCCGTGTAGCAGAGTGATCAGAAGCGCAGGTTTCTGGCCAATCGTCTGAATCGGTCCCGTATGAGGCGAAGGCAATGCGCTTGTCCCTGGCGCTGCTCTCACTGCTGCTTGGAATGAGCTGCCTCAAATTTGGGAGGGGCAACTGCCTATAATAGCTTTAGATATTTATGAAAAGTGCTAACCCCCTCCAAAACATTACATTTAAAAAAATCAATTACCATAGAAACGCGATGCTGTTTAACTAGAATCTAAATATTCACCTTCGGGATGAAAAGTTTTGCATGTGTTATCAGAAATGAAGGGGAAATATTGGCACTTTTTACAGCTGCCGCATGCAAGAAAAATATTTTAGTTTGGGTTTCTTGAAGCAAAAATACAATGCCAGATGTAAATAGGCATTTTACCTATCGCAGAAATATATATATCACGCTCCCCAAAATGATATGGATGATGATATTGGAAATCTATGTAGTTCTTTTCTTTATTATCTCATTTATTTATTCCAGGTTAATAATCGTTCTTAGAGAGTGATACTGATTTTAAACTTCAGCTTGTAACTATAATTTTTAGGCATGAATTACTTGGTGGTTTTTTTAGTTGAAAAATTGATTAGGTAGCCAAAAAAGTATATAGACGAAAATAAACGAAGAAATGTCAAATAGCAAATTCTTATAAAAGAATGTTCATGAAAACGGTATAATAAGTGGACGAATGAAGCAGAAGCGTACTATAAAGAAGAAATAAATATCAGTTCTGTTTAAATTTTCAAGTACTTTTGCTGCTTGTGTGAAGACTGCGGAGGTTATTTTTGATAACAGTTTTAACCCTGCTTTGTGGAACAACTCTAAATTATCAGACGTACTGCAGGTCCCTGCATGACAGAAATGTGAGATCACTGCTACAAATTCCTGTTACTTATATTTGGCTTTTAAGCTGCTGATGACGGTGTATGTAAGAAATGTCCCCCAACACCATCATGCTGTTCCTTTGTCATTAACATTAAATTTAGGGACGTAACAACGCTGAATTTTGGTATTTTTCATACATTTCTCTGTGCTCTAAAAAATTTTTCAGTGCAGTTTTGTAAGAAAATTAAAAAAATTAGTTTCCGGAGGAAAATGCAGGTGATGTATCTTCTTTTTGTTCTTAACAGCCTTGTAGAGATAAACGCACGATTCAAACGTAGGGGAAATTCATGGTTATTTACCACGACAGTGATGCCCTACACAAATGTAGAATTGCTGTTTGCTAAACAGTTACTTGGGAGAAAATGTTGGGGTAAGAGCCGCAGAACTGGCAAACCGCACTCTTTTTACTATCAGAGCCCCTGCTTTTAAACTAAAAAATACGGTACTAGTTATAAGAAGAAAAAACAATTTTTCCTATACGACTTTTAGGAAAATAAATATCGTGCCAAACATAAACATGCATTTACTATTTATTGTCTAGCTCAGTGATTCTCAAAGTGGGGTACGCGACTGTATTACCAAAGTAGAGTTTGAGAAAACCGAATTACAGGAAACATCTCTGACGAATTTCCACAACTGCACTCATTATTGTTGTCAGAAAATGAGCAAACGATTGGAAACTTTATTGACACTAAACAGGAAATAATCGTTTATCTCAGCACTCTCTAAACTCTTATAAGGGAGTATTTACCACCTCCCAATACAACGAATAGATTAGTGACCCGAGCACATGTAAAGTAGAAGTGAGTAACCTTCCTTTGTCAAATAAAGAAGAATTGGTGGAGATATGCTGTGACTTTGGTTTGAAAAGCATTTATTCTATGAAACCATTGACTAGTTATGGGATTGCAGTGGAAAAAAATATCCAACTTTGTAGAGCATTGCCATTAAATATTTGTTGCCTTTTTCAACTACATGTTTATGTGAAACTGGTTTTTCATCCTTAAACACCATCAAAAAGAAAAATATCAAAACAAATTCGATGTTGAAAACGAAATCACGTTTGTACCTAAGTAAGAAAACTTCAAACATTGATAAACTTTGCAAGAGTAAACAAGCTCATACATCTCATTGATTACTAAACGAATATGACTTTACCAGTGTTATTAGATTTTTCTAACCATTCATGCAATTTCTGTGACATCAATAAGCGTAATTTTTGTAAATAAATAAATAAATAAGTAAATGAATAAATATATGAGTATATATACATGTATACATTCATGAGAAGGGTTTTTCATCTTGAACTCCTTTTTCAAGAAAAAGCCACACAGGAAATGGACATGGAGACATTCAAATGGGACGACAAGTGAAATTGATTTAATTATGTGTAACAAAAAATTCGTCATAGAAGACTGCAGTGTGCTAAACAAGTTCAGCGCAGGTAGTGACCATAGATTGGTGAGATGTAAGATGCACCTCAACACTAAACTCGAACGTGGCAAGCTCACAAGACAAACAAAATGTATTGACATAACCAACCTTAAAAAACACCATAATACCTTCAAGTTGGAACTGAAGAACAGATTCTCTGATTTAGAAGACCTAACATCGGAAGAAGTGGATATTACTAAAGTTAACAAAAAAGCAACCAAAGCACTTATGGAAACAGCATCAAAATTAGCTGGGTCTAAGAACAAGTTTCATGTGAACAAATTATCAGGAAAAACCAAAATGTTTATGCAAAAAAGAAGAGAGATGTGGACATGTGACTTCCAAAGTGGAATGTATAGAGCTATGCAAGACAGTACGAAAACGTATCGCCGAATATGTAAGGAAATTCAACTGTGAACTAGTGAGGAAAGCAATTGAAAACAACCAAAGCCTAAAGATAGCAAAGAGACATCTCAGTAAGGGAAGAAAACAGATTATGACACTGAAGAAAGAAGATGGTTCTGTAACAAGAAATAGAGGCGAAATTTTGACAAGAGTGAAAGATTTCTACTCCAAATTATATGAAAGGGATGATACATGTACTCCAGACATCATGAAAGGTACCAGTACCAGAGTTCTTCCAGTCCTCCCAGCAGAAGTTGCACATGTAATCAAGAACATGAAGCGGGGAAAAGCTCCACGAGAAGATGGAATTACTATAGACATCATACAAGAAGCAAGTGGAGAAATCGAAACAATACTCGCCCAAATTTTCACTCGATGCCTAAATGAAGGGAATATTCCAGAGTATTGGAACAACGCTACAATGATCCTGCTACATTCAAAAGGTGACATTGAGGAACTACAGACCTATCAGCCTCCTATCAGTGGTTTATAAAATCTTCACTAAAGTTCTTTCACACCGCTTGAAGGTAACTCTGGACATGGTTCAACCGAGAGAACAAGCTAGATTCAGGAGTGGCTACAGCACAATAGATCATATCCACTTTCTGAGAGAACTAATTGAAAGAGCGAGGAATATGAACTTCCATTATGCATGGCTTTTATCGATTATGAAAAAGCCTTTGATTCGGTAAAACCATCAGCAGTTACAATGGCTCTGAAATCCTACGGTATTGAAGATGCATACATTAATATTATTAAAAACATCTATGAAGATGCAAGTGCAAAGATTCGGCTATTTGAAAATACAACACACATAAAAATTGGAAAGAGAGTGAGACAAGGTGACACCATATCTCCGAAGCTCTTTAATGCGACATTGGAAAATGTCTTCCAATCACTGAACTGGGTAAACAAAGGGATAAAGATTAATGGAGATTATCTAACCCACCTTCGTTTTGCTGATAACGTAGTCATTTTTGCAAATACCCCATCAGAGCTGCAGAGTATGATCCAGGAACTTGCTGACAAGAGTAAAGAAGTGGGATTAAAAATGAACTTTCAGAAGACAAAAGTGATGTTCAATGCTTTTACAAGAAATGAAGATTTATCGATTGATGGAGAAAAGCTGGAGATAACAGACACGTACGTTTATCTTGGACAGCAGATATCAAGTGAGGGTCACATTGATGAAGAAATTAATCGGCGTAAAAAACTTGCCTGAAGAGCTTTTGGAAGAAACAGCATAATTTTCAAGAGCAATATGCCATTATGTCTTAAAAGAAAAGTGTTTGATCAATGCATCCTTCCAGTGCTTACGTATGGTGCAGAGACGCGGACCTTAATTAAGAGAGACATACAAAGGCTGCAGACAACTCAAAGCAGCATGGAGAGGTGTATGCTTGGTGTAACCAGGGGAGATAAGAAGAGGAACTCGTGGATCCGAAAAATGACAAGAGTGGAAGACATCATGATCAGAGTTAAATCCCTGAAATGGCAATGGCCTGGACATACTGCCAGAAGGACAGACCATCGATGGAGAGCCGAAATTTTAGTTTGGATGATAAGGGACAGGAAAAGACCCAGAAGAAAACCACATGGGAGATGGGTGGATGAAATTCGAAAGTATGCGGGAGTAACATGGAGGAGACTGGCACAAGACAGACTGTTGTGGAAGAAACTTGGGAAGACCTTCGTCCAGCAGTGGATTGATAATGGTTGACAATGATGATGATGATGACATGTATACGTGTGTGTGTGTGTGTGTGTGTGTGTGTGTTATTTTAAACCCACATATATACACACACATAAGCACAAACGTACTGGAGTAAAATTTATATTTATTACTAGGATGTATTCCTAATATCTATTGTACAAGGGGAACGCACTTTAGCTAAACATTCCCAAGCCGTACTTGAAGAACAAAAGTTTGAGAACCACTCCTTAGCTGAAAAACTATGCATCACGAAATCCAAAAATGCGTGGATCATCACCATGGATAGGTATATCTGGTGCAAGAAGAATATTTCGATCCCGTTTTAAAGATACGTAGACATTTTGTCTATCATGAATAAATCGGGATCGAAATGTTCTTTGTAGATGTTTTGTCTATACATAAATAAATCGGGATCGAAATGTTGGTCTGGTACTTATGTATTGAAAAGATACTCTGAATGATACTAAAAAAACTTTCCCGATGTAAAATGGAATCAAAAAACTTATTCATAGCGAATTCTTTAACCGGATGAATTTTTCCTTTCTACACAGTAAATTTTTAGAACGGAAATTACTCATTAGGTGATCTCTGAGGTCACAGCCTTAAACCGTGGGAACAATATTTCTGAACAATGAGTACACCCCCCCCTTAGATTCTAGCATAGCACTACATTCATATAATTGGAAGTTGGAGTATTCAATTATTGTAATTTTATGACTCCGATGTGATTTTTGCCTAATGTAGAAATGTAGCGTGCATGGTGAAGAAAAAACCTTGTGCACATAAGTTTTTAAATCTTTGCCATCCTGAAGTGCTCTGCTTACAATTTTTTTAAAGTCCAACTTTTTTACATTCAGAGCCATTTTGCTATAAAACTAGAACTTTAGAAGCTATCTATGTTAACAATATTCCTTTTCACAGGAATTTCTTATCCACTTTTTGTATACTTATTTACTAACAAATTTGTTTCCGTAAATCAAACTTTTGTCTGGTGCACAATTTGGGTTAAGAGTGTGTACGCACATGTGCTTTATTGTAACTTTCTCTGATTTTTAACAATGCAATAGGTTCTCTTTTCACAGAATAAAATCCCATTTGCAGGTGATGGGGTTCGAAAGCAAGCCTTCTCGCTCTAGAACCAGTTGCTCTCCCAACTAGACTGCACCAACGAATATTACCGCTGCATCTTTGCCATCTTGACATGTGTGTCACCTCTGAGAGTTTTCGAAAGCGAAGAAGGAATTCTAATTAATTTCATACAATGTATGGAAGAAATATCACGCACTTCTTTTTTTTTTTTTTCGAACCTAACGGCCAGTAAATTCATTTTTACGTTCGGGAACCAATGTGAAATTCAATTCCTCTCTTTGCCGGTGGCGAGACTAGAAACCGCATCCTTCTGCTCCGGAGCCGATTTTTTCCCAATTAAGCTACACCGATGAAGTTTATTAATACATCTACTTGCCGTCTTTATATCTGTGTCACCTCCGACAAAAATTGGGGGTGTCACCTCTGTAGTGCGTTACACTGTCGAAAATTTGTTTCCAAAAATGGTCTCTCAGTAAGTATGGAGTCAGGTTTGAGCTGTTGGAGTTCTGTTTGGATTCTGTGTGAACATACGAATTGAAGAGGAGAAGATAATACTTAATTTCGTGTTACAGACTATCTGCTTGCTGCAGAGCACATTTAATGAGACAGGCGGCCCGGGGGCTGGATAGTATTTTGGGGTCCTAATATAAGTGGCACATCTAGGTTTTCACTATGGGTGAATGAATAAAAATATCAGGGAGAAAACATTCCCAAAGCATGATGAAGAAGCCATAAAAATATCCCCGACGTACTGAAGTGTGCATCCCATGATTCATGGACGAATCAATGGTAGCAAGAAAAAGTAAAAATAAGTGGTTGAAAAATGGATACCAGTTCAGTCCTGCTTTAATCCTCTTCCCTCCTTCACCCAGGGTTGGGTTCAGCTTGTTGAAATTATATCGAAGTAGTGGGCAAAATAATATGATCCAAAGGAATTCTTAATGTACAAAAACTTCCCCAATTACATATGTGTACAAAAAAAACTTCTGTGGTGATTTCGAAGGATTTGAGGATGGACTGGGGAGACTATACTTTTTGCGGAATCTTCCTAAACAAAGCGGAAAGAAATAGAATGTCTTTTTCACAAGACAGTTTTTAATAGTTTTTGCTCTGCTATCTACAAAAAAAAAAACTGTAGAATTCTGTAAGTTCTTCAAGCATCCTTCATAATTCTGGGGCCCTTTGAAAATACGGTACCCGAGGCTGCAGCTCCCCTAGGCTCCCCTCTTAAATGGACTTTGGTTAGCTGGTAGTATCACTCCAGAAAAGAGATCTTCTCTGTATGTGCGAATGAAAGTGACAGAATGAGAGACATTATTTTCGTCCTTTTTGAAAAGGAATTACAATAACAAAAGATAATTTTGATGCCTTCTTTACACAAGCTGATTCTGATAAAAACCGCTTCACGAAATTCTTAAAAACTGGCTATTTGGGCGCGATATTATCAGTTGTATGAATTTATAATTATCCGGTATACCTAATAATATTTTTCAAAGCTTATTAAGCGTCCGGCAAGAATTTTAATGGTTAGATTTCCAAATTTTGGAATTTTATTTGTAACAACGAAATAATCTCTACGTAAACTCATTCAAATGCAAGCTAGCAGATAAAGTTCTACTTTCAAAGATGTTAAAACACACTTACGGGTAAGGTGCGTGATGTGAATGCTCTTTAAGAAGGGGGATTGGAAGAGGGATGAGGAGAGGCAGTGGAATCTTCTTTCCTCTGAGTGCTTTGGCCAGAATGGCTATCTTTCCTAACTTCTTCAAAAGAATTACGCCCCCTTCTGTTTCTTCCACTACGAAGGCAAGGGAGATAATTCCGACTAAAAACATGGCAAAAATTTGCTTCCTCATCTTTGTCTTCTGTGAAGCACTGAAATCAGAGAGATATTATTTACAAAATAAATTTAAACAGGTGTGTGAAACTACAAGAATGATCAAGAACTCAGAATATATACATATGCAGTACAAATTATAAATATTTTATGAGTTCAAATTCAAAATGTGTTTTACGGAACAACCCAATATGCTAAAGAATTTATAACTACAACTTCTAAAACTTTTTAACTAAATCAAACAACTCAAATCCTAAAGTATTCATGAGCACAAATCCTAAAAAGATGGTTTATGGAAGCACCCATGACCATTTCCTAAAAAAATCATGAACACAAAGTCTTAAAACGATTTATTCTGTAAAAAAATGCAGGATCAAATTACGGTAAATACACCGGCAGCTGAGTGGCCAGTCAATAAACCGTAATTTTACAGTACTATACCGTAATGCTCATTAACAGTCTAATGACCGGGAAATAAAAACGTACTGCCCACAGAGTGCTGCCAGTCGACTGATTGCACTTGAAAAACAGGTATGTAACCACTTTAAGAAGAACTTTGCCAGATTGTCAAGGTTAAAATACAGTAACAGTTCAAACAGTTTAAATACCGTGAACATTTAGTTTATCTACCGAAAATTTATGGTTGACCGCCAGGTGGCGTGCTTACGATCTATAAACCGTCTTAATCCGGGTGAAACACTGACTATTCACAGAAATTTTTACAGGGTATAGAACCACCAATGAAAATGTTCCGAGGAATTCAGGATTGCAAATTCCAAAAATGTTTATAGCGAAACATAAATTTTTTTGTGGCGAGCTCGAACCAACATCCTTCTGCTCCGGAGCCGAATGCTTTCCCAATTAAGCTACACCGGCAGAGTTTAACGCGGCAACATTGCCGTCTTGACATGTGCGTCACCTCTGAGGTAAATGCGTCACATGCTTTATGAAACTGCTCATAAAAATATCCTACAGAATTCGTGAGAATAAGTCCTGAAAATGTTTTATGAAACTATCTACAGCAATATTCTTCAGGGTCCGTTAGAACAAATTCTAAAACTGCTTTATATATCCACCCGTCACGAATTCTAGAGTTCTCGAGTACAAATTCGAAAATTGTTTTTTATGGTAACACCTATTCGAAATTCGAAAACTGTTCTTTATGGTAACACTTATGCCAATACATTAAAGATGTCATGAACAAGAACCGAAAACGCTTACCTATAACCAATTCTGCAGAACTGATGAGCACATATATTGTAAATATATTCTGATATCGCAAATTCTAAGTAGTTAATAGTAAACACAAATTCTAAAAGTGTTTTGTGGATTGGCTTATAGCCACATAAGTTGCGCAGAAGACCACAGGTGGAGGAAATTCGAAAGCATACCTGTGTGATATGGAAGATAATTGCTTAAGGCAGAATGTTCTTGAAAAGACATTGGAAGATCTTTACGCAGCAGTGGATTGAAATTTTTTGGTGATGATTACAAATCCGAATTTTTTTACCTTTACAGGAAAAGAATGATTATTAGAAACAAGATCTACTGATTCGTATATCGCTTTTTAACTACATGTTAATCTTAAATCGTAATATAACGAAGTGAATTTCTCCGTCATTTTTATCCGCGCCGGGGTTCGAACCCGGGTCCACTCATTCCGGAATAAGTTGCTCTACCAATTAAGCTACGCGGACATTGATTCTAATTGCTATCTGCCTTTATGTCGTGTGCGTCCTTCTGACAGGTACGTCACATCTCCTGGTACGTTACATCATCTCCCCTTCTTTTTCTTTTTCTTTCGAAGTGCTGCTCATATTTTTCCTATCTCGCGGTGTGGAAATAACATCACACCAATGCGAGATTTTGAACGGTCGGGTCATCCGGATAGTTCGGGCGCCATTATAACGAAGTGAATTTCTCCGTCATTTTTATCCGCGCCGGGGTTCGAACCCGGGTCTACTCATTCCGGAATAAGTTGCTCTACCAATTAAGCTACGCGGACATTGATTCCAATTGCTATCTGCCTTTATGTCGTGTGCGTCCTTCTGGCAGGTACGTCACATCTCCTGGTACGTTACAGTAACACTCTACACCATGCAGTGTTGCAGCAATTAATTGAAGCTTAAAGTAAAGGAGAGAAGAATTATTACCCTCTTCTAGGTTTGCTAAATTATTTTGAAGGAAGAATCATAAAAGAAATACAGAATGCTTAATTTGAATAGATTTTCATTGATTTACAAATTTCGAATGTGCTAACTATACAATTTCTGAGTCAGAAGCATATGTAAGAGAGAGAGAGAGAGAGAGAGAGAGGTGGTATTGAGGATATGTATTGGGTTAATGCATAAGTTCATGGCGTTTTATTTCACGAGTGTTCCCCAGGTCAGTAGTGACGGAGCAGATGCCCAGTTGTATATCAAAATGTAGTCAGTAGTATCGTGTATCTAAATCATATTACGTTGTGTGATTGTGGCCAATGGTTTTTTGGTTTTCAAGTCCGGAAGTACGGAGTGCCAAGTAGAGAGGATTGAACATTTCCGGCATCTGCTCCTCCACGAGTTTAGCAAGGAATCCACAGCCACCGAGGCTACTCGAAAAATTTGTGCTGTGTATGGGGAGGATGTTATTGCTCCGAGGACAGTCCGCAAATGGTTTGCGCGGTTCCGGTTCCGAGGTAGCAATTTTAACCTCAACGACTCTCCACGATCAGGTTATCCATCTCACTTTGATGAGGATCGTTTGAACCATCTCATCCGCTTGGATCCGCGTCAGACCACACGCGCATTGACCATTGAGATGGACTGTGATCAGGCCACAGTGGTGCGACACTTGGAACGTATGGGAAAGCTCCAGAAATTGGGTTCTTGGGTGCCTCACACTCTCACCGAGGTCAACAAGAATGAGCGTATTGCCATATGTGGTCTCTTGCTCGCCAGTTATCACGAATGTTCTCAGCAATACAAACCCTTTCTGTCACGTATTGTTACTGGAGATGAAAAGTGGTGCCTGTACGTGAATTTCAGGTATCGGAGGGAATGGTTAACCCCTAACAAGACGCCCACACCACGTCCAAAACATGACCTTCATCCTGCGAAAATCATGTTGTGTGTCTGGTGGGACATGTAAGGCATTATTCACTGCGAAATGCTGCCGGCGAATAGGACAATCAACGCTGCACTCTATTGTGAGCAACTCCGCCGTGTGGAGGGAGCAATTCAACAGAAACGTCCACATCGGCGCCATGGTGTCCTTCTCCAACATGATAACGCACGCCCTCACAGTGCAAACACGACCGAAAATGGCCATTCAGGGCATGAAATGGGAGATGCTTCCACATCCGGCCTACTCCACGGATGTCGCTCCTTCAGACTATCACCTGTTCCGATCTCTGTCGAATGCAGTCCGTGGCAGAACGTTCAACAATGATGTTGATCTCCAGAATTTCCTTGATGATTTCTTCGCAGCAAAACCTGCACGTTTTTTCAAGAATGGCATTGCAGACCTATCCAGACCTTGGTACACCATCGTAAAAAATGGGGGTAATACATAGTTGATTGATTTCGTTTTCCTTTCTGATGTAATTCTTGTAGTGCGTGAAAAAAACGGCATGAACTTATGCATCAACTAAGAGATATCTTCTAGCGCTCACTGATTGCGGCGTTACTAGAAGAGTTTGAATTAAAGATCATAAATAAGGTTCAATAACAGTCAATCTTAAAACCACGAAACCGAATCATTATTATGAAAAGAGAATTAACGAGTGATCGTCAGAAAGAAAAAGTAATTTGAATTTCGTTCGCACGAAAAAACATTCATTTTTAGGACAAGATGAAAATCACAAGGATTTTTTCATGTAAAGATTAGATATTTGTTTTACATGAAGAGAAAAAGAGAGAGGGAAGAAAGACAGACAAAGATAAGAAAAAAATATTCACATATTGCCATGTCATTTTACCTTTCGGCGATATATAATGCAATATATAATAATATTTACACAAAGATATGTATGCAATATATAAATATTTATACTGAGATATATATGCAATATATAAATATATATACTAAGATATATATGCAAATATACAATACCTTAGTATAAATATTTCTCAAAATTCGCCAGGTCACACACTGGCTCCAAGGAGAGTACAGCACCATTGGCGTATCACCTATGCCTCACCCAGGACTCGAACCCTGGCAAAAGTTTGGCAAATGGTCAGAAGCCAGCGCCTCAAACCACGCGACACCGTGGAAGCCTTGCTGAAATTAGGGGAGGGTGACCTCTCATAGTTTTTCATGTACTCATGGGTGTCTTTAAACCCCAAAACAAACAAACAATAATAAAAATCTCCCATGTTTTTGCATATGAACTGCAAATGTATGACATATCCCATATTTCAGAATGAGTCTCTTCACAGAAAGCTAGACGCCTTTATAATGGCGCAGAATGACTGCTCAGATTCTCCTATAATAAACTTCAACTGTTAAAAATTGGGTACTCTATCTAGTGTAACACTAGTATGATGGGAAATTGGAGTGCTGGTTCTAATTTTCACCACGCGAAGATTCATTATTCAAGATTTCTGAATAGTTTGTTATGTAGTTTAAAAGCTGATTCCGGGGCCTCTATACCATAATTTGCCGCCCCGGTGGCGCAGTGGTCCAGGCGGTGGCTTCTGATCATTTTTCCAAGATGGGTTCGGGTTCGAATCTCGGTGAGGCATGGATGTTGTGTTTGTCCTACGGCACTGGCTCTCTTCCCTTCCCTGGAACCAGTGGCCCTAAATCAGGGACGGAAGACTGTTTTTAGCCCATTGAGTTGCTCATGGTGGTCGTTAAACCTTCAATTAGAAAAAAAATGAGTATGTTACTTCCACTGCGATGCCTGTTTTCAGAGTTCTGTTTGAAGCTGCGAACTGATGACGCCATCATCTCATCAGGTTTTGACCCTGTTTATATCCCATGTTCAACTAAACCAATGTTTTGGACTGATTCATTCATATCACCCAAGCAGCATCTCGGTATTGGTTGCACCTATAGCTAACTGGTCAGAGGTGCTAATCATCTGAGCTGGACGCGGGTTTGAGTGTCGCATGACAATGGCGTTGGATCTGCTCCTTCTCTGGAGCCAGTTACCCCAAATTAAGAACTGGCGACTATTTACAGCCTTTGATGATCGCAGAGGTCGTTAAACCCCAGAAACAAAAAAAGTTGATGCTGGAAAGAAAAGCAGGAACTTTATCTTCCTTAATTCACTGCACAGAGGGCAACGGAAGTTTTGTCTGCACTTTACGAGTGCTGTCATAGGTGTTGCCCAAGGACGGAGTCAGTACTTCTCAACTTCTTACAGTTTTTCCCGCATCGTAGTTTTTGGTCACTCATGATCAAGCTTCTCTATAGGTTGACCCTCTCTGATTTCGCTGCGAAGTGATATATTTGACCTGAGAACTTTAATTCTTTCTCTCCACAGAAGTCTAGATTTAAAAAAATCTGCATTTGTACGGAAATCTCTTAGCATCATGTGCCACAGCATTTCTCTCAAGAATTTAAAGATCTTTAGAAAATCATGGTGTGAATACATGACCATGAATAGCTTTGAAGAAGTTCGAATCCCGACCTTCATGCTACACAGTGTAAAAACCTGTAAGTGAATTAATAACGAGGAACTCTACACCAGTTATGTAGGAAAATAGTAAAACTACACTAGTTATTCGATTTATTGGCTTAGGAATGTATAAATAAGCGTTTCCAAGCTTTCGCACATCAACTAGAGGGCTTTTTAAAGGAAGTAAGACAGAAACTGCAAGTTCAGATGGTTTTTCAAGGTTTCAGATGGCGTTTTCAGAAACTGCAAAATCGCATGGCTTTTTCAAGGACGTTAGACAGAAACTGCATGCAGTTTCTGTCTAACTTCCTTGAAAACGTTGATGTGCGTAAGCTTGGAAACGCTTATTTATACATTTCTACGCCAATAAATCGGATTACTAGTATAGTTTTACTATTTTCTACAACCTGGAAGTGCTTGTCGATCCTTTTGTGCTTGTCGATCCTTTTGTGGAACGAGGATGAAACATTGGCCATTGGTAGATATCAGTTGTTAGAGTTATTTTCTTCTTTACTTGGGGGCTTACGACCACTAAGAGCAGCTCTGTGAGCTATAAGCAGTCGCATGTCCCTAATCTAGGGCCGTTGGTTCTAGGTTAGAGAAAGAACCAGTGTGTGCAGTAGCAAAAACATAACATCCATGCTTGATCTATGTTTCGAACCCAGAACCATCTCGGGCGAACGATTAGAAGCCAGCACCTCTCGCCACTCGGGAACCGAAGAGGCTTGTTCGAGTTCAGCAAGTCGTTTTTTTACGTTAGTCAGTATTGGCGGAAAAAACTGTTAATGTAAAGCACGGGACAAAAGCGAAGAAACGTTTGCTTTGGATAATGTTCATGATAGTGTGGGAAATCTCTTCGGAGATCCAGGGACCTTCATGAATCTCTTTATCATCTCTGAAATCATGGAATACATGATGAAGAGCTCCATATAAATTGTTTGCAGAGCATTTTAAAGACTTTTATCACCGAAAGCTAATACAGCTGGAAGAAATATATGCTGAAAGCACTGGGATTACACTGAAATAATGTTAAAATATTGACACAATGCACACAAATACATTAGCCTTAGAATTTCCTCGTATCAAAACCTTGCATTCACAATGCAAAACATACTGGTTATTCCTATAGAGATACTCGGGCATCTTGTCCCTGTGCAAAGTAAAAGGCATATCATGTAATCCCTAAGCTAAAATTTCACTCAGTTTTACCTTTTTGATCACAAAAAAAGAAATGTGCGACGTTATTTCGGAATTCAGAGACCATTAAGGGCACCTCTTAGGACTATAAGCAGTTGCCCGTCCCTAATTCAGGACCACCGGTTCCAGGGAATGGGCAGATTGCACGTCATCAGCCAAGAATAACATCCGTGCCTGATTCAGGACTCGAACTGGGATTCGACTGTTCGCGCCTTCCTAAGGAATCGGGCTTTGTCCCCAACTCGGACAGCTTGCCAGAGGCACGGACCTCTATCATTCAACCAGCGGGACAACGGCAAACATTTTGTTTTACCCGGAATTTGAGCTCATGTCTTTAGCGTGATGATCCAGTGCTCTAACAACTGGGATTCTTTTACTTTGTCGTCCTAAATTCTGTTTTAAAGTTAAAATATATTACAGTTTTCACATCTATACCGTTCATGAAAATGAATACAATTTCATGATATATATATAAGAAAAAACACATTACAAAGGAAAAGCGATCACGTTCTTTACACCCTATACTTTGGTTTCAAGAAAAGGATTACAGTTTGCATTTTTAGGATGCTAACACCTGTACTCTCCTACAAAAACCTTTCTCAGCAGAAAAAGGTGAAAGGAATATCTGGAAATTAAAATAATTTCTTACTGTATGCATTAATTATATGGACCTTTCAGAAGAAATTAGTGGTTTCATTTCTATACTGCTTATGACTATGCAAAGACCTTAAAATCCTTCCATAAAATAAGAGAAAAAACAGATATTTAGACTGTAAATGTTCCATTGTTTTAGGCCCTAAAAAGATGCTCGAAAAATAGAATAGCAAGCACAACATCAAAGTGTATTTTGAAGTTGTGCTTGTTATTCTATTTAAAAAAATTAAGTCCTAAATCCATCTCAAAATTTAGCTCTCTAGATTTTGTTAAGTCCCAAATCCACCTTAGCTCTCTAGATTATGAATTCAGAATGGCTAAAATTTTACACCCACATATTAAACAGCAAAAAAAAAAAAAAAAAAAAAAAAATGGAATTCAAATGATCTGTAGGGCGTAGAGCAATACAGATTCACACCTGTATTGCTCTACGCCCTACAGAGGTACTTGAAATATGGAATAACCTCGCTTTTAGAACTCATAAGTTGACTTTAAAAAATAAGTTCGTAAGACTGCGAATTTAAAATGATTGAAGCTTTATACCCTCTTGCCAAAATAGCAAAAAACATATTTGGTATGTAAATGATCAGTTCTTTACGTCCTTAGGAGTTGATTAAATAATCTCGGTTATAAGTCGCAATTTAACCTTGAAAAATGAACTCGAGATAATATGAATTCAGAATGGTCCAAACTTTATATTCTCACACCGAAATAGTTTTAAAAAAGAAGGTATTTGCAATTTAAATGACCCGTTGCTGTACGTTCTGTAGAGATGTTTGAAATATAGAATAATCAAACTCATGCGTTGACCTTGAAAAAAGTACCCTTGTGGCCTTGAATTTAAAGGGGTTGAAACTTTGTACACTCATACCAAAACAGTGAAAAAAGTTATTTGGAATTCCAGTTATCCATTCACCTACTTCCTAAAGACGTGCTTAAACAAACACAGTCACCCCGTAGACGCCGTGTTCTAAGCGCTGTTTTCTGACCATTCGTCTGATATGAATCCGTGTTCGTATCCCAGAGAGGCAGGGATGTTGTGTTTTTATCTTATGGCACTGGCTCTCTTCCTTCCCTAGAACCAGTGGTTCTATATTAGGGACCAGTCGTTAGGCCTCCCAAACAAAAAACAAAAATCTCGCTTTTAACTCGTAAGTTGACCTTGAAAAATGAGATCGAGCGACTGTCAATTCAGAATTCTTCAAACTGGTATTAGAAACAAAGCAGTGAAAACAAAATGGTATTTGGAATCCAAAATAATCCACTGCTTTGCTTACTACAGAGAGATACTAGAAATGCGATATAGTCTCGCTTTTTAAGCTCATAAGCTAACCTTGAAAAACGAGCTTTTCAGGCTATGAGTACCGCACAGTTGATAACTCTATGCACTTATACCAAACTAATGACAAATGAATTTTAGGAATCGAAATGGCTCATTGCTTTTTTGTCCTGAAGCTTGAAATGCAGAACTGCCTCGTATCTTGAACTCATAAATTAACCTTGAAAAATGAGCTCATGAGATCACCAATTTAAGTAGCTTCCGTGACGCAGTGGTCTAAGCGAGGGTTTCTGATCATTCGTCCAAGATGGGTCCGGGTTCGAATCTCTGTGAGACATGGATGTTGTGTTTGTCTTACGGTACTGGCTCTCTCCATTCCCTGGAACCAGTGACCCCAAATAAGTGCTGAGCGAATGCTTATAGTCCATCGAATTGCTCACTGTAGTCGTTAAATCCCCAAACGATAAAAAAGAGAACTTAATTTAAAATTGCTAAAATTTTATGAACTCATTTGACCAAAATAGGGGGAAAATATATGAAATATTGAAATGCTCCGTTGTCTTTCATCCTTAACATGTGCTTGAAATGTGGTATGGGGTTCCTTTTAGAACTCATAAATTGACCGTGAAAAACGACCTTGTGAGCTTAATGAGTTCAGAACGGTTGGAATCTACCAAAATAGAGGAAACAATATTTGAAAGGAAACTGTACGTCTTAAAAAACATGCTTGAAGAATTTCGCTTTTAAAACTCAAAAGAATGAATTCAGAACGGCTGGAACCTTTTTTACACTCATTCCGATGCACTAAGATAAAAAAAAAACGTCACTAATCTGATGCCAAAAAGTCCCACTCTGCGATTCCTTCGTTGTAGGCCAGGAAATAATGCAAATCCCTCTGATATTTCTCTCAGATCGAATCCTCAGTAAAAAAGAAAAAAAAAATACTTCGCACTTCTTTAAGGAAAACATCGTCGACGCTCCCGTGTGGATGGTTCAATCCATTTAAATCAAACGGTAGTCCTCAAGAATAACAGAACATTTTTTCACCGATTTCTCGATGAAATTCAAGTCACTGAATGAAGTATCCTTACCAGTAACAGTGTAACTCCAAATGGCAGAATGCAAAACGAACTCTTGCAACAACAATGTGATTCCCTTAACCCTTTGCTCCCCTTTAAGTAGTCGCGAAAATCGCCAAATTAGATCGCCCGTGTGTTGATCCGAGATCGCTTAATACAGTTTGCTGCTCCGAACAAAAACAACGTCAATGACTCCGTTACACGTGCCGGATGTCGAGGGTAGGTATACTGCAAGGCTAAGACATTGAGAGTTCATAGGCCTTGCCTGATGCCTCCAGAGCACTTATCACTCTACTCTAGTTCATCTCATGCAATTATTAGGTTATAATTGTTGTTGTTCCCCACTTTCTTTCTACGCGAAAAAAGTGACCATTATTCACTTTCATTTCTCCAGGGAAGGTAGCTATGACACAATTTGGGGTACACACGTCTCAAAGAAAAAAAAGGAAAGGAGGAGCTTTCATTTTAATATATTTCTTTCCTCTTAATTATGCAGAACACGATTCAAACACGTTGGAAAAACGTATTCGCATTTGTTTGTTATTCTTGTGTTCGTCACCTGACAGTTATCTGCGCTTTCTCCTTCTTCCCTTTCGATATCTTTTTTGTTTTTCACCTAGCTTGTCATGATGATCAAATCGGCTGCGTAAAATAGCATCGTGAAACACCTATAAATCATTCACACCCCCAGCAGGGAGGACACAAATCCCTCTTCCCATGAAACCTAGCTTGGATCAGTTATGTTGCGCATGCCCGTGTGCGTGCAGTAAAAAAAATAAAAAAGCCTAAGGTCGTTTCTTTATTATTATGCTTTTTCCACCTATTGATAAAAACAATTGGAAAAGGTTGGCAATACTGAAATCAAGCTGTGAAGAATTCTATTTGATTAAATGAATTAATGCATCCATCGCTGTATTTTTGCGGAGGAATGATAAATTATATTAATTCTAACATTCGAATTTTTTTTTTTAAGATTCAAAAGAGTTGACACATTAGTTTACAATTATTGCAAATTATTCGTAAAATTGGGAGAAAACAGTGAAGAACGAAGTCCTGGCAAGAAATTCATAATACGAGCAATAGTAAAGAACGCAGTTCTCTCAAGAAATTCATATACAAGTAATAGCAAAGAACGATGTTATCTCAAGAAATTCATGCCGCCCCGGTGGCGCAGTTGTCTAAGCGATGTTTTCTGATCATTCGCCCGAGATGGGTCCGGATTCGAATCCCTGTGAGGCATGGATGTTGTGTTTGTCATACGGCCCTGGCTCTCTCCCTTCCCTGGAACCAGTGACCCTAAGTTAGGAACGGGCGACTGCTTATAACCCATTTAGCCCATTGAGTTGCTCACGGTGGTCGTTAAACCTCCAAAAATTCATAATACGAGTAACAGTAAAAAACGCAGTTCTCTCAAGAAATTCATGATACGAATAATAGCAAAGAATGAAGTTCTCTCAAGAAATTTCTCAAGAAATTCATAATATGAGTAATAGTAAAGAATGAAGTTCTCTCAAAAAAATTATAATTCGAGAAATAGTAAAGTATGAAGTTCTCTCAAGAAGTTCTCTCAAGAAATTCATAATACGAGTAATAGTAAAGAAGGAAGTCTTCTCAAGAAATTCATAATACGAGTAAGAGTAAAGAATGAAGTTCTTTCAAGAAATTCATAATACGAGTAATAGTAAAGAACGAAGTTCTCTTAAGAAATTCATGATACGAGTAATAGTAAAGAACGAAGTTCTCTCAAGAAATTCATAATACGAGTAATAGTAAAGAAAGAGTTCTCTCAACAAATTCTTAATACGAGTAATAGTAAAGGACGACGTTCCCTCTAGAAATTTGTAATTTGAGTAATATAAAGAACGAAGTTTTCTCAACAAATTCATAATACGAGTAATAGTAAAGGACAAAGTTCCCTCTAGAAATTTGTAATTTGAGTAATATAAAGAACGAAGTTTTCTCGACAAATTCATAATACGAGTAATAGAAAAACAAAGGAAAGAAGGAGCTTTCGTTAATATGAACGAAGTTCTCTCAACAAATTCATAATACGAGTAATAGAAAAACAAAGGAAAGAAGGAGCTTTCGTTAATATGAACGAAGTTATCTCAACAAATTCATAATATGAATTTGTTTTCGTTAATATGAACGAAGTTATGTCAAGAACTTCATAATAAGAGTAATAAAAAAGAACGAAGTTCTCTCGAGAAATTCATAATATGAGTAATAGCAAAAATTCTCTCAGAAAATTTGTAATACGAGCAGGGCCGGTTTATCCAACTAGCAGATGTAGCACGTGCTACGGGCCCCGCGCTGATGTGTACGCTGGTTGTTAGAAATTGATCTTCTATAGGTATATTATCGAGACTGTGTTGAAGATTTATCTAACTCTGATGGCTACCAACTGCAGTGGTGAACGCTCTTTTTTCAAAACAGAAACGAATCAAGAACAAAGCAAGAACCAGTATGGGCCAAAAAATAAAAAAAGACTGAATTACCACTCTTTGGTGAGCATTGAGCTTGAGTTACTGAGAGAAATGAACACGTCGAGGATGACTGATCAGTGTTCGGTTGCCAAGTCTCTTAAACGTTTTATTCTTGCGGTGGGATGACATCATGGAACAGGGTACTTCCTCGTGGCTATGAGATAGGGTTGACTTCCCAAATAATTTCCTTTGTTCAAACATAAAGAAAGGGAATTCTATTTGATTAAATGCAAGATCTCTCTCTCTCACTCTCACTCTCTGTCAAGAGGTTTCTTTAAAATACCAGCCATACCATCTCATTCAGACTGCATTCGTGTCATTGAAACTTTTGTGTTGAATGGCTACAGGTATTTCTCTAAATGTTTCACTGAAAAACGTTTGCACAAAAATTATGAAAACACAATACAGAAAAATTTACAAAACAGTAAAGCAGTAAAGCATATAGAAAATAAAAGTCGTTAACTGAAAGTTTAGTGGGAAAACTGCGGAAAATAAGTTTTACTAAACATGTTTTTTATTAAAATTATTTACAGAAAAGCACGTAAAATTTGCCAATGAAAATAAAAAATATGTTTACAAAAATGTTTAGTGAAAATAATTTTTACTGAAAAACAAAAATTAGGAAAACCCATTATAGAAAAATCATATAAAAATACAGTAATAAAATTCAAAAACAAAAATTAACATGCGTTTATTAAAATCTTAGTGGAAAAAACTTTTACAAAACTAAATTTTACCGAAAAAAGGTTTTTCAAAAATTAATGTAAACACATTACAGGAAAATTATTTACAAAACAGTAAAAGTTAAAAATAAAATAAAAACGATTTATCAAAAACTTCGCTAAAAATTTTTTGTGATAATTAATTTTACTGGAAAAAGTTTTTGAAAGAATTGTAAAAACGTATTACGGAAAAAGTACCTACAAAATAGCAATGCTTACAATTAAAAACAAAAATGTGTTTACCAAAACTTAAGTGAAAAAATTTTGCGAAATGAGTCTTACTAAAAAAGTAAAAGATTTGGAAAAACGTTTTGTGAAAAACATGAGATTTAGAAAAGCAGTACGAAAGAATAATTTACAAAGAATAAAATTTACAGAGAAAAATAAAAACTTGCTTACCAAAAGTTTTAAGAAAGCATTACGAAAAAGTAGTTTCAAATAGAAATGTTAAAAGGGATTTACAAAAAAGTTTTAGGAAAGACATTGCGGAAAAAGTGATTTACAAATGAGTTTTAGGAAAGACATTGCGGAAAAAGTGATTTACAAATGAGTTTTAGGAAAGACATTGCGGAAAAAGTGATTTACAAAAGCAATAAAATTGTCATTAATAGTTTTACTGAATACGTTTCGGAAAAAATTTTTTAAAATAGTAAAGTTTACAAAAATGAAAATTTGTAAAGGAAAAATAATACCAAAAAGAAGAAAGAAAACTTTAGAAGAAATTTTTGTAGCAAATAAACTTCAGAAAAAAAAATATTCACAAAAAAATTTAAGCATGAATGTTAGGAAAAAATAAGTTTCATAAAAACTACAGATAGTTTTACAAAAGAAATTTTTTAAGGCGTTTGAGATATACCTTATTATTGAGTTGAACTCTTCTTGGCCCTGATTGGATGAATTGCAAAATTGATTATTTTCACAGAATCCATCCTTGACTGAACAAGAATTTTTAGTGAAGACAAGTTCAGCTTTAATCTTATAAGGTAAAGGCTCTGGGTTCAAATATGTCTTTAGGGAAATCACATTCTCCAGGAACTCCAAATCTTCCTTATTCACATGGCAAATCTTCGTCTAGAAAATCCATTGAATCTTAACAATCAGTAATGTTTTCAACTTGGAATTTTTTCGTGCCCGTTTTTAATAAAAGAGAACTTATCCAAAACAAATGGAAATTTTTATGAATGGAATTTATTGTGCGATGTACAGGGGGCGGACAATGAAAATGGAACACAAGGGTTTAGGACACAGCAATTTATTAGAACAGTGTAAGGTCTTCTTTGGAGGCTAATACAGCTGCAGTTCTTCGTGGGAAGGAGCGATACAAGTCCAGTACAGTGGCCGGAGGGATTTGAAGCTATTTCTCTTGCAGAAAAGTGGCTAGTTCACGACGTTATGCAAGTGGAGGAAAACATTTCCTGACTCGCTCCTCCAGAATACCCCAAAGTGGCTCAATAATGTTCAAGTCGGATGACTGTGCACGCCATGACAGATGTTCAACCTCACTTTCATGCTCAGTAAACCACTCGTCCACCAATTTGGCTCGGGTATGGTCCATTTCACCGAAAACCACTTGACCGAAGGGACACTTCACCGAAAATCACTTCACCGAAAAGTTCATTTCACCGAAAAGTCGTTTCATCGAAAAGTTCATTTCACCGAAAGTTTATTTCACCGAAAAGTTCATTTCGACGAAATGTCGTTCTGCCGAAAAGTTTACTTCACCGAAAGATCACTTTATCGAATGTCCACTTCATCTGTGTATCGGTGCGTCATCATCCTGATACAAGTCACCACCGTCAGGGTTGGCAATTGAGCAAAGTTGGATGATATATATGTTTGAACCACTGGGTGCACCTGGTCCTTTAGAATTGTCCGATAGTCCTTGGCAGTGATGTGCCGCTCAAGAACAATCAGCGGGCCGACAGACTGCCCATGATATTGCGGCCCAAACCATCACCGATCCACCTCCAGGCTTCACTGTGGGGAATAAACTGTCCGGGTGGTAAGCCTGTGAGGGATGTCTCCACACGTAAATTTTTCCGGTTGTGGGAAAAACAGTGAAGGACAATTCATCGGAGAACAGTACACATTTCACGTTATCCAACGTCTACGATTTGCGCTGCTGGCACCATTGCAACCGACATTTGGCATTCACATTGGTGATCCAGAGTTTGGCGATAGCAATATGCCGTGAATGTTGACCCGGTGAAGCTCCCGACGAACGGTTTTGATAAAAATAGGTGAGTCACAGTGAGTATTCAAATTTGCGGTGAGTTGGGCAGCTGGGGTTTTATGGTTTTTTGGCTACCATCCGTGATAGCACCCAGACGTCACAGCTTCCTCTTGTCTCGACAGTTACTCCTATTGGGTGTGGTTCTTTGATCTTGCTCCTATGCCGATATGGCACTGGATACCGTGGCCCGCGATACACCACAAAGACTTGCTGTCTTAGACGCAGATGCACCGGCGAGACGCGCACCAACAATCTGTTCTCTTTGAAACTCGGATATGTCTCCCATTGTGTTGTGTGGTTCGCACACCTCTCTCGTCGATCTGCTAATGCAACCTTTACACACCTCTCTCGTCGATCGATTGCTAAATAGATGCAGGCTGGCCACCATGTAGCGCTTACAGCGGCGTGATTCGTGGGGTACTATTTGCGTAAGTGTTTCAGTTTCGTCGTCCAATCCCTGCATATGACCTTGTTGTCTCTTGAAAAAATCAAGGCGATGGAAACTTCCAAGTAACAATAGAATCATGAATTTTGCCCATTTCGCACTAATACGTAGGTACATCAAATACATCTCGATAAAAGAAGCTCATACCTAGTGCGGTATATGCTAATTTTCTCGAAAGATTAAATAAAGACAAGCAGAGGAGAATTGACATTTTCGTCCAAGTGATACAAAATATGAAGCGTTTGTCTGTATTGTAAAAGTTTTGTCTCTAGCTATGCTCATCTGTTAGAAATTTCACTGCTTCTAAGTAAAAGTTTTGCGCTCACATAATATCTGTATTGATTTTATTTGTTTTTCAGAAGTAATGTTTTTCTCTCATAGTGTCTTTTGAGGATCTTTCACAGTTTAACTAACCGGATTGTGCTTATATCATTCAACTTTGCTCAATTGCCAACACTTGTTCTTTTCTCATTCATTTACTTTTAGCACGTCTTTTGTAAAAAAAGATCGTGCTTATGTTACCGGTTTGTCCGTCCGTCCGTCTGTAGACACGATATCTCCGCAACTATTAGTTCGATTTGAAGAATTCTTTTTGCATTGGGAAGTTTGAAATATACGAATAATTATCCTTTACTTCGTTTTTTTACAATGTACAATTTCGCCGCTAGAGGGCGTAAATGCTGATGATGTCGAATTCAAAAATACGTTTTATTCCACATATTTGCTTCTAAACATCCGATCGAAATAATTCATTCATCTTTCGATTCCATTTATGTCGAAGAATATTTTAGGTAAAGTTATTTTTTCAAATTACGCATAGATTTTCCGCTAGGGGGCGTAAAAGTATATTACGTTTTCCCCGATAACTCTTCTTCTATCACTCCGATGTATATAATTTCTAATATTTGGTAAAGAATACTTTGGCCACCAGGAGATGTAAGCGTTAAATTTTGCTGCTGACGTACTTACCATAAAATCTGAGCTCCTAAAATCTCGATTGAAAAAATTCTTTCGTGGACTGATACCACTCACGTCGATAAACCTTTTCGGAATATTTTCTTCTTAAAGTATTCCACAATTTCTCCGCCAGGGGCGTAGATGTATATCTTATTTTTGTCAATATCTCTACTTCTAGGTGCCCGATTTGAAAACTTCCTTCTTTGTTGGATAATGTTTTTAGTGTTACATGTTTTCATATAATTTCAAAATTTTCAAGTAAATCATATATTTTCTGCTAGAAGGCGCAAAGGTAAATTGCGTTTTCTGCGTTATTTCTGCTTCTAAAACTCCGATTTGAAAAATTATTCCTGTATCGCATGCAACACTTGATGGAAAATATTTTTCATATAATTTCTAATAGTTGGTAAAGAATGGTTTGGTCACTAGAGGGCATAAGTGTTAATTTCTGCTTCTGATGTATTTGTAGCAAAATCTGGGCTCCTGAAAACTCGAGTACAATTTGTTTTTTCTTGGACCGATACCGCTTACATTGAAAAACATTTTGAGAATAGTTTCTTCCTAAAATAATTCACGGTTTTCTCACCAGGGGTCGTAAAGTCACATCTTATTTTTGTCGATATCTCTGTTACTAAGAGCCCGATTTGAAAAATTCTTTCTGTGTAGGAGAGCGTTTCCGGTGCGAAATGTTTCTCATATAAATTCATATTTTTCTTAACGCACAAGTCTGCAATCAGAGGGCGTAAGATCACGATTCCGTTTACAGCAATATCTGAGGGATTAAAGTCCAGATTGAAAAACTTCTTTCTTCCGTCAGATACTATTGTTTTCCATACCGGTTTCATTGACTTTTAATAGCTTTATAAATTTAATTTGCGTCATAACGGATTGAAAAGACGTGTTTATTACACCCGAAAATTCGGTGTCATCTTTCTCGTTTTATTTGGCATTACTTCATCCTTTGCGTTACAGAACTGAAAACTATTGTCAACGCTTTCGCTTATTTCTCTTCTTGTTTCTTGATAAAAATGCATTGAGATAGAACTTCTCTGAATTTTTCCTGTGAATATAAAAAGTCCATCTAACTTATTTAGCAACTTTTACCCCAAAGCATTTTTTCTCGCATTGTGTCTTTGGAGAATTAAACATATTTTACAACTTTACTAAAAATGAATATGTTAATATCATCCAACCTTGATCCAGTGCTAAGATTTATTTTCTGTCCGTATATTAATTTTTTATAATTTTTTTCCCCTCTGTATGCAAAATAACTCACATGAGAATTATATTATTATCTAGACATTCTTTAATTTTCTCCTGTCTTCTTAGTAAAGAGAGCATTTCCTTTTCAGTTTCCAGACTATTTGCTTTCAAGGAAACAGTTCTCATATAACGAAGTAAATTTCTCCGTCATTTTTGGTCTACGCCGGGATTCGAACCCGCTTATTCCGGAACAAGTCGCTCTACCAACTGAGCTACGCAGACATTTGTTCTGATTACTATGTGCCTTTATGTCGTGCGCGTCCTGCTGGCAGGTACGCGCACGACGGTGTTTATTACACCCGAATTTTCGGGTGTAATAAGACGTGTTTATTACACCCGAAAATTCGGTGTCATCTTTCTCGTTTTATTTGGCATTACTTCATCCTTTGCGTTACAGAACTGAAAACTATTGTCAACGCTTTCGCTTATTTCTCTTCTTGTTTCTTGATAAAAATGCATTGAGATAGAACTTCTCTGAATTTTTCCTGTGAATATAAAAAGTCCATCTAACTTATTTAGCAACTTTTACCCCAAAGCATTTTTTCTCGCATTGTGTCTTTGGAGAATTAAACATATTTTACAACTTTACTAAAAATGAATATGTTAATATCATCCAACCTTGATCCAGTGCTAAGATTTATTTTCTGTCCGTATATTAATTTTTTATAATTTTTTTCCCCTCTGTATGCAAAATAACTCACATGACCAGAATGCGGGCTTCTATTTAAGCGTATATCACATGACCAGAATGCGGGCTTCTATTTAAGCGTATATTTATGCTTGAGAATTATATTATTATCTAGACATTCTTTAATTTTCTCCTGTCTTCTTAGTAAAGAGAGCATTTCCTTTTCAGTTTCCAGACTATTTGCTTTCAAGGAAACAGTTCTCATATAACGAAGTAAATTTCTCCGTCATTTTTGGTCTACGCCGGGATTCGAACCCGAGGCCGCTTATTCCGGAACAAGTCGCTCTACCAACTGAGCTACGCAGACATTTGTTCTGATTACTATGTGCCTTTATGTCGTGCGCGTCCTGCTGGCAGGTACGCGCACGACGGTGTTTATTACACCCGAATTTTCGGGTGTAATAAGACGTGTTTATTACACCCGAAAATTCGGTGTCATCTTTCTCGTTTTATTTGGCATTACTTCATCCTTTGTGTTACAGAACTGAAAACTATTGTCAACGCTTTCGCTTATTTCTCTTCTTGTTTCTTGATAAAAATGCATTAAGATAGAACTTCTCTGTATTTTTCCTGTGAATATAAAAAGTCCATCTAACTTATTTAGCAAATTTTACCCCAAAGCATTTTTTCTCACATTGTATCTTTGGAGAATTAAACATATTTTACAACTTTACTAAAATGAATATTTTAATATCATCCAACCTTGCTCTAATGCTAAGATTTATTTTATGTCCGTATATTAATTTTTTATAAATTTTTTCCCCTCTGTATGCAAAATAACTCACATGACCAGAATGCGGGCTTCTATTTAAGCGTATATCACATGACCAGAATGCGGGCTTCTATTTAAGCGTATATTTATGCTTGAGAATTATATTATTATCTAGACATTCTTTAATTTTCTCCTGTCTTCTTAGTAAAGAGAGCATTTCCTTTTTAGTTTCCAGACTATTTGCTTTCAAGGAAACAGTTCTCATATAACGAAGTAAATTTCTCCGTCATTTTTGGTCTACGCCGGGATTCGAACCCGAGGCCGCTTATTCCGGAACAAGTCGCTCTACCAACTGAGCTACGCAGACATTTGTTCTGATTGCTATGTGCCTTTATGTCGTGCGCGTCCTGCTGGCAGGTACGTCACATCTCCCCCCCCGAAAGAGGGCCGGGGCATGGCCCACGGGACCATGAATCGTTGCAGGCAGCCATCCACTGTAGAACGTGCACTTGAGAACTCCCAGTCAATCTGCTGTGTGGAATGCAACATCACACATTTTTATTTTTCGAAGCGCTGGAGAAGGGATTCTCTGATTTTTCCTGTCTCGCGGCGTGGAAATAACATCACACCAACGCGAGATTTTGAACGGCCGGGTCATATGATAGTTCGGGCGCCATTATAACGAAGTTAATTTCTCCGTCATTTTTAGTCTACGCCGGGAGGGATTCGAACCCGAGGCCGCTTATTCTGGAACAAGTCTCTGTACCAACTGAGCTACGCAGACATTTGTTCTGTTTGCTATGTGCCTTTATGTCGTGTGCGTCCTGCTGGCAGGTACGTCACACTCATTAAACCATCATGCACCTTCTTGACAACTTGTCTTGTGATATATTTTTATGGTCGTGAAGATAATTTTGTTACTTTTGCATTTCTTTAAGGTCATTTTTTCTTTGGTGCTTTATGTAATATCTTAAGTGTTTCTTAATATCTTAGTAATTTCTATATTCCTTGCAATGAATGCGTTGTTATAATTTCTTCGCTTTGACTCTCACCCTCTTATCGACTGAGTTCACTCATAAGTCAATGTGTTTATTCCCGAAGACTAAGAAATTTAAAATAATGCGCTCTTTAACAATGCTTGCTGATGTGTAATCTCTTAAAAAGCAAGCGATAATGCATATTGAAGTCTTACCGCAGATTTTGCGAAGGGATGTTTCTATTCCAAAAATTGACCGTTTTCAGGAAAATCCTCATTCAGTTTCCTATTTCTTAACCAGTGCTTAAGCATATGCATAGCAGTTTGATCAGTGTTTTCCCATCCTTCTACAAACCTTGGAAGAAATCATGAAAACCTTTTTCTTGATACGCATTTCTCTCATATATTTTAAAGTGATACCTGTATCATTGTAGTGTATTACATTTCGCAAAGTATTAAGGTAAGGTATGATTTATTTTTTTACTCTTTGTGGGATGAATACAGTAATGACTATCAACAGAAAGAAATATTTGAATTTTATGCTGCGCATAGGTATCCAGATACTTTCATCCTGTGTTTTCATCAAAGACCCAAAGCTCAGAAAAGGAGTTATAAGGTTCATAAAGTCATACAGTTTAATAAAAATTTAATATCTTTTTTAATATTTGTTACACATGTCTGTCGGAATGCGTTGAAATTAAATACCTTCGCTATGGAAAATAATACTAAATTTTCATACGAAGCCCCTGCCTAAAATAATGCTGGAATAATGAAACATGATTGTCGTACGTTCCTGGTTCTGTCCTTTCCCCAGTAGCAGTGAACCTAAATCAGGAACTGTCGATTCTTTATTGCCTTTGATGATCTCGATCATTAACCTCCCTTCCCCCAAGGAAGAAACCAAAATGTGGTCTTACGGTGACGTTATGAATGGGCCTATAGGCTTTCAATTACAGAAGACCATGACAAACAATTTTGATTATTTCATGGGAACTTTTAGATTTCACAATTCAATATAAAATGTATAGCGTAAAATCGAACCCCACATTCCTCTGCTCCGGAGCCGAATGCTTTCCAAATTAAGCTACACCGACGACGTCTGTCGATGCAACTTTGACGTCTTGACATGTGCGTTACTACAGAGGTAAAGCACGTGTCATGTCGACAAATCTGCAGCGATACATTCCGTCCGTGTAGCTTAGTTGGGAGAGCAACTTACTCGGAAGTGAGGGGGCGCTATTTCAATCACGGACAAACTTGTGTTTTCACAATATTTTGTTCACAAACTCTGAATCTGAAGGCTGACAATGAAAATAAGAGCCCATCAGTTTCTATAGCACATGCAATCTGTATGAAAGAATCGTAATGTAGAATCGAATGTTCTTCAAACTTTCAGGAATTTTCTGCGGATATTTGCAAGGGATTGCACTATTTTTGGTTCACGGCTGGGTTATAAGAAATAAGCAGCGCTATTCTCCAATGCACGCAAATTACATCAGCTTTCCTTTTGCTTGAACACACGTAAATAAAGACGTCACCAAAGTAATGACTTCAGTTCCCTGTTGTCGCTAGTTATTACCAAAACCCAAACAACCTAGATTAACGCGTAATCAGCCGTTCCAAATTTGTTTTGTAAAATACTGAATGATTTTTCTGGCGAAGAATTAAAATGTAATCTGTCTCATACCTTGTTCATCCCGACAAGATTCTAAATGAAAGTTCGCTGAACTTAAGATCATGACAAACCCAGGGTTAAAGAAAGAGCAAAGTTTGTTCGCAGTTAGGAATATAGGGCAGCAGAAATCCGCCTCATCCCATTGTTGCCAGAGAGGAAAATTAGTCACTTTCTCCCCTGACTAGCTTCCTTGACCAAACAGTCTTCCTGCTTCCCTGGAAGATTAAAGCTTGAAGAAAGTCTCCCAATACTACAGCGGAACTAATGGTCAAAGTCTCAATCCAAGGATTTCATTGTTATCTGTTTGAAACTCAGCGTCGAGGGGGGACGAAAACGTAACTTTTGATTGATACGCATCAAAAGCATTGTGGGCATCATTGATCCTGTTATTCATTCAATAAGACGATCGCTTCGCAGCAATGTAATTATGAGGATTCTCTTGAAATAACAGCCATTTTAACCAATAAAGATAGCGGGGTTCATACAAATAAGATGATCCCGCTGTGTAGCTGCAGCTAATTTTCCGAGACTTGTATGCATTTACCTGTCATTTTATGCTTTGTTCTTCCATTTGTTTGCTCTGGGATACAGAACTTCCTCTGAGAAACACATGCGTAGAACAAGCTAATTATTGTGCGCTTTTCCTTGATCTGCAAAAGCATACATAAATATATCAGTATTTTTGTCTTATCTATGAACAACGAATGTCTGGATCGATGCAACTGGAGTTTTAACTCCATCCTGATATAATAAGTTATTTCTGAAAACTTTCCACCTGAGACTATAGAGGAAAATCTCAAGAAACAGTTCACTGACGCCAGGATAAAGCTTTATTCTTCCGGAGATTGATATTCTGAAATGTAAATAAAATATACATATCCAGGGCCTGAATCTTCTAAATACAAATTTAAAGTGCCAAATCATGAGATTTCACATTTTGTATTTGAATTATAGTGGTACTAAAAATTAAATAAAATTTTCAGTTACGCTGGGCATATTTTCCATTTAAAGATTCACTTTAAACAGCGTGCATTTCTATGACATACACAGTGCGTTAAAGAATTTTTAAGACAGAGTCTGTATAATAAAAAAATACAAGAAATTATAATTGGTTTTGGTTTGTTATTCAAAATAAGTCCCGCCGGCTTCAATACACTTGTTACAGCGATTTAATAATGATTCGAATGCCTGTTCCAGTTCACTTTGCGGAATTGCCTCCAAAGCACGCGTCGAAGCTGTTTGTATGGTCGAAATATCATCAAAATAACACCCTTTTAACGTCATTTTAAGTTTTGGAAACAAAGAAAAGTCGCAGGGTGCTAAATCAGGCGAATACGGTGGATGATTCAACACACGGACGTTATTTGCCGCCAAAAATCTACGAACAAGAAGTGAAGTGTGACTGGGTGCATTATCGTGCAACAAACACCAACTGTTTTCATCTCGATATTCTGGACGAATGCAACGAATTCTGCCCATCAAACGCCTCAAAACATTTAAATAAAACTCACCAGTAATTGTTTGTCCACTTGGAACAAATTCTTTGTGGATAATACCCTTACTATCGAAGAATGTAATGAGCATTGTTTTGATTTTCGATGAAACTTTTCTTGTTTTTTTGGCTTGTGGCGAGTTTTTTGACTTCCATTCCGCACTTTGTCGCTTTGTTTTAGGATCATATTGAAAACATCATGTTTCATCACCAGTAACAATCGATTTAAAGAAGTTTGGATCATTTTCAGCGGCTGAAATGATGTCTCTGCAATGTGCTCTTCTCCTTGATTTTTGTTCATTGGTTAACGTATGTGGAACAAATTTAGCACAGACTTTTGTTTCGCCCAAATCTTCATGCAGGATGGTTCGAATCGTTGCTTTGTTGATGTTTAAAGACTCTTCCATCATTCTTAGTGACGCACATAGACTGTTTACCACGAAATCACGCACTTTTTCAATAATCTCAGGTGTCCTAGATGAACTTGGTCTTCCGGTATGTTTATCATCTTCTAGCGTCTCCCTTCCGTCCAAAAAACGTTTGTGCCACAGGAAAACATTTGATCTACTTAAACAAAACTCACCGTAAACTTGTTTCATCACTTGGCACGTTTCCGAGGCACTTTTACCAAGTTTTGCGTTAAATTTAATAACAGCCCTTTGATCCATCTTAATAATTCAACATGGAAAAAAATTTACTTCTCTAATGAACGCCCGTTTCGTTTGAGTTACTTTAACAACTGCGCAGTACTTTTGGCAGAAAGCAAGCAGATGGTCACAGTTTATAACGCATTCGCGATTACACTGATGGCGCCACCGTAGGCTGAAATCTAGCACCAGTCTTAAAAATTCTTTGACGCATTGTGTACGTAACTCTTTCTGTCTGGAGTATTTTTAAGATTGAAGTAATTCCGTCTTTGAGTCTTTAATATTCTCGTTCGTAAACTTTCAGTGCGAAAAAAGATAATATACGTAAATGTATTTTGCTTGCGACAAAATTATTTGCAGACGAATAATTACTTTAAAACGTACACATACCAACAACGAATGTGAAACAATTTTTTCTGGTAATGGGAACTATGCACCCATATTAAAAAGAATGAAGGTAATTGCTGTGAAAGTTTTCGTTTTGATATTCTGTTTCAGAACGACCACAGTGTCTGATCAAACAAGTTGACATGCCTCAGAAAATTGAATCGTCCTGGAATAGGAATCGAACCCGCATCCCCCGATTTACGTTCGGGTATGTTACCGTTACACCACCCAGAACAACGAACCTCTCTAAGCAATTGAGGATGTGTTTTGGGACTCAGATGAAATGCTCCGCCGTGCGCGAATCGAAACATTTTGCAAATCTCCTGGTCTTTAAGAAGAAAGAGAACGTTTCATCTGAATCCCAAAACACATCCTCAGTTGCTTAGAGGTTCCTTATTCTGGGTGGTGTAGAGCCCTGCAGAGGAAATATTTTTAGGCCCGAGCCCCGCCCGGGCCCACCTAGTTAATGCCAGGCTAGACCCGGCATAGGTTTCATTTGCGTAACTGTTACTTGCTTTAACATAGATGGTATTTGTACTGTAACTTTTTGGAATAACTCGAAACTCGTGTAAAAAGAGGGCATAAGCAATTCAACTAACCCACCAGTAACCAGAAATACGGCAAATGCAATAAATAGTATTCAGTGAACTTTAGAAAATTTACGTCATTTCATAATTGAACCCTTCGTAGGGTCAGTTATGAAATGACAAATTATTCATTAAGCATATTAGGGTCACACACACTAACATGCTTAATGGTTAATAGTTAATACAGCAAACTTGCGCACGCAGAATATAATTTTGTTCTGTTGGCCCGATGTCTTTGATCTGAATTCTTCAGGTTCAGGAAATAACTCCCAAAATCCAAATGCAACAATTTTCCTATTGTTTTGCTCCTCGAACCCCTAATTTACACAACCCAATATTCATCCATATTTAAAACAAAGCAAGTAACAAATCAAAATGATAAAGACACAGCCTAAAGAATAGTTTACTATCAAAATTTATATATTTCCACTTGCATAATTGCTATGTACTTAAACTCGACTCGTATTTACAAATCTAATATGCGACTCCACTTCTTAAAATACTACACAACATTTATCCGCAACATTTAATAACAAAAATAATAATATCCGACATTTTACATTCAAAGAAAAAATAATACACGACGTTTTATATACAGAGAAAAATAATACACGACATTTTATATACAAAGAAAAAATAATGTGCGACATTTTACATACAAAGAAAAACAATACACGACATTTTATATACAAAGAAAAAATAATACACGGCATTTTATATACAAAGAAAAATAATACACGACATTTTATACATAAGGAAAAATAATACACGACATTTAAATAATACACGACATTTTATATACAAGGAAAAATAATACACGACATTTTATACATAAGGAAAAATAATACACGACATTTTATATACAAGAAAAAATAATACACGCCATTTTATATACAAAGAAAAAAATAATACACAACATTTTATATGCAAAGAAAAAATAATACACGACATTTTATATACAAAGGGAAATAATACACGACATTTTACATACGCGACATTTAAATAGCACAACGTAGGAGAGAAGAATGATTGCGACAAACAAGAAATATGATCACGGGTAGAGAAAGACAGAGACTTCAAAAACAGAATGACCTAAATTTATCAACAACCTCACTACACCGTACACATGCAAGTGCAGGCTCGTCCGAGTCCGCCTACGCAATTGTAGGACCGGCCCGACCCGTAAGTTTTAAACTACTGAGCAGGCCCGGCCCGTGCAAGGCTCTAGGGTGATTTAAGGGTAACATATTCGAACGTAAATCGGGAGATGTGAGTTCGATTCCTGTTCCAGGACGATGTGATTTTCAAGTTTCGAGTTGATAAAGTCATCAATACTTGTGTGGACCTCCTCGACAGAAGTGAAGTGCGTATCACTCAGGTGATGTTGCAGGGAGCGAAATAGGTGATAATCCGACGGAGCGAAGTCTGGAGAATACGGTAGTGGGGTGGGACAAAATCTCCCATCCCAGGTCGGTGATCGTGTTTAAAGTCGTTTTCGCGGTGTGAGGACGCGCGTTATCCTGAAGCAACAGGACCAACCTTCTGCCTTTGCCAGTGTATGTCCTTTTCATTTCCATTGCGTCACTCACACGAATAAGTTGCTGACAGTAACGCTCATCATTGACCGTTTCACCTGGTTTGAGCAACTCATAGTGTACGACACCGTGCTGATCCCACCATATGCACAGCAACAACTTCCTGGCAAGGATATTCGGTTTGGCGGTACTGGTAGTAGGCTGACCTGGATAAATCTACGATTTACGCCGCTTAGGAATATCGTAGAGGATCCACTTCTCAGCACAGGTCAAAATCTTGTGGAGGAAATCCTTCTTCTTGAATCTGGAGAGCAAGGACACAGCAACATCGTATCGCCTAGACTTGTTCGCAGTTATGAGTTGGTGGGGCACCCAACAGTCCTCCTTGGGAATCCGTCTAAGCTTGTGCAGGCGCTTTGCAATGGCTTGCCGTGTTACTCCGAGTTCTTGGGCAAGCTCTAACTGTGTAAGACAGGGATCCTAGTCGAACAGCTGTTCCAGTTCCTCATCGTCGAATTTCTGTGGCTGTCCCGGACGTTCTTTATCACGGAAATTAAAATTTCCCTGCTTAAACCGTTGGAACCACTTCTTACACATACTGTAGGATACAGCAGCCTCACCCAAAGCAGCACAGATCATTTGCTGTGCTTTTGCGGCACTTTTTTCAGCTGAAACGCGAACAGGAGGCAGTGCCTCAAATGTTGCTCCTCGAACGTTATTGCTTTCACCGTCAACTTTCGTCCCTTCTGCCACTACAGCTGTGAGCGGTTACGGTTGCCTGGAAAGGTGTTGGATGGCGCTGCAATCAGCCATTATCGCACACAGCTATTTGCATTTGCCGACGTTCTATGATCGCTTGTGGTTAAGGGCCGAGAATTAAGTTGCACACCTAATAGATGTATCAGTTTAGAGATGCAGGATCTGTCTTGAAGATGATATCTGCTAGTAGTCCATGAAGAATGCCGTTGGCGTGGCATTTAACAGCAACCATTCAAAGTCAGTTAGAAAAATGCTAAAAAAAATCTCTGTTCGTCGCTAAAATCTATATTTACCGTGTCCTTTCGCTGAACTTTGAATCGGTCATGAAGAACCAATGAATTGGGCTCCCCTTTCACCGGACCAAATGACAGTCGATTTTTATCTATTTTCTAAAAAGCAATGTGAACAGAACAAGAGACACTGAAGAACGTAAGGCTCGTATTATCAATGGGATTTCATTCTAGCAACTGTATTGGAAAATTATTTTTTTTTTAATCTGAAACTTGCATTCGATTGATCGTAATGAGTGACGAGTAGATGTAGAAGTTTCTCAGTAATTCCAGAATATACAAATTGTACTTTTACGAATTTGAATAAGCCAAAACTGAGACATTTAATATTTGTATCCTTGCCAAAACCATATTTATTTGACTTATGGTTCAAGTTCTTTGATTATTTTTTGACTCTTTCATTTTGGGTCACATGGCAGTTCACAGTAGGTTTTAATAAAACTGACGTTACTTAAAGTGAAAATCCTTGGCCGAATAACAACTTTTCCGTTGAGGTAACATTTTTTGTTGTTTAAGCAGTGGCCGAATAACAATATTTGTTATTTAAGCAACGGCCGAATAACAATTTTTCGGTAGCTGTGTGTTGGTGAAACGTGGAAAGAGCGACGTCTTTGTTTATTCACTGACGTTACTTGAAAGAACCTCAAGTATCTTAACTCTCTCTCTCTCTCTCTCTTACACACACACAACGTGCATCTCCAAGACTTACAGTTCTAAGAAGTTTTCCTTCTCAGCGTTGGAAAAATTATGAATTATTTTATTCTTATGAAAATTCTGCGTTTGAGGCGTTGTCTTCTGATCCTTCGTGAGAGATGACACCGGGTTCGAGTCCCTAATGACGTTGGGATGGTGTTTTTCTCTAACGGCACTAGCTCTCTCTCTCTCTTTCTTGAAACCAGTGGCCATAAATTAGGGACGGATGACTGCTTTTAGGTTTAAGAGTTGCTCAAAGCAGTCGTTGAATCCCCAAGCAAAACAAAATAAGTCCTGAGAGTGTTCAAAGAAGAAGGTAATCCCCTGCATTCGAGACTCTAACATTTAAACAATCTTTAACACTTTTATTATGTAAAACGCATTCCTTCCATCAGAGAAGCAAATGCTGTACCAAATGTTTGAACAGTAAATTTCAAAATTTGTGGTTCTAATTATGCATGATAGCAATTCTGATAACAATGAATATGAATTTTTTGCCACGCAACTTTTCCATCCTGCCCGAAAAGCAAATAAAAAAATTAAGAAAACATTTTTTGATTAGAAAGACAAAAAAATCAAATTCAAATTTGGTTTTTCAAAGTCCTATACAGTTTTTTCTGACCAAAATAATGTTGCGATGGTGAATGGAGGCAGACTTCCGATAAAAATTGCATTCATGTGATTTACATTAAAAGGGATTCATCGCCTCCTTAACTTCCACAAGTTTTCTCTCCACTTCCAAATTTTTTTATGCAAATTCAAGGTGGCATAAATTTCGATTTGGGGTTCGATAGTACCTTATCTTCTTTAGGACGGATTGAAAATCTTCTCTTAGGTTTGGATAATGCTAACAGGGATCAGTATTATCTCCATGCTTCTGTTCTTGATTTTTCAGATGCAGTTTTTCGAAATTAGGGAGGGTAACAGTTCATCTGTGTGCCCAGTGCTTCGGAAAATGTTAGTACTAAAGGGTGTTCATGAAAGAATGGTGGGATTTCACAGACATGTATTTTCTGTATTTCCTACCTCATACAGTAATGAGATCTCTCAATCGGAAGTGCAACTGCCCAACTTTGATGTACGTCTCTCAAACTCTCTCTATGTGCGGATCTTTCATCACCGGGCACACATACAAGTGGTAGTCTAATGGCAGTCACACCAATTCAGCAAGTATTTTCATAAAATGGAGTCTACTACAGGAATTATAATATGAACTAAGAAGAGCCGAAATTCTTTATGTTTATAAAAATGGAAGCCTTCTTTATGTTTCATTTCACCATAAGGGGTGGGCACATCTCTGAGGAGTGTTCCTTAGCTTTCACAAAAGAAACGAAAGAGGCCCCATTACTTTGTTTTTATGGCAACGATTTAGAAAAGATCTTTTGAGTTGCTCTCATGGCTATTCACCCTTTTCAATTGTTCGCATTACTCCACCTTGATACGTTTTCAGCCCTGATATTGTTACTCAAGAGATCTGTTTTCAGCCCTGATATTGTTGCTCAAGAGATCTGTTTTCAGCCTTGATATTTCCCAAGAAAGGGAAAACTTCTTTAACCATCGTACTACCACGAATGTGAGTCGCCCTTCTCCATCTTTTATTTCTTGGGCTTCAGGGACCAGGTTCACAGGCATATAAATGTACTGGTTATAAATATATTGGATAATAACTAGCTCTTCTTACGCAATATCTATTCTAAGCAATGAATATCTTCGTTGAAACGCTGAAGGAAATTTAAATTATTATAAACACCATTTCGAATAAATCAAGCAAAATTAAATTAGAGACATAATGAAATGCAAGATTGAAAGCGTGGGCGGTGGAAGGTCGGGGAGACGGGGGTCCGGAACCCCTCCTCCTTCCCACAAAATTTTCTGGAGACCGTAACCATGTTTCTCAGTTTTATGGAAACTGCTCAAGTACAACTTTGAAAAATGTTTTTTGCAGAAATAAGTTGAAAAGTTAACTCACAGTTGTATTTTTCACTTTGAAGAAGATCGTAAAAGAATTCTCAAAAAGCAATGTCCTGGATATATTGCTATATGAACTGAATGACCACCTGAGATATTAGATTGGTTTTCACCAAAGGGCAGGAGAAGACCCAGAAGTAGACCACCTGGTAGATGGCCGAATGAAATTACATAGTATGGTGTGTCTTGGAACAGATATGCTCAAGACAAAAAGTTATGGAAGAGACCTTGATCCAAGAGTGGACTGATAATAGCAGACGATGATTTGTTAGAGTACTTGCTTATACTGTATAACCTCTCTGTCTTTTTTATATTGTTTTAACTCTCGGAGAAGTTGGTCCCTCCCTGAAATTATCGGGTTCCACCGCCCATGATTGGAAGATTGATAAAAAATGAATCCAATTGAATCCTGAGCGTGGTCAGCACCGTTCTGTTTCTGGAAAACTTGGGTGTTCTTCGGACTGATTACAAAAGAATTAGAATGCAAATCGTTGACAAAAAAAAAAAAAACTCAGGATACTGGGGGAAAAGTAAGTACACACACACACACACACAAACGGTGAAACGGGTTCTGGTAGTAGAAAAACCACACTCCAAAGCAAGAGGGAAATTCTTCGAGTTTTTTCGTTCGGTGAGGAATTTCTACACAAAATTATTTTTCTGTAGAAATTCCTCACCGAACGGAAAAAACGTTCTGGTGAGGATTTTCTCCGGGAGAAGGTTGCTGCTAATTCAACTCACATATGTTTGGAGACAACTTCACGTTCTGGAAATCAATTGCCCACCCTTTACCTCATGTTTGTCATGAAAGTACTCGTTTCCATCATACGAGTACATGTGTAGCATCGGAAGTGGTGCTTGATGTGAAATGAAATTCACTTTTCCCTCCACTAGGGTCAAGCGAGTTCCATGAATATAGAACCCAGAGCACTCTCCGTACTCCAATAGGGTGTTCTTCCAATAAACCAGCACTTCCTGTAACGAAAAGGATGAACCCCTTGATGGTCACGGCGGTCGAGATGGCAGAAGAGTGGGTTGGACCGGGAAGTCGTCCGAACAAGTCGGGGCTTAAGTCCAGGATGGAGCATAGGTGGTATGCTTATCTTTCGACGCTGGCTCTCTCGTCCATGGAGATCATGGACGAGAGAGCATATATGTTCCTAAATCATGTGGCCCTTCGGTGGCCACATGATTTAGGAACATATATGACAAAATCTCTAAAGGCATTTTGTTACAAAGGATTGAAGGGTGCTGAAACACCTTTCGAGAGACCCATGCGGATTTTAAAAGTTAGGATAGTGACCACTGTACTCGGAAAAGAAGATACCTTTCAGATACTTTAGCAAGAAGAGACCATTCAATTGTTTTAGCAAGAAGAGACCTTTCAGATCCTTTAGCAAGAAGGGACCTTTCAGATGCACCGGGAAAAGGTTATATGTTACAAGTTGGAAGCCGCTTAAAGTAAGTCCACTCCGTGGCCACATGATTTAGGAACACATATAACAAATTCTGTAAAGACATTTTGTTACAAAGAATTAAAGGTGCTTAAACACCTTTCGAGGGAAGCATGCGGATTTTAAAAGTTAGGTTAATGACCATTGTTTTCGGCGAAGAAGAGACCTTTCAGTTGCTTTTATTTTCCTTCCTATTTTTTGACATCACATATGTGTACGCACTAAATATATCTTCCTACAAACAAGGTGACACAAACAAACCTTATTCTGGAATACCTTGGGTCTTTATCACTGGGTGAGTGAGCAGATATTCACACAATTTCTCCAATTAAGTATTGCTACTTTAACGCCTCACGAAAGCAATCAAGGCGAAATAAAATTCAGAAAGTAGCGAATTATCGAGGATAACGCACTTGTTTATTTTCTAAGAATATAAAACAGTCGATGCATATTTACAACTTTTGTTTGTGCCTTCGAAATACCTATCATTTCTGTGTGCTCATCTGAGTGGAACAAATTAGCGAGTTTGGTCTTCGATGAACCCGTTAACCTCCATGCCTTTCCCTAAGTGACGACGAGCCGTCCTTTCCTCCGGGCTGCCCCTTTCCTCCTGCTATCCCTACGTGCAGATAAAAAAACACCGCATCACTCAGACATGACGACTACACGGTTGATTTAATCGACAACCAAATTGGCTTTGACAGGACCGAAAGCGTCGTCTTCGTCTGCAACAACGGACGGCAGCGAAAGTTTTCTTAAAATAGAAGAATGGAGGGAGATTCTTCCCTGATTGGTGGTATTATCTTCCATAATCTTAGGTCTGCCAGTGTGAGGCGGAGAATGAAACAATGGCCTAGAACAATCGGATGATTCCATTGTCAAAACAGAAAGATACATGCCATTTATGATAGAGAAGTCGAAGCTTATTACGCCGGAAATCACATGATTTGTAATGCCCCGTAGTCACGACGTAAACAGGCCAGTTGGAATTTACTAAAAACATTCATTTAATTCTGTTACACCCCTTTGCTACTCCAATTTTATTTTATTTTACAGCACGCTTTAGGAACTGTTGTAAAAGCAAAATGTGAAACTTTTATCACCTGAAGGATAGCGGATAAATTTCATTGGAACTCACAGGAACTAGAATAACAGAAATGTAACATCTCGTAAAATGAATTACAGTGAGAACTGTTTGACTATTTTTATGCATAACAACCTTAAGAACAAAAATTATATCTGTAAGGCTAATGATAAAAGCACCTTTTACACAGGGCTATAGAAGAGAATTGCTGGTCCTTAGAGCTCTAGCTCCCTGAAGCCGGAAGCTGGAGGTGATGACGTAGTCATGCTGCAGCAATAGCATTATGGTGGGTTCTCTGAAGTCACTGCCGCCCGGAAACTGCGAAATAATCAGTGGAAAAAGTAAGAAAAATTATGTCCTGAAGCCCTGGAATAAAGGGAACGAGAACGAACTAAAGTCTCTGTCATCATCGTTATTTAAAAGAAAGAAAATATTCTTTACACATATGTTTTCAACATTAGAGCATCGGGCATTTCGAACTGAGTCGTAGTGAAAACGCAGTTGGCACATTTCTTCAAAGTTTTTAATTTGCCTTTTCTAAAGCACTTGTATTTGAATCCTGCTTTTTAACTGCTGAATTTCAGAAAGTAGAGATCTAAAAGTGGCCCATCTTTTCGTATTTCAATCCTGCTTTTTAATTGCTGAATTTCAGAAATTAGAGATCTCCTAAAGGTGGCCCATCTTTCCGATCGTTGAACAGAAACTTTGCGATATCATTTTTTGTTTTTTTGCCATTTGATTTTGAGATCTTTCTCAAGTGTTGTATTTTTCCCCCATTAAATTATCATTACAGATTTGTAAAAAATTGCAGTTACGACATTCTGTCGTCTATACATTGCCAGTGATTCCGCATTTCGTACTCCAGCGTTCGTTTTACTTTTAGTTAATTTTCTTAACTGAAGATGAAAAAAACGCTGAAAAAATTACCAGATTAATTTTATTCGGGCTTAATTCACTTAATTGTTCCAAAGCATTTTGAACATATTTTTTCCCCTGTGTATTTGGGTCCTCTGCGTTATTTTTTTCATAATTTAAAGAAAGTTCGTTTGCGCTGGACACAGCGTCAGATTTCAGTACGTTTCGCAAAGGCAATCCAAGTAATCAATAATTGTTCATATTATCTTCATAATCACGACGATGAAATGCTCGCTACAAATTCTGTCGTACTTAACATTAACATAGTCCTTTCTTCCAGACTTGTTTATTTATTCTTTTACCAGCACTGGTTTATTTCGGGAAAAAGCAAGCAATACAATATTTTGTCCTTTCCGGTACCTGTGTTTATTCCGACACGTTTCAGCAGAACACGAAAACATTTGTTAAAAAAACAAAAAGGCCCACGATTTACGCAGCTAAACTAACTATTTATATAGATGCATACAGTAGATGCACTATTAAACATTCACACAGTTATTTTTTTTACACGTACTTTAATAAATATATCGCTAATGATAACATAATCTAGTTTGATCGAATAAAGCGCAAGCCAGAAAACTCTTCTCGCAATGACATCCCAGCCGCCCTGGAGAAGATCAACCTCTCTCATGAGGACCGTGTCGGCATTCGGTTTTACAAAGCGACGATCAGATCAGATCATATGTAGAGGATTTTAGGAAGGGAGTGTCTGACCCCAGGTCTTGAACAACCCTTAGAAATAGGAAGCTAGGAGATTTGGGCTACAGTGCCCGATAAGAAAGTGACACGGAAGCGAGGAAGAAAGGGGGTGGAAGACGCCCTTATTTATTACCGGGGGCCCAGTACCCGGGGTCCGACGGCTTAACGTGCCCATCCGACGCGAAGGACCAGCCCTTCTCTCTTTTATAGCCCTGCCTTTTACATACGTAGAGGCTGGATTAAAGACAAGTAAAGGAGGATTGATAATGAACTTACAAAAATCAGAATGCATGTGCATTACTTTTACAAGAACTAAATATTTAGAGGTTAATGGGGCAAATTTAAAAATGAATGATCCCTGCATCTACGTTGGACAATATACAAAGGCCGTTCCATAAAAACTGAAAGCAATTTTTTTTTTGAGTTGGCCAGAGTGCGAAGGGTAAAATAACCACGTAGACGACTAACTGAATTAAGGAAGTATCTGTGGCAACAGTTATTAGCCGCGGCAGATGATTCTGGTTTCGTTATTGCGCAGTTGTGTAAGGCACGTCAGAATTTCGCCATATGGCTATGGAGGCGAGTGATTCAGCGTTTGGGTAAAACGGTTACAGAAACAGTTGATTTAATGAAAAAATCTTACAAAGATAAACGTTTGGGTGAGTCAAGGTTTTTAGATGGCACCATGATTTCAAAAAAGGGCGTTTGTCCACAGAACTCGCTCCTAGACCTGGTTGACCTGAAAGTGTTGTTACGGAGGGTATTGTTAACACTGTTTGGGCAGTCCTGCAAGAAGATCGACGAATGACGTGTGAAGACATAGCGGCGCCAACTAATATTTCAAAAACGTCGGCATTCCGCATTCTACGTGACAAATTGCTGCTGCATTGTGTGTGTTTCAGATGGGTACCACATCACCTGACGAGAGAACAATTGTTAGTCAGAGTTCAGGTGTGTCATGAGTGGAAACAAATTAGTGCAAAGGATCCAAACTTTCTAAGCACAATAACAACTACCGATGAAACATGGGTCCACTATTTCGACCTCCTCACAAAGCGCGCAACGAGTGTCTGGAAACACACAAGCTCGCCTCCTCCGAAAAAATGTCCGCCAAACCAAATCAGCCGGGTAGTTATCGATGATAATTTTCTTTGATCATAAAGGTGTAGTCTACCAGCATGCCGTTCCTCCACAAATTACTGTCAATGTTATGTGTTACATTTCAGTCTTGAAGCGTCTGCGACGACACATATCGATTAAGCGACCGGAACTGGTGGCCTAGTGGACCTTACACCATGATAACGCCCGCCCACATGTGGTTGCTTGTTTTCAACAGTTTCTTACGAAATGCAGTATTGAAATCATGCCACAGCCTGCCTATAGTCCTGACCTAGCCCCGTGCGATTTCTGGTTGTTTCCAACAATGAAGGAGAAGTTTCGTGGCGCAATATTCAACACAGATGCTGACGTTGTTCAAGTTGTACAAGGGTCGCTAAAGCAGCTTTCACAAAATGCCTTGTCCACATGCTTTTAAAAATGTACTGAACGATGAGACCGTTGCCTATCATCCGAGGGAAGATATTTTGAGAAAGAATAACATACACTGAAGTGCCAGAAAAACTGGTACACACGAGTTTATGCAAAATACATAGCAACGTCACCTATGCGCTAACTCGGTTGCGTCCGCCAGTGCGTATATAAAGCGATAGACATCCTTGCCAGCTGTCAGAGCTGTTTTGGGCATGAGAATGACAAGTAATAACGATTTAAGCGATTTTCAACGCGGTGTCATAGTTGGCGCTCGTGAGATGGGCCATAGTATTTCGGAGGTAGAAACGAAGTTCGAATTTTCACGGATTACCATTGCAAGGGTGTACTGTGACTACACGAATTCCGGCAAAACTTCCAACCTACGATACCAGTGTGGCCGTAAAAAGACATTGGGTGAACGTGAACATCGTGGGCTGTCAAGAATCGTTTCACGCGATAAGCGTGCAGCACTCTCGCAGGTATCATCGGAATTCAATGCTGGAACCTCAACAAGCATCAGCGTCCGAACTGTGCAACGTACCCTGTACGATATGGGCTTTGGGAGCCGACGCCCAAATCGAGTCCCTTTGATGGGTGCACGACACAGAGCTATGCACCTCACTTGGGCACGGCAACACCGCCACTGGACACTTGATAACTGGAAACAAGTAGCCTGGTCTGACGAGTTGCGTTTCCAACTGTATCGGGCAGTGGAAGGATTCATGTGTGGCGCAAACCCCATGAAGCCATGGATCCCGCCTGTCAACAGGGAACTGAACCGGCTGGTTGGGGATCCGTAACGATATGGGATGTGTTTAGCTGAACTTCACTGGGACCCCTAGTACGTCTACAAACGTCTGTGACCGGCCAACGCTATGTGCGCATCCTTTCTGACAAGGTACACCCGTTCATGTCCTGCATTCATTCTGATGGGTTGGGCCTGTTCCAACAGAACAATGCACCTCCACACAAGTGTCGGAAAGCCATTATGGTTGGAGGAGCATTCATCTGAGTTTGGGGTGTTGCCATTTTCACCCAAGTCCCCAGATCTGAACGTGATAGAACACATTTGGGATGCCATGCAACGCGCTATCGAACACAGGAATCCGAGACCTCTGAATACACCCGAATTGTGGAACGCTCTGCAAGAAGTATGGTGCGCATTGCCTACAGCATATTTCTAGAAGCTAGTGGATTCCATGCCCCGTCGTATTTCTGCAGTCCTGCGCTCCCGTGGGGGACCTACCAGGTATTAGACTGGTGTACCAGTTTTTCTGGTACTTCAGTGTATGTTGCAATAATACCATGTGTGAAAAAAAAATAACTACATTTGTAATAATACCATATGTTGTATATATATATATAAATACACTATCTACCAAAAAGTAATTGGACACCTGTGATAGCAAAGGAAAACGAAGTTTATTCACCTTCAATAGTTGGTGGAGCCTCCACGAGAGGTGATTACAGCTGCGACCCTGCGGGGCATACTCTCAACCAGGCGTTGTACGAAGGCTAGCGGTATTTTCTTCCACTCGTCTTGGACAAGACAGATCAGTTCCTTCACCGATTTCGGACGGTGGGGGAACCTATTAAGTCGACGCTCCAACTCGTCCCAGAGGTGCTCGATAGGGTTAAGGTCCGGGCTCTGCGCAGGCCAGTCTATTCGATTAACCCCATTGTTACCATACCAAGCCATGGTGGACCTCGCAACATGAAAGGTGGCATTTTCATCCTGAAAGTAACATGGGTCCACCCAGTAAGCCTGCCACAACGTAGGAAGCGCATGGTCATCCAAAATGGTTGAGTAGGTCTCGGCGTTCAGTCTACCAGGAATTGCGACCAAGGGTCACGTGCCATTCCACAAGAAACACCCCTATAGCGTAATTTCACCGCCGCCGAACTTCACGGTCCGGCAGGAGGCATTCTCCAGGCAGACACCAAACCCAGACCCTGCCATCCGAACGGTAGAGGGTGAACCTTGATTCGTCGCTCCAGAGAACCTGTTTCCACTGTTCAACGGTCCACTGTTGACGTTCTTTGCACCACGTTAGCCGAGCAGCGCTATTGGACTTGGTGATCAAAGGCTTGTGGGCGGCAGCATGTCCATGATAACCGAGCAGATGGGCTTCCTTGCGAATGGTATTCATCGAAAAAACATTCCCGGATGCCTGTTGAAACTCCTCGCGGATGTGGTTCATTGATTTGGTGCGGTTCTTCCGAATTTCTCTGGCCAGCACCCGTCGGTCTCTAACTCCCAGTTTTGTGGGTCTGCCGGGTCGGGGCACATTCCGACAGTCACCTCTCATCTTCCACTTGCCAATCTCGTAGGCCACTGTCGATTTTGGGTACTTCAACTCGCTGGATATGTCACGTATGGATCGGCCATTTCTGTGATACCCGACGATTACACCTTTCTCGAAATCAGAGAGCTCCGAACTACGTGGAATCTTGCATGCGACTGGTTGCGTTGTTGTTTCCCACACGATATTTAACGGCGGCGGCCGTGACGCGTATCAGGACCGCACATATCGTCGATTGCAGGGGTGTCCAATTACCTGTTGGTAGATAGTGTATAAGTAGCCCAGGATGGCAAACCCCAATGATTCACATACGTGTACTTCTTCGTATTGATAGACAACATGAATGACCATTTAAAGGGAAAACATTATTCGAAAAAAAAAAAACCACGATTTGTGCATTATCCCTCAAGGTTCAATCCTTACCCAAACTCCGGATCAAGAGGGACGTCGGTTTTTTTTTGTGTTTCTTATTTTGTCACAAAAGATCCACCCTAACCACCCTAACTGATCCACCCTAACTTCCCTCCTGACTTTTTTTGTGTTTCTTATTTTGTCACAAAAGATCCACACTAACCACCCTAAGTGATCCACCCTAACTTCCCTCCTGCCTCCTCGTAAAATCGCAGCTACGAGCAATGTTTGAAAGACAAAAAGGCAGAAGAACTTCCAACTTTCTGTATTGGTGTTTCTTCTTTTCTTTAAATAAAAAAATTGGCTTTTGGTGGGTGGTGAAAGAGTTTGATTTTTTTGTAAACCCATAAGGTTCTTGGGGCGTTGGGGGGCCCAGTTCAGGTGGGGGCCCTGGGCACCGGCCTCGTTGGCCCACTCCTTAAGATGGCCGTGCTAGTTGTAACGGAAGAAACAGTGCAATTATTCAAAAGCAATTTAGAATTATGTCTTAAAGGAAAAGAGTTTAATCAGTTCATACTTCCACTTCCTACTTATAGATAAAAAAACGTGGATCTTAACTATAAAAGAGGGGGAGAGGCTGCGAAACTCGAAGAATCCTGAAGTTTCATGTAATCAAGAAGATAAGAAAGAAACTTGTGGATCGGGGGGAAATGACAAGAGATAAATACTAGATTGAATGGATACCAAGAGACGGGAAAAGATCCAGAATGTGATCAAACGAAATTCAAACGCATGCCTGCGGGTGAGATGGAAAAGAATTGAGACATGAATAGACTTTCATCCAGCAGAGGACAGAGTGTGCTTAATGAAGATGGTGATATACGCGTACATAGAAGATAACTCTAGGCCCTTTACGTATATCATCATCGTCATCGCATCTCATTTCCCTATGAATTCTGTACCCATCTGTTTGTTGTTTTCCATTTTTTGTTACTCTGTAAAAAGAGCAAAGGAGAATTTCCTAATCCCAAACAGTAAATCAGACGATTAGCTCTAGAGAAAAGTAAAAAGTTGAACTCGTTCCACAACACTACGAGACTATCAAACGATTAGAAACTGTTTAAAATGCCATATTTAATCTTCAAGAAAGTCTCACTGGTGAAAGTACAGCCGCTTCGGATGACGAAATGATGATTTATGATTTTGTACAATATGACATTTCTGATTTATTCTTATTTTTGATTGCCCAAGCTCTTTCACATTACACAGAATATAAGGAGGATTTATCGCTAGCAGAAGAATGCACTGAAGAAGAGAAAATAGAGATTATGAAAGAAAATGAAACAATGAAAACGAAGCGTGATTTTGACGCTTCTCTTTCTCCAATCAATGTCAAAGGCTAATAAATCGCTGGATCTTGTTAGCAGAAAGCTTAGTATGTAACAGCTACCAAGTGCACAGAAAGGTTTGCATGTAACAGAAATAAAGCATACAGAAAGGCTAGTATGTACCGCCTACCAAGTGTGCAGAAAGGACAGCATGTAACAGCTACCAAGTGTGTAGGAACACCAATATGCAACAGCTACAAAATGTACAGAAGAAAGGCCAGTATATAACAGTTACAAAATGTGCACAAAGGTAAGTATGAAACAGCTACGAAGTGTGAAGACCAATATGTAACAGATACCAAGTGTACAGGAAAGCCAGTGTGCAAAAACTACCAAGTGTGCAGAAAGGTCAGTATGTAATAGCTACCAAGTGTGCAGAAAGGCCAACATGCAACAGCTGCAAAAGGTACAGAAAGGCCAGTATGCAACAACTACAAAGTGTGCACAAAGATAAGTACGCAACAAATAATATACGAAGTGTGAAGAAAGACCAATATGTAATAGTGCCAAGTGTACAGGAAGAAAGACCAATATGTAACACTGCCAAGTGTATGTAACAGCTACCAAGTGTGCCGGAGGGCCGATACGTGACAGCTATCAAGTGTACTAGAACGCCAGTATATAATAGCTACCAAGTTTGCAGAAAGTATTCGTTTTCTTTCCCTGCTTTATTTTTTATATTTTTTGATGTAACACACTACGTTGGTGACGAGACGTGTACTACGCTCAACCTCATTCTGTGAAAAATAAGGGAACATAAATATAAAACAAACAAACAGACTATTTTTTTCAAGTGTTTTCACATTATTGGAGCTTTAGAATTCACTGCTGCGATTCAGGTGACGTTATCTCTCTGCTGTGCCGTACATAAGCTTATATAATTTTAATTTAAGATAGTGGATTTAAATAACCAAATCGACCATGTATATGCGCAGATCTTATGCGCATTTATGGTGTGTGTATATGAAAACTGGTGTCATATATATATATTTTTACTTCTTGGAATTTTTCACCGCAAGAAAGGTTTAAGCACAATTTTCTTAAAGTTGGCCCTACTTAGGGGCATGATTTGCAGGTATTCAGAGTAAGCACTATGTGCCAATTTAATTCAGAAATAAGCATCTCGATTTCTTAAATATGTTCCTGTACTTCTAAAAAAATTTTACTTTTGATTAGTCTTTGTGCCTTCAAAATCGCAATAGTTCTTAGCACAATTTGGCTTGGTTTTAGCTTAATTTGTTTTGCATTCAACGCGTCCAGTTATTTTGCTACTTTGTAAATCACAGCACTTGTCAGGTAAGCAGGAGCAACATTGCTTTCGCCTGGCGCATGCGCACCCACCATGTACACGTCTTTTGCGAGCCACACTGGGAACACAGTAATCTAAGCTCTGGCTTCTAATTGTTTGTCCGAGCCGACCCGGGTTCGAGTCCCTGATGAAGCATTGTGATGTGTTTGTCTTACAGCATAGTCTCTCTCTCTCTCTCTCTCTCCCTTCTCTGGAGCCAGTGACCCTGAATTTGGGACAAGAGACTGTGTGACGTGCCTGTCCCGCAGGACGCACACGACATAAAAGCAGATAGCAGCAAGAACGAATGTCTGCGTAGCTCAGTTGGTAGAGCGACTTGTTCCGGAATGAGTGGACTCGGGTTAAATCTCCGGCGTGGACCAAAAATGACGGAGAAATTTACTTCGTTATAACAGGTTATAGCCCTTAGAGTTGCTTATGGAAGTCGTTAAACACCGAAACAAAAGCAAAAAATGATCTGCAGGAGCCACAGCAGAAAGCTCCTCCTTAGCTGGGCAGGGAATGCAAATGGATGCTCTATGTGTGTTAATCACGTACGTTTAATAAGAGGAAATTTCCTTTCCCGGTGTCGGAGTGATCTGAGGCGCTGGCTTCTGTCCATTTTTCAGAAATAGGCATGGGTCTGAGGCACGGGTGGTGTATTTTTCTCTTGGATCTGGCTCTGTCCTATTCTTGGTTTGGTTTGGATGTTACCACCACCGTACCGCCCAGATGGCGCAATGACCATTTCGTAAACTTCTGACCAGTCGTCCCCGTGAAAAAAAACCATTCGTCCGTGAATGGGTCCTGGTGAGGCATGGATGTTGTGTTTGTATTATGTCACTAGCTCTTTCCCTTCCCTAAAACCATTGGCCGTAAATTAGGGACGAGCAAATGCTTTCAAAGAATCGAGTCGCCCACAGTGGTCGTAACCATATTTGTAACCACTGGGGGGGGAGTGTCAGCACCCCCAGATTTTCAGAGTCGGGGATCCCCAATGTAAAAGACATCCAATTTTTTTGGGAATATAAAAATACAATATAGTTTTACAGCTGTGTTCGCTAAGTTCCACAATTTGCCAACAGAGGCGCCTATGTCATGCCCGTTAGATCGCGCCTAAGCAACTGCTATGCTCCTGCGTGTGTGTGTGTGTAGAGGGAGGTGTCCCAAACTCTTATATAGCATCTTATATAGCATGTAGATAATATTGTATATATATATGTATACATATAATGAGTGTATGTGTGATCAGACCCCCCCCCCCAGATTTTGAAACACGGTTACGCCTCTGGTCGTAAAGACCACCGAGCATCCATGCCTCACCGGGATTCGAATCCAGACCCATATTTCGGACAAATGGTTAGAAGCTAGCTCTTAGATCACTGCGCCACCGGAGCAACTCGATAGGCTATAAGCAGTCGCCCGTCCCTAATTTAGGGCCGTAAGAGGAACACAACAACAATGCCTCACTGAGACTTCGAACCAGAGTTGGAAACGGGTCAAAAATTTCGGACCCGGACCCGTAACTGACCCAGACAAATCTGCTTTGAACTATAAATTCGAAACTCAATTTATATATACAGTGTATATATACATATAAACGTAATATATATATATATATTCATTCCAATAACTGCTTGACATTTAATAACCGAAATATTTTTTCAATAACAAAATTTGGTTACTTGCTAAATGTTAGTGCCATTTTTAGTGCCACTATTTTGCGTAATCCAGAAATAATGGCTGACTATGACCGTGACCATGGAGTATATTACAAATGGGAATAATTATTTACGATAACGCAAATGTATTTTTTTAATGTATTCCACGCTTTGATAGAGGTGCGCTTACTTTCATATGGTCCGTTAGATTTTTGGTTCCATAGTCTTTTATTACACCGTTGACATCTTTCTTTGTACACTTATACACTTTCCGCGTTTTGAACAACAAGCAAGACCAAACAACACAGAATTATCCATCGGTTCCTTAATGAGACGAACCAATTTCCAGCACTCACTCTTCCCCTTGTGGTTTTCAGCAAGCACGCATTTGTTGTCCTCGACGCGTTTCTCAACCTCCTTAATATTAAATTCATCCATATTAACAAATAAAGACTTAATTTCGAGACGACGTCATGGGAACGGGATGTCAGCACATCAATCGAAAACCTCTGAATGCTCAGTGTAAAAGATGCGATGTGAAAAGTAACTCTTTGTCATAGAGTGAACTTCGCACGGAGAGAGTGAATCAGCTGAGAAGCAGGCGAATGGCGTTTGCCTGTACCTTGCCCTGGACAATCGCACTGTAAAAGAACGCGAAGGAAGTATCTCTTTGCGATATGGTGTCGGTGTGTCTGGAGTCGATCGGTGGAAATCTTCGTTGCTTTAAGAAAGAGACGAAAATATTTTTGCATGGCAAATCATTATTCACTCCGTGGGCACCATACAAAATTCCACAAAACGCGCATTTTTCCTTGGAATATATTTTTCTCTTTTCAAAAATAGAAGGGGAATGAAACCGGGTCAGGAACCCCTGGAACCGACCCGTTGGACCCGCAAGAAATTGCCGACCCGTTGACCTGTGACCCGTTTCCATCTCTACTTCGAACAGAGGCTCATCTTGGATGAATAGTTAGAAAGCCGCGCTGAGATCACTGCTCCACCGAGGCAACTCGATTGCTATTAAACACTCGGCAGCCCCTAATTTAGGGCCCTTTCTCAGAACCAATGGTTCAAAATTAGGGATTGACGGTTATTTATTGTCCTAACCTTTGCTGATGACTTTAATCGCGAAAAATAAGTAAACATTTATCTGCACCCCTTGGCGCCTTCCTCTGTTGTTTAAGAGAGTTGCTTTACTTTTTGATAACTTATTTTTAGCAGAAAGTGCAAGCACTTATGAATTATAATTGCATTTGTTATTTCATTCAAGAAAGTTATTTGATGCGCATGAATTAAAAAACACTTTCCCAACTCCGTTTCGATGTAAAGATTTCTGTGAATAAAAGGAAGTAAACATTTAGAAAAACATTCAAACCGAGCACCCAGTGGCGAATATTACGGCACAGCACTGGTCCTACTGAGTTTTATTATTAATTTTCTGTATGATAAGTTTTACGTAAATAATGCATCTATTCATAAAGGTTAAATTTATCTTGGTAAACTTCGCTTAAGCGCAATTTCGTATGCAGCAGTTTTAATACCACAGCACTGCGTGGGATAACTCGGTATGTATACATACAATAATTCAATTCGTCACGCAATCTGACGGTACGTCTGCGGTCGTTTACAGGGATTACCATGGTTCAGGGGGTTACATAACATAAACGCCGTTAGCAAATGAAAAACCTTCGCTTTTAAAAACTTGATTTGTAAACACGCCTTACAACTTCCCATCTGGGAGCTGATCCCATGTATAACCTCATTTTCACGGCTTCATCTTGACTTCTAAAGACACAAAGAAGGAAAATAATTTCTATTTTTGAGACCTTCGCTCGGAAACTAGGTTGTCCCACTTTGGCCTCACACGCAAACCAGAGTTCTCCCCTTTATCTGCTACCCCTGTCCAAGAAAAGAAAGCTTACTTCTCTATTTTTTAATGATATACGTTACTTGCGGATTTTCCCGGTCAGGTAGTTACTGCCGCATCCTGTAAACTTGCCTAAGGAGCTTATAGCGTAAACGGCACAACTTTTTCATCATTCTTGTGGTAACGGGGCAAACCTGGAAGCTGGCCTATTCCCGTGCTAATTTCTTTCACGGACGGAAAAATTCGGGTGTCTTAGAACTGTGCTATTTTTTTTTCGACTCAGTTTAAAAGAAATAGGGCTCACACTACAAGTCTTTCAAATAAAATTAAAAAAAAATAATGGCCTTCGGGTGTGTTCAGCGACCTCGATAGATATCTGCCTCTTGCTGCTCTTTGAAACGTGTAGAAACTAAAAATGACATCCATTTTAACGCACATAAAAAAAAAATGGTGGAAATGCTTCTATTAGGGAGACCATCTTAGCAGCGAAAGTTACTCAATAGAAAGTGAAGGAAGAAGTTGCTAAGCTGTACTTCAATTTGTTACGGAGTTTTTTAGTTTGTGTTTTTATGACTTTTAAAAATACTAAGTTTCTTACATTTAAAACTGTTCGGATATTTATTTGGCGTTCCCTTGTAGAATAATAGTTCATTTATGTTTACTTGTCTGTAGTAATAACTATTATTCTAAGGTGTTAAGTTTGTTTCTGTGTAGAACACTAACCATGTGCTTGTTAGGCTTACGTTCACTTTAGCTTTTAGCTTCATTGTAGCTCTTTTTACTGCTTACTGCCTTTGCTGTATGACTCAAACCTTCTTCAAAGCAGAGTTGGAAACGGGTCAAAAATTTTGGACCCGGACCCAGCCGTCACATAATTGGACACGACCCGGGCCTGGCCCGGACAAATCTGCTTTGACCTTTAAACTGGAATATATCATCATCATTGTCAATCATCATCAATCCACTACTGGGTAAAGGTCTTCCCACGTTTTTTTCACAACGGACTGTCTTAGGCCAGTCTGCTCCATCCACCCATCTCCCACGTGGTCAATAGTAACCAGAACACTATCTCCCACGTGGTCAATAGTAACCAGAACACTATCTCCCACGTGGTCAATAGTAACCAAAACACTATCTCCCGTGAGGTCAATAGTAACCAGAACACTATCTCCCACGTGGTCAATAGTAACCAAAACACTATCTCCCTCGTGGTCAATAGTAACCAGAATACTATCTCCCTCGTGGTCAATAGTAACCAAAACACTATCTCCCTCGTGGTCAATAGTAACCAGAACACTATTTCCCACGTGGTCAATAGTAACCAGAACACTATCTCCCTCGTGGTCAATAGTAACCAGATTACTATCTCCCACGTGGTCAATAGTAACCAAAACACTATCTCCCTCGTGGTCAATAGTAACCAGAATACTATCTCCCTCGTGGTCAATAGTAACCAGAATACTATCTCCCACGTGGTCAATAGTAACTACAATACTATCTCCCACGTGGTCAATAGTAACCAGAATACTATCTCCCACGTGGTCAATAGTAACTAGAATACTATCTCCCACGTGGTCTTCTGGTGGTTCTTTTCCTGTCCCTTGGAATCCAGTCTAAAATTTCGGTTCTTCATCAGTGGTCCGTTCTTCTGAAAACATATCTAGCACATTGCCGTTTCAGGGGTTTTACTCTGATCATGATGTCTTCCACTCTTGTTATTTTCCTTATCCACCAGTTCCTCTTTTTATCTTTCTCGGTTACTCCAAGCATGCATCTCTCCATGCTTCTTTCAGCTGTCAGCAGTCTTTGTATGTCTTTTTTAGTTAAGGTCCACGTCTCTGCTCCGTAGGTAAGCACTGAGAGATGCATTGATTAAACACTTTTCTTCTAAGACATAATGGGATACTGCTCTTAAAAATTGTACTATTTCTTCCAAAAGCTCTCCAACTAAATTTTATATGCCAATTATTTTCTTGATTCTCGCTTGATATCTGCTGCCTAAGGTAAATGTAGTATTTGGTTATCTTCAGCTTTTTCCCATCAATTGATAAATCTTCATTCTTTGTAAAAGCATTGTACATCAGTTTTGCCATCTGAAAGTTCATTTTTAGCCCCATTTCTTTACCCTTCTCTGCAAGTTCCTGGATCATACTCTGCAACTCTGAAGTATTATTTTAAAGACCTCTGAAGGGTTCTTTGAAATATTTTTTTCTATTCAAAAATAAAACGGAAAAAAACCGGATCGAAATCGGGTCAGGACACCTTGACCTTACCCGTTTGACCCGCAAGAAATTGTCAACCCGGTGAACCGTGACCCGTTTCCATCTCTGCTTCTAAGTTAAACCAGGATATCTTCACCTTTCGCGCAGCTGAAAATCATAATATTAAATACGAAACAGCTAAGTACACTGTGAAAAATAAGTGGTGTGAATTCACGGAATATTCCTGAAAATGATATGCAGCAAAGTTGAAGGCTGGGGTCCGTTTTTTGTTTTATAACAAAATTTCTGTTTTTTAACGTTCCCATTTTTTTCAAATTTCCGTATTTTGACAGAATTTCCGCAGTCAGTGATTCCGTTTACTTCAAAAAAAGTCTGCTTCGGACTTTTCCGCATTTACACAGAAATTTCGTAAAAACTTTTACTTTTCCCGCTGTTTTACAAACAAAATCCCCCCCCCCCCCCCCTTCCGCTTGCGGGTTTCGAAGAAAAAACGCCTTTACGTTCGTAATCGCCGTGCGCTACCAATGGACCAGAAACACTCGTAACGTTCACCTACTCACTTACGTTACAAAGTAGAACTTAAAGGGCGTGATGATTAAAGTTTTTTGTCATTAATGGGAGTGAATTAGTCATTTTATTATCTATTGGAGTTTCTTATCTTCTGAATAGATTTGTAATAATTTTATTATTTTTATTTTTTAGGAGGACTTATAACAAATTACGTATTTTTTTTATCGTCATATTTCGAAGCAACAGAATACTTTGGAACTTGAGATCTTATTAAACTGACAATGTCTTTTAATAATCTTTAAGAAAAGGTAAAACGTACTGCTTTATACACTATCTACCAACAAGTAATTGGACACCTCTGATGGCAAAAGAAAACGAAGTTTATTCACCTTCAATAGTTGGGGGAGCCTCCACGAGCGGCGATTACAGCTGCGACCCTCCGGGGCATACTCTCAACTAGGCGTTGTACGACGGCTAGCGGTATTTTCTTCCACTCGGCTTGGAGAAGACAGGTCAGTTCCTTCACCGATTTCGGATGGTGGGGGTACCCCTTCAGTCGACGCTAGAACTCGTCCCAGAGGTGCTCGATAGGGTTAAGGTCCGGGCTCTGCGCAGGCCAGTCCATTCGATTAACCCCATTGTTACCATACCAAGCCATGGTGGACCTCACAACATGACAGGTGGCATTGTCATCCTGAAAGTAACATGGGTCCACTCCGTAAAACTGCCACAACGTAGGAAGCGCATGGTCATCCATAATGGTGTAGTAGGTTTCGGCGTTGAGTCAACCAGGAATTGCGGCCAAGGGTCCCGTGCCATACCAGGAGAAACACCCCCATAGCATAATTCCACCGCCGCCGAACTTCAGAGTTGGCAAAATACATTCCGGCAGGAGGCGTTCTCCAGGCAGACGCCAAACCCAGACCCTGCCATCCGAACGGTAGAGAGTGAATCTTGATTCGTCGCCCCAGAGAACCTGTTTCCACTGGTCAACGGTCCACTGTCGACGTTCTTTGCACCACGTTGGCGAACAGCGCTATTGGATTTGGTGATCAAAAGCTTCTGGGCGGCAGCACGTCCATGATAACCGAGCAGATGGGCTACCTTACGAATGGTATTCGTCAAAAGTACACTCCCGGATGCCTGTTGAAACTCCTCGAGGATGTGGTTCATCGATTTGGAGCGGTTCTTCCGAATTTCTCTGGCCAGCACCCGTCGGTCTCTAACTCCCAGTTTTGTGGGTTTGCCGGGTCGGGGCACATTCCGACAGTCACCTCTCATCTTCCACTTGCCAATCACGTAGGCCACTGTCGATTTTGGGTACTTCAACTCGCTGGATATGTCACTTATGGATCGGCCATTTCTGTGATACCCGACGATTACACCTTTCTCGAAATCAGAGAGCTTCGAACTGCGTGGCATCTTGCATGCGACTGGTTGCGTTGTTGTTTCTCACACGATATTTAACTGCGGTGGCCGTGACGTGTATCAGGACCGCAGATATCGTCGATTGCAGGGGTGTCCAATTACTTGTTGGTAGATAGTGTATATAGTATTATTTCATAAAATTCGTAAACATGAAGTTTACTCTTGATAGCTATTATTGTCTTAAGGGGTCCAAAGACCGATACGTAGACATCATACAAGCACTTGGACAGTAAATTAATTTAAATACCAAGTTTAGTACGGTAGCACAATATGCAATAGCCTGTGCACAAAATCGAGGATAGGGGAAGAAATGTCCTGTGCCACAACAACCAAAATTTCACGCGATATGCTATCCACAATATCCGCTCTTTCTATAGAACTTCAAAATCAGTTCCTCCAACAGGCGATTAAAATTAAACAAAGACATCGCTCTTTGCACGTTTTAACAACACGCCGCAACCGAAAAACTGCTATTCGGTCACCGCTGGGGAATTGAATCCACGGATATCTCGATATCTAACAGAGCGCGTTATCCTTACACCACGGTGGCGAACAATCCACGGGGCAATGTGTGTTTTTCTTCAAACTATTAAATTATCTGCTGGGTTTTCATAATAAGTCACTGTATTTTTTATTGTTCTTGTAAGAACATGAGTTAAAACTTAAGATTCTTAGATTTTGTCTTGGACTTTCTAATGATTTTCATCGTATACTTTTCTTAATACATCTTTTTTTTTCGTTACGCAATGTGAAGTCACAGGGGGCTTCAACCATAAACAGTTCCAAGTGCAATTTGGGAGGTGTAGTTGAATGATAGCAAACGAAAAAGTTGAAACTGTCTCGCCAACTCCATTGTATACAGTGACGTGAAACCGCTACCCTTGGCGAGTCACTGCCTTGAAATCTGTTCGTCCTCTGCCTCTGTTTCTGACCAAGCGGAAAACACAAGAGACAAAAGTAAAACTATTTTATAAACCTTTCTATCTCTCTATCCATCTAGTATTTGCCCAGGCATGCCTCCTGAGTCCTTGTTAATGGTGGGACTCAAGGCTATAAGCCCCTATAGACTCCTCTTAATCCGACATTGCAGTGTAGGCACTCTAAGAATAGTAATACGGTCTAGTAGAACCAGAAGCCATTATTTACAAGTCCAATTCTTTACTGGCTGTAGTCAAGAAGTAGGTCACTTTTTAGAAACTTCTCACCCATTGCGAAAATTTTTTTGCATAACAATATCCAAGCGGAACACAGTCTTCCCTACAACAACCAGCTTATACAGTACAAAATCTTTTACACAATCATGAGTAGGAAAATCTGGAGCGCTATAACATTCAGAACTCCAAAACCATGGTATCGAATAACATGGTGACTAAAAACATAGTGCTCCCCAAACACAGTGAAGCTCATACTATCAAAACAGCAGCGCATATCTCTAACTTAAACATATATAATTGATTTCTGACCTGTTGTTAAGGTTGCCAAACTCAAATTCGTCGAGAGAAAATCTGTGGCATTTAGATTAGAAAAACCTTTAACGAGAATAAACCATATTTATATGAGCATACATGAACTCAAAAGGAAGGTTAAATTGGAGTATACGCCACAACCAGTTGAAATGGAAAGCTGAAGGTATGTCTACCGCCACGTTGGTTGAGTAGTCAGAGGCGCTGATTTCTGGCTAACCACCTGAGTCCTGGGTGACGTGCCCTGCCCAAAGCGCCTCCCCAACCCCCGTACCTGTCTGTATCCCCAAATCATTAACAGAACGACTGCATATAGCCCCACGAGCTGTTCATGGTGTTCGTTAAACCCCGAAACACACACATACAATAAAAAAATATGTCTATTGCTCACCTATATCCCCACCAATGTTCCCTCATATTTTATGGGAATGTGTCTCCACAAGCTAGCTTCAGTTGTGATTATAGTTAGTTTCATTTCGAGTTTCATGCAAAACTCCAAAACGCTTTTTTACTTGTTGACTTTGGTGTGAAAGGATGAAAATATCTAATATCTGCTTTTGGTTAAAATTTCTTAGGCCGCACAACAGTTGCTTTCTAAATTTAGAGCCCCCATCCCCCAGAGAAAAACAGAAAAACAAAACTGTTGTTTCGAAGATTCTGCATCACCTTTATCACCTAAGTTGAGATACTTCTTGTGCCTTACAATTAGCATTCAAATTCTTAGGTGGTCCGCTGTACCGAGAACAGTAAAATTTGAATCGGACCACCAAAATAAAAATGGGGGTGGTCCGACAGATCAGCAGCTATTTTCAGGTAAAGTAAAAAAATAATCTGCGGCATTCCCTCCCCGGAAATGTTGCTCGCAGTGCTCGTTAAACCACAGAAGGGAAGTTGCAAAATATTATTAGGTGTACACATAAGTTTTAAAGGATTTTCTGTGTGGCGTATACTGCTAATTTACATAATTGGCATTTCCCCGCGTTGTTGTCATGTGACCGTAACTGGTCCAGAGTATAAAATGCGACACAGAAGTTTGCCCAACAGTCAAACGCACTTGCACGTCGGTAGCTGAAAGACGGCAAGCGATACTGCATTTATTCGACACTGCATTCGTTACGAATTTCATCAAGGAAAAAGTGCTGCAAAAGCATGTGCATCGATCTGCTCTGTTATAGAAGAGAATATTGTATCGAAAAGCAAGTGTGAGTTTTGGTTTAGACGGTTTAAAGCAGGTGATTTTGATGTTAGCGATCGTGGACGTAGCGGCGCCCCGCAGAAGGTTACACATGAGGAAATGCAAGCACTGCTGGATCAAGATTTGTCTCAAAAGCAAAAAGAACTAGTTGAACAACTGGCGGTAACTCAACAAACCATTTCCAATCGTTTACGCGCAATGGGAAAGATTCAGAAGGAAGGAAAATCGGTGCCACTTGACCTGAGCCAGATGAACAAGGATCAGCGTGTCATGAAGTGTTTGAACGTCTCTTCAGTCCAAGGAATCTTATTAGGTGTGTAACTTTATTCTCGGCCACAGACACGATACGTTGACAGCAAATTATAGCAAATCGAATACGTACCTAATCAGGGAAATAATCCTCGTCGAGTTGGATACATTTGAACCATCGGTCAGAGAACTGCCGAATACCACTGCGGAAAAATGAGGGCTGTTTGGTTTTGATAAAGTCGTCAATACTTGAGTGGACCTCCTCGACAGAAGTGAAGTGCGTATCACTCAAGTGATGTTTCAGGGAGCGAAAGAGGTGATAATCCGATGGGGCGAAGTCTGCAGAATACGCCGGGTGGGACAAAATCTCCCATCCCAGGTCGGTGATCGTGTTTAAAGTCGTTTTCCCAGTGTGAGGACGCGCGTTATCCTGAAGCAACAGGACCGACCTTCTGCCCTTGCCGGTGTATGGCCTTTTCGCCTCCACTGCGTCACTCACACGAATGAGTTGCTGACAATAACGCTCATCATTGACCATTTCACGAGGTTTGAGCAACTCATATTGTACGATACCGTGCTGATCCCATCATATGCACAGCAACAACTTCCTGGCATGGATATTCGGCTTGGCGGTACTGGTGGTAAGCTGACCTGGATAAACCCACGAAATATGCGCCACTTAGGATTATCGTAGAGGATCTACTTCTCATCACAGGTCAAAATCTTGTGGAGAAAATCCTTCTTCTTGAATCTGGAGAGCAAGGACACAGCAACATCGTAGCACCCAGACTTGTTCGCAGCTGTGAGTTTGTGGGGCACCCAACGGCCCTCCTTGTGAATGCGTCCAAGCTTGTGCAGGCGCTTTGCAATGGCTTGCCGTGTTACTCCGAGTTCTTAAGCGTGCTCTGACTGTGTGCGACAGGGATCCGCGTCCAACAATTGTTCCAGTTCCTCATCGTCAACTTTCTGTGGCTGTCTCAGACGTTTTGCATCACGGACATCAAAATTTCCCTGCTTAAACCGCTGGAACCACTTCTTACACGCACTATAGGACACAGCAGCCTCATCCAAAGCAGCACAGATCATTTGCTGTGCTTTTGCGGCCCCTTTTTCAGCTGAAACGCAAACAGGAGGCAGTGCCTCAAATGTTGCTTCTCGAACGGCATTGCTTTCACCGTCAACTTTCGCTCCTTCTGTCACTACAGCTGTGAGCGGTTACGGTTGCCTGGAAAGCTGTTGGATGGCGCTGCAATAAGCCATTATCGCACACAGCTATTTGCATTTGCCGACGTTCTATGATCGCTTGCGGTTAGGGGCCAAGAATTAAGTTGCACACCTAATAGAATGAGAAGTACGGTGTTGCAGTGACTGACTAGGAAGCACCAGTTTAAAACGTAGAAACCAAGAATATTTTGCCTTTGTGAATAGCAACCAACTAGATTGCGTTAAAATGTGATGTTATGATATTGCTTCCGAAACTCGCAAAAAAAAAAAAAATTAAAAAGAAAATGAAAGCATGTGAATCCAAAGCATCCGAGGGAGAAAATATAATTGCAATCTGCGATAACGTGTGTTCCAGCAGCAACGGCTGAAAATTTTCAGTTGGCTCCAGTAAAACTTTGAAACAGAAAAAAACGTTCTGTTCACTTCGTAAATTTTCCAAACTTGCTGATACGCATAGTCAGCATTTATTACTGGAGGTGATAACTTCAAATCTGATTCCACCACGGAGAGCATGCATCCAATATGCCTCATAATCGGATAACAAATATAAGCACAACATCGAAAACAAAATACTAACCAAAATTAAATATAACTTGCATTGGCATACAAATTCTAATTAGTCTGAAAATATTTCCTAATATTTGTACTCTATTATTCAGTTAACTTGAGATTAAATTTAATGTTTTATTGCCCCTCGTTTTGAATAAGGGCAATGAAAGAAATACATAATGTGCGCATTAAATATGTTAATATATGTGTCATTTGCGGACCTGTAAAAATAGGTGCGGTCTATCAATTTTCGGTATACAATGGTCAGCACGACCAGCAAATCTTTTTTCCCAAAACTCTACCACTGGTTACACCACAAGAGGAAAGTGCCCTTTGGTTATAACGATTTTTTCCTGCTAGTAATACCTTAAAGGAGAGATTTTTCTGTTGGTTATTTTCCAATGTTTTTCCCCTGTTGTATCATCATCAACCATTATCAATACATTGCTGGATGAAGGTCTCCCCAAATTTCTTCCACAGCTGTCTGTCTTGGGCCTGTCTCCTCCATGTCATTCCAGCATACTTTCGAATTACATCCTTCCATATCCTATTGAGTCTTGTTCTGGGTCTTTTCCCGTCCCTCGGAATCCAGTCTAAAATTTCGGTTATCCATCGGTGGTCCATTCTTCTGGCAACATGTTCAGCCCATTGCCATTTCGGTGATTTCACTCTGGTCATGATGTCGTCCACTCCTGTGATTTTCCTTATCCACAAGTTCCTATTCCTATCTTTTCTGGTTACACCAAGCATGCATCTCTCCATGCCTCTTTGAGTTGTCTGCAGTCTTTGTATGTCTTTTTTAGTTAAGGTCCATGTGTCGGCTCCATACGTAAGCACTGGCAGAATGCATTGATTAAACACTTTTCTTTTAAGACACTCTTAAAAATTGTACTGTTTCTTCCAAAAGCTCTCCATTCAAATTTTATACGCCGATTAATTTCTTCATTAATGTGACCCTCACTCGATATCTGCTGCCCAAAATAAATGTAGAAATCGGTTGTCTCAAGCTTTTCTCCATCAATCGTTAAATCTTCGTTTCTTGTAAAAGCATTGTACATCACTTTTGTCTTCTGAAAGTTCATTTTTAATCCCCCTTCTTTACTCTTGTCAGCAAATTCTTGGATCATACTCTGCAGCTCTGAAGGGGTAGTTGCAAAGACGACTACGCCATCAGCAAAACGAAGGTGAGTAAAGTAATCTCCATTAATCTGTATCCTGTTATTTTCCCAGTTCAATGATTGAAAGACACTTTGCAATGTGGCGTTAAAGAGCTTGGGAGATATGGTGCCACCTTGTCTCACCCCTTTCCAATTCTTATTTGTGCTGTATCCTCAAATATTCGAACCTTTGCACTTGCATTTTCATAGATGTTATTAATAATGCCAATCTATGCATCTTTAATACCGCAGGATTTCAAAGCCGTTGTTACAGCTGATGGTTTCACGGAATCGAAGGCCTTTTCATAGTCAATTAAAGCCATGCATATTGGGAGTTCATATTCTCTTGTTCTTTCAGTTAGTTCTCTCAGTACATGGATATGATCTACAGTGCTGTAGCCACTCCTGAATCCAGCTTGTTCTCTTGGTTGGACCATGTCTAGTGTTACCTTCAAGCGATGTGAAAGAACCTCAGTGAAGATTTTATAAACCACTGAAAGTAAAATAAAAAAAGGTGAAATTGAGAATCTCAGGCCTGTAGTTCCTGAGATCCTCAATGTCACCTTTTTATGGAGCAGGATCATTGTAGCATTGTTCCAATCCTCTGGGATCTTCCTTTCATTAAGACATCTGGTGAAAACTTCGGCGAGTGTAGTTTCAATTTCTCCACTTGCTTCTTGTATAATGTCCACGATAATTCCATCTTCTGCTGAAGCTCTTCCAAGTTTCATGTTCTTAATTGCATAATGTATAAAAGATGAGACGCTTTACCAATGGTTTTACGCATTTCTTCGGCTTTTTATATCAGAAAACCTAAATGATTTGATTTCTATCGCATTTGAAATGCAAGGTGCTTACACCGATGAGACATTACGTTATGACGACCTCAAACCTAGAAAAAATGAGCGCGCCTGGAGACCGAACGGTGGCGCAGGTGAAGTTCACAGAGAAGTATATTTACAACCCGAGGACCGGCTTTCGGTTAGTATAATGTTCGGAGTCAGAATGGGAAAAGCTGCCTATTTATCGGAGTTTGATAAAGGACAAATTCTGATGACACGGCGCATCGGAACTACGATCTCGGAAACGGCGCGGGTTGTGGGTTGTTCACGTGCCGCTGTAGTGCGTACGTAGCAAACGTGGTGCACAGATGGCCAAACGAGGAACCGTCGTCCGCAAAACATTGATGCCGGTGGGGAGCGGAGACTGTTACGCATACAGTATTAACAATCAACAATAATAGTAATTACAATAATAAATAATTTCAATCTATTTAAAAAAAAAAAAAAAACTTTACATTCTGGGACTAACAAGAATATAAAAAAAGGGGAGGGGAAGGAAGGAGAAGAAATGAAACGGAAAATGTAAAAAAAAGGGGGGGGGGGGAAGGGACTAAAAGATCAAAGGGATACATTAGGAAAATAGGAACAGGAGTGGCAAAGTAGTAGGGAAGTGGGGAAAGTTGGGAGGACGGTGGAGAAAAAGGGGAACAGGAAACAATTTTACTAATACTAATTTCTACTAATACCTTTGAATGTTATGCGCCATGCTTTCTGGTGCAACCCTGACTTGCCTATACTTGTATAGGGAGATCAGGGCATTGTCCGGATTTCTGTGGCCTTTTCCCTGACTGTTACAATTATATACACGATAACGAAGTAAATTTCTCCGTCATTCTTGTCCATCAACAGTGGTGGTGAGGGCAATGTGTCACAGCGCACAGTTCATCTATGCCTTTTGCGCATGGGCCTGCGTAGCCGAAGGCCCACCCGGGTCCCCATGTTCACTGCATGTCATCGCCAACAACGCATGAAATGGGCCCAACATATCGACATTGGACAGCGGATGATTGGATGAACGTGGCCTCATCTGAAGAATCAAAATTCCTGGTGCATCACGTAGACGGTCGAGCGTGGATACGCCGACTGCCAACGGAGACTATGACACTTTGATGCACTGTTGGGCGGAAACAGGCCGGCGGATGTGGTGTTATGCTATGGGCGATGTTTTCTTGGGACACTTTAGGCCCCATTATCCCAATAGCACAATCCCTGACAGCTGCCAGATATCTGAACATCGTTGCGGACTAAGTTCAGCCATTCATGGCAACTGTGTCTCCTGCTGGTGATGGTCATTACCAGAAGCATGATGCGCCATGCCACACTGCCAGAATCGTCAAGGATTGCTTCGAGGAACATGATAGTAACTTTCTGTTAACGCCCTAGCCTCCAAATTCACCTGACATGAACCCAATTCAACATTTGTGGTTCGACTTGGAAAAGCGGGTTCGTGATAAATCACCACCACTCCAGTACGGGAACTGGAGGACTTGATTTTGATATTATAGTACCAGATACCCCAGGATACCTATCGCCATCTCATCGAATCGATGACTTGCCTAGTGGCTGCTGTTTTGCGGGATGAAGGGTGTCTTACGCTTATTAGGTAGGTGGTCATAATGTAATAGCTCATCGGTGTATTTGTTCTTCACGTACAGAGACTCTCTGGTTTTGTGATTGAAACAAGGAAATATACGATGATCAATACTGGCATATCACGAAAAAAAAGTAGAAATTTAAACATCAGTGTGTATGGTATAAGCCGTTTCTCTATATTGTCAACATCACTATCAACACATAATCTGCCCACTACGGGTTGAAGGTATCCCCAAATTTCCTCTACAACGTTCTCTTTTGAGCCAGCCTTCTCCACGTCACTTCAACATGCTTCCGAATTTCATCCCTTGCCCATCTACCACATGATCTTCTTCTGGGTCTTTTCGTGTCCCTTGGAATCCAGTGTAGTATTTCAGTTGTCCAGTAGTGGTCGGTTCTAGCAACATGTCCAGCCCACTGTCACTTAAGTCTCTACTTTGATCATAATGTCATCCACTCTTGTTTTGGGTCTTTTCCTATCCCTTGGTATCCAGTCTAGTATTTCAGCTGTCCAGCGGTGGTCAGTTCTTCTAGCAATATATCCAGCCCATTGTCACTTGAGTCTCTACTTTGATCATAATGTTATCCACTCTTCTGGATCTTTTCCTATCCCTTGGTATCCAGTCTAGTATTTCAGCTGTGCAACAGTGGTCAGTTCTTCTAGCAATATGTCCAGGCAATTGTCACTTAAGTCTCTACTTTGATCATAATGTCATCCACTCTTGTTTTGGGTCTTTTCCTATCCCTTGGTATCCAGTCTAGTATTTCAGCTGTCCAGCGGTGGTCAGTTCTTCTAGCAATATATCCAGCCCATTGTCACTTGAGTCTCTACTTTGATCATAATGTTATCCACTCTTCTGGATCTTTTCCTATCCCTTGGTATCCAGTCTAGTATTTCAGCTGTGCAACAGTGGTCAGTTCTTCTAGCAATATGTCCAGGCCATTGTCACTTGAGTCACTACCTTGATCATAATGACATCCACTCTTGTTTTAGGTCTTTTCCTATCCCTTGGTATGCAGTCTAGTATTTCAGCTGTTCAACATTGGTCAGTTCTTCTAGCAATATGTCCAGACCTTTGCCATTTCAGCGGTTTTACTTTGATCATGCTGGCATTACTTCCCGTCATTTTACTGATTCATGGGTTCCTCTTTCTATCCTTCCAGCTTGTGCTGTGGTACTTGCTTAATATTTTCTTCCAGCCATGAGCACTTTTTTTTTTTTCGTGTCTTGAAATATTCACTGCTGGCCACCCAAAATGCAACACCAAGATGGAAGCGTCCGATTGGCCTGAAATTCCCAACATGCGTCGCCCGCGAGAGGACATGCAAACAATTAGCATTGCAGGGCATATGCAAGTAATGTGCGCCCGGCATGCCACAGAGAAGCACTATAATTAGGGGGCACAGAAGGCGGGGTGTAAGTAGTGGAAGTGTGGCACACCACCAAACGAGAGGACCGGCAAGTTCTGCAACGGGCATTGATGGTTGGCACCGTCACATCACGAACTTTAGCGCAGGAATTAGGATGTATTGCGCAACAACCTGTGTCAACACGTACCGTTCGACGTCGTCTGAAGGAGCGGGGACTTGTCGCATGGTGCCCATTGCTCCGATTACCATTGACGTTACACCACCGGCGAGGGCGGCAGCAGTGGGCCGTTGAACGCCGCACCTGGACTATGGAATGGCAAGACATTGTCATCTTCGACGAATGCCGCTTTTGCCTGCAACACCACGATGGTCGGATCCGCGTGTGGCGGCAACGCGACGAGAGACTGTATGACGCCTGCATTATGCATCGCCATACCGGTCTGTCGCCTGGCATTATGGTTTGGGGCGCAATTGGATATGACACCCGCATCCCTCTGGTACGCATCGCTGGTACACTCAACAGCCACAACTACATCTCCGACGTTTTGGAGCCTGTAGTGCTCCCTTACCTGCAGCACCTGCCAGCGGCCACGTTTAAACAGGACAATGCGCGGCCGCAAGTGGCACGCATCGTGCAACAATTCTTCACGGCCCACCAGGTGTTACCGCTGCCGTGGCCCGCCTGTACTCCCGATATATCGCCCATCGAACACGTCTGGTCGCTGATCGGCAACCGAGTGGCCCGGCAAGCACCACCCGCGGCTAGGCCTGATGAACTGTGGCAACGTGTGGAAGCAGCCTGGACCGACATACCTCAAGCCCACATCCAAATCCTCTTTCGTTTGATGCCGCGGCGTATAGCGGTCGTCATTGCCAGGCATGAGGGTCTCACGAACTATTGATGTCTGCGTGTTCCGCAAGTCGCACGGGCCTGTAAGCTCAATCGTTTCATCTTTGTATCTGTTGTTATGTGTCCAGTAAATCTGGCTTTGCTGCTTGTGTCATTTTGGGTGGCCAGCAGTGTATGAGCGCGGAAAAAAATATTAGTTACAAGTTCAAAACAGCTCTACAAAAACTACGGTAGTCGTGTTCCAGTAGGTGCTTAAACTTTGTCTTTACTGTGGCATTTCATTCCTTTTGTCTTCATAACTGTAGCTGTATCTATGAATTTCCTCGCTTAGAAAAAATGTCATGTTATTCCGTTTGCCAAATCCACCCAGTATAACACACTGGTGTTTAAAAAATTAAGCATTATTGGTAAAACATACAAAGTAAAGGGTTAAAACCGGCAGAACAGCGGACATTGGTATGTAGATTAGTCACACACCGAAACCAATCTAAGTATACTGTTAAAACCGCTGACGTCCAATATACAAATATTTCGCAGTTGCATAAAAACAGCCGACACTACTTTGAGAGTATTACTCCATTTTCTTGCAATCTCCGTGAGAAGAGTTGCTGTCAATGATGATCAGGAACGTAATATGGAACAAAGACTCCAGGTTGTTTTTTGCAGGGTAGAATAATCGGAAGGCCCGAATCAGGAGAGTCATACTGCGGTCTCCAGAGCACTGAATGTGCTTCAAAGTGTCATTTCCTGGCTTTAGAGAAGGTTCCAAGTCACAGGGGAGGTTTGACTCCAACAAGTACAAGGTCGTCCAAGAGTCACAACCACTCAGAAGGACCGGCATCTTCCATTAACTGTACGACGTCATAGGACGATGTCTGCCAGGCAACTCTCTGCAGAACTTGCGGCCGCCTTACGACTAAAAGTTTGAAGACAAGCTGTTTACAGGAGGCTCAGGGCAACTGGTCTCAAGGCCAGACGTCCAGCATTTCGTGTCGCTCTCACTCCTACGAACATTAGGTCCCGTTTAAACTGGATACGGGAGCATCGAAACTAGACACTGAATCAGTGGAGCCATGTGTTCTTCACTGGGGAGTCCAGATTCAGTTTACAGACTGATTCTCGACGAACCGCTATCTGGAGAGAACGGGTAACCCGTTTGAATTCCAATAACATCAGGGAAAGGGACGAATTTGGTGGCGGTGGGGTTATGGCATGGGAAGGCATCATGTTTAATGGGCGCACAGAGCTCCATATTTTCGACAGAGATACCGTTGATGCTCTGAGGTAGAGACGGAATAGCGGAACCTCATGTCAGACTTTTCGTAGGTGCCGTGGGTCTAGAACTGGAATTCATGGACGATAGTGCACGGCACCACAGAGCTCACGTGGAACGGCCCAGTATGGTCTCCGAATATGAATCCGATACAGAATGCATGGAATGCACTAGGGAGGCGAATTGCATCCCGTCAGCTTCCAGTAAGGACCATTCTGAGCTCCGAATTACTCTTCGTAACGAGTGAGACTTGTTGCCCACAGAGCTCTTGGGCAACCTGATAAGCAGCATGAGAAGTCGATGCGAGGATTGCGTGGCTGCAAGGTGGTTACCACATTGATCATGGTGCACCAGCATTTTCTCACTTTCATGTAGTCAGCACGAAAATCACTGTGTTGTTAATTTTGTAAATTTGCATAAGTAGTGTATTAATTTTGTTTGGTAACTTGTTTTGTCTGCTGTTGTACTTGCAATATGTTTTTACACAAGCATACTCAGTTTGTGCCTTTCCGATGATTGGTTCTTGAAATGTTCACAGGTCTGTTGCGTATGCTTAACTTTTGGACATGACTGTACTTGATGAACCTTAGGTAAAATAATTTCCCTATCTAGGTACCGGTGGTGAAGAAGTGCACGTGTCGGTGGAGTGACGTATATTCGTCGCCAGGAAAAATCTCGACCACCGACGAAATAACAATGCCCAAATAAGAGGATACGTGGCAGGAACATTTTCAAGTAGACGGCAATGGCAGCGCACGCACTCGTGTTACATGTCCCACATACGCGTTCTCAGTTGCATTCCTGGTCCTTATTGAAACAGCATAATATAATCAATATTTTTGCTTCCAAGATGTGCTTTCCTCTCCTTTCAAATTTTGTCCTTTCCGTTTCTGTTCGAGTTGCCGTGGACGCTACTCATACAGAAACGGAAAAGAGTCAGTTAAACTTTGAAGTGTTATAACGAAGTAAATTTCTCCGTCATTTTTGTCCACGCCGGGGTTCGAACCCGGGTCCCCTCATTCCGGAATAAGTTGCTCTACCAATTGAGCTACGTGGACGTTCGTTCTGACTGCTAACTGCCTTTATGTCGTGTGCGTCCTGCCGGCAGGTACGTCACATCTCCCCTACCCCCAAAGAGGGCCGGGGGCATGGCCCACGGGTCAGACGTGACCATGAATCGTTGCAGGCAGCCATCCGCTGTAGAACGTGCACTTGAGAACTCCCAGTCAATTTTTTTTTTCGAAACGCTGGAGAAGGGATTCTCTGATTTTTCCTCTCTCGCGGTGTGGAAATGACATCACACCATTGCAAAATTTTGAACGGCCGGGTCATCTGGAAAGTTCGGGCGCCATTATAACGAAGTAAATTTCTCCGTCATTTTTGTCCACGCCGGGGCTCGAACACGGCTCCCCTCATTCCGGAATAAGTTGCTCTACCAATTGAGCTACGCGGACGTTCGTTCTGACTGCTATCTGCCTTTATGTCGTGTGCGTCCTGCTGGCAGGTACGTCACAGTGTCTACCACGATTCCGGATGCTTAATGGCTGCCACAAGCAAACAGAGAGACATTCTCTTTTATTTTATGTATAAGGGTCGCCCAAATGAAAATGAGTCTCGTGTAATAGCACTTTTTTATATTTAAACAGAGCTGTACTTTTTCTCAGGTATACCGCCTGTCATGCCAGGAAGGCCGCTCCGGTGGCGCAGTGGTCTAAGGCGTTGGCCTCTGATCATTCGTACGTAAGGGGTCCGGGTTTGAATCCCGGTCAGGCATGGATGTTGTGTTTGTCTTACGGCACTGGCTCTTTCCCATCCCTGGAACCAGTGACCCTAAATTAGGGACGGGCGACTGCTTATAGCCCATTGAGTTGCTCACGGTGGTCGTTAAACCTCCAATAAAAAAAATGCCAGGAAGCATGCTGTTATCGGCGGTCCGTATCAGTGTGCTGTTTGCACGTGCGGAGGCAAGTTGACTCAGTGCGGTCGTGACATAGATTCGTCCAAACACGCCCAGCGGGCACTTGTACAATTTTTGATGGAAGATGTTATTGAAGCCAAAATTTATCGTTGTATGAAGGATGTATGTGTACGGGAATGAGTGTCAGTCACAGTGTACAGTTTTCCGCTGTTGGATTGAATTTCGTAAAGGACATGTGAGTACGGACGACATGCCGAGACCTGGGCAAGCATACGTTACGATCACCATGAAATCGATTGCTGTCGTGGATAGCTTTGTAAAGGAAAATCGCGGAATCACCACCCGCGAGCTTGCGGCAACATTTTCCGTGAGTAAGGGAACTAACTGTTAGCACCATTTTCCATCGCACATTGGGATACAGCAAGGTTTGCGCACAATGGGTCCACCAAGCATCTCCAGGAGGATCAGGAGACTCAGCGAATGGGTGTTTCCCTGGAGCATCAGCATCGTTACCGCGCAGAGGGGATGGGGACAGTTTCTTTCCAAGACTGTGGCCGCAGATGAAACTTGGTGCCACCACTTCGATCCTTCCACAAAACGGATGAGTATGGAATGTCGGCATCCCCACTCTTCACGCCCCCAAAAAAGCTCAGTCCTCCTTAAGAGCTGAAAAAGTGATGCTCACGATTTTCTACTATGAGAATAGCCCATTGCTGTTGGATTGGCTGGACGCAGGCCGTACGGTCAGGGCACATACTGCAATACATTACGCAACCTCAAAATAGCCATCAAGGCGCAAGCGACCCGGTATGTTGTCAAATGGGGTTATTCTGTTGCACGACAATGCACACCCGCATGTGTCGACAGTGTGCCAAGATTTGCTGCGGAGCTTCCGCTGGGAGGTCCTCGACCATCCCCTATATAGCCCCGATCTGTCTCCCTGCGACTACCACATCTTCGTGTCACTGAAAAAAGCTCTCAAGGGCCGCCGGTTCGCTAACAACGCTGAGGTCCAGGACGCCGTTGAAGACTGGTTCCACTGCCAAACAGGGACGTTCGTCGCTCAGGGTATCCACAATCTCGTGCCGCATTGGGACACTTGCTTGAACTGGCAAGGCGTCTACGTGTAGCTGGTATGTAGCCCGTGTATCACTCTTACTTCCTGTATGTTTACATATTCCAACCTATAAACACTTACGACGAAAACCCGTCATTCTAAGTTTCATTTGGGCGACCCTTATATAATAATTATCTTTTATTTTATGTATAATAATTATTTCCTTTTCATATATAACCAATTTAACCTTTCATTTCTATTTTGTGTGCGTGCATATATATATATATATATATATATACTTTTTGATCCATTAAATGGAAATCTTTGCATGATCCCAAAATAATTCCTTTAGATGTCTATATACACTGAAGAGCAATTGAATTAGAGACAGCTGGCATTATGCAAATGTGGCGCTGTGGGCGGCCCAGTAATCGGAAATGGCATGACGTATGCAGCGATCCGACAATATAAGGAGTGATGCGAAGATAATCAGTAAGAGTCGGACGCAGTATGGGTAAGAAGAAGGATCTAAGCGCATTTGATCGTGGGCAAATTGTCGGGTCCCGGCGAATGGGTAACTCCATTTCGGAAGTCGTGCAGGCACTGGGATTTTCACGAGCCACTGTGTCACGGGTGTACCGTGAGTACATCGAATCCGGTAAAACCATCCCTGCAAGGGCCAACTGCCGTGGAAAACAGCGTGTGGATGAGCGGGATCATCGTCGGCTAGCTCGCATTGTAACAGCGGATAGACGGGCCACAGTGCAAGAAATCACTCGGCAATTTAACGCTGGTGCACAAAAACGTGTAAGCAGCCACACCATCCAGAACCATATCCTTGCTATGGAGTACAGAAGCCATCGTCCCACGAGGGTACAGCTGCTGACCGAACATCACAGGGTGCAAAGATTAGTTTGGGAGCTGGAACATCGCCACTGGACCCTAGACATATGAAAAAATGTTGCCTGGACTCGTCGAGTCGAGATTCACGTTGGTACATGCGGATGGCAGGATACGAGTACGGCGCAAACCACATGAAGCGATTGATCCTTCTTGCCAGCAGGGTACTCTTCAAGCTGGTGGGGGTGGCATTCTTGTCTGGGGACTGTTTACGTGGTCTGAAATGGGACCCCTGGTACGTGTGACATCGTTCCTCACAGGTCAACGTTACCGGGATATCCTGGACGACCATTTGCTCCCGTTTGTGCGTCTTCAACATCCCACTGGGGACCTCATCCTGCAACAAGACATTGCACCGTGCCATCGCTCACGGATCGTATCCGAATGGTTGGATGAACACTCCACCGACGTGACCTCGCTTCCTTGACCAGCTAGGTCACCTGACCTTAATCCCATTGAGCACATCTGGGATGCCACCGAGAGAGATGTTCGAGGCTCTGACCCCCTTCCATGAAATCTTCGTGAACTGTGGGAGCTTGTTCAGGGGTCGTGGATCCGTATGGCTTCCCAACGCTTCTGGTGTCTTGTCGAGTCCATGCCGAGGCGAATCGCCGCCGTCATCAGGGCGAAAGGTGGTGCTACACGTTAGTAGACAGGTATCTCTAATTCAATTGATCTTCAGTGTATATTATTGAAAAGGTGTAAAAACCTTCCACTCTCGAAATTCTTCTGTAGTGCTTTCCACCTCGTACCTGCAATAAATTTCTGCGAATAAAACTTTAAATCTACAGTTACGGTCAAAAATCATAATGAAGTTCAAATATTTTAAAAAAAATTCAATATTCAGTAACCTCCGTGAGAGAGTGTTCTACTTACAGTGAGAGAGATTTTAAATTTTATTCATATAATTCTCACATAACGCAATGAAATTAATTCAACAGTAGTGGGAAAAAATATTGTTTTTATTGGTCAATAAATTCTAGAATAGCAAAAGCGAAATAATTACGAAAGTGTTAATTTTAGAAAACCAAGACGCTGAGGTTCAGAGATGAGGAAAAGAAAAAGAGGTGAAAGGACGGAAGGGAAGGAAAATGGGAGAGGAAAAGAGCAAGCGACTGAGTGACCTCAACCACTTGATTTTGGGAAGTCTCCTGCGTTCCTATTTTAAAATGTGTGTTAACGCAACCCAGCAGCCCCGGGGGTACTTTCCCTTCTGGTTTTGTATTTGGCCTCGGCCAACTCACTCTCGACTGGCGAGAGGTCCATGACCTCTATAGTCTGACATCAATGCTGTCTCAACAGAAAGTGCTTCGATAATGCATCAGGAAAAACGCGGCAGTCGCGTGAGAAAAATTTAAGATTGTTGCTGCGAAGGAAGACTAGAAGACGAACTGCATGGAAAGTACAAGTGCACGTTTTGTTGTACCGTAATCTGTAAATCAAATTTCAAATCATCTCGCGACATTTTCAAATTTGACCAATAAAAATACATATTAAAGAGAATGACGCCGAATTCTCGGGAGAAATGAGTACCGGGGCTCTGACTTAGTGGTATAATGCTAATTGAAAAAGTACAGAAACGGGGAATGCCTTTACATCTTCAAAACCTTTCCTATCTTACCTCTTCGCCCTCCCACTCTCCCATTTTTACTTTCATATATTTATAGCATTAGAAAGAACAGTGATCGGTGGAAATCATACTTCCGCATTTACACCGTTTTGTCCTTCAATAAACATGATTTAACCATTTTGGTAAGAAAATATTGAAATGTTAGGGGCTAAGTTGGGGCCGTTTTGGGGTGCAAAAACTAAAATCAGTCCCATATTATCCAGTAAGATGTCGTTGGAAGCCGGAAAATAATTTATAATGCAATGGTGAAAGCCATTTATTACTGAGAGTCTTAGTTATGGAGATATTTGAAATGTTAGGGCCTAAGTTGGGGCCGTTTTGAGGTGCAAAAACTGAATTCAGTCCCATATTATTGAGTAAGATGTTGTTGGAAGCCGGAAACTAATTTATAACGCAATGGTGAAAGCCATTTATTACTGAGAGTCTTAGTTATGGAGATATTTGAAATGTTAGGGCCTAAGTTGGGGCCGGTTTGAGGTGCAAAAACTGAATTCAGTCCCATATTATCAATATGGGACGCTGAAGCCGGTAACTAATTTATAATGCAATGGTGAAAGCCATTTATTACTGAGAGTCTTAGTTATGCAGATATTTGAAATGTTAGGGCCTAAGTTGGGGCCGTTTTGAGGTGCAAAAACTGAATTCAGTCCCATATTATCAATATGGGACTGAAGTCGGTAACTAATTTATAACGCAATGGTGAAAGCCATTTATTACTGAGAGTCTTAGTTATGGAGATATTTGAAATGTTAGGGCCTAAGTTGGGGCCGGTTTGAGGTGCAAAAACTGAATTCAGTCCCATATTATCAATATGGGACTGAAGCCGGTAACTAATTTATAATGCAATGGTGAAAGCCATTTATTACTGAGAGTCTTAGTTATGCAGATATTTGAAATGTTAGGGCCTAAGTTGGGGCCGTTTTGAGGTGCAAAATGAATTCAGTCCCATATTATCAATATGGGACTGAAGTCGGTAACTAATTTATAATGCAATGGTGAAAGCCATTTATTACTGAGAGTCTTAGTTATGCAGATATTTGAAATGTTAGGGCCTAAGTTGGGGCCGTTTTGAGGTGCAAAAACTGAATTCAGTCCCATATTATCAATATGGGACTGAAGTCGGTAACTAATTTATAACGCAATGGTGAAAGCCATTTATTACTGAGAGTCTTAGTTATGCAGATATTTGAAATGTTAGGGCCTAAGTTGGGGCCGTTTTGAGGTGCAAAAACTGAATTCAGTCCCATATTATCAATATGGGACTGAAGTCGGTAACTAATTTATAACGCAATGGTGAAAGCCATTTATTACTGAGAGTCTTAGTTATGCAGATATTTGAAATGTTAGGGCCTAAGTTGGGGCCGTTTTGAGGTGCAAATTGAATTCAGTCCCATATTATCAATATGGGACTGAAGTCGGTAACTAATTTATAACGCAATGGTGAAAGCCATTTATTACTGAGAGTCTTAGTTATGCAGATATTTGAAATGTTAGGGCCTAAGTTGGGGCCGTTTTGAGGTGCAAAAACTTAATTCAGTCCCATATTATCAATATGGGACTGAAGTCGGTAACTAATTTATAATGCAATGGTGAAAGCCATTTATTACTGAGAGTCTTAGTTATGCAGATATTTGAAATGTTAGGGCCTAAGTTGGGGCCGTTTTGAGGTGCAAAAACTGAATTCAGTCCCATATTATCAATATGGGACTGAAGTCGGTAACTAATTTATAATGCAATGGTGAAAGCCATTTATTACTGAGAGTCTTAGTTATGGAGATATTTGAAATGTTAGGGCCTAAGTTGGGGCCGTTTTGAGGTGCAAAAACTGAATTCAGTCCCATATTATCAATATGGGACTGAAGTCGGTAACTAATTTATAACGCAATGGTGAAAGCCATTTATTACTGAGAGTCTTAGTTATGGAGATATTTGAAATGTTAGGGCCTAAGTTGGGGCCGTTTTGAGGTGCAAAAACTGAATTCAGTCCCATATTATCAATATGGGACTGAAGTCGGTAACTAATTTATAACGCAATGGTGAAAGCCATTTATTACTGAGAGTCTTAGTTATGCAGATATTTGAAATGTTAGGGCCTAAGTTGGGGCCGTTTTGAGGTGCAAAAACTGAATTCAGTCCTGAAGTCGGTAACTAATTTATAATGCAATGGTGAAAGCCATTTATTACTGAGAGTCTTAGTTATGGAGATATTTGAAATGTTAGGGCCTAAGTTGGGGCCGTTTTGAGGTGCAAAAACTGAATTCAGTCCCATATTATCAATATGGGACTGAAGTCGGTAACTAATTTATAACGCAATGGTGAAAGCCATTTATTACTGAGAGTCTTAGTTATGCAGATATTTGAAATGTTAGGGCCTAAGTTGGGGCCGTTTTGAGGTGCAAAAACTGAATTCAGTCCCATATTATCAATATGGGACTAAAGTCGGTAACTAATTTATAACGCAATGGTGAAAGCCATTTATTACTGAGAGTCTTAGTTATGGAGATATTTGAAATGTTAGGGCCTAAGTTGGGGCCGGTTTGAGGTGCAAAAACTTGAATTCAGTCCCATATTATCAATATGGGACTGAAGCCGGTAACTAATTTATAATGCAATGGTGAAAGCCATTTATTACTGAGAGTCTTAGTTATGGAGATATTTGAAATGTTAGGGCCTAAGTTGGGGCCGTTTTGAGGTGCAAAAACTGAATTCAGTCCCATATTATCAATATGGGACTGAAGCCGGTAACTAATTTATAATGCAATGGTGAAAGCCATTACTGAGAGTCTTAGTTATGCAGATATTTCAAATGTTAGGGCCTAAGTTGGGGCCGTTTTGGGGTGCAAAAACTGAATTCAGTCCCATATTATTGAGTAAGATGTCGTTGGAAGCCGGAAACTAGTTTATAATGAAATGGTGAAAGCTATTTATTACTGAGAGCCTTAGTTCTGGAGATATTTGAAATGTTAGGGTTCTTTTGGGGTGCAAAAACTAAACTCAGTCCCATATTATCGAGTAGGATGTCGTTGGAAGCCTGAAACTAATTTATAATGCAATGGTGAAAGCTATTTATTACTGAGGGTCTTAGTTCTGGAGATATTTGAAATGTTAGGGCCTAAGTTGGGGCTGCTTTGGGGTGCAAAAACTAAAATCAGTCCCATATTATCTAGTAAGATGTCGTTGGAAGCCGGAAACTAAATTATAATGCAATGGTGAAATTTATTTATTTTTGGGAGTCTTAGTTCTCGAGATATTTGGATAGGGGCAGTTTGAGTACAGCACGAGAAAATAGTCCGCCTGAAAAAGAGCGGTAGAACAGCCTGCAGATTTACTGCTTCGACTGTTTTTTTCTCCTCCTATGTGAAACGAGCCTGAAGCTCCAGAGAGAAAAATAATCTCTTCTGCTTCCATCGTAATTAAGGGGCACTCGTAACTGGACTAAATTCACTGAGACTCCCAAATACACTCCTTAATAATGACTAGATTAATTAAATTCGTAATTACAATGATGTCTCTACTGCAATATTCCCACCTCAACGTTCTTGACAACAGTAGAAAAAGGAATTTCAAGGGACTGCCAAGTGAGAATAGATTCAAGATTAACTCTGCCTTCCAACAAACATACGATGTTAATTCCACTAACTGTGCAGTTTTTCTGTTGTAGGTTTTTTAATTGGAAAAGAATTATACGGCATCGCAATTTAAAAAAATGCTGCGTAGGGTTTACTGGAATTTGCTGGAAAGAAAAGTACCGGAACGCCGTTCCGGTTCCACTACACCACTGCTCCGACTTCACAAAATTATTGGGGAAGGGGATGCAGGCGTGTGGAGATCAGACGTACGTGAGACACGTCTCTTCGATTGTACACATACATACATACATACATACATACATACATATCACTAAGCTGTTCTCTGAGATTCAGAGGTTAGCTCCACAAAGAAATACAAACTACCAGATAATTTTTCCTTACTGTTGCTGTATCAAACTTTTCTATTTACAGCGATCTTGACATACAACTTGGGCTTCACTGATATCCATCACACGCCGTACGCAAGACCTTCTATACTTCATACTCATAATCTTTTTCTCATGCAGACACTCCTGAATCTGATCCTCCCACAACTTCCTTGGCCTTCCTCTGCCTTTCCTTTCTGCCACTTGGGATAAAACGATTTTCTTAGTAAGTATCTCATCGCTAATTCTTCCAACATGACCAAACCACCAAAGCATATCAATCGCCACCTTGCTAACAACATTTTGCTTCACATCACACAACTTCAACACATCTTCATTCCTCACACGATCAGAACGTGTCTTGCCACAAACCCCCGTAAGTAAGGCATTTCTCCAGCACACAAACTTTCAAAATGTTTTATTCTAAGCGAAAGTTACAGGGAACGAAGGCGGTAGGCGGCATGTGCCTTTACGATGCCTGAAATCATAATTACAGGAGTCAGATATATACAAAGTGTGCGCAATTTACATTATGCGAGGGATATATACAATGCAAGTGAAATAGATGAGCGGACAACAAGACATAATTACCGTAATATGTATACAAAAAGTGCGCTATTTACAGTATGAGAGGTGTATATATACAGCGAGTGCGCAAGTTACAGTATGAGAGGTGTTTATATAATGCTAGTGAGATAGATGTGATACAGTGCTAGTGAGATAGATGAGCGATGATACAACATAAGTGCAACAGTGCAGGGTGTGATAATGGAAAATATATAGGTGAGACTGATTAAATCTGCAATTTAGGCGAAGTATATACAGATGTGCGTGAAGCCATATAGGAACAGGGAACGAACTATGTGCAGCAAGTGAGATATACATGCAATGCAATGAAAATATAAATACAAATGACGCAGAACATAATGATGCAATTGAAAATGTATACTATATACAAGATGTCCAGCACACAAACGACTCCTATGTTTCTTCTGCAGTACCCAGGTTTCACTGCCATACAACAGAGTAGGAACAATTACACTCTCATACACAGCCATGTGGGACTCTCTTGAGAACCCATCATTCCTGTGAAAACCTCCCAAAGCCGCTATGACTTTCAATGAAGAATTCACTCGCCTACTAATTTTACCTTCCAATTTGTTCTCTCTGTCAAGCATGCTTCTTAAATACACAAACTCATTCACCTGGTCAATCACTGTGTCATTTAGACATATTACATTGACAGCTACCGGTTCCTCTCAAAAACCATAATTTTGGTCTTTTCTTTATTTACACTCAGTTTGAATTTCATGCAAACTTCGTACAACCGGGACAACATACTACGCAACACGTTTTTGCTCTCTGCCAACAGGAGAGTTTCATCAGCATACAGCAATCTGCAAACACGAATATCACCAAGGCGTAAACAAGTATTATCTATTTTGGTATCACGCGTGCACGCATCCATAAATATATCAAACAACCATGGGGACATTACACAACCTTGCCTGACTCCAGCACTAATAGAAACCCATTTCCTTGAAACACCATTCACTCGTACATAAGCTCTACTACCAGCATACATGGCTTTTACACTATTAAGTAGATTCCCAGTAACACCATATTCAATACCTTCCACAAAAGTGTCCTATTTAACTACACTGCTGGCCACCCAAAATGCAACACCAAGAAGGAAGCATCCGATTGGCCCGAAATTCGCAGCATGCGTCGCCCGCGAGAGGGCATGCAAACGATTAGCATTGCAGGGCATATGCAAATCATGTGCACCCGGCATGCCACCGAGAAGCACTATAAGAAGGGTGCACAGACGGCGGGGTGTAAGTAGTAGAAGTGTGTTGTGCTGCCGGATTTGTGCGTGGGAAGTTTCCTGATGCTTCGTCGCACAATACGGCAGTCATTCCAGCACGTTTCGGAGTTCGACAGAGGACAAATAGTGGCTTATCGCGACAGCGGTTTATCGTACCGAGACATCGGTGCCCGTGTGGGACGACATCCAGCCACAGTGAGGCGAGTATGGATTCGGTGGGTGCAGGAGGGACAGACGGACCGACGTGAGCGAATTGCCGCAGCCGCGGCACACCACCGAACGAGAGGACCGGCATGCTGTGCGGCGGGCATTGACGGCTCGCACCGACACATCCCGAACGTTAGCGCAGGAATTAGGGTGTGTTGCGCAACCACCGTGTCAGCACGTACCGTTCGACGTCGTCTGCAGGAGCGGGGAATTGTCGCACTGCGCCCATTGCTCCGATTACCATTGACGTTACACTACCGGCGAGTGCGGCGGCAATGGGCCGTTGAACGCCGTACCTGGACTACGGAATGGCACGACATTTTCTTCTCCGACGAATCCCGCTTCTGCCTGCAAACACCACGATGGTCGGATCCGCGTGTGGCGGCACCGCGACGAGAAACTGTATGACGCCTGCATTATGCATCGCCATACCGGTCTGTCGCCTGGCGGTATGGTTTGGGCCGCAAATGGATATGACACCCGCACCCCTCTTGTACACATCGCCGGTACACTCAACAGCCACCGCACCGTCTCCGATGTTTTGGAGCCTGTAGTCCTCCCTTACTTACAGGACCTGCCAACGGCCACGTTTCAACAGGACAATGAGCGCCCGCAAGTGGCACGCATCGTGCAACAATTCTTCACGGCCCACCAGGTGTCACTGCTGCCGTGGCCGCCTGTTCTCCCGATACGTCGCCCATCGAACACGTCTGGTCGCTGATCGGCAACCGAGTGGCCCATCAAGCACCACCCGCGGCTACGCCTGATGAACTGTGGCAACGTGTGGAAGCAGCCTGGACCGACATACCCCAAGCCCACATCCAAAGCCTCTTTCGTTCGATGCCGCGGCGTGTAGCGGCCGTTGTTGCCAGCCATGGGGGCCACACGAACTATTGATGTCTGCGTGTTCCGCAAGTCGCACGGGCCTGTAAGCTCAATCGTTTCATCTTTGTATCTGTTGTTATGTGGCCAGTAAATCTGGCTTTGCTATCTCGTGTCCTTCTTGGTGTTGCATTTTGGGTGGCCAGCAGTGTACAAAATTCGACGTATATTGTAAAACGCAAACGAACAAGGAAACAAGTATTCTTTTGATAAATATTAAAATTTTTAAAAATAAAAATCAGCCTGTGATTTTATAAAAATATCCAGAGAGATTTTATTTCCGAAAGCTTATGAAAAATATGAGAAATCAGCGCGGTTACTCAATCAATGAACGAGAAGCGCAAAAAATAAATATATAAATAAAGGCGCTAGTATTTTTTTTATTTTATTTTTGATCATTGCTTTAAATATTTCTCACGTATCGCGAGAAAATGTCAAACCCAATATAGGGTTGGCAATCCGGTTTCTTATCAAATGAGCAATGCTGAATATGGGATAAAAAAATTTACTTATTTAGTTATTATTTATTTTTTTTAAATAAATCGCTTTGGCCTCACAAGAAGGAGTTTGCTCCACTTTATGAGGCCAAAGCAATTATTTATTTCAACAGGACGAAAAATATTGCTGTGTACTGCCCTCCCCAATAAAATTATTGGGGGGAGGGCAAGATTCATCTTGCTTCCCCATAGTCGGCACCTACTGTATGAATGAGAATGTCTTTCGTAGGTTCTTAAAAGAAGCAAAGATAGGGCAAAAAATATTTTTTACAACGATTTGGAGAATTTTTTGGTTCAATGGCTCATCTTGGCGATTTTTCAAGAAGAAATTGAGAATTTTTGATGTTATGCATCTTTCCGACCGCAGTAAAGTAAATTGCATACAAAAAATTTAGATGTAACGAAAATGGGTAACGGAAGTAGTCAAAACCATTGTTGAAATCTGATTTTTGAATGCTGTCACATGAAGTGACGTAACAATAGTTAATTTCATTGTTACTCGAGAACACATTTTACTAAACTATCTTTTTTTTTTTTTTTTTTGGTTGGGGGTTTAACGACCATTGTGAGCTATTCAATGGACTATAAGCAGTCGCCCGTCCCTAATTTAAGGCCACTGACTCCAGGGAAGGGAGATAGCTAGTGCCGTATGACAAGCACAACAGCCATGCCTCATTGGGATTCGAGTCCGGGCCCATCTCGGACGAATGATCAGAAGCCATACTAAACTACCACCGAACATTATTTCATCACGTTTCACATAAGCGTCACAATATTTCATTTCAATTTTCGTAAATTACAAGAACCTCATGCTAAATGTGACGAAAGCCATCACAGAAATGCGTTTTTGATGCTATGGAAACGGTACATCGTAGCGAAATTTGGCTTCCTCTCAACCCCCACCCCCTACCTCTGGTTCCAAGAAAGGGGCGTGGGTTGCTGCTATGAGGAGAGCTTTGAAATGATGCAAAACTTGATGAGTACTTTAGATGTCCTTAACAAAAAGTTACCAATCCCCATCACCAACACACTTGCGATTCAGTTTTTCTTTCTATCTTGAGGTCAGATTTTAGTTTACGCATCCACAGATGGACTCTTGTAGCTACATCCCATTTCATCGGTGTCAACGTCATTTCTTATATTCGTCTAAATCTGAATAATATGTAACAATAAAAATAAATATTATTTTTTGAAAAATTAAACAGTCGAAATAGTTACCATTGCCGCTGCCGTTCTGACTCACATATCTTCTTTCATTAGTTTTACGACAATAACATTAATTATGACACCTACCTAAGTACAACTCAATGTCAGAAATTACTAAACTTTACTATTTGTTAGGATTTATTTCTGCTTAGTATGCACCGGATTTTCGCTCGGTGTGGTCGTGTGCGACGCGAATATATGCTATGTTTCGAACGTAAATAAATGTGTATTACCGAATAACTCGTTTTTAAAGACCTTGGTATGCGAAAGATGCATATAGTATGAATTATCAGTAACACGTACATAGTAAATTTTACTTTATCAGTAAAACGTACTGATAATTTGTACTCTCTCTCAATTTTTTTCTATGATATTTTGGGGGGCAATTCTCTCAGTATTTTTTGGGGAAGGAAGGAATTTATTTACTTAAAAAAAAAAGGAAGACAATTTACATCACCTAACAAGGGCGCTGGAGGGAAAAATGTATTTGGGGGAAGGAATGACACAATTTTACGGTTTAGACAGTCACATCGCCATTTTTCAAGAAAAAGTAAACAATTTTTCTTGGAAATTTTGGATGGAATGTTACAGATTCCTAAATAAAGAAACCCTATTTTTATGTCATCTAACCCAGCACAGGAGCGCAAAAAGTATTTGAGGGAACAAAGGAGAGAATTTTAAAGTTCAGAGCCTTACCTTGCCATTTTTCAAGGAAAAATAGTTAATTTTTCATGGAAATTTTTTGAAAAAATGATTCCCAATATTTTTCATGGAGAAATTGTGGTTCTCAAGGGAAAAAAAAGTCATTCTAACTTCACGTCACCTAACATGCGCTACGGAGCGTAAAACGAATTTGCGGAAACTAATAACTTTTATAGTCTAGAGGTTCACCATATCATTCATTTTAAGAAGAAATAGAGAATGAATTTGTTATGTAAATTTTTGATGCTAATGCTCCCTAGTATTTCTTCCAGGAATTCCTAATTTACTTAAAAAGGGAAGGCATTCTAGTTTTAATAATGAAACGCATATGGCGTATGAAAAAAACGTTTATTTTCATGGTATAGTCAGCACAAATATTCGCCAAGCTTTCGCACTCCACTGGGAGGCTTTTTGAAGGCAATAGTAGACACAAAAATGCAAAGAATTGGAACATGTAAAGAACGAAGATGATTTTTGAAAATAACGCGGGTGACATCACGAGCATATTACATGAATTTTTATCATGTAATTATTCAGTACGCCGCGATGTGTTTCCAACTTTTAATAACGCATGCCAAACCATAGGTATTTCCGTAGAGACTATATCATTGCATGCCACTTTGCTGGATACGATTTCCACTGTTTCCCTGATGGCTATCTCTTTGAAATTCGTGTAAGGAGTAATTCTTGTAATATTATTCCATACAGGAGCGGCCGAGCAATGCATAACTTCTCTGGCGAGGGCTGTATTCTGCATGTCCTGGTTTACACTTCGTACGTGTTCTTACGTGAACCAGGACATGCAGAACACAGCACTCGCCAGAGAAGTCATGCATTGCTCGGCCGCTCCTGTATGGAATAATATTAGAAGAATTGCCCCTTACACAAATTTCAAAGAGACTGCCATCAGGGAAGCAGTGGAAAATCCTATCCAGCAAAGTGGCATGCAATGATATAGTCTCTACGGAAATACCTATGGTTTGGCATGCGCTATTAAAAGATGGAAACACATCACAGCGCACAGTATAATTACGTGATAAAAATTCATGTAATATGCTCGTGATGTCACCCGCGTTATTTTCAAAAATCATCTTCGTTCTTTACATGTTCCAATTCTCTGCATTTTTGTGTCTACTATTGCCTTCAAAAAGCCTCCCAGTGGAGTGCGAAAGCTTGGCGAATATTTGTGCTGACTACACCACGAAAATAAACGGATTTCATACGCTATATGCGTTTCGTAATTATTCAACTCTGGTGTGTTTAAAATAAAGATTCTAGTTTTTTGCTACCTAACATGAGCATCGGAGTGTAAAAGGTATTTGACGGAAAGAATGAGAATTTGTTACAATTTAGAGGCTCACCTTGCCATTTTCCAAAGAGAAATAGAGAATTTTTTCTTAGAAATTTTGAGAGAAATTGAAATTCTTTTAGAAAGCAGAATATAATCTGATTTCATGCCGCTTCACATAAAGAGCACGGCTCAAAAGGCATTTAAGGAAACGCGTGACAGAAACGTATGATTCACCTTGCCATTTTTCAGAAAGAAACAGCGAAATTTTGTTGGAAATTTTGAGGAACGTTTTCCAGCATATTCTTGTGGAAAATTAAAATTCCCTTAATGAAATGAAGATTATCTAATTCAATGTCACCAAACATCGGTAACGAAGCTGTGACGTATATTCTAGATTTACTTTCCTTTTTTAGTTTCTTTCCCTATGTAAATCTTGAGTTTATTCTCAGTAACTTCACGCTTAACGAAATATCTTTTCTCTCAAACGAATACGTTTGGCAACACTGTTGAGGTTGAATGCACGTGACGTATGCCTGATATAAAATAAGAGCAAGAGATAAAAAGGAGGACTGATCGATTGCTTGGGGGCGTTGAAGGGAGCGATTATTAAGAGCGTTGTACGAGAGCGTTGTATTATAAACTGATGATTATTGAAAGGAGTGTTGTGATCATGTGTGGTGTGTGGTGTACATTGTGATGTAATCGCTCAGATGGAAGTGTCTTCTGCAGCCTGAATAAAGTTTTTCCGTAAGTTGACTTCTGTTGTTTCGTCTGGCCGTTAAGGTTTTCTTTCATTTATGGAACTATTTCCTAGTGTATTGATGTGTTAAAACAGCGTAGAAGTCGAAAAGACTTTTACGCTACAAAGCGCAAAAGGCTTTTTAATGGAATGATTAAGAAATTTTCATATTTATTTCTCCTTGCTATCTTAAAGCGATGTCAAACATTTTTTTTTTTAAATTTGGGGACAATTGTCCGAACATTTTGCTTCAGGGAAATTGTAGTTTCTTTTAAAAAGAAGACAACTACGCCAAATTTGCGCCATCTAGCGAGGGCAACGGAACGTAGTAAACATTTTAGAGAAACAGTGAGAGAAATTTTCTAATTTACAGGCTCACTTTACTATCTAAATTAAACATCAAGAATTTTTGGAGGATGTTTCAGGGCGGGGGGGGGGCGGTAATAGTCCTAAAAATTTGCTTGTGATAATTTTAGTTTCCTTGAAAGGTAAGACAATTTAATTTTACGCCATTAATATGGACAACGGAGTTCAAAGGATATTTGAGTGAACGAGTGAGAGGATTTTATAGTTTTGAGGTCCATCTTGCCATTTCAAGGAGAAACGGAATTTTTCTTCAAAATTTTGACAGTACTTCCCCCAACATTTTTCTTGAGAGAAATTGTAGTTTCATTAAAAAAGAAAGCAATCTTATTTTAAGCCACCTAACATTGGCAACGGAACGTGGAAATAACTTGAGGTAACCAGTGAGAGAATTTCATAAGCTCATCTTGTTAGTTTTCAAGGAGAACAAAAAGTTGTTTTTAGAAGATTTGGTGGTAATACCACTACATTTTCCTTAGGGGGAATTGTAGTGTCGTGAAAAAAAATAAATAAAGAAAAGACAATCCAATTCTACGTCACCACCTAACATGAGCACCAGAGTGCAAATTTTACATGATATAAAAACAGCAAGAATTTAAAACCTTAGTTTCAACTAGCCATTTTAAGGAAAAATGGGGAATCGTAACTGTCTTGAAAAAGAAGACAATCTTATTTTACGCCAACTAACATGGACAACGGAGCGCAAAAACATTTGAGGGAACTGTAGACTTCAGGGGCTTACACACTGCAGTTTCAAGGAGAAACTGAATATTTTACTTGGAAATTTTGGAAGAAATGATCCCCAAAATGTTTTAGGAGAAAATCGCTCAAACATTTTTTTACAGCTTGCAAGTAAAAAGGACTCGAGGGAACGAATAAGAAAAATTTAGAGTCTGAAGGTTTACCTCGCATTTTTCAAGGAGAAACAGAGAGGCTTATTTTTTCGATTTTTTTCTTTTTGAGGATAATGTTCCCACAATATTTTCTGGGGGAGGTACCAAGTTCCAATCGCTTCCCATTTTCGGCTCCCCTTACCATCTAACTAGCATTTTTGGCATCGGAAAAGATGGGAAACTCAAGTAAAATATATTTTTTCTTTTTTGTTTTTTAGTTTAACGCCCACCGTGAGAATTTCGATGGGCTATAAAGCAGTCGTCCATCTCTAATTTAGCGTCACTAGTTCCAGGGAATGGAGCATTACGGTAAAATAAACACAACATCCATTCCTCCCAGGATTTGAACCCGGGCCCATCTCGCACAAATGGTCAGAAACTAGAGCTTAGACCACTGCGCTACAGGGAAGGCAAGGAAAAATAAAAATAATGAGTGCAATAATCGGACACAAATAAAAATTCGAGAACAAGATATAGAGAACGAGCCCTTTTCTACCTGTTATGGGATTCGAACGCACGTCTTGTCCCATCGGAGGGCCCTCTGCAATCAGAACAATTAGAGCAAAAGATATTTGTATAGAGCAAAGGAGTATTTGAGCATAGGACAATTATAGCAAAGGCAAGTGTCAGTAAGTTTCTGACCTGATATATTTGTCGCTATTGTGGAATGATTGCACCCCACGGATGCCAAAGCTTATTCTTCTGATACCTAAAGGACGAAATATGAAATTTGTATCAATAATGGCTGTATTTCTTTTCGTGGAAGTAATGTGTTGGAACATTAATTTTGTAGAGCAGCGTGCTATTGTGAAGTACTGTACCTTTTGGTTAAACGTTTGAGACCAAAGGACACCAACACCATGTATTAATGAGACCAAAGGAAAATTCTATGAGGATATGATCATAACTATCCATCCTACAACATGGTCAAGAACTGGGTGCCCGAATTTAAAACGGGTCGAGTGTCCACGAAAGATACACCCCGTAGTGGTAGATCAGTGTCAAAGTCAACTCCAGAAAACATCGATGCCGTCTACAACTTGGTAAGGGAAAATTGGTGTATAGTGTAGTGGTGAGACGCGCATTTTCATGGGAGACTTTAGGCTTCTGATTCGAGTTGTCCTCTCTACGCCTGAAACCCCAAGCTTGTTTAACAAGTTCATACAGGTAGGATCACTCTCCACTCCTCTGATGGCGAACACTTCCGGCATGACAGTGTACCATTCTACAATGCCCAAATCGTCTCGGAGGTGATTCAGGTAAATGATGGACACTTTTTGCGTGAGTAGCCATAAGCTTCAATCCCATGGTGCATTTTCGAACGGGGCATCACACGTTCAGATCTGCAGTCATCCAATTTGCGCGAGTGGCCATACGCCTCAATCTGTGGAACATTTCCGAACGAGACATCACGCGTCTTGATCCACTGTCATTCAATCTGCGCGAAACGTCCCGTTAGAAAGTACTCCACTGAATTGGCCAAAGGCTTCAAACCCATGGTGCATTTTCGAACGGGACATCACACGTTTAGATCACTGTCATCCAACTTGCGTGAGTGGCCATAGGCCTCAATCCCGTGGAGCATATTCAAACGGGACATCACACGTCTGGATCCACTGTCATTCAATTTGCATGAGTGGCCATAGGCCTCAATCCCGTGGAGTATTTTCAAGCCGACATCACATGTCTGGGTCCATCCAGTTCGTGTGAATGGCAAAGGCCTCAATCCCACGGAGCATTTTTGAACGGGACGTCACACGTCTAGATTAGTGTCATCCAATTTGCGTGAGTGGGCATAGACCTCAATATCGCGGAGCATTTTCGAACGGGACATCACACGTCTGGATCCACTGTCATTTAATTTGCATGAGTGGCCATAGACCTCAATACCGTGGAGCATTTTCGAACCGACATCACACATCTGAGTCCATCCAATTCGTGTGAGTGGCATAGGCCTCAATCCCATGGAGAATTTTCGAACGGGACATCACACGTCTAGATCACTGTCATCCAATCTGTGTGAATGGCTATAGGTCTCAATCCCATGGAGCATTTTCGAACGGGACATCCCACATCTGGATCTACTGTCATTCAATTTGCATGAGTGGCTATAGGCCTCAATCCCGTGGAAAATTTTCGAACCGACATCACACGTCTGGATCCATCTAATACGTGTGAGTGGCATAGGCCTTAATCCCATGGAGCATTTTCGAAAGGGACATCATACGTCTGTATCCATTGTCATGCAATTTGCATGAGTGGCCATGGGCCTCAATCCGATGGAGCATTTTCGAATGCTACATCACGCATCTGGATCCACTGTAATCTAATTTACGTGATATCTCCCGTTCCAAAATGCTCCATGGGGTTGAACATATGCCTCAATCCCATGGAGCATTTCGAACGGGACATCACACGTCTGGATCTACTGTCACCCAATTTGCGAGAGTGGCCATAAATCCTCAATCTCATGATGCATTTTTAAACGGGACATCATACGTCTGGATCCATTGTCATGCAATTTGCATGAGTGGCCATGGGCCTCAATCCAATGGAGAATTTTCAAATGCTACATCACGCATCTGGATTCACTGTAATCCAATTTGCGTGAGATGTCCCGTTCCAAAATGCTCCATGGGGTTGAACATATGCCTCAATAACCATGGTGCATTTTGAACGGGACATCACACGTCTGGATCCACTGTCACCCAATTTGCGAGAGTGGCCATAGGTCTCAATCCCATGGAGCATTTTCGAATGGGACATGCCATATCTGGATCCACTGTCATCCAATTCGTGTGAGTGGCATAGACCTCAATCCCATGGAACATTTTAGAACGGTACATGACACGTGGGGATCCACTGTCATGGAATTTGCGTGAACTGGAAGATGGTGTTCGACACGCGTGGGTGAGTATTTAGCAGACATGTCACTGAAACTTACTCCAATCAATGGCGAGGTGAACTGCTACTATTATGAATGCCAAAAGATATCCAACACATTAACAGGTAGATAGTCCTAATAAATTGGCCACTCAGATGATCTTTCTTTTGTAATTTCGAGTACTTTTACCTATATGTTTTGTTTCGTCACGGAGTTTATTCCTTTCTGCAGTACTGCTCTCTATAAAATTGTTTCTCAGTCGAGAAAGCACATGAATAAAGGTACAGAAGATGGACAACAAGATTTAAGATAGCACAAAACACTTTATATCTATCCTATCGCACAAACCAATTTTGTTGTGTGATCTAAAGTATTTTTCCTAGTTCCCCAGTTTTAGTGTTTCATTAAATTTTTCATTCAGTATATGGAAGAAAGTTTTTCATAAATATTCAATAAATTGAAATTTTGTGTATATTCTGTATTGTTTCTTTCACCCTTCTTTAAATTAGAACACTCTTAATTTATTTTACAATTAACTGGGGTATTCGTTTTTCTTTTAACAATTCATTGTACACTCAACATAAGTCCTTGGGCACAATTGCCCGCCGCAATTAATTATCTAATTATTATATTTATATCCAAGATTGCTTTGTCTGGTTTTTTTTTCTGTTAATTCTTTTTTTTTTTTTGCTGTACTTTTTATTGCTTTAGTGTTCATTCTATTATGTTGCAGAGATGTGGGTCTTTTTCTACCCTAAATCTATTTTCACTAGTTTTTGATTTGTTCTTTTTTGTTTAGTGCCTTTTCTCACACAGTTTCAAATGTAGTCGTACCAAGCAATTTCTTCTGAGGAGAGCACTCTAACATCAATTATTTCCACGGACTGCGGATTTTGTGTGTGTGTGTGTAGTCTGTTGTTGATTGGCTTTCTCTTCTGTTATATTACTCCAGGTGATCTTATATTACTGCTTATTTTGTAAAATATTTGCATTTACTCTTAATTCACTATTTATGGAGATATTCGGAGGCATTTAACCATCACTGTTTGCGATTTCCTTGTAGAAGTTTTGCATTACTCCACGTTTCACTTTAATTTACACACCACTGTTTATGAAAATTGCAAAACCAAGAAAGAATCGTGCTATTCAAATGAAATTTATATCACAAATTCCATAAGCTATACACGTTTTTTTTGCTTCAAAACTCAGTATGGTGGGAAGCTATCTCAAGCAACAATAACAGCCTCTACATGGCGTGGCATTGAATGAAAGAAGTTTTTGATAGCGTCCTGGGAAAGCAAATGGCTAGACTGCTTCTATGCGACACAAGAGTTATTTGTGGTGACTCGCGATGGCGGCTTCCTTACTTAACGGGAAATCGTGTACTCCTAACTCTCTTATATTTTTCGTACTGTCCCATTCTGTGCTTTCCCATTAGGGGCCCCTGTTTTCGCGTCTCAAAAAATTTATTTATTTTTTCATCCCTCCAAATGGTGCAGCGCGCTGTTTGAGTGGACTCTGAACCTTTTAAGGATTTCACGTATCGTATCGTAAAGATTAAGTGATAATTTTACTACGCTACTTCCGGAAAGTCCGCTGCCAGACAGGGTGTGATGAAAAATTATGATTAAAAGAAAAACATGATTCTAAGAGATATACACCGTGTAACAAATATTCTAGATCTAAACTTTAGAAGTTCATAGTGCGGGAATTAAGTAATGAGGTTGATTATTTTTTTTAAAAAAATCCCGGTAAAGCACACGGGTAGGTAAGACCTGGTTTTTTGATAATTATCAGCTCTGTGGTGGCAACAGCTTTTGCGTGAGAATTGTGTAGCTGATTATCTAACGCTGTGCATTACGTCATTTGGTGGAAGAACATTGTGACAGCTCTGTCATGGAGCAGAAAGCAAATACCCGGTTCTGTTTTAAAATCGGTAAACCTGCATCTGAGACAGATGAATTATTCTGCGATGTTTATGGGACTGATTGCCTATATCGTGTACAAATACTGCGATAGTATGCACGTTTCAAGGATGGGCGGGAAGATTTGGAAAATGACAAAATGCCCGGATGCTAAGAAAGTTCGCGAAAGGGCGAAAACGTGTGGCCTTGATGCTGGAATGTGAGCTCGGTGTTAATAAGGAGACGATTCATCTAATTTAGTGCAAAATTTGTGAGAGGGGGGGGGGGTTATTTGTGCTCGTTGTTTTCCGTATGCTTTGTCAGACGATGCAAAAACATCCTGAAGAATGAGGAAATAATGGAAAAAAATTTCTAGAGCACTGTGGCTGATGACGAGACATGGTGTTTTTATTATGATCCGGAAATCAAACGTCTGAGGGTCAGTGTAAGTCGCCACAGTCACCCAAAGGAAAGAAGATCATGTTACAGAACTCCAAAATCAGGACAACGCTTGTGTGCTTCTACGACAGCAAGGGAATTCTGCATCACGAGTTCATTCCTGAGGGTACAACTGTCACCGGCAGTGCCTACACACCCATTTTGGAACGATTGTGGAAGAGCATTGCTCGTGTTAGGACTGAGTACAAAAAAGGGCAATGATTCCTCCTTCACGATTACGCACCGGCAAACAGAGTAGTCAGTGTACAGCGATTTCTGGCACGAAAACAAGTGTGTGTGTACTCAAACCACCACCACCACACCTATTCTCCAGATTTGTCACCGAGTGGCTACTTCTATAAAAGCAGCCTTTAAAGGGAAAGGTTTTTTAAGACATTGAAAACTTACAAAGAACTGTGACATCAGCTCTTCACTCCATACCAAAAGATGGCCTCTGCAAGTCCTTCCTTTCGTTGGCTGATCATGCCACTTTTTGTATTAACACAGGAGGAATGTACTTCGAATAAATATGAAGACATACAAAGAACTGTGATATCAGCTCTTCACTCCATACCAAAAGATGACCTCTGCAAGTCCTTCCTTTCGTTGGCTGATTGTGCCACTTCTTGTATTAACACAGGAGGAATGTACTTCGAATAAATATGAAAACATACAAAGAACTGTGACATCAGCTCTTCACTCCATACAAAAAGATGACCTCTGCAAGTCATGTGACACTTCTTGTATTAACACAGGAGGAATGTACTTCGATTAAATATGAAGACATACAAAGAACTGTGATATCAGCTCTTCACTCCATACCAAAAGATGGCCTCTGCAAGTCCTTCCTTTCGTTGGCTGATCATGCCACTTTTTGTATTAACACAGGAGGAATGTACTTCGAATAAATATGAAGACATACAAAGAACTGTGATATCAGCTCTTCACTCCATACCAAAAGATGACCTCTACAAGTCATTCCTTTCGTTGGCTGATTGTGCCACTTCTTGTATTAACACAGAGGGAATGTACTTCGAATAAATATGAAGACATACAAAGAACTGTGATATCAGCTCTTCACTCCATACCAAAAGATGACCTCTGCAGGTCCTTCCTTTCGTTGGCTGATTGTACCACTTCTTGTATTAACACAGGAGGAATGTTCTTCGAATAAATATGAAGACATACAAAGAACTGTGACATCAGCTCTTGACTCCATACCAAAAGATGAGCTCTGCAAGTCCTTCCTTTGGTTTGCTGATCGTGGCACTTCTTGTATTAACATAGGAAGAATGTACTTCGAATAAAGTATATTCATTCATGTAAGTTTTCCTGCTTTTCTATTAGAAATAATTGTCTGATTACTTGATTGCGGTATTATGTAAGTTCCTCTGAATTCTAGATCCAGAATGTTTGCTCGGGAGGAACAAGTATAAGAAGCTTAATTCATTGTTAAATTAGTCACAAGGATGTATGGTTCTGATTAAAATGCCCGGCGTAGTAATTTGCCCAAAGAAAGAAACTCCCTCTTTCTAGCTGCAAATGTCCGTGAGATGTTAGCGATATGAATTACGAACATATGCCATGTGAAGCCCTGTATTCAGTGGAGTTACAGCCCTCATTCGTCCGCTGTGTGTATGATGTTCGACAGTTTTTGCAGCGTTGTGTTTGCACTTAGACTGATATTAATTCCAACGGAAAACGAGGGGCCATTATCAATCCTCTGCTAGATGAAGATCTCCCCAAGTTTCTTCCACAACGGTCTATCTTGAGCCAGTCTCTTCCATACCACTCTATCATGCTTTCGAATTCCATCTGCCGCCCCGGTGGCGCAGTGGTCTAAGGCGCTGGCCTCTGATCGTTCGTCCGTAAGGAGTCCGGGTTCGTATCCCGGTCAGGTATGGATGTTGTGTTTGTCTTATGGCACTGGCTCTCTCCCTTCCCTGGAACCAGTGACCCTAAATTAGGGACGGGCGACTATTTATAGCCCATTGAGTTGCTCACGGTGGTCGTTAAACCTCCAATCAAAAAAAAAAAGAAATTCCATCTATCCATTAATACATCTCCCACGCAGTCTTCTTCTGAATTTTTTTTGTATCCCTTGATATCCAGTCTAATATTTCAGTTTTCGCACTGTGGTAAGTTCTTCTAGCGATATGTCCAGCCCATTGCCGTTTCAGGGATTTCACTTTTATCACGATGTATTTCACTCTCGTCATTTTCGTGACCCATGAATTCCTCTTCTTATCTTTCCAGGTTGCACCAAGCATTCACCTATCCAGGCTCATTTCAGTTGTCTGCTGCCTTTGTTTATCTTTTTAGTTAGGGTCCATGACTGCTTCATAAGTAAAAACTGGAAGCATGTATTGATTAAACATTTGTACCATAATGGTTATAACGAAGTGAATTTCTCCCTCATTTTTATCCGCGCCGGGGTTCGAACCCGGGTCCACTCATTCCGGAATAAGTTGCTCTACCAATTAAGCTACGCGGACATTTGTTCTGATTCCTATCTGCCTTTATGTCGTGTGCGTCCTGCTGGCAGGTACGTCACATCTCCTGGTACGTTACATCATCTCCCCCTTATTTTTCTTTTCTTTCGAAGTGCTGCTCATATTTTTCCTATCTCGCGGTGTGGAAATAACATCACACCAATGCGAGATTTTGAACGGTCGGGTCATCCGGATAGTTCGGGCGCCATTATAACGAAGTGAATTTCTCCGTCATTTTTATCCGCGACGGGATTCGAACCCGAGGCCGCTTATTCCGGAACAAGTTGCTCTACCAATTAAGCTACGCGGACATGTATTCTGATTCCTATCTGCCTTTATGTCGTGTGCGTCCTGCTGGCAGGTACGTCACATCTCCTGGTACGTTACATGGTGAATTGCTCTTTAAAAGTTTACAGTTTCCCCCAAATGCTCCTCAACCAAGTTTTATTTGCCGATTAATTTCTTCTTCAATGTAGCCCTCGCTTTATATTTGTTGCCCAAGATAAATGTAGGTTTCGGATACCTCCAGATTTCCCCCAGTTCTTGTAAAAGCATTGTACATCAATTTTGTTTTCTGAAAGTTCATTTTTTAAAGCCCAGTTCTTTACTCTTATCAGAAAGTTCTGGGTTCACTCTTTGCAGCTGTGCTTGCAAAAAGGACTATATCAACAACAAAACGAAGGTGAGTTAAATAATCTCCGTTAATCTTTATCGCCATGTTTTCTCAGCATTCGACTTTCCTGGAACTTAAACTATCTTCCTTCTCCTAGCATAATATCTGCTACACGACATAACGGCCGGATACGGCAACGCTTTGAGATGGTGGTTGTCTACGGTAAGTGCAACCGTACGGCTGCGGCAACAGTCAAGCATCCTATGCGTGGTGAATAAACATGCGGTAACTCCATTAAATACAGGGCTTCAAAAAGCAGATATTCGACTTTCATATCGCTGTTTCCGAGATTTTGGCATCTACAAAGATGGAGTGCATTCTTTAGAATAATTAGTCAAATGGATATTTTTCGCTGTTGGAGCAGTATAAAAACTTAGATTTCCGTTTTTATGCAAATACCACTGATGATAATGAAACTGCCACGACAGAATTAGGGGTGGATACAAAAGCTTACCTTAGTGGGTGGACGGTTGTTCTGATCTAAACAAGTCAGTAAAACCTTGCAATGCATTGTTTATGATACGCTTTCCAACATACCAGAAACCATTACTCGAGTTATCACTCAAGTTATGAGGATAATGGCTGTGGAATAAATCTCGCTCCTGTGTCCTGACCTTTGACTCCATTTCAATTATATTAAACAGAATTGGTTCAGTATACCTCCTGAACAACATACACTGCTGCTGGACAATTGCTAAGGACGGATCATAAACGGCTATATAGCGCATAAAAAAGGAAGTATGGTTGGATGCCGAGTGAAATAAAATAATGTCAGAATGCCAGGACATTACAAGAAAGACAATTTATTGTGCTCTGAAATCCAGAAGGCTTTGGAACGTGTTCAAGGGACAAACAGGCTTTTTGTGCAGAATACGTAAACGTGGAAAAAATGCAATTACCGTCCGCAGGCGTTCCGGCGTAAGATGTCAATACGGGATATGGCCACCATGGAGGGCGATGCAAGATTCCACACGTCGTGCCATGCTTTGCACAACATTATCAAACAACTGTTGGGGTAATTTATCCCATTCCTCTGTCAGTGCACGGATGAGGATGTCCTTGTTTATTGGAGGGCATTGGCGACCAGCAGGACTCCTCCCCAAATCATCCCACACATTTTCAATGGGATTCAGATCTGGAGAACGTGCTGGCCATACGAGGCGTTGAATATCCTCGCTTTCAAGTCACTCCTGGACAGCGACTGTTCGATGACATGTTGCGTTGTCGTCCATGAAAATGAATCTATCACCGACAGCACCACGGAACATGCAAACATGAGGTAGCAGAACATCATTAATGTATCGTTGGCCAGTCATAGTCCCATTTGGAAGCACATAGAGGGACGTACGGCCATTGATCATGATGCCAGCCCATACCATGACACTACATGTCGGATATCGGTCCCTTTCCTGTATGTTTGCTGGACAATATGCAGTACCACTATCACGCCAGATCAGTTGTCGTCGACAATCAGACGATAGACTGTATCTACTCTCATCTGAGAAGAGGACAGCAGACCAGTCGTTATCAGTCCAATTGCGATGTTGATGGCGCCATAGCAAACGGGCGGTACGGTGACGTCTGGACAATGGGATGCACACAACAGGACGGCGGGCGTATAGTCCTCCTTCATGCCAACGTCTGGCGACAGTTTTTCGGGAGATCCGCTTGCCAGTAGCAGCCATAAACTGATTTGCTACCTCACTAGCTGTGCTGTGCCGGTGTCTTTTTGTTGATAGCACTATGTACCGATCTTCTGCAGGTGTCGTACTGCGAACACGACCTCTCCCGTGACGTTTGCTACACTCTCCATTTGTTTGAAATGATTTCCAAAGCCTTGAAACAACACTGTGGCTGACGCCGAACTCCCTGGCAACATCTGTTATTTTTCGCCCTTCTTCAATCTTGCCAATAATACGGCCACGCGTAAAATCATCTAGGTGATGTCGGGAAGACATACTGAAAATTGCGAGTTCGTCAATTGATTCTTTCCCTTTCAACTTTGCGTTTGAACAACAACGGTCAATACGCGTCAAATCCTTTATATCTCTTATCAGCGCTATGACGTCACGAACAAGTTCGGCAATCCAAAATTTGCATACGCACAACACGTCTTACTGTATTCCGCACTTATGCTAATTTCCACATTTTCCTGCCTTGCATTTGATGGTTGCTAGCGTTGCTATTGTCTTCCGTCCTTAGCAATTGTCCGGCAGTGTACTAAAGTTTTGTCGCAATAGAAGCAGTTTTAGTCAGGTTATGAGTATAATGGCCGTGGAATAAGTCTCGCTCCTGTGCCCTGACCTTTGACCCCACTTCGATGATATTAAACAGAATTGGTTCAGTATACCTCCGGAATAGCATACTAAAGTTATGTCGCAATAGAGGCATTTTTAGTCAAGTTATGAGGATAATGGCTGTGGAATAAATCTCACTCCTGTGCCCTGACCTTTGACCCCATTTCAATGATATTCAACAGAACCGGTTCAGTATACCTCCGAAACAAGATGATGAAGTTTTGTCGCAATCAAAGCATTTTTACGTAAGTTATGACGCATAAAGGCGACGGAATGGATCTCGCTCCTATGTCCTGATCTTTTACCTTTGACCCGATTTCGCCCATTTTCAATAGGGTTCGTCCCCATGTTGTCTCCTACCACATACTAAAATTTCATCGAAATCGAACCATTTTTACGTGAGTTATCGTGCGGACAGGCAGACGGACAAATCTGGAGCATATACCTTCTTCAACCTGCGGTTGGAAAGCGTAAAAAATTAGTTTCTGAAAGGGTCTCTCTCTCTCTTTCTCACAAACACATAGTCACACGCGCGCGCTCCCACGAGAGGTAATCAAAAATTAAGGCCAATGGAACCGCCGTTGAAAAGCTAAGGAGAGGTGTCTGGCGTAAACGGCCATCAACCCTCAACCGTTTCACGTGTCACTAGGCCAGAAACCGGTTTTGCAGCAAATGTCAGTAGTTCTCCAGACAGCAGAGAGTGTAGAAGCATGTTTCTCGCTTGTTCAACGCTATCAGGATGCCGAAGTTCGAGCAACGCGCAAACTTGAAAATATGTTTCCACCTTAGATAATCGGTGAGACAAACGCATAAAAAAATGACAACTATTTATGGTGAAAGTGCTGCAACCCAAGTGCTTAAGCAATTTTCCATGCTTAAAGATGGCACATCTTCCAAAGAAAATAAATCTTGTTGTGGAAGACCATCAACGTCGGTAAGGGACGACAACATCATGGAAGTTCACACTATGATCAGGGAGAAACGACACCTCACCATTAGAAAAATTGCAGCAGAGACTGGTCTGTCGTTTGGTTCCGTTCAAGCCATTCTCACTCATAAACTGAACATGAAACATGTCGGTGCCAAGTTCATTCCTCGTCTTCTGAACAACGATCAGAAAAGCAGTCGTGTCACAGTTTCATCTCAGTTGTTTGAACATGCCACAGCAGATGCAAACTTTTTATGAATAATTGTGACGGGTGATGAAACCTGGGTCTATGGTTACGACACTGAAACAATGGTCCAAAGCTCTCATTGGAAAACCCCTTTGTCCCCAACTTCCCACGAAAGCACGTCAGTCTCTATTGCGCGTTAAAGTCCTGCTGTGACGTACTACAGAGGTGAAAACATATGTCAAGACGAAAAATCTACAGCGAGACATTCTGTCCGCGTACCTCAGTTGGGAGAGCGACTTACTCCGGAGTGAGGGAGACATGGACAAACTTGTGTTTTAACATTGGCGCCCTATTGTGAAAAATGGATCCACTGGCCGTTGGGTTCTTCGAAAACTGTCTGTTCCACACATTGTTTGGAATTAATGAAAAATTCCTACTTCGCTTCAAGCACAAAAAAAGAAAAACATTAAGAGGGAGATGATGTGATGTACCACAGATGTGAATCACGTGTCAAGACGACAAATCTGCAGCGAGACATTCTGTCCGCGTAGCTTATTTGGGAGAGTGACTTACTCCGGAGTGAGGGGACACGGCTTCGATGACTGTCGCGGACAAACTTGTGTTTTCACACTGCTTGTGTCATTTTTGATATCGAAGGATTAGTGCATTGGGAATTCCTACCATGTGGCTCCACTGTTGATAATGCACTTTACTTGGGAATCCTGAAATGCCCAAGGACTGCAGTCTGTCGTAAGACGCCGGAGAAGAAGACCTTTGGATGGATGCTTCACCACAACAACGCGCCAAGTCACACAACACTGCCGATCATCCAGTTCTTGGCTGCAAAATACATTCTGGTGCTACCTCACCCTGCTCATTCATCGGACTTAGCACCGAGTGACTTTTGGCTGTTCCAGAAACTCAAGGCAGTTATGAAAGGTAAACGTTTTGGCTCTGTGGAAGACATCAAAGGTAATATAACGAGGGTCTTAAAGGGCTTTCGGAAAGAGGACTTTTATTGATGTTTCCAGCTATGACAGAACCACTGGAATAAGTGTGTGTGTCGAAGGAGGGGGAGGGGTTGAAGGTGATTAATTTGGGTAACTCTATTGTTCAATTTCTATCTTCGGTGAAAACATTCATTTTTTTTATCACACCTTGTACACACAGGGCGCGAAGTGTATGCTCGGGTGCCAGCCCAGATTTGCCGCACCCCTTATAAGAGGAATATTCTTTTTATTCGTTTTCATTTTAGAAAGTATGAGAAATAAATTCTTTTAGAGCATCGTTTTCTATTTCCCTTAAATTACCAGTTTTTATAAAACATTAATGCTTGATTCCAAAAATCTCATAAAAAAATCTGTAAAAGTGGGATTTAAGAGATGTAAAGTTTTAATTGGAAAATTCCAATTCCGAACACAGTAGATTCCAGCTAATTGGAGCACATCAGGTCTAGTTCACTTTTGCCCAATTAAGCTGCTCTCCCAATTCTGCGAAGTTTTAGCTCAAAGAGCTAATCTGGGATGTTTTCCAAGAATTGTCAAAAAAAAAAAAAAAAAAACGGTAACACGATTAACCGAAGGCCCAATTAACCGGAATCTACTGTAGAACCCAAAAAGCAGGATTGTTGTGAAAACTGTTGCGAAATTTTGTACATTTTTTCCAATTTTTTTTTCAAATAGGTACATTAATTATTTACGAACTTGGCCAATTCATAAGGAAAAATCTGCTTCAGGAAGGACGATCTTACCCCGCTGGATCCGCTACTGGACTGAATTCTACTCTTAATTCTGATACTTCTTCCTTTTGGAAGGATAGTAGAACTCGCTTATAACCAGAAGCTCAGGACCGTGAAGGAAACTTTCGTAAAATTCCCGCGTTCGCTGAACCGGTGTTTAGGTGAAAATTCCCACCGCGAATAGTAAAAATATGCATATACATTTAATAAATAATAATACGTTTAATAATATACGTTAATAATACATATACATTATAATTAATGAAATATTTCAAGTACATTCATCCTCGTGAGACAGATCGTTGTTTAACTACGCAACACAAATGGAACTAAAACACACTTCCAATGCAACGCTCACTTGGATAGTTTCAGCAAAACAAACCCATTTTGTTAGTGGTGGGATTCGAAACCATGTCTCCTCGCTTCGAAGCCGAGTTTTCTCTCAACTAAACTTCACCGGCAAATCTTACTGCTGCAAATATGCCGGCTTGACATGTGCCACCACTAACAAAATGTGCCACCACTGGTCTGTCTCTGACATAGGTACGCTACAGGGTGAAAGGGGGAAATGGACACAATTCCAAAAATTATTATTCCGTGTTCCCCTTCGGCGGCATCTCCATTCCATTATTCCCATGTCCTTCTCTGCAATTGTCACCCAGAAATCCACTTACATGTATACGTGATGAGTCCCATCCATCCTCTTTTTGCCTAGGAATAGGTCGCCCGTTTTCAACTCTACTGACGTGATACTCTTGTACAATTCTCTTGTTAAAAATTTAAGGTACTCCCTTCCCATTGCTTTTCTATCAACATTCTTCTACTAGCACAAAATAATTCTCCTCAGCTTTTTCAATTTCGTCCCGCATGCCACGATTTCTTTTCCTCCATTCCAGGACAGTGAGCAGCGAATTTTCTCTTTTTTCTTAAATATTGAATTTCATTAAATTTTATTTTTTAAAAGCCATCAAATTAGCTTTGAATTAACACTATGCCAAACAAAAGTTCCTGTTTTGCTCGTTAAATTCAAAGTCTTGCTAATTACGGGATCGTCATAAGCGGTTTTTACTATGTGTCTTTATGACCAACCGCTGAGGGGAAATGCCTCGGTTACAATGCTTCTGAAACACTGGGATGGATTTTTATTTTTTTATTTTTTTAACTTTACTGCAACGTGGCATAACATTTTATGTCTTCGTGACATAACATTTTAGGTCACGAAGAAGTAAAGTTTTGCATGATGCAGTTCAAGCGATCACATACAAAATTATTTTTTCTAGTCTGTATTTTATAGACGAGCAGATATCGTGCTAACCACAAAAATAAGTTAGGGCATATAGTGGTGAACATGTATACATCACAAAAATTTGTGAATGATTTTTCTCGAGATCTATGATATTGGCACAAAAAAAAAAAAAAGAAATTTTTGACTGCCTTGCGTAATTATAACATTCAGCGTTATGCTCTCCTTATCGCTGATGAGCGATTAAATAATTTCTATTCTAAAACAGTTCCCTCTGCTCCATCGTTTCGAAAATTCAGTTACCGAAATAGATTGTTTCACCCGCACACGAAAATTCCTAGTTACCGTGAGAATATCCTTTATTGGCGTGTAAAGAACACTTTAAAATGCAGATGTTTAAGGAAGCTTTCTAAGAATCATTGCCTAACAAAACTATTCGCTGCTTCCTTGTTTTATAACCCACCACCAACTTGCTGGCAGTTTTTTGCTGTAATGAATTGTTCTTCAGATATTGTAACAATGTGTTTCCGATAACTGCATCCGTGATGTTTCAAAATTAATGGCGTTGCGTTAAATGTAACAATTGGGTAGAATCAATATCTAAGGAGAAATAATGGCCTCTCTTTCCTGCAGGGTAGGCTACTTTAGAAGTTTTGCTGACTTTAAATAGAGCTGATTGCTTGGAGTTGAAAAAAAAAAAGAAAAGAAAAAGAAAAAAGGTTCCGTGACCTTTTCTATGCATCATTGGTCGAAAAAGCTTCCTATACTATTCAAGCGTGACCCACTGAGGGAAGAAAAATAATCCGTTCACGTGCGTTTACGGACTGACAATGGCATTCCTAAGCGTCGGGTATTTGTTCGTTAAGAACGACTTCGAAAAGATAAATCAGAAATATGTAATCACCTTTACAAAACACGGATGCTTTTTCTTGTTTGCCCTTTGTGGTCGGTATATTTTAAGCTTCGTTGCATTCAAGGCGAAGGATTACGGAGAATAAAACTGACATAGTCGATCAGTATAATTTTTACAAAAAAAATGAAATGAAATAAAATAATCCATGGCTTACCAGGGGCGTAAACGGAAATATTTTATTCAAATATGAAACTGTTATTCAGTGCAAATTACGCGGCACGTCGTTTATTTCATACTAGCTGTCGGAAGATATCGCACTTTGGTTTGCTTTGTGAAGAAGTAAATAGTGAACCCATTGGCAGGAGGCAAGTTCAACCGTTACCACTTCGAATAGTGGTTAAGAAACACTTCCAGTTCTCTTGAGTGCGCTTTCGCACGAATCCGAAGAGGCAGCAGAAACTTTGAGTCGCTGTAATCTACAGAACATGCGTACCTTGCCTCCACTGCTGTATTTAGACACAAGCGTTTTCTTTGGTGGTGAATCATTGTTGCTGCCCTTCTGACGCACTGGTCAAAGCGCTGGCTTATGACCATTCGCCTGGGAAGGATTTGGGTTCGAATCCCTGTGACGCATGGATGTTGTGTTTGTCTTACGGCACTGGCTTTCTCTCTCTTCCCTGGAACCAGTGGCCTTAAATTAGGGACGGGCGACTGCCTATAGCCGATTGAGTTGCTCATAGTGGTCGTTAAACCGCCAATCAAAAAAAAAAAAATCTTTTTTTTTTTTACATTCATTCCAGGCTTTTGTCGCTTTCGTCTTACGCTGTACGAATTACATGTGGACAACTGTTTTATCATTAGTTAGCGAATTATTTTACTTATTTCAGCCTTGAAGTTGTGTTTCGAAAGACCAGAATGATTAGTACTGCGTTTCATCTACTTCGGATTTTTCGAATATTAATTTCGTGAGTAAGTGTTCTTATGTGGTTACGAGTCTGCTGAATTTATCGTTTTCTTAAAAAAATTATGATGAAAAGTGGAAATAATTGAGAAAGGCAGACCTACAACCTTCGCTAGGGACATTGAAAAAACGCTCTAAAAATATGATGCTCCACTTTTACGATTCTTGATATTTTGATTATTCGTTGTAGAGTGTGGCTGAAAAAAGCAAAGAACATATTTTTTACTGTTGGCGTTGTCTTTTGTTTTCTCCAGATACATTCGTTTGGACTAAAGACCAAGTACAGGACTTCGACAGTTCCTAAATCTTGAAATGATGTCATAAATTATTTCTTGGACAGGCTAATTCCGTAAATGATCCAATTCAGTTTGGAAAAAATTAATAGAATTTTCGTTTGAGCTAATTCCTTGTCTCTCCCATTTAATTTCCCTATCCACTTTAAAATTCTTTGACTGGAGAATGATCACAGGAGTTCTCATATCAAGAATACGTGGTTACATTTTATACTTTTCCAGAGACAAACTAAGGTGGTTCCACCTAAGAGCTCTGCTCTATGTTTCTAATGTTAAAAATGTCTGTTGACATTTTCTTCGCAAATAATGTATTCCCAAGGATGAAAATTTGCGAATCGAAAAAACTAGCTTTAAATTATAGCAATATTATAAAAATATTTTTTACAACTTAACCATCATTATACTGTATTAAAAATCAATCATTTTTTCTTAGGTAATGTTGAGACTTGCTAAGAGATGGCGCTACCTGAACATTGATGGCGTTATTTCGAAATCCGTGGGAAGCGATATGGCCTTCGACGTCGAGGTGCTTGCAGCTATGGGTGGGTGCGTGTTTAGAAGATCAAGATAGAAAAAAATTGCACCGGGATTAAGACACTAGAACATCGGTGGTAGAAGTGCGTTCCAGTGGCCAAAGGCTAGGGCGAATAAAAAAAAAAAGAATATGCAGTGTTTTAATCAAATATTGAGTGACTTAAACTCCTAAATGCTTGAATCTAATACTTCAATGACTAACTTAATGGTCCAAAATTTCAAAAGCACTAGGACAGAAAGATTGTCTTATGACTTTATCGTAGATAACTTTTATTTTTTCGTCGCTCCCTTCACTTAGCTCTAACCTGTTCTACTATTAGTACGAATCAAGACTTTGAACACTCTGAAAGCAAAATAACAATTCACGCACAAATCTTAGTGCCATGGAATAAGTCCCCGAAGAATATATCGTCACGTTTCGCACTTTTTAAAACTGTACGAGTATGTTCTCGTACAGTTTTCGTTGCTTTTGTCTTTGTTGCTTACTTTCTACCTGCACCCAGTGTTGCCACATTAGAAGGAACTACCGGGAGTTTTTTTTTTTTTTTTTTTTGGAGGTTTAACGACCACTGTGAGCAACTCAGTGGACTATATTTAGGGTCACTAGTTCCAGGGAAGGGAGAGAGCCAGAGCCGTAAGACAAACACAACATCCATGCCTCACCGTGATTCGAACCCGAACCTCTTTCGAACGAATGATCAGAGGCCATCGCTTAGACCACTGCGCCAGCCGGGCGGCCCGAGAGTTCAGACATGACGTTAAATTAGAAAAATGTAAATGAGAGATAAACATTATTTTATTTTTCGGGGGCGTTTTTTTTCAGATTTTGTCAAATTCATGCAGGGTGATTCAAAATGATTCATCTGATTTCAAAATAGCATAATTACATACCTGTCAATCGTGTATGACCGTGGCAGACACCAAATGAAATAGGAAATCTTTGAGTTTTAGTAGGTGACGGCGAGAGGGCTTTACTGTCTCTGTAGCTTCGCTGTACACAGCCTGTGAGAAAATGCTGACCGTGCAGTAGAAAGCTTTTTGTGTGCAGCAATGTTCGAGAAAACTATCGCTTTAACTTGTCCTCTGACCTCAGATCCTGCAACAGTTGCGATTTGTCTGGCTTATGTCTCAAAACACGCCGAACAGTCGTCTGAGGAATTCCCAGTTCTCGACTGGCGCGGTTGGTTGACTTTCTGGAGCTGCGTAGGAAACTCTCTCTGATTCTTTGTACATTATACTCAGACATGAGCAGTCGTCCTGTGCTCTTGCCATTACACAAACATCCTGTTCCATCTGCCGATACCTGCGATGGATACTCTGAACACCCGGTGATCATTTCCATAACGTTTACGAACCTCACGCTGGGCTGTGACTACCGATTCACATCTCGAAAACTGCAGCACACAAAAAGCTTTCTGCTGTACGGTCAGTATTTTCTCATAGGCTGTATATCACAAAACCACAGGGACAGTAACGCCCTCTCGCAGTCACCTACTAAAACTTAAAGTGTTCCTCTTTCATTTGGTGTATGCCAGGGTCATACACGTTTGACAGGAATGGAGTTATGCCCTTTTGAAATCGGATGAATCATTTTGAATTACCCTGTATATTGAGAATAAATTAAATTAAGATCTAAAGTAAACTTCTAAAATCCTGACTATGGAAATGTTTCTGATGACTATATTTCATGTTATGTCACATTTGCAGGGCTGGGGTACAGCTAAAACTTCCCACCCTTCCTAACCCATAAACTTACCGCGTGATTATATCATTTAAAAACACAAGTTTTCCCGCAACGTACATCGAATCCGTGTCCCCCTCACTCCGGAGTAAGTCGCTCTCCCAACTGAGCTACGCGGACAGAATGTCTGGCTGCAGATTTGTCGCCTTGACATATGTTTTCCCCTCTGTAGTACGCCACATCATCTCCCTCTTAATTTTTTTTTTGTTTTTTGTTTTTGAGTAAGAATTGTTCATCAAATAGAAGTCATCGCTCTTTCCACGTTTATAAGTGAGTCACGGAAAAATTCTCATCGGCCGCCACCGGGAATCAAACCCAGGGTCTTACAGTTACGCGCAGGACATGTGCAGTGGAAGCATGTCCGGAGCGTAACTGGAAGACCCTGGGTTTGATTCCCGGTGGCGGCGGATGAGAATTTTTCCGTGACTCACTTATAAACGTGGAAAGAGCGATGACTTCTATTTGATGTTCCTAATCTACGTCAACTGTGTATTTATTAGGAATTTTTCATTAATTCCAAACAATGTGTGGAACAAACATCACACATTTTTCGAAGAACCCAACGGCCAGTGGATCCATTTTCCACAATCGGGTTCCCAATGTGAAAACAGAAGTTTGTCCGCGGCGAACATCGATATCGTGTCCCCTCACTCCGGAGTAAGTCGCTCTCCCAACTGAACTACGCGGACAGAATGTCTAGCTGCAGATTTGTCGCCTTGACACATGTTTTCAACTCTGTAGCACGTCACAATCAGCACAATAAATTTTTAATTATCAATCAGAAAAATGGCACACTTGATGGCAATAAGGGAGAGAATCTCCCAGATTCTT